>CM050446.2:10667500-13167500 GCA_027563935.2 Costus lasius
TCAAGGATCTCGAGAAACAGAACATTTAATTCCTTGTTTGGAAAGATCAATGCTTGGATGGCTACTATGTACAGGAATTTTTGACTTACTAGTCCTTCGTTTTCATAAACCATTGACCTTTCTACTCTACAGGTTTCACTCTCTCCATCACACTCAATTCAGAACAAACTATTCCTTGTTCATGCCATTTTATGACTACATCTACGGCACCCTGGACAAGTCATCGGATGATCTGTATGAAAAGTCACTGAAAAGGGAGGAGCAAGTGGCCGATGTAGTTCACCTCACGCACCTCACCTCGCTGCAGTCAATTTTCCACATAAGGCTCGGATTTGCTTCCTTAGCATCCAGGCCTTACAATTCCAAGTTCATCCTGCTGCTGTGGCCGCTGGCGTGGAACATCGCCATGTTGTCCTCCTGGATATGCCGCGCCTTCACCGTGGAGAGCAACAGTTTCAAGAAAGTCAAGATGCAGACTTGGGCAATACCAAGATTCAAATTCCAAGTGAGGAATTGATTTGAAGAGTTTAGATTGCCTCTTTGTTCATGCTTGCAGCTGTGCATAAATTGTTCGTCTTGCAGTACGGCGTCCGCAGGGAGAGAGACGCGATCAATGGCCTGATCGAAAAGGCGATCTTAGAGGCCGAGGATAGAGGAATCAGAGTTCTCGCTTTGGGGCTCCTAAATCAGGCATTGTTGCTCATTTCCTTTGCCCCTTCCCTCAGCTAGTTGCTACAGTAGAATTCTCATTAATGGAGCATCTGATTGATTGCATTCAGGCAGAAGAACTTAATGGAAGTGGCCGACTCTATCTTCAGAAGTACCCAAAATTGAGATTAAGAATTGTGGACGGAAGCAGCTTAGCAGCTGCTGTAGTTCTTCATAGCATACCTCGAGAAACAAGAAGAGTCGTCCTTCGCGGAAATCTCTCCAAGGTGGCCTGCAGGGTCGCTTCAGAGTTGTGCCAGAAAGGCGTTGAGGTAATCAAAAACAAATCCTTGTTTGCCAGTCTTGAACAAGGAGCAAAAATTATAGAACAAACAGTCATCAAGCTCAATTCTACTGTATCAGGTAATGATGGCACAGAAGCAAGACTACTACATGTTGAAGTCAACCATCCCAGAAAGTGCAGCAAGTCTACTGTTGCTTACAAACAACTACAGCGCTCAGGTAATGAACAGGTCAACGCATCAGCATCAAATTAGTAGCTACCAACCAACAATGACATTCAAAAGAGTAACAATTAGTATGCAATTCCCAGGTCTGGATAGTAGGAGATGGACTGGAAGCTGAAGAGCAAAGAACAGCATCAAAATGGACACTGTTCATCCCCTTCTCCATGTTTCCCCCAAAGAAGGTGCGCAAGGACTGCACTTACTGCACAACTCCAGCCATGAAAATCCCAGACACAGTGGAGAATATGCACTCTTGCGAGGTACAGACTTCATTGTAGAACAAAACAAAATTGCATCTTTGGGTGCCAAAATGAGCTAATATGATTGATTGTCGATCTGCTGCTCCACAGAACTGGCTGCCGAGAAGGGTGATGAGTGCAACTCGGGTGGCAGGGATAGTGCATGCGCTGGAGGGGTGGGATTTCCATGAGTGTGGAGACAGAATGGAGGACATGAACAAAGTGTGGACTGCTGCTCTGCGCCATGGATTCATGCCGTTGACTCCAGTTTGATTGATTCAGATGTATGCCAAAATCTACGGAAGAGGAAAACTGCCTGTCATCTTCATTTACCTCAGAAATATAATGTAGCTTTACTACCCTCCTGGTTTCTTGATGGTGTGAAGAATCAGGAAACCCTAATCTGATTAAAAACTTAATACAATAAATGAAATAGTAAGTTCGAAATAGTATTATATTAGTCATACCAAAATTGATAAAAATTATTACTATGATCATAGTTGCATTACTCCTCAATATGACAATTCGATTGGAATCATATCAAATGATTTCTTTTACATTATGTACGTCCAAAGTAACGTTCTTTACAACGATTTGCTTAAAAATCAGTCCAAGTGGTAATCAAAGTACCATTTTATAATTTAATTTAGAAATAATTATTAAGAAAATTCAATCAATAGATGGAAAATATGGATAATACATTTGTTCAAATTATTGAATCACAGTAAAATTAATTAAGAAATTTGAATGGAACCAACAACCGAACAAAATAGATAAATAGTAAGTTAGAAATAGAATTGTATGTGAAAAACATCTATAGAACAAAGATCCATCTTCTTGTGTCGGCTCAATTTGATTCTTAGGGGTGAGTAATTCTACCAAACGGGTTCGGTTATTCGACCCAACCCGACTCGTTTATGACGGATTTAGGGACCCAGTTAGTTAAACAGGTTGAGTTCAAGTTTAGAGATATGGGTACCCGGTATCTGATACCTAATTTTAATAAAAAAATATAAATATAAATTTTAATTATTATAATATAAATAAGAATAAAATAACTATTATATAAATATTTGTTACTATTAAAAATATATAAATAATAATAAGTAATTATTATATAAATATACTTATTTTTATTTTAATTTTTATAAAATATTTTATATAATAAAATAATAAATAATTTATTTTTTATTTAATCGGATACCCGGGGTACCCCTTTAAATACCTGACCTGGGTTTGGGTCGGATTCAGGTTTAGATTAAAATCACAAGTACCCGACCTATTGCTAATGCTAGGTGTCACGCCCCGGTCGGAACGGTCCAAAAACAACGCTTATCCGTTGTCTCAGAGCCGTCCGGCGGAACACCGGAACGTGATCGCGCTAGGGTTTCCGGACTGTATTTCGTCCCCAAATTCGAAACCCTAGTTCCCGCTCACTTTTTCTTTCCCAAATTACAATTCACTCAAGGAAAGGATTGGAAAACCCTAACCCTAATTCGAGAAACCCGGAAAGAATCGATTAAAACCCTAATCAAGATACCTCACTGGTCAAAATTAATTTTGACCGAACAGTGCTGAGCCGATTTTGATTTCTGTCGCTGACGTCACGCTGACGTCAGCCCTTCTGAAATCTTTCGCCACTTCTTCGATTTCGGCCGCTGACGTCGTGCTCGCGTCAGCCGCCGATTTCGATTTCGAAACCGAAATCTGATTTCACCGTTGACCGTTGACCCGCCTCGAATCGAACGCCTTTCGTTCGCGTCGTCCTCGTCTCGCCGTGCGAACGTTCGCCGCGTTCGCGTTCGCAGCCGTCGCCGGAGAGGAGGAGGCCGACAAGGGGGAGACGCCGCCCGCGTCTCAGCCTTGTCGACGACCTGAGATAGCCGCCTGCTACCGTCGCTCACCGGGAAGTCGCCGATCGCCGCCGCAGGATCCGGAACAGAGGAAGCAGAGGAGATGTCGTCGCCGGAGAAGAAGCACAGGAAATCAATGGAAGAGGAAAGCTTTTATTACTCAACTGGAAGCTACAAAACCTCTCCTTCTCACGCTCTCGTCGACGACGACGCTTGCCACTGGAAACAGCCGCTCAGCGTCGCCTCTCTCGCGTTCGTTCTCCTTTCTCGAACAGCGCTCTGTTCTCCCTTTTCTCTCTCTCAAGCTTCGCTCGCAACTCTCTTCGTTCGCTGGTCGCTCGCCGATCTCCCCCCGATCGCAGGTTCCAGCCTCAGCTTTATAGAGAAGTCGTCGACTCCTTCCGCGCGTCCGACAGTTCCGCCGAGTTCGCCTCCGTGTCTTCCGCGAAGACGCCGCCTTCCGTTCGGTTCTCTTCGTTGAGAACCCAGTCGTAGCGCCGAATTTCACGCGCCGCCCGTCCACTTCGCTCGCGCCGCTCGCATCTGGAGATATCGACGAAGACCTCGTCGCCAGCCTGCTGCGTTCGGCGGATAGGGTGAAGATGCGGGGCGCTCGCGTGCGCGTTCCGCGTCCGAAGCATGCGGAGGGGAAGGCGATGCTGAGCCTTGTCCTGGAGCCGTCCACCGCTTCGCCCGTTGCCCGCGTCCAGCAGCCGCGTCCGCTTCTTCGACCGAAGCCCTTTTCTGCTGCGTGCTTCCAATGTTGCGTGGGCCTGGGCTTGGATTGGCCCACCCCTCTCTGGGCTGAACCGGGGAGCCCAGGGCCTAACACTAGGGGTGAGTAAAAAATTTTCTAAATATAAAATTTATTGAATTTATTAAAAAAAGGTTGTAAATTCAGTTTTATAAATTTGATATCTCTAGTTTGTTTGGTGTTTTTTGCATTATCTAATTTTTGATAATCAATTTGATGTTTTTTTTTGGTTCAGTAAATTATTGAATTGTCGATATATATAGAGCGGCAATCCATCATGTGCTAGCCCCGCTGGTCTTGTAATTTAAAGAATAAAAATTATTTATATGTAAAAGATATTATAATTGGTAAATCAGTAGTTTACCAATTTTTATTGATTTATAATCAATAATTTTTTTATTGATTTTATATCTGTAATGAAACCGAATTGATTTAATATGAATAATTTTTTTAAAAAAAAATTAAACTAAATTCTTTTAAATCCTAGCCAAAGTTTTCAATTTAGTTTGTTTATTAAGATGAAATCGAAATTAATGCTTTTTAATATTCATACTATTATTTTATTATTTTTATATAAACATATAAAATTAAGAAATAACAATTTGAATTTTAGTTTATTGAGTTGAATATAAAATTTTGATGTTGAATCAAAAATCAATCTCAAATCTTTAAAAAAACTTACAAATCAAAGTAAAGGCTGTATATTTTCTTTGAAAATTTTATAGTTTTATAAGAAAAATGACGCTTGCATCCTTAACAGTTAATTCATCAAAGTGGTAATTTTGCCTTGGACTAATTTCCTAATAAACTAGGGTCGCACTTATTCTTCAGAGTCAAATTGTCTCACAGCAATTGACACAAATTTAGCTTACCTCAGCCCTTGGGGCAAATTATATTTCTAATTATTTTTTATTAGTGGAAGGAATACATATTTTTATACAAATAATTTTTTTATCATGTGCATCAATCATATCTTTTAAATGCAATAAAAACTACTTCATCTATCAAACACCCTTCAATGCCCTTAATACATACACTAACTGGACATTTCCATAGAGCTATAGAAAATACATACACTAGCTAACGCATAAATCTGCCCTTAATGTAATAGAAACTACTTCTCATCTATCAAACACGCCCTTCAACGCCCTTAAATACATACACTAACTGGACATTTCCATAAAGCTATAGAAAATATATACACTAGCTAATACATAAATCTGCCCTTAAATGTAATAGAAACTGCTTATCATCTATCAAACACGCCCTTAAATGCCCTTAACAACTGGATATTTCTACAGAGCTATATCATCTATCAAACACGCCAACGCCAACAAAATTAATGAGTAGGGTAATGTGTTTTTAGAAACTACTTAAGCCAGAGCTACAAATTTTATACTACTACAAGATCCATCCACCAATCTTTTTACCCCTAAATGTAAATAATGAAAGCCAAGTTACAAAGATTAACATTAATTATCAATTAGTCAGATCACGTACGCATTGATCGAATTAAATGAAAAGAATATTTTATTACAAACTTTACAAATCAATAACAATCCAATCGATACACAGTTCCATTCATCAAAGGACTCAACTTATTTTTGTTATATCAAACACACACCAAATAGTTCGATACATGACCACGGAAATATGAAAGAGTGAAAGAAGCCGAACAGCAGATATATCATCAATCAAGGGATACTCTTACTTGAAATCTTAGCATGCTCAAGCAACGCCATCTTTGAGAGCTCTCTCGAGGCGCACTTCAAATGGAGTCGTATGCCAGTTCACAGCCTTATCCTGCAAAAATCCAACAAAAACGTGAGTGTTTCCAAAACTCCCACATCTAATTCGGCCGTGCTTAGCTAATTTACCTCTCGGTATTTGCTTGTGGTGTTTGGAATCCCTTTCATTTCACCGCCGAGGCGACGAGAAGTAGCAGAATCATCTGCTTGGTTCCTACAGTTCCAGTACCGGCCGACTGTGCCCAGAATTGGAATCTCGTCGGCCGGTAGGATCCTGTAAGGGGACTTCCTCGGCGACGACGTCACGGACGACTCTTTGATGTCTTCAATCGTGAGAGCGCCAAGAATTGGCCTCTCCTCCCGGCTAAACGACGAGTAGGACCCGGGCGAATTTCCCGTAAAAGTCCCCGCTGCCGTCGAATTGTCCAACGACGGCAACCAGGTTGAAAGGCTAGCATCTACAGAGACTTCCTGTTTTGCTGAGCTAATTGGTCCTGGGGTCTTTGCAGTAAAGGCCAATTCGTTGTTTTCCTGTTCGGGGAAGATGTTTTCCTTCAGATTCTTCACAGGAGCTGTGCGAACTTTGACTTCCTTCCATTGCGACAGATTTTCGACCGGATTTAGCAAAGGCTGCACGAATTGGCTTCGGTCGCGGGCGATGGTGCCGCCGGCAGCAAGGGTTGGAGGGTTATCTTGAGCGTGCAAAGGTATAAACTTGGGCTTGGGACTATTAACCTCAGGAAGACTCGGCGTCACTTTATCAATTGGTAGAGCAAAGAATGAACCATAGGATTCTTCTTCGTTCCCTTCGATGCCCACCTCTTCCTCTTCCTCCTCGTCAAAATCACTATCATATTCATCATCTTCACCGCTTTCGCTGCCTCCTTCGTCATCGCTGCTCTCACAGTTCTGATACCTATGATTCACGGGGAAAGTCCTCAAATTTGGGGAAGATTCATCTTGCTCTTCCTCTACCTTCCTCTCCTCGTCGTTTTCCTCAGTACCTTCCTCTTCATCAGAGCCAAAGTCTGGATCGTCGACGGCTGCTATCGCTTCATATGTCGTAACGTTCAAATCGAACGTCACCTTTTTCCTGGCGTTGCTGACAATTCCCTGCTCAACATTCTCCCTACAAAAATCGAAGAAAAAGAAGGAAAGAAATTACAAATTTATCGCTCAAAACAAGCGGCGATCATGCCCTAATCGAGCAAGAAAACTATACTTGAGCTCCGGAGGAGCTACAGCGGCAATCACTTCCGCCGCGAGCGAAAGATCCTGCGTGAGCGGCTTAGGCGAGATTTGATTTGGGGAAAGGCTCGGCAGCAGAGGCTTGCACCACTCCTCCACCTTTAATAAGTCAAGACACAACATCGCGCCTCATAAAAGACGATCTCAATCGAACAAAACAAATGAACAAACACGATAGATCAAGCATACCCGATGATCTATCAGAAGCGATTTCTTAGGCGATCGGCGGCGCTTCGGATCCTTGGGAACCTTGAAGCAGCCAAGAAAGCACCCCATCTACCGGAAAAGAGAAAGATCTCTATGTTCCTTACTTGAGGTTTCACCGGAGAAAGAGTGGCAGAGTGAGGAGCTTAGAGGTTCTCCATGGAAGCAAAGCACAGAGGAGGAGAGAGAAGCTTTCGGTGGTGACTTGGATGTTTCAGTTGCAAAGAGGGAGGCGGAGGACAAGAGAGAGGGAGGGTGGAGATGGGGGTTCCGAAACGGTCAAGAGCGGCGTCGCGTGTGCTGGTTTTGGAGCGGAGGGGGGCAAATGTGACCGTTGGAGGAAGGACTTATGAGGGGCGGCCTTTTTATTTTTATATTATGTTTGTTAATTTAAAAAGCTCGCTTCTTGAGCTGACGTTGAAAAAAATTTTGACGGTGGGTACCTGATCGCAGCAGGGATGGCGCGTTCCTGCATGCACGAATCCTGACGCAGATTTTATAATCTTAAAGGAAAGTCTGTTATACGCTTGGGTCAATGCACATGAAAAGCTATTATCCGATATTTTGTCAACGTATACAAAATATTTAACTTGCTGGTCAACGTTTCCGTCAAGTATCCTTGCTTAGGTTAAATTTTTGTGTTTTCGATCGTCGCCCCGCTCGTTCCATCAAGCGAGAAAAATTTCTCCCGCTCCCGTTCGCTCATCATCGAGGCAAAATCCGACAATCAAAAAACCCTCTTTGTCTTCGTCAATCCCGCTGGAGACAATCTCTGGCGATGTTTGGCCCACCCCGTCGACTCTACTGCTATCTCCGGTGGTCCCAAAAAAATCCGTCATCATCTGGTCAAAGAGCAAGGGATTCTGAGCGCTGTCCACTCCGGCAAGATCGAGAGGAAAGGAGTAGAGACCTAGAGCTTCTGCACCGTGGAGGTGGCTGGCGGTGCCTGGATTGAAGGAAGCTTTTCTGTGATGTAGGATCTGACTTCTACTCTTGTGATTCATGGCGATTAGGTATCTTTCCGTCTTTTCGTCTTCCAGATTTGCTAAGTACACTTGAGTAATAGGTTGGTGGTTAAATTATGTATTTTCATAAATATAATTGGTGTTAAATGAGCTGGTTTTAGTGACTACAACTGTGCAAGTTTTTGGCACTATTTTAGAGTTATTTTTTAATAATCATGTTAAGTTATTCTCACTGTTACTTGTGCGTTATTTATAGTTTAATTTTATGTTAGAATGATTCGGTTGTTAATTCAGTAGTGAAACTTTTCCTTCTGATTATTGATCAGATATGAGGGGTATGATACTTGTTGATGAGTTTCAAGTGTTGGTGGTTTGAAATTTAGGTCCATTGGCATAATTATAATCTTAACTAGAGATGAACATAAACTTAGCACTTAGTATATATAAGATGAAGGTTAGTCTTATTTTGGGAACAAATATGGCCTAATAGTTAAATGAGAAACGTACTTAAACATTGAATTGTAAGTTTCAGCATATTTAGGGTATTTTACTAAAAATGGTTTGTTAAAGCTTAGTGTGTTTGCTTCGGTTTTGTTGAGTTGTGTTTAAGGCTTAATGTGTTTGCTTCAATTTTGTTGAGTTGTGTATTGTATGCTACAAGATAGTCAAAATTAGAAATTGATGTTTTTGTTTATTACATTGCAATCGTATAATCTCTATATATTTTTATGTATAGTTACATCTAGATCAGCATGGAGAAGGGTAAAAATAAGTTGACAAGTGTTCGTAAGATGTTTGGGTGGTCATCATCTAGTGATGAAAAATACATATCAGCATCAAATAATGAGCATCATATATCATTAGAACCAACTGAGCTACCTGAATATGACCCCAAAAATATAAAACTGGAAGTTCCTGAAATGGAAGCACATACATTTATGAAAAGTGAGGAATCTAGTTTGTTTGCATATGCAATTCCAACTGTTGGTATGACTTTTAATGATGAAGAAAAAGCTCATGAGTTTTATAAAGAGTTTGCTAGAAAAATGGGATTTAGTATTAAAAAGTATCATGTAGAAAGGATGGTACTTTGAAATTTCACAAGTTATGTTGTAGCAAGCAAGGGGTTAAACAACCTTGCAAAGGTCATGTTCCTAAGAATCCACATCCAGAGATCCGAACAAACTGTATGGCTAAGGTCGAATTTAAAATTGATAGGAATAATGTGTGGACAATATCGAATGTAGAACTAGAGCATAACCATCTCATGACAAGTCCAAATAAAAAGCACATGCTGAGATCACATAGGAAAATATTACCCCACCAACGTGCTTTGATAGATCAGATGACAAATTCTAGTATTAAAGGCCATCATATATTCAATTATTTCAACTCTAGTGCAATTGAAAATGAAGTTGGTATTATAAGGGATGATAGTACTAATTACATTCAAAGACGTAGAAGAAAAATATTGAATGGAAAGGAAACCCAGAATATTCTCAAATATTTAAAAGATAGACGAGTAGAAGATCCCTCATTTTTTATGCTATTGAAGCTGTTGAATCAGGAGAGATTACTCATTTTTTTTGGGCTAATGGAAGATCGATTATAGATTTTCAGTATTTTGGTGATGTTAGATGTTTTGACACTACGTTTCAAACAAATCAGTATGACATGCCATTTGCACCAATTGTTAGTCTAAATCATTATAAGCAAACTATTATATTTGGTGCGGCGTTGCTGTATGATGAGTCTACTTAATCTTTTGTTTGGCTTTTTGAGACCTTTTTGCAAGCGATGTCTAGCCGTCATCCTGTTACAATTTTTACAGATCATTCAGTTGCAATCGCTAAAGCAATACAGACGGTAATGCCTAATACTGCTCATCGCTCATGTTTATGGAATATCTTTAACAATGCTACAACACATCTTTCTCATGTCATTCATGGTAGTACTGCTTTTAAGTCAGATCTAAAGCATTGCATATATGAGCGTTCTAGTGTGGCTACTTTTGAGAAAATGTGGATTGATCTGTTAAATAAGTACAAACTGCATGAACATCAATGAATGATTAATTTTTATAAAATACGAGAAAAGTGGGCTGCCTGTTATAGAACTGAGATCTTTGTGTAGATATGTCAACAATCTAGCAAAGTGAAAGTATGAACTTCCACTTTAAGAGATTCTTTAAGAAAAGATCTGGTCTATTTGAGTTTTTGGAAGAGTATGACATGGAGATTCTTTTAGGAGAAAGAAATCAAGACTGATTTCAAGACTAGAAATAACACACCAGTTAGTATTTTTGGTAACATGTGTAAAGAGGCAGCTGCAATTTATACCAGAAAAATATATAAGGAGTTTGCACAGCAATTTGAAAAGCATATAGATTGTCTTGTTGAATGCATTGGCTTAGGTGGGTATGAAAGCATATATAAGATATTTCCGCCAAATCATGCTAGAGATGAAAATGTTAAATATAACCCTTCTTCTACTATACTTAGCTACTCGTGGAAGATGTATGAGAGCAATGGAATTCTATGCATGCATATTATAAAAATTTTGACAATCAATAATATTAACTATTTACCCAAGCACTACATTTTGAAGAGATGGACAAAATATGCTAGGGAAGGTGATAGATTCAGAACATACTAGCCCACTATTGATTCATCAGATAATGAGAGCTTGATATCTATGTATACTCGAGTGTGTCAAAACTAGTATTCTATCTCAACAATGAGTATGCACTCTAGAAGAACACTTGAGCACATTGAAATTGCAACTAGTCAACTCAGAATTAATGTAGAATATATATTACGTATAGATCCTCAAACTCTACCTGAATGTGCCTTACCTGAAGAGATAGCAAATGATAATAATGAGAAAGGAATGGATCCAAATATTAGTATCAAGCCACCAGCAGTGAAGAAATGTCCGAAAGAGAAAAGGAAGAAGGGCGTGCTTGAACGAAGATTGAAAAAAACTGCAACTTCAACAAGGGCAAGTATGACAAATCCACCACCCGATGCATGCATCCACTACCCAATGGTATGAAAAATCTATATAAATAATTTCAGCTTTGATACGAATCAGTTATAATTAATCGTTATTTCAATGTAATAACAGGTGTCACCACTCGCTACAAGCATCCATCACCCGATGGTATGAAAAATCTATGTATATAATTTCAGCTTTGATATGAATCAATTGTAATAAATCATTGTTTCAATGTGATAACAGGTGCCACCACTCGCTACAAGCATCCACCACCCGATGGTATGAAAAATCTATGTACATAATTGAAGCTTTGATATGAATCAGTTGTAATTAATCGTTGTTTCAATGTGATAACAGGTGCCACCACTCACTGCAAGCATCCACCACCCGATGGTATGAAAAATTTATGTATATAAATTTAGCTTTGGTATGAATCAATTGTAATTAATTGTTGTTTCAAGTTGTGTCTTAAAGTGCCATTAATCCACTAGTCAATGCAAGCATCCTCATTCTTTTCTTATACAGGCATGATGATGAGAGCTTCTCCCTCTTACAATGTATGTTTATCTCTTAGTATAGACTTTTTATTCAATGGTTCTCTTATTAATATATTCTCTTCTTATGCAATACAGTTATTAAATGAAGGTTCATATATTCAAGCTGGACAAATTTCGTCTCAAGAGGGGTTCAATTATTCTCAACCCACTACTGAGAAATAATTTTCTCAGACAAGCAATGCAAAAATAAGGGTTATATTTGACATGTACTCTTATTGTAATGAGTAAACTGTTGTTGTAATGAGTAATTGCAACTCTAAACTATGGATTGAACTATTGTTCTAATGAGTAATTGCAATCTTATGTATTGGATTGATAGCAAATTTTAGAGGTGGCCATGGGCCGTGCCCGGGCCCGCCTCCGCCCGCCAGAAGTCGGGCCGTGCCAGGCACGGCCCGATTATAATCGTGCCGTGCCGGGCACGGCACGACAGCAAAATGCCTGGGCTCGGCACGGCCCGCGGCACGTTTAACCGTGCCGGCCCAGGCACGGTTAAGTTTGTGGCCGGGCCCGGATCCGGCCCGCGTGCCAGATCCGGCATGCGGGCCGGATCCGGCACGCGGGCCAGATTCGGCCCGCGGGCCAGTTTCGGCCCGCGGGCTATTGTCGGCCCAGCGGGCCGTGCCAGGCACGGCCCGAATGTGGCCCACGGGCCGACTTTGGCCCATGGGCCGACTTTGGCCCGAATTATGTATTTTGCATAAATTTTTTAAAAAAAATATTTAATTTTTATTTAATTAATTATTTTATTTTAAACATATATAATTTTAATTTTAATATATTTTATTAAATTAATATTAATTTATTTATTAACAATACTAACAACACATGACTAAAGTTAAAACCAACTCGATTAAATTTCATATTCATAAATTATGCATTTAAGCTTAAATCAATTGCCGACATAATGGGCATACACAATTGACCCGTAGCCAACTACGCAAGCAGCTACTATGGAAGATATGCGAGCATTGTGTTAAGCATACTTGCGCTCCGTACTCCATCTTCTCTATGCATATTGCGCATTCCATGTTTTCAGCTCTACCTCCTTCTTCAATAATAAAAAACTCAAGTGACTCTTGTACTTGGTTTGTTTCGATATATTGCTCCGGCTCATCGTTGATATTATCACTATCCTCCTCACTATCACTTATTTCAAAGTCATCAACCTCTATCTCAATCTCAACCCCAGAAGGAGAGGGAGAAGCCAAAAATTCTTGTCTTGCATGATCAGATAAGTGGATAAAGTGTTCTTCAAACCTGAATACATCAATTCGTATAAGTTGACTAACACGTTCGATAATACTTAAAATAGTGATTCTCCATTGATCAGCATTGAAGAAATTTAAGGTAGATGTAAGGAAGATTGAGCGTTGAGAATTTGGCATAATGATAATTATCTTCACTCTTCTATTATCTGTCATTTTTCTCTATGTCTCGTGCTCGTGCTCACCACGTGATAATTATATTATAAAAGTAAATTAATTTAATACTTACTTGATCTTCTCCACGTCTAGTCACGTGGTGAGCACGAGGCATAGAAAAAAATGACTAGTCTAGACTGAGAGAGCATTGAATTCTTGATGGCTAAAAAGAAACTTAAGTTTGAGTTCAACTAAGAAACTAATTGTAACTCAAGACTTAGAAAAGAGATTAAGAGAATATTAAGAGAGAATGAGAAATTATTCCAAAGATAGTTGGAAACTTGTGTGAAGAAATGAGAGGGTTGGGGGGTCAATTTATAGGGATGAATTGGGTGTATAATTACATATTTATACCCTATTTTTAATTATTAAAAGAGGCTAAAATGGTAATTTTATACCATAAAGACAATTATATCCCTAACTTTTAAAATTTTTATAACTATTATGAGGGCATTTAGGTAAAAATACAATTTTCATGTCGTGCCGTGCCTGGCCCGGCCCGCGTGCCGTGCCTGGCCCGGGTCCGTGCCGTGCCTGGCCCGGGTCCGTGCCGTGCCCGGCCCGGCCCGGCGTGCCGTGCCCGGCCCGGCCCGGGTCCGTGCCGTGCCCGGCCCGCGGGCCGCGAACCCCTGGCCCAGCACGACCCGAGACGGGCCGCGGGCCGCCTGCGGCCCGTTGACTTGGTCAACGGGCCGTGCCGTGCCCGGCCCGCGTCGTGCCGGGCCGCGGGCCGGCCCGGCCCGTTGGCCACCTCTAGCAAATTTCGTCTGAAGAGGGGTTCAATTATTCTCAACCCACTACTGAGAAAATTTTCTCAGACAAGCAATGCAAAAATAAGGGTTATATTTGACGTGTACTCTTATTGTAATGAGTAAACTGTTGTTGTAATGAGTAATTGCAACTCTAAACTATGGATTGAACTATTGTTCTAATGAGTAATTGCAATCTTATGTATTGGATTGATAGCAGTGTTTATTGTAATAACACTATAACTTCGTTTATTGAACCTGAATTTTCGTGTAATAATAGCAGTGTTTTGTGTAATGGATTCTAAAGTTCGTATAATGAGACTATAACATCGTGTAATAACACTGTATCATCGCGTAAGTATAGAATAACATCGTGTAATGAGACTATGACATCGTGTAATGAGATTGTAACATCGTGTAATGAGACTGTAACATCATGTAATAACACTGTAGCATCATGTAATAAAACTGTAATAACGTGTAATGATACAATAACATCGTGTAATGAGGTTGTAACATCGTGTAATGAGACTGTAACATCGTGTAATAAAACTGTAATATCATGTAATGATACAATAACATCGTGTAATAACATTGTAATATTGTGTAATGATACAATAACATTGTGTAATGAGACTGTAACATCGTGTAATAACACTGTAATATCGTGTAATGATACAATAATGTCGTGTAATGAGACTATAACATCATGTAATGATAGAATAACATTGTATAATGAGACAATAACATCGTGTAATATCACTGTGTAATGATAGAATAACATCGTATAATGAGACAAACAAAAACATCACTTACAAAACTAATTAAATACAAACACCACTTACAAAATACTATCACTTACAAAAACCAATAACAGCTACAATACTATCACTTACAAAAACTAATAACAGGTACAAAACTGTTACAACCCGCTTAGTAAGCAAACTATTTATTAACTTGGTGAGTCGATTTGCAACGTGACCCAATTTATTAAAATGCTTAAGCCCAAGTTAACAATAGCAAGCTCATTAACCCTTATATATTATATAATATTTTCTCCCACTTCCAATGTGGGACCAAACTGGGGTATTACAATCTCCTCCACTTAAGACTTGACATCCTCGTCAAGCCCACCATCCCTTAGTCGGCAGCATGTGAGGTCAGCCCAATGGCGGCTCCACCATCCTCGGTAGCCCTTTTCTATTAGCCTCTCACTATGCTTAGGACTAAGTTTTGCTCTGATACCATTTATTATGACTCGCTTAGTAATAAACTATTTATTAACTTGGTGAGCCGATTTACAGCATGGCTCAATTTATTAAAATGCTTAAGCCCAAGTTAACAATAGCAAGCCCACTAAGCCCTATATACCATATAATCTTTTCTCTCATTCTTAATGTGGGACCAAACTGGAGTATTACAAAAACTATCACAAATAAAAACATCACTTACAAAACCAATTAAACACAAACACCACTTACAAAATACTATCACTTACAAACACATCACTTACAAAAACCAATAACAGCTGCAATACTATCACTTACAAAAACTAATAACAGATACAAAACTATTACAAACAAAAACATCACTTACAAAACCAATTAAATACAAACACCACTTACAAAATACTATTATGTACAAACACATCACTTACAAAACCACTTACAAATTGCTTACAAATTCAGCAAATGTCCCTTAAAAAGTTCTAACCCAATCAGTGCTCGTAACCTCGGCATATCTAACTGTGAGAAATTAAAATCTACATTTCAACTTAAACAATCCATATACATCATCACAAAAATAGCACAATCAATACTATCTTTTTGCTTTGGATAAATTTTACAAAAATAAGTTAGTGAGATAAATATTAACTTTTATATATACTAGTACAATAAACTAATTAATACTTACATATTTTGATATCACACGATCATCGTCTTTACTTGATGACACAGAATTGTATCCAACAATATGTTTTTTTCTTTTGGAAATCTATATACAACATCCACCAGTGTTTCTTGTGGCATATCGGGGCCATTAATTTCTTTAGATGTCGAACATTTCTTTTGGTAATGACTTCCAAAAGACGAAAACATGCAGCGAGACGTCCATCTTGTGCACATTTTCCTGCACTTGGTTGTATGTATGCAAATGTATTGTACTTTTTCTTATTCATTGTTGCTCTTTGTAGTATCATAACTGCATAAGCATCTACAGTCTATAACATTGCCAAAAAAACTGTGTTAGTACTAAGTGGCACAACATATAATAAAAATAATTTAATGCTTACACTCTGATATATCATTTTTCCGAATAGAACTGTACATATATAAGCCTTGTGAATTGTCTATTTCTTAGACTCGTGCCATAATGTTATCTCCCGTTATACATACGAATCAAGCTCTGCAGCTTGTTCAACTGAAATCATGGAACGACCACAATAGTCTGTTCTCCCAATAAACTGAAATTTTGAGATCACATTAATATCATATATATTAGTATAACTATAATGTCAAGTTACTAAATTATGAAAGTGTACTTTACAAATTTACCTCGTCCACTTCACTAGGTTCAGCTGCATCTTCGTCTATCACCTCAATGACCTTCTTTTTTTCTTTTCTTTTGTAAATGGGTTGACTGTTGCCCATGATGCTTTCCTAAGTCTTTTGCTTCTTCGTTTGATGCCCATGTCAATGAGTGCTTCAAAATCACTACTTAAAGCTTCGTCCTTTGAAGCTTTCTTTAGTAAATCCTCAATTTGAGCCTTAAGCTTGCCATTTTCATCAAGGGCATCCTTGATCTTTTATTCTAAGGCAGCAACTTGATCTTTTTCAACACGGGTCCTTGCAACTTCAAACTTCAAGGCTACCTTCAGCTGGTCTATCTCAACAATATTCTTTTTTTTATCAAATTGTGTGTTATCTTTTTCAACACACAACATCTCTATTTCTTTGTTCAAGCGCATATTTTCTTCTTTGATATGACTCATTTCTAAATTCAATCTTTTAATTTCTTCATTAATCTATAAAAAATTTACATACGTTAGTTTATGAACACAAGCTCTGCAAATTATAATACTCACATGGGTGTCACAAAAATCTTCATTGATCTGTGATGTGGGTTCAATGGGTTCAGGTGGTCGTGGGTTGTCAATTTCTATATTTATCTACAAAAAAACTTCCATATGTTAGTTTGTGAACACAAGCTCTTCAAATTATAATACTCACATGAGTGTCTCCTAAATCTTCATTGATCTGTGATGTGGCTTCAACGGGTTCAGGTGGTGGTGGGTTATTTATCTACAAAAAACTTCTATATGTTAGTTTATGAACACTACAATACAAATTATAATACTCACATAGGTGTCTCCCAAATCTTCATTGATCTACGATAAAACATAAAATAAAATTAGTTTAACAATAAAAATATTATTCATGCCATTCTAATTGGTATGTATACTCACATGGGCAAATGATAAGACTGGTTTATTTACAATAGCAGCCTCAACATTATCCACTTGAAGATAAAAAATAATCTGCCACACAATATTATAAGAAAAATTTATAAATTAAAATTTTTAGTCTATAATGATTGCATACCATTGATTCATCTAACTTAAAAAAGTTCTTGAAATAAGAACTTCATCATGGAAGCTTGACTTTAGCCCAACGGAAGAGTCGTGGGTAAACAACAGCAATAGAAGAATGAGCATATATAAGTGTATGCTCATATAGCTAAACTTATACATCATCACAAAAATGATATATCAGATATATATACAATGCCTATATATATATATATATATATATATATATATATATATATATATATATATATTACAAAGTAATTTACTCAAGCACTATAAAGATAATTGACTTACACATAATACAATAGCACATCTGTCAATAGCAGATATCTTCTTCTTTGCAAAACTTGTAGTCAGCTCAGTAGACAAGTAGTGGTGGACTGCTTCTGCCCAATTGTATGCTTCTAATCTTATCAAATCCTCAATAAAAATCAAAATGTTGGCATCCAAACCAAAACTAGCACGGCTGAACAAAAAATAACAAAACATGTACAGTATTACTAACTTTATAAATCTCTCTTCATCTGCTATATGTCCACGTGTGCACATATTTCTCAATTTATTCACTATTACATTTCCGTTTTTTGGGAGGCCTGTAAATTCTAAGAGACAAAACAGAGTACTGGGTCGATCATGGCCAAATTGAACCAACTCTCCTTCTTAGTGAAATCCAAGGATGATAGATACATTCTTCACAAAAAATGGGACAAAATGCCCATTAATATTAAACTCACTTCTCTCACCATCCCACCTAGACTATAGATACTCTACAGCTATCATATCTATTAGAATGGATGACCCTTCCAATAAGTGCTCAAATGGCATCCTCAGTAATTGTTCCTTTTGAAGAGTCCCCTTCGAGGGGGAGCGCAAGCTGATGAAAAACCCTAATTCAGGGGGCACATGCATTTTGCTAGGGTTTCATCAAGACAATCGCTTATATGCTCATATAATCAACTTTGATAGATGGATTAGATCAAGAGGGAGATTCATACCAACGCCATTGGCTTGGAGGTCGGCTTGGAAGAAGAGAGCAACTTAGATCTCCTCCACAAGTTCACACACAAGATGAAGATGCTTACTTCCTTGACGTCCCTTGTGCTAGCAAGGCACCCAATCTTTCTTGTCGAAAATGGAAGGGGATGATGAGATGATTCCCTTTTGGCCGAGAGCTCCTCTTGCAAAACCTCTCCACTTCGTCAACCTCCTTCAAACGAAAGTTCAAGGCGTTGAAGTGAAGTGCACAACGCATATGCGTTTTGGCGTTGAAAGTGAAATCGGCCTTGATGACTTTCCATAAATGGAAGATAATCAAGCCATGCGCTCATGCCAACCCAAAAACGCATTTTGGCATTGAACCAAGCGTTCACCTTTGTGAACCGGTTCAAGCCAAAACGTTCCAATCGAATTTGGTTCATAAACCAAACCAAAATAGCTCAAGCCACTTGGTCTAGACCAAATTGAACCCTAAGGCTCAAGATCTAACCGTTCATCTCCTGATGCTCCTGATCTCACCGATCTAGCATCATCTCTCTCGATCGAAGCTTACCGATCTCAAGCCCTAATCAATCAAACATGATCAGACCAGATCTCACTTACAATCAGAGATTAAATCCCTTTAAACTGAACCCAAACAATTCAGTCCACACGATCTGACTCAAGTAAGCCATATCATCAAATTGTGCAACCCTGAGGGTTTCCTTTAAATGTCGGTAACGATAACTCACGTTATCACGATCAGTGAGGGGTATCTAGCAACACATCACTGTCTCCCGATATAAAGGAAAGAGTCTTCCAAGACTACACCCAAACCACAGCACAAGTGTGAATCTATTCACTAGGCATACATATATCCTTTGCCACTGGATGTTCTCATTGGACAAGCAGGTCAAGCTTGTGACTCCAATATGATGAGCATGATTAGATCAGATGCACATAGTCACCTGGGTATGGCCATACACTTTCTCAATCATCTCATCTAGGGGGCCCCTATAGAACACCACACTCCTTCAACAAGGAGACGGCAATCCTCTATCTATCACTAGTGCCCTAACCTGACTCATGATCATTATCCAAGATAGTCTATAACCATTATGTTTCAAATGATATTGAACTACCTCAAAACAATGACAATCATCATCTAGAAACACAAGTGATCTCAAGTCAGAGGACATGTGCCACTTGTTGCAATCAAGGATCATTCACATTGTGACAAGCAATTGAATATCCTAGTAGGGTCTGTCCAGTACATCCAATGTACCCATGAGTCTATATCTTATTCCATGCTCGAAGCATCCTATAAGATTAGAACACATATTAGTCTCAAGCATATCAAGGCTGTCTCATGTTCACCAAGATATCTCGACTAAGGACTTTTAGCATGTCAGCCTAGCTGAACAGCTTTGAGACATTATTCAGAAGTACGCTAATTGCAGCAGACAAGGTAACAACCTGAATAACAACCATGCCTTTATAAACACAAGAGTTTATTACATGATACTGATACAATCCCAAGGCCTCAAACATTAGCCTTAAGGGCATACCCCAACAATCTCCCACTTGCACTTAATCTAATGGTTGAGAAATCTCAAACCCATATTATTACAGTGCTTCTCATGCTTCTGCTGCGCCAGAGGCTTGGTAAGCGGGTCAGCCAGATTGTCGTCTGTATGAACCTTGCATATTTTGATCTCGCCCCGATCAATGATCTCCCGAATCAAGTGAAACCGTCTCTGTATGTGCTTGGACTTCTGGTGCGACCGTGGTTCCTTTGCTTGTGCGATTGCTCCAGTGTTATCACAGAAGATAACCAAAGGATCTGCACTCGAAGGAACGACACCAAGTTCTCTCACGAACTTACGAATCCACACTGCCTCCTTGGATGCTTCCGAGGCTGTAACATACTCGGCTTCTGTTGTGGAATCAGCAACAGTTGACTGTTTGAAACTCTTCCACACCACTGCTCCACCATTCAAGCTAAAAACATAGCCTGATTGCGATCGGAAATCATCCTGGTCCGACTGGAACGAAGCGTCAGTATATCCTTCTATACTGAGTTCTTCCTGACCACCATATATCAAGAACATATCTTTGGTCCTCCGCAGATATTTTAAAATGTTCTTGACTGCAATCCAGTGCGCCATACCTGGATTACTTTGGAACCGACTGGTCACGCTTAACCCGTAAGCGACGTCAGGGCGAGTACACAACATCGCATACATTATGGACCCAATAGCCGAAGCATAAGGCGTATTGTCCATTTCATCTTTCTCAGTCTGTGTTTGTGGACACTGACTTTTCGAAAGATTCAGACCATGTCTGACTGGAAGATATCCTCTTTTAGAATTCTCTAAATGGAATCTCTCCAGGACTTTATCGATGTAAGTACTCTGGCACAGCCCGAGAAGCCTCTTAGATCTATCCCTGTAGATCTTCACACCTAAAACATAGGCTGCTTCTCTTAGATCTTTCATCTGGAAACATTTTCCTAACCATGCTTTAACAGCATGCAGTTCAGGAATATCGTTTCCAATGATTAAGATATCATCGACGTAGAGGATTAGGAATGTAATCACGCTCCCACTAAACCTCTTATACACACACGGGTCATCTTCGTTCTTGATGAAACCAAACTCAGAGATTGATTCATCAAAACGAATATTCCAGCTTCTAGATGCTTGTTTCAGTCCATAAATGGACTTCTTTAACTTGCATATTTTATGACGATCTGATGGATTAGTGAAACCTTCAGGTTGTGTCATATACACATCCTCATCCAGATTTCCATTAAGGAAAGCTGTTTTCACATCCATCTGCCAGATCTCATAATCGTAATATGCTGCTATCGCGAAAAGAATCCGAATAGACTTGAACATGGCTACAGGAGAGAAAGTTTCATCATAATCTATCCCGTAGATTTGTTTGAAACCTTTCGCTACTAGCCTGCCTTTATAGGTAACCACGTTACCATCCATGTCAATCTTCTTCTTGAAAATCCATTTACAGCCTATAGGGATTACTCCCGGAGGCGGATCAACCAAATCCCAGACTTGGTTATCTGACATGGAGTCCATCTCGGCTCGCATAGCTTTAAGCCATCTAGCTGACTCCGGTCCACTGACCGCATCCGCATAAGTAAGGGGTTCATCATTATCAATGATGTAGACTCCGTCATAGCGCTCAGGCTGACGACGGATCCTTCCCGATCTACGCGGTTCCCGTGATATTTGAGCCTCAGGTTGTTCAATAACCTGTTCTACCGGCTCAGGCACATCCATCTGTGCTTGACTACTTTGTCCATCCTCTGGATTCTCATCCAGCTTTATTTCTCTCCCACTGGCTTCTTGCAGAAGAAACTCCTTCTCAAGAAATATGGCCGTCCGAGCAACAAATACTTTGTTCTCTTTGGGATCGTAGAAATAATAACCCTTAGTTTCCTTAGGGTAACCGACAAAGATGCATTTCTCAGATCTGCTCTCCAGTTTCCCAGAGGCGAGCTTTTTGACATAAGCCTCGCAACCCAGATCCTGATAAATGTCAAGCTCGGCTGTTTCCCATACCATAATTCATATGGCGTCTTTGAAACTGCCTTGGATGGCACTCGGTTTAGTACCTTTGCAGCTGTCTCCAGTGCAAATCCCCAAAAGGAATATGGAAGAGTAGCCTGACTCATCATAGAACGAACCATATCAAGTAACGTTCTATTTCTCCTCTCGGACACACCATTCCATTGCGGTGTTCCTGGCGGAGTGAGCTGTGAGATAATCCCACACTCCTTCAGATAGTCAGTAAACGCATGACTCAGGTATTCTCCACCTCGATCAGAACGAAGTGCCTTGATATTTCGGCCTAGCTGATTCTGTACTTCATTCTTGAACTCTTTGAACTTGTCAAAGGATTCACTCTTATGTCTCATTAGATAGACATAACCATATCTACTGAAATCATCAGTAAATGTAATGAAGTACTGATAGCCACCTCTGGCATGTTTACTAAACGGCCCACACACATCACTGTGTATAAGGTCAAGTAAACCTGAAGCCCTTTGACCTTTGTTAGGAAAAGGTGACTTCGTCATTTTACCCATCAAACAAGCTTTGCATGTATCAATCTCCTCATAGGAGAATGATCCCAGCAGTCCATGATCATGCAACCGCTTAATGCGCTTCTTGTTAATATGGCCTAAACGACTATGCCATAACAAGGTGCTGTCTTCAGCATACTTGGCTTTCTTATTATCAATGTTTTGTATAGAATATTCCATGTCCAACATGAATAACCCATTGTTAATTGAACCAGTAGCATAAACAATATTATCAAGAGAAAGTACACACTTTGAAATATTGCATTCAAAGGCAAATCCTTTCCTGACAAGAGCAGGAATAGAGATAATATTCTTGGTTATACTGGGTACAAAATAACAATTGTTTAATTCCAATACAATGCCAGATGGTAAAGAAATGAAATAGTCTCCTACAGCAACAGCAGCAACCCGTGCCCCGTTTCCAACGCGTAGGTCTACCTCATGCTGTCCCACCTGCCTTCTTCTCTTGAGTTCCTGCACATTTGAACAAATGTGAACTCCACATGCAGTGTCCAACACCCATGAAATAGAAGAAGAAGATAACATGACCTCAGTCACATATATACCTGAGCCAGAAGCGATGCTTCCCCTCTTATCTCCTTGGAGCGCTTTACAGTCCTTTTTCCAGTGACCCAGCTGGCCACAGTGGAAACACCTGTTGTCCTTCGACCGCTTAACCTTTTTGTTTCAGAGCCTTACTGTAGTTCTTGACAGGGGCTTTGCCCTTCTTCCCCTTCTTCTTGTTCCTAGAAGGAACCATTAAGACAGAGGTTGAAGGCTTTCCCTTCAGAGTCTCCTCAGTTGTCAAGAGCATATTCAGCAGCTCTGCCGGAGTACAATCGATCTTGTTCATATTAAAATTAATAATGAACGCATCGAAAGAGGGCGGGAGAGACTGCAGAATAATGTCTACAGCAAGCTCCTGGTTGATGGTATGCCCCAGTTTCTCCAGAGCCTCCTTGTGCCCAATCATCTTGAGCACGTGAGCTCCCACTGGGCTCCCTTCAGCCAGTTTGCTCTGAAAGAAAAGCTTTGTCAGATTATAGCGTTCTGTCCTCGCCTGTGCAGCATACAGCATCTTGAGGTTCGCTATAATTTCTATAGCCGACATATCCTCATGCTGACGCTGCAGCGGTGGCGTCATAGACGCTAGCATCAGGCAAGCGACATCAATGCTATCATTGACGTGCTTTTCATAAGCATCACGAACCGCCCTTGCGGCGTTCGCAGCGGGTTGAGGCGGCACAGCCGTCTCGAGGACATACAGTTTCCTCTCTGCCTTAAGAACGATCTTAAGGTGTCCGAACCAGTCTGAGAAGTTTGGCCCAGCAAACTTCTCCCTTTCCAGTAGGGATCGCACATTGAAGCTCATGGTGTTCGTTGCTGCAGGAATCTACAACAATGCAAGAACAGCAAGGTCAGTATCAATGTTTAGAATCAATCCAGGACTTAAGAAAGATTATTTTTCTCACTATTTTATCTGGCTGAAAAATCCAGCAAAACAGCCCGAAAGAGTAACACTCTTTTAGTGAGATGGGATCCAGATTTCATACTTGGTCTCCGCGTCCCGCTCAGGCGAGATAAGATGCACAGAGATGACAAGCACTAATTTCTGGTAGGCAGTCCCTGCCAATCGCCAACCCGTGCGATTCCCCTTCATCTGGGCAATCCAGCAGACTGTGCCAACTGAGTTGGTACAACACAATCTCTGACCCCACAGATGGCTGCCTCCATGTGCTACCATATGCGCCACATATGTAGCCTACATGGTCAAGCTGACCCGACCTACTCCCTGGACCACCACGTGCTATGCTGAGCAACGAGAAGGGATAAATCCCTACTCTGTAACACGCAGGTGTAATCCCGCACCGTCTGAAGATAGATGGACGTGCCCACTGAGTGGGTACAACACGGCTCCAACGATAGTCAGAACAGTGAGGTTTCGCGTCAGAAGGCATTACGTGCTTGATATTTTAGCGTTTGGATTTTAACGGTCTTTTATCTTCTTACTATCAGGCAAATCCTATGGCTATAGCAGAAGATAAATAAATCATGCTGTTCAACTTATATAAACAATAACAGAAAGCATGGATCTTATGTGGTAAAAGCCCATAGCCTAAGTAAGACCTTAAGATACTTAAGTCTTCACTTGCTCTTCTTGGGTCTTTAGCATCTCATCTGGTCCAACCCAGGGCCCTTGCGCCAAGAGCACCTCAGGTGCGCCACCAGCTGAATGCCCCTCTGGGATGTGTGCCTTTGTGCTCTTGTCTAATCAAAATACATTTTGATCTATCTAGACAAGCTTGACTCGCAGGTCAATTATACAGTAAATTAATTAAAGTGATACGCAGATCACAAAAATAATAATTTACAATTTACCAGGCTCGCAGGCCCCAGCACAGCACACATTAAAATGGGCATCCCACATAAGATAAAATAAACAAGCATATGGCATCAATCAATCATCATGTGATCCCTTACAAAGAAAATAAAATTTTGAAAACCCCATTGGCATCAAATTTTAATTTCCTTATGTGCCCTACAACCTTACAACGGTCCATTGATAGGGATCCACTCAACAATCTAGTTAGATCCATACCCTTGCATGCACCAAGTCCTAACTGACTCGAGTTGACCTAATGGTCAACCATGCATGCGCCAAGGGTTGAACAACCAACATGAGTTCTGGCAAGCGGGTGTGACCCCGGGCCTAACTTATGTGTGTTCACAGGTTGTCTCAACCAGACCTCGCTACACGCCTGTGATGCAATCGACCTATAGCCACCTTGTGCTTGCGCACAGGTGCCATCTGGTCGATCCATCTAGGCTGTCAGATGGTCTGATCAGACTAGGTTGATCTAAACTAGATGATGCTTTCAACCCCATCAACCCGTCTAAGGGTTTACAGTAGGCGCAACTTAGATCTAGTCAAAGGCGCGCAAGTAAAGTTTTGTCAAAACAACAACATGTAACATGCGCAATAATGTAAGCAATATACATGCATCAACAAAATCAACCTTACACATGCGCCATCAAAAACAATCTCATATATGCGCCATCAAAATACTTTTAACTAGTATTATCGCATGATGAGAAAACTTAGATCATAAGCGCAAACAAGGATCACCTTAAGCAATCATATGAACCATATAAGATCCTACCTCTGATACCAATTGAAGAGTCCCCTTCGAGGGGGAGCGCAAGCTGATGAAAAACCCTAATTCAAGGGGCGCATGCATTTTGCTAGGGTTTCATCAAGACAATCGCTTATATGCTCATATAATCAACTTTGATAGATGGATTAGATCAAGAGGGAGATTCATACCAACGCCATTGGCTTGGAGGTCGGCTTGGAAGAAGAGAGCAACTTAGATCTCCTCCACAAGTTCACACACAAGATGAAGATGCTTACTTCCTTGACGTCCCTTGTGCTAGCAAGGCACCCAATCTTTCTTGTCGAAAATGGAAGGGGATGATGAGATGATTCCCTTTTGGCCGAGAGCTCCTCTTGCAAAACCTCTCCACTTCGTCAACCTCCTTCAAACGAAAGTTCAAGGCGTTGAAGTGAAGTGCACAACGCATATGCGTTTTGGCATTGAAAGTGAAATCGGCCTTGATGACTTTCCATAAATGGAAGATAATCAAGCCATGCGCTCATGCCAACCCAAAAACGCATTTTGGCATTGAACCAAGCGTTCACCTTTGTGAACCGGTTCAAGCCAAAACGTTCCAATCGAATTTGGTTCATAAACCAAACCAAAATAGCTCAAGCCACTTGGTCTAGACCAAATTGAACCCTAAGGCTCAAGATCTAACCGTTCATCTCCTGATGCTCCTGATCTCACCGATCTAGCATCATCTCTCTCGATCGAAGCTTACCGATCTCAAGCCCTAATCAATCAAACATGATCAGACCAGATCTCACTTACAATCAGAGATTAAATCCCTTTAAACTGAACCCAAACAATTCAGTCCACACGATCTGACTCAAGTAAGCCATATCATCAAATTGTGCAACCCTGAGGGTTTCCTTTAAATGTCGGTAACGATAACTCACGTTATCACGATCAGTGAGGGGTATCTAGCAACACATCACTGTCTCCCGATATAAAGGAAAGAGTCTTCCAAGACTACACCCAAACCACAGCACAAGTGTGAATCTATTCACTAGGCATACATATATCCTTTGCCACTGGATGTTCTCATTGGACAAGCAGGTCAAGCTTGTGACTCCAATATGATGAGCATGATTAGATCAGATGCACATAGTCACCTGGGTATGGCCATACACTTTCTCAATCATCTCATCTAGGGGGCCCCTATAGAACACCACACTCCTTCAACAAGGAGACGGCAATCCTCTATCTATCACTAGTGCCCTAACCTGACTCATGATCATTATCCAAGATAGTCTATAACCATTATGTTTCAAATGATATTGAACTACCTCAAAACAATGACAATCATCATCTAGAAACACAAGTGATCTCAAGTCAGAGGACATGTGCCACTTGTTGCAATCAAGGATCATTCACATTGTGACAAGCAATTGAATATCCTAGTAGGGTCTGTCCAGTACATCCAATGTACCCATGAGTCTACATCTTATTCCATGCTCGAAGCATCCTATAAGATTAGAACACATATTAGTCTCAAGCATATCAAGGCTGTCTCATGTTCACCAAGATATCTCGACTAAGGACTTTTAGCATGTCAGCCTAGCTGAACAGCTTTGAGACATTATTCAGAAGTACGCTAATTGCAGCAGACAAGGTAACAACCTGAATAACAACCATGCCTTTATAAACACAAGAGTTTATTACATGATACTGATACAATCCCAAGGCCTCAAACATTAGCCTTAAGGGCATACCCCAACACCTTTATTGCAACTCCCCCTTCTATTTCACTCATGAACTTGTGAAGCCTATTTAATGAGCATCTACTAAGCACAGGCCTATGATCCTCAACTTTTTGTTTTCTTTCTACTTGGGCCTGCTTCTTGATTACAAACTGAGAGGAACTATCAGCATCGTTACTAGAGTTTGAATGACTCATTGTATCAAAATAATCTGTTTAAACACAATTAAAGATGCCTCAACAATATTGTAGCGTGATAGATAAGAAACATAAATGAATTCTGTATACATGCAGCAATCCATGATTCTAAATTAAGTAGCGCGATAGTTTGCCACCATCTTTAAACAAGAAACATAAATGAATTATGTATACAATTATAAGTTTGATTTCCAGTAATATGTTTGTAAAATGGATTTGCAGAGACGGTAATGCCTAATGTTGTTCAGGATACCCAATTTAAGTTCTAGCAATAGCAGACCTTTGTGTACAATCACTTTCTTTATTATGCTCAGTGCTTATGCCTAATGTTGTTCAGGACACCCAATTTAAGGCCTAGCAAGAGCAGACCTTTGTGTACAATCCCTTTGTTTATTATGCTCAGTGCTTATGCCTAATGCTGTTCAAGACACTCAATTCAAGGTCTAGCAAGAGCAGACCTTTGTGTACAATAGTTCTCCAATCTTATCTAACATTTTTCACAGAATAATTACAAAAACTAGAAAAGACTGTATTATATTCTAATCTCACTATCAGAATATATATGTTCAGACCATGTTCTAATCTTACAAACTATATGCGAGATATGAGGCTTGATTCTATCTATCACAAGGCACACTGTGAACATCATGGATGCCTGATCTGGGTTCAAGTTTGATAGTCTAGAGGGATAGAGATGAACAAAGTCTTGAAAATCTGTGAACATTCTTTGTGCTTCTGTTTGGATTTTTGAAGTTCAAGTGCACTTTGATGAGAAGATGTCTTAACACTTTAGTTTTCTTTCCTACTGTAATCTAATACATGGTGACAAGTCCCGCAAGTGCACGGTAATGTCGAAGTAATATAAAAAATTGTCGAATCCCACAGGGAATAAGGTTAAGTACCAGAAAATCTAAGTCTCGATAGCTAAGCGAACTGAAACGGGGTTTTTAGGAACTTCAATCGTAAACGAGAAACTAAATCAACGACTAGAGTGAGTATATATGAGAGAGATCAGGGCTTTGGTACCCACCGCGCTGACGATCTTAATTGCGATTAAAAAAGGTCAATTACATGGATTCAAGATTTTTGCATATGGAACCTATCCCTAAGGTACAAGGTGCCCTCTCTCGGTGGTACACTTTGGTGTTTGTCTAGAACGGTCTCCTACTCTCGTGGTGGATCATTCTAAACAAACCCTATGGGTTCTGAGGAAGGATGTGAAATCCTCGAGTGAATACCAAGCACTCTCGTGTCATGAATTCACAAGTTTTATAAAGAGGATCCACCGTCGCGATCCTCCTCTCGGTATGAATCGTAACGGCTAAAACATGACAATACGTGGCCAATGTAAAATCATGAAATAAGCATAGCAGAGTAAAATATACCAACACAAAAATCTAAATAATAGTTTTGAATTAAAGTTTGCAAACAACAATCATCAGCGGGCTTCAACCGAGCCCTGAAAAGAGTTCTACGCTGTGATATTCATGGAATCACTCAAAAATCTCTCTATGAAGATAGAAAAACTACAAGAAAACATTTCTAAGAGGGGGGAGATGCTAAACCGAAGCCAATCTCCAAGAATCGTGATGTTCCGATGGTGGAATCTCGCCGAATCGCCTCTAGAACACGTTGTCGCCGTCCTCCTTCGCCCTAGCCGCTCGTCCGCCGATTTTTCGATCGTTTGGCAATAAAAATTAGGGCTTTTATATTTTTTGTGTTCTCCTTCGAATTAGCTTTCCAAAAAGTCCTATCTTGCCAAATTTGGACGTCAATCCGGTTCAAAATCACCAAAAATCCGAGTAGATGTCGAATTGCTTAGTAAGAATCATGGGTAAACCCCGTGGGGTTCACCAGGTTGTGAGGCTTTCTGTACAGTTCTGCCGAGTATAAATTAACGGTGAACCCCGTGGGGTTCACCTACCAGTGAAGTCTCCTGTATATTCTTGCGTGAATTGCTGCAGAGAGAATCACGGGTGAACCCCGTGGGGTTCACCAAGCAGTGAAGTCTTCTATGAACTTCCGGACATCTGATGAAAGCATCGGTGAACCCCGGGGGTTCACCTGGCCATATTTTTTAAACTAACTCCAATTGAGCCCAAATTCGACGGGCAGCTTCGTCTTCTCGTAAGGAATCACTCCATGGCCTTAGAATCTTCAAAAGACTTAAAAATTGGGTGAGTTTACCTGAAATTTCACAAGAACGAGAAAAAGTAAAGATTCCGAAGCTGAAAAAGTGAAGATTCCGAAGCTTTTAAGTAAATAAGTCTTAAAAGAGTATAAAAATATCAAAATAGGCCTAGATTCATCATGGAATAATAACGAATATTACTACTAAAATGTAAGACATCACATGGTAAAGCCAATTAAGTAGAAAAAATAAAGTTGGAGCATGAAAGGCAAATGTAGGAGAACATAGTGCGTAAATCTGAGATATGAAGGAAACAAATGCATCGAGAATGCTTACAGATGAATGAAAAGAGAAAGAATGAAATTTACCACGAGGACCTCGACATTGATGGAAATCAAGGACAACCGAGCGAGCAAGGTGGCAGATAAGGAGGAGAGCCTAGTCAAAGTGAGGAAGCAGAGGCAGCGGCGGAGGTGCGATCGTCCAGACACGATCTCTGAGTTCATCGTACTTTTAGCCCCTTGTTCGCCGGAGAGGGCCGGAGATCACCGGAGGTTGTTGGAGATAGTAGCAGGGTCGATGGAGAGGCCAGAGATCACCGGAGATTGTCCTGATGACGAGCGAGCAGAGAGCTGGACAGAGGAGAGGGATTTTTCTACCCTGAGCAGGGCAAGCGAAATCCAAATTTTACCCTAACTGATGGAAAAAACAGTAACATTGACTAATGTGGGTAATTTTTTCGTGTGCGTCAACGCAGGATCGAGTAATAGCTTTTTGTGTGCGTTGACCCAAGCATATAACAGACTTTCCTTTAAAATTATAAAATCTGCGTCAGGATTTGTGCCTACAAGATCGTGCGTCACTGCTGCAATCACATGCAATAGGGACCCTCCGACAAAAAATTTTTCAGCATAGCAAGTATGGTGGAGTTGCATTTTTTTAAAAAAAAATGATTATATATTAAACTAAGATAGAATAGAAAGAGATTATTGATATGAAATATTTTATTACTTTATATAAGAATAAATTAAGATAAAAGCATAAATATCCTTTTAAATTTTATGAAATAATTATATATTAATTGAAATAACATGCTAACATTTCTCTATTATGATGTTATAAAGAGCTTATGATTAATTAAACATGTGAATTAGTTTAATTGGTAATAATGAAAATTGAATAGTAGATATATTAAGTATCAAATTATTGTGTATCCCAAGAGTCTATGTATCTCATTTGTGTCATCCATTTTGAGTAAAAGATTATTAGTCTTAAAATATTTTAAGCTATAGGCAATAAAGTATTACAGCCCAATTTAGTCTTAATAATTTTAAAATTTAGTACTAAGCATATGAGAACCCAATAAAAAAAAAGCTACTAAGAATGATGAAATTGCTATTAGGCTAACTTCACATGCTATTAAAGAATGATTCTCGAACATACGTTAAACTTAAGAATGATTCTCGAACATATGTTGAACTTAAGTTTTAACTTAAATTTAGTGGGCATGCTAATATTTACTAGGCATATGTTTCGGACTTCAAACCCTCCTACTAGCCTAACTTAATTCAAATTATAATTTACACCTACCAATAATGACAAGTTCATATGAGCTCCAATCTAGATTTATAGTGGGAAAACAAGCAATAATTTAGATTTTAAAAACAGAACTAAATCAATTTTATTTTTCAAGCTGAGTAAAAACCAAAAAATAAAACGAAATAATAAGTTAATTATCTTCTACTCTTCTGGACCTTCTCCAACAAAGCATTGCGGCCAGGAAATGGATTGGCAATCTGCTCACCTCCCGGAACTCCCACCTTGGCAAGTGCATCAGCCTTGCTGCTTCCTCTGCCTTCCTCCGTTCCCACCTCCCTTCGAAGTATCTCTAGCTGTTGCTCCCTCTGTAATCTTCTCCTCGCCCTCCTTTCCTCTCTGTTTCCTTTGTTCGCTGCCGCCGCCTCCATCCTTCTCCCTTTTTCCTCCTCAGCACCTCGTTCTCTCCCGATCACATATCTGTGTCCCTTGCTTAACAATCTCACTGTCTTTACACCATCGCTTAATCCCTTCGAATCCTCTCTCCAGACGGGATCTTTCTTCAATCCTCCCAATGTGAAATCCATGGAAGCGGTTCCCATCTTTCCCTCGCTTGAAGCTTCCATCCCTAGTAACCTCGACTCGCACGAATTGGTTCCCTTTCCGCCCGAAATCGCGTCGTTCCTCCCTCCTGTTGAAGAATTTCCACCCAAAACCATCGATTTCTTCTCCAGTCGTTTCTCCAGATTTGCACTCCTGAGGCAAATCTCGCCTTCCCTCGCCTCAACACCGGTCCGGACTCGGGGAATTCGCCCGCCTTTGGAGGTCCCCAGGAGTTCGAAGTCGATCCGAGCCCAGGCGTCCTTGTCCTCGTTGTCCCACCCGAAGCGCTCGCTGACCTCGAACAACTCGGAAACGGGCGATTCGGCTGAGACGGAAGATCTCCGACGATGGGCGTCGCCGCTGAGGATCCGCTCCGCCGCCTCCCACTCCAACCGGTCTCGGTAGATCGGGTCGCGCAGTACCTCGTCGGCCATGGAGGCCCACTCCTCGAAGTCGCGAGCACGGAGGTTCTTGGACACCCACTGGAGGTAGGAGGAGGGGAGCGAGCCGAGCATCCTGCCCTTGTGCTTGCCGAAATCTATGACCCTGTCTCTCGCCGGAACGCTGCTGGAGCAGACGAAACGGGGTCGGAGGTTGGCGGCCGGAGGCCGGAGATGGGGAAAAGGGAGGTGAAGAAATAGAGCCATTGGTGAGGAGGAGAAGAGCAGGCGAAGCACCGAAGCCAACGGCGGAGACGATAAGTCGATAGCAAGAGAAAAGGTTTTAATGACTCACGTGGTTAATAGGCATTCCTCACGTGCCATACGCGCGAAGTCTGTGGCTAGTGTTGGCTAGTGTGGCTGTGCTCAATTTTTCAAATTTTGGGTCCTAGATCTGGACTACACAAAGCCCATAACCATGATAAATCAAAAAAAATTCTTTATTGGTAGTTTATATCATTTAATTCTCTGATATTTATCGTATTTTAGTATTTATATAATAGTTTGTCCAATATATATACATATATATCTATCAACATTATTATTTGAGAAAATTTTCTAGGCATTACCATTGTCTATGAATCTTAGGTAGAACAGGCATTGCTAGATTTAATAAAACCCCTCAACCATTCCTTAATCAGTTACATAAAACCCTTCTCTTCTCTTCTATTCATGGTCTAATCTCCCCTCATCGTCTGACCTCACTGTTGTCGGAGATCCTCGCCGAGATTGTCACACCCCTAGATGATGGAAATCAAGTACTATAAATACGTATCATAAAAAAATTTAGCAATATGTCTCCAGAATCCATATTCGATAACCCATTCAACTATCATTTAGGAGATACCAACAACTTAAACAACTATAATAACAATTTCACCTTTCACCCTATTAATCACAATCCTTTTATAGCATAAAAGTAAACCATACATTATATTCCAAAAACTATAGTAGGGTGAGGTGCAAGGAGATGATAATCCATGTGTAATGAGATGACATGAAGCAATAGTAACCTTGACTTTTCAACTCTCAATTTTGTCTCATCTTCTTATCCTCACTAATAACTAGCTTATCACAAATGCACTTACATTTGCATCCTCACTTCCTCAAGGTCCTCCATCATGCAAAGTACTATATAATTTTATTTCCATGCATATTTATTTTTCAATTCATAATGATTTTTCTTTTGAGGGTATTATAGAGATGCTGCCGGAGGTCACCGCCTGGAGGGAAGGCCGTTCGTCTCTACGAAAACCAACGATAGGGAGCAGTGTTCGCTTACTGTTGCTCGCAGAAGGATCTGCCGACGTTCACCGCCAGAGAGTCTCTCACTCGAGGAAGAAATCCGCCGTCGTCTACTTCTACAAACGATGCTCCCTCCCTCCCCCGCTCGCTCGCCTGGAGCTTTAAGGGGAGAAGACGCTTCCACCTTTGGAAGGGGATGGGCTCATCGGCTGACCTTTCCATTTTCAAGATCCTCGAATTACGCTCCCATGCGTGATTCCACCGTTGAACGCATCGCCATCGTCTCCGAAGCCGGGCTCCTCATCCACCTTCATCTGTGTTGTCAATGGCTATCGCGGGCTACGTCGCAAAACTCACCCCATATCCCGTTGGCGTCGAAGACAACGGCAGAGACATCATCGGGGAAGGTGTCATTGAACTGATGTCGCACATCTCGTCGACCCAGCGTCAATGTGGTTCCGAGTTTGGGCCGTCATCAACACTGGTTTGGGCCTCCACCCAATGCATTTGACCCTTGGCCTGGTCCAAGGAAGTTTGAGTCTCCCACACGGTGTTAGGCTTGGTTCAGGCCGGTTCAGCCCAAGACCCAGTGGGCTAAACCCAAGCCCAAGCCCAGCCCAAGATCGATGAAGCAGCACTCAGCCGCATGAGAGAAAGGCGTGGTCAACGAGCAATGTTGACCACGCCAAAATCGGAAGATGTGGAGTCTTCAACAGCAAAGTCGTCTCTTCTGGAAACGCGAACGCGGCATCGGCTCGTGCGAGCTCTTCGAGGGACGCAGCGGCGTCCGATTTTGGCGGGAGGCGCGGGCAAGTTCTTCGGACACGGAAATCGCAGGCGACAATTTCCGATTCCGCCGGACGCGGGAGCAAAGCGAGTGGTCCACGCAGAGCATGCGAGAAGATCGGACGCGTGCGGAGTCTTCTGGCGACGTTGGCGAGAACCTCGGCAAAGGCTTCGGGGGCAGCAGCTCTGCCTTCACGCGCAACGGACGCAGTGAGAGGGAGACGAGTGACCTCACCTCTAGCAGAAGCGTCGGATGCGGAGCACTTCCTTCAGCGGCGTGGACTCCAAATTTGGAAAAGGGGGACCGAGGACGTCGGACGCGAAGGCTGTAGGAAAGGTCAGCGGACCTCTTCTATAAAGCCAGAAGGAGAGCTGCGAGCTAGGGGATCGACTCTAGCTTCATCTGAGAGATCTGCAAAGGGAATCGAGAGAGGAGATTCCTTTGAGAGAGAGAGGAAGGGTGAGGCGTCGAGAGGTCTGTAAGTCGGCGGCAAGTCGCCGCCGACGTGACGTGAGAGGACGAGAGGTGAGGGGTTTTTGTAGTTCGGATTTTTGGAAAAATCGAGCGAAGCGAAGCTTTTCCCCTGTTTTCCTCTATTCCGACTAGATCTTCTCTTATGTTCCTATTCCGGTGTTTCGGCGTCGATTCCTCATCTCCGGCACCGACGACGACTTCTGGGTCGGCGGCGAGTGTCTGAGGACGAGGGGCATTCTCTCCTCGTCGGCGCGTCCGGCTCTTCCGGCGACTCCGCGGTGACGAACGACAGGTGAGTGTCGAGCGAAGGCGTCGTGGGAGAGACGAAGCTCGAGCGTTTGACTCGAGGCGCGAGTCAACGCGCCGAGACAGTCAACGAAGGAAATCGATTTCGAATGCGAAATCAATTTGGGGTGAAATCTGGACGCTGACGTCAGGCTAACGTCAGCACACGTAATTCGGCAGCAGGCGGCGAGAATTCGAGTGGCATGGGTCAACGATTTTGACCAGAGTAGGTAAATTGATTTAGGGTTCCGATTCTTTCCGGATTTACCGTGCGCTTTGTAATTTGGAGATAAATATTATTCGGGAAAATTAGGGTTTTCTATTTGGGTCAAAATTTTGAGTTGGAAACCCTAGGCAGTTCACGCTCTGGTGTTCCGCCGGACAGCCCTAAGACAACGGTTAAGCACCAGTTTAGTTTTGATCCGACCGGGGTGTGACACACGGCATGGCAAGTCAACATTTTACATGAGCTGAGCTATGTTGTGCCGAGGTCTTCGCATGCAGATCATGACACAGTAGCAGCCTAGCTGGTTAGCCCGAGCACAACACCACCCATGACTTAATGTTTCAGTTTTTAAAAAATTTAAATTTAACTACCCAAATTTAATTTTTTTTTTTAAACCTATTTACTGTTATAAATTGATCTTAATTTTTAGATATCTATATATAGATATATATAGATATATATATATATATATCTTTTAATTATAAATTTACTATTTTACCATCCTTAACAGTAAAAAAAAGATAAAATTTTAAATTTAAACTCAATTAACCTCAATAAATTTCTTCTACAGTGTCTTTTAAATAAAAAATTAATTTTAATTAATTTTACTTAAATTCCTCTTAATCTCTTTAACTCTTTAATTTTAATGATTTTCTAAATTGTGTGGTAGGTGGAGCGTGAGATGAAAAGAAAAAAAAATAATTATTATATTGTCAAATTCCTAATGTTTGATCTTCTATATATCTAACTTAACTTTGACACATAACACTAGCAAATCACAATATTAAGCATTATTGAGCATATTCACTAAATCATACTCATCATTATGTTTATGTTTTTAAAAAAATGTATTTTTCACTTATATAACCTCACAAAATGATAATTTTTTGCTCCCCTTACCCCTCTCATGTTTGGATCAAAATAGAGATCCTTGACTTTCAACTTGATGACAATGATAACAATAGTGACACTTTTAATTATATAAATAGTCTTTGCTCCCATGAGTAATTGGTTTAAGTTACATTGTATAATTTATAAATAAATATTTTTATTAAGTTGCTTTAGACTTTAGTCACATAATCAAGCTTAAATATATAGTTTAAGCTAAGTCTCTATATAATAGATATGTTGTTTTATTTAAATTGTATAATCTAATCTTATTTTTTTTATAAAAAATGTGTTCAATGCTTTAAGGCACCTAATTTTTTTAGAAAAAAAGTAAATAATAAAAATATTATGTAAAAAATTGTGCATTATTATTTTAATATTGTATCACATAATTTATTTTTTTATTTTTATTATCTTTTTATTTCTCTTAATTTTCTCTTTCTAGATTTTCCCTATTTTTATTTTTAAATATTTTTTAAATACTTTTTCAATTTTTATTTATAATATTTTTCATTTTTTAATAATATTTTCCTAATTTTTATTTATTTTTAAATAATTTCAGGTCATGCTTGGCCTCACTTGACCCGATAGTGTTGCATGTTGTGCTAACCTAAGTAAAAATTTTATCCTGCTAAGCACAGGCCATGTAGAACTAGACCCATGATCTAGCCAGCTCGGCACATCCCATTGGTCACCTATGGCAAAAAGACCAATACCTAGTCCGACTTGATTTTGATAGGGAAAACCTGAGTTGATGAGGTCTCGAGTCGAGTATAGATAAATCCTAATTGTTATAAGTCGGGTTAGCATTCGGTATAGGTAGTCATATGGATCAAACCCGCCTCAGATAGATATCCGGCCCGACTTATGTATGATGTGTTCAAATATCCGATTGGTTAAATAGGTTTGAGTCAGGTTCATAGGCACGCATACCCGTTGCCTTTATAAAAAATTTAAAACATATTTCTATTTTTAAAATATAAATTAATCATTAATAAGTATATTTATAATAATAATAATTTATAAAATTATATTTTATAACATAATTTAAAATAAAAAAATAAAAAATAGATGACTTTTTTATTTAATATGCCATTTAAATACCCACTAAGTCGGATTGTGCAAAAGAGTATCAGACACTAGTTGGCATAGAGTAAAATGATACTACATGACTCATTGCCATCCTTAGTGTCACGCCCCAGTTGGATCGGTCTAAAATTAGCGTTTATCTGCTTCTTAGAGCCGTCCGGCGGAATACCGGATGCGTGAACTCCCTAGGGTTTCCGGCCAATTTCTTTCCCCAAATCAGGAAAGTCCAGAAAACCCTAATTACCTCCGCGGATTTTGACCATAGTCAAAATCACCCTCCTGCTGACGTCCGCGTGACGTCAGCCCTCAATTGCTTTCGCCGTGTTCGTAAACTCCCTTGCTGACGTCAGTGTGACGTCAGCGCTCCAGATCAATTCCGTTGAATCGATTTCCGCCTTCAATGCGCTGTTCGATTTTGACCCGATCAAAATCGAAACAGCCGTCGTCTTCAACCTTCGACGCTCGACGCCGCCTGCGTCCGAGCGTCTCCAGCCGAGCGCCGCCACACTCTTGAGCTCACCTGTCGCCTATCAGAGGCCGCCTGCCTCCCTTCGACCCCCTCATCGTCGTCCGGCAGCCGCCCGCCGCCGGAACCCTAGAACACGCCGGAAACGCCGAAGCAGGGGAAGGGATAGGAAGAGGGAAAGCTTCGTTTTATTCCTACTAAAATGTTACAAAACTCCTCTCTACGCCGACGACCACCGTCACCGGTGCCCCCATCCCTCCCTCGCCGGTCATCACCGGTTACAATTCTCTCTCAAACCTCACAGCTCTCGCTCACTGTGTTAACGCTCGCCGACGCCCCCTGGCACCGGATTCTTCACGTCTTCGCCCCCTGGCGGCATCAGGGTCTTTGCCCTGGAAGGGCGACGGCGCCCCCGCCGTCGCCGGTGGATTTGCTCCTCAGCGCTCCTCCCCATTACCTCGTCTGCCTCTCGGACCTTTTATAGGGGAAGGGAGACGCTCGCCCGTTTCCTTGCGTCGCCCTCATTGAAGCTGCTTTACCCGCTGGAAGAGGTCGCCGAAGCCGCTCAACCGCTGGAGGACGTCACCACGCCGGAAGACTCGCTCGCCCTGTTTCCTTCGCGCAAGCGTGCGCGAATCTCGCGAAGACGACGCGCTGCATCCATCTTCGTTCCGCGCCCACGTCCGCGAGCTGCACGCGAGCCCCAAATCTCGGTCAAAATTGAATGTTGACCGGGCTTCTCCTTGTGGGCTTGGGCTTGGGTCAGACCCAATAGGCTTTGGGCTGAACCGGCCGAACCGGGCCTGACAATTCTCCCCCACCTGATTTGAACATCGCCCTCGATGTTCAATACGGGTTGAACACTGGCCCTCCAATGTTCAAGTCCTCCATCTCCTATCTCCATTTCGATGATGAATGTTACTAAACCACGTTGTATGGAATTGGCACGTCCTTGACTTGACACAACCAAGCCGCATATTCACCCCCCTGGTGCTCTGCCTGACCTCCTGTGTCCCAGTCGGCTCCCGCCATAGTGCTCCGCCCAACTTCATACGAGCAGGATCACGTCCATAACGCATCTCCCCAAATGCTCCGCTCAACCTGCAATCGTTGAGTTCACGGTCTAACGCACTGGATCATCGTGCTTACAGCAACCTGCATCAACAAACTTGTCAAGGATAATTTTGGACCTGTGGGTCATGGGCCCACAGCAATCTTGCTCCATCATCTCTGCTGAACTCAGCTCTTACAGAGCTCTCCCTCGATGTCCCCTGACACCGGCATCGACGCCCCCTGGCGCCGGCATCAATGCACGTAGACGTTGGCATCAACACGCCCTGGTGTTGGCATCAGGCCCCTGCCCTAGAAGAACGGCACTCCTTGCCGCTGCTGGTGATGTTGCTCCCTCTCGGATCTTCCTGATTCACCATCATGGATGAATCTTTACCTCTGATACCTGTTGTCACGCCCTGGTCGGATCGGTCTAAAATTAGCGCTTATCCGCTTCTTAGAGCAGTCCGGCGGAATACCGGATGCGTGAACTCCCTAGGGTTTCCGGCCAATTTCTTTCCCCAAATCAGGAAAGTCTGGAAAACCCTAATTACCTCCGCGGATTTTGACCACAGTCAAAATCACCCCTCGATTGCTTTCGCCACATTTGTAAACTCCCTTGCTGACGTCAGTGTGACGTCAGCGCTCCAGATCGATTCCGCTGAATCGATTTCCGCCTTCAATTCGCTGTTCGATTTTGACCTGGTCAAAATCGAAACAGCCATCGTCTTCAACCTTCGACGTTCGATGCCGCCTACGTCCGAGCGTCTCCAACCGAGCGCCGCCGCGCTCTCGAGCTCGCCTGTCGCCTATCAGAGGCCGCCTGCCTCCCTTCGACCCCCTCATCGTCGTCCGGCAGCCGCCCGCTGCCGGAACCCTAGAACACGCCGGAAACGCCGAAGCAGGGGAAGGGATAGGAAGAGGGAAAGCTTCGTTTTATTCCTACTAAAACGTTACAAAACTCCTCTCTACGCCGATGACCACCGTCACCGATGCCGCCATCCCTCCCTCACCGATCATTGCCGGTTACAATTCTCTCTCAAACCTCACAGCTCTCGCTCACTGTGTTAACGCTCGCCAACGCCCCCTGGCGCCGGATTCTTCACGTCTTCACCCCCTGGCGGCATCACGGTCTTTGCCCTGGAAGGGCGACGGCGCCCCCGCCATCGCCGGTGGATTTGCTCCTCAGCGCTCCTCCCCATTACCTCGTCTGCCTCTCGGACCTTTTATAGGGGAAGGGAGACGCTCGCCCGTTTCCTTGCGTCGCCCTTGTTGAAGCCGTTTTACCCGCTGGAAGAGGTCACCGAAGCCGCTCAACCGCTGGAGGACGTCGCCACGCTGGAAGACTCGCTCGCCCTGTTTCCTTCGCGCAGGTGTGCGCGAATCTCGCGAAGACGACGCGCTGCAGCCGTCTTCATTCCGCGCCCACGTCCGCAAGCTGCACGCGTGCCCCAAATCTCAGTCAAAATCAAATGTTGACCGGGCTTCTCCTTGTTGGCTTGGGCTTGGGTCAGGCCCAATAGGCTTTGGGCTGAATCGGCCGAACCGGGCTTGACACTTAGTTATAGGATTTTTACATACTAGTTCTGCCCCATAAAAAGTTGACTAAAGTGCCTTTCCAAACTTAACTCTAGCCACTCTCTACTGTCTTATGGCCCCACTCCTCCCTAGTTCCTCCCCTCTCCTGGCGAAATGTTTGCGGAGGGGGCAAACTTTGCATAGGGGTGATTAATTTCACCCCTAAAAATATTTTTTTTTTATTTTTTTTTAGAAATATTATTTACCTCATAAGCTATTCAATGATATAAATATTGGGGTATTTTAGATCTCATACATGTATAAAATACCCTATACAAGATCACATATAAGACAAAAGTACTATTTATTTTTGTCTTATATGTGATCTTGTATAGGGTATTTTATACATGTATGAGATCTAAAATATCTCAATATTTATACCATTGAATAGGTCTAATTGAATACTTTATTTTTAAAAAAAAATTTAAAAAAAATTATTTTTAGGGGTGAAAATTAATCACCCCTATGCAAAGTTTGTGGAGGGGCACCCCTCAGCAAACATTTTGCCCCCTCTCCTCCTGGCTCGCTACTCCCTTCCGCTCCCCTCTCTCTCACATCCCTCATGGCTCGTCGCGACCTCGCTTACTCTTGCCACTCACCACATCTTGCTAACATTCATCAAAATCTACGGATCGGAACAGAAAAATCTAATCCAATGGTTGTAGGTGGCTGTTTCCTTATGTGTTTCCTTCGAGTGAAGGAAAAACAAAGGGAGAAGAGAAATGGAAGGAAAAGAAATGATGAGGGGAGGATAGAAAAAATCATGTGATCTTCTTGATGGAAATCTGCATTGTGACCAACAGGGAGTATGGCAGACGGCCGGTAGGGAGGCAAGAGAGAGGTGGCGAGGGTGTTCAGTGGTTGGCAGCCGAGGGCACTCGATGCTCGATGCTCAGTGAGGGCGAGGTCGAGGTCGCTCGACGCTCGGCGAGGGTGAGGTCAAGGTCACTCAACTCTCGGCGAGGGCGAGGGCAATCGATGCTCGACGAGGGCAAGGGATGCTTTACGCTCGACGAGGGCGAGGGCGAGGTCGGAGGAAGCGAGGCGAGGGCGAGATCTGAAGGGCGATGGCGGCAAGGCAAGTGGGCTGGAGGGTGAGGTCGGAGGAAGCGAGGCGAGGGCAAGAGCAGAAGGGCAATGGTGGCAGTCGGAGGAAGCAGGGCGATGACGGCGAGGGCGAGGGGAATGGTGACGGTAGCAAAGGCAAGAATAGGTGTGGGGAAGGCATGCGTGAACGGAGAACGAGCGTCATTTCATTTTTCGGTCTAAATCTGGCGGAAGCATTTTTGGAGGAAAACCTTTCCTCCTTTTGCCTGTTCCATCCGCCTAAGAAAATGAAGAAAAAACTCTCTTTCCATCCATTCCTTCTTATTTTTCGTCCAAGAAAACGTAGCCTTAAAATTTTTTCCCATAACTTTCACTTCTCTCAATCCCATTCAACGTTAAATAAAGATCATAAATAATTTTTTTTAATCTAAATAGGTTTCTGAATGAAACATAAACTTCAACCAATCAGCAAGCAAGCTATTCAAGAATAAGAATTAACACAACACATGATGTACAATGGAAATGATTAATAAATAATTAGAAGGATTCCGGGAGCCTGTTACAACTTGTATGTTCTTCGAATCTGTTTAGTAGCCTCCTCGCAATCATTGATTCTGCACCAAGGAACATCGATGTTAGGTCTAATCTACAAATGCAAAGTACTTACGAATTAAAAACGAAACAGGGAAGAACAAGCTTAACTTTAGTAGTCCTTGGCGCCCCTTCTGCGTGGCCTCTCCTTCACGTATCGCGGGGCAGGAACGATTTCCCCTGACTCCATGTCTTCGCCGCCGAAGCACGCCCACCTCCCGAAGCTTCGCTTCTTCTCCAGCCGGGCCAACGGTCTGTCCTCCTCCTCCACTGGCGGAGGCCGGGGTGCGCGGCTTCCTCCCAATCGCCCTCCCTCGTGGTGACCACGGCCACCGCCTGCGCGTCCTACTCTCTCCTCTCTCACGACCTCGCCGCTCACCGCCGGAATCTCTGCCCTCCACTGCTCCAGCTTCTTCTCCAGCTCCGATTTTTCATGGTGTGCCGCACGATGCGCACCGGCGTTGCGACGCTTGGATTTCGGGAGTTCAGATTTGGGCGCGGAGGAGATCGGGCCGTGATCGGGCTGGGAGCGGGCGGGGGAATCGATGATTGCGATACCTAGGTTGAGGATCCCCTGAGGACGGAGGGAGGTGGGGCGGCGGATCTGGAGGGCGGCGTATCGGAGGGTGGTCGTGGGGCGGAGGGTAGAAAGGACGGCGCGGGCAGTGCCGATATGGGTATCACCACCGAAGAAGATGCCGGATCGGACACTGTACACCTCGATGGTGATGGAGGTGGTGTCGGAGCGGAGGTCGGCGTCCTCGACGCGGAAAACGAACTTGTCGTTCCAGGTAGGATCCCTGTGGCCGGCGGTATCGACTCGGGTCTGGGGACGGTGGTCGGGCTGGAGGTAGGCAACGGCGTACGTGCGCATCGAGCGGCCTGCAGGGTAGAGGTCCTGGGCTGAGATCACCGACACCTCGATGCGGTGGTACGTAAAGGGAAGGGGCGGAGGGGGCGGGCAGTACTCGCCGCCGGCGCCACCATCACCACCGACAGTTTTCGATGGAGGGGGCTTCTGTGGAGGTGCCATTTTGGTTCTGCCTCGCACCGCCTCCGCCCGTATTCCCGCTCCGCCGACGATTCACGCCGGAGGAGAGGGAGCGAAGCTAACGTCCTTTTTACCGTGCGGGACCCGCGAGGGCAAATGGTTGTCGTACCGTGTGGTCCGGGACCCGCGTGTCAGATTTAGTGGGGGACGGTTAGTAGAGCAGCTGTATTGGATCATTTACGGGTAATAAGTAATAACTGCAGAGTATACGAGTTTGGGTCGCTAATCTTGGCCGGAAATATATTAGGCCAGCTAATTAAGTAATTAGAGATGAGGTTTGCATCACAACATTGTAAACGGTTCGTTGGGAAAAAAATCAATTAATAAATATAGAAATCTAAATCCTATTTTTATGTACAAATATCTAATAAAAAATTATGATCTCCGTTAACAACCATATTTGGTATAAATAATTTATCAATAATATTTTATTAAATTTCTCTTCTATATAAGTATGGACAAGAGTAATAGTCTTTACACATTAAGAAATAAATTTTTAAAATGATATGATACTTTTGTGATAGCATTTATAATATTTAAAAAAAGTGTTATTTGAAAAAGTACTAAAATAAATAAAAACAAAATACTAAATACTTGAAAACATTTATATGTTTATATACTTAGTTAAACTTTTTAAAGCAAGAATTTGAGATCTTGTGGGTATAATGTAAAAGTTTACTATGACCCAATTATAATAATATATTTAATAATTAAGATTGTACTCTATACTTCAATTAATTAATATTGAATGAGCAGTGTGAGAGACACTGTCCAAACTAAGTGTTAAGATGGTTGCATAGGCAAAAACAAGAACCCTAAATAGGAAGTGAAATTTGAATCCACCCAAGTGCAAATGAGGATTAGAGGTGTTGTGTGCCTCTTTCACTTGTTAGAATGCATTTGTGCCCACTCCACTAATGAGCAAACATGTGAAGAGAGAACAAAGGAAAGAATGAATGAATCTAAGTTCATGAAGGGCTTAGATTCAACCAGACCTACCCAAGAGGATATAGTTTGATCATTGTTACCTAGATTTATCTACTTGACTCATGCATATTTGAAATTACTATCCTAACATCATGAGACCAATTGAAGTACATAAAACTCAAATTTGTTAGTAACCAAACATGCTAAGCATTATGCAATTAACCTTTAGGAGAGGTAGAAAACATGTGCGATCATCCAAAACCCTCCGACTAGAGCAATAAGTTAAACTCTTACCTAATATGAGCCTAACATAGATATATCTTAGCCATATCCTAAACAATACACAAGCCTATCAATCCTATCAATTGGTAAGGCTATTTGCAAGACTTTGTTCATAATTTGGTATGTCTATTTATAAAGATCTTAAGTTAAAAGAAAAAAAAATCATCAATAACTTAAGCACAAATGAGAGATTTTAAATCCAACAACTCAAGTGCTTCTTTTATAGTAGTATATGTCCATTCTAAGTCCCACCTTATAACTTTTTTGAACTCAAAAATAAAATTAAGCATTAAACTCACCATTTGGTGGATCCAAGTCTATGAGTGGTTTTAATAGATTTAAATAAATCAATACAATGATCAATATTTTGAGTGATTGTATCAATTAACACTATGTTTCCTACAAGAGAAGGAAAAATAGAAAGATAAAAAAGATTGAGAGAAAATAAAATAAAATGAGAGGAAAAAAGATTATGTGAAAATCACATGATTATTCTAGTCATCCAAATCTAAAAAGATCGTATTCTAATCATCTCAATCGCTTGACATTAAGGCTGTGTATACAAGAAACGATAGAAAAGGGGTGGAAAAGAATATGGAGAGAAAAGAAAGGTAAATCACGTGATTCGCACGTGATAACAAAAAAATGAAAAATGAGAGAGACGGAGGCGGTAGCAAATCGAGCAGCTCATCCGCTCTCCTTCGCCTTCAGCCTCTCCGTCTCGCGTTTCCAGAGCGGAGGCAGCAGCAGATCAAGCAGATCGAGCAGCTTCATCTCCGTCGATGAGAGGCGAGCGGAGTCGTCACAAGAGGCTTCTTCGGCTTCGTCTGCGAGGCAATGAGGCGGGCGGCTTCGTCTTCGAGGCGACGAGGTGGGCGGCTTCGTCTTCGAGGCGACGAGGCAGGCGACTTCATCTCCGTTGACAAGAGGCGAGCGGAGTCGTCTCTGTCGACGAGTGGCTTCTTCGGCGAGGCAACGAGGCGGGCGGCTTCGTCTCCGTCGACGAGAGGCGAGTGGAGTCGTCACGAGAGGCTTCTTCGACTTCGTCTTCGAGGCAACGAGGCAGGCGGCTTTGTCTCCGTCGACGAGAGGCGAGCGGAGTCGTCTCTGTCGACAACAAGCTTCTTTAGCAAGGCGACGAGACGGGCGGCTTCGTCTCCGTCGATGAGAGGCGAGCGGAGTTGTCTCTATCAACGAGAGGATTCTTCGGCCTCGTCTTCGACTTCGGCTTCGTCGACGAGAGGCAAGCAGAGGCTTCTTCTGTGGCTTCGTTGACGAGACGCAAACGCAAGGAAGTGTGGTTCATCTCCGTCGAAGCGTGCTTCCCCACGTCAATCGAAACAACTGCCCTTTTAATTTTTTTTCATTTTCCGTCTGAATCAGACGAATCAAGAAACTAAGGAAAACGGGGTCAATTTTCCTTCATTTTTCCTTCTTAACCTTTCTATTCGTTCCGATAAACTAGAGAAAATTCGTTCCGATAAACCAGAGAAAATTAAAATTTTCTTTTCTTTCCACCATTTTTCCCTCCTAGTATACATAATGTAAGAGTTTCTAGATTTTAAAATCTAAAAAAAAAAGAAAGGTTAAATGAAAAAAAAAGTTTATTCTTAGATGATAAGTCATAACTTAATATTTGTCCTTTTGTATTCATTTATCTACCTTATTGAACGGTGTCTAAGCTATTACAAGGACTTCTCATGTTATGAAAGGGAGAGGGATATCAACATCATTCCCTTTTCTTGGATTACTTGTACAATTTCATTACTCAACTTATCTCATTCTGTCTGCAGAGGATTAACCTCAGTTTGGGGATCATTATCAGCTTCAATGTTAGGAAAAAAAGAATATTATATTATAATTCTGGCACAAGTTTGATGGTGTGGCAATGATTTGTCACTCTCTTAAACCTTCCATTGGCTTAATTTAACTCACACATGGCTTTGGGCAGCGAATCCAGGAGTACAGGTGTCGCCGGGACGAGGCCTCCATTTTGTCCCCAAATGTCCCCAATTGCATAAAGCTTCCAAGTACTATTAATTTAATCCATTCTTCCCCAAATTGGCATCCACGGGCTACGTCAGGACAATAAATTAGGGTTTCTAGGCACAATATTAAAGGCAAAAGACAAGGTTAAAGGCTATTTAGCTCAACCATGTGGTGAGAATCGGTTGGTGGCGCAGGCCCTTTCAGTGAAACATGCTACTCCCTCCCCACCACCGTAATCTAGCGACGCCACTCATTCCCCCCTTTCTTTCCGATTAGGTGAAGTGCCCTAACCTCCATTAAAGCACAAGGGAGTACGTGGATGCAAGGCCATGTGTCTCAGTTGGATCAAAGATCAAGATGCCATTCGCATGAGGAGCTCAGCTCGGAAAAAATTCTTAGGAAGAGCATCTTCCTAAAAGATTATATAAAAGAAGCTGCCTATAGTTATTGGATCAAGGAAAAAAATTTAATTCATAAATTTTGATGTATATTAGTAGGATAACCTAAAAATCCTACTCGCTCAGCTCCTCTTCAATCAATGTGATTCTTAAATGAGTAACAGTTCATGGCGCTTCTACTTCCAACGCTGCCCTCAGGCGAGCTCGAACAGTCGAGCAACAGGTGTGCAGTCTCATTTGTCTGCATGCATTTTGATTTGAGTAATATCCTCCAGTACTTCAGATTAAGAAATGACTGACAGCTGACTCTATTGAGTACGGTTGCTAGTTTTTGAGCACATTTTGATAATTGCTGCTTTAACCTAAAAGCTTACTTTAATGTATAATGACGCTGGATCAATCTCAAAGCAAGACATGTGTCAGTAGAACTGCATGTATATTCAGCATTAAAACTTGTGTTTAAATCTAATTAGTGTAAGGTTTGAGGGGGTTTCAGTCATTAAACCTGAAAGAGGGATAGTGGGATGCTACAGTGAGGTTATGTCTTCTGATCATTTGAAGTATATATGGATGGATGCCAGCATATCTATATATACTCTGCAGTGTCCCACTGAGAAGGAGACGGCTTAAAATCAGAATATATCTCACTGGCTCAATATAGGTAGGGCAGTGGAGGTGAACTGGTGAGGCATGGATGGGCAAGTTGGATGCGGAATGACTCTGGATGATGATGGCAGCTGGAGAAAGGGCCCTTGGACGGATCAAGAGGACAAGCTTCTAATTCAGCATGTCAACCTTCATGGTGAAGGCAAGTGGAACTCAGTTTCCAAGTTTACAGGTAATATATGTGGTAACGTTGACTTCCTGATCATGTCAACCTTGCTGGTCGCTAACCTTGTAGTGCTCGTATGCTGCTTGATTTCTCAGGTCTAAGGAGGAGTGGAAAGAGTTGCAGACTTAGGTGGGTCAACTACCTGAGGCCGGATCTCAAGAGAGGCAACATTACTGCACAGGAAGAGATCATCATTCAGGACCTGCATGCCTTGTGGGGAAACAGGTGGGTTTTTTTTTTAATGTTTGGTGTGTTTAGCATTGATTTTTTGCAATTGGAAGCTGATGATCGAGCCGCTGCACAAAGAACAGGTGGTCTGCCATTGCTCGGCACCTCCCTGGAAGGACGGACAACGAGATCAAGAACTACTGGCGGACGCACTTCAAGAAGAGCAAGCCGTCCAAGAGCGTACAGAAAGCGAGGGCCAGCTTCCTCTTGAGGCAGCAGCAGCAGAGAGAGCGCCGCCTGCTGCTGCAGCAGCGGATCAAATTAGATCAGCAGCAGCAACATGAGCAGCAGGAGGAATCGCAGCAGCAGCAGAAAGACGTGGAACGAGAGGCCGGCGAAGCGGAGACGAGAGGGTCGTCGACGGCGATGAAGCAAGTGGATCAGGCAGCCTCGTTGGAGGAGATGGCGCCGCCGTACAGCATTACTATGGACTACTGCTTGGTGTTCGGCGGGTACCACGTGAGCGACGGCGGCTCCACCGAGGAGGAGCCGGAGGAGGGGGACGACGGCGGCTCTTGGGGATGCCTGTGGAACCTGGACGATATGCCTTGCTGATGAATTGAATTGCACAGCCGCAACCCACTGAGGGCTTCCTCTTTGATAATCAAGGCCAAGTGTCAAATATTGATTGCTTTTTTTCTGACAATTATTAAGATAATTAGTAGATATAATTGTAATCGTTATGTTTACCTGAATGAGTGAATGAATCAAATAGTCAACAAGGTTAATTAATTAACTAATTAGTTGATCAATTGATTGATTAATTAATTAATCTCATGATATCAGCAGGAAATATATCCTGAGCTGGCAAATCTAAGGAGCTTAATTAGGGCCTAACGCGTGTGCCATGATCATAATTATTATAACCTTCTTACTGGAAGCGGAAAGTTGCGATTCTTAGTAATTGATTAACTAAGTTATGATTACATTAACTGTAGTATTGATCATAATTACATGGTGCCCACTAGCTTGTTAAATTTCTAATTGATTCTTTGCTAGGTTTACCTATACATTTCACATTCGGATCCTGAAACTATGTTATTTCATTAACCTAGTCCATAAGCTATCATTATAAGTGTCACGCCCCGGTCGGATCGGTCTGAAAACAACGCTTATCCGTTGTCTCAGGGCCGTTCGGCGGAACACCGGAACGTGATCGCACTAGGGTTTCCGAACCGAATTTCGTCCCCAAATTCAAAACCCTAGTTCCCGCTCACCTTTTTTCCCCCAAATTACAATTCACTCAAGGAAAGGATTGAAAAACCCTAACCCTAATTCCCAAATCAGGAAATCAAAATACCTCCTCTTCTAATTTTGACCGCAAGTCAAAATTACTATCAATTTAATCGAATTTCACTATTCCAACTCGGCAACCGAATCGTTCGTGCTGACGTCACGCTGACGTCAGCCGACGATTAATTCTTCGCCGCGAAATCGTTCTCCGGGTGACGTCTTGCTGGCGTCAGCGACAAATTCGCGATTTCGAATTTGCGCCGCCAATTTTGACTCGGCTCTGCTGACGTCTGCTTGCGTCAGCCATCTGCGTCGTCTTCTTCCTCGCGTCGACGCCGTCGTTCTGCTTCGTCCGCCGAGCACCGAGGTGCTCGAGAGCTCGCCGGAGGAGCGTAACAGCAAGGGGAAGACGCCCTCGTCTTCGCCCCCAGCCCCTCGTCACCGACCGGCAACCGCCTGTTGCCGAACCCGTTACCGCCGTAGAAGAACCGCCGCCAAACACGAAGAACAGGGGAAGGGAAGTTGGAAATGAAGCTTCTTATTCCTCCAATCAAGCTTACAAGCCCATCCTCTCAACGCCGACGACCACCGTCGCCGGTGCCCCTCTCCCTCCCTCGCCGGCACTGCCGGTTACAATCCTTGTTCGCCGTTCTCTCGCCTCGACGCTCGTCGTCGCCGGCTCACTCGAACTCACAGACTATCCTTGTTCCGTCTGTGGGCTTGGAATGGGTGGTGGGCGACGGTGCTTCTCGCCGTCGCCGGTGGCGGCGCACCCGCCGGGTGCCGCGCCTGGAGGTCGCCCTTCGTTGCGCACCTCCCCACTCCTGATGTCGATGAAGCTCTGCTTTATAGAGCTTTGCTGCCGCCTTACGCCGAGTCTTCCGCTTCGATCGCGTCCAAGCTCCGCGATCTTCGCTCCGCCAATCTCGCGCCCGCACATGAAGACGCCGCTCGAGCTCGCGTCCAATTCTTCCGCCCGCGACGATATCGTCGTCCGGCTTTTCCAGGTGCACAGTTCGCGCCCGAGTTCCGTCTCTCGCGGCGATGCTGCGTCCGCCGTTCGCGTCGCACGGCTTCACTGCGTCGTCCGCTTCGCACGCGAAGACGCCGTCGCGTGCGTCGTGTGTGTTTGGGGTCAACGCCCCACTTTGACTCCGCATCTTCTTTGTGGGCTTGGGCTTGGACCAGGCCCCCTCTCCTCTGGGCTGAACCGGGAATTCTGGGCCTGACAATAAGTAACCACAGATTTTGGTATTTGGTCGGACCGCAGTGAGCGTTGCTTACCTCTTACCTCTCCCCAGGAGACAGGAGCTCGCATCGCCGCTTGTTACTTGCCTTGCCCGACCCGATCTTACAGCTCACTACTCGTGGGTGCTGTGAGATCGAGCTTATACCAAATTGAGCTCGACTCAAGTGGATATAGCACATGATCGCAACTCAAATAGACTTGACTCGAGCTCTATTCGAGCTTGAACCAGCGGCATAATATGTAGACAGCAATAGCAATAACCATATTGGAGTTTGCCAAATACTTCTGCACTGCTATAGCTACAACTACTACAACTACAGCCCCTAGTAGACTTCAATTTCCAGCATATGGATCAATACAATATTAGATTACTTGAATGTTATCGATCTCCAGATATGGAAAGGAACAAAATATATCTCATAAAAAATAAGCACATTAGGATCATTACCCTTCCCAATTCGATTTGAAAACCAGCGGTGATAAAAACATCTATCTGACTTGGCTCCTGGATAATTGACCGAGTGATGAAACAGCAGCAGCTCTCTACCTCAATTTGATTTGATTGATCTAAATCAGCTAAAAAGAGATAACGACAACCTGAAAAAACATAGAAAGGATTTATCTTGTGCTAAATAGAAAGATGATTTATTGAATCACGGTTAGACTTTTACATTTTTTATTAAATATAGACTCCATAATTCTCTCTGGTTAATTGTTCCACAACATATGTCAAGCAACATATATTGATGAGATATGAACTCGGCTCTACCTAAATTAACATATAACGCCGAGCAGTATCGTTACAACAACTGCATCTAATATATCTTTAGCCCCAGAAAAGGTGCAGAGTAAGAAGAAAGAAAAGATGGTAGAATATCTACGGGAGGAAACAGAAGTTCTTGCGCGTCTTGGTGCTGAGGAGATATACTGCGTTTTGGCCCTTCTTCTGAACACCAACACAAATGCGTAAGTTGTACTCGATCAGGAACTTTGCTGTGTCTATCCCTTTACTTGGCATGCTTCCACTTAGCTTGTGCCTACAGAAATGAAAAGTACATTGAGTTTTAATTCTTTTTGGCTATGAAATAGTATATGATGCCAGGAGGAAAATATGAGTAGATGATACCGTTTAAAATATTGGAAGATGGAAGTATCTCATCTTTTTTTGCCAAAAAAACATGCAGTAAGGAACTAAAGTTAATAAAATAGATTAAAAATTAATTTCGAGAACTTTATCAATTTTGAAATGATACTAAATTATGCTTGAAAGAAATTCTTTTCCAATTCTTAATGGTCATTGTTTATAAACCGAATATATTAAAAAACCATATTTAGCTCTGGCTGCATTATAAAGTTATATTGATTTTTAATGCTCCAGTTACTCAGTCGGAAGACAAACACGCTTGCAAAACCCAAAAACCAAGATTGCACTGAAATTAACAATCACTAGTTGAATAAGAACTAGTAGGTCAAGGAGAACAATAAAAGTTACACATGGCTCCACTATAGGATCACTCATAGTAGAAAGTACAATCACTTGCCGCTTCTAAAAAATGTACCAAGAATTGTTGATGAATAGGGAAGACGGCCATGTTGTTTTTTAGCAGGTATCCGATTTCTCAAACCCGATTATAGGTAATTTAGGTAATTGAGTACTTATTAATTGGGTTTGGTTCAAGTATGACTAGTGTCAGGCCTGGGTCAGGCCGGTTCGGCTCAACCCAAGCCCAATACCCACAACGAGAAGAAACCCACCAATGGAAGGGAAAACTCGGTCAACTGAGGACGTTGACCAGAGGAAGCCACGCGGCTTCGAACGACAGGCGCGAGCGGCGCAAGCTTCGCGAGCAGCGCGGAGTCGGCGACGGGCGTGGACGGCGCAACTCCGGAGGAAACAGCTGGCGAGGCGGTCGATGGTTTCAACCTTGGCGGAAACTTCGAACGGCGAGGTTTTCGGAGGCCTCGGCGACGGTCGCGAGAGACGCGGACGTCGAGGATAAAGCAGACAAGGCGGCAGATTCGGACAGCTTCAGCGGAGAAGACGGAGGCTTCGCACGCGGACGTCGTCAACGAGATCTTCGGACGACGCGGATGCATCCTCCGCGAGCGTTGCGCGGAGACGAGAGACGATTTCCGAAGCAAGAGGAGGTGTCTTCAAAGGGCGAAGCAAAGGCTTCGTCAACACGCGTGAGGAGGCGGGCCGCTCGGCACAGCGGGAGACGCGGAGTCACGCGAGGAAGACGGACGAGATGAAGAGCGGCGCCTTGCTGCTTTAAAAGGAGGCAGAGGGCGACATCAAGAGGGGAGGAGAGCGCAACGAAGGGCGACTCCGCCAGGTGAGCTGGTACGCCACCACCAGCGACGGCGAGACGCGCCGTCGCCCCGTCCAAACCCACAGACGGAACAAGGATAGTCTGTGAGCTTGAGGGAGCCGGCGACGACGAGCGTCGAGGCGAGAGAAAGGTGAACGAGAGATTGTAACCGGCAGTGCCGGCAAGGGAGGGAGAGGGGCACCGGCGACGGTGGTCGTCGGCGTTGAGAGAGAGAAGGCTTGTAAGTATTCTTCAAGGAATAAACGAAGCTTCCTCCACTCCGATATCCTCTTTCCCTGTTTGTGGTTCCGGTGCTTTGTTATCTCCGGCGACGGACGGACGAACGCAGGCGGCGTGTGTCCGTTCGCAGCGAAGACGAGAGGTTGAAGACGACGCAAGTTTCGGCGTTCGAAACGAGGAGTCAACGGTCAACGGAAATTTCGGACGAGAAATCGATTCGGCGGAATCGATTTGGCAGCTGACGCAAGCAGACGTCAGCAGAACAGAGTCAAAATTGGCAGCGCGAATTCGATTTCACGAATTCATCACTGACGCAAGCAAAACGTCACCCGGAAACCGAGTTCGCGGCGAAAGATTTAATCGGCGGCTGACATCAGCGTGACGTCAGCAAGAGCGATTTGTCGGCCGAGTTGAAACAGTGAAATTCGATTAAATTGATGTTAATTTTGACTTCGGTCAAAATTAGAAAAGAGGTATTTTGATTTCCGGGTTTTTCGAATTAGGATTAGGGTTTTCCAATCCCTTTCGTGAGAATTGTAATTTGGGGATTAAAGTTGAGCGGGGAACTAGGGTTTTGAATTTGGGGACGAAATTCGGTCCGGAAACCCTAGCGCGATCACGTTCCGGTGTTCCGCCGGACGGCTCTGAGACAACAGATAAGCGTTGTTTTTAGACCGTTCCGACCGGGGCGTGACAACTAGTATATATGCTACTCAAGTTAGGTTTGAATGATATATGACAATACCCACTATCCAAACCCAATTATATATATATATATATATATATATATATATATATATATATATATAATAATAATAATAATAATAAATTTATAATAATAATTTAGAATCTAACCTCTCCCTTACCTTCTCCTTTACCTTAAATCTCTAATCAAATCCTATTGCCACTAGCCCCTCATCATCACCGGCCCTCGTCGTCGCCAACTCTCATCGCCACAATCCTCATTACTACCAGCTCTTATTGCCACCAGCCCTCATCGTTGCAGATATGTCTACGATCTAGATGAGCTACTGCTGTACTCATCAAAGTGACATCGAAGTCACTTCTTTTGTCGTCTCCTCTCCTCTCATAAGAGCCAAATGACGTCGGAGGTAGGCTGGCAGCAAGGGCAAGCAGCAGCAAAGAGGGGGAGGGGGCAGCATAGATTTGAGCGATTAGGGGTTAGGGTAAAGAGTAGATTGATCCGGGTAGTTATCGGGTTTAGTTAATACCCCGGTATTGAAAATATTAGGGTCGAGTTTAGATAGAGAGTTTAGAAAATAGCATATAGTTAATCAGGTATAGTAATAAAAAAAATAGTAGAGTTTGGATATGGGTAGGAAAAAAATAGCGGGCTGTCATTCTTATTGCTGAGGTTGATAACCTCTATCACTAGCCTGCTCGTCACTTGTTTTCAAGATGGCAATCATATTATTGCTAAAGGGTTGTGTTAAAGATAGAAAAATCTCTCTTTGATTATCTCCATTTGGACATATGCTACGATAGTTGAAAAACCTATCTAGAACTATTTCCAATTGTCGTTCCTTTCACAGGATTGAGTCACACCTTCTCCAGGTGCTTCTACATTTGTATATGTCACACTTCTCCAGATGCCTCTACATTCATGTATGTCCTCACTCAGCCGGTCAGATAGTTCACCACCAAACTACTCAATGTTCCTAAGACATCGCTATTCCAGCCAAATGTCGATCTACAATTCACTGGGCACATGGATCACTCATTCTCTTGGGAAGTCAAACACGGGACTAATCACTCAATTATGAGTGACATTTCTCCATCACTTGGATCACTCAAGTATGAGTAAGTATACTTTTCCATGTCATTTATATAGATCATTAAGTTGAAATCCTAACTTGCCTTGCGTCAAGATATTTTTTCCTCTATTCAGGAAATTTGCAGTACATAACCATCCTTCAACTTTGGTCTTCACACTTGTCTAAATCATGGACTCCATGCATCAAGGCTTTTGTCATGTGGTGGTACTAACTCATTTGCCTAGAGGTCTCACACACCTCCCCACCTTAGTCCTTCAATGCTCTCGTTGGAGTGTTATACAGGTACTAGGTGATATATCTTCAAAGTACCACCTTGTGTTGAACGAAGTTTTAGATACCTAGATGAATCTAACTTCCATAGTTTATCTAGTTGCTTATGCAGCTCCTCGCATAGAGCAGCAGGGGTTATGCACATAAGGTTAGCTAAATCCATTGAGCAATGGCATGCCTAGGAGGAAGCACCTTTGACAACTAAATAGCGAACTCTTTGAGCACCGCAACTACTAGTTTTGGACGTCAGCCTTATCATCAAGTCACAATTCAATAAACAAAGCTAAAAAAAATCATTGGACCACATCACACCCCTTTGTACAAAGTAGTGAGCATTCTTATTCAAATATTATCTTGATTCTCCCAACAAAATACAATATTTCAAAAACAAAGACTATATTGGGTAGTACCACCGATTTGTATTGGTTTGACACCACATGTATGTATATACCGTACAAATATAAGGTATGTACCATATGTAATCTTTTATATATAATAGATATTTAAATTATACCAACAAGTACTGTTATAATTATGTGTTGATATGAACTGGTGCAAAGTATAGTGGACCGATAAACCGATAGTGACAGTGTCCCTAAGAAATGAAGCAAGGAAACTTCTCCTTCTAGATAAATATTCCATTTAGGTGAGGTGTCATTGATACCTTCATCGACCAAAGTAAATTGATGTCAAACATGACATCAAAGTCATCTAGCAATATAACCATGACATGTTGTCTTCCATTCCACAATGGCACAATTTGGTCTTAACATGGAATATCATAGAAGATATTGGGCACTCTCTATATGGAGTTGTTCGTTGTCTTCTCTCAATTAGACACCTTAGAGGTGTGCAAGCCAAACTTAAGAACAAGTATCAGCCAACACAAGTAGCATCAATGTCCACCACAGCCACTACCAGATTCTCTCTCCATCACATGTCATCACATTTCTCTCCACTTAGAAGTCAGACCATGTCAATCTCTTATTTGCGTCTACCATTTTTTTTTGTACAGGGGCTAGAATCGTTAAATGAAGCAACTCAGATACGAATTTTCATGCACCTTAATTTTAAAACCAGATATTGTATCTGAATTAACTTCTCAACTCAACACAACTATTGCACATTGAGTACAGTAGAAGACTCCAACTACAAGATCTACAATCTTAAACACTGCTTCGATTACTTGGACAAAATACAAACAAACTAAGGAAACTCACAAAACATAAAGACAAAACAAAGTGGATGGGAATTCTCAATCACTTGTTAAATAAGAACTTACAAAGTCAAGTGAACAAGAAAGATTACACTTTATCTCACTACGTAATCACTCACTTACAATCAATCACTCACCAACAGAATCACTTGCCTCTTCCCAAACAAATGCATTTAAAACTATTGCTAAGTCTATTGACCTCTATCACATGCATTATCTTCACTTCTCTCCTTGATGATAGCGATGCTGCTACTGCTAAAGGGACATGTTAAAGAGGGTGAATGAGCCTTACTTCAACTATCTACATTTGTATGTATTAACTATATCCATGGTTCAATATCTCATCTAGAATTATTTATAATTGCCTTGTTTGTTGCATGATTGAGTCACACCTTTTCAATGTGTATCAGTGTCTATGACTATTCTCGTTCAGATGCTCAAACAATTCACTCAAGAGCATCTATCCGACTACTCAATGTTCCTGAATGCCAACATGCACTTCACACACTATCTAGATCACTTAGTTGCTCAGGAAGCCAAACTCTCGATCAATCACTCATGCATGAGTGACACTTCTCCATAACTCTATTTGCACAAGTGGTATAATTCACCAAATTTATTGGCTCAAATCACTCAGGATGAGCGAGAGTGACACCGTACTTTGTGTTGCCTAGTTGGATCACTAAATCATAGACTTGAATTACCTCGTGCCTAGACTTTTCATACCATTGCTCGAGAAATATATATTATCTAGTTCATTCTTTGACTTTAACCTTCACACTTGACTAAATCATAGACTCTATGCATCGAGTTTTTGACCACATGATGGGGCCATTTTTACCTCACACTTACCCTAATAAGGAAGTGGAGTTCCGGCGCTGACCGATGACGAGGTCGGCTTGGAGCACCTTCGTCTGCGTGAGGATGGTGCCTGCCTGTCCTTGTTCTCCATCTCCACCCTCTCCACCTGCACCTTCACATTGGGCTGCGCCGCCGTATCGCCGAGCACTTCACGCTCATCACGTCCAGGAACTCGTACTCGTCGCCGCCGTTGTCGCTGGCTCCTCCGCCAAGGGAAGCTGAGGCGGACGGGCCGAGGGGCGCGGCCACCGAGGGCGGTCGGCAGAGAAAGGGGACAACGTGGAGTCGTGCGGGCCGACCCCCGACTCGATGTGGAGGAGGATGATCTCGTCCTCCTCGACCACGGCGTGGTAGAGCAGCCACTCGAGGGCGCCGGCCGACTCCCGGCTGCGGTCGGCCACCACCATTATCCGACGCTTCGAGCCGGTCGAAATCAAGCCACCGTTCATGGTGACCTCCGGGCCGCTACCACCGCCGCCGCGTCAACGGAATTGGAACCTCATGGAAGGTTCATTTTGGCTTCCGCCCCGCCTACGTTTGGGATTGGGAGAGGCGGGACTCGCTGATGCCCACAAATTGTTTGGTCAACGTATTTGGTCAACTATGGTCAAAATTAGGTCTGGGGCCTTTTTTTTTATTTGCCAAGTAATATTTTTACCAAAAAAAACCCTAATCATGTGTTAATTAATAGAAAAATTATAAAATAAAGGCTACGGGCCAGGCATTCTACAGTTTGCTTAATGCTTATGGCACTCTTCTTTCTTTCCTTTTGTGGTAACTGTAAGGCAAACAAGAGGGCGGGAACCCAAGAACAAGAAATGAAATGGAGTCGCGACGACGTCACTGCAAGCGCTTCTCTCTGAGGCGCTCCCAAGGGGCTCCGATCTCCGAGGCCCCCCCAAAGTCCTACAGGGTTTCCTGCGATCTCTTACCCGGTAATAGCCTGTTCCTCAATCGAGGAATCGTTTCTTAGGAATCGTTTCTTCTGACTACGCTTTCTTGTCTCCCTGATCCTTGAGATGCTCGCTAGCCTATCTTGTTGCGGCATGTTAGCCGCTGCATCCTCGTCGGCTCTCAAATCAGGTCACAATCTCGATCTGTAGAGAAGGCAACAAATGCGGTGGCTTTGAGCTGATTCCAATGTTCGGATGCGCAATGTGATTAGTGTACCTCTACAGGCATTCGAATAGATTTAGAAAGATTCCTTTTTGGCAACCCGCTCAGTGCTTGATTTGACTCTATGATTTAGCAATGCAAATTCGAAATTGCTACCTTATTTTTGGGTTTACAAAAGGCTGGTTACTGGTAAGCAAATTCGAAATTGCTTACCAGTGGAGATATTTAGGTTACTTTTGGTTTATGTCCAAACTCTGCCATCATATTGCAATATCATGTCTAGTCAAACTATATTTTGAATGATTGTAGTACTCATTTGATACGAAGAAATTCTTGTCATTTGTTAAATCACTTTAACAGATTCAATCAGAAGGAAAAAGGTAAAGTTCGCAGAAGCCGCTACTGTTATGGAAAAAACTTCCGATCATGCTTCGCCTTCATTTCAAAGTCGGAAGTCTCAGTCTCCAGCATGTATGTTCCCTTAGTTTGTTTTGAAATAGACTTTTCTCAAGTATATCAATCTCAATACTTGAAGTAAAAAGTGCCAGACAATAATGGTGAACATGATATTATAGCTATGCCTTTTTTTCATTCCTGAAAAGAAAGTTTAACTTAATTAGTTTGTCAATGAAAAAAGCATTTGACAAAAGACAGTTAATTAGTGATGCAAATAAATAATGCAAACACCTAGTGCTTCATAGTATTTGCAAGGAGGAAGTTTTCTTTTTAATTGTATAAATTTGTACAGGCATTCTAATGCTATAGCTATCATCATTTAGCAATGCAGAACTAAATCTTTGTTGCTACTAAATTAATATCCAAACACTCCTCAAGCTATTGAGAAAACAACTAGAATTAAATGGTTTAATAAATATGACTATAAGTTGAATCTTAGAGGAGGTGAAAGGTTTGTAGATTTATTTTTACATTATTGCACCTTGATAAAATGTCATTCAGCTCTTTATATGTTTAGTTCTCTCATGGAAAATGAGATTGCTAGTGATATAGATAGCAATATGATTATAACACCGCATATTCATAGGTCCTATGTAACTGAAATTAAGGTCAACTAGAAATATATGAAATTACATAATTTCACATGTATATGATTTAACTATATATTTTGCCTCTGCACTATATTGGGAAACCATATTTTTACTCTATGTTTTTCCAAGGAATAATATTCCATTCTGTGTATGTGCAAAAACTTGAGGTAGATGTCATGTCATCAAGGCCCTTGCACAGTTTGCATGAAGGGAAGACTCAAACCTGACATACCTATATTTCTTTAGAAAAAAGTCCATTGCTAAGGGGTTGTTTAATATAGTGTAATACAGTAATATATTAAGAACAATTTCCCATGACTTTGTTTTTGGTTTTGCATATATTGATTGTCAACCTCTTCTCCAAAGGAAATATCATACTTAATGGCAAACAGATAAATCATTTTTCGTACAAGGCAAAAAAATTCAGCAGCATTAACATCTTGATACTCATCATGAAAGGATAATTTATGATCATGTATAATAGGAGTTTCAATAGGTTTGCATCCAAGAAGTCTAGTCTCTCAACAAGATCTAAAACATATTTTCTTTGGGATAAGAAAACACTTACAAAGTTTCATGCAATTTCAATCCCAAACATATCATGGTTTTCCAAGATTTCTGATAATAAACTTCTCCTTAAGATGTTCTTACCAACACTAATACATTCTAAAATATTCCTTGTGAGAAGAATATCATCAACATATAATGCCAAAACAACAATGCCAACAATACTATGGTGAACAAACATGGCGTGATAGCCTTGTCCTACTGAAGGGTACCTGTGTTAATTTACTAAGCTAAGCCTTGGAACTTCAATATTCACATGCTAAAAATAGTAGTGGAAACCTGTGTTTCTATTTCCTAGAAGAAGATTTTAAATACATCAAGAATATGAGATGTGTTCTTCAACAAATATGCCTTGGTCATGTGAGAGCAGTCATCAATGAACATGGCAAAATAACATTGTCATGAAGTAGAAGTTATAAGTCTAGAATCCCAAATATCAGTGTACAATCTTGAAAGGAGAGGTACATCACTTGTTTGCATGAGAAGGAAAAGGCACATGGTAATCCTTGCCTAACAAACACAGCTCACAAATAAAAACTAAAAGAAACTTAATAGGTAAGAAATGATAAATTTTAGTAGCAAAGGGATGCCTAATTGGTAGTGCCAGTAATATTGAGATTTAGAAATGGGAGTTAAGGCACAAGGAAATAAATGAGGTCGTAAATGCCACTAGAGTAATGCTTGCCATCAATCATTATTTTCCCTGCAGTTCTTAAAAGATATAATGTATGTTGAAGATATTATTGAACAGTGTAAAGAGAGAGAGTAATAGTACAAAAGGACAATAATTTTATAGGCATTTAGGAAGAGAAAGAATATTATGTAATGGAAGAAAAGTATGAATTGAACTTTGTCCATACATAGGTTTTGAATAGCCATCAGCAATTGAAACATGGTACTATATTTTGATCTTACTGTAATGGTACTATATTTTTCTGCTTAGGTTACTCTTCTGCATCCGCACTTTGCACTCTATCTATCCTGAGGGATGGATGCACTTGTACCCTCCCTTGTGGCAATACAATTCAATTGTATCAGAATTAGGTTCATAATACTGCACATTCTTTAAAGAATCTAGATAGTAACCGTATAATGTTGAAAGTAATAGTCATAATTATGGGATTTTTTTTTCAACAAACATGATTCTTTGGTTGTATATCATTGGGAAAACTCTTAACTTTCGATATAGTACAGTGACAACATAATTGTAGCAGACAAAACTTAATATTTGATATAATACGGTGACAGCATAATTGTAGTAAACAAAAAACTTGATGTTACTAGTATAAACGTAATAAATTAAGGCATAGGAATATTGTGATTATGTTATGTTATCGTACTCGTGCCTTGTTTAATTTCAGAACAACACGAAATCAATAATGAATGGTGAATGCAGATTTACTCCACTTGTATCCCGTTCTATTCCTTGCAAAATGATCTTCATGACGCATGATTCAATCCATTTTCTAGATTAGATGATAATGAAGTGAACATATTTCAATCTTTGTACAGTTGAAGATCCAAAGACTTTCGAATACAAAATTTATAAGGAGATACAGGAGAAAACAAGTTCTAAGCGCCAGAATTGTCAGGTTTCCTTGGAAAACATCCATAAAAAAGTATCTGAAGAAAAGGATATTATGCAAGGTTGGTTTAGTGTAGATAATCTCTGTACTTCTAGCCTTACAAGAATTTTTTGTATATTAGTTGATAGCATGATTTATAAGAATAATTGCACTAAGCTTCACTTTATGTTCATTTTGGACCGTGTAAACACTTTATATGTTTTTTTTTGTTCTTGAAGAAACTAAAAGTTTGATCTCATCTTCGCATGAGATTGGCATCTAACCCCACTCACTAGAGAGATTGTACATGTTACAAAATGCTATTAACAAAGTTAACTTAGTTAACTAAGTTGTGTAAATATTAGTTTATATTAGGCAAAAAGCCTGGTATGTACCATTCTAACCTTGTATTGGTACATGGTATGGTTCAGTATATATTAGTATATTTAATTATATACTATATATGAAATATTGATCCAGGTACTATTAATCGAGTATCATGTGTTAGAATGTGTCAAAGAGTGCTGGTATTTGGGCCCTTATTTAAACCTTGTTATCTCTCTGGCCTTCCAGTTTACCATCGTGAGCAACAGAATGAAAATAGTCATTTGATCCATTGAAGTGATCAAATTTTGATTTAACTTGACAAACGTAAATTTGATCTTTTGCAGAATTTGGGGGCTCCGTTAAATTCAAAGATGGTATAAGCAGGTCACTGTTTCCCACGTTGGACAGTGCACCTGTTATCCATGCTTCGCCTTTCTCATCTGGTTATATGTCATCGAGCTATGGTGAGCATTATTAGAGTTGACACTCGGTTCGTTTTACTTTAATCACGTGAACAATTTCTTTGTCGTTGCCTTCTTTTCTGTTGAGTAGAATTTCTTATGCGTGAAAATTGGATAGTATAATCATATTTGTTATATTGCAAAAAGACATTAAGGGTATGTTCGGTAGAGCGGAATCCATCATGAAAATATGGAAACATCAATGAATTTAGATGGCTTTCTATCTAGATTCATTAATGTTTCCATCCTTTCCACGATAGATTCCGCTCTACCGAACATACTCTAAGACAAACTTTTCTTTTCTTTCTTTACCTTCACTAATTTCTGTTCAATATCTCGTGCGTGATTAATAGATAAGAAGAATTTGTTTTCGTTGTGTTTATGTGTCCTTGTTTGCTCTTAGCAGAGTGCGAAAGTGACAGTATCTTTTCCAAGAAGAGGAGCAGGCTACTTCAGTTGGTAGCTGAGCCGTTTTCCCAAGGTAAGGAGAGGTCAGTTGTAATCCAAATCAGACGCTTTCAAATTAGTTGATGCGAGTTATCTAACTTCGTGTTTTGTCAGATTAGATTTAATTTCTGAGCTCCTGAAAAGACTGGGGATTGAAAAGAACTCATTCTGTATGTTTTCTCAATTTTTTTCCTTATTTACTTATCTTCTGCCTTCTATTTTTGCCATCAATTAAAATTTACTTTTTTTATCCAACTAAAAGTGTGCCGTGAAGAACTCCTAGCGCCAGTACAGAACATGTCTTATGACAGCATTCAATCCCCCGCTTCATCTGAAGCGTGTTTCCTTGATATAGGGAACAAGATGATAGCAACCAAATTCGTTGCATCAGCCACCAAAGAACACCTACAGAAGGATCTGCCTTCTGATAAATGGCTAGTGGATTATGATGATGGTCTAGGACAAGCTTCTTGGGACCATGCCTACTTTCAAACTATTCCAAATTGGCCAGGTTCTGGTAATAGTTTCCAGCAAAATAACCCAATCAGCTTGGAGCTAGTTAGTGCAGTAGAATCAGATTTGCACGACTATATGATATCCAGCCCCATTAAACAATGGATTCCAAATCCTAAGTACGACAACAAGGGAAGCGGAATTTTAGGTGATAGCTCAAGTTCAACAAAAAGTGCTTACAAGAACTTGATCGAGCTTCCCTCTGGTCATTCCACTGAGCAATCTCTTGTGCCTTACACCAAGGCGAAGTGCTTGGAGTTATTTTATCCTCAGACCATGGAAATGCAGACTTGTTTTCCCTTATTGGGATGGAAGGAAGAAACCAGGGAACCAGAGCAGAGTTTTTCTTCTTACAGTATGGCACATCCGGAGAGTGATCACTTTTCAGAAAACTTCTTCAGTGCTTGGGGTTTGCTTGGTGAAACAAACAGCACATACGGAAGAGAAGATATCTGCAATCCTCTACTTACTGATAACTGTAAAATGACGGTTGAAGATGCGACCAGTTGTTATTTGGATATTTTGCAATCAAATCCTCAAGGTCCTCCCGCGCTAGGAGCAAAAACTATACCTCTGGATTTTGTGGCGGATTATCAAATCTCAAGTCACAAGGAAATCCAACTCTGCAAAGATCGTATAGAAGACAGATCATGTCTCATTTCTAGCGGTAAGGATGATGCAGCGGGCGAAATATTATTAGAATCACAGATTACTTTTTTAGCTTCTCCGTTCTTTTATTCTTGAGGTTTGTAGGGATAGGAAACCTTGTTTGAAACTGATCCCATAAAAAAGATTGAACGGAGGCCCCTGGGTAAGCATCATAACGTTGAGCTCGGCAAGTGGTCGACTTGTTTCTTTTCCTGTTAACTATCAAATTTAGTTTTATTCGTATGGCAGGAAATACAGTCATGATCTTGCAATTCCTAGTTTTACAATCGTAGGTTTGCAAATAATTTCTACTAGTACGAGAAAACCTCTCAGCAGTGAGCTTCAGAATAGTTGACGTGCAGAAGTACCTAGATGAGAATTTGCAACTCAATTATCTCAGTAGACGTGCAAATCGCCCCAGACCACATTATGCAGATCAGCAGATGGTCTAACACCAGCCAAGTTTATGCTAACTCGCCATAATTCCTACAAAGGTATGAGTATAGTTCCGAACTTCGCAAGCCACACAAGACAACTAATACCAAAATCCATTACAATCCAACAGATAACAAACAGCAGACTTAATATGTGAACACTACAAGGTCGAAAATACCCGGCTTATTCTTAGCCTAGTTAATACCATGCCGGGAAAAGGGGGCCGGTGCCACCCTCCTTTGCAACATCAGGAATGCTGTTGTAGCAGTAGAGCTGGTTGCGCATCTCCCAACTCCAATCCTCATTCCTTGAGATAGCCATTGGAGGCCATCTGTTTATCCTCACGTAATGGTCCCTGATCTTTCCCTCACCAACATAGCATGTCATGATCGAGTAGGTGCACTCATGGCCACCCCATACTTGGTCATCAGGTTCTGCCGTGTGGGAACCGTTTGGATGGAAGTAGCGGCGCATTGGTGGACCGGTACCCTTCCATGACGGATCGAGGCTGCGCCAATATTCTGGAGCATGCTGCAAAATGGAGATTGGAAGGGGTGAAAAATTATGGTCCAACAAATAGCAACTCAACTGTTACAATAAAAATTATCGTTGTTCCTAGAATCACTTTAATTATTTTCATAACATACTGTCAAACGCACTTGATCTTTTCATAGACAATCATGATACACCCTAATATCTTCCATGACTTAATTCAACTATTTGGAATCTGGAAATAATACAATTTGTAATAATCGACTAAAATATTCAGCGTTCAGTAGAGCATCATTACTGCTTTTAAGTTTGTTTTGAAGTACAAGTTACTCCAGTCATGCCGCCCACGACTAAATTTACTCCTAATTGAGCTAATGAGTGTCTAGAATTGCATACCTCACTGAAACAAAATTCCCAAACATGATCGCAAAGATCCTCCTTTGTAATGCGTCCCTGAAAATTAATTATTACAACATAAAAAATTTGTCGATTTGACAACATCACTCATCTACATAAGTGGTGTTGATGAACAAAAAATTTCATCATATGTATGAATGAAAACGATGCACAATGTTTTTTGGATCAAAGACTTAGTCAAATAGACCTAGTGAAGATAGAATCAAGACAACCTTGAACGATAATGTGTCAGGAATTAAGATTAAAGCAACTGATTAACTGTTGCCATGTGAATGACCTTGACAATCTGACTTTACCCCAAAGTGCATGTTTGTTTTCTTGAGTTCATACTAGAAACATGTGCAGGAGCTGATCACTACCACTTCGCTCACTTTATCAAGCTCAACCTATAGTCCTTTAGGACATAGTTTTTTTGTGTTTTCAACGTTATATAATGCATATGTTTATTCTAAGTGACATGCACATGATAAAAAGCTGAAATAACTAATTTTAGATGCATCTATTCCTATAGTATCAGAAAATATGCAATCCATAACATAATACTTGATATATAGGACCAATAGTCATGTAAATGATTTGGACTTTTTTCTTCATGATCTTCGTATTATTCTGCCCCTTGTACACCACATAGAATATACACACGACCCAACTTCTGTTCTCTTGACATTCAAGTCAACTAGAGTATAAATGACTTGTCTTCCGTGTCAAAATATCAAATCTACCAATCAAAGAAAGGTAATAAGAGGTGGAATCCTAGTGCGCATATCTCAAGTAAGGAGGAAAAAAGCCTGCAGAGATGAATGCCATCTGTAATATTTCAACCGGAACCAGCTGCCAACTAAGAGTTCCTCAAACCAAAAACCTGCTAACTAAAAGAATTAACTGTTATTATTTGTGTGATGGAGGATTAGTCAATTCATATAGTTCTCTTGTACTTCTTGAGGCATAAAATATATATCATCCAAGTGGAACATCCTCATCAGATATCCTGTGCCAGAATTTTACCTCATAAATATACTTTGAAGGACCAAAATAGCAAGTAACCAAACACTAGGTATCTGGCTCCAAGGACTATTGTAATAAGCAAACTTGGGACTATTGTAATAAGCAAACTTGAGGTTCCAAATAATTAGGCGACATGAAAATGGAAATACATTTCTCATACACAAGTAGTCAGTGCAAAAGCTAAATTCTCCTTACTCTTTTCCCATCCATGATTGCCATGGAATAAGTTGCCAGCCTTGATGCTCCTCGCAGATTTGATATTCGAGGGATATGTGCCTTTCCTTTCAATAATTCCATGCACTGGACCAAGAACTAGCTGTCAGTTTATCGAAAAGAAACTCTGATGGAGAAAAAGTTTCCACAATAAGCAAGTTACATTCCACGAATGAGAAACGTAGAGTAAAAGACAAGGAGCAATCTAAAAAAGCTCCATCTAATTCATCAATCAAATATTTAATTGTTCTGTAAGCGCTTTTTATGTGTCTTTCCTAAGTTTTTTTTTGGACACAGGTATAACATACAATAAGTTATACCTAAGTTGTTTTCGTATAACTTGAACTAGTCGCCAAAGTAATTTAACGGGGTTCTCTTTCATACCTAATGACTTCATTTAGCATTATTGTTTGGACATCAAAGGATATTGTCTGTTGAAGAGAGGACTGAAATGAAAAATCAATCTATGGCACATTTTTGAGCCATATTGAAATCTGTACGGTTAGTAAGATCGCACACCCACTGTTGAACTAATCACAGTAAACAAGCAACTTATACTAGTCAGCTAGCACTCTCCTATCTGCAAACATAAATTGAAAAAAGTAGAAACATTTTTAAGATTGTTATGCAAGTGAATAATAAAAACGTCAAACTAGGAATGATAAAGTTGGTAGGTTTGTCGCCATTTTCACTGCAGTATGGTTGTGGATGACCTATTAATAAACGTAAAAAAGCACGAATTCTGAATGAATATTCATGAGTAAATGGTTTGACTACTTGGTAATGCTACAATAAAAGTTTTGCATTTGTCTGTGTCTAGGTCCCTAAGTATGCAACTGCTCAAGATAACTCACCACATCCTGCGGTTATAGTTGAACAACACAACATATAGTATAGAGAACCTGATGGAATCAATTGATTTTTCATATTGGATCAGAAATTATGAGAAACTACCGATAACATCCACTTCAAGAATATTATGATTATTATGTCATCTTTAAGAATATTATCTATAGATAATGTATCAATCCCACCGTCTAAAAATTCTCTCCATACTCGGCAATACAATCAATTTGTACTAGTCCGAAAGTACCAGCCTAACACTAGTCAGGCTGATATGCACTTATCCTAGTTACTATACCAATCCAACAAGAGGTAGTAAACTACGTATGTTTACTAAGCATGGACATCAACATACAGTCCTACAAATTATGAAAAAACTTCCAAACATGAGAGTAGCATAACCACGGGATGGACTTAGTCAAGTGCAACCATTCTTTAATTCTAACAATCTCCGGTCATTTTAGATATGTGATTTTAGTAGAGAAATTTATACCAACAAGATAAGCTATCACAATTGAATAAAAACATATTTTAATTAAAAATCTATAAAAATTGGAAAACTGAATAATTTTCTTTTTGCAAGTTTCTAAGTACGTAGGATCAAACTAGAGCGGGTCTAGTTCAAAATCAAGCCCAATATGGACTTCTAAGTTCTAACCTCATGCTATATAAGTTTAATAGAAGAAATCCTTAAGATATCACAATTCAACTGTCGATTCCTTAGACATAAATCTATTTTCAATAAAATTTAATAGTAAACACTTCAAAACTAATTAATTTCATTTTTTGCAGGTTTACAGGACTTGTACTATAAAATGAGGGGGATAGAGCCAATTCAATATGCCTAAGACACTTGTGGAGTGATATGACCATTTTGTGTGTAGGTAGGGTTGGTATACCAATATGATTCAATATTCAAAATCTTGATTATGCATGTGATCCTCAGTCCCTAATTGATGGGGCTCCGCACCTCATTTTATCAAATGTATTTAATGAGTTCTCCCGAATAATATTGAACAACTACCATTGGACTATATTATATAACTTTTCCCTCTCTTAATGTATCTTTCAAAACCTAAAGATCAAAGCAAAAATTAGTGAGGAGTTTGAGTTTTTAGTTTGAAGGTACACCTTATGGCATGTCATTCACCACTCTACTTCAAGTATTACTCTCTTCTATTGGAAATTTCTATTGGATACCTCCCAACAATAGAAGTTCAATATTTTCTTTATCTATTGTCCTTTTACATTTGATGTCTTCTAGCTTAGTATAACGCCCCAATTTTTCGCTATGAATTTTAGGGTTGATGGCACAATAATAACTCTCGTCAACCCAATTTACACAACTCTGGATCACTACTACAGAATCATTGTCCCCCGCACAAAATGTTCATACCCCCCGCGTTGGCCAAGTTACACAATACTTTTGTGCACAATAATACTCCCCAAGTGTCGTGCCCTCTTGCTGTACACAAATGGGCAGTGCACTCCTGTTGCGCTCTAATGTCCAGGGCGCGTGTCCTGCATGTAAATTCAAAACCCCTGACTATACCCCCGCACTAGACAAAGGGCGCAATCCTTGGGCTGAAGTTTAGAATTACCATCCCCACGCCTTATGCACGTGAATTTTGCAGCACCCCCCCCCCCCCCATAAATCATACAACACCTAGACAAAAATAACCTCAACTAGAAGAAACTCTTCTCTAAGTGCATAAGCCTTGGTATCCTCTCTGACTTGGATGAGTGAAAACCTTCTTCTCCTCTCCTCCTTGGGTCCTCAAGTCAAGGAGATGGCCGTCGGTGATCTTGGAGATTGCCGCCGGTTGTATGGAAGAAGCACCACAAGTTGTCGCCCTTGGAAGTCTCGGCACCAAAGAGAATTCGCAAGCAACAAGGATGACAAGTGGTGGTTACACACGCCACTTGTTTTCCTTCTTTAGACATGCGCCCCGTGTCTCCCGTTAGTTACCCATGTTGGCAATGGATCTTGAGCTCCGAAGTTAAGGAGAGGTCATCCACTCTAACTTCAAGGATGTCCAGCCCCTCAATCCGATCTTCAAGCTACAGTAGTAACTAATGCACCCTAGTTCGAGTTTCCACGCCAGCACTTTTGAAATGCATTGTCTCCCAACGCTTGGGGACAATGCCCATCAATGTCCACGCTCGTGTCTCGCACCCCAGTGCACTGTGCAAGTCTCTAGCTCCAATGCAAGTACCCCCCAGCCTTACCCAAGTGTACTTGAAAATATAATACAACATTAGTGGTCCACCCCTCCTGGATGGTCTCTCCTTATCCTTTTTGTTGCGCCTCCCTCATGGACAAGGAGGAAAATGCTATTAGCATTCCTAGGTCATGATAATTCTCCCCCACTAGCGTGAATCATCGCCTACGATAACCAAACCTGCAAATAAGCATCTTCTCATCCTAAAACTGCCACAAATCAACACCTTTTTCCTAAGTAGCATCCTCTCGTGGTTCACCTGCCCAATGAATAAGAAATTCAGATATCTGATTTCTAACAATATGACCAAGTAAACTGTAATTCAATATCTTCCGAATGCTCTTATAAAATTACTTCCTAACTTGAGGAGGTGCTCGCACCCTCTGTCCTACTAGTGTTGACATCATCTGGATGATATTTCTTCAACATACTCACAGGAAAAGTGGGATACAAGTGTAATCTTCCAGGTAATTCCAATTTACAGGCAACTGTACCAACTCTTTGCAGAATTTTAAACAGACCCTTGTACCTTGGAATTAAACCTCCGTGTGCAGTCTTAGCTAAAATCTTTTTCCACATTTTGGGAGTTAACTTAAGCATGACCTTCTCACCTACATCGAACTCCATTTGTCAACATCCCTGGTTTGCATATTTTTCCATTCTCCTAATAGCTTTCCTCAAACTATCTTGGGCTTCACTCCATAGCTCACTTTTATCCCTCACAAATGTGTTTGCAGCTTGACATGTAACACTTGCTCCATTCCACAGTGCATCCACGGGTATCAATGGTTGATACCCTAGCACTAACTCAAAAGGGCTTTTACCTGTAGAAGAAGATTTCTGTAAGTTGTAAGCAAACTGAGCAATGTCAAGAAGGGATACCCAATTTCTTTGTAGAGCAGACACAAAGTGCCTCAAGTAGTGCATTTATCCTTTCAGTCTGTTCATCAGTCTGTGGATGGTTAGTTGTAGACATCTTCAATCCTGTACCTAATTTCTTAAATACAAAAGACCAAAACTTCCCTGTAAATTTTCCATCTCGGTCACTAATGATATCCAAAGGTAAACCAAAATGTTTGACAACGTGCATAAGAAATAACTGAGATGTAATTTCTGTAGAACATATCTCTGGAGCAGCAACAAACACAGCATATTTAGAAAAACGGTCTACAACTACAAAAACTGAAGTCATACCATCTACTTTAGGAAAATGACTTATGAAATCCATTGAAATTGAGACCCATGGCTTCTTTGGGATTGGTAATGGTTGCAGAAGCTCTCCAGGTTTCCTCCTCTCTATTTTGTCCTACTGACAAATTAGACAAGTTCTAACATAATGATCCACATCACCTCTCATACCTGGTCAATACCAACCTCTGCTCAACAAAGCATACATGTGGCTTTGTCCTGGATGACCTGACCATTCTGTATCATGGAGCTCCTTCATCAGCTTGTACTTGATATCACCAACCTTAGGTACATATGTGCGACCACCTACAACTATAACTAGACTATCATCATCAAGATAAAACCTGCGCACATCACCCTGCTTAACCTGCGCCACTAGCCTCATGTAATTATAGTCTGCATTTGCAGAGTCTTTGATAATCTGAATGTTATCTCCCTCTACCTGAGTCAAATTATAACAAAAATCTGTTTTGTATCTGAGATCTCCGCAAGTCATTTTAGCTTCACGATATATACGACTTTCGTTAATTGCCACGGCCGCCACTTCTAAATCCTCCTCTAAATCCTCCTCTATACAAAAGATTATAGTTCTTAATGTTGTTAGTAAATCTTGATCACTCCCCAAATTGTATCGGTATTGATACAAGGGATTAAGATAATAAGCTACAAATAAAGAAATAAAGTCATTTTAAGAAAATATACCAATATATAATAAAAAATTTTAAAATTTGATATTACTTACCAGTTGTATAAATATCTTGATGCAGTATAGTTTCCCACCGATGTCTTATGATGTCAATATATCTATTGCCTTGGGAGCCAAATTTATTGAAAATAATTTTTATACACTATAAAATCATGTAATATACTTCTCCCATCATTCGCTTTTTATCCATATCTATTTTACATAAGACCACATAAAGGGGCTTGACCATCGTGTAAACATCAGTCAAACTATCCCAGAAGCATCCATTGAAAATTATATTTTCAACTAATTTTTCATTCATTAATATTGCAAAATTAGAACTAGACCATTCTCCGGATGTAAACATTGCTTTTAATTCTACTTTCTTTGAGAGTAATGATTTCAAAAATAAAAAATGTGTTGTAAACCTCGTTGCTGAAGGACGCAGTATCTTGCCTTGTACAAATTCGTGCATTTTGGCATACACCCAATGGTGATTGTAGATGAATCGGGTGATAGTTTGTGCACCCTTTAAAGCATTCTTCACCTTCACTAATTCTTCAATATCTTTCATCATCAAATTAATGCAGCGCAAAATGACTAAATAATATGTGAAAAATCCAGAGTACTCACTGTTGGAAAACCCCGGGGATATTTTAAAATTTTACAAGACATTACAAAGATACAGCGGAAACATATCCCCGAAATAGGCTAGTCCCAAAAACCCAATGGATCGATTCTTGCAAGAGGATCAACACGATGAGAGGAGAAAGTACCTAGAGCAAGAGCGGAGCGATATCGAGGTAGGCACCCAAGGTAGGCACCCAAGTGTGCACCCTTTGCAGTCTCACATACACGGATCCCTCGAGTCCTATTCTTCCGCACCCCATGCTAGCCTCGGGAAGAAGATCAAAGCCTTTGGGATGATCTCCGCTTCACTTGCGCCACCAAGAGGAGAGGATGCGCCAAGAGGATGGAAAGGAAGATGATGCCGCCAAACCTTGGAGATCCTTGCGCCGAGAGGAAAGGAAGAATAGGCTTGCGGCTATGGAAGAGGAAGATGTTGCGCCACTCTTATTACTCTCACCCCTTTGATTGTTCACGCTAATTACATTACCTCTTGCTTTCGCATATATGTGGATATATAGATGCAAGGGGTGGCAACACAAAGGGTAGACGCAAGACACATGAAGGGATGCGGCTAGGGTTTATGGGGAAGCAATTAGGGTTAGGGTTATGGCAAGACTTCAAGCCCTTTTCATAAACCCTTTCTAATCAACCATATGCGCCTAGGACTTTCCTAACAAGTCCATGCAGCCATATGTGCCCCAAGACTTGCCTTAGACACAAGCTTTCCATCCAAGGAAGAAGGGTAAGGCGTCAAATCCTTCCTAATGAAGCAAAAGTCACCACCTTCACCCCTGTTAAGAGTATGCTGTGTATTAGGTTAACGGGTTGCTTAACGGGTTAGTTAGTATTAGTGGGTTTAACCTATTTGACCCATTAGTATTATCTAATATGTCTTCATATATACCTGTAACCCTAACTTAGTAATTAATAATTCCTTTTTCCTCCTTTCTACTCGTCAACTTGGTATCAGAGCAGGCTTGTCGCCGCCACCACCCTTCCGCCGTCGCCGCCCTTCTCTCTCGCTTCACCACCGTCGGCGTCGCCCTCCTTGTTCGCTTTGATCAGGCGACGCTCCCCTTCTACTTCCGCTTGCGCATAGTCACTCCGTCTTCCGCTATCTTCCTCCGGTGAGGCGGCTGGAGACGCTTGAAGCTTGACCGGCGATCCCTCCGACGCGACCTTCCAGCGACTCCTACCAACGATTCTCAATTCTAGCGAACTTCCTCATCGCTAGTGCTATCTTATCGTTGGTGTTGAGACCTTCTTCTAGGCGGTTGTGGTCTTCCTCTTCGCTGTCTTCATGGCTTCACGCAGGTGATATTGTTTTGGTCAAGCCGCTCCTTTGCTCCAGCCGTCATCCTCTTAATATTGCTTTTTCCTATGGATTTCTCAACTGTAACTGAATTTAAGCCTGCCTCTAGTGTTGCAACCACTGTTAAATTTGATGGTAGCAACTACTTACTTTGGGCTAGATCTATCCGTTTTTATCTTGGTTCACACGGGAAAGAATTGCATCTTACTAGCTTGCCTCCAAGCCCCTCAGATGCTTCTTATGAGTCATGGAAGCGTTCGGACATGGCCGTTGTCACGTCTCTTCTGGCCAACATTGAGACAAGTATAGCATCAACTGTCATGTGCTTGGACACAGCTAAAGAAATTTGGGACGCACTGATATCTATTTATGCTCTACAGGAGACTATCGGTCAAGTTCATCAACTATATGAGGATCTCTTCAATCTTAAACAAGCCGGCATGTCTATACCTGACCTTTATAGGGTTCTTAAGGGCAAATGGGATCAATTGCAAATGTTACAACCGCCGACTGCTGATGTTTCGGTGACTATTCAGCAACGTCAAGAATTGTTTGTTTCCCGGTTTCTTACTGCCCTAGATGATTCTTATGCGGCTGCAAAGGCTCAGTTACTGGCTGATCCCTCTGTCTCAACAATTCAGAGTGTTTATTCCCGTCTTCTGCGCGTCTCTATGGGCACTCCTACCACCCCTGTCAGTAGTGCACTTGTTGCTCCCTATGGTGGTCGACGTGGTGCTGGCGGCTCTGGCCGAGGGAGAGGACGTGGCCGATCCACTTTACCTTGTGAACACTGCGGCCGCGCTAATCACTCATCAGACCGGTGTTGGAAAAAGTTTGGTAAACCTACCTATGCCAAGTTGGCTGCTGATCATGGTTCATCCACCTCTGCACAGGCTGATATATTTCCTTCTTCTGACTCGACGATCACTGTGTCTTCAGCCGAGTATGATCGTCTTGTTAGATTGACAGCCCAGGCTGAATCCTCCTCCTCATCCTTGGTGGTTACTACTCCTGGCGTTTCTGGTATTGCCTCCCTTGCTGCCTCTCCTAATACCTGGATCTTAGATTCCGGGGCTACTTCTCATGTTTCAGGTAATCGTTCATTATTTGATTCACTTCAACTTGATACCAACCATAGCCCGGTATCCATTGCTGATGGCTCTCTTATTCCTGTCCATGGCATAGGGACAATTTGCTTAGGACCTACAATTACCTTGAATAATGTCATTTATGTTCCACAATTTCCAGTGAATCTTATTTCTGTATATGCCCTCACTAAAAACTTGAGCTGTTCAATCACCTTTTTCTCTTCCTCTTGCGTTTTTCAGGACCTCAGGACGAAGGCGAAGATTGGTGGGGGGCTTAAAGTTGGTGGTGTCTATGTGTTGACCGAACCTGCCACTACTCCCACTCGCATTTTGACGACTGCTTCTTCACCCTACACGTGGCATTGTCGCTTGGGTCACATCTCCTCAACAAAAGTGCAGCAATTTTTGTCTCTTAAATCTTGTCCTACTTTTGAGTGTGATGCATGTCAGGTTGGAAAGCATCATCGCACCTCTTTTCCTAAAAGTGTCAGTCCTCCTACCGTTGTACCCTTTCATATTGTTCATTCAGACATTTGGGGTCCGAGTCCTGTTTCCACCAGAGATGGTTTTAAATATTTTGTGACATTTATAGATGACTATTCTCGCATGTGTTGGATTTATTTATTAAAAAATCGTTCTGATGTGCTTCATGTTTTTCAGTTGTTCTACCTTGAGATTAAAAATCAATTTGGTTTACCGTTGAAAATTTTGCGCACTGATAATGCACTTGAGTACACCAGTTCAGGGTTTACCAAGTTTTGTGAATCTCAAGGAATTCTCCACCAAACTACTTGTCCTTATACCTCTCAACAGAATGGTGTTGCTGAACGCAAGAACCGTCATCTACTTGATGTCACTCGCGCCCTTATGTTTCATATGTGTGTCCCTAAACAATTTTGGGGTGATGCTGTTCTGACTGCCACCTACTTAATTAACAGGATTCCCACCTCCACACTTCAAGGTAAATCTCCTATTTCCATTATTTCACCGGATTGTACTACCTTTCCAATTCCACCCAAGACATTTGGATGTCTCTGTTATGTTCACAATCTCTCTCCAGGGAATGATAAGTTGAGTCCACGTGCTGTTAAATGTGTCTTTCTTGGCTACTCTCGAACTCAGAAAGGATATAGGTGTTTTGATCCCAAGATAAGACGGTATTTTGTGAGTATGGATGTATCATTTTTTGAATCTACACCATACTTCTCAAATTCCGTCCCTGCTGATCTTCTCATTCCGTTACCTATTCCATGCCCCTTAGATGTACCATCTGTGCCTTCGTTGGTTCCTGGTACTTCCACTGTTCCTTTACAGGTGTATCATCGCAGGGCACCAGCCGCTCCAGCTCCGGTGCCCCCACCTGACTCGACTTTGCCTGAGGATCCTAGTCCAGCTCCAGATGATCTGCCAATTGCTCTTCGCAAAGGGCGTCGCTCGACCGCTAAGTATCCCATTTCTCATTATGTTTCATACAAACGCATTTCCACATTTCATAATGCCTTTATTACTGCTTTATCTTTGAGCACTATTCCTACCAGCCATTCCACCGCCCTTTCTCTTCCACATTGGAAGGCTGCCATGGATGAGGAAATGGATGCTCTTACCTCGCGCTGCACCTGGAGTCTTGTTCCCCTTCCTTCTGGTGTTCGCCCGGTTATGTGTCGGTGGGTGTACACTGTTAAACATAATCCTGATGGTTCTGTTCATCGCTATAAGGCACGCTTGGTGGCCAAAGGATTTACACAGATATATGGTGTGGACTACTTGGATACGTTCTCTCCGGTTGCCCGGTTGAATTCTGTTCGCATTATTCTTTCTCTTGCCATTAACCTTGGGTGGTCTCTTCATCAGCTGGATATTAAGAACGCGTTTCTGTATGGTGATCTTACTGAAGATGTTTATATGCATCAACCTCCTGGTTATGTCAAGCCGGGGGGGATGGTCTGCAAGTTACACAAAGCTATCTATGGTCTCAAACAAAGCCCGCGAGCGTGGTTCCAGAAGTTTTCTACTATAATATCTCAGATTGGCTTCCTTCACTGTAAATCTGATCACTCCATCTTTATCAAGAAGTCACCTTCTGGTATTATCATCTTGGCTATTTATGTTGATGACATCCTTTTATCTGGCGATGACTCCAAAGGTATCCATGAGACCAAGACTTATCTTCAATCACAATTCTCTCTTCGTGATATGGGTAAACCTCGTTATTTTCTTGGCATTGAAATTGCCTATAACGGTTCCAGTGTTCACTTATCTCAAAGGAAGTATGTACTTGATCTTCTATCTAACACTGGAATGCTAGAGTGTAAACCCCATGATGTGCCGATGGCTCCGAATGAACGGCATAGCTTATGGGAAACATCTGAAGATACTGATCCTCTCTTATACAGATAAGTTGTGGGTAAACTCATTTATCTCACTGTTACTCGCCCAGATATTTCGTTTGCAGTTGGTGTAGTCAGTCAGTTCATGCAGTCCCCCAAAGAGTGTCACTGGAAAGCTGTACTACGAATTCTTCAATACCTCAAGAAATGCCCGGGCAAAGGTCTCCTGTACAAGAAAAATGGACACCTTGCTGTTGAGTCCTACTCTGATGCTGATTATGCAGGGAACGTGGATGACCGTAAGTCTATATCAGGTTTTTGTGTATACGTTGGGGGAAATCTGGTCACTTGGAAGAGCAAGAAATAAAATGTGGTGTCTAGATCAAGCTGTGAAGCAGAATACCGTGCTATGGCCCATACCACATGTGAATTGTTATGGATTAAAGGTTTATTGGTAGAGTTTCGCTTAGTTGTGAATAGTCCTATGATTATGCATTGCGATAATCAGTCAGCTATTTTCATTGCAAATAATCCATCTTTTCATGAACGCACCAAACATGTGGAAGTTGATTGTCACTTTATCAGAGATGCTATTTCAAATTGCCAAATCGCCACTCCATATACTAAGTCTGAAGAGCAAGTTGCCGATATCTTCACTAAAGCTCTCAACACAGCTAAATTGTGTGAATTCTGTAACAAGCTGGGCATGATTGATATATTTGCTCCAGCTTGAGGGGGTGTGTTAAGAGTATGCTGTGTATTAGGTTAACGGGTTGCTTAACGGGTTAGTTAGTATTAGTGGGTTTAACCTATTTGACCCATTAGTATTATCTAATCTGTCTTCATATATACCTGTAACTCTAACTTAGTAATTAATAATTCCTTTTTCCTCCTTTCTACTCGTCAACTACCCCATTATGCTCTTAGGCGCCAATGGGGTGAGTTTTCTCTCTATTATACCCTTGAGCCCACTTATCTCTTCATAACAACTTATTATTGGACCTCATTGGGTAGTGAGCTAGCCCAAATTTCATTGCATAGGTTGAGTAAGCCATTGGATCCAATCCAATGCAATCCTAACTCAAATGTGACCAACTATGGTCATTTTCAGATTAACCTACCAAAAATGAAGTTTGGCTCCAATAAGTCTCTTCCATCTCATGAGGCTCATTGGTGCTGATGAAATCTCATAAATAGATCCGAGCTATCCAATAACTTGATCATAAGGCTTCCCGATCAATACGAGAACTCAAGTATCAAGGTGTGCGACCCTGTAGGTTCCTCTGACGTTGGCAGAGATAACCTAAGGTCATCACAAGCAGTAAGTGGCACCTAACAGTGCATCGCTGCTACCCAAATCATCGGAATGGATATCGACATCGACATCCCATCATCGCAACTAGGTACAGATGCATTACAGTCTCTTTGCCAAACTGATATCCGCCACTTGTTTTCACCCAATCTCATAGTCATGACTAATCAGGCTTTCACCTGGGTACGGTCATACACTTTCAGTTATAGAACCATAGGGGGGCCTCATAGATATCAAGCTTCCCTCAGAAAGGGGCAAATCCTCTGTCTGTCCATTGACCTTTTCATATGGGTCGTGAGATACTCAATAACAACCGTTATGATCTCCCAACTACGGTGAGGTGTTAGGTTGCATCAAAGTATGTTCCTAACCATATAGAAGTATCAATAACCTCAAATCAAGGAATCAATGCATCTCCTGTCACTTGTGAGGATAACTCATGACACCAAGTCATAGCCTCAGCGGGTCGATCCAGTATATCTACCACTGATATACCCATATGTCTATGTTAGTAACTCGTGTTTAACCAGCTCATATACTAATCTCACATGTACCAGAGCTGTCCTATATCCACTAAGGTACATTGACTGGGGACAAGAGTTTGAGCACAGATTCAATCTGTCTCCAGTGACATTATTATGCACGTACACAATCACAGATATAAACAAAGCATAATAATGACAATGCCAGAATGATATATAAGAAATATCAGTGTCCAATATTACAAAAGATATACTAAAATTAGGTCTTATGGCATAAACACCAACAATCACCAAGGCAGCTCTCTTAAAATTACTGCTATTGTATGATACTACTAATGTATGATACATTATAAAATTCAGATGAGGCATCAATAGACTTATGAAAAATTATTTTTCTATTACAATAAATAAGAAAATTTATAACACTCATCTTCGTCGGCTCCATCTAACTAGCACACATTAAAGTGACTTCAAAATCCTCCCACTGAGGTTTCATATATTTAATTCAAGTTTTGCATTCTTCAACTTCGTCATCAAGATACGTTATAACAATCTCAAAAGGAGTAAGGAGCTTAATTCCTGGCCATAATCTTGAATTTTGGACACTATAGAATGGTAATATAGATCAGATATTGCATTTGGTGTAATCCTTTTAAAGTAAAACTATTTTGATATGGCTTGGCCAATATCCACCTTTTTTTGTATATATGTCATCAATACCCGTCTACTTACTAGATTGAGAAGAGAATGCCCTAGGATCAATATCAGTGGAGGCAGGACCCAGTACGTTTACCAAATCCAAAAAAAGAAGAAATACTTCATCTACTTGATTGTGGTGCATGACTTCCAACACCTCAATACATGCTAGCACTTCGACCCAATGGTGAAGCAAGTTCCATACGGCTCCTAGACCCGCCCTCGTAGTACGGTCGCTTAACGAAGCGCATAGAAGCAGACCACACATCATCTTCGTATGCAAATTGAGCTCTAGAGGCCGGCATAGCTTCCTCCATCTCCATTTGTTTTGTAGCATTATCATACTGACCTTGGTATGGATCATACCAGGCGAGCCCCGCGGCACAAAGATCGAATTCCGCATGTTCATCGACATGACGTTGCTTAGTGATTTTAAACGAATCTAAATTTGCCTTTATAGCTCTTCGGAACTTTTGCGGTACCTTCATACAATTTGTAATGTCAGGAAAGCCCCCGGCAAGATGTTGCTTCACACGGGTAGCACCTCCGCCCTTGAAAACTTTTTGACAGTGAATACACTGCCAATGGTGCCAGTTATCTGCAATCTTGCAAGCATGCTGCCACGCAAGATTATTCTCTCTTTGACGTCATTGGAAGAGAGAAAAAGAAAAAAGTTTAGAGAAAGAAGCCTTCAGCAAAAGTTTTAATTGAAATTAGAATGGTGTGAGAAGAACTAGAGTTAAGACTTATTTATAGAAAAAATTTTAGAATTTTTTTATATTTGTAAATAAATAAATATAAAAAATATTATTTTATTAATATATAAATAAAGTCACCTACGTGCTGACAGTGGCTCATTCTTCATGGGTGCATAGTATTATTAATTAATTAATAATTATATAATTATTAATAATATTTTAAGTATAATTAATTATATAATTAATTAATTGCTAATTTATTAATTGTATAGTTAATTAATTGCTAATTAATTAATTAATTAATTATATAGTTAATTTTATTGTGCACACGTGAGTGCACAGTAAATTAAGGTAAAACCGACCAATCGGTTTGGGGAAAAGCCGTCCAATTTATACTGGAATCAGGCTTTTTACCTATTCAAGGTGAAACCGACGGTTTTACCTTAGTCCGAGACTAATCTTCCACCGGACTATTACAAACCGGAGGTGCCAGATCGATACTTCAAACACTAGTTTTGCTTTAATTTATTCCTCCTCTTTCATCATTTTCATTTACCATGACGTCATATGCATACATTAAAAAAGTTGTTACCACAATAGCTGAATATTTAATGAAGAAAGTGGTCACATCTTCCAAACCATACTCTTAGGAGATTGTTTTAATCCATCTAGAACATTTTTCAGCTTGTACACTTTATTAGCAAACTCCCCCTTCTTCATTTAGGTCACCATGAAGTGGCTAATTGAAGTGCGCACGTAGTGATATCACAATTCTTATAGTATTCATTTTCCAACTAAAGCAAAGGTTTTCTAATAATCAACCTCATAAGTTTATGTGTACTATTTAGCCACTAATCAAGCTTTATACCAATGTGAAAATTCATTTACAATCAACAATGTTTTTCCCCGTAGGTCTTTCAACAATCTCACGTTTTATTTTTTTAATGCACTATCTACTCTTTTAGCATCACTTTAAGTGCACAACTAATCAAAATAATATAATAAATATTGTTCCCACAAGAACCTAAGCTCTAAGTACCGATAAATTATGATCTTCCTAGCTAGACACTAATTTGAATGAATTGAAATATTCTAAAATTAATCCTACAACAGATTCTAAAACTAAAAGAGCATAATTCAAATATAGAGGTAAGGTAATTTGATAAAATTTTAGAACTAAGGTTTCACCGTATCGATTCGAAATGATAAACAACATAAATCTTTTTTATGAATCAATCTAAACAAGTTAAAAGGAATTCTTCCTTATCTGTAGGTTGTGCCATGTCAGTACCCCAACTTGATATCAAACTAATATCTACTTTTGTGGCTTTTAATTAAACTCGTTAATGACAAATTTGAATGACCCCTCAACTGAATTAGAATTACTTTTGTAAACTAATTACATAAGTTTAATTATAGGTTTTCTAATATTATGATTCACCTGCACATCTCCCAGCATCCAAAGCATGTAATTATTTGGCCAGAATAAAAACAAGTAATCAAATTTGCTATAATTAAGTTAACATAGTTCAACTAATATGATAGAAACTATATATACGTTTAAGTAAGTCATGAGAAATACACTGGGCTAAGTCCCATATTCCGAAAATAAGTTTAAGCTACAAGCATGATTGAACATTGCAAAGCTTTTGTAAAGAAAAAGACAACATAGAATGCATAAGAAGATAAATCAAATAACTTTCCCTCTTAGGGATCCCCACGAGATCTTTGCTGCCTTATTCTGCTTTCCACCGTTTTTCTTTTTTTTGTTTTGCACGCCTGCTAACTGTGATTGTGTTCACGGGTGCTATCACCTCTCGCAATTGCTGTTACGTTTCTGTCCTGCTTCAGTCACCTAGATTTCCTCTCAGAATCTGGGATTTGCAGCCGCCGTTCTCTTGTTTCTCGCCTCCCCCCTCACGGATTACCCTGCTCCTCTCAATTAATTCCGGCTGCACACCAATTCTAGGAAGCAGCACACTTCTCAGCAGGATTGTGCTGCTTGCTTTCGCTAACTTGGTTACCTGCTTGCTTCTTTTTTATTTTTTTGAAGTAGCACAATTCCTCCCCTTGAATTGTGCTGCTTGCTTATGGTTTTCTTGGGTGGCCTCATGAATTTAGGGGAAGTAGCTCAATTTCTCAACCGCATAGGACATTAATGACCTGTTCACGGAAGTTGAGAGTAATAAAAGCTAAAGTTTGAGAAGCTGCATTTTCTAGCTTCTTTAGTTTTTTAAGCTGATTATCATCTGGGCCAAACAGGCCTTAAGCTGCTTGCTCAATCCTTAGTTTAATTTGGAGCCGCATGCAAGCAGCCTTGCATCTTAACTAGATCAATCCATGTGTTACTGTGTTGCCCTATTTGTATTTTGCACACAGTGTCAAAAATCTGGTCAAAATGGCACAGAAATCGTGCCTGGTGAACACTATCACACACCGTTGATCATGATCTTGGTAAGGCTGTGATCTTCTACGAAAGCTATAATTTGCTTGAAATTTAACTTATAACTTCATTCCATAGTGTAGAATCGTTCCATGGCATCAATCTCGAAATCCATTAATTTTTTTGGGGGATTTTTTTAACTAAAAATGCATAAACATAGAAAATCATAGATTCCAAACAAATAAAGATATTTAAACTAAAAATAATATAAAATATATGAATTAAGAGTAAATTTGACACTTAAATATTATAAAAAATATACATAAATTTATACTATCACATATCTCCATTCTTTTCTTGATAATGTCTACGAAACATAGGTAGGAACTGCAATGGTGTTTAAACTAACAACATATTTTCTTTGATTTGATGACGTGTTTTAAGGAAGACATAGTAATAGACTGGGTAGAGAGGCTGTTTAGTGCACTCTCTTATACCTTTTCTAATAGCTATAGGAACTAGGAAGATCTATGTCAACATGAGTTTTAATTGATTGTGTAGATAGAGGTGGATTAGATCTTACCATGATTTCATTCTTGGACTTGTGTCTAGAAGAGTCTTTCTTCTTGAGCATATTTGGGAGAACCTTGGATAATTTTCAAAGGTGATGGTCTAATTAGGATTGGACTCATAGCTGGCTTAGGTGGTTCTAAGAACTCAGCCTTGGGTTCAGTCATACCAACTAGAATGTGAGAGAGATCAAGGGGTTCAAATGGTTTACAAGCCTTATTTTTAATTATTAAAGTCTCCCCTGAATATAGGATTGGGAGAAAAAAAATATTTTAAGCAAATGTGACATCCGTAGAATTTTCTAAATGATGGACTGAAACACTTGTATCCCTTTTGAGGAAGAGTACCAAAGAAAAACACATTTGATGGCAAGGATTTTGTTTGCCTTTTTGTTGGTTATGGATATAATCAAAGGCAATACACCCAAATACTCTTGGTGTGATACCACTAGAGATTAAGAAGTGAAGATAGAAACTATTAAGGATCTACGTGGGGCTTTTATGTTCTAACACTTGTGGGGAGGTCTGGCTATCATAAATGCATATTTAAAAATAGTTTCACCCCAATAAGACTTAGGAACAGCCCTTGGAACAATAAGGCTTGAGAAATATTTAGTAAATATTCATTTCTTTTCCTTTCAGCCACCCTATTTTATTATAGAGTATAGATAGATGATGACTCATGAATAATGTCATGATATTAAAAGTATGTTAGACATATTTTAGTTGAAATAATCTCTTGCATTATGTGTCCTAAACCTCTTCATTTTGCCCCAAATTGGTTTTGAATCAATAATGAAAATTAGGTATAATAGTGCTGAAATCTTATTTTTGTTTAAGAAGGAAGATTCAAGTAATATGAGTGCAATATCAATTAAAGAGACAAAATAATATACCCCATAAATATTAGGTTAGTAGGAAGATCCCATGTGCCACAATGAATAAGAAGAAAAGGTTGAAAATTCCTTTTGATACGAAAAGCTACACAAGCATGTTTTGCCAATTCACAACACAATGAAACTAGTCTTTAAGCAACTTAGTAAACATTACTTTTAAGACTAGAAAGGATGGATGACCAAAACAAAGATGATACAACTAAATGATATCATTATTTGAGGAACTAAGGAAAAATGGAGTGGAAGGCTTTTATTTTCATGAAATTGAAGATATAAAGGTCATTCCTTTTCTTAGAATGTCCAATCCTCCTCCTGGAGACATAATCCGAAAATTACAAGGAGGAGAGAAAATAGCATAGCATTTAGGCCCTTTTTACTCGCAGGGACTGGAAAGCAGAGGGATGGAAAAAGCAAAAGGAAAGGAAAAAGAAAAGGATAAAAATCTGAGTCACATGAAAATCACATGACTAGACGAGATGGAGATAGAGATCGGCGAAGTGAGGCCACGGACGCAAGAGAGGTCGGCCAGCTTGCGGACGCTAGAGGGATCGGTGAGGTCCGCGCTGGCAAGGCGAGGTTAGCGAGAGCTCACATATGCTTGCGAGGTCGGTGACATGATGTGAGGCGAGGTCGGTGAGAGCTCTCGCCATGCGACACGAGGCGAGGATGCTGGCGAGCTTGGCATCCGTGAGCTCTCGCCAGCTTACAGACGCTGGCGAGGTCAGCGAGAGCTCATGGACGCTGGCGAGGTCCGCAACGCGAGCTGGCGAGGGAGGCGAGGTCGGATGCTTGTGAGGTTGGCGATGCGAGTTGGTGAGCTGGTGAGGTCGGCGAGAGCTCGCGAACGCTGGCGAGGACTGTGATGCGAGGCGAGGTCGGCTCGGCGAAGCTAGTGCAATGTTTCCGCCCGATTTGGGCGAATCAAAAAACGTCCGCTCATTTCTGTTCGTTCTAGTAAATGGCGGAAAATTACTTTTTTCCATCCTTTCCATCTTGATTTCCATCCTAGTAAACAGGGTGTTAAGGTCTTGGGTAAATTTTGGACGACAACTTGGGCACATAGAGAAAATTATTTAGGATAGAGAGAAGTGAAATAAATATCTTCATATCTAGCAATAATAATTAAAAAAACAATTTGTTGTTGCAATTCTCCTGCTCAATAAGTGAAAAAAAAATGAGATGTGGAGGTCATATGATTGCACCCAAATCTATTGACCAATCTTGATCAAAAACTTTTTCTTGAGTCATTTAAGCAAAAAGAGATTGGAGATTTATCTCGGAGAGCTAGTTCTAGTAGTCTTCTCAAGAGATCCTAACAAGTTCCTTAACTTCTCAATTTCTTCATCATTAAATCCACCTATTATAAGATTCTCCTCACTTCTAGATTGTTCTATTGTGTGAGCTTGTGGTCTTTGTTGAGCCTTATGATTTCCTATTCTAGTGTTGGTGGTTTACCAGTGATTTTCTCAGCTTAAGTGTTGAGACAAATCCAAATCTTACTTTCCTTTTTCTTGGTTTGTCACTTGTTTTGTTGTTAGAGCTGATCCATCCATGGTTTGTGATTCAAACACAAGGTACTAAACTTTTTACTCAATGCCTGAACCCAACTTGATTATAAAAAATTGATACTCAAACCGAGTACCCTATCACATAACCCAAACCTAACCCATGGTATTCAAATAGATATTTGAGTAAATAATAAAATATTTTTATATTTTTAAGTATTATATAAAATATAAATTTATAAATTAAAATAATTATAAATATATTTATATAATAATTATCCTAGGAAAATTTTTCTATAAATAGGACTAGTCCTCTTGGGTTACCCATACCTGCCATTAACTGGATGAGTCGAGTAAGGTACTCGACTGTATCAAGTTAAATTGTCATCCCTACTCAAAACCGTGGCTACAGCCAGTCACAGCAGTGTTATCAATAGCGGATCGCGGAAAATAACGGAAAGTTAAAAATCCGCAATATGATATAGCGGATTGCGTTGCGGGCAAATAGCGGAAGTCACATAGCGTTTAAAATATATATTATATACATAAAAAGTTAAGTACAACGTTTGAAATATATTATATACCTAATAAATTAAGCTGTATAAAAATACAATAAATTATATAAAGAAAGATCACATTTTACTAACTCAATTCAAGTCATAATTTTAATTTCTAAAACTTAAAAATATTATAATGTGGTCCTATCCGCTATAGCGGTGCTATAGCGTTTCATAGCGGATTGCTCAAAAACCATTATGAAAAAACGCTATAGCGCCGCTATTGCGGCTATTTAACAACACTGAGTCACGGTAAGCTTATATGCCAGGACTGTAACGTTGCAAAATTCTAATAAGTGAAATAATGGATGGGACAGGACACAGCTGTCCCGTCCCATCCCACTCTCCCTTGCTTCCCACGCTCCCCTCTTTTCTCCCCTATTCTCCCTGTGAACCACCCGACCCCATCTCCTCTTCCTCTCCTTATCTTCCCCTCCTCTCCCGCTGCTTCACCATCATCGAACTCATCTTCCTCCCTTCCTCACGCATTCTTCCTTCCAGCATCCTCTTCCGCCTCCGACCGCAGCTCCGGCGACCTAGATCCGGCGGACTCCTCACCTTCCTCTTCCACGCGAACGAACGGCGACGGGAAGTGATCGCCAGCCCTAGATCCGCCTCGCCTCTCATCTCCGGCGACTCTGGCGGGTTCTCACGGCATCGGCGGACGTTTCCTCCCTGTTCCGACGCATTTCCGGCGTCGTCTTCTCCGGCTCCGGTGAGTTACGCGAGCGGTGCCGCCGACCTTTCGAACCCCGATCTCTGGCGACTCTGGCCCCCATTTGTAAAACCTGTGGTACGGCTGAACTCCTCTCGCCGGCGGCTACCTCGTGACACTTCCAGAATTTCGACCGGCCGCCGAAGTTACTGTTCCGGCGGTGGCGCCACTGTTCCGGCGAGCTTTTCCGGCGAACTCCGACGACCGTGACTGTATTTTCGGGTTGTGCGTGCGTGGACTTTATTAGACGAGTACCTGGTTGGTTCTAGCGCAGACCTACAGGAACCAGGTAGGGTTCTAACCTCCTTCTATTGTTCGGTGCCAAACTGCATGCGTAGATAGCGGCACCACCTTCTTGTTGTCTATATCTGATTATTACCTTCGTATACCCTTTGAGATCTGTACCTTGCCATTGAGTCACATTGATGCTTGTATGTTATCTGATTTTATGTTTCGGTGTATGATATTGTTGATGGTAGATTTATATGCAGTACATATATATTTTGGCTATCTCTACAGCCAGCCTGTGTTGATATTGGGATAGACGGATAGGTCTGACTGGGATAGTCCACCTTCCGGGATCCTTGTAATTTTGGCCATTGGTAGTAGTCATGGATGCAGTCTGTGTGAGCCCATGGACTACAGGCCTCCGGATGGGTCACAGTCGGATGTCGTGGCACTCGGCATTCCGGGGTGATCTGGGTTTAGGACGCTACACCGGCGGACTGTCGACGGACAGTCGTTTCTACCGTTAGCTGGCGGTAGGAACCACTCTCTGAGTGCGCGTCCTATGGGACATTTGGCACAGCTGGATTTCCACCTGCATGCTGTACTTTCTGTACTTACTTAGTCGGGTTATATTTACTTATAGTGCACTTCTGTTTATTAATTATTGTTGGATTCTCCTTACTCTTGTATGCATCATCTACTTATTAAACCCTACTTAGCCTCCCGGCTAATTCCCCTTGCCTTGCCTCCAGGTTCAGGCTCGGCTCCCTCTGGTGCACAGTAGATAGATAGGTAGATTATCTTCCCTATCATGTGTTGTATTTTTCTTATGTGTCGCACGTGTTATTTGTTAGTGTCGTATTTCGAGGATTATATCTAATGAGATTGTATTTATCTGGTTATGGACAAGTGTGGATTTGTGGGCCAGGACTGTTCGGCCCTGTGTGTATTATTGACTTTGACCGCTGCGTCGGTCTGATGTGTATTTTATCTATGTGGATTTCGTCGTTTATGTTATTTGTCGTCTTGTATTGTATCCTGGATCTGTATGGCTTTGCAGGTCCATTGTTTGCCGCGTCCTAAGGCTGGGAGAGTCTTGGGGCGTGACAAATTTTGGTATCAGAGCTTCTAGGTTATGAACCTAGGGCGAAGTCTTAAGGATTTAGGATAACCTTAGGGTATGGAACACGCGATAAAGTATAATTACGGTGTCTAAGTGTAACTAATGAAATCCGTACTCGTGGGTTAACTATACTTGTGATTGCAGGATGCCTCCAAGGGCTCGTGGTGGTCGAGCCAGGGGAATTGCAGATATTGCGCGGGATGCGATGAACATCCCTATGAATTGGCTTGGCCGACGGCGAATGCAAAGGGAAGTGCCTGTTGATGTGCCTCCAGTGGTGGAGCAACAACCCCCTGTATATCAGTACACACCACCAGCTTCATATACAGTACCAGTAGCTGTGGAGCCCGACCGGGAAGTCACTCCACCCCCGACCCGAGGCGACTGGCTATCCCGCTTCACTGAGTTAGCACGAGGTCGTCTGGACGTGTTCAAGGGGAACGGCGACCCATGGAAAGCTCGGGAGTGGCTAGCCAGCGTGACATATACTCTGGACGCAATGGAATGTCCAGAGAGGAAACGGGTGAAGTTGGCAGTTTTCTATCTTGGTGGCCAGGCACGAAAGTGGTGGCAGTCTACTGTAGCCATTTTGGGACCGGCAAGCACGTCTTGGGATGTTTTTCAGAGCGTATTCACGCAGCAGTATTTCCCACAGGCACAAAGGTCCGTAGCGAGACGGGATTTTGTTCACATCAAGCAAAATAGACGTCCAATTGAGGAGTATATCGCCGAATTTCAGAAGCTGTCTGAAATATTTCCTGGACTGGTGGCCACAGAGAGAGAGCATTCGGAACACTTTATAGAGGGCCTTGATGCACAGCTCCGCGTTCTGGTGAGCATTATTCCACCTGATAACTTTGCTGAGGTGATAGATACTGCACGACGGATGAGTCTGTGTGGGCAGGATGTCATTCGCGATGCCCAGGAGCGTGACGCTCAGAGACGTGGCAAGGCTCCTGCGCAGACTGACTTTTGGGGACTTGGGAGTTTCGGCCTAGGAAGTCCACCAGCTTCAGCTTTTGGATCTAGACGCCAAGACATCCAACCAGGGCGTAAATCTTGGGCTCCGGGTAGCAGGTATCGGGGCCCAGCACTGACATCATCCCCTGGTTTTGGCTCGCCCCCAGCTACTCCTTCCAGAGCCTGTTTTCAGTGTGGAGAATCAGGTCACATAGCAAGGTCGTGCCCGCTCAATTCCGTCCGATGTTATCACTTTAATGAAATGGGACATTATGCAAACAACTGTCCTCTGAAGGGTAAACAAGCCCAGAGCTCACAGGGATCAGCACCAGCGCCGCGGCAGAATCTCGAACGACCTTATCGACGGTAGAATCCCCCACGTGGTGGGCGTGGGCAGACCCAGGCATCTGGACGCGCATATACTATATCTGAGGAGGACGCTCAGCGTGCATCAGACTCCATAATGCGAGGTATTATCTCTATTTATGGCGTTCCTGCTTGCCTACTTATTGATACAGGTAGTTCCTATTCATTTGTTTCTTACGAGTTCGTTAAGAAAATTGATCGTAAACTTGTATTGGCACGGTATGATATGATCGTGCACGTACCTGGCGGTGGTGTGCTGCGATCACACCTGGAGTTAAAACGGTGCCCACTGGATTTTGGGGACATCGTTGTTCACACTGATCTGATGTTGTTGGACTTATCTGATTTCGACGTCATCCTCGGCTGAAGCTGGCTCAAAGCTAATCGAGCCATTGTAAATTGTTATGAAAGCAAAGTGACCTTCCGTATGTCAGAGTCCACTACCTATACCTTCACAGGGGTTTCTGGACAAGTTGCTCCTGTTATTAACGCTATACAAGCCAAGATGATGATACGGGATGGATGCGAAGCATACTTGATGTCCATTACGGAAATCAAGGAACAATCCTTGCCTCCGATCGAACGTGTGCCCGTAGTCAGGAGATATACGGACGTTTTCCTTGACGAATTACCCGGCTTGCCTCCACAACGACAAGTCGAGTTCGCTATTGAGCTTCAGCCCGGCACGGGACCCATTTCCAAAGCACCATACAGAATGGCGCCAAGGGAATTGGAGGAATTAAAGGGGCAACTCCAGGATATGTTGGAAAAGGGGTTCATCAGACCTAGCACCTCTCCCTGGGGTGCCCCTGTACTCTTTGTTAAGAAGAAAGACGGATCCTTCAGGTTATGCATTGACTATCGGCAGCTCAACGCCGTCACTATCAAGAATAAGTATCCTCTACCTCGCATCGATGACTTGTTTGACCAGCTTAGAGGTTCCACTGTATTCTCTAAGATTGATCTAAGGTCGGGTTATTATCAACTGAGGATTCGAAATGAAGATATTCCAAAGTCAGCGTTCCGAACGAGGTATGGACACTACGAATTCATGGTGATGCCGTTCGGACTAACCAATGCACCGGCCGCTTTCATGGATCTTATGAACCGGGTGTTCAGTGAATACTTAGATAAATTTGTAGTGATATTTATTGATGATATTTTAATCTATTCCCAAAATTATGGTGAGCACAAGAATCATTTGCATATGGTGCTGCGTATCTTACGGGAAGAGAAGTTATATGCCAAGTACAGTAAGTGTGCATTTTGGCTTGGCGAAGTAGCATACCTCGGTCACGTTATCTCAGACAGCGGTATTTCTGTTGACCCTGAAAAGATTCGTGCTGTTGCTGAATGGGAAACTCCAACCACGGTCCAGAAGGTTAGAAGTTTCCTTGGGCTGGCTGGCTACTACAGAAGGTTTGTGAAAAATTTCTCCAGAATATCAGCCCCGTTGACTCGTTTGACGAAGAAAGGCGTAACATTTGAATGGGATGATAACGGTGAGAACAGCTTTCAGGACCTAAAACGAAGGTTGATTAGTGCGCCAATCCTAGTGCTTCCAGACGGTGATAGTGATTTCGTAGTATACACTGATGCTTTACACCAAGGTCTGGGTGTTGTGCTTATGCAAGAGGGTAAGGTTATCGTGTATGCTTCTCGGCAGCTTAAGGAGCACGAGAAGAATTACCCTGTTCATGATCTGGAATTAGCCGCAGTCATATTTGCTTTGAAGATGTGGCGACACTACCTCTACGGTGTCACGTTTGAAATCTTCACCGACCATAAGAGTCTGAAGTACCTATTCTCTCAAAAGGATCTTAATATGAGACAACGTCGGTGGATGGAATTTCTGAAGGATTACGACTGCACAATAAATTATCATCCAGGAAAGGCTAATGTAGTTGTCGACGCTCTTAGCAGGAAGTCCACAGGGATGATAGCAAACTTGAGGGTGACGCCTACAGAATTGGCCAGATCTGCACTCGAGTTAGATCTATATATTATATGTCCCACAGAGCGTGGATGCTTAGCAGTGATGGTGGCTGGATCCCAGCTTATACAGAAGGTAATTGAAAATCAATCAGATGATGAGTACCTTCAGGCGATTCTTGCTAGAGGGAAAAGGTCTGAGTTCACACAGGATTCCGAGGGTGTGATACGGTATGAGCATCGCATTTGTGTGCCTAAATCTGTGAAGCAGGAGGTGATGGATGAAGCACATAAATCAAGATTTGCTATGCATCCTGGCGGGTACTTTCTGTACTTTCTGTACTTACTTAGTCGGATTATATTTACTTATAGTGCACTTCTGTTTATTAATTATTGTTGGATTCTCCTTACTCTTGTATGCATCATCTACTTATTAAACCCTACTTAGCCTCCCGGCTAACTCCCCTTGCCTTGCCTCCAGGTTCAGGCTCGGCTCCCTCTGGTGCACAGTAGATAGATAGTTAGATTATCTTCCCTATCATGTGTCGTATTTTTCTTATGTGTCGCACGTGTTATTTGTTAGTATCGTATTTCGAGGATTATATCTAATGAGATTGTATTTATCTGGTCATGGACTAGTGTGGATTTGTGGGCCAGGACTGTTCGGCCCCTGTGTGTATTATTGACTTTGACCGCTGCGTCGGTCTGATGTGTATTTTATCTACGTGGATTTCGTCGTTTATGTTATTTGTCGTCTTGTATTGTATCCTGGATCTGTATGGCTTTGCAGGTCCATTATTTGCCGCGTCCTAAGGCTGGGAGAGTCTTGGGGCGTGACAAGGACATACGTCAAGCTTTCTAAACCACACCTATGTGAAGAAGAACACTGCATCCAATGGAAATAAGAAGAGAAAAAGATACTTGGATAATGGCCTAAGATTTTCGTTTTTCTTTAAAGAAAAGAATTATTTGAGCCAACAAAGGCTCCGTTTGGCCTAGCTTTTGTGCTTGCTTATGGCTTTGCGGCCAGTAGAAATCAAGAAGCGGAAGCATTTAGCCCTTCAGCTTCTCTGTTCCAACCTACAAATTAACTGTTTCTCTGACCTCCACTTGCTTCTGTTCAATAACTCTTATATATAAAAATAATTTTTTAATAATATAACTTATAATATTTTTAATAAATATTTTAATTATAAATTTAATCATATAATTTTTATCTAAATAATTTTAAAAAATTATTTATTATAAATAGAATAACATAACCATAAGTTGTGCATCCAAATACCCTCAAACTTGATCTTTTCCACAACACTTCCTGATGAGCAAAAATTAGAACCGGGGCAAAACGGAGCCATAATCTTACATTAAAGATAACAAAAATGGCAATGATCCTCTTTTTTTCTCCGTCCAGATCAAACGGGGGATTCAGGAATCAAACATAGACATGAGGAATCAAAACTGACTCGTTCGAATGTCCTAGTTACTTTGATATCGACTTCATACAGAAACAACCGATTACCTCTCATCTCCTCGATTTAACGGAACGGAGATGAACAAATCGAAGCATATTCTCACAAATCCCCAATTCGTTGTATCGAATAACACGTATGAATACATTTCACGACGAAAATACATGGGAACAAAGGAAAAAGTGTACGGGGGAAGAAAGCAAACCTTTGGAGCCCAAAGACGGTCGCTGACGGCAATCTCGTGCCATCCACGAGACACCACAGTGCACCGTGCCACGCTGCATGCGTCAGAGAGTTCGAAGATCCTCATCAATATATCCGCCCCCAACGCCTCCAGGGGATCCCTCCGCCCTCCCCCTTCCTGCTTCTCCTCCTCCTCCTCCCCCCTGCGCAACTTCCTCTTCGCCTCCACTCCAGCGCCGTCGGCAGCGTCCTGCTGCCTTCGCTTTCGGTTGCTTTCAGTGACGCCGATTTGCACCATTGATTTGAGAGCTTCGCTACGGCACGAGAGGACGCCGGCCAGAGATCTGAATGACCGAGTCGGCATATATGTAAGGTCGGCGAGTGGAGTACATTTGAGTACAGTAAATGACTTCTTTGCCCTCCTTCGGAAGAGCCGCCTCATTGAACTTATCGCTTTCTCACTATCTATTTAGCATAATCATATCGTTTCAATTTATCATTCTCTTTCTCACTATCTATTTAGCATAATCATATCGTTTCAATTCTCTGCTTGACTTATGGTCATCACTATTTATCTATTCACATACGTTACAAGTGTTGTAAAAACTCATAGACCATAAATCAAATCCCGTAGCTTACCACTCAACTTAATTGACATCTCTCACCCTTCTTCTATGATCTTCGCCCACTTTGAGTCAACTATAACCTTTAGGCTGTGTTTCTATCGTTTTTTCCAACGGATGGAAAATAATGAAGGGAAAAACATGAGAGAAAAATATACTCATTTTTGCTGTTTTCGAGTCCGCTTGAATCGAGCAGAAAGTGTTAGAACCTTCACTGGCCTCGTCAGATAAATGCATCTGCACTTCTCTCCCCATCTCCTGTCTTCATCTCCAATCTGCCCTTCTCTCCCTCACTGCTCCCGTTCATCTAAGCTGGCCGCACGATTTCAGAGAAGCTCGCCACATGCAATGCGAGCTCACCTCGCGCGAGAGCGGACAAGGAGGGAATGGGATGGTGTGCACCCTCGCTGCGAGCTCTACCTCATCATCGTCAAAAGCCCTGGAGGAGATAGAGATGGCATCATGAACTCTTCCTCGCCGTGAGCTCCTCTCACGGACCAGGTGAGGTTGCTACTCATAGCGGCGAGGACTAGCGGAGGCAAGCTCGGCACTGGCTCATTACTCCTGTCCGTCCGAGCTTGTCGCACGAAGAGAAGCTCATATGCCCGTCCGAGCTCATTGCATGAAGAGAAGCTCTCTGCATGCAATGCGAGCTTGCCTTGCACGAGACCGGACAAGGAGGGGAACAGGATGGTGCGCACCCTCGCTGTGAACTCCTCCTCGCCGCAAGCTCCGCCTCGTTGTCGTCGAAACCCTGGAGGAGATAGAGCTGGCGCCATGAACTCCTCCTCGTCGTGAGCTCCTCTCATGTACTAGGTGAGGTTGCTGCTCCCGTCTGCCCATTCAAGCTTGCCGCACAAGGAGAAGTCCGGCTTTCTACTGCTGCGTCCACCCATCCGCCGACTCACCGCTCTCAACGATCTCTCCCATCTAACAAGGAGAAGCATCAACGAGCTTTGCACGCAACAAGACCAAACACGAAGAGTTTTTATTTTTCACGTGTGTAGCACGTGCCCTAATTTCTCTCTGTCTCTCTCTTTTTCGTATCTCTCTCCTTTCCATCGAGCTCTCCATCCTTCGTTTGAAACAGAGCCTTAGTATTTTGAGCTATTTATTGTCATTCTCTTCATCGATGATGATAATCTATCTCATCTAATTTACAAGTCCAACTTATTTGCTAGCTAAGGAGTCGTGTCTAACCTAATTTATAACATGCTCATTACCAAGTGTCACGCCCTGTATTATATAATGAAACGAATCAAATTTTTAATTAATTTATTACAATTGTTCGAATGCCATGCAGGGCTAAATGTCCCAATTCGTTCTATTGTACAGCGTGACCGGCAGGAATGCGTTCGCGCGCACCCCTCAGCCTCCACGAGGGTTCAGGTCCTCGTTCCAGTCTAGCAAGGAGAGAGAAAAGGGAGAGACACATCAGTATTTGAAACTATTTAAATAGGGAAAGGGTTTTATACCTTCAATTCGGGTCAGATCTGTGCCCGAATCTGAAACCCGCCCCACGTCCAAAATCAACTCGGCGCGTGATTTCTGAAATTCGGCCTCCGCCAAATCTCGTTCGTGGGTCAACGAGTCAGCGTCCACGTCAGTGCTCGAGTTTGCGTACGAGGCCCACTGCTTCGTTCGCGTCGGACGGGAGGGCTTCGCACTACGCCGGCACAGTCGCCGCGTTCGAGGTTCTTGCGGATCAAAGAAGGTCTCGCCGCCCTCTTCCTACGGCGTTCGCCGACTTGCCGGAGGATGCTGTCCGACTAAAGTCTCCGCCCCGAACTTGGTCAAAACGAGCAGAGGACGGAAGCGGAAAACAAAGGAGAGAGCTCGGTGAAGATCAGGATGTGGATCCCGCTCCCAAGGGAGCAAGCGTCGAATGTGCTTCGTACCACCCACCCTCGCCACCGAAGCACGTCGGACGAGGGCCGCCGCTAGCCTTCGCCGAAATCACCGAGGAGTCGCTGGGAGGAGAGGTGAACGGGAAAAAGGGGCGGACGAGGTTCGTTCTCAACCTCGCCGACCCGAGCTTACCGCCTCCCGTTGCCGCCCTTAGGTCCAACGGTCCACCGTTCTCGGTTTCGTTCTCTCTTCCTTACCAAGATGTGGTTTTTCCTCTACCAGCCCTTCGTTCCTCACCGAATACCAGTTTTACCGCTCGCTGTCGTCTCTCCCCCCGTCGAGCTCGTTGGCCGCCTCTTTATAGGCAGCTTGGGCGCGTATGTACGTAGGGTGATATCGACTCGACGGCAGGCGGAGCCATGTCGCGCCAGAGCTCCGCCCATGCCTTCCTTGACTCATCGTCTGGCAGCCTCCGTCGGTCCACTGGTTTGAATCGACGCCACCCCTCGATCCGTTGGATTTTGCCTTGCTGCCGCTCTTTGGTCAAGTTTGGTTGCGTCCCATCGCCACCGTCTCTGCTAGACGCCTGATGGCTGACGCCGGACGAAATGAGCCCCCATACCTCGCCACATCGTCCTTCCGTTCGTTCGCTAGCGTCACCACCTGACGCCGGATGGAGATGAGATGACTCCACGTCATCTCTTCTCTCGTTCCGCCAGCGTTGACTGTGTGCTGCCGTCGCCTCGCCGGCGGGAAAGCTATCACCCAGCGGCGCGTCTCAGACCGGCGACCCTTCCTGTTGGGTCGGCCGAAGCCTCCGGCCGCCGGAGATGCCACCGAAGTTGGCTCCGATTCGAGCGAGCGAACGACGTGCGTTCGCGTCGTTCATTTTTTTTTCCCCAAATCAAGTTTCCTCAATGTTGGCTTGGGCCAATTTTGACCCGGTCAATGGCCTAGTTGACCGGGCCAAATGGGTTGGGCTTTTAAATAAGGCTGGGCCTAACATTAAGCTAGTGTGGGTCACAGACGATGGGTCACTTAACATTTTTGGGTAGATCCCCTTGTTCATGAGCTTGCTTTTTTCACTGTCCTTTTACATAATCATATGTCTTGCTTTAGTCTGCCACTCTCGTTGACTTGTGGTCATCGCAATTTATCCATCCATAAGACTTGTATATCTTTTTGCGGATGATACAAAAAAATTAACATTTTCTCACAAACTCCATTTTGTAGCTTACCACCCAATTTGATTGACCTCTCTCACCCTTCTTCTATCATCGTCCACTTTATCTCAATTAGACCCATTAGTGTTTTGAGCTATTTGTTGTCACTCTCTCCATTTGTGATGATAATCCATCTTATCCAACTTGCAAGTCCATTGATTGGTGGCAACTCATTTACTAGTCAAAGAATCATATCAACATTTCTAATGTGGGCCATCGATCATAGGTTGACATTTAGGAAAGAGCCTCTTGTTTATGAATTTTCTCAAATATTGCTTTCTTACTTTGTCCTTTTTAGCGTAATCAAATATCCTGTTTCAGTTTGTCATTCTCTTGTTGATTTATAGTCCTCACTATTTGTTTATCCCCAAGGCTTTACATCTTACAAATAATACAAACAACTCACAAGACATAAATGCTATCTCACAACTTTATTTTGTTGCTTACCACCAACTTAATTGACATTTCTCACCCTTCTATTATTATGATCTTCATCCATTTTGTCTCAGTTATGATCTTCAGTGTTTTGAGTTATTTGTTGCCACTCTCTTCATCATAATTCATCCTATATAATTTGCAATTTTATTGATTGATTATAACTCATTTCCTAGTCAAATCATATTTAACCTAATTTATAACACACCAAGCTAGTGTACACCACACGGGTCACTTAACATTTTGAGCACCCCTTTTTTGGCTCACTTTTGATGGTGCGCTTAGTTCGTTGGCCAATAGATAATATTCAACCATCAAATTCCTTCATCATAATGAGTTATGTTAACCTTTTCTTGCCAACTTGAGGTATCTTGCATATCCATGGTATATGTTTCTAAAATTCCACCAAATTCTCACTCATCGTTGTTCATAGGAATAATAATTAAACTTAATTTAATTAGATAATTTATTATTGTAAATTTAAGGTTGAGATGAGAAGAATGTTGATATATTAAAAACAGTATTTAAGGCTGTGTTTCTTGTGGGGAAGAATAAAGAAAAGAAAAAAAGAAAAAAAAATAGAGTAAGAAAAACAAGTCACATATCGTCACATGATTGTGCTCGTGGAGTTTGAAGTGGACGGTGGGCACTAGGGGAGAGAGGAACTGTCAGGCACTAGGAGGAGAGGGGAACAGGTGAGCGGCAGGGGAATTGGGGAAGAGGGAGCGACAAAGACATGGGTGGAAAGCAACAAGCGGTGAGTTTTTTTTTTTCTTTCATTCAGCTTTCCCCCTGAAGGTAAAATGGGAAAGTTACCTTTTTGTTTCCTTCCCTTCTCTTTCTTTCATTCTGCAACAAATAAAAGGGTGATTTCTTTCTCTTCCATTCTACTTTCTTGAAATTTTTAGGGAAACATAATGTAATCTAAGTATCTAGACATGTACAATATAATAATATTAAATATATTTAATGTTTAAAAGAAAGTAAGATTTATGTTTTGCATGTTCAATGTGCTATCAAAAAAATTAAATACTCTTGCACCAATATGATAAAAAACAAATTCAAAGATTATCTTATAATTTTTTACAAAATTTTGAATTTTATTACAATTTAATTTATATGAAATTATTAAAATGAATTATTTATGTGCAAATTATAAAATTTTAACAGTACAGGATTAAAATATATAAACATTTTTTTAGAACGTATTACTAATGTTATTATTTTTCTTTATTTCAAAATATTTATTTACAATAGATAAAAAGTATGCGCTTGATTATAAATAACTAGCAAATATAGATTTAAATATAAAACTTTTGTTGAAATGTGCCATGCCCACTATAACATGAATATATATTAGAGGGAGTTTTTTTAGGCTACTCATGCTTAGTGTTTAGTAGGACGGAGGAAAAAACAAAAAAAGGAAAGAGCATAAGAAAGGAAAAAAAGAAAAAGATCACGTGCGACTGCTAATAATCTTGCACTCACAGACAGTGGCATAGTTGAGGGTGAAGGCGATGGAAGGCAAGCTTGCGAGTGGCAAGGAAAGATGAGCTCTCGAGCGTAGACAGCGGCGTCAGTATCTACATTGCGTTTTTCTCTCAATATGGGCAAAATGCATTTCAACGAAAAATGCTTCCATTTTCGCCCATCCTTCTATCTGTCCATTCTACTAAACAGATGATAAATAAATAAAATAGATTTATTTTATAAAGTCTTGAGATCTATTTCTGCCTTCACCAAATAAAATACAAATTTAATTTAATAAAATTATAAATGATATCTAATTCCACCAAAAAATATCATATTTACCCTTAAATTTCAAATTAACGTTACCTTATGGAATCCTGTGGTTCTTCAACTCTAGATTATAATTTACTTGCCACAATAACATTAAGCATTTGATACCTTGCCCACGTTGCATCAACTCATGTTTAATAATTTTGATACTAAATTATTTGAAATAAGTCAACTAGAAAACATAATAAATAATAAATTATTTTGTTATGGTTTTCTTCTATTTTCACTTGTAATTTGAAACTTGCAATATAAAAATTAAAATAATATCAAATTCTTAGCTTTTAAAAACATAATCCAAGTATAAAATTAATTGATATTTGTACAATTAGTAAATAAAAATAATTTAAATGAGTTAATATTTATATAGTCATCATTTTTCGTAGTCTTCAAGTGTACTGGTAATTACGGCTACTCCACCAACTCAGCCTCTCGTACTAGAAAAAGGGAAAAATTACTTGGATTTGGGAGCACGCCTGTCCCATTCAACTTCGACCGCCTCCTCCTCCTCTTGCTATCGGATCCCTGGATCTGAACGAAGGGGCACAGGAAGTAGGGAAAGATCCATGGCGATTCCCGTCGAGGAAGCAATTGCCGCTCTTTCCACCTTCTCCTTGGAGGTAATTCTTTGAAGATCTCATGCCCTGTGCCCCCTTTCCCACTTCTTTGTTCGCGAAGCACATGTTTCCTTTCTGTTGGTTCGTGGGTTCTCCATCATTGCGACATTTACCTTCTCACATAAAGTTATAGTTTCTGTAATCATTCAACTCGTTAGTTTCTAGCTGTTTATCTGGTCGATATCTGGGTTCTTGGCTTTCTGCTGGTTATTTGTCCTGTAACATATATAAAGAACTTATCTCGCAAGAAATTGTTCTCATCGTTTTAATTTTTGTTAGTTTTGTAGCATGTTTCTTTTGCAGTTATTTCATCCTGAATGTCATAGCGTCACTACGCTTCGTTTTTAGATGGCTGTAATACGGATAAGATTTAGTAATCGAGTAATGTTACTCGACTGCGACTCCAATTACTGTAGAAATGATTACATCGGGCTAGAAGAGAGCATCGTACATTACCTCGATCCGTTTTGGCTGGGAAGAAGTTAGGTTGTTCGTCCATTTAAAATAAGCATGGCCAGAGAAATTAGGAGCTTAGTCATGCGATGGAACTGCAGCTTGAAAGATCTGTTTACAGATTGTGAGGAATGGTGATAATCAACTTAAATTTCTTTATTTGTTTCCTGTTCCATGCTCAACTAAATGAGGTGTTTGCGTTTTTTCCCTAGGTTTTTGGTCCATGCCTATCCTTCTATAGTCTTTGCCAGCTATGTAGTCTATTTTTGCAATAGAAACGATTAAATAAAGTAGCAATTTATTAAGGAAATACACTAACAGTTATTTTTCTCAATGAATTGATCTCAAGAATGATTGTTCATAATTATTTTTCTTCTTTGAAAATTCAGAGCTTGTACATATGCCAATTTGCTTAGCTTCAATTGATTATTAATTTGAGAAAACAAAAACTCATATGCAAAGAACTTATCTAGACGCATCACCTTTGTCTTGTAAAAACAGAAGCATGCATTCAAATGTAAAGATTGCTCTTCAAGGCTCTTTTGAATGGATAAAACTTCATGTAAGTAAAATTATATTGGAAGTTTGGAACGCTTAATGGAGAGTTGTGAAAGAAACATTGTGTTAAGTAGTGCTATATTTGATCCTTCTAGAGTCAGGAGCTGAATCAACTGATGGGAGCAAATTAATAGTTGATACTAGATAGTATAAACGAATTCTATTATTTGGTGCCATTAGGGAAATTGCTCATCCATGTAGATGTTTTTGTGACCATCAGCTTAGAAGATCTGCCCTCTGTAGTTCAGTGTTTAAAAAACCAGTCCGACTATGGACTTGGTTATACAGGTATATATATATATATATATACACACACTAGTGTTGACCTACTCTGTGTATTAGTCCAAGCTTTCAAGCTTTGATCGGTACTGGCTGAAAATACTGGATGGTTTGGTCCCATATTTCAATCCTTGGTTATCACAGATAATGCAAATACTATATTAGTCTTGTTTTCTATACTTTTGTTGTTATGAGTTGAAAGAAAATCAAGATACACCTTAATCATTAGGGTTACAGAGACTAAATAACATAAGGATAATGGGTCGGGTCTAGAGTGTAGACTCGAGCCCATACCCGTTAAGGAAAATAACACTCTAACACTCCCCCTCAAGCTGGAGCAAAAATATTAATTAAACCCAGCTTGTTGCACAGTTGATTGATTCTTGCTGGTCCAAGAGACTTTGTGAAGATGTCGGCAACCTGTTCCTCAGATCTTAAAAACGGTGTAGCAATAAGATTGTTGTTGATTGCTTCTTTGATGAAATGACAATCAACCTCAATATGTTTGGTTCTTTCATGAAACACTGGATTGTTAGCAATGTAGATGGCCGTTTGGTTATCACAAAACATATTCATCGGCTTGGGACTTTTTATCCCACACTCCTGTAGGAAGTTCCTAAGCCATAACATCTCGCACACAGTCTGTGCCATAGCCCTATATTCAGCTTCACGACTTGACCTAGCAACAATACTTTGTTTTTTACTTCGCCACGTGACAAGATTATCACCGAGGTACGTGCAGAAACCGGAAACAGATTTCCTATCATCAACGTTGCCGGCATAGTCAGCATCCGAGTAAGCCTCAATTCTGGTGTGTTCATTTTTATAGTATTTCAAACCCTGACCAGGCGACCCCTTAATATATTGGACTATCCGGGTAGCAGCCTCCCAGTGACTGTTTAGATTGCTGCATGAACTGGCTAACAATGCCAATGACATGTGAGATGTCCGGTCTAGTAACAGTGAGATAGTTAAGTTTACCTATCAAACGTCTGTACTGTGTTGCATCAACAGGTTTAGATTCAATGTTAGCACTGTACTTCTGATTTGGAACTAGGGGAGAATCAGCTGGTTTGCAATCACTCATACCAATTTCTTCTAGAAGATCTAGAGCATATTTCCTTTGAGACATAAAGATGCAGTTTCGCTTATAGGCTATTTCAATCCCTAGAAAATACCTCGGTGTGCCCAAATCTTTGATAGAGAGATGAGACTGTAGGTGAAGTTTAGTGTTCTTAATCCCCTGTATGTCATCACCGGTAAAAAGCATATCATCAACATAGACGGCTAAAATAATAATGCCACGCTCCGATCGGTGAATAAAAATGGAATGATCAGCTTAACTATGACGAAAACTAGCCGATGTCATTATCTGGGAAAGTTTTTGAAACCAAGCACGGGGGCTTTGTTTGAGGCCATAAATAGACTTATGTAGTTTGCATATCATCTCCCCCTGAGCAACATAGCTTGGCGGTTGCTCCATGTAAACATCTTCAGAAAGATCACCATAAAGGAAGACATTGGTGACACCCATCTGATGTAGAGACCAATGACAATTGACAACCAATGAAAACAAGGCCCGAACAGAATTAAGGCGAGCAACTGGAGAGAAAGTGTCATGATACCATACACTTGAGAAAATCCTTTAGCAACCAGGCGAGCTTTGTAGCGAGCAATAGAGCCATTGACATGATATTTAATTGTGAAAACCCACCGACACGGAACCACACGAACCCTTGGTGGAGGAGGTACTAGGGTCCAAGTCCCGCGAGCTTGTAAGACCTCAATTTCAGCGTCCATAGCTTGCTTCCACTCAGGTACAAGTACAACCTGCAAGGGAGAGGTAGGCAGAGGAGACGAAGACAAAGCAACTGAAAAAGCACGGTAAACGGGAGACAAAAGAGTGTAAGAAACATAGTGGGAGAGAGGAAAATGAGAGGAAGAGCGCTTGCCTTTACGGAGAGCAATGAGACGATCGTCATCAGGAACTGCCGGCGAAGGAGAGACCACGGGGAGGGGCTTGGGGCGACGGTTGTAAACCTGCAACGGGACAGTAGAAGGGGTTTAGGCGACCTGAGGAGAGAGAATAGGAGTAGAAAGAAGAACGATGGAAACAGGAAGGAGAGCCTAAGAACCAGATGTGGCCCGGGGTAGAAGAAAAAAACGGCTGAGACTCATGAAACGTGCCATCAACATTGACAAAGATACGACCACTGGAATGATCAAAACAACGATACCCTTTTTGTGTACGAGAGTACCCAAGAAACACACACCTAGTTGCCCGAGGACTAAGTTTGTCAACACCCGGTCCGAAAACATGAACAAAACAAAGACATCCAAAAACGCGGGGGGAAAGAGAGAAGGGGACCCGAGACAGAAAAACAAGAGAGAAAGGCGAGCGACCACCCAAGACAGAAGTGGGAACCCGATTAATAAGATAAGATGCCGTGAGGACTGCATCAGACCAAAAAGAACGTGGAACCTGCATGTGGAACAAGAGAGTGCGGGCCACATCAAGGAGATGACGATTCTTGCGCTCAGCAACCCCATTTTGTGAGGAAGTGTAAGCACAAGTGGTCTCATGTAAGATGCCATGATCAGCGCAAAACGAATTAAAAGAAGTACTAGTATACTCCAAAGCATTGTCCGAACACAGAACTTTAATAGACACCAAACTGATTCTGAATTTCATTAAAGAAAGTGCGAAATACATCAAAGACGTCAGAGCGTTTAACCAAAACATAACACCAGCATAGACGAGAAAAATCGTCGATAAAAGTAACAAAATACTTGTGATCCTCATGACTGGGAACATGACTCGGGCCCCAAATATCAGAATGGATAAGATGAAAAGGCTGTAAGTGGCGAGGAGCAGCAGCATGAGACAAGGAGACCCGATGATGTTTACCCAGCTCGCAGGTGTCACAAGGGATGGAGGGCGGCGACGGTAAGGACAAGAACTATTGGAGACGAGCAGGAGACGGATGACCAAGACTTTGGTGCCAAAGAAGAGGTGAAACGGCAGCAGAAGACATAACTTGAGGAAATGTAGAGGCAGCAAGAGTATAGACGCCACCCTGTCTAGGCCCCTCACCAATCGTCTTCCCCGTCCGTAGGTCCTGAAAGAGACAATGAGAAGGGAAAAAGGTTACGCTACAATGACAATGAGCAGCAAAAGCACGAACAAAAAATAAGTTAACCGGAAAAGAAGGTATGTATAGGACATGGTTGAGAGTAAGCATGAGAGATATAGAAATAGTGCCCACACCGGCAACAGGCACAAGAGAGCCATCAGCAATAGAAACAGGGGATAGACACCTCCAGTGGATAGAGAAACAAACAATGTACGGTTACCTGTCATATGGTATGAGGCACCAGAATCAACAATCCAAGTGGATGCAGATGAAACAAGAGTGGCTGTACCCGAAGCAGGAGCAGAAGCAGCGATGAACGTAGATGAGTCGGTGGTGGGAGTAGAAGCCGACTGAAGCAACCGTTCATATTCAGCAGCGGAAATGGTAACAGTAGGAGCGGCGACAGGCGGAAGAGAAGGTCCAGACGAACTACTGTCAGGAAGAACAGCCGATCATGCAGAGGGTTGACCAAACTTTTGCCAGAATCGGTCTGAGGAGTGGTTGGAGCGTCCACAATGAGAGCATGGAGGGAAACCGCGCCCACGACCAGAACAGCGCCCGCGACCCATGGGAAAAGAAGTAGGAGGAACGGCCAAAGCACTCGGAGCCTCCCTGGGTTGGGAAGAAGCGGTAACACGCAACAAGCGAGAAAAGACCCCCTGTAGTGTTGTAATAGTAGAGTTTACTAATAATTGTGAACTAATAGCAGAATATTGAGGGTCCAGACAAGACAAGTATTTGGCCACCAAGAACTCCTGTCGCTGCTGGAGAGTAACTTCAATATCAGAGGAAGCAGGGTGATATTGGCAAAGTTCATCCCATTTTCCCTGAAGCAAAGTATAAGTTTCCTGAAAGGAGCGATCGGCCTGTTGTAAATTGATGATCTCCTCATACAGCCGAAGAACATGACTCAAATTTTGTCGAGAAGCATAAGTGCTATTAAGAAATTCCCAAGCAGATTTGGTGGTTTGCTGATATATAATAGTTGAGGCAACTTTGCTGTCCATGCTGTGAAGAAGTAAATTCAGCACGGCCATATCAGACCGACGCTAGGTCTCATAAGTAGGGTCAGTAACAGAAGAGGCTGGTTGAGTGAGATGATGTTCCTTGCGATGAGACCCAGAAAAAGGCGAACTGATTGAGACCATAACGAAAAATTTGTACCATCAAATTTAACAATATTATCACCAAAAGTATTATTGGGCTTAATATCAGAAGAAGATGAGAAGGGATCCATAGTGATATACTATAAACACTTCCTCCCTTTTTATATATAATAGTGAACAAGGCTTGATCGGCAAAAGGAGAGAAATAGATAATGACCAAGCAGCGGACTTCGTGTAGCAAAAATTGTACGTAAATAAAACGTAGCAACGAAGACACATGTGGAGAAGGCGATATCAAGAGGCTGTCAAAGATGTCGCAGGAACAAAGCACCAGCGACTCCAAACTTTTTGACTCTTGTGATGGAACAAATGCTTCAGCACGACATCGAGGAGAGGAACATGCGATGGAGAACCCAAGAAAACCGGCAGGTTGAATGGAGATGCGGCGGCGGGAAGAAGAATCGGAAGCGTATGAGAAGCTGCGGCAATCGGGAGGACCAGCCGCTAAGAGGTGACGCAGGCGGCAACACACTCGTCCGAACCAAGGCGTCAGGCGGGGAAAGAGAAAGGGCAAGAGGGCGCTTCACGTAGCCATGCCCAAGGCTAATGCTTCACTGCGCCAGCAGCACGGACGAACAAGGTGCACGCTCACTGCACCAAGCGATGGGAAAAAAAAGCAGCACACAAGAGGAGAGGAAGAGAGGTGGCGGAGATAAGCAAGGACGACGAAGGCAAAAACCGCTTTGATACCAAGTTGAAAGAAAATCAAGATACACCTTAATCATTAGGGTTACAAAGACTAAATAACATAAGGTTAATGGGTCGGGTCTAGAGTGTAGACCCGAACCCATACCCGTTAAGGAAAATAACACTCTAACATTATGCTTCTAGTTTGGAAACTTCTCAAATTATTTGACTTGTTAAAGTTTAAAGACTGAATTTCTCTCAGGTGGATAAATATTCTGGTAATATTGCTTTTGAAATAGTACTGACAGAACTTTCTCCTTGCAGGATGAGCAGCCTGATGTACAGGGGTTAGCTATTTTATTATCTACTGAAAGATGTGCCACTGTTAGCCCTATAGGTGTGCTAGCAACTGTTTTCATTTAATTTCATACAAATGATGTCTATAACAACTGAACACAAATGAGTACCATCCAAAGTTTAAGATGTATTCTTGATGAGTTAGGCATGCATGCAGATCCTGTATTCAAACTCAATATTGCTTCATGAGTTTAGAATAACTCCCTATCATGTTTAAGTGATCGGCCAAAATGAACTATAAAGATAGAGAGGCAAGCCTAAACTCAAACTTTTGACTCTCTTCTACTGTGTTAAGATTTGATTATGTATGCTTGTCCTAGGATGAATACGGGAACCAAACACTAGGAAGAGGATTTCAATAGTCTATTATTGATTTGTTTGCCTGAAATTTGTGTATGTCATGCAGAATATGGTGATGTTGCTGCATATCGGCTCTCTCTTGCAGAAGATACAAAGGCTATTAATCAACTGGTAGCATTCTTTCATTTTCACTAAAGTTGTATATGATGATTATGTCATTTTGATAACTTTTTCTGTGAGTATTTTTGTTCATTACCAATGCACTATAATAACTTTGTTATTGCTTTAAACTGTAAGCATTTTGTTTGGGATAGTTATCATCCTTATACAACTCCGTTTCAGATTATATCACCTATACTTGGTTTACCTCAAGCTACTGTTTTGATAAATATATCTGCTGAAAGCCATGAACTAGTGGTTAGTTTCACTCATGTTGTCCATAATAGGTGATTACCAAGTTAATGGATAGTTATTTTGTTTAGTACTAGTAAATGGTTAATCTCGCCAGCTTGCTTCTTCATTCTACCGTCCAATATATCTTGTTTCCAATATGGGCGCTGAATAGATCCACCACCTCCTGTATCTTGTGGCTTCTCTTTGTTGCAGATTTATCCTCATCCTGCAAACCAGCCATTTCTATAGATCTGGGCTATACATATGTGGTCTTTCTAAACTAGAAATCTTGTCTTTGTAGAACTAGTAAGTTAGTAACTACTACCTTGGGTTCTTTGCTTTGCTCCTAAGCTTCATGCATTTGCATTTCATCTCCCATTGCACCCTTCCTCTATGATCTTATGCAGCTCTTTAAGTGTTGCCCTTTTCTTCTTCTTACTAACAAAACCACAACAACATCACACCCACCTCTCATTACAACTTCTCGTGCATCCTATTGTAGATCTATGTTACAGTGTAACTAGCATTATCCTTTTTGCTTGTGCATTGTATCCTCTTTCTTCTTTCTTGCAAGAATGTATTATTTTTATGATTCCACCTTCTATCTTACAAGCGCACGGAAAGGTTGAGTTTCACTACCTACATGCAACTGGGACAACTATTACTTATAGTTATAGCTTTGTCTTTTTTTCTTTCACATGCACAGACACGAGGCTCTTATTTCTTCCATCTAGGCCAAACCAACACCATTGTTTTGTGAGACTGTGCAATAAGATCAAAATTCTTGATATGTATACTTCTATTTGAAAATAGTATTAGTATCTACTGTATACTAGTTAGTTGGTAGTTTTATCTTGTAGTTCATCTTGGTTAATTTCCTTAATACCGGTAGTTATCTTATTATTGAGCAGTTATTTAGTTTCATTTTAGTTTTATTGAGCCTTGTCGCGAAGTGGTGGACCAATTTTACATTCTGTGCTCAAGTGCCTTATTTGCTGAGAACTACAAGTGATGAATACTGCCCCTAAAATTGATAAACGATAGAGAAGGTAGATTGCACGAACCCTTTAGCATTATGTGTGCTAAATCTTTGATTGGTTAATTGAATTCTGTATTTATTTCATGAAAGTATTTCAAATACATCCATGACATTGGATGGGTTCTTTAAATGATATAAATATACAACTAAGTCATATGAAAGTAACCAATAATAAAACTACCAAATAATTTTAACTAAAAGTAGTAAACATATGACTCAACCCCTAAATATCAGAATGCATGAACTCAAAGAGAGAAGCACCCATCTTATTTATACACTAGGAAGAGATGCATGAAAATGCTTGCACAACCCTTCCGGAGGAGAATTGGCACAAAGTCAAGAGACAACTACTACTTTATTTTTAAGAGAGAGGGATGATATTAATGGCAACCGCACTAGTATGCAAATATGTGGGATTGAAAAGGAAGTCTATATAAGTTGAAAGGAAAATTTATCAAGGTTTAAAAACCCGGTCTGGCGACTTGGTCCCGTGCGCCACCGGACCGGTATGGTACTGGTATGGTTCCGGCGTAGCGGACGGGTCGTGGGCGGCAGTGGCGCAGCGGACGACGTCATAGGCGGACGTCATAGGCGGTAGTGGCGACAGCGGACGATGTCATGGGGAGCAACGGTGGAAGCAGAAGCGTCGTTCGAAGCTTCCGCCCCCACTGGAAGCTTCCAACGGCGGTGGAAGCTTAGCCGGAAGCTTCAAACGAAGCTTTTATGTCGCCTGTTGCCATCCGCCCGCCGTCTGCCCGCTACCGTGTTCTGAGCTTGGTTCCGGTGCTAGTCCCTCACCGGAACGGTACGAACCGGTTCCTCAATCACTGAAATTTATATGTATATTCAATGATGAATAGGGTGTGGCCTTAGAATGATCAATGCATGAATAAAACTCCATATATTGACCAAGGTTTTAGAAGCTGGTCTATATAGTATACCGGTATGTATTGGTTTGTACCAACACAATATTGATGGTACCGGTCCCTCAATTGGTATGTTAACATATATGGTACCAACCTTGTACTGGTATGAGTACATACCTCTCATAGTCTTATACTAGGCTATATATACGAGTTTCTTAAACCTTGATCAAAGTTTTGAAAACCAATCTGTTCACTTGGTATGGGCAATACAGATCATTTGATACCACTATAGCATAGCGTTGAGTAGCATATTATTCTTAGACCGGTTGTATATATCGGTAAGTATTGAGATTATAAACTTTGACCTTATATTGCCTGGTGCTAAACTAAACCAAGATAGAAATATATACCCGAACAAGAAGTTCTTCTAGTTGTATCTATGTTATCAATTAGCTGAGAAATAAATTGAGAGAGGTGTAGTGGATATCTATTGTATGCCTCCATCATATCATTTGGTATTCATCATTCTTGATGGAGATAATTTCAATGTGTTAGGTTTTGTAAAGAATAACACTTTGCACTGAGGGGTTAAATCTCCTAAAACTAAGATATTTTTTTGTGAGTTTTGAAAGCCTAAGTAATAGCTTAGAATCTTCGTAAGGTCGATCTATGGGGGCCAACCGAGCAGTGGCTCTACCTTTTATTTTTGAATGCTTATTGACTAGGTCCAATCTAATACCATCACTGACCCACACACTTAAAAACTAATCAATTAACTTAATATGTTTGGCATAATGAGGCCAACTGTAGTTTATGCTCAATTAGGTAGTAGTAACTTTATTAGACCTACAAAATATTACAGTTAGCTCCTACACCCCTGGTGAGATTAAACATGGGTCATTATGTAGGCAATTTATCATATTGTGTTTTATAAGCTAACTTTTTTCTTAAGCGCTTCCTATTGTTCTAAGTCTAGTCTCTTTTTTTTCATTTTTTGATTGGACTTGTAGAGTATTACCACTCTATGTATTATGAATCTCCCTTCTTTGATCTTAAATAGAGGTCTGTTGTCAGAAGTATTCATATTGGCTACTCTATGTATTCAATAGTTTAAACATTTAATATTGTAAAATTCTACAGAATACCCTGATCCATGAAGGAAAGGAGATGGCATCTTTGCTTTATACATACCGGAGCTGTGTAAAAGCTCTTCCTCAGGTTCGAAAGGATACTTATGCTTCCTCCCATATCTTTTACCAGACAATTTCTTCTTTTGACAGCTAAATTGAAACATTATGCTCGATAACTTTCATGCTTGTTATTCTTAACCATATTAACAAGTCTTGTGGAGTAGTTGTTACTTCTTAGAATTTTGATCTGCTACAGATGCTTCTAAATAAGATGATTTTTCCATGATGGAAATATGTAAAATAAGTGTTTATATATGTTCCATTCGCCATCCCTCTACTTATTCATTGCATCTACCTGATACAAATATGTATGAATTGTGCAATACCATATGCTACTGGTTTATACTCAATGGCTTGTAAAATATTTTACAAGTCATGGATATGTTCTCAGCACTAATATAATAGCTGATATTAATCATATCAAGAAAAACAGCAAACAAACTCACGAAGAACCTCAATGTACACTTTTGTTATGGATTATGCTTCTCAGACTTACCTAGTTATTTAATATTAACATTATATTCTTATAGATTCCAGGTTGTATACAGAACATTGATTATGAATCTAATATATCTGGATAATAAACAAAATTTACTTTTGACGTTTCCTTTTGCCAAAATCAGAAAATAATGGTAAGGTCAACTTGTTATATTAAATGTTACAAAATTGAGAATTGTATTTCATTTGCAATTTTTGTTAATGCTGACTATGATAGTAGAGTTTTCATTTAGAAATAGTGCTCATACTGACTTGCTTTCATATCATCTGATTAAAATTTGAATTTAGACCAGGTCTTTTCTTTGGAGTTTTGAGTTCTTTTTCCTTCTTTTTCATATATATTTTTAGTGATTAGTATCTTGTCTCGTCTTAGCAAAACTGACTTTAGCCTTTGTTATCCATTTCAACTTTTTTTATCATTTTTTCCCATACAATTTTTGATGTGATTCAATGTGTTCGGATGCAGCTGCCTGATTCTATGAAGCACAACCAAGCAGACTTGTATCTTGAGACTTATCAGGTTCTTGACTTAGAAATGAGTCGCCTTCGTGAAATACAGAGATGGCAAGCATCTGCTGCTTCCAAAGTTTGTATTCCTTAGGCCATATTTCTCTGCTCATTGTATATACCTTATCTTTATAGCATTTTCTTTTTCAAACTAAAAGTTGTTATTTGGCAAGTGTAGCTTGCGTATCCTCTGTTTTATAGGGTATGTAAATGGAAACTATGAATATGAAGTGCAAAGAGCCAAAAAGATTTTATCATTGATCTATTTTTTATAATGTATAGGGAAATAGAAAAGGGAATTCTAATAAAATACAATGATTTTATTCATAAATAAGATGCAACATTCCTAGCCATTTATAAACAAGTCATGTCAATAACACATGACTCATTTATTTTGCCAAATCTAAACTTGATCGATTATAATCGAGTTGACTTGACCAAGGTTTAAAATCTCTATCCAAACTAGTGTACCAATTTTGTTTTGGACCGGTATGTACCAACAATATATTGTACCAGTAAACATTGTATGTATTGGTATTGGACTATCTTGGATTGGTAACTGCTGGCCATATTAGGTGGTATAGACCTGACACAACCCAAACCTAACCTATTGACCTGATATAATCCACATTATCCATTTATTATATAAATATAAATATTATTTATTAAAGTATATACATTTACAATATATTAGAGCAATGGCATATAATCTATTATTCATATTAAAGTCTATACATATATGTATATATCATATATATACATTTATCTACGCGGATACTTACACACATACACACATATACACACATATACACACACATACACATATGTATATATATATATATGTGTGTGTGTGTGTATGTGTATGTATAAATGTATATATATATGATATATACATATATGTATACACTTTAATATGTACAGATATATATACACATACATATATGTATATATACACGTATATAGATAGATATGTGCATATATATGTGAATATATGTATGTGTGTGTGATACATACATAAGCACACATCTCTCTATCTATATATATTTATATATAAAATATGTATGTGAACAGTGTTTGAACCGGTTTGTACCGGTTTCTATGTTAGGATCACTAAATTTCACCTCTTGATCTCTAATTTTTTATTCTTTATCTCCACCTAGAATATCAAGCCAATTATTTTTTTATTGAACTAGATTGTCCATCTTTATTCTCCATTTTCCATTCATCATTAGATGGGAGCTCATCAAGGTAGCTTTTTCGAATGCCTTTTTCTTTATGACCAAGTCATTCATTTTGCTTTTGTATAATTGATTTGAACCTTCCATATTGCCTGGTAGATTAATAATAAATCCAAATTATTTGCAAATAAAATTACAATGAAGTAATTTATTGCTCAATAGTCAATACAAATTTACTAACCAAAATATACTTCAGTTGCCCTCACATCCGGAAGTGCTAATTTCAAACTTAGGTTTGAATGACAAATTCTTCTAACTCCACACATTCATCACGGTATTGCCTGCTTATTGTCGGGTATGAATCGAGACCTTAAGCCATGGTTGCACTACCACCAGATCTTTTGAGTTTTGACATTAAGAATATATTTATTCGAAATGTATTTGTAGGAGGATCCTGTTTAATGAAATTTTGGTAGGCCTGAAGCAAAGTGGACGATCAGTGGATAATGCTATAATTAAAGAGGGTGACATAGTTTTTCATGTGATATTCTTAAGTAAAGAAAAGCCAAGAATCATAATTAAAGAAAAGTCAACGATTCCATCTGTCTGTTCTTATCGAATTTTGTAATTAATAATTTAGTAAGCAAAGATATCATTGTTTCACAAATATTGTGGTATTGCCTTGTGGAAGGTCAACAATTGGGTGAACGAACACATCTCTTCTCCATCAAGTTTTATGCCTTTAGCACAATGATGAATTTTATATTTTTATAGATTAAACAAGCCCTATGGGATATAATTAGAGGGTTGGGACTAGTTATACACAGGGTTTAAAAAATCGGTTTAAATTTGTGTATCAAGCTAGTATATACCAGTTACAATGATACTGGGCAGTTTTGATCATACACATATATATATATATATATATATATATATATATATATATATATATATATATATATATATATATATATATATATATATATATATAAAACTGGTACCTACAGGGACTGGCGGGGTTGGATAGGTATAAAATGTTAGAATTAATAATAGTTAGAGTTATAATTAGTAATATTAGAAACAGTATTATAGTAAGTAATTATGTACTTTATACCTCTATATATATAGAGGTTGCATCTACTGTAATTGAATAAGTTGATTAATACAATGTAATCCTTTAGGGTTACCCATCTCCTCTTCTTTCTATTTTCTCTATTTTTTTTAATTTTTAACATGATATCAGAGCAAGTTTTCTAAACCCTAGCCGCTTCTCAACTGATATCAGAGTAGGAAACCCTAATTTTCTCTCTCGTTTTCTCTTTCTCCACTATAGTACTGTGCATGGGCAACACTGTTCATGTGGCAATGTTCATTCGTATAGTGGCACAGTTTATTGCCACCCTATCTTGTGGACGAAATCTTATGCCGTCCTCTACTACTAGCGATGCCTTACGCCACAGTCTTCTATTGGCGATGCTTTACTCCGTCTACTACTTCTGCTGGCGATGACTCATGCCACTTACTACTTCTGCCAACAACACTTGACCTGCCTATTACTTCTGATGACACCTAACATTGCCTTTTACTTTTGTTGGTAACGCATTACACCGCCTACTACTATTGATAACGCCTAATGCTACCTTCATTGTCTTTTTTATTTTATGCAAGCTGGAGCATAATTATGATATATGTTCATTGTCATAAATGTTCTAGCTTGGGAGAGTGTTAAAATAGATAATAGTTAGGGTTATAGTTGGTAATAAATTAGTAATATTAGAAATAATATTTTATATATAGTAAGTGATAGTAAAATATTATTATTTTATGTACTCTATATCTCTATATATAGAGATTGTATCTATTTTGTAATTGAACAAGTTGATTAATACAATATAACCTTTTAGGGTTGCCCATCTCCTCTCTTCTCTCTATTTCCTCTATTCTTAACACAAAACTAGCTATATCGCTTGGCCTAAGACAGCACTCTTTAGTTCTTGACTTAGCATGTGCGCGAATGATATTTCAACGATAATACTAAAGGTGTTGCCGGTGTCAGATTCATTGGAAACTTAATCTTAAACCTTGCTCAGCAAGAACTAGCACTAGAGACTAGTTTCATACAGTGTCCTCTGGTAGATCTTGATTAAACCAACAACTGCATGATCACACAACTCATAGGTAAGTTGAGGTAATAAATTAGTCCGTGCGACCATATGATCCCTGGGAGGATGTCGTGCTAAAGCTCATCAATTGCTCATGCATCTGCCTGAGTTTTCAAATTTGCTTAGTTTCCACTCGAACTAGACGTAAATCTGTCCTGTTGTTACCTTAAGGCACCTGCAGCAGGGTTGAAGCACAGGGTATTTAGACGTGAAACTGGCTAACTGTTGTTTGGAAAGTATTTTGTTTGAACTAGATCAGTAATGTTGTCTATCCATGATGGAAATATGTTGTATTGGATTAATTCGTGCATCCCCCTGTATCTTCTATTAATTTCGAAGATTATATTATCTTATTTTATATTGTTATTTATCCACATTGTAATGCTAATCCCCATGATGTAGCTGGCAGCCGATTTGCAAAGGTTTTCTAGGCCCGAAAGACTGATGAATGGACCCACAATAACTCATTTTTGGTTTGCTCTCTTAACTCTAAAATTTTATTTAATGCTTTGCTTTTATTCATACTTTTCAGGTTTGGGTTGGGGGAGGGTGTACTTTTGCAATTTTAATTTGGTTGCTTGGCTACTATTTCCTCACCTTTTTTATTTGATCTTTTGAAATATTGTGCTAAGTTAGAATGGACAAAAGGCGCTCTCAGTGCATGAGGCATGTGCACGTGCTGACGCTGGATCTTACGAGGGTGAATGCATGTGGACTTTTTTTTTGTACAACAACGTTGTCACTTTTGTCATTCAATCTAGGGAAGGCTCCCTGAAAAAAACAGAGTAGACCACGCATGAGGCTCCTACCAAAATAGGGCCTAGATTAGAGATAATGCTGCATCATTTTTGGATCGCTCCCTTTTTCTCATTTATTGGTTTTTTGAAAAATTAAAACATACAACAGTTATTTATGTGAACCAATTCACTGATTCTTAGGGTAGGCCAGGGTCTTAATATTGCACGCCATCAATCGTTCAGAACAGTGTATCATCTATCATGTAGATGCTGATTCAGGCATTACTTACCTCATCATATTCCTGGGCACTTGGGGCTCGTTTGGTGGCACTTTTCGAGAGGCAAAAGGCAGCCGGCTCTTCCAGCTTCCAAAGAAAGTAAATTCTATACAGGGGGACGGTGGTCAAAACGCCATCTTAGCGGAAAGCGGCGCCAAACACAGCTTTAGTCTCATATATGAATTAGGTTCCTGTAGCTGTTTTAGATTTTGTCCATTGGCTGTAGTCATGAACAAATGCATTATTGTAAAACATCAGGTTGGTAGAAACATTCTTCACATACCGTATATAATCTATCCATGGGTTGCTTTAATAGGTTAATACATGTCTTGTGTTGCTTTATTGCATTTCTATTGCAATATGTCCTATAACATGGACACAATAATTATAAACTTAATAATAGTTTATTCACCATGAATTGATTACTTGGTACTACTTTCTACAATATTACTCTTCTTGAGGCTTTTAATGTCTTGTTTTAGACGTTTATAATCATCATATACGAGTACTTACTCCATTGCAGAGCCAGTGCTGTTTATGTTATCCTCTTCTTTAGCGTTATTTAATCTGTTTTATTTGTAATTGTCATTCCTTTTTCTACATAAAATTTGTAAAATTAATTCTTAGCTCACGATAGTGTGATGAGGTACGACTTCTAATTTGATCACTTTAGCTTTAACTTGATCTTCCCTGTTAATGTTTGTTTCATAGCTGTGTTGTTACTTGTTAATACACAATTATGCATTTCTAAGTTGCTATAAACCGACCAATGTTGCTTTTTTGTGCTTCAGGTCCATGTTGAAATTACTTGATGTTCTAGTGCAGCTTGATCATCTTAAAAATGCAAAAGCTAGCATCCCCAATGACTTCTCATGGTATAAGAGGTATTCTCCATTAGTTTATTTCCCGATGGTGGGTTTGGTTCGTTGCTAGATATTTTATGTTGCAATTTTCAAACCAAAGGATGTAATTGTTAGCTACTAGTCACTGGCTCATTGCAACCAATTTTATATATGTCAATGAGAATTGAGAACTAAGGATGCTGTAGCCTTTTTCCTTTTCTTTTTAATAATAATCTCTTGTTCTTAATTTTTTTTTTTTGTGATTTTGCATAAACCTTCTTGTATTATATGATACTCATGATAAGCCGCATATCCAGTGAAATTCACGTCCTTGCCCATAGAAGTCTGTGGCACTTAATCTGAATAAATTATAAATTAAATGTTATTTGTTTAAAGCAAGATTTTAATGCCGATTCATATTAGTATACTAGTACATGCTGGTTCACAATGGATGGTACCAATAGGAAGGAGGAGAAAGGAGAGGAAGAAAGTGAGTGAAAGGAGGTGGAGTGGAATAAGAAGAGAAAGGAGGAAGGAGGCAGCAGTCGGTGCCAGGGTTTAAAGTTTTGGTCCGTATCGGCCGAAATTTTGATTCAGCACCAATCCGTACCGGCCAAAATTTTGGTCCGGTACTGGTTTGATGAGCTACCAAGCTCGGATCATGTATTAGAGTATCGGTTAGAGACGTAGGCGTAGGCAGGAGGTGAAAGAAGAAGAAGAGAAAGGAGGAAGGAAGAGGTGGTTAGTGCTATTAATAATGCATAATCTAATTCACAAAATAACATGATTATAGAGGAGGAGGAGGGGGGGGGGGGGGGGGAGGAGGGGGGAGGGAAGAAAGAGCATGGAAGGAGGCGGAATGGAAGAAGAAGAGAAACGAGGAAGGAGGAGGCAACTATTAGCTTTGGTCTCCTCTTCATCTACAAACGCGAAGGCATAAAAATACCCGCACAGTGGAAGCTTCCTTCTCTTCTTCTTCTTCAAGGTCACACCGTTTAGTGCTATTAATAATGCATAATATAATTCACAAAATAACATGATTATATTTGACTAAAATGATACAAACTAACATAATAATACCTGGTAAGGTTCTAAAAATTGGTCCATACTAGGTGGTAGGACTCGTTTGTAAAGGACAGACCAGTACATGGAACACTTTATTTTGGATGGAAATGGAAAGGACGAAGAGGAAGAGGAGAAGAAGAAGAAGAATAGGAAGAAGAAAAGGAAAGAAGAAAGGAGGAAGGAGGAAAGAGGAGGTGACTCATTTCCATTGCTTGTAGCAAGTGGAAGAGGCAGCTCACCTCCATGACTCAACAGAAGTGGAAGGAGGAAGGAGGAAGGAGGAAGGAGAAAGGAGGTGGTTCGCCTCGGTGGCGAAAGGAGGAAGGAGGTGGAGCGGAAGAAGAATAAGAGGGAGGAAGGAGGAGGTGGCTCTTAGCTCTGGGCTCCTCTTTATCCACAAGCGCATCCATCAACGAAGGCATACAATGACTTGTGGCATAAGGTTCCTTCTCTTTTTCTACATGATCATACCGATTAGTGCTATTAATAATGCATGATCTAATTCACAAAATAACATGATTATGGCTCTGTTTGGGATTGTTGGTGGAGCCGTAGGTGGAGTGGGTTGTAGGCAGGAGAAGCAGTAAATACAGCTGTTTTTGAGCTGTTTACCATTTTGACCATAGTTTGACTCACAAAAAATCACCCGGTTCCACCTACAAAGAGGGCGTGGTGTGTAGGTGAACAGTAGTAATAGGCGGGAGAACAAATATGAAGGCAGAGGTTCGAACCGCCAAACTCCATTTTCAATTCAATGCTCTATCATTAAACTTATAGCTATTTGATAAAATTTATACATATCAATGTATAACTAAACAAGTAGTATATATATGTAATATATAAGTAAAACTTTAAAATAAAAACTTAATGAAATCTAAACTTTATAAAATAAAAACTTACTGAAATCTAAACTTTATAAAATAAAAACTTAATGAAACCTAAACTTTATAAAATCTAAACTTTATACATTTATACATTTATATATTTATTTTAATATATATATATATATTATTTATAAAAGAATATTATTGTATTTTTTATATAAAAAATATGTTGTGAAATTTTATAATCTAAAAATTTATAGTACTCTGTTTACTTAATTATTGTTTTTTAATTTTATATAGAACTTTACTTAATTATGTTTTATATTACTTTTTTCAGCAGTAATTTACAGTACTTCACAGCAAACAGTACTATTTTTAATCTTACAGGACATCAAATAGTACTGCTTTTACAACCTACAACTACAAAACCTGCACTACAATCCCAAACTGGCCCTACATTTGACTAAGACGATACAAACTAATGTACTGTTCTAAAATTGAGTACATGAAGAGATGGACATGTCTCCATGTATTCAGAATTTATTTATTGCAATTTTCACATGTTGCGATATTGAGATCTAAAATAAGAAGACACAGAAAACAACAACAATAAAACTTAGCTCAGCATGAGCATTACTTTCAAACACAAAGTAATTATTAGGGGTGTTCAAAAATTGGGTTAACCCGATAAACTGAATTGATCTGGCCTAAATTTTTGGTTCGGGCCGGTTTAAAACCATAAAGGTTAGGTTCGGTTCGGGTTAAATTTTTCTCTTAACAAATCAGTTCGGTTCTGGTTTTCTCCGTTGAAAAATTGAATAACCTAAACCAACCCCATTGAATTTCCAACGCTACTTTCTCTCTCCTCTTCGCGAAACTCTCCCCCTCTTCTATTTCTTCCACCTTCCTCTCCCACCTCTCCCCACTTCTCCTCTCCCAATTTCCTAAGCTTTCTCCCCTATCTTCTCTCTACAGCCTCTCTCTCATCATCTCTCCCCTCGGTTTCTCCCCACTTCTCAAATCCTAATTTCTACCCTTTTGCATTCTCCCCTGTCTTCTCTCTCAAGCCTTCTCTTTCCATCCACACCTTCATTTCTCCCACTTCCTCTTCTTTTATTTTCCCTCTCTCTCCACATCTCCCATTGATTGTTGCCCCCCGGCTTCTCCCCTATCAACTCTCTCCAGCCCCTCTCTCCTCGAAACTCTCCCCTCGGCTTCTCCCCATTCCCTTTCGAGCCATCTCTTCCTTTTCTCTTCTTCCTATTTGCACTCCGTTCCCATCTCTCCTGCCTCTCTCCCTTTTTCAGTTTTTCTTCCTTCTCACCCTCCTCCGGTTCTCCCCATCTCCATTGCTCCAACAGCTAGTGAAGAAGTCATCTAATGCCTTTGCCTCAACGGAGCCATCTAATGCCACAAGAAGGTGGAAGTGGCTGAGTGGACTAGGGGCCCTCCATTTATGGCAAATAAATATCGGTTTTTCCTAGTTTAAATCAAACTAAACCGAAATTTTCAGTTTGGGTAAAGATCGGTTTTATTAAAGATCTATACGGTTTCGGTTTCTAAAATTTTGATAAAAAACATTTTCGGTTTAAACTAAGTCGGTTTGGTTTGGTTCGGGTTGAACCGATTGGATAGCCCTAGTAATCATATAAAAATACCCAAGAATTTTCATTTTCAATCTAGCCTTCAGGCTCAGCACACTTCTATTTCAAGTAATACAAATTTTATAGTTTATTTCAAGGTGCACAAATTTACCCTTAGTGTAACAATGCCGAAACTATCACATTAGGCTATATCCTCTATGGCATACTCACAAGATCTACCTCCGCTAATATCATTAGTTCATGGAGATATATCTATGATGCTCTAACCTAACTCTTTAAGTTCTCATATGTAGACTAAACAGCCTCCTACTTTACCCTGCCAGGCCAAACTAGATACCCTCTTTGGAGTTTTAGGTAGATCACTATCTTTGTTCATCTTTTATTTCAAATATCTATGCATCTAAACAAGGAACACATGTAGATTGTAAATACCTTCTATATTGCTAGATACTTCAACACAATATGCAATACAACAATCTTGATGTCTAAGTTTCTGATACTACCATTCTGAGTCTACTGCTATCAAAACCTGTGTCAAGTTAAACATGCCACAAGCTGTCCTTTGCTTGACAGAAATTTCAGCCCTGTTGTTAAAAAATGGGGAACCTTTTGTAGTCCATCGCTGTCTTTTCTTGGACACCATTCATATTTACTATTGCCTATTTTGGTACAAAAATTTCCATATTCCTATACTGTTCAGATCCAGAGAGAATGCTGGCTGACTGGTCAATTCTGAAAAGCTTTTCTGGTCCACTTTCACCTCTATTGCTATGTGAATTTGTGCAGAAAATTCATCTCATTGATATCGAATTTTTTATAGCATCTGCACATTTGCACCTTTTCAGCTTTCTCACACGCCAAAACTGGGCAGCAGTCCAACCTTCTTGCTGCGAGAAACAGAGCAGCAACCCGACCTTCTTTTCTGTCTAAAGCTTGATTGCAACTGAATCATCTTTCTGTCTAAAACAAGGCGGCAACTCAACCTAACTGCCTGTCTTTGTTTGGACAGCATGCCCAATGTTCTACAAATATTGTAGCACAAGTAAACCATTAAAGATCTTCAATGCAACACGTCAAATCTCTCATTGGAACATTAAAAGACCCAGCTATAAATGAAGTTCAATCCAACTGGAGAACTATAATAATACATAATGCTTTATAATGATCTTACTATTATTATCTTCGAGTAGATCACATAGGAAGCAAGTGGAGAATTATGATGATACAGTGAACTTGTATTGTTAATCAAGCTTAAGCATTTCTAATTAGGGCACTTTATTTCAAGCTCATGTTAATGGATTAATTTCTCATTATGCAGGTCATAGCACATGAAACAATACCACCGCCTTCCAACTCAAATCAATGAAGCAAAATTATTGAAATAAACTTGAGATCAACATCCAACAATACTTTTTTCATCTTTTCTTCATTATGATGCAAAAGTCATGTCTACAATTTCATTTTGAATCCCCAAATGTACAGATTAAGGCTAGAACCCTTACCTTAGTTACATATGTATTCTCTCTCTTTTTCCTTGGAGAAAAATCACTGGAGATAACCACATCCCTGCATCCTTCCTTGGTTTACACGATTCCTCTCCTCTTCTTTTTGCAGCCGCAACATGCCCAAGGAAAGCCCCAATATTGTCAGGGTGGGACAAAAGAAAGAGGGGGGAAAGTGGGGAGCAGACGGTTTGAACTAACTCCAACCATTTTCAATTGGCTACTTAAACCATTTACTTAAGGTTTTTGACTCGAATCAGCCTTAAGTTAATTCAGATTAAATTTTGATACTTGTTGGGTTAATTTAAGTCTTTGTTTTAAGTGCCATAGTTTCTTGTTCTTTACTCCCAAAATTTGAAAATGTTACAGCTAAGTCCCAATTTGGTCCTCACAAAATTAATATGTTTATAAAATAAAAAATATTTACGTACAAAAGTTTATGCATCATAACAAACTAATTGAATTATGTAATAACCCTACGCTATTACTTGATTGAGTAGCATGCAGTGCTAGATTAATTAACATAAATGTATTATGTATCCAGACTTATATAACAGTTTTCAGGTTCTCTTTTTACTCTAGATAATGATGATATTATTCAGAAGGCAATATCATCCCAGGATCTGCTTTCAAAAATTCATATTTGGCTTTCATAAGTCATAAAATCTGTGGTCGCTTATATTTGAATGTTCTTTTGCTTATTTTTTCTTGCTTTATTTTTGCAATTGAGGTACACGTGTGCTATCATATATGTCATCCCTAAATCTCATTTCCAGATTTTTTATTTTTATTTTTTCAAATTTCTGCTGAAAAGTATCATCAAATAATTCTGCTCTATGCATCTAATTTGCAGAACATTTACTCAAGTAAGCGTGCAGTGGCAAGATACAGATTCTATGAGGGAAGAGTTGGATGATCTGCAGGTTTGTATTTATTCATATTTCATTTACTTTTCAGGATACCAGGGTTTTTGAAACAAGTACGTGGTCGATAGCATATATTGGTCGAGAGTAAGATTTTAGGCCAGCGTGTACTAGCATGACCATGGACCGGTATTAGTCATATATATATATATATTGGTTTGATAGCGGACCGGTATATTAGTACAAATTGCATTTAAAACCTATATAAGATCTATGATTACTATAACCTACAATTCAAAATTAGCCTTAGTAAAGTAGAGAAGAAAGAGAGAGAGAGAGGATAGGAGGTGAGATGGGATAAAATTAAAGACTACATTGGAGTATCTTCTCATTAATTGCATAATAGATGTAAGCTATATATATTATTATAGAGTATAATAATATTTTAATTATTACTTACTATAAATATAATACTATTCATAATATTACTAATTCTATCAATTCTAACACTCTCTTAAGTTGGAGTATATATGACAATTATGTCAAGTTTGTATAAAAATAAAGTTATAAAACATAACACAAATCAAAGATGGATTTCTGGACTGATTAACGGGGCTGAGCTTTAGGTGTTTAGGCCTGGACCAATGTAGAGAAAAGAAGACATAGTTGATCCACACTAGGTTGGATTAGGCCTGGCAGCCCAACCAAGCTGAGCTGTTGGGTTGGCTGCAAAAATGGGTTGGCTAAAGGTTCGGCCAAGTATTGTGATGCTGTGCTGTGCTATGTTGCATGTAGATTATGGATGTCCCTATGTATTGTGATGCTGTTGCTTGTATATCTTCTATGTTTTGGGTGGGGGGTTAGGTGGTATGGTATCTTGTACGCAGGTTTGCACTGATGGGTTATAAGGAGAACTTTTGTAAATTTTATTTTGAAAATTTTGTAGAATGAGAGATTGCTAGGCTAGTCCACAGATTGGCCGGCATGAGTAGTGATTGAACCAAGTCGAATCAAGTCAAATTATAGGGTTTAGTGGCTTGTCTAGAATGACGCCAAGCATTGTTTATCCTGCGAGCGGCAAAGATGTTGAAGAAGTGGTAGATGTAGGTGACAATGAAGTTGCAACCCAGGGACATTGAATACCGTGGCGGCGGACCTCCACAAGTATGGACAGAGGAAGTTTAGGTGAGATAAGGTTTGCTAGAAAGTCCTTTGGCTTTGATGATCCAGTCGAATGATCGGGTGGTTGGAGTTTGAACTCTCTTTGACACTTGCATCGTGAGTGGTTAGTGATTTTGTCTTGGCAAGTTGCTGCTCCTTTTAGAGTCACATTGTGTTGTTGGCGCTGATATATGGCACAAGGCAGAGCTTTGGTTGGTGATGATAGGCAAAACCAGGAGTTAAAGATGGGCAACGATGCACAATACTACAACGAAAGGCATCATGAGCATGATTTAGAGCAAACAATGATGTGAACAAAGGTAGAGGCGGTGTAAGTCATTGCAAGTGGAAGTGATCGCGCTTACACTAATTTTGCCCCTAGATGGCCAAAAATGAGGCCTCATGAGCCAGGATAATGTCGAGAGTAGAAGTGAAGTGCAACAAAAGATGTCCTGAGCTGAGCAGAGTATAGTGTTATTTGTCACAAGTAGAGAAGAGTAGTGTTAGGTGCCACAAGCAGAGGAGGAGAGCAGCACAAACGTTGCACCAAAAACAAGAGGATGGTGTCGGTGTCAGATCAGCAAGGTAGAAGGCGGTGTTAGGTATCACCACCATCATAAAGAGAGGCAGCTAGGGTTGAAGTAGTGAAGAAAGAGAGAGAAAGAGAATAAGAGGAGTGATAGGATAAAATTAAGGACTACATAGTATCTTCTCATTGATTGCGCAATAGATGCAATCGCAATAGATGCAATCTTTATATATAGAGGTATTGACTATAGAAAAAAAAAAAAATATTATTTTTATTGTTACTTAATAAATATATAATGCTATTTCTAATATTACTAATTCTACCTATTACCAATTCTAACAATCCTTTAGTTGGGAAGATGTTTTTTACTTCTTTTATTTAACTTTTCTATTTCCATAAATTTTATGGTCCCTAAACTCATGCTGTTTGCTTATGCAGATTTTCCTAAGTACAAGATGGGCTATTCTATTAAACTTGCATGCTGAAATGTTCCGAACAAACACGTATCCTAATTCTTGAAATTTGCTTTTAATATTCAGTTCTTTTCTACAATCTTATTATTTACTTTGTATGTATATGTTAATTTGTTGATTTTAGCTTTTGACACCTATTCATGCTTTATGGAGTTTTGGAAAATTGCTCTAAACTTGAAATGCTATGAAAAAAGTGCAAAGTTTCCCGTTGAAAGTTTTAATGATCGCTATCTTGAATGGGTCTTGGAGTATTTTAAAACTGCCCCTCTTGTGAATGACTTTCACTGGTATGCTATCAGTAGCGTGCCTCACTATGTCGGTACATACTGTGGTTCATCAGTAAGTTTTTACATGCTATTTCCTTCTCTTCTTTTGTATTTTGACATTCAGTGAATCGACTAAATAGTTGTCTATTACAGGGAACATCTTATGCCCATTGGTTGAATTCAATTTCTTCAATTTGGTGGATTCTTCATAGTGTGGTAACCACTTGGTTTTGATTCAATTGGACGAGATCCACATTCTCCTATGTTCCTATTCTACTTCTCAAATTTAAACTAAATTATAAAGATATTTTACTGGAATCAGTACTATAGTTCCAGTTATAGCAAGGTTTATTCAAAAGAACCATATCCCACTATGTTAGATAAAGTATGATAACGAAGATTTTGCTTGCTTTTGGACCTGGTAAGGAGTTGCACATAGGAGAAAGAAACTGGAAGTACATCAATACATGAAAGAAAGGAAATATAAAAATATAAATACAACGCCTTTTTATCTCAAACACAGAAATCTTCTTAGTTATTCATTTAGAACTTCAATCACACAGTATTAGACATGGTTCAAAGCTATGTTTTTAATACTGGTATACGCATATATGGTCAAACACATATATGCATATAGTCATATAGATATATATCTATCTGTACATATACACATACATGTGAATATATATATATATATACACGTGTATAAGTGTGTATGGACATATATGTTTATATAGGGATGACAATGGGGCGGGTTGGGTTTGAATTTTACCAAACCCACCCAACTCTGCTACTCTTAAACCCATCCTCGACTCTGGCCTTGAACTTGACGAGTTAAAAAATCATATCCCATACCTGACCCATCGGTCCCCGTAGGGAAACCCAACCCCGATAAAAAAAATTAGCTAAATTTTTCTTTCTTCTAATACTAATATATATAATACTAACAAAAGAGTGAGTCAAGTGAGGGAGGGAGTGAGGAATATATGATTTTTATTTTTTTTTTTATATATAAGGGTAATTTGATAAAATTATACTTTGGATCGGGTTCAGGTCCAGGTCCAGGGTGGGTTCCATAATACCTAGACCCTACCCTGCCCCGCCGCCCTGTGTAATGAAGACTCAAGTTTTCTGAACCTGTCTCAAAACCCAGTCAACTCAGTTTTCCCGTCAACGACGGGTTAGTCGGGGCAGTGTTTTCTTGCCAACCCTATATGTGTATGTATATACACATACATAAACATGCATGTGCATATACATCTATGTGTACATATATATATACACAATACACACACATATACATATATGAGCATATGCATATGTGTACATATATATATATATATATATATATACATATATATACACACACACACACAATACACACACATATACATATATGAGCATATGCATATATATATATCGTGACTCTAGTACACAAATATGTTCGATACAAATGTATCAATATGTATTGGATGGTATTACTCTTGTCAAGTAGTGGTTTGGTTGAATACTAATATGTTGGTGTTCAAAACCTTTGTATAAAGTATGAGTATGGACCGGATAGTAAATCTTGTAAATGTTGGTCTAGATGTAATTGGGTGCATAGTGAATACCGGTACTGACTAGTATGCTTGGCATATTTGATGTGGTACCACTCAACTACTCAAGGACTAGAAAATTGGCCTTCTGGATTACTTTTTTAAATGACACATTTTTTTCTTTTGCAAAAAGCATGTGGACTATATAAAGAATTAAAAAAAATGGTATGCATGGTTCTTGTACGTTCTTGAACCCTATGGGCTTTCTCCCCTAAAAAGATGTATAAATTTCTTACAGGTTGTGTGAATTACAATATTTCTAGCTTCCTACATTGCAATGAATTACAATATTTCTAGCTTTCTACATTGCAACGCCCCTCCCACCATGAAGTCCTACATTGTCCTGTGTATCCCACACTGCCTTGATGCTGCCCTCCACCTTCCCCCACCTCTTGCACTTTGGATACTCCCATACAATAAGTGCTTCTCTCTCTTCTATTTCCTTATAGAGCACCTTTGTCCTTTTGTATGGAGAAGCCTAAACCCATATCCATGGCAGCTCAATGAGGCATGGAATGGCTCAATAAGTTGACGTATAGGAATGATCGTCTGCCTCGGTACCAACTTGGGTGGGATTTTGTTATTGGAGATTGTCTAGAACCTATGATAAAGGAGGCAATTGTGAAGATAAAATTGGTGGGATGCTAGATAACCTCACTAGACCAGAAGTAGGATGATGATTCTATTGATGGCTAACATACGATAGGTGGGTCTTTGTTACTAGACTTCAAAGTGGCCTTTTGTAGGAGTCAAATATGGGAGGTTCTTCATGGTGACAATGAATGCACTTAAAGACCTAGAGTTCCCTTATATCCCTCTATTAATTGAGAGGAATGCTAAACTTGCAATAAAAAGTAACGAGGGGTTTCACTTATAAAGGGCTAACACTAGCTTCTTATGGAGCAAATTACTCCATACAATGGGGGCAAGTTCTAGATTATATAGTGGAGCATGAGAAGCCAAACATTGTAAAAGAAAAAGCTAGTATTGGAGGCCTTTTACGAGTTAAAGGAAGGAGAAGAGCCAAACAAATAGGTTCCTTAATCTAGATGTTTGAGTGTGTTGAGTAGGGGTGGGGTTATAAATTCCTCTATTTTGGCCTCTTTTAAAGTTATTTTAGTAGAAACCAAGGTTTGAAGATCCGGTTTGACTGGTTGTTTCAGTCCATGGTCAAACCAGTATATACTGGTTCATACTGAACAAGAACTAGTGGAACAGGGCGGAGCTGCAGAAGAAGGGAAAAAAGAAGAGGAGAAGGAAGAAGAAGAGGTGGAAGAGAAAGAAAAGAAGAAAAGAAGAAGAAAAGGAAGAAGAGAGGTACACTCGTGTCTGCTGGACGTGTTCGCTCGCCGGTCCACTGCATCTTCCTCTCCTTCCTTTCCTTCTCGTCCCTCTTCCTCTTCCTCTTCCATTGCATGCTAGTGGCTCCGCGCTTAGGTCCAGTCTGAACCATTGGTAGACCAGTTCAAATCGAAAAAATTACTTGTTCAGACAGGTTTTTTAAACCTTAGTTGAAACTCCTAACATAAGATGCCTCAATTCAACTTTAATTATAGGTATGTTTAGGTATAAGCCAAATTTCATTCAAATTTAATACTCAAACACCACAAAACTCAATACTTTTAACTTCAGTATATGTTTCTAGGATATGTAGGTTCAAACCAAAGGGGTGGGGCTGGCTCAAAGTCAAGGCTAAGATGGGCTTGATTGGGTTTTTAGGTTCAATCAAACCCTGAGTACTAGTATAATCTATAATCCAAGGATTAAAAAGCCGGTCCGGCGAGCCACCGGACTGGTATGGTACTGGTACCGGTCCCGTGCGTACCGGACGAAACCGACGGAGGTGAGCGGAAGCGTGCCTCGTATGCCGGCGGCGGCGGAAGTTTCCGTTGCCAACGAAAGTTTCGATCGAAACTTCTGCCAGCGTGGAAGCTTTGATCGAAGCTTCCGCCGGCGGCAGAAACTTCGATTGAAGCTTCCGCCGATTGCTTCGTCTGCCAATTGAAGCTTCCGCCCTTTGCCATCCGCAAGACCAGTCGGCGAGTGGATCGGTACCGTACCGTACAAACCGTATGGTACGGTACGGTTTTATTATCCTTGCTATAATCAGGTATGTACTTGTCCACTGTATGGCTAGTACTCCAACTCAAGATTTTAGGTACCAGTGTACTGATCAAGTCTAGATCAGGTCATATTGGTGTATATTAACATATACTGGTGTTGGTTGTTCCAACACATGGTATATCAGTACCAGTTTCATCTTAAACCGGTACATACCATCTGTATTGGATATGTACTGGTAGTATAGCCTGTCTCGAACTGGTATGTGCCACCCGTATCAGATAGTATAGATTGGTTTCTAGTTAGATTGATACTTTAATCTAACGGGAGATGAAATTGATGAACAAAATTAAACTAGTCTCAATGAAGCCATTTTGCTTTTGAAATGAATAATACTCTACAATTGTTGAATTTAAATAAATTGAAATCTTTTGAAATGCTACTCTTATTTTCTATAAGTTGGATCTGCCAAATCCATACATTATTAAACAATCATATCAATGTATCTGTAGCTCATCAATTTGCGTATGGTTACATGAATGTGTGATTTTGGAGGCTATTTCTTTATATACTCCATCAATTGAGACAGTGTCTTGTTTACTAGCGTGTAAGAAGAAATTGTTAGATATCTTCTAGGCTGCTGTTGATTGGTTTGTTTGATTTCCTTGACTTGGGTATAGTGTTGAAGATGTTTTGCAAGTACTCATAGTATTTTGTGTTGAATCTTTGGAGCTAGACTTTGCACTCTTGTTTCCAGAGCGCCATACACTACTACGCGTTTTGCCAGTTCTTGTTGTTTTAACAACCTCTTCTGAGAAAGAAAGTGAATCATTGTACAAGAGAGTGAAGATCAATCGTCTTCTTAACATTTTCAAGGTATTCTCTCCTCATATTCTTCTGAAACGTTAATGGAGTAACCCTGTATCCATATGGGATGGGTGAACTAGTTTATGTTTATTTTTGTACTCTCCAAAGATTGGTCATTATGTTGTCTTCTTTGGCAGAATGACCCTGTTATCCCTGCATTTCCAGATCTTCACCTGTCCCCAGCTGCTATTATGAAGGAGCTGTCGATGTACTTCCAAAGTTTTTCTAGTCAAGCTCGACTTCTTACTCTTCCAGGACCTCATGAAATTCCCCTTCGTGAGCTGCAAGAATATCCTTTTTATTGATCTTTTGTTTTGCTCTTTTCTATTTAGCAAATATAAAGTTTGTAATGGAATGACTTCGGTTTGAAATTTCACTAGAAATGAAAACAGATGCATGAAAGAGTGAATCACTAGTTCTTTTCTAGTATATTTATTTGCAAAAACAAAAAGGTTATGACAAAAAAGGTTATACTAACATAGGAAACCACAGCAATTTTTTATAACTAGTAGAATCGTTCTCTATATTGTTGTTCTATTCTATCTTGTTTTTATTTAACCTTTTTCTTTTATAATAGTAGAAAGTATGTTATGTGATGGTGACATGGTTAATATAATTGCTAACCTTAAAGAGTGACACGACAATGTAACACTACTCTACATGTGTGAACAACTTGTGTTGTACATTTGGTTTTAATTTGAAACTCATGTGCCATGATGTTGAGTTTCTTTGCACACTAAATCCTTAGCTGGTCCACTTACCAGAGGCATTATTTGATTGTGAACCATATTGGCATCATTCGAGCTGAGCATGATGACTTCTCCATTCGTTTTGCTTCAGCACTGAATCAGGTGACACCTATTATTTTTATTTTTATATATTCTTAGCTTAGATTCCTGTACAAATTTGCATGTAAGTCCCAATTTTCTGCATTGAATAAAATCATAGTTGTCTCAGTTGCTCTTTTTCAACGAATGGTCCATCCAAATTGTGGGTGTCCAAGCCAAGGTTTAAAAAATGCCAATATTTACTGGTTGCATGGTACTAATGGCAAGGTTTTAAAACCAGGTCCAAGGTATACCGATTGGTATTAGCGGTACTGACATGGTATTAATGCTAATGCGAGTGCAGAGAGATAACATAGGCAAGACAAGTAGGAGTAGATGGAGTGGAAGTCAAGCCTTTGCTTGTGCTTTGCCTCCGCCCCTGAGCATGGCGAGGAAGGGGCTTGGGAATAGGATGAGAGGGAGAGGCAAGTAGGCAAGCAGCCAGTTCCACTCTATTCTACTTGGCGGGCAATTGTCTTGGACTTAGCTTGTCCGCAAGCATAGGAAGTTGGGAAGATCTCGGCTTAAAGTCGGAGTTGTTCTATGTACTGGTCTGTCCGGCCTAAATTGACATATTCTATGTACCAGTCTAATCTTAGACCAGTGCAAACTTGAAGACCGGAATTTCACTACTTTGGTCTAAGCTTCAATGATTAACTGTTTCATGTGCACTGAGTACTTACATGCGCATGCATGGCACATTGATACATGCACATGTATGAGCTGTATATATTGAGATGTTTATGCACATAGCCTATGTATCTTGGACCTGCTCAAACAAAAAGGCTGGTATTTTACTACTTTGGTCTAAGCTTCGTTGATTAACTGTCTCATGTACACTGAGTACTTGCATATACATGGCATATTGATACATGCACATGTATGAGCTGTATATGTACATAGCTTATGTTAATTATTTGTTAAGTTCTAATAATTGCACATCTCTTCTGTCCTTATCTGATGTCTATTATTAATGCCAATGCTTAGTTGTTGATTATTCTTTTCTCTAGATTGTTGTATTGAAGTCAACTGATGCTGCTGATGGTGAATGGTCTAGAGAAGTGAAAGGGAACATGTATGACTTAGTTGTTGAGGGTTTTCAACTTCTTAGTCGATGGACTGGCCGGGTTTGGGAACAATGTGCTTGGAAATTTGCCCGCCCATGCAAGGAACATGCATCTATGGCTTCTCAACAAAGTTCAACAACATTTTTTGACTATGAGAAGGTTTCACCATGTTTCTTTGATTTTTTTTTTTACCAATGATGCGATATCCTTTGATAGATGCAGATAAAATATATGCTTGTGATTTTCATGCTTTTAGTCCTTGCTTGCTTGTTGGACTCAGTCTCTCAGAAACAAAATCATTATGTATACACATTAGTTTTCATTCCTTTTACCTCATTTCCCCATTCATTTTTTTGGAATAACAGTTAATTTAAACATTTGCTTGTTGATGCTTCATGATTTTGATTGAAATTATTGTCTTTCATATGATATTAAGCTTATTCATACTATTAAGTGCTATGATCAGTTACTCTAACATCTTGTGCTAGATACCCTGAGCTAAGAGGCCGTGTTCTAGATACATTCTACAATTTTTATTTGAACCAACTCAGCAGGCAACTTAGAGAAACGTTGATTTAACAGAAGTCAAATTGGTATGGATATATAAACAAGACCTATTTGTATTGATTTTCTTCATATGTCTATAAAAAATTAATTGAATATCACACCACAAACAGTGTAGTGTATTAAAAATGAAACTTCATTTAACTCAAGTCTATGTTTGATTTGTGATATTCCAATTTAGTCCCACATATTGGTTGTTGCAAGAGAATTTTCATAGTTTATAAGACCTCATGTGTTTACTACTATTAACATAGGGCCGAAATATTTTCAAAATTGAGCTACATTGTTTCAAGTTTATCAAGTTAAATGAATTAGTTTTACATTTGATGTGTCGTAATTAATGGTATTATAGTAGACCTAGTTCTAAGCATAATTTAAGGCAATAAGAAAGAGCTTCTATAACGGTGGGGTCATCATTTGGTTGACCTCACATACTAGAAATAAGAGGGGCTATAAGTTAGGTTTTGAACTTGACGATTGACAATGACGTCAAGCTTTAGATAGGGGATATTGTGATGTGGTTTAGTCTCACATGAGAAGTGTGAGGAGATAGTCCAAGCATTTAAGTTGAATTTGCTTTAAACTCATCATCTTAATGAGTTAGTTTTCTCACAAGTTGGTTGAATATGATCTTTACTTTTTATTGCATTGATGCCTTTACCATTATTTATTTGTTTCTGATGATATAATTGTTTTATCACATCATATTGTTGCTTTATTTGTGGCTTAAGATGTAATGCTAATGTTAATTAATCACTCTGAGGCATGCTGACAACTTTTGAGATCATGCTTATCCATTGCAAATTTGATTAATTTCGGGAAATAAATAGAGAATTTCCAAATTGTTTACGTGTGTATTTTTAGGCAAACATTGTGAGGGATTTACCTAATCTTCCTCTATGCATTCCTACTATTTCATTTTTTATCATCATGGTAATACATTTTCAGAACTTGTAGATGTTTCTAATTGTTTTGGTATTAACTGTTAATAGTCACAATGTAGGTTGTGCGTTACAATTATACAGCTGATGAACGAAAAGCTTTGTTAGAGCTTGTTGGTTACATAAAGAGTATTGGTCTAATGATGGAACGATGTGACACATTAGTTGCAGATGCTTTATGGGAAACAATTCATGCAGAAGTGCAAGATTTTGTGCAGGATAGGCTAGACACAATGCTGCGGACAACATTTCGAAAAAAGAAAGACTTGTCTAGGTAAATCTAGTAAAGTTTGAAGTCATTATGCTTCATGCCGTAAGTTCCTTGAATTTCAGTGTATGCTGGTATTGTATGATATAACATGCTTTTATCAACACTCAGTACCATATAGATACAGTCTCTCATGCTATTGTTAATGTTCATAGCTTTTAGGTTCCGTTTGTCAAAGTTAGAAGTCCGTTGAAACCATTTAGAAGTAGTTTTTTTCTCTGTGATTTTGTTTTTAATCTTTAGTACAAAATAATGCATAGAATTAGGTTTGATGCAATTTTTTTTCCAACTTGAAAAAGTTTATATATTTGTACTCAAACAAGGAGCTTTTTGAATTTTTAAAAATTTCTTTCACATAATTTTTTATTGATATTTTATGAGTTTGCAATAAGTCTAGTGTTAACTTATAAATTGCTCTAAAGATTAGAAAATTTTTTGAGTTACTTTTGCTGATGCCCAAATTTCTCACGCTTTATCACTTTCTACTGGTTGCTAGTTTCCTCATATGCATGGGCTATATAGTTTCCTTACAGATGCTGAATTGTTTATAGACCTTTTCATGTAAATAGTTATGCAGCATAGCAAGTAGCAATCTGTTTGATGAGTTCTTCATGTCTTTTAAGTGTGATGCTTAATACTTGTTTTTTGTCTTCTTTAAACAGTTGAAATCGAAATAGGGAAATATTATTTAGTAAAACCTGGTTATAACAAGATGTTTATATATATTGCCCAAGCAATGAAATATGAGCCATACTAATGCATGAACAATTATTGCTGTACTTTCCCTCAAGCTTAAAAATAATGTTAACCATGTCCAACTTGTTGTTCAAAGCTTAAACTAAGACAGTTCAGTGAACAAATCTACTAATGATCTTCTGACTAGTGAACAAAGTGCATATTTTCTTAGTCATTACATATCTGTATGTGCTTTGTTCTCTGATAAGAGACCTAATTATTTTTAATGCAGTTGTCAAAACGCTTGACCATAGGCAAAACGAAGATCCTTCATAAGTGAAGGCAAATGTATCATGTTATATGCACTGCACACCATAACTTGATATTCTACTTCAGCATTAGATCATGTTACTACACTCTATTTCCCTCTGTATTACTATATTTCCGTCATCATTGGTGCAAAAGTATGAAATAGCTCTTCTATCATCTAGAAAACTGACATAATTGGTATTAAAATACACGTGTCCAATTTTCTTTTGCAGAATTTTTTTCTCTGAGTTCCATTTGGCGCGTGCTACGACTTTTGCATAATTAACTAACAACTTTAATAGCTAAATCTAAATCTAGTAAAAAGTGAGATAAACAAGTTCACCAATCAACTGATACTACCATGCATGATCTCTAAAAGTTATAATCAAATCACCTTTTTGACCAACATTAACTTGTGTTTTAGTTGATTTGGAACCAAGAAGCCCAAATTCCTTCAATGGATTCAAAGTATACTTTGAGAGTGAAGAATTCATTTTATACTACAATCAATTTTAATACCAACTTGCAAGAAAGTAGTGAAGCAATCTTATATTTTTTTTAAAAAATGTGCATTGAGATTATTCTTTATATCCAAAATGCCATGTTAGCTAAATATCGTATGTACATATGTATCAAGAATCACAACTTCATCATATATCAATTGAATAGAGCGGTATGCTGTATCAAACTGAAGTCTGTTTGCATATGCTAACTATTAGAAATTTTCATACCACGCTTTTGCACTTTACTCCATAGTCCACATAATAGATAGCTTTCTTAAGTTTATACAATTCTATAAACCCCGAGTTTCATAAGTTAGAGGTTGCTCAATGTGAACTTTCATATCATTCACCATTAATAAATCACTTTACCATCCATTTGAAACATCTATTAACTTTGATTGACAATATTTGTAAGTGAAACCTGAACAAAATTAATACATGTTGCTTGTGAGGACTCAAAGAAATCAACATTATATACTATATAAAGCCTTTGGTAATCAATTGCAGTTTCTCTTAACAGTACTATCATTTGCGTGTAGTAACTACTTCCAAGTTTCAAGTGGCATGAGAAACAAGAGCATTTCTTTTGCATGCACAATTTACTTCCAGCAAATACCAAACTTAAGTCTTAAGTGATGATTTATGGATAAATATGACAAACAAGAAAAAAAAATGCCAAATAAGACAAGTGATAAATAATCATAAGAAACCACATGAGCAAGATAATGAGTCATGTTAGAAACTTAGATCCTTTACCTTTGTCGAGGATATTTGGTATTAGATCCTTCTTTGCAAATAGTTATAGTAATGTCATGATATAGCATAGATGAAAGCACTTGTTAAGAACCATGAACAAGTGACCTATGATGTATGATCTACATAATTATATTTGTGTGGGAGCAATGATGATGATTGTTGTGCTGAGTGCTCAATGATTGTGAGTTAAGCGAGTATTAGAAGCAATGTGGCCGATTGTAAATGAAAGACCAAGGACTAGTAAGGAGCATCTTCCAAGAATGTTGCATCAAAAGAAATAGATCTTCATTCAAAGATAGGATCATAATAGTAGGAGCATACTCACTAAGCTTATTATGATCAGGTTTGAAATCATGAATAATAAGGTGTGAAAAATTGGTCCGAACCGATGTAGTAGTATGCTCTCGGACCAGTATGCTACAAATGAAACCGACACTGTTGTATCGACATAGTGCTATAGTGAAATCCGGACCCAGTGAAATCGGACCTAGTACAAATCAAAAATTTCGGCTGAAATTTCAAACCTTGATGTACAAAGTAAAGCCATTTAAAGGGTTAGAGGGGTGCTATTAGTGACGAATGCAAGTGATACATGCACTCGAAAAATGTTTGAGATGTATATATAAAACATAAGATATAGATCAACGGTAAGTAGATGGGCACTATTTCATTTGGATTATTTTTTGCAAGATACCATTAGGCTGAATAGGAGTTAAACTTAGATTGCATTTACTTCAAAGCATTATTGGTGCACAAAGATTTTCATTTTAATATTAGCACCAAGATTTGCTTTATTTCACAAGAGAAATTTTGAAGAAATGAAACAAATGTTAACTATCGTATGAGAATGGTCAACAATGTAACTGGCTAAGTAATAACAGTAGACAGAGTGAACACTCGATTGGACCCCAAATATTAGTGGACAAATACAATGGAGTATGATTTCTTTTATTTTGACTTAATACATGGTGATGCTTGCCCAATTTACAAGTCTCACATTGAAAAGGAGGAATACACTTCAAAGACAAAGGAGGTTCACTGATTAGTGACCCTACAATGCCATTTGTAGGGAGTAATGATGATGGTGGAGTGAGCAGATGAATGAGTTTTAAGTCAGCCAACAAGATAGAGAAAGTAGATGCCGTTAAACTCATGACCTCATTAATTGCCACTTTTATGTGTTAACACAAAACATTATGGGCATAATAAATATTATGAAGAATTAGAGAGTTTTTTCGTACTAACTGATAGAAAGTAATCAAACATGTGATACATTAAGGACATCATATATAGCAAGAGAATATGGGGGTTTGAACAAAATTTCTTCAACTAAAGGAGACATGAGAGATATCATTTATAAAAGGATGTTATTACTTATTAGTTGACATGCTAAGATTGGGAATTATTATAACTTTTCGACTCTTAGAGAGATACAACCATGTTATATTAGTGTGACAATTACTGAATTTGTCAAATTATTGAAACTTAGACAAGTGGATATTAGACTCTGATCCAAAATAACTAAATGGATAAGAGCAAGAATAGTGGGCTCCTTTTATTTTGATGTACATAAAAAAGAAACATTATGATACTTGGATAACTTACAATCTTCATTATAGAAAACATGGTCATTAAAGAGCAAAGACAATTGAACAAATTATGGTGACTCAAGTGATATTGACGTTGATGGTGAGTAATGGAGGTAGCAAGTTTGCATATGAGCAAGGTGTTAGTCAAATTATCAAGATAGTATATGCATTAAACTCACGACCCTACTAATTACCACCTTTGTTTATAGATTAATAAATTGAGTGGATTGAAAAAGTTACTAAGAACTATTTACTGATTTCATCAGCTGACTTAGTAATCTAATAGGAATTTTGTTGTCCACAGTAGCATTATGCAGAATAAAGATGTGGTATGAACAATGAACAAAAGAAAAGTACTATAGAAAACATGGGTATAGGAACTATCGACAAACGACAATAGATAAAGGCAAGATAGAATTAGGCTGGTTAAAACTATAAACATACTTGCAATTCTCTCTTGGGAGAAGGCTCCCAAATCAAGGACCTTGAGATTCAAAGTATGTAGTTGTAAAGCTTGCTAAATTAACCAATTTTAGAGGATGCTGTTTTGGGATGAACCCATTTCCATGAACGATGAGTGTGGTCTCTAGGTGATGCTAGACGCGTTGGTTTGATATTGCCTATTTTCAAAAGGTTGAGTTCTTTCTTTGCCATGAGATTTTTGTTATCATAATGGTTGGATTATGAAAAGGCTTCTATATTATATGTAGAAGAAATGCAAAAGTAGATTGGTTTATATTGAATAATTGTCCCATGTAGGACTAAAATTATATTTCTCAAACACTTCCCCTTTAGCTAGAGTGTAGATGTGGAATATATAACTTTGTGTAAATATATCAACAAGTTAATTATTTGAAGAGTTGAAACATATGTTGATCTTTTTGGAGATATAACATCTCAAATGAAGTGACAATTAACTTCAATATGATGAGTCCTTTCATAAAGCATAAGATACCTAGCAATGTATTGTCATGTCCTCAATTCCTCGTGAGGAAGCCCTAAATCTTTGAGAAGGGTTTGAAGTTATATCATCTCACCTAACATATAAGTTATATATCTATACTTAGCTTTAACATTTTTTCAAGGTTTCAAAAATCCGTCTGCCCCACTTGGTGTAGGCAATATGTACCGGTCTGAGATTAGTCGGGTACAAGTATATGTAGTGTAAATGTTCCACATGGGTACATTGTAGTTTTGGGTATATACAAATCCGACATAGGGCTGGTATACTATGAACTGAGATTTTAAGCTTTGCTTTTGATTTAGCCAATAAATTTTGGTTCTTGCTTTTCTAAGTAACTAAATTCCCACTAATGTATTTGCACAATATTCGGATGTGGACATCCTATTATCTCGGTTGCCCGCACAATTCACATTAATGTAGGATTACATTCTCCATGGCTGGGTCTTTGATGGAACAAATCCTTTAGTGATTTCCTTTTATATTATTGTGAAAAATCCTTAAAGCATCTTCTTCTTAATGATTATGTTTTGGTAATTGCATAAATTAATCACTATGTAAGGGATGTCAGCTTTGGTAATCATTAGGTATATAAACTTTCTCACTAATAGTAGTTAGTAGGCTCACAGTCATTAGAGCTATCATCCATGTAAAGTGTTACAGGCCCAATATCTTTAGTATGTTATGGGCCCATTTATCATTAGTTGTTATAGGCCCTTTATCTTTAGAGGGTTAATGAAAAAGGGTGTGGGGGTAAAAGGGTATCAGGGTGAAAGGGTGCGAGGGAAAAGGGTGTGAAGGAAGGGGTGTGAGGGCGAAAGGGTGTGAGGGAATGTATTTATATGGGGAGTGAGGGATGGAGAGGGAAGTCAAGTGTCAAGTATCTTGTTATTTTCTCATTTGGGCGTGCTTTGCACGATTCTCGCCGGCGACGGTTGAGAGGTTTGTATAAATTGATAGAACCCCTCAGCCGTCACCGGCGAGTTATCCGGCAGGTCGGACCAATTGATACAAATCCCTCAACCGTCGCCGACGAGAATCGTGCAAAGCACGCCCAAATGAGAAAATAATAAGATGCTTGACACGTGACTTCCCTCTCCATCCCTCACTCCCCATATAAATACATTGCCTCACACTCTTTCGCCCTCACACCCCTTCCTTCACACCCTTTCCCCTCGCACCCTTTCACCTTCATACCCTTTTACCCCCACACCCTTTCCCATTAACCCTCTAAAGATAAAGGGCCTATAACAACTAATGATAAATGGGCCCGTAACATACTAAAGATATTGGGTCCGTAACAATTGCCCCCCTCTCAAACTAGCCTTGTCCTCAAGGCTGAAAAACTTCATTTTGCCTGGATCCCAAATCGCTCGGTAAGTTGTAGAAGCCGGTGCACTAGACATTTCGGCCTCAAGCAAGTTGTCGGGATCCCAAATCGCTCGATAATTTGTTGAATCCGCAATGCCAAACAATTTTGCCTCTAGTTTGAAAGCTTCATCTTGCTCTTCAGATATGTCACCCCACTCATTTGGGTGAAAAGCATTACTATTAAGCTGAGGTTGTTCCCGTATATCATAGTGTGAGAGTCTTGAGGTATTAAAGTATAAGTTTCCCAGATCGGGAAGTTCTGCATTGAACGATTGTTCCTCCTGCACATCATCATCTGAATCTTCTAAGACAAATAATGTCACCATATCATTGGGTACCGACAACCTTGGATGATCATGCGAGCCCTTCTCCTCATCGCCGCTCGCAGAATCTTCAATAACAGCACTAGTCATTTCCTCTTTTACATCGTGGCTATAATGACTCTCAACTGCAGGATAACTGCTTGATTCAGAATGGGGATCAGAAGTGATTTTGGTGGATGCTATAGAGGCCTGATCTCGGTGGATGCTCTAGAGGCCTGATCGACATGAGACAGATCGTCTTCCTCAAAAGAGCTTTGATCAGGAATTGTACTAAATCTGAGTATCATCTCTTCCTTCAACCTTTCCCAAGAGAGATTGGGAATATGTCGGTTTAATCCTCGAATCGAATCATATGCTTCTCCCTCTATACGAACAAAAGCTAAATGAAATTTAAAGTCGTCCGACGTACCTTTAATGTCGAAAAAATATTCAGCTTGTGCAATCCAATCCTCTGGATCAGTGCCATTAAATCTTGGTAATACTATGAGAGTACGAGTCAGCCATCTATCCTCCGTAGTTCTTTGGCTCAGTAATGTAGTCTTCAGGATCTCGCACCTGTCAATAGTCACATCTTTTCCTTCTTGCCTTTGCTTCTCCCTAATCATCTCTCTCAACATTAATTTTATCTCTAAAATGTTCAGACGATGATTCATCTCCTCCAAACGTTGATCAATCTCACTCCTCATCATTCTCTTTCAAGATTTTTTTGGTGCTACAGTAACTTGCTACAGTAAGTTACAGTACCTTTTTTTCACTAACCTACGGCTATAGTAGCGTCTTCACGCTTGCGCCCGCCCCGACCTTTCTGCCTATGCCCGCGTCCGCCCATGCTCACCGCCTGCCCTAGCTTCGCCGGCTAGGGTTCCGGCTACTGGCTTCACCGGTCGGGTTCTCCAGTGGCTAGAGTTCCTGCCTGCTTTGTTGTCGACTAGGTCCCACGCCGTTCCCCTCGCCTTCTCCGTCTGACGCCTGAGTCGTTGCCTTCGAAATCTGCCAGGGAAAAACCGCCGCCCGGATGTCGAACAAGGACGAAGAGTGATGCCGCCGCCGCTGGATACCTCTTCCAAAAACCACCAGTTTGCTTTTTCGACAGGGAAGGTGCTGCCGCCGCCGCTGGATCCTGCTGTCGACGCCAGCGATTTCTTCCACCTCCTCTTGATCGATTTAGACGACTTGGTGGACGAGAGGAAGAATCGTCCACTTCTTTGATTTTCCTTCGTCCGCGTGCACGATTCCGAAGATTAGCTGAAGAATAGAGCAGTGTCGTTGCTTGTGTCCACAAACGGAAGGCTACGCCGATCTTCGATCCCCTTGGACGCTGGCCATGAACCCTCAACTAGTTAATCACCTCCTCCTAGGGTTCTGATGATTCCCCCTAGGATTTCTGTAATGGCTTGCCCACGATAATAGATCCGCCGTGTAGATCTATTACGGATAACAGAATTTTCTTTTTACCCTTATCCGATCCGGCAGCAAAACGCCCGACCACTGAAAGGATTCAAGGATGAATCCTCCCTCAAGCCGTCTCCGGCGAGTTATCCGGCAGCAAAACGCCCGACCACTGATAGGATTCAAGGATGAATCCTCCCTCAAGCCGTCACCGACGAGTTATCGGGCAGCAAAACGCCCGACCCGACCACTGATAGGATTCAAGGATGAATCCTCCCTCAAGCCGTCACCGGCGAGTTATCCGGCAAGTCGGACCAATTGATACAAACCTCTCTACCGTCGCCGGCGAGAATCGTGCAAAGCACGCCCAAATGAGAAAATAACAAGATACTTGACACTTGACTTCCCTCTTCATCCCTCACTCCCCATATAAATATATTCCCTCACACCCTTTCGCCCTCACACCCCTTCCTTCACACCCTTTCCCCTCGCACCCTTTCACCCTCATACCCTTTTACCCCCACACCCTTTTCTATTAACCCTCTAAAGATAAAGGGCCTATAACAACTAATGATAAATGGGCCTGTAACATAATAAAGATATTGGGCGCGTAACATAAAGCTTATAACATAGGAGAATAAGTTTGCCAATATGTTTCCATTCATGATCAACATATACTTCTTTTCATAAAGAAGCAATCTTCTAGCCTTTCAAGCAATTTCAATACTAAGGAAATATTTAAGCTTTCCATGATCTTTTATAATAAACTTATTCTCTAAATAATTTTTAACCTCTTGAATGCCTTTTGCCATAATTGGTAATAGTTAGGGTTATAATTTGTAATAGTTAGAATTAGTAATGTTAGAAGTAGTATTATATATAGTAAGTAATAATTAAAATATTATATTTTATGTACTCAATACCTCTATATATAGAATTTGCATTTATTCTATAATTGAATAAGAAGATAAATACAATGTAGCCCTTCAGGGTTTTCTATTTTTGCTCTTTTCTATCTCTTTCCCTATACTCTAACATGGTATTAGAGGAGGTTTTCTAAACCCTTGCCGCCTCTTAATTGATATCAGAGTAGGAAACTCTAATCTTCTCTCTTTTTCTCTTTTTCCACCATAGTACTGTTCATGGGCAACACTGTTAATGTGGTACTATTTATCCATACTATGATACTCTTCATCTGTATACTGGCATTGTTCATCACCACCATATCTTGTGGGCATAGCCTTATGTTATCCTTTACCATTGGCGGAGCCTTACACCGTCCTCTACTACGGGTGATGCCTTACGCTGTCTATTACTTAAGCTGGTAATGCCTCACACCGCGTACTACTTCTGCGGGCAATGCTGGACGCCGGCTACTACTGTCAGTGACACATGATGTTTCATTTTACTCTTGCTGCTTTATGCCATTGTATTAATCTTTTTACTCCTAGTGATGTTTTATGCCTGTAGCGGCATCAGCCGCCTTCTACTTCTTTTTTAAATTATGGCATTATCTTTTTTATTACATGCAAGTTGGAGAATGATTGTCATATATGTTCTAGTTTGAGGGGGTGTATTAGAATTAGTAATAGTTACAGATATAATTACTAATAGTTAGAATTAGTAAAATTAAAAATAGTATTTTATATATAGTAAGTAATAATTTAAATATTATTATTTTATGTACTCAAATACCTTCAATATCTTTATATATAGTGGTTGCATTTATTATATAATTAAATAAGAAGATTAATACAATGTAGCTATGTAGCTCTTCAGGATCTTCTATCTGTTTTCTTCTTTTTCTATCTCTTTCTCTATACTCTTAACACTTTTAGGCTGTGTTTTGTTTGGAAGAAAAAGAGAGAGAGAAAGGAAAGGAGGAGATAAAATTTGCTATTTTTTTGGAGGGATTGATTTGGAAGGAAATAAAAGAGGAGAGAATTTTATCCACTTTTCTCTCATTTTGGTTTCTCTCCAAATCAGGGAGAAACACGAAAGACAAAATGTTGCTTGCTGCAAAAAAAGACCGCCCTTGCCGAGAACCGTTGCTCACCACCTCATCAGCCACTAGCCGCCCCTCGCCGCCTGCCGCCCACCACTGGCCACTGGCCACTGGTCGCTTGTTGCTCGCCTCCTCATTGCTCATCGCCTCGCCCCTCGCCCCTTGCCCCTTGCTGCTCACTCCTCGTAGCCTCGCCGCTCATCGCTTGTTGCCTCACAGCTTCGTTGTTCATCACTCATTGCCTTATTGCCCGACGCTGAAGCACCTCCGTGTGGAACGCTGCGGCTTCGAGCAAAAGCCCCCTCATGGAAGATGCCGCCCCTACCCCTACCATTCCTTCTCCCTCTCATTGTCTTCCTCCTCCTCTTCGCTGCCTCCTCTACCAGAGGGTTGCGCTAAGACCACCGCCCTCGCCAACCTCGAGGCCGACCTCATTATGGTCTAGCATCAGGTCCTTCGACATGCTCGCCGACTCCCTTGATGTTCGATGGTGGGGCGTCGCTAGCACCAACTTTGAGGGCCTCATCAGTAGCTTCCCGATCTCTAACCTTTCCCTCGATGAACGTTCAACACGGAGGCACCTCCCCCTCGACAAAGCGTTCGTAGATGACAGTTTTCTTTCTTCCTAAAAAAATAAGGAAAGAGAAAGAATGGTTAATTTTTTTTTTCCTTTCAATTTTCTGTTCTCCCTATTTTTCTTTACCTTCCTCTTTTCTTTCTTCCCCAAAAAACACAGCCTTAATGTCACCGGAGATTATCATCCATATAAACGGCAACAGAAACAATACTAGAGGAATTTTTTCTAATAAAAATATAATGATAGGTTTTATTGTATTTTAGACCAAGTTGGACAAAAACACTACAGAACATATCAAATCATGCTTTTGGACTCTGTTTAAGTCCATACATAGCTTTCTTGTCTTTACATATTTGACTCTCCTCTTTAGCAATATACTATGAAGGTTGCACCATTTAAATGTCTTCCATAAGTTCACAATATAAGGAAGCATTTTTCACATGTATCTAAAACTTGCTCCAATTTTGATTAGTAGCTAAAGGTTATAATTCTCTTGAATTTATACTAGCATATGGCGAAAAGGTCTTATAGTAATCTACTCAATGAGTTTGAGTAAAGCATTTTTTCTTTAAGTCTTTGTCTTGTACCACTAATTAATAACATCAAGATTATTCTTGACTATGTAAACTTAGCTATATGTAACATGCCTAACACCATACGGTTTGGGAACAAGTTCCAAAGTACCGTGAGAGGTTAGAGCCTCCATCTCATCTTTTATATTTTGCTTCTAACAAGGAATATATATAGCTTCATGGAGGCTTTTAGGTGTGGAAAGTGGAAATAGTATTCAAGGAAAAAGTAAAAGACTAAAATGAAAGAGAAAAATGATTATAAGTGACATAATGAGAAATAGGTTGTGGTGTAATATATTGAATACTTTTCTTTAGGTGATCAGTAAATCCAATTGGAAGGTGGTAGACCAGTGTCAGAAAGAGGCAAGGAGGTGACAAAATATGTGGATGTCCGCATTACATTTTCATTGGAGGAGACCCTTTGCCGGTGGATGATATGATCATTTTCATTTTACATGATTGTTGTTTACAACTCTATAAGTCTGTTCTTGTTTGGGTGCAAATGCATATTTTATAATGTACATCAGTTAATAAGATTATTTGCTCTTTCTGGAAAAAAATGCTGTTATAGTGCTTCATTGTTCATACTTCATACAACAACATCATGTTTTCATTTCTGCTCGTTTGCTTCCTATCACCTCTTAGTGAAGTATTTCCTTGATTTTCAGGATTCTTTCTGATATGCGTACCCTGTCAGCAGATTGGATGGCAAACACCAGTAGAGCTGATCCGGAGTTGCATTCGATGCATCAAGAAAATGAAGAAACCAAGCAAGTTGCATTTTATCCTAGACCAGTTGCTCCTACTGCCGCCCAGGTTTGAAGAAGATCATGTGCTGTTTATTTCGTCTTCCAGTTGTATGCAAAACAGTTTGGACTTTGGAGCAAGGACCAAATATTAGAAAAAGCCTTCAATTGCAGTGAATAATAATATTATTAGGAGAATTAATTTTTGAGTTAGTATTAAACATAGAACTTAAAGAGTTGATAACTTTATTTCTGAACCAAACTATAGTGAATCTTTTCTTTGTCTAAGACTTTCCCTCAAGAAAGTGCCATAGCATGTGCATCAACTTCCAATCCAAGTGCACAATAGTGAAATGTCTTTGTGCCAAAGATAAAATTTCATTATTTCATACAGCTGAGCCAGTCCTTATCTTTTGATTCAACCTATAAGGTTGTTCTAATTGTATATATATATATATATATATATATATATATATATATGTATATATAATATGATAATTCTGCAGTTGTCATGTCAAACTGAAACAAAGTTTCTAATACTAAATTAAAATAACTAATAGATTGCTAAATAGTTGTGATTCCCCTCACTTTAGTCTTTATTTGAGTAGTGATATGTGAGTTATCATAGTATAATACCTAATAAACGTGTGATTATTAAATTAGGCTTAATTATTTTCAAGTAGGCTACATTATTTTAGACTCATCAAGTAACTAGTTCAATTTTTTGATTAGGTAAGACGTAATAAATAGTATCAGACCATATCTAGTATTAGGCAAGGTGAGATTCTAATATGAAAGAATTGCCTTGATAGCAGAGCCAATATAACACTGATTTGACATGCACTGTGACAACTATTTGTACTTATCTGGAGATATGCTCTTTGCAATTTCTGCACAACATATCTGTAATTTTTTGTACATCCTGAATAGTAAATGTTTTTTACTTTTGTAGAATATGTATGCTCAGTTAGTTCTCCAGTTTATTCAAACTTTCTCACATATGTATTGAAGTATTAAATGCTGAATACAATTTTTTGCTCTCTGTTTAGGTACATTGCTTGCAATTTTTGATATGTGAGCTTGTGTCGGGTGGAAATTTAAGGAAGCCAGGAGGTCTATTTGGAAATAGTGGTTCTGGAATCTCAGTTGAAGATCTCAAGCAGTTGGAAACGTTCTTCTACAAACTTAGTTTTTTTCTTCATATTATTGACTACAAAGGTGGTTTTTCTCTATCTATTCTGTGGTTGTTATTGCATTGTCCATTGATGGATTACAATGTTGTTGTGTTAACTGAAGAGGGACAATAGATGGGGTTGTGCCTTTTAGCGGTCCTCTTAGTTTGTTGGCAATCCTTGCTTGCTATGGTTAGCAAGGAGGAATACCACTATTTGTCGCAGACAGGCAAGAAGAGAATGGGGTTTGGTCCTTCATTTTGTTGCAGGTAGTTGACAAAAAGTGGAGGGGAGCTAGCAGCGATGGTCATGAGTCCTTTCACTTCTTGGTAATGGTTTGTCATGCAAAGAGGGCTGGTGGGGAAGTGCCTGTTAACCATGATGACCTCCTTTTGAAGGCAACAATTTCAGCTCAAAGGGGAAGGGGACACTACTAAAGGAACCCCCTTCGGTTCATGGTGCAACTTCAACATGAAAGGGGAGAAGGGGTTGAAAACTATCAAAGGAAGTGATAAATCATTTAGTTATTATTGGGCATGCCAATTTCAACCCATAGATTGAGGTACTGGCCAGTTCCTCCGGTTTGTACCGGTCCGGTGAGGGACCAGCACCGGAGCACGGGGCAGAGCAGCGGAAGCCGAAGGAAGTGGCGAAACAAAGCTTTTGCCGATGGTGACGAAGCTTCCTCTGGTGGTGGGGGTGAGAAGCGGCAGTGGACACGGGCGGCGACGGTCCCAGTTTCACCAAGTTTTTGCTCGGTTCTACCGGTACATTCCGGTTCGACTGCCGACAGGCTGGTGGTCTGTTTTCTTGAACCATGCTTCAACCTATGTCTTTGTTCAAAGGACTATTAGACATATGGTACTAATGGTACTGGCTAGTACCAATAATATTATACAAGGTTTGAAAATGGGTATCGGCTTGGTCTCATATGCTATAGTGCAACTGACACCACAGTGCTATGTATGTATGTATGTATGCAATGCTGCTATATGCTGTGGTATAGACCATTTTTTTATTCTTTATCGTATTATAGCTGCCATAGACCCTTTTTTTTATTCTTTGTAGTATTACATATTCATTTGTTTCCTTTTTATGAGAGGGTGTTTGATTGCTATGCATTGTTCATGGAATGCAGGATGATGATGTAAAATGGTTTGGTCTTCTCTCCTACTTTTTTGATTTTAAGGTTAGAGAGAAGTATATACTGAGGTACTGGTAAATTTTCATAGAATTTCAGTAGAGATTCAGCTTGTCGTGTTTTAGTCTTCTATTGTTAGAGGTTTGACGTTGCGTTGATATAACAACCATGCCTCAATGTGATGCCAGTGAGGTCTCAATATATAGTGGCAAAGCTTCAGCGTTGCGGCTAGATGATCTTTCTTCTTGCCGCTTCTTTCCTTGCTTTGTTCACTCATTCTTTCATGAGCGGGTGAGAGTGTCATGGGTAAAAAATAAATAGTTTTAATAATTTGGGAACGAATGCGATGTGATGAGAACAAATTAGGGAAATAAATCCGTTTTATAGTTGACTTGATTGTGAGTAATAATATGGTACGGTGGAGCATTCTAGGTGATACAGAAATTTATGGAGGTGAATGAGGATGCTCTGATGAGCTTTTATTATGATCTTTGTAATTTTTTCTTATTAATATATATTTGTAGGTTGCGAGTAAGAGATTATATTGAAGTGAAAGAAATACAACAATACATGCTGTTGCTAATCAAAGAGCCCAACTTGATCACGCAGATCAACCCCTGGGGTAAAAAAAATCTCTAACAACTCAGATAAGAAAGAATAATGTCTTTTCTTTAACAATTACTCAAATCTTGAGCTGTACATTTGCTTAAATTAGGTGGATGAGCTGGTCTTCCATTACCCTATTTCAAGTTGCCCAAGTATGAGATATGGGTCTAGTAAAGACCAGCTTCTTTAGGGAGCCTTTTACAATTTGTGCCTTTATAGATTCACTGGTGGGTGCATTTATAGATTTAGAATTAGTAGAATGCATAGTTATGCCTACACAACAATATAGGCTTAGTGTATATCCTGCAAGATGCATTAGGATTCACAATTGTACCATTGCATATTGTATTAGATACCATTTCATATCAAACAAACTTATGATGATATTAAATTTGGACTTGTGTCAAAATATTAATTGCTTTCAGTGATGTATGCATTTGTATCGCTCTTTGTTATAATGCATTCTAGTTCTAACTTTTGTCTATAGTGCATTCTAGTTCTAACTTTTGATTACACCATTCTAAATTACTTACATTAAAGATTAACCCAAGGTTCTTAAAACCGATCTATACCCCTTCGTATGGTAATGTCTCCTACAGTCAAAGACATAATCAGTACCAGTAATCTAGTATATTATGTATTGGTATGAATAGTATAAATACAATATAGTGTCATGTACATAGCAATCTAATATATCTAAGATTGGATTAGTACATTGGACCATGGTTCCAAAACTCGGTCCGGTACCACTGGTATCGGCCGGTTTGTACCGGTCCGGCGAGGGACCGGCACCGGAAAGCGTCGGAGCTTGCTCCGCATGAAGCTTCGAAGCTTCCAGCGGCGCCGGAACGAAGCTTCCAGTGGCAGCGGAAGCTTCGTTTCGCCACCCGCCTCGCTGCCTGCCGCTTCCTAGGGTTCCACCGGTTTTCATCCGGCACCGGTACAGTACCGGTGGTATGTACCGGTCCGGCCGCCGGACTGAGTTTTGGAACCATGCATTGGACTAAGGTTAAAAACCTTAAATTAACCACCTCTAGTAAACATTTGGTTCTTGAGAGTTACCAACTGATATTTGGTTTTTGCAGCAACAATTTGCACACTGACAGACCTTGGGTTCCTATGGTTCAGAGAGTTTTATTTGGAATCTTCTCGTGTGATTCAGGTAAAACCAACAAAAGTAGTTAAATTTTAACTAGCCATCTCCTCAGCTCTTTTTTGTTTGTATATCTTGTTGTCAGTAAAAATATTCTGTTTTCATTTTTTATTTTGTCCAAGAATGAGCTTTCACTAATTGATTTAGTTAGTTTAATATCTCTACAGTTTATATTCTCTGAATCTTTGCTGAAATCTATCATATTGACTTATTTCTATAGTTTCCGATTGAGTGCTCTCTTCCGTGGATGCTTGTGGATCATGTCATTGACTCTCAAGATGCTGGACTTTTTGAAAGCATTCTGATGCCATTTGATATTTATAATGATTCTGCTCAACATGCACTAACAGTGCTGAAGCAGCGATTTCTTTATGATGAAATTGAAGCTGAGGTATTGTATGTATATGTATATATTTCTTGCAATGATCAAAAAAATGTTGACGTTTCTTTAGCCTAGTTTTTTCTTCTCTTTTTTCCCCTTAATCCCTTATTCTGCAAACACTTGCTTAACTTTAGAGTACAGGTTGATGATGTCTAGATATCTACATGTATGATTTAAATGTGTCAATCTCATAATTTTGTCAATTTGTCATATATTGGCTTTATAAGTTTTTGTTTTAACCATCAAGTAATATTTTACTCATCCCAACCCCGATTAATCTAGTTGTGTGAATTTTAGAAAGAAATAAAGTTGTACCATAGTTTGAAATACCAGTGTACTAGTAAACTAGTTCTGGACCAAACTAGTATATATCAATATACTGAGAGTTGATTCAACTTGGTATATCTTAGATTGAGTTTTTTTCTCATTTATAGTTTTTTAACATACAAAAACGAAATTAAACAATTGTAAGATGTTAAGATTGAAAATAGTGTGAAATTATATGAAATACAATAACTTTATAACTTGTGATGAAATTTTAGAATTGTAATATTTTACATTGAAAAAGAGCCTAGTGGTCTTACCTTTGAACTATCTCATCCAAGGTTTTAAATACAAGTTCGTACCGGTGTACTAGTCCACTATTGAACTGATATGCTTAATACCCTTAATATATATACAGTACCATTGGACTAGTGCACACTCGAGAGGCACATTCAGATCTATCCCACATGTTTTGGAAACATGAAAAAAATAGAATTAATAATTATTTTGATATAATTAATTAAAATTGAAAATAAAATAATTATACACTAAAATGACATATCATATCTTGCATATGAAACCTTTTGGCAAGATTTTAAACCTGCCTCGCCCCTTGGGTTTTATTCCATATGTTTGGATACCTAAAAAATAGAATTAATAATTATTTTAATATATTTGATTAAAATTAAGAGCATAAATATTTATTCATTCAAATGTAATATCATATATTGCTATTAAAACTTGTTGGCTTGATTTTGAATCAGCTTACCCTTTGGTTACATCCCACGAGTCCTTGGAATCGAAAAGTTTTGAAATTGATAATCATTGTGGATTGTAAATTTATATAAATTGAAAATTGAGACTAAAAATAATAATAAAAAAGTTCAATTATGTTGTGAGGTATGAATGAGCTTCTTTAATAAAGATATCAGCTCCTATTACATCTAGAAAGAATAATGATTGTTGGAATGCATAATTAGCTAGATGTGTCTTATGTATATCTTGTTGTTTTGTAGTGTTCACATTTGGATGTTCTCCTAAGATTTATGGTATTGCTATGTTGAAATTCACATATTCCTTATATTTGAAATGATCACTACCTCTTATAGGAAAAGTATTATCACAATTGGGGTTGAGATTGACAGAGTACTAGAATTAGATAAGGATACATATAAGCTCCTTTTGAACCATATTATTTATAATTTTATTAGGACCATAATGAGCTAAACTTTAATAGTTGAGTGAATTTCATTTCTTTATAGTCCTCTAAGACTTAGGATCTTTGGATTGTTGGAAGTGAACCCTTATCTCTCCTTTGATAATGTTATGAGATATCACCTCTGTGTCTACTTAAGTCCGCCATGGTCTTCGTCTTGTGTGGTATTTGTATAGCCTTCTTCATAAGCTATGATCTAACACCTTATCCCCTCCAACTTGATCATCTGTGCTTGTATACTGGCTATGTTGCGTAAATCATTTCATCCCTATATTTAGAGATGTAATGTAGATTCTTGCTCATGAATAGCAAATAATGGGTCTGTTACAGCCTTCCCCTTTCTAGTGTTTATAATAATGAAGGTGCTTTCATGGTTTCCATATTTTTTCTTCTGGATTCTTGGTTTAACAGTTGAGTTCATTGCATGCCTTATAGTTAGGAAGACTAGTCTATTGTTTAGATTTGACTCAGTCAAAACAACATATCCCTTACCAATATATCATTTGTGTTCATCTATTTATGATTATGTCGCTTGGCTTGTTTCATCACTAATTTCTTTTTCAACGAGTTCAATAATATATTGAGAGGGATAAGGTGGATCAGAAAGCTTATTTATAGCTAGATCTTGATCTTTTAAAGCTGAACACTAATTCATCATCGAGTTGACATCATACTAAACAAATGAAGTGTCAAAAGGGTCTGCTATAACTTTCTTGCTCTCTTTTGTTTTACAAAATCTGAAATTTGAGTCTTATGTTGTAGTTTAGCTTGCAATACAATAGTTTGTTCTAGACCTTAGACCCTTGTATGTGAGAAGGTTGACCCTTGCTCTCTTTTGTTTTACAAAATCTTTCATAAGTTTGATGCTTTTAACTTAAATTGCAACCACCATTCAACAACAAAATTTGAGAAACCATAACTAGATAGTCCAATTTATTGTACTCTATTGATATTTATATATACAAGACTAAATTAAATGAAGAACCAAAGTTAAATATTTGGATCAATCTTACATTGCAAATCCATAGTGATTGGATCTCCATAAGTTATTTTACCTTCCCGATACATCTGACCTCCAATTGTAGCAGTCACATTTATATTTGGCTCTTTGTGGATTATCAATGTGGTAATTTCTAGTATTCTAAGTTATATTGGAATTGGTATACCAATACGAAAGACAAAAAGTTAAAGTTATTAACATCTATATGGATTATGGATAATGAAATAATTATATAAAATTATGATACTCACTAGTTAAGTGAATTTTTTGCTCTATTAGTTTTTTCAATGTCAATACAACAACTTTATTTCTCATTGTTACATTAATTTGTCTTTTACTATGTTGGATCATGTGTTATTGTCCTCGTCCTTAGCTTCTTATCTATATCAACTACTACATGGGTCGAACTGCTATACATATATTGATATGTTGTCCTCTTGTGAAGTTTAATGGAGAGCCATATTATTCTTCATTCAAGAACATTGTGTTTAGCCCAATCCTATTCGTAAATAAATATTTCAAACATATAAATATGTACCAAACCTCATAGGCCTAGGCCATAGTATTTCATTCTTCACAAATTATTGCATATTAGCATAATTTAGTGATGGTTGCATATAAAGCAGATGACAATTTATGCCACTTTATTGTACTTTTAATCATATCAATCTCCCCAATCTTCTTTGCTAGGAGAAAATAAAGGAGATATTTGGATGGAAAATCATAATGATACTACATTATGAATAGATTTCTATGAATTATGTAGGAGATGGAACCTCAATATATAGAGGTCTTGAATATAAAAGTAATAATATTTTATTTATTATTTACTATATATATGTAACTATCTAATATGAGACACTATTATTTCTAATACTACCTCAAGCTAGAGCATATATGACAATTATGTCTAGCTTGACATAAGAGAAGTGTGTTGAGATGGTGACATAGGTTGATAGATGCACCATAAATATAGTAGCAAGTTAGCAACAACGAAGGCAATAAGGCTAGTAGAGAGGCAACAAGCACAAGAGTAGGAATGAAGATAATTACATTGGTTGAGAGTTTCTCAAGAGTAGTGACGAAGAGAGCATGCTTATTGTGAAATTTGAGAGTAGCAACAATGACAATGATGTTGATGTGAGCATACTACAGAAAAAAAAAAAGAGAGCAGCACTTAAGGCCTTCACCTTTTCTTTTTGAACCTCGTAAGCATAAAAATTGAACACCAATCTTGATAGTGAGTCAACCATTCTCTGGAACTATATATTTTTCTAATGATGTCTAGTTGAAGATTAAAGGTGGGGTAAAAAAAGATCATGTCTAATTGCAACTTCCATTTCTTACTTGTTTTGCTTATATCTTCTGGTAACAGAAAACAGATTATGAATGCAACTGGAATCATAATTTCTGCTCATGGTTAGGCTCATCAAAAACTGGGAAAGATAAGGATAATATCATCTATCACCTAGGAATTATGACCATTTTGCTTTTCTTTTGCAGACTGATTTGCTATATTAGTTTCGTCCCTCTAACAGAATATGGTGGTGATCAGTTAAATTTATGTCTTGAGTTTTCAGAACTCTTCTTTACACTTGTTCATTACATGACACTAATGCTGCTCATTGGACTCTGGAAATATTCCATATTTTATCATTCTTGTTTCTTTTTTCTAGTATGTGATGAGCGTCTTGTAATTGAAAAGGTTTAATTTGCTTCTTTATTTTGGCTTTGTTGACAGGAAATTTTGTTTTTTTTTTTTCAGGTTGACCTTTGTTTTGATCAGCTTGTTTACAAGCTTCACGAGACTATATTTTCATACTATAAAAGTTATGCTGCAAGGTGTGTATCACTTCCAAAAATTTGTATCACATTGCTATTGTCTATTATGTTAATTTTTAGTGGTTTGTGATCCCTTTATACAGTACATTACTTGATCAATCTTTCCTCGCTGCTTGTGATGACACTGACAATTATTCCCCTAAACCCATGAGATTCAATGAAATTTTCAAGTTGAGAAGAATAAAGGTATGCATAACTAATATTTTTTTAATTTTTTGGATCATCTACGTTGTTTAATTTTTTTAAAAAATATCTCCACTTCTATGCCTTTTAGGATAAGAGAAAAGAGTTCCAATATATTTTTTAGTACCTTAGCTAAACTTTCACATATATAGGTCTTGGGTAGGACCATAAACTTGAGGAGCTTAATTATTCAGAGGATGAACAGATTATTCCGTGACAATATTGATTTTCTATTTGAGCATTTTGAGAGCCAGGATCTTTGTGCAGTTGTTGTAAGTTATTCCAGTAAAGTTGAATTCTTGAAGTGTTTCTTTCTAGTTTAAAGTTTAAGCTTAATAATTTGCTGCTTCCAGGAACTGCAGAAGCTCTTGGATGTCTTGAAGCTTACACATCAATTGCTCTCTGAATATCTTGAACTAGATTCGTTTACTATGATGTTGAATGAGATGCAAGAAAATCTGTCTCTTGTTTCCTTTTCTAGCCGACTCTCTTCCCAGGTTCTGTTTTCTTTCTCTTAGTAGTCAATTTCTGTTATTATAGTGCTATATGAATACACATGTTTTCTATGTATTGGATTCTGTATGAAATTTCTCTCACTCTCTGAATTGCCTGCCTGGGTTTCGTTCAAATTGAAATGTATTACAATAAATAACACATAATTTACCATTAGCAATTTCAAGACTTAATACATGTATACACTGTTAACATTGTTAAGGAAACCGAGTGAGGTTTTTAGATTGCACCTTATAATATGTACTTATAATATACACTGTCATTTGGAAAAAAAGAACTATTAGGTTAAAATCTAGGAGATGCTTACGTTTTCACTTTTTGATCAATTATTATATCTGGGATATTGGCATATCACTGCCTTTTGTAGCTTTTCCTTCAAGCCTTGTTGATTCTGAGGCCTCTTTTTGTTTCTCTTATACAAAATGACATTGTTATATTATTCACTTGTTACTTCCAGATTTGGGCTGCGATGCAGAACGACTTCCTGCCCAACTATATTCTCTGTAACACCACCCAACGGTTCATTCGATCTTCAAAGGGATCACGCCAAGCTTTGGAAAAGGCAACTGTTCCAAGCGGAAAAGCTTACTTTTATTGTGGTTCTCAAGTAAGTTTTTTTATAAAAAAGATTATGGATTTTTTTCTCATCTTGTTGCTCGTTTACCATCAATTTGATGCTCCCCGTACGTGGTACGCACGTGCAAGGTTGGTGTAATTTATAGTTAAATCTGTTGAAAATTTAATTTATAGTTAAATCAGTTGTTTTTATCTTTATATATGTTTCTGCTTAAACTCTATATTAAAGTTAATAATTTTACGTTGTTTTTTTTTTTTGTAGATTTTGCAAAAAACTGTGACTTTATTATTTGCTCAGTTATCTAGCTGTACTTGTAGTACCGTAAACAGAACATCTAAACATTTCAATGTTGCATTCATTTTAGAGACATGACACAATGGTTTTTCTGTAGGATCTGAATTTGGCCTACCAAAGTTTGGCAGCTTTATACTCTGAGTTCTTTGGGATTCCTCATATGTTTTCTATTGTCCAACTTCTTGGACCGAGATCATTACCTTGGATTATTAGAGCTCTATTGGATCATATATCAAGTAAGGTATGTTTGAGCACAACCGAATGTAACTATACTTCTGTTGTGATTCTAATCGAAGTCTAATTTGGTCAACGTGAAATCCTCTTATCTTTTACCCTCTTTTCACAAGGTAGACTTCTACTGAATAGTATTTTATTGTTCTATTCTCATGGGCAATCTGGGTAAATCAAAGTGATAAGCATGTTTCTGTTCTCTACTGTTTTAGACTTTGTTTCGTTGTAGTGATTAATGAACAGAAGCAAACTTCCTTGGATTATTAGGCTTTATTGGATCATATATCAAGGTGTGATTGAACACAAACTAAGGATTATTATGGCTTTATTGAGTCATATATTGCGGCATGATTGAAAAGAAACTAATGTATTTGTACTTCTGTTGACATTCTGATCTGAAGTCTGGTGGAAGAGAAATCCTTTGACATTTTGTCTCCTCTAACAATTAGACTTCTATTGAGAAGGGTCGGGTCGTCATTCCTATTCTCATGAGATATCTGTGCATGTGCACAGCGATAAGCATTTTTTTATTGTTTTATGCTTCAGTATTGTAATGATACATGGTCAGGATCGAAAATTTCAATTTGTTATGACAGTCGATGTTGGTAATTGTATACTAAACCGAAATGGTATTGATATGTTTTGCCCAGTATGAGACTGAAACTCTTTTAGGTTGATAGGAATTGACCATGCGCAGCTCAATTTCAACGAAATTGCGGAAGATATAAATGATTGTTTAGTTTTCTAGTATATCAATTCCTTCATTTTCCTCTCACGTCCTTGTAGAAACATACATTTACAATGGTTGAATATATCAATATAATCTCGAACTTTGTTCTATGATCATGTACTTTGTCTTTTTAGAATGGCATTTGACTCAAGGTCTGTAGTGTTACTAACAAAACTAAGCATATCATTGTCTTTTTTTTTTCCTTTTTCGCTACTTTAATCAAAGCACTAGGCTCATATTTTTAGTTCCTTTAAAAAATTATACGTTTTCAGGAATAACTAATCATGGAAGTTGCTTTTGTTTGAGAGAGCATAAACTATGACATATGAACTAGAGAGTTAATGAGAGGTACAAGGATGGAGACGGACATTACACTTTTGCTGGAATCTTTCTGTATTGGCTTGGATATAAAGAGTGGAATGACTTTTGGAATTTACAATTCAATAATATTAGTGCTTTGACTTAAGATATGTAGACATAACCTAAATTTGTTGGTTTAGAATATTATTCAATATAAAAATCATTTAGACAATTGTTTCTAGAGAGTATTCTATCTTATAGAAATATTTTTAATTACAGATTAGCGTAATTGTAATAACACAGCATACAAATGATAAATTCTAATATTACAACCATTCAAATATAAAATACACAAATTTAACCATTTTCTTAGTTAAAAATCTCAGCCCGTGTTTCCTATTCTTCCTGCTACTAACACATATCTCCTTTTCGCTCTATGAAAGTTATGCTTACATCTCACCTTGTAAAACATAGATATATTTCATATTCCATATTCCAGATTCATAAGAGAATTTAACCTATTTGGGTGTCACATCCAATTCATCACCATGTCATGTCCTCACCAACATACCAAATATTTCTGAATCTACATTCTATATATCAATCCAACTATCCAACATCAATATAGGTAGACATCTTGGTCCCTTAATAAATTGTTAGATTACACTAAACGGCACAACTAAGCATTTAAATCTCTTCTCCATACATGCATATATTTATGTACATTCATTACATTCACAAATCAGCATTTACTACACGGAACGCTCCATAGATATGAAAGGAAGAGTAAGATTTTCTACATATCTTTACATCAAGCAATATATCGTTTCTTAAATTACAAAGACGTAAATCAAGTCATTTCCTAACAGCTTACGCTTTTAGGACAAGTTGTTTTTTTATTAATGGTAAGATGGTACAGAGCAGCAGCAGGTCGAGAGTTGTATCTTGACACTTGCTTTTTAAATTATTTAGTCTGATTTACTAATATATTTTGTCCACAACTCAATGCTAGTAGCTTAATCTTGAGGGGGAGTTAAGCTATAAATGCATAATTGGATAATTTCCAAACGTCATAAACATTTAGAATATTAGCATCTTAATTTATCTCAACATTCCATATAAAAAAAAATGCTAGTTTGGTAGCAATAATATAATGCTAATTCCACATTATACCGATTTGATAGCAAGAATTTGCACCCAAACAAGAGTAGAATTCTTGCTTTTAGCGTGAAAACTTGTATCAACGTGGGTATCCTTCAAAATACTTTTGTTATCACACTAACACAATATATTGTTGAACTCGTGGAGAGAGACTCCGCCAAGGGACTCTATACAAAGAGATAATGACAAAGATGAGATTGGAACGGGATATACTGCTTTGACCGAGTTGTTTTTAACCATCACACTGACAACAAACCAACAACAAGCTTAAATACATAAGCAGGGTAGTGTTCCACCCTGATGCCAAGTTAAAGTGAATGAAGAAGAAAAATAATATCAGGTTAACTCTAACAAAGGGAAAACAAAAGGCTTAAATACACATGCAGGGCAGGGAGGGGTCAACGGGTTGAACCTGTCAACACCAATTTATCTAATTCTACCGTAACAGTATTTGCCTGTTTGCTTCATTGGCATTTTCTGATTCTAATTTTCTTATTATTTCTGTTTTAGTGACTTGAATGCAGAATTTGTTGTTTATTTTGGCTTTAATATTAACTTAATGACAATTTATTTTATTTATTAAGCTTTTTAATTTTTTATTAAGATAATAGGATTTTTAAGTTATTGCTGTAATTAAATCTTCATATTTATGGTATACACAGTATAATACATGCTTCTAGGAAGATGCTCTTGTTGCTTCCTATGTTATTTTTATTTTGTATATATATTCTTTTTTTTGTGTTCAACAAATGCCATGATGAAGCTGCAACTTTTTGGGATTGGATAGTTGAATCAAGAGTTTACTATAAAAGTCCTTCCAATGTTATAGTAATTTGTTTATACAAATAATTTCTAGTTGGATATTGTTGTGTTGACTGTTGAGTACCTATGCAACTTCAGATAACGGCTATCGGACCAAGAATAACTGGATTGCAAGAAGCATTGCCAAAGTCTATCGGATTACTTTCATTCGATGGTGGTATAGCAGGTGACCTATTTCCTAGCTCGTAATTTTCCTTTTAAGTTGAAGTATATTCTAGTTCTCTGTGACGCTACTTTCATTTGATGACGGTAATTAGGACAATTTCCTGTATCTTAATATTGTATGCACTTTGAATTTGTGTTGCTTCATTTTATGTATTTTTGGTGTATCTTATGAATAGTTAGGTTGCCAATAAACATAGAAAAGAAAGGAATTCATGGGTTAGTGTGGCAACTGGCAACTACCCACTAACTTCATCAATTTGGTTCATTTAAACATAAATGTCTCTCAACTAATTCAAAATTTCAAATTAAATCAAACAAAGCGCTAAACCTTGTTTCCCTGATTTTTGTCTTTCTTTCAAGTACCATAATGGCATTGTTTACTTTTATCCTGAAATCTGTATCTTCACAGTCAAGTCCCTGTATTTTACAGTTACGTTCCATACACTATTTAAATGCATGGAAACGACTTCAACTTATTAAAAAAAAAAGATTATAACAAATTTGAAACAACCTCAAGCTATTAGAACTTGTCCCGTAGTTTGCATTAAAAATCATATAGTTCCCTGGGTTTTCTTATTTATCTGAACTTTGAAGGTTTTGTATTTGTAATATTCCATTTCTTTAATGAAATAATGAACTTTTCCTTAACACTTCAATTTGATCCTCTCCTTTAATCCCTTATCTTTCTTTTTTTTCTCAAATTCTCTTATTCTCTTTTACCTGTATTGGTTGTTCTGATCAATTAGACCAACCACTAAGTGCAATAATGTCAGAATGACGTGAGGCACACTGTTCTTTTCTCTGACGGTAGAATTTTACCTTATGAATGTGTGGTGGGGAACTGGTTTGGAAAACTGAAGAAATGAATTCCAAATCCATTTGATGAGATTGTTCCATATATTGATTCGTGTAGGTGTTAGGCAGGCATAATGCTAAGTCAGATATACTTGGTCATGAAAATAAACTGAGTAACATGGGCTTGATTTTCTCTTTTCTTTTGACATAGGCAAGAAATTGATGAAGGTAGGACTTGACCCCAAACCTTATCATCAACATAGGTCCATACCAGGCAAACTAATTGACACCTTCAACATGTCTATGATTGTAAATTAATAGTACACTTGCCAATGTATATTTTTCATGTGACTCATTTCCAGCACAAAATATGAATAACCAAATACTGGAGAGGAATGTGCCGGATGATTACAAAGTCCATCTAGACTGGGAACTCTCGATTGTAAATTAATAGTTAGTGCCAATGTATATTTTTCATGTGGGCTCATTTCCAGCACAAAAAATGAAAAACCAAATACTGGAAAGGAATGTGCTGGATGATTACTGTCGAAAGTCTATCTAGACTGGAACTCCAACGAATTGACTGATATCACATTAACAGTCTGATTCGTAAAGCAATGCCCAGCTAGCTTTAGGCCGTGGTTTATACTTGGAGTAAATCTTTTATAGTCAAATACACTAGCTTCTCTTTGGTCCCTTGGGTATACTATATGCTTCTTTTGATTGTGGGGATTTAAGGGAAATTGAGGAAGCTTGCTTCCTTTTCTTTGATTAGGAATCTAATTTTATAGGAAGTGCCACCCATGGAATCAAATACTGGTCTACGCGGCCGGTTGGTCTACGCGGCCGGTATGCACCAGTCCAAGTAGGGATTGTTAGCGGTATAAATAACTATGTATAAAAATTATATATATATATATATATATATATATTGTAGTACCAACCGGTATCATATGTGGGTTGGTTCATATTGGTTTAAGCATGGACAGGGATCATTTCTCGGACCAGTTTTTACCCTTATATTTTGCTCTCCTTTGTTTTTCTCTATGCTTGAGAAATTCCAATTCCCCATTACTGAAAAAAATTCTTAGGTTGGGGCCCAACATAGGAAAAATCTATGTTGGGTGCTTCGTTTTTATACCAAAAATATTTTTTTTGAAAAAAAAATATAAAGAAATAATCTACACACTCTAAGCTTTTCAATGGTATCAATATTGTCATAAAAAAATTTAGGCATGATGAGAAATTAACAAAAATATTATCGTAGAAATTTCTGGCTAATTTCTATCCAAATAGTAGCCAGAAATTTCTATAATAATGTTTTTGTTAATTTCTCATCGTGCGTAAATTTTTTTATGACAATATTGGTACCATTGAAAAGCTTAGAGTGTGTAGATTATTTCTTTATATTTTTTTTTAAAAAATATTTTTGGTATAAAAACGAAGCACCCAACATAGGTTTCATACGTGGGTACATAACATAGGAAATTTTCTCCCATTTCTGGAGGGATGTCACATCTCCTCCTGTCATTTCTTTCTACCTCTCTCCTTTGAATGCATTCTGACTTTATCTAAATATTTTGTCATCTAAAACTGCGTAAATAGAATTCTTGAGTCCAAACATGGTAGTTAAGATGTTTGGTTTCTGGTAAGGACTTGGCCAGGGCTTCATTCCGGTGATATTAGTTTGTTATGTGGTTAGCGACCAACAAGAATGTAGGTGCTTTCACATGCCTGTCAATTAAATGGCATAACCTGTTAAATTAACTTGAGAGGCATCTATATTCTGTGCAAACTGGAAAAGCAAACTTTGTTGGACCAATTATTTTCATTGAAAAATAAAATAAAAAAATATAAAAAATAAAAGGGGGAAATTTATTTTTTTAAACAAAATAGAGAAAAAAGGAAAAGAATTAGCAAAACCAAAATAGCAAAAAAATAAAAAAAATAAAAAAAAAACCAAATCTGCGGTTAAGAGAGGGGGATGGAGTAGGCGCATATAAAAAATAAAAAAAGAATAAAAGATAAAATCAAATTAAAAAATAATAAAATGCAAAATCAAATAATAATAATAATAATAATAAATTCTTTCACCCATCTATTATAAAAAGAGGCTAGCACATAAAAAGAGAGGAGAAGAAAGAAAAGAAGGAAGAAGAGAAGGCTCTGACAGTCGGAAGAGAAGACTCTGCGCATGACATCTCTTCACGAGAATTCTTATCAGGTGAGCTTTGCTGGGATCTCTATATCCCTAAAAAAATCATGCTGGAATCTCTATATCCCTAAAAATTCTTGTTGGGATCTTTATATCCCTAAAAATCTTGCTGGGATCTTCATATCCCTAACAATCATATTGGGATCTCTATATTCCTAAAAAAATCTTGCTGGGATCTTTATATCTCTAAAAATCTTGCAAGGATCTTCATATCCCTAAAATTTTGTTGGGATCTTCGTATCCCTAAAAATCATGCTGGGATCTTCATATCCCTAAAAATCATGCTAGGATCTTCGTATTCCTAAAAATCTTGCAGGGATCTTTATATCCCTTAAAAAGCATGTTGGGATCTTTATATCTCCTCATCGATATTGTCGCTGTTCTGATTGTCTGAACAAGAAAGAAATTTTGTTGTCTTCACTTGAAGCCCTGATCGTAAACGCTCGCGTATGAAGCGTTACGAAGTCTCAACACCAAAGCCTTACTTGTTCGCCGACGCCCTTACCACAAGAACTCCACCTCCGACCATTCGATTGCACTTAAATTACGCCTGCATGCTCGTACGCCAGCGAACCCACATTCTAGAGGATTTGTCCATCTGATCATTGGATCGCCAGAATTGAGAGAATTACCGCCGGCAACCCTTTTTTTGGCTAAAACCTTTGATTCGCCGCCGATACTCCACTTGAAGGCTCCAAACTGCTTTCCAAACTCCGGCCACGAGTCCCTCTCAGCATAGAGAAGGTACACCTGAAATCGATTGGGCTGAGGAGCAGCGAGCAGCCGACAGCGGTCAACCCTAGTTTTCGCATGCCGCCGTCGTCGTCGAGAGAGACGAGATTTAATATGGATGGCTCAGATTTGCCCAATTAATCCAACGGCCCATATCCAAATCAATTCGACGGTCTTGATTCATTCAATTCAAATCGGATGGCTTAGATCGCTCTGATCAAATAAATTGAATCTAACGGTTGAGATTTGTTCACTTCAAATCGGTGGCTCAGATTCAAGTCAGATATATGGTCCAGATTACTTCACGCGAAATCGGATGGCTGAGATTACTCGGATCAAATAAATTGAATCCAACGGCTGAGATTTGTTCACTTCAAATTGACGGCCCAGGTTCAAGTCAAATATACGATCCAGATTACTTCACATGAAATCAGACGGCCGAGATCACTCTGATCAAATAAATTGAATCCAACGATTCATATTCATTAAAAATCAAATCAACGGTCCAGATCTAAATCAAAATCTACGGCCCAGATTACTTCACGTGAAATCGGATGGCCAAAATCAATTTGATTAAAGAAATTGGATCTAACGGTTCAGATTCATTCAAATATAATCAACGGTCCAGATTCAATCAAAATCGAACTGATCAGATTAAATCAAATATTGATCGAACGATCTAGATCTTTACTTTGATCGAACGGTCAGGATCAATTAGATGTGATCGAATGGCTCATAACTATACTTGAAATGAACGGCTAAAAATGATCAGGATATATCTAGGTCTATCGGTTGACTTTTGACATAATCAAGTTATCGATCCCCACTATTTCGAATTCGATCTTTCCAAATATGATATCAGATTTATGATTCGAGACTTGGATCGATACAGATATGTGAATTTAAATGAACGGTCGTGATGAATCAGATCTAAATCTAAATCATCGGTTAAAATTGATCTGAGCATATCTAGGTTAGTCGGTTGACTTTTGACATGATCAAGATGTCGATTCTCACTATATCGAACGGATCTTTCCAAATATGATGTCGGATTTTCGATCCAAGACTCAGATTGATACAAATATGTGAATTTAAATGAACGGTCGTGATAAATCACATCTAAATCTAAATCATATCTAGGTCAATTAGTTGACTTTTGACATGATTAACGAATTGATCCCTATCAAATTGAACTTGATTTTTTCCAAATATGATATCGGATTTTCGAGACTTGAATTGAAGCAGATCTGCGAATTTAAATGAACAGTCATGATGAGTTTGATCTAAATATGAAATCAATGGCCGAAATTGATTTGAGCATATCTAAGTCAATTGGTTGACTTTTGACATGATCAAGGTGTCGATCCCCACGAAATCAAACTTGATTTTTTCAAATATGATATCGGATTTTTGATGCTTCCTCCTTCTGCTTCACTTTGATACACTTGTGTCTAGATACCTATTCCTACGTGGACTGATTTTTTAAATGTTGGACTAGATTGGTATACTGATACGGACTAAGATCGAACATCTTCAACAAAAACCTCAGTTATTTTATGATCCATGTGAAGATAATGTTTGATGTGTATTGTCATCTTGGTAAGTTTTTGTTGATGTAGCTTCAAGATTTCACTCTATTGAAAATTGAATATCTGATAATTGATCTTGCATCTCCTAAATGGAGCTACCCACCTAAAATATGGTAAATAGTAGTAGTAATGATTGGCTCATGTGATATTCGATGCCCAGACATTAGATTGTTTGGGGCCCCCAAGCTACTTCGTAGCTCCACTCTCTTATTAACGTCACTGCTATATTAAATGGAGCTAGCAAATTGACACTCTTAGCAAGTTACATAAACACAAATTGACACTCTTATCACTATCCTCCTCACTATCACTTATTTCAAAATCCTCAACCTCTATCTCAATCTCAACCCCAGAAGGAGAGGGAGAAGCCAAAAATTCTTGTCTTGCATGATCAGATAAATGGATAAAGTGTTCTTCAAACCTGAATACATCAATTTGTATAATTTGACTAACACATTCGATAATACTTAAAATAGTGATTCTCCATTGATCAGCATTGAAGAAATTTAAGGTAGATGTAAGGAAGATTGAACGTTGAGAATTTGGCATAATGATAATTATCTTCACTCTTCTATTATCTGTCATTTTTCTCTATGCCTCGTGCTTGTGCTCACCACGTGATAATTATATTATAAAAGTAAATTAATTTAATACTTACTTGATCTTCTCCACGTCTAGTCACGTAATGAGCATGAGACATAGAAAAAAATGACTAGTCTAGACCGAGAGAGCACTGAATTCTTGATGGCTAAAAAAAGCTTAAGTTTGAGTTCAATTAAGAAACTAATTGTAACTCAAGACTTAGAAAAGAGATTAAGAGAGTATTAAGAGAGAATGAGAAATTATTCTAAAGATAGTTGGAAACTTGTGTGAATAAATGAGAGGGTTGGGGGGTCAATTTATAGGGATGAATTGGGTGTATAATTACATATTTATACCCTATTTTTAATTATTAAAAGCGGCTAAAATGGTAATTTTATACCATAAAGACAATTATATCCCTAACTTTTAAAATTTTTATAACTATTATGAGGGTATTTAGGTAAAAATGCAGAATAATTGATGTGCCGTGCCCGTGCTGGCTCGCGTGCCGTGCTTGGCCCGGGTCCGTGCCGTGCCGGGCACGGCCCACGGGCCGCGAAGCCTCGGCCCAGCACGACCTGAGCCAGGCCCGTTGACTTGGTCAACGGGCCGTGCCGTGCCCTGCCCGTGTCGTGCCGGGCCGGGCCGGCCCGTTGGCCACCTCTACCCCAAGCTACTTCGTAGCTCCACTCTCTTATTAACGTCACTGCTATATTAAATGGAGCTAGCAAATTGACACTCTTAGCAAGTTACATAAACACAAGCTATCAAGAATAATCCCCGAGCCTCTATCCTTGTTGAGAGTTGAGAGCTTGCCATTGGAGGAAAAGCAAAGTGTTCACCTTGTGCTGGTCCTCCACCATGGCCATAGGGTGCATGGTTTCATATACCTAGTGGATAAAAAAGAGACCGAAACCACAGGAAACTAGGAGATGTGGTCTACTTCTAGATGGTGCTAGGTGAGGGTTTTCAAACTCAAAGTACTCTACGAACTTGTAAAGGATGTGTTGGGGTACTAAGAGTCAAACTAGATGTGAGTCTCCTATCTCTACTTGGGACCATGGGCATAATTTGCTTTGTTCAAGCCTTCAAATTTCATTATGTGCCAAACCTTTTAGTCACCTTACATGACCACAGTTGGCTTCTTTAACTGACGACGAGTACAATTTTAGGTTAATTTATGGGAAACTGAACCTTTTGCAACGTCACAGTGGTGTTGATGGTGATGAAACAAGGACACAAGGTAGTGACAAATTGCTGATGTAGAATTTCTTCTGTTGCACTTAGTAGGTGGAGGTCCACAAATTGATCCTCATGTCTTCATGCGGGGAATGTAATCGGAAGACTATCCTAGTCCTTGATGAAGAAGATGCTAGCACAATGGTCAGACTTCCTTGATGACGAAGACTATCCTGGTCCTTGATGAAGAAGATGCTAGCACAATGGTTAGACTTGCTTGAGAAAGCTGATTAACATATCAGGACTCTAATCAATCAGAACTCAGAAGTGAAAGTTTATGGTTGACTTTGACCTTCACTTGACCAAACGAGCAAATGATATATACTTTAGCCGCCATGTTTTGTAGCTTTTTAACAGTGAAAATCTTATTCATAGAATTGGACATCATGTACCATAAACATATTTGTTACACAAGCAAGCCTTAGAGAAATGTGAAGTGGAACAATCGCTATCATCCCCTCATCCCCTTAAATGATTAACCATACACAACTTTATCACATACTTAACTTTGACCAAAGTAGATGCCTTACTACATTTAAAATAAATTGCTAAAACCATGTCATAAGTACGCCATCTGTGAGTGATTAGTCTTTCCATTTTAAGACTTGCAAACACTTGGCCCATATTTCGTCATATAGGTAACTAAGTTAAGCCAACTATGAATAACTGATATGTAGGGACTTCCAAGTATGCTAAACCAAAACCGCTGCCTAACACAAACATTTAGTCCTTTATTGTTCATTGTCCAGTGATCATTGCACTCACTTAATCTTTAGTGGGTGGATTCTTAAAAAAAATTATGAGGCGTCCTCTTCACTCCGACGGTGGGGTGGTAAGTCATTCACCAACTTTGAATTCATCTTGGCCAACAAAACTAGTTAGCTCCAAGTCTCTACATCATTGACCTTAGTGGATTAGTCCACATGATGCAACTTGCACGAGCTCGCCAAACCAACATTGTTAGTTAGCAAGGTAACCCTAGTAACCTAGTTTCATTTCTCTCTACTCCGTTCTCTCTCACTTGTTCATTGCCTCTACACACTAGTCTTTTTTGTGGTGTTTTTAGACAACCCAACATAAGTTGTAGACAACAACTATAGAACTCGCTGATCCCTATACTATCACCATGTCCAAGTACATGGAATAACAACTTTTATAACATTTGCACTTTGCACAACACTTGCCAGGATACCAACTAATCAAATTAATCACAATTTATCAACAAATGGATTTTGTGATACACTATTATATATGTGTGTATGTGTAAAGAGATTTATTTAGCACCATGAATTATGGCTTGGTGAGATTCTTGATAAATGATGTACCAAAACAATTGCTTTACTCTTCCATATATACCAATATATGCATGGAATATCGTTTTTTTATTAAAAATTTAGATCTTGTGAGACAACATACCTAATCTATAATGTGAGTCAATAAACCTAAAACTAAAAAGGTAGGAAAGTGTGCTTGATAATTCTGGTATAGCCATTTCTCCTTCATGGGCACCCTCTTCGCACCCACTACCTCAACATAGGATCTTTCTTGATATCTCACCCTCTTACCTGTGAACGACTCCTTAAATTGACTCTCCTTCCACGCATGGTGAGCTCCCTTAGCTCCTACGAGAAGGTCCCACTGTGTGCTCGCACTTCATTCCAATGTGGAAACCCTCTTTTTTTACCAAGATATTTTTTTTTGGGGGCAAGAATATGGAAATTTATGTTCATCTTTCTTCTGAATTGTGAAATAAATTGTATAGCACAATGAAAAGGTGAAATTTTTTGTTTTTGTTTTTAATTGACTAAATTAAGCATCACACATTTAATCTATAGTGCTGTTCTTTCCTTTATTCAGCCTCGTTCATTTTGAATAGACTTGTGTTTCTTATGTGCAGGTTGCCAGAAATTTGTACATGAGCAGCTCACTTGGGGTGCTAAGTCAGAACTTAAGATAGAAGTTCTTCATGGTCTAAAAGAAATAGGAAGTGCATTGTATTGGCTGAGCCTTCTTGATACTGTTCTGGTGGGTGCTTTATTTTAACATTATTCAATATAACATTATATTTGAAACCAAATGTACTCTTATTTTTTAGATATGTTTGAAGATAAAATAATCTATGTTAAGTAATGACTAAGTTTTGAGATATTAGTCTGTATTGGTAAGCCAATCATGGACTAGATTGACTAGACTAGTGCATATCAGTATACCAACTATATCAATAAATGGTGTAGTCAGCTCAAGTCACTCCATCTCGATTGAGTTTTTTTTTCCGAAATATTGAATTTAATAATTAATTTGATGTTTTTATCCATTTTAACTTTAAAATAATGAATTCAAATAATCATAATATGCTTAGAGACTGAAAAGAATGTGACATTGATCAAATATGATATGTAATATGATAATTTTTTGATACATTTACGCACCTTTTAGCTTACAAGTTATGATCTGATGTAGTATGAGCTTTTTTAATAAGTCATCAAATAAGAACTCCTATAACCAATGTAAATGACTAACTTTGAATATACAACCGACTGCATGCGATTTATGTTTATCCTATATTGTTATAGTTTTATAGTGCCCAGATTTCAAAGTATATATATGTGACAAATAAGGTAAATATGTATGTAGAGTCGTGTTTGAAATTTCCAATTTATACCGATCCGGTACAAGACGAAATCACTGTAGTATAATGTCGGTTCAGGCGAAATAACTGTAGCACAATATCGGTTTGCACTGTTTATACTGGTCCAACTGCGCCGGACCAAGTCACCGGATCAGCTTTTAAAATCATGATGTAGAGTAGACATTTACTTCTAAAATGGGTTGTGGCCGTTTGTAATTCATGTTTGGATCATAGGAGGTGACCTAGTTTCACGTTATAAAATTTTATCGGTGTAAAGTCGATTTCGTGTGTAAAATATATAAATAGACTAGTACGAAGTGGTCTGATGGTGAAACGGTGCACTAGCTAGCATATACTGGCACTAAAAACTTTGGTTTAAATAATTAACTTTTGATACTTTAACTTACTAATAAATTATTTATATAAGATTATTTACTAATGACTCTAATTAAACTAAACTATTTGATGTTTAAATGCTAAACATTGCCTAATTTAAGTAAATTAAAAATAGAATGATATAATTACCTCTATTTAACTATAATCAGTTCTTACTACTTATTTTAGGAGTATGTGACATTTCTACTCCTTTTGGCTTTGGCTTCATGACTCATCACTAGTCATGGTTGATTTGTGAATTAGTAACAACAGTAGACTAATTGCAAGCAATGATGATAGGACCGAGTATGATAAGGATGAACAAAATGTGCTAGGCCAGAAATGGTAGGTGACATGGGTGTAGGTTTCTCCTTATTCCATTAGTGGATTTCTTCATTGTTTGGTTGGAGAACTGTGGGGGGTTGTTAGCTGGGTTGTGGAGTGTGTCCAATAGGATCTGTTGTCACGCCCCGGCGGAAAGCCAGCTATCTTTAGCTGAGGGTTCCCCAGGGAGATGACGATGTTGACAGGAACCAAAGAACTACAATAATCACATATCATTTATTAAATAATTAATCCAAACTTAACATCAAAAGTTTTATAACACAATCTCTAACAACATACTATCCAATACGTAAAAAATTAACTGAAATAAGAGCTAAAAGACCATCTGAACTCAGGCTGGTATCTGCTATCTACTCTAGCCCTTCCAGAAGCTAACTCTGTACCTGGAAGAGAAACAAAGGAAGGTAGCAAAACGCTAAGTAGGAATCAACAAAGTGGTGAGGGAGTCAAATAACATGATATCCAATGACAGAAACAACGATATACAAATAATATAAAGAATATCGTGTAAATCATCAAGCTGGCCAATAGATCTCAATCAAGAGCTGCACTCATTTTCAGAGTGTTTCCACTGTAGCTCACACAGTGGAACGACTGTCTTAAACAATCTAGAGTGTTGTGTCCAACACCTGGTATCCGTAGTATTGTCCCGAAGAAACTGGTGGTACCCTGACCGGCAACCATAGCCCGATACGCGTCGGAACAATATCTCACACTAACAGGCCACTGGAGAATAAATCATCCTGTCCATAGGTCAATATATCATGACTTTAACATCCCAGATATTAACTGTTCCACATACTCATATGTTAATATCATAGATACACAATTATTCAACCATGCTCATATGTCAATATATTAGATATCTCAATACAACGTTATTAACCATTCATACATAAACAAAATATGACCAAATGAATAAGATAATTGAGGTCAATAGAATATCTGAAACAAAATAAGCAGACGAATCAATTAGATATCAATGTCAATAAATTCAAATCAAAGGAATAAGCTATAAATCATATAGGTTCTTGACACCGTAACAAAGAAGTATGGTAAGATTCCTACCTCAAGCGCTGATATCTTGAATCCTTTTGAAAAGCCAACAAATTGTTTATCAAACGATGCAAGCCGACTAGTATATCAATTACTTTGTAACATGAATCTGTACATAAACTCTATCAATAAGTACTCTAACTTGAAAACCAAGACTATCAACAGGTAGAACACATCCCTAAACCTAGAGAACCAGCCTTAGATCCAGTGAACCGGACCTAAAACCCACTGAACCAGACAGAATTGCAGTGAACCGATCAAATTCACCCTAAACCAAGTCAGACTGACACTTAGAACTCAAAATATATAAGTCAGACACACTGGATATCATTGGATAGGAAATTTCATAAGCTTTCCAACGGCTACCTGAACCGGCCTAGATTCGACCGAATTAGGGTCGAACCGGTCCAAATTCAAGCACCGAACCGAAATTGGAATTGAACCGCTCAATCCTGCTGAACCGGTTCAAATCAATTTCACACTCAGATGGCCGGTTTATCTCTAAATAAACCGCTCAAACCCTAAAAATTGAACCGGACCCGCCATTCACCTGCGCCGCCCGATCGCCGCCATGCAAGTCCGGAGGCCTTGCGTCCGTTGCTTGCGCCGGCGAGCTCCTGAGGGCGCGTCGAATGTTCATTCGCCCCCAAATTTCGCCAGAAGACTATCTACGACGAAAGGAAGCTCCACGAGCTGCGGTGAGCTTTTGATGCACGGTCGATGCACCTAAAGCAGCCGACGATATCGACAGTGGCGCCGCCTCCTTCGATACACAAAACTTAACTAAAACCCACTAAAACTTCATTGAAACAACTAGGAAAGAAAGGATACCTTGCTACGACGTTGTATCGTAGCCCAGAACAGAGAAATCGTATCGACGGAAGCGCTGGAAGATTGGAACAAGAGGCGGCGGTGCTTGAATTCAGGCGACTGATTTGAGTTCGATTTCTCCTTCCTGGCGGCGCGTCCAAGCTCGAAGATACTCTAGGGTTCGTCTCTCGCCAACGAGAGCAGAAGTCCTCTAATATATGCCCTAGACGTGTCCCAGAATAGCAAGCCGCCGCCGCCGACTCGTTCGCCGAGAAAGTCGGGAAAGACAACGAGTTGACTCGGCAATTCCGAAATTAACTCAAAGTTGAAATAACTAAATCCCGTTCGCCAACTCCGCAGCCGCATTGACAAGGCTAATCAATCAATATCAATTCAGGAAAATTATACTCTACTCACCTTATTTGAAAGGATGCTTCACTCTTGAATCTCATTTCTCAAACAATTTACTTACCAGAATCTTATAATCAATAGCGGAATATCAAATATGAGGATATATATCAAGGAAATAAATTCAACACAGACAGTAATTAATCCATTCAAGCATTGGTATAAGACCATCTACAACATAAATCATCAATATAAAATCACACATTATCATCAAAAACATTATGCATCAGAAAGTATATATAATCTGAGTATGATTCAAAATTCATTTAGACATGCACATGACATCGTATCATAAATCAAAGAGTCAAGACCAATACAATATCCATGAAATAAAATATTAAATAAAATAATCTCCTCTACATAAAGAATGCATCATCCTCGATACAATAAACGAGTAATTAGAGAGTTAGAGAAAAGATACTCACAAAGCGCTACTCGTCCGTACTATCGCCCGAATTGCTCTCGGAGCTATCCTCTTCCTGGTAATTGTAACACAAAGTTCATACACAAAATATAGATAATGATCAAAAAGGGAAAACAATTCTAAAATCATTATATAAGATTCATAGTGTAACTCCTAAAAGCAAATAACTAACCTATACTACCAAGAAGTGAAATAACACAAATAAAAACTGTGAATGAAAATGAGAAATAGTGCTTGGGTTGCTTCCCAAGAAGCGCTAATTTTAACATCGCTAGCTCGACGAAAATCAACCCTGATCAAGTAACGGCTCCTCGAATCGTATTTGTATGCTTTCCTTGTTTTGTTCTTTGATCTCTGAATATATAAGGCTTATCCCAAAAATAGTGTTTTACTTTAGCTAAGAATTTCTTTCTTCCCTTATCTTCATCAAACAAGTTGGAACCATACTATATAGTATTAAATAAAGGAATGCTGGATGGCTATGATGGGAGTGTGAACAAAGTCTCGTAAACGAACATCTGGATTTGAATTTTTTGGGTTACTATTAGTAGATTGAACCATTTCTAGGTCACGTTGGGTGAAGGCGTGATGCAGATATTGGGTTACTAGGACACTAGATCGCATGAGTAATTGCAAATGCTGAGAGACTATTAGTGCTTTATCTTATAGAAAATATAATAATATTAGAATTCAGCACTTTGCTACTGTAGTAATGAATAAAAAAATGCTGATCAGTTTAAACCAAAAAGACTAGCATAATTGTATAGACTTTAGCGCGTCGTTGGTGGTATACATGGATAAACTTGTATTTGTGAATTTTGTTTTTTGCTTTCTTTTGTGTACATTTTCTAGAAAATATTTATTCAGATATGAAATAGTGCAGGTGTTGCTACCTTTTCCAGAAGATCTTGAGTTATTTTTATTGTTCTAGTTTCTCTATTATTTGTAAATTCTTTTACAAACTAATCATACATTTCAATGCAACAGAGACAGACCGATACTACCCAGTTCATGCAGACGTCAATGTGGTCAGGATTGCTTCCTGGGGCTGAAGGACAAGTGAAGAGATCTGATTCTGGAGATAGCCCCCTTGTCAATTTAGTCAAGAGCGCTACCTCTGCAATTATGTCAAACCCTATATGTTTGAATCCGTCATCTTTCCTTGTCATGTCAAAACAAGCAGAAGCTGCTGGTACACAACAACTTTCATAAATACCATCTTTTTTCCACTGCTTTCTTATATTTATGTTTTATCAGTGATGTCCAATGTGGATGCATCATAATTGATTGGAAATCTCACAGTTGGTTAAGAAGGACCAAATAGATAAATTTACACACATTTGGATGATGGTGACCATAAGTTGTGGCTGTAAAATATTATATGGCCATATTAGACCAAGATATTTTCAAAATTTTGGTTACTCTTGGATGAAGTCCTATGTCAGACCAGAGTGATAAATCCCAGGTCAGATCTACTGATTCACTGTTATTACTTTCTGATCCTACATTTACATGGGGCAAGCAGCAAATTCTGATGAAAAATTACATGGCTTGGCCAGATTCATTTATTAAATTGATCGAACAAACCAGTTCAACCAGTACGACATTTCTACTACATAGTCCGACGCAAAAATGTTGGGAAGCTATAGTTTGTAGATAGGTAAGAACATCATGGGACAGAAGAAAGAGGAGCTAATCTATAGAAAAGTAAGAACAGGATCTTATCCAGACAGTGAAATCTGGGATTTTAATTAAACGAGATTTATTAAGGCATGCAAGTGGCATTTTCTACTGCAATAAATTAAATCTTAAAAATAAACTAATGTCAGAAAGCCTGAAATGCATGTGCTGCAGTAAATATTTTCCTCCATTCATGACCTACAGTTGCAATTGGATGTTTTACATCTATTTGAAACTCTGAAGTTGACACTCTCTGGTGCATGAGGTTTTGCCTATTGGCTGGGTTGGTGAAGATTTATTCGGAATATGAAAAAGATTTTTTAATATAGAAAAAAGATCACGTGTATTGAAATTTGGGTCGACTTGCATGTAGACACTGAAATGAATATATGGCTAATCCAAACAATTACCACTTGTAATTTTAAATTTGCTTATTATTGATTTGCATTAATAAATAATTATTTTGTTCTCTATTATAATTTATGGAAGTCCATATTAAAATAACAAGGTAGGCCTATAATATCATGATTCTTTTAGCTTGGCTCTCTTCATTGAAATGCTCGATCAAGAGTACTATTCATTGAAAAAGATAAGTCTCGTGTAATAATTTGGAATAAAATATTTTATCATGCCATTATACAACTTGCTATTGTAAGATGGTTACTGATATGTACTTTTGTGGCTAATTGTGTTCTAGAGTTACAAGCCTCCTTAACGTTGCGATAGTAAGATAATGTTTAAATGTTCATTCTTCAAAGGACTGCTAAATCTCCTATATCTTTAATCTGAGTTGATGAAGAGTTATGGTTGTTTTGTACTCCATTTACGTAGGATGAAAAATCTCCATGTATTCTTGAATAGTTCACAAGCTTATGTCATAGTCTTCATTCATGTCAAATAGTCTTCAACTACTTTCACAAAAAATGGATGTTGGTTTTTTTTTTGTGGTATGGATCATTGTCTATGGCAAATAAAGATACTTTCTGTTGCCTTATATATTTTTTTTCTGATAAATAGATACCGTTTCTTCTTGCCATATTATCTGTGCTATTTCTGGTATTGCTTCTTTGGGCTTGCTCCTTATGATCTGATTGAGGATTTGACATGTCACATTAGAATTCAGGACTAGCAGGAAACTATCCACACTTTTGAGGATAAATGTCCCTTATCTGGAAAATGAATTTTCGTGCAATTAATTATTAGGTATTGCAGGGTGAATCCTTGTGGACGTGATTTTAGTTAGTTTTGATCTTTTATTTCCATTGATTTTTTTTCTGGCATACCAAATTTATCCATTACCAACTTAAACGTTACTGGTATTTAATGACAGACCTAAATTTATTCTGTTACAGATCTCTTGTACAAGTCTAAATTGAGCTCCGGAAGTGTACTTGAATATGCACTTGCTTTCATAAGTGCAGCACTCGACAGACACTACAGCAAATGGAGTGCCACTCCTAAGACAGGATTTATTGACATAACAACTTCTAAAGATTTTTACCGGATATTCAGTGGCCTTCAGTTTGTAAGTTTTTATTCCCTCTATATTACTGTACTGGTACTTTTGTGTGGTTTATGTTATAAAAGATACGAGTAGTATATATTTATATATATATAAATTCTGTTATCTGTATACGGTGACAGAAATTGTAGATTGGAGGAAACTTATGTATACAAACTACAAAGTACTCAATAATAGTGTTTAAGACTAACATATTCTGTAAATCTTGATTGAAGAAAAATGGAGTCTATTATTCAAGGAAATTATAGACAGTACTATTTACTATAAGGTAAGTGATTTTATCATAATCTGTGGCATAGTCAGGAAAAGATTGAATGGCTCAGATGTCGAATAATCGTGTGCGTAATTGTTTAGGCACACCTACACATCACCGTTCATCTGATGCGAATCTTAAAGCTGCTGAACTGTACAGTAAAATCCCCTCTCCGTTTCCGTTAACAGTTGGCGTCTCCCAGGAAAAATTTCCTCTAACTAGGGTTTAGCAAACCTTGCCCTATCACTTTCATCATTTCTTCTCTTCGCGCCCTCACATTTCTTCTCTTCGCACCCTCACCTTTCTTCTCTTCTTGCCCTCTCACTTCCTAACCTTAAACCCTAACTCTAACTTGCATTCGTTGGGTTTCCCTCCGAAGTTGCTTCACAGAGGGAACTTCTCTTGCCACCCTATGGTTTTCACTGTTCGACCAGCTTTTCTCTTGCATTTGCTGGGAGCTTGAAGCATTCGCTGCGCTCTTCGAAGCTACTCTCACCAAGCTCTTCTCTTGTCGGCCCTACGGCTTTCACTGATCAACGAAGAGGAGACAGAGGAATCAGAGCCCTCTCACTTCCCAACTTTAAACCTTGTATTCGCTAGGAGCTGTTCAAAGCTGCTTCACTGAGCAAATCGTAGCTGCTTCATTGAGGGAATCTTCTCTTGCCGGCCCTACGGCTTTCACTGATCGACGAAGAGGAGACATAGGAATCAGAGCCCTACCCTCATTCGTTGGCTCTGAAGTTGGTATGTCTCAATAAATTCTTAAAGCATTTTTCCTAACTTTCTTGCAAAATTTTTTGAAATTTTTTTATGGTAGTAATTTAGGCCGTATGTCAGAAACTTTGATATAAACCTACTGAAAAAATAAATATACAAGTTGTATGTGTGGGCAAGTGATGGCTCTAGTGTATATGAATTTCTATGAAACAGAAAGGTGTAGAATAAAATTAGAGTTGCTATTTTAACCGGCCTTTCTTTTTGCATATTAACATCTCTTGTTCCAACAATCATCTTCTTCTCTAACAGGCGACGACTGATTGCTAATCCATTAAATTCCTGTTGGTAAAATACCTCATATGGCAGCTCTTTATCAAAAACTACCAAATCTTCACCTTGTAAGCCTAAGATAATTTCCACATGTTTCACACTAAACTTCAGCAAATTCCCATTGATATTGAATGTGTTGGTTTCAGCGTCCCACCTTGTTATTAAATACTCTATAGTCATCATATCCAATGATATATTTGGACCAGCCAATAGATGCCCAAATGGTGTATCATTCAACTCATTCTCTAAGTGAGGAGACAATTGTTGTAAACTCTTGTGGAGTCTAGTCATTGAGCATCTACTCAACATGGGCTGCCAGCTTTGTTTGATTTTTTTTCTTTGCCCATGTTGTGTTGCTCTTGGCTTGCAAAGGTACTCTTCTGAATCCGTGTCACTTGAACTCATTGTTTTTCTTTGCCCATGTTGTGTTGTTCTTGGCTTGAGAATATACTCTCCTGAATCGGTGTCACTTAAACTATATGAATCTGTGTCACTTAAACTATATGTTGACCCCTTATGATTATCTAATCTTTCAGTGAGCAGAACACATATATGCCAATTTCTATCAAAATTTCTTCTATGCACTGAAAAATTCTAAAATGTGAGAAATTGCACAAAGATTAAATTAAAATACATTATCATGCCAATTAGCTAACCAATGTAATTGCCCACGCATACAACTGGTATATTTATTGTTTTAGTAAGTTTATATCAAAGTTTCCAGCATACAGCCTAAATTACTACCATAAAAAAATTTTAAAAAATTTTGCAAGAAAGTTAGGAAAAATACTTTAAGAATTAATTGAGTCATACCAAAAAAATAGGCCAACGAATGGGGGTAGGGCTCTGATTCCTCTGTCTCCTCTTCGTCGATAAGTGAAAGAGCTTCGAAGAGCTTGGCAAATGCGCGAGCTCCCAGCGAATGCAAGTTATGTTTTGAGATTGGGAAGTGAGAGGGCGAGAAGCGTCGATCAGTGAATGCTTCGAGCTCCCGCTCCCAGCGAATGCAACAGACAAGCTCAAAGCAAGGTCTCTCCTCTTTGTCGATCAGTGAAAGCCGTAGGGTAGCAAGAGAAGTTCCCTATGTGAAGCAGCTTTGAAGGGGAACCCAGTGAATGCAAGTTAGGGTTAGGGTTTAAGGTTGGGAAATGAGAGGGCGTGAAGAGAAAGCAGGCGTGAAGAGAAGAAATTTCAGGGCGCGGAGAGAAGAAATGATGCAAGTGACTGGGCAAACCCTGGTTAGAGGAAATTTTCCATGAGAGAGGCGCCATCTGTTAACGGAAGCGGAGAATGGTTTTACTGTACTGTACCGTTCATCTTTAAGATTCACACCAAATGAATGGTGATGAGAAGATGTGCCTAAACAATTAGTCACACGTATAAAATTTTCCCGCATGGGGAGCATGGGAATGCCATTCAAAACGGCAGTTGCTGAGGTATGCTATTTATAGCACCAGGTAAGATGGATGCTTCAAATTTCTTGATCGGTGAAAGTTGAAACTTAGAAACAAATATAATAAAACTCTTGGCTATGCAACACACAAGTCGGGGAGATAAAGAAGAAATATCAATAATATCACTAATGAAAAGGTATGTATTACAATACTCTATGCCATTAGATAAGATTTAATGACACGTAATAACCACATATTAATAAAACTTAGTCAACCAGTAACCCTACAATTAATAAGGACCATATAATTATACTAATTAATTATACACCTAGTATATCAATTTATTAGTTAGTTATATCATTTTCCTCCAGCAAAGAAAACTTGATTCACAAATGGTTAAATTTAAGCCTCATTTGAGCATCATTTGTGAACATAAGTCCAATTGATGTGGTGTGATTGCAATGGTTCATTAAATGACTATAGTAACCCTACAATTAATAAGGACCATATAATTATACTAATTAATTATACACCTAGTATGTCAATTTATTAGTTAGTTATATCATTTTCCTCCAGCAAAGAAAACTTGATTCACAAATGGTTAAATTTAAGCCTCATTTGAGCATCATTTGTGAACATAAGTCCAATTGATGTGGTGTGATTGCAATGGTTCATTTAATGACTATAGTCGCACAAAATAAGCATGCTTACCGCTGTGGAGAATTGCACAACGAAAAAGCTACATGCGGTGGGAAATCTTCCATAAGGCTACATGTGTTGGTATGAAGAATTTGGTCTCTGCGAGTAGGTGCGTCATGCTGTGTTAGTTCATTGTTGAGATGGGTTTGGGCATGATCCTTTTGATAGTGGCGAAACTTGCTATGGTACATCAATGAGTAATGCATCAAAGACAATGAGATGTTACAAGACCATAAAATGAACCATATCAAACATTTTAATGAGAACACTGAGAAGTTATCCAATGATTGTAAAGGTAAATTGAGAATTTGTTAAGCAAGAGGGATGCTCGCCATTCGACGCTGAGTTCCAAAACAACATTGCTTTGGAGGGGATGCAATGCAAATGAATCAGAGAACTTTTATTTTGACTTGATATATTAATTTAGCATTACCCGGCTTAAATTTGAGGAGTACAAAATGAGATTCAGAAGGGTCATTCACTATCAATACATGGATGGAGTTAAAAGGATCAATTTATGTGAGAGAATCTCAAAAAAAATTATGGGAGCTTTAACATATCTTCTATTGGAGAATATGTAAAGCATTTCTCTATATTGATGTTTGATATTTGAATCATGACTAAGATGACAAGTTCTCTCTTATGGTTTTCAACCACAGGCATCACAAGAGTTCATCAGTGGAATGTAATAAGTATGCCACCCACATAACAACGACAAAGCCGCTGAGAGATTGTGTTACCCAAGTAAAAAGTGAAGACTGAGTCCTCTCTTAATTACTTATCATTTCAGTCTTCTAGTGAGAAAAGTTCTATAGGGAGCTAGGGATGACAAAAATATCCATTTCTGACCTGACTAGGTTTCAGTTTGGGTTTAGGTAAAACCCAATTCATGTGAGTTAGGTTTGGGGTCAGGTATGGGGGATTCCAAAATCCACACAGAACCTGAACCTTAACCTGCCTTGGTACATGTATTTTAATTTTTTTTTATTATAATCTAATTATAATACTTATTTCACCTTATTTTTATTTTATATAATTCTTCTACTTTTCTTAAATAGATAGTTTATAATTTTTAATTTTTTAATTTTTTAATTTTTTAATTTTTAAAATTTTTATTTTTTTAATTTAAAAAATAGGGTGGGAGGAGGGTTAGGTACTCGGGTTCCTATCAATTACTCGCCTCCCATTAGGTTTGAATTTAGGATAGGATTTCTAAGACCTGATAGTGTAGGGCCGGGTTCAATGATGGTAAAACCTGTCCTTGGTTAACCCTGAACGTTAGTAAATACTCGAAGTCTTATGCCTGTAAGTAAGGATGTTCACAATTCAGTTGCCCAAATTGCAAACCATTTTTTTCCTAATCCTTTGCTATTAATTTGGAGAAATTTTATTCGGTTTCGAAATTATTACTATTGGCTAACCATTAAACTGATTAACTAGTTTTTTTGGTATGGTTAATAATCAATTTTTTATTAACCAATAATTTCTTTTATATAATTACCCACATAACCTACTTGCATGATAAAAACGTGTTATAGTGTTCTTCAATTAACATAAGTCTGAGTTAATCAGTATTTGTGGGTTTGCCTCTGAATTTGATGGGTCCATGTCACATGTGGTTTTTAAGTTTTAATGGGTAACTTATTTTACCATTTAGTATAATTTGTAGTGATTAATCAATTATTATGCACATTAAATCGGTTTAATTATCAGTCCAACCTATCCTCTAACGAATCTTGAATAATTAACCGACAAAACACAAAAAACTCTCTACTAACAAAACAAAAACTGTTCATTTGGTGGCTATACTTTTCCTTAATTCGTTTTGCATGTTAGGAGAGGTAGCATTGTGATTTTTGCCACTCAAAGAGTTCAAAGAGATGCAAACATTGATTGTATCATATTAGATGCAATGTCCATAGACATTGGGTGTGCATACCCAAGTCAACTTCTAGTGGATGGGACAAGAGAGTTGTGATAAAATGTTACTTGAGAATCCAAAGGACTTAGCTCCAAATTGAGAGGTTGATCACCAAAGTAGGTTGGTGTCTCCATGTTTATCTCTAGTTTACAATCAAGATGCTCCATCGGATTCAAGAAAAGCTTGGTGTGCATGTGTAGGAAACCAACAATAATGCAAAATCCTTAATTTGAAAAATGAGAGACTCCTTGTCTTAACAAGGAGGGTGCCAACTCAATTTTTTGGGAAAAGTTAAATATAGAAGGCAAAATATTTTACCTTGGTGGTTGCTGTGCAGCTGGTTGATCGAGACAATGCATGATGCTTTAAGGGTAAAGAAACAACATTCTCAACATTCAATGTTGTGCGTACGTTCTAAGGGGCAAGGCAGGTATAAATGGATTATGACACGCTATCACTCTTGTAGAAAAGGCGGTGAGCTCTGTGCTCGTCCTTATGTTCTAAGGGGCAAGGTAGCTATAAATAATCCGCTGTCCACTCCCTGTGTCCACCATCCCCCTCCTTCCCGGCTCCGGAGGAACTGGCCGGTCCTCAATCACTGGTTAGAAGTACTTGAAGTGCAAGGCCCCCCAATGGAGTTGCAGAATTGATCAAATTGTTTTATCGTTTCCAGTGCTAGCTCAACGTGAGAAGGGTAGTATCAAAACCAATTATCCTCAACATCCCAATGGAGTTGATCTGGAGGATCGGACGGATCAACATGAGGATACCCAATTTGTAAACTTAGTGTGGCTGAGCATTGCAAAAGGCAACTAAGTCACTAGTGGCTAAGAGCGCTAAACAACATGGTGATTTAGAGGATTGCAGAATTGATCAAATTGTTTCATCGTTTCCAGTGCTAGCTCAACGTGTTTGGTTCAAAATGGGAAGGAGGTCTTTGTACTTATTCATAAGGTGGTATAGGACTCACGAAACTGCTGAAGAGAAAAGATTATATTGAGACCTTGTGCACAACAAAAAAGACTTCCCATCAAATCTAATGTAGGTGGTGATCATCTATCACATGCAATTTCAACATTTGTAAGTATGAAAGATTTCTCGCCGAGGGGCTAAAGTTACGCCTTCATGCTCGAGAGATGATATGAAGCAACTGCAATTCCCATGCCGCCTCATTTTGTGGAGATGCAAGTTGGGCATAGTTTTTGTGAAAGATAGCAGCCATGCGACCAAAGTAGATGAAGAATAAACAATGTGGACGATACTTTTTAGTTCTACCAGTGGTGTTGAGGCTACTATATGTGTTTGCGTTTGAACCAACTTGAAGATAGAGAGTATCCACTATAGAGAACATCAAGGCTTGAGTGGGGAGAATGTTAAGTGTTGAGAGGTGCACAATCTATTTTATGTAATAGACCTTAACGTATGTGTGTATATTAAACAATTGAAGAGAGAAAGATTCTTACTTGAGAGGTACAAGTACATATTGTTTGTGAATAATGCTGTAGAAATGAGAAAAGATTTGAAAAGCATAATACACACAATCCTTACCATTATTAGTATGGATAGTTTTAACATAGGAATGAAACTAGGTTTTTATTTCTTGATAAAACATTTGGAGAAATCAATTATACTTGACTGACTGTTCAAGTTTAAATGAAATATCCATATCATACAAGTAAAGTCATCAATATAGGTTTAAAGTAGTTATTAAAAGAAATTGATAATATCATATTTGTGCAATTGTACCCAAATGCTAGTGTATTAGCTCAAAGGGAGAGAAACATTTGCTATGACTGCTGAGGGAAGGAACATGGTGATGTTTACATAGTTGGCAAGCTTCACAAACACAACTAGAAACATACACATGGGATAGTTTTGTTGTATTTTAGTGGGAAAGGGATATCCGAAGTCACTATATCACTAATAGGGTGTATTAGTGATGGAGAGAAAATAGATAAGGCAGAGGAGATATGATTTGCAAATAGATGCCATCAAACTTCATTCTCTCCACCAATCATATGATTTGTCTACAACTTCATGAAGACACAATGCGTGGGAAAAATATTACAAGACAATAAGGATTGAGTAAGGCCATGGAATAAAAAAATTAGTTTGTATTGACCTATGTACCAGTGATATAATATATATATATATATATATATATATATAATATGGTTTTAAATCTTAGTTCATGCTCCTTTCTCAAACTAGTGGTATATATTGGAGATACCAATAGTGAAGTGTATCTATATACCAATATATGGTATGCTAGTACCGGTCTATACCTATACAACATGGACCTATTTTAAAACTACGATATAAATAGTACTAAAATCATTGACTGTAATAATTATACCATTAGAAAATTTAATAGAATGAATGTATGAGACTTGTGGAAGTCAAAGAAAAGACTATAGTCACCTATCAAAATATAAGAGGCCTAGTAATTGATGATCCATGAGGTACGAGAGGAGTCTTGAGAAGCTATATTAGTAATTGCTATGAAGATAGTCTTAAATGAGGGCTTTGTGAAACCATGGGTAGCTGATGAATCCTGTGTGGTTCTTGATCAAGGCTTGAATGCTGCGCTCCTCAAAGATATTCCAACTAATCCTCCATGGATAGCTGATGAATCCTGAGTGTTTCTTGATCAAGGCTTGAATGCTGCGCTCCTCAAGATATTCTAGCTAATCCTCCTTGTGGAAAGAGTTATCTTGGTTCCTCTCCCAAGGCTCTTCACCGAGGTATCCCTAGGGACAGTGAATGAACTGCCAAACTGTGACTTCCAAACTACTGCTCATCATCGTTATGCTTAGTGGCCACAACAACTCTCTCAGCCATAAATTAGCTAAATAAAACCCGATTCCAAACTGGCCAATTATTCTAACATCAACACCTGCAGTGAGCACTTTACGAAGTCCTTGGTCCCTGAACTAGTGATAGTGCCGAGGTTGTTATCAAGATTGGACTTCGTCACTTATGTCACTATCAATGATGGATAAGGTATTGGTGACATTGTAAGGCATAATGCGAATAAAGAGTTTCAGCTGGGTGGTTGCTTTTATCTGTAAGGCTTTCAAATGGGATCTTGTTTGGTGCATCAAAAAGTTGATGATGAGCTTGCGGAGGAAGATCTCCTTATTGGAGTATAATGTACTATTGATGAGGCTGAGAAGCTGGTTAATCACATCATGGAGAACAAATTTCTCTATATCAGCCGTGATGGTTTGGATATGGGCAGAGCTCGGGGTGAAGGGGTTATGTTGTCTGCTTGATTCAGTCATGGTTTCCAATTGGTCTTGTGAGCGATAAAAATGTGTAAAACATTGAGGGCGACGGTTATCCTGTTGAGCAGGAGAGGACGTCAGCGCAAAGGTTGATGAAAGTATAAGATGAAAATATTAAAATGATAAGATATAGGAGGGATTTGTCTTTGTTGCCCGTTTTTACTAGCAGAATTATCAATGACAATAGCTTGGAATTGCTAAAGAGAGAAGAAGATCCTTGCTTTGATGCCAAGATAGAAACTAATATGGGTTGAATGAAATATACATTACAAATGTATTCCATGCTTAGAGTATTTTTACACAAATTGAGGAAGAAAATATTTACAAGTAATGTAGAACATAGAAGTAGCTAAAAGAGTAATGGTGAGCATTGTGATAATTATGATAACCAACAACAATCATTTTTATCAACTGTTGGATCAGTACTTTTTGGGCACAATCCTAGTATTTTCTTTTGAATTGAGATATTTTGTTCAAATAAGATTACCAATTAGGTAAGGACAACAACGGACTGAGAAAATGGTAGAAAGCCAAAAAGCCTCAATGTGATATTGCGGATATCATTGCCGCAAATTGCTAAAGCCATATATAGCGGTTGAAATGTATTTTATATATAAGTTATATTCAAATAAAAATAAGCTACATAACAATAAAATAAGTTGTATAAACAAAGGAGTCATAAGTTCAATTTTTTAATCTTCAAAACCAAGGTTAAAAAATAGACATGGTACTGGTTTTTAAAACATTGTCAAAACATAATAATGGGAATACTAAACAAAGACAAAGTTCAAAACAACATACTGAAAACACTAAACAAAGATTAAAAAAACACTGGGGTTCCTTTCTTTTTTATAAATCATTGCCTAGTATTTGTATATATTTTAGGCCCTCCAACTCATGAAGCCCATGAAGCCCCATAAACATCTTCAAATATCTTTGCATTCCTAGCATTATCTTCATCACCCTATGTCTTCCTAAGTCCTAACTAACCACTCATTACACTTATCAATGTCGTGTACAATCTTTGTTTTTTCTGCGATGCTTCAAATCTACAAAAATACTATGACACTGTCATAACAGTAGAGGAAAAAATGAAATGATTACAAAATGACAGTGAGGGTAAAGATAATATTTAATAGTCTTTATAACCCTTTATGTTATGTGATGCCCTATCTATTGGACAATCTTGCATGATAAGAGTTTAGCCGACTAAGAAATAAATTGATTTGACAAGTGAAGTAAATGTTATAACCACATTGAAATGGAACTAGAGAGGTTTATTACCTACGTCATCTGCTAGTGATTTAGTATTAATTTATGAGACAAATTATACCACTAACTACTATGATCGCTTGAGAAATTTTCTCAACAAAGGTTCTAAGTTGTAGGGCTATGACTGAGTGTACACATTTAATTTTACGGCGTTAGGAAGTATGGTTTCTGTTAATGATCAGCAATCTATAGTTCCGGCTGCAGTAGCCACTAAAATGACTACGTTGAACTACATTTGCAAATATATCCTAATCTAGAAGGGTATTGAGCTATTACATAATTACCAAAAGCCTCGTGGTAATGAACTTCTCATACGACAGATATTGGAGATGTGCATTTTCATTCCTCGAATGTGAAAAGTTTTCACCGTACTTTCAGGAATATTTAGAGAGCACAATGCTTGATCTGTCAAAGCGACATGAATTTTTAGGCGACTCTGTTGCATGGGCCGGGTGCACAATTATCTACTTGCTTGGACAACAGCAGCACTTTGAGCTGTTCGATTTTTCTTACCAGTTCCTAAACGTTGCGGAAGTAGAAAGTGCCACTTTCTTACAACCTCTGTCTTCTGATCGAGCCAAGGCAATCTACAATTTGCAGGTATTATAATTCTATGAGGTTATGACCTCTCATTCTCATATACTATGCAAGATAAGGTCGTGATAAATTTGTGCCATTAAAACAAAAAATATAGGTCGATTGATGTTTGCAAGTCTATTTTTATGAAAAACAACTGATTCTTGTAATATTCTGTTAATACTCTATCAAAAAAGGTTCTTTGGAAGACCTTTGGTTGACAAAATAGACGGGGAACGAAAATTGCCGAAGAAACTTTGATTTTTCTTTGATGATAGCAACACTAAAAGCATGCAGCTAGCCTTCTGATGCTACTTTCTTTCTGTTTTTCACAAGGGATATGAGAACCTGTTGGAAGCGATGAAGAAATCTAGGAGATTGAACAATCATGTGTTCAGCATGTTGAGAGCCCGCTGCCCTCTCGAGGATAAGACAGCATGTGCAATCAAGCAAAGCGGTGCGCCTTTGCATCGGGTTAGATTCGTGAATACCGTATCGGCCTTTGAGACTCTGCCTCAAAAAGGTGCCTGAAGTTTGTTTATTACTTTCTTTCATATCTCACAATGTGCATATCATGAAAATAGGATTACATGCATGAAGCTTTGGCATTAGTAATGGTGTATTGCTTCTATAATACGAAGTGCTGAGAAATTGCACTGATTAGTATTGTCTTTGTAAGTGTTGTATTATGTAAAACATCAATTAATTGAGCATTTATGTGGCGCAATCTTGTACACAAAGCACCAATGAGGTAGAACGATTGCATAATTTCTTGGGCATAAAGTCTAAATTTCGATGGATATTCTCTTACAGACTGTTTTGGGGCAAAACTAGCTCTGGCTCTGTAGACAGGTATCTTAATTGAGCCGATGTACCAAAATCAACTAGAGTGACAACTTTTTTCGCATCAGTTTTGAGGCTAAGAGGTCTTCAAATGGCAAGTAGGGTATTTCAAGCTGGAATTGGAGGTAATGAAGACGATGTGCGTTGCCATGCACCACGTATGTTTTTTTTTTTTGTTTTTTCGGCAACATAGATTGTAAAAAATCTTACCAAGAAAATATTACATACAAGGCTCACTTCATGCACGCGTGCATGGTAAATCAAATCAAGATGGCTATCAACTAGGGACAGTATAAAAAATCTATTCCCGCCCCAACTCGACCCACCCCAACTCACCCTAATTCGATTTGAGTTGGTTGGCGTTTGAGTTGGGTTCGAGTAAAATCCAACTTATAGAAGTCGGGTTGAGGTTGAGTATTAGATTTTTACTATCTGCTCTAAATCTGACCCTAAACTTGACCCTGACCCACCCCCACCTCTAAAAATTAAAATATTAAAACCCTAACCCTAACCGTAATCTATTATCTTATCTTATCTTCTCTCCTCTCCTATTCTCCCCTCTTCCTTCTCTCCTCAACTCTTCCAGCTCTCCCTCCCCTTCTCATGCACCTTCCCCTTCTCTCCCTTTCTTTTCCCCTTTTGCCCTTGCTCCTCTTGCGCTAGTGTTGTTGTCACCCTGCTCGAGCTTGTGTCGACCATGTCGCCCTTGCCACCTATGTTGCTTCTTGTGTTGCCTATGTTGTTTGTGTTGCCCATGTTACTGCTCCTATTGCCATGCTGCCAATGCCACCACATCACCTATGCATTGCCTCTACCACCTATATTTTACTGTAGGGTTAGGGTTCCCCATGAGTACTTGATTCCCTGACAAGGTTGGGTTTGGGATGCTTGTTTTTAACCCTGGCAAGTTTGGGGTCGTGGTTGAGTATAATATTAGGGTGTCAAGGTCAAGGTTGGGTTTGACACTCCCCCGCCTGACCCGTTGTCATCCCTACTATCAACATGGTTAACATTATAGCTGTTTGTCAAGCTATATTTGAAAGATGTCTAGACATCTAGTATCAAAAAGGGCAAAGAAAGTTATCCAAATAAAAATTCTCTAATACTTGTGTTGTTGGATGAAATAATTATTTTTTTCATATACCTTTTCGATTTTGTACAATCCTCATATGGTAAAGGATGCGTGATAATAATTTCGCCAGCTATAGGAGTAAGCTCACTGCCTTGAGAAAAAAAATGTGATCATAACAAATCTCATTTATGTGAGCATTCGGTTCGGTTTATTCAGTTTTTATTAATTACCCAAAATTTTGGTAAATTCAGTTTGATAAAAAAAAAATCAATTTCGATTTCAGTAATAAGTTTTGTAAATTTTAGTTTTCGGTTTTAGTTTTAATTTTTATTTTTTTGATTTGATAAAAACTGAATTTATCGATTTATATATAATAAAATATATAATATATAATATTATATCATAATCTTATTATAGTATAACTAGTTATTAAGAGTCTAAAACCTATCACCTAATATCTAATAACCTAATTACTCATCATATAATTAACTAAATCCTTAATAATTTAATTTTTTGATAAATTATTAAATTTATCGAAAATATTTTGATAAATTCGGTTTAGTAACATTTTGATTTTTAGGAAATTCAGTTCAGTTTTAGTTTTAAAAATTTCGGTATAAAAAATTTTGATAAATTCAATTTTGATTATTTTTTTTTTTTCGAATGCTCACCGTTAGACACTAACAATGCCACAATACTTATGCTTAGCGTTGAACTAAGTTGTCATATATAGTTAACTAAAAAATAATTATAAAAACAGGTTGTTACAGTGACTTTAATCGTTTAGGTTTAGCACACATGATCTCATGATTCGCGTCACTACATTTCTATTAAAATTCTCGATTGACTCGAGCCCAGTGTAAGCCCAACGACATCCACGTCGAATCTGTTAGTGGTATCTAACCTTAGATATTTTCTTTTTCTACCTGTCCCCCATAAAGATTTCCCGTCTTACTCAACAAAGAGTTGACGTGAGCCCTTGCAAATCTGCAAGGTGGTAGTGTCTTGGGTTAATATCTTTCTTGTGCTTTTTTTTTTTTTCGTTTCTCTGATATCGACGTGTAAGAATAGTAACGGGAGGAGTCGGGGACAGTTTTACTATCCTAACTTGATCTCGATTTTTTCAAACTTAATAGGTTTAGAAAACCTAATCTCACACTCAATTTCACAAGAAAATTTAATTTTAATCGACTTAAAAAATAAATATATATTATAAATAATATATTCAAAATTAATTTTTATAATATATTCATAATATATAAATAAAAATATTTTATATAAATAATTTTTTTAAAAATATTAAATTATTATAAATTTAATAACTAAATTATAATTTAAAATAAATAAATTTATCATTTTAATAATTACGACAGATTTTAAGTTCAAAACTGGATATTTAAATTTTCATATCCTCAATCCCGATCTGATTTTATCCAATCGAATTTTACCCGAACCCGAGATGATTTTTGTTATCGAGTCCGGGATGCATCCCTTTCATGAGTTATATGTCGGGCCTACAAAGTACGAGAGGAAAGAAAGGGGCAACAGGTACAGAACGTGGAACGCCGGCTGGCCGGCTGCCTTTTATCCACGTGTCGCTCACGCCTCCGGAGTCGGCGGCGTGATTTCGTAACTCGGAGTTACGCGTGAAGATTTTGAACGGAGTAAGCGCAACCGACACGTGACAAGATGCTGCCGACGTGGTGACCGGCTATCAGCGGTGCAGCTTCCCACATTTAATGTGCCGCGGGCGGCAAGCTCCTCTGTGCTCTGCTGTATCGTTACTCTTTACTCCTGATGCCAGTGATCGTCTTCCCTGGCGCTCTGCTCCCTCTGGTGGTGCATACTGCATGTGGCGACGGCCTCTTCCCTCCATTGACTTCGATCCTTCTGTAAGTCCTCTCTCTCTCTCTCTCTCTCTCTGTTATTCGATTTTGCACTTCACCGACATTTTACTCATTTTCGATGCTTCATTATTGTCCTCTCGCTTCATCTCGATCTTTATCAAATTAAGTGATATCTGAGTGCTAAAGGGAGTGGAGAGTTTTGTATTGGCATCGGTGAAGTCGAAGCTGTTATTTTTGTCTGTTGGGTCGGGCAATGTGACCTTGGATTTATTTACTTTGGAATTTGTGGGATTAGAGTTTTTAATTTTGATTGAACTCCGAGTTCGAGCGAAAATTTTGATGTTTCTAGGCGGTGATTAGTTGGTTTAGGCCTTGGGAGTGTATTGGGCATTTCAATGTGGGTGAGTGGTCGCAGAAACGGCGTCCGGATTTGATCGGAGTTCCTTCCACTGGGTTTGTCCACTTTAGCTAATATTGTGTTACAACTGACCGATGGGACGTCGGACGGCGCCTTTCGCCTATCAGAAGGAGATGGAGAAGAGCAACGTCAAGCCTCCTCCGTCGCGCCTCTGTTTCTTCGCCGCGTTGTCGGCCATGTTCTGGGTCGTGATCTTTTACTTTCATTTCATTGTTCTGAGCGGTAATCCTATCACCAAGCCGGTTCCCTTCTCCACCATCTCGTCCAAACCCAAGTTCATGCCGGAAGCGTACGAAGCGCTCGAACTGCCCAAAATGAAGCCACCGCTCAAATCGAGGTCAGCAGGTTCTGGACATCGAGAAAATGAAGTTTTGCCCTTTTCACGCGCCTCCCGAACCATTGAGAGCAAGGGAGATGCTTGCGGTGGGAAGTACATCTACGTCCATGAGCTCCCCTCGCGGTTCAATGACGACATGCTCAGAGATTGCAGAAAGTTGAATCTTTGGATCAACATGTGCAAGTTCACCAGCAATGCTGGCCTGGGGCCTCCACTCCAGAATGCCCAAGGAGTCTTCTCAGATACTGGATGGTACGCCACAAATCAGTTTGCGGTGGATGTGATCTTCAACAACCGGATGAAGCAGTACAAGTGCTTGACGAATGACTCATCCAAAGCCGCTGCTATTTTTGTTCCATTCTATGCAGGCTTTGACATAGCTCGGTATCTTTGGGGGCACAACATCTCCATAAGAGATGCTGCATCGCTCGATTTGGTCGATTGGCTGGTGAAGAGGCCCGAGTGGAGTGTGATGGGAGGGCGAGACCATTTCTTGGTGGCAGGAAGAATCACTTGGGATTTCAGGAGGCTCACTGATTCAGAAAAGGATTGGGGGAATAAGCTTCTCTTCGTGCCAGCTGCAAAAAATATGTCCATGCTGGTGGTAGAAGCGAGCCCATGGAATGCAAATGATTTCGGGATACCATATCCTACTTACTTTCACCCGGCAAAAGATGCTGATGTTCTCCTATGGCAGGATAGAATGAAGAAATTGGAGCGGAAGTATCTCTTCTCATTTGCTGGTGCACCACGCCCTGATGATCCAAAATCAATTAGAGGGCAGATTATAGATCAGTGCAAAAACTCAAGAGTATGCAAGCTATTGGAGTGTGATTTGGGGGAGAGCAAGTGCCATTCCCCAAGCAGCATCATGCAAATGTTCCAGTCTTCCTTGTTTTGCTTACAACCTCAGGGAGATTCATACACAAGGAGATCGGCTTTTGACTCCATGCTGGCTGGCTGCATACCCGTTTTCTTTCATCCTGGCTCTGCTTATGTGCAATATACATGGCATCTGCCGAGGAACTATTCAACATACTCTGTGCTTATCCCGGAGGATGATATCCGGAAGAGGAATGTTAGCATTGAGGAGAGGTTAAAGCAAATTCCTATGGATGTCGTGAAAAGAACGAGAGAGACAGTCATAAGCCTTATACCAAGATTAATATATGCCGACCCTAGATCTAAGTTGGAAACTCTTGAGGATGCCTTCGATGTTTCTGTACAGGCAATCATTGATAAAGTCGCAAAACTGAGAAGAGACAAACTTGAAGGTCATGAAGACAAGGACTTCAATGAGGAGAACAGCTGGAAGTATGCTTTGTTAGAGGATGGCCAGCAAACAATTGGGCTGCATGAGTGGGATCCTTTCTTCTCGAAACCTAAGGATGCTGGCGATTCTGGCACTTTATCTGCTGAGGCTGGTAAGAATTCTTGGAAAAATGAACAAGTGAGTCAGACCTGATTTAATATTTAAACCTGAGCTGGAAGATAAGGATCACTTGCTTGCTAAGGTATTGGTACTACCTTGAAGCTTTTTGATGGCAATAAAATTATATAATTATAGGCATCCAAATAATTATCGAGTGAAGTTGATCAGCTATTTTACTGCATATAGTGTGCTAAGGCATGCAGATAACTGTGCTAGAATCTAAAACAGCAGTGGTTTTCGTCTACCTGTCAGATTTCTCCTCCATTCCCTGGAAAGTAATTTTCTGCTACTCTTCCATTACATGTTTTACAAATAACGAAATATTGTAACTCATGTATCATGTTTTAGTCGGAGGAGGTGCAAGATAAAGTGATAATAAATTCCTATAGTTGCATTTGTCAACTAATCCGAGATCATTGGTAATGAGATGAACATAGATCATGCTACTGTGATATGTAGTGCCATACTGAGACGAGAGGTATACAAAGTACTAGCAGCATGAAGTAAATGAAAAGTGCCAATTTGGTTCTAATGCAATTTAAAAAAAAAAAAAAAATCATGGGTACCTAAATTAGTGCAACTGTTATACGAACTAATCCAATTCAAACCCACAATATTCACAAACTAAATAGCAGTGTTAGATACATATCTATTGCTTACGCTAAACAAGTTTATTGACAAACATCTCAAAACTGTCAAAAGAAGCTATCAAAAATCAAAATCTAGAAGCAAAATAAAGAAAATTAACAAAAATACTAAGTAGAGATTAATTCAAGTTGAATGCATGTTCAATAGTAGAATATTAGTAAGAATCAATCTACACAACTACATACATAACACGTAATTCTGAAAGAGAGACTAATCTTATCACATCATCAAATCATCAAATTACATTAAGCACAGCCTCACATCTAGAGTTGCACATTTGGAAGAGCAATTCTATCACTATCACATCTTGAGTTATGGGCAAAACCCATCTGTATTGTCGATTGTTGTCTTCTGATTTTTCAAAAAAAAAAAAAAAAAAAAAAAATCTATTTCACATCTCCTTTTTAACTCTTCCCCTCCCCTGTTGCTTTCACTTACCACAACCCTTCCCTCTCTCTCTCTCGTGTCCGAAGTCGGCACCCGTGACGAACTCCGACGCCACTCTGTCTTTCCCTTGCTACTCCATGTGTTAATAGAAGCGTTAGTCAACAAGTTGTTGCCTGGACAAACCAATGTTGCGACCCTAGATTACTTGGACATTGTCTTCTCTAGTGACGTAGTTCGATCATTGCTATCCGACAAGCTCTTCTCTCCCATAGCAATCATGACGAAGAGCCGATCGGATCTCCTCCCTGTTTTCGGCATACGATGACATAACCGAGTGTTTCGCTCCCTCTCTCTTTTTGTACAATATCACGTCCAATGTCTCATCTATACTAGCTAGTCATTTCTAGGCCTCCATCCACTAAACACTTCGAATATGACACTTTGAACACTTCGAATATGTTATAAGCTAACTATGCGAAATGAAGTAACTAATCTGCTCGAGAAGGTAGTGGAGTGACCTCCATAGTCTCTTTGTCATAGTTTTCACATATTTACAAATAAGTTCACACAAATTGCCATAGTGGAGTGACCTCTCTAGGAATGGTTGGCCAAGATATTTGAGACTTTAGACGCAATGAAGTAAGGCTAGCAATTTGTGTTCGTAAGTCATAATGTGTCGTGTCATATTTGACTATGACATATGTATGTATAACATAGACACAACCCATTTATATATATGAGTTAATATATAAAATATAATTATGACTTGTTTATCAAATATATAACACGATATAATAAAAATAACTCATTTAATAAATAGGTCACATCACATGATATGATACAAATAATCTGTTTAATAAATAGGTTATCACATTTTACTATACAAGACATGAATAAACTGTTTAACTCAATAACATTATACTAAATATTTCATTATCATTTGTAAATTAAAAGTACAAAAGTTCTAGCAATTTATAGGAATAAAAGTATTATTACATTTTAAAGTTTAAAATTAAATTATATATATATATATATATATATATATATATATATATATATAATATGGGTTATATGGCTCAACCCATTTATGACTCGATAGGAAAAACATTGATGAGTCATAAACGGGTAAATACGATTAGCTATGACTCAGACCCGTAAAACTTTGTATCGTACCGTCGTATGTGGATGGGTCATATTATATTTTATTGGCCAATGGAGTGTCCGGACTCCGGAGAGAAAGAATTTATAATTTTCACATACTTACTATCAGGCCCTGGTTCAATCGGTCCAGCCCAATCCCACAGCCTAACATCAGCCCAATCGCCCGGTCAACGAAGTACGTTGACCCTAAAATCGAGCGAAGCTCGATTGCGGCGTCTTCGCGTGCGAAGTGGACGCTGGCAAAGAGCGATTGCTCGGACGCGGCTTCGAACGCGGACGACGATGTCGTCCATGGCAGCAGCAGACGGCGTGGAGGACCCGGACAACAGCATCGACGAGGCGACGTCGATCCCATCCTAGCGGAAGAAGCGGACGCAGCTACCCCGATTTAGGGTGGCGGCGTCGAGAAACTTGAAGCGGGAGGAGATTGGTCGCCATCTTCAACCATTACCACCAGGAAGAGCTGGGAGCAAGAGCGAGCTTAGGAGAGTGACACCATCTTAAACCTCGGGGAAAGCTTGAAGCGGGAGTGAGTGAGCGAGAGATCATAGCCGGCGTCGAGGAGACGACCGGCGAGGGAGGGAAGAGGGACGCCGGCGGGCGACGGAGAGGAGAGTTTTGTAAGCAGTTGATTCACGAAATAAAGTCGTCTTCTCTGATCCTATCCTTCCCCTGTTCTCGAGTTCGGCGGCTTGTCCTCGGCTCTTCCGATGACGTCTAGGGCTTTGGGTGGCGGCGAGTAGTTGGGGAAGAAAGGCAGGCAGCCTTCCCCCTGTCGGCGCGAACTTCTCCGGTGTCGGGAGGCGGTGCTGGACAGACGGAGCAAGGCGGACGGCGGCGTTCGAAGCGATCGAACGAAAGCATCGCGTTCTGATTTTGATTGGGTAAAAATCGGAACCAGGGATCAGAACCGCGAGGCGGATACGATTTTGGCGATGACATCATTCTGACGCCAGCAAGGGTAAATCTGCAAGCGACGTAATTTTGACTTTCGAGTCAAAATCAATTTGAGGTATTTTCGAGTTTCGGATTTAGGGTTGATTTCCTAGTTAGGGTTAGAGTTTTCTCTGTGAGAATTGTAATTTGGGAATTAAAATTCGAGCGGGTAATTAGGGTTTCCTATTTGGGTTGCAATTTTATCTGGAAACCCTAGGGAGTTCGTGCTCTGGTGTTCTGCCGGACAACCCTGAGGCAACGGATAAGGACCGGTTCAGGGCTGATCCGACCGGGGCATGACAATAGGTATCAGAGGGAGGCTAACGTGTTACAGCGAACACGGCACCTTCACCGGCGAAGGTGAAGAAGGGCTTGAAGTTTCAAAAGATCACCCACACAATCAGGGGAGCGTTAGAGGATGTTTGGCCCAAAGGTAAAGCCAAGGAGACGGCTAAACCTGAGAAGATGATGAACCAAGGTGATCGCATAGCAGAGACCGAGCAAACGCTCAGTATGACGGGTGATAGGGATACGACGGTGCTTTCCTAGATGGAGAGACTTCAGAGGATAATGGAGCAATAGAGGTTACAAATTGAGAATTTGCAATAGGCCCTGGAGAGTCTGCTCGACCTGCCAGAGCAGATGGTCAGGATGCGTGAGGAACAACAAGCAGGGATGGCATGCATGCAGCAGGCTATAGACAGTCTGAACCATCTACCAGGGGAGATGACACGCATAAAGGAGGACATGCAGGCTGAGATCGGGGTACTGCGCTTGGCTCTAATGCAAGTATCCCGAACTGCCGCGACGGCGGAGCAGGAGGTATAATACCCTCAAAACAAAATCAAATATACAATGGTCATTATGCTTTTTGTAGCAAATGTCATGTAAGATTATCTTCTTGTTGTAGTGCTTTCCTAATTGATGCTTACCTTGAAAGAGCTTTAAGAAGTGAAGTGGAGAGGAAGAGGTGAAGAAATTCTACTTGTACTAAGAGGAGAAATGGAAAAGATAACATAATGTCATAAGAGAAATTTAACTCAACTAGGAGGGCTTAAGTGAACTTACCTTGCCACCTCATTAACCTTGACTTTGCCTTATGCCTCCATCTCATCTCCTCATGTATGAGGAGATAAAGATGGAAAATTTTGCCATTCCTTTCTTTTTGATTCGTTCCAAGTTTGGGAGAAAGGAAGTATACAACAAGGAAGAGGAAGAAAAAGGGAGAACTCCAAGAGAACTTGATTTTGGGCATATTAGGCAAGTTCTTAATCTTCCTTTATACTTGCTTGCCTTTGACTTCAATTTTATGTGACATGATCTTGCTCTTCATGAATGACTTCAATTTGGTTCTGATTTCTATTAATTTTGGTAAAGTCGGCCTTTGGAAGAGGAATCAATTCTATGTTCAATGGCTATGCATCCTTATGTGCAGTCAATCCGACCTTTTTGCGTTCAAATTAGTATAACTTTTGACTCGCTAATCCAAATTGCCTGAAATCAGATTCCTTGTAACTAAGACTCAATTATCTTTCTTTTGAGTCAGATATTGAATACATGAGATAAGAGTATCGACTCTGTAACGTCAGTTGAATCCGACCCAGTAACTCTGTTTTTATAGTTGGATCTTTATCTAGTAAGTGCTCTATATGTCAAACTTTTGTGATATGAGTGATATCAAATTCTTATTTTTATATCTAGTACACTTTATAATCTACACCTGGAGTCTTTATTTGCATGATTTGGATCAAAAATGAATTTATCATCGAATTTCTACCTAACCCTAGAAATCCAGAACTCTACTTGTCCAGATTTTGACCTCTTGCTACTCTATAGCTCATAACTTTTTGTATTGAGCTCCAAATTGAGTCAAATTTGTTGTTTTGTAAAGTAGACTCGAAAACCTTTGTTTTTGCATCAATATCACACAAAATGGTATCTTATGGAGAGTGAAAAGTTCATGGTAATCAAGCTTCTGATTTCTGATTTTGGGTTTCATGACCATACCTATGTATACTTTGCTCTAGATGTCTCTTCCATTTAGAATTGAACATCTTAGGCTTTGTATGAAGTTCATATGCAGGTTCACACCTTTGAGGGTTTGATACACATCTATAAACCCTTTTGGTATGCCTTCTGTTGTTTATGTATATGCATGCTGGGGGAATGACATTAGAGCCCAGAAATGGAAAGAGATTGATAGTTGTGGAACAAAGTGCCACATTAGAAATAATGGGGGCCACCTCTTGAATCCCACTATCTCTGATATGAAGAGTCATGACAACTCCATTATGAGCCCAGAAATGGGAAGAGATTGATTGTTGTGGAACAAAGTGCTACATGGAACAAAGTGCCACATTAGCAATAATGGGGGCCACCTCTTGAATCCATGGGAGCCACCTCTTGAATCCCACTATCTCTGATTTGGGGAGCCATTATTGCTCCAGCCGGCATATATGTTTGGTTTCACCCTGACGAGGGTGGAATATGCTTCCAGACGTGGAAGATTATGTTATATGTGATCTCCCACTATGCTATGTGCTATGTGACTCTATGATACTTTGAGTTGAGTTATATTTGTTGTCACTATTGCTTACCATGGAATTATATACCTCTTTGATATGCTTACCATGGTATTATGCTTATCATGTCACTATTGCCTACCATGTCATTATGCTTACCATATCACTATTGCTTACCATGGCACTAATATGTTTCCATTTGATGTTACTTATGGAACCTTGTGGAGACTTATCTTATTTGGCATGTCATGTACTTGCTGAGCATTCTTGCTCAATCCTTGCATTTCTAACCTCTTTACAGGTTAGCTTTGGGCTACGAGCTATTTGGAAGGTTTCAATGAATCTCATGAGTTATAGTTTTGTGTTGCACTTGTACACCTGTGTGATCCATGTAGTTGAAGTGTTTGTAAGCTGAATATGAGAAGATCCATGACTTGTATATGACAAAGATACTTTGTGTTTTAAAGACTCATATATGATGTTGTGTTAGTGATTGTAATGGAATGACAAGTATGAAATGAAAGTATGGTTTTGGATACATAATGCATGGCTTTTATGATCTAAGATGTATGGTTTCTTGATCTCTAAGTATTGTGCTTACTAGGATGGAATTTGAATTTTGACATGTGATTTAAGTTATTGAGTTGTTGTTACCTCCTATATAAATGATAGTTGAACAGGTTATCACTTATGGATCCTGGATACATCATGCCAAAATTTTTTATGATATCATTTTTGAATAATTGATTACCATCTAGGGGTGTGACAGGAGGCTCCCAAGCCGAGGATGCGCATCCCTGAGCCAGCGATGTTCGGGGGGGCTCGATCATCCAGAGAGGTAGAAAATTTTATTTGGGATATGGAACAACTGTTTTCTGCTAACCATGTTCCAGAAGAAGATCGGGTGCGGGTGTGCATCGCATACCTCACAGGCAATGCAAAGCTTTGGTGGAAAACCAAAGTCAGCTCTATGTCGGGGACTACTAGCTGGCCTTGGGGGACTTTCTGTGAAGAACTGCGACGGCAGTTTCTTCCCGGAAACTCGGTGGACCAAGCTCGTGGGAAGCTGGATCGGCTGAAACACACTGGGTCGATCCAGGAGTACGTTAGGGCATTCTCCCGTTGATGTTGGAGCTTCCACGTATGGAGAAGGATGACAAGAGATATTTCTTCCTCGGGAACCTTCAGCCATGGGCAGAGATGGAGGTCCGACTGCACGCACCGATCGATTGGAGGGCAGCTGCGGCGGTGGCCGAATCCTTGGTGGATAATCAGAAGTTCAGACCAGCACCACCAAGGAAGACCAGGACACCACCAAAGCGCGGCTCCCTACAGACATCGCCGGGAGCTAGGGTTCCAGAGAAGGGTAGGCCCTTTCACCGGCAGAACAGGGGTTCACCGGGACAACGAGAGCAAAAGCCACAGGGTTGCTTCATGTGCGGCGGTCCTCACTGGGTGAAGGACTGTCCTTCTGGGCAGAAGCTTATGGCTATGGCGGTACAGGAACCAGCCGTTGAGGCTGAGGAGATCCCCGCAAAGGTGAGGATCGGCGCTTTGAGGATCGGAGCAATGGTTACTCAAGATCTGCCCGTGATAGATATCGAGGGCGATGTCCAAATTGGGCGGGGGAGAATTGTCAGGCCCCGGTTCAACTGGTCCGGCCCAAACCCAAAACCAGGCCCAATCCCACAGCCTAACATCAGCCTAATTTTAGGGTCAACGAAGTACGTTGACCCTAAAATCAAGCGAAGCTCGATTGCGGCGTCTTCACGTGCGAAGCAGACGCTGGCAACGAGTGATTGCTTGGACGCGGCTTCGAACCCGGACGACTACGTCGTCCATGGAAGCTGCATACGGCGCGGAGGACCCGGTCAACAGCATCGACGAGGCGACGTCTATCCCATCCTGGCGGAAGAAGCGGACGTAGCTACCCCGATTTAGAGTGGCGGCGTCGAGAAACTTGCGGACGAGATGAAGCGCAGAGGCGGCGTCTCGTGGCGTTAAAAGGGGGAGGAGATTGGTCGCCATCTTCAACCATTACCACCAGGAAGAGCCGGGAGCGAGCTTAGGACAGTGACACCATCTTGAAGCTCGTGGAAAGCTTGAAGCGGGAGCGAGTGAGCGAGAGATTGTAGCCGGCGTCGAGGAGACGACCGGCGAGGGAGGGTGTAACGTTCCGAACCTTTTTACAGAAGCTGATGGGACAGGACAGCCACGTCCCATCCCACTCTTTCTTGCTCCCCACGAGTTCCCCATTTTCCCCTTCTCCTCTATTCACCTGTGAACGCCGACCCCGCCACTCTCCTTCTCCCCTATTTCTTCCCTTCTTCTCCTCTGATCTTCACCATCAACGAAGCTGCTCCCTCCTCCTTTCACCGATCTTCCTCCCCGTGATCTCCCTTGCCCCAGCCGCAGCTCCGGCGACCCAGATCCGACGAAAGCTCACCTTCCTCTTCCACGCGAACAAACGGCAACGGGAAGTGATCACCAGCCCTAGATCCGCCTAGCCTCTCATCTCCGGCGACTCCGGCGAGTTCTCACGGCATCGGCGGACGTTTCATCCCCGTTCCGGCGCGTTTTCCAGCATCGTCTTCCCCAGCTCCGGCGACATTCGTGAACGACGCTGCCGGGGGTTTTTCCTTCGATCCCGGCGACCCCGACCTCCTCTCGCGAAATCGGTGGTACGGCTGAACTCCTCTAGCTGGCGGCTACCTCGTGACACTTCCAGAATTTCGACCGGCCTCCTCTCGCGAAGTTACTGTTCCGGCGGCGGCGCCACAGTTCCGGCGAGCTTTTCCGGCAAACTCCGACGACCGCGACTGCGACTCCGGACTGCGCGCACGAGGTTATATTGGGCGTATATTGGTTGGATCTTGCTCAGACCTACAAGAATCAGGTAATTCTTACCTCACTATCCTTGTTCGGTGCCGAACCGCATGCGTAGATAGCGGCACCATCTTCTTGCTGACTGAATCTGATTTGTACCTTCGTATGTCCATTGAAATCTGTATCTTGCCATTGAGTCACATAGATGCTTGCATGTTCTGATTTTTATGTTTCGGTGTATGATAGTGTTGATGGTAGATTTATATGCAATACATATATATTTTGGCTGTCTCTACAGCCAACTTGTGTTGATATTTGGGATGGACGGATAGGTCTGACTGGGATAGTCTACCTTCCGAGATCCTTGTGATTTTGGCCATTGGTAGTAGTCATGGATGCAGTCTGTGTGAGCCCATGGACTACAGGCCTCCGGATGGGTCACAGTCGGATGTCGTGGGACTCGGCATTCCGGGGTGATCTGGGTGTAGGACGCTACACCGGCAGACTGTCGACGGACAGTCGTTTCTATCGTTAGCTAGCGGTAGGAATGACTCTTTGAGTGTGCGTCCTACGGGACATTTGGCATAGCTAGATTTCCACTTGCATGCTGTATTTTCTGTACTTACTTAGTCGGGTTATATTACTTACAGTGCACTTCCGTTTATTGATTATTGCTGGATTCTCCTTACTCTTATATGCACCATCTACTTATTAAATCCTACTTAGCCTCCCGGCTAACTCCCCTTGCCTTGCCTCCAGGTTCAGGCTCGGCTTCCTCTGGTGCGTAGTAGATAGTAGGTAGATTATCTTCCCCATCATGTGATGTATTTTCTTATGTATCGCACGTGTTATTTGTTATTGTCATATTTCGAGGATTATATCTGATGAGATTGTATTTATCTGGTCATGGACCAGTGTGGATTTGTGGGCTAGGACTGTCCGGCCCTGCGTGTATTGTTGACTTTGACCGCTGCGTCGGTCTGATGTGTATTTTTATCTATGTGGATTTCGTCGTTATGTTATTTGTCGTATTGTGCGGTATGTTGGATCTGTATGGCCTTGCAGGTCTATTGCTTGCCGCGTCTTGAGGCTGGTAGAGTCTTGGGGCGTGACAAATTTTGGTATCAGAGCTATGGTATTAGATCTTGAATGGGACCTTAAGGACTTAGGATTTAGGATAATCTAAGGATTTGGGACACGCGATAAAGTATAAGTACGATGTTTAAGTATAACTAATGAAATCTGTACTTGTGGGTTAACTATACTTATGATTGCAGGATGCCTCCAAGGGCTCGCGGTGGTCGAGCCGGGGGAATTGCGGATATTGCGCGGGATGCGATGAACATCCCTATGAATTGGCTTGGCCGACGACGAAGGCAAAGGGAAGTGCCTCCAGTGGTGGAGCAACAACCCCCTGTATATCAGTACACACCACCAGCTTCATATACAATACCAGTAGCTGTGGAGCATGATCGGGAAGTCACTCCACCCTTGACCCGAGGCGACTGGTTGTCCCGCTTCACCGAGTTAACACGAGGCCGTTTGGACGTGTTCGAGGGGAACGGCGACCCATGGAAAGCTCGGGAGTGGCTAGCCAGCGTGACATATACTCTGGACGCAATGGAATGTCCAGAGAGGAAACGGGTGAAGTTGGCAGTTTTCTATCTTGGTGGCCAGGCACGAAAGTGGTGGCAGTCTACTGTAGCCATTTTGGGACCGGCAAGCACGTCTTGGGATATTTTTCAGAGCGTATTCACGCAACAGTACTTCCCACAAGCACAAAGGTCCGTAGCGAGACGGGATTTTGTTCACATCAAACAAAATGGACGTCCAATTGAGGAGTATATCGCCGAATTCCAGAAGCTGTTTGAAATGTTTCCCGGACTGGTGGCCACGGAGAGAGACCATTCAGAACACTTTATAGAGGGCCTTGATGCACAGCTTCACATTCTGGTGAGAATTATTCCACCTGATAACTTTGCTGAGGTGATAGATACTGCACGACAGATGAGTCAATGTGGGTAGGATGTCATTCGCGAAGCCCAGGAGCATGACGCTCAGAGACGTGGCAAGGCTCCTGCGCAGACTGACTTTTGGGGACTTGGGAGTTTCGGCCCAGGAAGTCCCCTAGCTTCAGTTTCTGGATCTAGACGCCAAGATATCCAACCAGGGCGTAAATCATGGGCTCCGGGTAGCAGGTATCAGGGCCCAGCACCGACATCATCCCCTGGTTTTGGCTCGCCCCCAGCTACTCCTTCCAGAGCCTGTTTTCAGTGTGGAGAATCAGGTCACATAGCAAGGTCGTGCCCGCTCAATTCCGTCCAATGTTATCACTGTAATGAAATGGGACATTATGCAAACAACTGCCCCCAGAAGGGTAAACAAGCCCAGAGCTCACAGGGATCAGCACCAGCGCCGCGGCAGAATCCCGGACGACCTTATCGACGGCAGAATCCCCCACGTGGTGGGCGTGGGCAGACCCAGGCATCTGGACACGCATATACTATATCTGAGGAGGACGCTCAGCGTGCAACAGACTCCGTGATGCGAGATATTATCTCTATTTTATGGCGTTCCTGCTTGCCTACTTATTGATACGGGTAGTTCCTATTCATTTGTTTCTTACGAGTTCGTTAAGAAAATTGATCGTAAACCTGTATTGGCATGGTATGATATGACCGTGCACGTACCTGGCGGTGGTGTGCTGCGATCACACCTGGAGTTAAAAACGGTGCCCACTGGATTTTGGGGACATCGTTGTTCACACTGATCTGATGTTGTTGGACTTATCTGATTTCGACGTCATCCTCGGCTGGAGCTGGCTCAAAGCTAATCGAGCTATTGTAGACTGTTATGAAAGCAAGGTGACCTTCCGTATGTCAGAGTCTACTACCTACACCTTCACAGGGGTTTCTGGATAAGTTACTCCTGTTATTAACGCTATACAAGCCAAGAGGATGCTACGGAATGGATGCGAAGCATACTTTATGTCCATTACATAAATCAAGGAACAGTCCTTGCCTCCGATCGAACGTGTGCCCGTAGTCAGGAGATATACGGACGTTTTCCTTGACGAATTACCCGGCTTGCCTCCACAACGATAAGTCGAGTTCGCTATTGAGCTTCAGCCCAGCACGGGATCCATTTCCAAAGCACCATACAGAATTTCGCCAAGGGAATTGGAGGAATTAAAAGGGCAACTCCAGGATCTGTTGGAAAAGGGGTTCATCAAACCTAGCACCTCTCCCTGGAGTGCCCCTGTACTCTTTGTTAAGAAGAAAGACGGATCCTTCAGGTTATGCATTGACTATCGGCAGCTCAACGCCGTCACTATCAAGAATAAGTATCCTCTACCTCGCATCGATGACCTGTTTGACCAGCTTAGAGGTTCCACTGTATTCTCTAAGATTGATCTAAGGTCGGGTTATTATCAACTGAGGATTCGAGATGAAGATATTCCAAAGTCAGCGTTCCGAATGAGGTATGGACACTACGAATTCATGGTGATGCCGTTCGGACTAACCAATGCACCGGCCGCTTTCATGGATCATATGAACCGGGTGTTCAGTGAATTCTTAGATAAATTTGTAGTGGTATTTATTGATGATATCCTAATCTATTCCCAAAATTATGGTGAGCACAAGAATCATTTGCATATGGTGCTGCGTACCTTACGGGAAGAGAAGTTATATGCCAAGTACAGTAAGTGTGCATTTTGGCTTGGCGAAGTGGCATACCTCGGTCACGCTATCTCAGACAGCGATATTTCTGTTGACCCTGAAAAGATTCGTGCTGTTGCTGAATGGGAAACTCCAACCACGGTCCAGGAGGTTAGAAGTTTCCTTGGGCTGGCTGGCTACTACAGAAGGTTTGTGGAAAATTTCTCCAGAATATCAGCCCCGTTGACTCGTTTGACGAAGAAAGGCGTAACATTTGAATAGGATGATAACGGTGAGAACAGCTTTCAGGAGCTAAAGCGAAGGTTGATTAGTGCGTCAATCCTAGTGTTTCCAGACGGTGATGGTGATTTCATGGTATACACTGATGCTTCACACCAAGGTCTGGGCGCTGTGCTTATGCAAGAGGGTAAAGTTATCGCGTATGCTTCTCGGCAGCTTAAGGAGCACGAGAAGAATTACCCTGTTCATGATCTGGAATTAGCCGCAGTCATATTTGCTTTGAAGATGTGGTGACACCACCTCTACGGTGTCACGTTTGAAATCTTCACCGACCATAAGAGTCTGAAGTACCTATTCTCTCAAAAGGATCTTAATATGAGACAACGTCGGTGGATGGAGTTTCTAAAGAATTACGACTGCACAATAAATTATCATCCATGAAAGGCTAATGTAGTTGCCGACGCTCTTAGTAGGAAGTCCACAGGGATGATAGCAAACTTGAGGGTGACGCCTACAGAATTGGCCAGATCTGCGCTCGAGTTAAATCTAGATATTATATGTCCCACAGAGCGTGGATGCTTAGCAGTGATGGTGGCTGGATCCCAGCTTATATAGAAGGTAATTGAAAATCAATCAGATGATGAGTACCTTCAGGCGATTCTTGCTAGAGGGAAGAGGTCTGAGTTCACACAGGATTCCGAGGATGTGATACGGTATGAGCATCGCATTTGTGTGCCTAAATCTGTGAAGCAGGAGGTGATGGATGAAGCACATAAATCAAGATTTGCTATGCATCCTGGCGGTACCAAGATGTACCAAGATTTGAAGAAGACATACTGGTGGGAGAATATGAAACGAGACATTGCCGAATATGTCTCGCGTTGTTTAACTTGCCAGCAAGTAAAAGCAGAACACCGCAAGCCACCAGGGATGTTGCAGAATATTCCCCTTCCAGAGTGGAAGTGGGAACATATCACAATGGATTTTGTGACGGGTCTTCCTAGGTCACAAAGGGGTCATGATTCTATTTGGGTGATAGTTGACCGATTGACGAAGTCTGCACACTTCTTGCCTGTGAAGAAAGTGTTTTCTGTAGATAAACTGGTTGTTCTGTATTGCCGAGAAATCATACGGTTGCATGGGGTCCCTTCTAGCATTATCTCTGACAGGGATTCAAAATTTACCTCTCGGTTTTGGGGAAGTTTGCAGAAGTCGCTTGACACTCAATTACACTTCAGCACTGCCTTTCATCCCCAGACGGATGGTCAGTCCGAAAGAACCATCCAGACCCTAGAAGATATGCTTCAGGCTTGTGCCCTAGATTTCGAGATTAACTGGGAAGTTCACTTGCATTTAGCTGAATTCGCCTATAATAACAGCTATCACTCGGCGATCCAGATGGCACCATTCGAGGCATTGTACGGTAGACGGTGCAGATCGCCAGTCCTATGGGACCAAGTTGGTGAAAGCCGTGTGTTTGGGCCAGACATGTTAGAGTTTGAGGCCGAAAGGGTTCAGCTGATCCGGAAGAGACTCTTGACTGCCCAGAGTCGGCAGAAGAGTTACGCCGATAGGAGGCGACGTGAACTCGAGTTTGAAGTTGGCGACCATATGTTTCTCAAGGTTACGCCAGTAAAAGGAAGAGCTCGGTTTGGTTACTCAGGTAAATTGGCTCCACGGTTTATAGGTCCATTCGAAATCTTGGAGCGCATTGGAGCCGTTGCATATCGGCTAGCCCTACCTCCAAACTTGTCGCAAGTACATAACGTATTCCACGTGTCTATGCTGCAAAAGTATATGCGAGATCCATCACACATCTTGCAAGATCAGTTCCTAGCTATCACGCCTGACGCCACGTACCAAGAGTCGCCTGTCGAGATATTAGACCGCAAAGAGCATCAGCTTCGCAATAAAGTGATACAACTCATTAAGGTCCGTTGGAACAACCATTCTGAAAGTGAAGCCACGTGGGAACGCGAGGACGAAGCCTTGCGTCGTTGGCCTCACCTGTTTCCTGAGCGACCCGAGTGCTATGAATTCATGTACGATATGTATTGAGTGACTGTATTTAATGCAAATGTTACCTTGTTAATGATAACCTATCTCTATCTTTTGAATTTGAGGACCAAATTCTTATAAGTTGTGAGTATTGTAACGTTTCGAAACTTTTTACAGAAGCTGATGGGACAGGACAGCCACGTCCCATCCCACTCTTTCTTGCTCCCCACGAGTTCCCCATTTTCCCCTTCTCCTCTATTCACCCGTGAACGCCGACGCCGCCACTCTCCTTCTCCCCTATTTCTTCCCTTCTTCTCCTTCGATCTTCACCATCAACGAAGCTGCTCCCTCCTCCTTTCACCGATCTTCCTCCCCGTGATCTCCCTTGCCCCAGCCGCAGCTCCGGCGACCCAGATCCGACGAAAGCTCACCTTCCTCTTCCACGCGAACAAACGGCAACGGGAAGTGATCGCCAGCCCTAGATCCGCCTAGCCTCTCATCTCCGGCGACTCCGGCGAGTTCTCACGGCATCGGCGGACGTTTCCTCCCCGTTCCGGCGCGTTTTCCGGCGTCGTCTTCCCTAGCTCCGGCGACATTCGTGAACGACGCCGCCGGGGGTTTTTCCTTTGATCCCGGCGACCCCGACCTCCTCTCGCGAAATCGGTGGTACGGCTGAATTCCTCTCGCCGGCGGCTACCTCGTGACACTTCCAGAATTTCAACCGGCCTCCTCTCGCGAAGTTACTATTCCGGCGAGCTTTTCCGGCAAACTCCGACGACCGCGACTGCGACTCCGGACTGCGCGCACGAGGTTATATTGGGCGTATATTGGTTGGATCTTGCTCAGACCTACAAGAATCAGGTAGGATTCTTACCTCACTATCCTTGTTCGGTGCCGAACCGCATGCGTAGATAGCGGCACCATCTTCTTGCTGACTGAATCTGATTTGTATCTTCGTATGTCCATTGAAATCTGTATCTTGCCATTGAGTCACATAGATGCTTGCATGTTGTCTGATTTTTATGTTTCGGTGTATGATATTGTTGATGGTAGATTTATATGCAGTACATATATATTTTGGCTGTCTCTACAGCCAACTTGTGTTGATATTTGGGATGGACGGATAGGTCTGACTGGGATAGTCCACCTTCCGAGATCCTTGTGATTTTGGCCATTGGTAGTAGTCATGGATGCAGTCTGTGTGAGCCCATGGACTACAGGCCTCCGGATGGGTCACAGTCGGATGTCGTGGGACTCGGCATTCCGGGGTGATCTGGGTATAGGACGCTACACCGGCAGACTGTCGACGGACAGTCGTTTCTATCGTTAGCTAGCGGTAGGAACCACTCTTTGAGTGCGCGTCCTACGGGACATTTGGCACAGCTAGATTTCCACTTGCATGCTGTATTTTCTGTACTTACTTAGTCGGGTTATATTACTTACAGTGCACTTCCGTTTATTGATTATTGCTGGATTCTCCTTACTCTTATATGCACCGTCTACTTATTAAATCCTACTTAGCCTCCCGGCTAACTCCCCTTGCCTTGCCTCTAGGTTCAGGCTCGGCTCCCTCTGGTGCGCAGTAGATAGATAGGTAGATTATCTTCCCCATCATGTGATGTATTTTCTTATGTGTCGCACGTGTTATTTGTTATTGTCATATTTCGAGGATACAATCTGATGAGATTGTATTTATCTGGTCATGGACCAGTGTGGATTTGTGGGCCAGGACTGTCCGGCCCTACGTGTATTGTTGACTTTGATCGCTGCGTCGGTCTGATGTGTATTTTTATCTATGTGGATTTTGTCGTTATGTTATTTGTTGTATTGTGCGGTATGCTGGATCTGTATGGCCTTGCAGGTCCATTGCTTGCCCCGTCCTGAGGCTGGGAGAGTCTTGGGGCGTGACAGAGGGAAGAGGGATGCCAGCGGGCGACGGAGAGGAGAGTTTTGTGAGTAGTTGATTTGCGAAATAAAGTCGTCTTCTCCGATCCTATCCTTCCCCTGTTCTCGAGTTCGGCGGCGTGTCCTCGACTCTTCCGACGACGTCTAGGGCTCCGGGCAGCGGCGAGTAGTTGGGGAAGAAAGGCAGGCGGCCTCCCCCCCTGTCGGCGTGAACTTCTCCAGCGTCGGGAGGCGGTGCTAGACAGACGGAGCTAGGCGGACAGCGGCGTTCGAAGCGATCGAACGAAAACATCGCGTTCCGGGGATCAGAACCGCGAGGCGGATACGATTTGGCGCTGACGTCATTCTGACGCCAGCAAGGGTAAATCGGCGAGCGGCGTAATTTTGACTTTCGGGTCAAAATCAATTTGAGGTATTTTCGAGTTTCGGATTTAGGGTTGATTTCCTAGTTAGGGTTAGGGTTTTCTCCGTGAGAATTGTAATTTGGGGATTAAAATTCGAGCGGGGAATTAGGGTTTCCTATTTGGGTTGAAATTTTATCTAGAAACCCTAGGGAGTTCGCGCTTTGGTGTTCCGCCGGACAACCCTGAGGCAACAGATAAGGACCGGTTCAGGGCTGATCAGACCGAGGCGTGACAATAGGTATCAGAGGGAGGCTAACGTGTTTGCAGCGAACACGACACCTTCACCGGCGAAGGTGAAGAAGAGCTTGAAGTTTCAAAAGATCACCCACAAAATCAGGGGAGTGTCAGAGGACGTTTGGCCCAAAGGTAAAGCTAAGGAGATGGCTAAATCTGAGAAGATGGTGAACCAAGGTGATCGCATAGCAGAGATCGAGCAAACGCTCGGTATGACGGGTGATAGGGACACGGCGGTGCTTCCCCAGATGGAGAGACTTCAGAGGATAGTGGAGCAACATAGGTTGCAAATTGAGAATTTGCAACAGACCCTGAAGAGTCTGCTCGACCTGCCAGAGCAGATGGTCAGGATGCGTGAAGAACAACAAGCAGGGATGGCACGCATGCAGCAGACTATAGACAGTCTGAACCATCTACCAGGGGAGATGGCACGCATAAAGGAGGACATGCAGGCTGAGATCGGGGTACTGCGCTTGGCTCTAATGCAAGTATCCCGAACTGTCGCGGCGGCGGAGCAGGAGGCTCCCAAGCCGAGGATGCTTATCCCTGAGCCAGCGATGTTCGCGCTCCGGTGTTCCACCGGACAACCCTGAGGCAACGGATAAGGACTAGTTCAGGGCTGATCCGACCGGAGCGTGACACTTACATATAAGTTCACCCAAATTGCTTTAAATAAAAAAAACCATGTAACATTAAGTCAAAACACGTTGTTCACTTCATCGCCCGGATTCGACCGTCAGACCAATTGAACAAACTGCCAACAATCCATTACTCGCTGAAGAGATATGAAAAAAAAAAAAATTCCACTTTTTTATTGAATCTTATTAGTTTCTCCGAACTATGCACACAAGTACACTTATTCAGACCAAGCAAATTTCTCCCCTACCAATCCACCTATCCGAACATATTAACAACAAATGTGCAGAAAAAAAAAAGCTAAAAAACAAATTTAATCAATCTACACTACAAGCAGTGGCGAGGAGAAGAAGAATAACGATCCCTCGAATCATGGGTACAGCCTACAGGAAGCCGGAATCCGGTGAGGTGGTGAACACGGGCTTGTCCTTGTCCGCCACGTTGCAGCTGGCGACGGTGCTGCTGTTGCTCTTCCGCCGCGGCTTGGCCTCCCCCAGCATCGTGAGCACGTCCCTCATTGAGGGCCGGTCTTTGGGCGACCGCGCCGTGCACAGCACCGCCACCCGCAGCACCAGCAGCATCTCTTCCCTCACGTGCTCGCACCTCGCCCCCACGCTGCCGTCGAGCGGCTCCTCCACGCCGCGGTTGCTCCTCAGCCGCTCGCGCACCCAGCCCACGATGTCCTGGCTCTCGCCGAACTCCACCTCCACCGGCTGCTTCCCCGTCAGCAGCTCCATCAGCACCACCCCGAAGCTGTATATGTCGCTCTTTTGGTCCACCTTCAATGTGTAAGCGTACTCTGCAAAACAACAAAAAAAATTTAGTATTTATTCTTGAAGAATTGGATCGATGTACGACTGATTGTTAATTAATTGAAGCATAGCAAGCAATTATTTCACCTGGAGCAATGTAGCCGTATGATCCGGCGACAGTGGAAACGGTTTCGTTCTTATGGATCATCATCCTCGCAAGCCCGAAGTCCGCAATCCTAGCATCGAGATTTACGTCTAACAACACATTGCTCGATTTCACGTCACGGTGGATCACCGGCGGGTGACAGTCATGGTGGAGGTAGGCTAGGCCCTGCGCGATTCCGACGGCCACATTGTACCTGGTGACCCAGTCCACCAAGAGCCGCCCGCCTTGCTTCCCGTGCAGCGCCGCCCACAGGCTACCGTTTTGCATGTACTCGTACAGTATCAACATGTCGCTGTCATTGCGAATGTAGCCTAGCATTCTCACGATATTGCGATGCCGTAATCGCCCCAGCATGCTCACCTCCGTCACCAAGTCCCCATCCTCGGCCTCTCCGTGCTCCGCCCCACCACTCGGCCGCCACAGCTTCTTCACCGCCACCACCCCCTGGCGCGGGAGCTCCGCCTTGTATACGACCCCCGTGGCTCCCATCCCGATGACGTTGGACTCCTTGATGCACGCCAACACGTCGGCGCTCGTAAAGTTGAGCCTTTGGAACGCCGTCAGCCGCCACGGCCACGCACCGAACTCTTCGTCGAACTGGTTGTTGGCGCAGCATCCCCCGTTGACGTACCACCGCACGTAGAGCCGTCGCACTCCGAGGAACGCGACGCCGATCGAGAGCACCGCCGCTATCCCAATCACCCACCCCGCCGCAATGTGCTTGATGTGAGGCGCGTTAGAACTCGCCGGTGAAGCTTGCGGGGAATTCTTGGGGCACGGAGGGAGAACGCCCCCGCAAAGGCCATCATTACCGGCGAGATCGTCCGGGTTTATGGTGCGCAGCAGACCGTTGGTCGGCACCGCTCCGGAGAGGTTGTTGTAGGCCAAATTGAGCATCTCGAGCGCCGGCGAGCTGCCAAAACTCCCGGGGATTGAGCCGGTGAGGAAGTTGTTTGATAGATCGAGAACAGAAAGCGTTGGCATTGTTGCCAGCGACGTCGGGATGGCGCCGGAGAGCCGGTTATTACGGAAGCTCAGCGACACGAGGCGTTCGCAGGATGCGAGGCTGTTCGGTATAATGCCTGAGAGATGGTTGATTGAGAGGTCGAGGGCGGAGAGCGACGTGCAATCCTGGATCTCACCGGGAATTTCACCGGTGAGTTCGTTGTCGGCAGCCAAGAAGCTTTGGAGCGTCGGCATAGAGAGAATGTTGGAAGGGAGCGACAGTCGCAGGCGGTTGTGAGAGAGATCGATGAAGGACAGTGATATCGACGCCGATATGTCTTCCGGTATCTCGCCGGTGAGCTCGTTGCCCGCCAATTCCAGCCGCTGAAGCCGAGGGAGATCGCCGAGGCCGCTCGGTATCGTACCGTTGAGGCGGTTGTTGTGCATCCGAACGCGAACCAGGGAGAGGCACGTGGTGAGCTCGGACGGGATTGGTCCAGAGAAGGCGTTGCTGAAAAGGATGAGCTTGGTGAGGTTACCTCCGTCACACAACCCGGTGGGAATCTCACCGGAGAGCGAGTTGGAGGAAACATCGATCCACTGGAGTGGTGAGTTGCGGCCGAGGTCGGCAGGCAAGGTGCCGGAGAGCGAGTTGTTCCACAGCTCGAGCACCTCCAATTTAGGCAACTGGCCAATGCCGGAGGGCACAGGGCCTCTGAGCTTGTTACACATCAGATTGAGGAGCTGAAGATTGGTCAGCTGCGACAACTGCGGGGGGATCGAACCGGAGATCAAATTGTCGGAGAGATCGAGCATCTGCAACGACAAAATGTTGCTGATTTCTTCAGGTATCTCGCCGTCGATGTTGTTCTTGTACAAGTAGACAACAGTGAGGAATTGAAGCTTTCCAAGTTCCTTCGGAATCGCACCGCCAATGTTCCCGACCGCCATATCCAGATACTCGAGCTTCGTCAGGTTGCCGATCTCGGCGGGGATCGGCCCCTCAAGCTCGTTGTAGCCAATGATGAGGGTCTCCAGGGAAATCAGCTCTCCCAGCTCGGCCGGGAGCCGGCCGGTGAGGTTGTTCCCGGAAAGCCCTAAAAACTTCAACCTTTTAAAATTCTTGTAGGCCGGCGGTATCGAGCCGCTGAAGAAGTTTCCGCGGAGATCCAGAATCTCGAGAGCTGCGGCGTTGCCAATATCGACGGGGAGGAGCCCCTCGAAGTTATTCCCCGATGCGTTGAGGTTCACCAGGCTCCGGGACCCTCCCAGGCCGGGCGGGAATTGGCCGACGAAGTTGTTGTCGCTGACGTCGAGCACCCGGAGCTCGGTGAGGTTGGCGAGCGTCTCCGGGAGCGACGATGAAAAAGCGTTGCAACAGAGGTTGAGGCGGGCGAGGCTAGGGAGCCGGCGGATGTCATCTGCGATTAGGCCGCTCAGGTTGAGGTGGGACAGGTCGAGGCCGTCGACGGCGCCCGCCGAGTTGCAGCTCACGCGAGTCCAATTGCAGTGTGGCGAGCCGTCAGCGCTGGCCGGCAACTTCCAATCTTGGAGGGCGTTCAGTGGATCATCGAGCGCCTTCTTGATTGATAGAAGCGCCACCACCTCATCGGCCGGTGTAGCAAATGCTATGGCAATGCAAGAGAACAACAGCAAGAGCAACAACAACAACAAATGCAATCTGGTACGCATTCTTTCAAGTGGCAGCTGCTTGTTCTCTACTTCTTTCTCTTCTGCCTCTAGCGCTGTTTCATACTTTGCTTCTCTGAGGCAACAGAGGAGGCAGATGAAGGGAAGGATTGAGAGGTTATATGAAAGCTGGGAAAGATGTTTCATTTTGGTGTGATTGAGAAGAAGAAATTGAATTAATTTTTAGTGTATGATTAGTGGCTAGTGATTATACAATGAATTGGTTAGCTCGTGGGTTCTTGGGATCAGCAAACAGCTGGTGATGGGAGTGTAATGCCTGGAGCCTTTGGACATGGGCTGGAAAGTCTTTGGATTATTGTAAACATACTCCGACATCAAACATGGTGGGAATGTGCGAGAGTTCACAATGATTAAAGGATATTGAGACAAACCACAGAGGGAGAAGAGCTGACAAAGAGGAGGGGGGAAGTGTTTTATTTTTCTTTTAAATATTTGTTTCTTGAGTTGAAATTCCCTGCAATGGTGAATGTTTTGAGTAGGGAAGAAATTTCAATACTCTAGTTTGTTAGCATAACTTGGGAGAAATTTTTGCAATAGTTTAAGATTTTACTATATTTTAACAAGTTCTTGCCTCTTACAATTTTTTTTTTCTTTCACTTGGCTAAATTATTCTCCAGGTTGATTGATTCAATCAAGTGTTCACAATGCATAACTGAGTTCAACCTACCAGTAATTTATGTTGTAAGAAAGCTCAATTTTTTTTTTTACTGACTGCAGGATCATGTCAGTTTATCTTTAAGTTCACAACTGGTAGAACTAGAAGTTCAGAATCAAATTTGATTATTTTTATGTTGAATTTTTGGTTGATACTGTTCAACAGTCAATAATTCAGAACATTTACCGGATAAGGAACTCATGTTTGGATGCCTAGCAATTGATTCAGCTGCTCTTTATCATAAATTCTGTGCTCAAGTTCACGACTGAATGAATTGTTTGAGGACTAAAACCAAAAGATGGCTACTTTACACAAGCCAAAAACTAGAAAAAGAAGGATAAAGAACCAAAGTGGAAACTTATTAGATCTTTGGAGCCTCATTAGGTTTTTCTTTTTCTATCACAGCTTATCTATCTTTCACTATTCTTGATGACTTTTCCTGATCAGCCACCACTAACTGGCTTTTCATCTACTTGAAAGATTATAACATTCAGAGTGGGAACTGAATGAGCATATTCTGAATAGGGACAACCTTTTTAAGTACATATAGTTTGTAAATGAAATGTACTTGAGATGCTTCTCTCAGAGTTCAACATGTGATCCCAAGTCATCTACAGTGACTCTTGTCCACATAAAAAGTCAGCTCAACCGACTCAACTGTTTCATGTTTTCTTCTTTAACCATCACCCCTCTGCTATTCTGTATAACATATACTCTCCATGTACGTGAGTTTGTGAGCAAAGAGTACTGAACCTTACACAATTATCTTGTTCACTGGTTTGCCTTAAAGAATCTTTCCATGTTATTTTTGCACCGCAATGACGAAGACACCAACTCATGTCCATTATGGACTTAAAAGGAAAGAGAGGTGTATGTGCAGAGGGACATGAGATGAAAGAGAGAGAGAAAGAGAGTTGGGCATCTAATGCAATCATGGGAGAGAGGCGGCCACCAAACTGCATTACCTCCAACTCAAGCCTTCCTCTGCCCACATGAACACATGGTCACAGCCATTCTTTATTCAACCACTTTGAGAGTGCACTAATTTAATAGAGCAAGCACCATTAGAGAAGGTGGAGGCATGTGAAGGCTTCTGTTCTGTAGCTTCCTTCTCATGCGAAAGAAACAATCTTATCTACCTATCCATTCATTGTTTTACATCTCCACCCATCTCCAATTGCCGTCACACCATTTGCAAGCTCAAATAAAGGGAGATGATGCAAGTCTTAAAGCATATGAAATCCTGAAAAATGGACATACATAATAGCATGTGCAAGCCCTAGTATTAGTATTAAGCAAGCTGTATTAATCGATGATTGATGATTAGTATATGTATACTTTTCTGCTGAACTACTTTGTGGCTGAACTTGCCGTATCTTGGCAAACTGATCTTATTCAGCAACTTGGCACATTGTTTGATGTTTTAATGATTGTTAATTGGATATGAAGGGTAATCGATAGTTCTCTTTTCTATCATGGCATGAATTATTCGCTTCTTTATTTAGTTTACTCACAGATAATAGCTAGAGAGAGGCTAGAGCAAATGATAGGGCTAATTCTGAGTTGAAAAGAAAGGCATGAATGGCATGCCTGAAAAGGATGATCTGCAATGCCGCTAGAGGTGGATCATAATGCCTATGATGAATCAACGACAACTTTTGCTTAAACTTTTTCCCTTCTTAATTAATAGGTTTGGCAGCATGGTAGTAGCATTTAAATTACATATGTGAAGCAATTATGACTGCGTATAGCTTTCAGTGTAATGGTTTATGAGATCTGCAATAGTTTTATCCTGATATGAAGCCACTACTACTCTGAATATGACAGAATTCGTCCAATGGATATACCATATAATCTCTTCTCCCACTTTCAATGTGGGACTAAACTGGAGTATTACAATCTCCCCCACTTAAGACTTGACGTCTTCGTCAAGCTCACCATCCCTTAGTCGGCAGCATGTGAGATCAGCCCAAAGGTAGCTCCATCATCCTCGGTAGCCCTTTCCTATTGGCTTCTCACTATGCTTAGGACTAAGTTTTGCTCTGATACCATTTGTTACGACCCGCTTAGTAAGCAAACTATTTATTAACTTGGTGAGCCGATTTGCAACGTGGCTCAATCTATTAAAATGCTTAAGCCCAAGTTAACAATAGCAAGCCCACTAAGCCTTATATACCATATAATCTCTTCTCCCACTTTCAATGTGGGACTAAACTGGGGTATTACATTGAAAGTGAGCTTGACGAGGATGGTGGAGCCACCATTGAGTTGATCTCACATGCTACTGACTAAGGGATGGTGAGCTTGACGAGGACGTCAAGTCTTAAGTGGGGGAGATTGTAATATCCCGATTTAGTCCCACATTGAAAGTGACAGAAAATATTATATGGTATATAGGGCTTAGTGGGCTTGCTATTGTTAACTTGGGCTTAGTGGGGTTGCTATTGTTAACTTGGGCTTAAGCATCTTAATAGATTGGCCCACGTTGCAAATCGGCTCACCAAGTTAATAAATAGTTTGCTTACTAAGCGAGTTGTAACAATAATTGTCACCCTAGTCACTATCTGATATATATAATTACTTCAAAATTATTAAAACTAAAGTATATTTTACCTAGGGCTAGAGCACCTAGAGCACCTTATAAATAATAGACCTTCATAGGTCACCTCCAAATGTATTTTTTTAGTTCCTCTATGAATCAACTCACTAGGCCAACTCTATAAAAGAATGTGTGATTTTGTACCTTAGGCTTTGCTTCACATTTTAAGTTGACTGTGAAATGAATTGTGATCCTCCACTTTGAATCTTTTGATTTTAGTGCATAACATTTATGCGTGGCAAAAATAATATCTTTAGTTGTTCACATGTAGCCCAAGAAAATTAGATAGTAGTCTCTCACATATGTCATTCTAAACTCCTTTTGTCAATTGCTTTAATTATTCTATCATTTGAGATGACTTTCCTATCAAAATGGGGTCATTAACATATAAAGAAATAAGTAATATAGTGCAAGGTTTTGTAAGGTTTGATCCACTTATTTGTGAGACTATCTTGTGGGCAAAAATATATATTTTTTTTTGGAGGTAGAGATAATCTTCTTATTTGCATGGCGAAGAAGCATATGACCTAAAAAGAAAAAAAGGAGAAATCAGAAATACCATACTTAAATTTACATACATAATTATAGTTTTGCTAGGATGTGAGAGAATCAATTGAAAAAGTAAATTGATGTGCAATGTCTACCAAATATTTTAACCAATTGCCTTAACTATTGAATATTACATTAGTTGTTCACATGTTTCTGTTTCTATAATTTATTATTAGAGGATATAATCAATCAAAATTTTACTAGGAGTAGTGCTATGAAAATTAAATTAAGTCAAAAAATGAAATGAAAAATCAATCTAACTATATATGGCATAATATTTAAAAAGATTGATCAAACTATTTTAACTAATAAAATCGTATAATCAATAACCTTTCACATGGGATAAAAAGAAGGAAAATACTTATCACTCTTTGCAATTAATGCATGAATCATTTTAGACTAAATTTGAACAAATTTCCATAATTCTTGTAAGGTATTGAGTTATGAGCATTAATGGGAGAGTTAATTGCCCAATAAAATGCTTATTGACTTCTTGGGTAAGAAAAGTAGCAAATTATTATTGGGTTTATTTGAACACCAAACAAATGCAAAACAGAGAGACAGAGAGAGACAGCACGTGTTCTTCTTTATCCTTACCGCTGCTTCCTAGTGTTAGTGACGACAAAGGGAAACGAGTTTGACGCTGTTGCAGAGAGAGATGGTGGAGAAATTGGAGGACACAGCTTCTGCAGCGGCGGCGCTGGCAGAAGAGGTCTCTTTCGCTGACGAACTGCTCCTCTTCGACTTCACCACCGACCCTTCGTCGGCCGCCTCAGGGGAGTTGCAGCACCAGGCCTTCCATTTCCAGGACTTGTTCGATGATGACCTTCCGGTTCCGCCCCAACCTCCTAGAAAATTCGATTTTGTTTACCTTTCATCAAGGTCAAGATCCAATTCCTCTCCTCCTTTATGTGGGCACTTGTAGGGGCTTCCGGAGGAGAGCCGAGGCGGAGCAAACGAGGAAGAGGAGCTCGAGTGGCTTTCCAACAAGGACGCGTTCCCGGCGCTCGAGACATCGTTCGAGATTCCCTCCAACTCGCACAGCAGCGGCGGCGGCGCTGGCGCCACCACAGGCGTGGTGGGGGAGGGGCCGGGCCCCTTCTGGGTCACGGCGGCCGCGACATCCTTCTCCGTGCCGGCGCGTCCGAGGAGCAAGGGGCGGACGAGGCGGCGTAGAGTGCTGACCAAGGTGTCCCCTCCACCAGCAGCCACGACTGGGGCGAGGAGGGCGGAACCCCGGCAGTGCCGGCACTGCCTAGCGGAGGAGACGCCGCAATGGCGGGCTGGGCCTGAGGGGCCCAAGACGCTGTGCAACGCGTGCGGCGTGAGGTACAAATCCGGCCGTCTCCTCCCGGAGTATCGACCGGCGAGCAGCCCGACCTTTTTCGCTGCTATCCACTCCAACTCCCACCGCCGGGTACTTGAGATGCGCCGCCAGAAGGTTTCCCGTGACCGAAGAAGCACCAGGCCGCCGCCGCCAACGCCGCTTTCTACTCTAGTAATTTGATTTCCATATATTAGTTTTTTAAAAAGAAACCCTCCTAGCTTTTCTTTTATTTTTCTAGGGACCTCCTCTCTTCCATTGAATGGAGTGTAATTATATTCTTGATAATTGTAGGGATGAAAAGAGAATAAAATTGATAGCCTATGCTTTCATTTATGATTTGTTATTTCTTTTAGTGAGCATTATAGAAATTATTCACATTCAATTGTTGCAAATTATTCCTCATTAAGAATTCTTGGAATCTTAGTGAGTTAAGATTTGCTCTTTTTTAGGGCTAATCCATGAAATTGAAGAAAAATGAAGTCAATATCAATTTGGCTCTCAAACATTTGAAAGCAATGCCAAAGTCGTGCACTCTTCCTCTTTAGATTGGATTAGGCCAATTGTTGATTCTCAAACAAAATGAGTTCCTCGTAAATAGGGATGTTAACGGGTCGGGTACCTACATTTTTTGGTCAAACTCGAATCCGACCCGACCCGACCGGACCGAAACCCAAATCCGACTAAACCCGAGTCAGGTATTTAAATTAAAATATTTATTTTTTAAATTTTTTTTATAAAATATAATTATAAAATAATATTAATAATAATAAATATATTTATTAAAAATTATTTTATTATATAAATATATATAAAAATATAAAATTTTATTTTTTATTATATATAATCGGGTATTGGGTACCCGCGGGTACCCATGGGGGTAAATCCGAACCCGACCCGATTAGCTAATCGGGTACTCGAACCCGCCATAAACGGGTCGGGTCGGGTCGAATACCCGCGAGGTCGGGTACCCGTAAATCATTTGATTGAGCTACAAAAATCTCTAGTCTCAAATTGATTTTTTTTTATTAGATGATTAAATCTAACGAACACTTGATCAAACAGTTGTTGAGACGTCAAGAACCAAAATATTGTGATTGAGTAACAAGAAATAAAATAATAATTTTTCATGTTTATAAACGATGACCAAAACAATCAATTGATATAATTAAGTCAATTGGGTCGATAAAATTTAAGATAAAAGTGAGAGAACTTAGAAGCTTAGAAAGAGTTAGAAAGCTTACCGTTTAAGTGAAGCAAAAGGATAAAGATAGTTGTAATTGGAGCATACCAACTAAATAGGCTATGAACACATGATACAGTGAGGGCCGGTGAAGGATGATAGTAGGTAGGTTATCCATTATTTTTGTGTTACCTATACTTGAATCTAGCTAAGTTATATGCTACGTATACCCAATTAACTACTTGTTTTATAATCCTCTATTCAAATTTGACCTTATAATTTTTCTATTACTCGTTAACTATTCAAACCTAATAACTATCTAAATCAACTTTTTGCCTTAGTTACTTCACCCGCCCCTCACCCCTTGCAGCTGCACCACTTGCCCCCTTGCCTTCTACTGCCCCCGCTCCTCTTGGCTCTGTTTGGCCTAGCTTCTGCTTCTAATTTTTGTTGGTTGAAGAAGTGTTGATTAAAAACCTGGTGGTTAGAGAAGCAAGGAAGGTGTTTGGATACACAGCTTATGGTTAGATTATTCTATTTATAATAAATAATTTTTTATTACAAAAATTACTAAGATAGAATTTATATAATTAAATTTGTAGTTAACTATAATTAAAATATTTATTATAAATATTAGAAGTTCTATTATTAAAAAATTATTATTACATTTAAAGATTATTGAGCATAAGTAGGTGGGGGTCAAAGAAGTAGCTCCACCCCTATTTCTCAGAGAAGCAGCTAATTTGTGAATTGGAACAGAGAAGTTGAAGGGTCAAACGCCTCAGTTTCTTAATTTTTGCTGACCGCAAAATCATAAGCAGGCTTAGAAACTAAGCCAAATAAGAGCATTGTTGCTTGGCCTGTGTCCCCTCTAACGCTACTCTTCATCGGTGATGAGGATTCAAGTGGTAGCCCGCTTGTCACCTAGAGCAGCTGATAGTGGAGTAGTCAGAGGTGAATGATGAAAAGGAAAACACAGACCTGTGTGACCCCACACAACCTCTCCTCTTCGTAAGAGTCACTCCACTTAGCAGCGATGAAAGGGAAAGTGGACTAGACAGCAAGCAGCAAAAAGGGTAGTGGAACAAAAATAGGGAGTAGAGCAAGTGGCAAGTAAAAAAGAAAAAAAATAGAGATATGTAAGAGAGTATATTTAGGGGTATATATATAATTGGGTTCGAATAATAATATTAAATATATACTATTTGAACCTAATTCAAGCAACATATAAGGTACCATACCTTAATCAAATCTGATTACTAAATTGGCCGGGTACCTACTAATGCAAATAGACCCATTCGTATTCTTAGACCAAGATAAGCTCTTATGTAGATCAATGCAAATAGACTATACCAAATCAATCATTCTAAAAAAAGACATTAAGAAAAGGATTTTTGTTGAACAAATTTTTACTAACTTTATAAATATTAATTATCATATCATGAACATATCATTTTATTTTTTTTTATTACATATAATTAAAAAAATGAGCTACTAGATATAGAATACAAGGAAGAGTACTTGAGTTCTAAATTGTCATATGTTTAGTATCTGAATGAATAGTTTATATAGCTTTTGAGTTTCGACCCAAACTCAATTAGCTAGTACTTACCAATCCTATTATGCAACTAAATGCCTGATAATTATATTCTCATATGTCTTGTTAAATGAGCTTGAATTTATAATCTCATTTTTTTTTTTCAAAAAAATAACAAAATAGTACGTACTGTCGAGTGTACTCCCACTTTGCTGGCAGCAGTTGGTGCAGTACATTTCGGAGGAGCCGGAGTACAACTGCCTCACTCGATTCAAGTATTTAGTTGTACTTGTACAGAGGAGCGAGCAAAACAAGTAGGATGCTGTGAAGAAACAGGGAAGAGTTCCCACAGGAGCGACCTGCGAGCACATGCACCATGCCCGTCGAGTGCGTGCTGCTGCTGGTGGAGATGTGTTCTCAGGTCGCCCCTGCCGGACCTCATTTCGTTTTGCTTTCTTCAATTCAAGAATCAAGATGAGGAGGTAAAAAAAAAAAAAAAACTAAAATCTGGTGCTATGTGTTTATTTTCAGGATGTTTTCTTGTTATATTTCTGCACCACTGGCTCTGCTTTGTCTGGATTGCTTTATTCATCCGCCAGCACTTTGCCGAAATGATTCTGCAGTGTGATTGATCTGTTGAGCACAGGATTAGCCACTCACTTCATTGCAGCTTCCAAACGGATTAGAAGAGGATTCATTTGATTTTTGAGATGCAAAATTACGATGTTCGAATTTGAGCTATGCGTTCACTGACATAATGCGTTGGTCTGCGCCAAATCCCTAATAATCTTTCCAACGAAAATCTGCAAGGAACAGCAAGAACCACGTACAGGAAGATATACGACTGACTAATTGAATTTCTAAAACTCATGCGAACGGTGAAACAAAAACCAAACTGTCAACGCTGCTCCAGAAATGAACTAAAAACTTTATATATTCATTGTTTTCCTAGTTAATTAGTACGTATTTCTTTGAAAAGCTATAGCAGACGGCAAAAAACTTTTAACACATTAACTGCACGGTCAAAGCTCAGAAGCATGCTCATTGAAGCTATAACCTATAACTGACAATCTTGTTGTAAAAGTTAAATTCTACATAATACATGACCAGTGATGCATTGACTTGATAAAATTGGATAATGAATAGTTACATGCATGTTACAAAGGAAGAATTGGCTGAGCCGCCACCAACAGCAGCTTACTGGGAATATATTGCATTTGGACATAAAAATTGGATTACATCAATCGTGTGCATCATACACCCCTTTTTTTAAAAAAAAGATTGGGATGCATTATAAAGCACTGAAGCCACTACTGGTGCTGGTGTAATACAAACAAAATATATATATATCTTACATTGGATATTGCCCTTCTTAGGGAATGGCACTATGCTTGGAGACTGGCGTAGCATGTTACGATTTGGAGATACTGTCGCGTATGCTAATCCATTTAATTCCAACATTTTTGGTGCCATCTGAAAGCTGTCTGTAACCATTTACAAGTTGAGATGTTTGCAGTGAAGCTATTCATTCTCATATCTCGAAAGCCGAGAATCTGACAGGACAGAAAACATTTGTGTGTCTACAAAGAGCTGCATCATTGATGTTGGAAAGTCAGAAAAAAAAAATTTACATGTCAAATAATACAGTGAGTCTGTCAAAATAACAAGGTTGAAAGCAAGTTATGCACAGTACGGAATATAGAATAATTATAGATACTGCTTAATGATCTAACAAGTAATATAAAAGTTAATTTTATTATTGAAAATAAACTCCTAAGCGTTTTGCGAGCAGATACGTGCCAAAATTTTGAAGATTATTAATTTAAGTGTTGTGTTTACTCCAACAAAAGGTTTCAGTAGCTAAGCATTTATCATATATAAATCTGAGAAGGCACTCAATTGTGAAAGATTTGTAATAGAATACTATACTAGTAATCCTTTTTCTGTGACATTTTTTATGTTTAAAGCGAAAAAGGAAGATGGAGAAGGGAAGGTAAAGGAAAAGAAGTGAATCATGGAGTATTATCAGCGACCGATACCGATAATGAAACCTGCTTTTTCGGAAGTTACGTATATATACTTCACAGTTTACAGTAAGAACACTTTGAACTGATTTGTCGGGTTTTTTTTTTTTTTTTTTTTATTTGTCGGGTTGGTCAAGAACATTATAGTAGTAAAAAAGTAATATTGCTTAGGCATGCATCTGAGTTCATTGGCACCTGGACCCGTGCACGAGGCATGGAATTCATTACTGGTTTGACCTTTGTATAAAAGAAAATTCTTAATATTCTCATCATATTGACCAAATGTGCATTATATTATTTTAAAATACAAATTGACAATATGCTCTGCGTTGGATTGTTCAATGTAATTTCAGTAAAACTTGGACAGTGTTTTAACCGATCTTTGAGTAGACATTTAAGAGCCCAAAGAGTAATTGATTCTAGGTCGAAATATATTTAGTTAAACGAAAAAAATTCTGAATTAGATATCAAAAGAGTAGATAGATAAACTATATGAAGAGTAAAACATAATATCCCATGTGGGATTAACATAAAATTCAATAACACTTACTGGTACATGCAACAATGGTGTTATAGTGCTTTAACAACTCGTAACTAGGATTTTTGACATCCATGCACTTACTAGTATCGATCGTTAGTATGGATTGGAATGTAACGGTTGGATTAGTACACTGCTACAAACAAACATTTAAAATCATACTTCATAGCTCTGCCTCCACCCCAAATGTAAAAGAATAGAGAGGGTAAAAAACTTGGCAAACCCACCCACCCGTATAGTTTTTCTTTTTTTCCGTGTACTTTCTTTTTCCTTTTTTGCCATGAACCCTCTAGTTACCTCCTATAAGTATTCCCATATCCCTACTTATTCTATGTGAGCAAGATAGAAACAAAAAATTCCGCACATGTATGGTTCCTCCTAAGCTTTAAGCATTTCATAGATAATAAGAGGTCAAGAAAGTTGCGGTAGTACCTTAATGAATGGCTGATCACTCACCGGAAAGGAATCAATAAAGCTATCTTTAAGTAGAAGTGATACCTAGAGGTAACAAATACCCTGTGAGTAATCAGTCTAAAATCTCAAGAACTAAACTATAAATTATCTTTAAATCACTTTGGAAATTTGTGCATAAGCATATGCACAGGATATGCTGGTACAGAAAACTCAACATAACCAGATCTAACCTTGTCGTTATTTGACTGCACGTTAGTTATTGTATAAGAGCGCAAATTAGCACAAAGGGATTCCAAGTAACATCTCATAGCATCTAAGAATTGTGCGGCGGCTTCAGTCTACAAGTAAACCAATGTCAAACATTCAGCGTGAATAATATAAAGAATGAACTATGAGTAGAAACGAATGCTTTTGCAGGTCTCGCAACACATCAGACTGCAAATGATAATTGATCATAGCAAGGAAGTAATTTCTGTCATATTTTGATAATTCGAATATGATTTCACCCGTATGACTATATTAGGGCTGATACCACCTGCACTAGTTTGATTTGAAGATCAAAACTACTAAATTCTAAAATATGGCAGAGGTTGGTTTAATTTTCAGAGTTTAAGATTGTCTTTATTGTTTGGTATATACACTAGAATAGCCATGTGGATCATATAAACCGAAACGGTAAAACCACTTAGTACTTGCACGTTGCAACCAATTCCAATGTTCAGTTTTCAGTTCAGAAAATTAGCAAACTTAAACAAGTTTGTTTTTGTTTCGTGTTTAGACTAATGAAGGCCAACCATCCATCTCTTATGTCATGCACAAGTTTGTTTTAGTTTCATATTCATTTAGCTTAAATATTATCGTCTTGTGTGACGTTTAGATTTTTTAATAAAGAATAGTATCTTTTCTGAATGCTTGCAAAAGAAAGGGTGAATAACTAATGAAAGTAGAGTTCTACTATAATTAGAATGAATAAATCACTATTATATGTTAGAGTAAGAATGAGTCATTACCACATATTTGGTTCCATTCAATTGATATTAAAATGAATTAACTTAACGATAACCACCAAACCTCTGTCTACTCTCATATCTTCTCTTTCCTACCTTCATCAAATGACTCAAACCCCTCCACACACTCCCTCCCTCCTTCCTGCCATTGTCCTCCTCTCCACCCTCTTTCGCTCTAAGTTGTCAGAGGTTGCATGTAGGAGTGCCCTTAGACCAATACGATCTAGTATGTCCCAGCGCGCACGCGTGCGCGTGCGCGCGCGCACACACACACACACACACATATATATATATATATATATATATATATATATATATATATATATATATATATATATATATATTATGCTGGAATGCTGGATTGGTACTGATCTTATTTTGTGTATCAGTGTAGGATCAAATTGGTATTTAAAACATTAGTTCACCTATACATCAGAATGCTACTACCTAACCTTGTTTTGTAAATGGAGACTGATATCCAAAACATTGATAGCCACCATTATATCAATTGTAGTAAGATAAAACTATGAGAACAAGAAATAGAAAACTCAAGACAAACACTTCAAAAGTAACAGCAAAAAAACATCATGTCTTTCAAGTACCAAATTCCAAGTAGGCAATACTATCCTCTTTAACAAAATTATTTGTAAATAATTTTACTTCATAAAATCATGAGAAAAGGATGAGCTAAACCATTAGAAATAAGAAAACCTGAACTTCATTGCATTTATAAACTGGATTCCGTTTTGCTATAGAGTTTTCACATGATAGTGTAGCATGAATAGGCTCTAGCTCAGAAATCAATTCTTTATACCCAGGAAGCTGAGGCATTGAGCATGCCTTAACCTGCACAATGGTAAATATCAAGTTGTATAAACAAGCAGCAAATCTAAACTCAAAATGTATCAGAAAGCATATACATAATAAGTTTCTTTCATGGGCTTGAAGTTCTATGAAAAAAATAAAATGTTTGATCTTGGCTCAAAAGGCCGGCATCAAAAAAACTGGTGCCACACAGTAATCAAAGAGAATTACTCTCGATATCATAGATGTATTGATATCGGGTGTTGTTTAGACTTCAGACAGATTACAATCTTTCTTGTAAGTTTAGGAGCAAGAATTTAACCTTTAAATCTTGCTAGTTGCTACATGTTATGCAGGAGAGTAAAAGCAGAATATAATCTATATATAATATTGTGGAGAAAAGAAACTAGGAACTCCACAAAAGAAAACCAGAGGTAACTTAGTATAGGTATAGTCATACGAATTAGCCTAGCATAAATCATCAAGATACCAACACAATATTCAGCATGCAAATGTTGCAAAGTGAACTGCAACTAAATCCATATTTGCGCATCCAACTGATGTCAAATCAGCGGGGAATAGTTACAAGAGAAACTGAAAAGATGTGCATAGACTTGTGTTTTTTGTTCGCATAGCTTGTCTTTTTGACCACTAGGAAATCTTTACACTTTACACTAACTTGTGATGCAGATGGTTAGAGTCCAAGCTCAAAATTGCATCAGATTGAGTTCCAATTTCCAAACCCTTCTATTATTGGCTTTAGTTTGGTAAGAAAATTAGGTTAGTTTTTTCTAAAAATAATAAGGCGCATAGTTAATAGGTTACAAGTGTTATCTAACTTGAATAGCAGATATGATATTGGCCGTTGATTAGAAGCCAGATGACTATATACCCAAATAATAACAGCGTTCAAATGAATCAAATTTGTAAAAACTTGAAACATGCAATATTTAAATTTTTTTTTATTCTAGAAAATTAATTTGCCATAAAAAATGGAACCTAGTTAAGATTCTTTGATCAAGTGTGGAATTAGAAGTATATGTTTTTCTAATGATTTTCCTCAATTTCCATTGAGGTTTTTACCAAATTCTGACCTCCCTCGACTCTACAGTGTCCTCTACCTCCCTCATTGTGCACTCCTACTTTTTTGTTTACATCATATATTTGTGCTTGAATCAACTGAAGATATGCATGTAGCAGTATAAAAAAAAAATTAAAGTTAAATTTATCATTGTCTAAAAGGAACTTAAGATCATTTTTAAACATGAACTATCAACAAACCATAAAACAATTTTAAGGTGAAATCAACGCAAATAACAGCTTGAGCTTATGGAACAAAGTAATGTTGCATCCCAATCAACAGTATGAATATTAGAACTGTATATATACCATATTTTAGCCACTAACCTTGTCCTTATAGACTCTAATTCGTACAAGGTTGGCCGTCTTCATCTTGATATCAGTGGGTTTATGTGGTATTCCTACCTATGAAACGGAACCATGTTTTCAGTTTCTAGTGGTAACCTGTGTTATATGAAAATGAGAAAACGAAGAAGAAAAAATATCTGAAATGTGAAGGTAGACAACTAAAAACAATAATTAAAGGTATGCTAATTATTAAACAAAGAAATGCAATTATGAACATCACCAAGAACATAGCAAAAAGCAACCAAATTGTCTTCTAATAGCATAGGACTGATCCTAATGTATGAAAGTTCTCCATGTGATGCAAACTAACAGACACTGAAGGGCATCATAATCCAATGATTCAGACTTGAGAGTTGAGAGGCCCTGCTAGAAACAGAATAAATAGAATAGGAGAAAGTATAATGCAAAGTAATGGATATAAATTAACCCAGAGATGCAGAACCATCTAAAATAAAAAGAGTTGGTCAAAAAGAACATCCCTAAACTATCACGTATCCTATAATTTAGTCCCTAACTTCTTTGAACTTCAAGTATTTCACTTCTGATCCTTCCATTAAAAATCCCTAATGGGAGTTATTAAACTGAAGGTGACTTATCATTCCACACAAATACAAGATTTTGAAATGAATTGACATAGCAAAAAAATAATAGTAAGATAATCACTAGTATCAAGCTTTATTAAAGATGGATGGTATGTGCATGAAGATTTTAACTAAAACACAGTAAACATGATAGTTCAACTCTAAACGCCCTGTGTAATTAACCAAAACAAAAATAACATACATTGACTTGAACATATATTCACATCTTTCCTATTATCTTATTCTCAGAAACAACTAAAGGTTGCATTAGGAAAATTTACTTGATGATAAATACAATTTCTAGTATAGATGATTGCCTAAACGGCCAATTTCTTGTGTAATCATAAGCTCCTTGTTCATATCAGAAATAATGGAAATTGTCTATAAAGAAGAATGCACACATTTCTGCATTGACTTTTTGCAGTCTTTTTGTGCACCTAGTTCATATCAAGGATTCAGAAAGAAGATATAAAAAACAATTGAGAGAGAACTATTTATTCTACCCAATTACATTTATTGTCCAGTAAGGTTTATCCTCACATCAGAGTTGAGCAAGGTAATCATCATGAAACATTTTAATAAATTTGAATCAGAATCTATGTTCTTGTGAACTTTAGTTTAAGAAATTGGGCCGTACTACTAGGTACGGATGATACATACTGGTTGATCTTGTACTACTACTAGTAGAAGTTCGTTACATTTTATGTTTATATATATATAAAACACCGGTAGGTATCACAAACTGACAACTTGAACCTTAATGTGAACAACTCTCAGCAACCACTTTGTACCCTCCTCTTCTACGTATAAAATAAAACATAGTAGATTTTGAAAAAAAAAAAAAAAAGCAAATATAGAAGATGCAAGAAAAGATTCCAAAACAAAAGGTTCAACCAAGGTTCGAAAGCAAGGATTTCAATTTTAATCCATATTAGTGAACTGATCTAACACAAGGCTAAAACACATCACACATATTGATGCATACATGTACAACTACCAACTGATTGTTGAACCAATACATAATGTTTGTATTTGATGGTATGAAATGATTTTTAAAGTATAAGTTAAAAATACTATTGTGTACTAAGTAGTAGGCATAGTAAATACAATCCAACAACAAAATGGTACCGGATCAGCATGTATCCAATGAAAGTGTGGTACCACGACTAAGTGGTACAAGATTGTGATAGGTAGTATAAGGATGGTACTGCTAGTTAGTGTTATACAATCAATATAGGCCTAATACATAAAAGTAACAGAATACCACATGATTTATATTTCATATTAATGTGATATGAGAGCGCGTACAATGGTGAGATTCTAAACCTTGGTTCAACTGTAAGTTTAAATATTAGTTCATACAAGTCCATAGTAACACATAGTATTAATGACATTAATTTGTTTTATATATATAATACCGATCATGTATCTAGTATCATGTATCAATACTAGTAATATGGTTGGTTGGACTCATACAAAATGGCTATACCACCCAATATGGATCAATTTTATAAACAATGGATTCAACACAGAATAAAAAATTTTGATCTACGCCACTCAGTATGGGTGGTACCGCATTTTCGTACAAAATGATACAATTTGGTACAGAGTCTAATCCAATAGTAGACAGATCTAATACCTTGGTTCATCAAGTTATAAGTGTTATACAAAAATGATAGAAAATGTAAGTTAAAATATCCTAAGTTGAAAATAAAAAAAAAAACATGTTTCAAAACAATAACTCTTCTATATTTCATTACTAAATTTATACAACATGAGTAAGCACAAGTCGTAATTACACTAGCTTCATATGGTGTTTAGAATAATTGCTAAATATCAACTTTTAAAATATTATACCCTAGTTTAGTCTCATTCGAGTAGTAGAAGAAGAATTGTTAAGGTATATAAGGCTAATAAGCTTATTGTTATTAACTTGAAACTAAGCATTTTAAATTATACTACATTGTTTTAAGCTCAAGCTAATGAGTCAGTTTTCTCATTAAGTGTATTTATAAAAATTTTGTTGTTAAGTAACTAAACCGAATTTTAGGTATGTGGTAAGAGCAAAGATTTAAAATCTAATTTGCAGATATTGATACGAGATTATTTTGATACTATACATGTAATGTTGGTATGTTCGGTATTGATGTCATATAGTGTTGGCACATCCAGTAAGCATTGGTCTAAGACAAGACCAATATATTAGTACATATCAAGATTTTAAACTTTAGGTAAGAGTTTAATAGGAATGGGCTACCATGGATGATGAAATTACTATTAGACTAACCTGACAAGCTACTAGATAGTTTTGAGTTATAAGTTAACCCTTGGGCAAAGTCAAATTTTAAGTAGAGAGCATTCTTATACCTCAATTTAGACTCCCATGGGAAGTAGGAGACGAATTATCATGATATAAGATCTAATAAACTTGCTACTATTAACAAAGGCTTAAGTATTTTTACATTAGGTCATATTGTTTTAGACCCATCAAATTAATAAGTTTTTTTTACAATGTGGGCTGTAATATAATGAAACATATCTATCAAACTATGCCAAGCATTTTCAGATATCTCTATCTCATTAAAACTTTGCTTTTGCCATAATGAGCAATATTCTAAACCGTATTGAGTTCACAAGGAAAGAATTGGTAAAATAAAGATATACTTCCATCTACAACTATATGAAAAATTATCATAGTTCCTTCATCATATTTCATGCACGTGTTATGATTTAAAATCTAATTTACAGAATTTTATGTTACTTGTGTTAAGACTTGTTCAATTGATTGTAAAGTGATGGACTCATTTGTGGAATTCATATGCAAGCTAAAAATTTATTAAATGAGATTTGGCCCTTGGTCCAATATTATTTGACTATGATAAGAAAATTTTTAGTTCAAAATGATCAAGTGTAACTGTGTAAAGTTAATAGGTAGTTACTCTCTGTAACCATATCCTTCTTTCCTTTGCTTGCCAGAACTCCCATTTTGTTTTATCTATGAGTTGGACAAAAAAAGAGAGATTTAATTCAATAGATAATAAAAAATATAGGTACATCGAAGTCATAACGGATATTAACCTCATAAGGCAACTATTCAATAAGCTCTAAATACAAAATAACACATAATAACATGGTTATAAACTATAAACTCTAACACTCTTCCCTTTTTAGGTTGGAGCCAAGGTTTTAAATACTAGTATGTATCTATATCAGTCGACTGTCAAACTGGTTGACATTGACACACGATATTATCCAGTTGATATCAAGGTTCAAAAAGCCGATTCAAGGCCCTGTACTAGTCTAGACTTGAATTGATATGGTATGTATTGAATGGAACCAAGCGAGCTTGAGAAGAAACTTGCGACCAGTCCACTGCTTCTACCACTGCATGGAAGCTTACATTGAATCGGTATGCTTCTACCTCTTCTTCTTCTTCTCTACTCGGCTCCATTGTATTCCATTTACATATCCCTGCACTGATCGAAACAAACCAGCCATACCACCCGATACTAGTTTTTGAAACACTGATTGGTATTATTAATATATAATTATATATATATATATATATAGAGAGAGAGAGAGTACATATTGCTTTTTAAATCTTTGGCTGAGCATAAATATTAAACATGTCTAGCTAATTAAATAATGTGTAAAATTATATAGAACTAAGAGCCTTAGTAAATATATCTACAAGTTGTTCTTCTAACTTGGTATAAGAATGCAAATTTGCTTGTTAAGCAATCTTCTCAAACAAAGTGAGAGTCATTTTTTTATATGTTTTTTCTTTAATAGAACACAAGATTGTTGGAAATATAAATAGCTAATGATTATCACAAACATAGTTATCAGATTTATCCAAGAAAGATAAAAATTAGAGACAAATCTTTGAGCCCGATCATTTCACAAGTAATATGAGTCATAGCTTTGTATTCAGCTTCGTAACTAGAACTATTCACCATATTTTATTTCTTACTCTTCTAAGTGATCAGGTTTCAACAACATATGACAAAACCTAGAAATAAATCGTCATGTTTATACCTATATATCAACTTTTTTCAAGGCGCCCCTTTGATATACTATAATATGTGTAACATAGCTTCCTAATGCTATTATCTAAGTTCTTGAATGATAGTACCCAATATGTAAGAGATAGCATATCTAGTAACAATGAGCAATATTACTTTTTCTACCAATCACTGATATCTAATTGGAACTACACAATTAGGTCCTTCAGTGTCACTTTTGACATGGAAGGTGTTGCATAGGTTTACACCCCAATTAACAAGTCTCCTAAAATAAATCTAAAGCACATTTTCATTATGAAAGAGATACACTTGTTTCTTAAGCAATTTCAATTTCTAAGAAATACCTTGGTATCCCAAAATATTTTAGATTGAAGTACGTATACAAATGTTTCTCTGTTTCAGCAACTCCCTAAATGCCATTGTGTATTAAAAGAATGTCATCAATATGAATAGAAAGAATTATAATATCAAAACTCAAGTTGCATATGATGCATATTTAAAGTACTGATTTATATCGATAAACTAGTCCTTGACCAAACTAGTACATATTGGTATACCAACTTGACCAAACTAGTATATATTGGTATACCAACTATGCCGACACAGTATGGCCAATTCAATTTGACTCAATCTAAAGAAGTGTAAGGGGAACACCCTAAGATCAATATCAGTGGCGATAGCTCTGTCAATTCTTCGACTCACTCCAAAGAACTGTTAACATTGGTGCCTCCGTATATATTTGCACTTTGGCTCATTGCATGACATTTGTTGTCAATTCTATCGCATTTCTATTTTGGTTGCCGGCCTATCATTGCCTATGTGTGCCTCAAATTGAGGTCATTTAGTAAACCGCATAGAAGCATAGAGTACATCCTCTTCTAAGGCCTATTAAATAGGGATGGCAATCGGATAGGTTTATAGCGGGTACCCAACCTACCCGAACCCGATTATCTATAATTAGTTATCTATTAAACAGGTTCGGGTAGGGTATAGGTAGTATATATACTACCCGAGTCGGGTTCGGGTATGGTTCGGATAGTATAGGTTGGATACCCTACTACCCGAACCCGATTATATATTTATAATAAAATAATTTTATAAATAATAAATTATATTACCCATAAGTTATAACTAATTACCCTAATCCAAACTTAATCCCTAAATCTCCAAATCTTAGCCCTTTTTTTCCTTTTTTTTTCTCCAGCCCGTCGCCGCCTCTAGCGAGCTTGCTGCTCCCTTTCCCTCCCATTTGCTTGGTTGGTGTCGGAGGGATGGTGACGGCGACGACGACGGCAATGAGGCGGGATCAAAGGTGTGGCAAGGCCAGGCGGCGATAGGAAGCGAGGCTAGGCGGCACAATGTAGAGAGTGGCATCGGGGTTGCCGTCGACGTCGAACATGGGCGATAGTGAAGGGGACCGGCGTCGGCTTCAGGTGGCGTGGCAGCAGGGGTAGTGGCATTGGCGTCGACGACGGAGGCGAGCAAAACTAGAAGGGGAGCGATGTTAGGGCCAAGCGAGGTAGCGGCGAGGGAGCTGCGTTCAAGGTGAAGAACGCAGCGGTGGTGGCCGGGGGAGCTGTTGTGTTGGAGATGAAGAACATCTGGTGGCGGACGGAGGCGGCAAGGTGGGGGGAGAGAGAGGGGAGGTTAGGGAAATGGAAAGTTAGGGTAAAAGTTATGTTGACCGCTGACCGAGTAATCAAGTAGTTATAGGGATTGGATAATTAGCAGGTAGTAAGAAAATATAATAGGGTCAGGTTTAGGTAGAAGGGTAAAAAAAATATCGGATAGTTAATCGGGCTTGGGTAGTATATAAGTTAACCAGGTTCAGGTATGGGTAGGCAAAAATAGCAGGTACTCTACCCGCTGCAATCCCTACTATTGAGTCCTCTAAGCTTAAATAGTTGCCCTCATCCTGATATCTTATGGGATTTGATCTCCACAACCCTATTACTAGTTATAAGAGGCTAGTCCAACGTGTTAGTTGAACTCTTCATAAGTTCCTTGACTATATGTTGCTTCTCTATGAAAAGGACTCTTAAGATTTTGTAGATGACTTTGTAACTCTCTTGTGAAACCTATAGGCATTTTGAGACATCTAAATTTCTACTAGCCAAGTGTTGTTTCACTCATGTGGTGCCTCCACTTTTGAATGTTATAATAAATACATTGCCAATAATGGTGATTCTCTAATATTTTCAATGCATGATGCCATACAAGATTAATATTCTAGCTTTTACGTGTCATAGAATATTAATTAAGAACAGTGAAGAAAGAAAAAGAGTGTGTTTAAGAGTTGGAGAGTTTGAGAGAGTGTTAAAGATACTAAGTGACTTGTGAGAGAAATACTGAGAGAATAAGGGCTAGAGTGAAAATCAGTACTCTCACTCAACAAATGACTAAAAACACTATTTTTAGTTGTTGCTAACCTTTTTTTTTAAAAAAAAAACAGCTATTGGCAACCAACCAGCACCAACACATGCTCTCAATACATATCAGTTTGTAGTACCAGTTGGAACAGGGCTATATTGATTGATACCGCATTAAAAATTAATTTGAGTCAATTTTATCTAGCTCCCATGTATCAGTGTAAGCTTGGTCCAGACCATATCGTCTAGTAAAAACTGTATTTGTAAACCATGATGAAGATTGAATGATCAACTTTGCTATAATGAAACTTGGCTAGCATAACAATTTGAGAAAATTTATAGACCCATACTCTAGGCCTCTATTTAAGTCCATAAATTGCATTTTGTGAGTAAGGAGGTTACACAATGTGTACTTCTTTAGAAACATCCCCATATAGAAATGCATTTTTATCATTCATATGATAAAGTTGTTTAATCAAGATTGGTAGCTAAAGAAAAAAAAGTACATACACAAAATTCAAGTAGGCTATAAATGAGAAAATGTAAAAATAGTCAAACCAATAAAATTGTGTGAATCCCCTTGCTGTAAGGTAAACTTGAACTTTATATCTATCCATTTGATAGGATTATATTTAACTATATGAACTAACATTCATGTGTCATAGGAGAGTAGGTTTCCTTCTCATGATCCACATCTAACTTCTACAGTGGATCAACCATAGCCCATGACAAGATTTAGGGAAAGAAATAGAGGAAAGTGTGGTAATAAAGACATTATATTCAAGGGTTTAGTCATAAAAAACAAAATGTCATCCTAGTAGACCACTTACCACAACCAAGGATAATAAACAAATCTATGTCATTAGGTGGAAGCCTATAAAAGAAGATGAAAATACTGTAGGAGCTTGATTAATTTGAGGTGATTGTGATGATGATAAACCTGTAAGGGGGTGTAGGTGTTGTGATAAATGACACATTTATGGGTGTAACAAAGCTTGGAGGCAAAGATATAAAAGTGGAATCAAGACTAAAGGATGAAGAGGAAGAGATATCAGTATAGGCATAGAAATACATGTATTAGTAGTAAAATCTCTAGAAACTAAAAAAATAGTGTTCACTACATCAAAACTAACAACGACACACTAGTTTACTGGATCATAGCAACAATACCCTTTTGAGTTTAAGTGTATTCAAGAAACATACTATGAAATATGAATGGCATGATGAGACAAATTTTCATACTTTTGACATGTGAGGATAAGAAAAACATCCAAAAGCTCAAGGTAGGAAAAGAAAAGGTGGTTGAGATGAATAAAGAAGAGAAAAAAGTGTAGCATCCTTCAAAACAATTATGGAAACTCAATTAATAAGATGGCATGTAGGATGATAGCATCTTCCAAGAAATGCTTAGAAACATGTATATGGAAAGCAAGTATCATAGCCAATATTTTAAAAATTGATTCATACCACATGGACAACTGGTATATATTAATACGACCTTGATATAGATACAATACCAGTGTATATATATATATATATAATTAAATAATACCAAGAGATATTATCCAACAAATGATATTTTTTGCATTTCACAACCCTATTTTACTGAAATGTGTAGGGATAGGTGGTTTGGTGAATGACATCATAAGACACAAATTTAGATTGAGTATATTCCAAAGTATTATCAATGTAAAAAAATTTAAAAAACACCAAAATAATTTTTTGGTTTTAGCATAAAATACATCAAAGACATCAAAATGACTTTTTGAGCAAATATAGACAACACACTTATTATGTTGACATAATGGAAAGAAACACAATGATGTTTACCCAATTGACATAATCACAAGTAAAAGAAGGATAGTATTCTAGAGTCAAATATTGTTAAACTTTACATGGAGTTGGATGATTGAGGTGGCAATTCTATGACTATAATAAGTGTCAAATAATGTAAGGACGGTGGAAGAAAGTACAACACAAAAAGGGATAGGTGATTAGGGAATATGTAAGGACCTCCTTGCTCAAGCCCCACATCGATTGTTGCCTTCATCTTTAAGTTCAGAAAGAGACAATAAAAAAAGGGGAAAAGGTGGCTGAATAGTTTAAAGAGTGAGTGAGTGTACAAATAGACAATAAGTTGATAGAAAATTTAGGGACAAAAAGAACATCCAATAAAGTAAGTTGAGTACAAGTATGGATAGGTCCAATGCCCTAAACAAGAATAAAGGAACTATTAGCAATAAATAGATGCATTTGTATCAAGAGATAGAGACGAAAATAACTCTTTATTATATGTCATATGTGAGGAAACCCTTAAGTTAAGAATTCAAAGGGCTCTAAATGATGATAGAGAGGCTATACCAAAAGTAGGAGTAGTTGAAGCAATATAAGTTGAGGTGAAAGTTGCTCTTTAGACACAGAACACAGGAGCCACCCATACTTAGGCGTGGAAATAACCATATAAGAGCATAAGAGATAGTTGGAATGGTGGAAGCAGTGAATGTAGGAAGAATTAAGGACCACGGGATGAAAAAGCATTCATAATTAGAGGGTATGAACAATCTGTACTACTCCGAGCAAGGACCGGCACACAAACGCAGGACATCTTAAAGCAGAGGAAAAGGAGGAGGAGGAGGCAGCAGAAGTAGAAGCTGGTTACGTTGCTGTAGGCAGATGCAAGAGGCAAGAGTCTGGCACTCCTATTTTGTCTTCTTCATCTTCTTCTTCCTACTCCTCCCCAATGCTCTAGTCGCAAGCTTCTTCCATAGGTTTTCTTGCAAAGTTCATCCAATTTTGTCTAGTACAGACTGGTATGATATTGCTGGACCAGTCCAGTAGCTCAGACTAGCATTTTAAACCTTACTAAGGACTAAGGACTAGTATGAAAGTGGGATGTTTGGGGATCAATAGCAACCTTTGTAGAAGGTTTTAAAACTTTTGTGGACACCTATCGGGTATGTGATTGCGTTATCTTGACTAGACGTAGAGTGTCCACTATGACTTCCTAATTGTGGAGCTTCTACAATAGTAATCTTGTGTGAATTGATAGTTGCAAGAGAGCCGGTGGATGCCATCGAGACTTGCATGAGATAAGGCTTTCTATAAATTGAGTATTAAAAAATCAACTAGTAGATAAGCCAGTGTTATAGAGTAGATATCATTAATGCTAGAAAAAAAATTTCCCACTAAGAAGTCATATCTCTATTAAAGAAGGGGGTTATATTTGTGGTAAGAGGGATAATACTCTAATAGTTTATCCCACTTACTCTCCATTAATCTCATATGATGCATTTGAAGTGACAAGATCAACAGTATCAAGGTGATGATCCTTACTATGTGATCCTTAAAAAAATACTGAATAAAATGAACTAATAATAAATAGTTTGTACTATTGATTTTGATTGTTATGCCAGAGCAAGGAGTGGTTTAAGATCATGACTTGTGGAGTTAAATTCCTTGGTGAAAAAGGAAGAAAGAACAAAGTAATAGGAATGATCAAAAAAGGTTATTATGGTTACAGAAAGAAAAGAAACCCCTGTAAGGGAAAAGATCAAAAATATCAAAGTGACAATCCTTATCTTGAGATCCTTAAAAACTACTACATAAACCGAGCTAATAATAAATAGTTTGTACTTTAAACCAAGGTTTTAAAAGATGATCCGAACTAATGAACCAATATGTACCGGTCCATATAGGATGGAATTAGGCAGAACCAAGCAGAAGCAATGGAAGAAAAAGAAGAAAACGAAGACTCCACTCCACTTGCATCAAGGTCCACCTCCGCTTGAGGTGAACATGTGTGCACTTCGAGCAGGACAAAGAAGAAGAGGAAGAGGAAGAACAAGAAGAGGGAAGGAGAGGCAGCAGCTCCTCATGTCCACTGCTCCACTTACTTCTATTGGTTTGCTCATGGACTTTGCTTCATCTGCATTCCGCTAGGTCTATGTACTGTTCTTCTTCTTCTCCTCCTTCTCCTTTCCCTTCTTCTCCTCTCCTTCCTCTTCCGCTTCTCTTGCTTAGTTTCCCTTGCGTCCATGTACCAATCCCTAACTAGTACAAACTGATCGTATCACCATGCTACACATAGGTTTTTTAAACATTGTTTTGTACTATTGATTTTGATTGTTGTGTCAAAGCTATGAGTGATTTAAGATCATGACTTGTGGAGTTAAATTCCTTAGTGCAAAGGAAAGAAAGTAAGAAAGAACAAAGTCATAAGAATGATAAAAAAAAGGTATTATGGTTTAAAAAAGAAAAGAAACCCCTTTTAAGGGAAAAGGAAAAAATAGAAGAAAAGAAGGGGTTGTTGTTATATACAATGTGCTAATGCAAATAAACCCCTAGAGGAAGGAGAAGAGAAAGAAATAGGAACTGCAGGCAAAAAGGTGGTGGGGGCAACAGATGATAAGAGAAGAAAAAGAGGTGAAAGAGGGGATGGGGGTAGTAGGTGGCTATCACTCAGCGAAAGGAAGTAACACATTGGTAAGGAATGCAAAGGAAAAGCCTTTCTCTAATACCAAGTAAAAGGAAAAAAGAGCGATCTAATTCAAAAGGTGATAGAGAATACAAGCATATAGAAACCATAACTAATATGGACCTTATGAGGCAATTGTCTAATAATGCTCTAAATACAAAATAACATGATTATAAACTATAAGATCGTACCATATACTTGCATGCAACCAAAGTTTCAAAACTCGATCCGAGATCATGTAATAGCCCATGCTTGGACTGGTCCATTTTTGTCTGTACCTAACAGAACAAGACGAGAAGGTACGGAGAGAGGAGAAGGAAGAGAGAAGAGTAGAGATGGATGTGCGGAAGGCGGATGACGGGATGAGTGTGTGGGAGGCAAATTAGCATAGCTTCCAGCTCTCCTCTGCCGTGAGTAGAAGCTGCAGATGAGCTTCTCTTCCTCCATGTGCGCCGCAATGAGCTTATCTTTCACCAGACAAGCTTCTCTTCCGTCAGTACATCTCTTCTCTTCTTACTCTCCTCCTTTTTTTCCTTCTCTTCTCTTCTCTTCTCTTCTTTTTTCCACTTCTCCGCTTTACTCTACTCCGCTATCTGGTTTTACCTTATTCTGTGTATTGGTCCTTTCTCGGTCAGTTTACCAGTTTTTTAATCCTTGTGTGCAACCAAGGAGAATACATTGTGCTGCAAGCAAGGAGGGAGGTAAATGCAATAGTGAATTTATTGGCAAGTTAGGAGAGAAGTAGAACATATTTATTCACGAGATCTCCAGACAAAATTCTCAGTTTTTTAAGGTGAACTTGCAAGGTTCATTTGGTTTCATGTTCAAATTTGTGTAGGGGGATTTGAATTGACACCAATTTTGAATCTTTTGATGAGGTTTATAACGTTAGTTAAGTTAAGAATTGTTTGTACGTTAAGTATGTTAAATATAGTGTTCTCTAAACCTTGTTTTGCATTAATATTGAGTCACCACTATCCTAAACTTGACATCTTCTGAACAGAACATTAAGATGTTTGAGTTTTAATGTTGTCTTGCAATAGAACAACATGTGAAAAAAATAGAACAACATTAGTATTAGACAATAGACACTAAATAATGTTTATAAGTGTGGAAACATAGGTGATTATAAGTACATGTGAATGTTCTTCTTGATGTTTATAAGTTGACACATGTTCACTAAACATTGTTTTTTATGAAATAATAACGATGAAAAAGAGTATAAAAGTAGATGAGAGCATTAAAGATGCAAATGACTTCTGATGAAGGAACTAGAGATGCAAACAAATGCAAGACAAATAAGTATTACTTACTATATATGGAACTGGAGCGTCAACGAAGTCCTGCATTTTTCTTGGCAGAATCTGTAAAAAGTGTTTAAACTAACTAAAGCGGCAGATTGCATTTGGTTTTAACATTTAGAATTGTGAAGGCAATAATAGATAACTCACACACCTTAGCCAAAGAACTCAAACAGAAATTTCTTAACAAGTAAAACCGAGGATTAAAATACTAGTTCATAATGGAGCACCGGTATTTAATCCGACTGAAATGGTTCTCTATGTATGGATGGTTTTTCTCAGACCAGTATTATACCAAACTGGTACTAATCTTGTTAATACATTGGTTTAGGATAGGACTAGAAGCATGAACCAGTAATTAAAATATTAAGTAAAAAAACTTGTTTTCTATGATTAAAAATATAAATCCCCTCCTTAGAGTAGCAAGGACAAAAGATAACTACCATGGGTTTCTATGAACAATGTTTTCATTCAATAATATGGAGGGTTCATACAAATTATTTAGAAAAAGAACAATATAGAAGTTGAGATTTAAAAACCGGTCCATATTGTCTGTACGGGTGATATGGACCAGTCTAACCTTGTACTAGTACCAACTACCAACTAGTACTATTAATAGTATATATATAATATTAATGGTACCAGCTGATACCTTTGGGTGCTTGTGTGTTAGTACAGACCAGTACTAACCGATACAACAGGGGACTAGTACATCGGTACCAACACTTAAAACCTTAGATGACAACATAAAGGGAGACACTTTCAAACAGTAGATAAAGTTTTGGTTATGGCAAGAATAAAAAGTTATTGACAAGAATAATAATGTTTAATTATACTCAACAAGAATAAATTGATGTACATTAGCCACCCAGAATTTAAATTAGGAAGATTAACTGTGTGACAAATTTAAGTCAAATAAATTTGATGAAATACCACATGACATTTAATTTGGAAAATGATGGGTGAAACCGTGAAACTATTGACCATTTTATATAAACTGTTCTACTCCCAAAACATCAGTTTCCAGTTTTCTCCTGGAGTTCTTGATCAGGTCGGTTTGAACTGTATTCCAGTTGTTATGAAAAGAAAAAGGACAGTTTCTTGGATTCAACATTTTTGAAAGAAAGATGTTCCATAATCAAGCTAAATCAGAGATCGAGCTAAAATGGAGCAGATCAGGTAACTATTGCCGCCAAAGCTAATCAATTTAAGGAAATTAGTTTCATACTTCCATTTGCTCTTCGTAATCATCTTTGTCATTTTGCATTCATATATATCTGAAGTCTGAACACTTTTGAAAAAAGATGCATTCCACAGTGGTTATAAGTTACAACTTATACCGAAACAAACAGCCTGCTACACATTATAAGAAATATGTTTACGTGAAAATAAATGATTTTTTTATGAATTGGAAATTTTATAGCAATAGGTGTCATATGTGCTGGGGACTAACTTGAAGGTATCCGGAGACTTTGTTGTGAATCTAGAAAACAGAAGGACTAAATAGAAGTACAGCAATATGGTAATGAAATGAAAGAATCAATTTAGAATAATAACATTTGGCCCTTATTTTTGACATATTTGGAGTCATAATGATAGAAATCTTTGTTTGAAGAGAGAGAAAGAGAGAGAGGCATAAGAGAAGAGGAGGCAGTGGATTACAGATTTCCAGCGATCTATATTGAGACAGAGAATTTTAAATTAGAATGTTTGATATCTTGATGACAGTATTTACGACATTTTTCAAACCAATGGGATTTAATGTTTAAAAAGGATTTTAGAGGACTGAATTAGTATCATTTCAGCCGCTCCATTTGCTGGAATTTTTTGGCAGTATTTTGATGCCAAATTGAGAGTTTTCATGAGTTACAGGAATTGATAAATGTTAATAAATGAGCAAATGCTGGATCTATGGCTTATAAGCATTGTTTTGCCATTTTGAAGGGGAAAAACACTACTGCTTGGAACATCAAGAAGGCAGGAATTGCTGACCAAATATGGACAACAGAGGAATGCACCCGCTATCCAGATTTGGATGGCAATAGGGATGAAAATAACCTCCACACAATGTCAAGAAATGAATAGCAGTTGGCAAACATGACGGCTTACTTCTGAACAGCAAGTGAGCTGAAAAACATTCCAAGTTTTGATCAGCTTAGGCTGAAAATTTTGCACAGTTAAGGTCAACATGTGGCTAGTAAAGTTGATACATTTTTGGAATCTGGATTTTTGTAGTATCCAAGTAAACATTCCTCACACATCGTTATTCTTGTTGTTTGCTGAGATTGTTGTGTTGCACGTTATGTTGAAGTATATATCATGTGCTTTGCATTGACAATTTACACAAGTGCTAATATTATTTAAATGCGTATGACAAAGAATTGAAGATATATAAATGAGAATGATCTTCTTTAAACACCAGAGAGAGTATTTAGTACAACCTTGTGGAATTTCATAAGGATATTGTTACAACCTCCTATGGGGAACCTTGAGAATGTGGCTCTTAAAATTAGACTAATGTGGCATGATGTAATATAATGGTATTGAGAATACATTAGTTGGCTACTGTACATGTGTGCTCTAGAAGATATAACCTAGTGATATAGTGGTGCTGAAAGCAACAATTGGATGTTGTAGGTAAAACTGAGGAGGCATGACATAATGATAGGGTGGTTTTGAGAAAGCACCGAATTGGATATTAGAGATATGTCATAGAGGACATGACTTAGTGTTAGTAAAAAAAATCTAAACATCTTGAAATGAATCTTAGAACTTGTATCATTTAAAAAGATAAGTATATTAAATATCTGAAGGCTAGATTGCAAGAAAAATTCTTAAATGCTTTGATATGGTTATTCTTTTAACAATTGATAATTTACATTTATTTGAAAGGAAGACACAAATTAGTCTCTTGTTTTCTCAAAGTAACTTCCTGTTTATTTGTTTTCTCCTTTCAAATTTTAATACTTCAGCGGGTGGGGATCAAAATTAGTAGATTAGATAGATACAGAAATGTCTTGCTCTTTGTGTTGTCATAGTGTCATTTGATTAAAATATTATACATTTTAAACTACTTTAGTTAATTACAACATGCTATTTGTGAGTTGAATTATGTAGATATTATATAAGTGAAACTATCATATAAGATTTTTGTGTTCATGGAAACATTATTCCATTTGTCATGTGGTTATATTTAGTAATATTTATCATCAAATTATAACAAGTGTTGTTTGTGGTGATAGCATAATTAATATAAATGTTAACCTTGAGGAGTTGCTACAATACTACTCTTCTTGATGTTTAACAATTGTAAACAATGAATTCTAATATCATTTTTTTCATACAAGTATGGTTGCGGATTCATAAAGTATACAAGCTGATAGGTTCATGGGAAGAGATATAAGTGAATAAACTCACCGGAAGCAGCAAGCTATGCCACTGGAATGGACGAATCATTGGTATAATGGACAACACTATAGCTGAAAGCATACCCTGCACTTAGTTTATTAGAATTTAAAAATTTGTCACCATTGAACTAAACATGACAGAGAATTAAATGCAGTACATGATATTAAAAGGTAGCTGGTTCAAGGACAATAAACAAACCAAATTTGGGCAGATTACTATAACTTGCTTTTCCAATAAAGCTCCAGCAAAAAGTGACAAAATCTGAACAAAAAAACTGTTAGTTATCCTGCTAAACTACTTCTAGTCAGGACATGGTTTAAAATACAACCAACATATATATTATAAGTGTGTGCTATAGCGGCGCTATAGCGTTTTTCCATAGCAGTTTTTAAGCAATCCGCTATGAAACGTTATAGCACCGCTATAACGGATAGGACCACATTATTATGTTTTTAAGTTTGAGAAATTAAAATTATAACTTGAATTGAGTTAGTACTATGTTATCTTTCTTTATATAATTTGTTTTATTTTTATGCAGCTTAATTTATTAAGTATTTAATATATATTTCAAATGTTATACTTAAAAACCCGACGAATGTAGATTGCATCGTGAAACTAGATTGATGCATCTGCAAACTTGTTGAATATATTTTTTTATTATAATATATAAGAAATTTTATTGTATTCATCTTGGTGGGCCTTATCCAAGCATCATATGAAAGAGCAAGGTTTTTAGTACTTGTTTGTATTTTGTACTATTGTTACAACTAATTCTTAAATCCTTGCATGAGAATAACATTGAATTCCTCCGGCCTTCATGCTTCTAATCCAAGTGTTATATTCTTCTACTTCTTCATCAAGATATGACCTGGCAATCAGATAGAACCCTCAGCCGTCACCGGCGAGCAATCGTGCAAGCACGCCCTAAGAAGATAATAATCAAATACTTGACACCCTAACTCTAACCCTAGGCCCTTATTTATAGAACTTCACTACTTAGCGAACCGGGTATGACATACTAACCCGAATCCGCTTTATTAATAACCTACTAACAATATTGGGCCCGTAACAATTGTCTCCCTCTCTAACTAGCCTTGTCCTCAAGGCTGTAAACTTTATCTTGAGCTTTCTCCAGGATCCCAAATTGCTCGATAAGTTGTTGAATTAGAAACACCAAACATTGCAGCCTTAAGTTTGACAGCTTTATTTGCTTGATTAACTACTTGTTTGTCAAGTATTAATTCTTCTTCTTGCTTGTGCTCGACAATTTTAGCTTCCAGCTCCCTAGTTTCTTCAGAAGTTTCAATAGTTAAAGTAGAAGTGATGCAAATACCTGAGACTAGTTTACAAACCTCTGTTACCACTTCTTGTTTATTGTCTTCAATTTTAGAATCTTCTTCTCATTTCCTCAATAGCTCTAATAGCTGGAATATCAGTATTCATACCAATTTTGTTTGAGGCTACTGATGGATCTTCAACTTTAATTGGTGTATCTTGCTTCTCATATATGACTTCAATTTTTGATTGTGTGGTCCCATGGGTACTTGTATTTGCTAAGATTTAGGCAATTTGACACTAAGCACATCTTCTTTTACTGTTTCTCTAATATCCACATAAATCTTTTCTGCTCTGTCAAATATATTATCATTACCATTAACCATCTCTAATCCAACAGGTCGGACCACGGTTCCCCGGCGATCGAACAAATTGATAGAACCCTCCGCGGTCACCGGCGAGCAATCGTGCAAAGCACGTCCTAAGAAGACAATAATCACATACTAGACACTCTAACTCTAACCCTAAGCCCTTATTTATAGAACTTCACTACTTAGCGAACCGGGTATGACATACTAACCCGGATCTGCTTTATTAATAACCTACTAACAATATTGGTCCCGTAACACAATCTCATATATTGTAGGACAACTAAATTCTAGGGTTTGATTCAGGGATCTTAGATACCAACGACTTTGAAATTGTTTGATCAATGTCAAACTTCTTTGTCTTTGTGTAAGCATTCGTTTATTCAAGTTTGCTTACTTGCTTAAAAAATTGGTCCACGCCGATTTTTCATAAAAACAAAGTGTGCTAGAAAACTTAGTGAAGAAAATTTTGAATGTCTTTCAGAAATTTCCTCAAGTTGCACCAGTGGCGCTCCTTAATAGAATTTGATGAGTAGATCAGCTTGTTGGAATCCAAACGCATCCATGGAATTTTGATTTAAATGTTGGATCTACAAGGATGTGGATCATTCAACTCTCACATTTGGTGACATGTGGACTTTTAATTTTGATATTGTCTTGAATTTGATAAGCAATGTTTCAATTTGATTAACCAGGAGCAAATTTTGTTTGTAAATTGTAATTGGGTAATTGAAGGGAGTGAAATTTGTAACTTTTGAGGAATAGTTTTATTCAGCACAGCTAGATCAATTAAGAATGTAGATGTCAATGTGGAGGCAGTGAATAGTGATAAAATGGTTATCCTAGAAAAATCCCTTTTAAACATCTTCTCCAGTCTCCCACTGTGAGCTTTTAGTTTGCCACAATTTACAATGTTTTTAGATAGGTTAGTTTTCATTCTTCAATGGTTCTATGGCTTAATAAGATTTACATACAACTATTGTAGTTAGGCAGCCAGGGGTGAGCAAATGGCACCAATACCGAATTTGGTACGGTATTTCGGTATCGATACAGAAATTTTATTCGGGAGTATGATACCGGTACCGATACCTAAAAACTAATTCGAGAAAATCCCGAATTCCCGAATTTTCGAATATTTATATATTATTTATTTACTAGTAAGTCAGAAGTCGGAATCTGACTTCCGGACTCTCGAACACCACTTATCTGGTACCGAAGTACCAAAACACATAAGTCGAAAGTCAGAACCACTTACCTAGTTCGGAATTTCAAGAATTTTTTGAATTTATTTCGGAAAATCGGTACCGGTACCGATAGCAATTTCGGCACTTTGGTACCGGTACCGATACTCAAAAAAATAAGTTCGGTTGTATCAAAATTTCGGTATCAGTACTAGTACCGAAATACCAATTGCACACCCCTAGGCAGCCTTATCCGACCCTACTTCCTACAATACGAGTTGAGTTTACCCATCCCATGGTACAGCACTAGCTGGCAGATGGATGGCATTGCCATCCTTGTTGTGGTTTGTTTTGGAAGGTTTGCTAACAATAAAAACCTTTCTTGGCTAGCCGTAAAATATGCCTAAGTGGTGTAGAATTCACCTACAAGGACAATTAATAACTATCAAAATCAGTTCATTCATAGAGATAACAATATGTGAACTTACACTTTCAAGAGATAAAGCACGACAAATTGTAGTTGTAGTCCATATTGACAATGCGAGAGCTTCTTCCGCAGCTGCTAACCGTGCATTAACCTTGATGAATAACTTCATCTTTAGAAAAAAAAAAAACAAGTCAACTGAGCAAAAGAACAGACCACCGAGTATGAGTGGTCATAAATATGGAGGACATTTACCTCATTAACTACTTTTGGTGATGAAGGAACTGCATCAGTAAAGGTACAATCTAAACCAAGAGATAATACCCCAGGTCGGCAATACTTGATGGGTTGCAAATGCTCCAATGGATGGAATATTATTTTGCCTCCCCTTCGAGGGAGAGGAAGAGCATGATAACCACAGACAATCTGTAACGATTCATTATTATGCGCCTACAGAAAAGAAAGCAAGAGTTTAGGTTCAAAAGAACTTATGGACAAGAATGGAAAACAAAAATTTTCACATTTCAAAATAGAATTAGAGTACCTTAGCCCACCCTATCACTTTTTCATCACCAACATGCATTTCATTCTTGGAAATTAATTCATCTTCATCATCATCATCAGATGCCACATCTCTAACTGAACTGTCCAAAACGACTTAAATGCATTTAAACAATGAAGTAGATAAGGATATTATCCTATTCATTTAGGCCACATAAATCATGCAAAGAATCAAAAATATGTTTATCAGGCATGAACTCGGCCTGTCACAATATGAAAAAATAAAAAGGAAAAAGATTTACTACTACCTGTACACAGTCTCCAAACTTTGTGCCCGGGGCAACCCGCCACTGACAGAACACACTGTTCCAACTTCTGGAGAAGTGTGGCCATTCTCAAAGCAACCATTTAAAGTTTCGAAGCTGTCAGAATGTGATCCTGATGTCTCAGAAATGTTATCATCATAGTTATGCCCAGCCCTCTTATTTTCCTTGTCTAGTTCTCTTAGATGACTAAAATATGAGGCTTCACTTATAGAAGCACTTTCAGGGTAATTAGGTTCCAAACTTCTATTTGGAAATGATGGCATTTCCCTCTCCATTGGAAAAACTGAAGAAGAAATAAGGCCAGAAAAAGCATCAACTGGTATAGCATATTCCGTCCAACTATTTGACTGTCGGGATCCAGAGTTTCCAGACAACTGATCAGGACATGTCACCCCATGTGAAATAGACTCTGTGGGATCCATTTCACTAACAAAATGTGTTATCCTGTCAAGACGTTCCTGTGCAATTATGCTGCAAAATAAAAATCAAGCAAAGTTTTGATAAATAACAAATAGAAAAACTAAAGCTAAATCGTATGTTAGAAAATTTAAAGGAAAAAAAAGGGATACTGTTCTAAAATCTAAAAGGAGCCAAAGGCAAAAGAGTCACCTATTGAGCATCTCGTAATGGAGCTCAAAAAAAGGAAGCCTTGTAAGTAGACAGTAACAACGTGGTGCGGATACCAGAAATCGGCTAGGCTTGCCATGAGAATGGGGAAGGGGTGCAACAGCATCCAAAATACTAGGTGTTCTCTGAACTATTTCTTGGACATGCAAGCAAACACCGTATAGTGGAGCATTGTCTGAGGTCTGAGAAACACAAAGATATGATAAAGATGAATGAGAAAGTATGGATAAAAGAGAATAAAGTGTGGCTCTGCCAAATACATTAACCAAGCACAGTAATATGAAGCTTGCTGAGTAATTAAATATAATATCTAATCAAGATTTTTAAAATTGGTTCATTCTGCCTACTACATATAGGTTTAAGACACAACTAGGGATAACAATTATACCTGCCAAAGGCAGGCACTTGACTCAACCTATTTATGGCAGGTTCAAGTCAAGGTTTAAAATCTCGATACCAGTCTTATCCAAGTCCGGTACATATAGAGCATACCAACACCAAATGGTATCAATACAAGACATACCAACACTGTACCGATATCATCTCGAACTGATATATACTACCCATACTAGGTGGTATAGACCAACGATCGGAAAACCGGTCCAGTGTACCGGTTTGATGAGACATCAGACCGGTACATACCGATGGTAAACCGAAAAAATCTGATTTTAATTTAAATTTTTTTAATATTATAATTAAAACCGATACCATTCTAGTATAAATTGAAATTAATTTTTAAATTAATTTTTTTAAATTAAAACTGGTAAAAACGGCCGGTTTTTATATAAACCGGGTGGTACGTACTAGTACCGTAATAAAAAATTGTTTTCTCCCCAATACCGACGATTTCCTATTGGTCCAAGACCGGTCCCTCACCTAACCGATACAAACCGGTAAAACCGGTCCGGTTTTATATTCCTTGGTATAGACCATGGATTAAGGAACCAGTCCGATTCCTCCAATTTGCACCGGTCTAGTGAAAGATCGGCACCAGAGCTCAGGGAGGCGTAGCAGAAGCTAGAGGAAGCTTTGTCCGACGGCAGAAGCGGCATCCGGTACTAGCCACCGGTACCAGCTAGAACAAACTGGTCTGACAGCTCACCGGATCGAGCTACAGACCGAAACTTTAAACCATACTATAAACTAATTTTTAAATTCTTAGTTCGGATACCCAATTAACTAAATGGGTTGGGTTTGAGTTTATAGATACTTAATACCATATTTACAAATAATAAAAAATATTTTTTCCTTGTTAAAAAATATAAAATAAATATTGATAAATATATTTATTATAATAATACCTTATAAAATTATATTTTATAGAATAAATTAAAATAAAAAATAAAATTATTTTTTATTTAATTGGGTACACCCAGATACCCTTTTAAATATTCGGGTCAAGTTCATATTGTGTTATAGGGTACCTAAGTCGGGTTTGGGTTGGGCTCAAATATTAAGAAGAAGAAGAAGAGCCACCTCTTCCTCTTCATTTGAGAGCACACAATGAAGCTCATAGTCATGCAAGCTTCGGCCAAGAGTGGAACCTTCTCCTTTCCTTTCTTCTCCTTTAAGAATGGCAATAGGAAAGTACTCATACTTTTAGCCTAAACCTAAACCAACCCAATTATAAAAACTCTAAACTCGAACCCGGGTACCCTATTATGTAACCCAAACCCGATTGGGAATTCAAACAGGTACCTGATTGCAAAAAAAAATTAATTTTTTTATTTTAAAAATTCCATAAAATATAATTTAATAAATTAAAAAATAATAATTGTATTATTATTATGTTATATTTTTAGTAAATATTTATATGATAAGTATTTTATTATTATTTTATATTTTTAATAATAAAAATATATTTATATTTATTTTTAAAACTTGGTATTAGGTACTTGCACCCATAAACCTGAACTTATTAAAACTCAAACCCTTTGAACCCAAACCCATCCCATTTAGCTAATTTGTATCCAAACCTACCATAAATGAGTCAGATTGGGTCTCTATGTAGACCTGGCAAAATTTGACCCAACTCGACTTGACACGAAATTAGGCAGGTTTGGGTCAGCCAAAATTGTATTCAGGCCAACCTGTTTATAATCCAAAAATAATCGGCTTGTGTCGGGATGTAAACAAGTTGACTCGCTTAACCTGATTATATTATATATTTATATATATAAATTATAAATATAGGTCGGCCCAACTCCCCATGCCAGCCCACAAGCCAAAATCTCTTCTAACCCTCTTTTAACCTAGATTTTGGCCCACACCACAAGCCCACAAATCCAAATTTTTATTAAATTTTAATAGAATTTTTATCAATTTGTTATTTATATATAAAATATGAATGATAAATTTATAATCGGGTCATGTCAAATCAAGCAGATCGGATTAATAAATGACTCAATTACTACATAGATTATTTGGGTCATGTCAGTACTCAAGTAAACATATAACCCATTTAATAAATGAGTTATTCGGCTTGTGTCAGATTGACCCAATTATATTCGGGTCATGTTCGAGTTAAATATTTTGACTCAATTAATTAAACGGGTCATGTTCGAGTTAGCTTAATCGAATCACAGGTCATAGCTGACACAACCAGTTTATGACCTGCTGACCTAAATTACTAGGTCTACTCCTATGGAGCAGGTTAAATTGTCATCCTTAATTGCACTCTGCTTGGTTTTGTCTACTTCAGTCTAGTACGAACCACTTTGTTCTGGTCCAAGCTTGCACAGGAACACCAATCCGAAGCGGTATTTGAAACCTTGACATATATCAATCCAAGACTAGACTAGTACACCGATATGAACCAAGAATTTAAACCATACATCTAATAAATCTCAATATAAAATATTTTAAAATTTCTTCACTTTAAGCGCACATTTTCATGCAACCATTCTTTGAACACTAACAAAGAGCTAGGCACTTCCACATATTATTAGAATTAGAAGAAATGTCACATAAATTGACAATGTCGTAGAAGTTCAAGCTTATCCGCTCCCTAAAATCTATTAAAACACAACCTAGAAGAAGCTTCCCAATGAATGAATGGTTTATCTAACATTGTAAACTTAATTTTTAAGTGCTAGTTACTCAAAAGAAAAGGCCAAGACCAGTAATCAAACATTAGATCCAAAAATGATATTTTTTTCATGTCAGAGAACGATATATTAGTCTCACATTGGACAATTAACGCTTCCGTATCTCTTCAGATAAACCTATATATTCTTCCTTTCTAGATAAAATAGAGAGGACCTTTTTTCATTTGCTCTAACTTGGTATTAGAGTAAGGTTGAGCGGCCTGCAGCTGAGTCAAGTCTGGAATTTAAGATCCAGATGACGGAAAGAGTCAAAGCACTCCTGGGATGAGCACAGTCAAAGGAATTAAAGAAAATTTGAATTCCAGCGGCTGGAACTTCAATTCCCTTTCCCATCCCCCATCCCCCATGCAGACTGAGCCACATTCGGAGAAGGCAGCAATCGTTCATGATTTCATTGTAGCTATTGTCATGTCTCTTCTTAGCAGCAGTCTATTAACCCCTTCCAGGGTTAAGCTATGTAAATATTGAAGAATATCTCCTATTTATTTATTATGAGGTTTCTTTAATCCACTGAGGATAGATCTCTCTATCCATGTTTCTGATCCCAAGTTTCATATTCTTCAAGGTACTACAACTAAATTTTAAAGAATCAACAATATCATATGGGTAAGGGCTCTCTGACTCTTCCTTAACTCTCAAGAAAATCTTTGTAATATTGACTTGTCTCGTGCAATGACGTATCCTATCTATACAATATAGAAAATATTTTATTATGATATTCTCCTACGGTTTATTAATTATTAGGAATATGGGGTGATATGCGAGTATTGTTCTATTTCTTTCCACATAGGACACTTTATTGAAAAGTTGCTCTCCAGAAAAAATGTTATAAAAGCTTACTCAAGTCACTTCAGGAATATTATTCTCTCATTAAATATAAGTCAGATGAACTACAGCTAATGGGTAACAAATTCATTGAAAAACAAGAACATAAAAAACCATTATGCAAATAAATTCCTGAAGAAGCAAAGACAGAATCACATCCACAGACTGGCGTAGAAGAACCATCTTCAACAAAAACAATCTTACAAGAAATAAATACAAAAGTAAGAAGATAATCTATTATCACCTATCATATGTGAGGAAACCTTAGAATCATAGAACCAAAAAGAATCGAAAGGTCATAGAAGCAATATCAATACTCATAAAAGCAACAGCAATGAAGGATGTGGAAGAGATAGTTGTGAGTTAAGCAGCCTCTCATAGTAGATGGTCAATATAGTGACACTATGGCTGATGGGAGTCTTATAGCGAGAAAAGGAGTGGCATTGTACTAAGGTGGGCGACTAAACTTCGTCAAACATTTCTCAGTAGGATGGTTAGAGTGTCCACGATGGACATATGGCATAAAACTTCAATCTTGTCCATGTCTGCTGCAGGTTGAGTAACCACCACACGAACCACCAAGAAAATCATTGAGGCTCGATGCAGTAGCTTTGAGGCTAGACAAATCCTTAGCAACAAGAAAATCACAGTGTTGCTCCAAAAGGTCAGTAAGATTTATACTTTAAGTATGAAAGTTCTGCTGTTCATCCCATTTTAATTCAAAAGAGTAACAATCTTGGAGAGGTTTGTCATCTTGCTTGAGACTGACAAGCTCTTCATATAAGCTATAAACTCGCATATTGTTCCTCTCTATACAATAAGCCTTGTGCAAGGAATCTCAAATCTCTTTAGTAGTAGAGAGATACATAGCCATAATCTGAATACAAGTCCATATTGTTGAAAAGCCAAGCAAGAAAACCATAATCTGAAGTCTTCCACAGGGCATAGATAGAAACTGTCGTTGCATGTGGGGAGACTCAATATGCCAAAGCTTCCATTGAGAGTCAAGGAAGAGTAAGAGCAACCATGTCATATATAATTGGTAGCTTGGTACTACTAAATTTGATAGTAATACTTTGAGGGAGATGGGTCATGACATTGGAGATTAGATTGGAGAGATCCATCCTCTGAGTAGGAAAAACTTATCAAGAGTCATGAGATGGCATCCCTCACCTACCCAACCCTTGGAGGGGTTATAAAGATCTATTGGTACCAAGAAGAAGAAGAGTGCTCAGTAGGCAATTACAACAAGAAACAAAAAAGACTTTACAAAAGTACCATCTACAGCATCAACAATAGAGAGGGAATCCAAATAGGGAGAGGCGAGGGTACGATGAGAGCAGCACTCTGATGCAGTGGGGAAGGTATATGGTGTTAGTGTTTATGCCCTAGAATCAGTTGTTGGTCTATCTTTGTACTACTTTTATCTTATATATATTCTGGCATTGTTATTATTGTGCTTATAGTTACATCTGCGTACTTATATGTTTACACGATAATGTCCCTAGAGACAGATTTTATCTAGTCTTAAAGTTATGTCCCCAGTCGAGTGTCATAGTTGATAAGGAGAGCTATAGTGCATAAGAGACTGATATAGTGCATAAGAGACTGATATATGCACTAGTTGGGCATGTGGTGCTAATACAGATATATGGGTATATCAATCATGGATATACTCGTCGACCCACTGTGAGGTTTTAACTTGGGTGTCATAAATTAACCTCACATGTGACAAAGGTGCATTGACCCTCCGACTTGAGGTCATTAACACTTTTATATAGTTAGGGACATGCTTTGATACAACCTAACGTCTCAACATAGTTGGAAGGTCATAACGGTTGTCACTGGGCATGTCACGACCCATATGAGAGTTCAAGTAACAGATAGAGGATTTGCCATTTCCTTAGGGAAGCTTGATATCCATGGGCCTTATATGGATGCATAATTGAAAGTGTATGGTTATACTCAAGTGAAAACCTGATTTAGTTATGATCATGAGATTAGGTCAAAATAAAGTGTGAGACACTTTGTCCAATATGGATATCAGTTGGCAAAGGGATTATAATGCATAAATACCTTATTACGTTCTAGAGGATGTCGATATAGACAACCATTCTGATGACTTGGGTAGCAGTGATGCACTGCTAAGTGCCTCTCACTACTTGTGATAATATGGAGTTTCTCACTGCCAACGTCAAAGGAATCTACAGGATCGCACACCTTGATACTCGAGTTTTCGTATTGATCGAACAACCTTCAGATCGAGTTATGTAGTAACTCAAATTTATTTATGAGATTTTATCAATGCGGATGCATCTTATGAGATGAAGGGATTCTACAGGGACTAGACTTTATTTTGAGTTAAGTTGACTTTGTTTTGACTAGGTCAAATGAATGAGGTTGCATCGAATTGGATTCGATGACTTGTCGACTTGATTCATGATGTCTAGTATGGTCCATTGCTTAGGCGCCTATATGAATATGTTTATATTCATATTACGATGGTAACTTAAGTTATGGGACCCACCTATTAGTTATGAAGCCTTGTGCATTAGCACATAAGGGTATAATGGGCAAGGGTTTTTTGTACTAGGCGCATATGTCTTATGCATTGGCACATAAGGGCATAATAGGCAAGGCTTTGGTGCCCAAGGCATGCATTGGTGCATAAAGGAAAGACTAGCTTCATTTGGCAAGTGCTTGGCGCTTATGGCATGGCCTTGGCACTTGTGGAAAGAGCTTGGGAAATTTTCTTTGCTCCATGTGGCCATAAGCCCTAGCCGCTCACCCCTTGTTGCCTCTCTTGTCTCTTCCATACCCTAGCCACTCCCTTTGATACTTGGTGCCACTTATATAAGTTTGATGTTGTTGCCCCCTCTTGCCGACATGAACCTCTTCCTTGGCACAAACAATTGGTGTGGGTCGAGTCTTCATCCTTTCCCTTAGCGCAAGTGTTCTTGGCTATAACTTCGCATCCTTGGAGGTTGGTGCAAGCAAAGAAGAAGGCTCTCCCTTGGCGTGGATCTTTTTCTAAGGCTAACACCGGACATGGAAAAAGAAAACTTGAGGAGTCCATTGTGTATGAGACTGTAGAGGATGCCCGCTTGGGTGCCTATACATCGACTTCGCTTACCACGCTTTCAAGATATCTCATCGTGTTGATTCCTTTGTATGACCAATCCAAGAGGGTTTTTGGGACTGGCCTGTTTCGAGCAATTACTTCCAGAAAAGATAAAGGAGGACCTTTAGTTTCAAAAGATAAGGTGGAGTGCCTCAAGATTGAAGCAAAGTACTTAAACTTCCAGAAAAGATCTCAATTCTTAAGAAGTGCAACCAATCCAAAGCCTAGAGGCTATGGTTGTCGAACTAGCAATTTAACTCCTCAAATCCTATGACTCTATATTCTAAAATAGCCTAGAGAGTTAACTCAGGTACAGAATCAGTTTTTCAATAAACTCGCCTAAAACTCTTGAGTTTACCTACACAAGTTTACTGAGTTTACCATGTTCATTCAGTTAATAACATATATGCAATGATCCAACACCACTTGCCAACAGTTATTATAGTTTATGCATCCTTGACTCTCGTCACATTCTTTGCTATCTCTCACTCTCCATTCTGTCCAAAGTTAATTTTGTCATTAGTCTCCTTACTATTCTCATAACCACTAAAAGATTATGTTTCTTAATATTTATTTATTAGTATGGTATATTCTCACTAATGGATGATTCCATCTCTTCGTGCATTAGTATGGGTCTTGTTTCACATTTAATTCTAGAATCACTATTTTTAATACTAATTTTATATCAAAGTTTAAAACTTGATTCATATGTGTACCGACACAAATATATATTACACATATAGTTATTAACAATCACACTCACAAATAATGTACCAGTATTATCTGTTTAGAAGTATAGCATGCACGAATAAGTACCTAAAATTATGGCTTACACGATATCTTTAATAATAACAAATAGTAAATTCACTAATACAATTATACTCTCTTAAATTAGATGTGATATAGGCTACTATTTTTCAATTTGAATATATATATATATATATATATATATATATATATATATATATATATTATATATTATTTTCTAGAAAATAGTAAGATATTAAGATCATATGATCTGAGTTTATAGACCCTCTACCATTCCTAGGTAGGAAAGCATATATGATAACCTTGCTCGAGGCAATGGGAACCTCAAGTTCTACGAGCTGCCACAAAATGCATGTAAGTGCAAGTTCTCAGTGACTCTCTTGCTTTACATGCTGCCAATTCAAAGCATGGAGCTACATGAGGCATTTCCGGGATTGCAGTGCTTGTCGGTGCTATTATTGAACACAGATGATCATGCTTGATAAATGGTCAAAAACAATGACCAAGGCAAAGGATCGACACTGCTTTGATACTTGATACTAATTTCAATAAAATAAAAAATATATGTTCTTAAAGAGAATCTATAGTCTTATATAGACCACAGCAATGTTTGAAATCTCATATATATATATATATATTACCAAGTATATACCTGCTCAACAGCCGCAGATACACTAGTGAAGAGGTTAAGTCATTGAATAGCCCATGTGGAGCTAATAAACAGCAAAATCAATGCAAAATATTTAATTATCTAACAAATATGAATATCCAATGTTGCAATTTTGGTCTGCAGTAAAAAAACAATCCACTTATGATCCATTGCATCCATCTAAATATATTTACTATATAATTGATATTATAAATGTAGTTGCAAGAGCTACAAAAATAATACAAGAGAACAATGACTATGAATAAATAAAGTGTGAAATATTAGCATGCTCTAGCTATTCCCAGCCTCAATGGAACCCTCTTTTCCCATCAACCTAACCGCAACCAAGATGAAGAAAACATTGAGGAAGAAAGCCCCTGCCTAAGACATAAAAAAGTGGAAAACTCTAACAACCTATTCATGAGAAAGAGATCACCTACTCCTATAATTGTTTGTCATTAAGTTATTAGTGATTCTAATGATGTGGTAACAGCACCAACTCAAAAAAGAGAAAAAGGTGGAAATTACAACACATTAGACATAAAGGGGCTATAGAAAGACTAAGCAAAGTTCAAAATATTGGTTTATACAATGCATTATAATTTGCTTAAACAGTATGGTGTGGTACGCTATGACACATGGTATCGATCAGTACCATCTAGACCAAGAATTTTAAAACTGGTCTGTGTCATCCACTAATGTTATTGAATGTCGATACAGATAGGTATTAGTCAGTATATATCAATCCAATGGAAACACTAAGCAAAGTTCAAAATATTTATACCAATGGACCATTATTTGCTATTGTTTGGTATGTTATGACACATGGTATCGATCAGTATGGTCTAGACCAAGGATTTTAAAACTGGTCCCTGTCCTCCACTAACAGTGCCAAGTGTTGATACTGACGGTAAATATCAACCCAACAGTGGGCTGGTACTTTAAACCTTGTTCTGGACTAGTATTTTGTATTAGGATATAATATGTAGGTATGCATACCTATATTACTAACTCAGTTCTTTCTACTTACAATGTAAGACCAGTACAAGCTAAATTTATTGTCTAGTACAGAACACTATTTAAAATGCAAAGACTTAGTTCTAACAACACCAGGCCATTGGCTTTATGCGAAGTTCAATTCACCCATGCATCCAAAAACACGAATTATAGTGATTGAAAGCTGGCAATAAATAATATTATCAAAGAAAATGCTTGAGAGGATATCAAATAAGAAGAGATCAACAAAAAAAGGTTTTGTTACTACGGTGAGATGTGGTTGACCTTACTGAGCTGAGTAAACAATAGCTTTTTGGTCCTAATCAAACCACTAATACCTGAATCAAAAGCATTATAAGGGGTTCACTTGTAGTACATCCTATTCTTATATGTATCAAGTGTGCATACCATTAAGCACCTACGCATCAATATTAACCATTCTAGTATCTATATCTATATTAATACAAACCGAACCATTACTGGTTTGGCCTGCATACTAGTACTAGGTTGGACTTGTATGTACGACCCATACTAGGCAGTACAAAATGATTTTCAAAACCTAGTCTATGATCAATTAAAATATAAGCATTGTAGAACCACGGGACTTAAAGAAAAATATCCTCTCTAAAAAATAATAATGATAAATGATATTCCTCTTAAATGTAGCATGAGCTCTTACATATTACTAGGTCTTACTAAAAAAGCTCCTATTATCAAGATATTATGATTCAACTATGTTTTATTATTTTTAGTCAAATGAAGCACATTCCTACTCTCGTTTGACTTATATATTGTAATGCAGGTAAAAAGAGTCTTGTGGGATGAACTAAAGGGGTGGGATAGTTTTATAAAGGTAATACTTAAATGTACATTTTTAGAATAGCCTCCTTTTGATCTGCAATGAGTACCAGGCCCTTAGTTTTGCTGTTAAGAAGAAAAGCAACACAAATTTCTTTGTTTAAGATCAAGCAACAGACGGTTAGTTAATTTAACGTTTTACATAACTACAAGAGCAAACTACGATTTGGCAACTAAGAAAACATACCTTCAGGAAGAAGATAAAAGCCAAGTCGTCCCTAGAAAGATGGTCCTTCAAAAATAAGATTTGAAGTGAATGTCAAGGTTATGATTCATAAATATATCACAAGAAGAGTAGAACTCCAAGAAGAATGCCTTCTAAATAAAATGTGTATACCAGTAGTGAAAATAAATTCAAAAGAACTACAATAATATTTTCAAATATTCTTCAACTTGCATTACAATATCATGAAATTTTGAAAAGTTAAATAAACAATCAGATTGTTTATTATTCCACAAGGTAAGACTTCTACTTTCGTTGGCAACATATCTCATCTAGATGATAGTTAGAAACATTTTTTTTGGATTTTTTTATCTTGCTGACTCCCTATTTAGAGCTTTTAGCACAAGTTAGACAGCATAGTTTAACTGCTAATACTAGCCCACTCAGGATGAAAAGATGAACACTAGTGGCGTATATGGGTAATGACATATGGCTCCTAGAGATAAACAATATTACCACACATGCTTTCTGATATTTTTATTAGGTTTTAGGGTGTCACAATCTTATAATCCAAGTATGTGAACTCTCTTGCAATCCTTCACAAAAAAATAAGATTTTTGATAAACTAGGCAATTATTCATAAATTATTTTTTGAGAATCTAGGCAATTATTCATAAATTATCACCCAAAAAAATCTAACATGAATGATTGAATGCTTATCCAAGCAAACACATACATTGCAATAGCTAAAACAATAACAAAGAATAAGTACATTCCCAAGCATAAAAACTTCAACTTCGGTAGAACATAAGTTTGAAAAGTATATAAGAACCTTATACATGAACCCACCTCATAGGCTAATACTATGGTTCATGTCAAATCAATTGATATTGATTGGTAATGATAGGAGTGCGTCATACTATGCACATTTAAAATGGCTAGAATTCTAGCTCCTTGAAGCCATTGGCCTTTTGCAAATAGCTAGATTCCTTCTTCAAGCTGTTTGCAAGGTTTTGCATAATTCTCACTTCTGTATAAACTTCATATACTCCTCATTTCTTACTCACAAGTTCTCAAACTTTCCTAATTCCCTCTCTTTCTTTTAATTCTTTTTTATCATCATTCTAAGGCCCTCAAAACACAAAATATTGATCCCATAAAACATGCTTGGAGAATGTCCTATAATTACCACCATTGGTAATACATCTACTACAATATTCCTTTCAAGGGGAAGGCATCATTTGGATCAAACAATATCTTGTCAGCTCAATCTCACATCACAAAATATACCAAGGCCAAGCAAGATATTCAATCAGCATACCATGAACCAAGGTTTTTAAAACAGACCCAAACCGTTCGGTTTTTCATGTTTGGACCAGTTTGTATAAGGTCCAGACTAGACCATAAGGGCAGATTGGTGAAGCATCAGATTGAGTGGTAGAAGGAGAAGAAGGAAAAGGAAGGAGAAGGATGGAGAAGGAGAGGGAGAAGTCCGATGGGCAGCGAACAACGGACCTCCGAGCGAGGTTCTCCTTCTTCCTCTTCTTTTTCTTTCTTTTCTTTTTTTTATCTTCTACTGCTCGCTGCTCTGCCCAGTTCCACCGGGTTTTTGCCCGATATAACCAGTATGTACCAGTCCAACCGGGAACCAAAACTTCAAACCTTGCTGTGAACAATTAGACTTGTTTTGGATCAATAAGTAGTGTGTAGCCAAGGAGTGGGAAGACTTCAAGTGACATGCATTGAAAGATTACACAAATGATAATGCATCAAAATTGAGCAAGAGATTCAACCTGAATACCATAAACAATTGGAGTTGTTTTGAATCAACAAGCAAAGTGTAGTTGTGGACCATAAAGACTTCGAGTGATGTGCATCAAAAAATGCCACATTCAATATCATAACCATGAGGATGAAGCTATCAAGGACATTGAGACAAGTTTAAAATCTCAATTTCTCCTGGTGTACTAATATTTGTCTTGAACGATGCATACTGAATGTACCAATACTACATGATATTGATATGGACATACCAACACTAGATGTACCGGTAACGAGCGTACCGACATTATATGTACCTATACTAGATTGATCTAAGACCTGAATTACTACTTGTACTAGGTGGTAAAACCATGCATCAAGATAGAGGTAACTATCCAAGCTTTATGAGCTTAAAGTGCCTACAAAGCTTAAAATGCCTGTGAGAAGGTCTTGTGATATACTTTAAAGTAATTTATTAAACAACCTCATTATAGGGTCGACAATGGTAGCAATAGTGAAACATGACATGATCAACATTAACTCGGGTTGGATGAGCTAAAGTACAAATATACATAGAGGCTTTAGCATCAGAGCTTTTTTGGGCTTGGACAAAGAATTAGTAAACTTAGCACCATTGATATTAACCCTAAAGCCTTCCCATCATAAGCAAGTAAGCAAACATGAACCAAAATTACATATATGAATTAAAAAAAAAAAAAAAAAAAACCTTAACAATGGCTATGCAATTTTAAAGTGGATCTACTTCAACTATATTCCTCCTTATGTTGCCAACACCTACCAAGATTGTCAAATACTGTCTTAATGATGAAATAAAAGAATGTATCATGCTAAAAAGAGCCAGGAAGAGGACATCAACGCCACTCTCATTATCATGTCAACATATTTCCAACCTGAATGAGCATCATCAACTCTCTTAGTGTAATTATAAAGTTATGTTTCACACTTTCACATATCAATATGTGCATCATCTCACTATAATGATGCAACCCACATCTACCACCTTACTAAGATTGTCATTAAGGAAATCAACCTAAAGAACATCATATAGCTTGATGCAGACAACACCAACAACTTTAAGAGAGTCAATGAATTGATCCAAGTTCCAACATTATTTCCCTCACATTTCCAAGATAACATGCATAGCATATTACATCAACTTGTAGTAGACACTAAGGAGTTAAAAAGGTAAAAAAAAAAGAGCACATCAAATTCATCAATAGGTTCATTTACAACCACCATTAATTGCAAGTTCAGATGCAAAACCTTGTGAAGTGAGATCCTACTTCCCAACTCTACAAGATTTTTAATGCATTTTATTTAACTAAATCTTTACTTAGAGATATTGTGCTCAAGATGGATGTTCACAAGTGAACCATGGTGCACCTCTACTTATTCTTCCTCAAATGAGGGCAAAGAAGTGTAGTGCATTATTCTAAGCATATGTTTTTAGGATAATAATATTGTTGATATTTGTCCAGCAATCAAGCCATTTGTACAATACATCACAGCGTGGATTTGGATAAGAAGCCCATGATGTGAAAGTTTTATCATATAATCCAAGAGACACAATGACAAATTATGAATATTGTAATCAATTCCTGGCATCAATTTCATCCGATTAAGATGGGACAACAAAATGAGTCAAGTATACATAAATAATACATAATAAAGACGATTGAAGTAGACCTAGAGGCAGGGTTTAAAAACATTAGTCTATACAAGGGTACCAATATTTGCTAAAACCAATATGGTCCAATTTGTACCCACACATGGTACTACTCAAACCAATGACCTTATATATTATATATTATATGCACCTATCTATTGAACAGGTATCGATCTTGTTCCATGTATCAATATAGAGTCATATATGTACATATCAAGCTTATCACCCAGAATAAATCAATATTTAAAATATTCCCAGAGGAGATATGACATAATAATATCATGCAATCGTTCAACTCTACCAAAACTAAGAGCAAATGCCTTAGAGGACCACTAGAAGATAAGATGATCTCTCCCATCAAAGCCTAAGAGCAAATCAACATAATTGCAATTAGCTTCAAAGGATATCTTACAAACTACAAAGGCTTCTTACATATATCCTTATCTAGTCACAATACCTATGTCAATCTCAATTGTGGTACCAATCTTGTAAAAGGTAGTGAACCACACTAGTTTATTGAGTATGTGGACATCAACATACTACTACCACATATTGTGGGAAGACTTCCAAATGTAGACATTGCACAGGATTGACACAATACCTATTTCCATCTCAATTGTGGTACCAATCTTATAAAAGGTAGTGAACCAACTAGTTTATTATGTACTCATCAGCATACTGGTACCACATATTGTGGGAAGAGTTCCAAATATGGACATTGCACATGATTGACTTAAATCAAGTGCAACTAAACTTCTGTTTAACCCATGTTGAAAAGTAGTAGGGGGTCTATCTATATGACTTTAGTAGATAAGCTCCTACTAGTAAGACAAGATATCATAATCCAATATGAGTCATTCAAAATAATCTATCAACACTCCAAAAGTTAATAAATTTCAATTTTTACAATGTTCCAAGATATGTAAGATTGAAACAAATGGGATGGGGCCACAATGAAATCAAGCCCAATATGGGCTTCTAGCCTCCTACTAAGTAACTTTAGAAGAGAAATTCCTACTGGCAAGTTAAGATATTGCAATTCAACTAAAGTTATGAGCCTCATTAGATATAGCTCTATTTTACAACAAATTTAAACCACAAACTCTTCAAATGTAAGCAATTTTATTTTGAGTTTTCAAGTCATGTGAGATTGAACAAGAGGGATATATGGCTAGTTCAAGTTCATGCCCAAGACACCCTTAAGGCAATTTTACCATGCTGTGTTAGTTTGATGAGTATACCAGTACGGTCCAGTCAAATACCAATGCACTAACATAAACCGGTACTTAACCTTCATATGACCAAAATAAGCACAAGCAAGAAATACATGCATGAGATCAAATCAACAAAAAGGAATAATAGCCTATCATTCTATTAACATGGACAAAGTAGGGACAAGCAAGGTTAGGACCATTTGTATAATTCAATATGTTCTCAACAACTAACCTGACATTGGATTGTCACACAAATAGAATGGTTATCTAGTCTATCCATAGCAATACAAATTGAGACGACCAAACAATAAAAGAATCTTAGCAAACTTAGCTGGTACATATGGAAAACCCAAAAGGAAGGTTTTAAGTATCGACCTACTGGTGTACTACTGCTGTACTGGTCCACTGTTGGACTAGAACATACCAGAACGTGTTCATCTATGCTGATGTATGCTATTGGTTGGTATTATTATTATATTATTATTATTATTATTATTATTATTATTATTATTATTATTATTATTATTATTATATATCATCCCTTGTACTTGTACCAACTACCAATACGAGGTCAGACTGTTATATACTGTTCATACTGCACAGTATGGATTGATTCTTTATACCATAAGACAAAGTGGCAAATGACATCTATGATATCTTAGTCAAAGAGGATGTGATACTGAGCTATGTTCGCAAGCGTGCAGAACAACCAACAATTTTAAGATACATATTAAAGTAGAAGGAATGATTCTTACCACCAATAATTCCTTATCTTGTTAGACTTTTCTCTGAAATGTGTATAATAAATCACAAACCATTGTTAAGTTCATTTCAATCCAAAGTGACTTTAATTATCCTTACACATAGTTTTGCAACACTAGATGCTACAGATTCTAGTGGTAGTTCAGTCGTATAGTTCAGTGATACCACTACAACTAAAGCTGCTACGTTGCACAGTATATATGGCCAAACTTGCTGGCACCTGACATGTTGCTTACATTCAGCAACTTCAAAGAACAATATTCTTAATTTGAAAAAGGCAATAAATTTATCCTTCAATATTTAAATACAACTTATTAGCATAACGACAAAAGAAGTTGTAGAAAATGATCTTACCTAAACTTTAAAGCCTGATGGGCAAAAGAATCAATATTATTGTATATATAAACTAATCAATATCTACAGATAATACAAAAGAAGGTAAACAGTGATCTACGTACAAATTAGGAAGACTTCAAATTATACATACGTTTACTGACCTGACCAAACACTACCTCATTAAGATCACTCATAGATGGCGTTCTCTCAAGTAACCGAGCCTGCAAGAGACCCACATTCTATTGTATTAGTAAACCGATTCATATGGAAACATTCCATATAAACAATTTCTGATAGACTAGCAAAATATCATGCTTCAGTTATTTACTAGTTTTTCCAAAATACCATCAGAGCGTAAAACCAGAGTTATCTTAAAGCTACAGCATCAGTAATATGTATGTAATGACTAATTAAAGCAAGTTACCTCTGCAACACAGTGTCAAATCTAAGTAATTTTTCAAGGAATCAAGGCAAAGAAAGAAGAAAAGGAATTTAACTAATCAATGTCCAGGTAAATTTTTTAGATTATTTGTAAGTGAAAAGATGAAGTGGGCTAAAATCTTTGAAAGATTGTGTCAATATCAAGATAGAAGCTGATACATATATTTTGATCATAACTCCTCATAAAGATCAACAGATTTTGGTATTTACTAATCCGATATGGAAGCAGTTCAACAAGATATATATGTACATATATGCCTAAAAACCGATATCTTGAACCTTGGTTTCAGGGAGTGCATCAAGGTCTTGGCAGGTCAAACCCGATCCACTCTATTACCATCCCTAATCTAGAGGTAATAATCATCCAGCGCAGTCAATGAAGGGATAAAGTCAAGAAATAGTGTTGCCAAGGTAGGATTTGGCTGTCAAGGTCAGCAACAAATACAATTTCATAAAATAATAAATAGAATGAATAATTGAGGGAAGCAATCAAGCGGGATCTAGAATATATCAGAGCATCCAAGACAAGGATGTCCCAGCAAGCTGCTAAACAGACCTCCAAAAGAAAGCAGCATGGGACCTGCCTAGCTGATTTAGCTCAGAAGAAATGAATATTATCTCAACTCAGAAAACTAGTTAAGCCCAATGGATGTACAATAAAATATATGAAAACTCATTAGCAGCTGCTCATATTAAATTGGACATGAAGCTCCCAAACAACCCCTCCATGTTCAGCTCTCTTTTATGAAGATGTATTAAGTTCGTAGTCATATATTAAAATAAATGTAGTTGGCTTGTTGCTGCTGATACATGTTAAGTATGACTGGCTAGCAAGATGGCATTAGTAAAAGTTTTGACAGCAGGAGGAAAAAATAAGACAACCTTAACACCTTCTGGAAAGCAAAAAGCAGGAACTTCATTCACTCTCATAGCTGCTCTCTTGCCAGGAGGATAATTAAAAAGAACCTGTACAAGATTAAGAAAGGATGTAATATGTAAATAAATGAATTCATAGGGATTCAAGCACTTGCATAAACAATTTCAATTAATTCAAACCTAAGTTTCCTTTTGTAGAGAGAAAAGTGAACCTGGCCTAACAATGTAAAAGAAGAATTGATGATTCAAGATGATAACAACTGAAAGCGTGTAACATATGAGTGATAAGACAGAGTGGCCACCCTGAAACCGCCGTTGACAAAGAATTGCAAGATATAAACTAACTGAAATATATGCATAAATGATTTAGACAAAAAATTGTAAATTAGGAAGCTAAAATACAGAAATGACGCCTTAACAAGAGAGCAAAAGTCTAGTGCATATAAGGTAAAGGAAAATCAAGGAATTGAAATATGTAAACAAAATAGAAATTATCAGATACAAGTCGGTCAATATTTTATGGGTGCAAAGGAAAAGGTGCTAGTAGGAAATAACATATTTAATAGTTTATGATGACATTGCTGACGTCACTCAAAGAGAATGAGGACTGTAGAATATTGGTGGAGCAATTATATTTCAGAACAGAACTTTCATCTGGAAGTTTGGTAATTTACTGGAGTCCAAAAGAAGAGTCACAAGTCCTCAGAACATTTAACTTCTCTGTTAGTGTTTGACTGTATTTTTAAATCAAGAAAAAAATGAATAATTTAAAATTTCCTACTTTATCAAACAACTAGAAACGTAAAGAAGTCTGTTTAGAAGAATGCAACGCTGTAATAGAACTTGAACAAACATTAACGGCAAGTTTATTTTCTTCGTAAAGGGAGCTATGACGCTCATAATGTGTCTAAAACATATTGCGAACCTTTTTCAGAAAAACAATGGGTGGGCCAAGGAGGTCTACCCAAATGTCATTTCCGAAGAGATATATGAAAGGGAGCAAACAGATGCAATGGGAAAAGGGATGAAAAAGGAAAAAGCTGAATAGAACAGAGCCACCCTACCACAGAGTCAAGAATAGCAATTACCATGTCATACTTAAAAGAACACTTACAAAGTAAAACAAAAATAAATAAATAAATAAACTTCAGATAGAAAGGTAACGATAATGATTCCACACATCAATCAAGCAAACCTGGGGTTCCAAAGTAGGCAAGCAACCATTGTACTGAGTCTTTCTATTATCCAAAATATCATATTTTGCCATCTCTGACTCCCATATTTTTCTTTTAGCAAAAGCATCTTCAATGGCTTCGACATTTGCATATGAATGAAGGCCAACAATGAAGAAGTGTTCATATAATGATGTTGGTTCTTTAATTTGTCTATAATCCTGCAGCACAAAAAACAAAAGCACTAGATATTTGAAACAGTTGTGGTACTTAACATGACAGCTGAATCTAAAAAAACCAATAAACTAGAGATTACATCAAGGTTTAAAAACCCGGTCCGGCGACTCGGTCCAGCAAGCCACCGGACCGGTACGATACAGGCGTACTGGATGGTACCAGAGGTGGCAATGGCGGCAGCGGACGATCGAAGCTTCGAACGGCGCTTCCGCTGCCGCCGGAAGCATCGTTCACGTTGCCTGCCGCCGTCCGCCTAGCTTCCGCCCGCTACTGTGCTCCGAGGGGTGGTTCCGGTGCCGATCCCTCGCCGGACTGATACGAACCGGAGGAACCGGTCGGTCCTCCGGTTGGTACCGGACCGGTTCCTCAATCCATGGATTACATGTTAGGCATATGCCACAATTAAATAAATGAATTTAAAATCCAGAAAAAAGCAAGTCAAATGCATAGATTTGTCTAATTAACTAATTGGGTGTAAATTGTCATAATTATCTATTTTGGAATCAAGGTTTGAAATTTTAGTGCACACCAAATGTAATGACACTACATGATACTAGCACCAAACATACTAATACTATATGTACCATTTAAGGAATTAAAAACTAATTCATATCACCTGATACAGGTGATAAGTACTGATCCAACCTTGCACTGATACACATGCGATATCTTAAACCTTAGTTTCAATATTGAATCAATTTTAGACTAGTATATTGACTATATTCTGCGTAGGGCCTCCTTTAACCCTAGTGGATATTGCTCATCACTGAAATTCCTATTCATTGTGTGGTTATTATTCATCACTGTTCACATCAATCTCCTCTTCTATTATCTTCAGTGTATTATTCTATCGGCAAAAGTATTCCTATGAGTATTCTCTTGAAGCCTCTATAATTAAAGAGCTTTTTTCCTCTCTAAAGGGACAAATGACATATTTGAGAAGTAGGGTTATGTCATATCTAATTTCAAAATTTAGTTGCTACTTATTATTAAGATTGGTGTTTAACTTATATTTTGCAAGGTTCAAAAAGAAAAAGGGTGATATATCTTTTTGCACTGCACTTTCTATCTAATGTGCTCTATGCTCTCAAATTTTACAACAATCTCTTATGTAGTATTATTACATTCACCACTACTGTCAGCAAGCTCTTAGATAACGTTCTTGCCCCCATTGCTACTCTTACAAGTTACATCTCCAGCTTCTCATAGCGAATGGTATTCTCCTCCTCCTCTCCTTCTCCTTCCTCCTCTCCTCCTTCTCCTTCCTCCTCTTCCTCGGTTCGTTTGGTTCCATCTGGTATGGTACTAGTCCAAGCCTGAACTGGCACAGCAACTCAAACTAAGTTTTTGAACCTTGGGTTTAATAATAATTCTCTTTCTTCTTTCTTTTTTGTGAGTAGCAAATAATTTATTAGTTATTTACTATTAAATAGTAAAAAAATTTGGTATTCTAAGTTATATATATATATATATATATATATATATATATATATAATTTTATTTATATTCTACTCATGAATGTTCTTAGTTTTTATCACTCTAATTTATGGTTTGATTAAGTTAGGGTGAAACTAAAATTGGTCTTTTCTTCACTAACTTTTAAACAAATTGTAATTAAAAGGAAAAGTAGGCAAACATTAATATGTTATAAATCACATATCTAAGTCTTGCTTATATTATGACCAGAAATACATATGTTACTTTTCTGAATTTAATATAAGTATAATCTATTTAAGATTGAAAGCAAATTTAATAAATAGTTTTTATAAAAGTTAAGCATCATATTAGATTCTTCTTGTAGTTGTGTTATTAGTTACTAATTAGGAAGTTTTATCAGGAAGCTATTGTGCACAATTTGTACATTTGAATACTGTTCTGATTGAGGATTCATTATGATATTCTTTAATGTTAATGTTTCTTGTGTGTATATGGCAAGATCTTGCTAGGATGAAACCTTATCAGAATAATAGAATGTACTTAAATGTGTGAATGATGCGTGTTTGCACAACTAATGGCCAGTACTAGTATATGTTGGTGATTTCCAGACTAGATTTAGTGGGTCATCAAACGTGATGACGGTTGTTAGTCTTCATTTTTTAAGATGGGTCCTCCCTATGTCAAGTATCAATACCACTCCTTTGTGAATGCATCTTATATGGGCTCTCTTTTGCCAAAAGAGAGTGTATGTCTTATTTATAACAACCCTTATAGTATTGATGATGATATTAGTGTCGACAACTTATGGCATGTGATTTTTGAACATATGATTAAACATAATTTACGGTTTGTGTTGCATGACTCATTATTACTTGTTATAATATTCTTATGGTTTGTGTTTTGTCTAGATCTTTTGGCCTCTTAAATTATAACATTTTAACCCTTATCTTTGTTCTTCTGAAAAAGCCTACTAAGCATTTTTGTTCTACATATATGTTGATATTTTTCATAGCAAGTGCATGCTGGTATGGTGCAGAAGAAAAATTAGAACATTTATTTTGAAATTTCTCTTTTCTTAGTTGGATGATGCAGTGACAGCCTTTTATTTAGTGTAACTTTTTATATCGTTGTTTAACTCTTTTGACATTTGAATGATGAAGTAGAACAATAGTATTAATTTTTATTATTATTTATTTATAATGGAATGTTGTAATATTGATGCGTAATTAGAACTACGTTGTTCTAGGGCGTAACAACATAAGATGTTGGCTAAGAGCTTACTGCAAAAATGAAAAAAATGAAGAAAGGAGGAATCATGAGACTCAAGAGGCATATTATTTGTGTTCCTGCAAGTGACACCTACTTTCACATAATGGTGCCCGAGATCCAGGAATATGACTCAAGATCTGGCCACAAACACCTTGTGAGCTCAGTGAATACTATCTTAATGATGAAGTAGAAAGAGATTGCAGGAGGATCTAGATCAAGAAAGTTAATGGGTAGACTTTTGCATAATTGATGCATAAAGAATAGAGAACCGAGATACACATTGTCAGCTACCTCGTCTATTGTAACCACAACGTCATCTATCATAAGTAGGTCTTCAACCCACAATCATAATATCGTGTATATATCATTGCATAAAGTAGGGGTAAAGGAGATCACCTTCGGTACATTGTGATGGTTCCAATTTCAAGAGATATGAGCTCATCCAATTGAACTAGTTGCAACTACCGTGGATTTTAGCATTTTGCATCAGCTTGGTGCTGGAAATTGGAAGCCTCGGGAAAGTGGTTAAAACAATAAAGAGGATACAAATGATTATTACATTTACAAACAAAGATGCAGAGTTTGATAAAGGGGCCACCTTACATCCCATGATTATAGGGTTTGTAACTCATCTTACTACCATGAATTCCTGGTAAAGAAATATCAATTAAGGATAATACTTACAAGCTAAGATTGGTGTGACACTGTGACTTACAATATTCCTCATTAAGGGATGTGGAGGTATACTCGTTGTATAGTCTCTCAATGTCATCTTACACAAGGTCAGCATGTGGAAAAAAGATCAATAATGGGGAAAATGTACCACAAAATTCAAGGGTATAAAAGGAAATTATAATTATTTTATAATGGCCTTTAGAGCAAATAATATGTCAGCAAGGTTCATAATTGATAGGTTACTTGTATTTAATTTAGTTAACTATTTTAGAACTTTTCAACATGCAACATATTAATTAAATTTGGCGTCCCAATACCAATATAAATTGGGAGTGGAATAGGAATTGCAAAAAGTATTTCAAAATGCAACATCGACAATTGGGAGATGCGTAATGTAGAGAGGCATTTCCTACAAAGATCCAACGGTAGGAAATTTGATCTATGTATTTAATGTTATCAATTATCACAAGAACATGTAAAATGTAAAGTGTATAATAGACTAACTCATTTATTTTGAATTTGCAGTAGAGTGGTGGTGAAATTCAAGATAAGAGTCCCAAACTTAAAATTAATTGTATGGCGACCGATTATCGTAGAGTGGTTGAACATAATTCTTCTACCTTCTCATTGATCACATAACGGACCGTAATAGGGTCTCATACTGCCACTTGGAAAATATTAGTCTAGTCCATTAGAACACGTCCAAGGTTGTGAATTATACAGCACTAGCAGGAGCAAGAACCATTCTGACTCATTGTGCATTCAATATGAGAATGGCCTGACAATGCAATGATCACATGTAATCAAGGCAAAGAAAAATCTAGTAATGGACGAGACAAGGGATCATCTAAATCGATCTAAATACATCTCTCAATCAATTAATCATGTCAAGCTAAAGGATGGTAGCTTTAAACAACAAAAATACAGGAACAGAACTAGGTCAACCAATTAATGCCACATCTTTGATCTACATAAATGGAGCGTGATGGTTTTCATTAATTAGCTCTAATTGAGAACCAGAGATATCTGTTTAACTTCCACAAACAATAGGTTTTCTTTCATGCTCGCGATCAACGAAACGGCTCAAACAAGATACCGATAACACAAGGAATTAGGGAAAACCAAAGCAAAAAAATAAAATAAAAATAAAAATAAAAACTGGGGCTGTACCCGTGTTTTAGCTTTGATCTGATACCACTGCCGCTTCTGATTCACCATCATCTCGAAATTCACCATCGCCCTGAGGCTCTGCTCCCTGCCGTGATTGCCGCTCCCGCCAGTGTCCGGGCCCCGCCTCCACGCCCGCTGCATCTGCGTGCACCACTTCTGGAAGCTGCCGCTCCGGACGTGCCGCGTCTGCCGAATGCGCATCACCGGCAGCGAGGAAGCGGAAGACGGGCTCCCGTTGAGGCCGGCTGACGACGAGGCTGCCGCCTCCTCCGGCTCCGCCACCCCGGGGGGCTGATCGCCCGGTGGGGTCTCCTCCATGCCGAACGCCTTCTCTCACGCACCCGATCCTCCCCGGGAGGAGGATTTCACACAATGGGACGGTGGTTGACGATCAAGAGATGGGGATTCAAGGGTTGGTCGACGAGGAACGATCCAGAAGCTGATGTAGGGGAGGACGAGGCGGAATTTTCAAGAGGGAGAGATGAGTAACGTTTGGTGTCGAGACGTGCGTAGGGAACAGAACGCATACTTGGGCCACCCTTTTTATTTGGAAAAGACGAGGCGGTAACGGCATCAACGCACATGGTGGGAGGCGGGAGGATTCGGACTGCTAAAAGTGGGGGTTGAAGTGGAAATCACCCCCTTTTGTCGCTGCATATTCAGTGGCGGCGTCGGGATGATCAAAATAAACAACTTAATTTAGAGATTGTCAATTAAGCTTAATTTTTTTTTCATACATTAAACTATTTGATCCGTACATTTTTATCTAGAGCGATCTCTTTTGTTTTTCAAAACGATGTGAAGATTCGTCGAGTTACCAAAACGATGAGATGGGCTGCAATGGGAGTCACTGTTGATCATTACTTGTTTTTTAACTGCTATTGGAGCTAGAACTAGCGTGGCTGTTGGCACCCAACTACTTGCCCTCTAATTAATTCAAGTTAAGGAATTTAAATTTAAGTGCTGTTTGTTGTCCTCATGAATTCTTGTTAAAGTAATTTAGATTTTAAAAGCTGTTTGGCTCGCTATTAATAATTGTATAATTGTGCTAAATTTTGCACTATTAAAATTTATAAAATATTTAGTTAATAATTTTGTAACTATTATCAAAATTTAAAATAATAAATAAATATATTATTTTAAATTATTTAAAATGATAATATATATTTTTTTTATTATTAAAATTTTAAATTATTTAAAATAATAATACTTAAAATTTTAAATAAAATTATGTGAATTACTTTTTTTAAGAAATACTAGTTACAAAACCATCAAATTATAATTTTTCTAAATTCTTCTTTTTTTTATTTTTTTTTCTATTTTTATTTTTTATTCTCAAATATTTTTCTAACTACTTTCTAGTTAAACGTAAAATACATCCTAAGTCTCATTCATTTGTTGGATTTTAAAATTGAAAATTTGAGAGAGAAGTCACTTGACGTATGCTCTTCGTGAATTAATCGCAAGCTATAATCTAACTACTTCAACTATTGGCAATTTGTTGGAATCAATCTTTTTTGTTAATAATTAAAATTTTATTTGACATCGTTTTATCATAGATTTAATTATATATCAAAATAAATGCCTTAAAATAAGTTGTAATTGTTATTTTTAGATAACCAAACATTACGGTATACTAGTTTAGTCTTAACTTAGATACGATAGAGTTGTTATTATTTTACTTATTGGAGTAATATGTAGGGGTGTATAAAAACACCCCTACATATTGAACCATTGGACTGTGATTAACCAATTGAACTAAACTGGTTTTGTGATTAATCAAACTGAACGGTTCTTTTAATGGTCGATTTTTTTCTGTGTTGATTGGTTTTTAGTTTGGTTATTGTTTGGGAGTTGGCCAAACCAGCGGTTAACCAACCAAACTAGTTATATGTTAAAAGTTTATTAAAATTCTTTAAAAGAGTGGCCACCAAACCATCAACCGCCATACACATGCCGCTCTATCATCCACTGTATTCACCGGACACCCTCCACCACTCATCGATCTCCTACCACCATCTACTGGTCACTCGCCACCTGCCGCCAACCAGCCATTAGCCACCCGCTATGCCCACCTTTGCCCGCTACCTATTGTTGTCCGTCTTTAATCGGTCACCAATCGATAAATCGAAAACTAATACTTACGGCATTGAAAAACTAGTAAACAATTTTTTCAAGTTTTCTCCAAACAGATACATTTGGTTCTCTTTGAGCAATTGTTTTATGGTTTAATTAACCGAATTATGAACACCCCTAATAATATGATAAGCAAGAGAAAAGATAATATGATATAAGGCTTATCAGACTTACTAAATTAGCTTAGACTTACATATTTAAATTGAGTCATGTTACTATTTAACTCATCAAGTTAATTATTCAGTTTACCCAATAAGTAAATTGTAATAAATGGTATTAAAATAAACTTAGTCCTAAACATAATAAAAGACTGAAATAGCTATAAAGGATGGTGGAGCAACTATTGAGCTAACCTCATATGCTACCAACTAAGTGATAGCTTTTAGATATGTGTTAGGCTATTGAGCTTAACTAGGAGATTGTAATAGTGGCTCATGTTGACACCACTTGGTATCTACCGCAAGCGCACAGTTTACCAAAGTAGTGAAAGATATTGTTTCCACATGGACAAGTCTCAATTACTGTGATGTAGGGAGGTGACATGATCCACGGAGATACAAATGGAGTTTAATGTTACCCTAGTTAGGGCACCCAAAATTCCAATCCTTTGCATTTCATGCATCGCATGATCCATGTTCACCACCCTCACCATACTAATTACTAATAGATCATATAATTAATAGCTAAACAATTAAAATATAGTCTTGATTTTGAAGTAATTTAAATTGAATTAAATTAGTGAGTCAAATTGATCACCAGATAAGAGTTATGAACGAAATGCAATTTGAAGATAATTAAGAATGTCGGGGTTCATCTTAGTGACATATCTAAATTTGAACAAGAAAATGATATAAAACATTTAAGGACATTATCCATGAGTATAAATTATCTTATTTAAGCAATATAACCCAATATCTATTCAGATCGGTCTCCTACTTTCATGGCTTAATGAACTAAATAGACTCAGCGAACACAAGGATATTATATAAGGTCCTCATGCAAATTCTAACATCTTTCATGAAAGAAAACTGCAAGTTTGATTGAAGAAAATCTAACGTCGTAATTCGCCTTTCAGTCCTTCTTGCGATGTTTGAAACATATAAAAGCTTAGCCACAATGATTACAAACAAGTAATAACAGCGAAGATTGAATAAACAAAAAATGATAACATAAACTTTGATATTAAACGTTAAACAGAAGATCACCCATAGTCCTTTTTTGGATTTCAACCCTTTTTCGTCCTTTTTTGCTCCACGAAGACGTCCATTCAAATTCCCCACAAAATCCCCTAAGAGACCATCCAATTTGTAAGAGAAAGTGGGGTCTTTTCATATCTAGCAGACGTTGTCGTGGCCTAGCCATAATGTGTTATGTAGAGTGCTAGAAAGTCGATCATGATTGTGATGTTCGTCATGGGCAGGTCGTGAAGTATTATATGAAAAACTAGAAAATAGATCATAGCCATAAAGTCGATTATGGCTTGGCTGTGAACTTTCTATGAAAATTAGTATAGCAATCATGGCCTAGAAGTTGGTTAGGGGCTGGGCATAATGAGATCCTTGTCACTCATCAAGATCGTGAGGTACGTCATGGGCTTGCCATAATGGAGATAAAAAAACTCTATTTCACACCATACTTGTTGTGCAGCCTAGTTTTTGCATCCTGATTCACTTATTGACCTCAAAATCATCAAGTAAGTTCCAAAATTGAGTGATTTCACTTAAATTTTCACAAATACAAAAAAAAGTGACTCTGAACCTTTCTATAAAAATTAGCATAGCAATCATGATCATGAAGTTGGTCAGAGGCCGGAGATCTTTTGTCACTTACTCATCATGGTCATAATGTACGTCACAAGCTGGCCATGATGGAGATTAAAAACTTCATTTCATACCAAATTTGTTGGGCAACCTCGTCTTTGCATCCAGAATCACTCAGTGATGTCAAAATCATCAAATCGAGTGATTTCATCCAAATTTTCACAAAAGATGAAAAAAAAAGTAAAGATTCTGAATAAAGCATATAAATAATTCTAAATTGTAATGCTCTAAAATATTTTAGAATATTTAAAATAACATTCAGGAATTTTTTAATAATTTTTCTAAAAAGCAAATCTAAGTTTATTAAAAAAATTAGAGAAAATTGAACCACACGCATTAGCGAGAACTCAAACCCGCAACATATACATTGGCTTAACTTATGCGAACACAACTGACTAAGGGGGCACTAGTATTTTTATTAATTAAAAAGGTTGGGATGCTCTTGTTAAGCAATCTCTTCTTGTTTCGTCTTGAACTTGCTACGATCGCCAACATTTTTCGGCGATCATGTTTTGGGTGGGTAACATCATTCGAGGGAGTTTTTAGTGGGGAACATCATTCGCCTCACTCTCCCCAAACAATAGTGTTGTTCGTGCATCACTGCGCAAGGAAAGAAAACACGAGTGAAGCTTGAGTTAGGATTGCCAGAGTAGTAGCACTACCAAGCAGTGGTTCATCTTCCAGCGAGGTGGGCGAGCGATTTTCTTCGCTTGCATCTTCTACTAGTGTCCCCTCAGGGTATTTTGCCTTTCCCCTCTATTTTTGTCTTGTGTTGTGTCATTTTGGGGATCGTCGACAACAGTGCCACTATCGGAGCTCGCCATCCTCAATGAAAGCTTTGACAAGAGGTCGAAAGCTAGCCACGAATTTGGTTTTGTTCGTGGTCTCCATCGACAATCCTTTGTGAGGGTTCGACAGTGAACGAACGTCCAACGAATGCTAGAGAGCTTGCCGAAGTAGCCACAGACTTTGGGTCCAGTAGCAACGCATGGCTACGGCAGGCAGAGCGATTGGCGAATAGGAGAACCGGTTCAAGCTCGCACCAAATCAAGATTCGACCGAGTTTGACTCGGATGTGAATCTGAATTGGATTTGGTCTAGGTTAATAGGTTGGCTAGTCTAATTTCTATCTTGACCTAGTTGGAGTATTTGGACCAATCTAGTCCAATTTTGGTTGAATTGTATCCGATTTAAACACTCAATAGAAATTTTAGAAAATTTTATATCTAGTGGTACCTAGCTTGTTGCTAGATGACCCCTAGTTTAAGAGTAATTACATATTTTAAGTCTCGGTCTAGCCTAGTTCAATGTGAATTTAGTCGGTTCACTACAATTTTAGCTGGTTCGATGGGATTTAGGTCCGGTTAACTAAAAACTAATTATTAACTATATTGCAAAATCAATTAACTAAATTTTTAGGATTTCTCTAAACCATGAACACCCCTAGTAATATAGGAAGTAAGAGAAAAGCTAATATTATAATATAAGGCTTAATAGATTTACTATGATTAACTTAGACTTAAATATTTTAATTGAGTTATGTTACTACTCAACTCACCAAGTTAATTGGTCGATTTACTAAATAAATAAGTCGTAATAAATGGTATTAAAGCAAACTTAATCCTAAGCATAATAAGAGACTAAAATGGCTATTAAGGATGGCATAGTCATTATTAGGGTAACCTCATATGCTACTAAGTACTAACTAAGAGATAACTTTTAGATATATGTTAGGCTATTGGGCATAACTAGGAGATTGTAATAGTGGGCTTGCTATTTTTAATTTATACTTAAGCATTTTAAATTTAGTTGAATTGCTATTTGGCTCACTGAGTTAATGAGCTAATTTAATTATTAAGTGAATCATAATCTATTGAGATAACAGTCATATCTTTCCTCAAAATAGCTTTGAGAGTTGGTATATCAATAACAATATTTCATCTAGTTTTATTTTCTTTTTGTCTTAGATGACTTTTTTATAACCCTTTTCATTTCCTTATCCTATTTTTCATCTTTTAACCCTTTTGATTTTGATGATTTCACGTGAATATGAACCTTAATGAAGATAAAGTATTATTTAAAATAAAATTTTCAACACTACGTATAAAGGTTAGAGGGAGGATGATATATTCTTATCAACCTTAGAAGGTTATAATGGCGTGACATTATTAATAGGACATATTGTGTTTGGGTTGATAATAATTTTAACATGATTGAGATTCATAATAAAGAAGTCCTCATCCAAGTCAACTCCACTCCCTTAGATGACTCTTGATCATTCTAGAGTAGGGATGGTAATGAGTGAAGCAGTGTCAAGTCTAACTTCAACCCTAATTCTTAAATCCTATATCTGACCTCAAACTTGGCCCATATAAAAACTTTGCCTCATTGCCAAGTGTAACAAGGATTAGGTCATCGTAAGAAAACTCGATCCTATACCGATAAGCAAAGTGGCGAGTGATGAGAAGCAATGAGTGACATGAGCAAGGAGGGTAGCCATGCGAGCAGGGTGCGAGGAAGAGAGGCAAGTGGGAAAAGGAGAGAGAAGAGGGGTCAGAAGTAGCTAGGAATTTTTTAAAAATATTTTAGTTCTTTTTATAGGTAGGCCAAGCTAAGGTTTACTCAAACTCAACCTCCACAAAGTCAAATTTTACTAAAACTTGACCCAGCAATCGATTAAATCAATTTTCCCATATCAAATCAAGATAACTATGAGTTTTTATGATATCTCCTATCAAATCAAGACAAGTTAAATCAAGATAATTATGAGTTTTTTTTTATCATACCAACTGCTAATCACATTTGACCAGCCTAAGAATAGCTTGATTTAGACTAACTTACTAATATATAGAGGGTTCACCAATCCCTAAATCATGCCTAAGTCTAGTATTTATTTATACTTTAGTTTATTGAATTGGTGTTTCTTAATATCATTAATATATTATCTTTGGATTGGTTGAATTTCCTTAACCTTTGTTTAGTTTGAACGGAAGAAAAATAAAGAAGAAATAAATATTAAAAAAAAAATTAATCACACGAAATTCACCCAAAGTATACTCACCATTTAACTAAGGCTCATCTTCAAGTATCAATTCTTATAAATCTCCAATACTGTTCATATTGTTTTACTTATCGTCAATATACACATTTAATATGATCATATAATTTAATATTTTAAATAGAATAGAATTTTGTATCCTAAACTCTAAACCCTAATCTTAATTCTTTAACCCTAAATCCTAAATTTTAATATGAGTGAAATTGCATACAAAGTATTTTAGGTAAAATTGGAATAGAATAATCACGAGTCAAAGGGTGAGTTTGGGATTGCAGTACAGGTTCTGTAGTTGTAGGTTATAAAAGCAGTACTGTAAGTACTATTGCTGTGCAGGTCCTGTAGATTGCAGTTGAAAAAAATAATATAAAATATAATTAAATAAAATACTATATAAAATTAAAAACAGTGATTAAGCAAACAGAATACTGTAAATTTTTAGATTACAAAATTTAACAATCATGTCTTTTATAGAAACATACAATTCCAAATTTTTAAAAATCCACAGTTCCATACCAGGTCTCTTATATATAAATACAAGGTCTCTTATATATAAATACAGTAACTAATTTCTAGATTCCATCAAACTTAATGCAATTTGATCACGAATATTATCGATTTCATTGTGTTGATGTGATTGATGTGATTCTTCATCATCAGACAAATTTTCCTCTGCCACCAAATCAGGATCAACGTCAGCTTCTTGAAATAGTCCATCATTACATGTTATTCCCCTAATATAGTTGTGCAATGCCATTGTTGCAACCACAATCCTCACCTGAGTTCTATAATTATAAGATCGCATATCTCGTAGTATGTCCCACCTTTTCTTCCATACACCAAACGTTCGTTCAATACAACTTCTCAAAGAGGCATGCGCTTTATTAAATACTTCCTTGTATCCTTGTGGTGGATGACCACGTTGAAAATCAGTAAGATGATATCTTACTCCTCTATATGGCCCAAGGTATCCTCTCAGTTGTGAATATCCAGCATCAACTAAATAATATTTTCCTGTGGTAATAAAAAATTCAAATGTAAAATATATTATAGTTTCATGAGGTAATCATTTCAAAATCACAATCAAATTCATACCTGGTGGAGGTCTAGGAAATTCATATGCAGGTGTAGTAATTGCTTTTGTTAAAACACGACTATCATGAGCCGTACCCTCAAAACCAGCTAAAACATATGTAAACTTCATATCAAAACTACATACAGCCAATATATTTTGCGTTGGCCGACCTTTTCGTCCAATATAGCGAACTTGATCTGCAATAGGAACTACGACATCAATATGAGTCCCATCAAGAGCCCCAATACAATCCTACAAAAAATTAAACAATTAGATGGTATGCATATAATTATATACAAAAGAATAATAAACTTCATAATTTACCTTGAAATGAGGCATGTAGCGTATGTCGTTCAAAATTTGTGGTGAGATATCTTTGAACTCTGGATCAGCCGGTTTAATTAAATCTTTAGCCAATTTACAGACTGCACATAAAACTTCATGAAAGATTCTACTAATTGTTTCTCCTGAATGTTGAAAACGTTCCTGTACTCGCCGATTTGATCCACCTTGGGCCAATGTAAATACAAAAATACTAGTTTTTTCAACAACTCCCATATTTCTAGATGGCTTCAGATCATAATGATGTTCTAAGTTATAACACAATTGTAAAAAATCTCTTGCCTCCATTCTCATCATCCGTTTACATCTTTCTGGATGGCCATATAATATATCTCCTATCCACTTTGCACCAATGAATTCAGAAGTCATACAAGGTGATTTTGATAATGAAATATTATTAAAATCCATCATCAAAGAACCAACAGCATGTCCGCATAACCAAAGAGTTAAATTCATATTCTCTTCATCATCATTGTTTTCACAAAAATATGCTTCTGCTATATTCTCCATTTCTATTAAAGCACAAAAAAAATTTCATCATCATTAGAAAGAGATACATATATATATATATATATCAAAAGTTAAATACATCATCCAAATACATCATCATCATTAGAAAGAGATGTCTTAACGGTACATCATCACCCAAATATAAGTTCAAAAGTTAAATACAATCCAAAGACATCATCATCCAAATACCAGTTTAATACATAGATATAAGTTCAAAAGTTAACTAACACAATTAACTACTTAAACCCGACCAAATTTCTTATACAAGTCATATTGAAAATTTAACCAACGCATCTTCATTTCTGGAGTCTCCAATGAATTCCATAGCTCCCTCTTTGATTTTTGTTCAAATAGTAGCATGGAAAAATAAAACATCTCATCTTCATTAGAAATACCAGTAAGATTCTTCAGATCAGTCATAATCTCTTTTACACCGCAGCCTGGTGGACTCATAACATCCTTAAATTCAGCCATGAGATTCATAAATTTGCAAAAATTATCATTTAACTTTGATACTTATGAATTTCTGCCCTTCCTCTTACTAGCTATTCGATTAGCTTGGGATGCTTCAGCATTCAATGATCTATTACCTTGAGATGATTCGGCATTCATTGAATTATTTTCCAAATCTTCTACCGGTGCAGAGTCATTTTCGCTTCCCACATTCATATTATCATTGACATGTGGAGGAATGGCTGGTGTATAACAATCAGATCCTAAGGCCACAGTATTGCCGAACATAATATCGTTCTTCGCTTCGATATCAGGATGAATGCCTTTCTTCTTAAACTTGGCATAATCTTTATTGACCTATAAATACAATACACATATATATATCAATTGAATTATGATTTTATAATACTAAATTTGGTGTAATACCTGAATTTTTGCCTCCCACCAATTTGGTGGTGCGTCCACGGTTTCAAGACTAGAATTCCATCAAAGCCCAGTTTCTCGTCCCTTCAATTCTTTCCATAGCTTCCAATCGATTTTAAGTTGTTCCCATCGATTTTTTAATTGAGCCTTGTCATACATAATACCAGTTTGTTGTTGGAAATTATCCACCACATATTTTCAACCTTGTGTATTCAAATGAGTGCCAGGTCTCATTGATTGCTCAATAGCTGAAACACATATATCACAGAAAATCCATGTATTGTGAAAGTTCCATATAGCCTTTCCTGATCTTCTCGTGTTATGTTCCATGTAAAAATACCCTAATGGATTAACCAAATTGATTAGTTAAAAAAATGAGTAGTCTACTAACGTAACACTTAATCATCTAATAGATTTTAAATCCACATGTCAATAACAAACATTCATAGTTCATATATTGCAAGAACAACCTCTTTAAAAATTGAAGAACATCAATTGTGCACACAGATCTACTATCAAGGACCGGAAAACATTCATATTGGAAGAACCGGAACATTCTGTCTTACAGCAAACAAGATGAAAAAATCACAATTCAGGTCAGCGCTACTAAAAGGTGTCATGGGGGAGGCGTGTTAAAAAAAGAACTCGTACTGTTACGGAATAAGCCAATCAACAAGGTGTGCTCTGTTCGTCAATGACAGACATAGAACTCGTATGGACAAAGGTCAGATTTTATTCTTGCTACTTTTGAGAAACAAGAAAAATTCAGTACAACAAATACATTTACAGCATAGAAGTAGCGATACCTAGTGTTGATCTTTCAGCGCTAGGAAGAATCTCAATGTAGCAAGTATCCTTGAATGATGTTAAAATAAAAATTTTAACACCATACTGCAAAGAATAATGAAATTTCTTATTTATTAATACATTTGCAGGAACGATAAATTTGATAAAATGGACAACGTACTGTTACTTTATATATCAAGTTAAAAGTGGCAAGCATTATCCCCCACTTTATTCTAAGAAATACCAAATAAGGTAAGCAAGACCTTTGCATCAGAATAATTACCTGTCTTCAATAAATAGTTAACTACAAAATTCACTGGCATTAGGATCAATTTCAAGTGGCGATAAAAAGGTTGGAAGCCATGCCATTCGCCAGCCAACAAAGAAAGAAAACCATGTTTATTTATGATCATACATAAAAGGATTGATCTCACACTTTATGCTTGGCTTTTACTGGGTAAGAATAAGATGATCAACTTTTGGTGGCTTCACAAGCTCATTTGATTCCTCCGAATCCTTTATTTTGCACCATTGAAGAGCTAGATGATCTTGTTTCTATTTGTCGAATCCTTTATTTTGCACCATTGAAGAGCTAGATGATCTTGTTTCTATTTGTCGATTCCTGTTCATGTCTGATTGAATTTTTATTGTTCTTACTGGAAATTGGGTCATTTTATTTTACAGAACGAAGATCGACGAGATCGGCAAAAACCCAGACAAAAATAGCTCAACATGTATGTACCTTGCAGGACTTGCTAGCGACGAACAAAGATCGGCGAGATCGGCTAGCGACGAACGAAGATCGGCGAGATCGGCGAGATCGGCTAGCGACAAACGAGAGATCGGCGAGATCGGCGAAAACCCAGACAAAAAGTTGACGAGAGAAAGAGGGCGCGTGAAAAAACCCTCCTCCACACCCACAGCGCATGACCTATTGGCTGAGCCGGACGAAAAACGCTCGGTCAGAGTTGGTCAACAGAGGTAAGCAGCGAATAAGCACTCTCAGCGCCAAACGGAAAACACTGTTTTGACCTACGCCCCACGCGACCAGGCGCCCCGCCTACAATGCCAAACGCGACCAAAGTAGGTCAGGAACTCATCGGGACCATGAACACCAATAGTGTGTTTCTTTGGAGGGAAAAAAAGAGAAAAAAAAACATAAAAAAAGAATGAGAAAAGAAATAAAAAATCACATGCATAGCACGTGATTAATGGCAAGAGGAGCTCGAGAGGTGCTTGCACAAGAGGGAAGCACAATTGGTATCATTGGAAGGGAAGCACGACTAGTGAGCAAGGAAGCAAAAGCACAAGCTTGATGAGGCAACAAGAGGCAAAAAGTTAACACGAGATCACCGAAAAGGAAGCACAATGGGTGGGCGACAAAGGAGGCACAACGACATTGGAGCAAAGGCACATGGAGGCAGAAGGTTGACAGCACAAGCTTGACGAGGCAATTGGAGGCAAAAGGTTAGTGTAAGCAAGGGCCCAAGCTTAATAAGGTAGCAGGAGGCAAATGCGAAAGGCGAGCTCAACAAGGCAATAAGAGACAAAAGGTCCTGGTGAGCTCATGGGAGGTTGGCAATGGGGAGTTAAAGGTTTGCGCAAGCTCAATGGGGCAACCTCAGCAAGATCAACGAGGCAATGAGAGGCGAGCTCGAAAGGTGAATGCGGAGACGAAGGTGAGAGGCAAGCTCAACGAGGCAATGAGAAGCTATAGATTGTGGCAAGCTTGCTCTTAGCTAAAGGTGAAAGGTCTACGCATGCTCAATAAGCCAACCTAAGCGAGATCAATGGGGCAACAAGGGGAATCAAAAGAGAAGAGGTGGAGGCTAAGGCGAACACAAAGAAGACGGGAGGTGGTGGCGGACACAAGGAAAAGGACGAGGTAGATGAGCTTAGAAAATGTTCTCCTTTTTTTTTTGGCACTAATCGGGCGATAGAAATTTCAAAGAAAACAATAAGATTTTCTTTTCTTCATGTTCTTTTCTTCTAAAGAAAAAACGGATTTTTAAACCTTTTTTCCCCTACACTCCGAATTTTCCTCCAGAGAAATACAGCGCAAGCGACATCAAGCGGCGTAGTGTGGCGAACAGTAAGTAGTTGGCCGAGCTGAGAACAATCACTCTTTAATCGTAGAAAACAGATGCTTCACGTAGTAATGGCTAGATCACCCATAATATATTGCAGTTTTGAAACTTAGGGCCTGTTTTATTAGGGGGCATGAAAAAAAAAATAAAAAAACAGAAAAAAAAAATAAATGGAAAGAAAAATAATAAAGTTAGGGAGAAAAGTTTCTCACTCCTTTGGAGAAAATGCAAGAATGCAAAAGGAAAAAAAAATAGTCCACTTTTATTGCCCTTTAAATCTACCCCTTTGGAGAAATTGCAAGAATGCAAAAGGAAAAAAAAATAGTCCCCTTTTATTGCCCTTTAAATCTACCCCTCTAATAAAACAAGTAAAATACTAGATTTCTTTCTCTTTTCTTCTGTTTTCACCCCAATAAAACAGACACTTAAAAAGCCAAATATTTCAAAACAGAATTAAAACAAATTGTGTACAAAGGAGATTTGTTCAAATAAATATAATAATTGCATATGAATACTTGAATTAGATACCTGACTCAGAAATATGAATCATATTCTCATCGACACCAAAGCATCTCAGAAGTCTGACATGCGAAAAATTCGATTCATACTTCATCACAGCACAGATTATAACCAAAATAGATATAATCGAAAATGACAGGGTCGTGAAAAAGAGAATCAAAAAGAAGATATTTCGAAGGATCTTATTGAGCTGGGATCAGCATTGGTGAATAAATATCTTCAACAAGTAATCAGAAACACGGACCAAAGTTTATCATCATATCCCACCATATACATGAATTCTGACATGCAAAAAATTAAGTTCATAATTCACCACAGCACAGATTAGAGCCAAAATAGATAGAATCGAAAATAAAAAGGGCCGTGGAAAAGAAAATCAAAAAGAAAACATTGCAAAGGAACCAATTGAGTTAGGATCAGCATTGGTGAAGAAATATCTTCAACGAGTAATCAGAAACACGGACCAAAATCGATCATCATATCCCACCACATTCACTTTATCTTAGCGACGGATAAAACAAAATCGAAAGATACAAAGTAAAAGAAGCACAAATTTGCTTCAAATGCTAACAAAAGAGGAAGAACCATCAGAGACTTAAATACTACGAATCATGGAAGTCATACTCCCATCATATTGTTGCAGTTTTTTCTCATCACCTGATCCATTCCCCCGCTGCCATCAACAGAAATCAGGATAATGATCCAAAACTAAGCGGAGATCCAGACAACTTTCGAAAGGAGGTGAAGGACCTACCCTTCAGGAAGCGAGCACCAGCGAGACGATTGCCGGCTGCTCTGAGGGCTCATTGGCGACTCATTTATAGCCGGTGGGAGAAACCCTAACCCCTAGTCGGCTTGGCTTACGTAACATCTAACCGTTGGATTTTCCTTCCCTAACATCTAACCTGCTTTGACTCAATCTATCATAGGCCGAGTTAAGCCTGATTGATTAATTTTGGGCTGTGTCAAGGCCCAACTCGAAACGCAGCCAGTGTAGATCATCCCAACTTTGGGAGTATAGTTCTCAGCCTAAAATAACTCATCTCTGACCATCACCGCCTTGATTTGACCGGCAAAATAACTCATTACGAATCGGTTTTAAGTAAAACCCAACTTTTATAAGTCTTATGAGTATAGGATTTTCACTACTTACCACGTACCCAACCCCAAACCACCTAAAATTAACTAAGTTAACCCTAACCTCTCTCCCTCTCTTTTTCCCTCTTTCCTCTCATCCTTAGGCAGAAACATGAAAGGAAAGAAAAGAAAAGTACTTTTTCCACCGTTTCTTTGGACGGATGGAAAAGTTAATAAAGAAAAATAGAGAGAAAAAAACTCATGTCTGGACACAAGAAAGAAAGCCAAATGCAATGCTCGCCCTACTCCTCGACCTCCTCTGCCTCGCCGATGCAATGCTGGCCCCACTCCTCAACCTCGCCGCCCACTCCTCCGCCTCAACTGGCTCCTCCACCTCGACTGCTAGCGACATTCCTGGTGACCTCCCCCTTCATCCCCCGTAGCGACGAGCTACCCCCATCCTTGCCGGTTCATTACCTCCCCACTTTCCCTCATCCTTACCCTCACCCTCCCTCCCTCTTCTCGCACCTTGCCTCCCTCCACCCTCCCTCTAGCAAGCTCGCACCTACCCCCTACTGTCACCTTCCTCTACCTATGAGCTCGCCTGCCACTTTCCTCTACCTGTGCTACCCTCTCCTCCCTCCCTCTCCCGCCCATTGCCTCTCTGCCTCCCCTGGGCACTGCTCTCCTTTCCCTCCCTCACCTTGCCCCTTGCCTCCTTCCCACCCCACCCCCTCTTGTGAGCTTGCCCCGCACCCACCATCACCTTCCTCTACCTGTGAGCTAGCCCGCCACCTTCCTCTATGTGCAAGCACCCCCTCTCCCTCTCACTGAGTCTCCGCAACTACAAGTTCCTTTGCCCCTTCTCCCTTTCTCCTCCCAACCAGTGCAGCTGCTCCCCATCGCCACCTTGCCTCTCCTATATGCGAGCTCCCCATCCGATAATTGACCATTGATCGCCATCCACTGCACATCTCGCACCAACGATCATGTGATCCTCATGTGAATTGTTTTTCCTCTTTTTTTTTCCTCCCAAACTTTCTTTCCATTCGTTTTTTCTTCTCTTAAAGGAAACACAGCTTGTCTACACCTCCGCTGCGTTTCACTCCTCTCTTTTCCCTCTCTCTCTCCTCTTCCTTCTCCCTCTCCTCTTTCTCCTAGCACCTTGGCTCCCTCTTTCGTTGCTTTCCTCCCCTTCCAACCAGTCCCTTCTCCCTCTCCTCTCTATACTTGCTCCGCTCGCACTTACTACTCATAGGGTCGGGTTTTCCTGTGGGGCCCCGATCCTTATGGAGGTTGGGTGTAGGGCAAAATTCTAAAAATCCAATAGGTTTGAGTCAAGGCTAAGGGCAAGTACAGGGTTTGGAAGTAGGGACTAAGTTTGGCACTCTTCCCCCCAACCGTCTCGATGTTATCCCTATTCATAGCATACAACATGTCATAACTAGGACGATTCAACGTAACCAATCTTATTTACAAACAACAGCCCGCTTATACACGTTGACTAGTCAACATCTCATGCGACTCAAGACTTTGCATACACATTATTATCACATCGATATATATATTGAGCACCCATAATCTAATAATAACCACTAATCTACTACCTAAAAAGCCATTACCCCAATTATAGCCTAATGCGTTAACCTTTTACTTAAAGTATTTTATTTACGGGTAATCTAATATATAATTTAATAAGATTAATTACTCAAGTGGTATTGTTATATAACATTAAGTATTTCAATATATACTCTTATATTAACATAATATGTTAGATCAATCTAAGATCTCAACATAGAAAAACAAAATATTGCAAAAAAAAAAAACAAGATTGCCTACTTCGTCACTAGAAGAAAAGAAACAGAGCTACGATATGATAAGAGAAAACAGGGCATTCGATCTAGAAATAGAAGAAGAAGAAACAGAGCCAATTCCGATAATTATGATATGCGAGCACACAAGTTTGTCTGCATCATCACCGGAAGAAAGCTAATTTACAATCAACAAAAATAGAGAAAAAGAATTAGACAAACCACTAATCAAATTCTCCATTTCCAATTATTGCTACGCACCAGCAGCATTTTCATGCATGACAGAAGACGAATGCCTACAGGGTGCCATTATTCCCTCCTCCCCCTCACAGATGACGTCAATGGAACATCATCGGCAAGGTGGACGAGAAATCTTGATCAATCTACTCTACGTTGGCCTCCATCGGCCAAGGCAGATCAGTAGCTCCTGATTAAGAGCAAACCGGCGGCGGTGACGACGATGGTGGAGGGGAAGCCGAAGCGCAGGTGGTTGAAGAAGGAGAGGTTGTAAGCGCCGGACGGGACTCGGCGAGCTTGTTCGCAGACGATGAGGTTGGCGGCGGAGCCCAGGAGGGAGAGGTTTCCGGCCACCGTGCTGACCCACGCCAGTAACAGCCACGCGCGCGTCTCTTCGGTCGGAGAAATGAGGGCGGCGGACGCGGCGACTCGCCCGCCCAGCAGCAGAACTGCAACAAAATTGCCGACAGCAGTTCATTAAAAAGTGCGTGCATATAAAATTGATGCATGCGGCGACCTTTTTTTTTTTTCGAATTTTCTTTATAGAGGTGGTCCTGCATAACATACCCAGGCCTTGTTGACCTGGGAGTCACTGTCGCATGACAAAGATCTTAAAGCATGGGACTCAAGATTCTCTCAAATATAAAAGTCAAAGTCAAATGAAAAGGCTAATTACTATGTTATAAAACTTGGAGGAGTATCTTGACGAGTGATCATAGTTGGTAGTTGAAGGCTCAAAATTAATTAAATAAGTGATCAATAATACATAAAGATATAATTTCCTTTTGCATAGAATGTGTAGATGAGCTTGTAAAGAATGTATAAACGCTAATCCAAATGAAGAATGAGTAGACCTACCAATTCAGATTATAGGATTATAAATGTATTATGTCAACATGACTATCATCAATTTAAGCTCAATACAAATCTGATCTATTTATTAATTGGGTTAGTTTAACTCAACATATACCTAATCTATTTTATAAATGAGTTAATCTGACTTGACGATATATTTAATATATAAGTAGATATAAAAATATGAAATATTGTCGTTTTTCTTATGGTCATTTATTCAGATGAAAACAAAAGAAAAATTGAAAACTAAAAAATTATTCTAATATATATATATAATCTCTTTATTATATTTATAAAATGAATTATTTTATTTTCTTTATCGTAAATGGATTGAGAGCTTAGCACTGTATTTTTTTTTTGACAAAATTCACAGAAAAAGAATGAAAAACATCAGACGTTTTTTCTCTCTCTACAAGGAAACACAGAAAATTAAAATATGGAGCTGAAGGCTTCAAGCAACTCGCCTGTAGGGACATTGGAGGCGACGTTGGAGAGGATGAGGATGACGAGCGAGAGCAACGCAACGCCGGCGGTGCGGTCGATGCGCGAGTAGGGCTCCACAAAGTCCCACAGCGCACTGGGGATGCCGGTCTTGTTGAACCCGTCCACCGTAATGAACATGCCGCAGAAGAATATCAACAGCGAGTACGATACCTGCACCGCTCGCTCATTTCAAATTTCATCAATTCCGATCCCACCAAAAATTAAGAAATTATTATTATTATTAATGGCGTCATCACCTTCTCCAGGCACGGGCAAGCGTCCTTGAAGTCGAGCACCACCAGGGCAAGCGCCGCAGTGATCGCCGTCCACGACATGTTCAGCCCCATGAGCAGCGCCACGAGCATCCCGATTGTCACCAGGTACACGCATGCCTTCCACGCCTTGCCCTTCCACATCTCCACCCAAGTGCCTTGCTTCGACTCCGCCGCAGCTCCCTCTGCCTCGGCAGCCGCATTATCGGCGTCGCCGGAACTGGCCCTGTTCCTCAGGCTGCTGATTTGTGCCACCTCCACGGAGAGAGACGGGCTCGTGTTGTGGGACATCGTCGCGGGGGAGAACCTGTGCCGCGCCACCTCGTCCTCCGCCGTCATATCCTCTTCCTTGACCGACAACGCTTTCCAAAAGTAGCAGAGCAGGAAGGCAGCGTTGACGGCCCCGCCGACGAGCACCGCGGGGAAGAGGCCCGCCAGGAACTTCTCGAACGAGATCCCGCTCTGCACCGCGATCACCAGGTTCTGCGGGTTCCCGATCGGCGTCGCGGCGGAGCCGATGTTGGCGCCGGAGGCGAGCGCGAGGAGGAACGGCTGCGGCGGCAGGCTGTGCTGGCGCGCCAGCTTGAGCACGAACTCGGTGAGCACGACGCAGCAGGTGTCGTTGGTGAACAGCGCGCTGGAGACGGAGGACACGAGGCAGACGCGGAGGAGCAGGTCGCGGCCCCCGCAGCTGCGCCAGGAGAGCAGCGCGCCGAGATGCTTGAACATGTCGGCCTTCTCCAGGAACACGCTGACGACCATCGTGCCGAAGAGGAGGCCGAGGATAGGAAGGTCCACGGCGGCGTAAGCCTCCTCTGGCGATATCACCCGGAAGAGCACCATCAGCATCGCGCCGAGGAGCGACCCGGCTGTGCGTCCGATCGGTAAGAAGGGAACGGCCGGGAAAACTGCCAGAACCCAGAAGAAGACGAACGCGATCGACCCGAGCACGACCTGCACGGCCGCTGCCATGGCCATTATTGCCACTCCTCTCTCTCAACTTCTCTCTCTAATTAACCACTAAAGAATCATACACTCTCGAGGATGCTTACATGCGAAAGCTTTCCATTTGCGAGCTTGAATTCGAGTTAACATTCATCTCTGGCAACGAATTTAAAGCGCCCTCGTGACGCATCAGGAAGAAGGTCCAAAGCTGGAGGAAGAAGACAAAGTAGCCTTAAATTAAGCGGCAACGGAGATGGCTGATGGCGTCGGCCGCCGTAGATTAGACCCACGGTTTTTAGCCCTTGCGAAGAAATTGGAAGGGTGCCAATTAATGGGCTTGGATTAAGCTGGATTAATCAACCCATCCATCCATTGGCTACGTACGTAGGTGAAAATGAAATGCGCGAGATCATAGGCTTTTTCACTTTCATCTGGAGGTTAGGAGCAGTGTTACAATCGATCAGGCTTTTGTTGGTAACTTGAGCTTTTGGATTAAAGGATCCATCGATGTAACATTTATCCATTTACATTGTTGTAATTAAGTAGAATTGAGAGCTAGTGATTAGGGATTTTTTATATAAAGAGAGAGAGGACTTCATAAGATTTATCTACTAAAACTCAGCGGTTGGATCGGTTAGATATCGCGCTTCACGCCATCCGATTATAATTGTAGAAATCCGACAATTTGTATGAATTTTTCAGCGAAAAGAAAAAAAAAATATTATTCATCCTTATTTCTTTAAAAAGATAGAAATAAAACTGAACGCACCGACTACACGTGGGTGAAGATGACAGCATGTGGGTGAAGACAATAGCGTTCGACTTCATTACTATCTTTTCAAAGAAATAAGAGTAGTTTCTCATTCTCTCTAATTTCTTCTAAAAAAAATTGCCTAAAAGTTTAAACTGTGACACTACTTAGAAATTCTTTTATTAAGCGAAACTTAAAACAATGTCAACTACATATTGAAACAATTCCAAATTTAATAAAAAAATTGGTAGTATTTTACTGTTGTCAAAATGAACAAAGTCAACTTTGCTGCAAAGGGTTGAAAGAGAGTTACGTTTTCAGTATCTTTGCTTTTCTGCATTCTGATGGTGTGTAAAATACCAAATTGCACTCTGTTGAATGTCCGTAGCTGGTGGACCGAAGCAGAAACGGAACAGATCCATGGAGAAAAGGAATAAAGGATCGCGCTCACCCGAACAAGTTTGTTTTGTTCAAGCTTCCTGTTGCGCAGAGTAATTTGTACTTTGATTCTTCCAGAATGACTGCGACGGAAACTGCAGCCATTTGCAGACAGAGTAATTTTCTGTTGCAACTGATTGCCTTTTGAAGCTGGTGATTTGGGGACTTCAATCTATGCTGGAATTCAGTGTTTGTGTACCTAATGAAGCAGCAGGATGTTGTTTCGTCAATTACACAATCAAGGATCTTCATTTCACCATTGCTCTACTTCTTCTGAGTCTATGTTCAGACTTCACAGCTGAATTATTCAGACATGAGAGAAACTACACTAGTATTTTATTTTTACCTGGAACGAGACTCAGAGCTTTTGGTGCATGGCGTCTTGCATGCTAAGTGATCGAGCTGCATTGGTTCCTTTGTCAGTAGCTGGTGAACGCGAGCTGGAGGAGAACGAGGATCCTGTTCTGCCTGTTTGTTTGTATCTTCTGAGGCGTTGTACTTGAATTCCAAAATGATTGAAGGAAACTGAATCTGATTTTTGTTGAAGTTATGATGATCATTGAATGAATGTTTGAGTTCTGATCTGAGGATGGTAACTTCGTTCCTGTAACCACAAAAAGCGAAAAAGGCTACAGAGTAAACGGAAGACATCTACGTAAACGACGGCATTCTCCGGGTTGATTTGCCGGCAGCTGCGATGGAACATAAGAACATTACAAACGTGGGGGACTCTACCGATTAGGGCATAGCGTTCACCAACGAGGACAAGGAGATACAAACAATAGCAAATTTTCATAGCTAATGACTTTACCTACTAAGTAGAAAATAGGGTTACGCCATCGCTATCCGATTGGCTAAAAGTAGGGTTAATCCTAAGCCCATGATCACACTGTTCTCTTTAAAATTAGTATTTTAAACAAAATTTGATGGCCATGATCACTTTCTAGGATTTTATTTTTTCACAAACTAATTTTCAACCAACAAAAATCAAACTAAAATTAACCTTCATTATTTCCTTTCATTTATTTTGTAGCATTCTTTTAATTTCTTTTAATTTTAGATTTTCTTTCACTTATTTTATAGCATTCTTTTAATTTCTTTTCATTTTAGATTTTTTTTCATGTTTACAAGCTAAATTTTATTTACAATATGTGATAGTTGCCCCCCTTGTTGTTGTCATTGTCACCATTTATCGTACTTCCTTGTGCTCTCTCCCTCACCCTCACTAGCCATCGCTCGCCCCTGCCCACCCTCACCACTCGTTCTCACTCATCCTCGCCGAGCATCATTATGGGGTCAAATTTCTCTGTGGGTACTCGATTCAGCAATAGAATCGAATATAGAGTTTGAGGGTTATGATTAAGGTTAGGTTTGGTACTACCACCCCTGACCTAACCCGTTGCATCCCTGAGGATGTGGAGGTCTCTCAAATCTATGCCTAAGCTTTTTGATATATAGTCTTTAAATTCAATCTCAACTTGAAGCAGCGAAAATTGATGGTTCATTCTACTACAACGAGTGCAATTAGAAAAGCCTTGACCTCGACCTCAACATCGATCTCAAATTGGATGACTTCCTTCAATACTTCGATTTACAAGTAGCAAATGTCGAAGGATCCGGTAGCACAACAATAGTTTTATGGGATGCCACATACTTGATTAAAGTCTTAAAATGACAATCTAGATAAAAAATAGTTAGAACAACCAAATGATACAGAGGTTATAATCACTAATAATTGATCAAAACTGCAGGCATTCATGGCCTTAAAGGCCTTTCAAAATGTACAAACTCAAACTAATCGATGCAAGACCACACGCCATTCATTCTTCTAGCATATCTCCAGTATGTGGCTGTAGATAATCTGACGACAGCAGCTGCATTTCACAGTAGCACAGCTATGAACTGACAAAAAAACTACATAAATGTTGTTAATACGATCCCAAGCAGCTCCCCCCCACACAGAATCACTCAAACTTCAATGATGAAACTGAAGGTACGCAGACAGTCCAGTGCTGTCGACCATGATACTGACAGAGCATTTATTTGGATGCCATCTGCTGCAAATTGGAAGGCACAAACCCGTAGTATTGATGAATGGCACAGGAGCCAGCAGGGTGGATCCTAAGCTGCAGCCGCTTTCATGATCTGATGACCCAATTGGGAACTCACTTTAGCAAAGGAAGTGACTTGAGTTGAGAATTCTGTAGCAGTAAATTGAGAACCCTAATGCGTGATCATGAAATTAGTGGAGAAAGTGAAGTAGGATGAAAAGCGTCTGATAAAGCTTTTGCAAGAGCGAAAAGCACTGAACGTACTCAACACAACACAACCTAATAGGCAAAATAGCAAGGCCCAGTCTGGCCTATATCGATAGAATGTTAGTATCCCCAATGGCTTAACATTGTGATGGAAACTGCAAGAGCTTCGGCTTTCCAATTATTGATTTAAGAAATTTTGATCACATATTGTTTGTTCTTGAGTTATTAGTTGAAAATTCGTTCGCTACATTGTTAATTTTCGTGTAGCGATTGTCTGTGATTACTCCTTCGTTAAACTTTGTTCAAGAGGTCCGTTAATCAAGCAGTTGATTTTCGGGTTGAGATTTTTACTAGAGGATGCTATTTTGGTCGAGCACGATTTTTATTTTCAGTCAACGTTTATTCAAAGATTATCAGCTACAATTACAGAAAGATCCTTGAACGCGAGATAATACCTTTGAATCAGCCGAAGAATATTTTTTTGGTCATCAATGCGTAAGGACGTAGAATGTGTCAAATGCCACCCCACCAACATAGAAGAAATGTCAACCTGCGTACCAGGGAGCAAATGTTAGGAATCCGCGGATTCCTAAAACATTAAGAAACCTGCATGCATCCGTTGGATTGCTCACGGTCCAAATCCGTTGGATTGAATCAGACGATTGTGATTTGGGGATTCTTAAAATTTTATGCATATACAGATGCATAAAAAATTTTTCCCGGACGGACGAGCTTAGGATTTATAAGCTCGGTACCTCTCAATTTTGAGGTAAATAGTTTTTTTTTTGAAATGATATACATTTTGTATGCTTTCCAATGGTAAAGGATTTTAGATCACGTATACGTATAAAATACTCTAAACAATATCACATATAAGATAAAACACTATTGATAATATAAAAAAACTTAATATTGTTTAGAGTATTTTATACGTATACGTGATCTAAAATACCCTAATATTGGTACCATTGGAAAGCTTACAAAGAGTACATCATTTCTAAAAAAATAAAAAAAAAACTATTTTAGCCAAAAACGAGGGACCCAGGTTAGGTCATTTCTTCACCAACATGGGCCTTTACACCCCACTCACTGTACGTCTGTACCCCAAGGCCCATGACGTGACGTTAGTATCAGAGATACAATCGAGTAGAATTTTAGCGAGTACCCAATCTACCCAAACCCGATTATAGTTAATCGAGTAGCTATTATTCAAGTTCGGATAGGGTATGGTTAATAAGTATACTATCCGTGTCGAGTTCGGGTAGCATAAGTCTAAGTCTAATACCCACTACCATATATATATATATATCATTTACAACCCACTAACCTTATACCAATGTCAAATCCTAAAACTCAAAACTCAATCCTGTCCCCTATCATCACCGCCATCACCACCATCTCGTCGCCAGCATTTCATCACCGTCGTTGCCAGCATCTCATCGCCATCATCACCACTATCTTGTCATCACTGTTGCACCACTCATCGTTGTGGTTGAGAGCTTGCAACTAGTGCCATCACCGTCGCGGTGAGCCAACCGTCGTCGCCGTTTCTGCGAGACCGCCATCATCACTGCGAGACCACCGCCGTCGTCGTCACCGCACATGGAGGCTGGAGCCGTCGCCGTAAGAAACAGAAAGTGGAAACCTAAATTTGATTTTAATTTTGATTTTTTTTATTTTTATATGATTATTAAATATATTAATAGGGTTTTGATATAGCGGGTACCCAATTTTTTTTCGGGTAATTAAGTATTTTTATTATTTAAAAATTTTGATCACGGGTATTTATAGAGTTCGAGTACTTATTAGGTAGTAAACATTTTATTAGGGTCGGCTACTGGTAGGGATGGGTAAAAAAAACTCGGATAGTTAATCGAGTATGGGTAGTGTAGAAAATATTCGGATTCGGATATGGGTAGTGCAAAAAATGCAGGTACCATACCCGCTGCTGTAACATCCCTCAGAATCACACCCCACACGCATACAAGTAAAATACGGGGTTTTTAAAAATTTTTACTCTTCCATTAAAACACAAGAAGAAAGCGGCATCGAAGGACATTACTACGGAATTGAAAACCGCACAGAACTGAGTAGGATCGATTACTAGGAAATAGAAATCCGGAAATCCAGAAGAAAACAAAATCCGGCAGCAAGTATACTAAATTACTGCTGCACAGACCCATATATCCTGGAACAAAACAAATGTCCACACTACACATATGTGGAGAACACAAATTTCAGAAATATTGCAGAAACTGATTATTCAGATACCAAATACAACAATAACTCGGTTACACATTTCAGAATAAGAACAATTGTATTTTCATGACTCCAAAACTCGTATCCAACAATAAAACGAGACAACTATAATATAATATCCTGAAAACAGGCATAAGCCCTCAGGAGATAAAATGTGTCATATAAGTAAGTTAGGCACGCAGGCCTGATAAATCTTTAGAAGACAACTCTTAGAAATTATATGAAACATTATCAAGCATTATAACAAATTAAGTAGCTGTAGCAATCACTGTCCTGACGTCTCACCTGAAAATATTTAAACAACGGGGGTGAGCTAAAAAGCTCAGTGAGTAAAAGACACTAAAAGCCATCCATAGTACACATCAAAAATATCATGCTTGCAGATAAGACACTTAACATGCACACTCATATTAGAAACAAAACATAATCAAATACAGACAGTTATAACGATAGGCATCAAGCATGAAGTAGGGTATAAGTATACCAACCCATTCCAACTAATCACACCGCCCAACACCTCTATACGACAGATCGAAACAGAACTACAGAAATCAGAACTGACAGACAGAAAGTCAGAATTTTCAGAATCCAAACAGATAGTCTACATCGGAAACAGAAAGGCCACAGAAGGCCTGAAGACCACAGAAGGTCTGATGACCACAGAAGGTCTGACCCCACCTCTGCCGAGGACGAGACATGCATGCATATCAGAAACAGAATGGTAGAGGAGGTATTAGTGGGTGGCCCCCGTCTTGTCAGGACGTGGCACTCTGGCCTCCAATACTGGTAGAGGAGGTATCAGTGGGTGGCCCCCGTCTTGTCAGGACGTGGCACTCTGGCCTCCAATACCCAGAACAGAACAGAAATAGTGGAGGGAGAACGGAAGGTGAGACCAGCTCACATCTACCCTTCACTAGTGTCTCAAGGGTCGTAGTAGACTATCAGCACCATTACAGCGCCACAAAAGGAGGGTAAGGACACGGAAGAGTGTTACACTAGGGCATAATTTTTACAGAACAGGTCATGCTGAAACGGAGGAGTAGGACTAACTACTACTCAATTCTCACATCATGCCCAAAGTGTCTCACAAACCAGAAAATGACACACCCCAATATCCAGTCCTTAACAAAATTACAATTTGCAGAAAATCAAAGCTAAACACACTTCATAATTTTTACCATCAACCAGAAGTGATATATGAGTGAATTCCTTGAATTCCTTAGATTTCATGCAACTATCCTTAATTCATGTCAAACCATTCTATGTTCTCACAAAGGTTATAACACATTCAAAGTTTCAGAAAATTCACAACATATGTACAGAATAGAAATTTTTCACATAACAAACAATTAAACAAGCCTAGGAATTATAGGAAAATATATACAGATATTCATTGTAATATTCTTCCCCAAAATTCCTAAAAAAAACGTGAGTCAAAAGAAATCACCGCAAGGGCGAAATTTTCAGAATCCTTGCAGAACATACAAATTTCATGAAAATAATTTCAGTCCCCCACTACAGATAATTTTAATTGCACGTTTGTGAAGGAAAATGACAAAAGCCCCAAAATTGGCCCGAACCATGATTTTCGAAAATTTCCTAAGTTCTTAGTTAAATCCCCAAATTTTGTTTTATCTATAATTTCTCATCAAGCAAATAAATTTTAGAAGAACTACAGATCACAATTTAAGAGATTAAACTATACATGATAAATTTTTCTCACAAAGGAATATTCGTCCGGCACAGGTAAATTTCGAATTTCACATATGCATAAGTAAGTAATCTAAAATAGGCAATATGATATTCACAATGAAGCTATTTGAATCTACTTTCCAATAGAACTGAATCCGTCGGATTTGGAGTTATAACTGGGGAGGTATGGGTGTTCGAACATAGAAAGGTCGGGATTTCAGAATTCCAGAAAACAGATTCGTATATCAGAATTGCGACACAAATTTTAGATCCAATAACTAACAGAAAATAGGCGACATAGTAGTCAAATTGAATCCCTTCGAGTCTACTTTCTAATAAAACTGATTTGACAAGATTTCGGGCTATACCTAGGGAGATATGATGGTTCGAACACATAAAGGTCGAAATCCAGATTTCCAGAAAACTGATTTTGTACAGCTAGATTGCAATACAGATTGAAATACGAATACAGCTCGGATATGGTCGATATCATATTCAAATAAAAGCCGAATGTATCTAGTTTCATACAAAATTTATTTCGTGCGATTTGGATCTATAGGCCATGAGATATTGGGGTTATAGTACACAAAGGTCAGATTAGAGAATGCAGATTTCAGCAGAACAGGATTTTAAAACCCTATAAATATTTGGATTCGATCCCATACGGATAATCATTGCAAATAACGAATTTTAATTGAATGATAATCTACAATTTAGCGGATTAGACTCCTTAGGATCGAATTACTCACCAGAAAAATCGTCCACAGAGAAAAACGCCAAGACAGAGGATCACCAGGAAATTCGTCCACCACCAGTCTGCCACCACCAGCGTCAGAAATTTCAGGAGGCGCCAAGCACAGTGAGGGGCGACAACCAAAGGCGGCTAGGGCAAGAAAATCCACAAAAGTCGTGAGGGAGAGGAGCCTTCACGCAATCCCTCTTTTTCTCCCACCCCAAACGGATCCAAGATCCAATAACCCAGTTAACTTAAGTGAAAAATCGGTTTTATGGGCTTACCTGGGCTTAACCACCCTGCGCCACTCCAATAACATCAGAAATGTGTGCCACCATGGTGGAAAGAATTCCAGGAGCAAAGAATCAAGGTTGAGGGTTCAAATCCCCAACCAAAATAATTATTTTTGCCCTGTAGGAAAAATTCCTACACTTAGGCAAAAATCCCAAAATTTTAACAGATAAAAATACAGAAACAGAATTTCTAACCTTAAATCATAATTCAGAAAAATCGAGGGCGTTACAGCTGCCATCACTACTTAGTATAGATTTTTTACTAGGGTTGTCTAACACTGTGTCCCGATTCGACTCATCTTTGTGGTAGTTGATAGTTTCTCTAAGATGATATACTTTATTCATGTGTGCGAAGACCACAGATTGAGTTGTCTAGGTTCGAACCCTAGAGGTTGCCTAATATTATGCCGACGAATGTACTCTTGATTATTTTTATAGGAGAAATTAAGGTGGTTCCTCTAGCCCGGATTGTAGGTGTTGAGAAAACAGAGGGAATTTAATTTTTTTTTATTACATACAATGAAAGCAATTTCCTGAAACAGGTCAGTCCCAAAATCCTAGAAGATTGAGTCATGCAAGAGGGTCGACACGATGAGTAGAGAAAATACCTTAGAAGCGATATAGAAGAAGCGATGTGTAGGCGCCTACACATGCACCATTTGCAATCTCGCACATAGCTGATGCTTCGAGTCTTCTTCTTCCATGCCCGGTGTAAACCTCTAACAAAAAAAAGTCAAATATGTTGCAATTGATCGAAATACCATGGGTTTGAGCTAAAAATAATAGAGTGCTAAACTAATGACAATGTTGATGCCAATTAAAGATATGAAAATTTTTGTTTCCCTTAATTTATAAATGTTATGTATTAATATAAAATAAAAAATTAATAATGTATATGTTTTACATATAAAGATAATTATTTTTTATAATATCTTAGCAATTTGTAATGTATATATATCTGTCCTTAGGAGCAGTTGTAAATATGATTGGCACATATGAGTTTGTCACATCTTTTTTATAATTAGATGATAATTTATTTTTTTTATTTTTAAAGTGATCAATTATACAAAATTATTAATGTATATTAATTAATTAGTATAAATTATTATATTACATTTTAATAATATAATATTATATAAATAGTTTTGTTAAAATTATATATTACATACATGTACCTATGTGTTATTTGCTCCGTGTTGTTGCATCAACAAATAATGCAATTGCAGGTTAATAAAAAATATGTTAAGTTTAAGAAAAAAAGAATTCACTCTATATTAAGAGTAATGGGTATTATTACAACAGGGCAACATTGTTATTCCCTAGTGTCAGACCCCGGTCGGATCAACCCCGGATCGGCATTTATCCGTTGCCTTAGGGTTGTCCAGCGGAACACCGGAGCGCAGACTTCCTAGGGTTTCTGGCTAATTTCCTCCCCAAATCCCGCTTAGTAAGCAAACTATTCATTAATTTGGTGAGCCGATTTGCAACGTGGCCCAATATATTAAAATACTTAAGCTCAAGTTAACAATAGTAAGCCCACTAAGCCTTATATGTCATATAATGGTCCCTCCCACTTCCAATGTGGGACTAAACTTGAGTCTGGGTCATCATCCGGCCCACTGGGTTAAGCCTGCTGGGCTCTGAGCTGAACCGGGTGAACCCGGGCCTAACACCTAGTATGTATGCTCAATGAACCCATAGAGAACATATGGGAGTAGTAATCCAATGGAAGTAGGCGATGATGAAGAAATACCAGTAGTTGTTGCATCCACTTTTACGAGTGTGCAAAGGAAAAAAAACAAAGGTAATTCAAGCACTAAAATGACAGAGGATATAACTAAATTGGTAGAATCTATAAATACTAGACGAGGTCATATATGAGGTACATTCTATTTTGGAGGATCCAATAGGTAGTGATCTATATTATTTCGCTACTATTTGGTTCGAACAAAAAACTAGAGGAGCTATTTGGAAAAAATTACAATCTCCATAGGCTAAAATTGGATTGTCGAAATATCAATATCAATGGTTTACTTTCAATATCATATCGTAATATTGTAAACATTATATATGTTATGTTGTCTTAATATATGTTTCATGTTTTGTTCAATTATATTCTAAATGACACAATGTGTTATATTTATTTTTTTTAGATATGGATGATGTGCATATTGGATGGTTTATTAGTAATGATAGTAATAACGATAATGAACATGAAGAAGTTGGTGGTAACAAAGATGATTATTGAAAACGTATGACTAGTGTAGCAGTTTCAATTGGTGATTATTACTTGGACATTTATACATAAGGAGCCTGATATGGTTTTTGGTAACAGAAGGGCAAATTGGATTGGAGAAATTTTATATGGCCACTCTCAACAATATAGGACAATACTAATAATGGAGACCCATGATTTTGTACAGTTATGTGCTACTACTACCTTTGTAGAATCATGCCGGCTACAAGTAACTAGAAATATGTTTGTGGCGCAGAAAGTTGACATTTTAATTTATAAAATAGCCCAACATGCATCAAATAGAATATTGCAAGAACATTTCCAACGTTCTTGTGAAAGTATTAGCAAAATATTTCATGAAGTATTGAAATCAAAATATTTAATTAGCCTCGTTTAAAGATATTCCACCATAAATTTTAAATTATAAATATTATATGCTTCATTTCGAGATAAATTTTTTAAAATTTAATTAAGTAATTTAAATTATTATTTTATTCTAATCATTTATTAAAATATATAGAATTATATTCAAGCTATTGATAGACACTTATAAACAATTGCACCTTCTCATAATGAAGTACGATACAAGCTATTGATAGACACTTATTAAAATATAATTATTTAATAATTATATATTTAAAAATACAATAAAAAATATAAATAAATGTATGAATTAAACAATTTTACATATTAGGTAATCCTTTTCACATGGTTTTCTTTTTAGCTACGGTTTAATTCAGATTAAATTAAAATTATGTAAAATTCTAATAATTTTAACTAGCTTTCACCGAGCTCACAGCAATATACTTAGGGCTGTTCATGGTCGGTTAACCGAACCGTTGACCATAGTCAACCGGTTAACCGAACCGAATGGAAGGGAAAAACCACGAACCGTTCCCGAACCGTTCGACCGATTAACCGGTCAAACGGTTAACCGATTCGGTTAACCACGGTTAACCGATTATAATTTATTTATTAAAATTTATTTTAATAAATTAACTTTGACTATTAAATATTATTATTTAATAATTAAATATTTTAAAAAATTAATTTTTAAATTGATTTTACTTATTAAATATTATTATATGATAATTATATATGTAAAATAATTAGTTTTTAAGTTGTAGTGAATGAGTTTCGAACTCATGACCTACTAACTCGCAAAATAACCTTCAACCATTGCACTAGATAAACAATCTAAATATAATTTTGAAATATACATATATATACCGGTCGGTTCGGTTAACCGGTTAAAATTTTTTCTCCGAACCATAACCGAACCGAACCGAACCATTATACTCAAAAAACCGACCGTGAACCGAACCGATCCATTCGGTTAACCGCCCGTTCGGTTCGGTTCGGTCGATTTTTCAGTTCGGTTCGGTTTTTTGGTTTTTTTGAACAGCCCTAAATATACTTACACAACCAATCAAAACGTGAGGCCAAAAAGAAGGCCAACCAATATTCATTCAGTTGAGTATAAAACTTATATAAAGAAGACAATTGAAATATACAACATACACAAAATCTGCAAATTTTTTATGTCCAGCCAAATCTCACACCGGCCTATATAACAAAGATTTTAGCTTCAGTACATGAATGTATTGAAGTTTCCTTTACATAGATACAACTATATTCATCTTTACAAGCACTGAGTAAAAGATTATATGAACGGTGAAAAGTTCAGACCCAGGTTACAAGGTTTTCCTGGCCAGGCGGTTGAGACATATCAACAGGTCTCCTTCCCGTTAGCAGTTCAAGTAAAACTACTCCACATCGCATTACACATCACTCTTAACTAATGTTTAAGAAGAAAAAAATGCATCAATTACAGCATACACAAAATCTGCAAATTTTTTATGTCCAGCCAAATCTCACACCGGCCTGTAACAAAGATTTAGCAGTTCAAATTTTGTCCAGCCAAATCTCACACCGTGACTATAACAAGTAGTTTTTCTCCCGAATATTCTGGAGTCTCCAGCCCTTTCTTTCCCATAATAGAAAACCCCCTTCTTAAACCCAGACCCGCACCCTTACGCACCACCGTCTCTTTACCTTATCCAGTGGTCTGTTCTCTCCGTCTCTCTTCCTGCTTCCGCCAAGGAGCTTCTCCATTTCCCTTCACCGGATGGCCTCCGCCAACGCCGTCTCCAGCGCCTCCATCTTGCGCTCTTCCCAACACCAGGTGGTCCAGGTCTTCTATCTTTCCTTGCCATAGGGTACTCGATGGCCTTCTGCTCTTTCAGGAGGGAAATTCGGTTCAATTACCTTGTATTTTGTGTTTTGCTTGATGCAGCAGGAGAGTCTGAGAAGGAGAGTTAGACAGACGCAAGGGCACAATGGCCGCCGGAAGCTCGTCGTGCGGGCCATGGCGAAAGATATCGCCTTTGATCAGAAATCCAGGGCCTCCCTCCAGGCCGGCGTCGAGAAGCTAGCCAATGCCGTTGGGGTTACCCTTGGCCCTAGAGGTGCTCTGTGAACATCCCTTTCAATACTTTGCTGTGTTCTCGTATTAATTTACGCTTTGTTGTCGTCATCCTCGAGGACCGGGTGTTGGTGCCTTTAATGGAGATAATGTAGATGATGCTGGCTCATCAAGAGGGAAAAGTTGTTATATTCCTAATGTTCCATTTTATTTGTCAATGCATCGGGAATCATCTCATAGACACTGAATACTTGATTAAACTTAAAGATTTGTAGCATAATATTACCAAATGCAGTTGGTTGTCTAGTGCATACCTGGATGTTTGGAGCTCACCAGCAGCGGTTCTTTTAATCTATCATCTGAATTACAGGGAGAAACGTTGTGTTGGATGAGTATGGAGCTCCAAAAGTGGTCAATGATGGTGTCACTATTGCTCGTGCAATAGAGCTTGCAGATCCAATGGAGAATGCTGGAGCTGCTTTGATTCGTGAGGTATGCAATTGTTCACCTAAAGTAGCTTCTGGGTTAATCAAACGGTGATTAGAACTAGATATTTATGAATGAAGGTCGCGAGTAAGACAAATGACTCTGCTGGAGATGGCACGACAACTGCATCTGTTCTTGCACGTGAAATCATCAAGCTAGGTTTGCTTAGCGTTACTTCCGGTGCAAATCCTGTATCCATCAAGAAGGGAATTGATAAGACCGTTATTGGTCTGGTTGAAGAACTTGAGAAGAAAGCCCGGCCTGTGAAGGGACGTGCTGATATCAAAGGTATAATACGTTTATCCCCGTGCATCTTGAAATTATTGCTAATGTGATCTTGGAGGCAATACTGCCAAAGTTTATAGTTTTCCTGTTTTCACATGATATATTACATTTTGAATATTTGATATTTTTTTTGCCACAGCCGTTGCAACTATCTCGGCTGGTAATGATGAATCCATAGGAATCATGATTGCTGATGCTATTGATAAGGTCGGCCCTGATGGCGTCCTTTCTATTGAGTCCTCATCATCATTTGAAACTACTGTTGAAGTGGAAGAAGGGATGGAGGTTAGATTTAGAAATTTCATTTTCTATGTGATGCTCTCTTGATGTATTAATGTATTATGAGTGTTCCTTCCAATATTAAACTAATTTTCTCAATGCCTATTGTAATGTTGCAGATTGACCGAGGCTACATATCTCCACAGTTTGTCACAAATCCTGAGAAATTACAAGTTGAGTTTGAGAATGCAAAAGTACTAGTGACTGATCAGAAGATTTCAACGATAAAGGAAATTATACCTCTGTTGGAAAAAACCACTCAATTAAGAGCTCCTCTCCTCATCATTGCTGAGGATGTTACTGGTGAGGCTTTGGCGACTCTAGTTGTGAACAAGCTTCGGGGTATTCTGAATGTTGCTGCAATCAAAGCTCCTGGTTTTGGTGAAAGAAGGAAGGCTCTTCTTCAAGATATTGCAATTGTCACAGGCATTCATTCATTGTTCTTGTTTTTTCTATCGCGATTTATTAATTTCTATACTTCAAATCATACTACAATTCCTCTTAATCTGAATTAGCTCATGATCTTCCTCTTTCTTGTGGAATTTTTCTTGTCATCTTTGTTATCAATGAAATTATGACCTTAACGATGGTTGGACATTTGAAAATTTTGACGAGTATCTTAGTGTCATTCGGCCTACATATCAAAGTTCACCTTGGTTATTTTCAGCCACATCCTCTCACAATTCTGATCATGTCCAAGTATATGCATACTAGCTGGCACTGTTTAATTGAATGCTTACTGTTCTAGATTTGTTTCCTCTCATGTCTTATCAATCCAAATTAGACAAGCGTCTATAATTTGTGCCTGTTTGTGTTTTCTACATGAATCTGATGACTGAAAAATGTTTCTATATTTATACTAGTATGTGTTTGTTTGAAATGAAGGAAGACATACGAGTTTAGAGTTTAGTTGATAATTGTCTACAAGAATAATATCCCTTATTCTTATCGCCTTTTATTCCCTCATTCTTCTACCAAGAGAACACAAGTTTTTTTTTGTGAAACTGTGAAAACTAATGTTGGTGTCTGCTGTGCTGTATTTCTATGTTTGTAAGGAAATGAATTCATTTGAAAGGGTGTTGCATTGGTACAGAATGTTTAATGATCATTTAAAACAGTATGAACAGAGCTGTAGTTCCATGTGTTCAGGTACAAATCGCAACCATCTAATAGCCAATTTGTTATATAAAGTATTGGTGTTTGTGATGTATTTGTATTATTACAACCTATTTGATGAGATAATTAACTTGTTAACTTCAGTGTTGTTAAATAGCCGCAATAGCGACGCCATAGGGTTTTTCTATAGCGGTTTTTAAGCAATCCGTTATGAAACGTTATGCTATAGCAGATAGAACCACATTATAATATTTTTAAATTTTAGAAATTAAAATTATGACTTGAATTGAGTTGGTACTATGTGATCTTTCTTTATATAATTTATTTTATTTTTATGCAGCTTAATTTATTAGGTATATAACATATTTTTCAAACGTTATACTTAATTTTTTATGTGTATAATAAATATTTTAAATGTTACGTGACTTCCGCTATTTGCCCGCAACGCAATCCGCTATATCATATTGCGGATTTTTAGCATTCCGCTATTTTCCGCGATACGCTATTAATAACACTAGTTAACTTGCATCTTGAATACGATGGCCTATTAAAATATCTAACTTCAAGGTGACAATATTAGGCTGCCCATTTGTTCTTTCATACCATGTAAGTTCTCCTTTCACTTTTCTTATAGGACTAAACAAGAGGATCACTATGTTCCCTAGATTCCTCATTAAGCCATAGCCTTATCATTCCTGGTTGGGCATCGTGTGACTCTTTCACCCTCACTATGCCTAGGATTAGGTTTGTTTTGGTGTCATTATTACATTATATTTAATGAGAAAATTGACCCATGACTTGATAAGTCTGATATAATGTAACCTAATTAAGGATGCTTTAGCTTCTTAGGCTTTATATACCATGATAATTTTATTTTAATATCCCTAGTGGAGCTAAATTAGGGTTTCATATGCCCTCACATAAGACTTCATGCCATCATTGAGTCAACATCCTAACTCATAGTTTAATCAAACCACATTACTTACTTTGTATGTTTGTATGTATATCAATGTATTGGTCCAAGCTCGGACAGGTTTATAGTTTGAACTGGTATTTCAATTGTGGCTCTATTATCCTTACTAGCCTTTTTCTATTGGACTAGGTTTAATATTATTTGTTAGTGTCTTCCTAACGTGTAACAAGTTAAAATAGTGCTCTGTTTAGACTAGTATTTCATTCCATGAGTCTAGTACCATTTCTAATTGGTAGCTTGTGAGATTAGTTCAATGGTGGCTCCATTATTCACGGGTAGCCTTTTTGGTGTTGGATTAATCACTCTAATTAGGGTATCTATGGAAATAAATTATGGATTGTTGGTCTTTTGGCTAGCTCTAGTTACTAAATTGTAAATCAGAATAACTACAATGCTTGCAAGCCCTCTAATCTACACTGGAATACTATGGAAATAACTATGGGTCTTTTCTTTTGATTTTGTCCGTGATAGGTGAAAACTTTTAACTGCCATTTAAATAATCACGTTTCTTTATTCCCTAGCTTTTGTATTTTTAGTTTGTGGTAGGAATCTTGCAAGTGTTATATGACAAATCCATCACAAATTAGATTTGTAGGGTTATATATGAATATACTAATCCGAAGTTTGGAACTATTTATTCTTACGAGTGCAATAACCTAGATGTGGATTTTTTTGTGGTGATCGATGATCTCTATAGTTAATTAGTCATGCCGATTGCTTGAACCGGAATCAAATGTTTCTTATTGTAAATTAAAAAAATGCTTTCCATCTATATTACTGGTTCAATACTTCAATTAACATTTGTTTTTGTTCAGGAGCTGAATTCCAAGCAAAGGATCTTGGCTTATTGATCGAGAATGTATCAGTCGAGCAACTGGGGACGGCAAGGAAGATTACAATCTCCCAGGGCTCCACTACTATGATTGCTGATGCAGCATCTAAAGATGAGATCCAGGCAAGGATTGCTCAGTTAAAGAAAGAACTTGCTGAGACCGACTCGGTTTATGATTCTGAGAAGCTAGCTGAGAGGATTGCCAAACTCTCTGGCGGTGTGGCCGTCATAAAGGTCGGAGCCGCCACAGAAACAGAGCTTGAAGACCGCAAGCTCAGAATTGAGGATGCCAAGAATGCCACATTTGCGGCAATAGAGGAAGGCATTGTTCCTGGGGGAGGTGCTGCCCTTGTTCATCTCTCGACAAGTGTGCGTGCTATCAAAGAAAAACTTGAAGATCCAGAGGAGCGCATAGGAGCTGACATCGTGCAGAAAGTATGGCCAACATACCTGAACTTAGTCTGATTCGTACTAGTTCTCCAACAAATATTCCAATTGACATTCATGAGCTTAACATGGATTATTATGAAACTGAACAGGCACTGGTCTCACCTGCATCTTTGATCGCCCATAACGCCGGTGTGGAAGGAGAAGTGGTGGTTGAGAAAATTAAGGACAGTGAATGGGAGGTTGGTTACAATGCAATGACTGACAAGTACGAAAACCTAGTGGAAGCCGGAGTGATCGACCCAGCTAAAGTGACAAGATGTGGCCTTCAAAATGCTGCGTCGGTGGCTGGAATGGTCTTAACAACGCAGGCTATTGTTGTGGATAAGCCCAAGCCAAAGGTCGTTCCGGCTGAGCCAGCCGAGGGAAGTCTCATGGTTTAAACATTCTTATGCGACCTTTGCAACTTAGATTGTTCAGTGGATTGCCACTTCGAAGGAATCTGGAAGCCGAATTAGTTTTTTGAAGCCATTCCTTCATTCAGGATTTTGTTAGTGCGCTTCTAATTTAAATGAAACTATCGTTTCAACTATTTTAGATTAACTGAACATTGAATTTATCAAGTAACAATTTTGAATTCGAAAGTTAATTGGTTGCTGTGGTGAAAGTAAAATTTGCAGTGACGTGGTGAATATGTGAGGGTTCTTATTGCGTGCAAAATTATGTCTTTCCTCTAAACACAGGAGAATAAGATCGACTTTTGATGGTTAGAATTGAGATCGAACATGTGAGATTGTAAGCTCGCACCAAGCGCTGGTTTAGCCCCATTATTAATAGTTTTATAATTATACTAAATTGTGTTATATTGTGTTGTCAAAATTTATGAGATGTTTGGTAAATAATTTTTTAATAAATTTTAAAATAGTAAATAAATAAATACTTAAATTAATTATTTTTATTTTATTTTTTATTATTAAAATTTTATATTATGTAAAATAATTATAGTTAAAAAATTAATTAAAATTATGTAAATTATTTTTTTAGAAAAATAGAAGCCATTGTAACTTTCTTAGATTTTTTTTTTACTTTTGCTTTTCATTATCAAACACATATATGATAACTTTTTGCTTAAAAGCTACTTAAAAACAGCTTTGAAGTGGGCCAAATAGAGCCTAAATCATCTATATATATATATATATATATATATATATATATATATATATATATATATATATATAAATATTAGATTAGGAGTAAGATAAATATTTTAATAAGTGATAAATAATTAACATATATCTATTTAGTATTATATGTTAAGGTTAAAATATATATTATTATTTAGATATATTAGTTAAATATTTATGAGCTGATGATGATGGAGAAGTTAATAGAAGATGGATATAACAAAAGTGTACAATGAAACTAGAAACAATAAACTCATATAATAAAATAAAGATAACAAGATAAAAATATAAAAAAATAAAGATGAATATACGTATGGTAATGATATTAAAAGTAATAATGACAAAGATTACAAAATTGATTCTGATAAGTAATCGAATAGATAAATATAGTTGTAAATATTAACAAGATTAAGTTGATGAATGAAGCAAATGATGATAATTAAAAATGATAAATTATATTACATATTAATTTAAAACTTTTGGCATAATTAATTAATAATTTTTGATGTAATAATAATAATTAAATTTAAACTCATTCTACTTATTAACTTAGGATCGAGTGAGTGGGCTCATAAGATCCTACCCGATCTTAAGATTTAGATTATAAGATTGTAAGATCTTACTATATTTCATATCCTATATTTATTTTAGAATGATTTATCTAATTTGGATCATAGAATCAAAAAATCGTAATACGCAAGGCAAATTTTTGAAAACCTTACTTCTGATTTGCATCTTAGGCCAGAGCTCGCCAAAAGATAGTTCATGATTCATTTCCATAGGTACATGAGACTCCAATAAGAAAAGATTACATAGATAACTGGGCTTCTATTGAACTAATCTCACAACTACCGATTAGAAATAGTACTAGACTTATGAAATTAAGATACTAGTTCAAATCGATTACTAGTTTACTTAGGCAAATGGTATCATAGTATATCTAACTTTGGATGCTAGCAAGTAGAAACGTGGAATGAAATACCAATCTAAATCGATTATTATTTTTATTTTGTACTGATTTAAAATTGGATTGGTGTATTAACAAACATAAGTACAATTGATTGACACTGTATGTACATATGTTACTCTAATTTAACTCCATTAGAGATATTAAAATAAAATTATCATGATATATAAGCTTTAATTACCATTCTCATAAAATTATCATAATATATAAGCTTTAATTAGCGTTCTCCACCAATCATGAACCAAGGATCTCACTCAAGAAAGTATCTATTTAAAGCTAAAAAAATGCTGAAACAACTCAAATGCGACACAGGACATGTTCCTAGTGCGTGAAACTTTTCTATAATAGGTTGTGTTTAGTATAGTTGGTTAGTTGCTTTTGCTCATTTATGGAGAAAAAACTAAAGAAAAAAAAGTATTTGGTGATTGGCTTCTTGGTTCCAAACCTAAAAGCATTCCTGTTCATGAAATACTACTTCCCCAAACCTAGCTAGGGTAACTTGTTTGCAAGTCTCAGGCTCTCAGCATCTTGAGTTCACCTTGCGAGATGATAGAAGTCCCTTCAGTGACAAAACCACCACCCCCGGATGACTGCCACCCCTCTCGTCCTCTTGCTTAGCGTCTACCCCTCCACCTTGGCTATCGGTGGCATGTAATCGGGATAAAGCCTACCCAACCAACTATAAGCACAAGTTGGGATGAGCCTCATCCTTCTTTCTTTTTTTTTAAAAATTAGTATTATTAATAAAATTTAGCGATGTAATTTATATCATAGTTATTTTTTTGTTATATTATTAAACTTATTATTACTATTATTTAAAAAATAAATTATTTATTATTATTATTTAATTTTTTTAGTAAAAAATCTATTTTTTTAAAATTTAACTAGAACAATAATTTACTACATACCTTCTAACTTTTTTATCTAGTACCTTTTTGTCAACACTTTTCTAATTTTTTTAATTAAAAAAAGCTAACAGTACCAACTAAGCCAAACAAAACTATAGCCTCTTTAGTGACTTAGGATCAATACTGCTTTAAGCAAGTACTAACCTAAAGAAAAGAGCCCAAGCTAGGAAATTGACAGTGCTATTGTGTAAGTAAATTATTTGACCTTTATAGATCACACAAATGCATCAAAGCCCTAAGAATTTGGGCTTGCACCATACAGCCTCACCCTTAAGATCAAGCAAATGTGTTATAGGGGGGCTTTGCCCAAAACTCTAAGCATTAGACATGCACTATGGATCTTGCCCTTGGTATTGCATTAATCCAACATAAGGCCTTTACCCTTAGGATATGAGTGTCAAAAACCTCAAACACTTATACACCATAAGAGCTTCGCCCTTTTCTAGTGCACTATTAGGTTCTCGCCCTCGAGACTATGTCAAAGCCATAACCAATTAGGCATGAACCATATGAGCCTCACCCTCAAGATCACACAAATGTCTCATAAGGGTCTAGCTGTTAAACTATGTATCAAAACCCTTGTACTTGAGCATGTGCCATAAAGGATTTGTCCTCATGATTGCCCCTAAACTAAAGGCCTTGCTCTTAGAATCGTGCGAGTATATTATTTGGCCTTTGCTCTCGAGATTGTACATCTACTCTCCCAACACTTAAGTGTCTACCACAAAAGTCTTCTATTAGGAATTTAGAAAATAAAACTAAGAAATCAACAATATTATAAGAATAAACCATCAAGATATCAAAGAGGTTTGAGCTGCAAGTAGACCTGACAAAATCTAATTCGACCTGATCCGACTTAACATGAAGTTAGGCGGATTCGGATCAGCGATAATCTTGTTCAGGTCATAAACAGGTCAACCCGTTTATGACTCGAAAATAATTGAGTCATGTTAAGTTGTAAACGAGTTAACCCGCTTAACTTGATTAAATTATATATATATATAAGTCCACCCAAGTTCTAGTGATAACCCATAAGCCCAAATTTCTTCTAACTATCTTTTAACCCAAATTTCAATCCACACCACAAGCTCTTAAGCTTAATTTTTTATTAAATTTAAATAGAATTTTTATTAATTTTTTATTTATATATAAAATATGACTGATAAATTTATAATCAAGTTGTGTCAAATCAAGCAGATTGGGTTAATAAATTACTCATTTAATAAATGGATTATTTGGGTCATATCAGTTTGACCCGATTATATTCGGGTTGTATTCAGTTAGACAGTTTGACCTAATTTATTAAACGGTCATATTTTGGTTGGCTTAATCTACTCATGGGTTATAGTTGACACGACCTATTTATAACCCGTTGACCTAAATTGTCATGTCTATATGCAAGGCACGTAGATGATAAAAATACCTAATAAAATTTCTCTCTCAACTTTTTAATCCCATATGAATTTTTTTTACCTCTATTTTTATTATGCTTTAATGAAACCAGTTGCTAATTATTTTATTATTTTATTATTTATCTTTATATTTAAAAAATAAATTTATTATCCTACACTATTGTTAGGCCAACGGGCCAGATTTTGGGCGCGGCCCAAACCCAGCCTAGCCCAACAAAATCTTCAAGCTGACCGGGTTAGCGGAGCCACTCGGGTGTTGCCCGAATCCGAAACACCAATGGGTGTTTCTTGCACGTGAATTCCTCGCGTGAACAGGCGGATGGGATGGCTCGAGAGGATGGGCTGTTGCGGCCTCGGGTGCCACGTTGACGTGGAGCGAAGAAAAAACAAAGACGGAGGATGTCGTCCTGGTCTCAGGAGGCGGAGAGCTTTCGGAAAAAAAAAAAGCTTACGGACGGTCTCCCTCCTCCTCTCCCTCTCCGATCTCCGATCCTCGTTGGACGCTCGCCGGCAGTGTGGTCTCCAGGCAGTTCCGGTGGTGCAGGTGGGAGGTGGAACGCCTCGGAGAACCCGGGTCCCCATTTCTTCGTTGCCCGCCGCGCGCGTCTTCTCCGGCGCCGGCGACACCTCCAGAGCGCCTCGGAACGCGGCGACACATCAGCTTCACCGACTCGACGGAGCCGGCGGCCAGTGTGATCGCCGAGGTACACCCTTGCTTCCTCGGTTTTCCGGCGTTCTTCCCCGGTCGAGCTCGCGGCTCCCGGGCGGCTTCCTTTTACGTTTCCGACGGTGGTTATTTTGGTGGCCGCGTCTCCTCTTTTCTACTCCGCGCGCGAGCCTCCCTCTCTCGGATCGACCGAGCTCCGGCTGCCCACGCGCGTGAACTACAGGGCTCGGCGTCCGCCTCTGTGCGGATGAGGTCCCTCTCGCCTTCTCGCCTGCGCGCGAGCTTGCCTTGGCCGGCCATCTACCGTCGCGTGGTGCTGCTGTTGAAGTCGGGACCGTCAGTTTGAGCGAGCGGTTGACGGGCGTGGAAGAGCGTCGCATTTCTTCCGTGTCTTCGACGTCAGCGTGGAGCAGGCGTTAGCCCCTCTCCATCCGCCGTCCGCGTGTTCTCCCCAGCCGCCAGACTTCTCCCCTGCAGCTGGTCGCCGAAGGACAACTCCTCCTCTCCGGCGAGGGTGTAGCAGGGTGGCCAACGCCACCAGCTTCTTTGGCAGCCGAGCTCTCCTCCGCGAGCGTCACTTGTCCGGCTTCGGCAACGTCGGCCGCCTTGTGTGTGTCGCCTTCTTGCGATCTTGTTCCTTACGGCCATTCTCGTCTCGTGTGAGAAGCACGAGGCGACCGGGTTCACCGGTGGAGCGTCGTCCGGCCTCTCCGCTGGGTTCACCGGTGGACGAATGTGTTCGGATTTTGTATGGACCCCGTCCGACGTGGTCAGTCACGGGTCATGAGTAAGTCCCGTTTGGGTTCGGATGGACCCGGTTCGACTTGAGGACACCGGTCTTCGGTGAATCGTCTATGTTGACCTGAGCCGGATTGAAACGGAAGCGAGCTTCCGCATGAGTCCACAGTCGGGCTGGGAGTCGGTTCGGGGAATCGACTCCGCCGGTCGCGCCCAATCCCGCGGTTTCGACCGTTGGGATCCTTGCGTTGACGCATTTAAACTCGAGTCAAGCACTGACTCACGGGTAAAATAATTTTAAAAAAAACATTACCGTAAACATGGGCGTGACAGCTTGGTATCAGAGCCCAGGTTCTGCACGTTCCAACTCGTATGAGCGTCATACTTAAGTTTTGTCTCACTTAACTGTGCGTGCGCAGATGGGATCTGCGACGAACTCCAGACTATCGTCCTTCGAGGACATGGTCGGAGATGGGGTTTTGGATCATTACATCTCAGTGGAGATCGTCTCTACACGGCTCGTCCCGGACAAGCGTCTCATAGCTCAGGTGACTCGACGCCCCAGGGAGCTAGAGGCATTTCGGGTAGAGGTTGCGATGCTGATGCGCGCTACGGCAGCTTCGATAGCATCGACCATGGCCGATTCCGGCCAAGAGACCGTCGTGCGACGACCCACATCTCGGCCAACAGCCTACTTGAGCGCTCCAGTTATTCCGGTCGGGGTACGGGATCGGGCACTGCCTGAACCCGGATCCGACCCCGTTAACCAATGGGGTTCGCGTGCGTCGTAGGGGTGGGCGCGAAGACGTGGGACACGTCCTGGAGCTTCCCATTTCGGAGGGGTGTGTTGCTCCACGGTATTTGAGGAAAGTTAGCAGACTTCAAAACTGCTATTTAAGGTAAAGTTGGCAGACTTTAAAACTGCTACTCAGGGAGATACAATGAGGAAGAGTTAGCAGACTCTAAAACTGCTATTTGGGAACAAGGAGAGTGGACGGAGTCCAACTAAAACAAAAGAGATCCCTCTTCTTGGTCCAACTGAGCCAACTTCGCATAGGGGAAAGCCTTTATATGGGGGAAGCTTGGGAGGACAACAAGGAAAAATCCTTGAAATCAGTTCGAGCTGGGTTTCTCATCATAAGGGGACGCCTTTATGAGGGGGAAGACTCAGGGACAAAAGAGTAATTGAGGCGAGCTAAGTTACTCTTCGACGGGGGTGGTATGGGACACCTTCTAAAAAGAGGAGACTTAGGCGCTACCAAGTTGGACGAATCTCTCTGAGAATTATGCGATCCAATTCGATCGCAGGTATTGTAGAACCCTCCCTACAATTCCATAAAAATTTTGTGTGTGAGTCAGGTCACACTAAGTGGTTCGTCGAGAACGGCTAAGAGTGTTGGACTTAAAACATTCTCATCAGAGGACCGAGTGGGGTCGGTCTGTACCATAGACATCGAGACCTTCGGGGTATCATACGATATGAGTATTGTAATTGGCAGTTGGCAGGGCCGCTGCCATGTGAAGATTCTGAATCTTCCAGTCTACAAAGTAATCTTTGACCTCGAACTTTCAGTCGAGGCAGAGATAGCTGTGTTGCCTTATATGTATGAGATACAGATATACGATGAGGATGTCCCTTGCCTCGTGCCGTGCATTCGAAAGTACGGGGTCAAGGAAGGGAGAGAGAAGGGACTCCAAGGGAGTGCCCCTTTGCTGGCGAACGCCTTAGCCGCAGGGTTGTGCCAAGGAGATCCGACACCTCGGATCAGACGATAGACGATGTGTTGGTACAGGATGGGTAGAGCAGAGATACTCTGCGTATGGAGAGTCCTTCTCCTGAGTATCGCCTTCATGGCAAAAATTGATAAAGTGGTGAATGTATATTCTCAACACTAGGAAGAGATTGTCCGCCAAACTGATTAGATGGTAGGAATTCATAGCAGAATTCCAGTTCCGGTGGGAACACAAACCTGAAAAGGTAATGAAGTGCCCGATGCACTGAGAAGGCTTAACGCCTTAGTCTGCTTTTGCGATCTCCGGAGTGGAAGGAGATCTCCTTACGAGGATGAAAGCAGCAGTTGTGATCGATAAAGAGTATTGAAAGTCTGTTGAGCAGACCAAGTCGGGTACAACCCGCTGATAGTAGGTGGACAATTGGAGTGGGTGAATACTCTCATGAAGGACTTCCTCCGTTATGTTGTGACTGCGAGTCAAAGGATTGGGTAAAGTGGATCGATTTGGCTCAATTTGGCCTATAATCTCCACAGATCATCGTCTATTGTGTACGGCCTTTTGGGCACAATCCCTAACTTTGGTTAATATTGCGATCCTAAGAGTAGCTAGTGAGCGAGTGGAGTCGCTCTGGGAGGCTAGGGATAGCCTCGAGTTTGTGCTTGGAGGAACGCAGCATTTTATGAATCGTCGACGTTGGGATGAAGAGTTCGCCGAGGGCGACTTAGTGCTTCTCCGACTTATTCCGCAGATGTGGAGGGGATATCTGCGAAGGCAGCACATCGGGGACTTCCATAGAGGTACGATAGACCTTTCGAGGTGTGCAGTCGGGTTGACTCAGTTGCGTATCTTTTGAAGCCCTCTGATAGGGTGAAGCTGTATCCGACTTTCCATGTGAGCTTCTTAAAAAGGATCCAGGGTATCCCGCTCGATTACAGTCGCTTCGTGCGCCTCCGACGGTTCGAACGGACTTCAACCAAAGGATCGAAAGGATCTTGGATCATCGAGTTGTGAGACATAGTGGAGGTAACCGACGAACATAATTTCTTGTTTGATGGGAAGGTTCTCCATTGGAAGAAGCGACATGGTATAAGGCGTCCGAACGGTGGCAGTTTGAGGATGAGATCCGACGTTATCTGAGTCGTCAAGGGCAATGACTCGCTCCGGAGGGGGAGAATGTTAGGTCAACGGGCCAGATTATGGGCGCGGCCCAAACCCAGCCCAGGCAACCTCAGCCCAGCCCAACAAAATCTTCAAGCTGACCGGGTTAGCGGAGCCACTCGGGCGTTGCCCGGATCCGAAACACCAACAGGTGTTTCTTGCACGCGAATTCCTCGCGTGTATTGGCGGATGGATTGGCTCGAGAGGATGGGCTGCTGCGGCCTCGAGTGCCGCGTTGACGTGGAGCGAAGAAAAAACAAAGACGGAGGATGTCGTCCTGGTCTCAGGAGGCGGAGAGCTTTCGGAAAAAAAAAAAGCTTACGGACGGTCTCCCTCCTCCTCTCCCTCTCCGATCTCTGATCCTCGTTGGATGCTCGTCGGCAGTGTGGTCTCCAGGCAGTTCCGGTGGTGCAGGTGGGAGGTGGAACGCCTCAGAGAACCCCTGTCCCCATTTCTTCGTTGCCCGCCGCGCACGTCTTCTCCGGCGCAGGCGACACCTCCAGAGCGCCTCGGAAGGCGGCGACACATCAGCTTCACCGACTCGACGGAGCCCTAATTACGCCTCCAGTGTGATCGCCGAGGTACACCCTTGCTTCCTCGGTTTTCCAGCGTTCTTCCCCGGTCGAGCTCGCGCCTCCCGAGCGGCTTCCTTCTACGTTTCCGACGGAGGTTTGTTTGGTGGCCGCGTCTCCTCTTTTCTGCTCCGCGCACGAGCCTCCCTCTCTCGGATTGACCGAGCTCCGGCCGCCTGCGCGCGTGAACTACCGGGCTCGGCGTCCGCCTGTGTCCGGACGAGGTCCCTCTCACCTTCTCGCCCGCACGCGAGCTTGCCTTGGCCGGCCATCTATCGTCGCGTGGTGCTGCTGTTGAAGTCGGGACCGTCAGTTCGAGCGAGCGGCTGACGGGCGTGGAAGGGCGTCGCGTTTCTTCCGTGCCTTCGACGTCAGCGTGGAGCAGGCGTTAGCCCCTCTCCATCCGCCGTCCACGTGTTCTCCCCAGCCGCCGGACTTCTCACCTGCAGCTGGTCTCCGGAGGACAACTCCTCCTCTCCGGCGAGGGTGTAGCAGGGTGGCCAATGCCACCATCTTCTTTGGCATCCGAGCTCGCCTCCGCGAGCATCACTCGTCCGGCTTCGGCAACATTGGCCGCCTTGTGTGTGTCGCCTTCGTGCGATCTTCTTCCTTACGGCCGTTCTCGTCTCGTGCGAGAAGGATGAGGCCGCCGGGTTCACTGGTGGAGCGTCGTCCGACCTCTTCGCCGGTGCACGAGTGAGGAGCCGGCCAGGTTCTTGATGCATTGCATCTTGGTAGTGATTTTCATAGTTATTTCATATCAAATCTAGGCTTATTTCGGCATTTTTATACTCATTACGGGCTTATTTCCTTCATATCTTTGGAATCTTCACTTTTTGGCACTTTTATGAAATTTTAGGTAAAAACACCCTTTTTTCGACATATTTTGAAGATTCTGAGGCCACAGGACGATTTCTTATGCGAAAACGAAGCAACCCCGTCAAATTTGGAGTCATTTGGAGTTTTGCCTGACAATCACGGCCAAGTGAACCCCATGGGGTTCAGCATCCTAGCCGAACTCTCAGAAGACATCACAGCCAGGTGAACCCGGTGGGGTTCACCGTGATTCTAACCCAGGCTCGCGAGTAGACTCGACCCACACTCGGTTTTCCTTCGATTTCTCACCCGTTCGGAGTCCAAATTTGGCAAGTGAGGTGTCTATGGAAATCTCTTTCAGAGGCGAATGCACAAAACATAAAAGCCCTAATATCGTGCCATATTTGGGGAGCAATCGAGGAAAAGGCGAGTGAGGGCGAGTTAACCGACACCCATTCAGTATTTTGGCGATTTCGGGCCCGATTCGAGTCCAAATTTAGCAAGTGAGGACTTTTTGGAAAGCTATTTCAGAGGCGAACGTAAAGGATATAAAAGCCCTAATTTTTATAACCTAATCATCGAGCATTCACGCGAAGAACGGAGGCGGGCGGAAGAACACGGCGATAGAGGCGATTTTTGGAGATTTTCGGCGATTGAGACACACGATCATCACGATTTCTTCAGGATTCCTTCGGTTCATCGTCTCCTTCGCCTTAGCTTCATTTTCTTATACTTTTTTTGTCATTAAAAGAGAGATTTTGAGCGTTTCAATGACAATTGTAGCGTAAACCCTATTTCGGGGCTTGGTGGAAACCCTTTGATTATATTAACTGCAAACTTTGTATCTATTTTCGTTATTTGGTATAAACTTGTGAGTATATTTTACTTCGACGTACTTATTTCGTGATTTTATCTTGGCCGAATATTTTCACGTGTTAGCCGTTACGATTCATATCGAGAGAAGGATCGTAAGGGTCGAACCTCCGAGTAAAACTTGCGAGACCTCGACACGAGAGTGCTTGGTCCTCGCTCGAGGATTTCATAGTCTGTCATAGAACTCATTGGGTTCGCCTTAGAACGACCCACCGCGAGAGTAGGAGGTCGGTCTAAGACGAACACCGGGGTGTTTCACTCGAGAGAGGGCCCCTTGTACCCTAGGGTTAGACTCCTTTTGCAAAAACAATAAACCAATTAACTAATATCTTTCTTGTGCGGTTAAGATTATCATTGTGGTGGAAGCCGTAGCCCTGAATTCTCTCTTAAGTTGATTCTCTACCGACGTATTTGTGATTGCTTATTTACGATTTTTGTTCTCAAACCCACGTTTCGATTCGCCTAGCTATTAGGACTCGGACTTTCTAGTACTCAACTTCGCTCCCTGTGGGATTTGACATCTTTTATATTACTTCGATATAACCGTGCACTTGCGGTCGTGTCAAGTTTTTGGCACCGTTGCCGGGGAGCAACGTTTGATATTAGTATATTTTCGAGAATTGGTAGACTAGGCTTTAGGTTAGTTTTTCTTTATTGTACTGCTATTTACTTATTCTCTTTGCTTACTTGCTGTCTTAGAACTTTATAATTTTGACTGACCATTTTATGCAAAGAAGTTCTAGGGCAGAAGCGCTCATTGATATTGACCCTGAGATCGAGCGCACCTTCAGGTTGAGAAGAAAACTAAATCAAATTCTGAAGAAGGGAATCATGAACCATCCTGGAGGAGAAAGTCAGATGGAACACATTCAGATTGAAGTGAACAATGAACGAGCACAACAACCAATGGGCAACAACTATAACAACAACAGGACATTGAAGGATTATTCTACTCCCTACACTTATGGTTTTCAATCAGGAATTGGTAGGCCCGCCGTTGAGGCCAACAATTTTGAAATAAAACCTGCTCTTCTTTCTATGGTGCAACAGAATCAGTTTGGTGGTTCTCCTCTTGAGGACCCCAACATGCACCTTTCTATTTTTCTGGAATATTGCGATATGTTGAAAATTAATGGAGTGTCTGCTGATGCTATCAGGTTGCGACTATTCCCCTTCTCCCTGAGGGATAGGGCGAGAGCTTGGCTGCATACACTACCTGCTGCTTCGATAAGAACATGGACAAAGCTTTCTCAAGCCTTTCTCTCCAAGTACTTCCCTCCATCAAAAACAATCCAATTGCAAAATCAGATAACGAGCTTCATGCAAAAGGATGGAGAGTTTCTATACGAAGCTTGCGAGAGGTTTAAGGAGCTCCAAAGGATGTGTCCACATCATGGAGTTGAGACTTGGGTTTTAATCCAAACGTTCTACAGTGGTTTGGATTACAACACAAGGCTTACAGTGGACGCTGCAGCAGGAGGCGCTTTGATGAATAGGAGAGTTGAGGATGAAATGCACCTTCTCGAGGACATGGCGATTAACCATCACCAATGGACATCTGAGAGAGGTACTTCTACCAAGAAATCAGGTAAGTATGACCTAGACTCTCTTACTGCACTTACAGCTAAGGTGGATAATTTGACTAGAAAGCTTGATTCTTGGTCTGGTAATTCTATGGATATTAATGCTATTTCTTGTGAGGTCTATGGAGTTGTAGGTCATGCAGGAGCAGATTGCCAGGTGGGAGATGGACAGATGACTGCGGCGCATCCTGAGCAGTTGAATGCAATTGGAAATTTCAACCAGAACAACAACCCTTATTCCTACTACTACAATCCAGGATGGCGCAACCATCCAAATTTCTCTTACCGGACAACTCAGCCAATACAACCCGGACAAGTACCACCACAGCAAACACAGCCCCCACAAGGAAACTTTAGGCAACCCCAACGGAACAACTTCAGACCACCAGGATTCCAAGCTAGAAACTATAATGCACCGCCACCACCGCAGCAACAGCCAAGACCGAACAATGATTCAAATCTGGGCAAGCAACTTGAAGGACTTACAGACATGATGAAGATGATGATGACCAGGATGGATTCCCTATAGACACATAATAAGATGCTAGAGAGCCAACTAGCCCAGCAAGCTAGCTCATCTTCCATAGCACCAAAGAAGTTACCATCCCAACCTGAGGTAAACCCGAGGGAGCAGTGCAATGCAATCTCCACTCGGAGCGGCAAGCAATTAGAAGACCCGAAGATGCCGACATATGACAAAATAGAAGAGTCAATACCAGAACCTGTGGAACCACATACTGATGTGACACCGGTGGCATCTGAACCAGCTGAAGAGGAGCGGCCCTATGTGGGACCGCCTGCATATAAGCCACCGATTCCCTTTCCACAGAGGCTTGTCAAGGTTAAATTGGACAAGCAGTTTGGTAAGTTTTTAGAGGTTTTAAAGAAACTTTATATTAACATCCCTTTTATTGATGCTCTTTCGCAGATGCCGACTTATGCGAAATTTCTGAAAGACATTTTATCAAACAAGAGGAAGCTAGAGGATCAAGGGACCGTTGCACTTACTGAGGAGTGCAGCGCCGTCATTCAAAACAAGCTACCTCAAAAGCTTAAAGATTCCGGCAGCTTTTCCATACCTTGCCAGATTGGGGAGATGTCTTTTCAGATGACTCTGTGCGACTTAGGAGCAAGCATTAGCCTCATGCCACATTCACTCTGTAAAAAGCTAGATCTAGGAGATTTGCATCCAACTAACATTTCTATACATCTCGCAGACCGATCTGTGCGTTACCCAGTTGGTATTTTAGAGGACGTACCTATTAAAGTAGGAGATTACTTTATTCCTACTGATTTTATTGTCTTGGAAATTGATGAGGATGATAGGCTCCTGATCATTTTGGGGAGGCCTTTCTTAGCCACTGCGGGCGCTGTCATTGATGTCAAGAATGGGAAACTAACCTTGAACATATGTGGCAATGCCATTCAATTTGATCTTACTCATGCTTTGAAAAAATCTTCTCTTGCAGGTATATGCTACAGCGTGGACATTGTGGAGAAATCCGCGCAGGATGTTGAGCCACCTAGAAGAGACGTGGAACCATTGGAACTTACCCCGACCAAGAACGCCAAGAGCTACAAAGCACGCACCAAATTTTGGCACGACAAGCGCATAGCAAAGAAGGAATTTCATGAGGGAGACAAAGTACTGCTGTTCAATTCACGACTTCGACTGTTCCCAGGAAAACTTCGCACGAGGTGGTCCGGTCCTTTCACAGTTCAGAAAGTTCAACCATATGGTGCTATCACAATTTGGACAGAACGAACTGGGAGCTTCACAGTTAACGGGCACCGCCTGAAACATTATTTTGTAGATGAGCGAGTAGAGAGAGAGAGAGAGAGAGAGAGAGAGAGGAAGTTTTAGCTCTCTCAGATCCCCCGGATTTGAAACTTTGAAAACTCTTATGGTCGAGCTACCGACCTAAACCTAGCGCTCTAGGGAGGCAACCCAAGTTTTTGGATGATTTTAGTTCTTTTGCAAAATTTTTCCTTATTTTTAGTTAGAGTTTTAGATCATTGTTTTGTTTTTCTTTTATTTTTGTTTTTCTAGAGGGGATTGCTACTAAATCTATGTCTCTTTATGATGTATGAGGAAGTTGGAGCGCAAGAGAATTTTTCCAGATTTTTTTTTAGAATTTTTTCGAGTGAACAGTAAACATCACAGCCTGGTGAATCCCATGGGGTTCACATTGATGTGTATTGTACAGTGCGCCCAGGCTTTGTGACCAGAGGATATCACGGGCAGGGGGTTCACCAGTATTCTTTATGCGCAGAATCCATCCAGTGAGCTTCACAGGCAGGTGAATCCCGTGGGGTTCACCACGATTCCGAAGACCAGAAATTTTCCAGAATGCTTCACGGGCGGTGAACCCGACCGGGTTCACCCGTGTTTCTGTCGCTCCAGCCCGACCACAGTGAACATCACGGGCGAGTGAACCCGGGCGGGTTCACTAGAATTTCAAGTCTTGATCGCCCGAAATTAGGGCATCCGCAGCTAGTTTCCGCCGCCGCCTCCCTTTTTGGCCGAGATCCCATCAATTTCGGCATTCTTCCTTCCTTCCAAACACGAAGAAGAACTCTCCAGGTCGGATCCGAGTTTCCTTACAAGGTGGACAAGTTCTGTTTCAATTTCATCACCGATTTTTGCGTCGCAAGAATTCCTGTATATCAGCCGCCGCCACCCATTTTCGACAAAATCGACCGGATCGCACCGCCTTCTTTCCTTCTCAACACTCAATGGCGATCTCTCAGGTTCTGATTTACGATTCCTTGCAGTCTGATCAAGCTATTCTCGCCTCTTTCACACCGGATTTTCGTATCGACTTTTCTCGCCGACTTCTTCTGATCCGCCACCACTTCCGTTCTGTGAGCACCGCCGATCGGATCTTACAGTCGACACTTAACAGCCACCTTCCGATCAGCCCAGCAACAATGCCTCCAAGGACGAAGGCCATGGCCAGCAAGAGAACTTCACGCCCTCAACAGGCGCTGTCAGATTCGTCCGCCACGGACGATGAAGAGTATGAGCCGACGCCTACTCCTCCTTCTTACCGGCCTTCTTCGGCTACGCTAGGTTCTTCATCTTGTCGCAGTCGCACACCTGCCAGCCGACCACAACCATACGTGTCTCCCCGAACGAGTTCGGGATTATCTTCCGGAACGCTGCGCAAGAGGCACGATATCAGATTCTGCGACAACGCCGCGTGCTCAATACGCGGTATCTTGATCGAACCACCTTACAGATGCTAGGGATGCTTGGAGACTTTGACTTGATGTATGCATCCATAGGGTGGGAGCAATTTCAGTAGCTATTCTCACCCAACTACATCGGTACCACACTGGAGTTTCTGAGTTCATTAGAAGTTAAAGCTGATCCTATACTTGAGGATAATCCAGGCCGTCTATCCTTCCGCCTGGGTAATATCGAACACATCCTCACTCTTTCACAGTTTCGCGGTATTTACGATTTTCCAGAGCCTAGCGCACGCAGAGTCCCCACTGAGTATAATGAGCAAAACTTCTGGGACGTTGTCACTAACGAGCACATCTACTCCGCTCGCACAGCTCGTGCTTCCAGTCTGTGCAACCCAGTGATCAAGTACGTTCACCGAGTATTGGCCCACACTCTCTTCGGCCGCGGTGAAAGTGACGGTATGGTTCGACAGATTGAATTATTTTATATCTGGTGCATGCTCCACAGTTTTAGAGTCGATTCAGGATATTATTTGGCAAAGCATTTCAGTCGCGTCGCCCATTCTTTGAGGGGGGCGATAGTTATTGGCGGCTTGATCACACCTCTGGCTGTTTCCCTCGGCATCATTCCCTATGGCACATTGGAGGCTACCGGCAACAATAGGCTCGACATCGAGTCCTGCGTTGCCATGAAACTGATTATACACAAGGGAGATTCATATTGTATGACATTCAAGAGGAGCCCCTTCTGCTTGCCTTTGCCAAATCCAGAGCGCACATCTATCAGAGTCCGTGGAAACTGGCGCATTCAGCTAGTTGAGGACGCACAACCCAATCCAGTCGACACTGCACCGCCACCACCTGGAGCATTTTCTTTTGGTGGTACCTCCTCTCACGATTCTATGATGTCTGCATTGCAGGAAATCAAGGAGGAACAGCTCCAACAAAGAGAGTTGATCGATCACATGGACACCACTATCTCTCACATGCAGCAGGACTACGCCGCTCGATGGGAATCAAATGAAGCTGGTATGCAATGCCAGCACAAAATGTTGAGCTCTATTTGGGGGAATCTATCCGCGATAGATGAACGCCTCACTTTCGCATCCGAGGAGCACAGGGCTCAGATGGATATCTCCTCCGACGGCGTTTTTCCTTCAAATGAGGAGGTTGAGCCGGATTATAGAGCTTCTAGCTCCCGCTCACGCAAAAAGAAGTAGCTTCCCCGGATATCTATTTCAGCATCTACTCCTCTTACATCATGGTATTGCATAGAGGACTATGCAAAATTTTAGAGTGGGTGTGCTCTCTATCTTCCGATTTCTATTTTCCTGTTTCATGTGACTATTTGACTGTGCTATGTACGGATGGATACTGTTACTCTGTGATGGATATTATGTGGCATTGTATCTTATATGCCATTATATTCGTGGGCCTGGTCCACATCCTCAGGCCCCATTCTGTGACAGTTATGTATGACACATTGCATTTTACTTTCATGCTTATATTAATGCTTTGCTATGATGATTGAAAATTTTGAAATGTTTTGATGCTTATTATTCATGATTCGTGTGTCTATTATGAGACTTGTCCTATGAAAGTTATTTCAAAAATTTGAGTTGAGTGCATGATTGGTTAGGAATGATCAAAGAAATAAGTCTAGAGTATACCTCCTTGTTAGAAATACTGTTTGATCATATCCATATGTTCTATGATTTAGAGATTTTGTGATTGGATTGATATTGAGTTATTCATTAGTGGGTCAAACATTGATATGATTGTTAAATCAACTCAAGCTTGCATCTTACATGAGATTGATATTGAGTTATATATTCGCTTAGTTACTCTTTGAATTCCTTTCTTTTGTTGGGGAAACACTGCATTTGTCAAAAAGGATATGTGATCAACTGCGGAACATGTTTATAAAAAAATTACTCACCCTTAGATTCCTCTACTTGGCACTGTGCAAAATTGGCAGTGGTACCGAAGGACATGAGTTGAAATCTAAAGGATGTGAAGTTGAAAACAATAAAATGACTCCTCTACTTGGCATTGCGAAAAATTGGCAATGGTACCTAAGGTTATGTGTAATACCCCGAGTATAGTCCCACATTGCAAGTGGGAGAAACTATTATGTGGTTTATAAGGCTTAGTGGGCTTGCTATTGTTAACTTGGGCTTAAGTATTTTAATAGATTGGGCCACGTTGCAAATCGGCTCACCAAGTTAATAAATAGTTTGCTTACTAAGTGGGTTGTAATTTAAATGGTATCAGAGCAAAACTTAGTCCTAAGCATGGTGAGAGGCCAATAGGAAAGGGCTACCGAGGATGGTGGAGCCACCTTTGGGCTGACCTCACATGCTGCCAACTAAGGGATGATTCTTGGGCATGTGTTAAGGTTTGGGCTTAACGAGGACGTCAAGTCTTAAGTGGGGGAGATTGTAATACCCCGAGTATAGTCCCACATTGCAAGTGGGAGAAACTATTATGTGGTTTATAAGGCTTAGTGGGCTTGCTATTGTTAACTTGGGCTTAAGTATTTTAATAGATTGGGCCACGTTGCAAATCGGCTCACCAAGTTAATAAATAGTTTGCTTACTAAGTGGGTTGTAATATTATGAGTTGAAGTCTAGTGCAATAATCAGTATATCGTATCCTGAATAAAACATTTGAGTTAACCCCAACGATTTGACTGGGAAGGATTAGAATTGCATGAGTGTTTTATGTAAGCTTAATTGAATCCTATGTTCGCTGTTTACTAAGTTGTTTGGCATCTAGTTATTGTGGGATCAAGCTGTTGAATACTTGAGACAACCATTTACTTAATTTCTCCTGATTAGATCTTGGATTGGTATTAAATGTTTTTCTAACTTGGATGTATATCTTGACATGAAAGATTGCTCTTTTACCAATCATGTATCTCATCTTATTTTATTGCTTGAGGACAAACAAAGATTTAAGTCTGGAGTATTTTGATGCATTGCATTTTGGTAGTGATTTTCATAGTTATTTCATGTCAAATCTAGGCTTATTTCGGCATTTTTATACTCATTACGGGCTTATTTCCTTCATATCTTTGGAATCTTCACTTTTTGGCACTTTTATGGAATTTCAGGTAAAAACACCCTTTTTTTCGACATATTTTGAAGATTCTGAGGCCACAGAACGATTTCTTATACGAAAACGAAGCAGCCCGTCAAATTTGGAGTCATTTGGAGTTTTGCCTGACAATCACGGCCAGGTGAACCCCACGGGGTTCACCATCCCAGTCGCCTGCCTCGAAATTCACAGAGAGCATCACGGCCGGGCCAGAATTTCATTTGGCCAAAATCTCTCCAGAAGACATCACGGCCAGGTGAACCCGGTGGGGTTCACCGCGCTTCTTTCAGCCAAACTCTCAGAAGACATCACAGCCAGGTGAACCCGGTGGGGTTCACCGTGATTCTAACCCAGGCTCGCGAATAGACCCGACCCACACTCGGTTTTCCTTCGATTTCTCACCCGTTCGGAGTTCAAATTTGGCAAGTGAGGTGTCTATGGAAATCTCTTTCAGAGGTGAATGCACAGAACATAAAAACCCTAATTTCGTGCCATATTTGGGGAGCAATCGAGGAAAAGGCGAGTGAGGGCGAGTTAACCGACACTCATTCAGTATTTTGGCGATTTCGGGTCCGATTCGAGTCCAAATTTAGCAAGTGAGGACTTTTTGGAAAGCTATTTCAGAGGCGAACGTAAAGGATATAAAAGCCCCAATTTTTATGACCTAATCATCAAGCATTCATGCAAAGAACGGAGGTGGGCGGAAGAACACGGCGACAGAGGCGATTTTTGGAGATTTTCGACGATTGAGACACACGATCATCACAATTTCTTCAGGATTCCTTCGGTTCATTGTCTCCTTCGCCTTAGCTTCGTTTTCTTATACTTTTCTTGTCATTAAAAGAGAGATTTTGAGCGTTTCAATGACAATTGTAGCGTAAACCCTATTTCGGGGCTTGGTGGAAACCCTTTGATTATTTTAACTGCAAACTTTGTATCTATTTTCGTTATTTGGTATAAACTTGTGAGCATATTTTACTTCGACGTGCTTATTTCGTGATTTTATCTTGGCCGAATATTTTCACGTGTTAGCCGTTACATTTCATATTGGGAGAAGGATCGTAAGGGTCGAATCTTCGAGTAAAACTTGCGAGGCCTCGACACGAGAGTGCTTGGTCCTCGCTCGAGGATTTCATAGTCTACCATAGAACTCATTGGGTTCGCCTTAGAACGACCCACCGCGAGAGTAGGAGGTCAGTCTAAGACGAACACCGGGGTGTTTCACTCGAGAGAGGGCACCTTGTACCCTAGGGTTAGACTCATTTTGCAAAAACAATAAACCAATTAACTAATATCTTTCTTGTGCGGTTAAGATTATCATTGTGGTGGAAGCCGTAGCCCTGAATTCTCTCTTAAGTCGATTCTCTACCGACGTATTTGTGATTGCTTATTTACGATTTCTGTTCTCAAACCCACGTTTCGATTCGCCTAGCTATTAGGACTCGAACTTTCTAGTACTTAACTTCGCTCCCTGTGGGATTCGACATCTTTTATATTACTTTGATATAACCGTGCACTTGCGGTCGTGTCAGTTCTTCCCTTCACTGGCGTGCGATGCCGGGTAGAAGTCTATCTGTGATCGCCGGGCGCCGGCTAGATCCGTAGACGTGTTGACGAATGTGTTCGGATTTGGTATGGACCCCGTCCGACGTGGTCGGTCACGGGTCACGAGTAAGTCCCGTTTGGGTTCGGATGGACCCGGTTCGACTTGACGACACTGGTCTTCGGTGAATCGTCTATGTTGACCTGAGCCGGGTTGGAACGGCAGCGAGCTTCCGCATGAGTCCACAGTCGGGTTGGGAGTCAGTTCGGGGAATCGACTCCGCCGGTCGCGCCCAATCCCGTAGTTTCGACCGTTGGGATCCTTGCGTTGACGCATTTGGACTCGAGTCAAGCGCTGACTCACGGGTAAAATAATAAAAAAAAAATATTACCGTAAATATGGGCGTGACACCATCAAGAAGTCTTAGCAGTAACATCATAATCATTCATTTTTAGTAAATTTTACATCAAGAGTCACACCAATATCCGAAATTAATGTAATCCCTATCTAAAATTTCTAGACAAGAAAGGCTATATTTTTTTCAAATAAACTCAATAAAATAATCTCTTAATAAAATTAAAGCACGAGGCTTTTCATCGCAGAAGGCTAGAAGCCAAAATGTTAATTGATTGGGCCAAAGCAAATTAAAAATCTGTTCTCCCGAACCTTCTGGAGTCTCCAGCCCTTTCTTTCCCTCGATAGAAAACCCCCTCCTTAAACCCGGCCACTTTACCCTTATCCTGTGCCCTGCTCTCTCCGTCTCTGCCGCAATCTCTCTTCCTGCTTCCCCCACGGAGCCTCTCCATTTCGCTTCTCCAGATGGCCTCCGCCAACGCCGTCTCCACCGCATCCATCCTGCGCTCTTCCCCGCATCAGGTCTCATATCTTCCCTCGTCCCAGGGTGGCCGGTGCCCGATGCCCTTCTGCTCCTTTTTAAGAGGGGGATTCAGTTCAATCGCCTTATATTTTGTGTTTTTCTGGGTGCAGCAGGAGAGTCTGAGGAGGAGAGTTAGCCAGGCGCAAGGGCAAGATGGCCGCCGGAAGTTCGTCGTGCGGGCCATGGCGAAAGACATCGCCTTTGATCAGAAGTCGAGGGCCGCGCTCCAGGCCGGCGTCGAGAAGCTAGCCAATGCCGTTGGGGTTACCCTTGGCCCTAGAGGTGCTCTACGAACCCCCTTTTCAATTAATTGCTGTGTGCTCGTATTAATTTACGCTTTGTTGTCGGTATCCTCGAGGATTGCGTGTTGGTGCCTTGAATGGAAATAATGTACCTGATGCTGGCTCTTCAAGAGGGAAAAGTTGTTATATTCCTTATGCCTACGGGAAGCATCTTATAGACAATGAATACTTGATTAAACTTTGAGATCTGTAGCATAAAATTACCAAAAGTTATTGGTTGTTTAATTTAGTGCATGCATGGATGTTTGGAGCTCACCAGCAACAGCTCTGTTAATTTATCGTGTGAATTACAGGGAGAAACGTTGTGTTGGATGAGTATGGAGCTCCAAAAGTGGTCAATGATGGTGTCACTATTGCTCGTGCAATTGAGCTTGCAGATCCAATGGAGAATGCAGGTGCTGCTTTGATTCGTGAGGTATTCGGAGTGCTCCGCGCTAGCACCTAATGTAGCTTCTGTGTTAATTCACTTGTACTTGTATAAACGATTATTACAACTGGATATTTATGAATGAAGGTCGCGAGTAAGACAAATGACTCTGCTGGAGATGGCACCACAACTGCATCTGTTCTTGCACGGGAAATCATCAAGCTAGGTTTGCTTAGCGTTACTTCTGGAGCAAATCCTGTATCCATCAAGAAGGGAATTGATAAGACCGTTAGTGGTCTGGTTGAAGAACTTGAGAAGAAATCCCGGGCTGTGAAGGGACGTGCTGATATCAAAGGTATAATATGTTTATCCTCGTGAATCTTGAAATTATTGCTTGTGTGATCTTGGAGGCGATACTGCTAAAGTATATGGTTTTCCTGTTTTCACATGATATATTACATTTTGAATATTTGATATTTTCTTGCCACAGCCGTTGCAACTATCTCGGCTGGTAATGATGAATCCATAGGAACCATGATTGCTGATGCTATTGATAAGGTTGGCCCTGATGGCGTCCTTTCTATTGAGTCCTCATCATCATTTGAAACTACTGTTGAAGTGGAAGAAGGGATGGAGGTTAGATTTAGAATTATGTGAATTTTCATTTTTGTATGTGATGTTCTCTTGTTTATTATTAGTTTTCCTTCCAATATTAAACCAATTTTCCCAATTCCTATTATAATGTTGCAGATTGATCGAGGCTACATATCTCCACAGTTTGTCACAAATCCTGAGAAATTACTAGTTGAGTTTGAGAATGCAAAAGTTCTAGTGACTGATCAGAAGATTTCATCGATAAAGGAAATTATACCTCTGTTGGAAAAAACCACTCAATTAAGAGCTCCTCTCCTCATCATTGCTGAGGATGTTACTGGTGAGGCTTTGGCGACTCTAGTTGTGAATAAGCTTCGGGGTATTCTGAATGTTGCTGCAATCAAAGCACCTGGTTTTGGGGAAAGAAGGAAGGCTCTTCTTCAAGATATTGCAATTGTCACAGGTATTCATTCATTGTCCTTGTTTTGCTATTGTGATCTATTAATTTCTCTACCTCAAATCATACTACTATTGCCCTTAAGATAAATTAGCTCATGATCTTCCCATTTAATTGAATGCTTACTATAGATTTGTTTCCTCTCATGTCTTAACAATCAAAATTACATAATCGACTATAATTTATGTCAGTTTTTGTTTTCTTCTTGAATCTGATGTCGGAAAGATGTTTCTATATTTATACTAGTATGTCTTTGTTTGTGATGAACACTGACCTACGAGTTTGGGGTTTAGTTGATAATCTTCTACATGAATAATACCTTTTATTCTTGTAGATTTTTATTCCCTCATTCTTCTACCAAGAGAACTTGAGTTTTTTTTGGTGAAATTGTGGAAATTAGTCGTGGAGTCCATTGTGCTGTATTTTTATGTTTGTAAGGAAATAAATTCATTTTAAAGGTGTTACATTGGTGCAGAATGCCTAATGGTCATTTTAAACAGTTGAACAGAACTGTAGTTCCATGTGTCTTGTTACAAATGGCGTCCATTTAATAGCTAATTTGTGAGCTAAAAAATTGGTGTCTGTGATGTATCTATATTATTAGTAACTAGTGCGACTAAATTAGGGTATCTATGGAAATGAATTGTGGACTATTTGACTTTTGGCGAGCTCTGGTAACTAAGTTGCAAGTCCTCTAATCTAATCTTTTTATCTTTTCCGTGATAGGTGAAAAATTTTAACTGCTATTTCAAATATCATGTTCGTTTGTTCCCTACCTTTTGTATTTTTTGCTTGTGATAGGAATATTGCAAGTCTAATATGACAAATCCATGCAAATTAGTTTGATTGAGAATTATCATGTTCCTTCATTTCCAAGCTTTTGTATTTTTTTTAGTTTGTGATAGGAATATTGCAAGTTTGGAACCATTTACTCTTAGGAGTACAATAACCTGGATTTGGATTGTTTAAGGTGATCGATGATCTCTAAAGTCATGCTGATTGCTTGAACTAGAAACAAATGTTTCTTATTGTAAATTAAAAAAATGCTTTCCATCTATATCACTAGTTCAATTAACATTTGTTTTTGTTTAGGAGCTGAATTCCAAGCCAAGGATCTTGGCTTATTGATCGAGAATGTATCAGTCGAGCAACTGGGGACGGCAAGGAAGATTACAATCTCCCAGGGCTCCACTACTATGATTGCTGATGCAGCATCTAAAGATGAGATCCAGGCAAGAATTGCTCAGTTAAAGAAAGAACTTGCTGAGACGGACTCGGTTTATGATTCTGAGAAGCTAGCTGAGAGAATTGCCAAACTCTCTGGCGGTGTGGCCGTCATAAAGGTCGGAGCCGCCACAGAAACAGAGCTTGAAGACCGCAAGCTCAGAATTGAGGATGCCAAGAATGCCACATTTGCCGCAATAGAGGAAGGCATTGTTCCTGGGGGAGGTGCTGCCCTTGTTCATCTCTCGACAAGTGTTCCTGCTATCAAAGAAAAACTTGAAGATCCAGAGGAGCGCATAGGAGCTGACATCGTGCAGAAAGTATGGCCAACATACCTGAACTTAGTCTGATTCGTACTAGTTCTCCAACAAATTTCCAATTGACATTCATGAGCTTAACATGGATTATTATGTAACTGAACAGGCACTGGTCTCACCTGCATCTTTGATCGCCCATAACGCTGGTGTGGAAGGAGAAGTGGTGGTTGAGAAAATTAAGGACAGTGAATGGGAGGTTGGTTACAATGCAATGACTGACAAGTACGAAAACCTAGTGGAAGCCGGAGTGATCGACCCAGCTAAAGTGACAAGATGTGGCCTTCAAAATGCTGCGTCGGTGGCTGGAATGGTCTTAACAACGCAGGCTATTGTGGTGGATAAGCCCAAGCCAAAGGTTGTTCCTGCTGAGCCAGCCGAGGGAAGTCTCATGGTTTAAACATTCTTATGCGGCCTTTTTGCAACTTGGGTAATATTTCGATTGTTCAGCGGAGTACCACTTCTGAAGGAATCTGGACGCCAAATAAGTTATTGAATGAATGCATTCCTTCACCAGGATTTTGTTGGTGTTTCTAATTTAGATGTAACTTTCGTTCCAATATTTTCGGATTAAATGAATATTGAATTCATCCCGTAACAAATTTGAATTCAAAGATTGGTCGTTTGCCGTGGAAAAAATAAAGTTTGCAGGGGCGTGGAGAATGTGAAAGGCTTCTTACTGCGTGCAAAAATATATCGTTCATCCAGATGCGACAAAGAAAGTGAGCGTATGGTATGGAAGTGCAATGATGGAAGAAGCAGGAGTACTGTTAAAAAATTATTAAATAAAAAATTATATTAAAAAATAAAATTAGTTGTTTACTAAATAAAATTTTATAAACAATCATTTGTGGTATAAATTATATTTATATTAGACATAAAAATATAATTATAATCTTTTAGATTAATCAAATTTAGTATAATTTGATCATAAAATTATCCATTTTATTATTTTAAATATATGAGTATTTATTTTTTTTATTATGTCCTAAGCGAAATATACACTTAAAACACATGAAAATCTGTCGATGGCACTAGCTCATTCAATATTCCATAAACGATACATTGCCATAAGTTGACCAGAGTCAAGTTAGATTCAAAAAAATCCGACTTGTATAAATTGGGTCAGGGTCGAGTATAGTATTTTTACTATCCGCCCCCGCCCTCGACTGCAGACCCGCCCCGATTATTAAATTTACTATATTATCCCTAATTCAAAAATTACTCTTGTCTTACAATTTTTATTGTTCCATATTTTTACCCTCATAACTTTGCCCTAATTTGATTTTTACTGTTCACTTTGCCCTAATTTGATTTTTTACTCTTATCTTATAATCAAATTGTAATATTTGATTTGAGACAGGTCGGGTTTTTTCTCCATGGGATTGGATTTTTTGCTAGTACTCGATACCCCTACAGGGTCGGGTTTCCCCGCAGGTACCCGATCCCCGGCGGAGTCGAGAGTGGGATTAGTTTTCTCAAACCTAGTCGAGTCGGGGTCGAAGTGAGGTATTAGTAATGGGGGTTGGGTTTGGCACTATCTGCCCTGCCTCGCCCCGATGCCATCACTAGTCCTAGCTAGTAACCAATAAGTTCATGTGTACCAAACATCAACAACTTTGTTTGAGAGAAAATTAGTACATTAAGTAACACTTGAAATATTTTTGTAAAAAGTGAGGAAAAATCATAAAAAAAATAATAGGGCTGCGATTTAGAGTGAAAAGAGGAACCTCAAAAAAGATTTATAGGAAAAGTTTTTTATTGTGAAATTAGCACTGACTCAAGGAAAGAAAAGAGCAGTCCACAACAATAGCGAGAGCTAAGATGTGAACAAACAGAAAATGAGCGACACTAGTGTCGATGACGACACAAGTATAAGGAAAGCGCAATTTAGGGCAAAGAATAGGTGAGGCATTAGGGCAAAGGATAAGTAAGTTGATTTGCCTGGAAAGGAGAAGACTTTTCATTTGTACCATCCCCGTCAGGTTAGCAGAGGCAATAGTGCGACCCATAGAGAAAAATTTTTGGCAGCGGAGTACCCAACCGTCGCATCTGTAGTTGGGTACCCTAATCAATCAAGCACGCATCTAAAAGCTGCAGTGGGAATATTAATGCGAAGTCAATTTCACACAGCGGCAGTCAACGTTCACGATTTCTTAACTCTTATGTAACCCTAGTTTAAGTCAACTTTCACGCTTCTGGTCAACTCACACGAAAATCAATCCGTTGGAGATTTCTTGTGATTCTTTTCACCGCCGACCGCCGACCCTTGAAGCCTCCCATATCCGGTCAGCTTCCACGTTTCTGTCCACCTCGCCGCTCAACTACGTCATTCTCCTCTTCCGTAGCGGCCAGTGAAGTGGAAATTGGTTGTCATTCACGTGGACTCCGGCAGCACGACGAGATGTCTTCGCCCCTTTTCTAGGGTTTAAAAAATTTTGGCTTGACCTTCGTTTTTTTTTGTTCCAGTCACTTGCGTGAGTGGACGCCGGTGAACGTTAGTGAGAACAGCTGACTCCGGCAGGGCTGTTCATGGTCGGTTAACCAAACCGTTGACCATAGTCAACCGGTTAACCGAACCGAATGGAAGGGAAAAACCACGAACCGTTCCCGAACCGTTCGACCGGTTAACCGGTCAAATGGTTAACCAGTCAAACGGTTAACCGATTATAATTTATTTATTAAAATTTATTTTAAAAAATTAATTTTGACTATTAAATAATAATTAAATATTTTAAAAAATTAATTTTTAAATTGATTTTAATTATTAAATATTATTATATGGTAATTATATATGTAAAATAATTAATTTTTAAGTTGTAGTGAATGAGTTTTGAACTCATGGCCTACTAACTCGCAAAACAACCTACAACCATTGCACTAGATAAACAATCTAAACATAATTTTGAGATATAAATATATATACCGGTCGGTTCGGTTAACCGGTCAAAATTTTTTCTCCGAACCGTAACCGAACCGAATCGAACCATTATACTAAAAAAATCGACCGTGAACCGAACCGATCCATTCGGTTAACCGCCCGTTCGGTTCGGTTCGGTTTTTCAATTTTTTTGAACAGCCCTAGACTCCAGCATCACATCAACCTACAAGTTTTTCACTTCAACCGGCATCACTTCAACGTCCGAACAGGGGATTTTGCTTCAACACCTGACGATCATAAGCAACATGTATGTGCTCTAATTCATCTTGTCTTAATGCATGCATTATGAGATTATGAATATCATACTGGTTTAGGAAATAAACTAAATCATCCCCTATTTCAGTTATTGTCTAAAAATGGCTGGCCCAACAAGTAAAAGGAAAAAAAAGAAATATGTGGACCGTCGTCCAGTTCTGAGTCGATGCTCACTGAGTCATTTGCATAAGTTCATAAGCGAGATAGAAGGGGGTAGTTTACTTCTACAGCAATTAGGACATACCTCATTTGGGCATTTGTTGGGAGGCCCCTCTATTCAATTAGACATGTTAGCTATAGAATACCTGTAACCCACATGGGACGCTGAGAGATGTGGGTTTGTAATTAATGGAAATTTTGTTTCATTCTCTGTGAGGGATGTTTCAAAGATTCTTGGTCTTCCAGATGAGGGAGTGTTGGTTCGATTTACAAGTGCTCGGCCGACTACTTCCTTTTATTTGAGTGAATTTAGTGAGCATCCACTAAACAGAAATGTTCTAGAAGACAAGTTGAAACAAGTTTGCTCTCCTCTAGCAGATAGGGTGGATGAGGAGAGACTTAGGAGGTTGGGTGTCCTCCTAGTCTTCTGCTGCTTTCTATTCAGCCGTACTAGTTTATCACTAGACGCTGGTGTTGTCTCCTATGTCGAGGACCTTATAAAATTAGGAGACTATAATTGGGCTGAAGCAGTACACTTTTATCTGATGACTGAGTTGACAGCTGCTATGAAGAAGAAGCAAAGACCTGGGATTGCTGGTTGTGGGATCGTGATTTGCGTAAATATCATTAATTACACAAATTGGTAATTTGCACAACTACAAACTATCAATGTCATTTCATTTAATTTGTTATGCAGGTCTGGTTTTATGAGCAAACCTTGTTGTATGCCAATTGTCAGTTGGCTGATCAAAACCCACTGATGTTCCGTTGGGCAAAAGTTAAAGTACCCCGACGTAGTACTTATTTCAAGAAGTGTCTGAAAATAGACAAAGATATGGTATGATACATTACTTAGTGATACTATAATGTGTTTTAGATATTTTCTGATACTAACAATTACAACACATGTATAGATTATTTTTAACATCATTGAAGATGAAGACGATTATGCAAGAGAGGCAGAGGAAGGATGCCCTATAGAAGACGTTTTACCTACGGAGGCATCATTACACTTATCTCCCGTTAGTATAAATGTTCTTTATGTAATTTACAATTGGTTCTTTACATGATGATATAATTTGAAATTGATAAACTAAAACACATTATAATTGGTGCAGATCAATGAAGAAACAGAAAGCCTGAATGCAGGAATTAGCAGGCTGAAAAAGGAAATTGAGAAGAGAGATTTTGAGATAAGATGAAGACAAGCATGACTCTTCATATGGTTAAAATAGAACAATAATTGGTTGAGGCTCGTGAAGAGAATTTAGTTTTAAAAGAACAAGTACAAAAACTACCTTCAATACTAAAAGAAAACTCGGAGATAGATACGGAAGATCCGGGAGCTGAAGAACCTGTAGAAGATAGTAGCCCTGAAAAACCTAGTGAGAAGAAAATTGGCCAAGCGAAAAGACTGAGTATATCCTCTTGGGCAGTAGTATCCCCATATAGTCAAGAAAAGAAAAAAGTGAAGACAGTGGAGGTAAGTGGTAGACGTGAGTTGAGTACGTCATTAAAATCAGTCTGTTCTGTCTTTGTTCTCCTAACATTAACACTGGTATTTGCGCAGACTGTGGTGTTGGATGATTCAGCACCGGATATACCTGCTATAGACAAGGTGAATGGTTTTTTGTTTAACATATATGATTCTTAATATTTTAATGAAAGAACATGACCTCGAATGCAAACTCGTCTGTTAATGTCTTACTTGCAATATCTTATACATTTGCATTTCAGTATAAAGACAGAACAGACTACCGTGACCGTCTGTTAATCAAAGATGAAGAAAGGCAACAACTTGACCTCTTCTTATCATGGGATATGTGTATATTTAACGAAACTTATCCATGGAGAATTGAGAAGTCTCATGTCGGAGATGTCATGTTTGGTGAATTAATTTCTAAAACTGTAAGTTCCTTATTTCAAGAATTGAGTTCTTTATGCAGAATCTCCTTATAATTAATGATTTTTCTGAATGAATTTTTGTCAACGTTTAGGTGATAGATGCATATGCTTCATTACTAGCTAGTAGATCGAGACAAAACAAAAAGAAATTCAGCCATTTGCATATATACGTCCGACAGCCTTGTATCAATTTGAGAATGGACTAATTTCTGGATACTTCGGGCAACTAGAGCATATTAAGAAGGACAATATCCGAAGCATCAACAGGATTATGACGCCAGTATGCCATGGAAAACATTGGTATTTGTTATACGTTGATTTCAAAAAGAAAGAGGTTGTCGGTTATAATTCTCTGACACCAAAGAGGACTGACGATGGTCTTGTAAAAAGATATGTAAGTATTGCTACCTAGTTTTCCATTATATATAATTGAAAATTGTCTCTAATTGCGGGTGTATTGCTTTGGCTAGTTTGAAGTGCTTAGATTCCATGTATCCACTGTTTGCAAGGCAGGCAAGGGCAAAGATATTGCCCAATTATATATAATTGAAAAAGAGAACGCTGGAAAGGTAAAATTCTCCTATGTGATCTGAGCATATGGGTCTTATTAGGACATGTCATAGGATGATTATGGTTCAGTTCGAATTTTTTTAATGTCCATACATCATTCCTATCAATCTTGAAATCAACACTAGCTATGCAATTCGTTCGGGTATCGGGTAGTGATTTCTTACTAACACGATCTTTTCGTATTTGCTTTGTTTCTTGCTTGCTACAACATAATTTTTGATATTTAAGACTACCGTCCTTTCTACATTCTAAATGAAACTTTTTAATACTAAACCTCATTCTTTTAGCATACTCATTATAAAAATTGTATGCTTGATCTTCCCCACTAAAAGTCATACCAGTATTGGGAACTAGAAATGAGGATTCAGTTCATGTACATGTCTCTATATCCTCACCCTTTTGTGTTGCTATTGTTTCATCATCTACTTCTTGAGAAAGTACATACATGCGATAGTGTATTATAGCAATTGTGTTGCCTAAAAAATAATATTATAGCAATTGAAATATGACAAATTGTATTAACTTACCAATTTCACACTTATCGTCTCAAAATCAGTTTGTTCATTATCAGTGTGATCATCATTCGAGGATGAACACTCAAACATATCACTAATCTTAATTCCCTTTTTCTGAGAAGACTCTCCCTTTTTCATTTCAATAAATAAATGGATATATCTAACAAAATACATGCCATAGGTATTATGGTAAGTAAATAACACAATAAATTAAAGTACACAATAAATTCATGAAAAATAGCATATTACCTGATTTTAGCCTTCGATGGACACCGAACAACCGTAACCTATGTTTCCGAAGGGGTAGTTCGAAGAAGACAGCAGCCCCTCAACAGCCCCTCAATTCCTACCTAATAGCCGTTGAAGAGACAAAGAAACCTAATTAGGGTTTTCGAAGCAGCTGTTTGGATAAAGAAGAGATGTGGAGATTCAGATATCAGTCACGAAATACAAATGTTGAAAACTTACAAGAAGCGTCGGAGAGGGATGATCACCCTTGCAGGACACTTTGATGGAAAAGAACCAACGAGTAGCCAAGAACTGCTGAAGAGAGTCGACGATCTGTAGAGAACCGTTGAAGAGAGTCACTAGAAGGAAAGTGTCGTCAGAAGTTTCGCAAACACAGTGAAGAAGAGATCGGCGATAGGTGTCGCCAGAGGGAAAGTTTCATCCGTGGAATACCCACGGACGACATCAGCTGCCCTAACTTGTGATTGATTTTCGTATGAGTTGACCAGAAGTATGAAAGTTGACTTAAACCAGGGTTACATAATAGTTAAAAAATCGTGAACGTTGATTGCCGCTGTGTGAAATTGACTTCGAATTAATATTCCCACTGCAGATTTTAGATGCGTGCTTGACCGATTAGGATACCCAATGGTACCTCGCTGCCAAAATTTTGTTCCATAGACGATCATAGGTCAACATAGGTCCCGTACAGCCAACAGTTTTTTTGTCAATCTCTCTGCATGGTAAACCAGCTTCTCAGTTCAAAACAGAGAAACTCTACTGTTACGGAAGCCATGGAGAGCAGCTTTTCCAGCCTCTCCACATTCACGCGCAAGCGGCTCTCGATTGCTGCGTCGCCTCCTCCCGAGTTCCAGATCTGTGTTGTCTCCTCCTGGCGTTGTCTGCCTCCCAGACCTCGTCTCCTCCAGCTAGCTTCCTCCCGTTTCCCGTGCCTGCGTCGTCTTCCTCCCAGGCGGTAGCATCTTCCTCCTAGGCGACAACATCTTCTCCGCGTTGTTGCAGATTGGCGGCACTTGGACGAAGCAGATGCAGCTTGGAGCTCGTCCAGGACGAAGCGATGCCGGCGCTTGGAGCTCGGCGGCAGCATCTTCCTCGCTTGGACGAAGCAGACGCAGCTTGGAGCTCGTCCAAGATGAAGTGGCGCTTGGGGCTCATCCAAGATGAAGCGGCGGCAACATCTTCCTCTCTTGGACGAAGCAGACGACGCTTGGAGCTCGTCCAAGACGAAGTGGCGCCAGCGCTTGGAGCTCGGCGGCAGCATCTTCCTCGCTTGGACGAAGTAGACGCAGCGTGGAGCTCGTCCAAGATGAAGCGGCACTTGGAGCTCGTCCAAGACGAAGCGGCAGCAGCATCTTCCTCACTTGGATGAAGCAGACGATGCTTGGAGTGCACTTGGGCGCTTGGAGCTCGGCGGCGCTTGGATGAAGGGAGCAACACCAATTTATGCTATGTCTACTAATCTCCTTCCTCATTTCAGTCACTGTATAATTTTATTATTTGATGAATTTGCGTGTACTAATTTAGTTTCAATTTTAATTTGATGCACTTGGGTGTTGTAATTTACATCTAATTTTTTTAATTAAACTTAAGATAAATTTAAGTATAATTATTTACAATTCAACACTTACAAATAGCTAACCAACAAAAACTATAAGTTGTTTTACCCAAACAACTTAAATTTTTTCCAGTCAACTCCAGTCTAACTACAACAAGCTCCAGTTGCTCTAAACTAGCTCATATACAAAAAACACTGTACACTATTACACTATATGCACTTAGAAAGGGACATTATCTAGCAAAATGAAGTAGGGTTGCTTGATGATATAACATTAATCAACTCACCCTCCATAGTAACACATTCAGAGGAAAGAAAGAACTGTTGAGTTGGTAGTGATCCACAACAATGTCTAAATAATAGAAAGATCAGAAACCCAATTGCCTTGAGAATGATTCGATATAATATTCCTCAGATGATGTAAAAATATAAATCTTAAATTAATTAAAAATACGAATCTTAACCAATGCTAAAAAAAATTTCCCTTCAGCCGTACTCCCGAACACACCCTGCAACTGTCTTTTCGAGCAATGAATGACTGGTATCCGATGCAAATCCTATGCACGTGCGTGCATAACCATCCGATGCAGCAGGGTATATGGCGTACGATAGCTGGCTTGATAACGTGCACCATATGTCCTGCTACGTTAGAACTTAGACACGGGCACAGAGCTCTTCGAGTGGACGCATGGCAGATGGCAGGGTCTGCCCTCATCTTCCCTCCTTGACCTATAATCCCTCCGAACTCTTTGCTCGAATTCTAGTCGGTGGGTGCCATGTTCTTTCTTCCCCTTGTTCTTGACATCAGCAAACCTCTGCGATCTCTTTTGTGGAATTGACTGCAAGATGTTTGCGTATTTCTCCAGAGATAAACCCTTCTTTAATGGCGCTCGAGGTGCGGAGGGGGAGTGTCGCCATATAGGATGTAAATCGAGGACGCGTGATGGTTTCAGGTTTGAGGGCAATGGAATCGACTTTGAGCTACTGTGATTTTGTTTAATGCAAGTTTACTGTAGCATTACATTTAGCAAATAGTATTCCTGGTAACTGGTGTTTGATCGAGGCATGTCATTAGTAGCCTAGAAATGTTATCAAGTTCTTACTTTTGAGGATGCTGCCGTAGGCTGCGGTATGATAGTCCGTTGCGGAATCAGACTGATCCATTTGCTACGTGACTGTGCCAGGAGAGCAGGGGAAGAATGTGGGGAAGGATTGAATTTGCTCCAAATATTCTTGTTAGGAAGAAAGAAAGCCCGTGCAGAAAACAGAGTTGAATCTTTTCCACTTCCACTGCTCGTCAAAATTACAATACATCTCCTAAAAAAGCTGATATAAATGCTAAGAATAAAGAGCATTTAGTGTTAGTCCAGAAACTGTTAAGTTCTGCTGAACAAAATCTTCACTTATGTTCAAGTTTGGATAGGTGCGTTAGAGGTGGATATGAATGAAAAAATGGGAATCCATTATAACCGATGTCTGACCACTTGTTGTTCACTAACGCTGAATCATGGAGAACCTGGCTTGGAATTTTTGGTTAAAAAGAGATGAAAATTTAAAAAAAAAAAAGGAAGAGAACGGACCTAAAATTTTGTTGATTGGGATAGGTAAAAATAAAATTGAGAAGCCAGATAGTCTCCCTATAAATACACTGAATATGCTTGTTGCTCCATTCAAAAAGATTAGTTTGTGATGAACTTGTGGTTTTCATATTTTTTGTTAGATGTGGAACTTTATACAAAAAGTGGACCGGAGACAAGGAGAGGCTACTTGGTCATTAGTAGTATATTCTCTGTTAAAATGTATTTTCTCTGTAACTTTATGCTGATTTTTGTAATTATTTTACATATTATAACTCTGTCCTATCCTCTATTAGGATCTTAGATAATGAATGGATCCCCTTTTTTTTCAGTTCAAATGACACTTGATTAAGTCTGCAGATAACCACTGTGCCAGCCAAACATCATTAAATCTTCCAAGGAAACTACTAGATGATGTCAGACCTCAAACTGTGCAGGTATTATTGCTCCTTGAACCCTAATATGAATTTATTTAACCATGAATACTTATGAATACATTTACATGGAACTTGCCTGATAGTGACTGCAAATCAGGAACCAAAAATGCGCTTCACATGTTACTTCATAGCAATTGGCTTTGTAGTACTGTTGCTACTGCATGAAGAAAATTTGCTTCTATTAATTTATATTACCTTTAGAATGAAATAATTTTGCAGCAATGATGTTTATTAAAAATACAAAATTCTTAAACAACCTTGAGATGTTGAAGTTCTGCAAATAATTTGACCCCATACACTTGATTGAACTCGTTTACTATGTTCCTGTAACCTTAATAAACAACAACCATAATTCAATATCCATAAAAGAATCCAGGCAGCATAGGTGTTCTTAATTTCTATCGTTGTCATTCATTTTTACTCTTAAATATGCATTGTTCGTGCTTTATGCGGCAAGTTACTAGCAAAAACTCAAATTGAGTTCAAATCTGCATCGTTCTTCTCTATATGCTATTTTGTTTCTGATTTTCAAGGCAACACCAGATAAATTGCTAGCAAATAATTTTTCAAGGCAACACCAGATGAATTGCTAGCAAATAATTTTGACTGGAAGGGATGGATCCAAGAACTGCAAGATTTCCGGAAAACTGAGACAATTTTGACTGCGCGATTGCCAGTCCAAAGACCAAAGATCACATCAAGAAGATAGATAAATGCCTTGACTCCAATGATCGATGTTGCACTCCCTTTTGCTTCTCAGAACTTTATTCAGTGTGTCATATGTTTATAATAGAGCAGAAGCAGGGGTCTGATAAGGAGTTCAGAAAAAGTTGAAGCCACAAGCTGGATGCAGATTGCTGACTTACACATATTGGTGGTTGAGGCATCAATTAGAAAGGCATATTTCAGAGCTCATGAACTATTTGCTTACCTGCGGTTTTGCCTGCTTCTACATAGTGCTTACATTTCTTTGCATTGCTGACATAGTTCAAGCAGCAAGTTAGCAACCTGGAGAGTTTACCTCGTCAGCTCAGTTTTCATGCTCTATTTCAATGTTATTTCACATCTTCTAGCTAAAAGAATGTTCATTTACGAAAATTCTAGTTATTGTCGTTTTTAAAGAAGTGAATCCCTGTAATATATGACCAATTGACTACTATTTCAAATTAAACCATGACGGATTTGGTACTATTTAAAAGTGACTAGTTCTCAACATTATTGCAGGAAAATGTATTTTCAGTATTGAAAAGCATAAAAAATTCAAGGACATTCTGCATTCAAGAAGGTCTTTGTCATTGAACTCGAGAAATCCAGTTTCAGTTCAAGACTTCAAGCTCCTTAGTCAAATCTGGATGTGATATTTCAGGTGAGCAACTAACAAGATCTGGAATTTGTTTCTTTTCATATTTAGTTGTTGTTAGATGCATCCATGCAAATATCAGAATCCTGAATTGCTGCTCTACTTGCCTAAGAATGGGACTAGTTCAACCGGTTTGGTCTTGCACTACTCACTCTAAATTTCTAATTCAAATAAGCACATATCTTTAGCGTAAGAGTTTAGCTGTCATTTTCATTTGACATATGAATAATGTGATTATATAGCCACAAATGTGTGTGTGGATAGTATGTTGCTAGCAAATGCCATGAAAACTATGGTTTAGATTTGTGTTACCTGAAAAAGAGTAAGTAGGACCATGTGGATGATCCTACACTTGCCAGTTGGATCGAGCTATAGTGTGCTTGTTGAGATAACTGTTGGGTTATTGATTGAGATACCATTAGGATTTCTAGGTGATCGATGCAATGCTGCCATGTTGTAAAAGGGCAATTGTTTCACAACGTGAGCTGAAAGTGTATGCCTTTTATATAGAATGCAGGCAATACTCTTTATGTGTAAATCCTGTGCATCTTTTCTATGAAGTAGATACAATACGTAAATGTTTATCAGGGAAAGTAGACTTATACACTTGGAGATCAATCTAGAAGGGCTTAGAAATTGTTGAATTGGGCAGGTAAATCTTTGTTCTGCCGCGCACAACTTATCAGTGATTGATTCTAGATGTACTTTCTTTCACTTGATTGTAACCTATCTTCCCTTTGAGCTTTACTCTTTTTTTTCATCCTATTATTTAAAATAAGAAATCAACAATTAAAGGATGAGATGCAACATAACTCCACAAGTAAGATCAAGTATGATAAATCTCAATTAGTCATTATCTCAAATCCATAAGTTATTATATTTTCAAATGGGACAAAATAATTAAATCTTCACTTACAATTAGCTATTCAACCCAAGGTAATCAACATCTTCATTCCAAATTACTTCTAATCCAAATTTCAATATTTAAAACATTCAATGTATAACTATCACCCTCACATCTAACAATTCGTCTCTATATTTGGCATACTGTGGATTTTACTCTCTTGATCTAAGTTCTTTAATTCACAATAAATTTCTAATAAAAATGAATTCTAATAGTTTGATGGAAACATAAGCTACATGCATATACTTGGGGCATAGCATAAGGAATATTATATGGTTAGCCTCTTGTAACTAGTAGAGTATCTTTGAGTAATGGCAATAGTTGGATTTGCAATCGATAAAAATATGTCATTTATTTAGAAAAACCCCAGGAAACATGACAATGATGCCAACCGTGAAAGCAAAGACAGTAATATAATTAAACTTAACAGCATATCATATTGGTGTTTCTTGTTTTTAATCCTTTTTATTGCTCTTGGAGATACCATTTCCTATTCATTGTTCTTCTAGTTATCTTTCCTTTTGATTTTGTCATCATTAAAGCTTTGTCCAACTTCTTACCATAAGAAGGCCGCTGGAATCTGATCACCCAATCATGAAAATATGATCATATACACTTCATAAAATTGTTATCCTTCTAAACTGCTTTCACAATAAAATGGGGAGGAAATATGAATAAAGTAACATCTTTACTCCTGTGTTCTTGCATGAGCAAAACTATATAGCCTCAAAGAAGTATGTTACTTTCTTTTCACCAGAGCATTCAACAAATCCATATTTCAACACTAGGTAGGTTAATATCCTCATTCAAAATCAGTGGACTTAAACCTTTGAAAATATAAACCGTCAATAACCTCACATAAGATTACTATGATTCCTTGTGTTGAAGAATATAAACGATCAATAATCTCCTATAACATTAATGTGGTCTTTCATAAATCAATTTAAGGTAATTTACGTAAGAAGTTTTTTAGTATCGCTGAAAGAGGTTATGTTTTACTAAACCCTTTTACTTCATAATTAATTGTTTATTTTTCTTTATGCTTGAATCCTTTTATGATAAAAATAGAAAACATGGATATTGTTTGCTAAATAATGAAAAAAAAATTCTAAAAAATTTACCCAACAAGTTAAGCCTAGGCAAAGACTTCTTTCTAAATATGTTGATTATTTGCAGCAAAGGTTACTTTTTTGAAATTCAAAATTTCTTCTGAACATGTGATCGAATTCTGAGCATATTATATGTCATGCGATTACTGGACAATTTAACAATGACCTAGCTTCATGGTAACGATTAAATTGGAACTAAGAATTTGCATTAGGGAAATCCCTCATGGCAGGCCTCTTAAAATCCAACAATGAGAGGCCTCATGCGTGTAGAGGAATCCAAACACCACTAGCCAGTCTACTAGAAAGGACATGGAGCATGATGGAGGCGGAGATAAAAAAAGAGCTCCCAAGTCAATCTTTGGCATACTGATTTGGTGTTCCAATTTCAAAAAGAGAAAGTAAGGTGTGCTTCCGCCAGGAGCTGTAAGAAAAAAGAATCTCCTTCTTTTGCTTACCTCCCTCCACTACTTATCTCCTCCCACTCTTCCAGACTAATTCGTCAAAGTGAAGACAAGAGTACATAAAACTTGCAGTCAATGGCCGAGGAGGAGGGGGAGCAGCAGCAGCAGCAGAGCTTGCGACGCCGGCGGTCGTTCTGCCGACGATGTCGGCGGATTGTGAGGGAACAGAAGGCGAGGCTCTACATTATCCAAGCATGCATCAAGATGCTCGTCTGCTGGAGTGAGAGCAGAGTCGACAGTTGACTGTTAGAATGTCAATATTGAAGAGAAGTACAGAAAAAAGAAGCAGATATATATGTGATGTACGTATAAGCTATGAGCTCGACTCAACAAATTTACTATTAGATCTATTGCTTTGTGTGGCAGCCGCTGCTTTGTGCAAGTACATCGAGCTCCCATGAAACCTGAAAATTTGTTCTTCTGTGTAATTCCTTACTTGGTGCAAATGCAAGTAGTCGTGTGTTGCTTTGGAATATTCTTCACATTATCTTAGAAATTGAGCAAAATGTAAGTTTTGAGCATGAAATTTTCTCTTGTTAGGACGGAAGTTATGACCTTAATCTCGTGAGCTTAAGGAACCATATCATACTGTACTTCAAGTCATTTTTATATGTAGTGAGAGAGATTAGGGTTTAAGGTAAGAATACTATATCATGTGTTTCAGTGTTTAGTAGCTAAAGAAATGCATTTTTAATCCATCTTTAGGTCCTGAGAAAATATGGGTTTGTTTCTGGTATTGCATGCTTCAATCTCTCCTTTTCTTTTGTAGCTCTTCACTTTATGATCTCTGACGCCTGCTTAGTGTCCTATAGCCTGATCTGCACTGATGCAGTTGCTCTTTGTAGCTGGAGATAGCTGGAGAGGGAGAGAGAGAGAGAAGATAACGAACATGTGAAGTCCTTGATCCAGGGACAACATGTTAATCAATGGCTTCCCCTTTGTAGATGTAAAGAATGGCATCGTTTCACAGGTTTGAATGCGTGCTTAGCTCCTCCTCATGCATCGGCACAGAAGACAGCAGATCGGAGAGGCGTCACATCGCATCTTGAAGGCTGAGACGGTGCAGTTCATGGCTTATGAAGTCAATCCGTCCCCCTTTCCTCACTGCACTGAATAAATGGGCATTAATTTTCATGTACTGGCCGCACCCAAACTTTGACAAACTAGGCCATGGAACGACAGATTGCACTGCATCCCTAGCTGGACGATGACTGAGTGGAGGGGGGGAAGTAGCAGGGGGAGCACGTGTGGGTGGGAGCTGTCAGTGCAGCAATAATGGGAGCGGGGGCAGAGGAGTGCGTGGTCTGTTTGTCTGAGAGAGATATGGGAAGATCCAAAAGGACAGCGATCTCCGCTATTCTCTCTCCCCGTCGCACGTGGATCCACAGCCGATTGCCCAACGTGGGACATCACCCCCCACGCGTGGGCTTCGTCCTGCAGCTTTTACCACCCTCCTGCTCCAGGCCGTCAGTCTCCACCTCCTCTCTTGCTGTAGCTCTGCAAGCCGTTTTTAGCAGGTAGTGTAATGAATTAAGGAAGAATGTAAATTTATATAAAAATTGCATTTTCTTTATAATTAGAACACGTATTTTGGGAAAAAAAATTCTTATAAAAGATTTATCTTTTCGTACTTATCTATTATTTCTTTATTTCATTTTTTTTTGTTGGTTTAGTAAACATATGACTTTAGTGGCTTTAGTGAGCCTACCCTATTTCCTCACTTGAAAGAGCCGATATGCAAGAATGAGAGAGAGAGAGAGAAGTTGGCTAGGACTTAATTTTTTTTATTACAATCATATGAATGTTTGACTGGATTATGATGGCGTAGATTAAGGTTTAGTTTGACTTGACTCTAGGTCAAATCGAAGCACACAAGCAGCCAAGACAAGTAGACAACCCCTCTCGGTTGGTTTGGTAGATCACCTAACACCCGCTTCTGATCTCATGTCTAAATGCTCTTTAAACTAATCTGGATCACATTATACCGACTTTTTTTTACCTGCAATCAAAAGATTCCTCTAGATTATAGGCTAAAGTACGGAGTAAATTTGTTGGCTAATTAGAAGACCAATTGTTATGTGAAGAGCTACCTCTAGTGCTATTAGCTGATCAGTTGGTAGCGTGATTGGCCTTTTATCTTTTTTTTTTTGTTTCAAAACAGACCGTTTATTATTGAAAAGGATTAAGGCCCTAGGCCTTTTGCATACAGAAACCTGACCAGCTCTTCCGGCCAGCCATTTTCCCATGCAATGGTGATTCCGCTTAGCAAGGTTGGCCAGCCAATCGGCTGATCCATTACAATGTCACCTTTGTTCGTCAAGAACCTGATCTCCCTCGTAACTGGAACCTGATCTTCCTCATAACTGCCTGATTTTTGGCTGATGCATGTGAAGAGCGGCTGGAGATCAGTTTTCACGGCCTCTTGGCTGTCCGTTTCTATTAAAATTCGGTGGTTCTTGTGAGCGACTACTGATAGATATACTTGAGCACGCTTCAGATAACGAGAAGTTCAGCAAGAAGCGCTGAGTTACTTGTGAGGGCTTGTCATATATGAAGTATAGAACAATTCACAAGATTTGTGAGCATGAATTATATGTGTCTGCTATGATTAGTTGCAATCAATCGGAGGCACACCATCATCGTCTTGAATTAGTGAAACAGCTCTTTGAGACGATGATATGCGTTGAGGAAGACCAAAGTCTAGAATAAATATAGTGAAGCACAGATTTTACTGCAAGAAGTTTAGTGACAAGGGCAGATGGCGCCGAGAGGTGTACAAAAACTGCAATAGTATAGATGCCATCTGTCTCTGATGAGGTAGCCCTGGTCCTCAAGCGTCTTTCTTTCTGGACCGTTTATATTGATCTTGATCCAACCTCTCGGAGGTCTGTCCCACTTTATAGGTTTTTGAGTTTGTTATAAGCATCATATCCTTCAGGATTTTGGCAAGAATGTGCATCACTGAAATCAAGCGGTAAGTCTAATGACATCGTTAAGGATCAAATTTTTTAGCTTCAAAAAGAGACTAGATAATAGTGAACATTAAGGAAGCTACTTTTAAATCTTCTAAGAATACAGGAACCAGTGTGCCGCAGCGATTTAAAACCAACAGAGAAATTTAGTTAATTTGAAAAAGCCAACGACTCTTGGTCTAAAGCTAGTCTACTGATAAGACTAATAAAAAAATATGGACTTGGAACCCATCCTGATAAGTAAGATTATCCTTGTTGACTGTAGAAATGGGGGTAGAGATATCATACATAAATTTGAGGTGCTCTCTTTTGCCCATGATGCGATCAAATCATGTCTAATCTTATTTCAAGGCTGAAACCAACAAGGAGTAGGATCCATTTTGTCCAGCAAACCCAAATTAGCTGTTTACATGAGTGACTCGGATGATTTAAAAAAAAATATACACTAATATGTTAGTTTGGTGCTAGAATGAGAGCATATTTCCAGTGATCTAGTTCTCCCATATAATTGAATCTCACATCCTGAAGCTAAAAACTAACTAAAATTTGCTTATCAAGTTATTCCTCTAACCCCAAGCTTCTCAACATCCATTCATAAGCATGCTCTGTGTGGGGTCAAAATTGCTACATTGAGAAATGTAGTATGACCGTTTCAAATCCACCTTAAATTAATAAGGCTTTTGTTTAATGGGTTCTGACTTCCGATGAGCGCAAGCGTTCATCGTTAATTACCCCTAGAAGTAGGGAACCTTTGATTAGGAGATCTATAATACGCAGCGACATAAAAGAAATAAACCGGGCAATATCATTTATAAGCGTAATGAAATACAAAATTTGACACAGTATTTAAGCGATGAGAAAATGGGCTTTTCGTCGATTTTGAATATTGCGTGCCCGTCGGGGATTCGACTTTGAAGCGGCGCGTTGAGTGATATCCGGTCTAGGCAATCCGATGACATATTGAGGAGCTACGCCCCGATGATAAACATCGACGTACGCACCTCCCAAACAATAGTCCACCATAATTGCGCTTAGGCGTATTGGATATTTGGTTTGAGGAGGGGTCATTAAGCCTTACGACGTATTCTTGAAACTTATCTGGCCTCGCGGCGTAGTGGGTAATTCAATTTGGAATTTACCCGACCTTACGGCGTGATGGATAAATTAACTTTGAATTTATCCGGCCTCACGGCGTTGATGGATAGATTTATTCAGAATTTATCCGGCCTCGCGGCGTGTTGGATAATTTGGTTTTGGAATTTATCCGGCCTCACGGCGTAATGGATATTTTAACTTCGCAATTCACCCGTCCTTGCGGCGTGATGGATAATTTAATTTCGAAATTTATCCGGCCTTGCGGCGTGATGGATAATTTAATTTGGAATTTATCCGGCCTTGCGGCATGTTGGGTAATTTGGTTTTGGAATTTATCCGGCCTTGCGGCATGTTGGGTAATTTGGTTTTGGGATTTATCCGGCCTTGCGGCATGTTGGGTAATTTGGTTTTGGAATTTATCCGGCCTTGCGGCATGTTGGGTAATTTGGTTTTGGAATTTATCCGGCCTTACGGCGTATTGGATAATTTGGTTTTGGAATTTACCCGGCCTTGCGGCGTGTTGGATAATTTGGTTTTGGAATTTATCCGGCCTTGCGGCGTGTTGGATAATTTGGTTTTGGAATTTATCCGGCCTTGCGGCGTGTTGGATAATTTGGTTTTGGAATTAAGATACTTAAACTTTAACGAATGCGACGTCACATTGAGGAGCTACGCCCCGACGATGGACGTCGACGTACGCACCTCCCAAACAATATTCCATCACGATGCGTCAAAATTTTGGTATTATGAGGACTTCCCTTCCAGAATTAACACTTAGTCAAGTGTGACTTGTTGAGTGCGAGCAATAGCAAGGCAGCACTAGTACCAACGTGTTTAGAACTATTTTAGGTGTCGGTTTATCGCCACGTCTCATTAGTCTTGGGTTTATACTTTGGACGCGTATTTGTGACTTAGATACCAGATACCACATATGCTGAATTGAAACGAGCGTAGATGTGGCTTAACATTAGTTCAGCCTCTTTAATCCGATCTAGGTACGGACCCAAGACTTGGTCAACTTTGACTGAGCCCAAATGAGGCAGAGTTGTGCCGAGGTTTTAAAACACACGAGTCCGTTTTTCATCATTTTTTTGGTGCCGAGGTTTTAGAATGCCAGACGAGTCAGCTTTTCGTTTCGTTTTTTTTTTGTTTTGTTACCCTCAGCAAAAAGGGTAAAGTTGCTTCTTTGCGGCCGCATAAGCATTGGCCAAAAGGTATTCTTCCCGTTAGCTGAGCAGACGGAAACTCAAGCATCCCTCTCGCGGCGGAGGCGGCTGGAGGCGTTCGTATCAAACGGAAGAGAAATTAACGGCGAGATCTTTGTCGTCTCTGGGGCGCGACGCTTTCTGGGGCATATGGTGCTACTAGGGTAAAAGACGGGACCGGCGGCCGGAAGCACGAGAGACGGAGAGGGGGGGAGGCTCTTTCTTCAGGCAAGCAAAAAAGTAGGGTCTTGTTTGACCGTTTCGTTTTCACCTTTTCCCCTTTTTAACATACGATTTTTGAGTTGTGAGTTGTGATGTTTGGAATGTTCTTCCAGCTCTTCAATCTCCTTCTGTTTATGATGCTCTGCTTCAGAGTTCATCCCCATCTTTTCATTCTTTTATTTATGGTTGTCTGCCTCGTAGCATCCGGACAGAGGGGATCTCTCAGTGCGTTTCAGTGATCCCTTATTTTGTCAAAAAAAAAGAAAAAAAAACGACTCCCTCAAGAGGAAGAGCCAAGTGAGGAATCAAAAGGGCGCTGCCGCAGGTAATGTTTGCTGATCCTTCTTTGAAAATGCTGGCATCTCTTCTAGATTTTGTCGAATTAGAACCTGATTTCTCTATGTTTCCCAGCGGTGCTTTTGACGGGTGAACACAGCGAGCGGAGGCAGCGACGAGCGGCCTAGACCAAGTTAGCTCTCCTCTCCCTTTTACGCATCTTTCGACGTATGAAATTTTTTGAGCCCGATTCTCTCGAGCGCTTTTTCTTTCCGAGTATTAGTATTTTTTTTACAGCACCGTTTCTTCCCCCTTTTTTTTAGCACATCCTCGCTTCCTCCCCCCTTTTTTTTAGCACACCATTTCCTCCTCTCTTTTTTACAGCGCACCGTTTTCTTCCCTTTTGCGCATTCCTCCGAGTAATCGGCTATTTACACCACGCTAGTTTGCGTGATGCAAGCCGAAGAGGATCAAGGAGGGTGATATGTATTCCTTTTGTGGTGCCAGGACGCTTAATGCGTCCATGAAGCCTAAAAGACGAGTAATCGAAAAAGGAACGTTCTATCTTATTACGGTGCCAGGACGCTTAATGCGTCCATGAAGCCTAAAGGGGACGAGTAGAGAAAAGAAGACTTCCCTTTGTTTACCTTCTCCCTGCTCCTTCTTGCTGCCTTCTCGCTTGCTTCCGTCCTCCCCTTTTTCTCCTGCCCCCCCCCCCCCCCCCTTTTTATATGCCTCTCAACCCCAATTTGTGGTCATTCCGTCAACAGCTGGCCTTCCCTCCCTTTTTGCCTCTTCTATCGATTGATTTTTTTTTAGCTGTTGTGAGGGCTTTCCATCCCTCTCATTTGTCAGCCCCAAATTGGTTGGGGCTGATCCTCCTTTTCGTTTGACAGCTTCCCTGCCTGTTGTCATATTATTTTCTGGTCTTTTTCTTTGTCTTACTTGCAGACTAATAGGTGGGGTGGGGTAATTTAAATAAAATTTTTTACATGCCCGATGGCGTACGTCAGATTTTCCTTTTGCTGATTCTTTGCTTGTCTCTTCTCTCTTCTTTTGCCTGATTCCCTCAAATGGCTTTTAATTCTTTCCCTTCTTCGCTTTGATTTTACCAGCCATTATTTCCTTTTCCGGCTGTTATCAATTACCAGTTATTATTTTCTGAGTTCTTTGCCTTACGAAGCGTGGCCGGATTTCCTTTCCTGTTGATGCATTTCAAATTTTTGTATAGTCAAAATTGATTTTGACTATGCATACGTGACTTGCAGTTCAGCTCTCGGTCAGCACAAGTATGATGTAGGTTCATTGGCTGGATTAGAGTATATCGTCTTTGCCCCTGTTAGACTCCTTTCCTTTTTATTGTAACTTTCGTGTGAAAAGTTATATCACCAAGATTCTGCATTGTGGTCTTGATTTTGAGTCCTGCTACAATCTGAATTCTACATTGTGTCGCAATCTTTTTATTCAGAGCTCAGAATTCGTAATTTTGTTCTTCAGTATGGACTCTTGAACGGAAGCAAACTCCCTGGTGTATTTTCTGTAAACAGAATTCCAATTTGACCGTGTAAGGTTACCACATCAATTTAGAGGAGTCTGGCAACGACTTTCTTCTTCCTTTCTTTTCAGCAAAATCCTTTCTACCAGAGGTTGTTTGTTTTATCCCTGGCTCTATTTTGATTGCATACAATTTTCAGCCATGGTCGATGACAGCCTCTTTTACTTTATCTCTTTTTTTTTATCATTATTTTTTACTGCGATCACCAGATAATAGATTTTTTGAGATTTCTTTTCAAACTTATGCAGGATTCTGGAAGCTTGATTACAAAATTTAGGATTTTTTTTAGGAGTGCGCGCGTGACAATTGTTGTGAAGAAAGTTTCATCCGCAATATTCCCAGCGGTAAGACCAGACTTGAATTAGCTTGATAACCCGGGTATTTAAAGTTCTACGTCCAGCTTGTCTTGATTTCTCTGTGTCTTTGATAAAAGATGTATTCCTTCTTCCCTTCATTGCTTTTAACAGCACCATTGTAGCCGAATAATGATTTAATCATCATCACCTGCACTTCCAAGGTCTTCTGGTCCTTTACCTTTTGAACTTCCTTGTAGTTGATGCGGAAGAGAAGCTTTTGGGGGTGGAGGATTCTACGGTTGTATCAACCCCTTGCGTGATTTCCTCGTTTTTTCCCGATCCTAGGATCGTTACTGTGCCTCTAGGGATACTACTCTTGCTATTTCTGGGTGGAATACGTGGTTCAACACTCTGAATGCCCTAGTGGACTAGCAAGTGATCACTAGTTTAGGTCGTAATCCGTAATAGTGATTAATTGATCCAATCACCAATCGACCTTCATGATAACTCCAAAGAAACTCAAAACATTTTGTGAAAAGGTATGGTAGATGCATTAGGCGTATGTGTGTTTCAAGGGTGTCTTAGTGAATGATTTACTATGAAAATCTCGAAAAGGGAGGGGGTTGGAGAATGAGGAGAAAGAATGAATAGCCAATTTAAACTTACCAGAGTTTTGTTAGGATTGAAGAAGGGATGGGCGGTCAATCTTCAAACTCAGAATTGACCAAATCCAGCCCTGTTCCTCGGCTGAAACCAACAAGGAATAGAATGGATTGGAGAAAGAATGAGTAACCAAATTCTGTAAATGGGCTGATCTGGTCCAATTAGACCAAATCCATCAAAGCTGTGCAGAATTCCTTATCAAAGGGATTCAGAATTTCAGATCGGCGCGAACGGGAGAAAATCTGGAAACAGAAACGCGAATAGAAGTTTACCATCGGCGAGAGGCGACATTTCCTGCCTCCTTGAAGAAGTCGCGATGAAGGCTGAAGAAATCTCCTCCTCTGTGAAAAATGGAGGTGGACTCCACCGGCGCGACGCCGGATTCGCACCAGCGAACCACCATCGGAGTCGGTTCGGAGTGGCGTAGATCCAAATCAAGCAACTCCTTCCATTCGATGACGAAGAACACCCAAAGCCGCCAGACGACTGCTCGACGAAGATCCACCCGGGAGCTGCCAGATGAAGACGATGACGATTAGCCGTGGGATCTGATCTGATCCAGCGGTCCAGTCCCCTCGAACATTAAAATGCAGCAATATGTACGGAAGGTTCTAGTAATTCTGAAACTAACGTAACGGAACACTGTACGAGTTCCAACTGAATCGAACTAACAAGAATCTGAACCGTGTACGGACCTGCACAGTGGCCCGGCCGCTACAGTAACGTGTCAGATCATCTAGATTTTATTAAATTCTTTTACACTTATAAATAAATTCTCTCTTGATTTTTGTTCATCTCGATTTTTTTTACAAGTGATCAATAAGCCAAGCGGAATCAAATTGTCAAAATGTTAAGTACAAGTCTAGTTATCATTTAGGTTAGCTTTAAAATTATCAAATACTCAATATAAAATGTATTTCTTATTTATTTAAGTTTTATCTTTTATATCTTTTACTTTATTTTGTAATTAATAATAAATGTGCAATGGGAAGTGCAAAATGGAATTACAATATCAAGTAACCGTAATAATGCTTTTAAGCAACTAAATAATCCTCACAATATGTTAATATTAACATAATAATCTTGAGAATAAGTATGATATTAATGTTCAATTTCAACATAATAAAGAAGTCACTCCTTCCAATTGCGTGTGCGTGTGTTTTAAAAACAACTAAAGATCGTTGACAACATAAAAAGAGATCACTCAAATTCAACAAATTTAGATGAGAATAAGTAGAAGCAAGAGCTTGCAAAAACTACGTAGATTGGATCATTTTATAAATATTATGAAAACTACATAGATAATAGCACTATTAACTATAATCTTTATAATTAGTGCTGACAAAAATCATCGTAATCAATTCATACGACACAATCAAAGTTCAAATCAGATATAAATGTTTTGATCATAATAATGTAATCAATTCATATGACACGATCATAGTTCAAATCAAGTACAATGTTTTGATAATAATAATAATGTGATCAATTCATATGACACAATCATAGTTCAAATCAGGTACAAATATTTTGACCATAACAATGTAACTTATGATCTCAAAACAATAAAATCATACAATGCCATAAATGGGCATGAATATTAGCATAACCCATTTATCGAATTCTATCTATGTTTAAAAAAAATCATCAATTTGAATTATTCAAGAATGTGTGTATAATAAACTTTTTGTTTAAAATAAATAAATTTGACACTATAAGTTAGAATTGCCTGAAGCTTTTTTTGCAAATTATAGCATTTGTTTTCCATAGATGCTGCCCGTAAAACACTTCAATTTTCCTACTTGAGCAGTTAATTCCATGCATATTTAAAAAGGAAAACTAGTCATCATAATTCTAGGAAAATCTAAATGTTATCCAGTAAGAATCACAATAACTCGTTCGTAGCCGATAATTCCACATAAAATAAAGGATTCGGTAATCAACCAATATCCATCTGAGCTAAATAAATGAAGCAACTAAGTCAATCTCAGAAATTTGCTGCCTCTAGCAGTCATACGCCGCGTTAATCTTCCATCCGATCTTACAACCTCCGAAACCCACGGTCTATGAATCTTCCTGAAGGGCATTCAAATGCCATGTGACCCCTTCCTCCACAATTGTGGCAGATCAACATAGGTCCCATGCAATCTCTACTCATATGCCCAATCTGGTTGCAGCTTCTACAGATAATGTCCCGTAATCCACCTCCGAACCCTCCACCCCTTTCACTGAGCATCCCTGACTTGGGGCACTGCCTGGCTACATGCCCAGCAATGTTGCAATGGTAACACACGGGCTCATTTGGACAGTCCCGAGCTAGGTGTCCAGTCTCCCTGCAGTTGTTGCATGCTTTCTCATTTGTGCAATCTGCAGCAATATGCCCTTGCTTGTAGCAATTGTTACAAAGCCTAAGGTCACCAGGAGGAAGCGGAGGAGCTGAACAGTCCCTTGCAAGGTGGCCAGCCTTGCCACAGGTGTGACAGATGCCCTCGTTAGGGCAATTGCTCGCCATGTGTCCAGGTTCTTTGCAATTCCAGCATACTGCCTTTGCCGAACATTCAGCTGCGATATGTCTGATCAGAGACAAAATTATTATATTTGGTTAGTACAAGAATAAAAATTAAGGACAAAAAAGCACGCAAGCCTATCTGGAACTGAGACAGCAAAACAGTGGAACATATCCGTCTTGAGATTGTTCTCTCCACATACATGTACCACGGCTTACACTAGACTGGACAAAATCACTGTCAATAAGTTCCTGATCAAAACTAGACATATTATATTCACAAAGAAACAATACAACCCAGTTTAAATTTTCAAAATTAATTAATGAGATGAATTACAATTAGAAAAGGTTATGACATAAAAGAATTTGACATTACCCTGGAAGACCGCAGTTATTGCAAACAGTTACATTTGGACATTCCCTTGCATAGTGCCCAGGTCGTTTGCATTTATTGCACAGATCAAGATGCCTACGTTCATAAAAGAAGACATCATAGATTAAAAAAAATATATAATAATATCATATACAAATGCTCTAAGATCAAGTATCAAGAATGCATAGAAAACAAAAGAAAAACACTTGGGTTGAAAAGAAAATGAAATTAACATAAGGTTCTAGTTAGCTCAAGATCTTAGTGGTTGATAACAAAATTCTGAGTTCAAATCTTCCATTGCGCTCATTTTTTCTCCCGTTCTTGTTTTGGAATACCTTCTGATTGAAGAAAAAAATCTTTCCTTGTGATGCTCTTTGAGCCATAGCCATCAATTTATGTATTCTCTTCTCATTTTTAACCAAATGAGACAACACTTGATCTTGGCTTCGGCTGTTCAAGTTTAGGTTTTTAATTTTAACTCAAAGGACTACCTGGTCCGGGCTCAGCTAAATTCTATTAATACTCTACCCTTTAAAACCAAAGGAAACATAGCTCAGACTTTTATGAAGTGAAAAGGAAAGCCCAGGGTGGTCATGAAAGATGAGTTTTGGGTCAGGTTTCTATTCTTTTCGAATTAGGTTCAACAGTGAGTTGGGTATTTCTGCTTTTTTATCTTTTTTTGTAGTTTTCCAATTTTTGGGGATGTATTTTATTTCTTGATTAAGGCCAGTTGGCTCTGGGTGTGGAGTATAGACACTTTTAATTAAAGATAAGATGGATCACGACAGATAAACAAAACACGAAATCATACTACAACCCTTCCCCAAGAATCGATGACTATGCATAGTGTTACCATCGCAACAAGAAGTATGCCTAATCCCTTCCCCAACAATAAAGTGTTTTAGGTGTGTTGGCTCTAAACTAAAAAAAAAAGAGAGCTTCTTAATTAAAAGGCTGGAATGTAAAAGGTCCTGTCTTGTAAGAAATTGGCCACTAGTAAAAGGCGCTAGTACTGAAGTACCATACCAAAAATTTTGATATTATGCAAATATCAAAATTTTGCTCAACATTACGGTACCCGAATACCCTAGTTCGGGATTTTCTCAGATTTTGAAAGCACCAAATATATAATTTATTTAATTTATATTTTATACTGGTAAATAATTAACTATAGATCTAAAAGATATTCTAATAATCTAATCTAAGTTCGGATTGGCCCACTAACCCACCTACCTTATAGCCCAGCAGCTTGTTGCCTATCACCTAGCCGCCTAGCAAGCAGGTCACCTAGCACCCTATCGTCACTTGTAACCATTGTTATTAATAACGGATCGCGGAAAATAGCGGAAAGCTAAAAATCCGCAATATGATATAGAGGATTGCGTTACGGGCAAATAGCGGAAGACACATAGCGTTGAATATATATATGATATATATAAAAATGTAAGTATAATATTTGAAATATATGTTATATATCTAATAAATTAAGCAGCATAAAAATAAAATAAATTATATAAAGAAAGATAATATATTACTGACTTATTTCAAGTCATAATTTTAATTTCTTAAAATTAAAAATATAATAATATGTCTTATCCGCTGTAGCGGTGCTATAGCATTTCATAGCGGATTGCTTAAAAATCGCTATGAAAAAATGTTATAACGCCACAATAGAGGCTATTTAACAACACTGCTTGTAACCTGCCTACCGCCTGCCACCTGCCCATCGCCCATGTCACCTGCCTCTCATTTAGTCCGATTGTCACTTGTCACTTGCCCATCACCTGTCGCTCACTTGTCGCCAGTCATGCATTGTCCTCCTATTGCCCAATCAATATTTTGGAAATTTGGTACCAATACTGGAAATAAATTTTGAGAATTGGTGTACCAATACCTTAACATTACTTTAGGAGTTTGGTAGCCAAATCCCGAATGTACACCCCTATTAGCTAGCATCCAACCATATTCTTTGTGATAAAGCTATAGTATGCAGTCAATTGAATTTTAAAAATAATTTCATATTTTTGTTATGTTTTTAGAAAAATACTATTGGCCACCTGGAGGGCTATATGAGCCATGCTCCCGACTCCTGCATTGCACGTTGGTCATTCTAGGTTCGGAGTTCTTGATTTCAGGATACTTGGGGACCAACTTATCATAGCCATGCCTTACGTGGGCATAACTCCATTGAAATCTAAGAACCTGTTCAATATAACAAATGCAGGTTCTCACGTTGAGGGTTTGTGTAAGGTGGGTCACATTCAGCAATTTCCCATTTACAAAGGACGACATTGCGTTCACGCTCGCTGAGAGATGGAATATTTGTCCTCAGCCCGTAAGCCCGCTCACATATACAAAGCAAGGCACTAATTTTAAATTTTATTGAAATATTTTTAAAGCCAATACAAATTAACTGAAAAAGGGAATACTAAAACGTCAAGAATTTCTTCCATATAAATCAAATAGTGAGAAGTACCATTCACATTTAAAAATAAGATCAAGAGGAATAAAAATTGGCATGACTATAATTGATTAATTAATAATATAAAATTAATTCCAAGATAAAAGGAAAATAAACAAAACAGCCAAATCGATGCATCGATTTTTATAGATTTTACTCTTTTCCAAAGTATATTTATAAACTAATATAAAGCGACATGTTATTTAAACCCAAAATAACTTGAAAATGAATCAACTATATTCAGGAATTCTTATATGAAATGCATAGAAGGTAAGATCCATGTCCGTTAACATTAGTTTAAAATGAATTAAAGATTAAACTGTACACACTGAAATTCCTAGATGATATGCAAGAATCCATAACTCAAATAATCGAGAGATATCAAAGCAACCCTTGCCGAAATAATCAGGGGATGAAAGTGTGAAATGCTTGGGCATGCCAAAATCATCAGTTATCATATCAACTACAATGACATTCTTATTCAATAACTAGAGCGTGACACATGCAAGTATTTGTTGTATAAACAAAGAGATTAGGGTATCTGCATATCTAGGCCGTTATCATATGATGGACATGTTAGACCATGTTGGTATGATTCTTTGCAATTTTTATTTTGAATGAAAATAAAAACAAGGATGAAAACATGTGTGATATGATGTTTTTGCCAAAATAAAAACAAAAACTAGAAAACTCTAAAAATGATCACCTCAAATTGATGAAGGAAATTAAATAAAGCATAGGTGCTTTCCAGATTTCATTTTAAATTTTCGTAAGAAAAAAACATAAATGTGTGATGGCATACTTGTAAATTAACTGGACTTAACCAAATGCACTTTTAGAAAAAAAAACAAAGTGTTAGAATTAAAAAAAAAATCTAATTTTAATGTGACGGATATGTACTAGGCTCTTTGTACAGGCAAACTTTAATTGCTCACATACATGATTCATGAGAAAACATTAATTATGAAAAGCTCATACACAGTGATTAGATTTATTAATTGAAGATAGATACCCTTAGCCAATATTCCGGCGAGTTTGTGTCAAATGCACACCCAAAAGAAAAGAAGAAACAACAACCGATCCCCCTCTCTTACCCCTCAAACCCTAATACATACTACTGTACTATGAACCAAGTCTAATTGACTTGGATTTAGTTTATTTCTAATAGAGTTGGGCCATAATCCTGCTCCCCACGTGAACTACAGCATTGTCCCAAAGCTATTTAATAACTTAGAAAATTATTTTACAACACGTAATTCAAGGTTGTTGCCTCAAGTTCCACATGTTCCAGTATCACTCTTTCAGCCCTTTTTGCGTTTTCATCCTCTATAAGTAAAATCAAATGGAGACATTTATTCTCATAATAATGCATTGGGTGGTAAGATTGATCACAACGAAAATATAACCTCTTCTCTACTTTGTTGATATAGTCTTGGTAAAACAAGGTTCAGCCCCCTCTCATGCGTTCGCTGAAACTTGACCCACCTGTGAGGCCATGCTAGTTTCCAACTTCCCTAGAACCTGTGCAAGATGTTCACTTTCTCTTTCTTTCTCTTGTATTATGATACTGGTGCTTCTCTTTTGGGGAAAACTATGGCTCGAAGTAGCCCCTAAAAGTGAATCTGACAATATTCGAAACAAGGAGGGCTTCCTCCCTAAGTGTAGTTTCTAAACCCCAATTGGTTTTTTTTCTCCTTTTAGTTATGCTCCCCGTATCATCTCCTTCTCAATGGCATGAGCAACTATCATGGCTCACTCACACTCTATATGATGTCAGCATTTAATCCTTTAAAAAGAATCTCCTGTATTGTTGTAAAGAAAGACATATGTGAAACTATCTCCTCATGTGAAATTCATTGTATATTTCCCAAGTGAGATTGAAAATTCTCCGCTTCATCTATATAAACCAATGGTTCGCTTGACCTTCCAGCTCACAAAGGCCATTGGAATCTTATACTCGTAACCTATCTCCTAGATGTTAAAGTATTGTTTGCCTATGCTATCCACCCCACTGGGTTTGTTCCATCAAATCCCAGCAATTTTATGCACCTATGAATCCATCATATGTCCTCTCCTATTGTCATCTCTCTATCTAGGTCTCCCCCTACACGAACACCCCCTCCCTGCCTGCCTTCACCATAGATCAGTGTTATCAATAGCGAATCATAAAAAATAGCAAAAAGCTAAAACTCTGCAATATAATATAGCGGATAGCTTCATAGGTAAATAGCCAAAGTCACATATCGATTAAAATATATATATATATTATACAAAAACAATTAAGCACAACCATTGAAATACATGTTATACCAAAAAAATCAAGCTGTACAAAAAAAAATATGACATATTACTAACTTTAACTCAAGTCATAAATTCAATTTCTCGAACTTCAAAACATAATAACAACGGTGTTATCCAATATAGCGGTGCTATAGCATTTCATAGCGCATTACTCAAAAACCACTATGAAAAAGTATTATAACGCTACTATAGCTGCTATTTAACAACATTGGCATAGATTCATATAACATCAGCCCTTGGGCTAACTTTGATGAAAAATGAGTGCTCCTCACATGGTAGTGGTTGGTACAAAGGTCCACCCTTCTCTCCTTCACCAGCTCAGTCAGTAAACCTTTCATCTTGTCCAAAACTCCAAGGCAATAATCCATCTCTGCCTAGTGTAGATTAATCTTTGCCAAATCTCTCAATTCTGTTGTCATTCCTCTATCGACACCAAACTTTCGTCCTCACATTGTTGTAATGGAACACTGCACTTACAACATCATCTTCTCAAGCACTCAAGAAGCACTTCTCCCCTCATTATCACAAACACCGACGACTTCAACTTCTTTCTTCAAGTACTCATACTCACAAGCATGTCTCCATTTTTTTAAGTGAACCCTAATCTCCCACGTTTAGCCCTTCGTCCACTAAACTAGCTCTCCCCAAGTGCCTACCCTCCTACCATGCCAAAGGCAACCACACCTAGGCGTATGCTTTAGTACTCTGCCTGCAATAGTACTTTGCCATCAACATCACTCCGCCAAACCCTCTCCTGATGTATCTGTCTTCCACTAACAAGGAGCTCTATCAAAGCGCTCCACTATGCCGCCACTAGAGTTTCCACTCTACCTCGACATCGATTGGTCCAATAGTAGATCTTTTGCCTTTTTCGTCGATGAATTCTAGTCACAAGATCTCGGACACCTTCTACCTTGGCCCTTAGCCGGACCACCGGTGCTCTATCTATTGATCTAGCATGTCGAACCAATTGATACGATTTATTAATGATAGATATCCTCAGCCAGTATTTTGGCAAATTCTTGTCAATCGCACACCCAAAAGAAAAGATGAAAAAATAAACAACTCTCAATACCCTCTCTCGAACCTAAAACCCTAATACATATTACTTTCCTACCCTCGTGAATGGCAACTAACCCATTGACCTGAACCCGGTTCATTTCTAATAGAGTTGGGCCCATAACACATAATCAACAATGAAATTCTAAAAAAGGCAAACAGCTCATTCTTCTACTACAGTGTAACAATATGCACTAGCACATCATATAATAGCACAACTAAAATTCAAAAGGAAGTATAGCATACCAACGTTAAAGGTTTAAATCATGCATGCAACATGATTTATTATGTTAGTAATTCAGAAGAAGAATACAGATGCAATATAAAAAGATAACAAATAAACAATTACAAACCTTGAAGGACGACGGAAATCCTTTCTATATGGTGCATCACGATATGACGTACGTTCAGTGCGAATTCTGCGATCTCTAGGAGGGCTACGGCTGTTGTCGCTCATCTTCAACCTTGCTTCTTAACAGTCAGTGTCTTTCTTCAAATCGCAACCTTGGAATAAAACCACCACGAGTACCACTACCACAACCAAACTACCAACACCTTCCTCCTGCCCACATCAAAGCCACACATCGAAAACCATCTCAATAAGTTCAGAAGAATCACCAATATTTCTCTTCCAGAAATGACAAAGGAAACCAAATCAACACCATAAAAAACGTATCTCCAAATATGCAGAGTGCAATCTTCGTTCCAACTTACTAATCCACGTAAAATAAAATCAAATTTGAAGCAGGAGATTCAAGATCTGCGGAGTCCCTCATTGTTCTCTAGGAGAATCACCTAAAAACACAACCCCTCATCCCCTCCCCTGATAACTAATTCTCAGCAGATCCTGTGGGGAAAAAAATATATCGAATGAAATAGTAGGAGAAAAGGAATTACGGTGTCCAGCCAAAAACCCACTCTAGATTGCGCAACCCACCTCCTCCCTTCAGACCACTCAACCCAACCAGCTCACTACCAACGAAAGTGAATGGATTGCTTAGATACGGACCTTCTTGCCGCTGCGCCGAATAATTAGGGTTTTCCCTCTCGCCGCGCCGCCGCCTCCCTCCGCTCCTCTTCTCCGCGCTCTATCCGAAAAAGAAGAGAAACCCTTGCCTTCACAGAGAATTACGCATCTATCAGGGATGCACATGCGCTATTTCGAATACCACCCTTATTAGTAGTACTCCTGTAATACCCACCAATGATTTGTACCCACTCAAGATGGGCCCACCTGTAATAGTTAATACATTATTACAATATTCATTACAAGGTGTGGTTATTTATACATATTAAGAAATAACATTAATTATAAGTATATTAATGAATAATTTTAACGATTTAATTACTAGACAAATTTATAAAGTATTTGAAATATATTATAATCTAAAAAGCAACTAATATATATACTATAAAAATCTTAGGAAAATGAATGTTTATTCTTATTAACATAAGAAATATATATAAATATAATTTTGCCCCATGTATTCTTAGTGAGATAATTTAATCTGTATTATCAAAATTTATAAGATATTTGGTTAATAGCTTTTTAACTGATGTCAAAATTTAAAATAATAAATAAATATATTATTTTAAATTATTTAAAATAATAATATATTTTATTTTTTAGTATTAAAATTTTAAATTATTTAAAATAATATTTAAAATTTTAAACGAAATAATATAAATTACTTTTTTTAAAAAGTAATAGCTGCAAAAGTATCAAATTATAGCTTTTCCAACTTCTATTTTTTTCTGCTTTTTTCTGTTTCTGCTTTTTATTACTAAATAATTTTTCTTTTGCTTTCTACTTAAAAACTGATTAAAAATAACTTAAAAGCGAGGCTAAACAGACTCTAAGTCACCAATTTTTGTTGATTTGCTTTTGAAAATGGCATCTATCACTATGGTTTACTCCAGTTGAAGTTCTGTTTGAGTTTTACTAAAAAATAAAAAATACATAATTCATGTTCGTTAATTAATCTTAAATGCATATGATCTCAAATCTCTTATATATTGTGTTTTACTACTCTTGCTAGTGAGTGCATATATTTATAATATATGAGAAAGATTTAAACTCATAATTCATGTTAGTTAATTAATCTCAAATACATAATATGATTTATTAATAATGTATATGATACATATCATAATATATAATGCATTATTTATGATATATCTGTGATTTTATAATACATTGATATGATTAAATATTGGCTTACTAGTGAATAAGTAAATTTTCAAATAGACATTAATTATATGGAAAGGCATAATATACATAACATTCATAATAGTGATCATAATTTGTAATTCAATAAATTTTAAAATAATTTTCATAAATAAAAAATTTAATTTGTAGACAATCAAAATTCTTTAAGCATAAAGATGTCATATCATATCAACTTTAAAAAGGTTATAAGCTAAAGGCGATTTTTTTTTTTTTTTTGAATTTAGGGTTGCCTTGAGGTTATATATCAAAAACTTAAAAAAGAAAATTAAGTCAAAAAATAATAAATGCTCATTAGATAATTGCTCAAATTTGTAGAATTACATTTTGTATAAATGAGAGGGGGAAGCAAATGGGTGAATATAAATGAGACACGTATGTCACTAATAAATAACAATATTTAGTGGTAGTGATGTCAATGTATCATTGATTCGCTTAGTGTAATATTACTGAATAGCAAATACAAATTAAGAAATCTAATTCATGTGCGGGTTTATTTTTTACTTTTATCCCATGATATATTTAGTGTTGTTTTCTCTAACTTAGCAACGATGAAAAATCTATATATATATATATATATATATATATATATAACGGGAAGAAGATAAAAGAGGGGAGAAAATTTTCTAGACAGGATGTCTGTCTACGAATGTTAAGTAGAGTTATCAGCTAGTTGTTGGATGTAAATAAAACACAAATCTTAAAGTAGTGTCACTTTAGTAATATTTTAAGATTCATATTTTCATCGTATCCAATAGCCAACAAGTGATTTGCTTGATATTTCTAGAATTTTTTGTGAAGAGGAACAATCGATCTTTTGTATTGATATTGTATTTAAATTGTAAGTGTGAGTCCTATCATACTAAATAACACTCCTTCATAACATCTTTTTAAATTAATTCATTTATATCAAATAATTAAAATACTCAGCTTTAAAAAGAAAATAATATTTGTAATATTTTAAAATGATCATTCATGAAATGTAACAACATGCTAAAAATTGGATTTTTTTTAAATATAAAAAATTAATAAATTGCTAGATTTGTAAAAAAAAATGATACGATTTTGCAATGTGTTCATTACATATATCACATGGTTAGAAAATTGATTAGTAAACACACTCTGTTCATTACATAATTTTTTTAGCGTACTACCAAATTGTGTACTATGACACAAGGTATTTAAATATTTAAAATCATGCACCAATAATTTGTTTTTATGAGTTTATTAAGAGTCAAATGATAATTCATGATGCTATACAAGTATTCTCAGTCAAATGATAATTCATGATGCTATACAAGTATTCTCATTTGGGAGTATTTCAATATAGAATCATCTCTCTGACGTACATTTAGATTTCTTTTAGAATATTGTACTCTTCCATCCTCTCCACTTTTAAAATTACTCTTACGCGCATAAAAGATTTATAGATATTTGTAAAGGTCAAACTAGTCAAATTATTTTCTATTAAACCTAATTTTAACGAACATCTAGTAGTTGTCAGTGTTACTACAATACGATGTTTGGATGCATTTTTGTTCCTCCTAATGTATTGGGATTTTAGTCATGCTAATGACATCTTTATCTATTTGATTAATTTGATTAGGACATTTTTAGTCCTAGCGCTTTCAGCCAAAGACGAGAGTAATCAATAGCCCTTTGGAAGACGATCAATTACAAAAGTATAGTTCATTCTGCAAATGCATAAACATATAATAATTATGTAAACTCTCAAGTTTTTAGAAAACATTAAAATAATTAATAAATAAAATTAGGGTAAACACAACATCACTTAATTCTCATTATGCACAGGGATGACATTGAATTAAGGTGGAGACAAAATATGTTAAACCAAACCACCCTGATCTCCAAGCCCTATACCCGACCCTAACCCTACAAGTTTGAAAAAACTCATTTCAAACCCAACCCCAGTAAGAATACCCACCCCTACAATTAAGGGAGGGGTGAGAGCTCGAGCAATGTGAGCATAGCAAGACAGAGTAAGTGATGCAAGGATGGTGAGGGGTGAGCAACACAAGACTGGGGTAGATATTGAAATCTTTTATCCAACCCCAAACCAACTTATAGAATCAAGTTTTATCTTAACTTGACCCAACACCTTATTAATTCTGGTTTCCCCATCAAATCAGGACAAGTGAGAATGGGGTAGAAATGGATTTTTTTTTTTTTTTTTTTTTTTTTGCCATCCTTAAATTCATGCATGCTAATAATTTGAATTTTTGCATCAAATTTACTTAATTGGTGATCATATAACCTTGAGTTCACTATTACAATATTTATAATATATTATTTTATCATTCAAATTGTTCAAATATTTCTACAAACATTGACGTCCAATTTAACATCACACTCACTGCTACCAACACAATTACTAAAAACACATTATATGCCTACTAAAATAATTACTAATTTGCATATTTTACACTCGCTAGTACTACTAATTTTACTACGCAGACATTGGCATATCATTCCATCATCCTAATAGCTTTCAAATATTTAAAGACACCTGAAAGAAGGAATAGAATATATTTGCTCGGTCAACGGTAACACCAAGTAGCTAATTGTGCCCAATTCACATTAATAAACTATTTATCTGTAAGAAGAGTAACTTTTGACATATCAGTAACACAAGTAGGCAAGCGAGCAAGGTAAAACTGTATCAATATTTAAGTACATCTTTCACGATGATCTAATATCACTGTATGGGCTACCACCATGAAAAAATTACATTAATTCAGCCTCGAGTACATGTTGAAATTACATAAATTGGAACTCTGATGCTGATAGTGTACATTTTAGCAAAATGCAAGATGCGCAGCAGTAAAGAATAAATGCGATCCGTATAAGCTAGGCATTTTCTGCAAGAAGCTACCTCCAGATTGCAAACACAGCAACGGAGCACGAGTTTTCAATCAAATGACTTAAATATCAACTGTTTTCAGGCCAGTACTGGGTATATGCACTCAATTTTCATAGGTCAAAAGAAGAAGATAGTTCAAATACCAAAGATAATAAGACCTAACCAGTAGCGCAATCAGAATCAGTGATGGTATGTGTTGAACGTCTTTAATCATAAAGCCCTTCTTCGTGCCAGATATCCACTAAAAAGTCTACCATCTCCTGAGAAAGTTTAATAACACAATAGTTAAATAACACACCGTGGAACTCTGGAAAAAGTAGAAAGGAACCAAAGCATGCACGAAACGTACTGTCAATGGAATTGGTTGGGAAAATGGTTGGTTGGTTGCAAGTAAATCTTCATAAGTGGTGCTCCAACTACAAAGAAACAAATATTTTAAGCGGTCATAGAAGCAGCACAACAAATGGGAGGTAAGATGGAAGTTCAGGTTATAGCGAAAGATGAGCATCAACAACATTCACTTCAGTGTAGATCAAGAAAATTTCTGCTAGCAGAGGGCAACATCTTTAGGCTGCAATTTTCCAGCTCATGTAGTTAAAAGGAGTAAGAGGGTCTAACCCAGAGTAAATGTTAAATTTTTGAATAGAGAAATATGCGATATGATGGATAGACACTTGGCATAATTATATGTGACTCGACAGAAATCTTCGAGTGTAAAGATAAGTGGGGATTCTGAATAAAGTTACTGGGCTAGAATAGTAGAAGTAAATATCCTATGTCGCTATACCTTGGAAATGATAAAAAGGAATTATACCAAAAATAAAACATAAAAAAACTATATGCTCTCTTAGAAGCGGCGTTCTTGCAGAACCGTGGGCCCACTCTTCTAAATTAGATTATTTTCAAAGAAGCACTCTAGTAATCTGCTGCTACTCGTAAAGATACCAAAGCCTCACTCAACTCTTGGCTTGATAATCTCAGCCAATCTACTCAACTATACTATGTAAAAATCCTATCTAGTTAACAGCTGAGAACATAGTTAAAGATTAGCCAACCTCATTTTGAGGATTTATTCATGTTTGTGTCCAACAACAAGCCATGCTATTTAATCATGTGGGTTAGACAAATGGGTCTTTTCAACCATTTCGTTCTTTGCAGGGTAATATCACAATTGAAAGAAAAATAAGAGGCATAAAAAATCTTTTACTATTTTCTTTAGTATTTTCTTGAGCAATCCATTTCCTCTTATTGTCCACTACTTACCAACTTGGTAATGGGCCTCTTTTCAACAATTTTGTGCATACATATCAAACTTCTTTAAGTGAATTTTTCATCGTGAATTACTGGTTCTTAAATGAAACTGATTCTGTGACGAACTAGACCTGAAGAAATTAATTACTTTAACAAGCAAACTAACTCCAGCATTGACCCTGTACAAATTTTCATAGACAAAAAAGTCTTACACCAATCTTGAAATATCATCAAGATTTGACATAATCATGGGCAAAAGCCCAACACAGCTAGGCTAGTATCATTTTTTGGTGACAAGAAGGCGAGTGATGGTGATAAAGGCAGGATTTGATCTAAAAACTTTATTATCAATAACTAAGCTCTTTGAGCTAACTAGTACCATCAGCTAGGTTAATATTAATTTCACCATATGCTTACTGAATTAGGGCATCATAAGATCATAGTATGAAATAATTCCAACAAGGAAATTTATTATTGGTATTATTACTACTACTACTATTATATGATTATTTGCAAACAAGAGCTCAACTTCATCAAAACAATGAATAATAATCAGGTTGAAACTTCCTATAGCAAATTGCACTTTGTAACAAGCTTTGGTATACAGCATGTTCAACTCCCTCAATTGTCATATTACTGCCCTGCAACTTTGTTAAAATTTTGTTATTAACGGGTTGTCACTTCAGTTATTAAAGCAGTTTAGAACTTGCTGAGAACTAGATCAACTGATCTTTGATTTTGACTTTCAGATACAGACAATAATTATATGTGACTCGACAGAAATCCAACACGTCCCACCATCAATCCAAATAGGACTTCAAAACAAGGCAGTCAAAATCCACTTGTAAGAAACTATTAAAAGATAAGCAAAACTGATTTATCATACTAACAAGCTAAAAGGTCCCTGTTAAGATTGTTGGCCAACCTGGTGTAAGATACCAAAACAACGAAATTCTAAAGGGAACCATATGGAAGAGTCGCAGTTTCTCGTTCACAAAAAGGAAAGGATGTTTTAAGGCACCAAATAAAGAACATTCTAAAGGAATATGAAAGAAATGCAGTGCTTCAGAAAAAATGAGCAGATGTAAGAAATACTCGGACATCAGAAAAATAAGGGAGAGAAATAACTTTAAACAGCCAAAAAATATTCTAATTTTTTTGATAATTACAATTTAGAGCAAGAGAACTGCAAATCTAAGCTAACCTTATTATTGGTTCTCTTGGAGCTCTACGGGATTTATTAGACTGATCTCCAACCCATTGTCTTCGCATATCATTCCAAGCTATAGCAGCTAGTCAAAAATCAGTTGGAAAAGGTAAGTAAATGTGAAAAAACTAAGATTTAAGATACTGGTCCATTCCGGTCGGTATGTACCAGATGGTGGAACAGTAGCACAATTAAGGTTTATGTTACCCTCCCAGATAACGGAAGTAATATATAATTTAGATTGATGCACCCCAAAAAGATTCATACACTTTATTTAGTAAATTAAAGTCTTCTTCTAGCAAAGCACTAGCATGCCTGTTAATTGAAATGCAAAATAAAATAATGTCCATACACGACCATGTGAGTCATATCAAATAAAATTCAAAGCTTTACTTTCATAAAAGAGAACCTAAAATAGAGCAAGATAAATTGACTAGAAATATATATTGTAAGTTTATTAACTAAAGCAATGTAAGAAAATTAACATGATCAAAGATAAGTGAATAAGAGACAAATTTCATCTTTTTTCAGCATAAAATATTAAGTGGGTTATTACAGAGAAACAAACCCAACATGTGATGTTAGTTCAATGGCATAGCGTGGCAGACCAACCTTGGTTGACAAATGAGTTGTTAGGATTTCCCTCTTGCAACTTAATGCTCTCGGCAAGAGTAATGGGTGCTGAAGAGAGGTTTGTCTCAACGGAATGAGCAAAACTAATATTCTTTTCCATTGCCTCAGAACTTGAAGACCATTGCCTCTTCTGGTATCGTGAAAATTGGCCAATTCTTCTCTTGGAAGTTGTTGGTGTTCTTTCTGGCAAAGATTGATGTTTAGCTAGGCCTCCAACACAACACCTGCTCTGTACAAGGCAGACACATTAGAGATGGTTCTCTAGACACAATACAACAGATAAAAAAGAGTTCTTCAATCCAAACTGCAGCAAAGATATCAGACTCCGCAAATGAAATATGATTCTTCAAACAGTATAAATACCACCTACCCCATATTTTATGTAAAAGTTATTCCTGTAAGTTCATCCATTTAGCAGACTCAACATCGCACATCAAGATGGCTTTCCCGTCTCAAGTTAACATTCATCAGATTCTCCAACCTGCTACATTGGACAATATGAATCATCACATGAGTAAAACATTATAAAGAACATGTTGACCATGATACCTTCATAAAGATTTTGCATATATAACAATAACTTTTCAATTACAATTTTAAGAAATAAAAACAGAAGAATATAGTCAAATTACATTGACATTTTATAGGACTAGAGAGAAAGAGAGAGGGTATGGCTCCTGATGCTACTTCGTAATGAGTAAAAGAAATCATGAGAAATGTTTATTTAACCTCCAACCAGTTAAAGCTTCTGTGATGCCCAAATATTCAAAGGAATTAATTTGAGATTTGAATTACAAATACACATGAACAGAAAAAAAGAAAAAGGGAAGACTTCAAAGTTCAAAGATATAATATTAAGAAGATATAATAAATAAAAGAAAGTAGTCAATTGCATTTATAGAACTCCTAAAGAAAAAAAAAACTAGGATGCCAGATCTGCTTGTCAAGAGCAGAGATTTTAGTATTGGGTTTACCGCCTAACACAGTTCTGATCTGGTCTGATATGTATATACTTATGTATGTATGTGTGCATATGTATATACATATTGTGTGCGTGTGTATAGGTATATACCGGACACTATACCAGTCGTCAGATACCAGTGCACAGGTACAGAAAAAAACTTGAAAAAGAGTGACAGAATCACAAAATATTGCTAAGCTAACGGAAGGAGAGAATTTAGGAACTGACAAAAGCAGTTCAAGCTAAGTATGCGATCAGATGCCTAAATATTAAAAGAAATCAACTTCAGATTCGGATTATACATACATGTGTACATAAGAAAGGGTAGATTCCAAATTTCATAGTTGCAATTTTTAGTTACAATTTAAAGAAGATATAATTAAGAACGAAAGTAGTCAAATGGCAATTGCAAACTTCCAAAGAAAGATTAGGAATCCCGATGTTGCTGCTTAATAAGTAAAAAAATTAATGATAACTGTTAACTCTAACTCAAGGAGACAAACAACATTGGAGGAACCAGTTTAAGCTTATGAATGTGATACCCGCAAATACAAAAAAATTAACTTCTGATTAGTATTATAAAAACATTGACAAAAAGATAATAAGGGTACACTTCAAACTTCAAGGTTACAAATTCTTAAATGCTCAGGATGACTAAAGCGCGAGTTCATTGGATGGTTAAAGTATTAGGAAGACTTTCATGTAGCGCCAGAACATGTAGGCCATAATCGAGGTATTTGAACTAGGATCATGCCCGTTGGACTGGTTCAAATCTGGTTTTACAACCACTTAGCAATTTAGGTTAAATGCCCTCTATCGTCAATAGTTCTACTTAAATGAGGAAAGAAAAAAAGAAAGAAGTATCCAATCATCTTCCTTGCTTGTTATCCTCTAACAACAATATGGGACATTTTAATTTTGTGATTAGAAAAAATTTTTGTGAGGTCAAGACAGTTGATTTCAGATCTTGTCATGGCTCAAATGAACATCAAAACTTCTTCCTTTCACTCAAACTGAAACTTCATATAACCATATGATGATACTGCTAAAGAGTCAATATAATAGTTAGGGATCATTGACGTGCCAAAACTCACTCACAAACCATCTTAGCATTTAAGAAACACAAGTGAAATGATGTTGACCTAGAAGATCTTGGGAGGATGAGTTCTCGGGAAGCCAAGCTCCCGAGAGGCTAAGTTCTTGAAGCCAAGCTCTCGAGAGGCTACGTTTTTGAGGACCAAGTTCTTGGAAAACTGAGCTTTTGCAAAATATAGCAGAGGAAGCAGAAACCTTAAGAGACCAAATTTACAAAACTTAAGACCGCAAGAAACAACTACCAGACACATCCTCAACAATGTAAACTGCGAAAACTATGGCTAAATGGATTTGATGGGCTCGTGAGCAACTAAGCCATGAACCTTGACAAGGGAATGTGTCAAATGTGGGAAACAATCCAAGCAGACAAAGTAGCATGCCACATCACATATGGTTTCCTTGAACGTATAGTTATAGAAACCCAACAACCTTACAAGGGACAAATACATACTCTGGAGAGCCCTAAGATTTCATAGTTCATTTCCTCAAACATAATTTAACTTCAGAGTCAGTGGGAGGCCGTCCAGACCACATTCAAGACCTAATAGTAGGAGCAACGAAGATAGAAGCAAAGACGAATTCCTAGAGTTTGATTCATTCCAACGAAGATGGCCAAGTCAGTTCTGTGTGTTCATCCACGAATAGCAATACTAATTCACATCACCATACAAGGTGATTGTGCTCATTCCTTTGATAAGGTTAGGCAAACGTCACCCTCCACATTACCAACATTACGCTCTATCATCTCTACTATGTTTCCAGCCCCACCCTCTTCACTACAATGCCTTCTCAGCCTTACTATCACTCGTAACCACTTACCACTTCCCCATCTATTGCTATGTTAGTATCCCTCTCCAACACTCATCATTGTCTTCAGAGGTGCCAACATAAGGCCACCCTAACCCATTATCAAAGTAGACAACATAAGTGCAAGAGATGCAAAGTTAGTATCCAAGGAAGATCACATGTAGCTGCTATAATCTACAAAAAGAGCAACTCAACTTTTCAGGGCTGCTTGTTATCCATCCAAGACAATTCACACTACTAGGAATAAAGCTTGGGTGGACACTGATATGATAATGAGAGATTGGGAGTAAGCTCTCATAAAGGAGACAGTGGTGCGAGAGCAATTGTTCTTCATATGGTGGGGCATCTGAGAGGGAAGTGGGATCCAAAAAAATAAATGTACTATAAACTATAAATTATGATAACCAATTTATTTTGCTTATCAGCCACAAAAGCCCTCCAAAAGATTTAACATATATTTTCAAATGAATAAAAAGTTTATGTACTTAAAATAGAACTAAAAAAGTTCATCAGCAATTTGAAACTTCACTCGTAGTTTATGAACATGTTAAAATGACATTAGTTTGAAGCCTGCAAGTAACTTGAATTCACATCATAGAAATGCTAAATATGTGATGTAGTTTGAAACAATTAGATCGAAATCCTCCCTAAAAATGGTGGACGCTTTGTAGGATCAGAACATAGGATCAAATCGTAAAATCATAAGATCCTACCAAATTCCAATATATATATATATATATATATATGCATCTCATTGGACTTAAGAGGAAGATACATACTCTAATAAGTAATAAAAAATTATAAATATCTATCTAGTATCAAGGTTAAATTATACATATCCAATGTATTACACTATTATTCAGATGGATACAACAAAAGTGTATAATAAAACTAGAAATAACAAAGCATATAGTGAAATGAAGACAATAAAACAAAATCATTAAATATAATGAAGATAAGGGTATGCATTATAATAATAATGAAAATGACAAAAATGACAATGAAGGCGCCAAATAAAGATGACAAAGATTATAAAGTTGGTTTTAATAGATAGTTGGAGTTACAAATATAGTTAAAAATGAATGTTTGTAAAAAAAAAGAAATGATGACAATTAAAGATGAGAAATTGCATCATATAGCAATTTAGTGCTTTTGGCATTATAACAAAGTTTGAAAATTTAGTACCTAGTGTACCGGTCTTGTCTCAAACCAATTTGCTACAGTGAAACTAACTATATTAACATAGTACTACAGTAAATCCAATCCGACATCAAACTGGTACAAACCAAAAAATTCAATCAGTTCGGACCAAAATTTCAAACCTTAATATAGATTATTAATTTTTTTATAATAGTAGTCAAATATGAACTCATTCTACCAATTAACTTAGGATTGAGTAGGATAAGTAGGATCATAAAATCCTACCTCATTTCAGATCCTATCTTAGTTTCAAAACTTTTAGTTTGGCAAATTTAGGTCTTAGTATCCGAAGGGATCAGAAGATTCTAAAACACAGAATGCATTTTTTAAAACCTTGTTTTGCAAAACCAGATAAGGATCAAATGAAAATATTGTGACCAACAAGTTTTAAATTAACCCACAGGTTGCTAATATAAATGACTTTGTAACCAAAGGCAAAATGATAATAGCCTAAAGGGCTTATCATAGAAGGCTTGCAAGTCTACCTATGAAAGAGCTTGATCCATGGTTATGGTCATGTTTGATTATCAAGACTTAGCGATCAGAGGTTAGTATAACAATGCACTAATCATCACAACAAATATTGCAAAATCTACCATCAAAGATATACAATTGACAAGCCAAATTTAAAGCTTAACTAATTTTCTCTACTTGAATACTCTAATCCCCATGGTTTACAACAAAAGCACCTCATACCAATTCATTTAGACACAAGAGGCTTCACCAAAAACCTAATTAAACCTCTCAGAACATTCAAACCCGATGGAATTCTAGGCTTGGGCCAAATCTGGAAGGAAAAGGTTCTAGTTTCTCATTGTTGACATGTTCTTGGTCTAAAATGCATCTTCTAAGCAGCCATATCTCAACAAGTTCCAGCAGTAGTATAAAAATGCCTAGTAGTGATGAGATTCTCGGCATGCAGAGGGTATGTTCAATCAAGTGGAAATCGAGCCAAATTTCACTGTAGTGTTATCTCACTGCAATGGAGCTTCACAAGACAACGACTCCATCAATGCAACACTTCAAACAAAGAAGGATAAAGGGTGAGACTCCCCTTCCTGAGTCAACTAAGCTCACCAATATTGCTCACAAATCTCTAAACAAGATTATCCAAGTTAGTTCCACCCTATTCCTAAATTGAAGGTTGAATCTCTAGAACTCCTAATGAAATTTTTAAACCATTTTGATTAGTACCTAAAAGATATATCCTAAGTTAAGCCCAAGGTGGTCATACATTACCTCAATATTAAGCAAGCCATAAAGTGACAAAACATTAAAAGTTCTAACAAGTTGACAAGGATAAGTAAGAAGAAATCAAGAAGAAGGTCAAAAGAAATTATAAAAACAGGGGTTGTTAGACAAGCGATTCACTCTAGCTAACTAGCTAGTGCGATTCTAGTCAACAAGGCTATAATAAGGAGGATGTGTGTGGACTTCACAACAAAGCTTGCCTAAAATATTACTCTCTACTTCCAAGGATTAGCTTTCTTGGAGTCCAACCATATCAAAACAAATGCCTAAAGATGAAATACATGACATTGTTATCATCGAGGAAGATTTGTTTGTTTATATTATGATGCCACTCGAGCTAGAGATGCAAACACAAACCATTAAATGTTTATTCAGTATTTTCTAATCAAATTAAGAGAAACATGACAGCATCTGTGGGAAATATGCTGAACTAAAGTACAATACCTGAGGACCATGCAGCTAGCCTCTGAGAGCATCCACAGAGAAGCAACTAATCATACTAAATCCTGAAAAGCACCTCTTTGGTGCCCCATCAAAAAAGAATTCCCCAACTACTTATCCACGATGGGGAATGGGTGAAAACCTTGGCATTTAAACCATGGTTCGAAATACAGGTCCGGCAGACCGGTACAATACCAGTACCGTACCGGACATACCGGACGGTAGCAAGCATGGCAGGCGAGCGCGAGTGGCGGCGGGCGATCGCAAGTTTGGCGGACAAAGGCGGCAACGGAACTTTCGAGCTTCGATTGAAGCTTCCGACGGCAGCACTGCCGCCAAACCTTCCTCCACTGCAGCCATCGCCACCCGCCACTGTTTTGCCTGGAGCCGCCCTTTCGCCGGACCGGTACCATACCGTCCGGTACAGAACGGTTTTAAAAACCATGATTTAAACTATTTATGGACATGGCTCCTCAAAACACCCACAATATCACTCCAGAATTGCCGTACTATCCAAATTTCTTTCAAGGTCAACAGGCCAACCCCTTCCTTTTTCAAAGTGATAGAGAACTCCATGAGCTTCCAGTCAATGAAGACTTACCAAACAAGTTTTATCAAGCTTAAAGAATACCTTTGCACACTTACAAGGCTTTCATATCCAAAATCTATACTCACAATCCACCTATCCATATACGAGGAACTGATCAAATTGGTCTAAGATCTGATATAAGACAAATGAGTACTCAAAAGTTCAAGCCATATTTCTTGGTGCATAGTACAAGACGTGATGAAAAAACTCTCCAGAAAGCCCAATATAGCAAGAAGGCTATTGAAGCAGAATTCATGATGAAATTGCTCATCTATGAATTCTAAACTTTAATCAAGGAACAAATTTTGGTGATGATCTTCATCACTAAAACCACCAAAAGAAAGCAACTAAACTCAAGAAGCAAAGAAGTTCAATCCAAGATCACCAACACAATGTTGAGCAAGAGAATAAAGGAAACGACTGAGGGGTTTGACATCTACTAACAAGGTGCTCCAACTATCCAATCACTAATGATAAAGTTGAATATGAAGAACTAATCTCTAGGCTCCAATTGGTACAAAAGCTCAATATCTTGAGTGTAGTAATCTACAGTGCCTCACAGCTCATCGTTAATTAAATTAGATATTGGGGTCTATGAGGCGTAAGAACTAAATCTAGCTCAGAACATAAAGGCATTCATCTAGAATCTATAGTAGAAAATCATCCACATTCCTAGAGATGAAAACCGCAGAACTAATATTCTGACTAAGCTTCTTTCTTCAACCAAATAAGAACTCCACGTGATCATTCTAATAGAAGAAGTGCCTAACAAACAGACTATCCTGAGATGACAACCCTCCATACAACCAATCCTTGTACGTGAGAGATCATGACTATGCTAAAGAAGAGGAAGATGCAAGTAGGTTGAGTTATGGTCTGCAACCTGAGGTCCCAACTTGCTGGATGCACCATGATTGATAGCTTTATAGACAATCTTATGATTGACCATAAATGAGAATCTGATATGCTTATGTCCAACCAAAAAGCCCAAGAAACCCCAGAAGAAATTCACAAAGAGATTTGTAAGTGTGATGTTACGAAAATGACTTTAGCATATAAAACACTAAGCTAAGGCTATCATTTGTCAAGCCTACAATGAGATGCCTTCGAGCATACACGTCAATGCCCACAATGCAAGGAAAATGCAAAAGAAACCCACTCCTATGTCTCTTTTCTAGTTAAGAACACTAGAGGCCTTAGATACTACACCACTAGTAATATCAAAATTATATATTCAAACGCATAAGAAACCAACTCGTATACTACTCTCTTCCTTCATCAAACATCAGAGACCATAACTAACCTCGACTTAGATAACCTATTTATGAATCTTAAACGAACACATATCAGAAGTTGTTAACGCAAACGAAACGCGCAGAATCGAATTACAAGACCAACGGTCAGCCGCATATGAATCAGCAAAACATCCGACAAAAGCATGGTCAGATCCGAACATCGCCCATTAAAATCCACAACAAATTGCATGAACCGAATCATACCCCAGCCGACCCCAGCTGGGGCGTCATTCCATTGACATAGACAACCAGAACCGTGAAGGTAATAAGTTAAAAAGAAACAAAAAAACCTGGGGGAATACAGCAAAGATGGAAGTCAAATAGCTTCTTGCGAACAAAACCTGGATGCAGGATCCCCATATTAAAGAAACTATGAATAAGGTCCGCGAGAAAGGGCAAAGCACAGGACCAAGGCAATCGATCTCAGTTGGAGATCGAAATTTTTTTTGTTAAAAAAAAAAGGATCAAGAAATTAACAGATCTACACAGTACGGCAGATTGAAGAGGTGAAGAAATGGCGAAGCAAACAAATCGTACCCTGGGGGCGATATCTTCTTTCTTCGTTGGGGAAGGGATCGATTGCGGGAGGAGGGGAAGCAGGAACTGGTACGCTCACTTTCTAGCCCTTCCTTTGGATTGGAGGGTGTCGGCTTGTCGGGGTCGGGCCCGCACTTTTAGGCATCGCCATTAATCTAAAATGGTGGGCTGGAGAAGTTATTAAATGTGCAATTAATTACCAATACCATGCTGTTCTATTAGAAAGTTAAAGGAGATTTTAAAAAAAAGGAAAGTAAGATTAAAGGAGAGACTTTTTTAAAAGACAATAAAAGCGATTCTATTCTTTTACAAGATGCTTGCTCTGTAGAGAGTTGTACAAATTTTTACGTTACGTATAAGCATATTCTAATCAAGATTAGATTGATTCATCAAAAAGTAATCGAATCAAAGTGATCATAAATTCATGAATTCATCAAAGACTCTTTCTATAAAGAAGCTTACGGCGCGCGGGTAAAGGGCGCGCGGTGGAGAATGGGTGTAGGAAATGAGAGTAGAGGGGTTCGCACCTGGCTTTTTTTCTTTTTTTCAATAATGATGTATAAGGTTAATTTATCTTAATAAATAATTTTAAATTTTATATATTTTTTAATTTAATATTTTTTTCATACTTCTTCATCGACAATCTATAGTGTTTTGGCAGCAAATAACATTATTTTTAATCATACAGCACAATATTTTTCAAGTGACATCAGTTGCACCTACACTGCAATTCCAAACTCTGCAATCCCAAACTCACCAAAGGGACTTCATATTTGCATAGAAGATCTATATGAGTTCACTTTCAAATGACCTTTGGTGATTATTATGGAGTTTGTGCCAAGTTTGTTTTTTAAGCCATGAGGCATCCTTCACATGTTATCTCATTTGTTTATCTTTTAAGTCGTTTACTCTTGGTATTCCCATATAATTATAGCATTTATATGCAACTCTGCATGTCACTATTAGGGGTGGCAACGAGTCTGGTACCCGCATTGCCACCTAAAGCCAAACCCAGCTCAATTTCCAAACCCGATATCCGAACCCGACCTGAACCCGAGTTAAATATCCTATTGTGTAATCCGAACCCGGGTAGGTATTTAATCAAGTACCCACGGATACCCAATTAAATTAAATAAATTTTATTTATTATTTATATTTTAATAAAAAAAATATTTATTTATTTATTATTAAAATCGGATATCAGGTACCGGGTACCCACATCACTAAACCCGCATCCGATCTGAATTCGATTAAAACCCGACTCATCAAATTCGAACTCGTCCTATTTAAATAAATAAGTACTCGAATCTAATATAAACGGGTCAAATACCCGACCTAGACATCAAAAGGTAATTTTGCTAGCCCTACTCACTATTAGTGTATACATAAGTGCTTATAAAGTTAACCACTCTTGCCCAATAAGCAGTTCACAAGGATTCTCTTTGTTGTATAGCTTTCCTAGGAGTCATAAAAGAATTGGGCAAGATAAAGAAGATTCACCTAAAGTCACCTACACTCATTGCTTGATTATAAAATGCCAAAAGTATTGCTCTAAGAGAGCATTTCTTCTCTTAGTTTTACAATCCATTTTGTGTACATACTAGTGAAATAGTTAAATTTTAATCCCAATAGTTTAAATAACTTAGTCTCTATTTTTTTTTAATAAACTTGAATTTTGATCATTAATGGACTATGGGATTCCTTAATCCTTCACTGTATTCTTTATAAACAACTTAATCACTTGTTTTGTTAAACGATGCAATGAGGCTAATACGTGCCACAACAAAAAATGACATAAGTCTCACACCTTTAGTAATAATGCAATAGTTCAAATTAGATTCTTTCCATGGTCAATATGTTATAAGAAAAGGTTTTAATAATTTTATATATTTTGGCCTCTCCACTTTGTCAAACAAGATAGGATGAACGGGGATTATCATCCCTAAATCTAGCCAATAGAAAAGTCCTCTAAACAAAAGTTAGGATCCTCTATATGCTCATTCCCTTGCACACAAAGTATCATGGCACTTTTTGGCAAGAGATGTTATATAATATTATTCACCCATGGCATGTATACTCATTCGTCTTTCATGAAGATTAGAGCACTCTCCACCAAGAAGTGTCAAACATAAAGACTACTTAAGAATCCCTACATAGTACTATCCAAATTTTCTCCTAAAAAATTAATTGATTTACACTTACAAGTACCTAGAACACTATGCATGATTACAATGTGAGGGTAAAATCATAATTCTACTTTTAACCTAAACCTTGACATACATTCATAGCCAATGATTGCTTAGTGCATGAGCTCGACCTTTTCAGGTACCCCACCTAAGATATCTCTTCTCTAGATGGTTCCCTCAAGTCCCCTAGCAACATCATGAATGTCTCTCCCCCTCATTCTACTTTTGATAGTGTAATTACTCCCCCTCCCCCCGCCCACACCCCCCACACCAAAACTTACCATGACCTAATGTTGCAATATTTACAACTAAATAGTGAATCATAGTTGCAACACTCTTTTATTGCTCTATCCTTTCCTTCTTAACCTCAACTCTGATGTTGCCTCCACCTCCATAATCATCATCCTAGTAGCAAATAGAGTCACAAAGGTTGAGGAGTTATGCATGTTCTTTTTTGCCAGGTATGCTTGCAGCTTTGCTTCTAATTGGATACTCGTGGACACCCATTTGAATACTTCTATTGGGTTTGGGATGATATAATGGTACTTGGTTATTTAGCAAGTGTGAGTACCTAGGATTTACATTTGAGTCAAGTTTAGGCTTAGGGTAAAAAACTTGATAGCTAGCCCTTTATCATCCCTACTAAATGTCACCAAAAGGCACAACATAAAAGTGGGTTTTGCTTATTTTCATATTTCATTCTGATGTTCTTAGCAACTCCTACAATTTGCTTTATCTAAGTTCATAACCTACACCTGATTTAAACTTTTATCTTAGGGCTCAACTTGGTCACATTCTCACACGACGTAAAATTAAAATTTTCTTCAACATCCTCCATTACCTTTTCTTCCATTGAGCATGATGTCCCTAAACACTTGTTGAGGGATCCTAGGTCCAACTCTTATATTTTTGCTCCACCACCCACTCCTTAATTGCATTGAGCAACCATGATATCATTAAGGGGGTGAGCTTTCAGTAAAAATCGAAACCGAATTTACCAAAAATTTGTATACCGAATTTTTAAAAACCAAAACCGAACCGAATTTTGTAAAAATCGAAATTTTACCGAACCGAATTTACCGAAAAAATTCGGTAAATTCGGTAAATTACCAAAAAATTTTAATTATTAAGGATTTAGTTAATTATATTATTAGTAATTAAGTTATTAACTATTAGATAATAGATTTTAGACTTTTAGTAACTAGTTATACTATAATAAAATTAAAATATAATACAATATATTTTATTTTTTAATATATATTTTATTTTTTAATATATATTTTATTTTTTAATATATATTATATATTTTAATATATATATCGATAAATTAGATTTAATATATATATCGGTAAATTCAATTTTTTACCGAACCGAAAAAAAATTGAACTGAAAACTGAGAACCAAATTTTACAAAACTTATTACCAAAGCCGAAATTTTTTTTACCGAACCGAATTTATCAAAATTTTTGGTAATCAGTAAAAACTGAATTAACCGAACCGAATGCTCACCCCTACATTATGTTAGGCATTCACAAGGCTAGCCTATTGTCACAAGATGACTCACCCTCTCCTATGGATAAACTCTCCACTAAAACATGGAAGGCTAATATTTTATGTCAATCTCAAACCTAATGATTTTATTTAAAACATCACTTCTTATTAGTTTTTTTTAATGCAACAAAGTTATTAATTTTTTATTTATTGATTATATGGATGCCAACTTTTGCACATTTTATAGGAGTACTCATTATTGTGTCTATCTTAAAATTGTCTTAGATATCTAAGATCAATGATGAAAATTACTTCACATGCTCTTGAACCATGTTTTATGAACAATATTTCTCCTTTTTTTTTAAAGCAATGCAATTGTTATTCTCTAATAGAAATTGATCTATTAACACTTTCTTCATACAATTTTTTTTTCTAACATATAGAAATGTTAAGTAATCAAAACAAGACTCGATCCCAAGAAGTTGCTTATGATTCTATATAGAAACTTTTGAGCTATATAAATAACATTCTCTAATAATAATTGTATAAAATATTGGCTTAAGAATAATAGCATATGTTATGATACAAATAATATCAGAAGAGTTTATTTACAGTTTCTATTGTACTTTTCAACGTATCGTAATAAGTTTGGTTTGAACTCCTAGATTGGAGGCCTCTAATTTGTTTGTTGTCCAGTGATCTACACTGGAAATTTTAATCACCTGCAAATTAAATTTTAAAGAAATCTTTAGATGTTTCTAAAGCATCTCCACCTGTTTTGTTTTTTTAGTTTTCTAGTAGTTTTCTAGATCAACTTTTTGTACATATTTAAAATAAACAAAAAAATCATTAAGGTTATGTTTTGTTAAATAGAATCCACGATGGAAAAGATGAAATCTATCCTTTCCACCGTAGATTTCATTCAACAGAACATAGCCTAAAGCTTAAAAGCATAACCTAGTATAAATCATGGAATTTTTTTTTATTTATCTAAATAATGTTAGTTGCTTAATTTGCCGCATCCTTTGTGTTTGAAATGATTGAAATTCAAGCTTTGAAGAATTTTGTATAAAATCATCATACTTTATATAAAAACTAATTATATAAATAATTAGCTAAAGTTGGCTACTTTAGCTAATTAGATTATGAAAAAAAATGTTTTTTTAACCACAAGGCTGTTGATGGATCTATTTATTTTAAAAAAAATAATAACAAAGATAGACAAATTTGATATGCTTTATAGTGTAAATAACCACATAAACTACTAGATTGGCAAACAATCAATCAATCAAAGTATACAATATACTTTATATTGAATATGTCAAATTGCAAAAAAGTTAAATAATTTTAGAGATAGAAGACAAGCTATCATATTATGCATGACAACGTCTAGGGATAAGATTGATATGGGTAGATGTACTAAAGGCACGTGTTTAACATTTAAAGGAATAAATTTTATATGGTTATCTATTTAGCTAAATAAAACTTAAAAAAAAACTAATTGGATGGATGTGTTACAAAGTATATTATATATTTCAATTTTTTGTACGCTTAAATATTAGATATATCAATAAACAGTCCATAGCATATGATATATCCAATATAATCCTATTTTGATGTAATGAAAGATTAGTTGCATGTAGAACTACAGCGAATTATTTTTCCACTGACAACCATCTAATCATTCATCCAATACTACTACAAAGTTTAATAATATTGCGCTCGTTTGCATCGTCACACTTAGCACTATTTGCACTACCGCACTTGTCTAGTCTAACGCAGCTACATGCATTATCATATATAGCAATGCATCATATATAGCAGCTAGCTAAAAGCAAAGAGAAAATAAATTACTTGGTGTGTTTTGAGACCTTTCACCAACTTGGGTCAAGTTCGGCTTTTATTACTTACCTAGCTCAAAAAACATAAAAATAAGAGATGCTTTCATTATATAACTATGTCAAAGAAATAAAAAATAAAAATAATAGAAGAAAAACTTTATCCAACATAGGGAGAAAGAAAAAAGAACAATAAAAAAGAAAAGAGAAAGATAAGATATGAAGCTTCATGGCGTGTGTACCGTTAATAAAAATTTTGGATACCTATTGTCAGGCCCATAGATCATCGGGCCGGATCCAGCAAGCCAAACAGATTTGGGCCAAGCAGCAGCCCAAGCCCGTACGCCAAAAACGAAAGCGGAGCCTACGATTCCCCTCACCACGCCCGGTCAACATTTAATGTTGACCCTAAATTACAGAAGGCGGCGGCAACGCGGACGACACTGGCAATTGCGGACGGCGTGAGGTTTTCGGCGGGCGACGAGGGAGGATTGCGGAAGGACCGCAGCAGCACGGCGGCACGCGAGAGGCGGACGGCGGACGCCCAAATTAGGGCTGGAAACGCGGCTAGGCGAGGAGAACAGAGGCGGCAACGGATATTCCTCTCCTTTATAAATCAGACGATGGGTGGAGGGTCGAGACATCGGAGAGTGCGATAACGAAGCTTAGGGAAGCTTCGAGAGGGGTGTTATCCGGCGTCCAAGGAGACGCCGACGAAAGGGACTCTGTGAGAGAGGATCTGAGCATTGTAACCGACGGTGAGGGCGCCGCCAGCGAGAGGAACCAGTGGGAGAGGGGCGGGCGACGGGGGTCATCGGCAGGAAGAGGTTTTGTAGCTTTGAGGATTGAAAATAAAGCTTTCCTTTGTCGGTACTCTGAGTTCTACTACTTTCCCCTGTTCTGCACGTTATCAGTGTGTTTCCGATGATTTCCAACAACGGCAAGGGTCGTCGGGCGGCGACCAGTGGCCAAAAGGAAGAAGCGGGTCTTCCCTTGGCAGCTTTCCCCTCCGGCGAAGTTCTGAGCATGGGCGGCGACGACGATTGAATGCAAACGCACGCGTTCAATTGAAGACGAAGACGGAGACGAACGAACGAGCATTCGTTCCGAGGCACGCGAGGCGAGTCAACGGCGCCACGCAGTCAACGGGCGGAAATCGAATTCGAACAGCGAATTCAGATTTGGGTGGGCTGACGCAATCCTGACATCAACAGCGAACGAAATTTGAGCGGAGTAAACTTCAAGCGGTGGTGGATTTTGACCGGGGGTCAAAATCAAAGGAGAGGTAATTTAATTAGGGTTTTGATTTCGTTGATTTGGGGATAAATTTTGGACGGAAGGTTAGGGTTTCCGATTGTTTTGATTTGGGAGTGATTTTACACCCAGAGATTAGAGATTTCACACTAGTCTAGTGTTCCACCAGAGGACCTTAGGCCGGAACGTAACACCTATTAAGTGAAAATTTTTTGCTTAATCTCTAATACAGGCTATGAAGACCATCGGTATTGACTATAAAATTATCAATTGCAGTTCCAATCAGCAACTGCTATCGAATATAGACTGACATTTCCAATTCCAGGGACATGATCTTTTTTTGTCGGTAGGGCAACCATAACCCTAATCACGGAGGACAATCCCATCTTTCTCCCACCAGATGGCAACAATCTAAGAGAGGAACTACACATTTCACTGGGTCACTTGGACGGCCCCTGAATTAGAGTAGGCAGGTGCGACGTCAAAGGACCAGAGAGTCTGAAAGAGAGGCGACGATGGCGATCTAATTAGGACTTAACGGGCAAATCATTAATTCAAGACAAATAGCACAGCCAGCAACCGACAGAAGGTTTGCATGAGTCTCATGCCGCACCAACCCTCGTATCACACCAAAGGGCCATTGCTTTCTCTTCACTCTTCTTCTTTTGTCCCTTTCTCCTCTCTTTGAATGCTGCATTTTAAGCTTTTTTTTTTTAAGGTTTTTTTTATTATTTGTGTGCTGGTCGTTATTGTTCATGTGCAGATTTATTTAGACCTTCAATGATTAATTAATTGTGTGAACGAATTGTCATAAATAAATTATGGAGACTTCCATGTACTAATAAATTAAAACCACTTGATAGACTATTGTATTCAGCAAAGCAACGCACGAGGCGGCTCATTCAGAGAAACATGCTCGTCTCAGCTGCATGGCTAGCCTCCTAACGTCAATCAGATATGGATAGCTGCTAATTTTTGACATTTGAATCAGTATAGGGAGAAAAATTCCAGGAGGTGGGGAAACTGTCAGAAAAATTAAGCAGAAACAAATGGTCATCCAGTGCAATTAATCATGAAAAGAAGTGAGAGGAAAGACAAGATTTGAGGTGACGATATATTAATGTACTCGTTCAGCTTCTTTAACTCATCTTCTTCAACTACTACCTTGCTCAACTGCTTTCTGAGCCAGCAGACCTTTCATGCCGTTCCATGTACTATTTGCATTGTGTGACAACTTAATTTGTAGGGTTTTCAGTAATTTCACGACTCAAATTTCTATACAAGTACAACAACCTACATTATTATGCAAAAATATCATCAGGCATAAACCACTACATGATTTATCATGAACCTATCAAATAGCTAAACCGAATATGCATGGTATTCTGACATTTACATTTTAGTTGGTCATAGACTCTATTCTTCGAATTAATTAGCACATTTAATTGATGTTACATCAGAAACGTAGTAAAAATGGTCTTCTAAACCACTTAAACACATAGGTGGCTATTTCAAGAAATAATTTTATCGGTTAAAAAGAAACAAACTCTATTCTAGAGCAATATATCATTCAATTATACACAATTGGAATGCAGTTGATTGATTAACAAGGGAAATTTTCCTTCACAAAGTCAAATAGCAAAGAAACATACCTTCAGTCGACTTTCGGAGTCCAAATATTGTGGGTTTTTGTCATTGTCGTTGCCAAAAACATTGCTTTCCAAGAAAGGCAAGTTGTAGAAAGAAGAAAGTGATCTGAAAAGGAAAGCAGGGAATCAGACCGAACAGCTGTCCTGTTAGAATGAATTCGCACCAAAGCAGCCTTCTGTACAAAAACTAAGGATTCTGTTTGATAATTATATAATACGACAATAATCTATTGTCACATGCAGTAAGTGAAATTTTCACTCAATGAAATTTTAGTCTATACTTTATTTTTTAAAAAAGAAAAATTACTTATGCAAACCTCGAGACATACAACTAGTCGTTTTAAATTGTGCTTTGACGCGGGTCTTGTCTTCAATGCATGAAATAGTGTTCTTTCCTTTGGTTGTTGCTCTTTCCTTTCGATAGGGCTGCTTTGTGAACACCGTTGCATGCATGTGATATGCTTTCCTTTGATCTCTTCATTATGTGATTATTTTATCCCATGTCACAATATAGTTCCTATCTCCTACATATCTTCAGAGGATTCTCGTGCCTCGCCAATTGTGGTCGTGCACGGTGTCAAGATGTCTGAAAGTTTCGTGGATTTCCTCATTTTATCCTTTAAATATACTAACAAGATATAAAAAGTGCTTCCAGAAGACAAAGCATACTAGTAAGCATTTTGAAGCATTATGAAAGAACAGGCAACCATAACCACCGTTTAAAAAAAGAAAAGAAAAGAAAAACACAACTTTTTAAAAGTTTTGAGTGGGAGTTGATTTGAACGACTGATATGCAGAGTAGGTATGATTACTATAAAAACATGGGCAAACAGTTGATTGCCACGTTTTAAGTTGTAGTGAAACATATTGAGATTGACAGCTTAACAAAGTAGATAGATTCTATGGAGCATACAGTCCAAATAAACACAATCTTTGAAGAGAATTCAAACATATAAAACAATTAGCAATAGTTTGCAGGTTTTGGAAACTCAAAAACAATTAAAGCAATGTTACATCCATCCATCCATCTATGCATGGATCGCCTCTTAAATTTTAGTTGGTAGAAGGGCGTAATTAATTGCAGCACAAGAAATCTGTGGGAGTTTTAAACGAGTGGCAGAGCTCATTATAGATCTTGAAGCTCTCGTTCAAACTCATCAACATCCAGCAGCAAACATATGCAGCATGAGAAGGGTGACTCATGAGGTGTATGTTTGAAACATGAAGCAAATACATCTCTTCCTATGTCCTAATAAAGTGTAGCCTTAAGTGCGTAAATTGCTTATCATTAAGTGTCGATTACCTTCTAATTAATTTTAGGTCACAATGCACACATTAGCTTTGGGCTTTTGTTGCGAAAAAGCTTGCAAAGTACATAACTATCCGTTTCAAAGACTGAAAGGAGCATCCTCTCTTAAACAGGTGTGATCGTTCAATAATAATGGTAGTTTCATGCTTGGGGTAATACAAAAAAGAATAATGTATAAATCCAAATGAAGCTCTGGTCCTGGTGCTTTAATAATGATGATGTGATCAAGTTTCTACAAGGAAAATGATAGGTTCAGCATATATTGGCTCGTCAACAATCTCAGCATGCCTGAGAACTAGTTATCCGTTATTCTGCGATCCTTCTTGAATGAATGCTTCATTGTTTTTGTTAGAGAAAACAGGAAAGAAAAACAACTCCAACTGAGAGTCTTATTCACAAAACTAAAAAGATACCCTAATTTGATCGGCTTCCACTAAAAAAGAGTAGGTCAATATCCAGAACATTATAACTCAATGGCCATCATTACAAATGCTAAAAAGTTGATTAATAGTTGTGAAATACTAGTTATAAAACTATTATATTTGCTCAAAACCAATCATCAAATTGCAAGAATTGAGAGAAAACTGGCAGCATCGGCTAACATTGCATGTGCAGTAGGAATTCATCAATTCAACCACCCTTCAGATTAACAGATAAGCCTTTAAGTGAACCAAAGAAGACTAAAAAAATTATATATATATATATAAAATACAAATAAATCTAATAAATTTTAGTTCCTCGAAAATTGCGATTAGAAGATGCTATAGCCAAGAGAGGATGACACCAAAAGATAAGTCATCTTCATGTCAACTTAAATAAAAGTCTAAATAAAGTCACAGCGTTAGTAAGAGAAAAGTATATTTGCAATCACTTAGAGACACAAGCAGTTCAAAGTTGATAAGAGTAACTCAAGAAATCACTCATACACATAATTTCTTCCATAATTCAGAGAAAATCCAATCAGAAAGTCTTTGGTAATTATTTTAGCTGAAAACTACCTATATTTGTTCGCCAAAACTTTCAACCAACTACTTCCTCTGCATTTATATTTTTCTTGGGCTGGGACCACCTCATGTGGCCTCTATATATAGCATCTGCAGTCTCATATTCTTCCACCATCCTCTACTCTTATTGCCACTTGAGCTTTGACATTTGGGCAAATCATGACTCTCCTCTTTGCGCTTCTTCCCTTCCTTATATTGCACTCATCTCAAGCACAACCATCTCCAGGATATTATCCAAGTTCTTTACTGAGACCGATGAGATTCTCTGATGGATACAGTACCCTTTGGGGTCCTGAGCACCAATCAATCTCGCAAGATCAATACTCTGCAACAATTTGGCTCGATAGCAGCTCAGGTTCTTCATTCTCAAACTCTACAATCATGATATATATATACTTTGCTCTACCAGTTTCAAACTCTGAAACATTCATCTTAATGTGACTAGGAAGTGGATTCAAGTCAAACAGAGCATATCGAAATGGATATTTTGGTGCTTCAATTAAGCTCCAAAGTGGGTACACTGCTGGAGTTAACACAGCTTTTTATGTAAGTCTATTGATCATTGAGTGACAAATAAAATTTCATTATTCTTCAATCTAATCAACAATTTTCCTTCATATATATATATATTGGTAGCTCTCAAACAATCAAGCTTACCCAGGATTCCATGATGAGGTGGATATTGAATTTTTAGGCAACATAGCAGGAAAGCCATACATATTGCAGACAAATGTGTATGTGAGGGGCAGCGGGGATGGCAAGCTCATTGGAAGGGAGGTGAGGTTTCACCTCTGGTTTGATCCGACCACCGACTTCCACCACTATGCCATAGTTTGGAACTCTGATGAGATCATGTAAGTGCTTACATTAAATACTTATGAGCTAACGCATTGTAGCTCCGTTGGATTAACATAACACTACTTTGTCATGTGGAAGTAACCACTAACCAGAGAACACAACAGGTATGTATAGAGTAGCTGAATTGGAGTCAGAAGATCGTCATAATTATTTATTGCGGGTAGTTTTAACTTTGAGTCAACAATTTACAGAGATATAAAGATCTTCAGTGAAGTTCTGCATGTTATTTAGACTGTTTTAGTTAGTTTTCTTTGTCAATAGAGACTAAAGTGGATTATAATAAACTATAGGATCAAACTAAGATAAAAAAAGGCAAACAACCGAGGTCAAATTGAAATCTTCTCTTGTTTTTGGATACCACTACAAATTTAACAATGCTAAAGAGAAGGTAACATCTTAGGTGGATTTATGTGTGTTCTTTAAGCCGCTTTTAGGTAGCTTTCTTTGTCAAGCCGAGAAATTAAGTCATGATCTGCAATGCTCTAACGAGGTAAAAGAGGACCAATCATGAAGCCGTATGCCCAATCTATGCAGCCGATGAAAAAATGCTTTACTTTTTCAAAACCTAATTAATCATTTACGACCTTGCAATTAGATTCTTCGTGGACGACATACCGATCCGCCGCTACGCGCGAAAGATGGAGGCGACGTTCCCGGATCGCGAGATGTGGATGTACGGGTCGATTTGGGACGCATCGTCGTGGGCGACGGAGAACGGCAAGTACAGAGCCGACTACCGGTTCGCGCCCTTCGTCTCGCGGTTCGCCGGCTTCAAGATAGGGCCGGTGCAGCCGTCGCCTTCCGGCGGCGGGTTAAGCCCTGCGCAGTACGCGGCGATGCAGTGGGCGCAGAGGGGGTATATAGTTTACGACTACTGCCAGGACTACACGAGGGATCACTCTCTCACGCCCGAATGCTGAAAGCTCGCAAAATGAATGGCTGTTGACGACTTGACGTGGTATTGCACTATTGCTTTTGCCTTTTGCCTTCTGCCTTTTGCCTTTTGAGCCGTGGCCGGTCCGGTCCGCCTTGGTTGCATGTTTGTCGTAATAAAAGGATGAGCCACCCTTTGCTGTGGTTGAGCGGCCTACAGAAGTTCCTGGAATTGTTAGGTCTGTTTAATAGCTTTATAATTATATTGTGTTGTATTGTACTGTATTATGAAAATTTATAAGATATTTAATTAATAATTTTTTAATTATTATTAAAATATAAAATAATAAATAAATATTATTTTAAAATAATAAGTATATTTTATTTTTTTAGTATTAAAATTTTAATTATTTAAAATAATAATACTTAAAATTTTAAATAAAATTATATAAATTATTTTTTTATAAGCAGAAGTTGTAAAAATATTAAATTGTAGTTTTATCAAATTTTATTTTTTTTACTGTTTATTTTTTTAGTTTTTATTACTAAATAATTTTTTAATTATTTTCTACTTAAAGTACTTAAAATTAGCTTAAAAGCGAGGCCAAACAAGCCCCGTTTTAAGCTAAATTAGGATCCTTCTCCACAAGCCAAGTGAAGGGTCCCTTCACAGGCCAAATGCTCATTAGGTCCGCTATTAATAGTTTTATAATTGTGTTAAACTGTATTATACTATATTATGCTAAACTCTCAAAATTTATAAAATATTTGATAAATAATTTTTTAACTGCTGTCAAATTATAAAATAATAACTAAATAAATTATTTAAAATAATTATATATATTCTTTTTATTATTAAAAATTTATATTATTTAAAATAATAATAGTTAAAAAATTAATTAAAATCATATAAATTATTTTTTTAGAAAAAATATAAACAGTAAAAATATTAAATTGTACCTTTCTTATATTCTATTTTTTTATTAATTTTTTTTTTTTACTTTTTTTTATCAAACATATTTTTTGATAGCTTTTTGTTTAAAAACCTGCTTAAAAATAGCTTTAAAGCGGGGCTAAATAAAGCTACTGTTTTTTTTAAGTAGTCCAGGATCCCATTTTTTATTCGATATCTCAATTAACCCAATTATAAAAATCTAACCCAAGTCAAACGTTCCATTACATATCATATTGACTTAACCAATTACTGGGAAGCAAGCAAGCTTAAGAATCAAGCCTAATCAAATTAATTAGGTGAATATTACTTTTAATATTACTTAAGAATCAGGCCTAATCAAAAAAAAAACCAAGAGTAATGAATGGCGAGTTGTCATATGTGATAAAAATACGATAATACTGATGCAATTCTGGATTTAAGATTCACATTTTTATCTAATCTAAAATCTCTATCATAATCATAAGTGGTTAAGCCAAATTGTAGAACCTTTCTCTTGTTAATATTTATAATAGGAGATGCATGATTATACTTAGTTGATCCAGTGGTTAGCTCAAGTGTGATAGCAAGAAAATAAAATAAAATAAATAAATAAAAAGAAAATGTCTCAGCTGCGGCTGCATTTCCGGAGTTCTTGGAACAGCCGACACCGGAAAATTGCAGAATCAACGAATTAAAATTCCACAGCAGGCGTTGAAAAGTTGCAGATCACACAGCAATCCGACATGATCCTGCCAATGACGCTCCCTTCCTCAATCTCAACCCCCCTGCTCTGCCTGTTCCAAAGATGCAGGGCGTAGCTCCGCGCCCGGATCCAACCGAGATTTTCCGCTATCCACCGCCGCTGACTCTCGTTTCCCGGCCCCGCGAACAGCGTCGCTATCTTCTTCCATCCCACCGGATAAAACGCCGCCGGAGGCAGCGCGGTGAACCCGTAACCTGCCCTCCCTGCCAACCGCGCTGCCACCCGCGACACGAGGTACGGCCCGTTGTGGCCCCACTTGCTGCCGTCGAAAGTCAGCGCGAACTCTCGCATGAACTCGTACAGCAGGGGGTGCCTCCTGTCGAATACCATCACGGCGTTGTTGAGCCGGGTCCAGTTCCCCGTGCCGGCGTCCACGGCCTGCGCTCCGATGGCGTTCCGGAGCCCGGTGAAGCTTCTGAGAACGATGACGTCGGTGTCGAGGTAGGTGCCGCCGTACCTGTAGAGGACCGCGAGGCGGAGCAGGTTGGAGAGGTTCTGGCCGAGGGCAACGTCACCGGGGTCGACCTCCCCACGTCGGAGCCGCTCGAACCAGCGCGCCGCAGGCGTGGTATGGAGGATGCGGGCGAAGTTGGGAGAGAGCGCCGCCACGCGAAATCCGCGGTCGGAGAAGGGCTTGAGGAGCAGAGCGCCGTGGGGAGAGTCCATGGTGTTGGAAACGATGAGCAAGCACGCGTTTCGGTGGGAGTTGAACAAGCTCTCGATGCAGAACAACTCGCGCGGCCCGAAGGAGTCGAGGGAGGAGATCCAGACCATAAAGAACCGATCTTTGCAGGGAGGCGCCAACCGATTCCCGCGGAAGAACTCGGCTGCGCGCTCAGAGAAGCGCCAGGAGTGTTCGTTGGGCTTCAGCGCCTTGACGAGCGCCCTGCTCCTCTGCTTTCTCGTGCTGGGAACAGAAACAGGGGAGCGCGGCGGCGGATGGCTGCTGGCGGAGGCGGCGGAAAGGCGTGAGCTTCCCTGGGGGGTCAGATGGGGCAGCTGGGAATTTTCGCTGAGAGTGCGAAAAGGCAGCGCCTTGGGGATCGGGGCAACGGAGGGACGGGAGGGGCGGTCTCGCAGGACGATACAGAGCACGGTGCGACAGTTGCACTCGAGGAACGGGAGGAGGAGCAGAAGAGCGGAGGCGAACGGGAGGAGGAAGAGGAGCAGGAGAGGAAGAGACCGCTTTCGCCTCTGCATTGTTGCCGCTCAATATACCTGCTGCTTCCTCTTCGATGGCCAGCCTGCTTCACCTTCCAGTGACAAACAAGTTTGGTTTATATCTTCGGAAGCGCCGAAGCGCCTTCTCGTGCGGGGCGTGGAGTCCCTTTTTAGTTGTAGCCCCCGGGCTTGTTAATTATTTACTTATGGATGCACACAATTTCGGGGAATGTATCTGGCGGTCGGAGGAGAATGATCGTGGTAAAATGGAACGAGGGGAAGGGCGTAAACGCAAAGTTACGCATGGATCGATGGCGTGCGCTACCGACGTCTCTCACGGAAAGGGTGGAGAGACTAGAGGAGGAGTACTCTATAAATCAATAGAACTGAATTGTTTATATTTCTGAATATGCGAATCTTAAAATAAATATTACATCAGCATTATTTTAAAATTCATATATTATAAAAAATAAACGGTTCTAATTTGTCTTGCCTAAAATTCACACATTATGATATTATTTTTTTCTCTTCTATGTCAAATGACAGTAGATTAAACCCTAGTGTAGTTAAAAATAAGGCACGATTTTCTTCATTTTTTATTCAATGTGATTTAACGCGGATCCCAAAAAAACACTTGGTCAAAGCCCCCCCAAAAAAGAATTGATCATTAATTTGGGTTCGGACTTAATTAAGCACGCGATGCCAGCTCACAATTGAGTACGGTCATGGCTAGTCGACTCACATTCCAATGAACGTGAGTTCTAAAACGTGGACCCCACCCATACGACTATACATTAGAGAATCTTCTCGCCTCTTCTAATTCTTCTCTCGATATTTTTGTTCGTTGTTTGTATGATCCAATCTAAGCATTGGAGGAGAAGTTGTTGGACTTAGATCCTTGTGTCCTGTTCTTGCAATCACGCCGCACACGCACCATCAAGTCAACGACCCAACACTATATATCCGTGTCGAATTGGAATCTATGTGTCACGTGTTCTTGTGCTAGCGATCTGATATTAGATTCAAAAATTAAAGCTTATTTTCTCTTTAATCTTCATGAGTTGTTTTGCTGGTACAGGCAAAGTTAAGTAGGGCGGAATTTGATATGCGTTTTCGTTTTCTCAAGAAGATGAATAAGAAAAAATGGGTGGCTTAAATATATAATCTTAGGCTATGTTATTTTGAAGAAATTCATAGTTGATAGAAAGGAGTGTAAAATGAAACAGATAAATTTTGCTATTAGATTCAATATGTTTTTTTATTTTCGTTGTGGAATTCGTCCGAAGAAACAAAGATAGTATTGATGATAAGTATTACAAATTTTTTAGTAAAGTATATCGTGTGTTGTAATTTTGATGATAGATCATGCCATAGATTAGCCATGCATTTATTTTATTGATAAAGAGAGTAATAATGTGCTAAGTGGAATGTATAAAATAATTTTTACAAAAAAGCTTGTATATAATTTTATTTTGCAAAGGCTAAATACTCTTAGGTGATGAATAGCAAAATAGTACCCTAAGAAAAGGATGAAAAGAATTTCACCGAGGAGTAAAATAGAACAAGAAACTAGGAGCTCTCAAGCAAAGCGGTGAAAGAGAATGTGATTTCTTAAATTTTTTGTGTTCTTCGCTAACTTCGTAAAAAATTTGATATGTTGACATATTCTAATTCTTTTTTAGAAACTTGCCCATTTCAATTTTTTTTTTATTTTGTACCAAATGGCACTATGCCTTTATAAATTAAATTTTGTATTTAATTAGACTTAGCAAAATTTGACACGATCCGCTAATTGAATCCGACTCGACAAGAAGTTAGGCGGATTCGGGTCAATCGTAATCATGTTTGGGTCATAAAACAGGTCAATCCATTTATGACCCAAAAATAATCAGGGCGTATCGAGTTGTAAACGGGTTGATCTGCTTAATCCGATTATAATATATGTTTATATATAGGCTCAACTAATTCTTATTGCTAGCCCATAAGTTCAAATATCTTCTAATTATCTTTTAACCTAGATTTTGGCCCCCTCATAAAGTCAAATTTTCATTAATTTTAATATAATTTTTATTAATTTATTATTTATATTTAAAATATGAATGATAAATGGGTTGATCCGATTATATTCGAGTCGTGTTTAGGTTACACAATTTGACCAAATTAATTAAACGGGTTGTATTCGGATTAGTTTAATCGGATCAAAAGCTACAGCTGACACGATCATTTTATGATCCGCTGATCCGAATTGCCGGATCTTATTTTAATAATTTTTTATGAAGTAAGATTTAATATTATTTTTTAAAAAAATAAAGGGAAAATAAAGGTTTTATTGTTTTTCGGCTTTGCCTTCCATGCGCAAGGCTTCCGCAAGGATCGCGTCCGGCCCGCCGCAGCGGCCACAACCTCCTCAGCCCTAATTAATTCGTCGCCAATATCAACAACGAGGACGAAGAACAATATTAGGATCCCGAATTGAATCTAATCGAAGTCTGCAGAGGAAGAAGAAGAAGAGATGAAGTTTCAGATCGATGAAGTGACGGTGTACTTCCCCTACGAGCACATCTACCCGGAGCAGTACGAGTACATGGTAGAGCTCAAGCGTGCGCTTGACGCCCGCGGCCACTGCCTCCTCGAGATGCCCACCGGCACCGGCAAGACGGTCGCCCTCCTCTCCCTCATAACAAGCTATTCCCTCGCCCGCCCCGCCGACCGACGCCTCAAGCTCATCTACTGTACCCGCACCGTCCACGAGATGGAGAAGACCCTAGCCGAGCTCCGCCTCCTCGTTTCCCACCTCCCCCCGGACCTCGGCCGCTCCCTTCTTGCCCTTGGCCTCTCGTCCCGCAAGAACCTTTGCATCAACCCCGCCGCCCTCTCCGCCGCCAACCGGGACTCTGTCGACTCCGCCTGCCGCGGCCTTACAGCCAGCTGGGTCCGGGATGCTGCCGCCGTGGACCCCTCCGTTGCCACCTGCGACTTCTTCGAGGCTTTTGACCGCGCTTCCTCCTCGTCCAACGGCTCCGTCTTGCTCCCTCCCGGTGTTTACACGCTCCAGGATCTCCGGGCCTTCGGCAGGGAAAGGGGCTGGTGCCCCTATTTTTTAGCACGGCAGACGATCCGCCACGCCAACGTGGTGGTCTACAGCTACCAATACTTGCTTGACCCTAAAGTTGCCAGCATCATCTCCAAGGAGATGCAGAAGGAGTCCGTCGTCGTGTTCGACGAGGCGCACAACATCGACAATGTTTGCATCGAGGCTCTTAGTGTTAGTGTTCGGCGGCAGACGCTGGACGGTGCAACCAGGAATCTCAACCGTATGGCCCAGGAGATCGATAGGTAATCCAAAGTGTTTTTGTTTTTTTTTTTTTTTTCTATTTTCCTTTCCTTCTGCCAAATATACCCTCCTGGTTTAAGTCATATTATGCCGATGGATTTCACTGAGCACCTCGATGGTTTAGTTGGGAGACGAATGCAAGTTTCTCAATGTTTAAAATTGGATTCCGCATGTCATAGCAGGAGAAAAGATTAACCTTATTCAAAACATTTTCTCTTTTTATTATCAAATGTTTCCCTTTTTGTTTTGTACATCATAGGAATATAGAGAATTGAATATAGCTTATTTAGTGTTGCTTGTAAGTCATAACTAGCATAACATTAGTTCTTACTAAATGATGCTTTTTGGAGACACTTTGTAGAGCATCTCCCTACCCACTTACTTTTGAATTAATGTTGTTCTGCTCTTTGAGCTCTCTTCCTCATTAGATTAGGCTTGGCTACCTGAACTCATTGTGCGCTAAGCCCCCCACTACTCCTTTTGGTATTGATGTTGTACCTCTCTCTTGTGGACAAATCTCTGTTCAACCTCTACAAATGAAATTCCTCTCTCCCTCCTTTTTGTTTTTTTCATCTCTAGCCATGGTGAACCCCTCTCTCCCTATTTTCTTTGTTGATATGGTCTTTCCCATCATTGATCCCTCTTTTGGCCAACTAATCTCACTTTGTTTCGTGTCTTTGATGGTGCCTCCCCCTTCCTTCATATTCCACTATGTGATTCCCTTTCTCATCTCCTCCTTCTCTCCACTTGTGAGTCCCCATCTGTTGTAGACCATCATCTTTTAACACCACCTTAGCTTGCTGTAGTGGCCTTACCTTTCTTCTGTCATCTATTACCCCTCTATCCTTTGTGTGAACCCCCATCTCCTTTTTGTTATTTTCACCAATTAATCATTTAGCTTTATGCCCTCGAAGCTCCCCCATGAAGCACACAACCTAGCTGTCTCAAAGTTCTAGGAGTTCAACTTAAGGCTCACATTAAGGAGTTACCATTGTCGAACACATCGATGTGCAAATTGTTTGCCATCACCATCCTCAATTTGCACATAATCTGTATTGGTCCAACTCTACTTGTAATTGCCCTAGCTACTAATATGGCCTAGTATCATATGTATAATAAATAGATGTCCATTGACCCTCCTACTTGGGTTCCTCATCTACACATCCATGCAACATTCTTTTTGTGTTGGTATAATTGACACATTTGGTATAATGTCTATATTCATTGATGTACTTTTGTTGTTTTTGTATCGTTGGTGAAGTGAAAGACTCATCAAACTAAAATAACTATACACTTAGGTGGAGTTGCCTTTTATCTCATAAACTCATTTATCATATGGGACCATTGAAGGAGCACCTTGCCTACCCCTCTTAGGTGCTTAACATGAATCAACTTCTATGACGTTTCGTTATGCCCATTATGGTCCTCTTGACCCAAAGTTTAGGCCCTTGTGAGCTCTTTTGTAAACCCCCCTCTTGACTCAATGGGATCCTTTGTGGCATGGTGGGATGTAGAGGAAGGTTTGTTGAATGCTGCTTGGAGGGAATTAATGACCCAACTTCAAGGACACATAGTTGAGTGATAGGTCCTCCAGATTGAATGTATCATTGATGCCCAAATTTGGCTTAGGTTAAGAATATGTGTTTTGCTTGCCTTTTGCTTGATAATATAAGAATCTATGCTTGTGCAACCTTTTTAAGGCATTAAGGGATTGCTTCTCGGGTCATAACCTCACCATCACTCTATCTCCCTTATAGAAGTTTCATGGCCTATGATGTTGATCTATTTCAATTTTGTAGATATTATTGCTTTAAGGAGATTTTGCACTTAATTTCATGGGTTTTGGGAACTAGTTTGGGATATAATCAATATTGGTACACTATGTCAGTATGATGGTACTAGTATGGATACGTGTTGGCACTTGGTACATCTAGTACATATTAATCTAACATTGGACTTGACCTAGATTTGAAATCTTGATTTCACCATGCAACTCATGGATGTATCTTGTAAGGATTAAACAAATAAATATTTGAGCAAAGATTAATATGTATATTGATTATTATAAAAAATATATATATTCCTAATGTAAATGGGCATCTTAATTAATACAATTGAATAATTATCTATTTTTATTTTGTTTCTCTTTGCACCTATTATATGCAACATCAAAGTACTATTATAGCCTAACTACCTAATCATGAGCCGCACTCACACACTCTTGTTCATTATATTTCTCAATCTCTTGTTCCCAACTCTATGCCTCTGTAAACAGTGGCGTTTTGCTCCATATTTTCATCCCTATATCAATTGCTAAATCATCATATTAACAACTTCTCTCAACATTTGTTGTTGTTGGAGTGTGCATACCCTAGCCAGTAGCCACAACCAACAACTATCTCTCTTGCAATAGTAATGACCCTTGCTACAATAACAACCCTGGTATGGACCTTGCACTTTATAGTGCATAACCAATTGAGCAATATTGTAGAAGCGACAACCATCTCTCTCACACTAATTGTATATCCCATAACAACCACATCTTGCAAAAAATATTAAAATACATTCTTCCCTCTATTTTTGTATCACCCCCTTTGTAGTGATGGCTTCTACAACATCTCCCATGCACTTCACTTCACACAGCCTTTGAGAAAAAATAAAGAAGCAAGGAATATATCTCCCTTGCCAAATGGCATCTCATGTAGTGACTTTGTTCCCCATAGTGATAATGACTCTTACGTGGACTTTATGAATTTTGTAGTGTGATAAGCAACAACTGTTTTCCCCTTGAGCTATCATGTCTCTTGTGATGACCATATCACTTGAAAGAATCTCACTACATGTTCTTCCCTATATTTGTAATCATCTTCTCCCATGTAGTGGATTCGCCCAGTTGCCTTAATGGTTGCAACTAGTTTACCAACAACATATTTCCTCACAAGGAATAAAAAACCAGTATGTACTGGTTTGAGATAGTACTGATATCACTGTAATGTCAATATGTCCGGTACCATTGTAGCTCAGTATCAGTACGTCCAATATATATCAGTCCGAGATGGTACTGCTACATTGATGCAGACTTCAAACCTTGTCTCCACATCCTTCTAGTTTTGGACTTTTGTCCTCTTTCCCTTTGGTGTCCCCTTAGCAGCTGGGCGTGCACACTACACAACAATTGACCCTCCCTCCACCTACTTCAAAAGATTACCTCACAACTACTTGAACAACAATGATGTGAGCTGTACATATTGACTTGATCATCATTAAGCTAATGTTCACAAGTAATGATCAAGGAAGCTCAAACTTAACTTGTTAGAATCAGGAACATTTTGGTGGAGGAGACTAATGGAGTTAATTAATTAATATGTTAATGCTATCTATTTGATTAGTATAATTATAAATACTATGGTCCTTATTAATTGAATGTTAGTGTTGAGTAGGTGCATGTTTATATGTGATTATTATGTGTTGTAAAATTGTACATAAATGCTTAAGTATTGTAATAGCTAGGTTTTTGGTATGGATTGACTAATATCTTAACGTTTAGTTATCTGCTCCTTAGAAAAGTAAGGTTTTCTTCTCTCCTTTATTATCCCTTGCTATGGTCAAACTATTTTGATTGGGCTTTGACAAGGGAGACTATCCTTAAAAGTCCAATAATTTCAAAGGTTGAAAAATGTTCTAGCATGATTGGAAATGCTTATAAGTCGAGCTAGGTCAAAATAGTCAATGGGAATTAATAGGTCAACTTGGAGTATTAAAAATTGATTTGTACGGCCTAAATCAGGCAGTATATATGGGTTTGGCTTTGTCCCGATATTGGTACCAGGTCATTAATGTGTCTATATATAAATATAATATTTTAATAGTACTAATGGGTGTTGTCGGTATTGTATGTCAGTACATACCAATCCGACAGGACCAGAATGGTACTTAAAAACTTGGGTTAACCACAATAAAGATAAGTCAACTCTAGGTCAGGTAGGAAATTTATAATACTCAATCTCTAACTAACATTGGGTTTATCTCCCATGTGAGTTACGATGAGATAATTCCTAGGTCAGGTAGGAAATTTATAATACTCAATCCCAATAAGGAATAAATTAGAAAACTACAAAGACTAGGATCGTAATCAATAAAACAAAGACAAAGGAGCTAACAAGAGTGAAGTTGTACAAAAGGCAAAGATAAGAGGATTCTACAGAAAGGATTCAAGAAAATTTTAAGGTGCCTACCCATGTCGACACCAAGAGTAGTTCAATGACCTTGGTTAGATCAAGTAATGGAGTGGAAGAGTTATGCTGTGTGCTAGGTGTCATGGACAGAGGGCAACTCATGAAGGACTTCATCTAGTGTAGTAAGATTTGTAGTTCTTGGAATTAACATTGGTGAGTCTAGGCCAAGTGTGGTCGAACCAAACTCTCCTGGTCATCCTCCCTTGTTTTAGGGAAAGGGAGTTTTATGATATAGTAAATGCATATTACCTACTAGCAAATAGTAAAATAATAAGGCCATGTTTGGTCCCAGAGTGGTGTTTAGTAAACTCTTTTGCGGTTGTTGCTGTCCAAGTACTGTAACAAGGTTGTTGCTAATTTTATAATTAGTTTTAGCAACAAAGATGGACATATAACTTATATTTTAGAAATATAATTGGACATATAATTAATTTTATAAATTATATATCATGTATAATTTGTTTATAAAAAAACTTTAATGGCATATATAGGTAACAAATACAATGTTAACTAATTTGCGACATCATTAAACTTATGTATTTGACAAATAATAATTGCCAATCATAGCGGCTACATTGGTAACACGGTCTAATAATCATCTTCATCATTACCCACTTCTTTACATTCATTATCATTACTAGCAAACCATGCAATAGGCTCATCATCAATATCTGAAAATATCTTATTCAAAAGTGAAAGAGATAATACAAATAAATAACTTAACTATGGTCTGCTTGACATGCTAATTGATTCAAGTTTAAATTGAGCTCACATCTTAGTGTGGGTCAAGCTTGGGTCCAAACTAGCTCGGGTCGGCATGGACCCAATCTCACGGTGCGCTCGACGTGTGGGAAAAGTGAGTCACTTGGTTGTGATACGCATGAGCTGCCAAGGTGAGTGGCAAGCAGCAAGGGAGGAAACTCGAGAGGAGGAGTGGACATGTGGGGGTGGGGGGGGGAGGAGTGCCAAACGGAGCTCATGATGAACATCACACTCGCACATGAACATGGGGCGGGGGAAAGGGAAGGGGAGTGGAGTGCCAAACGGAGCTCATGATGAACATCACACTCACACATGAACATGACACATGTTTATAGCACCGGCATCATATTGAAATTTGCGTGCAAATGGGGCCTAAGTAGTTTAATACAAATGCCTTGGCTGTTAGAGTTTTGTTCTTACACTAGGTTGATGAAGTGAAAGGTTCACCAAACCAAAATGATTCTCCACTTTGGTGGGATTATCTTTTACCTCAAACTATGGGTCATCTCCTATCTTACCTATGTGGAGCTATTGGAGGAGCATCTTGCCTAAGCTTCTTGGGTGCTTAGTGTGGATGTTCAATGGTGGACTTTTCACTTCAGTTGTGATATTTTGTGGATTATGATATTTGGTGTATCTTGTAATCTTTTTTGTTTGTTGTGTGGGTTCTTATGTGTTTTATGGATGTGGATTAAAATATTTATGAATTTTGTAAGTAATAGGTTGTCTGTATAGACACTGATGAGGTTAATATGTATGTAGGACTTTCTTCAGCAAAAAAAATAAAATACCTTTACATTATATTTAAAAACATAGTTGTTTTTGTACATCTCCAATAAAGAAACTTCATTTTGTTCGTTGGTGATGTTTTAAGCTTCTCCTACTTGCAAATGTTCTGGAATGAGCAGTGTGGTAACACTTTTAAAACCGTTGCCTCTTTAAAAGTTACGCTTCTAAAGGTGCTGCCAGTTATAATTAGAAACAACTTAAGCTTCTCTGGTTGGGTTAAAAAGCATCTTCAATAAGCTACTTTCCAATAGTAGTAATTCCTTCTTCCCTAACCACTGCCTTTCTTGTGTCTCTTTTTTGGCTGTTATGTCAAATTTATGGCCACATAAATGAACTTATTATCATAGTTTCTAATTGATTTACTTGATGGATTTGTTGTTTTTATGTGGTTCATCTTAGTTGCCCGCATAGGCCATTTTTCTTGTATGATGATAACTGAAAACAACATTTATTGCTATAATGTTCATGTAGGTTATTGGTTTTGTTGATTGATTTCTTAACCTTAGCAAGTACGGTGAGGATGCTGGTTCTTGTTTTACAATCCTTCATATGGTTCTGCTGTTGATTTAAGATTTCTAAATAAAAATTGTTGGTCAACTACATTTAGTTAAAATAACATATGATATATCAAATAATTACTAAATATAATGTACACTCGATTTGGTAGGAAGGTTCAAGGCTACAGATGCTACCAGACTGCGGGCTGAATACAACCGTCTTGTGGAAGGCTTAGCGCAAAGAGGAAATTTGGCTAGTACGTATCATCTTACATTTTAATTTCAGCTTACTTTTTAACATATACTATTTGTTGATGGTGACAATTAATGTTTTTTCCTGAAGTCACTGATGCCTGGCTTGCAAATCCTGCCTTACCTGATGACATCTTGAAGGAGGCTGTGCCCGGAAATATCAGGAGAGCTGAGCATTTCCTCGCTGTATTGAGAAGACTCGTGCAATACCTGAAAAGTCGTTTAGAAACTGAAAATGTTGAAACAGAAGGACCTGTTGCCTTTGTTGCCTCAGTGAATTCCCAAGCTGGAATAGATCAGAAAATGCTTAGATTCTGCTATGACCGCCTACACTCTCTCATGCTTACACTGGAAATAACTGACACTGATGATTTCCTACACATTCAAACTGTTTGCGACTTTGCAACATTAGTTGGAACATATACACGGGGCTTTTCAGTAATAATTGAACCCTTCGATGAACGAATGCCTCATATACCTGATCCTATATTGCAGGTGACCAGTGCTCTGGCTTCTGTTTTTCTCATGTAATATCTAGCAAGTTTTAGTATATTCAATAATTATTTTATTGGAAATGCAGCTCAGCTGTCATGATGCTTCTCTTTCCGTAAAGCCAGTCTTTGATCGCTTTCAGTCAGTCGTAATTACTTCTGGAACTCTCAGCCCTATTGATCTCTATCCTCGTCTTTTGAATTTCAATCCAGTCATAAGTCGAAGTTTTACAATGTCTTTGACAAGGGATTGCATATGCCCTATGGTTTTGACACGTGGAAGGTATAACTTCGATATCCTGATATTTTTCTGTGCTGATGTCATAGTTGAGTTTGATGTTGTTAATTACGCTTGGTCATTAGGTCTGATTTGGCAGTTTTTGCAACTGCAAAAAATCTGCTGTGAAAAAGTCACTGAGGTAGTTTTTAAAATGTTAATAATGTGCTGGATAAAATTGCAGAGAAGACATGCTTTTCATAACTGTAATGTTTTATAAAACTATCAATTAGTGTCGACAAATGATCCAAATAGACATAAGTTGTTGATAATAAGGTTTGGGGTTGTCTTCATAGGTTACTTGCCTATAAAAGAAAAGACATAATATTCATAACTATTCTTTAACTTTTATGTTTTATTGTAATATTACTAGATAAATTAATCTAATTAGTGCTAAACAAAAATATAATTATATGAAAACTGTGTTTAAATAAATAATAAGTTTAAATTAATATTAATACAATAGAAAAAAAATGTGTTTATTATAAATAATAAACTATATTATTTATGTTCAATAATCAAATATTTATTTTATTTAAAATTAGTAAGAAGATTTAAAATATAATATAGTTTTAATAAGATAAATATATTGGATGAGAATGTTAAAGGATAAAAGATTTGTGGTTTGTGTGTGTATAATGGTGGTGGTAAAAAATAGATTAAACGTGAGCTTCTATATAATGAAGGGTGTATTTGTCTTGTCATGTTGAAGAGTGCTTTGGTTTGTTCAAAGCCTAATTCTACTCTTCCTGACTTTCAGCTCCATTCGCATGTATTTATTGGTTTTCTGCAGCAGTTCTCTTCTTCCGCTTAAAATCATTCTCACTACATTATACTTTTGTTTTGGCATATATCATTTTTGTGAGTATGCGTTAAGTGTCCAAACTGATTTTTTTTATTGAAAGTTGGTGGCAAATCCACCTCAGGAATTGATTTATTGTGTTGCAGTGATCAGCTACCTGTAAGTACAAAGTTTGACATGCGAAGTGATCCTGGTGTTGTGAGAAATTATGGCCGTCTTTTGCTAGAAATGGTCGCTGCAGTTCCAGATGGTATTGTTTGTTTTTTTGTCAGTTACTCCTATATGGATGGCATAGTTAACAGCTGGAACGAAATGGGAATTTTGCAGGTGATGTTTAATTATTTTATAGAGAACAACTGTACTAAATATTTTGCCTAATGAGAGTCTTCTGCAGGATGTAATGCAACATAAACTAGTTTTCATCGAAACACAAGATGTTGTGGAGACTACATTGGCTCTCGATAACTATCGGAGGGCATGTGACTGTGGGCGTGGGGCTGTCTTTTTTTCTGTTGCCAGGTATCATACATATCGCCATTTCTCAGTTTCTCTTACAGGCAGTTGGCAACCATTCATTACTTAGACATAATGCAGTTATGTTTTATTCCATCAAGAATTGTACTAATATGCAGACGAAGCGACAAGCGGCTCCATATGGGGGATAGAACAACCTAATCTTGTCCCTAAAGGAAGATTCTTTGAAGGCTTTATGAGCTTAAACATATCATATGCAATTCGGCATTCATTTCTTTAATGGTTTGAGCAAATGGGAAAGTTGTAGGATAAATAAAGCACCGCACATGGTCGGGTTATCTGTGATTGCAAAAGCCTTAATTATGAAAGTATATCACCAATTACTTGGATAATATGAGGCAGACTCTATCGGTCTATCTATTCTGTATAGAAACTGAACAAATTAAATTGTAACTGTGTAGAACTGTAGAAATCATGTTAGATTTTGAATGTTATGTGGCCAAAATCTCATATTTTTGTGGAAGCTTCAAGTTTCGGAATCAGTATTGCTAGAACTTTCTGCTCTAATTGAAACATTTCGGGGTCTGTTTTTTTTTTTTCCTTATGTATGAATTGCATTCTTGTAATACTATTTTATGTGTTGACTAGCTTGATAAATATCAAGAATCCTCTTTTCTCATCATTGCAGGGGTAAAGTTGCTGAAGGCATAGACTTTGATCGACACTATGGCAGACTTGTTATCATGTTTGGGGTTCCTTTCCAGTATACACTTAGCAGGTAATGGTTAGGTTAACGGTCATGTCATTACTTGATATGACCTTACTTGATATGACCATACTGAACAAGCCTGATCTCATGACTAGATGATTATATTGGCCTGTTAAGTTCAACATATTGGCATTAAGGAAATCTAAATCACCCTTAATGTGGGGTAACAGGTTTCTTGATTGGTTTATGCTAGATCACTAGGGTGCTATTCATAATTTCATAACATTTCAAAGATTGATTGGTGGTTATTGACAAAATGATAAAATACATCTCATTAGGTTTTTTGAATGTTGTCAAGAGCATGTCTCTTACCCCTGAGTGGCTTTTATGTTTCTTGGTATGATGAACACACTGAGACATCTGCAGCAAGAAAAGAACCAAATAATATCCTTCTATTCTTGTTCAAACTCATCGGCTTTTATCTTTTAGTGTAATATGACATATTGAATGTGACCTATAATTATTGATTTGTGTTTTTTATGAAATAAATATATTTAAATCTTAGTTAACTACACACCGTTGCTTTTTTTCCTCTTCTGCAGGATTTTGCTCGCTAGATTAGAGTATTTACGGGAGACGTTTCAGATAAAAGAGGGTGACTTTCTCACTTTTGATGCATTGGTACGTTAAGCCTGGTCCTTTCCGCAGTTATATTGTAATTGGCTCTTGAACAACCATAATATATATAGTTTACGTTTACAGAGGCAAGCTGCACAATGTGTTGGCAGAGTAATTCGTTCTAAAGCAGATTATGGGATGATGATATTTGCTGACAAAAGGTATGATATCTTGTTGCCTCTCTGGTTATATAGGGTAGAAGAGTGAAGGAGACAGATGAACACTAAAATGAAAGAAATATTTTTAGTTGATCGAATAAGAATTTTAAACCAAACAGCGGATATTGCTCTTGTAAGTTAACCGTCATGTATTTCATGTGTGCAATCAAACAAACTTAAGTCATACCTACTTATTGGTCACACTAACCTTTTAGCATAGTTTTAGGTTGAACTAGTGTGTAAGGTACAGCCCAGTATGGACTAAGATTAAAATCCTTGCCTCCTAATATGTTAACAGCTTCATTGGAGCAAGTTTGTATTGTATTGGATGCTGAAACTACTGTAATACTCTTGGTAACTTGAGCTTTATTTGCACAATTAACGGAATCCATAGTGCTTGAGAGGTAATTATGGCTCAAACCAAATTGAGATAAGAGGAATTTATGAAATAAGATTAAGATTTCCCATGCCTTTCTACTCACAATATGATCTTCTTAACATACGGAGCTATGTTTCTACATCTTGACTCAATAGAGCCTGAAATATGCTGATTTGATATTATCTGTGACACCGTACATCCAGCGACCTGTTTGTTTCTGACATTCATTGCCACTGTGTACTTTTGGAGGTCTTTCCACTTTAGTTTTGTATCGCTGTGCACTAATGTACATACTCATGCGTTGGGGAACCTTTGTTTTGAGAATCAAGATAACCCATAGTGATACTTACACGTCATGGCAGTTTGCTTCATGCTATGGCTTCGTCAATGTGTAAATTCTCAAATATTTTGTATTTATTTGTTTGCCTCATTTTCATGGTGAGAAAAGATCTCCAGGAAATTGAGGCGGCTTGGTATAAGAACTATCCGAGTATCATGTTTCAAGATAAGCATTTATACTCACTGTTTCAATTATGATCTTTGTTTCTAAGTAGTCCATCAAATGTACATTTGTTTTGTGCCTTTGCAGAACTAGATCAATATCTCTGATGTTTTCTTATACAGATATACTCGTCATGATAAACGCTCAAAATTGCCTAGCTGGATACTGTCGCATTTACGCGATGCACATCTTAACCTCAGCACCGACATGGCTTTGCACATAGCGCGAGAGGTTTGTTACTGACCTCGACTTACTTTTGAAGCTCTTAAAACTGTATACATATGCACAGGTTGAAAATGATTACCTCTATTACAATGCTTGTGCTTATGCCTTCCTAAGACAAATTCTGATTGATTCAGGCGTAGAAACTTCTTGTTGTTGTGTTGTGTTTGTGAACTTTTAGATCGTTTTCTGGAATTCTTGCTCTACTCCTGCAGTTTTCTATCAGACATCTATAAGCTATAATAGGAAAGCCTTCGATTGTATTTGCCAGTGGATCAGACGATATCACGGATAGCATAATCTACAAGAAAAATATGGTCTTAGTCATGCATCTATTATTAAATATCTTCCCTCTCTTTGCCTTGCGAGATTCAGGACTACCATTCAGATTTTTAAAATAGGTCCGTACCGGTGGCAAGCCATAGATGCCTCATGCTTACTATCTAATTATCTGCAGTACCTCAAAGATTACTCATATAATTAAAATAGAAAAAATTACGTAAGAATCTAAAGTGACTTGCATATGGACTTGCCCTGACACAATTAGCACAACTTTTTATATATGTGAATATATACTATGTGTGTGTGATAATTATATCTATAAATAGATAACTTATATTGCATAAACAAGATAGGCAGCCCAATCCATTTGTCCCAACTAAAAAAATTTCTGATTATAATGGTCAAAGTCAAATATTCTGAGTCAAAATCTGCAAATCTTTATGTCGTACTGTGTTATGTAAATTGGGTTCGGTGGAATTTTGCCTGTCTAGAGATGTAATTGAATGCGCTAGATAATTTTATGATAATTGCAGAGATACGCAGAGATTTGACGATTTCAAGTAGTTCAAGGTTATACCTCTTTGTTTGAGAGATCCTAAATCATTGGAAGGGAGCATGATTTATGTAGGCTAGAGCTGATATATTGCCCACTATGTAATTTTACATCTGGCATCCTAATTAGAGTAACTTACAAATCTTTTTTTCCTTTTATAATTAAAAATATTGCTTTAATGAATGAAATCGGTTTCGTACACCTCTCATTTATTTACTAATCCTACCTTCTTTTGTTTCTAATGTAGTTCAGCTACCCATTCCCGTCCTTTTCCAATTCCCTAGTCCTGTATCAAACCAGCTGCTCTTCCGGTTAAGATTAATACAAGCAGCTGGCAAGTATTATTTGATTCTTTTTATGGAGCATCTAATCATTGCTCATTAGGTTAGGTGAGAAACCATTTGTTACTATTATCTTTGAGCAATTTGGACGATTCTGGGCTGCAATATGAAAGAAACCTTAATCGTTTGCTTGATATTGATTGAAGCTTTTTATAAATGCTTATGAAACTAGAAAAGTTACTTTGTGACTTAAATCCTGAGTGATTTACGGCTTTAAGTTTGCATTTCACAAAAATAGTTGTTTCCTCCTAGTTGCTAGTAAAAGGTGGATCCTGCTTTATATGAAAAATTGTATTCAGTAATCAATCTATCTGATTCAATTATCATAGACCAACAATCTCATAGTGATGAATTTTATCTTTGTTTTGGAAGTTCCTTCGAAGAATGGCTCAACCCTACGATAAAGCTGGCAGCGGTGCTAAGAAAACTCTCTTGTCACAAGCAGATGTAGAAAGGATGTCACGTGGCGCCATGCAAATGTTCTGAGTTTGCGACGACGTCTGAAGGTTTTCGGAGTCAGCTTTTTCAAGGCCTGCAGAAATTTTGTACGCCAAATTTCCTTTTCGTCGAATGAATGTACACTGATACTTTGTATTTTTCTATTTAAAGTAAGGTTAGCAATATGTAAAGATTAGGATATTATCTGATCCGACTCCCATGATGAGCAGTGTATCTGATCCGGGCGTTTGCCTCAGGATCTCGGTGGCTCCTGAATCTCCTTCGTATTAACAGTTCCTGTAAATAAGCGTTTTATAAGGTAAACTAATTCGCTTTTCCATAAAAAGAATCCTGCCCGTACATCCTTTGCTGCAGGTAAAATCCAATACTCGTCTGGATTTCCTCGGGCATCCGAGAAGGGGGCAATCTACCTTGGAAGAAGGTTGAAGTAGGACGGGAGGGTGATCAAAACTTGACAGTAAATTGCTAAAATGTTATGTAACATGTTAGTTAGAATATAATCTTATTATAATATTACCAACTGAACAGTGTCCAGTGTCCAGTGAAATTAAGACATCATCAGTCATAAAAATATTATGATTATTTCATTTATGATAATAAATTCATTTGCATTTATGATAATAGATTCATTTGCTCCTAGTAGTAGATTGAACACAAGTTAGAATACATTATGCTGTAGTCCAATGATAATATTTCTTTATTTTTATGTAAGACTATTTTAACAATGAGATTAATATAATATATTAATTTATTTTAGTATAGCTGTACATTTAGTCTTAATTAATTAAGGATCCAAGTGATCACTCTCACTGCATATGAGGGATAAATTTTATCTCCTATATAATTTTAGATGATGTTTGATAGTATTAAACAATACAACTAGTTATATAAAAATTAGTTGACCTTAAATCTGAGGGCTAAATATAGCAATATATCATAATAAGAATGCTTATGATGTTAATATAATAATTGATATAGTATTCTCATAGTGGGATAGTTTAGTACATTACTTCTCTAATAATACTCAATGTATCTATTTGATATCTCCTATCACATGACAACATCCTTATCATTAATTACTATACATATTAGTTTTAATATATTATTATTGTTATTCTAATCTACAATTATACTACACTATAGAAATTTAACAATAGTCATATCCTCCTTATAATATTACTATAATTACTTGTATTACATAGATGTCCAGCCGATATATAGCAATACAAATACTTTTTATAAAATATAAATAAACATAATAAAATATATTGTAAAACTTTTATTTAATTATTGGCATATAATTATAAGTCTAATGATTATTTAGTGAGATTAGGTTAGCCTAACTATACATACAATGTTTTAGGCTTTTGAAAGGATCTTAATTTTATGTGGTTAGCTTGATTTGATGGTTGGATAGCAAGATTGATAAAAGAAATACTTCAATCTAATATGACTTTAGTCGACTTCACATTGAATTCTCTAAAATGGAATAGATATGAGATATATATATATATATAATTTCAAAACTCACTCTGATCTAGTGCTCAAATATAAATCTATCGCGATAATTTAAATTGCTAAAATGCCACTATTAAAATATCATTTTTTTGTTTAATTGAATAAATATTAATTTATTATTTCAGGAATAGCATGCAAGTGAATATTTTTATGGATACACGATTGTTAGCAAGATCAGGTGTAGGGTATATTTTTTCAAACTCATCAAAATTTAAATCTGAACTTATGAGCATTTTGCATATTTGATGTAGAGATGATAATTTAAATTTTTTTTTTATTTAATTGGGTCTATCTAGGTTCTTGTTTACATATTCAAGTTATTGTATAACAGGATACTTGATTTGGGTCGGGTGAGGTATTATATTTTTATAATTGAGTTGGGTTCTGTCCAGGTGAGGTATTAGATTTTTATAATTGAGTCAAATTATAGTATAGAGTAAAAAAATAGATACCCAATCAGTCGCCATACCTTATTCGTTAAATGCATATATATATCATATTCCTATATCACAATTGTCATATCCTAACACTAAAAACTCAGCGATAATATTACTCTTAGGGTGCCATAATTTTTTTCTACTATAAAATTAAGACTGAACTAACCCTAAACATACAATTAGACTTAAATAACCTGTACATCAACATATATAACATATATATGACTATTATTAATTTACCACATATATTATCAAAAAGCCAAAAATTGAACTAATCTATAAACCAAAACATGGAACCAGTATTCATCATCACAAGTCTGTCAATCACAAATCGTTACAACATATATATATATATCCAAAACTAATATTACCATCACTATCTAACTAACCCACAACAAAATAAATTATTAGTAATTTTGCATTTCAAGTCTGTCAATCACTTGTCCTTGCTACACAAGTATTATTATTGTTCTAATTACACATTTTTTTTCTTTGTTCCTACTGTAGAGACTTCTAGAAGGAGTATTTTTGCATTTCAATTCACTATTACAAAATTACAATTCAGTCGTTAGCAAAAATCTGGGCTGAGATTTCAGTTTATGGGTCCATGGACCAGCCCTGTCGGTATGTATTGCAATTATGCTGATCAACGTTTAATGCTCGACGTCCATATGTGCAACAGTGCAAGCTGTACAACTTTGATTTGGCCTACGACATCGACTTGTGCCCAATGTCATGTCCTTGTTCAATGTGACAATCATCACTTATCAATAATTCTATGTAGACTTTATCGTACTCACTATTTCAAAGATTTATCGAATTTCGAATTCGTAGCATGCTGCCACATCTCAATTATGATCAGTTACATAATTGCAATGATATATTATTTTTATTATTTATTTTAATAATTATCAATATTACTAATTTTTATTGATAATTTGTATACATTAAGATAAATGATTTTGTAAATTTAGGTTTTTTTTTTCTTTACTTGATTCGCTGGTGCCATAAAAAATATGACTTCAAAAATTAGTAAATTTTGTTTGATAAATTCGGTAATCGGAATTACCGCTCACGGCTAGCTTAGGGTCGCCGTCCTTGAGATGTTCTCTGGATCTGCTGCGATGCTCAAGACATTGACAATCCCAATTACGCCAGCCTCGACAACGACTAGGGGTATGCATGATTTGATCAACGGTCAACTGTTAATCGAACCGTGCAGCAATTTTTTACCCCGAACCGAATCGAATAGTTCAGGGAATTTGAAAACCATTCATGACTAGCAATTTTGTAAATTTAGGGTTTTTTTTTTTCTTTACTCGATTCACTGATGCCATAAAAATATGACTTCAAAAATTAGTAAATTACTTTTGATAAATTCGAATTACCGCTCATGACTAGCTTAGCTTGTGTTTAATGGAGAGGAAAGGGGGAGGAAATGAAAAGAAAGATGAAGGGATAGTAAGATTAGATTATTTAATAGAATAGATGAAAATTGAGGAGAAAAAAAGTACATTATTTCTATCTCAAAATTGTGATGGAACCACAACTTGCCAATTTGTCACTCTAATCTCACCCTTCTCACATGTTTTTATTAGTATTTAATTAATATTATAATAATTAATAATATTTAATTATTTTTTATTAATGTTATAATATTTAATTAATAGTATAGTATTTAATAATATTTTTATAATTTTATAATATTTAAATAGATTAATTAGTTTTACCGTATTTAATAATATTTAATTAATTTTATAGTTTCTAATAATATTTACTTATTTTATAGTATTTAATAGTTGATTAATTAGTTTTATAATATTTAATAATATTAAATAATATTTATATAATATAAATATAAAAATAAAAAAAGTGATTATATCAATTTTTATTTTTTTCTAATTAAATATAATTAAAAAAATCTTTCTACTTTTTTTTTTCTTTTATTTTTTATTTTTTTCCTTTCAATGTTCTTTCTTTCCGATAAACACAGTCTTCGGGTCGCCGTCCTAGATGTCACGCCCCGGTCGGATCGGCCTAAAAACAACGCTTATCCGTTGTCTCAGAGCCGTCCGGCGGAACACCGGAACGTGATCGCGCTAGGGTTTCCGGACCGAATTTCGTCCCCAAATTCAAAACCCTAGTTCCCGCTCACTTTTTCTCCCAAATTATAAGTCTCACAAAAGAAACCCTAACCCTAATTTGAGAAATCGAGAAAAGAATCGAAAACCCCAAATTATACCTCAATCTGGATTTTGACCGAAGTCAAAATCAATCACCAAATTAAATCAATTTCACTGTTGAAACTCGCTGCCGAATCGCCCTTGCTGACGTCACGCTGACGTCATCCACCGATTAATTCCGTCGTCGCGAACTCGTTCTCCAGATCACGTCACGCTGACGTCGGCACGCGAAATCGATTTCGATTTCGAATTCGCGCCGCCAATTTTGACTTCTTGCTGCTGACGTCGGCTTGCGTCAGCCGCCAAATCGCCTCGAACCGAACGCCGCTCGTTCGCTTCGTCGTCGTCTTCGTCTCGCCGCGCGAACGTTCGCCGCGTTCGCGTTCGTTACCGTCGCCGCCCTCACAGTGTTCTCTCTTCTCTGTTCGCTGGTCGGAACCGCTCGCCGGTCGTCTCGCCTCGACGCTCATCGTCGCCGGCTCTCTCTCAAGCTCACCGCTTGGTAAAGGCTTTCGCCCTGGAGGGGCGTCCTCCCCGACCCGCCGGGAAAGCCGCTGTGCGTCGCGCGCTCCCCTTTGTGGTGTCGCCTCCGCGCACCCAAAACTCCGTCCTCTGCGTCTGGTTTTAAAGGGAAGGGAGACGCCTCCGTCTCCCTCTGAACCGCTCCAGCCGCCCTTTTCGGACTTCGTCGACTACTCGTCACGCGGCTGCATCTGTCGTCCGCGTCCGTCGCTGCAGCTCCGCGTCCTTCACGTGGAGTTCGTCGCTCGCCGAAGTTCTCGCGCCGTTGTCCGCTTTCCACGCGAAGACTCCGCTGCCCTGCATCTCTCGTGCGCCGAGTTCCGCGTCTTCCGCAACTGTCGCCGAAACCTCCGAAAACCTCGCCAGCTGTTTCCTCCGGAGTTGCACCGTCCACGCTCGTCGCCGACTCCTCGCTGCTCGCGAAGCTCGCGCCTGTCGTTCGATGCCGTGTTCGCACGCTGCAACGCGCACGCGTGGTTGCGATGCTCGCGTGATTTGCTTGGTCAACCTCCTCAGTTGACCGGGCTTCTTCTTATGGGCCTAGGTTTGGGTTGTCCACCGGGCCTTGGGCCGAACCGTCTGACCCAGGCCTGACAATACTCCTCCATCTGACTTGAACATCGTCCTCGATGTTCGTCTGTCGTTCTCCTGTCGTTGTCATCGGAGCTCGCTGCTCCAGGAAGAGGTCTCACATGCCTCTCTTCATCACGTGTCATAGTGCTTCGCCCAACTCAGTACTTATCAGGGTCACGTCCGTAACGCATCATCCACATAGATGCTCCGCTCAACCTGCAAGAACTGAGCTCACGTACTAGCGCACTGAATCTTCAGCACTCCGCCTGACTTGGCACGACTGGGTTCACACCATACCGTATTGTCCAACCCCTCGTGCCCCAGTCTACGTCGTAGCGCGCTGGAATTGCTCCTGCTGAGCACTTGCGTCTGCTCCATCTCGGATCTCTTTGATCCACCATGCTGTTGGATCACTTTAAGCTCTGAAAACAGTGCTTATCTGCTTCCTAGAGCCGTCCGGCGGAACACCGGAACGTGATCGCGCTAGGGTTTCCGGACTGAATTTCATCCCCAAATTCAAAACCCTAGTTCCCGCTCACTTTTTCTCCCAAATTACAAGTCTCACAAAAGAAACCCTAACCCTAATTTGAGAAATCGAGAAAAGAATCGAAAACCACAAATTATACCTCAATCTGGATTTTGACCGAAGTCAAAATCAATCACCAAATTAAATCAATTTCACTGTTGAAACTCGCTGCCGAATCGCCCTTGCTGACGTCACGCTGACGTCATCCACCGATTAATTCCGTCGCCGCGAACTCGTTCTCCAGATCACGTCACGCTGACGTCGGCACGCGAAATCGATTTCGATTTCGAATTCGCGCCGCCAATTTTGACTTCTTACTGCTGACGTCGGCTTGCGTCAGCCGCCAAATCGCCTCGAACCGAACGCCGCTCGTTCGCTTCGTCGTCGTCTTCGTCTCGCCGCGCGAACGTTCGCCGCGTTCGCGTTCGTTACCGTTGCCGGAGAAGAAGCACGGGGAAAATGGAGGAGAAAGCTTTTATTCCTTCGTTAATCAAGCTACAAAACTCCTCCCTCACCTCTCGTCTCTCTCCCTCTCAGCGTCGGCGTCGCCGCCGCTCACAGTGTTCTCTCTTCTCTGTTCGCTGGTCGGAACCGCTCGCCGGTCGTCTCGCCTCGACGCTCACCGTCGCCGGCTCTCTCTCAAGCTCACCGCTTGGTAAAGGCTTTCGCCCTGGAGGGGCGTCCTCCCCGACCCGCCGGGAAAGCCGCTGTGCGTCGCGCCCTCCCCTTTGTGGTGTCGCCTCCGCGCACCCCGAACTCCGTCCTCTGCGTCTGGTTTTAAAGGGAAGGGAGACGCCTCCGTCTCCCTCTGAACCGCTCCAGCCGCCCTTTTCGGACTTCGTCGACTACTCGTCACGCGGCCGCATCTGTCGTCCGCGTCCGTCGCTGCAGCTCCGCGTCCTTCCCGTGGAGTTCGTCGCTCGCCGAAGTTCTCGCGCCGTTGTCCGCTTTCCACGCGAAGACTCCGCTGCCTTGCATCTCTCGTGCGCCGAGTTCCGCGTCTTCCGCAACTGTCGCCGAAACCTCCAAAAACCTCGCCAGCTGTTTCCTCCGGAGTTGCGCCGTCCACGCCCGTCGCCGACTCCGCGCTGCTCGCGAAGCTCGCGCCTGTCGTTCGATGCCGTGTTCGCACGCTGCAACGCGCACACGTGGTTGCGATGCTCGTGTGATTTGCTTGGTCAACCTCCTCAGTTGACCGGGCTTCTTCTTATGGGCCTGGGTTTGGGTTGTCCACCGGGCCTTGGGCCGAACCGTCTGACCCAGGCCTGACCCAGGCCTGCCTGACACTAGAGATGTATGCGGATCCACTGCAATGCCGGAGACACTGACCAGCCCAATTACGCCAGCCTCAGCAACGACAAGACGTGGAGTCAGCTTTACCGTCCATGCGGCAGACCCGAAGTACGAAGCAGTTCATTTTCCCTACGTGACCCACAACGATTCTCCATTACATGCTGGTGTTTGCTATGCAGTAAACACTAAATCCCACTCGTCCTCAAATTTAAGATTTCCGAGTTGCTCGCTGGAGAAAGGGAGATCATCGAAATGGGGCAGAGCTCCGGGATCATTCTGGTGCCGTTCGCCGCCCTGGGCCACGTCTCCTCCATGCTGCACCTCGCCCGCGTCCTCCAAGCCCGTGGCTTTGACGTTACAGTCGCCACGCCGGACTTCGTCCACCGCCGCCTCGTCGGGCTAGCCGGCGGCGGGATCCGCTTCGAGCCGCTCGCGAGCGGGATAGAGGCGGACGTAACCGCCCGAAACTTCGCGGCCATCGACGGCGCCATGGAGAGCCGCATGCCGGCGGAGCTGGAGCGGCTGCTGCTGGCCGCGGAGGGTGCCGTGGCGTGCGTGGTGGTCGACATGGTGGCGTCGTGGGCGTTAGATGTCGCGCAGCGGTGCCGCGTGCCGGTGGTTGCCGGCTACTGGCCGATGATGCTCGCTACCTACCGGGTCATATCGGCTATCCCGGAGCTGATCCGTGCGGGGTTCATCTCTGAATACGGTAATGCGGTCCTGAACAGGAAAGTATATTTCTCTGAGCAGAGCAATGGATTTTGCCGGGGTGATTTGTTTTGTTCTAAACTTACGATCTCTAAGCATGAACTTGTTGATCTTGATCATGGCAGGCATCCTCCTGCACCGCCAGACTCCTTCTCGCTACCAAGAACAAGTAGAAGAAGCGCTCACCCTAGCGGAACAAGCAAAATTGAGACCCAACGAGCTGCCATGGCTGGCGAGTGACCCCGAGTATCAAAAGTCAAAATTCAAGTTCATGCTCAGAGTCCTCGACCGAGCCAAAACCCTTCAGTATCTCCTGGTCAACTCCTTCCCCGACGAAGCTGGTCAACCCACCAATCTGAACCCCCTTCCATCCCTACAAGCACTCCCAATCGGACCACTGATAGCTCATCAAGCGGCCACCGCAAATCGCGCCAACGATCAGCCCCCCAATATGTGGGAAGCCGACCGCACTTGCTTGCGGTGGCTGGAGAAGCAGCCGCCCAACTCCGTCGTCTACGCCTCCTTCGGAAGCTGGGTCGAGCCCATCTCCCCGGAGAATATCGCCGAGTTTGCTTCAGGTTTGGAACTGGCGGAGCAGCCATTTCTGTGGGTGCTGAGGGATGAAAAGTCATGGCGGTCCGGCCTCCCGCCTGGATTCCTGGAGCGAATCGGAGAGCGAGGCATGGTTGTGGCATGGGTCTCGCAGGAGGAGATCCTCAGCAGCCCTGCCATTGGCTGCTATCTCTGCCACTGTGGATGGAACTCCGCCCTGGAGGCCATTAAACACGAGAAGCGGCTCCTGTGCTATCCTATCGCTGGGGATCAATTTGTGAATGCTGCGTTCATTGTGGAGGTGTGGGGGATCGGAGCCAAGATGGAGAGTCGTGATAGGTTTGGCATAGCAGACGGGATCAAAAGGATCATGAAGAGCAGTGAAGGGGTACGGCTTCAGGAAAGTCTGCTCCTGTTTAAGAGGAGAGTAATGGGGGATCATGCAGGACCTCCGAAGTCTCTGGAGAATCTCCAGCTCTTCGTAGATATAATTAAGAAAAACACGTAACATGCGCCGCCAAAACGCATTTGCAGTCGGCCAACAACTGATCGCGGTAGTAATTGGTGTTAAGGTTAAGATTATTATTATTTTTTCCCCAAAGGCAAGTTGGTGTTATTGATAAAAAAAAAAATATTTGCATATTTTATACAATTACTCTGATGGAGGAGGGAAACGGAAAAAGGGGTTAAAGGGGTCGAAGTAGGCACAAGTACTAGAAAATCTCCCTAAGCAATAACAGGAGATAAGCACTATCTAATCACACACAAATAATAAAGTGGCAGGATCTCTTAAGTTGTGCGTGAATATAGGTCAAATAATCGTAAAGATAAGAAAACCAAGAAACTGCGCCTTATGGCGTTGGGAACCTTGTGGGCTGGATCAGCTGTAGATTGGGCTATGTAGGTGGCCCGGTTAACATTTTTTTTTCTCTAGGTCGACTATGTGCCGATCTTCTTCAGCGTCGAGGGACAGCCTTCAATCCAGGCGGAAGTCGGCGTCGTTGGAGTAGGTCGGCGATGAAGCGAGGATGGCCACGGAGCAGTTGCACATGGACAAGCGTTGATCGACGTGGATGTTAAACCGATCGTAGGCGACGGGGCGGATCGGCGGCTGAAATTGGAGTTGAGGTGCGGCGTTGCTGGAGGAGGGCTGGCGGAGTTGCACAAGGTTTCCAGGTGCGTCGATTCAGGGTGAAGAGGCGACGCATGTGGGGAAAGGTTATCGGACCGATCGGCGAGGACGGGGCAAGGCGGGTGATGAAGAGGCGGCGTCGGGAAGATGGAGGCGTGCGAGAATGGCGAGGTGGGCGCGAGCCAATGGGAGAACGAGAGCAGACATGCCGGAGATGGTGACGGGTGAAAATGAGGGTGGACGGGACCGCAGGGGAAGGCGAGAACGAGCTTTGGAGGGGAAGGTGAGCTGCTGGGTGGAGGCTGGTACACAGGGAGCGCGTTGATATACTGATTAAAAGGGAGATAGAGATGAATTGTTGGAGAGTTGAAAATCAGTAAAGGTGATGGTGGAGAGAAACAGAGAACCCACAAACCAAAAATGCGAACACAACTTCGAAGAACACACGTTAATTGAATTTCATTCAAGACCATCTTGTACATTATAACAAGTACCTATTTAAAGTGATTTGGACGGATTAGATCATGACATGTGTCTAAAATCGAACCGTCCAATAACAAAACGTTTTAAAACATCATAACGTCAAAAGTCATGGAAAGACGTTATAGGCGTTATCATAACTCCTATCATTAGTGTCATAATGGCAGCCTTCCTATCATTAGTGTCATAATGGCAGCTAGGGGTGGGTATTCGGTAAAAACCGAACCGAATTTACCGATTAAGAATTTACCGAAAAATTAATAACCGATACCGAACCGAATAAGATATTTACCGAATGTATACCGAATCAAATTTATCAAAAATTATTCGGTAAATTCGGTAAATTACCGAATTAAATTATTTTATTTATATAAATATAATAATATTTTATTTTTAAATATTTATCAAATAAAATTTAATAATTTTAATTTATATTGGTAAATTCGGTAATTTACCGTTTAATACTTAGTATCGGTAAATTCGATTTTTACCGCACCGAAAAATAAAAACCGATACCGATACCGATACCGAATTTACCGAACCGAATTTACCGAATTAATCGGTAAATCGGTAAAAACCGAATAAACCGAACCGTTTGCCCACCCCTAATGGCAGCTGTCATCATAAATAGTGTAAAATCAATATTGTCATCAATGCTGATGGCTGGAATTAATCCTAGGGTCGTGCTGGTATTCGTCTAGTTCACTTGGACCGTCGGATGGGGCTCGGATCCCCATCAATTCCTCCGGGCTGGGAAGAATTCACCTTCGGTGAATGATGGTCGTGGTACTGCTCTAGAAGGTCTGGTGCGAGCTTACGTAATTCTTCTTCTGGAATCCACGCGTTCTCTATCTCTGATTGATTTATCCACTTCACGAGATATCGATGCTCTTGATTATCTGGATGGAAAATGATTTGATCGTCGATGATGCACTCAACTGTATGCTCTGAAGGGAAGAGAACTGTGAGAAGTGGTGGTACAGCTATATCGTCCATTTGCTCTAAAGGTGGATAATAGAGTGAGATGTCTTCCACATTGAAGATGGTGTTGATACCCAGATTCTTTGGAAAATCCACAACATAAGAATTATCACTTATTTTACGAGTAATCGTATAAAGACCTATACTTTTCGCGTGCAACTTATTAATAGATCCTGGGGGAAGTCTCTCAGCTCTCAATCTTACCAACACTCTATCTCCCTCTTGAAATGTGTGGAACCTACGATGCTTATCAGCCAAGTTCTTGTACATGTCATTACTACTGGAGATTTTGTGCCGGATCTCAATATGGGTTTTATGATGCTCAGGTGGAGGCTTATCAATGTATTCATCTTTGGGGATAGATAGGACAAGAATTTGAGAGGAAGGAATAACAAAAGCATGTGTATCCAATGTGAGATATGTTAGAGTGAACTTTACACCCATAAAATCAAAGTATGGCATGTCGGTCTATAGAAGAGGTGATTACAAACTCAATCGACATGAGAGATTTAGGCATTACCAAATCAAGATGTTCAACTTGAATGAGCTTTGAGGGTGCCTTAAGGATGTGGATAGATGGAGATAAGAGACAAGACTCAATGATCATAGGGTCCTGGGAGGAGTTTTCTAAATCTTGGGGTGTTCTTAAGGGTTGACACTTAGGATCCAGGTCAAGCTCAAAAGGTGGTAACTTAGAGTCAAAATATGGTTCAAGAAGATCTATGGGTTTGGGTTCATCTGGACATTTATGCAAGTCATTAGGTCCTCTAGTGACAGTGCTAAGATCAATTTGAGAACCTGTGGGTATGGGCCCTAAAATTGAAGGTAATCATGTGGGTATGAGCCCTAAAAGTGAAGGTAATTGTGAAGGTTCTACATGAAAGTTTGGCTCTTCATGACTTATTTTTTCAAATTCAATGGTCGCATCAAGACATGGGTTAGATTCTATAGCTTGGTTGGAAGCTAGAGGATTGTGATTATCATGTTGGGGCTTCCTTAATCCCTATATCATTTGTTGCAACTTTTTCATTTGCTTCTTGAACTCATCAAAAGGGTAGATTATGTGTTCTAAACTTCTATAAATAAAACTGTAACTCCAAGGTTTGTTAAAATAATATCCTTGATAATCATCAATGAATTCTTTTCCTAATAAGATGTCAAATCCTTCTAGACTCATTACATCACACCAAATTTCAGTTTTGATATTGCCTAATTGAATGAGAACTAAGCATTGAAAATCAACTGTAGATGTGGTAAAATCATCCCAGGTTATCATGTAAGGGTTAACATGTTTCTCTAAGTTAAGGCCAAATTGCACAAGGGATCTAATAGATATGACATTGAACTTGACTTGATGATCAATAACAGTTTTACTATGGTAACCATTGCACAATGTGTATGTTGTGAAGTAACTAGGCTTATGAGTAATTATCTTATAACCCTTATCAAGTATCAGTTCTCTTTTAGGTTTTAATTCCCATTGATGAAACTCACGCATGATGAAAAGTTAGGGTACAACTAGGGTGTAAGCAAATAGCAATAACAACTAAACAAAGAGCAAAGAGCAAAACCCAAAAATCATGTGGCTAGAAAAGAGTTGGCCACTTGTTGCTCTGATACCACTTTGATGGAGGAGGGATAGGGAAAAGGGGTTAAAGGGGTCGAAGCAGGCACAAGTACTGGAAAATCTCTCCCTAAGCAATAACAGGATATAAGCACTATCTAATCACACACAAATAATAAAGTGGTAGGATCTCTTAAGTTGTGCGTGAATATAGGTCAAATACGAACCGTAAAGATAAGATAATACCTGTGTGAACAAAACCAAGAAACTGGGCCTTATGGCGTTGGGAACCTTGTGGGCTGGATCAGCTGTAGATTGGGCTATGTAGGTGGCCTGGTTAACTTTTTTTTTTCTCTAGATCGGCAATGTGCCGATCTTCTTTATTGTCGAGGGACCGCCTTCAATCCAGGCGGAAGTCGGCGTCGTTGGAGTAGGTCGTTGACGAAGCGAGGATGGCCACGGAGTAGTTGCACATGGACAAGCGTTGATCGACGTGGGTGTTAAATTGGTCGCAGGCGACGGGGTGGATCGGCGGCTGAAATTGCAGCTGAGGTGGGGCGTTGCTGGAGGAGGGCCGGCGGAGTTGCACAAGGTTTCCAGGTGCATCGATTCAGGGTGAAGAGGCGGCGCAGGTGGGGAAAGGTTGTCGGACCGATCGGCGAGGACGGGGCAAGGCGGGCGACGAAGAGTCAGCGTCGGGAAGATGGAGGTGTGCGAGAATGGCGAGGTGGGCGCGAGCCCATGGGAGAACGGGAGCAGATGTGCCGGAGATGGTGACGGGTGAAAACGAGGGTGGAAAGGATCGCAGGGGAAGGCGAGCTGCTAGGTGGAAGCTGGTACACAGGGAGCACGTTGATATATTGATTAAAAGGGAGATGGAGATGAATTGTTGGAGAGTTGAAAATCGGTAGAGGTGATGGTGGAGAGAAACAGAGAACCCACAAACCAAAAATACGAACACAACTTCGAAGAACACATGTTAATTGGATTTCATTCAAGACCATATAGTACATTATAACAAGTACCTATTTAAAGTGATTTGGACGGATTAGATCATGACATGTGTCTAAAATCGAGCCGTCCAATAACAAAACGTTTTAAAACATCATAACGTCAAAAGTCATGGAAAGACGTTATAGGCGTTATCATAACTCCTGTGATTAGTGTCATAATGGTAGCCGTCCTATCATTAGTGTCATAACGGCAGCCGTCATCATAAATAGTGTAAAATCAATATTGTCATCAATGCATTGCTAGGTAACGCCATCTCGCTGCAGCCTATGGATGGTTTGATTTGGCAGCAACCCATCCATGAAGTGAATATCCAGCGTGCAGTACGCTATGTAGACACCAGCCTGCAAAAATTTAATGCGTTGAATGCGTGCGGTATCCTCCTCCCGTCGCCTAGGCTACATGCGTTCGCTCATGTGTATGTGAGAAAAAGAGGCCAAGAACACAATTTTAAGGGTCAAGAAAATTCACTCACGTTCTCAAAAAAGCATTAAAGTGAGGATTTGTGTCTGTTGGATGTAGCTTGTGGCTTTGTGCTTAATATCCAATACCAACTGCCTCAGGAATAACATAATCCCTTTTTTGTGTTTGCCAAAGATGTGATTGTTCTGATATCTCTAGATGTAATAGGCTGCCCCAGAGAATATAAGTTTTCTAATGTAGTTTTTGATTGCATTCCCATGCTGCCACTGATGCGGCAGATAATTGAGAACCCCCTCCCAGGTATTACCAACGATTGAGATACTATATCTTCTTTTGACTAGCGACCAGAATTCTGCTACAGCTTCACATTGGAAGAAGAGGTGGTTTATAGTTTCTGAGTGAGATTTGCGAAGCAAGTAAATGGAATCTTGCATGATGCCCCATTCGTGTAATCTGGATCGGGTGCATAAGCGACCCTGACATAGCAGCCACATGTGGAAAGAGTGGCGAGGAATTCTTCCTTTGAACCAAACCATGTCCTTCGAATACACCTCCATGCCCTGCACTTGACCTTGATAAGCCGATTTTATAGTAAATCTCCCATTATGAGTTCACTTCCAGAAAATCTGGTCCATGTTGAGGGTGGAGTGAATTTTTAAATGCAGAATAGCAGCATAAATATCTATTAAGCCTTTCGATCTTGGAATAGGTATTTGCCACACGTTATTATTAATTTGGGAGTTCAAGCGTGCTCCTTTCCCTGGGGGGGGGGGGGGGGGGGGGGGGGGTTCGAAGCGTATATCCTCAACAAGGTCCAATAGGATTCGCGAATCAGACCAAGGGTTAAGCCATAATTTGATTGAGTTGTCATTTGCTATTTTGTAGTCCACCATACGCATACAACTACTCCGGGCTGAAAGTAGGCTTCGTATAGGCCATGGGGCATTCCTGGACAACTTGACTGACCAAATCGAGTCCGATCGTAAATAGGTCTCAGGTTAAGATTATCTTTAATAAAAATAATATTCTTATAAATTTAAAAAATATTCTACCAGATTGTTCTGTTTACTGTTAATAACTTTATAATTGTGCTAAATTATGTTGTACTGTACTGTGCTTTAAAATTTATGAGATATTTAATTAATAATTTTTTACTGCTGTCAAAATTTTAAATAAAAAATAAATATATTATTTTAAATTATTAAAAATAATAATATATTTTATTTTTTTAGTGTTAAAATTTTAAATTATTTAAAATAATAATACCTATAATTTGAAATAAAATTATATAAATTACTTTTTTAGAGAAGCAGAAATTGTAAAAGCATCAAATTATAGTTTTCCCATTTTCTACTTTTTTACTGCTTCTGCTTTTTATTACCAAATAGTTTTCTATTTATTTTCTACTTAAATGCTGCTTAAAATTAGCTTCGAAGCGGAGCCAAACAAGCCTTAAAATTTCAGCTACTTCGGTGGAGCATCTTGCTTTAAAGTTAGAAAACTCAACTACGACTCTCGGAAACTCTATCAAACGTATCCTCAGGCTCATCTTGTCTATGGGCCTTATACCAACCTATTGCGGCCCATTTGATTTTAAAATCTATCACTTATGGCCTATTTGGCCACACTGTTAATAGCTTTATAACTGTGCTAAATTGTGTTGTGCTGCACTGTGTTGTACTGTTAAAATTTATAAGATGTTTGGTTAATAGCTTTTTAACTGCTGTCAAGATTTAAAATAATAAATAAATATATAATTTTAAATTGTTTAAAATAAATAATATATTTTATTTTTCTTTAGTATGAAATTTTGAATTATTTAAAATAATAATACTTAAAATTTTAAAAGAAATAATGTAAATTACTTTTTTGAAAAAGCAGAAGTTACAAAAGCATCAAATTGCAGCTTTTCCAACTTCTGCTTTTTTGCTGCTTTTTTTTACTTCTACTTTTCATTACCAAACAGTTTTTTTTCTGCTTTCTACTTGAAAGCTGATTAAAAGTAGCTTAAAAGCAGGGCCAAACAGGCCCTTAAACTCTCTACCAAAGTTACTATTGAACTATTTATAGGAGGCATACTATATAATTTAATATATCATAATTTTGTATCCTATATTTTGTTCACAATCCTTGTGTATTTGATTGTGATCAATTTGGGACGGATTGGATTGGGTATTCGAAACTCTTTCAACTCTAACCATAAGTGAGTATAGTTATGATCGAGGTTTTAGTGACATATAGGGAAGGCGATGGAGCAAGCTATACTAGTACGTAGGGGGAAACAAATAATAAGGTTTGACCAAGTTAAGGAGAATGAGATATGTGGGGGAAACAAATAATAAGGTTTGACCAAGTTAAGGAGAATGAGATATGTGGGTGTAGCACGGTGAAATTGCCTAAGCTATAATGATGCATGACGCCATATGCATTGTGTATTGGATGCCATATAGGGCATGATTAGGGATGATAATTTTATTCATCGGATTCGAATACCTGACTATGATAGATTTAGGTATCTTCTTAGTTAAATAGGTCAGGTTCAAATTTGATGAGTCAGATTTTAGTCAGATTCAAATTTAAGAATGTGGAATCCAGTATTCAATTATTTATAAAATAACTATTATATAAATATTTTATTACTATTAAAAATATAAAATAATAATAAATAATTATTATATAAAAATATTTATTTTTTATTTTAAATTTTAAAATAAATTTTGTAAAATAAAATAGTAAATAATTTATTTTTTATTTAATCAATAACTCGCATGTAACCGTTTAAATACCCTCGGGTGGTATAATAGGGTACCCAGTCAGGTTTGAGTAACAAGTTTGTTAATCAAGTCCGATTTAAGTTTAAAGAAAAAACATAAATATCCAATCAATTGCCACCCCCTAGCCACAATGTCCTTGTGGCCTATGCATGTTGCTTGGGGCTATGAATGTGGTTGGTGGAAGAGTGACATAGATGAATTATTAGTATTTTTGATTTCTTATTTCAATTAATAGTGACATAAGCTCTTATATGCATAAATGATATTTGACTTTTTCTTGCATGCAACGGAAAAGTCAGCAATAATAGAAATGTTAAGAAATTATGAATGGTCAAATGAATATCTCAATCTAAATCTCCCATTAATGCCACATAATTATGTGATGACATGAATAATGTGCTTAAATTATATAAAATACTAAATAAAATACATATAAATTTTTGATGCGTAAATTTACTGCATGAAATAAAAAATATGTACTGTAGCATAATAACTTGTTCATAAGTTTGTTTACCCTTCGCACTCGATTTTTCTCTTTAAAATCGTGCATGACTTCTCCTCTCCCTCTCTCATTCGCTCACTGTTGTGTCCATTCTCCTAGCTCTCTGGTTACCATTGTCATCTTTCTAATCTCTCAAGCTTGGGCTTGGTTTTTACCCCTACCTCGATGGCGAGTCCCGTCATGAACCTATTATGTGTGTGCAAACATAAATTGCTCGGCTCCACAATTATATATATTTTGGTTGATTTTTCCCCCAACTATTTCTAAAGAATGTACCAAAATATTTTGTTTGATCACTTTTTTAATGTGAATTTTGCATGAATACATGTTAAATTAAATATTTCCTAATATTACTTAGTAAAAAAAATACATGGAAAATTATTCAAAATATTCAATAAAAAAATCGAAAGTATTGAATTGTTTTTTCTCCGATCCCTTGTCATTATGTGCTAAAATAGGTGTTTGCTTTCCACGTTTACCCAGTGTACCCGAAACATACACTGACAACGGGCCCACCACTACCCCACATGGTCAGTTATTCCCGCCTATTCACTCCATTTCAACTTTTCCTACCGTTCCACCTTCTGAAGATCCGCTGCAACTATGGCTCTCGCTTGAATTTTAAAAGTAGGTATTGGCGGCTGAGATCAGTAGGACCAAGAAAATAAACGTCCACCATCTGCAGACTAGGCCCGAAATAATGGCAATCCCGTGGCTCGATTGGAGGGGATTTCCACGCTCCTCTTCTGTGTCCGCCTCAAGCCCTACCTCACTCATTACTCTTCACCAGGAGTTTAAATTAGAAATCCTAGTGTAAGACATGGAGCCCACCAAAAGCCTATCCCTTTCGCCAATGAAATGTCAGGTAACAGCGAGGGATGAAAGCGACTGGATGTATTGACGGGTCTTAACTCCACCAGTAGACGCCACGTCGGCTGTCACGTAGCCATGTCACCACCTATTTAGTGGAAAATTTGAAGCAACCTTCTCCAATATATTCTCTCTAAATTTGTGTCGCCTTACTTCATCGGTTCTTTCACCCTCTTTACTACGCCGGAGTCGTACTCTCACCGGAAACCCTTCTCCCTCTCCATTACCGAGTGAGTCGCCGATCGGAAAGAGAGAGAGAGAGAGAGGGAGAGAGAAAAGAGGGAGGGAGCGGGTGAGTGTTTCATCCTCGTCGCCAATGGCGGGGTGGTCACACTCGTCGGTGTCGTCAAGGGGGCGGAGCAGCTCGCCTTTCGGACAGAGGAAGCCGCAATCGGTTTCCTACTCCTCTTCTTCGTCTTCCTCCATGAACGGCCGCCTGATGCCTCGTTCCTCGCCGTCCTCAGTGTCCTCCTACTTATACGGCTCCTCCAATGGGGGGATTACGAGATCTGTGACCCCGAACCGTGGTCGTACTGAGTATTCCAGGGTACGGGCGGAGCCAGCTAGCTTTGCGGCTGACGAGGTGGTGGCCGAACCGGTGGATTCATCGGGATCTGGTGATAGTATCTCCGTGACGGTTCGGTTTCGACCTTTGAGGTAAGGGTAGATGGATCCTCTGAGTGGAGGTAGATCTGAGGTCTTCGGTTAACAGTGGTGCAGTGATTTGCTTGTATGCACATTTCCATTTTCTACGGAATGTGCGTTTAGGGATGAATTATGTACTCTGGGAGGATTAGTCTTCTTAAGTTTCCTTTTAGGATGTCAAGATGTGTTTTGGTGATGATGTTGATTATTGATTGCAGTGACCGTGAGTTTCAGCGTGGGGACGAGATAGCTTGGTATGCTGATGGGGATAGGCTGGTCCGCAGCGAGTACAATCCAGGAACGTTTTATGCCTTTGGTAAGATTTTTGTGCTAATTGTTTCATCGTTTATTGCAAGATACATTTAACGTTGATTTAATTTTTGAATACATATCCCTTGTTCTTTGCCAATTGCTTGTCAAATCCTACTTTTTATGAGGGAAATATACAAGCACTATCTACTGAGGGATTATGGCAAATAGTGGTTAGGTGGTTGACGAACTCTCGTGTTGTTTCAAATAATCCTGCACAGTGAATTATCAATTTGGGAGATTCATAATGTTTAAAGCCACATTGTATTATCTATTCCTTCTTCATACCAGTCAATGTACTAATTCCCACGGTGGCAATGTGGAAGGAACAGTTAAATGATATGGATATTGCTCCTATTGTTTTAGGTCCTCTTATCTCCCTTAAATCCTACTCTGATACACTTATTTATACCTTGTAGATAAAGTTTTTGGTCCTTCTACAACTACTCAAGCAGTTTATGATGTTGCTGCTCGACCTGTTGTTAAAGCTGCAATGGAGGGCATAAATGGTATACGAAATTTCTTTCTTGTTTGGAGATGCAAATCCTATAAATGTTCTTTTTATATCTGTTCTATATGTTTGTTCATTCTCAATTGTGCTGTTTGTGATATTTGGGTTAGCAAGGGTATGAATGAGTTTGTCAATAGTTTTACTTCAAAATAGTTGTCAGAAAGACCTATTGTTTGTTATTTTAGTACACTACTTTGACGTATGAAAGAAATGAACATTTTTACTAACTCCGTATTGCCATTTACTTGTAGGCACTGTTTTTGCTTATGGTGTTACTAGCAGTGGCAAAACACATACAATGCATGTAAGTTTTTACAATGCAAAAAAGAAATCAAGTATGAGAAAATGCTGAAGATCCATTTGGAAATTATCAATATTTTTTTGCTGCTTTCTCTGCTTTCTATCTTAAAGTAAAAAACTTCGAGAATGTTCTTCATTGTTAATTGAACAAGATTTCTTAATATGAAATCAACACCTAATGATTTTGTTGGGTTAAATAGAGGTTATGCACTTTTTTGTTATTTGGACAAACTCTTTCCACTTTTCTAATGTGAAATACTTCAGTTGATGCTTTAATTTTAGTAATTTCAACAATGACAGTTTATGCAAGGAAATAATCTATGCCTTTTTTTTCGGTGTTGGTGATGCTGCTATATTACTAAGAAAAGTATAAAATGGATAACATTTGCACAGGAAGCTCCAAATGGAATGCTATTAGTGTGTGAAATAAGAAAGCTATGAGGTTTTTTTATTGCAATTCCCCCTTACTGGTTAATAGTGGAATGAGACCTTAGTTGATCCCTGCCACCAATTCATCTCTGCTTTGGACCTAAGAACCTTTTGTCCGAGGCTCAAACTTTCATTTTCTTGCAAAAAACTGAAAGAGTAAACAAGAATTTTAGTTTATTGGAAAAATCTACTTTCCAGATTTCAACTGATGACTTGCCCCATTGCAGCGGTATTAAATTCCCTCAATTGAGATTTTTAATCTCTTATTATTTGATCTATGTTTGCTCTGTGGAGCATGCTGTGAGATCAGATGTAAAGGGCAAGTGATATGCAATTTGGGAGAGAGTTTAAACAGGTGGTCTGCGACTATTGATCATTATGAAGATTGCCTGGATGCCATTGAGTAGATGCTAGTCAACCCAACCGTATGAGTTTGATGGGCTTGTTATCATTCTCTCTCTCTTAAAAGAGTATATGTTGGGCTTAGACTCCGTTAATCTAGAAGAACACATAATTCATGTTTTTACCCTATTGAGCAGTGTTAAGATAATTGGGAACATCAAAAGAACAAATGAATGTGCGAGTCATTTGACAGAAGAAAGCATCAGGCCTGAGGGGTGCTTGCATCAAAGAACATCATTTGGATTCTGTTGGGCAACTCTTTGTTCCATATGTAATATTGTGTAGCGGGTGATTATGGACAATCAAGTGAATTTAAATACCTTGTCATTAGATTTTTTGGTATAGGTTTGTTTGTGTAAGATTAATGCGCAAAGCCCATTAGTTTTTGATGTCTTGATCTATGCTAACATATTATATATTCACATTGGCAAACTCTAGTTGCTTTCTGTCATTTATCCTTTTCTATCTGTATTTAATCTTAATTGGCAGATCATCTCTAGGGTTTAATAATACTGATGTTCTTCCCTTGCTTAGTAATTACTCTATCGTTGTATTGCATTGTGGCCATTGGTTATAATGTAAAAATCTGCATAGTTTTACTTCTTCTGCTATCTTACTAACATTTTTATGAGCTTATATTTTCTCTGATATTTCAATTTATAGGGTGACCCAAAGTCTCCTGGTATTATACCGCTAGCTATCAAGGATGTCTTCAGCATAATACAGGATGTATGTCATTTGTTCTCTCTTATGTTTGAATTTCTGCCGGTCAAATTTGTTAACTCAGTTTGTACACTTCTAAGTTGATGCCTCAAGTGCTCATATCATGTTGTAAAGCTAGAAGCCACACATATGCATACTAACCTTACCAGATATTTATGAAGCAGTTATTTGCTAACCACTAGTTATATACAATAAACACATAGGTACCCTGCCACCAAATATGATTCTAATATAGGGATTGGCATTGACAACCTACCATCCAATTCAATCCAATGCATTGCTGGTAGATCATCAAAAAAGAATTTTAAAGATGTGACAACCAATCAGTTAATACAATGTATTGGTATAACAACAAAATGTATGTAAAGATTTGATATTTTGTGTTGCCAATATGTTCATTACACTTGTGCAATGGTATTCATCATATTAGGATGATATGATCAATGCATTTTGTTCTCTACAATTTTTGGAAGCATGCTTTAGATATTGTGCTTCCATCAAGCGTTACTAAATAGAAAAAAAAAGGAATTTGTTCTTGAAGAGATACTTGGTTGTGCATATACAACTTCATCTTAACCATTGGTGTTATAGATTATAGTTTCCTTTATGTATTTATTACTAACTAAAGTTATTAGTTCTATTATTTAATATTTATCATAGTAGGTCTTTATCCATTTCTTATGTATTATTGACAAACAACACAATGAATAATCCCTCTTTTTTCTTCTAACTTGCTATTAAAGCCAACTCTAACCCTAGCCACCCCTCTTTTGCCATTGCCACTTGTCATCATTCACCATCATCGCGGTATTCTACATAATCACCACCATTGTTGTTGCCATCTTTGTAAATTCTTTTTTTTTTAACTTTGTTACAACCCGCCTAGTGAGCAAACTAACCTATTAACTTGTTGAATCGAAATGATAACGAGACTCAATTTATTAAAATGCATAAGCCCAAGTTAACAATAGCAAACTCGTTAAACCCTATATACTATACTAATTTTTTTTTCTACATGTGAGACTAAACCGGGGTATTACAAACTTACTATTAAAGCCAACTCTAATCGTAGCCACCCCTGATTTGCCATTGCCAATTGTCATCATTCACCATCGTCGTGGTGGTTGTGTACACAATCACCACCATTGTTGTTGCCATCTTTTTGGGCCACCATCTCTTACGTGTCCTCTCATCCCCTTGACACCCTTGACATGCGCAGCACCAATAAGCTTTTTCACTTTCTTCAACCCTTCTTCTAGGGTTTGTTTGGTGGTATTGAGGATATATTTTGATCTACTTGTTTTAACTCAACTCTTATTTTTCTTTTGAAAATTTTGGTGTTTTGACTTTCTTATCAAAAGTTTTTCTTCCATAAACTATGTTCTAACAATGTAATTGAATGGTGCTAACAATTTACTTTCGGCACAATCATTGTATTATTCTCTTAGATCAAATGGAAAGGATAATCATTGACTTCTTAAGGGTTTGTTTTATTGGAGAGAATCTACAGGGGAGAGATGAGAAAATGCAATGAATCTGGTAGCTTCTTTCCCATGTAGATTCTTTCCAGTAAAACAGACCCTAAGAGTTGTGGCCACATTTTGATATGGCATTCCTCACCTTTTTTGTTGGATAGTATAAAATCCAACATTGTTTCTACTATAATGTTATTAAAGAATGCCAAAGCTCCATGGGATGTTTAGCCACTGTTTGTGCACTATAGCAAAATATTTTTAGTATGAATATACGATATATTTTAATCTTAAACAATATGTTCAACCTTTCTAGGAGTACTGTTCTCTTCTGATGGGCAAGTAAGATGAGCTATTAGAATACCATCTGCTACTATAAACATGGCTGCCCAACCCTAACATAAAAGATATCTTAGTGGCAAGAGTTTCTTTGAAGACTTGATGACTCTTACTCAACTATCAGTGGATGCTACTGTTTTTGTACATAATTTTCCAACTTCTTTTACATGTTTGCTATGTGTTTGTATGACATTCGGTGACATTTCTACCACTTCCACCACTATTACTGCTTTTGCGGCTAAGTAGTTAGGGAATTGTGCTAGATATTCTAGAGTTGAGTTGGTCAGGATCAGGTCTTTCCGTATACTCATTGCGGCAAGAACAATCATACTTTTGATAGTTTCTCACATACTGCACACCAAACTTGTTAGTGATTTATAAATTCCACCGCCTTTAGATTGTATATAGTGTCTACTAAATTTACCATTGTCACATCCTCTAATGCTACTCCTGATGGGTCTACAATGATCATCTCCTCGACTAAGTATGCATGACTACTTCATTTTGTATTTCCTAAGAGAGCCTTTAACTACATATATAGCCTATAACACATCTACATTTGGTATTATATTCTCCCTTGCTTCCGTAGAGCTACTTATGTTTTCAATTCAGAGGCTTCATCTCATATAGCAAGTTATCAAGATTCATTTCTTCCTTAAATCTTGGATCTACTTGAATAACTCTAATATCATGTGATATTTTTTATGCCAACTAATTTCTAGTATATTTATTGTCTATTTGTGTTATGATTAACACTTTATCTTATTAAGTAATCTTTTTCTCTTCCTATTACATTTTTTAAGACCTAAAGATGAAGGTGATAGTGAGAGCTTGACTAAGGGAGTCTATGTTTTAGCTCATAATCTCGCTATTGGTATGTTAAATTCATTGTAGTACACCAAAGTTGACGGGCCATCAGATAAGAGACCTACTTGAGGTCTAAATCGAAAGCGAGTAATGTTTCAAGGGTAGATAAGTTATGGAGAGTAGCTAACGGGAGATTATGAGTATGCGAGGGTGTGTGGACAGGCTCTGCAATTGGGGCAACATGACTTTGTACACGAGTGCATTGTGTCATAGGAGTGAATTAGATGTGCGCATGTAAGCAAGGCAACACAAACATCTAGCATGGGTGTACAATGTACGAAAATGATAGGGGTGGTTTGTTGAGCGAGATGAGTAAGATGAATACTTGGGATGGCAGTGGGGTGGCTTGTTAGTAGATACCAACCTACCTGACTTGACCCATTATTAATTAATCAAATATCTATTAAATGTGTTTGGTTTGGTTTGGTTATGGGTACTGTGTTTTGTGCCCAAATTGAATTATTAATAGGTGGATCTAGGTTAGTATGTTATACTTGATCCATATAGTAATAGAGTGATATTTATAGGAGTCTAGGGTTGAGGGTTGGGGGAGGTTAAGTATTTTATAATTGCTTTCCTAGGGCGTGCATTGCACGATTCTTGTCGTTATAATACGATTGATGTTTTTATCAATTGGTTTGACTTGCCGGATCAATCTTCGGAGAATCGGTGGTCCGGTAATGGAGAAAGGCGGAAGAAATTCTATTATTGGTAATAGATCTAAACGGCGGATCTATTGTCGTTGGTCAGCCGTTGAAGAAAACCTAATGGCATGCGACGTTCAGCATGCGATGGATAGGAGACTCCAATTGCGTGCAGCGTGCAAGTTCCCCTCTTGGCGTTCGTGTGGTTGTAGCGGCTTCTCATCGGCGGCAGCTTCCTCTTCCTCGGGTAGAGTTGCTGATGATGAGCAATCATCGACAGCAGGATCGACGATCATAGGCGAACACGAGTGGGCAACATTGCTGTGGACAATGGTGGCAAAAGCAAGGCAAGGCGACTGGCGGATGTGGGATGAGTGGCAAACAGTAATATGGCGTGTGTGGCGGACGCTTTCTCTCAACTTGTAGACGGTGATCGTTGAGCAGTGACAGATCTCCCATTGAACGATGCTTGTGGCGAGCGATGCATGCTGGGCAAAGCTTAAAGGTGACCCTGATTTCAAAGGCGAGCGGCGATGCGGGCAGCGCAATAAGTGAGGCGGAAGGAAGAGGAAGGTGATGCGATGCTATGTGGGGTGTGTGTGTGCGGCATACAATAGCGAGTTAGGGTTAAAAAAATTTGAAGGAAGATGATGAGAAGTGAGGCACGGTAATACGTCCTGCATGTGCACGGAATTATCGAAGTAATAAAAAGATATTGTTCCCAACGAGGATTACGTAGTTAAGTACCAACTCTTTGACTTGTTTAAATCTAGGCAAAACTAATAAGTGGTTGTGTTAAACTTCTAAGCACGAACAATTCAAAAGCAGTGTTAAAGAAGATTCATATTCTAAAGGATCGGGATGTCATGGGTTCATCACACTGACAAGTATGAATCATTTAAAGATAACTTAATCAATAGAAAATATATATCATGAAAGGGACTTTTCCTAATGTACATATTACCTCCTCCCGAAGTGTAATACGGTGTTTAATTAAGTTAACTCCCTACTCTCGGGACAGTTATCTTAACCAAACCCATCCTGGTTAAATCCTTTAGACGAATCCAATCTACTCCCGCGATTGGATTCGTAGGTTTGATTGAAATAGATCGGACATTGTGACTTACCTCCCGGTACTTCTCGCAATGTCTAATACGCAATTATACGTGGCCAAAGTAAATTACGAAGTAAATACAAATTTAATCAAAACATGATAATATATTCGTATAGAAAGAGCATGAATACAGATCACTTCATAATTGCCAGCGGGCTAAGCCTTTAATCTCGAAATGAAGATCTACTCACTCATGTTCTTAATGAAAAACATGTTTAAATGATGAACAAGTAGGAATCTTATAAAATTTATAAAGAAATCACTAAAACAACAATTTAACGTGCTTCCCCTCGATCTGACGATGAAAATGAAGTAATCAAACTGATCTTTTACGTGAAATCTCGCCGGAATTTGTTCAGAAATCGAGTTTTGCCCTTTGTCGCCGCCGCCGATGGTGTTCGAATCGGTGGAGAATCGAGTGAAAAACTCGACGGGCAGCAATTTTTACGGCCCGTGATGAATTTACGGCCAAGGTCGTAAAAGCTTCTGTGTATACATGCCTTTGTTCACATAAAGTTTCACGGACCGTAATGGATTTACGGCTTCACCCGTGAAAGTTTATGTGAACTTCCCATAGCCATTTTCGCCCTTCGCTCAACGCCAAAATTATGGCCGACTCCATAATTACGGCCAAGGCCATAAATGTTTAAATCTTTCCCATTTTCGCTCCAAATTTGACGTGTAAGCTCGTGATCTCCTCGGGAATCGTATTATGGCTTTAAAACTCTCGAAATCCATCATTTTTACGACGTTTTACTAACATTTTCAATAAAACCAAGAAAAGTGAAGATTCTGTGTCAAGTGAAGTAAAAACACCAAAATTAGCACAAAATTATGTAATTAAGCTCAAAATATGATCTAAAATATAGACAAAAATATGGTGTAAATATAACTCATCAAAATACCCTAGTTTTAGAATTTTGATTGTCCTTAAGTAATACATCAATATGAATAAAGAATATGAAGATAAGGAACACTCATCTGTTCTACTATCCATGAAGTTCTCACTCTACATTTCAGGCAAGCAATTTTTCAGAACTTAAACTATTTAGGAGAGATCACAGTAAGAACAAACCGCCAAGAATTTACAATCCAAGAAAGATAAAATTCACAAGTCATGTTATAATGTTCATTCAACACATATCTAACATCAAATACTTTCAAGCTTAATAAATCTCCTTTAATCAAGAGATAGAGAATCACTTCAAGTTACTTGGTGAAACTATAAATAAGATATTTTTAGTGCAATTTGGTCTTTAAACTATTATATGCCATAACATTGTTTAAAGTTTACTGCATAACAGTATAATTTAACTCATGGTCTCAATCTAAAAGTCAGCGAACTGTCCACTTAGCCTACAGTTTTTTCTTTTTCTTATTTTTTTTAAGACTTCAACTCATGTCTTCGGTACTACTGCCAATTTTTCGTAGTGCCAAGTAGAAGAGTCATTATTTTTTTTTTATATATCCGGCCCGTTGTAACTCATAACTTCAGATTATGCAACCAGAGGAGTTGGAGCAAATCTCAAGTTAAATATACATGCTAACAAATTTCTATCCATAAAAGTCACTATTAAATCAAAGGAAGATAAATTAAACTTAAAGTACAAAGATCACTATGCACATGTTGTTTAAACATATAACAATTCATATATAAACTTTATCAATACCAGAATCGATCTTACTCAACAATTTAAGTGTTCATAAAATCTCAAAAATTTTCTAAGTCATCAAATTGAAATGCCCAAAAGGCTTTCTAAGTTCAAAATCGAGGATAAAACAAATTTGATTATTCCTTAATAATCTTAAACATTCAAAGTTCATACCAATAAAGCTATGAAGGATTAGCAAAATATGAAAAAGGATACCCTAGACTTAAATTATTGCTTATGTATAAACACTTTAAATCAATGAAGGATTTCAGAAAAATTTTGCAAGTGTTCCTTTTGTAATATTGGCGAAATCCTGTACAATTATATCAAAAGTGTAAAATGTAACTCAGAAAAATCCAGAAAATATACACTAGTTTACCTTACTCACAAATATTTGCTTCAAGAATTTCAATTCCGGAGCAGTTCACTACATTACCCTCAATTCCCTTGTTCATCAACTTCATTCTTCACGAAAACCTTTCAAAATTTCCTACAATCAAACTACTCATGATTAAAACTATATATTACAAAAAGAACACATCCAAAATGCTAGCCCAAAATAAAAATAAACCAAGATAAATCAAAAGAATAGAAATCAGGAATATGGGTTGCCTCTCAAGTAGCGCTTGTTTAGGATCATTAGCTTGACCGTAGAAGCGTTTTAAGGATATTCAGATGGATCAAAGAGAACCAAATGCTCATCTTTTTCAACTTGTTCGTCTTCAAAATAATGCTTCAGGCGTTGCCCATTCACTTTGAAACTTTCTTTTCCTTCACTTGCTATCTCTACTGCGCCATATGGGAATATTTTCTGTACAATAAAAGGCCCCGACCAATGACTTCTTAATTTTCCTGGAAATAGTCTGAGACGTGAATTAAAACCTTGTCTCCTTCAAAGAATTCTTTTCTTGAAATTCGGTGATTGTGCCACCTTTTAACTCGCTCTTTATATATTTTGGTGATTTTGTAGGCAAAATTTCTGATCTCATCAAGTTCATTTAGTTGAAATTTTCTTCTCTCCTCAGCACTCTTTAGGTCATAATTTATCTTCTTCATTGCCCAATAGGTTCTGTGCTTAAGCTCCACAAGTAAATGACAAGATTTGCCCTAAATAATTTGAAATGGAGACATACCTAAAGGGGTTTTGAAAGTTATCCTATAGGCCCAAAGAGCATCATCCAGGTTCAGCGCCCAATCTTTTCTCACTCCTAACACTGTCTTTTCAAGTATCCTCTTTATTTCACTGTGAGGAGAGAAGAAAATTTATGGCCAAGGCCGTAAAAGCTTCAGCGCCCAATACAATTCCCGTGATGAACTTACGGCCAAGGCCGTAAAAGCTTATGTGTGTACATGCCTTTGTTCACAGAAAGTTTCACAGACCGTAATGGATTTACGGCTTCACCCGTGAAAGCTTATGTGAACTTCCCATACTTAGCCATTTACGCCCTTCGCTTAATGCTAAAATTATGTCCGACTCCATAATTACAGCCAAGGCCATAAATGTTGAAATCTTCACTATTTTCACTCCAAATTTGACGTGTAAGATCGTGATCTCCTCGGGAATCGTATTATGGTTTCAAAATTCTCGAAATTCATCATTTATACACTGTTTACCTACATTTTTAATAAAACTAAGAAAAGTGAAGATTCTGTGCCAAGTGAGGTAAAAATACCAAAATTAGCAAAAAATTATGCAATTAAGATCAAAATATGATCTAAAATATAGGCAAAAATGTGGTGTAAATGCAACGCATCACACGGCTAGAGGCTCTTGAGAAGATTGTGGTAGAAGTGTGGATTTCTATTGCAGTAGTGCAGGCAGAACCCCGATTTGCGGGGAGGAAAGGAGGATGGAAGTCTTGGTGGCAGCAGAAGAACGGCGTTAGCATCATGAGGAGATGACTGAAATTACTCGGTGCCAGGCTGAAATGAAACGTGCCAGGCTGAAATGAAACGTCACCTTGGAGTTGTGGACAAGATGAGGAACTTATTCAAGGAGCTAGTGAAAGAGAGGGGGCAAACAAAGAGAGCTTCCAACAGATAGCAACCAACGCCAAGGCAAGGAACTGTACCGACCACCACTATCACATGAGCATTGGTCCCACCAGAGTCAAGCATGAGACCTAATAGGATAGAAATCAACGATGAACACAGTCGAGGAGGTGTGCATATATATAGGAGGAGACTCAATTTGGGAGATGACTTTAGGGGAGGACAGATGGTGGATTCATAAGTGCATGAAACAATCAGGATTTGATGGAACTGATCCATTAGGTTAAATTGAGCCGGTTGAGTAGTATTTTGATATTCAAGAGATAATTGATGAATATAAGGTCTCAATGGCTTTTATGAGCATGGAAGGCCAGGCGTTTCGCTAGTTCTAATGGATAAAAAGAAGAATTTTTAGTCTTTCCTAGGAAATGCTAAAGGAAAAAATAATACAACTCTACAATGATTGTCCAACCACTTTGGCGTACGAGCGATTAGCGGCCCTAGAGCAAAGGGACTTCACAGTGACAGATCTTATTGCAGCTTATAAGAAGATAGCCTCATAGATACCATATCTTCTAAACAATAATATGTGGAATATTTTTTGAAATGCTTAAATTTTAATATTAGAGAGAGAGTGCGAGCCTTTTACCCACCAACGTAATGCGAGCATTGACACTTGCTCCCATATTTGAGAAGGAGATAACAGAGGAGATGGATTTGAAAGGACAAATAATGGTTGAATGAGTCATTCAAATTTTAGAAATTACTTTGGGAGGAAGCCTTCCTATGTACCTAGTATTACCTGGTTCATCTCCAGGAATCGTCCCAAACTATGATACTTATCTGAGGGAAAGTTCTAGTACCAATTCTAATATGATAACTTAGTTAGAGGGAAAAAGAGATGACACATCTCACAGCGGCTCCAAAGAGGTGAGAATTTAATGTATATCATCAAACACTTATGGCTGCACGAGGAGAAGTCGAGCTATGTTCCACTAAGACTATGTCAACAAAAGAGAAAAAAGGTTATGCTTCCGTTGTGATCAACCTTACCACCTGATGCACTGATGTGAAAATAAGCAATTCTGTTTGATGTTTCTGTCAGAGTATGAAGACGCGGAAGGGGTTAAAGGACGAGCGACATGGGAACTTGGGGAAGACGTAAGATAAAAACTTAGATTCTGAAGTATAAAATAGCCTTGAGGACAAGGCTATAATTAGAAGGGGGGCGGTTTTACGGACCCAAATTGAGTTAGTAATAAGTGGATCTGGGTTCGTATATTATACCCGATCTGCATTATAGTAGAGTGATATTTATACGAGTCTAGGGTTGAGGGTTGGGAGGTTAAGTATTTTGTAATTACTTTCCTGGGGTGTGCATTGTACAATTCTCGCAGTTATATGGTTGAAGTTTCTATCATACCGTGTATGTTATATGAGCCTAGTTTGAGTAGTATACCTTGGATACCCATTACCCAAATCCGATTATATGTAATAACAATAGGAATAATAAAAATAATAAATAGCAATTTATAATTAGTGATTTTAGTAATGGAGAGTTGGGGGTGTCTAATTTGAGGCGGGCCATTGGCAAGCAACAGGAAGGCGGCTGGCAAATGGCAAGCGGCGACAGAACGGGAGCAAGGGTCAAGGAAAGGAGTAGTGAGCAATGAGCGATGAGCGGTGTAGGTGACAAGAGGGGGAGCAAGGATGAGGGGGCAATGTTAGGTGGCGGGGGCGAGCGGGACACTTATAGTTAGGGCAAGAGGGCAGGCGTGTCGTTATCGGGTAAGGAAAATATTTATAGGGTCGGGTTTGGGTAGGGGTTTGAAAAAGAGATCGGGTAGATAATTGGGTATGGGTAGTATACTAATTAGTTGGTTCTGGTATTGGTGGAGGAAAATTAGTAGGTGCTCTACCGATTTCTATTGTCAGATACCTAGTGTCGACGCTCACCTGGCTCTAGTTTTATTAACTAATCCAACATTGTATCTCGATTTGGTTCGAATTCTTTCTGGTCATGTGTGCATGTGATGCGTGCGGCTGCGGATAGAGCTGCCACTTAGTAGAGAGATTTTGTCGGGGTAAGGTGTGCATGGGATGGCCGGCAATTGGTTGACCTGGCTAGAATCGCTTGTTGAGGGTGGTGATAGTCGTAGGGACACCTATAAGTATAGAGAAATGACCTCAATAGGTTGGGTTTAGAGGGTTTATGGGTGCTAGCCACAATGAGAAGTGAGCATCAATGAAGTAGACAAGAGAAGGAAGCAAGCTACTGAAGCGATGCTTGGAGGTGAAGGAGAAAGCCATTCATGAGAGATGAATTGATGAACGATGGAGTATTATGGTCTTAAAAATGCTAGTGATTATATTTAGTGTTGCGATTCGTATGAGAGATTGTTGAACCTTGTTCGGAGCACATGGTCAAATCTTCTAGTTCCCTACTACTCTGAGTTGCAGTCCTCTATTTGTCTTCCACGCAGTGACAAAATCAAGCTTCATTGAATACTGAACAGAAGCGATAGACTAGTTGTGTAGATAGTGAGATTACACTATGGTTGTGGTCGCTCCACACTAGGATTGGTCTTGTAAGACTATGGTTATTTTTTGTGGTACGTGAGATGTTTGTATGTGAGGGGGATGCTTTGGCTTAGGGCGGGAGTGCCTACACTCACCCACCCCATTGACCTTCATGGTTGGTTTGCTTAAATAGTTGTTCCTGCAATAACGACTAATTTTTTGGGTTATTTTGTGTTGTCAAATGCATGCTACTTTGTTGATTTAGTTGTTTATGTTAATGAGAAGAGTAACATGGATACTCTATTCTGGTGGTGTGAGATGGGTGGATTGTATTTTGGTGTGTTTGTAACCTATGTATCGGGAGGTGTGAGTGAGCACAAGTGAGGGGGCATTGTACAACTGGCCTTGTGTGGCTGTCTGTGTGAGTATATTTGTTCGGTTCAGCATGATTGAGGAGGTTTACTGCTTATCAATGTATTTGGGTGTCTTTGGAACTGGTGTATTGCTAGATGTGAGTGAGCATGAGCGAAGGGGTGTTGTACACTTGGCCTTGCATGGCGTGCATGTGGGTGTTGTTTGGTTTGACATGACAAAGGAGGTTGCCTATATCTTGTCATTCACTGCCGCTATATCTTAAAGGTATAAATAGTAGAGTTGGTTTTGCTCCAGCTTGTGGCGGTTTAGTTTACATTCTTATGCATGTTTTGCCAACCTCCCTTAGGGTAAAGATATTCCTTAGAAGAGTGAACAAAAGTTTGGCTAATAGGTGCGCAGTCACAATGTTAGGAAGAGTCACAATGTTAGGAAGGCTGAGATTGGCCATGCATGGCTCAAGCTTTTTATTGGTTGCACCCCTTTTGAGGCATGCTCCCATGTAGAAAAATTTGTGGGTATAACACTAAGCATGACATCTACAAAACTCTCCTTATTGATAAGGGTTTTACCTAAACCTATAGGATGGACTACTTTGAATATATTGCAAATATATTGCTCATGAGAAGTTAATATGCAAATTGAAACACCTACGGCCATCTTTGGTTTAAAGCAAAGCCCTAGCATATAATTTTAGAAATTTTCATAAATCATTAAGCTAATTAGTTATCGATGTAACAAGTTTGATCATTGAATTTTCATAGGTTGCTCTAGTTTTGTGATTGTTAATTATATGTATGACATAGTGTTGTCACGTAGTTGTATAAAGCCATTACTTAAACAAAGAAACACTTAGAATCTCATTTTAATTTAAAGAATCTTGGGTGGCTAAAATATTTTTTTGGAAATTGAAGTTCCTTATCAAAGATAAAATATATCTCTTTTGTAGCATAAATATGCTCTAATAAAGGTACAAAGAACAAATACTTTTACACTTTCATGTTAGAAATAACGTGCCATTGATGAATGTTGATCCCCTAGTTGTGGGTGATTGGTGTGTAAACTTATACATCTCCTTGTGACAAACTAGGCATCTCCTATACTATGGATTTGTAGTCAGTTCATACAAGAGTTTAGATTATATCATTGTCGGCCTACATTACACATCTTTTAATAGATAAATGGAGTACAAAAGTTATGATGGTAGCACAAAGGACTAATGATCTACTTTTGGGTTTTGCACTTGCAAGAAAGAAGTGGCCAAATCAAGTTGTGAAGCTAAATGTAGAGCTATCGTCGACTACTTATGTGATGATATGGTTTTGAAATTGGTTGCAAGATCTCAATCTCCATTGCCCTTGCGAATGAGTATGTTTATGATAATCGATCTACTATTTAGATAGCTAACAATCCAATATCTGGTGAAAGAACAAAGTATGTTGAAATTAATTGCCACTTTGTCACAAAAGCTATCTTAAACAACTAGATATACTTTTCCTTCACCATGTTTGAAGAACAATTCATTGATATCTTCACTAAAGCTCTTGTCTTGAGAGTGAGTGTTAGAGTTTATAGTTTCCTTTTATGTATCTATTATTGACTTACATTATTGGATCTCTTATTGGATAGTTATTTTAGTATGTCTTTATCCATTAAGGGTATTTACGTATTTTTTCGTTAACAATCAAAACAATGAATAATTCCTCTTTTTTGCTTTGATTGTTGTCAATGAGCCAACTTGTTTGGTTGTGAATATCATGAAGCATCTAGTATTTGAAGATAGTGCCTGACTCTGAACCCATGACATTACTGATTGATAATCTACCTTTTGGGGCTGGTAGTTTTTGGGAAAACCTAGGCAAAAATGTTGGTGAAGGAAAAATAACAGGCAACTACTAATGAACATATTCTTTTTTTCAGCAAATCTTCTATAAGCTTTCATAATATGTTAAAAATAGTGTTGAGGACAATAAATAACATACATAATGGTGGATGTGCATTATAAGAAGCTGATTTCATTTAACAGTGAATAATAGTCCTACAAACATTTGGTAATGGGTAAATTGGGTGTGAGTTGATTCTTATATGAGCCACTGTTAGGGTAACATTATAGTTTAGCTTCACATCAATGGTTGGGGGAATTTTATGGATGTATGGCAGAAAAAAATTATTATTATTTACTGGCCCTAAGAAATTTATACTGATTCGCATCATTCTAGGCCCATCCAGTTAGGCTGTCATTGCTAAGCCACATAACAAAGATTTGGTGTAGCCTAGCAAGTTTTGATTCAGAACAAAAATCATCATGATTTAATCTATGCACAGCCCTACTGTTGGGAAGCTTTAACACTTGTCATATGTGGATTAATCTGAAAATTCTATTAATAGCATAAATACTATTTTGGACTGGTATAATCTATAATGACACAAGATACTGAGCAGTATTGGTCAATATTATATATATATATACACAGACGCACACAAACAAATTGTACTAACATTGTACTGGTGGTACATACCATTCTTATCCTGTACCATGGTTTTTAATTCTACGGTTATTAGTCTTTTAAATTATTATAATGAGATGTGTCATTCAGTTTTTTTAATTCTATGTGCGCAATTTAAAATTTGCACATAGTTTTGCAATGCCCTTTACATATACTTTCTTTTAGATGGAACATATTAGAAAAGATATCTAGTATTACACCAGATATTATAGTATCTCTTATTTCTTTTTGTATGTTGTAATATCTCTGCATATGAAGTTTCCTCTCAATACTAACATCTTTTCATTTCACATAGTGGAGTTTTACATGTTCACTAAATTTATATTTGTGGCAGACTCCAGGGAGAGAGTTTCTGCTCCGTGTCTCATACCTTGAAATTTATAATGAGGTAAGGATCTGCATAATGATTCACTGAATCTGATTGTATATCACTTAGTATTTTTTTTGTAATAGAGCTTATGGGCCTTGTTTATTCCTTAATTCATTTCTTTACATTGTACTACGGTCATTCAACATATATTTTTAAATTTCACTACAGAACGAGAAACTTGAACGTCTTTGAATATATTAATATAATGATAAAGCTGTGGCAATTTTTTTTGCTAGCAGATATGGGAGACTTATCTGCCATCTATCTCAGTAGATATAAACAACTATGCATGCTAGCTATCACATTATCAGATCTTCTAAGTTGTGTTGTCCTATACTCTAATTAGCTCCTTCACCTACCACCATATTTGTTATTGCCATATTTTATGTTTTTATCGCTCATGAAATCAAATTTCCATATAAGAGTCATTATAACTAGTAATACACGATTCCTAGTTTTTCCTCCTCAATCAATTAATTTCAATTTGGTACTAGAGCAGCACTCCTTAGCGAGTATAAATTGTTGCATTATTGCAAACATCTTTTCTGTTTTAGAATGTTGTTGGCTTTAGTATTGCTAAAAGCAACACTTCTCTCTCATGCATAGACGGGTGACACATCATATTTGTGCAACGAACGCCCTCTCTCATTTACAAGCAATTGCTGCGATCATGTTCTCCTCCTGTGTTCATGTTAACGTCTTCATTATAGCAACACATGCCTTAACTTAAAGTTGCATCTACTGTTGTTAAAAATGCATTTTAGGCCGTCAGATCACCCTACTATATGACCTAAGCGTGGCCAATTGATTTAGATCTACTGCACAATCACAACAAGTGTACCAATTTGTAGGATTACTGTTCCATATTATAGGCTAGATGGGATTGGTTGGATCAATTATAGGGTGGAATTGTATTTGTATTTTCATACTTTGACTTTGACTTGATGTCTCACTACAATTAGTGGTGCATACTCCTACTTTGACTTGTTGTTTAACAATTTTGCTTATTAAATTTAATGCAAGGTTTAAAGTACATACTAGTTCGACTATAAACCGGTATTGGAACATGGTTGGAATTAGCTATATAATATTATATAGTGTAAACATAAATTTTTGGTACCGTATATCGGTACCAGTGGTATGATACCGGTACGTACTGATCCGGTGAAGAACTGGTTTACCAGTATGGATGGGTATTGCAAACCTTGATTTAATGTTTTTGTGCGAATGGTTGGGGATATAAAAGTTAATTTCTTATTATTTGCATGATACTTAGTGGTTGATGCACCTGATAATTATTGCTTGTTATTAGAAATATGTGTTTAATATTTCCATAGTTTGTGAAATTTTTATTTTTTTGGCTATATTAGGAAGATCTTATGATTCTATGCGTCTTCCACCATTTATATGTAGGATTTCAATCCTAACTACCTTGATTTCATCAACTTTGCTGTCCTGAGGTGAGGTTACAGAGGAGTGTTAGTAAATATCGAAGGAAATGCTGTATATGGCCTTGTGAAATCTTTTAATTATGGTTTATTATATCTGCTAATTAGCTCCTCTACAGCTCTACCTATCACCTTAAGTGTTATTACTATTTCTATATATGCACTATTGATGTTTGAGCTCTCATATAAGAGTAATGTATAACTCTTGTTTTTTTCTACTAAACTCATCAACTTCAATTTTTATACTTTGAACTTTGATGGTGCATGCAAAATTTCAATTTATCTTTTGATTCAACTAACAATTTATTATTGTACAGGTTATAAATGATTTGCTCGATCCAACAGGGCAAAATTTGCGTGTGAGAGAAGATATTCAGGTACGGGCTGGCAATTATTTTTCTTTTGTTTAATTATTTATTCTTCTTGATATATAATTGGTTTCTTCCATGCTTCTTACTTTCCAAGTTGCCTGCAAATTTATTTTTTCAAATTTCCATATAAATGACCTTATATATATATATATATATATATATAAAATCAAATACAATGCTGATTCTATCATTTGATTATTGCTTATACCTTTTATTACTTTAAGGGTGAAAATTTTAAGCATGGCTTATTAACTCATTTTCACTACCATGTTGATCCATTTCAAAATAGTGTATGTTGGATTATCATATACGAGAGTGATTTGTGTTGTGCTTGTGCATGTTAAATTCTCAATGTTTCTTGTTTAGAACACTTGTAGTAATTAGGCTTAGTTTGACAATTTTTTCAGAGAAAACCATCTGCAAAAATGTTCAACGCTTATTTGATAAAATTGTTCGGAAAGGGTAATTTTTATGATATATATTTGGCAACAATGTGAGAGAAGTATGGTAGAAATTCAAATGACTTAAAAGGACAAAGTTAAAAAAGTGGTGCTATTGCATAATGATTTTAATATAAATTTAAATGTAAAATTTTTTATGTAATGTTTGTTATAATGAGAAAATAATAAATAAATACATAATTAAATTAATAGTAAGAACAATAAATTGCTACTTCTTATATGATCAACTAGTATTGTACACAAGATAAAGTGGTAAAGAAATGATGAGAGTCGATTGGGCAAAATATTGTTTTCTTATTATATGGAATAATAAAATACGGTAGGGTTTTTATAGGCCATGAAACATTTAATATAAGCAACTGTAAATTTGCCCTTTGATATGAAGAACACTTAAGAAAAAAAGAAAGTGATCCTCAATAACTTTAGCTTTTTGTTTAATCTTTTTTATACCTATTTTGTGACAAGTTCTTTTTTCAAAAAAATTCTAAAAATTTATACGAGTTTTGCTGAAATGCCAGTAAATTGTTTTTTGACAGCTGGGCAAAACATTGCCTCGGTATCCTTACTGATATACCAACAACTAAAGTTGTGAATGCACACAAGAATTCTTTGGTAATTGGAAGAATATCACATAAGCTTTGAAGCAATGTATCTAATAATTATTTTAGAAATTCCATTTAGATCTGAATGTGCTGTACTCACGATTGTTACTTAAAACTGACTCTGCCCTTGACAATCTAAGACGTGGGTTAATGGTACTTATCTGCAAAATAGAGAACCTTCTTCTAGACCTAATTGTGATACAAATTTGTTCTAAATAGTTCGATAGTTGAATTAAGATGGCTTTGCTTTATTCTTTGAATTATAATTTTCTTTTTCTGCTAACAGTTGGCTTTTGCACCATATGCCTCTTCATTCAATGAAGTTTAAAACCTAGATTTTGTGATTTAAATGCAACTTTCTACGACACATTATTTGTTATATATGGGGCTTGAAAGGAACTTAATTTCTGGTGCTTATTAGTTGACAGTTTGAGAACCAATTACCTTTTGTCATGAAAACTTCTTGTAGGGTACATATGTTGAGGGGATAAAGGAGGAAGTCGTTTTATCCCCTGGTCACGTACTGTCTTTTATTGCAGCAGGAGAAGGTAAAACTTTGTTGCCCCATTTTTAGCCCATATGAATTTTTAAAGCACTTATTCTGATCTCTTCCAAATCTTCAGCGCTTTACTCAAACTCCGAATCACAAATTTTCCGTTGCCTTTGTATACATAAAAGTACTTGGCATGTTTTTTAAGATCGATGATAGAACCAAAGAAAACAACATGAGTTTCTTTTCTAACAGACATTCCTTGGATGTGTCCATCCATGCATGTATTGAAGCAATTTTTTCACAAATATGAAAATCTTCTTAATTAATATGGTTTTTAATTATGAATGGTGTTAGTTTTCCTTTATATTTGACCTGTGAGTAATGAGGTTTATTTCTCATTTCATCTCTCTTTTTCTAGGTTAATTTGGTAATTGATATAGCTTTGGAGAGCCTAGCATGCCACAAATTACCAAGGACGAACTTTTGTTCATTGGTGGCCTTCATTGTTTCCATAAAAAATCATAACATTTGTTTGGCACTTAGTGAAATTTTATTATCTTTATGATTTGGAAATTCATAGACATTATAAAATTGGAGATATTGTCCTAGGTTCTTCTTTAAGTAGTTGCCATAAATAACTTAATGGAAAGATATTTTCTTTCATCTTTATTAGTTATAATTGTTACACCCTAGGAAGAGCATTATTACACTAATCCTCAAGGTTGCCAATTTCATTAGCCATATTGTCATCATATTAAAACAATATAGAGTTAAACTATACCTAGATCATGACCATATGTAATTCCAACATGATAGTTCCATGTATATAATATCTATATAATCTAACTCCCAACATAACACTATACAAAGTAACACAAGTATTTTAAATGACTTAATTTCTAAGTAAATGACATTGTGACGACATGAAGGGCTAAACATGTATTTATCTACGTTGGATATACTAATCCTAATATCGATTGTTGTTATCTAAAATGAGAAGACAAAAGAAACATTAATAACAAAAAAGGGGTTATATTGCATCTTACTTTCCAAATAATAAGTAATAGTGTATACTGTTACAGGCCCAATAGTATTAGTGGTTATTCATAAAGTGGATCCGGGTTGGGTTGTCATACCCGATCCGCTAAGTAGGAAGAGTCTATAAATAAGGGCCTTGGGTTAGGGTTGAGTGATGTCTAGTGTCTTGTTATTTCCTTAAGGGCGAGGAGGGATGCATATGGCCGTTGATGGAAGTGAGATTATGAGGACTACATTACCGAGACAAAACATCATGGAAGATAGACTGTCGCTTCGCATTAGTGTGGACTTATAAGGATTTGACGGCACTGCTCTAGAAGATTGGATTGCACAGGCTGAATATTTTTTCAGCATTAGAGGTACGAAAGATGATTATAAATTTTCTTTGGCATTTGTTCGTATGAAGGGACAAGCGTATGATTGGGTTCGAAGGTTAATGTGACAAATCCCGAATCTCTCTTGGGAAAGGCTGAAGTCAGAAATGGTCCTAAGGTTTAGTACAATTCCTGCACACAGCTCCTCTAAAGATGACAATATGACTCGTGTTGATCAGGGTTCTAGAGCATCCACCAATATCACTTTTGATCCCCATTCTGAATCTAGCAGTTATCCTACAGTTGAGACTGAGTATAGCCCCGATGTAGAAGCGGAAATGAATAGTGCTGTTAATGAAGCTTCTGCGAGAGAAGATGAGGAAAAGGGCTCGCATGATCATCCAAGATTGCCGGTACCAAATGCTGTGGTGACAGTTATTGTCCTAGAAGAATCAGAAACTATGCAGAGGAGCAGCCCTTAAATGCAAAAACTATCAATCCTGGATACTTAAGCTTTACTGTCTCAAGTCCTTCACACCATGATATAAATGGACACCCTCAGCTGACTAGTAATGTTTTCCAACCACATGAGTGGGGTGAATTATCTTTTGAAGAGCAAGATGAAGCTGTCAAGCTGGAGGCAAAAATGTTTTACATTGCGGATTCAACAAATTATCGAGCCACTTGGGATCCTGGAGGCAGCTCAAGATGAAGTTTTCTAGCCTTGAGGACAAGGCTAGTTTGAGAGTGGGGCAATTGTTACGGGCCCAATAGTATTAGTGGTTGTTCATAAAGTAGATCCGGGTTCGGTTGTCATACCCGATCCGCTAAGTAGGAAGAGTATATAAATAAGGGCCTAGGGTTAGGGTTGAGTGATGTCTAGTGTCTTGTTATTTCCTCTTGGGCGTGCTTTGCACGATAGTTCGTATCATGTATACTGTCAAAGAACAACCATAACAAAAAAATTTAAGTACTTTTGTTGCAATCTAGCCTTCAGCTTTTTAACACACGTCTCTTTTCAAATATTACAACTCAAAAGTTCATAGATTCATTTCAAATTGCTTGGACTCACCCCTGGTGTTCTTATGATATATCACTAGGTTATGTCCTTTAGGTCATACCTACGATATCTAACTATTTGTTCTCTCAACACTGTCAAAGCATTAGGTTATGCCCTCTAGGATATACCTACATACACTAGTCTAACTTGAGGGTCACCTTTCCTATGATTTCTCAACTACCATTCTAAAATCTTGTCTTATCCCACAAAAAACCCCTTTTATTGATCCCTATGCTTTTGTTAATATGCTATTTAACCATTTATGTTTGTGGTGTGAAAGCAATCCAGTTTCTAAATCTTTTGCTGTAAGCCTATTTTTGTAGGTTAATATTTTAATATAAGTGTAGATTGTTGCCATCACATTCATGCTTCCTGAGAGTACTACAGTCTCCTAGTTTGTGTTTTTTCTCCATGAAAGCTGGAATTGTTCCAGTAACTCATGCTAAAGTTGATTATTGAAATTAATGATCAGTCGCTTGTGTGTCTTTACTTTGTCAGAAAAAAGAAATAATACTAAAAGCTAAAATTTTGACAAACTTATGGTTGTTTTACATGTTAAGTTTGATGTCTCAGAACAAAACTAAACGAATTTTTCTTTCCTCCAATGTAACTGCTGGCGACCTATATGCTATAAGAATGATTGTTTGACTTACTTTTCTGAATGTTTAAGTGGCTGTCTAGTGGTAATAACCATTTCCTTTTGAATTTCAGAGCATCGCCATGTTGGCTCTAACAATTTTAACCTATTCAGCAGCAGAAGTCACACTATTTTTACCTTGGTACATTGTTGCTTTTCAATTTCAGTATTTATTATTTCTGCACTTTTTAAATATTGTTTTAATTTTTAACTATTAGTTAAATTGCCATTAGTACACGAATGGTATTCCACCTAAGTAATATAAATCTTACCACATCAGTGCAAATTTCTTTGTGCCGACAGTCTTGTGTCACAAATGGTTGTTACAAGTTTTTTTTTCTTCAAAAAATATTTTTAGGCTTAATTGTGAGACTACTCTACAACAAAGCAAAACCGTAGTGACGCCTCTCGATGTTTCAAGATTCACTTGCCATCCCTAAATTATACAGCAAAAAGTCATTGCATTTTCTTCTCAATATATGCATCGTCAGCATGAGGTCTCTATCTCTCTCTCTCCGTGCACATTTGATCTCTGCTTTGTCCCTCTATCCAATCTGCAAACCAATCCAGTCATGTCCTCTGGTACCACTCTTCTGCACGCCATCAAGGACTGCTGAGATGTCTCTTATCCTTAGTGACCAACCACCATTCTCCTGTCCCCCTTAGATCGCTTTCTATTCTTCCTTAGACAATGTCTTCGTCATCATCCCCCTCAACTAGAGGAATGCCATGTTCTCACTCCTTCAAATTTATTCCACCTCGCGCCTATCAGTCTGGGCACTTCTTGTTTGTCGATCTTTGGTGATCCAAGCCAAAAACTAGGTGGCATACAATGTTACTGCCAATGTATTTGTTAAGACGAAGATCATGGTGAGAATGGCTGCTTTGGTATTCTAGGGGCCGGTTTGGGGCTGGAGTTTGAAGAGGGTGGCAACAATATCTTGGTTTGTGGTGATCTTTGCTAGGTTTCAGGATTCTATCTTGCTCTTGTGCCTACCTCAGTTGCGTAGATCTATAGAGGGATGTTCCTCTACTGATTTCTGTTGTCACTGATCAATCTTATGAGGAGTTCCCTGCAACTAATGCGTCTTTTTATTCTAGCACTGTTATTGAAGCATTACTCATCAAATTGCTTCTGTTCAATATTATTTGCATTTATCATGATGTCAACACCATGGAGAGATTTCACATTTCATATGAAACATTATTTTGCTTCTTTTTAAATTTCTCCTTTATCTCTTATCATCAATTTTATTAGATGATTGATTTCTTCAGATGATAGAAAGTAGTGCTCATGGTGATGAGTATGACGGGGTTATGTATTCTCAACTTGTAAGTTCTGCTATAAATCACTTGTTGCATTTGTCTGTCTTTATCGCAACACTTAAGTCGTGATTCTCTTCTTCAGAATCTTATTGATCTAGCAGGGTCCGAGAGCTCCAAAACAGAAACCACTGGGTTAAGAAGAAAGGAAGGTTCTTATATTAACAAAAGCCTTTTAACTCTTGGAACAGTAAGCACGCAATATTTGTATTAGAATTCTTTTACTGCTTTTACTATTCCTTCCATCTGTTACCTGAAGGATTCATTAGAACTTCTATATTCAGTAGCATGTGCAATGAAATTTTGAACTGAGCGTCAAATTTTCTTAATGACATATTTACATATTTGTTACAGAATTTGAATGTGAGGCAGGGACAGTGATCCAGGGGATGTTATGGGAAATCATGGACAATCCAGCTAAAAACAGAGTTCTTAATACGAAAAATTCAATCATAGCCCCAATGACTTGGGACTGTAGAGCTTCTCGCTATTTAAGTTGTGAAACATAACATTATTGTAGCAATGCAAAGTGAAGTATAATAAGCAATCGAGACATCACGGAAAAAGATATGGTTGAATGAAATATAGAACAATACATAAACAACAACGAGGAAGTAGCTTCAATACAAAAGATTGTAAAGAATGAAGATGGAACAATGGGTGCTGGTAAACGTATCAAATAGAGTAAGATATTCAAAGGATTTGAAGGGACATAAGAAAAGAAATGGAAGAGGGACTGCAAAAAAATGTTAGCACAATAGGTTCTCCTTGGTTTATTATTACGTGAAACAATTGTTCCATCTCAATTTCTCATTTAAATGATTGAAGTCATAGAATAAACTTCAATCAACCTCAGGACCTTTATCTTATGAGAGGGAATACAAATTATAAGCTTTTCAAGACATGACTTTTATGGACATATAATGTACAATCATTATGTGTATATTGAACATGCGGAGCCATAACTAACGAGGTATACTGGTCTAGTATGATTTTTACTACTTTTTGTTCAATTACGGATTAATAGTAAGGTTTTACTTGCAGTTTTCATGAAAACATGATTAAGTTAATCCAACTTTACATGGTTTTTTTGAAGATTAGTGATAAACAATCAACGGTAGATTGTAACCTTATTTGAATTATGCAATAATTATTGGTCAGTATATAATGATTATTTGATTATCCAGCTGTAGACTTACTTAATTGCTGATCTTCCAAAGGTTATTGGAAAGCTTAGCGAAGGGAAGGCATGTCATATTCCTTATAGGGATTCTAAATTGACTCGGCTTCTGCAGTCCTCGTTGAGTGGCCATGGGCATGTGTCGGTGAGCATCAGAGAGACAAATCTAATTATTACATTTTATCCTTCTTGCTGTTTCTAGGTTGCTTATTCGGTTTGGCTTCTCATCCTTTTCTGTAGTATGACATCTTTGTTTATATTCTCCATACTTATTACCTGGAGCTGCGCAGCATTTAAAGTTTTTAACCTACTTGTTTCATAAATAGTAAATAATCATAATAGTTAGTGTTCACTGCAATGTGCAGCTCATTTGTACAATTACCCCCGCATCCAGTAACATGGAGGAAACTCACAACACATTGAAGTTTGCAAGTAGAGCAAAACGAGTTGAAATTTATGCTTCAAGAAACATGGTAGGTAGTTATTTCTTGAGTAATATAGGAATTCTGCAATTCGATATATATTCAAATTTCAAACTTGAATCCGAGTTTTTGTTCCAGATTATTGATGAAAAGTCTTTAATCAAGAAATATCAGAAAGAAATATCAATCTTAAAGCAAGAACTTGAGCAGTTAAAGAAAGGAATGCTGAGTGGGGTAAGTCAGGAAGAAATTATGAGCTTGCGCCAACAGGTACGCATCTGAGATGGGCTGCAAAAGACGTAACGTACAATTTTTTTTGTTTATGCAATTTTCATTTAAAGATGTGCTGTATAAATGCCGTTGATTTTGTTGAAATGCCATGTATCGTAATTCTTGGGTGAAGGAATTATATTTCTTTGTTGTACAAGCAGCTTGAGGAAGGTCAAGTCAAGATGCAATCACGTTTAGAGGAGGAAGAAGAAGCCAAAGCTGCTTTGATGAGTAGAATTCAAAGATTGACTAAGCTTATACTTGTTTCTACCAAGAACACTATTCCTGGGTGTTTAACTGATTTACCGCGGCATCACCGTCGGCTTTCTTTAGAGGATGACGTAAGTGCTGTTGACTTCCTATCTATGATTAGTATGAAGCACTTGAGGTTTTTATTTCCATTGTTTCTGTGTTTCATAAAGTCAACATTAATATATATTTTGAACCACTGTTGTGATTGAGTACATGTAACCTAATTTGTTAGTTGATTTTTATGTAATTCAGATATTTAGTTTGTTTATAACATAGATGTGAATGGTATCTAATTTCACTCCATTAATATTTTAAAATTGTATTATTACTATTTTTGACCGTATCGTTTCAATCTAAGATCTATAATATAACAACTGAATGCTAGCTTAGATACAGGGTTCTGGACAATGGTGAATCTTGTTAGACTTTTTTAGTTGCTTGAAGAATTAGACATGCCAATTCATGCACTGCATATATTGGACGAGGAAGAAAATTTGCAGGTTATTTAAAAGATAAGATTTGATGTCTATCTTGAAGATGATATCATTGTCATTGTATTCCTACGAGAAAACCCTAAATCTTTGAGAATTGTTCTTGATCTCTCATTTGTTTTTTTCGATACCAAGTTTCCACTATATATAGGGCTTCATATGATCATATCCTATGAATTGTATGCATAGTCGAACCCAAGGTTTGAAAACTGGTTCGGACCAGTGGTTCAGTCCGAGCTTAGACTGCTAAGTACCAGACTGAATCGACAACGTACTGAAGCACATCTCTGCATCTTTGCAGTGCGTCTTTCACTGTCTTTGCAGTTTACTTCCACCTCTGCATTCCGCCAAATGGAGCCAAGCACAGTGGCGATAGTGAAGAGTGCAGTGACGGAGCAGGAAGCCTCAGCTGAGGCTTCTGCCATGACCAGAAACTTCCTCAGCAGCCTCCGTCCATGAGCAGAAGTAGCGGACAGAGCTTCCACTTGCCATGAGCTTCTCTCCTTTTTTTTCTATGTTTTCGTGTGGCTTGCAGGTATCTCCGAGTGCGGCATGCGAAACAGAATTGACGTGGCACGTGAAGGGGCACAACATCAGCGATAGCATGCACGTGCATGCAGGACACACAAAGGGGCGTGGTGGCAGCTTGCACCAACTGCCGAGTCTGGCACATGAAGGGACGCATGCCCTGTTTCTTCTACTCCTCCTTCCTCCTATTCCTTCTTGTTTTTTTTTCTTCTCCTATTTGGTTCCGTTCGGTATGGACTTGTATATACCGGTTTGAGCATGGGCTGGTATACAATTTTGGATCGAATTTCTAAACCTTGATCACTATTACGAACCTACTTATTGGGTTCGTGGTAACAAGAGGCATCATTTATGTCAACAAGTTTACATCTAGAAGATTGTTTCTTAAAAAGATCTAAGCATATTTCCTTTGAGAAAGTATCAATTCTCTAACCTTGTATGAAATTTTAATTCCAAAGAAATATTTGAGTTTTCTAAGTTTTTTTATAATAAACTAGTTTTTCAAATAATTTTTAACCTCTTGAATGCCTTTGGTGTCATGCTTGAAGAGGAAAATATCATCAATGTAAACTATAAGAGTAACAATGATTGAGGAGTTTTTTTTTTTAATAAAAGTAGAATGATCTACTTTATCGCTTTTAGGACCAAGTCTAGCAACCACACATGAAAACTTCAAAGAAGAAACCATTCTCTTGGATTTTATTTGAGTCCATAGATAGCTTTACTGAGTTTATATATTTGGTTCTCCCCTTTTGTAATATACCCTAGAGATTACTCTATATAGACGTATTCATTATGATCACCATATAAGAAAATGCTTTTCGCATCTATTTGAAACATACTCTAATTTTGTTTAATAGCAAAAGAGAATAATACTTTGATAGAGTTTAACCCAGCGATACAAGAGAAAAGATTTCTAGATAAATACACTCCATACATCTGAATGTAACCCTTTGCTACAAGTCATATTTTGTACCGCTAAATAGTATTATTGTGATTATACTTGGCTTTGTAGGTTCATCAACATGTAATGTACACAAATTAGAGCCTTCATGTTATCATTCATCTATAGCTTGCTTCCATGGAGGACTGTGCATAGCTTCCTGTGGGATTAGATTATGAAAATTGTAGATATGGATAAATTAAAAGACCGGAGAAGAAAAGATTAATGGTCATAAGTAACATATTGAGAAATGGATGTGTAGTAGTAGACCGGATGAAGACAAGATCCAAAGGTGGTAGACTTGCATTAGGTGCTGAAGACAGTAGCTGATTATGGTGGCATCTATTATATACATGCAATAAAGGAATTAAGGTTTTAACTAAATAACTAATTTGTAATTACATAACTTGCCTTTGGCTATATAAAATTTTAGTTATGTTGTGTAAATTGTTCATATGATGATATGAATCATTATAATATAAAAAATATCACTTCGGGTGGTGATAAAATTATTTTGGATGGTATCAAGCTAGTTTTCTTAATTTCAGTCCTATTTTCTAGTGTTTGTTAAGCTTCCTTAACATATTTCAAGGCCTTGATAGTTTTTTTGTTGACTTAACAAATTGCTGAGCAATGAAAATTATAAAAAAGCAAATACCTAAAAAAGCACTAAGCACAGCCAAGTAATATTCAACATTCTTGAGTGAAATGGGATAATTGGAATTATTTTTTAAAGTGAAATTACATCTAATGCTAAGTAAACTTGATCATGGTATAACTTTTAAGTTGTTTTGAACCAAGCCTTTAAAAACCGTTCTATACACCTAGTGTGAGTAGGACATGTTGGTTTGAGATGGTACTGATACAAGTACCATTTAGTGCCACTACGTTCTGTATGGTCCAAGACTGGACTGATATATTGGTACAAGACTAAACGGTACAATAGTTTGGACTGAGACTTTAAACCTTGGGTTGAACTAGATGGTACAACCAACACATTAGTCTAACATGGTATTGGTTATGTATTACTATATTAATATACACTGTTTATATTTTTTTATATATTATATAATTTGTATGTATTAATGTATGTATATATATTACTATATTTTTTATATTTATATATGTACCAATTGGTGTTATCAATATCATAGTATTGGAATGCTTTGACTAGTATATTGATATTGACCAATATTTAATACTTTGAATTTGATAAGCTTACAAATTAAAATAAAAATTCCAATAGAGAAAAATATAGTACCATTTTGACGTGAATGTGTGTTTCACCATTACTATTCATAGGGGGAAATTATGGGGTGCTGTTGATGTAGAATTTTATACACTTTTTGCCATGGGATGGACATAAGTTGGAAGTAGGATTGCCGAGTGTTTGTGATATTGAGGGAAGCAAGTGGAGGCTCATCACGCAGCGTTGGTTGTGGAGGTTGTAACACAAAATCAAATGACAGTATGTGCTATGTGCTGCAGCTAGTGTCTCTCCTGGTTGTTTGGGCATTTGGGCGTTTGGGCGGCACTGCAGTTGCTCTTCTTTAGCATTGTTCAATCGTGATACAGAGGAAGGAAGCAAATCTACTGAAACAATAATTGTTATGCAGCTGTGCAGGGTACAATGGTCGGCGAGTTGAAAGGTGAAGTTGATAAAGAGAACAAGGGTGTTGGGCATGTTGGAACTAAGGAATCAAATATCAGGGCGGCCGGTATGCACTAGTCCAGCCATATATCGGTTCCATGGTATTAGTATAAATATATATATTATATATAAATATATATTATTTGATACCGTCCATACCAGCATGGACCTGATCCATGCTTCGGATTGGTGTTTTAAATCTTGGTTATAATTACAAGAACGGAGGTGGGTTGCTCTAATTGTTGTGGGTTGCTCTAATTGTGTTTGTGGGTGGGGAAGGAAGGTGGGGATGGTGGGAAACCGGGTATTGTGGTGGTGGATGTTGCCAAGAGGCACAAGCACAGAGATTGGTCTCTCTCTCTCTCCAGCATCAAATAGGATCATTGTCCAATTGATCTCACTCTTCCCTGCTGCATCAATGGTAATAGAAGATTGCGTTACACCTTTCAAGCTTTTAGCATACCCAACGCATCTGTTGGCAATGGAAACATCATTGAAAGTGAATGTGAGATGGTTCTTCTGTGGACAACAGCCATATACTTTGGATCACTATTTATTTGTATTCTGCAGTTTATTTTTTTTGTTATTTCTTATAGTTGTGTGCCTGTATTGATTCTTACCTACGACTCTGGGCTTACTACCACGTAACTTAAATTAGCTATATTTTACTACTCAATGGAGGATATCTCTCTAATCACTGACTTAAGTTATTGAATAATAAACATCTTTGTGAAAATTTTCCTTATTTATTTATTTATTTTTTAATATCCTATATTATCGAAAGTGATTAGATCTTCAAAGTTTAGACCAGCGTGGAAGTTTTAAAATTCTCCATTTCTGAAATTTGAATTACTTTACATCTGAATTTAAGATAACCATAATGTTATAATTTTGATTACTTGTCATCAAGGATTCAGAAATTGGTACTGATGTACAGTTTGTTGGTACAACTAGTATTAGTACATTGTCGGTACCAACATACCAACATTATACTATTGGTACGGTCCGAGATTTAAAATTTTTCTTGTGATTCATCTTTTTAATTTGGGCTAGTAATCTCTGCACCCATATGAGAAAGCTGGCGATAATTTTACTTTGCAGAAGCTGGATATAATGTATGAGAGCTTGCCACGTATTGAAAGTGAGAGCACCCTGAATGATTCAGCGGCATCTCTGTCAGATTCATTGGATACATTGGCTAATATTAGAAGTAGAAGGTTTTCAAGTAAGGTCAAGGAAGAGCATCCCAGACTCAGTAGCTCAATCACAGATGCAGCACAGGTAATTAACTTTTTTTAGTAAAGCATTACTGATCTGTTTCATTAATTTCTATTGTATAGCACGTGAATGTAGCTATGTGCCTATGTTCTTGTTAATCTCAGAAGTACAGGAATCAAGTTGGCTCAAGTATCTGTTTTCTTTTTTCAAGATCATTTTTTCATTATTCTGATTTTCCTAATTAATGCAACATGCTTAGTTGTCTGTTTTTAGTATCTCCTTTTTATTGAGCAGGCAATCAAGTTTTGTTGGTTATGATGTACATACATAAGTCATTGTATTGGTTTATTGATTCACTGGCTAAATAGATAGTTTTTAGGAGTTATATTTTCTGTTAGCATTGTGTATACGTTGTAAGAGACTAAGGCCCGTTTGGCCTAGCTTTTGGAGCTGCTTATGGGGTTGCGGCCAGCAGAAATCAAGAAGCTGATGTGTTTGATCATGCAGCTTCTATGTTCCAAACTACAAATAGGCAAGGGTGAAGCTGCTTCTCTGGCCCCCCACCTGCTTATCGTCAACTGTAATAATAATTTTTTAATAGTATAACTTATAATATTTTTAATAAATATTTTAATTATAGTTAACAATAAATTTAATCATATAATTTTTATCTTAGTAATTTTTTTTAATAAAAACTTATTTATTATAAATAGAATAACCTAGTCATAAGCTGTGCATCCAAACACCCTCAAACTTCTTCAGCCAGCACTTCTTCAACCAGCAAAAACTAGAAGCAGAAGCTAGGCCAAACGGAGCCTAAATTACCTGACTCTTGGTTCTAGGATGCAAGAGTCTGTCGGTTTTGTTGTGCTAAAAAAGACTTTCTTTTTGAAGCAATTGTTTGCTTACATCAGATGAATCACATGTTACTTTTGATTTTGATAAGATATCCTGTTTTCTGCAAATATATATTGACCATGATGTTTTAGGACATAATGCATAGCCTTCTATCAAATGAGAATTTTCTACATTACGAATCTTAATCCTGCTTAATTTTGTATTATCCGATGATGCGAATTCATTACATACACATATACAGACTGGAATGATTACGTCAGATGAAATGGATCTCTTAGTCGAGCAAGTAAAGATGCTTGCTGGTGAGATTGCGTTCAATACAAGTACACTGAAGCGATTGATAGAGCAATCTGCAGATGATCTAGACAGCAAAAAGACACAAGTACAGTTCGTTCTTTATTGCTCATGCATTTTGGCCTGATTTTGTTTTCCAACTTTCCTTGCTAAATGCAATCTTCTTATTGGAATGTTCAATTAAAGTTGAATTTTCTTCCTATACAATGTTTCATGGTATATTCTTATCTCTTATCACTAATGTGCTAGTTTGGAATATTCATGTGTTTTTGAAAAAAAGAAAGTCTTAACAACCATCTTGGTCTTGAGTCATCCAACACTATGAGTAAAGGTTTGAAAAGCTAGCCTAGACTGGCGAATCAGTCACGCTTAGATCATATATATTGGTCTGTACTGGACAAAAATTGGAGGAATCGGCGGAGCAGAAGAAAGAAGAAAGAAGAAAGAAGAAGAAAGAAGAAAGAAGAAAGAAGAAAGAAGAAGAAAAAGAAGAGGAGGAGGAAGAGAAAGAGAAAGAAGAAGAAGAGAAAGAAGAAGAGGGGTACCCACGTCAGCCACTCGCGTCCGCCACTCCTTCTTTCTCTCCTTCTCCTTTTTCTTCATCTCTTTCTTCTCCTTCTCCTTCTCCTTCTCCTTCTCCTTCCTCTCTTGCCGTTCCATCCGTGTACTAGTCCTTGCTATGAGTCATGTGTTTGGAATCCACTACTATATTGTCAACTTTCTTATTAGTTTGCTAAAGATATCGAGTCAACTTTCTTATTAGTTTGCTAAAGATATCGAGGATAAATTGCAACTAATCAGAGTTATCCATAACATTATGAGGCAAGTGTGGCAATAAGTAGTGCTAATTCAATTTCTTCTTCATTCCAAGTAACTTAAGATAAGGTTGCTTGATTTACCTATCCTTGAGATGGAAAAAAGAGAGAAGATAAATGCTAGTATTGTTTAACGTGATCGAATAATTTGTTCTCTTGCTATATGCAGGACAAATTGCATTTCATTGTTTTTCATGTATCTTCTTCAATTGATGATTCAACTATGCTTCTTGGTTATCACATTCACAATTAATTGTGATTTTATTACAACGTGAGCTTCTAGTTTGATTGAGTTGTATGAAAAGCATTGATTATTATATTTTATTCAGACCAGGAGGTATACATCATCATAGAGTCTAAGCTAACATATGATAATGGTTTGTTTTATTCTTCTAATTCTTATACTATTCCTCAAGCTGAGCATTGATGTTAATAATGACCAGTTTGTAAAGCAGTATGCAAGTTGATTTTTTTTTATGTTGTTAGTATAAATCTTCTTGGTTATTACAACATTTATATCAAAGTGATAGTCCACTTTAACATGCGTGGTTCTAACATAAAAAATTAAATTACTTGCAATGATGATCATCATAGTATATGGCAAATGACTCTTCTCAAGTGAAACCTAAATCATCTAAGTGAACACAAATTTGTATCATCACATTAGTAGTGTGAGCCATAAATTATTCTCAATTTCTGCAGTAGACTATGCAACCATATTTTGCTTCTCACTTTTCGAAGTGATCAAATTTCATCAAACATAAGTACAAAAACTAGAATTGGATCTCTTGCCATCTAGACTCTTAGAATTTTCAATAATAAGATAATTCTTTAGCTTTAAATGTCTATTTTTTTTGTTTTTAGAAAGAGACCTTACTCTGTCATGGAGCATATTTTAGGTAGTGTCAAGTGTCAACATCGTAAATACATTGTTTGGCGTTTCTAGGAGTGAGCAAACGGTGCCGGTACTGAAGTACGGTATCAAAAATTTTGGTACCCAGTACCCAAGTACTGGGTACTTCGGTATCCAGTTTAATTTCGGGATTGGTACCGGTATCAAAATCCGAGTTCGGGAAATTCCCGAAGTCCTAAAATTATTTTTACTTTTATTTTTTTCTTCTTTTCTTCCCATCTCCTGCTTCCTCTCCACACTTTTCTCCTCTCTTCTTCTTCCTTCTTCCTCTTCCTCCTCAGCCCACTGCCCTTCCAGCCCTTTCTCCTCTTACTTCTTCTTCTTCCTTAATCTCTTTCTCCTGCCGTGAACAATCAGCCCACTCCCTCACTCTTCTCCTCCTCCTCCCACTAGGCCCATTCCCTTCCTCTTCTTCTCTCCTCCTTCCCCCTCTTTATCTTCCAATTTCTCCTTCCCTCTTCTCTTCTTTTTCTTCGGTCCGTGAGTCGCTGGCTGCAAGTCAAGCGCGGGTCAACTGCCACCCGCCTTCATTTTTTTGGCCCAAACGAACAGCAGCATATATCTGTGGGCACTGCGGGTCAACTACGGGTCAACTTTTTACCCGTGCGGCCTGCAGTCCCAAACACAGCCTTCTTCTCCTGCGCCTTCTTCTCTTATCTTCTCCTCCTCTTCTTCGTCGCCTCTTCTCCTGCTGTTGTGCCTGCTCCCTCCCTCCCTCCCTCTTCTCCTCTCCTCCTCCTCCTCTTCTTCTTTCTTCTTCCTCCTCCTCCTCCTCCAGCAACAAGAAGAAGAATTCGGGAGTTTAGTACCAAAAGTACGTGTACTGGTACCAAATTGCCGAATGCTCACCCCTAGGAATTTTGTATAAATTGACTACCTATTACTTATAATAACGAAGTAAATATCAGGGTAAGATAAAAACATTTTCCTTTAAGATGTTGATTTCTAGGAGCATTAACATCTTCAAAATTTCCTTCAATCAATAGATTTGTTGCAAAGCAACCTAGTCTCTTTGTGAATGCCATTGTATTCTTTTTGTGTGTCCTTAAGTACTACATGAAGACTCATTAGCTAAGAAATATTAAAGTTTTCCCATTTCTTTTTTGACCTTCCACAGTGCTTTTTTAACTTCAAAAATGCATTATATATCATTCCAGTAAAAACAATATTGTCAACATAAATGACAAGAATAATAAATACCCAAGAAGATGTTTCATATAAAGATAGAGTAATCAATTTTAGTAAATTGTAGACCAGTGGTATTAGCAACTTGAAAAAAACTATGCTTTAGGGCTTTGTTTAAGACCGGAGATTGCCTTCTTTAGCTTTTATACTTCCCTCTTCCTTTGAGCAACATATTCTAGAGGTTGCTGATGTGCTATTGGAGAGGTTTCATAAAATATTTATATCATTTATCTATTTGAGTTTCTTTGTAACAAGTCTTGCCTTCAATCAATCAATAGAACCATCTAATTGAAATTTGATATTATATACCTATCTATAAATAACAAAGTGAATATTATGAGTCAAAAGCACCAAGTATTATGGGATATAAGAGCTATTATTTTTTAATTCATTACCATTTTCCAATTACAATGCAAAATAAAATTTTGAATATTCTTAGTCATAGAGATAGCAAATAAAGCGAGAAATGATTAAAAAATGGTGGAAAATTATATGAAATGGTGAAAAATATGATGAGCTATGGTGGTATGCTCACTCTTGCATAGATCAATAGGTAATGCTAGATCATGGTGGAAGACCTACGTCATAATGCAGGGCGTGAGAAACTTTAGGTTGAGGTGGTCATCATTGCTTGTCATTACCTGCAAAGGAGAGAATGACGAAATCAGAATGCTAAGATTATGATACCAAAGGGAACAAGAACAATAACATGAAGAAACTTGTTAAATTACTGCCTCCTGTCAAAGTGAAAGGAAGCATGCTTAAAGAAATAAACATCAGAGCGGTGAGTAGAAGGACTAAAACAACAATAACTCTTTCTAAGCTTGTGAATAGCCGAGAAAACACATTGTATTGAATGAGGATTAAGCTTGTTATTTATTGAAAAAAAAAAGCAGCCAAAAGCACATAAAGCACACAAAAAAGTAGATATCGATTGATAGAGTAATCATTAAAATACAATGTTCCAAACAAATATTACATTTGTTATATCTTAAATAGAAAAGGAACCAAAACTACGAGAAGTAAAAGGTATAGCGTGATGTATAGAGAAAAAAAACACAAACTATAAAGAATAGAGGCTGCTGGGTTAATGGGATGACAAGCAATTAGAAAAATATCATTTCATAAAGATTTGACTATGTGCATATAAAAGATCATAGCACATGCCACATCTAAGAGGAGGTAATTTGTATTTCTGACATATTTGAAGAAGCCTAAAGAAAGCATTCTCTGGATCAAGGTTTAAAAACTCGGTCCGGTAGCATGCACTGGCTTGCCAACTACCCTGCTTCACCTGCTCATGTCGCATCAGATATTGTGCACTCTGCACAAGCTGCACCCTTTTTTTCTTGTTCTTCTTCTTTGTATTGGTTTGAAACTAGCCATACTACCCGGTATAGATTTTTCAAACGCCGCTCTAGATTAGACATAATAGAATGGAGCAAGAGTTAGTTATGTGTATCATTATAATCATCATGAAGGCTAGAGATTAACTTGGTTATAAGAAAATCTAACATTCCTTCAATAACTCTATAACACTGTCATTTTGGTGATGATAGACAAGGTTTGAAGTCTCAGTCCGGTAGCTCTGTATGGCGAGCCACCGAACTGGTATGGTATCGGCGTATCGACAGTAGCAGCGGGTAGCAGTAGCGGCAGCGCAGGCGGCGGACGGCAGCAGAGGCGGTGGAAGCTTCGAGGCGGCAGAGCTTGTGCTGCTTTTGCCCACCGTCCGTGCTCCGGCTGAAGGTCCTTGACTGGTCCTCCACCGGACCGGTACAAACCGGCCATACCAGCCGATTTCAGACCGAATTTTCAATCAATGATGATAGATAGAGAGCTTATCCCACTAGGTGCAAAACATGTAGTATATTAGGAGACACGTACGTAGGGTGTAGAATCTTCATGATCTTTTTGTAAGAATAAGTCTTTGTTGGGTGTTTTGTTTAATTAATTGGTTAAGAGAATGTAATTGTTATCTAAATATTGTCACTTTTACTATTAAGGAGCCATTTGAAGATGGCATAGTCACTTGTGAGTTAAACTATTTTGGATTGCAGTCATCCAATGGAGTAAATTTGAGTTATTAATTATTTAAATAGGATTTACAAAACCAGTCTATGTTGGGCAGTCACAACCTGTTTGTTAATAGATTACATCGACTCAGTTTTTTAAATCTTGATCTAAACTAAGATTTTAAATATCAATTCATATGTCTCGTGTGGGTACCGGTGATATGTAATGGCTGATAGTATCGTAGCTGTGGGTACTATTTTATATATATATATATATATATATATATATATATATATATATATATATATATATATTGTACCAACCTTGTCCTGATATGTATACAAGGTCAGATTGGTATGTACAGCTGTACCAGTATGGATTGATTTTTAAAATCCTAATCTAATCCAAAAAAGAATTGAAGAACTCAAATCTAGAGGAGGTAGTTGGCACCACGAAACTTGATTGTGGTGCATGAGGGTTGATGAGCTTCAAATCTGACATTAAATTAGATAAGTTCATTTGGGTAGTGGGAGAAAGAGTGGATAAGATCCCTAGGTTTAAGATTTGACTCACATACGAGAGAACGATCCTCACTGCAGGTTACCTATAACTGTTTGTTGCTGTAGGTTTCATGCTGGCAGCTGCTGCAGACTATCTACAACAACTGCTGTTTTGAGGGTTGGAAGGAGGGAGGGAGGGTGTTGGGTGTGTGAATGGAGGCAAAGAGTTAATGAGAGACAAGAAAGGGTCAGTGAGTAGGTTATGTAACTCACACTTTTCAAGTTGAGTATAATGAAGTACTTGTATTCTAGGTTTAAAGAATTGGTCCATCCTTTCCAATACAGGTGGTAGCATGACCTATTTTAGTACCATGTATATGTCTGTAATTATATGTATAATATGTAAGTTTAGGGCTCGGCTAGTATTGATCAATGTTGTATGTTTGTATATTCTGGCCTGTGTTGGTCCAACCTAAGACCAATGAACTTGTATTGATTGATATTTATTTATTTTTTCATTACTATCAAGAGGTTTTATATATGTTTTTATATATAGCAATTTAAAATTTGTGGTAATGACTTGTTCCAAAATATTCTAATTCTAATTCCTAACAAATGTTATTAAAAGGAATTTTATGTTCTGTGAATTGCGATGGATTTTAGATTTTGATTCATACATTGCTGATTTAATATTCATATTGTGAGGCTTAGAGTCATTGCATCCATTTGTTGTTTGAGATGCAAAGGATGGAAAATGATGATTTTGGTTACTCTTTGTAATATCTCTTTATTTTCTGTTTCACAAGACGTACTGGTTTGCCGCATTTTCTTTCTGGTTCCGTTTATCTGTCACAAGTACTGCTGAAACGTTTTTGTTACATTTGACATTCATCTAGACCATTCCTTCCCTTGATTTTTATTGGCATTTATGTGAATCATTTTTTATTTGATTGAAAAGTTATCAGTTTCAACTTTTAACGAAGTTGATTTAAACTTTACATTCATTTGGATAAAGGATGTGTAGATTTTGTGATTGCTAAGTCCATGATTCCAACTTTTTCTCTGAACTGGATCAATGTAGATTGAGAAGTTGGAACACGAAATCCAGGAGAAACAAAGACAAATGGGGGTATTGGAACAACGGATTATGGAGAGTGGTAAAACTTCAATGGCAAATGCCTCATACATCGATATGCAGCATGTATGGAATCTTTGATATCCCGCTGTCTGTTTAACTATCCTACTATGATTGATCCTCATTTTGTTTTTTGGACAGACCATAATGAGGTTAATGACTCAGTGCAGCGAGAAGGGTTTTGAATTGGAGGTAACTTTGACCTCCTGGGTGTACTTTCTTTGCCAAGAACTTTTCTTGTCAAGATCCTTTTGTTACATAAGCTAAATTATTTTTATACTATTCTAAATCTGCTTTCTTGTTGCCAATATTTATTTTGTTTTTATGTTTCCATAATTCTAATTCTAAGATTGTTGCAGTTAAAATCAGCTGATAATCGAATTCTCCAAGAGCAACTTCTCCAAAAGGTTTGTATTTTATACTTTAATCGATTTTAAGGTTCATAGTACCATTGCTGTATTCATGTAAATTTCTTTGGATAATTTTGCAAGATATAACGTAACAATAAATGCTAATATTTTATCTGTATTTATCTAAGTTCTGTCTCTTCGTTTCTCCTAGTGTTCTGAGAACAAGGATCTGGAAGAAAAAGCAGCTCTTCAGCAACAGCAATTAACTTCTCTCAAAAATGAAAAATGTCACAAAGAACTTGTTCCTGAAGAAATTATTAATTTGAGAAGTAAACTGCAAGCTCAGGTATTTATCTAAATTTGCTTGGGTTGTGTATGAATTTTGTTGCACTGGATTTTCAGGGTTAAAATTTCATGGATAAGAATAGCCATTTCGAGGTGTTCAATTCTGTGATTTCATGTTCTTCACACCCCATTTTCATTTAGTTAAGAAACTTAATTGGCTGGAGTTTTTTTTTTCATACGTTATTTATAATTTAATATGCATACACTAGGTATACTGGCCTTTGATAATACTGCTTTCTGTCTCGAGGCCAATATTGATTAATCTTCAAATCTATGCTTGGCATGCAAGGTCGCACGGGTTACTGACTTACGAGCTCCTTTAGATATGGACAATCTTTCTTGTAGTTCCCTTTTTTCTCCTTTGGCAATGTTAGCTCGTTTAATTAATCTTCTTAAATTATGGGAAAAGAAATAAAAGAAATGAAGCGTGAGACAAAAAAGAATGAGGATGAAGGTTAAGCCAAAACAAGAAATATAACAATAATATAATAATTAGTAAATCATACATAAACATACAATGTAAATAGGTATCACTAACACCACCTCAAAGATCATAATGTGAATTCTTAAATAAAGTTGGCTTAGCTACAAGTGTTTTCCTGATCCATATCATGCATGCCATATGAATCATTCCATCATAACCATCAAACATATCATATAATGATGTCCGTCAAGATCAGGACCTAAATCACATTGTTGAATCCAACTTCTTGAAATTCTAGTCATTACCCTAGCTGACAGTTGACAGACGACGAGCCAATGCAATCTGTTGTAAAGGAAATTCAGTCCCCTGGGTTACAACCAAGCTACATCAATTGCTATTAATGTTTCCCAGGTTTGCAACTACTAAGACATCAACTGCTATTATAAGATCCCTTGTGTCACATCAACCTTGTACTGTTCCCTGTTTCACAACCAAAACACGTCAATTTCCATCACATGGTCTCCTGATTGACAACAAGTATATGTCAGTGGTTATAACATGGTTCTTGGATTCACATTCAATACATCTCAACAACAATTACACCCCTAAGCACATCGTCCTATTACATTCACACATCATGTAAACCAATTGAAACAATCACTATATACAAGATAAAGAACAATAACAAAGGAGAAAATAATGTTTATTGTAAAATTGAAATTTGAGCTTCACGCAACTCACCTCTCTAACTGCAACTAATTTTTTACCATAAATTCACAATCAAGTCCTATGATCCAACCCAATTATCTCGAGTCAAACTTAAATGCCATATCTGCATTTTCATCCTGTTGAACCATAGATCCATGCAAGCCTGAACCATAAGCTATCATTAAGTCTACACCACAATTGGTCGAATCCATCGTAACAAAGATACCATATAAACCATGTGGTTTGGGAAATTTAACTCGATCAACAGTCATCGTCGTGATTAATTCATTAGCAAAAAGCCAAAACAGCTTATTAGGGCATTAAACCTGGTATAAGCTCCATTTGGCCTAGCTTCTGCTTCTAGCTTTTGCTGGTTGAAGAAGTGCTAGTTGAAAAGCTACTGGCTGGAGAAGCAAGGAAGGTGTTTGGATGTACAACTTATGGTTAGATTATTCTATTTATAATAAATATTTTTTATTAAAAAAATTATTAAAATAAATTTTATACGATTAAATTTGTAGTTAACTGTAATTAAAATATTTATTAAAAATATTATGAGTTATATTATTAAAAAATTATTATTACATATAAAAATTATTTAGCATAAGCAGGTGGGGGGCCAGAGAAGCAGCTCCACCCCCTGCTTCTATGAGAAGCAGCTAATTTGTGGGTTGGAACAGAGAAACTGAAGGGCCAAACGCCTCAGTTTCTTGATTTCTGCTAGTCGCAAAGTCATAAGCAGACCTAGAAGCTAGGCCAAACAAGGCCATAATCAACTACTGGCCTTGGGTTTTCTAAACCCAATCTACTGTAGTGGCTAAAATCAAGTCTAGCCCTAGATGACAAAACAAACTAAATCATCATATCACCCAAGGCCGTACACTAACTTCCAACATATAACTATTACCAACAACCAATCATAGCCTGCTATCATGTGAATTTTATGGAATTCCTCTTCAGTAAAGATTCTATTACACGACATGTTATCATCCTATGATCAACCAACTAGTTTAATAGTCAACAAATCTATAATGCAACATTGAGTCTCAAATTGTCTCATGAAGTCATACTTAAGCATTTACATCATCTAAGCGTATTCCAATTGCTTGCAACTTCAAAAAATGTTAAATAGTTAAATCTCATCTTACTATATTAAATCTTATTCTTAACTTAAGACCAAAAATATACCAACAGTACCTTAAGGCTCAAAACTGGTTCCTATAATCGATTTAGAGTTCCAAGAAACATCCTTTCAATAGTGCCTTTAGGTCTGCGTGAAACCTTTTAAAGTATTAATACAATTTAAAAAGCTGATTTATTATTACAAATCTATCAAAGTAAATTTATTAATGTGATCACTCAAAGGACGAATGTTAGTGTGATGAAGCCCTCATTATGAGTCAGATGAAGGCTCTAACTAACCATATGATATATTTTGTCTTGGCCATCTAGGGCTAGACAAACGGTAGATGCTACAATGGTGAATCTAATCACCATTCATCTTAAGAGTCGTAGGCAACTTCCTAGGTTATTCAACACTCCAACATTTCAAGTCTCATAGGCAATTTATAAGGTTAATCAACTAATAGCAAATTAAGGTTCAATTTAACCAACATGTCATACAATTGTTTGAGCCAACAAGGGCATGACTTGCTTTAGTCTGAAACCCAATTTTATTTTCCTTATAATTTGGTCATGCATATCTGTTGAAAAACGTCATATGAATTTCATACTTAACCAAAGGCCCACGAAAAATAGAAACAATTCTTTACTAATATGAAAGAGAGTTCTATAATTAGCACAACGCATCAACCACTGCTAAACACTACGCACTATTCTAAGCCTCTGAACTAGTGTTGTTAAATAGCTGCAATAGCGGCGCTATTAACGTTTTTCCATAGCGGTTTTTGAGCAATTCGCTATGAAACACTATAGCGGATAGGATTGCATTATTATGTTTTTAAGTTTGAGAAATTAAAATTATGATTTAAATTGAATTAGTAATATGTTATCTTTCTTTATATATTTTATTTTACTTTTATGCAGCTTAATTTATTAGATATATAACATATATTTCAAATGTTATATTTAAATTTTTTATGTATATAATATATATTTTAAATGCTATATGACTTATGCTATTTGCCCACAATGCAATTCGCTATATTATATTGTGGATTTTTAGCTTTCCGCTATTTTCCGTGATCCGTTATTGATAACACTGCTCTGAACCATATTACTAAAACTTGATCAGTTGGAAGTGGACACAATACAGTCGACAATTTGTCCAGTTTTGGGTGCGGCTAAAAATAGGTGATTCTACTCAAATTTTTGAGCAAAATACGCATGATTCATGAAGCCACTGCTTGTACAACTAAAATGCCCTTAGATTGATGATACAAAAAGGCCTCAAATTAGGGCCTAAAGTTCAAGGAATACAAAATAAAATCGCTGCTCTAGGATTACAGTTATTCAGTTCATGAACAGTTAGAAAACAGTATCAAAACCTGATCTTCTACTGTCCTAAATAAGATAGTGTAATACCCCTAATAGTGACCTTAAGTTAGTGACTCAAAAATCATCCCTGGCCCCAATATGCCGTAAAACAGGTCTTAAAATTCAGCCACAACGTCAACAATTTTCATACAAATGGATCTTATATCTATATGCTCCAATCCAGTATTTGGATCTTACCTCGGTTCCTCTTCTGGTGAATTCTTTCAAAGAACTGCCGCCACTGGTACTCTCCACCTTGTGCTTCCACGTCTTGTTCTAGGTGAACACGACACAACATAGAGGAGAGGATAGTCACCACAAGAAGAAAAGAGGGAAGAAGAGTTGTGGTTTGGTAACCATCGATTGGCTTGTTTTGCCACTTCTCTATTTAAGCTTCTAAAGTTTCTTATTCATGTTATGTACCTATGTCTAGAAACAGGTCATTATTATGTGATCACGTAACATCATAAACACTCTCCTCATTATACCCTTCACGTTATGTCTTACAATTTTAACAGTTTTAAACGGAAGTTTTGTACATGGATTCTTTGACAGGAGGCTGAGAATGAGAAACTCATTAATGAAAGGCTTCAATGGATTGAGGAGGATCATGGTTTGATTTCTCAAAACCAAAAGTTAGCTGAAGAAGCTTCTTATGCAAAAGAATTGGCGTCTGCTGCTGCTGCTGAACTCAAGAATTTAGCTGAGGAAGTAACAAAACTAACACTGCAAAATGCAAGACAAGCAAAAGAATTATTGGCTGCTCAGGAATTATCTTATTCAAAAACTGCCAATGGTGCCATTCGTAGATTTTCTGAAAGCAAGAATGACACAATCAGATTTGGGAGAAGAAGTCGACCTCCTAGTAGAAATAGTGGCGTAGGAAACACAGTATTTGATGATGTTGAGAACTGGAATGTTGATCTAGATGATATAAGGATGGAATTGCAGGTCAGAAAGCAAAGGGAGGCAAATTTAGAAGTTGCCTTAGCTGAAAAAGAGCATCTAGTAGAAGATCAAAAGAGAAAACTTGACGAAGCTAAGAAAAAAGAGAAATCGTTGGAAAATGATTTGGCAAACATGTGGGTTATTGTTGCTAAGCTAAAAAAAGGTACTTTAGCAACAACTGAGTTCAATCCAGATGAAAGACCTACTGTCTCAGTCGATGTTATGAATAGTCCCCAACTGGCTAGTGACAGTGTCTCTTCTCCCAAAGAAAGACTTGCATTGGATAGCTTGGCAAAACCAAACAACGAGCAATTAAATCAAAATCAACAATTAGAACCTATGCTTGTTCGCCTGAAGGTAATTTCAACAACTTATCTTATTTGTTTCAGATGCGTGATGCTTATTTCTCTTTCTTCTTATAGCCAATTACTTAGCTTTTAGTATCATAAATTGCGTGATTCTTTAGCATGCAACCGATTGTAAGCTTTGTTTTCCATCTATTTATTGGTTTAGGGCGCACGTGGCTTTTTTGTTTTGGTAATCTGATAATACTGAACTGATTTTCCTGAATTTCTTTTCTACGTGTTCTTATTTATTCATTCTGAGGCGCTAATCGATGCAGCCATAGCATGTTACTGAAGAGCTGGTTTCGTGAATCAGAGTTATATTTGATCACCACCAATCAACTAATGATATCATCCCGAGTTGGAAAAGAAGATTATTCAATAGTCAGTCAAATTGAAAATTTGGAATTACTTTTTATGTTGCTTTTGGATTTAAGCTTAAATTCATGGGGATCCCATTTACTTTAGAAATTGTCAGCATAGAATTAGAGTTAGTATGAGTAATTTGGTTCCGAAATGATAAAGAAAAACGTTGTAAATATGAATTTTCATTGTATCTCTCGATTTATTTGTCTGGTTGTGGTCAAAATTTTGTTATGGTCGTTCACTAAAAATGTTTAGTATTTTGTGGTGGGTTAAAAATCTTGCATGTAAACTTGGCTTTGTAGTTCATGCAATACCTATGAGCTTCTCAAAATAAGAACTAATGTGACATAAAGGGATCTTTATCGTCTATAATTTTGGAAACTTTAGATTGCTTTTTAGTTGCTATTAGCTAACATTTATACTTCTGCCAATGACAACCATTCATCATTTGGCTGCCCCGTTGAACCCACTGGCAACATTGTAATTACTGCTGCTACTATGCGTAGTGACATTCTTCAAGCAAATTTGTAAAGAGGACTTCCGTGCAAAAGCTAGTTGCAACTTTAAAATTTTAATTGTAAGCTTTGGCAATGATAGGATCACAGCATATCTTAGTATAGCTGACTGGGTATGAACACACCAGATAGTCTTCTATAACCTGCTATTAGGTACCTGCAACAATTTAAGCTCTCCAGTTGCATGTTTCAACTGTATTTAGTATATTATCTATTTGATACTAACTGCAGTAATTTCCGCTTTTAGGCTTTTGAACTTCATGACAAGTAATACACCTGAGATGCCCATATAAATGTAAAACTAACTAGCTATCCATGTTTTCAGGCCAGAATTCAGGAGATGAAGGAAAGGGAAATCGACTCTTCAGCAAATGGGGACACAAATTCTCATGTTTGTAAAGTATGCTATGAATTGCCAACTGCTGCCGTACTTCTTCCTTGTCGGCATTTTTGCTGTAAGAACTTTTATTAACGACTAGGCTATAGTTTGAATGACTTATCCATGTTGACACTAATATTTCTGGCCTTGGATCAGTGTGTAAGCCTTGCTCACTTGCGTGCACTGAGTGTCCTCTTTGCCGGACTAGAATTGTTGATCGTATAATCACATTCGCTTCATAAGGCCCTCCTAATGACGAGACAAGTTACGTATGGTTGTTAACTGAACTGGAAGGTATTTTGTTTGATAAAGGTGTTAACATTCTTTTATTTTGTTCAGGTAACTCTCAGGTGGTTCTCTGTATAATTAATTCTCACGTATTCTTTCTCAGTTCTCTGAAGGTACATGCTTTCTTGTTGCGTATACCTTGTGAGAATTGCAATTCTTTTAATTTCTGAAGACATTACGCCCTCTATATCTATGTTGCCCACCAGTTTAATATTTAAGGAGTTATTATCATAAAGAAGTGTACATTGGCCTGTTCGATGCTGCGGATATCATCTGTATCCTTCCGAAGGCATCCACGAGGAACCGCTTGTTCCCTTGTGGTTATTCAAACGCCTATATATCTTGTCACTGTAATTTGTTAAAATCCGTAAACTAGTTTTTTAAAGGATACTTTCTTGCCATTGCTATAATATTGTGGTGGGGAAACAATGATTTTCTTTTCTAAATTACCACTGTAAAGATTTTTCTATAAGCAGCAACCTTTTTTGGAGAATACGCTAGCATACCTCGTTACCAGAAATTTATAAAGGTTTCAGCATAGTAACGTTTCTGTGTCCAAGCCATCAAGGCAGACATCATAGTGTCCGTAGCACTAGTTAATGTGATATTGGCAACATACATGTTCGTGAAGTTGCATTATGTAATATTTTGAAAGGCAGTGTATGCATTGGAGGACCCTTTGGTATCTTGGATCCGCCACTTACAAAAGCAATTGAAAATGGTTTGCAGTTCATCATGGATATGGTTGTAATTGCTTCAGTTTTTGTTTTTTTGTTTTTGTTATCACGTGTTAACAAGTAATGGAAGCTTGAGCTGAAACTATACCACCTGCATCTCCTAGTACTTGTACTTGTTGCTTTGATTCTGAGCGTCCTATCTTTGTAGCCATTCACAGTAAAATGGCCCTATGCTAGTTAATATATAATGCTACCTTCATTCACTGTAGCAAACTACATTGCTTGAATTTTACTACCTACTTCAACACTAACCAAGACAATTAGCCTTAATTTCTGGAGTAATGTTTTGTAATACGATTCTTTATGGACAAATTTTTGTCTGCGTTATTCATTTGTAGCTTGAGACGGATCATTTATTTTTGTTTGCATGACGTATTATCTATAACTCCTGCGTTCCTCGCTTCATAATTTTGTCAAATGGCTTATACTTCTCACAGTGGACAACTTTTTTCTGAAAGCGAATTGTGGTATCTCGTTGAATAATTGTACTTTAGCCATCTAGTTAATTAAATGGCAGGTGGAATTGCTTTTACTTTGACACGAAGCTTATCCTTTCTTACACTTTTGCTGCCAAAAAGAATCAAAATGTTCTATCAGAAACCTAAAACAGGTGTAAGTTTTGACTACATTCTAGAGATGCGGACATTTTCAATTTCAAAGGCGTTAATGAGTTGAAGTTTATTCAGGGGCACACTGAGAGTAGTGCATTCGTAAAGTTAAATTTCATAAATTTGTATATGTTCGTGCCATTCTTTGTTTTTTGGTGTCCGTTTTCTTACTCATAGTTACCAAAATTAAACTGAAAATTTGCTTCATTCGTCGACGTGTTTCAATAGATCAGATCGTATGTATGTTTATTGAAATTCTTCATTGAAATATAATAGTTAGTGAATGTATAAGATTTTTAAAAATGCCTTTTAAATTTAAATTTTTGCTTTTATAATCAATTCATGTACAGTTAACTTTCATCAGTGCACGTTAATAAAATTTTTTTTTGACCTATACATGCATAAACCTCTAATTTATGCAAAAAAGAAAGTCATTAAAAAGGGATATGTCATAAATGACTTTAGGAGTCTGGAATGGAGAACATTAGATACTTTAGAGAGGTTTATTTATTTTTTGCGTAATTAGAACGCTTGAGTGGATCTAATTGGAATGAAAGATAACTTAAATAGGCTCCATATGTTTTTAATTATTTTTTTTTCCTTTTATCCTCCCTTTGGGTTTTTTTATGTTTTAATTTCTTTTCTCCCTTCATTTTTATTCCTTTTCTTGTTAGTTCTAATTCTATTCTTGTATGCAAGGTGTTATGCCCACGTTTACGGTAATATATTTTTAATTATTTTGCCCGTGAGTAAAACTTGACTCGAGTTCAACTGCGTCAACGCAGGTATCCAAACGGTCGAAACCGCCGGATTGAGCGCGACTAGCGGAGTCGATTCCTCGAACAGCCCGACTATGGACTCAACACGGATCGATGTCGTTCCAACTTTACTCGATCAATATTGATAAATCACCGGAGACTGATGTTGTCAAGTCAAATCGGATCCACCCGAACCCAAATGAGGTTCACTCTCATGTCCGTCGGATCAAGCCGGTTCCCGGCAATCGTAGATGGTTGTTCACACACGCACGCCAGTCACGAGAAAGGCTCAAACGGCGTGCGCGTCGCACGCCGGAGACGGTAATGGAGAAGCTAGCCGGACAGAGGTCCGGCAAAGTCTCGCGCACACCAGTGCCGAAGGGGCGAAATGTCCCTGCCCACACGCTGGAGCACGCCTCGCGTGCGTACGCTCGCACAACAGTGAGATCGACGGGAGAAAATCCGACCGAGAGGAGCTTGTCGAAGCTCGCGTACGTTCGCAGGCGCACAGAGGAACAATCGTCAGCCTCGTTCGTAGAGGAGGAGACGTTCTCCGATGACTGGAGATGCCAGAACGGGGTTGGTGACTGATGGAATCTGGCGGACGGCGGCTGAGAGGAAAGAGTCATCTGCTCCCACGTCGTTGAAGAAGGCGGGGCGGTTTCGAACGTCGTCCGCTGCTGCCGTTCCCCAAAGCTGGCCGCTGATGCTCCAAGCTGTAGACGGAGCCCTCCTTCTTGACTCCACCCGAAACGGCGACGGGAAGAAAGAACTCGATAGGTCATGCGCAGGCGACCACCGACGCCGAGAAAGTTGGCTCGCACGTAGGCGAGCAGAGGAAGGGAGGAGAGGCCCTCGCACGCAGGCGAGGGGCTTGGCTCTGGCAGTTCCCGCACGTAGGCGGGCCGGTGGCCAACAGGAGGAGGAAGGAAGGGCTCGCCGTAACGGAGCACGAGGTTGGCCATCTCACGCATGCAAACGCAGAAGGGCAGAGGAAGACGCGGCGTCGCCGGGGAAGAACCGCACCCCGGGACGGAGATCAAGAAGGCGCCGGACCGGCGAGATTGTACCTCGGCAATCACTCGGCCGTCGGCTCCTTCCAGTCGATGAAGCGGTAGCAGTGGCGCCTTCCGAGGCTATCTGAGCAACGCCGGCGACGAGGACGACGACCGCAGCGACGACGAGACGAAGAAGATGTCGAAGAGGATACGGGGTTCTCCGAGGCCTCCTGCCACCCGCCCACACCACCGGAGCCTGGAGAATGGCCGCCGACGGCGGCGACGAGGAGATCGAACGTCGGAGGAGAAGTCCAGGGAGAGGGGTCGCCGGTAAGCTTTTGTTCGAAAGCTCGTAGCCGAATCCGCGAGGACAACGTCCTCCCTTTTCTCACCCTGCTCCATCCCACGTCTTGCACGCTCGAGGCGCGTCTCGTCCCATCAGCCAGCACACACGACGCCCGTTGGCGTACCGGATCCGGGCATCGAGCTCGATCCGACTCCTTCATCCGCCGACCCTCTCGATGAGGTAACTGGGCTGGGCTAGGGAATTGGGCCGCGCCCAACTTCTCGGCTCGCAGGCCTAACACAAGGTATCAAACTAAATAGAGCTTTTTATTGTAGGCTAACATCATCTCTCCTTTGGTGGTGGACATGATGTAGGACCTCTTTAAGAGTACCATGGGTGATGAGATGTGGGTTTGTGTGCACAACCTCTACATTGAAAGTATAGTCCATGTTTGATGGATGTTAAGATATGGAATGAGTTTGAGACACTTGTGCATAGAGATTGAGGAAGATGCAACAAGTGTGAGTAAGAATAAAAAGTGAAAGAAGAGAGACTCCTATGCTTCTAGTGGTGAGTGAAGAAGCTAAAATATAGAGGGTTGCACTCTTGTGCTTGATCAAGCAATTATGATGAAACCAATGATATATAAAAGAATTGGTGGCCAAATAGCGAGATAATACGCTATATATAAATGAGATAGATTCGCTTTTAATAGTCAAAGGTGACATAGCATAGGACTCCATAGCAATAAAATTTTCTTGTTGTAGCAGCTTGTTATCCATTAGTCTTTAAAATGGTACTAGTGTCTCTACATGATGTCAACATAAACTTGACATGATGGATGTAAATCTTTTTGCGTAGGACTTGACAGTATTCTTTTCTTATTAATTCTACTTAACTGCCCTTTAATCCCACTTTCCTAGATGGTATAGGTGATGACAACAAATTACAGTATTGAGTTATTTTTACTTGAGATGTGATATGATTTATGGAAGTTGAATGAGATAACAAGATCTAAGAGAGTTATTAATAATGACTATGATTGATTTATCTTATCTAATATCATAATACCTTTAATGACTTTAAGAATGTTAAATCAATTTTGGTGAAACCAACCTCACCCCAGTCATATATGGTATTTTTTAAGCAAAAATTGAGCAATTTTGATGTTAGGTTCAAACATCAAAGCAAGTGGGTTGAGATGTGAAATATATCTAGTCGTTCTTATTATATGATCTCACTCAATTAATCTTGATTTAATAGAATCAATTTGACCACAACACCCTAATCTAACCTTAAACTTAACCCTAACCATAAGAAAATCATAAACTAACCTTGCTAACAAAAACCTTACCTTGATGTAAAATTATATAGCTTGATTTTAACTATAAACCCGGAAACTCTATAAAGAAATTATAGTAATAGCCCATAAATCTTAATGATATAACAATTAGTAATATAATGTCCTAACTCCAAACTCTGAGTATAGTAATCATTAAACCTATGTGCATTCAAGATTTATGAAGAGTCCATTGCACCTTTCACAACACAACCTTCACAGTTGCGCAAAGAGAGACCTAGGGATTGCTCGAGCATCACTCCTGTGCCAAAGTACAGAGATCACCATATAGCTTATGATAAAATAAATATATTAATATTTGAAGAGAGAAGTGCAAGATCCAAACATTGTTGTGGCTACAACATGATGATGAGGAGATAAATCTTAAGCTCCTTGTCGACTCCTCAGAAAGCGAAATTGTGCATTCCTTAGCCACTAACTATAGGCCTTTAAAACTCAATCCTACAACTAGCTAAACCCCATTATTCACCTAAAACTCAAACCCTAAGCTAACACCTTCGTCCTAAACCATCAAATTCATAATCCTAATACTATCCTAGTGTTTCTAGATCTCAACAAAAAGCTCTGGATACTAAATCATAAACATGAGTATTATAAATTACGAATACTAACACTTTGTTTAGGGAAAAAAAAGAAAGAAATAATGGATTTTGACATTTTTCCTCGTTTACGAGGGCGGATAGATTTCTGAAGAAGAAAAATAGAGATATTTTTTATTGATTTTGGATCCGCCTAAATCGGGCAAATTGCTACATTAGCATCTCTCTTGCTTGTCACTGTCACTACCTTGCCGTCTCTCCTCTCCCGCTCACCGCTATCTCTTCCCCGCTTGCCCGCTGCCCTTCTAGGTCATCGCCTCGCCTCTCCCTCTCACCCGCCTCTCGTTTCTCCTCGCCTCGCCGCTGCTCACCCGTTGATCTTACTGCACCACCGCTTGCCTGCCACCTCCCCCTCCTCTCCCCCATTTTAGACACGAACACATGAAAGTCACGATTCCTCCTAATTTCTTTTCCTCCTTTGTTTTCCTTCCTCATTTGTTTCTGTTCGTCCAAGTAAATTGTAAAATCATTAAATAATTCATAATCTTAAAACTACCATACAAATAAACTTTAAACCCTAAGCTAACAACTAGTGATTAAACCTAAACCTAATCATTTAATATAATCCTATATATTTGAACCTTAAACTGTAACCGCCTCCCCTAACCCTCACCCTGCAATCCTAACCCTAATTCTAATCTTTAGATTCTTTAAACCACATGCTCTAAATTTCAATTTTCAACAGTAGGACCATAAACATAAACCTTTGAACCTAAATCTTAGACGTGCTGCATTCTAAACCTAAAGTCAAAAGAATATTAAAACAAAACCCTAAATCTTGGGAAAAGAACATTATAAATGACAGAAGTACAAAACAAATGGAGATTTTCTTGTGTTTCACAATGCTCCACAAACAAAGGGGTATATACACTCTTAGTTAAACCATGCCAAAAAAAAAAGTGAAATAACAAAGTGTCATGTTTATCTATATTTTAACACTCAAAATATTTTCACATAAATCCAGGGAAAATAGGAGGAAGAAAGGTTGACATCATGGCCGGCATTAGAGAAAGCAGCATGCCGTTGGTTCTCTTCCACACAAAATATAGTAGAGGTACAAGTACAACTACTTGCATTCACATGACCACCAAAACATAACTTTTCTCTATGAAGCCATTGGCTTCTTGTCATGGTGGAGATTAAGGCATCTAATTAATGCACAACTGCTTGATGCTAATTATCTAGCATTAGATCTAGAGAGAAAATTGCATCTAACTGATACAAATAGAGTGTGTGTATGCGCGCTACTATAGTATAAGTATACACTCATATATCGAATATCAACACAATGTATGCATAGATACGAAGATGTAAAGTCTTATCTTATCGTAGAGTCGTAGATACATCCTAAACAAAGAAGCAACCTAGAATTTTATTCTCTAAAGAGTATTAGGATTGGGAGATAACAACAATCACCATCATATAAAAATTAAAAGGCAGTATTATGGATCAGGTTATGGGTGGCAATTCGTGTTTCACGTGTCATAACGTGTCATGTCATACTTGACACGTGACACGATTGTGCTTAACACGAACACGACCCGTTTATGTATACGTGTCAATATACGAAACACAGACACGACCCTCTTATTTCACAGGTGACACGACACGACACGATTAACACGTTTAATAAATAGGTCGTGTCATATAACACGACACGACACGGCACGATTGACACGATTTATAATATAAAGTTATTAGATGACACAACACGACACGATTGACACGACACGACATGAATAACCTGTTTAACTCACTATATTAAAATTATCTATAAATTATTAATTTTATATAATATATATTATATATGGGTTAAACGGGTCAACCCGCGACACGACACGACACGACACGAATTTTAGCGTGTCATAAACGGGTCGACACGATAATGACACGAAACACGATTATGTTAAACCCAAACCCGCGAAAACTTGTGTCGTGTCATGTCGTGTTGGCGGGTCGTATAATTTTTTGCCAGGCCTAGATCAGGTTGCATTTAATTCACTAATTAATTAATTATCTAAAACATGGAAAGCTGGGTCAGATGACTCATCTTACTCCACATATACAAAGTAGAGCAAGATGACAAGCATTACTTGTTTGACTAATTCTTTTAAAAGTCCATCCCACATGCTTTAACAATGTCTAGCATTCTTTTTTTAATAGAATTTCTTATGTATACATATATCCAAATTATATTTTATTATATCATGTAATTTTTATTTTTTAATTAAAAATATGAATAATATAATGTACAATGTTAAAAATTAAAGATGGGAACTATAGTAGAAAGTTATTTAATTTTAGGAAAAACAAAAAATGTAAAAAAAAAAAAAACTTAGTTTAGTTATGGTAATTTTGATATTTTAAATTGATTTTGATCAATCTTTTACTATAATAATTTTAAGCACTAATTGAATTGGTTGTCTAATTGAGAGACAATTTTAAACACTAATTGCCTCTCTATTTTTCTATTTCGAGAAATAATTTGAGTCCAAATTGACCACAACCACCCACACACGAATGCCTGATTATGTCGGCTAATTATATGCCCATATCACCCGAAACGTTACGAAATTGAACAGAAGTGACCGATACCTATGCGAAACGGCTTGCCGATAGAAGAGCCTCAGCGGTCTACCCGACCGGCGTTAATCTCTACTCTTTAGAAGGACGGGACCGGCGGCGGCGCCTCTTTGTTCCGGCGCATCTCGAGGACCTTGCGGTGGCAGTTGGAGTGGATGCAGCTGACGAAAGTGGGACAGCCCGCCGGGCGGTACTCTGGGCGGAGGCGGCCGGATTTGAACCGGACGCCACAGGCGTTGCAGAGGGTCTTGTTGCCGAGCGGGCCAGCCCGCCATTGTGGAGTCTTCTGGGCTCCGCAGTGGGCACAGCACCGCTCGCCGGGGACCACCGTGGTTAGGCAAGGGGACGATTTCGGCTTCCGGCCGCATTTTTTAGGTTTCTGCTTCTCCGTCTGCGGTGGACTGTCGCGAGGGGGGAAGCTTTGGGCGGCGCCGGCGTGTTGGTGGTCGTGTGTGAGGAAGGACGAAGAGGACGAACCGGAAGTTGATTGAGGAAGGAAGAGAGGACCGGGCGTGAACCAGGCAGCGGAGGCGGCCGCGGTGGTGCTCCGCGACCGCTTGCTCCGCTTGGCCTTGACCGGGACCATGGGTTCGGTGAGGAGAATGCAAACACTCGAGCTCACGAATAGAGGACTTTTGCCTGTGCTGTTCTCGGTCAGAGTTCCGACGTCGCCAAGGCTTTGAGTCGCCGACGGTGACGAAACCACGCCGGAGCAAGATGGAAACTCCGACGGCGACTCGTCCATGATGAGAGAAACCCATTCAAACTCCTCCGCATCATGCGCCTGCACAAACCGAACCAAACACACTCTATTTAAAAAAAACAAAAAAAAAATCAATTTTTTTATGATTTCCTCTGTTATTGGCGAGACGAGAAAGAGGTAAGTACCGGAAGAACCAAGGGCGGCTCGAAGGACACAGTCGAAGAGTTTGAGGAAACAGAACTGGAGTCGGGGACCTCCATTTCCTTTTTATCTACGACGTCGTCCACCTCTCCGCCGTCTCCATCTGCCTCCTCTTCTTCCTCAACGTTCCCCACGAACTCAAGATTGAGAAGGTCGTCCACCGAGAACTCCTCTCCCAAGAAGAAATTGCCCGCCTCCACAGCCCGCACCACCTCCTCCTCCTCTTCGAGCACCTCCATCGTAGCTTGTTCCTCCACCTGCAATTGCAAACCAAGCAAAAGAAAGGATAAAGCTTCCATCTTTCATTTTTGCTCTGTCAAACAAATCTCTTGCGTTTCTGTTTACCAGGCAGCAGGAGTGACTCCAGCGAGGAAGAAGCGAGGAGCGAAGAGGGGAAGGAGGAGAGGGAGGGATGGTGAGGATTTGGTGCGGCATAGAATAGAGAATTGATGAGCGTTACAGCGGCAAATGCTTGTTCAAGTGTTCACGTTGGCCATTATTGCTTCTGCCTTAACCTTTCAACATTTCAGTCAAATTTGCTCTCCTACCTTTCTTCCTACTGTGCGATTGACAGCAAAAAGAATTGGTACCAATCCACAACCTACAGTTTTCAACGGTTCAACCACGCAAATCGTAATTGAAAATACACCTACCTGGCAGGGCTTGCCAAGCTATAACTCATAATTTTCTTACTAATAAAATATAACAAACGCATGATCATTTAAATTATATTATCAATTTTTTTAGAATTTTTTTTTGAAAACATGATAGTAAAGACAAAAACAATTTAACAATTATTGAACAAAATTTAGACTAAAAATAACTTAGAAATGTGCAATTTAATTTATATTTTGCATAATAAAAATTAAATACCCAATAAGCACTAGTGACATCTTCATTAACCTTATAAATTTTAATATTATCAACCTCGGTGAACCGTGAACCTGCACAAGGCCGAGATCGATAAAAACAAGAGGACTTAACCTACAGGACGTGAGGCTTCTTCATCAGTTCATCTCTGATGCTCTTCAACTGATGCAGCACATCGCACATGGCGAGGCGCGCATCGGGGGATTCTTCCACACATGATAACGCTATGCCGATCATTGAGGCCAAGCATTCGTCTTTCTTTTCTAGGCTTATTTGCTGCTGCCCGTCGAAGCCGACGCAGGCGGCGCCGCCCATGAGTACTTCGTCTAGAACTTTCCCCAGTTCATCAGGGAACGCAGCTCGAATCCACTTCACAAGGCTTAGCTCACCTGCAAAACGTTCATCTGTGGGATTCTTCCCTGTCAACAGCTCCAACAGCATCACCCCGTAACTATACACGTCTCCTTTTACAGATGGCTTGCTCCCAAATCCATACTCTGCAGATAAATTAATCAAAATAGTTTCAATCGGAGATCAAATTGCACTGCATTTTGAGCAATTCATGGCAGAGATATGACGAGGTGTGAGAGGGTATTCACCTGGTGGAATGTAACCGATGGATCCCTTGAGCCCATGGGTAATGGTGGTTGATTCTTCCCCTTCTGCCTTCACCAGCACCTTGGCCAACCCAAAGTCGCCCAACTTCGCTGTCATCTCCTCGTCCAGCAGCACATTGCTCGGCTTCACGTCGCGGTGCACCACCGGCTCCTTTCCATAGTTGTGCAAGTAATCCAGAGCACTCGCGACATCAATGGCAACATCTAACCTCTCCACGAGGCTCAGAGCACCGCGCCTCCGCCTCCCCTCTCCGATCCACTCGTTCAAGCTCCCATTGCCCATGAGCTCGTACACCAATGCCCTGAAGTCGTTGCCTCTAAAATCCAAGCTCATACAAACCGTCACCAGCTTCACCAGGTTCCGGTGCCTCACGTTCCTCAACGCCTCGCACTCATCGGAGAAACTCTTCATAGCCCAGCTAGTTTCCAGCTTCAGCACCTTCACTGCCACCTTCGCCCCATCCCTCAACAGTCCTCTGTACACCGACCCGAAGCTGCCGGCGCCGATGAGGTTTCCTGCATCAAAACCATTGGTCGCTCGATGGAGCTCCTGGTAGGAGATCATCGGGTGCTGTACCTTTATCAAGGTCGGTGCGGCCACGATCTTGGCTCGAGTCGTCGCTCGTCTTACTAGAAAGGCAATGCTCCCGACGAGGCACAGTACGACAGCGGCTGCAACCAAGATGACAACAAGAAGCGTTCTCGATGAAAATCGATTTCCGTAGCTCTCACAGAATGTCGATGTGCAAAGCTTGCGGTTTCCTTGGAGATGAGCAGCGGCGGTTGCGAAGACGCCTTCCGTCGGGACATTGCCTTCGAGATCGTTGAAAGAGAGGTTCAAGAAATGGAGCGCATGAATTTTCGCCAAGCTAACTGGGATTGGCCCGGAGAGCTGGTTCACAGAGAGGTCGAGGCTCTGCAAGCCCTTCACGTCGCCTAGGGTTTCAGGAATGGGGCCGGAGAAATGATTTTTCGACATTGACAAGATCTGCAAGCTTAGGCATTTCCCTACCGTGTTTGGGATGCTTCCGGCTAGTAAATTTGCAGAGAGATCGATCGTTTCGACGTTTTCTAGAGATCCAATTTCTTTGGGCAAAGATCCGGTGAGTGCGTTGTGTGAGAGATTTAGGACAGTCCTAGGTCTGGAGAGGGTAAAAAGCTCTCTTGGAATGCTTCCTTGAAGCTTATTGTTTGATGCGTCCAAGGTCATCAAATCCTTCAGCTTACCCAAAGTGGCAGGAATGCTTCCGGCCAATTGATTTCCATTCAACTCCAGCAGACTAAGCTGGGACAGGTTTCCGAGATCCGCCGGGATTTCTCCTGATAGCTTGTTGTCGTTCAAGTTCAGTTCAATGAGCCGCTTGAGCCGACCTAGTTCTTTTGGAATTTCTCCTGAGATCGAGTTGTGGCTTATGTTCAGCAATTCCAAATTGGTGAGCAACCCCATGGAGGCCGGGATGCTGCCGGAGATATAGTTGCCGCCCAAGTTGAGTTTTGTGAGGCCTTTTGACAGATTGCCGACCGACTCAGGCACAATGCCCTCAAGGCGGTTTTCATTGAAGTTAATGCGCCCGAGCTTGGTGCTGTTTGTCAAGGAGGTGATGAAATCAAGCCCCCTGATTCCATACGAAACAATCTGGTTGAAACTCATCTCGTACATCTCCAGATCTCGGAGGTTTTCGATTCCTGGTGGCACCGGACCAGTGATGATATTATTGGAAAGTCGAAGGCTTCTAAGCCCCGTGACATTGTGCAAGGAAGGCGGTATTCTCCCGGTGAACTTGTTGAAGCAGGCATGGAAGATCCTGAGGCCAGGAAATCGAAATCCAATGTCTCCGGGGATCTCGCCGTGGAGATTATTTGATGCGAGCTCAAAGTTGGTAAGAGAAGAAAGGTTGTACAGAGTTGGGGGAATTTCGCCAGTGAAGTGGTTGATCGAGAGATGAAGAACCTGCAATTTGTGGAGTCGGCCTAGGTCACTCGGAATCGATCCACGAAGTTGGTTGCTCCCTAAGTTGAGTCCATGGAGAAACGACAAGTTTCCGATGGTGGGCGGAATAGTTCCAGTGAGACTATTCTGGCTCAGGTTTAGGACTCGAAGCTCGGAGAGTCGGTCGACGTCGGCCGGAATGTCACCGGAGATGCGATTCCGGGATAAATCAAGGGTGGTAAGCTTGGAGCACCTGGTTATACTAGGTGGAATGGCACCTCCGATGGAGACGGAGCTCACGTTGAGGGCCTCCAAGTGAAGTAGGCCGCCGATCTGGAGAGGGAGCTCGCCGGAGAACTGGTTGTCTTGCAGGTAGAGAAACCGGAGCGAGGAGAGATTGCCAATGGAAGGACTGACCGTTCCTCGCAATCCACGGCCGCTTAGATCAAGAGTGGAGACTTGGCCTCGGTCATCGCAGAACACACCACTCCACTGGCACAAATTGGAGCTATCGTTCCATGAATGGAGAGTTTTTTTTGGATCGAAGTTTATGCAAGACTTGATTGCTAGCAAAGCCTGTAACTGGGTTGTGTGATCGATCACAGAGGCTTCTGCAAAAAGGGAGACGAAGGGATGGAGCAGCAGGAAAGCTAGAACAGCAGCAGAGAACCCAAGAGATGGATCCATAGACTCGAAGAAATGGCCTAACCTTAGCTTTTAAGGTAGGTATCGTAATTATCCGTTGAATTTACTTTATTGATAGACACGAATTTCAATGTAAACTTTTTTGTTTTATCTTAATTAGTCATCCGTTACACCAGATCCAATATAAATTTTTTTTGTTAGCTATTCTGTTATTTATGTAATTATGATATGTTAATCATAATTATCAAAATTAATATCAATCAACCTTAAATTAAAGTATATCAATAATAAATTAAGATATATCAATGATAATTATAGTTGATAGACATTATGGTTAATAGACATTGTTGATAGAAAGTCATCTCGACCATAATTCAATTATGGTTGGTTGATAGACGGTTGGTTGAAAGACTATCAATCATAATTATGGTTGATAGAAAATGTCTATAAATAAAAATTTGTTGATATGCCTATCAACATCAAAATTCATTGATAGACATCAAAATTTCTTTTGTCTGCATCCAGGAGTATCAAAGATAGGTAACGGGAGGTTAACGAAGAAAAAACAAAGAAATTTACATTGAGACCCGTGTCTATCAATAAAGTAGATCCAACAGGAGATTATGGTACCTAGCTTACAAAACTAAGCAGGGTACCTAGCTTAGGCCATTTCTTCCATAGACTCTGAACTCAATGCTCGGGTACCAGCTTAGTTTATTAAGCTATGTACCCTAATCGTCGTTCGATCTACTTTACTAATGGACACAAATCTCGATATAAATTTCATCATTAGCCACTCCGTTATCCATCATTGATACACATGAATTTATCATTGAGATACATAGAAATTTTTGGTTGATACACAGATAGAATTTTTTGTTGATATATAGATAGAAATTTTTCGTTGATACACATAGAAATTTTTCGTTGATACATAAAGAAATTTTTCTTTGATACACATAAAAATTTTCGTTGATACACAGATAGAAATTTTTCTTTGATATACATAGAAATTTTCATTGATACACAGATAGAAATTTTTTGTTGATACATAGAAAAATTTTTCATTGATGCATAAACATTTGATGTTGATACAAAATGCGTTGATACACATAATTTAAATTTTCATTGATACACATAAAATTTATTGATAGAAAGTCATCTCGACCATAATTCAATTATGGTTGGTTGATAGACGATTGGTTGAAAGACTATCAATCATAATTATGGTTGATAGAAAATGTCTATCAACAAAAAATCGTTGATATGCCTATCAACATCAAAATTCATTAATAGACATCAAAATTTCTTTTGTCTGCATCCAAGAGTATCAAAGATGGGTAACGGGAGGCTAACGAAGAAAAAACAAAGAAATTTACATTGAGACCCGTGTTTATCAATAAAGTAGATCCAACGGGCGATTAGGGTACCTAGCTTACAAAACTAAGCAGGGTACCCAGCTTAGGCCATTTCTTCCATAGACTCTGAACTCAATGCTCGGGTACCAGCTTAGTTTTATTAAGCTATGTACCCTAATCGTCGTTCGATCTACTTTACTAATGGACACAAATCTCGATATAAATTTCATCATTAGTCACTCCGTTATCCATCATTGATACACAGGAATTTATCATTGAGATACATAGAAATTTTTGGTTGATACACAGATAGAATTTTTTTGTTGATATATAGATAGAAATTTTTCGTTGATACACAGAGAAATTTTTCGTTGATACACAAAGAAAATTTTCTTTGATACACATAAAAATTTTCGTTGATACACAAAAGAAATTTTTCTTTGATACACATAAAAATTTTCGTTGATACACAGATAGAAATTTTTCTTTGATATACATAGAAATTTTCGTTGATACACAGATAAAAATGTTTTGTTGATACATAGAAAAATTTTTCATTGATACATAAAAATTTGATGTTGATACAAAATGCGTTGATACACATAATTTAAATTTTCATTGATATACATAAAATTTATTGATACACAGAAATTACACAGGCAATGAGTAATGGAGTGGCTAACAAAGAAATTTATATCAAGATCTATGTCTACTAGTAGATTGAACGATAATTAGGATACTCAGCTTATAAAACTAAGCTGGGTACCCATATTAGGGCATTTCTTTCAATGCTTGTGTATCTTCTCTGTAAATCAAATCTAAAATCTTAAGACTTTAGAAACTCGAGATTGCGCTTGGAAAAGTAAATCCGTGGCGTGATCATTGAAAATTAATAGGTTGATAATGCTTATAGTCAAAGCACAGCAATGTTTGACACTCAAAAAGCAAACTGGGCGATCAAATTTTCCGGGGCTCGTGATGTAGGAGAGAGCCATGCCTGCCTCACAAGGGCCGTCCGGACATGTATGTCTGCCTCATTCGGCGCATCTGACATAAGCGACCCATGCCTGCCTCATTCGGCGCGTCTGACATGTTCGCCCCCCTCCCCTACAACACTAAGGACCGGCGGAGCTCCACCGATCCCCTCGAGGTTAGGCATCCCAGAGACCTAACCCGCAAGGTCCAGGGTGTCGAATCCTGGCACAGTTATAGGCTGTGCAAATTTCGTCTGCAGCAGGATTCGAACCCTCGACTTGGCCTTCACAAACCAAGTCCCTCTAACCATTGAGCTGTACCTTTTATGATGTAGGAGAGAGCCATGCCTGCCTCACAAGGGCCGTCCGGACATGTATGTCTGCCTCATTCGGCGCATCTGACATAAGCGACCCATGCCTGCCTCATTCGGCGCGTCTGACATGTTCGCCCCCCTCCCCTACAACACTAAGGACCGGCGGAGCTCCACCGATCCCCTCGAGGTTAGGCATCCCAGAGACCTAACCCGCAAGGTCCAGGGTGTCGAATCCTGGCACAGTTATAGGCTGTGCAAATTTCGTCTGCAGCAGGATTCGAACCCTCGACTTGGCCTTCACAAACCAAGTCCCTCTCAATCGTTGAACAGAGTGAGAAATGAGAATCGATCTGACAAGCAGGCGGAGGGACGTCGAATAAATATGAGCCCGACCGTGCTGTTTCGATCACATGAGGATCGAGGGAATGGTCCTGCTGGATTTGGTGGTACAGCACACTGTACAAGAATGATCTCTAATTAATCGGTACTGCCGTTTTGTAGGAGAAGAAAGAGGAGCCGTATCGCTTGACTTGATTTCAACACGTTGACATCCCAACAAAAGAAATGTGGTTTTTAAGCAAGATTGGATGCAAATCTAGCCATAGATTTTACAGTTCATTGTTATTTTCAACTCATAGCGCGGTCAACGAAAGTTTGGATCAGTAATTCATCCATAATCTAACCATGTCCAATGGAAGCGATGAAAGGCCGAGTGGAGTGGAAGATGCGCGTGGTGTTGCCTGTGGACCATTAATAATTGACTTTCTGCACAAAAGTCAATGTAGCATTTGAGTGCCGTAATGTACGGTTTTCAACTCCTCGTAGATACTTTAGCTTATCGAAAGATTCGTATCTTCTATCTTCCTTTTCCGTTTTCCTTCAAGTAAGATTCTTTTATAAAAAACACAATTCCAAGATAAGTATTGATCGAAAGGCATCGATTTGATTTTCCTTTTTGCTGATGCAAGTGAAAATTTTACAGGGTGAATAAGAGACAATATTAAAAAAGGAAATAATGCCCCACTTTTACAGCACAGATCCTTATCCGAAAGCTAAAAATAGCAAATAAAGTAACGTGGACGGAAGTGGCGATCACATTTCAGTGGTGAGTCACTCGCGCACTTAAATTAAAGCTTGACCAACGTCGGTTTGGGGTCGTTGACGTCCGTAGCCGACAAAACTGTCCGAGTCTATCGGACCGTACGACTCCGTACGTTGCGTCTCTTAAAATAGTAACAGTCGGCGGCTGAGCCAGCCCGTCCTCTCTTCAAATAGAAACGGTGCATGCATGAATAGCATTAACGAGTCCGGATGCAGAGCAGACAATGTAGGAAAGAGCGCCGCCCAAATTATGATATTTGGAAGTTGCGCTTTTGTTGTTGCATGCGCATGACGTGCATGCGAGCACGGTTTACCATGTGCACGATTCACGCTTCAGCGAATAGTTAATTAGTTTAACCGATAAAGATCTTAATAAATGAAAAATTTTGTAATCAAGCTTCGAATTTATTTTTTAAAAAAAACAAAAACAAAAACAAACTTACTAAAAAAAATCAAACCAAATCAATTGACTGACCATCGAAGAGTAGATGTCAGGCCTGGTTCAACTCGGTCTATCCCAAAGCCCAGTGGGCCAGGTAAAAAGCCAAGCCCAAGCTGTAGATGCGCACGCGGAGGCCGATTTAGGGAAAACGTTGGGTTAAAATCGGATTTTGACCGAACTTGCGAGTCTTCAGTGACTGCTCGAGCGGGTGAGGCGGGGACGTCGTCTGTAACATCTTTAGTAGGCGACACGGACGATGAGGATCAGGAGACGGTGATGCACGCGAAGCTCGGATGCAGCGACCGATTCGTGCGGACTCAGGCTTTAGCGGATGAATCGGGCGGCGGGATGCCCTAATCGGGATGAAGACGAGCGGCGATTCTCTCCTTAAAAGCCAGACATCGATTGAGAGAGGGGATCCATCGAGTGGCGAGCGATCAGAGGAATTGTCTACCAGCGACTAGGCTTAGGGAAGCTTCGAGTTAGGTTCCAGCGTTTGGGGACGACCGGCGTGTGAGGGACTGTGAGCGAATGTGAGAGCTTGTAACCGGCCAGTCGCCGACGAGGGAGGGTTTGAGGGGCGTCGTCGATAGGGGTTGACGACAAGAAGAGGTTTTGTAGCTTCAGAGGTAATAAACAAAACTTTCCTCTTCAATCCCGTGTTCTTCCCCTACTTTCACGGCGGCGATGAAGAATTTCGGCAGAGGGTGGCTGCCGGTCATCGACAGAAGATTGAGAGGGAAGGTCGGCGACCTTCTTTCCCTGTCGGCTTCCTTTCTCCGGCGTCGAGGGGCTGCGCTGAGCAATCGATGCAGGCGGCGTCGAAGCAAAGAAGGCGACAGTTTTCAAACGATTTCCAGCGTTCGATTCAAGACGCTGACGTCAGCGAGGCCACGGGTGATGTCAGCAGAGCAATTTGATATGGGCGGCGAATTTTGGGGACCGACGATGATTTTGACCAGGTCAAAATCACAAATCCGAAGAGCGAGGCGAATTCGAAAATCGGCAGCAGCAATAATTTTGACCCATTGGTCAAAATTAGAAGAGAGGTTGGACTTTTAATTTAGGGTTTTGATTTCCTTAAATTAGAGTTAGGATTTTTCGTGCGATTTGTAATTTGGGGAGAAAAATTATATGGGGAAGTTAGGGTTTTCTATTTGGGTGAAATTTTATCTGGAAACCTTAGGGTCTCACGCCCGGTTTGGTGCTCCATCGGACCACCGCTAGGCCAGGGCGTGATAGTAAGGGTGGCAATTTCACCCGAACCCGATAGGTACCCGACCCAACCCAACCCATTTATGCCGAGTTCAGGTACCCGATTAGTTAAACAGATCAAGTTCAGTTTAGGGACGCAGGTACCCGGTACCCGATACCCTACTTCAATAAAAAAATATAAATATAAATTTTTATTATTAGAGTATAAATAATAATAAAATAACTATTATATAAATATTTATTAATATTAAAAATATAAAATAATAATAAATAAATTATTATATAAGTATATTTATTTTAATTTTAATTTTTAAAATATATTTTATATAATAAATAATTTAATTTTTTAATTAATCGGGTACCCGTTTAAATACCCAACCCCGATTTGGGTCGAGTTCAGGTAGTGGGTTCGGGTTGCGGGCCGAGTTCGGATTTAAAGTTGTTGGATAAACTCTTTGCTTTTTTGTGTCAAATGTCAAAATAATTATGTTGGACATATATATACACACAAATATATATAATAAATTTATTTATCTGTATTGAAATTTTAAATTATTTTAAAAGTTAATATATTTTATTTTTTTATATCACGTATTACTAAATATGGACAATAATTTAAAATAATATATAATATGCAAAAGAATATATTTAAAATTTATAAGCTCTTTTTGATACAATATTATAAATAAATAATAATTTTAGAGCAAGTTTCAAATAAAATTAAAGAGAATAAAATTAGAGTCATATAATTCTATTTAAAAAAAATATTAAATATAAAGTGAAAATTAGGATATAATAAATACATCCACAAAATCAAAACAAAATCTCATTGCTCCATAGTCTCCTATGTGCTAATACATAGATCATTCCTTCCCCTATCCATTAAAGCACGAGCAATTTCAACGCATAATTCTTCCGTCTCTTTTGAACCACTTTTAATTGGTCTCTCATCTCCTTCATAGTTTCCTCTTTCAATTAAAATATTTGTAGGAACATAATTAAGATTGTCTCATAATAATGCAAATGTAGGATCGACTTTCGATCTTCTTAGAAAATTATATAATGCAATGGTTGCAATAACAATATCTCGTTACTTCTCAAAAATAAATGATTGAAATTTTATTTTTTGAATACCAATATTATGCTCAATACAATCTCAAAGTAACAAATATGCCTCATTAAAGTGCTCTTACATCCTTACTAGTGGACCACCATGACGAAAATTTGAAAGATGATATCATACTCCACTCTTATATGGCGTGAGATATCCTTTCACTTGAGGATAACCAACATTAACTAAATAATATTTATGTATAATATATATTATAACTAATATTATTAATTATATATTCATGACTAAAAATTCATATTTTAAATTCAAAACATATAACAAATAAGTATTTTTCCATGCAGTAGTTTTGGAAAATTTATATCTAGATGAGTGAGGGACTAAGTCAATATACATTGTGTTGTACCGTCCCATCTAACAAGTGCAAAGGTGAATCTCATATTTAAACTACAAACCAATAATATATTTTACGTTTACACTTACTTCCTTCCAATAAACTTTATTTGGTCTTGTGATACACATGACTGCCATTTAATGCTCCAAAAAAAATTATCAAATAATACTTATAAATAATATATTACATAGTGAATTGCAATCAACTTTTACATTAAAGTAAGACATATATCGATTATCATTCAAGCTCTTAGAAGGAATGTCTTTAAGTTCATGTTCAACATGTTTTATCATATCTACAATAAACCCTTCATTTTTCCTTGTACTTAGCAAAACATCAACTACCAGTGTCAATTGAATGTTGAAAGCGTTCACTTACATGCCTAAATGATGCATCCAAGGCAATAATATAAATAAACAATATTACTTTCTTAATTACGGACATTCTAAGTGATGGTTGCAAAATATTTTTTTTTTTATCTCAACATATAACATTAAAAAATATTAGCATACATCTTAAACATATTTAAACATCTTTATTCATATCCATTTACTATTTCCTATAACCACTATAAACTTATTTAAAAACTAACATCACAAAGTTCTTTATACAAATATTTCAGATAATATTCAACAATACACACAACTACACATCCAACTTCTAGCACCAAATCTTCTTCATCAATAATAGCTGTTTCAACATCCATATCTATAATAAAAAAAGTCAAATTATCAAGTGCACATAAAAAAAAATAAGAATGAGTTCATAAAACAAATTAACCAAAGATACTATTTGTTCACAAAATAAAACAAATCCAAATTTAGTACAATGGAAAGCAAATCCAAATTATCTAAACATACTACAATGGAATTACTACTGAGTTAGTTTTAGAGTGTAGCAATTGCCTTTAACATGTTTAGTAAATTATTGTGTAAATATTATAGTAATTTTAATTATATTTTTTTAATATTTTTAAAAAAGTAGTAATACTTGAAAATATTTAGATTCTATTTTGTTAAAATTTTTTGGAAGATGGCCTCCCTATAAACTCTACTTGTTTCCTTAAAATTTTTTTGATCTTCTTCTACCTTTTAATACCGACCAATAAAATTAGAATCTATAGTGCTTCAAGATCATTAATTTTTTTTATATTTTATATAAAACATTTAAAAAATATTTAAAAAATCCAAAAAAGTATAAAGGGCATTAGAAGACACATTTAAGATTTTTAGTGTAGCATATTAAATCTCATGATTGATTGGTAAACTACCTCCCACTTGGTTTTGATTTGCTTAAAGCTAAGAATATCAATAATTTTAAATTTATTAAACTATTGTCATTTAGATTATTCGGATTGAATATCAATTTTTACAAATGAGGCTATTTTTTTTAGAGAGGCTAATTTTAATCATTCAAAAAATAATATCAATTTGGTTAAATCCAAAACTCAAAATTCCAACTTAAGTATTTTGATATCATTTTGGTAAAAACAAATTTCTAAATAAAACAAAAGTAAGGATATAAATAGAAAATTTTCAATCATGTTTAATAATAAAAAAAGCAAAGAAATAAGAAGATAGGAAATGGGAAAATTTTTTATATATTCGAAAAAGAGTCACAACCAAATTAGAGAAGGGTGCTATCATCACGCTTAATTTGATATTGTGATTTGTGCGTCATAGCATCAACTTTAAAATCTGCATACACCACAAATTACAAAGCCAAATGAAGGGTGGTGATGATAACACTCTTCTCAAATTTGCTAGACAGTGATTCTAGCCGAAGAAAATCGACCTGTTGTAGAATTGCTTAGAAACTGGAAACAGATTGAAACAAATGATTTAAATACTGCAATAAGTTCATAATTTTGATGTTTTATTAGACTGCAGGAACAGATACTAATCAGGTATGACAATTGGATGAAAAAAGTTCATAATTTCCAGATCGCCTTTCCAATTCTTCACAATAGAATTCTTGTTTCGCATGCAACTTGAAGAAGAGGAATTTGAGAACAAATTGCATGAACAACTCACAATGAAGGCAAAAAGGTACAAGTTAGATAGAGGTAATGACAATCTTAGTATCCTACAGTTCGCCCCTACTGCTGCTCTTGCTATCCGCCGCTACCCGCGTCCGGACGAGCTCGAACTTGGCGGCGGGGCAGGGGATGGTGATGCCGCCAGGGTGCTCGAACCCGAACTCCTCCTCCGCCTCCCGCAGTAGCTCGCCGAAGAGTGGGTGATTGAAATAGACCACCGGCACCACGTACCGCCGCGGCGGATGCGCGCGGCCCACGTACACCGCCAGGTGTCCCTTCGGAGGCGGCCTCTCCTCCTCTTCCTTCTTCAGCAGCGGCGCCTGGTCTCCCATACGCCGTCTTTCCAGCGGCTGATGGAAGCGGAGTCCGCGGGATACGCTCCGGCCCCAATCGAGTAACCTCGACGCCACCCCTGAGGGAAACAGCCTGGAGCGCTCGCGCCGGAGGATGAGTTGACCGCCGCCTGCCCGCCGGCGGCCCAGACGCGAAAGAACGCATCGCCAAACACGCGCGAGGCGGCGCCCCAACCTGAACCCTCCTCTGAATCTCTTCATAAAGCTCGAGGATCGAGTTGAGAGAGACAACTGATCGCGAAGAAATCTCTCAATCGTTGAACAGAGTGAGAAATGAGAATCGATCTGACAAGCAGGCGGAGGGACGTCGAATAAATATGAGCCCGACCGTGCTGTTTCGATCACATGAGGATCGAGGGAATGGTCCTGCTGGATTTGGTGGTACAGCACACTGTACAAGAATGATCTCTAATTAATCGGTACTGCCGTTTTGTAGGAGAAGAAAGAGGAGCCGTATCGCTTGACTTGATTTCAACACGTTGACATCCCAACAAAAGAAATGTGGTTTTTAAGCAAGATTGGATGCAAATCTAGCCATAGATTTTACAGTTCATTGTTATTTTCAACTCATAGCGCGGTCAACGAAAGTTTGGATCAGTAATTCATCCATAATCTAACCATGTCCAATGGAAGCGATGAAAGGCCGAGTGGAGTGGAAGATGCGCGTGGTGTTGCCTGTGGACCATTAATAATTGACTTTCTGCACAAAAGTCAATGTAGCATTTGAGTGCCGTAATGTACGGTTTTCAACTCCTCGTAGATACTTTAGCTTATCGAAAGATTCGTATCTTCTATCTTCCTTTTCCGTTTTCCTTCAAGTAAGATTCTTTTATAAAAAACACAATTCCAAGATAAGTATTGATCGAAAGGCATCGATTTGATTTTCCTTTTTGCTGATGCAAGTGAAAATTTTACAGGGTGAATAAGAGACAATATTAAAAAAGGAAATAATGCCCCACTTTTACAGCACAGATCCTTATCCGAAAGCTAAAAATAGCAAATAAAGTAACGTGGACGGAAGTGGCGATCACATTTCAGTGGTGAGTCACTCGCGCACTTAAATTAAAGCTTGACCGCGTCGGTTTGGGGTCGTTGACGTCCGTAGCCGACAAAACTGTCCGAGTCTATCGGACCGTACGACTCCGTACGTTGCGTCTCTTAAAATAGTAACAGTCGGCGGCTGAGCCAGCCCGTCCTCTCTTCAAATAGAAACGGTGCATGCATGAATAGCATTAACGAGTCCGGATGCAGAGCAGACAATTTACGAAAGAGCGCCGCCCAAATTATGATATTTGGAAGTTGCGCTTTTGTTGTTGAATGCGCATGACGTGCATGCGAGCACGGTTTACCATGTGCACGATTCACACTTAAGCGAATTAGTTAATTAGTTTAACCGATAAAGATCTTAATAAATGAAAAATTTTGTAATCAAGCTTCGAATTTATTTTTTTTAAAAAAACAAAAACAAAAACAAACTTACTAAAAAAAAATCAAACCAAATCAATTGACTGGCCATCGAAGAGTAGATGTCAGGCCTGGTTCAACTCGGTCTATCCCAAAGCCCAGTGGGCCAGGTAAAAAGCCAAGCCCAAGCTGTAGATGCGCACGCGGAGGCCGATTTAGGGAAAACGTTGGGTTAAAATCGGATTTTGACCGAACTTGCGAGTCTTCAGTGACTGCTCGAGCGGGTGAGGCGGGGACGTCGTCTGTAACATCTTTAGTAGGCGACACGGACGATGAGGATCAGGAGACGGTGATGCACGCGAAGCTCGGATGCAGCGACCGATTCGTGCGGACTCAGGCTTTAGCGGATGAATCGGGCGGCGGGATGCCCTAATCGGGATGAAGACGAGCGGCGATTCTCTCCTTAAAAGCCAGACATCGATTGAGAGAGGGGATCCATCGAGTGGCGAGCGATCAGAGGAATTGTCTACCAACGACCAGGCTTAGGGAAGCTTCGAGTTAGGTTCCAGCGTTTGGGGACGACCGGCGTGTGAGGGACTGTGAGCGAATGTGAGAGCTTGTAACCGGCCAGTCGCCGACGAGGGAGGGTTTGAGGGGCGTCGTCGATAGGGGTTGACGACAAGAAGAGGTTTTGTAGCTTCAGAGGTAATAAACAAAACTTTCCTCTTCAATCCCGTGTTCTTCCCCTACTTTCACGGCGGCGATGAAGAACTTCGGCAGAGGGTGGCTGCCGGTCATCGACAGAAGATTGAGAGGGAAGGTCGGCGACCTTCTTTCCCTGTCGGCTTCCTTTCTCCGGCGTCGAGGGGCTGCGCTGAGCAATCGATGCAGGCGGCGTCGAAGCAAAGAAGGCGACAGTTTTCAAACGATTTCCAGCGTTCGATTCAAGACGCTGACGTCAGCGAGGCCACGGGTGATGTCAGCAGAGCAATTCGATATGGGCGGCGAATTTTGGGGACCGACGATGATTTTGACCAGGTCAAAATCACAAATCCGAAGAGCGAGGCGAATTCGAAAATCGGCAGCAGCAATAATTTTGACCCATTGGTCAAAATTAGAAGAGAGGTTGGACTTTTAATTTAGGGTTTTGATTTCCTTAAATTAGAGTTAGGATTTTTCGTGCGATTTGTAATTTGGGGAGAAAAATTATATAGGGAAGTTAGGGTTTTCTATTTGGGTGAAATTTTATCTGGAAACCTTAGGGTCTCACGCCCGGTTTGGTGCTCCATCGGACCACCGCTAGGCCAGGGCGTGATAGTAAGGGTGGCAATTTCACCCGAACCCGATAGGTACCCGACCCAACCCAACCCATTTATGCCGAGTTCAGGTACCCGATTAGTTAAACAGATCAAGTTCAGTTTAGGGACGCAGGTACCCGGTACCCGATACCCTACTTCAATAAAAAAATATAAATATAAATTTTTATTATTAGAGTATAAATAATAATAAAATAACTATTATATAAATATTTATTAATATTAAAAATATAAAATAATAATAAATAAATTATTATATAAGTATATTTATTTTAATTTTAATTTTTAAAATATATTTTATATAATAAATAATTTAATTTTTTAATTAATCGGGTACCCGTTTAAATACCCAACCCCGATTTGGGTCGAGTTCAGGTAGCGGGTTCGGGTTGCGGGCCGAGTTCGGATTTAGAGTAAAATTCTAAGTACCCGACCCGTTGTCAGTCCTATCGAAGAGTACCTATTCCACACAGACACTTCAGTTTTTAGGCCGAGAAAATTGTGCTTTTGTTCTAAACCAAATGCAATATTGCCAACACTTGTACATTTCCTTTAATGAAGACCTGAATCAATAAATAGCTTCAGAACTTACAAGTTTGTATGAAATCTGTATCAGCTGCAGAAAGGCATTTTGCATCTCCAAGATGGCTTCAGAGCTAAGTTGATATAATTTTCATGCTGAAATCCCACAGTTTTTTAGCCAAATCCGTATCTGATGCTTTGGAGCTTGGTTTCGCTACATTACTGTTGCTGAAGTACTTTCCTGTCACCCCCCTGACTTGTGGATGTAGTGCCACATAACATGTCGTCGCTGCTCCCTGCACAAATAAAACAATGTGACACACTGACACTACTGTGAGTAGCCATCCACTTGCATTACAGGTCTGCTGAGATACAAAAAATATGCAAGTAAAATACTATTCTTGTAATGCTTTCCAACTGGAAAATGAAATCATTTTAGCTACTGAATAAAAGTGAAGGGAATAATTTTGAAGACAAAGGCACCCTTAGGAAAAAGGAGGTGTCCTGTAAGCTATACAACAACCAAGTAAAAGACTCCATATTGCTGAACCTGCCATGCTTGTGAACAACCAGAGGAAACTAGCTGTTTATTGGAAGTCGAGTGCAAAAGTACAGAAATACATATGGGCTAGCTACAAAATTCTCTTTATAATCTAGTGTTAGCAGGATGTTATGGGAAGTTTGTGGTCAGAATCTTGCCTGCTGCCTCGCGCAATTTGCAAAGGCAACTAGTCAAATTAATGCAATTAGTTAGTTGCTCGCTATTGTTGGGTAATCAACATAGAAACTTACCTGCTGAACATTTTTCATCAGCAACTTCCCAGCTGTACTCATAATGGCTGCAATAAACAAGGAAAGGCTGTCAAAAGAAAGGAAGCTTGTAAAGTATTCTAAAGTCATTAAAGATGTCTTTTTTTCGTCATTAAAGATGTTCAGTGTTGGCACGGTGCGGCAACAACAGATCATTTTTGTTATGCACAAATATGTGTTAACTTGTGAATACATCTTTCACATTCATCTTATAACAGAGGAATGTCAAAGTGCTTGTATTATAAGCATCATGCAACGAGTTAACAAGAACAAGTCAACTGGTGTATATTTGTGCATTACCATTCACAAGACCATGGTTACGGAAAAGATTAGTGACAACAAGTCCTGGATGAAGTGAATTGGCGGTTACGTTTGCTCCTTCTTCCTGTAAAAGGAAAACTCTTAAATAGTCATGTATGCTAATGGACATTGACAGTGACATGAAAGGATGGTCGACAAAAAATGTTTTGCAGTCTTTGAAGTTTAGGTTCGCATAAAAACCGACATGGTGTGCGCTACAATAGTAATCAAACAGTTGGCACTGCCTCAGTAAAGCTCGATGATTGATGGGAAAAGATGCAAGCAGTAATTTGATATAAAGAATTAGAAATCTGGCAATATCTTAATAATGCCAATAAACTATATTCTGTAAGTAGACATGCAAGGAACATAATGGTATATGTCTAAACAGTTTCAGTTGCAGTTTCTGACGTAATTCATGATGGCCTATGACATAGAAATTTTGAGAATATGAACTTTACTTTCAACAAGCAAAGTTATGCACCAGCATCTATAATTTTTAGTAAAGCATAGTTCTCTGTATTGAGTTACTTCATTAACCTTCTCAGCATTATTTGTCATGAAAATTGCATCATCTGCCATGGCAGAAGGTTTTCAAATCTACCAGTGAAAGATAAGAAACAAATAGGGGTGGGAAAATCAGCTACCATCTGAAGCCATGAGAACAAATTTAACGAAACGAAGACATAATAATTAAGTTCTAATCTTGGCTTCATGCCTAGGAGTAGAAGTGGTCATTTGCATTCCTGTTGTCATAACCCCAGTGAATAAGATTGATTATTTGAAGTTTCTAAAGGAAATTAGGATGAGGGGAACTGAAGAACTTATAACTATGTAAAAGAACTTATAAATAATCTCAAACACATTTAATCATCTTTATTTTGGACAAATCTAAGGGCTTCACGTTCTGAGTGGTTAAATATATTGATGGTGCCTGAATATCACTTGAATTAGTTATCTATTTTACTAGTCAAGCATTTGTCAGTTAATAATGCTGATATAAAATTCTATCTGAGATTACCATTAACATTCTTGTACATACTAAATTAATGCTAGATAGAAGATTGAACAGTTCTCTTCTTTTTGTCAGTTGTAGACTCCATAAAGCACTTTTTTGTCTAACTCTTGGTAAGATTGCGATGCATCTTCCTTTTATTAGATAGTTAAGTTGTTTGGTGATGTTTTGAAAAGATGTATTATTTTCTGAAACTGCATTGAGTACCCAGGAGCATCTCCACGTTGCTTTTATTTGTCTTTTACAAGTTAGGATGAAGCCCAGTTGTTGGCTAAGTTAGTATAATTAATGGTAATGTGGGAGGAAGCTTGTTGCCGGCCAATCGTACCTACTCAGCGTTTTAGACCTTTTTTATATAAATATATTGAACATGACAAACGAATTTGAGAATTTTGTGATGGCTTGAAATTCCCCCATATTTAATTTACTATCATTCACCTGAATCACCTATTATTGTCCTTTCATTTTCTGCTCTAGTTTATGAGTGTTTGTGTTTCCCAAAAAAGTATTCCTCTACAAAGCTGAACAACATTGGAAGAACGAATTGAAGTTCAAGAGGTGCCTAGACATGTTTCAATCAAGCGAGTGCTTGTCTCGAGACTGGGTCAAAAACCAACCTTCACGCATTAATGAAAATGTCTTTTAAACACTAATTTAAAAGCATGCCATTAATAGACTTCTTAACCATACTATAATTAGTATCGTATAAAATTATCTCATGATTGTTGGCAATAAGTGTTTAGGTGTATATTTGCATTCTTATTAGAGCCCTTAGCTTTAGATGTTCTTCCATTTTTTTTGTTCTTGTTCCTCTCAATTTCATATCCCACGCTTACATAGATCTGTATCAGAGCCACATTCCTACATTGCACATACAAGATTAGGTTTCTCCAATTTTTTTCATCTTGGTTGGTTCGTAAAGAAATGTCAAAAGAAAGGGTGGCACGCCTTTTGAAAAGAGAGAAGAATTACAAGGAAAAAGCATTTCTGCCCAAGGAGGTTTAGTGAAGGGAGAAATGAGAAAGAAAGGTGAAAAAAATCATGAATAAGTTTCCACCACCTATCTATTTTTCCTTTTTTTTTCTTGTTGTTTTCCTTCCGTTTCATCTGAAAGTTGGCGACTTTTTGTCCTCTATACTATGGGCCTATTTGGCCCCGCTGTTAACAACTTTAGAACTGTGCTAAACTGTGCTACACTGTCAAAATTTATAAGATGTTTAATTAATAGCTTTTTAACCGCTGTCAAAATTTAAAATAATAAATAATTATATTATTTTAAATTATTTAAAATAATAATATATTTTATTTTTCTTTAGTATTAAAATTTTGAATTATCTAAAATAATAATTCTTAAAATTTTAAACGAAATAATGTAAATGATTTTTTTTAAGAAGCAGAAACTGTAAAAGCATTAAATTGTAGCTTTTCAACTTCTGTTTTTTTTTGCTTTTTTCTGCTTCTGTTTTTCATTACCAAATAGTTTTCTTTCTGTTTTTCTACTTAAAAGCTGATTAAAAGTAGCTTAAAAGTGGGGCCAAACAGGCCCTATATCCTCTCTCAACTAATGTCCACCCACTTGCCCATCTCTATCTACCGATGTAACCACCCTTCTTATCCAAATGTACATGACCACCCATTCTAACGTTTTCTTTATCCTAGTTCTCTTTTTTTTTTTATCTTTAAGTTGTCACTTTATTTTTGACTTTTCACATTAATTCACATGTTTTGATGGTATATTACATGAGATTACGATACATGTTAGAACAAGATTAGATCACAATTCACATGAGCTTTCATCAAGGTTTAAAATATGAGACTACAGTAAGATTATATTAATGACCAACCTAAGTGTATTTAGCATCCAATAGATCCACCATCATCTACAGGTTAATATTGAGAATATCACTATTCCTAAATGTAACTCAAGCCTTGTGGAGCATTTAGATTGGTTTGTCATAACAGATTATTTCAAACAAAATGTCATATCACTATGACTCTATGAGAGTTTTGAGTAGCAAGAGCATCCTTATCTAGTCTTATTGCTTAGTTTTGACTTTTGACTAGGTTTTAGCTCGAGATACTAGGTTGAAAGGAGGTCAAGTCATATAATGCAAAGTTGCAAACCCATGCTACACATCAAAAGAACAACCAGTAATAAATCGTCTCTCTCACATTGTACACAATGGGGATAAAAAATCAATCAAATGATTTCGTATCAGACATATACTAATATTATGCAGTGATCCCAATACCACCGATGTTGTGGTGCAGTGATATTAGTACCATACTACCATTTTTGTACGTATTGCCGGTACCATATGGTATATATCGGTTTTTGATTCCTTGTCCTCAGGATAACTAAAGTCAACAACTATTCAACATAAGATACCAAGATACCAAATACTAGGGGCAACCGGGCAAGCATGCTTCCAGATGTATTCAACATGAAAAAAGAACAGAAGTATGCATGGATAGTAAGTTGGGTTGTGCATGATGCTACAAAAGATATTTATGTACATGCAGCAAACCAGAAATATTAACAAAATTTTATCAGCGAACACTTTTACTATCTTTTAGAAAATCAATAATCATACCATTTGGACATTCAAGAAAAAAAAGTACCTTGAATTGTCTAGATAATTCGACTGTGTGCAAAATATTAGCAAGCTTTGATTGCCCATAAGCAAAATAACTTTGATACCTGAGAAACTGTTATTAGTGTCTTCTTTCAATTTTGTTGTGAAAAATAGAAGTAAAAGATGCCTAAATACAGTATTCTAATCTTAATAATCAAATTGACATGCATTGTTATTAAAAAAAAAAAGCTCACTTTGACTTATCATTGATTCTATCAAAACAAATCCCTTCAGAGTAAGCCATCCTGTGTGCCTCAGAGGAAACATTAACTATCCGGCCTTCGATATTGCACTTGTTTGCAGTATTTTTTATATTTTTGAGCAGAAGATGAGTGAGAAGAAAATGACCTGAAAAATGAGAAACATTTGTATCAGTTAATTTCATAAAGGATTTATTTGTGTTAATTATCTTCATTCGCTAACTTATAATTTCTCACCTAAAAAATGTCACAAGGAATGTAGCAAATAAGATTAGAAGCATATATCATAATATATACCAAGGTTTTTAAAACCGGTTTGATCTGGCCAGTTTTTCCAATTCAAAAAGGTCCAACGAAAGTCTAGACCGGTTCGATGAAGGCCCGGATTGGAGTAGCGTCGGAGAAGTGAAATCGAGAAGAGAAGGAGAAGAAGAAGGAAGAGGAAGAGAAGTGGAGAGGAAGGGTAGGAAGAATGAGAGGAAGGAAAAGGATGGGTGACGGCGGACGTGAGGCAAGCAGCGACGACGGACACAAGGAAGCGGGTGACGGTGGATGAAGGTTCCTCCTTTCTCTTCTTGTCCCTCTTCCTCCTTTTCTTCTTCTTCTTTATCTTCTTCTTTCTTCTTCTTTTTTCTCCGGCTACTCCATCCAGCAACCAGTACAACCAGTCGGACCGGAACTTGAAACTTTGATATATATGGCAAAAAATATCTTTGGCAACAATTAAAGAAAGCATCAAAGGTGATCAATGCAAGGTGTTGATTAATATTTAACATTAATGCTGGAATTAAAAGTAATCACTAAAAAATTATGATCTCCTTCAAACTAGAAACAAGGATACAGATTGATTACCAACAAAGGGTAACATTAAATTTCCTTTCTTCAGGGCAAGTGCTAAATTCACAAATTTTGAATAGGAAGTTTCTTTTATTTTTTTTTCTAATTATGAACAGGAGGGTAAGCTATTACCATGGATTTTTAGAAACACAAGTAACAAAGTGATATAAGTTAGGAATTCCCATGCATGCGCAACGTGAATCTTAAAGCATATCATGAAAGTAGGCACATTCAATAACAAGCAATGCTGTAAAAACACAAGTTGACTCAACCAAATCAACAAGTTTAAGTGTTGTAGCCAACACAGTAAGTCAACTCACCATTAGGGTAAACTCAAGCTAACTTGTGAATAGAATCAGTTAATAAGGACAAGTATTGTCAATTTCATTGAGTTGACTCAATAAGGGGTTGAACACAACCCACTGCCTAATCTCATAAAAGCATTAAAACATAGCACTTCGCTCTCTCTCACACACACACTAGCCTACAACTGCTCACATGCACTCTCCCCCACAAGTCGCAATGCTTGCTCAACATTGCATTGCACTGTGCATAGCGGAAGCAGTGACGACGTGAAGTAGCTTGCATGACATCTGTAGGCCATGCACAACATAGTGAAGCTTGCAAGTTAACCAATCGGAGCTCTAGAACAAGCTTTAGTCACTCAAAACTCTAAATTGGCATGGATATATGATATATCTGACCTTGTGAGTACAAGCATTCAATACAAACATAAGAGGCAGAGATACAACTCCAAACTCCCCATAAAGAATTTGACTAAAGAAAGATAAAATGACAACTTCAATTATGGATTCTATTTTTGGATAGAATAGCCCTCAAACTTATTTTGGTTTGTACCGATGGTCCAAAGGAACGTAGACTTCATGATTGGTGCTATTGGGAACGCTCAACAATCTATAAATAGCATGAACGAGAACAGCAAGATTTGGAGGCACTAACATTGAATATGAAAACCAGAGTAGAGGTCCTGCAGACTAGATTTCTATAACAATCTCAACTTGCGAAATATGCATAGATGATTTTAAAAGAAATTCACAGTAAAAAAGGAATCGTTGTGAGCGTATTAAAGTAAGAAATCCAAGCAAATGAGAAATTTGAAATTTGAATTCAGCGCAGGAAAACTCCCACAATAGGTAGGTAAAAGATGTAAAGCATAGAGAAGGCAGAATATGCGAATTGCATAGTTGAATCAAGTTCTGACTGAATTAATGCCATTTTGATTTCAAATCATTCCGAGACCTTCAAGGTTCTAAAAAACAACCTTCGGGTTTCAAGGAATTGTGGATCATCAATTTGCTTTTGAACATCATTTTCAAAGGTTCCTTCATGCACAAATGGCAAAACTCAGCACACTCAGCAAGGAAATGAAGAAGAGATTTGTCTCTAAACCCTACAAAACCCAAACACAAATACTGCGATCAAATATCATATATTTTTTAATTAAAAATTGATTATTCTATAGGGGATTAAAGAGCTCTTTATGGGCTTAGAACTGGTGTATAAGGAGGAAAGTGACAAGCACTTTCCAAGTTCCATCTTAGTATGGCAGCGGAAACCAAAGTGGCAGGAACTTGGAATTGTTCAAAGTATGCATGGTAGATGACGTTTAGGGATTTGAATAAGCCAATTTTGAGGATTGGTGATATTTTATGATGGTTTTTAGGATTTGGAAAGGTCAAATGGGCCTCTATGTGGGCTTTAGGAAATGTGGTAAATGGATATGAGTAGCGGGCTTATTTATCTAGTTAATTCCACTACCAAGGCACGCATGAAATGATGCAAGTAAATTATATGACCAATTTATATGCCAATTTGGAAGAAGGTGAGACCATCTGGAAATTCTGGGATGACTCGGGCTGTACAAAGAATCTAGCAATTTTGCATCTGCATCAAGGTATCTACCATTTTAAACAGCATTTGACTTGCAATCAAAAGGATGATGAGCACATAGGGGTTTGATGCACTTCAAAAAATATCAACATTTGTGGCATTAGCGAGGAGGTTATAGAGGAAGAAAGTTAAGAAACAACTGTGAACAACATGTTTGAGCTGGTTGGTAAGTATGGTTGTAGTTTCAAACCTCCTTCCTCCTCTTCCTCTTCCTCTTCTTCTCCTTCCTATTCCTCTTCCTCTTTTCTTCCTTTCTTCTCCTTTCTCTTCTTCCTCCTTTGGCCAGTACCGATGTACCAGTGATGCGGGCTTGGACTGACTTTTATTGGTGCACGCTTGGACCGACTTTTAAAACCTTGGTCTTGAGGAGGCTTTTTCCCAATTAATCTGTGTTCCTATTACCAAGGCTTCTATTCCAAAGAGCACATAACTAGCTACCCAGTCTGGAGGCTCCATGGCCACAGTCAAGGTCGTAAGCATAACTCTTATCCTCCTTGTGTTCATTATGGTCAATTGAATCATCCATAAGAGAAAAGTTAGCAGAAGTTTAGAAGATCACTTCATGCTATGATAACCACATATCATTCCTACCACTATGTCTGCAATAGAATATAATATGTGCTCCGCTTCGCAAGGAGGGGCTCCTACCTCATTACTTGGTTATGACTCAGCTTCATCTCATATTACTTGAGATTAGTTTCATGATTTTGTACTTTTGTTGAGAGAAACTTAGTTACTCAAAAAAGCAAGTAGCAAGCATGGTGGATAGGTCAAGTTGTGAAGCTAAACATGGGGTTATGACTCATGCAACCTATAAGATGATATGGATAAGGAATCTTGTGATATATTTTAGTTTGAAGTGTACAACCCTATGGTGATGCATTGTGATAATCAATCTACTATTTTTATTGCAAATAACCAATTTTTTTTAAAGGACCAAATATATTGAGTAGACTATCATTTTATAAGGGATGTTATCTTGGCCAAGAAGATTTGCACTCATTTCATCTAGTAGAAGGATTAAATTACAGATATTTTTACTATATGGCTTCAATCACCGAGGTTTTCTACAATATGTAACAAACTGGACATAATTAACATCTATGCTCTAGCTTTAGGGGGAGCGTTAAGAAATAAGTTATTATATTATATTTTATGCTTGGATATTGGGTCTCTTAAAGATTATGCTATTATAATGGGTTTGGATCCATTATACTAACTTAAATATCATAATAGTTCAATATTATAATAGTTGTAGTAGTAACTAAATTTTTAAGTTTTTCTCCTCCATCACTAATTTTTACACTAAAGGCATGACACAGTTATGAAGAGACTTGTAAGATAATTTTGATGCAACATTTACTTCGCATATTTTATCTCCGGTTAAGACTTCGGATGTCCAACAGCCATCACTACATCTATTTCATTATGAATTTGATGATCTTTTACTAGAACCATCTAAGAGATGCACATAGAGACTAAAAAAAATCTTGTAAATGACCATATTATACTTAGAAGTGAAGATAGTTTTCAAATCATTTTTGGACAGCATAAAAAATATACCCCACCTATGTGGTTTGTTGCAAACTGCAGCTCAATACCATCCTTTGAACGCAAGAAAGGAGTTGCCATGATACCTGCATTGTTACTTGAAACGAAAAGAGAAAAGGCAAATAAGTCATGCCATCCTTGGCTTAAAAAAGTAGTTAGCAATGCAGATGAAGATCATAATTAAATAAAATTAAGCCCAAGGAAAGGCATAAATTACTATTTTTCAAGAAATTCTTATAATCACACGAAATATCATTTTTATTACATGAGGATGTTCAGTGGAAGGTTCAAAGAGTCAAATTGTGAAGCAAACTTCCTAACGGATGCCATTGAACTGAGGTCCAATTCCAACACATCAACTTTAGCAGTGGGGGTATCCTTGATTATTAGTTCTTTAGCATTCTGGCCTGCAGACATATTCCGGACTCCTATAATAACATGAACACCTCGGAGTGCAAGAATGCGTGCTGTTTCAGAGCCAATACCACTTGATGCCCCTGTTGTTTGTATGAAATGTCATAATAATTTACACCATAAGCATCATTATTTGTTCCATGAAGAAGCAAATCTCAATCTATTAACTTGTTCAAGTTGCTCACAGTAAACATTTACATTAAAAGAGTAAATTAAACAAATAATACATAAATTTTATCTAAATTTTCAAATTAGTGCACAAATTTTTTAGTTCTATTTAAGCACATGAAACTTACAAACATAGGATTTTGACATATTTATCTCACATGCCACGGAAGCAAATAAAAAAAATCTATCTTTTTCTCTTGCATGCACCAGTAGCCCAACACAATAATGCTTAGTAACTATTGTGAGATGTGGACAAACTCACCTAGCCTTTGATAGCTTTTCATCATAGTCATAACCTAGACATGAAAGCTATAGATCAAATGTATCCCATGGCTCTTCATATTCTTATAGATAACCAATGTCATTTATCATGCATGTTCCAGGCCTCATTGTAGTCCTGGTCATTCCAATTCAGGTAAATGATCGAAAATGCCTACTAAACACATGATAATCAATATACTAATACCGCATGTCATGCAAGGAGTTCCAAATATGGCATTATAAAACTACAACATTGACTATAAGTACTTGTTTCCTCTGAAGTACATTGTCGGTGAACATCACCTATTTTGGATATAGACCACTCCACATCCTGCAATTTTCTAATTTCCTTGAAGGCATGTTAGCATGGGACAATCATTTGGTACAACATTTTTATATTTTATGTTCTTTAGTTCCTTGTTTTTTTTTTACTTCTTAGCTGTCATTTTCATTTAATTCTATAAATAATCAAAAGGATTAAAGGGGCAAAAAAAATTCAGTCTGCAGGTTACATAATTATAGAAAACAGATTACGAAGATCAACTAAATGTTGGCATATAACATATACTTAGTTGAAAAAAGTTAAAGGGCCACATCATTTTAGATATTTATACCCTTAATTAAATTGAATTTTTAAAATTTTCTCTGATTTTATTTTTCTACTAAAAAGATGACCACTTTTACACAGACACGCCATCTAAATGCCACCAAAGAATCGAGTTAGATATTAGTTATTAGGTCTTAACCAAACTAAAATTGTTAAGTACATCCTTAAAATAAAAGAAAAAAGATCGCCAAATCTCGGAATCATTATAGTTTCTACTACACTTGAAATTTTTTTCTTTTTTTTCATAAGGAAATAAGGAATTAAGGCTCCATAACAAGCATCTTAAAAAACAACAAGCAGCTTCAAATGATGCAATAGATAATGGAAACTTTTCTTTTCTTTTCTTTCACACAATTGGCTTAGTATCTGAAGGTGGAGACTGGATGGTTTTTCTTGCAGATCTCATAAGAATGTTTCAAAGTTACTAAAATAATGCAACATATGTCATCTTCGCAAGTTTATGCAGTCAAGGTGTTCCATAAGAAGACCAAATCGGCAACAAGCCACTGTCGTCCGACAGGACCATCAAAGTTTCAATGGAATCCTAATCCAACAACAAATAACTTAAGCAAGTGATAAGCAAATACATACTCGTGCTTCCTCCTTCACAAGTAACTATAAAAGAAAGGTAAACATCAAAGAGGAAAAAAACAGAACAATGAGTTTCCACAACAGTGTATTCTTCAATTTCGAGGAAGACAAACAGGGAACAATGGAGAAGTTCCAACACCTGTGACGATGGCGGTGAGACCAGCACCATCGATTCCCTCGGTAACTTCCTCGGCGGTGGAGGAGGAGGAGAAGCCCGACGGGCCTCGCCTGATGAACGGCCACATCGCTCCTTCTCCCTCCGCAGAAATCGGAATAGATGCTTTTCTCGGGTAGCTAAAGGGGCAACAGAAGAAATGTGTGACACTGTGCAGCGGACGGGGGCGCTTAAATTTAATAGATAAATTTTTTTTATTTTTTTTTTAAAATAATGTATATCTTATAAACTATTTAATAGTATCAATATTAAGGTATTTTAGATTATGTATACATTAAAAAATATACTAATCAATGTTAAATTTCTTTATAATATGAATAATATTTTTTTGTCTTATATGTGATATTGGTTAGGGTATTGTCTATATACGTAATCTAAAATACTTCAATATTAATATAATTGGATAGCTTATAAGATATATATCATTTCTAAAAAAAATTAAATAACAAATTTAAGCGCCCCAGTTTTGGCACTTAGGGCCTGTTTGGCCCTACTTTTAAGCTAATTTTAAGCAGCTTTTTAGCTGAAAGTAGATAAAAAACTATTTAGTAATGAAAAGCAAAAGCAGAAAAAAGTAATAAAAAAGTAGAAGTTGAGAAAGCTACAATTTGATCCTTTTGCAGCTTCTGTTTTTTTTAAAAAGTAATTTATATTATTTTATTTAAAATTTTAAATATTAATAATTTAAAATTGAATACTAAAGAAAAATAAAATATATTATTATTTTAAAATAATTTAAAATAATATATTTATTTATTATTTTAAATTTTGACAGTAATTAAAAAGTTATCAACCAAATATTTTATAAATTTTGACAGCGCAGCACAGTTTAGCAAAATTATAAAATTATTGATAGTGAGGCAAAATATGCCTTAAGCGCCCGGGGGTGCTTCTAAATTTTGTTCGGCGCGTGAGTGAATTAGTTTCCAAATACAAGAAAAACATAATTCCAAATTAGCCCGCTCAGATTTGTAAATTTATAATGAATTAACTTTATATAATTTAAATAAACCTTGTTTTGTGAATATAAAAGTTTTATTTATTATATATATACTTTTAAATGTTTGAAATAATTAATATACAATTATTGTCTATTCTAAACTTACCATAATTTTTATAATTAATTTTTTTATTTTCTACTAAATATGTTGTTATTATTCTTATTAGGAAAATTTTATAAATATTTACTTCCTGAATAAGGGTTGATTTAATATTTGAAATAAATTGCGGGGATACATGAAGTTTGTTAAAGGCAAAAAAAGAAGGCCAGGGATTTAATTGAGATAATTCTAATTACGTAGGACTAAAACGGAAACAACACAATATAATAATATAATTAATGTACATGAAGTGGGTACCACCATTTTACCGCTGCATGCGTGTTACAAGATCGGAAAGCGCTTGGCTCGCCTCGCTCGCCCCCAAATCGAGTCGGGACGCGAGGGCGAGAAAGGAAAATTTCCTAATTTTTTTCTGGGAGGGCAATCCTCGAAAAACCCTAGAATTCTCCTCCCCCCCTCCATTTCTGAGCAAGTCCCCAGCTCTCTCGATCAATTCCGTTTTTAGCGGCAGGGGTTTCTCTGTTCTCTCCTCGCCCACTCCTCGCCGCCGGCTGCCGCGAACCCTAGCCAGCCACGCTCGCTTGTGATAGACATTCTGGTGCAGGTAGTGGAATCTTCTTCTCCTTTGTCTCGTTGTCTTAGGAACGGAGGAAATGAAGCGTGAAAGTGAGACGACTCTTGGTTTTTTGCTCCTTTTATGTGATGGATTTGTTGGGTTTTCCTGGACGCTAGGAACATTGAAGCTTTGCGTTTTCCTTGTAGTTTTGTGGAGCGTTTAATATTGTTATCTTAGTGCTTATCCATTCTGTTGATATTGCCGATTGAAGTGTGGATCTGTCGGTTAACCTGTGATTTTGCATGTGCCAAAAGACTGGGAAAATGATAACGAATTGGCTTTTGAATTTTCTTTTCTTTGCCAATAGCAACCGTTTTCTATCATTATTCGTTCACTGTTTATCCATATTAAATCCGGAGTTCCTTTAGAATGTTTAGCTTTCTGAGGTGTTTTTTTTTGTTGCGAGGAAAGTGAGCTCGCTTTCACAGCAAAAGTTTGTTAAATACTATTATCTGGATTCCTGATTTATTGTATTTTTCTAATTGTAGATTTATTTGGTCATCATAAAAACGATTTATCATCTGTAAATCTCAGTTATGGCTTATTGTATTGCAATCCGCCATGCTAGAAAACATTGTTGTGTATTCCAAGTGTCTAATGGAACTGTATCCTGTTTCGTGCTACTTGTCTGTCAATAGATTAGCCTCCCGTGGTCTCTGTTTTGGTAAAATCTGATGTCTGGTGTAATTGTCCTTCTAATCAATCTATAATTCTTCACTACAAGGTTAAATGTTGCTTGCTAATATAAATTTCTGGTTTATGGATTTAAAAAAAACTGTGTCAGAGCTAAATTTCTCATAGAAATTTAGTTTGATGTTTAAACATGTCCATTGGAGAATTGACAAGTCTTAAGCATTTTCCTAATTGGTTTATGTTGATTTCATTTCCTACCAATTTTTTAAGAATCAGAAAACTGCTTTGGTTGTTGATGATTATTAATTGTTAAAAAGTATAGGAAGTTATTATCCATCTTTCTAAATGCCATTTTGTTCTTGCTAGGAAAAGCACGTTATTGGAGAACACATTCTGTGTTTAATTGGCAGAGCTTGTGTTGATGGTTGAGGAGAACATTTCTTCATGATATGCTGAATTATATGCACATAGAGTCACATCATCTATCGTGTATGGTTAGTCTTGTAAACAATCAGGATCTACTCTATGATCAAAGGTCTTGTCTCTGCAGTAGATATTTCATTTCTGCCCAACCTAGTACTTTTGAACTCAGTGGATTTGCTCTGTAATATTGCCTTTCAAATTTTCCTTCCTTCTGAAAAGCATCATCAATCAATGTCAGAAAGTGAAAAGGCTATAATAAAGCCAGAGGTATGTAAGACATTACTGTGACTTTTTTCTTATGAAATTCCAAATTCTGTTTGTCTGATTATGTTAATTACTAAATGTTGTTCGACTGTACCTTAAGGATTCATCATTTGTAAGCTGCTCTTTTTGAATCAGCAATTTATCTTACTCCCCTTAGTATTTGAACCTTTATCTGCCCTTTTGATATTTTGCTTCATTCATTTCCATGCATGTTCCCTTCCTAGATAAATTCTGTATCCTTCCACTGACATCTTCCAATTTCAAACTAAATTTGCGAGTATGAATGTTCTCATCAAGTCAGTTAATGCTTAGAGAAAAGAAGACTAAAAATTGCTTTTAATGACAGGCCATGAAGTCCTTTATATGGCTTAAATGTGCTGATGGATCTATTCAACAAGTTGAAGAGGAGGTTGCAATGTTTTGTCCTATGATATACCGGGAGATCCTTCAAACAGGGATGGGATCTTCTAAGAACTATGCTATATCTCTACCTGAACGGGTCAACCCAGCTATTCTCAGCTTGATTTTTGATTACTGCCGGTTTCATCAAATTCCAGGCCGCTCTAATAAGGTTTTTTTTTTCGTTTAATGCCTTATGATTGATATGTCTTCTGTTTTTTAATGTCTATCTTCAAAAGGACATAAACAGGTATATCCCTCAAATTTGGAATTTGCATCTTTTCCTTGAAAATTTGTAACTAACAATTATAGCTTTAAGTTAGCTGCCATATGACTGGCGAACATCTATGGACATCCTACATATGACCAAACATGGTAATATGACAAAAATATTGTTTCTTGAAATGTCCCTAATTTGGATAGGACAATCTTGAGGTTAATTGATTAGGCTGGATATGTATCAGTCTCATGCTAAAATACTTTTGATCAGTTCCACTTAGAAACTATCCTAACACGATTTGTTGTGATGCGAGCAAGTGAGATGAAAGAGTAAAAGAATGGAGAGGAGATATGGATGAATATGAGAAAATCAGGTGATAGAAGTTGAGGTAAGTATAGGGCTTGTGTTAGCTTGGGTTGGGTTTCGTGGACAGCAGAGGGAGCAGGAAGACAAGAAATGTTGGAGGTTCCTTGGGTGGAGTCTTTAAGGTAAAAATGTCATGCAAGAAGTGGGATCACCATTGCTCGTTTGAATATTACCTTGGTTGGTGTCAATTAGTTCAACTGGTAATAACCTTTGTTGATAATGGCAAAGATATTACCTTGGTTTTAATCCAATGTTGTTTGATTTAGTCTCTAATGTTCACTAAATAAGCTTATTAATGGAAAAGATACTAATATTTTTCGATGATTTAGTGTAATGATGTAAATTCTATCATTTAAGTGATATATTCATCGTTTATTGCTACAAATATGTATGCCAAAGTTTAATAATCAATCTTTATCAGTCTACCATTATTTGCTTGGATTGGTGTACATTGATATGTATGTACTGAAAGATGGTATCTCTTGGATTGGTATTTTATATATAGTATATATATATATGTACTCCTATATACCAAACTGACACTAATCCTTTTTCATGTACTGGTATAATGTCAAACTGTTATGTATTGGACTTACCGCCTGATATGGTAGTATTTAAAGCACTGATGTATACTTAATCTCCTATATTCTGGTTAGCAGCTGTGTACTGTACAATTCTCTGAGAAGTTAAAAACCTCCACTTCCAATGGTCCTTGGCTGTATTTAGCATAAGCCTACATAAACGAGAGGCCTAATTCTTTCTTTATCTTTTGTAGGAACGGAAATCTTTTGATGAAAAATTCATCAAGATGGATACTAAACGACTATGTGAATTGACATCTGCAGCAGATAGCCTCCAGTTAAAACCATTGGTTGATCTGACTAGTCGTGCACTTGCTCGGATGATAGAGGGGAAAACACCAGAAGAAATTCGTGAGACCTTTCATTTACCAGATGACCTCACAGAGGTAGTTGATTTTTCCCCTATAGTTAGATCTTCTTGCATTTAATGCAAATATGGTTTTCTATATCAGGAAGAGAAGCTGGAGCCATTGAAGAATGTAAATGATGATCCAAGGATACGCTTACTTAATCGATTATATGCTAAAAAACGAAAGCAACTGAAGGAACGCCAGAAATTAAAGGTAATTAGAAAATCAGGATTGAAACCCACTCCTTGATATGCAGTTATTTTGTTCTCAATCCTGTATAAATGTTATAAGGATTTTTTTTCTATGTTAAAACATATCTATTCTTAAAGGATAACTTCATCTTGCTCCAGAACACTGAAGTAGAGGAAGCGAAGAAAGATGAACGCTCAGTTGATGAAATCTTATCTTATATAAATGGAGATGAAGGTGCTTCTGGAGACTTATCTCTAGTTTGTTAGTTTGTCTAATTTGTTACATTGTGTTTTTTATGCCATAACCTTTTTTGCTTGAATTTTCTATGCTATCCTAGCTTCAGTTTCAGTTTATCTTTTTTTACTTCCTCCAATTTCTTAGGTATTATTTCTTCATTGAATTGTTCATTTTGCCAACTTTATGTTGGACCTTTACATAGTCTATGTCATTTCTTAATTTCATCAATTATCATTATAATACTTATATTATATTTTACTGGTTGAAGATGCTCAGTTCATGAATATTCTAACGAACATCCAGATCTTGTTGTTTGCTGTTCAAAGATGGATAAATTGAGAATATTTTGATTCATATCTTACTTGCTGGTTGATGGTGGTCAAATCAAGATTATTTTGATTCATATATAACTTGCTTGTCTTGAGTTTCACTGAGCTGAACACTGCAAGAGTTTGAAAACAATAATAAAAACAAGTGGATATTAGTATCCCTAGTTGGATATATTTTGTTATTATATGTTATTTGCTTCTATTCACCAGTGTACTCCTTTCATCTCTATGTATGCTAGATATTACATCATTAGGATGTTGAGTTGCTCTTTCTTTGCACACAGTATTGCAACAGATATAGACCTACACTTTGAGCCTTTTCTCCTCCAAATCTTACATTTCGGATCTTGCTGCTATCAGTAATCTTTTATGATAAAGGTATTTTGTTACTACTATAATAAATACAGTCAAATGACTTGGGTTTATCTGTTGAACTCTTGGTTTGATATCTTCCCTTTATCCTAAAGCTTTAATTTTTAATTAAAGTCTCATTTTGGTTTTATTCTCAAATTTTTAACATTTATAATGCTCTTGAATATATGTAGTTTCAGTCTTTCACCTTTTGGACATCTCATAGTATTCATGACACTACTTGATCATATACTTAATATAATTCAGGTGATTGAAGAATAGGCATTTATGTGGTGCTACTAATGTCCGTAAAATTTTGGAAGGATGATGCTCTTCTTTTGTTCTTGTTATAAGTTACTCGAATATTGTGGCATGGGAATATTTGGGTTCATACATAGGCGGTTGTGTATGCTATATTCATGCATTAGGTTCAGGTTATGACAGATTATTTTCTTGCTTTACCCGTTGCAATTTGGGTTTTCTTTCCCATTTGGGTTCACAGACAGGCGGTTGTGTATGTTCTATTAATGCTTTAGGTTCTGGTTGTGACAATTTATTTTCTTTTTTTACCCGTTGCATTTTGGGTTTTCTCCCACTAAACTGGGTTGCAACTGTTATTATCCAGTCACTTTGCTAATATGCTTCTATTGATATTACTTTATTTAGCCCACTCATATTTTTATGCTAGCTCTCTATATTCTCTTATTTCTGCAACGTTAATATTGTTTGTCACTTCATTGCCTACTGTTTCTATCTCTCACACCGTCTGTCTCACCTTCATCTGCACTCAAGGTCTATTGGTGACATATTAGACAAGTCAATCCTCGATGTCTAAAGATATAGTGCTGTTCCATTGCTCTTAAGAAGGGCAAAAATTTTTGTACTGTTTGCTCCATTGATTCCATTTCTTTGATTGCGATCTTGGTGTTTGTTGGTGGTTCATCAGAGTGAGAACCTGCTAGAATTGTTCAATTAGATCAAATTTTGGCCGGACCCTATCAATATCTGGATTCTTAGATAGATCCAAAAAAGAGGGATGGAGTGGAAAAAAGAGGTAGAGAAGAGGAAGAGGAAAAGAAAAAAGGCAAGGAATAAACAACAAAAAGGATACTTACATAGGTACATTAAGTGCCTCTGCTATCCATCCGTTAATAGTGGCAATCTGGTTGGAACATTTTTTTATGCCTTCATAATTAGTTTGATCCACTTTACGTTTTCCTGAACTAGTTGAATGCTTGCTGCACAAGTTCGTGAGGCTGTATAGGGCTGATTTGTTGCTACTACTATAATGTTGGATTTAGTTATGATAATAAGTTCACATATGGAAATATCTTTGGAACTCTTTTACATTTTAAAAGTTTAAACTTACTAGAAAACTTCTGCTTCTATATTAAATGGAAAACACATGAACTGCCCTGATCCGGGCTCATATGATTTTTTCTAATTTTCAACAGATTCAAAAGGTGCTAAAGCTATTAAGGGTAAGAAAAAGAATAGGAAGAGAAGAGACCCATTAAAGGATGCTTCAAAAAATGACTGTATCAAAGGGAACAATAAGGTTAGTTGGGCCATTATTTGCTCCCTTTTTACGTTTGTTAATGTGCATTTGCTAGCTTTGGATCATTAGTTTTCCTATGGTTATATAGAAAGAAACCACCTTTTCTCCAAGTCCAAGTCAGAGTTCAGAAATTCGAGACAATGAAGATGATGCTTTTGTATCAAATGGTGAATTTGAAGATGGTGACATTGATGATCTGGATCCTGCAGTGAAGGAAGAACTTGATAGGTGATTACTGTTTGTATATTTCAAGATCAATGAGGATTTTCTCATACTTATTTCTTTAATACTATTAAGAGTCTCATTTCTTAGTTCTTTCATGTTTGACGCCAGTTCCTTTGTCTTTTGATTTCACATCCATTACCTGTTACTTCTAATGTTACTTGGCATGCTAGTTATACAAAAAAAAAATATTTTTCATTAAATTCATCTATGCATTTTGTTTTTGAACACTAAATAAATTAGATAACTCACTCTTTTGAGCATGGAAGCAATATTCATTCTGAACTGATTTGTATAATTTTATTGCATATGTTTATGGGTGCCATTGTATTATGCTCCATGTAAAAAATACTTTGAATGTTCGTATTTTGCTGTCAAACATCCTATAATTTCAAAATAAAGGTACAAGTTCTCTTAATGCTGCTGAAGAAGTGCACAAGTGCGCCATGTAATTTCAAAGTTTGACATTATGACGTGGATAAGAAATTATTCCATTTTGATATATCTCGATGCTTTTTGATGGCTCCGAGGCTATGGTATTGGGTTGAGTCAGAAAAGAAGATCAAACCTTAGTTAGGTGTTTCACTATGCCAGTATAGTTGTTTTGTTCTACTCCTGCCTAAAAGCATAAAAGTTGATGCCCTTGTTTCTGTTCCATCACTTCAACTAAAAGATAATTTTAATCTGCAAATAATTGTATAAACAGCCATATGTGACATGAAATTTGTAATGCTGTTTCATTAGGCTGGATAGTATCTCGTTATAAAATGAGATTACGTGATCTTGATCTTCAGAAGGTATGAGCTGATGAGCAGATTTGTTTGCGAATGCTTTTTCAATTCTGACGTCTTATTTGTGGACATGAAAAAGAAAAAAAAAGTATATTACCTTCCAAGTTAATTTGTTGAGCCTTCTCTTGTATCTTTAACATACCCTGGCTTCTTTTTTTTCCCTGACAAAGTAATCTATCTTGTCTGATGTGTAATATGGTTATATCACATCTTATAGAAGTTGCATCTTAAAAGGTTTGGTGTTGAAGTATAATGATGACTTTCCGTTCATATTTGTGGATTTCAGTTCCTTATCGTGGTAATTTTGAATAATTTATGCATCGCATGACTTGACGACTGTTGCTTGACATAGTTTAATTATTTGTTTTGATTTTGTGCAGAGAAGTGGAGGATTTCGCCAGGAGATTAAATTCTGATTGGCCTGAAAGAATGCAAGAATTTTTGTCTTTAGGACAAGATAGAAGGCTTGTTCCGAACTTGATGAATTCAAATGGTTCACATCATAAGTTCGCAGGTGTAGTTACACTCTTCGTTCTCCTTATATATATATTTGTGCTTATTTATTTTAGATATTAGTCCTTAACATTTTTTTTCAATTTCATGACATCGTACTTCCATTTTACATAAGTTCGAAACATTTATCTTTCTTATATTCTTCTGTCTTTATGTAGCTAAAGTTTAGTTACGTTGTGACCGAGAGCGTTACTAGAGATAAGAAGAAAAGCTAGCTGGAGATTGGTTGCAGAAATTTTTGCACATTAGCACTGAAATTTTGTGCACAAATGTGCTTTAGTATACATTATATGCCGAATCAAATTCACAACCCCTGGCAAGCGTCCTGAATGCCTTGCTGCTGTACCGTTAGCCAGGAAAAATCCCTCTAGTCAGTCTTCTCTCAACAGTAACATCCAGAAAAAGAAATGCCTTCTAGCGATGGAGGGACACGAAAAAAATTCTTGAATGTTGGTGCCCTTGTGTACATGGGCATGCTGTAGAAACTTGCACTTAAAAAATGCAATTCGTGTTGGAACTGAATGCAACTTTTAGTATTTTGGTAGCTTGAAGACCCATATGGCCTACGAGTTCTATTTCTCTTTTCTTTTCCAGATGTTACTCCCCGCGTATCTAACATGCATTGTGCTGTTTTACTTTTATTTCTTCTGTCGCAGGCTTAGACAGGAGATGATGTCTGGTCCAGCAAAAACATCGTTCAATTGATTTACATATTTTTTTATACAAGTCAGAGGCCTGGGTTGACCACTAGTTGCTTTGCTAGCCAAGAGCCATCTCAAGAGAAGCCTGTGACGTAGTGATGGATCTGGCAAATGCTGATGTGTGAGCCTTTGCTCCGCTGCAGCGCCCTTTGTGCCCCTTCTGTATTTAGCAGGTTTGGCCCAGATTAAAATTTTGCTTGGCCATTTTGCATGTGTAACATTTTGAGATGGTAGCAAACACTAGAATTTGATGTCTTGAGCGAACTCATGTCACTTGACGGTCTTTCTGAGATTCAGTTTCATTAAAGATTTTGTGCAAATTTTCTCCGTTGCTAGGCGAGCCAAACATCTCGACGTTCGGTTGCTCGAGCACAAACGTTCCCGCTCAACTTTTGCTAATAGGAGTTCCCCGTTTGTTTGCAGCCGCCACTCCCGCGAATTTGGAATTCTTTTATGTTTTTTAACAGCAAGTAAATGAATGAAACAAAACTTGACCTTAAGATCATACTCGAAATTCTTATGTTGGTTGCCCATATCTCTCAACAGTGACACAAGCAATACAAAATAGAATGATGTATGGTAGGTAGTATACAAATAATTGTGAACGCTACCTTCCTAGGTAGCATATTTTTGGGCGATTGTTATATCTCACTCTTTCCATCATTCTTGTGCTTAAGCATTTGATATAGTGTAATTACTTCTCCCTGTTTAAGTCTTCCTACCACAACTAATAATCTTTACCAGTTCATTTACCAGCTTACCCTCTTCTTTCCACTTGCTTCTTCGGCTACTATTCAAGCTTTCTTCAAGTTTGGAATCTCTTGTTGCTTCTTCTTTCTCTTCTTACAATATCTTTCAATGATTAAATTGCCTTAATTTTCCATCATGACCACAAGGTCTTGCCTTCATCTTTCACTAAAAGGTGCTAAATTTACACAACACGGTTGACGCAACTAATGATGCTGGATGGCATCACACCTAGAGCTAAGAAATACTGACACAATTTATTTACATAATATGTTTCAACATAGCAATAAACAAATTTAAATCTAGTGAGAACAAATTTGGGTCCTTTATGACCAAAAAAATAATTAAATTAAGTTAGATTATAAAAAAGATCATCCACATTACATGCTGTGCTTTTAATATGTTTCTCAGTTTCTGCAGACAGATCTTTTGTTGCATATGGCAATACATACATGAGAGAGAACAATGAGAAGAGACGAACGGAATTGATTACACAGGCAAACATATCTTCAGAAAAGGATTCCAAAGAAATGTACTTGAGCTGATTTTAGCATAGATCAAGGCTATAGATCTATGAAGAATTTGATGTATTTACTTACCTGGCGCATCTCAGAACCAAATTGCAGAAATTTTTTTTTTTTTACAAGTACAGAGAAGGTATAAGAAAGTATCATGCCTGCTGACGCTGAAGCCAATCCTGAATGGCAGCGCGCAGGGCGCGATTAGGGATAAGATCACAGTTAGCAAGCTTTAAGTTTGTCATTGGTGAAGTATCATGTCCCCCGTCCATCCAGCCCTTTATTGCCTCAGATTCATAAGTAAAGCCATCTGCCGCTGTGTGGATCCGTCATGATTTCCTGAAACAAAACAAGCACCATTTGGTCATCGACACCCTGAAAAATTGTCACTCCCAGTTGGTAATTGTTCTGAATACTTGAAAGAATATGAGCTCCTCCTGGATAAGCACACACGTAGATTTGCTCAATTACAAACTGATACAGAGAACATGAGCTTCTATAGGTTTTGAACAATTCATATAGAAAACTAGGCTGTACATGGAATCAGACAGCATAAATCTTGAACTATTTTCAACATTCACGTGTAAAACTTTCGCAATATGGTGTTACTGAATCTAATTTATACAGTTCTAGCTCCAACTTACCTGGAAAATGGGACAGATGAAGTAAGAAGGAATCCGAAAGTTTTCGTCTGCCGATGAATTGAATGACGTTGATGAGGCAGACAATGAAGCAGCCCTCATCATCGGCTCAACCACCTTCCAAACCTCTCCCACAAGAGCTGGTCGGTTCCTCCTGTTCATATCACAGCACCTCAAGCCCAAATGTGCCAGCTGCTTGGCCTGCACAAAAGGCCAATCCCCTGCAGAGGGATCAACGATACTATGCAAGTATCCTTTGTCTATGGCTTCCTGCACCTCTCTGGCGATGCCCAGAGCAGGCTTACAAGTCAAGAGACGCAGGATTATGATCCCAAACGCATATACATCGGAACGCGGCTCAAGTTCTCCTGTGATGAGGAATTCTGGGTCGATGTACGCGAAGGTGCCTTTTGGAAGGGTCCTGCGGCAGAGAGTTGTGTTGTTGTCCGACTCAACGAGGAATCTGCAGATGCCGAAGTCACCGAGCTTTGACACTAAGTTGGCATCAAGGAGGATGTTGGCAGGCTTCAAATCACCATGCACCACAGGGTGTGGCTTGTTGGAGTGAAGGAAGATTAGAGCAGAACATATTTCTGCAATAATGCGGGTGCGAACCTGCCATGTGAGGGGTGGAGTGCTGTTAATTTGGGCAAGACGATCTTCGAGGCTTCCGTTTGGAAGGAACTCGTATATGAGAGCCAAGACATCCGAGCATGCCCCTATCAGTGTCACGAGGTTCGGATGCCTCACTCTGGTGAGAACAGAAACCTGCAACATCAACATAGTATAATATAATAAAAACACATAATAATTGACATCAATGTAATGGAATCATGTAATGTCGATAAAAAGGAAGCCCTTAAGAGATTACCTCCTGATGGAACTCATCTTGGCCTTGCAAGGTCCTTTGATGAAGCATCTTAATAGCCACAGTTGTGTTGCGAAGAAAACCTTTGTAGACTTTTCCATATCCACCTTCTCCAATCATCAGAGCATTGCTGAAATTTTGCGTCGCTTGCTCTAAATCCAAGTAGGAAAACTCAGATTTGTGAGGCCAAGAATTGCCTGAATCTATGTTTTTCCGTAGTTCTGCAGCTTCTTTAAGAACATTATCTTTCTCCCCCTGCAATATATTGTATTTTTCCTGGAGTGAATGAAGTAGATAACGCGTCGCGGAGAGTTGTTCTTCAATTTCTTTGGTGAAACGAACTGATTCAGTGAGCTTCAGTTCCATTTCCATCTTTTGATCAATTGCTCTCTTCAGCTGTATTGATTTTTCAGCTTGCTGGATTTTGAGTTCTTCCATTACCGTCCTTTCTTTATGAAGTGCTTCAGCTTGCTGATTTTTAAGCTTTTCCACTTCCATCTTTTCTAAATCAAGAGCTTCCTCTAGTTCTTCCCTGTGTCTCACCTCCTTGGTGTAAAGAATCTCTGATGCCTTAACCTGGAAGTAGGTTCTTCCATTAGCGGTTTTATATATACTAGATTGGTCTTACACCAATTACATTCACTTTTTCAGTAAAAGCGTATAAATCAATCAGCTGAAAGCTTCTCCATTCCAATGAAATCCATTCATGCACATTAACTTTCAGTAACGTTATATTAAAATTAAATTATTACCTTTTGGTGGGTCAATATTAATTGCATTTCAGCTTTCCTACGTTTGCAGGATTCTTCATAAGCTTCACGTTTTAGGTTCTCTACCTCCTTCAGTAATGATTCCAATTTACTTAACAAATTAGCATCATAACTCAAATTTTCCTGCAAAAGAAAGAATATATCAACTTCAAGTCAGAAATGAATCCCACATAAGCAAAAAGAAGAAAAAAAGATATCGGCTATTATCTAGATGCCAAAATTTTGCCTTTATTTAAAGAGGAAGAAGCTCATGAAATGAAAGGAAACAAATACAACCCGCTCAACCCAACAAAGGGAGGGAGAAGAAAAAAAACAAAACAAAAACGAAAGGAAAGGTGATAAAATCTCAAACAAAGAACCAAAGAACAGAAAACATCGTCCAAATCTAAATCATAGTGATTATTAAACTCCTATGGTTGAAAAAAAGAGAAATCACTTTGTATTGATCATCAGTAGTAGATAACACCATTAATGTATAGAGACATACTAAGATAAATATCCCATAAGCGATCCAATAACTAATGTACTCCCTCTTAAGAGCCATAGTGTAGTACTACTAGCCATTTGTTACATAATTAAGCTCCAGCTTGTTACATAATATATTAAAATGTGTAGCACTAAGAGCCATAGTGAAAGTATCGACAAGTCTATTCTTGAGACTTCAGGTAGGGAGTTCATATTTATTTGTTTAATAGAACATTTAAGATAGTCACAATCAACTTCAATATGCCTTATTCTTTCATAACATACTAGATGGCTGCCTATATAAATGGTGAACGAAAAAGTATCAAAGTAGTCCACACAATTGGATTAATAAAACCCTCAGCAACAAAGCATGCTTTGGCTTTGTACCTATCTACTTAGCCATCAGGATTGCATTTGACAATATACACCTATTTGCAGACAATTGAACAAACCTAGGAGATAAGGTCTATGTACCCCTAGATAATAAGGTTTCCATTACTTCAATTGTAGCCATATTCCACGCAAGATTTTGCACAGCGATAGGTTTTAGAGTAGCAAAAATGAAAGGTCAAGATCAAAAGGTGAAAGATTTGCAATGAAAGATAGCTATGCCGAGTGACCCTAAGGGTCTGTTTCATTAGAGAGAAACCACATAGAGGAGAATAAAAAATACAATAAATTTGGTAGCTTTTGCATTCAGATTCATTGTATTTTTTTTTTCTCCCCTATGTGAATTCTCTACACCGAAACAGGCCCTAAGTACCAGAAGCCTAAAAACCATGATGATAAACCTACAAAGGAGAGGCATATTATGTGTCCGTGGTGGTGGAATCATACGATATGGTGGTAGGTGAAGTGAAACCAAGTGGTAGTAGTACAATAACAACATGGTCAATGCCAAAAGGATTAAGTGAAATGTGCATTAGTATTGGAATAGAGGAATGCATCCTAGTTGTCCCAAAAGTCTCTAGAGTATGAAGTAGACTAGCAAAATCTGACATCAAAACTCATAAGAGTTTGACAAATCATAGAATCATAACATCAATACCCTTTTTGACTGTAAGAGTATTCAAGAAAGATACCGTAAATTGCATAAAGGCTATGCTTGTCTAATCCTGAATCAAAATTATGTGGGTAGCAAAGACAAACTAATACTCATAGAAGTTAGTGGAAAAGATGACTGAGTAGAGTAGGGTAAGGAAGGGAAAAGGGTGTTGCAACCTTCAAACATTCATCGAGCCTTTGTTAGTGAAATAATACATTGTAAGAACAATGTCACACCAAAAGTGATGAAGAACATGCATGTACAACAGAACTGTCTTGACTACATCCAACATATGATGAATTTTGCATTTAGCAATCGCATTCTATTGCCAATGTGTAAGGACAAGTAGCCTGATTTATTATGAAAGAGATTGCATGTACTTGAAAGAATTATCAGTGCAAATAATTTTCAGAGAAACACCAAAATAAGGTTTTGAATGAGGGAATGAGAGAAAGCGGAAGGCATTATTTCTCTTCTAATTAATATGTATTACTCATGTTCCCACACTTCTTCATAAAATTAAAATAAATAAATAAATAAAACTTAAAAGACCTTTTTTTTAAAAAAAAATACATCTCTTCAAAGAAATTAAATCAAATTAAATAAAAGGCTACAAATTATAATTACCAATTCCAACGGTAATCATTTAAAAATTAAAATTTTTAAAAATAAATAAACGCTAACATATAATACGTGATGATAGGTATGCAATTTATCCTACTTAGATTTTAGAAGAGAACAATGTTCTTGGAGATATTTGTCTTCTTGTTTGAGACTAAAAAATTATTCATACAAATGTAAGCCCGCACAACATTCATCTTTAGAGAATAGGTTTTATGCAAGGTATTCCACATTTCTTTACCATTAGTGAGAAATCAATTGTGTGCTTTGAATATGTGGCTCCATACAGAAGTCAAGTTAGAAAACCATGATATGAAGTTTGCCACTTGACATAGATAGGATATGTTGTCGTGCAAGGAGAATGGGTATGCCAAAACTTCTCTGAGGACCATGGAATCAAATAGCTTTTGCACATAATATATAGTTAATACCATTAAATTTGATAGTAGAATCTTATACGGAAGATGAAGTTTATAGATAGGGCCAGAGAGATTAAAGTAGAAAAGCTTGGTCTGGGCCTGTTCTTGTGGAGCTGCTGCGATGAATCTACTATGAACTGTGAGCAGGAACAGGCTCAGCCAAGAAGCCCGGTGGACTGCTGCATTCTGCGGAGGATATCCAGAAGAGAGGTCAAGACTTGGAGAGAACCTTACAGGAGAGGGAGATGCTACTGCAATTGTTGAGAAGCTGCTGCACACTACGGAAGCTAGCAGCAGGAGAGAGAGGCATGGAGAGAAGCTTACAGGAGAGAGTAACCTGAATTTAATGGGTAATGAGAAAAGTAACTCAGGTGCTTAATGGAGAGAAAAAAATGAGATAGTTGATATGAGTTTGCATTGGCAGGATTTGGGAGCAAACAATGTAGATGGAATAAAGATTATATGTGATAAGGTAAATATGGTAAGCATGAGATGGGGACATGATAAGTATTTTTTGAATTTTACTGGGTACTTTTTTTTTCATTTATCCCACAATGACACCCACTATCAATTACGATGATTTAGGTCACTTTTGTTTGTGTCAAGGTTAACAAAACCGTTCCGAACCGCCCGGTACGGGCAGTTCGTACCGGTCTGTCCGGCCACCGGTCTCGGAACTGTGGTCGGAGCACGGCCGGACCACGGACGGCGGCGGACGGCAAGGTGGCGGCGGCAGAAAGCGTAGCAGGTGGCGGACGGCAGGCGGGAGGTTAGCGGCAGCTGGAAGCTTCGAAGCTTCCACTGCCGCCAGAAGCTTCGTTCGAAGCATCTAGCGGCGCCGGAAGCTTCGAACGAAGCTTCCACATGAAGCTTCCGCGGTTCCGCCGCCTCCGCTCGCCCCGTCGCCCGCCTAGGTTAAGCGGTTCCGGACGGTTCGTCCCGTTCCGTCCGGCGGCCGGAATGGTTTTCAAATCCTTGGTTTGTGTTGAACCCATGTCAACTAGGTAATTTTAACTATAACTCAGACAAGTCTAAATTTTATTTGCTATTTTTTGCTTTAGATCAATTGTAATGACTATGCAAGCTCAAAGGGAAAGATAATGGGACTTTCTATTTTTTGGGGATTATTTTTGTATAATTTACAAGCATGATGTCTATCAACCTGATTTGATCATTATAGATGAGAAAGAACCTACCAGCTCATGAACGATTTAAGTCTAAGAGAAAAAATATGAATGCTGACAAGAACAGCCTCCTTTTTAATTATAAGCAAGAGGAGATAAGATAGAACCTACCAGCTCATTATTCAGAGGTAAGAAATGCAGATCCTCACTGTAATCATGTTCTGGGGACAAACTCAGCGGCTCAGCTTCATTGGGCAATAGTACTGACCCAGAATTTCTGTTCTCTTCTTCAGTATTTGATGCTGACAGATGAGTTGACATCTGAGAACTGATAGAAGCCACTTCCCAGGCATTAGTTGAACCTCCCTGTCTGCATAATCTTATTTTAAGATGATGTTTCTCAACAAAAATCAAAGACATGTCTAAGCAACTCATTTTAAGTAACAGGTAAAGACCTCGATCTCAATTGTGTAGATTGAGTGGATATGGAGCTCTGACTTGCTGATATTGAGTTTTCTGTCTGAGTCGTGTTCCTCAAATGATCTTTCAAAGGGCTTTGAAGCAAATTAAGTAATTCATCTTCCATTGAAGGTAAAGATGAGGATATTGACTGTTCAGATTGAATGGACATGGATCTTTGACTTGCTGATAGAGAACTTGCTCTCGGATATGAAAGTTGATTGACATCTCTGTTGATGAATGACCATGACAGGGAACACAGTAAATAAATATTTTGAGAATTCAAAGTTCAGCTATCTTCTACCCATAGAAATAGCAAGAAGGCATGGCGCAAATATGACTACACAACTATCTATTGTGTCAATGTAGAACATGTTAACGTTCACATGCTTTCTTAATGAGTTTAAGTCTCATAGAATAAGTTTCTTCTTTGAAGCCACACACTATTTTCTGCCCCATTTTTTGGTGCATTTTCTACAGCTGCATTATCCATTTCTTTCCTTCCTCTTTTCTTAGAAAGAACAAAAGTAAATTAACAATATAAAGTATATACTACATAAATGCCCCATAATCTAATAGATGACTAATGATTTTCATTCTCAACAGCACGTGGCAAAATGGATTCTATTGAAAAATTGTTATCATATCCGGGATAATTTTTTTGGGTTTTTAAACCTGAGAGTCAACTTATATTTTAATTGCAAACAAAATATTTAATACGAAAGGAAGAAAAGAAAAGGAAAATTTTGGAAGGTGTGATCACTGTGAGAATCTTACCTCTAAGCAAGTAAACCTAAATTGAGCATTTGAAGAAATAACTGGTGCTCTCTCATAAAGCACAACTGTGAGAGGGTTGATCGACTCGCATGAGTATCAAAATGAGAAGAGGTTAAGAGAGAGAGCTATTGCAAGTGTGAGAAATGGATAAAAAGACTAGCCATATATTGACTTAAAGCATCCCTTCCCTACACACACTTAAGAATAGGTGCACGTACATCCCTTTATTTAAAAAAAATTCAAAAATCAAATTAAAGAAAATAAATTTCCATGCACCTCATGACCCACAATTTGTGACCTGAGCAAAACCCATCCAATTCAGCTTGACTTGGTTTGGTTTAATTCAGTTTAAATCTGACTCTCATGCATGGACTTGTAGTTTAATTCGAGTTCAACCATAGGATAGGACTACAACTAATTTGACCAAGCCTTTCGAACAAAAACAGCTTAGACAAGTTTGAAACCACTCTTCCTTAGACTTACGAGGACATTGCCAACTTAGAGCATCTTGATGTGACTAGTGCCTAATGGTGAAGGAGAGTTCCAGGTTCCACTAATTGATAAATTTATCGCCCTCTCTTAGTAGGTCAATCCAACATGGTGGACTTTTGCTAAGCATAGATGGATTAAAGAGAGCGACACAAATTCCAAACTATTTCATAACAATTGTTTCAGTTAAAGCCAAATGCAACATGATTCTCTATCTTCAGGAGAACCATAGCTCCTTGTGTCAGTAGAAAGTGCTTTGTTAAATACTATCTTTTGCTCTAGTCTATGCCAACCGCTCCCTTTCTCCAAGGAGGAGTTGGGGTTGGTAGTTAGGTCCCTAGTTCATGGTAAAAGTCTGAGTTTTGATGACTTAAAGAACTAGACCATTATTGAATCTGACATCCTTAAAGTTATATTTTGTTTCTATTAACATGCTACTCTCCCTACCTCTTAGGTCAAAATGGATACCATCTTCACCCCTAAAACCCACTTGTATATTAAGTTGACAAACCACAAGCCTATTTTACTGTGTAATGCTTCACCAAACTCCTACCCAACCATCTTAACCCCTTCTTGTCACATTCTACTTTTGTCCCCCCCAATCAAGGGCAAATGTACAAATGTATAATTTAGCATCTCATATATGTGGATGATCTCATTCTCTGTTTTCAAACCCAATCTCAAATCTTGTAAAATGTAGGGGTTGTCCTCCATCAATACCATAAGCTCACTAGCCAAAAGCTCGAAATCCTGCATTTCTTTTGCAAACTCTATAGGTTTCTTATCTTTCAGAAGTTGGGTGCATCACCTTAACCAGATTGGTGCTTATTTCAATGTCCCTTCACACGCTTACTACCACTTAGATGCTTTGTAGGCATTTGGACAAGATAAATCAACATATTAGGCATTTTATTTGGTCCACTTATGAAAAATCCAATGGTATCCACTTAGTTGATAGAGACATTATGGTTCAACCTAAGCCTTGTGGTGGGGTTGATCTCACCGACTATATTAGACTCATATCTACTCTCCATTGTAAAAGAACCCTAGATCTCCATAACCAAAAAAAAAAAATTCATGCATTAAATTTACCACTACCAAAGATGGCATCCTAGATCCCTAGAAGCCTACTATGTCTCGATCCTCTATTTAAACTAGGAGATGTATTTTAAAAGCCATTCACCACTTGAAAGAAGGGTTATATAGATCGATCAGAAATAGTCTTAGCATCAACTTACTCAACCACCCCTAGTGTTTTAGCATTCCTTAGCCTACCTCGATGACTTGCTCATTGTTTCATTTTTATGCAAGAGAAAACTTAGGACCATGCCATAGTACTTGGAAGAGAGGACACGCCCCCTCTTGATGCTATCACTGCTTGCATAAGTAGGTATATTTCTATCAAATTTATGATATCCGGTCATAAAGTATCACTTATGGGTTTTCTCTACAATGGTATTTTGGTTGTGTTGTGGTTTATCAATCATGTTTTGCCAAATATTGTCTTTTTTAATCCAAGAATCTAGTATAAATCTAAAAAATTAGGTTATCATTATATATATAGGTAATTCTAAAGTGGTGTTTAGATGACATGTTCAGTACTTGGCACGTGCACTTCTACTCAAGGTTTTAAAATTTGATTCGGACTGGTTTACCATTTTATTGTTAGACTGGTACATCAGTATTAGTTAGTACTAACTACTGGCACATGATATCGACGATACCGACCTGTTATATATACACACACCAATTCAAACTACCATATTCCATTTACTAATCCATGCTATCAATACAAACTAGAAATACTAGTACGTTCGAACCGATATTTTATTCCTTGCTATCTAATTAAACTTGGGCATCATTAAATATTTGACAACACAAACTAGATAGGACTCACTTTCAATTTCTAGATCTCACATAGTGAGGTATTTGTAAATTTTACTACTTATTATCAAGATTTAAGATATCAGTTAGTATACTAGTATCGGTTGGCACCGACACAATACTGACAATACCGATTGGTTTCAATTATATATATATATATATATATATATATATATATATCCGATATCGATCATGTACTTACACTGGTCCATGGTCGGACTTGTAGGTATGTATGGAACAGTATTTTAAACCATGCTTAATATACCTATATACTAAAATCTCCCTTGAGTATTTTTTTTTTCTTAAGTATGAGTAAAACATGATTAAGGGGATTTATATCTAGCTTAATTAGATTGGAAAGCTCCGGGAAATTACTAATGGTGTTTAACCCCATACCTTTAAGTCCTAGATCTCCGACAGTGAATAGGACTTGATTAAAATGTCATGGAGAAAGCCATTAAGCCGTGGTAGAAATAATCTTACCTTTTTAGGAAAAGGGTCTAGATCATTTGGAAAGAATTCATTAACATCCAGCAAATTCAAAAACTGAGAGTAAGGAACATGTAAACATAAACACAGTGATATCCAAAAGACACAGAATAGTGGGTTTCTATGAGACACCAAATAATACCATAATACCATAACATATTTATAGTGATTATTGTCATTAGCTTACATTGACAACTCCACTCCTAGAATAAAGATACGTAAGCATACCTGATGCATATAAGCTTCTCTTTGCAAACAAACCATATCATACATGATGAATCAGCTAGTTGATTCACACTGATAGCAGTCTTGGATTTAAGCTCTTTCATCTTCCTGCGCATAAGATGATAACACATTCAAATTGGAATTCAATTGCTCCTTTGTACAAGATGTTTAACAAAAGAACTCTCATATGTATTTTCTTTTAAGATTAATTTAAGTCTCCATAATACAATTAATAAGCAAATTATACACTGAAAACAATGTTTATCCCTATTAGATACAATAATTGATACCATATCTGATGTATCTGTTCTTTATCCTGAATCATTAGCTTCATATTGCACTTCATTAGGAATGAAAACTTAACTAATAAATGTACATTTATGTTCATACTATACCAGTCATAGTGATAGATATTTAAAAGGATCTAAGACATTTAACTTCGAGCCTTCTCCTAGTAACTCATTATGTGCAAGAGACTCGACTTTATTATTGAATTTTGCAGTATGTACACTAAGTCATGGTTTATAGTACTCACTGCATGAGATTGCCTCTCCAAATCTTGTAAATTCAACGAGTATATTTCTAAGAGAATGCAATCCTTCTGATTAAATTTCAATATCTCCTTGTCTTACAAGAAGTTTTTTTTCCTTGCTTGCAGTTGCATACAAAAGGATTTCCTCTGTACCTTGAATAGTGCTTATCTGCTGCTGCTCCCATGACAAGCTTAGTTATACCAAACTGTGCAATAAGCTCTAGTAGCCCATGCGTTATGTCATCATTCTCAATTACTAGCTTCTCCACTTTGACCTGAAATAATTGGAATTGAATACTTCAATTATAACCTAAACATGCTAGTTGGTGCAGACTTTTCAAGTTTGTTCAACTTTGTTTCATATACCAAGTTCCAGAGAGGTAGAAAAAGGGACAGGCTTATCGTCACAATGCTTAACACTTTTACTGATGAGAAAAAAATAAAGCAAGTTGATAGCACGAAAAGAGGAAGCATCACCTTCATTTGTGAGCAGAAAACAAGGTATTCATCTAACTGCTTATTCATCTTCTTCCTCTCCAACTGCCGATAAGCATTAACTTGCTCTGAATTTAGTGAGGTTGCAGGAAACTTGCCCCCTACTACAATCAAGAGATAAGGTATTTTCTTCATTACAGTGCTGAAGTCAATGAATTATAATGTCAAACTACAATTTCGTCTCTTCTCTTTATTGAAGATTGTTTTACTTAGATCTATGGATTCTTGAAATCTTAAGAATAAGACACCAACTATTATGCAAAAGTTTAGAACTCATAGTGACAAGAAAATTTAAGCAAACATCACATAGTAGTCGTCAAGTATTTAAAGGTCTTTCTTGCGTTGACATTAGCATGGTAGCTGTACATTGATCTAGATGGGGATTTTGCTGATTCTAACTCATCATCCAAAATCTACAGACTTTAGATCAATAAGTTATACCTCTTCTATCTAGATAAGGCAACGAGGAAGGCAGTAGCCATTTTTATTTACTACATCTTTTAAGAAAGAACCCACCAGGTAAATTTTGCTCTTCTACGATCTTGTCACAATCACTTAAGATGTTTATTCTGAGTTCAATCATTGTCATACAGCTGCCAATGCATAGGACAAAGAAAAGCAGGTCATACACATAGGAATCATCTTCGCCGGACTATGAACGTGCACGATAACCACAGTGGCTCCGGGGTGGTTCTGAACGGCCCATAAAAGGTTGGCCTTTCCGGCCTTGATCTCCACCGCCACCGCGACATATACCTTGTCCTCCTCCACCATCGCCAGCCTGTCTAATGGCTCCTTCCCAATCTCACTGGCAAGGCGGACGCTCTCCATGAAGCGATTCAAACCCCGAATGGTTCACCACCAAGAAGTACCAACGCTAGAATGAACTAGACAAGGTACTATCATCGGAAGCAGTCGTAGTAGTAGTAGTAATAGCAGGGAAGAAGAAGGAGAAGCTCACAGGAATGGCCTTTGTCTCTTTGGAGGAAACCCACGAGATAAGCCAACAACTTTTGTGGCCTCGTGAGCATGGAAGAGCTGGATTCTTATTCCGGTGGGCATGTATGCTTGGCTGATGGTGATGAGAGCTGACTTTTGGTGCCGCCGTGCCGGCCAAGTCAAATGTGCGGCCATATGGAGGCAGCACCCGCCGTCGTCAACCATCCCCACTGGGCCAAATCCCGTTGACTTGCCATGGTCAACCTCCTGTGCGATCGAAAGTTGATCTGCGGGTGGCGTAAGGGTAAGCTCAAGCTCTTCCCTTGGTTTCCTTGCACGCTTGAATGTAATTTATAGGGGTAATTTACAAATTGACCCCTGAGATGTATTTGCATTCTTTGACTCCAAAATTTTATTTAAAAAAAATACTTCGTTATCACGCAAATTCTTTGCCTTCAAAAACTAGGAAAAGATACTCAGATATGCACATCGGCCCTTTGAAGTTTTAAATTATAAGAGTACAAATGCAGCTAAGTATATACAACCTCATCAAAAAAAAAGTTTTGACAAATTTTAGGATATGATTGGGCTTTAATTGCTTTATAATTCTGCCATGTCAAAATTTATAAGATATTTAATAAATAATTTTTAACGTTAAAATTTAAAATAATAAATAAATATATTATTTAAAATTATTTAAAATAATAATATTTAAAATTTTAATTAAAATCATGGGAATTATTTTTAAAAAAACAGAGGTACAAAAAACAACAAATTGTAATTTTTTTAACTTCTACTTTTTTTTTCTGCTTTTCTTGTATGATGTTGCTTTTTATTATCAAACATCTTTTTTATTATTTTCTATTTCAAAATCATTTAAAATCAGCTTAAAAGTGAGGTAAACATTCTCTTAAATTTTAGTTGTTGCCATAGTAGAGCATTGATTTTTTTTAATTTGGCTAAAAGTTTATGAGTACAAATTGATCGGCAAATAAGTCCTTAGAATCTAAGTAATTAAATGGTATGATTACTAATTTTTTTAGAAAAATTTCAATCTTATACATTGAAAATATATTTGGAAACATTTCGATACTTTTCTAAAAATTAGAGACTCGAGTATTAGCCATTCACTAGAGTCGAATTTAACCTATCCACTTAGGCAACCTTTTTATGAAGTATAGAGATATTTGTGGAAAGACCTTATCGAACTAACTATCTATTGATTCTTTGCTGTGACCTAAAACAAAGAAACTGATAGATATATGGAAGAACCACGTGAGAGTTATGCTGTGCATCCAATACAACTAATGTTGGAATAAATTTTTTTTAAAAAAAACTTAATGTTAGCATTAAATGCTAACGTTACAAACGTTAGCGGCTAACATTAAAGATAGATTAAAATCTCATGCGAGAGCGTGAGATGATGACCTCCTCTTTCCCTCTTTTTCTTTCTTCTTCTTTTCATTTGATCTTTTTAGTTTTTTTCTTAGATTTTGCTGCTCGTTGTTGAAAGAGCGTCTGATTCAACTTCTTTATGATCGTCCCTGCAATAGAGGAATATCCGGTTGTATCCTGGGTATTCAATCCGAATTTAACTTGCACAAAAACCCAAATTTTTACCTAAGATTGTTGGCCTAAAAATTCATATAGACCTTTATTTAAATAAAAAATAAATATATTGCATTATAATACAATAAACTTGTAAATTAAAACTCTAATTGTCACTAGCAGCTTGCATTAAAAATTATACTCGCTTTAAAAAATTGTAGTCGATGTGTTAAGCAACTTTGTTTACTTCTGAGTGTTAAGCACCACTGTTTTAAACCAACTTTAAGGTGTTGTCGAGCCTAAACATTGTTTGGAAATTATGCACTCAATTTGAATCCTCTTTCCAATATTTTTTTTAACTGTGTTACTCTATAAAATTTGCAGAAGAGAAAAAAAAAAGAAAAAAAAACTTCCGTATGCTATGTCTGTTCAAGCGAACACTTCATCTTTAAAATTACTATATAACATTAAAATAATTAATTGATTTATATATTCTTGTGCAAATAGAATTACATGTGTAATTACTTTCTATTTACTTATATGCATAATATATGATTTATTTTAAATTTCAATATCTCAAAATTTTTCAATTCATTTTAAAAATGGCAATGTCATTTATAAATTAGGCTAATGATTCTAACTGTGGGGGTTAGCCGTCTAGTTTATAACTTATAATTGTATCATATTTAATCCTCTGATTCAACTGAATTTGGCTTAGGCCAAATTAGAACGAGCATAATGTGTAATCCAAATATTTAAACTAATATTTATAGATATTATGCACTTGATGTACATATTTAAAAATAATATATAATTCAATAATAAATATGAATTATTAAAATTCTAAAGCAGCAATAGACTTATAAAAAAAGAGTAGCCATATTAAAATTAGACATAAGTTTATATAATAACTTTGACTCATAAAAAGTTGCAACTTTTTCTTTTATAAAGACTGAGCGCAATAAAGCTATTGGCTAGACCAAAGCTTCCCCAAGATTATAATCTTGGAATTATCAATAGAAATGAGATTAGTCTGAAAATAAGCCTCTCTAGGAACCCAACCTTTGTGATAGGAGATCCCTTGAAAGAGGTTTAATGTAGTAATAACAAACTGATTGATTGGTCGGGAGGCATTTTGAAAAATAAAAAATATAAAACACTACGGTGTATAAAAATATTTATATGATAGAGTTGATACTCTACACTTCCATTCCTAATGATACATTTTTTGTGCTTCTTATTGTAGATGTAAGGAAAACTTCCCGAAATGGTTAATTACCATGAGATGAGTCTCTACACTCATCCCTTGTAGGGAACTTCCTATATGAAAGAGTCTGTATACGGCCGCGGCTGAGGACATGGGACAATCCTCAGAAGCTCTCATAAAGATACATGTGCATGGCCAAAAATGCACAACCTGTGATTAAACAAACCCTACATCGTGTGTGGATTTATCGAAGTCTGAGTCAAAGGGAAGTAGTTCAAGACTAGTTCACTATCTTTCCTTTAGATGGAAATATTTTCACTAAGTAAAGGTTATGCCTTTAAGTGCACTTTACTGACCACATGATATAAGCATGAGCAGCAATTTAAATTTATTTAATCATCTTGTTAAGTTTAATTATATTCAGAATATTTTTTAATTTTGTGAGGGATTGTTGGAATAAAATTTTTTAAAAAACTTAATGTTAGCATTAAATGCTAACGTTACAAACGTTAGCGGCTAACATTAAAGGTAGGTTAAAATCTCATGCGACAGCATGAGATGGTGGCCTCCTCTGTCCCCCTTCTTCCTTCTTCTTTTCATTTGATCTTCTTGGTTTTTTTCTTAGATTTTGCTGCTCATTGCTCAAAGGGTATCCGATCAACCTCTCCACAGTCGTGCCTGGTTGTATCCTAGGTATTCAATTCAGATTTAACTCGCACGAGGGTCCAGATTTTCACCTAAAGACAAACCACAACGCACCTCCGGGTTCTATATTTCTAAACTCTTTTTTTAATTTAATTTACAAGTTTATTATCTTATAATACATGATATTTGTTTTTTATTTAAATAAAGGTCCATATGAATTTTTAGACCAACAACTAATAGAACAAGTAGATAACGAATATCAAATTACTACTTCTTTTGACTAATAAAGTTTATCTTCCAAATCTAAAGTACACATCATGAATAGGAGTGGCAACGTGGTACAGGTGTACTTATCCTAAATTATAACTTAGACCCAATTGTATAGTGAATTCGACTTGAACGTTGATTGGATACCTTATTATGCAACTTGAATTCAAATCGAATATTTAAACAGGTATTGTGGATATCCGATTAAATAAAAAATAAATTATTTATTATTTTTATATATTTTAATAAATAAAAATATTTATATAATAAATATTTATTATTTATTTTATATTTTTAATAATAATAAATATTTATATAATTATTATTTTATTATTATTTATATTTTAATAATAAAAAATATATTTTAAGAAAATTGAGTATCAAGTAATCGTACCTATTTAACTAATAGGGTAGTCGAACCCATCATAAATAGGTCATATTAGGTATCCGAACCGATAGATAAAATTGCCACCCCCTATTCATGAACAAACCTAACAATCAGCCCCATGTTCCAATAGGAGCTACCATATAATATCACTCTTGATGTTGATCAATCATAATTGTACTAATTTTATATTTTAATTTATTTTAATACAAGTAAGTAATTAATAAAGATGATACTAGATCTCAAGACCTTATTATCAACGTGCATACACCTGCTAATTTTATTCTCCAGAGAAGAATCCACCTTTGCCAGATGATTGAGAAATCATCAGCTATTTTATTTGTTGTGCGGAACATTCATTGCAAATAATGCTTTGAGAAACTCATATGATGCAAAGAAGATAGCTCCTTGAGAGACATACATAACCAGCCTCGGAGTCAAGCCCCTAAAAATGTCAGCAAAAACAATAATCAGATAAAAAGAAAGCTGGACTATTTCTCAGTTGAATAGTGGATCAGATCAACAAGCGCACAATAGATTCTACCTGTAAAGCCCTGGTACACCTTCTTGCCTAGCTATTTCTTGAAACGCATGCAGAACACCATTGTATTTCTTCGTTGACCCAGGAACCTGGAAGGGGATGAGCATAAAAAATGTATATATGCATTCACATCATGTTGACTAAGGAGCAAGGTCAACGTCAATATCATAGCAAACTCACTTGCGTTTGTAATTTTGTTTTCACCACATCAAAGGGTGTTGTGAAAAAAGCAGCGGTAGTGCCAGCAATTCCCCCACATAGTAGCTGTAGAGATGATGACAATTCTTAGTAGTAAAGTCAAAGGGTAACTTCATAAACAATCATATGATTCTAGGGAAGGAATGAGATAGAACTGACAGTTTGCAATGTGCCAAGGCCTCCTTCAGGCTTTACAAAGAGCTGCTTCAACTTTTCGTAAGAGTAAAACTGCAAGTTTAAGGCCTGATCTTATTAATGAGCCAAAAAAGAGATGCAGAAAATATTTTGATATTGCTTGGTAAATTTCCAGGCTGCTTGGATGAGGGCATTCACCTTGATAATGGAGTGTGGAACGTTTCTACAAAGAACTGCTGTCCATCCGGCATATAAAGAAGGCAAGCCGCCCTTTCCAAGGCAACCAATGGCAGTTTTCCTGCGTGAGTTCTGAACTTTTATCTAGAAATGACCATCATTTTAAGATACAATATGAGTTCAGGTAGGCCTTCAAGGCGAATTCTAATTGTTTAGATTGTATTCACTGTAACTTTGCAATGTAGTGGTGATTACAATTTAGGGTAGATTCAATCAAGCTTATCCAATGTTGAGTTTCATAGTATCCCCTCTTGGTAACATTTGAGCCGCCAAAACTTTAGAACATGAAAATCATACTTGCATTAATGTTAATAAACAGTAAACTTCTGTAATTGCTAGCTAAATCAGGTCATTATCCGTCATAAAGCAGTTCAAGGAAACAAATCTTAGAACTTAACTGTGGAATTGATTGCTAAGTGTATTAACCAAATTACCAGCTGTTTTGATAGTGCAAGCCAACTTGCATCTGCTGTTTTATTCGTTCACTAGGTGTAAAGACAAAAGAAGTAGCTATACTTGAGCATCCACCTGCAAAGCAGTGAGCAAAAGAATGGTGTTCCTGGATGGAGACAACTAGTCAGAGTATATAGCCATTATGTGCAGCAAGAAAGAAATAGCTGAAAACAACAAAATTTCACCTTTGGCAGAACAGGTAGCAGGGATGCCTTAACTGATTCATATGTGAAGGTATAAATGGCAGAAATTGGTGCTGAAGATGCAATTTTGATAGGTATTCCACGGTACAGACCTGATATTCCTGTAAATAAAATATAAATGCAGCATCAGGAAGATTACTTGTGCACTCTTTGAACTCGTAAAACATAAAATATGCATAGAGAAAGGAGTTATTCTTGTTCTGAATACTACCTTTATCTGCTATGATCCTTCTGAGTGTGCAGTACATTGACTTTTGACCTTTGCTATCAGCTTGAACAATAGTTTTAACTGTGTCAATAGGATGCAAGCAAAGACTAACCATGATTCCAGCAAATCCTCCTGCTGTTGCATGTCTATTCTTGGCAAAAAGTTTCTGGAGTTTATCTTGTTCTGTTAACGGATAGTTGGGTGACTGGTGTTGCTCAGATATTAGCTCCTGAAATGAGCTTTTATCATCCAGGGAATTGTGAACTTTAGTGGTGGAATGTTCTTCTAAAACCTCAGCAGTTGAAGGAGAAGAGATGACTGTGACAGGTCGCAAGAAATCAAACTTATAGTTGAGATTATTATACGAGCTGCAGCTTCTAAATCTGAAAACTGAATCTTTTCTTGTCATTTGTGTGAGTGAAGAGATTGGACGAACAGAAGCTGGAAGTTTCATATCTTTTTCTACTGAGTCTGCTAGATTATCATAACTGCATCCATTAGTAACATAATTCCCTTTAGCTTGATTAGCAGAATCTGCAAATGAAGTTGGCACACTTTCTAGAATAGAACCCATGCTCCATGCTGTATGGTCATTTCCTTCGTGTGCATGGGAGCCAGTTGACCAGACATGTTTCCAGGTGGAGGAGTCAGCATTACATGAAGCAAAGAACAGCTGTTTTCTTATACGTTTTACGTCCTCAAAATTTGATCTCGCTGCGGATGACGCAAAGCACATTGACTTGTGCTCATTGTAAAAGCGTTGACTTTTTTCAGATGCTAGCTTGTCTTTTATTTGCTGGCAACAAGCAAAGCATGTGCCACTCTTTTTCGGATAAGTTTCAATATGTTTCAGTCTGGCATGATTTTGGAGAACTGTTGGATCCTCAAGAAAATCCCAGATCTCGGAAAATGCTGAGAGAAACTTGTCTGCATAACTTGCTCCAAGGACGCGAGACTTGATCGCAGGTTTTGCATTGCACTTTTCATTTGCTCGGCTCAGAGAAGTTTCATATTGCTCAAGAGATTGAACATGAAGAGGCGCAGGCGAATATCTGATTGAGGATTTATCAGAGTCTGAATGCGCGAGACTGGAATCCATTCAAAATGGATTCTGGTCAAGAGCACCCACCAATCTGATTATACTGAGATTGAGCAAAATTCCCTACCATGTTGCTACAGATGATGGAATCTGCATACTAGAGAAAATCCAACAGTTCAGTCATTTAATGAAAGAAGATGAAGTTATCCATAGATTGATGCTACAAACATGTAGAGTAAAAATCCAATACTTGAGTGAGGACAAGTTATTCTTAAGGTTAATGGATGAGGCTGTTCGAACGTGCTGGTACGAGCATATAACGCAATGCCCCAGCAATCCTATCACGTAAAGAGGCGATAGCTATAAAGGAAGATTGTAATATTCAGATAACTCGAAGAACCCAAATTACTTGTGTTGAGATCTGTTCGATCGCACTCAAACTGAATCAATCAAGAAACGAGGAAGCCAAGCAGAAGCAATTGACCAAACTAGAGCTGCTAAAACAAAATCCGACCACTTGAATGGTTAATCGAACGGAATGGTTTAGTGAATTACTAGTTTTTCAAAGGATAAATGAGTTTCAATTTGAGACAAATTTAACACTTTATATAATGCTGCCCCGCGCCGCCCAGCCATCTCCCTCGAGTTTCGTCTCCAGCTCCCCGCGACTATCGGCGATAATGACTCTCTCTATGACTCGGCGACAATGACTCCCTATGACTCAATGACGACGACTCTCTCTGAGCATAAGTCTCATCTCCTGATCGACCGGCTGACCCCTGAATCCCTCGGCGTCAGTGAGCGACCAATCTATAAGAAATGTAAGTGATGTTCTACTTCTTTAACTTCACTCTTCTAATTACCAGTTAATAAAAAAAACTGATGGTTCACGAATGAGTTTGATTAACCGAACCATAAACATCTCTAAACCAAAAATCCGTGCATAATCTTTTGCCAAAGCATGAACTGCACCAAATGATGCATCAAGAAGAAGAAAAAGCCGAATTTTTTTCCTCAACTCTTTCCATGCACGACCACGGAGCGAGGCGATTCAGAGATCTTCCGCCAAGCACCGAGCAGGGACGAGGGGACGGTGCTCGAGATCATCACCCAAAGCTAAGCATTCAGCGGAGAGTGAAGCACTGCAGCAGCTTTTAGTTCTCGAATTTCTTACTCCAAATTACTCGGAGAGCTCAGAAAAAAAGAAAAAAGAAGCTGAGTTTACTCCCAGAGTGAGAAATCGTACATTTGCAATGCGCTTCTCCGATCAGCGGAGCTTCTTCACCTCCGGCAGGCCTGCGGAAACCCGTGCGCGCTGGCACGACCTCCCCGTCGCGGTTCAAACTTCACGTATATGGAGGTGGGATCTCACGTCCCAACGACCTCGCTATGAGATCTCATCCAACGGCGGGAACTGACGTTTCCTATTACGTGGCTCTCTGTTCGCCGCACAGTTGTAGGGCAGATCCGAAGGCTCTAGCGATCTCGTGGCCGGGAGCACGTAGCCGGACAGAATCTTAGACCATTTATATTATTTTATTTTTACTCCAAATTATTGCAGTCAAATGCAGTTTTTATTGACCACTTGGCCTCACAGCGGATTGGATTGGATTGGCACAACCTAACTATCTTACTTTTTAATGTCCCCATGCATAAGTAGCAACTGAGTAATTAAGTATTTTAGATTCTCTGACACTAGGGCAGATCTACTTATCATAAAAAATATAATTTTATTCTCGTTTACTCTGAATCGGGATATGATCCATCACTCAAAATGCAAAGGAAAAAAAAATTAAAAATGATTAACAAAAAGTATCATAAATTATTTTTACGAATAAATTATATTCATATAATTTATATATTTTAAATTATCCGATAATATCAATATTATTATGAATAGACTTATTAACAATAAGAAAAATATATTTTTGTAATTGTAATTACTATATCCACTATCACAAAAACATATTTTTTTTAATCATGAATAATATTGCTATCATTTGATTATTTAGAATATGTAAATTATATAAATATAGCTTATTTATTAAAAAAAATTATCTATAAAATCTACATATCTTCTTTAACTCCCAAAAGGTGAAATGTCACTATCGTTCTCACTCTTCCACTCTTCAATACTCATTTTAATGACAATCAACGACACAAATTAGTGTGAAAAGACATTGACAATCCGAGGCGTTGTAGTCAACATTATCATTATTTGAATGTGGCTTCAAGGCGTTGTAGTCATTCACCGACTAGCAACATACAAGAACTCACATTCAACCAATTCAATCCCTCCTGGTTCAATTCAGATTGAAGTTAGATTTATAGTAATTAGTTAGGTATGATTCAAGTTGCAATTATTTGATCAAAGATAAATTAAGTTAAATTTGGATGTAAAGTAGACTAAAGTATATTATGTAGCTATACGTCATAAAAATTAATTATTAGATGATAATTTTATTATATTCGGTTAATTTAAATGGTAAGAATTTTTGTTGCTGATGGCAAAATTTAAAATGTAATTGGAATCAAATATATTATCTATTTTTAATTTTTTAATCTATTTTAAACAGATAATTTTTTTAAGCTCTAGAGTCCAAATAATGATCCAACATATATGAAGTGCGAAGAAATACCTCTTATAGTGAGGATTCTCCTCAGCCCTTTTCTTATGTGAAGATATCTACTTTCATGAATAACCACATATTCTAATTTAGTATTTGCCATGATTATGTAGTGATAGTTTTATTTTTTTTTCATGGAAATTAGTGTTTGTTACTAGATGGAGATGTGTTTTTCAGTTTCTTAAATAGTAAATGTTACGCCTACATAATACTCAAATGAAAAAAAACTCATTGATTATGTGAAATTAAGCTTGACTCACATGAAACACTGGGCAATTTTTTTTTAATCTCAAAAATCTAGTAACTTGATCTACATCACAGATTCCTCAGTCCTCTAATTTATGTGCTTGGTGCGCGATATGTATGCAGAAACTCAAAGAAATATGTCCACAAAGTCGCATAATGTCCGCGTCTAAGGGTTTGGCTACCTACCAAACTCAATGATGTACTAAGCGGATGCCCCTCTACATACCATACATATATGAGACTCAACTAGAAGGCTAGAACTCATGCCCTATGCCCTACACCAACTACCATTATACCTCACATCCATAATGACAAATTAGACGACCGTGCGTCATAAAATAACATAGACAACTATCAAAAATTGCATTATATTAATAATACATAAAAATCTTCTACTACACATACACTTGTGCTTACTGTGCATTATCATCTCGTTCATCCTCCTTGATGTCATGTATGGAAGGAAGATCGGTCATCAACCCCACGTAGCCTAAGGAAGATACATAAGGGAAGTAGGGGTAGGGATGGCAACGGGGCGGGTCGGGGTCGGGTTTTGCCATCCCCGACCCGACCCCGACTTCCCCAAACCCGTCCCCGAACCCGACGGGTTTAGAAAACCCTACCCCACACCCGACCCCGCGGGGAAACCCGACCCCGCCCGACCTAAAAAATAAATATATATTATAAATAATATTTTAAAATTAATTTGCATTCTTTATTCATAATATATAAATAAAAAAATATTTTACATAAACTATATCATCATTTCTACATAAATTATTAAAATTTAGTAACTAGGTTATAACTTATAAGGGGTAAATTTGTTATTTTAATAGTCGGGGCGGGTTCGGGGTCGGGTTCGGGGCGGGTACCTAAATTCCCATACCCGACCCCGACCCGACTATACCCCCGTCGGGTTTTCCCTGAACCCGACCCGACCCCCAGTCAACTCGGGTTTTCCCCGTTGACTTCGGGTCGGGTCGGGTCGGGTCGGGTCGGGGATGGGGTTTTTTGCCATCCCTAAATAGGGGTGCCGCTTACCCCTCATCTGACCCTAATTCTAGGAGTGCCTCTCCTAGGGTTAGACCTGGCTAGTTAATCACTGCGTCAAAGTGATCAGCGTTGTAGCCTGGGATCCACCATCTCACGAGGATCCATTACTTTGTCATAAGAAACGATTGCAGTCTCAGGGCAACATGTGCGCACCACCCTACGTTAAGCTCCAAGGGATGTTGAGAGGATGTCACAAGCATGGGGAGGTCTCCACCCCCGGAGATCCCAAGGTGTCGCCAATGTCCGCTTCGTCAGTGTCAATCGATATGATATCAAAGGACTCTTCTGCTCGTGGGTTTGTCCCCCTCAGATCATGAATAGGGGTGGCAAAGGGTTAGGTACTCATGTTTTCACCCTAAATCTGAACCTGATTTGATTGCAAAACCCAACTTGAACCCAAGTCTGGTACCCTATTATGCAAGTCGAGCCCGAATCGAGTATTTAAACGGGTACCTGCGGGTACCCAATTAAATAAAAAATAAATTATTTATTATTTTATTTTATAAAATATTATTTTAAAAAATAAAAATAAAAATATTTATATAATAATTATTTAGTATTATTATCTATATTTTTAATAATAATAAATATTTATATAATATATATTATTTAATATTTATATATTTTGTTATTATTTATATTTTATTAATAAAATTTTTTTTTTATGAAAATCAAGCATCGAGTATGAGGTACCCACATCCCTAAATCCGAACCCAACCTGAACATGATTAAAACTCGACCCATTAAATCTGAACCCATCCCATTTAGCTAATAGGTACTCAAATCCATCATAAACGGATCGAGTCGGGTTGGGAATTGCCACCTCTATCATGAACAAACCTAATAATGAGGATTGGCTATGATTTTTGTTCTAAAAAAAAGGGTATAGGAGCTATTATATAATTAATCACTTTTGACGGTGCTCAACGAGGATTGTACTAATTATATATATTTTTTTTTTTGATATGAGCAAATAATTAATGAAGATGGTACTTGATCTCAAAACCTCATTATAACATATTGTACTAATTTTATATTTATATTTTTTTTTTGATATGAGCAAATAATTAATGAAGATGATACTCGATCTCAAGACCTCATTATAAATTTATAACATATTGTACTAATTTTATATTTTTATTTTTTTGATATGAGTAAATAATTAACGAAGATGGTCTCAAGACCTTATTATCGATAGGTATTCAATCTCAAAACCTTATTATCAATAACAAAGATTGATATAGCTCCTACTAATTTTATTCTCCGGAGAAGAATCCACCTTTGCCAGATGATTGAGAAATAAATAGTGCTTTGAGAAACTCATATGATGCAAAGAAGATTGCTCCTTGAGAGACATACATAACCAGCCTCGGAGTCAAGCCCCTAAAAATGTCAGCAAAATCAATAATCAGATGAAAAGAAAGCTGGACTATTCTCTTGAATAGTGGATCAGATCAACAAGCGCACCATAGATTCTACCTGTAAAGCCCTGGTACACCTTCTTGCCTAGCTATTTCTTGAAATGCATGCAGAACACCATTGTATTTCTTCGTTGACCCAGGAGCCTGGAAGGGGATGAGCATAAAAAATGTACATATGCATTCACATCATGTTGACTAAGGAGCAAGGTCAACGTCAATATCATAGCAAACTCACTTGCGTTTGTAATTTTGTTTTCACCACATCAAAGGGTGTTGTGAAAAAAGCAGCGGTAGAGCCAGCAATCCCCCCACATAGTAGCTGTAGAGATGATGACAATTCTTAGTAGTAAAGTCAAAGGGTAACTTAGGGTAACTTCATAAACAATCATTTGATTCTAGAGAAGGAATGAGATAAAACTGACAGTTTGTAATGTGCCAAGGCCTCCTTCAGGCTTTACAAAGAGCTGCTTCAACTTTTCGTAGGAGTAAAACTGCAAGTTTAAGGCCTGATCATTATATGAGCCCAAAAAGAGATGCAGAAAATATTTTGATATTGCTTAGTAAATTTCCAGGTTGCTTGGTTGAGGGAATTCACCTTGATAATGGAGTGTGGAACATTTCTACAAAGAACTGCTGTCCATCCAGCATATAACGAAGGCAAACCACCCTTTCCAAGGCAGCCAATTGCAGTATTCCTGCATGAGTTCTGAACTTTTATCTAAAAATGACCATCATTTAAAGATGCAATATGAGTTCAGGTAGGCCTTCAAGGCGAATTCTAATTGTTTAGATTGTATTCACTGTAACTTTGCAATGTAGTGATGATTACAATTTAGGGTCGATTCAATCAAGCTTATCCAATGTTGAGTTTCATAGTATCCACTCTTGTTTACATTTGAGCCGCCAAAACTTTAGAACATGAAAATCATCCTTGCTTTAATGTTAATAAACAGTAAACTTCTGTAATTGCTAGCTAAATCTGGTCATTATCCGTCAAAAAGCAGTTCAAGGAAACAAATCTTAGCACTTAACTGTGGAATTGATTGCTAAGATTATTAACCAAATTACCAGCTGTTATGATAGTGCAAGCCAACTTGCAGCTGCTGTTTTATTCGTTCACTAGGTGTAAAGACAAAAGAAGTAGCTATACTTGAGCATCCACCTGCAAAGCAGTGAGCAAAAGAATGGTGTTCCTGGATGGAGACAACTAGTCAGAGTATATAGCCATTATGTGCAGCAAGAAAGAAATAGATGAAAACAACAAAATTTCACCTTTGGCAGAACAGGTAGCAGGGATGCCTTAACTGATTCATATGTGAAGGTATAAATGGCAGAAATTGGTGCTGAAGATGCAATTTTGATAGGTATTCCACGGTACAGACCTGATATTCCTGTAAATAAAAAATAAATGCAGCATCAGGAAGATTACTTGTGCACTCTTTGACTAGTAAAACATAAAATTTGCATAGAGAAAGGAGTTTTTTTATTTCTGAATGCTACCTTTATCTGTTATGATCCTTCTGAGTGTGCTGTGCATTGACTTTTGACCTTTGCTATCAGCTTGAACGATAGTTTTAACTGTGTCAATAGGATGCAAGCAAAGACTAACCATGATTCCTGCAAATCCTCCTGCTATTGCATGTCTATTCTTGGCAAAAAAATTTTGGAGTTTATCTTGTTCTGTTAACGGATAGTTGGGCGAATGCTGTTGCTCAGATATTAGCTCCTGAAATGAGCTTTTATCATCCAGGGAATTGTGAACTTTAGTGGTGGAATGTTCTTCTAAAACCTCAGCAGCTGAAGGAGAAGAGAAGACTGTGACAGGTCGCAAGAAATCAAACTTATAGTTGAGATTATTATTATACGAGCTGCAGCTTCTAAATCTGAAAACTGAATCTTTTCTACTTGTCATTTGTGTGAGTGAAGAGATTGGACGAACAGAAGCTGGAAGTTTCATATCTTTTTCTACTGATTCTGCTAGATTATCATAACTGCATCCATTAGTAACATAATTCCCTTTTGCTTGACTAGCAGAATCTGCAAATGAAGTTGGCACACTTTTTAGAATAGAACTAAGGCTCCTTGCTGTATGCTCATTTCCTTCGTGTGCATGGGAGCTAGTTGACCAGACATTTTTCCAGGTGGAGGAGTCAGCATTACATGAAGCAAAGAACAGCTGTTTTTTGATACGTTTTACGTCCTCAAAATTTGATCTTGCTGCGGATGACGCAAAGCACATGGACTCGAGCTCATCGCAAAAACTTTGACTTTTTTCAGATGCTCGGTTGTCCTCAATATATTTCAGTCTGGCATGACTTTGGAGGACTGTAGGATCCTCAAGAAAATCCCAGATCTCGGAAAATGCTGAGAGAAACTTGTCTGCATAACTTGCTCCATGGACGCGAGACTTGATCACAGGTTTTGCATTGCACTTTTCATTTGCTCGGGGCGCATTTTGCAGAGACGTTTCATATTGCTCACGAGATTGAACATGAAGAGGAGCAGGCGAATATCTGATTGAAGATTTATCAGTTTCTGAATGCGCGCGACTGGAATCCATTCAAAATGGATTCTGGTCAAGAGCACCCACCAATCAGATTATACTGAGATTGAGCAAAATGCCCTACCATGTTGCCACAGATGATGGAATCTGCATGCTAGAGAAAATCCAACAGTTGAGTCATTTAATGAAAGAAGATGAAGTTATCCATAGATTAATGCTACAAACATGTAGAGTAAAAATCAGTCTACCGCCAGTATCGTATGGGCTGGTAAATTAGTATCTATATTTTAGACAACTAAGGTAAACATAGTCCTGGAAAGGTAACCAAAAATACAGTAAAACGAACCAATAATTGAGTGAGGACAAGTTAGTCAACAGGTTAATGGATAAGACTGTCCGTACGGAAAAGATTTTTGGACTGGATACAATGATAGGAAAGGCGGTTAAAAATGGTGGATAAATTTTTTTTTAGATAAATTATATTCACGTAATCTATATATATATTTTATGTTATACAAAGATATCAATATTGCAGGTAAACTTATCTACAATCAAAAAAATATATTTATTGCAGGTAAACTTATCTACAATCAAAAAAATATATTTTATAGATTACAGATAAGTTACTTTTTTTTAGCATATTTATTTATAATTTTAAAAATATATTTGTCTCATGGTAGATAAATTTATAGGCTTATCTACGATAATATTACTGCTCTCAGATAGCCTAAAATACATAAATTATATAAGTATAACTTATCTATGAAAAAAAATTCTATCCACGATCCAAAAACTTTCGTCTATGACTCTCCCTCTGCTCTCGGCTCCAACTCCAAAAAAAAATTATGACAGTAAAGTACCCAATCGTCGGCCAAAAAATTATGACACAGATTCGTAAAATAAAATCCTAAATTTCGTAAAATCTAGAGATGCATGCCATTTCACGAAACGATAGTATCACACGAAATGATAGTATCACGAAATCTTGTACTATCATTTCGTGAAATGACATGAAAGCCAAGTACCTGCTGCCACTGTTCAAGCAGTTGGGTACCCAACCGCGAAAATTTTTTCCCTAACTCCCCGCGACTATCGGCGATAATGACTCTCTCTATGACTCGGCGACAGTGACTCCTCTATGACTCAGCGACGACGACTCTCTCTGAGCGTAAGTCTTGTCTCCTGATCGACCGGTTGACCCCTGAGTCCCTCGGCGTCAGTGAGCGACCAATCTATAAGAAATGTAAATGATGTTGTACTTTGACTTCACTCTTCTAAATAACTGATGGTTCACGAATTCAGATTTATTACATAGATAATTTTGATTCCAGATAAAAAAAATAAGTTTGATTAACCGAACCATAAACATGACTAAAAAGCCGTGTATAATCTCTTGCAAGCATGAACTGCAGTACTGCACCATATGTATGATGCATCAAGAAGAAGCCGAAATTTTTTCCTCAGCTCTTTCCATTCACGACCACGGAGTTGCACACTTGCACTGCAGACTCCAGACTTCCCAAGGTAGAAGAAACGAACGCACCGAGGCGATTGGGAGATCTTCCGCCAAGCACCGAGCAGGGAAGAGGGAACGGTGGCCGAGATCATTACCCAAAGCTAAGCATTCAGCGGAGAATGAAGCACTGCAGCAGCTTTTAGTTCTCGAATTTCCTACTCCAAATTACTCGGAGAGCTCAGAAAAAACGAAAAAAGAAGCTGAGTTTACTCCCAGAGAGTGAGAAATCGTACATTTGCGAAGCGCTTCTCCGATTCAGCAGAGCTTCTTCACCTCCGGCAGGCCTGCGGAAACCCGTGCGCGCTCGCAAGACGTCCCCGTCGCGGTTCAAACTTCACATACATGGAGGCGGGATCTCACGTCCCAACGACCTCCCCATCCGTGTTCCCTGTTGCGTGGCTCTCTATTTCGCCGAAGAGATTGTCGGGTGATGATAGCACCGTCTACCGGGCCATGAGAAATTTTATGGGCGCCCTACCTAATTTTGTTTGGCAGGATCTAGTAATCATCGCCTATCGGGATCACGATAACCACGTGAATAAAATTTTAACATATATAAAATATTAAATAAAAAAATATGAAATATATAAATATATTATCCAGTAATATATAATAATAAATTTTTATCATATTGTGAAAATTATATGATAATAAATTTATACATTTTAAATATTTTTTATTATAATTTTTACTGTTATGTAAAAATTTATATAAACTTTTATTATATAAAAAAATGTTTTAAGATTTTTATATATCCTATAATTGATGATAAATTCACCTTGTTAAAAATTACAGGCAAAACGATCATGCCTAAAAAACACTCACGTGGCCAAAAGCACTTGCATTTTAGGACCTGTTTGGCCTCGCTGTTAATAATTTAATAATTATACTAAACTGTGCTATACTGTATTGTGCTGCACTATTAAAATTTATAAGATATTTGGTTAATAATTTTTTAATTACTATCAAAATTTAAAATAAAAATTAAATGTATTATTTTAAATTATTTATTATTTGTTTAGAAGCAATAAACGAAGGTGTGAGTTAATTTAGCCAGTAAAATATCAAATTTCGCTTTCATCCTTTTGTTAAAGTCAATTGACTATAAATTTATTTTTATGTTAATATGGTCGTACTTTTATTATTTTAAAAATAATATTTTTCACATGAAAAAAACGTACCATCAAGATCTTGTCGGCAGCCATTATTTGAAATAAATGTTGTATGCGGTGTGGTCGCCCCATCCACTAATATTATATGTTATGCAAAGAATGAAAGCTGACATACATTTTATAATATTATATTACTATATTATACATTACGCACAGAAGATAATTTATAATAATATATTTTACTCTAATATGCTGTAGCACGTGCACCTACAGTAGACTCACAGTCACGAAAGCAGGGGATACCTTGCTTTCATTAAGTACAAAAATTACTACTGTTCCACCGTAAAGCAAATGAAACAAATATTTGTACAATACAAATTTCTGCCGTTAATTCGCAGCGCCGCATGATTGCATGAAGCAGCGTACCTTCAAATTGGCACTAAGTTAGTTAAAAATAAATGAAAATACCGATCTTAGGTGTTAGGTTCGGGTTTATTCGGTTCAGCTCAGAGTCCAATAGACTTAATCTAGTGGATCAAATGGTGGTTCAGACTTAAATTTAGTCTCATATTGGATGTGAAATGAACCATTATATGACATATAAGATTTAGTAGACTTACTATTGTTAACTTGGGCTTAAGCATTTTAATATATTGGGTCACGTTGTAAATAGGCTCACCAAGTTAATGAATAGTTTGCTTACTAAGCAGGATTTAGAAAAAAAAATTAGTTAAAAATCTTTAAAAATTTAAGTTCCGATGTTCTGCCGAATAACTCTAAGATAACGGATAAATATCTATTCGAGATTGATCTGATGAGGGCCTGACATTAGGTATGGTGTAGACGGTAGATGGTACCGCCACCGTATATAATTCTTTTCCATTATTATAGATTCTCTAACACTAGGGGCAGATCTACATTGTCAGAGAAAAAATATAATTTTATTATCGTATACTCTGGATCTGGATTTGATCCGTCACTCAAGAATGGACGCAAAAGGGTCCAATGTCGCTATCGCTCTCTCTCTTTCCACTCTTCAATTCTCATTTTTATGACAATCAACGAGACACATGAGTGTGAAAAGACATTGACATGACAATCCACGTGGCCAATTACTCGTGCTAACGTCGGTGGTAAGATATCAATGGGTCGGGTACCTATCTTTTTTTTGCCAAATCCGAATCCGATCAAACTTAAATATGAACCCGATTAAAAAATAATTATAAAATAATAATAATAATAATAAATATATTTATAAAAAATTATGTTATTATATAAAATATATATATATATATATTTTATTATATATAATGGGGTATCGGATACCTGTGGGTACTCATGAGAGTAAATCCGAATCCGACTCGATTAGCTAATCAGGTACCCGAATTCGTCATAAACGGGTCGGGTCGAGTACCCATTGACACCCCTAGCCGGCGGCCATGCGCCTTCGGAAAAGAACTATATCATCAACATTATCATTATTTGAATGTGGCTTTAAGGCGTAGTTATTCACTGATTAGCCACAAACAAGAGAAAATTTTTTTTGCGGAATGACCCTTTCTGTAATTTTTGCAGCGCTATGAGAGGATTTACACAATTTTTTTGTATAAAACAGTATATAAAAATTTATATAAAATTTATACGAAAATTTTTGTATAAAGGCACCCTTTGTGAGAGGCTTTACACGATAATTTCGTATAAAATTTATAAAAAATTTTCGTATAAAACTTTATACAAAAATTTTGTATAAAGTTTATATGCTAGCACTCCCAGCGCTGCAAAAAATGCAGAAGGGGTCATTCCACAAAATTTTTTTCCAAACAAGAACTCACATTCAACCAATTCAATCCCTATTGGTTCAATTCAGATTGAGGTTGGATTTATAGGAGTTAGGTATGATTCAAGTTGCATTTATTTGATCAAAGCTAAATTATGTTAAATTCGGATGTAAACTAGACTAAAGTATATTATGTAGCTATATGCCATAGAAATTAGTTATTAAATGATAATTCTAGTGTACATTTAGGATGACAACGGATAAGATATTCGCTATTTTTGCTCTACTCATACTCGAATCCGACTAGTCTCTTTAATACCAATATCCAATTAACTATTCGGTATTTTTTCAACCCCTCTACTCGAATCTGACCCTAATAATTTTCTTACTACTCGATTATTAACTGAACCCCAATAATACCTGGTCAAATTTTCGTCAACTATTTGCCGTAATCTCATACCCCTCACCTCCCATGCCCCCCAACTCCACTCGACAGCTGCTTCTCATCCGCTCAGTCCCTGACAGATGCTCCTGCCTCTTGTTATCACCGCCAATGCCATCACGCCTCTCCCCCCCTTGTCGCTGGCTTTGCTGGCAGGCGGCAACGAGGACTCGATGAAAGATGCCCCAAAGCTGCTGGCAATGAGTGTTAGCGATAGGAAAAGTAGAGCAGCGGCGGTGACGACGAGGATGAGGAGTGGTGTTAGCAATGAGGATGAGGAGTGGTGGTGCCTGTAGTGACAGGAAAAGGAGCGGCAGCAGAGGAGACTAGGATGAGGAGCGGCGGTGCTTATGACGACAAGAAGAGGTGTGTCGATGGCGATGATGAGGATGAGAAGCGGCGATAGCAATGGGGAAGACGAGCAACAACGTGGCAGCTATAGTAAAAAATTTGAGATGGTTAAGTTTATGGGTATTAAGTTATAGTTTAATGGGTTAAGGGTACTGGAATATATATATATATTCCAATACTACCCAAACCCGTTTAATAGGTACCCGATAATCTATATTCGGGTTCGAGTAGATCGGATACCCGTAAAACATCAACTCGACTACTATCCCACATTATATTATATTCATTTAATCTAATTAGTAAGAATTTTTATTGTTGATAGTAAGAACCAGTGATTGAGTAGAATTTAATTATTAAAATATGATTGGAATCAAATATATTATCTATTTTCTAAGATTTTTTTAATATATTTTAAACGGATAATTTTTTAGGCTATATAGAGTCCAAAAGGTTCAAATAATGATACAACAATCCATTTAACTAATTTGGGCTAGATTTTTTTTCAGGCCCATCTTTACATTTAACTAATTTGGTCTCTTTAATTTTTAAATAGAGTCTTCTTTGAAAATTCACTTTCATTATTATACATTTGCTTTGCCAAGAATACCAATTAATATCGCCCCGTTATAGTGCGTTAATGGTTTGGTTAATTAGGGGTGCTCACGAAAATTATTTATGTATATTTTTCTAACTAGTCATATTTAATATTAGTTATTTATAAAATTATTATTTTATAAAAATATTAGTCTATAAATTTATTAATTTATAAAAATATTTATTTATATAAATTATTATATAAATATATACTGTCAAGCCCTACTTAATTTATCCGTCCAGATCAGTCTTTCATTGGATTGGTGGAAGGAAATGGCTTGCGGCAAGGAGGACAACTCACGTCCTTGCCCTCAATCTTCGTCAACACTGGCCTCTAGATGCCAAAGCTCGTCGACCAGAGGTGAAGAAGATGATTGGCATGAGAACAAGAATTCAGAGGGGAAATTTTCCCTCTATTCACAACAAACGAGTTACATAAAATCCCTCACACCTCTCTCCCTATACATAGTGTTGAACCTATATTCTTCACATGATGATTCATGGACTTGATGATTCAAGCATCAATGGAGGACTTCAGATGCAGATTCCAGATACCAGTTTACATGACCTGTTATTTTTCGATGAAGCGTACATTGGTCTCGAGTCGAATAGAGAAATGCTCAGTAATCTATAATTGAAGGGCCAAATTTGTTCGTATATAGTACCTTAAAAAGACGGTCCCTCTTACAAAGAATGGAAAATAAAGGCTACAAGGAATATACTTTTGACAGAGTAAAAAGTACCAAGGCTGGGAGCAATGCATGCCATCTCTACCGCCTGGACAATCTTTCATCTAAAGAACAGAACCAATTCATCAGCCTGAGATTTCTGTTCAAATACAATGGAAATGGCATCAGTTCTCCAAGATAGTAGTTTGCATTTCAAATATTCCACACTCGAAAAAGCTACTGGGGGTTTTCCATTTCTAACAAGCTCGGGCAGGGAGGTTTTGGAACAGTGTACAAGGGAACTTTGGCTGATGGAAGGGAAATTGCTGTGAAGAGGTTATTCTTTAACAATAAGTACCGTGCCACAGATTTCTTCAACGAAGTGAACATAATCAGCAACGCGGAGCATAAGAACCTTCTCAGGTTATTGGGCTACAGCTGCATGGGACCTGAAAGCCTCCTTGTCTACGAGTTCCTTCCAAAGAAAGGCCTCGATCGTTCCTTATTTGGTCCGGAGAACAGGCGGACATTGGACTGGCGAAAAAGGTTCCACATCATTACTGGTACTGCTGAAGGTCTTGGTTACCTGCATGAGAACTGTAAGGTGAAAATAATCCGTAGGGACATTAAAGCAAGCAACATCCTATTGGATATAAAATTTCGACCCAAAATAGCCGATTTTGGACTAGCAAGATCCTTCCAAGAGAGCAGAAGTCATATAAGCACAGCAATAACAGGAACTCTAGGCTACATGGCTCCTGAATACTTAGCACACGGACAATTATCAGAGAAGGCAGATGTATACAGCTTTGGGGTGCTTATGATCGAGGTTGTGACAGGAAAGTCTAACAACAGGAGCAATGTTTCTGAACATGAATCCGGATCATCAAAGAGTCCGGTAGCTGCAGTTTGGAGGCATTTCCAGTCAGGATCAGTGGAGCAACTCATTGATCCAAATATCACCCCACAGGATTGTGAAGATACTAATGCCGTGAAAGAAGAAATAATGAGGATGGTTCATGTTGGACTTCTGTGTGCCCAAGAGATCCCATCGCTTAGGCTGCCGGCCTCGCTCCCATTACAGATGCTGTTGGACCCTGAGAAGCCACTTCCTGTACCCACCAAGCCACCATTTACAGATGGAATCACCATGGAGATGAGTGAGGAAACAAAGGAGTGGCCTCCATTGAATCCTGCCTCCAATGCCAACGTCTCCATCAGTTCAGTTTACCCTCGGTAAGGAAGGTCTGCAATTTGATTACTATCAGAATCAGAAAAGGCTCATTGTGGCTCATCACAGAGGAATTTATAGCTCAAAAAAAAAAGAGAAATGAATACAAGGTGGAGAAAGCACTGCTGAAAACTAACAGGCAGCAACTTTAGAATGCTTGAAGGATGGAATCATGCATAGAAAGATAAAGTCAAAATTCATTTTGACTCATGTGTCAATAGCAAGCAAAAAGAAAGAGAATTCGCAATGGGATAGACTCCAGAATAAACAAAGAAAATATGCAGAAAATAGAAGGAAGAGATCACCAAATCCCACCAAATGCTCTGCAGACAAGACAAGACAAAAAAAATCAGAAGAAGATATGGCAAAAGAGAACCTGCTAACAAGAGAGGAGGGGTCAGTTCCTAACCGAAGAAGGAGTGCTTGGGAAGAGGGATGGAAAACCCTCATAACAATTAAAAAAGAAAACCATTCGATAAAAGAAGTAAAAAGGGAGGGAAAGCTGGTTGCTAAAAAAAATAGTCACTCTATGGGCTCAAAGACATATATAAAGGGGTGCTGAGAAGGAGAAAAAGCAATAACGCGCCGTGGAGAAAAAGAAGGAGATAGGAGAAGGTAAAGGAAGGAGACGGAGATCGCAAGAAGAAGGTAAACGAGGGAAGACTTCTCCATTCGTTTTTTAGGCTTCATGGATGCACTAAGCATCCTGGCACCACAACGACACACACACACTTTCCTCAACTCTCGGTTTTCTTTTTAGGCTTCATGGATGCACTAAGCATCCTGGCACCACAACGACACACACACACGCACTATGTTCTTTCTGTTCTTTAGGCCTAAGGTGCACTAAGCACCCTATGGCACTACGTTAAATGCAAAAGAAAAATGCCAAGATGGCTAAGAGCTAAAGAAAGAAAAGAAGTGATGTGAGAGTGAAAGTCGGGCAGAAGAAAAGAAAAAAGCCCAAAAGATGCGTGAAACAAAAAGGAGGTGGCAAAAAAAAAAGCTGAAGAGCAGGCGATTAAAAAAAGAGTCATGGGGAAAACCTTACTACGCTGTAAAGGGGGAAGCTGCAAAAAAAAATCAATCAAATCATGAAAACGTGAAACAATCTAGGATCTGGAACAAACCCAACCCTCCGTCGCTCCTCAAAGATGTAAAAAATGGTCTCATGAAAGTTGATCCTTAAAGGAAATCACAAAAAAGGAAAAGGCTGAAGAGGTCAACGAGTATCCCAAAGAGGGGGCCAGCAAGTATTACCTGAAGAAGTGGGGTTTGTTTCTAATCCTCCACTTAGTTCTCCTCTTTGAAAGAATCGCTTGGACAAAAATAAGAAATCACCAAAATGAACTGAGGATGAGGGACATCCCTCGTCAGAGTGCTGCAAGGCAGGCGATTATGAATAAGACGGATAAAAGCTAAGATAAACTTGAAAGCAGACGACCATAAGCAAAAAAGAATCATCTCAGACATTGTGACAAACGATAAAAAGAGACAAACGGCGGAAAACCTTAGAAGAGCCTTGCCACACAGCAAGAGAAGTAACAACGAGACGATTTTGCGAGAGCCAGATTAGAGACAAAATTTCTCAGGCAGAAGTCGCTACATCGCCAGGAGACGATAAAAAGAAGGTGGAAACAAAAAAAAAAACAAAACAAAACCCTATTTTCTGTTTACCCGCCTGAAGAAAAGGTCATTGTCCATCTCTCATGCTTCCAGCTGCCAGATTCGTCTTCTACCTAGAGGCACCATATCGCTCGGAGAACGCCGCGTCTCGAAATGTGGCAGAAGTGACGCTACGATCGTCGGCAGCCTGACAGTCCAAAGGCCTGGCGCGGCCGGGGATGTTGTGATGTCGCTAACCTTCCTCCGCAATATCACCGGATCTCGTCGTCAATCCTTCCTTTCTGCCTGAGATGGGGACTCCCAGTCGCCTTCGCCGCAAGGGGTCGCCTGAGCTCTATTCGCCGATCGAGTAACAAAAAAACCCTTACAGCTTTACCCTTTTGCTGAGGGTAATAAAACCGGAAATAATAAATAAATTGGTTGGTTTGGTGTGATACGAGATAACGAGCCGCCTCGTCCGACGTAATAAAACCCGGCGCGACTATGCCTTATCGGGACTCAGTCTAAGCGGAGCAAGTTTGGGCCTATGTCTAATTCATAATAAAGAGGTTGAACCAATGCGTCTAAATGTAAATTCAAGACCAATGAGGTGTGACGGCAAACCAGTATAAAAAATAATTATAAGCGCGTCAGTGTTGGTGTCGCCTTGCTATCGCTCAAGGTCAACAAGTCGCATCTGACTAAACGTTGACTCTAAAAGAAAATGTTCTCATGATACCAAAATTTTGACGCATCGAGACGGGATATTGTTTGGGAGGTGCGTACGTCGACGTCCATCGTCGGGGCGTAGCTCCTCAATATAACGTCGCATTCGTTAAAGTTTAAGTATTTTAAATTCCGAAATTAAATTACCCACTACGCCGCAAGGCCGGGTAAATTCTGAAATTAAATTACCCACTACGCCGCGAGGCCGGGTAAATTCTGAAATTAAATTACCCACTACGCCGCAAGGCCGGGTAAATTCTGAAATTAAATTACCCACTACGCCGCGAGGCCGGGTAAATTCTGAAATTAAATTATCCATCAACGCCGCGAGGCCGGATAAATTCTGAAATTAAATTACCCACTACGCCGCGAGGCCGGGTAAATTCTGAAATTAAATTACCCACTACGCCGCGAGGCCGGGTAAATTCTGAAATTAAATTACCCACTACGCCGCGAGGCCGGGTAAATTCCGAAATTAAATTACCCACTACGCCGCGAGGCCGGGTAAATTCCCAACCAAATTCAATTATCCAACACGCCGTAAGGCCGGATAAATTCCAAATTAAATTATCCATCACGCCGCAAGGCCGGATAAATCCTAAATCCAAATTATCCATCACGCCGCAAGGCCGGATAAATCTCCAAACCCAATCACCCAATACGCCGTCGGGGCCAGATGATCTTTCTCTACTTCAAGTCATCCAACGTGCCATCAAGGCCGGGTGATCTTTCTAGTCTAATATCCAACACGTCTTAATGTATTACGATGGAATATCGTTTGGGAGGTGCGTACGTCGATGTTTACCATCGGGGCGTAGCTCCTCGATATAACGTTGTACTGCCTGGGCCGGATATTACCCAACACGCCGTTACAAGGCCAAAGTCCGGCGAACACAAATCGCCCATCTTGATAAATATCCCTTTTCTCTTATCATGTCGAAATATGTATCACGTCAAATGAAATTCATGAATGAAATTTATAAGTGACATCATCTGATTATCGCTCTTATCTCGTTGCGTATTATAGATCTCTTAATCAAAGGTTCCCTAATCTTAGGGGTAATTAACAATGAGCGCTTGCGCTCATTGGAAGTCAGAACCCATTAAACAAAAAGCCTTATTGATTTAAGGTGGATTTGAAACAGTCATAATACATTTCCGAATGTAACAAAATGACCCCACACATAGACTATAAGTTCTCTTCCCTCGCCCACTCGTCTAACCTCGCAGTCGCCTGCTGTCATCGGGAAACTTGCTAAGGATGCGGCTAGAGGTCATCGTCTGGAGGGATAGCCGTTCGCCTCTGTGAACACCAAAGAGGAAGGATAGATTTTGCTCACTATCTCCTCTTTTCATTCGACTACCCGGAGTCTTAGGGATGACTCCCTTTTTGGAAAGTCATCCCTTTTTGGAAAGGACTCAGCTCGCCAGCTACCACCCGATCCCCCTTTCCAATTTTGAGACGTCCATGAATCACGCCTCCATGTGTGATTCGCTCGCATGTCGGCATCTAGTTTGCGAGCTGTATCTCACCTCCATCCGTGCCGACAAAAGAGCCCACGAATCATGCCTCCATACATGATTTAGCCACATTGTCTGCCCTCGTCTCCACACGCGTTGAAGCTGTTGACAACGCTGAAGTCACCTGCCTTGTCCGCACGAGTGTTGAAGCCATCCGAGCGTCGAAACGACCTCCGTTCACAGGGTTTAGGAATTCCTCCGTATCAACAACGAGGGTTTAGGTCTCTGCCCAAGCCCGTCTGCCTCTCGGGTTGGTCCAAGAATCATGCGGCGTCACATGTTGCATGATAGTAGATAAATTAAAAAAGTGAAAGCCTTGGATCTCTCTTTTTATAATTTTATATTGTCTTGAATATGATCGATTAATTGGATATTAACTATCTTAAAAAAACTTTCTGATGACTAAAATAATTAGTTCAATAGTTTTTTGATTTTTTTAAACACTCCTCTCGGAAGTGTATCACTGTTTAAACTCTTAGGCAATGTTCGATAAGCGGACTCGAATCGTCGACATCCGCCACAACTCTTAGGCAATGTTCGATAAGCGGACTCGAATCGTCGACATCCGCCACAGGGTAAACCACCGCCTCTCAGGCTAAGACGGAATCCATAGTGAAATGGAAGAAAAATATAATAAATCTACATGGAAATAGATTCATTGCATTTTTTTTCTATTCCACCGTGAATTTCATCCTATCCAATATAGTCTTATCGACCATCGCTTTTAACGAGCGTTATTAACTACTATAAACCGGAAGCAATAGGTGCGATTTTAGCTCGCTATTATATGTATGACGTTCATGGCGACCGTTACAATGTTCAACAAATCGGAGGCCTCGCCATTTAACTCTTTTTTATAGTCCAATTATCTTCTTCTCCATCGTTGTCCTGTGCCTCCTTTTCTCTCCGAGCCTGAAACCCTAGAAACCCTCACCCTCAATCACCAGAGCGTGCTTCCCAAACTGATCTTAGTCATGGCGTCGTTTTGTCGCGCGACGTCTCCCAACTCGCTCCAGCTACGGTTCGGCCTCCAGTGCAGGAAGCACCCTGCCGTCCGTCTCCAGCTGCGGCTCCGTCGGTTTGATCGCCGCCCTGGCTTGGTGTTCGCTGTACGAGAGGCGGCGGATGGCGAACGGAAAGAAGAACCTTGGAATGGAGCCAATGACTCGCCGGATTCCTTCGCCGGCTGGTCTGCCGTTGGGAGTGATGGCGATTCTTCTTCCAGGATGGGGCGGTTCGAAGGTAAGGGGAGGCTTTATCGATTATAAATTAAGCTCTTTCTGATTAAAATAGGTGGAGAAGAAATATTTACTGGCTTAGTTTGATTTTGTTAATCTAATGCCGTTGAACTTGGTGAGCTTATATAGAGTTATAATGCTTGTACAACAACCGCAACATGAGAAATGCAGTTGAATACTTCAAGCTACTTGTGAGCTACAATTGGTCGGTGAATATAGCTGTAATTTTGGCAGCCAATTTTGGTTTCAATGTCTTCGCGGGGGGGGGGGGGGGGGGGGGGGGGGGGGGTTGTTGGTTGTTGTGACATACTCCGGTGTTATTGTGTTTGGTTTAACGCTGTCAAAAATTTAACTTGCGTCAGTACGGTTGTTTCCTTCAACTGTAAAGCAGATTATTGGAAAATTTAAGAGGATACAGTATCTTAGAAAATTTTAGTTCTACGTTTACCTTTCTTATGGTACATATTGTTGGGAACTAATTTTCATGAGCAACTCAGAAGAATAAGAATGACAGTGTTGTTGGGACAATAGATAACAATTTATTAGCAAATGAGTTCCCTCTATCTATTCTGTTGGTTTATTGATTTAGTTTACATGATAACTTTTTTCTTGATTGACAAGCACACTAAGGCGATCTTGAAGTTGTTATATAATGGAGATTGACTAAGTTCATTGCATTTTCAATAGCCCAGAGGCCCATTAAAGTTCTAAGGCAAATATATTATCATTGAAACTGAGTTAGTGATGCAACTATTTCATGTCCGATTCTGAACTTCAAGGCTTTTTAGCTTATAAGATATGTATAAAAGTTCACTTTCAGGTATTCTAGGAGCTGCACTTGCTGGATTTCTTTTTGCTGCTGGAGTTACATTTGCTACACTGTCAATTTCTAATAAGAGTTCAGTTGGTATGTTCTTTTTATCCGATCAATTTTACTATGCTAATATTGTATGCATATTTTTGCATTATTAAAGTGTGACATTACAAGATTCGCATGCCTTTCTTTAATATCATTTGTTAAATCAGTTTTTGTTGATTCAAACTGAAATGAGACGACATACTTTGATTCATAATATTTCTTTTAATACGAAGCATTAGTTTCTGAAATATCTATATTGAATTTAATTTGTGGTTTTAAGAAATTCTCAAATGTTTCAGATATTCAAGTTTGGATCATTCCAAATACACGTAGCCAGTCCTTGCTCATGCTTTGATAGATTTTGAACAGGTGCTAAACAGGAGATGAAGCCACTAACAGCAGACCAGGAAAGTTTGATAAGTTCTGATGATACACATGGGAATGTTGATCAAGTAAGAAAATAGTTCAATCTTTCACATAAAGACATAGTACATGACTCTAAAGCTGACATAATTCTGGTATAATCCAGTATTTTCTTCCTTCAGAGACTAATGAAGATGCTAATGAGAACAGATTTGATGATGCATCACTTCAAAATTCTAAAACAGCTGACGTTGACAGTGATGCCAATGTGAGAGCTTCTGATGTAGGTGATATTGAAGTAATAAAAGAGATCAATGATAGCCCTTCACCTGAAGGCTCTAGTGTTAGCGTATCTGAACTGTCTGCACATGCAGTTGATATTTCATCGAATGGGGAGAATTTAAAAGAATTGATTGGCACAACATTTTCTGAGACAGAGAAGTCAACAATAGAAGATAATGTGAATGTTACCAGAACTATCACTTCCCCAGATTTAGTTCATTTGGATACTTCTTCAACAAATCATATAATTGATCATTATGATGAAAACATTAAGCCTGTAGAAATTTCAAATTCTGAAGGCCCATTTGATTTCTTGGTTGATTCTGACAGCCAATTTGACACTGATCTAGTGGAAAACATAGATACACAAGTTAGCATCAAGGGTGTAATAGTGAATCCAGCGTCTATTCCGGTTGATCAATCTTTTGCAGAGAAAAACGTGCAGCTTCCTACTAAGGTTAGCACTTCTGACCCACCAATATGCAACACAAATGAAACTGATCCATCAGAACCATATTTGAATTTGGATTTTGGTGGAAGTGAAGGAATGATGCTTCAAAATAATACAATCAACTTTTTGGATGGGCACAAGTCAGTTGAAACTGGATCATCTTTACCACAATCTTTATCAATATCTGATGATGCCACTGTTATGGAATCTGATATAAAATATTATACTGAAAGTGTTGAAAAATCATCACCTGGGTCACTAGACTCACTACATAATAAGCACCGCTCCATTTCTGGAATACCTGCTCCATGCTACACCTCTGCAGCTAACCAGTTACCTCCTGGAAAAGTTTTGGTTCCTGCATTGGTCGATCGGGTTCAGGGCCAAGCTTTGACAGCATTGCAAATTTTAAAGGTATTTTAACGGCACAAAGTGACATCTAACTTTAACCTATCTGGTTCTTTATTTGTTTTTTCGCTCTTAATTTTATCAGTCACTTAATATATTCTACTGGTATTATCAGCTTATATGATGAACAAAGAAACATATCCCTTGTGGCAAGGACGCTTCTAGCTTTTGTCATTGTTTTTTTTTTTTGCAGCACGTAGAGCCACCCACCTTTAACTTATTTGTCACTTTATTTGTTTTGTCTGCGCTTGATTTCGATAGACAAAATGAAATACGCCTCTGGTATTATCAACCTATATGAAAGATGAAGAAATACCTCTTATAGTGAGGATTCTCCTGGGCCCTTTTTTCATGTGAAGATATCTACTTTCATGAATGTGAAAGTCATAACTCATGAAAAACCACGTGCCCTAATTTAGTATTTGCCATGATTCTCCGTAGCGATAGTTTTCTTTTTCCCTCTTTGAATTAGTGTTTGTTACTAGATGGAGATGTGTTTTCCAGTTTCTTGAAAGGTAGATGTTACGCTTACATTAATACTCAAATAAAAAAAAAACTCATTGATTATGTGAAATTAAGCTTCACTCACATGAAATGTGTGGGCAATTTTTCTTTATCTAAGAAAACCTAGTGACTAGTAGGGGAGAGCAAATGGGAGTTCGGGATCAGTACTGGTACCAAACTCTAAAATCCCGATATGAATTTCGAGAATTTCCTGAAATACTGAAAATATTTAAGAAAAAAAATGAAACCTCTTAGAATTAAAATCTTCATTTATCTCAATATAAATTCTTCATTCCCAATCACATATCAACAGTATTACAATGACTATATTACCATAAATCCATACTAATTTTATTATTTTTTAAAGAATATAAAATAATTAAATAAATAACTTCTTGAGTTCGATATTTTCCCAAACTGATATATTGGTACTGGTACTAAAATATTGAACTCCCAATACGAAATTATCGAATATAAAAAAATTCAGTACCAGTGTCATTTGCTCACCCCTAGTGACCCGATCTATACCGTAGATCCCTCAGCCCTCTAATTTATGTGAGTGGTGTACGATATGTATGCAGAAGCTTGAAGGAACACGTCCATAACTAGCGTAACGTTCGCGTCAAGGGTTTGGCCACTACCAAACTCAACGATGTACTAAGCAGATGCCCCTCCACAGACCATACACTCAACGATGTACTAAGTAGATGCTCCTCCATAGACCATACACTCACTGCGCACTATAACTCATGCCGCATGGCCTACAACAACTGCCATTATACCTTGCATCAACAATGGCAAAACACGCGACTGTGCATTATAAAATAACGTAGACAACTATCGAAAACTGCATTATATTAATAATACATAAAAATTCTTTTCTACAAATACACTTATGCTCATTGTGCACTATCATCTCACCCATCCTTGATGTCATGTACGGTAGGAATATCTGTCATCAACGCCAAGTAGCCTAGGGGAAGATACACAAGGGAGGTAGGCTGCCCTTGTCTCAATCCGACCCTAATCCTAGGAGCGCCTCTCCTAGGGTCAGACCTTGCTTGTTAATCACTGCCTCAGAGTGATCATCATTGCAGCCTGGGATCCACCATCTCACGGGGATCCATTGCTTTGTCGCAAGAGGGGATCGCCGCCTCAAGGCGACCTGTGCGCACTGCCCCGCGTCAAGCTCCAAGGGGATGGTGGGAGGATGTCACAAGTGTGGGGAGGTCTCCATTCCCGGGAGACCCCAAGGTGTCGCCAATGTCCACCTTGTTAGTGCCATATGACATCAAAGGACTCCCCTACTTGCGGGTTTGTCCTTCTTGCCTTTGTCAAGCCTAGGAGGCGCCTTACCACACTCAGAGCAGGTAGAGGCACCGCCCGCACTCCACGCCAAGTTGAGCTGGACAACATCTTGGGCCCAAATCGGCCTAGATCAGGGTTGGGTGAGCAGAGGTTTGCCCCCTTTTGTTCGCCCTTTTGTTGCAAGCAGCACCATGGCATGCTTGTGGTCTGTAAGGTAGGAGTGCCGCTGCCTCACGTTGACCATGACACGGTGTTGTTTGCCGCCGCCCTCTTTTGGTGCGCTCGCAGGTCTGAGAGCTTGTCTGCCCTTGAGCCTCTTCAATTGGGTGGGAAAGAAGCCGTCGCTTCTGTGTCAAGTCTTGCCGCTACTCCGCTTCCAATTGAATCTCTTGCTGCCAATGACACGTACTCAATCTGCCCCGCTTGGGTAGATTTGTTGCGGCCGGTCCTTTTGTCGGTCCGCCCTTGCACGACCAACAATGATTGTTCAGTCATCCCTTTTGTCGGCCCGCCCTTACTCTTTGTCCATGACCTGAAAAAAAAAATCTGCCCACCTTGGCCTCTTTTTACTTCTTAGGCTTTCCTTTCTATGGGATGAACCTCAAACATCCCTTTTGCATATGCTGTCCACTACAAAAATTGTCGCCACACAATGTGTACAATGTCTTCTCCTTGAAGAGGATAGCCGCAAGACAGATGAGTCACATAATGTCGTCTTGCAATGACCACTGTTTCAGCACTACCATATCGAGTATCGTAGATCATCGTCTAACCAAGTGACTCCTCTCCACGTATGGCCAAATCTACATGCGATCGCTGACCTATGCGTAGCTGAGATCCACCATGTAATCAGGTAAATACATAAATATGAAAGTTTGTGTTACCTCATGATGATCCGTGGGAAGATGTCTACTTATACTCCATATCCATTTAAGGAATCCACCTTGCCAATGCCCTAACTGAGCGATGGGTGTGCGCAGGGGTGGTCTGGTGTACCTCCATTGTGCCATTGAGTGGGTGGATGCGCTGGATGAAGTCATATTTGCAGCGATCATCCCACTAGTCTAGGAGCATGATGGCGTAGCATCACAGTATCCACCTTCTACTCTAGTCATACTAGTGGGGCTCCACAAGTGGCTCCATGTACACACACATGGACCTCGAGAAGCATCAACATCCTACATAAAAGAAGATTGACTCAAGGACGGTATCGTGCATGCCCCTCTAGACATGATTTGAAGTTGTTCTCCTTATGCTATGAGATCACCATTGAACTCGTCTAATGAGTAACGACCTGGAGCACCTTTGAACGAGCTCCTATCGTAGTCCTCTCTTCGGAGTAAGGACACCACCCGAAGGGGCCGAGCACACCGTGGCCCTCGTTTTTGCATGTCTCCTTTGGAATGTATCATGTCTCATTGCATATCTCCAACTCTAAGCGAGTAATGCGAGTGGAGCTCCCATCCCCACGGGTGTGGTCGAGGTCACCACACACGCCTTGGGTAGACAACTAGCTTGTCGTCCACCATCTTCATCATTGCTGGTGGTAAGTATCTTGTAAGGTGTGGGTGGTTTGCATGATGTGCGATCACTTATACTCCTCCGTCATCACCAAAGTAACTGGCCACCTCCTAAAGAGGGAGAAGGGCCTTCTTCCACTTCAACGAGGCCCAGCCTCTCCATTAAGAAATCATAATAGGGAGCTGAGTAAGGGACTATCCTATGACTCCTCTCCTAGTGTGTATCTCCAAGCACTCAGGTCGTTAGTTCTGGGGTTGTACTGGTGGAAGGACACTCTGATGCTCCATGTGTTGTTTGTCGTTGCCCTCTTTCAGCGCGCTCATGGATGAGCCTACATGCAGTTGTCTCATCGAGAGCTCGTCCGCCCTCGAGCCTTGTCTGGGAGGTAAAGAAGTCATTGCTGCTCCACTTCCAGCTGAACCTCTTGCTGCTACCACCTACTCAATCTACCCCGCCGCGGAAGATCTACCGTGACCGGTCCTTTCGCCGGCCTATCATCGCATTGTTGTCTGCTTGTTCAACCTATGCCTCTAGCGAGCGGGCGCCCGACGTGCGGGGGTCGCCGCCCCTGCCCTATCTCCCTCTTCCTTCTTCCCCTACCGCATGCCCCTAGGGAAGAAGTTCTAGTTCTTGGGTTTCGGTGTGCCTGAGCACGTTTAGAGCTACATCCTTTCTATGGACTTGCCATCATCATGCCAAGCCCCTGCATGCCTGATGCTGTCTAGACAAATGATGGTGCTCCATCATCGTCATCTTCTTAGTTGGGTCCTATTAACTAAGCCTCCTCGTGTTTGAACCAGTGTACCCTGGTTCTCGTCTACTCACGTGGTCCGTCCTCCCGTGTGGGCAAGGTAAAACATGCCCACTCTTGTTGGACACTACCTCATCGACTTGGATGGTCGCCTGACCACCCCTGCAAACTCCATCGTGCCTAGCCTGACATGTGCACACCTAGCCAAAGCATGTATTGTGGCCGACTGTTTCCATCAGATGTTGAGAGAGCCATCAGATGTTGAGAGAGCAGTGTCATTTGTTATGCTCAGTGTGTGTTGGGACACAATAAATGTCCGAGCATAACACCTGCCACCCTAAAAACCTGATATGTTTTTTTCTACATACACCAAAGAGCAGACATTGCTTCCTTGTAATACCTGATTTATATATATATATATTCTGAATTGCATTACCAAAATATAATAAACATTGTCATATTTGCTTGAAAATTGTAGGTTATTGAGGCAGATGTCCAACCTGGAGGCATATGTACTCGCCGTGAGTATGCTCGGTGGTTGGTTATTGCTAGCAGTAATCTTTCCAGGTATACTGGACATGTTTTTCATCCATCCTATGCTACTGGCTACTAAGCATTCTTTCAAAAGAATATTCTCACAATATTGAGCTAACTTAAGAAATCAAAATTTTCCATGAATGGGCCTTTCTGTTTTCATTGAATTATATATTCTTGCCAAGTGTAAAGCTATTTTGGGAGGTTGCTTGTTGGTTCTTGTGTTTAAATTTAGTGTAGACTGTAGATCTCTTATTTTTTTTCCAAGCTGCTGTATATCTTTAGTAGTCTCAGCTACTTGTAACATTAAGCACAGATGGTTGTCCATACCAAGGCCAGCCCCCCTAATAATCTTCTCAAATATTAATGTAACCAAGCTAGCTAATTTTTAAAGGTGGAAACAGTTCTTTTCCATTTGGATATCTATAATCTTTGAATCATGCTTGGGTAGTGATAAGTTTTTTCCTTCCTACGCAGGAGCACAGTTTCAAAAATTTATCCAGCTATGTACATAGAGAATGTGACTGAACTTGCATTTGATGATATTACACCTGATGACCCAGATTTTCCATATATTCAAGGTATGAATTGCTGTTCATAAAGAATTATGACATGGCTTAACTTGCAGTTGAAAAGTTCTCTAAATAGTTATTTTGTTTTGTTTGCCACGTTTGTGTGATAGGCTTGGCAGAAGCTGGGCTAATCTCGAGCAAGCTTTCCGGACTTGGTTTACATCATTCTGTCAACGAGGAGAATTATGTTCTTTTTGCTCCTGAAAGGTGATAAATCTGATATCTCACTTCTATGTTTTCTATGTTTTCTTGTGCAGAAAGTGACTAATGATCAAAACATTTTGCATATCAGGCCTGTGTCACGTCAAGATCTCATAAGCTGGAAGATGGCTGCTGAAAAAACACAACTTCCACAAGTTGACAGAAATGTAAAACACAAAGCCCTTAATTAATTATTTCAGCTGTCTGATCTGGCTTAGGGCTAAGCATGACAATCCTTCCGCTGTTTTGGTGTCTTTGTATAATCAGGATGTATATCAGTGCTCTGGCTATATAGACATCCATAAGATTGATCCAGATGCTTGGCCAGCTTTGGTGGAAGACTTATCATCTGGCGATCAAAGTATTACTGCTCTTGCTTTTGGTAAGTTGTACCTAATTATAGTCTCTTTTTTTTTTCTTTTAGAATGTATTTAAAAATCATTTTTTCTACATTTCAATTTATAGGTTGCACAAGACTATTTCAACCTGATAAACCTGTCACAAAGGCCCAAGCTGCTATTGCCCTTGCAAGTGGTGATGCTGCTGAGGTTGTCAGTGAGGAGCTTGCCAGGATTGAGGCTGAATCATTGGCTGAAACTGCTGTGAACGCACACACTGCTTTACTCGCTCAACTTGAGAACGAGCTTAGTGCAAACTTCGAGAAAGAGCTTGCTAAGGAAAGGGAGAAGGCACAGGCTCTAGAGATTTTAGCTGAAGAAGTTAAGGTAGAATTAGATAGGTTAAGGACTGAAAGGGATGAAGAGCATAATTCTCTAACCAGGGGACATGCTGCTGTTGAATCTGAAATGGAAGCGCTCTCAAGGCTAAGGTATGAGGTAGAAGAGCAGTTACAGAGTCTTATGAGTAACAAGATAGAAATATCTTTTCAGAGGGATAAGATCAATAAACTTAGACAAGAAGCAGAGGACCAGAATCAGGTTGTTGCCCAGTTGAAGTACGAGCTGGAGGTTGAAAGGAAAGCTTTATCTTTGGCAAGGTGAGATGGTTGTTTCTTTTTTTATCTTCTCTGTTTCTGTTGCTGTTAACTCTTTGTTTGAATACATAAATTCTTCATTTCTTTCTAACATGATAAAAAATGTTTTGGAACCCTCGACCTGGTCAACTTGGCTGAATTCTACATGCCTATATATGCAATACAAGGCACAAACGGTCAACTAATGATATCAATTGGTACCGTTGGTGCCTTGTGTTGGTACTAGCCAATAATGAGCTGTGCATATTGGTCCGTAAGTGAATGGGTACACCATTACAAAATCCTATTTAAAACCTTCTCAAAAGTCAACTTGTACAAGTAGATACTTGGCTTAGCTCTTACTTTGTCATTTTAAAGTACAAAATGCATCTAGGATCCACCATATAACAGAATAAATGATGCAATCAAATCTTGCAATACGCATATGGCCATATGCTCAGAAGACCAGTTGCTCTAGATCTTAATACTGGATGCACAGTATAAACAAAATTAATCTTGCCTCTATATTTGTATCATGACTGGGGACAAATATGGCATTTCATATTTCAATTGTTTCCATTCCATCTGAATATTTCTTTGCAGGAAATAATGTATTTGATACACTTAATTGGCATACTCGTGGTGCATGACCTGCCCCTTGTTAGCTTGTGACAATGGAAATGTTATTGGTATATGTTGAGCTAAACAAATGTAAAAAAAAACTTATAACTAATATGACCTTCAATTTTAACTCTACTCTAAATTCTATAATTTAACCCCTTCTGATTATATTAAAGTAATGCCCATATTGGGAATTTCAGATGCCGGTTGGGATGTTCTTATGAGCAATTTAGAATTGATAAATCTACCTCATCTCTACAAAATCAACCTGAAGGACATGTTAGATATTTTCTACAATTGTAGAGTTTTCTTAAATTCTTGGACTTTTGATGTTTTTTTTAATGACTTTTACCTCAAAGGATTGTCCTTGAATCTAGTCTATGACATGATTTTGTTTGGATAAAGCTTTGATTGATGAATTGTGTTTGAGTGTTTTTTTTAAATGTCAAGATCTACTAAAAAAGTGTGAACCGCTTGGTTGAAAATCAAATCCTGTACAAAAGTTTCTCCTGGCTCTTGGCGTGGTATGGAGTTTTATCGCAGTATAATATTACTTGGAGGCACACAAATAGCCGGCTGTATATTAGTAAATACGATCCTAACAGATTATGTATTGATCTTAATACTCTTATTATTATAAAAGAACAGATGCCCTCTATTCTGCTACTGAAGATAAACAGACTTAGCAAAGCCATAAATATTTTGATTTCTATATTCTTACTGTTAAATGTCTGGAACCCTCAAGCCCTTGATTGTTGATCGCTTGATTATTTTATAGAGTGAATCATTAATTTTCCTGAGGTAGTCAGATACAACTAAAAATCCTTTTTATCTCGGGTTTGCATTAAAATTATAGAAAAAGTATTCACCATCAAATATTACCTACTCACTGGTGAGCACAAGCCTCACTTAACGCATTTGATATCACGCCATAATTGTTCATGTTAGAACGATAAAGCAGAAGCCATTACATGGATGTTGTTTGACTGATTATCAGTACATGCTGGTCTCTGATAATGATTAGTATTTTGCACCAGGGTTTGGGCTGAGGACGAGGCTAAAAGAGTTAGAGAGCATGCCAAAGCACTTGAGGAAGCCAAATTGCGGTGGGAGGGGCTAGGATATAAAGTTGTTGCTAATGGAGACTTAAAAAATGATGCATTCTTTGGAGCTGATGGGGAGCAATCTCCAGTAGTAGAAGCAATTCAAAGAGGGGAGAGCTTGGTTAAGAAACTCAAGGCAATGGCAGCGGAGCTGACAGTCAGGTCTTCTGCTGTTATTCAGGAAATAATTGAAAAGATCATCTCTTTAATTACAGTTTGGAAGCAGCAGGCTTTAGGGACTTCCAAGCGTGCGCTGGAGCTCTGGAACAAAGTAAGCTCTAAAGCTAAAAGTTCAGTAGATGTGTTCCAGGAAAATGCTTCAGAATTCAGCTGTGCTATTGGGGACAAGGCCAGAAGGATAATTGAAGATTGCAAGGAAGGTGTTGACAAGTTCACACAAAAGTTCAGGACATGAGAATCAAATTTTGTTTCCATTTCATGTAAATTGTATGTAACAGCCAATTACTTGGTAAACGAAAGGAAATGTGAAAAGAACCCCAGCTGTGAGGTTGAATAACGTCTAAAATATCAGTTCTTTTGCCCAACATTGTTCGGATGTTTATTGAATATGGAAGACGGATAATCAGGCTTCAATAATCAATTTGCAGTTGTAAACAATTTGACGCACTAGGAGCATAGTGGATGCATGTTCGATATTAATGACAATACTTGAAAGAGGTACAATTGCGCTACAAAAAAAATGGGGGCATTTTTTTCTCGCAGCAATGTTGAATTGTTCTTTTAGGAGGCTGACCCTGACATCAGTGCCAATTTGAAATTTAAACAATTGTTTTAAAGCAATTGTGTGTAGCTATTTTAGTACTTTTAGGAAGTGAGCATTTCTAAAAACTTCCATACAATCAATACAAACATCCATACAATTACGATTTACGAAAGCTCTTTTGTACTAATTCTTTTACGAAGAGTGTCTTCTTTTTGTCTTCCATTAATGGAGACTCTACTAGTGCATTAGGCACAAAGAAATTTAGGGTCACATTAAACGTTGGCCAGTCAGCTTTAAATGAGTAACAAAGTATGTCTCTAATAAATGGTGAGGTATCGTATTAAAATTTTTTTTTCATTTCAATACAATTTCTTATTTATTTATTTTGATATATTTTTCAAGTATCATGTCTATTTTTTATCTAGCTTATTTAAATATTTATCTTTAAAAAGTGCATTAAGAGAATGCCTTCTATTGTAAAAAAAAAAAAGGCTAGATCACTCACACCACTCTTTTTCAGGAATTTATTCTCATTATTTTTTTTATTTTTTTTTTCTACTCACTTGAGTGTCTAGGTTCTCCCACACTTTTGTTTTATTGACAATATATTGCTTTAATCTAATTTTTTACTGCTTTCAATTTATTATAAGCTTTCATGTTCACTTTTTTTAAAATCCTTTTATAACCTTTTTCTTCTTTCATATATTGAGGCTCATACGTAGGGGTGAGCAAACGGTACTGGTACCGAAGTACCGTACCGAACTTTTTGGTACTTCGGTACTTCGGTACCGGTATTTCGGTACTTCGGTACTTCGGTACCGGTACCGAAATTTTATTCGGGAAATCGGTACCGGTACCGGTACCTAAAAACTATTTCGGGAAATCCCGAAGTACCGAAGTCCCGATTTTTCATGTATTATTTAATTAAAAAATAATATTTATATATTAATATTCAGTATTTTTTAATACAAATACCGAAAATACGTAAATACCGAATATAAATACCGAAATACGTAAATTAGAATTAAAAATATTCGGGATTTCGGGAAATCGGTACCGGTACCGATTTTATTTCGGGAAATCGGTACCGGTACCGAACTCCCGAAGTAGAATTCGGTACCGGTACCGGTACCTATAATTTGAGGTTCGGGAGTTCGGTACCGGGAGTTCGGTACCGGTACCGGTACCGAAATCCCGATTGCTCTCCCCTACTCATACGATGCTCGGATGCAAACTTATCATTCTATATTTATCACTAAATTAAGTTTGATTTTCCAACTTAGGAGACATTAAGCTTTGTAAACTAGGGCAATTATCCTAATTTACTAGCTATCAATTATTAATTATGTGAACTCTACTGCTAGTCATCCACCTTGTGTGCATTATGAGCCAAATATAATATTTAGTGCATATGCTTTTAAAATTTTGTTTTAAAATATTGAAATTAGGTGATAATGAAGTGTTTAGAAATTTATTTTTATAGCTAAAAAATAAAATGGTAAAAGAGTATTTTAAATTCTATGTTAAAATGATTATCCTAGTCTAGATTGTTAATATTAAGATTTTAAATTTTTATTTGTTAATATTAAATTCAGTGCCACAAAAACAAAATGTGCATAATTCTTCATGCATGTGAAAAATGCAGAAGTGTATGAAGAAAATGCAAATAATTTTGAATATACATGTAAAATAAATAATATAAAATTTTCTATTTAATATCATATCTTATTATCTTATGCTAGATAAGCTCTCAAATATCTAATCTCTAGGATAGCCAAGGTAGATAATCTCTCATATGCATAAGAACACTATTATATTGTTTCTCTCTCTATTTCAGACTTCAGTATAAACAACCACTAGTTCCTAATCACCACTCATATTCTATTTACTTGACAATAACAATAATTTGGATCGATGTTTAGCAAATTTTTATGTCTTTCTCAACTTTTTTAATTGGGAAGGACATTTTTGTTGTATGGTGAAATTTTTTCCGATAAGTTTAGAATTATAAAGATCTAATCTTTCTTGAAAAAAATTTGCAAAAAAAGGTACTCTTCTACGAGAGATCGCAGCAGAATGCTGTAATTTTTTAAATATAAATTTTAATGCAAAATCAACGTATACGATTTTGATCAATGTACATGAAGATCGTGTAAGGTCAAAGTATATGATCTTCATATAAGTTCATTAAGATCGTGTTGACCAAAATATGGGGTATTTTTCAGTTCTTGTTTTTGTGTATGTTGACTGTTATTGTATACTTAACCTTGCTTTTAAGAATCAAAATTTTGTTTGAAAATTCATGTCTAGATGATCGAGTCACCTTGCTGTGATCTTTGGGGAAGGGTACCCGAAAATTTTTTCGTCTTTCGCGTGAGAACAACTCTTAGACAGTGATAAATTTTAAAGCATCACTGACATGACTTTTATAAGGCTCCGTTTTCTTGATGAAAAATTGATAGAGTTGTTCAACAACTACAGTGAAAGAAATTGAATTTTTTAGTTTTATTCGATAACTATTTATGCTAAAGATGGATAACAATCAAACTGTAATAAATTCAGAAAGTAGAGCGGAAAGCTCGCTGTGGCACTGGTATGACTGTATGATCAGTTGTTGGTTCTCTCTTTTTGTCTCTTGGTTTCATCTGTCTGTTCTTTTTGCCTCCTTCTTTAACACTGCAATTTGAGAGGAACAGTAGAATGAGTAACAAGGAGCTCTCTTATTCTTCCGATCATTAATGCTGGTCCACTTCACACGTGAGACGTCAGATAGGCATGGGGGGCCGGCGAGCTTGGTGTCTCGGCAAGTATCGGAAGAGAAGAAACCTGCATTCCAGGTCCGCAAAGCAGTAAGTAGGTTTCCATCACGAGCGCTCTTGCTTCCTTCCAGCATCATTTGTTGTCGTTTTACCATTCAAACTTGAGTGATTGAGTGGCGGATTTACACGCCTTGCTCCAAGATAGAGACGGTGGATGAGTGTAAAATTTTCCTTACAGTAGTAATCAAGAAAAAGAAAGAGGCAAAAGCTAAATGGCATCCAAGAAAACCAAATCAAACCATCGTTCTTGATTTGTTGCCATAGTATGAATGCGTGAAATAATGCAATTTTGTGGCCCCAGTGATGTGGGGATTTTGAAATAACGCATTGTATGATTCCTGAATCAGTGGGAGCGGTAGCCGACACAGGGATCGCTAGTGCATCCACCCGTGTCCTGCCAAGGGGAATGCTGCCAAGCTCCATCAGGGCCAGGCTTCGGCTTGCTTGGTCACCTTTGGCAACTTTGCTGGTGCATGAATTCGATACTTAAACGAATGCGTCTGTTTCTTTTGTTAAGCATTTGAAGATGGCAGAGCCTCATCTTCCCAACAGGAAAAATGCCCCAAGGATCTTGATCTTGCTAGAGAAAGAAGAAAATTGAGTGCTTTCGAGTTTTCTTCTGAGAGTGAGCTCCAAGGACCCACTTGGTTTAGCTTACATGGCTTGGAATCATGGCATAGGAAAACAGAGCTTCTTCTGAAGTTACTGTTGCTGTACACCACTGAGGAACTGTGTTTTGAACTAGCAATGGCTGCAGATCCTGAGAGCCTTGAAGAGTTGCCTGAAAACCACATCAGGGAGCGGCTTGCTGCTACAGTTAGGAAGATTAACTGGAGCTATGCAATCTTTTGGTCCACCTCCATCAAGCAACCAGGGTAAAGAATCAGCTCCAAGTTTCTCTTGCATATATGTTCTGTAGTTCTTGTAATGCAGTAGGAAGCAAACTGGAAATTCTAAAGCCTACTGCATTTTTATGCTTTGGTCACTTAATCTTTATTCTTGAAATGAGTCTTGTCTAGCGTAATGGACTCACACTAAGCAATACTACTGTTTGTTCTGATTCATATATTGGTTAAATGTCAAGTATTTAATGTCGTCCTTTATTTTATTAGAATCTTGGCATGGAGTGAAGGTCACTACAATGGTGATATTAAGACAATGAAGACAACTCAATCAATTGAAGTAAAAGCTGAACACATTGGCTTTCAAAGGAGTGAGCAACTAAGAGAATTATATGAATCACTTTCAGCAGGTGATAGCAATCAGCAGATGAGAAGGCATTCTGCTTCATTGTCTCCTGAGGATTTAAGTGCTGTGGAGTGGTATTACTTGGTTTGCATGTCCTTCACATTCACACTAGGGCAAGGGTACGTTCTCCTAAGAGTCTACATTCCCTTCAATGGTGCAATCATGAAATGCCTTTTAGCCAATATTGTTTTTGCCAAATGCAAGTGTGATATATTAATTGAACAAATAATAATAATACATTATAAGGTTAAAGTCTCACACACACTTGCATCCCTTACTATATTACACTATTACAAAACTATAACAAAGTTTAAGATACTAAGGTACTGGTCCATACTAGGGTACTAATTGGACAGCCACGAATTGGTCCATGGTTAGACTAGTATATATTGGTTAACATCAAATGGTACCAACACCGGTTGGTACTCATAATATATATAGAAGTCTTTGCCTTGGTTTCTCCATGGTGAATTTGTGCAGTGTTTTATCCTTCTTCCATACATCCAAAATTACCCTGTATTGCATGAGATAAATTGTGTTACTTTAGCATGGACTGAACTGCATCCTTTTATCCATATATGATAAATTATTGTGCTGAGTAACAACTTCTACACATAATGATAATATCATTTCAAACATGAGAAAAAGTAATATACAGGAAAATAATAGACCATCCATCTTTAACATAAAATGAAAGGAAGTAGAGCAGTATAAATCTCCACATCTTGGTCAAGCATGAACAATTGAAGAATAAATGCTAATTGTCACATCATAGACATTTTATTTTATTACTCTCTCTCTCAAGAGTGGATAGTTTTTCATGAAATGATAGATAAGTGAAGAATGAGAAATATGGTATGTGCCTCTTGTTGGATATTTGAATTTGAAAAATATCTGACCTTACGACGGGTTGAATATTTGAATTTGGAAAATATCCGGCCTTACGGTATGTTGGATATTTAAATTTGAGAAGATACCCTCAAAACTTATAACGCGTATTGTTAATAACGTTGTTAGGGAGATGCGTACGTCTATATTTCATATCGGGGCATAGTTCCTCAACGTTGTTACACCTCTTATACCAGAAAATGTGTCCAAATTATTTTACTTGTCTTTGGTGTAACAGGGACATAAGTCAATTTTATGAAACATTCACCTAATGCCTCATGGGTACACGTTAGTGGATCCTGTGTGTCAGGCCTAGTTCGGACCGGTCCGGCCCAAGCCCAAACACAGGCCCTGACCCAAGCCCACGATGTGGAACAAAGCAGCGGAGCCCAATTGCTCTTAAAATCGCCCGGTCAACGGCGTTTTGCGATGTTGACTCGGGATGCAGGCGTGAGGCTTTGAAAGCCGCGTCTCCTTCACGAAGCTCGGACGCGAGCCCCGCGAGCGACGGACGCGGACAACGAAGATAGGAGCGTAGCGGCGTCTTCACCGTGCAGCTCGGGCAACGGGAGAGGCGGATGCGGCTTCGCGGCGTCCTCACCACCAGGCTCCAGCGAACGACCCGAGATCTTCGTGCGGCGCGATGCCTTCGGACGCGGACGACACAGCGAGGCGATGCGAAGGATTCGGAGGCGGAAGACTCGGCAGCTGTGTGGAGCTGGCAGCAGCGTGAGATGAGTTCCACGCAAGGAACGGATCACGCGGAGACGTGATCGCGTTAAGCGGAAAACAGAGCAGCCCTTCTTCCCTTTAAAACAGAGGGAGGTCGATGCAGCGGGGTGGGGGCAGAGGCGCCACCACAGAGAGAGAGCGCTGGGGAGCGACTCCACCGGCAACGGCGAGGGCGCCGTCGCCTCTTCCAGAGCTGGGCTCTGATGCCGCCAGGGGGCGAAGACTCCGGCGTCAATGGCGTCGACGAGTAGGAGGCATTGAGAGAGGTCCATGTGGGGTCAAAATTGTTACGTTAGAAATGTAATATGACCATTTCAAATTCACCTTAAATTAATAAGGTTTTTTTTTATGGGTTCTGGCTTCCAATGAGCGTGAGCGCTCATTGTTAATTACCCCTAGAAATTTAGGGAACCTTTGATTAAGAGATCTATGATACGCGACAAGATAAGAGCGACAGTCAGATGATATCATTCATAAATTCAATTTGACGTGATACATAATTTGACATGATAAAAAAAAAGAGTTGTCATCAACATGGGAAATTTGTGTTTGTCAAACTTTAGCCTTATGACGGTGTGTTGGGTAGTACCCGGCCTAGGCAATACAATGTTATATCGAGGAGCTACGCCCCGATGGTAAACATCGACGTACGCATCTCCCAGACGATATTCCATCGCAATACATTAAGGCGCGTTGGATATTAGACTGGAAAGATCACCCGGCCTTGACGGCGTGTTGGATGACTCAAATCGGAGAAAAATTATCCGGCCTCGCCGGCATATTGGATAATTGGGTATTAGGATTGGGAGATCATCCGGCCTCAACGGCGTATTGGATTGCTCGAATTTGAAGGAGATTACTCGACCTCGCGGTATGTTGAGTAACTTGAATTTAAGAGTTATCCGGCCTTATGGCGTGTTGGATAATTGGATGTGGGAATTTATCCGGCCTTGCGGCTTGTTGGATAAATTGATTTGGGATTTTATCCGGCTCTGCGGCGTTTTGGATAATTTGGTTAAAATTTATCCGGCCTCGTGGCGTGTTGGATAATTTGATTAAAAATTTATCCGGCCTCGTGGCGTGTTGGATAATTTGATTAAAAATTTATCCGGCCTCGTGGCGCGTTGGATGGTTTGATTTGGAAATTTATCCGGTCTTACGACATGCTGGATGATCGGACTTGGAATTTACCCGGCTTCGGTGAACGCGACATTACATTGGGGAGTTACATTCTGACGATAAATGTTAATGTATGCATCTCTGAAACAAAATTTCCTGTAACACGCCGAGACTTCCAATGTTAATCGACTTCCTCACGGATCTTGTGTTCGATTAAGTCCGACTTGGATTAAGTTTGGGTCGTCTAGCTCCATGTTGGTGCGCGATTATTTCTTTTGACTACACTTAGGCTTCATATTTAGAGTGTTGGATTGTTATCGTCTGACTTGGGTCAATACTTAGAATGCTGACTTCACTTTGACCTTTCGAAGTTTGAACTTACTTTTGTGATGCCGAAACAAACGTACCAGTGGTTCGACGTTTTAGCAACTTTTGTTTGTCGTTGTTTTATTTTTACAGGAAAGAGTAAAGTTACTCTTTCTCTCTGCATTTCGACGCCGGCTGAGGGGTGATGTTGACGAAAGAAAGGGCAGTGTCGCCGCTGCACATCAGGCAGCCTTGTACGCTGGAGGATGTTGCTGAGAACGATCACCCGCTATTCGTCGGCGACGAAGGAGAATGGAGGTGGAGCGATGGGGATTTGATTTTTTTTGGGTATTAACGCTCTTCTAGCGACGACACCTACGGCGGCCGAATCTCTGAAAGGCGGCGGCAAACTGGTTTTGTAGGCGGGTAGCCTGATGCTTTGCCTTCCGTAATCGTCTCCACAGAAGGCAGATGAATGACACCATGGTGGGATCTTCAGGAATTGATTGCTTCTCTACCCCAGCTTCGTTACTTTGAGACTTTTAGTCGAGGAGTAGGGCTGACAGCCTAAAATATGGGCGCATTTCCTTTGTTGCTCTGTCGCTGGGCGAATTTCAGGTGGCTCATTTGGGCGACGGCGACTTCGGTCTACACAGCGCTGTTGGAGCAGAGGCTGAGGCTGACATCTGGGAATGCATGGAGCGGGCAATGGTGACGAAAGAGATGGTGCGGGGTTCATCGCAACCCTGGTTTGGGAACGGCGGCGACCATGCTGTCCGTGGAAGAGATGGCGCCGAGAGTCCGACTTGGGTTGAGTTTACGGATCTCATTCCTTTGCCGACGATGAGTTAGATTTGGAATGGCGGGGCGGATCTGGGTCAGGTCCACCCAAAAAGCCCACGCCCCTTTATCATTTTTAGTATTACTCCCTTTTATGCTTTCCTTTTTTTTTTCAAACGGCTCTTTTGCGTTTTGTTCTTTTTTTGTCAAGAATACTCGCACGGTGGCGTCCGGTGGTCAAAATAGAACCCCGACTGTTCATTGTAATCCGATTCTATACAGGTGATCTCGCCTCCCCTCTCGTATCTTCCCTCCTGCTTCCACGTAATGGTTCCTGAACATCTCACTGCAGCATCTTTATTGGAGGTTCTAGGGTAGCCGCAAGCCTCTTGATGGAAACCCCTTCGAGAGGCACTTCATCGCTTAGTGCCATCTCTGTTCCAGACAGAGACCCGGAGAAGAAATCAAAGGGAACTTTACATCAGGTATTTTGCTCCCTTCTTCCTTTCTCTTGTATTACTATTTTCTGGGATTATTCCCCTTTTGCGTGATGATTTTTTTTTTACTCATTCTTGTGCCTCTCTGGCCACTTTCCCCTTCTTCTCCTTCTCCCTCTCTTATTTATTATTTATTTTTTTTTATGAATCTCTCTACACTCCTTCACCCTCTCCCACGTTTCTGCATTCTTTCATCTTCTCCAGCATTCCTCCATCCCTTACTCGTCTCTGCGTCGCTTTTCGTGTTTGTTTTTTTTTGTTTTACTCAACGTGTACCGTAGAGCGCTCGGCGTGAAATAGAGAGGCAGTGTGTGACTGCTCTTTGTGATGCCAGGTTGCTTAGTGCAACCATGAGGCCTAAAAAGATCGGGCGATCGAGAAAAGAAATGGTGTGTGCTTTTGTGATGCCAGGTTGCTTAGTGCAACCATGAAGCCTAAAAAAAAACCATATCGGACAGAGAAGATCTTTTCTTTTTCTTACCTTCTTCCACTCCCGTGTTCTCCCTTCTTCTCTTGCTCCTTCCGATCCCCCCCCTTTCCTTTCTCTTGTCCTCCCCTTTTATAAGCTGCTGGTTCCTCCCTCCTCCCTTTTTACTTTTTCATTTTTTTTGTTATATTTTCTATGGACTCATTTTCCTGCTCTTTCCCCCTTTTTAAAAATTTTGTCGGTTTTTTTTTAACACTTCCTGCCCGCAAACCCTTCTTTTGTCTTTTCCTCCATTATTGGCCACTGCCAACCTTCCTTTCATTCTCTTCTTTTGGGCAGTGGCTGCCCCTATATCCTGTGTCTTTAATGGCTATATCTTTCCAAAACAAATTGCTGTGCCCTTTTTGCTTGTGGAGCCAGCATTTGGTTGTACCATTGATAGCTGATTTTTTTTTTAGCTGTGTTTTCATAGAAGCCCTTTTCTCAGCAAAATATTTCCAGGGAACACCGTGAAGTTGATATTGCAAAGTTATCCTTCATTATCTTCAACATACTTGAACCCAAACACCGATATATATAGTTTTTTTTAACTAAAGTAGGAATAGCTGGTAAAACCAGGACTTCAATTTTTACAGATGCCAACATTTCTTCAAGTGTCCTAAGAAGGAACCCGCACATCCCTTGACGATGATGCTCATAAGAAATAGCAATAGATGGCATCTCTTTAAGTTCTTCTTTTTTGTAGAAAATTCAATAAAACATAGCATTACTACGAGCCGCTCAATTGGGTGAAACACCACAGCATTTGCCTCTATGTGCTCAATATAAGAAAAATAGCACTTGATCCCCATATAACTAAGCCAAAATGAGAAATTGTGCAATTAAGAAAGTCTTTTAGCATTTGAACGCATTTCTTCTCTATGTAGCCTTATTCTCATCTGCAGCGGCTTCAAATGCATTTCTTCTATGGCAGGAATGGCATTCACGCCTATTCTCTTCAATGTGCTTCGAAGCCTCTTGTCATCCGTTGTTGTTGTCTTGTGAACAGTCTCCTTCTTCCTGCGCACGGTGCCCTTCCCACCGATTCGTACAGGACCAACCATTTTCATGAGCTTCTCGACATTCATCTTTGCAAGTGATAGAACCGATCGGCCGAAGTTGAACGAGGCAGTGGAGTTCATTGGCGGCGGTACGTGTGTACCTCTCCAAGTATGAGCAGGTAGCTTCCGAGTTCTAAGTTTTCTTTGAAGCGCATTCAATTCTGTTTACTTCTTCTTCTTCTCTTTTTTTCTTGATATTTATCTTTTTAGAGGAGCGTAGGCATAATGCATAGCGTATGTATAGGTCCAGGATGCATCCCTTTGATCTGTTTGTTATTCATGCTTTATAGTCATCATGATTTTATTGTCTATGTTTACATTGCTTACACTGCATCATTTTCCTTTTACCGCTATCTAATGGAATGCCGGTGTTATTGGCTGATTTTAATTGACTTTCAGCGACATTCCTTCTTTTTATTTTTGGGTGAAATAAGTGGCACAACAAATTGCCCCTCCCAACGGGTTTGCATGAGCGAAAAGCACATACAAAACCGTTGGGAAGACAGAATATTCATGTGTTTTTCTTACTACTCTCATTGTTGCTCCTGGTGTTGACTCGGTATCCCGGCTCTTCTGTCGTTATCCTTTCGTACCGTTCATGGGTTTCCTGTGGTCCCGCCGCATTTCCATGCCATTGGACGAACCCAATGACGAGGCGATTATGGAGTATATTAAGAAGTATGATTCCCTCGGCCACTTTCGGGGAATATGGCACGAGTGGCGCGATGTGATGTTGGAAGGTAGGGACGTATTCCATAACAAGATACCCCGTCACTTATCCATGTCCCTATTGCCAGCAGGGCATAAGCCTCACCCCTCTTTTCAGAGTGAAAACTGGACACCTCTAGAGCGTGGTGTCATCGAGTTTATGAGCTTTACTTTGATGTGCATGAGGGAGTGTGGGTCGGAGACTAAAATTCCCATCTTCCAAATTGTTACATGAGATTGACCCTGAGCGTGCCTTCGGAACACCAAATTACTGCGAAGTGTAGAGGTTCAGATGTGGCAGATGCTCGCGCTGAAGGTGACGCATGGAGTGCAACCCATTTGGTCCCCCCCCCCCCCACATCTGTAGACTTGTCCAGTTGTCTAGGAGATTTCCCTTTTGCGTATTGCCAATCCACTAAATCCAATTCGTAGTCTGGTGCACTGGACAATGCGGATTATCCTGAGTCATAAGCCTGGTGGACTATAAAATATAACAAAATACCATTGCTCCTCAGTGTCCTGTAATACATTAAATCTCACATTAGCCGGCGAATAGATGCATCCGTGGCTGTACCATTGGCATGATCGAGTTACGCAATGCTAGCGTAATAATGCCAGCCCAACAAATTATCAAGGATGAACTAAGTATGAGGAGCCAAGCTGATGTATCAACACATTACGAGCGAAGGGATTTCTTTGTTGTTTTTCTTCCTCTTTGACTTTTTCTTTTATTATATTTTTTTTATAACTAGGGGGCGAACTTGCGCTTCCGTCATCCACCTAGGGCGATTGCTTGTATGAGGGAGTTATATAGTTTTAACAAAACGGTCGACCGGAAACGACCCGATGCCCTAGACCTTACTGTTGCTTTGTCAAGGTCAGGTTTGCACCTTAGACATGGTATTTCTTTAAGAAGCGGCCATTAATGGGCGGCATCGGGTGTGCACCATCTTGATATGTCAACTGGTAGGCTCCTCCCTCGTAGACTTTTCCTATCACGTAAGGTCCCTCCCAATTAGGGTTGAACTTTCCTTTTGCCATCTTATTGGATATGATGGGCCGTCTTACTGCCAGGACAAGGTCCCCTTTCTTGAAAGTGCGTTCTCTGGCTAACTTGTCGTACGCCCTTGCCATTTGCGCTTGGTATAGTTCTAAGTTTTGCTGTGCAACCAGCCTTTGCTCATCAAGTGTGTCCAGTTCATCAAGACGTAGCTGAATATTTTCATCCATCGTCATGTCACATTGCATTGCCATTCTTAGCGAAGGTATTTCGACCTCGAGTGGAAGCACTGCTTCGACACCGAAGACTAAGGAATAAGGTGTCGATTGTGTGGGTGTACGATACGTGGTCCGATAAGCCCACAACGCTTCCACTAGCTTTTGATGCCACTCCTTTTTGTTCTTCGAAACGCTCTTCTTAAGCAGCTTACATAGAGTTTTATTGAATGCTTCAGCTAATCCATTCGCTCTTGGATTGTATATCGAGGAGTACCGCCAATCAATTTTTGTGACGCGCTGCAAATTTATAGATCAAGGCATTTTTGAAGGCCAAACCGTTATCGGATATGACCCTTCTAGGGGTTCCAAAACGACCCAATACATTCCCGCGAAAGAAATTGACGACATTGGTGGCGTTGACTTCTTTTAATGGGATAGCCTCCGCCCATTTGGAGAAGTAGTCTGTTGCTGCGAGTATAAAATCGATGCCCCAGAGAAGAAGGAGGTTCTATTGGCCCTACTATATCCGTCCCCCATGTTTCGAACGGCCATGACGAAACCGTCGGGTGAAGAGGGTTAGGGTGCTTATGAATTAAATCTCCATGCACTTGGCACAAATGGCAGGTCTTTGCACAGTTTATGCAGTCTCGTACCATGCTTGGCCAGTAGTACCCCAACCTCTTAATCTTAAGATACATTTTGGGTCCTGATTGGTGGGCACCACAAAGACCGGAATGGACTTCATGTAATACGTGAGCGACCTCATCCATTGCGATGCACCTGAGCCAAAGTTGTTCATACGATCGACGACACAGCGTGTCATTCACAAATGTATATCGAAGGGCCCGTTTTTTCAATTGTACTCTTTGAGTCTTATCCTCGGGCAAAATACCACTTTTGAGATAGTTGACGAAGGGCTCCCTCCAGTCATGTTCTTGCGTGAGGGAGGTTGTCATAGTATCTGTCACTTCTTTCTTGTCGACGTTATCATTTTCGGCCGGTGCGATCAGCTTCCTGTCTCTGATCATGATATTGATTTGGTCAATGGATGGTCCAGCTAGCTCTTTGGCAAACTTTGCTAGTGCGTCCGCTCTACCATTAGCAGCCCTAGCGACGTAAGTCAAAGTGACATGCGGTACTTTTTCCATGAGTTCCACAGCCTTCGTATGATATTTGTGCAATTCCATTTTCTTGACTTGGTACTTACCCGTCACCTGCTTGACAATGAGCTGGGAATCGCCATATATATGCATTCTTTCAATTTTCATCTCCAGCGCGAGCTCGAGCCCGGCGATTAAAGCTTCGTACTCAGCTTCGTTGTTGGTACAGGGACCAGTGAGGGCTAAGGAGTAATGCAATATTCTTTTTTCCGGGGTGATGAATACCAGGCCGATCCCTGACTTTACTTTCGGGATATTTGGGGGAATAGCTGGTTGAATTGAAGACGCCCCATCGAAGTAGAGTTCCCAATATCCATCGTCGGTTTCGGTATTTAATATTTCCTCGTCTGGAAAGTCATAACTCAGAGGCGAGTCATCGGGGACAGGATGAGCCGCTAAGAAATCGGCGAGAATCTGCCCTTTTACTGCTTTCTGCGACACATATGTGATGTCGAATTCCTGGAGCAGGACGGCCCATTTAGCCAGTCGTCCTGTCAAAGTAGGCCTCATCATCAGGTATCTTAAAGGGTCTACTCTTGATATGAGACGAACTTCATGTTCCAGGAGATAGTGTCTTAATTTCTTAATGGCAAATACCAATGCCAAACATTATTTTTCAATTGGAGAATAGGAATGCTCTGCCCCTACGAACATCCGGCTAAGATAATACAATGCGGTCTCCTTCCCATCGTCATTATTCTGGGCCAATAGTGCCCCCAGGGATGCCTCCAATGCCGTGGTGTATAGGATGAGTGGTTTTCCGGTGATAGGTGTCCCAAGGACTGGAGGATGTGAAAGATATTCTTTGATATTTTCGAAAGCGCTTTGACACGTGCCGTCCCAAATGAATGGAGTATCTTTCTTTGTTAATTTTGAAAAGGGGTGGATTCGCCCGGATAAGTTGGAAATGAATCTCCTAATATAAGCCAATCGTCCTTGAAAGGATCTAAGCTCTTTAAGATTCTTTGGGGGCGACATGTCTTTGATTGAGCTTATCTTCGCGGGATCAATTTCGATTTCTTTGTGTCTGACCACGAAACCCAGGAATTTTCCAGATGATACTCCAAACGCGCATTTGAACGGGTTCATTTTGAGGTTGTACTTGCGGATGCGAGTGAACACGGTCCTCAAGTCCTGACAGTGCTCTGCTTTAGATCGTGACTTAACCACCAAATCGTCCACGTAGCACTCGACGAGTTTGTGGATTAAATCGTCAAAGATCTTAGTCATTGAGCGTTGGTACGTTGCCCCAGCGTTCTTTAACCCAAACGGCATAACGGTATAGCAAAAGATGCCGATAGGCGTACAAAATGCAGTGTGCTTCTCGTCTTCAGGCGCCATCTTAATTTGATTGTAACCAGATGACCCGTCCATAAATGAGAACATTTCAAAGCTTGACACCGAGTCGATCATTACTTCTGTCACAGGGAGTGGAAAATCGTCCTTGGGACATGCGTTATTCAAGTCTCTGAAGTCCACGCAGATCCGGATTTGCCCATTTTTCTTCTTCACAGGGACGATACTTGCTATCCAGTCTGCGTATTTCTCCTCTCTTATAAAACCCGCCTTGATTAATTTCTTTATTTCAAGGGTGATTTGCTCCTCAAGCTCTATCCTCATTCTTCTCGGTGCCTGCTTTACCGGAATGGCATCAGGACCGATCGATAAATTATGGATGGCGACTTCCGGGCTGAGGCCTGGCATCTCTTTATATGTCCATGCAAAGCAGTCACTAAACTCGTAGAGGAGTGCCTCCAGCTGGTCCTTTTCATGTTGAGAGAGTCGCGCACTTATGTAGGTGGGCCTAACATCCTCTTCCGACCCAAGATTGACCTCAATCAATTCATCGCAGGTGGTCTGCCCCCCATCTTCCAGTTCTTTTGGTGCCCTTTTGAATTCTTCATTTCCTTGTTCTATTACGTGTGCTTCGCCTATTGTCACCATATTGCAAGTATATGGACGAAAAATAAGAGCTTCTTCATTTGGTTCTGTATACCCTAAACCACGGGTATTGGAGATCTTCCCATTTGGTAACGTAATATTTCGTGAACCTGGGTTCCATAACTTTTCAAATTGGCATAACTCACTCTTTAAACGAGGCTTCAAACAACCGTACTTTTTTACGAGATTCTTTAAGCTCGGAGGGTAATAGGCAAATGGGGGGACTTCGATAAGTTGCGTTGACTCCGGGTCGTTCTCTTTATTAGTCCTAACGTGATGAATTTCGTCGGACTGATAGAAGTGTATTAATTTATGAACAAAGAGCCTCCCTCTTGTGCACTCCCTCTTGCTAGGGACAATAAAAGTCTTCATCTCCACGACTTGCGATGCATTCAGGGGAGTGAAGCCCTTAAGATGGCCTTGAGGAACTCTTAAAATTCCTACCTCGTATTCCGTCATGTTTTGTCGTGTCGTCGGTCTTTGCGACCCACCTTCCTTCTCATAAGCTTCAACCACGTCGCATGTAGAGGCTGAGCCGTCACTCGCTTCTGACTCGGAGTCACTTCCGAAATGGGGACATGCGGACAGAGTTGTCTTCCTTAGTTTAGAGATGATCGAGTTCTGTAGTGTTGATTTCACAGGCTGCGTTGTCGATCCAATGAAATAGTGTGCGTCTTCGTATTTAACTTCATGCACTGAGAAGGGCTGGATGTCCCCATCGATACGCTCTTCCCTACCTTCTCTTAGGTATTTCAAGCATTGGTGTAAGGTAGAGGGGACTATGTGATTCTCATGCAGCCAAGGTCTCCCGAGTAACGCCTTGTATGACGTATCAGTGTCGATAACATGGAATTTAACTTCGGTCTTTAAGTCATCGAGCTGCAACGGTAAACATATAGAGCCTAAAGCCTTCTGGCTGTTTTTATTGAATCCTTGGATAACAACTTTTTCGGCCGTTAAATTATGGACACCTAAAGAAAGGCTTTTTAAGGTCCGCAAGGTTACGAGGTTAACTGACGACCCTGGATCAACTAAGATTCTACTTATCTTCATTCCTTCCACGTCCCCAGTCACATACAGCGGTCGATTATGCTGCGACGTTCCCAATAGCATGTCATCGTCGTTGAAAGTAATGGACGATGTAGCATACGTACTCAACGTCTCTTTTATATCAGCCTCCACGAAGAATGCTTGGAATTTTTGAGGGTTTTGCAGGGCGTAAATAAGGACATCCCTCAGTTCTTGTGACATCATCAAAGCGTCATATATGCGGAGGAGGGCGGGGACCTTCCTCAAATGTGACAGTATATTATATTCAGAGGAGGATAGCTTTAGCGGGAGTACTGCATCGTCGCCCACTTCTTGTGTTTCAATTTGCTTTCCTTTGAGTTTTTCCTTTTCTTTGTCTATCGTACGTCCTATTACGACCTTGCCGCTTCTAAGATTCATTTGGCATGATTCGTTTATTTGTTTACTTCTTTCAACGGCAGGTGCTTCCTCATATAAGTAGGCAGGTAAGACCTCATCATCGGAGTCACTTCCCAGGTTAATCGCGTTACAGACACCCATCCTCGCGGTAGTGACGGCTTCAACATTGTCAGTTTTGTTTTCTTTCGGGGGCTCCGAGATCACCGATATCATCCTACAGGATTCCACCTCGTACCCTTCATTTTCCGAGTCATCTTCCAGGAATACTTCCCACACCTCTTTAGTGACGTAGTGGTGAAGTTTTATAGGCTCAGGTATTTCTTGCACATACTCTTCAAGCGAATCGATGTATTTTTTGAGATCGCTCTTTTCTTGCGCTTTAGTTGAAAAGGCTACTTTCTTATTTTTGTTCTTCAATTGAGGGTTCTTTTTCTTTTTCTTTTGACCTTCCCTTGTTGGTGGACGAGGTCTTGGTGATATGTATCGTGGGGACAAGGAGTCTTTCTATACTATGCCTGGTATCTGTTGTAATTTTTGGAGGAGTTGCAACGTCTTTTTTGACACCACGGTATTCCACTCCTGGTCTTCTATAGGCGCCGGATCTATTCTTGTTTGAATAAGATCAACCTCCTCGGTTTGGGTTTCATTCAATACCTGTTTCGATAGCGTTATCTTCCCTGTCTTATATTGTTTCTCTACCCAATCTTTGAAAATATAGCAATCTTCTATTGTGTGCCCCAGTACGCGATGGTAAGGGCAAAAGTTGGGATCGTCAGTCTTATTGCTTTCTTCAGGGCGTTTCGGCTCTGGTAGTTGTAAGCCACTCTTCAGAGCGTCCCTGAAAATCTTCATCATCTTTTCTTTTTTGAAAGAATAGACTTTATTCTTTCTCTCTTCAAGGGTCAATGGCTTGCCCCGGCTATTTTCGCCAAGCGTTGGCGCTTTCTCGATTCGCGGTATGTTTGTATTATGAACCTCCACCCTTTTGCCTCTGCTGACAGCGTTTGTATAGGCGACCTTGGGCTCATTCCTTCTTGGTTCTTCCCTTTTGAATCTCGGGTTCTGCGTATTTATATAGGGCTGATGATTTGTTCGTTCCAGCTTTGCCACTTGGGTGATCAATTCTTGAAATGTAGAAATGTTATTGCCGCAAAGGAAGGGGGCCATCCAGCTGTCGATATTGCGGACCAACAATTCTACGGCTTCGGTTTGCTCTAGCGGCTTTTCGCATTTGATACTCAAATTTCTCCATCTTGTAATGTAATTAAGGACGGTCTCATCCTTTTTCCTCTTTGTATCTGCCAGATCCGCGATCGTAATCTTATCGCTTACCGAAGCAAACTTCATCCTGAAGGTTTCCTCCATGTCAGCCCAAGTTCCGATAACTTCATTCTCCAGAGAGTAATACCACTCAAAGGCGACCCCTGAGAGACTTTGTGGAAACTGTCGGAGCAATAAGGCGTCGTTGCCGCCAGTGTTCCCACAAGTCGCGACGAAATGGGCCAAGTGCTGGTCAGGGTTTCCTATTCCATTAAACATCTTAAAGTGCGGTACGATGTACCCTTTGGGGTAAGGGATATCATCGTATACAGCTGGGTAAGGTCTCCCTCGCCTCCTTCGGGGAGCAATTTTGGTTCCCTCCATTTGCTTCAGCTGGTCCATCACCAGTTTTTGTACTTCCCTCTTAGTCAAGGTGATGGCCTCGTCATTTGACTGAGCTGGTAAAGAAGACGTTGCCGGAGCGTTATTTTGTTCCCGCGATGATTGTTCTTGGCGTAACATCATCTCTTGCGTCTTTGCAAGAGCACTAGTCACCTCCTCAAACTTTGCCATGAGGATGCTCATATCGTTATCCCTCTTCTTGAGTTGTCTCTTGAGGTCGGCGATAGCTTCATCTCTATGATCATGATTAGTAGTCATGACAGGTTCTTCCTCTTCCTCTTCGAAAATTTCTTGGTGTAAAGGGGTCGCTCCTGGTTCATATCGTTGAACAGGCTCCTGGATTACAATAGAGGCCAACTTTTTACCCTTGGCTTTCTTTGCCATGGTCCGAAGGGTATCCTCCTCAGAATTAGAGTCGGCCTCCCGTGCGTGTTCCACCATCCGTACCGTATGGATTATATAACCCTTCATCTCCTTATGGCTAGTCTTGAAACACCTTTCCTTTCTTTTCATATTCTTTTGAGCCTTTTTGTAGGTCTCATAAACCCTTTGAGATGTCGTCTTTTGAGCAGTGATATTCTTAGGTTTTGGGTGGGGCCTGTTCTGTACGTGGGTTTGCAGCCGCAGCCCCTCTATCAGGTTAGAGTTTCTCATAACTGACAGAAGTGGTGCAAATTTATTTGTTATGGCAGTTTCTGTTTTAGCAGTAGAGTGGTTACGCTTTACAGGGGTTAGGTGACCTTGTCTGGAAAGCCTAGCCTTCTTCTTCCTTAAGGCTTGTCGTTCCCGCTTTTTTGTCTTTTCAGGGCTTGAGAACATAGCTTGGTGAATCTTGCCCCCGTTAACAGTGAAGGATGATTCTTTTTCTTCTTTATCGAAGATATCGTTATCAGCAACCACCAGCAGTTCTTCTCTTTTCGTGGCAGTCCTCTTTTCCTTCAGGGACGTCTTAATCTTGACGACTGGAGTGATATTCCCCTCACCCTTGATGTTCTCGGAGTCTGTGAAGGGTAGATAAATGAACTCAACGTCCTCTTTCGAAATAGAGCCAAATTGAACTCCATGCATGATGATTGATACATCCTCAACAAAGATGTTCAGCTTCTTCGCCATTGCTGCGTAGAACAAGAGAAGTGTAAGGATAAGGGCGTGAGATTTCGTGTTGCGTAATATAGATCTCGAAGATGAAAGGAGAAGCCGGTCCCACCGGGCGTGCCAGAATTTGTGGGGTCAAAATTGTTACGTTAGAAATGTAATATGACCATTTCAAATTCACCTTAAATTAATAAGGTTTTTTTTTATGGGTTCTGGCTTCCAATGAGCGCGAGCGCTCATTGTTAATTACCCCTAGAAATTTAGGGAACCTTTGATTAAGAGATCTATGATACGCGACAAGATAAGAGCGACAGTCAGATGATATCATTCATAAATTCAATTTGACGTGATACATAATTTGACATGATAAAAAAAAAAGAGTTGTCATCAACATGGGAAATTTGTGTTTATCAAACTTTAGCCTTATGACGGTGTGTTGGGTAGTACCCGGCCTAGGCAATACAATGTTATATCGAGGAGCTACGCCCCGATGGTAAACATCGACGTACGCATCTCCCAGACGATATTCCATCGCAATACATTAAGGCGCGTTGGATATTAGACTGGAAAGATCACCCGGCCTTGACGGCGTGTTGGATGACTCAAATCGGAGAAAAATTATCCGGCCTCGCCGGCATATTGGATAATTGGGTATTAGGATTGGGAGATCATCCGGCCTCAACAGCGTATTAGATTGCTCGAATTTGAAGGAGATTACTCGACCTCGCGGTATGTTGAGTAACTTGAATTTAAGAGTTATCCGGCCTTATGGCGTGTTGGATAATTGGATGTGGGAATTTATCCGGCCTTGCGGCGTGTTGGATAAATTGATTTGGGATTTTATCCGGCTCTGCGGCGTGTTGGATAATTTGGTTAAAATTTATCCGGCCTCGTGGCGTGTTGGATAATTTGATTAAAAATTTATCCGGCCTCGTGGCGTGTTGGATAATTTGATTAAAAATTTATCCAGCCTCGTGGCGTGTTGGATGGTTTGATTTGGAAATTTATCCGGTTTTACGACATGCTGGATGATCGGACTTGGAATTTACCCGGCTTCGGTGAACGCGACATTACATTGGGGAGTTACATTCTGACGATAAATGTTAATGTATGCATCTCTGAAACAAAATTTCCCGTAGCACGCCGAGACTTCCAATGTTAATCGACTTCCTCACGGATCTTGTGTTCGATTAAGTCCGACTTGGATTAAGTTGGGTCGTCTAGCTCCATGTTGGTGCGCGATTATTTCTTTTGACTACACTTAGGCTTCATATTTAGAGTGTTGGATTGTTATCGTCTGACTTGGGTCAATACTTAGAATGCTGACTTCACTTTGACCTTTCGAAGTTTGAACTTACTTTTGTGATGCCGAAACAAACGTACCAGTGGTTCGACGTTTTAGCAACTTTTGTTTGTCGTTGTTTTATTTTTACAGGAAAGAGTAAAGTTACTCTTTCTCTCTGCATTTCGACGCCGGCTGAGGGGTGATGTTGAAGAAAGAAAGGGCAGTGTCGCCGCTGCACATCAGGCAGCCTTGTACGCTGGAGGATGTTGCTGAGAACGATCACCCGCTATTCGTCGGCGACGAAGGAGAATGGAGGTGGAGCGATGGGGATTTGATTTTTTTTGGGTATTAACGCTCTTCTAGCGACGACACCTACGGCGGCCGAATCTCTGAAAGGCGGCGGCAAACTGGTTTTGTAGGCGGGTAGCCTGATGCTTTGCCTTCCGTAATCGTCTCCACAGAAGGCAGATGAATGACACCATGGTGGGATCTTCAGGAATTGATTGCTTCTCTACCCCAGCTTCGTTACTTTGAGACTTTTAGTCGAGGAGTAGGGCTGACAGCCTAAAATATGGGCGCATTTCCTTTGTTGCTCTGTCGCTGGGCGAATTTCAGGTGGCTCATTTGGGCGACGGCGACTTCGGTCTACACAGCGCTGTTGGAGCAGAGGCTGAGGCTGACATCTGGGAATGCATGGAGCGGGCAATGGTGACGAAAGAGATGGTGCGGGGTTCATCGCAACCCTGGTTTGGGAACGGCGGCGACCATGCTGTCCGTGGAAGAGATGGCGCTGAGAGTCCGACTTGGGTTGAGTTTACGGATCTCATTCCTTTGCCGACGATGAGTTAGATTTGGAATGGCGGGGCGGATCTGGGTCAGGTCCACCCAAAAAGCCCACTCCCCTTTATCATTTTTAGTATTACTCCCTTTTATGCTTTCCTTTTTTTTTTCAAACGGCTCTTTTGCGTTTTGTTCTTTTTTTGTCGAGAATACTCGCACGGTGGCGTCCGGTGGTCAAAATAGAACCCCGACTGTTCATTGTAATCCGATTCTATACAGGTGATCTCTCCTCCCCTCTCGTATCTTCCCTCCTGCTTCCACGTAATGGTTCCTGAACATCTCACTGCAACATCTTTATTGGAGGTTCTAGGGTAGCCGCAAGCCTCTTGACGGAAACCCCTTCGAGAGGCACTTCATCGCTTAGTGCCATCTCTGTTCCAGACAGAGACCCGGAGAAGAAATCAAAGGGAACTTTACATCAGGTATTTTGCTCCCTTCTTCCTTTCTCTTGTATTACTATTTTCTGGGATTATTCCCCTTTTGCGTGATGATTTTTTTTTTACTCATTCTTGTGCCTCTCTGGCCACTTTCCCCTTCTTCTCCTTCTCCCTCTCTTATTTATTATTTATTTTTTTTTTATGAATCTCTCTACACTCCTTCACCCTCTCCCACGTTTCTGCATTCTTTCATCTTCTCCAGCATTCCTCCATCCCTTACTCGTCTCTGCGTCGCTTTTCGTGTTTGTTTTTTTTGTTTTACTCAGCGTGTACCGTAGAGCGCTCGGCGTGAAATAGAGAGGCAGTGTGTGACTGCTCTTTGTGATGCCAGGTTGCTTAGTGCAACCATGAGGCCTAAAAAGATCGGGCGATCGAGAAAAGAAATGGTGTGTGCTTTTGTGATGCCAGGTTGCTTAGTGCAACCATGAAGCCTAAAAAAAAACCATATCGGACAGAGAAGATCTTTTCTTTTTCTTACCTTCTTCCACTCCCGTGTTCTCCCTTCTTCTCTTGCTCCTTCCGATCCCCCCTTTCCTTTCTCTTGTCCTCCCCTTTTATAAGCTGCTGGTTCCTCCCTCCTCCCTTTTTACTTTTTCATTTTTTTTGTTATATTTTCTATGGACTCATTTTCCTGCTCTTTCCCCCTTTTTAAAAATTTTGTCGGTTTTTTTTGAACACTTCCTGCCCGCAAACCCTTCTTTTGTCTTTTCCTCCATTATTGGCCCCTATATCCTGTGTCTTTAATGGCTATATCTTTCCAAAACAAATTGCTGTGCCCTTTTTGCTTGTGGAGCCAGCATTTGGTTGTACCATTGATAGCTGATTTTTTTTTTTTAGCTGTGTTTTCATAGAAGCCCTTTTCTCAGCAAAATATTTCCAGGGAACACCGTGAAGTTGATATTGCAAAGTTATCCTTCATTAACTTCAACATACTTGAACCCAAACACCGATATATATAGTTTTTTTTAACTAAAGTAGGAATAGCTGGTAAAACCAGGACTTCAATTTTTACAGATGCCAACATTTCTTCAAGTGTCCTAAGAAGGAACCCGCACATCCCTTGACGATGATGCTCATAAGAAATAGCAATAGATGGCATCTCTTTAAGTTCTTCTTTTTTGTAGAAAATTCAAAAAAACATAGCATTACTACGAGCCGCTCAATTGGGTGAAACACCACAGCATTTGCCTCTATGTGCTCAATATAAGAAAAATAGCACTTGATCCCCATATAACTAAGCCAAAATGAGAAATTGTGCAATTAAGAAAGTCTTTTAGCATTTGAACGCATTTCTTCTCTATGTAGCCTTATTCTCATCTGCAGCGGCTTCAAATGCATTTCTTCTATGGCAGGAATGGCATTCACGCCTATTCTCTTCAATGTGCTTCGAAGCCTCTTGTCATCCGTTGTTGTTGTCTTGTGAACAGTCTCCTTCTTCTTGCGCACGGTGCCCTTCCCACCGATTCGTACAGGACCAACCATTTTCATGAGCTTCTCGACATTCATCTTTGCAAGTGATAGAACCGATCGGCCGAAGCTGAACGAGGCAGTGGAGTTCATTGGCGGCGGTACGTGTGTACCTCTCCAAGTATGAGCAGGTAGCTTCCGAGTTCTAAGTTTTCTTTGAAGCGCATTCAATTCTGTTTACTTCTTCTTCTTCTCTTTTTTTCTTGATATTTATCTTTTTAGAGGAGCGTAGGCATAATGCATAGCGTATGTATAGGTCCAGGATGCATCCCTTTGATCTGTTTGTTATTCATGCTTTATAGTCATCATGATTTTATTGTCTATGTTTACATTGCTTACACTGCATCATTTTCCTTTTACCGCTATCTAATGGAATGCCGGTGTTATTGGCTGATTTTAATTGACTTTCAGCGACATTCCTTCTTTTTATTTTTGGGTGAAATAAGTGGCGCAACAGTCCATGAGAGCTTGTAACCGGCGATGACCGGCGAGGGAGGGATGGGGGCACCGGCGACGGTGGTCGTCGGCGTAGAGAGGAGTTTTGTAACGTTTTAGGAAGAATAAAACGAAGCTTTCCCTCTCCCTATTCCTTCCTCTGTTTCGGTGTTTCCCGCGACAACTTCTGGCAGCAGGCGGCTGCCGACGACGAGGTCGGAGGGAGGCGGGCGGCCTTCCCCTGCTCGGCCAACTCCAGGGCACGGCGCCGAGCAGGCGACACAGACGGTGGCTTTGAGCAATGAATGCAGCGGCGTTCGTCCGTGCGAAGACGACGACTATTTCGAACGCGTTGAGGCGTTCGAAACGAGGTGCTGACCGAAGTCAAAATCGGCGGCGTGATTTCAATTTCGAAATCTCGATTTCGTAGCTGACGTAAGGCGTACGTCAGTGCGGGCGAAAATTCAAGGGGCGGTTTCATTTGGAGGGCTGACGTCATCCGACGTCAGCAGGAGCATTATTTTGACTTCGGTCAACATCAGAGAGAGGTATTTCCAAATTAGGGTTCGATTCCGGATTTTCCTAAATTAGGGTTAGGGTTTCTGAGCGACCTTGTAATTTGGGGATAAAAACCAATCAGGGAGTTAGGGTTTTCAATTTTGGGTCGAAAACCCTAGAGAGAGTTGCGTTCCGGTGTTCCGCCGGACGGCCCTAAGACAACGGATAAGCGCTGTTTTTAGGCCGATCCGACCGGGGCGTGACACTGTGTGTGCGATATGCTATCTCCTATCTTGAATAAGGTATAAAACAAGTGTTTGCCCAGCGGATTAACAAATGCAAACTCTTTTAGCAATTCATAAATAATACATTTTTGGATGCCAAGGGTCAATCCATATTTGAGTCTTCAACTTGTCATGAATGTGGCACATACATAATTTTTCGTCAAGCATCTAATTGCCAATATGATCATGAGCAAGAATGAGATATCAACGTAGCCTTAATAAAGTTATCCCCAAGATACCTATCTAACATTCACTTTATTTGCAGAGTGCCCTTTCGGCAACTATATTTCATACATGTCTTATATAATAAGACATGTTTTTAACTCAGTTGGTCAACTTTACTTGAATGAGTTCAGTTCTACTAGCATAAGATATTTGCTTGCTTTTCTAGTTAGAGATTCTTGTAGAAATAGCTTCAACAAATCCAAGTTCTGGATTGAACAAATATAGGGCCATAGTGAATAGATATAGGGCCATTTCATATCCTTGCCTTAGCTCCTTGATACTAGAGAAGAATCCAACGTCCTTTCCATTAAGGGAGATGAAAAATATTGGACTTTAAATAAATACATACATAAATCCAACTAATAAGTGATAGTCGGAAATTAATATGCTTTGAAAATTTAATAAGAAGTCCCAACTATGGTTTTGAAATCCAGTCCGGCGGACCGGTATGGTACCGGTGTACCGACGAAGGAACCGGCGGGAGCAGCGGCATAGAAAGAGGTAGGCAGCGGAAGAGGGTGACGGCGGCAGAAGCTTCATCACCGCAGGAAGCTTCCCGCTGCCTTCTATGCAGCGAGGGTGACGGCGGCAGAAGCTTCATCACCGCAGGAAGCTTCCCGCTGCCTTCTATGCAGCCTTCTTCTGCCGCCCGCTTGCTCCGCTTGCTCCGGGGTTTTCCGGTGCCGGTCCCTCACCAGACCGGTACAAACCAGAGGTACCGGCTAATTTCGGACCGGTACCTCAAACACTGGTCCCAACACATATACACATATGACTTCTATAAATCAATCTTTAGACTCAATCATGGAGGTCCTTTGTCACGAAGGTAGTTATGTGTAAAATTAGTTTGTATTGCCCATATAAATTCTAATAAGAAGTCACAATCCATATGTCTCCATATAGACATATGATTTCTATAAATCAATCTTGAGACTCAATCATGGAGGTCCTTTAGTACAAAGGTAGTTCTGTGTATAGTGTAGAAAATTAGTTTGTATTACCCATATAATTGGTCTGAATTAACCAGAACAAGGGTCAGTACTAGCAAGCGATACATATCTACCACCATACTTACGAGAATTGAAAAAGTTCGTTGCAAAGCCATCCATGGTTGAGGCAAAGACTTGGTGTAGCTGTGTAATGCATTCCACATAAAAAAGCTCTATGGAAGTGGGAGCAGTAGCAATGCAAAAGCAAAGCCCTCACTGTGACAAACCTCAATATCCTAATTTGGAAGTCATCAATCAAAATTCGTTTTCTGGTCGTTCAAATGCATTATTAATTATAGGTATCATTTTGCAGCTTGTGCTTTTGTTCCATTAGTGTTTTTTTTTCATTTAAAAGAATTTTTCTTTGCTAAAATGCTATGATGTTTGTTCTCCTGTCTCTTTATTTACCCAATTTCACTTTCCTTTTTTTTGTCAAGTTCTACCCACTAGATTGAATTATTTTTCCTGTTTATGTAATTGCTCCCTCCATTTTAACTCTACTGATGTTCAGACTGCCAGGCAAAGCCTTCGTGAACAATCAGTATGTATGGTTGAGCGATGCACAGTTTTCAGAGAGCAAGTTCTTTTCACGCTCTCTTCTTGCAAAGGTAAATATATAGATTGATAGCACTTCTCAAAGATGTGATCAATTTAGCTTTTTGGTTATAGTAGTACTTATCAAATTAATATTTGTCATACTCGTTTCATTTTTGATGTGTTATGTGCGGTTTCTTCATTGGTCCCTGCTACATTACATTGTCCAGAGTGCGTCAATACAGGTATGAATTTAGTGGTAGTAGTCTCTTGTCCCTCTACTACACTTGATTAATATATATCTTTATCTGTAGTACACAAACCATATCCCAAAATTTGGTGCATGTCAAAATAATGTAAATGTTCATTGAGTGTTATAATGATCATAAGTTTACTTATTTTCTGAAATAATTTGATTCTTTTCCTCCATGAGTAGCACCATTTTCTTATATGGTCTCTTAAACTCAGAGTATGCTATTGTTTGAAAAATCTTATCTTTGTTTAGGTAAACTATAATTTTCAATTTCTCTGAATTTGACCTTATATTACTTTTTCCTCCTTTTGCAGACAGTGTTGTCTATCCCCATCATGGATGGCGTACTAGAGTTGGGAACAACTGAATTGGTGAGTTTCAATCAATTGTTCTTAGGAGCATTTCAAGTAGTCGTGCAAACTGAAAATCTAACCTAAATTACATAATTGTAAGATTTTGGAGGATCCTGCTTTGGCCATGCAAATCACAAGTTTCTTCTGGGACTTACCTGTTCAAATTTGCTTCGAGGAATCTATTTTGAATCCTGAAATGGCTGAAGATGATCAAGTACATGTGTTCCCTAAGCTTGGTAATGAGATAAATAGTTCTATGGCCTTGGAGGATCAAATTCTGATACCAGAAAGCCCAATCCCACTGGAAAATGTTCTTGCGCATTCTCCATTTACACTTCATCCTTATTCTGCTACTGAACAAACAGAAGCAGTCCACGACAAGGCTGAGAAATATCTTGCCAACATCTGCAAAGAACTAAACATAGGTTCTCCACTTGACTCTTCAAATGGCTGCTTCTCATCTCAACAACTTGGAGATTTGTTTGACACGGATGGGCTAAGTTGCATGCCTCAGCCTCAAAACAAGCAATTCATAGATGATGAAGTCAGAAATGTCTTGAATGAACCTTTGAACTCAAATGAGTACGTATTTGTGCCATTTAGTAATGCACAAAGGGTTGTCTCTTCCACATGCGGTGAGAGAATAAGAAATCAAATGCTTGATTCTCTTCAAGATGGAAGCCAAAGCAACATAATTTCGCTAGAAATGGGTGGTGCTGTCTCGCACTATGCAAATAGTGTGGCTGCAGTTTTATGCAAATTGAAAGATGTAAAACCTGTCTCTTCATGCTTTCACAAGGTTTCTCATACGTCAAATTTTATTGACTGGAGAAGAGGTTTGAGCATTTCAACACCATTGACGGGCACAAATCAAAAACTCTTGAAGAAGATTTTAATTAAGAGAAAATGGTTTCATAATGGTTGCATGACAAAGCCTCAAGAGAGAAATGGGCTACAGGAGAAAGCCTGGAAACATGGTGGTGCATGCCATGTTGAGAGAAGAAGAAGAGAGAAGCTGAATGAGAAATTTATGATTCTCCAATCACTGATTCCTTCCATTTGTAAGGTAAATCATATTCGCCGACTCAAATCATCTTATCCACTTCTTGTGATTTCGTTAATTCTGACAATTCCTACCTTATAGCCATGGTAAAGCAATCCAATAGAAGAAGTGCATGTTTGAGATGGAGGATGGAAATCAGATCGCAGATAAAATAATTTTTTTTGGATTAACAGTTGCATCCTGACTGTTCCAAGATCATAGTTAGGATTAGGGAGATTGAATAGGTGTTGGAGTGAAGAGTTGAGTCAACACAGACCTGAGTAATAGAAACCAACCAACAGATAAGAATTAGAAGAGATGCACAAAGTCAAAGAAAACCTGTAACAGAAGACAAGTGTATTAAACAACATAAGAACAACGTATATTCTCGACCAAAATCATCCATTGTTGAAAATTAATCAGTAGTATGTGATTTGTTTTGCTTCTTCATCAGGTTGACAAGGCATCCATGCTTGGCGATACGATTGAGTATATGAAAGACCTTGAGAGAAGAGTGGAAGAACTAGAATCCTGCTGCAAGTCATGTGAACTTGATAACAAGAATTCAACAAAACATCCAGACGTTGCAGAGAGGACGTCTGATAACTACGGCAACAAACAGATTGTGAACGGAGATAAACCTTTGTTATACAAGAGGAAAGCAAGCGATATCACTGAAGCAGAAACCGAAGCCGAACACCACTGGGTCTTACCCAAGGAGACTCCGATCGTCGACGTCTCCATTACCATGAAGGAAGAAGAGGTATCTGTGGAGATGCACTGCCCATGGAGAGAGTGCTTGCTGCTTGAAATTGTTGAATCAATAAACAACTTACATTTGGAGCCCCTCTCAATGAAATCTTCAATTGTTGATGGCATGCTTTCATTGACAATTAAATCCAAGGTTTGAATCCCTATCCACTAATTCCAGAGTTTGATTTTAATCTGCTGTCTTTACTAGCATTACTGATTTGCTATGCCGCAAGTGCAGTTTAGGAGCACCCCTGTGGCCTCACCAGTAATGATAAAGAGATCGCTGCAAAGAGTGATAGGTAAATGTATCTGAAGGTTTCTTGGAACTCAGAGTTGATCGTCCTGCCATTCTGCTGAGCACTAGAATACACAAACAATGTAATTATTTGCAGACTCTCCAAATCTTTAATTGGTAGCAACTCTCTCCACTTGCTGTCAACTAATGCTCACACCACTTAAACTAGCAGATCCATTTTTCTCTTCATTTATGATTTACATTATGTTGTAATGTTTGTATAGTTCATATTAAGAACTCAAATTATGTTATGTGCCTAATGTTGCAAGAAAAGAACTTGCTCTATGAGAATGCGGTATCGTAAATCCAGGATATTTGATCCTCCTACTATCTGCAAATCCATCTAATTGAACGCAAGCAATTACTGGAAAATTTAGCAAGTTTACAGAACAAGCTGCTGAGTACTAAAATATTGTCATATTAGTATTCAACTTGTTTGCTACTTCCTGACATCAATCAAAAGTATTTGTTTTACGAGTTGAAGTATAAAAAAATATTAATGTTCAAGAGATAAAATGACAAGTAAAAAAGAAATAATGAGCCAAATTTAGTCAACATTCTTATTAACTGAGGGTTAAGAAATAAACTAAGGGCTGTTTGGCTTCACTTCCGCATAGATTTCAAAGCGTAATAATAAACTAAAAAAGCAGAAGTTGTTAGAAGTTAGAAATTTTGGCTTTGCAACTTTTGCCTTGAAAGTTGTGTAGAAGTAGGGCCAAATGGTCCCTAAAATAACTATATAATTTTTGGAGCTAGATTTAAAAAAAAAAAGAGAGAGTTTAGTGTGAGACTATGATGTCATGGTGAGATTAGTTGACACAAAGTGTTAAAATCTCACCAAATTCAAAATAAATTGGATATTAAAGATTTGTTGAGCAAAGAATGAAAAAGTTTGAGATGCACACCTAGAATCAGCTCAATTTGGGGATTAATAGTGTATCAAGGAGGAAGAACTTTTGCAAGCTTAGGCAATATCATATTAGTACATTCGTTGAGCAATATAAACATTGATTCAAAATCTAATTGTTTGATCAATTATTTGGCGCTTACTTTTGCCTTGTGAGGCCCTGTTTTCTTAGAAGAAAAAAAAAAACACATTGAATCTAGTAATTTTTCTTTTCTTTTCCTATGATTCTTTAAAAAAAAGAAATAAAAACATAAATGTTTGAGAGGAGAGAGCTGACTATTTGAGTAAATAATTATATCATTTTAGGTGAGATAAAATATGATATTATTTTTATGAAATTACCAAATTTGGGCCGAAACCCAGTAGGCTTTGTAAGGCCGCTATTCATTACAGGATCCGAATCGTGTTACGAAACGGGTCGGGTGCGCGTTGCAGGCGATCGATACCCTAGTTAAACCCTGCGGCCTGCGCTTGGCCGCGCTAGAGTGAGATGGCGAGCAAGAGGCAGAAGGAGGCAAGGAAGCGGTTCAAGGACGCGAATCCCCAACCTGAAGGCGCCTCCGCCTCAACTTCGACGCAGCAGGAGCGGAAGAAGTCGTTGAAGAGTAAGAACAGAGAAAACAAGGGAAAGGGAGGCGTGAGGAAGAAGAGCGGGGGCTCGGCTCTGAGGAAGCACCCTCTCAGGGTTCCCGGAATGCGGCCCGGCGAGAGTTGCTTCATTTGCAAGTCGACCGACCACATAGCCAAGCTCTGCCCTGAGAAAGCCCTCTGGGAGCGGAAAAAGGTCACATCTATGCTTCAATGCGTCGTCTTCCTTTTTGTTTTATTTCGCTTTGTAAATGTTGCTGAGATAGGGCTTTTCCTGCCGATGAAGTCTTATGGGGTCCTATTTTGGGGATTTAGCGAAAATATGCAATTCATGCGTTTTCATTACTGATATAGTTTATGATTGCTTTTCTTATGTGCTATTTGCCTTGTGTTGCTCTTTTGGAAGTTTAGTTTAAAGTTGACTTGTTGACTTATTTCTCATGCGCACTAAGCATGTCTAAATATTTGTGTTTATGATGAACCCAATTGGATCCTTAAGTTTACTTCTTCTTTCTTATTTATTCACATTGTATTATTTGTTCTTACGTCTTTCAGCTTTTTGTAAACCGGTGTTACAGAAAAACCAAGCTTGTAGTTCTTGAGAACACATTTTGAGTTAGTCTATCTTTGTCCTAGTAGAAGTATGACAACCATGCTTATTTCATATTGATTTTTAACGAGGAATAAAGTCAATAGAGTTATTGGAAATATGTTTGAGTAATGACTTCGATGTTTCTATAATATCTAATAACTTGCAATTGAGAAGCAATTCCTCCATCACTTTCAATGATGATTTGATGTTTCACTTTCTTGTTTCTAGCTTGTCAAAAATAACAAATACCGTTTGCTCTATCCAGATATGCTTGTTTTGTCGGAAGCATGGGCATAGTCTTAAGAATTGCCCAGAGAAAAATGACACCAATAAGAAGAAACTCTGTTACAATTGTGGAGAAGTTGGACATTCTCTTTCTAAATGCCCTCTACCTCTTGTAGATGGTAAGCACCGATCATTTATTTGTATAGTTCTTCTGCCATAGAATTCAGGGAAAAAAGTAGAGTATTTCATCCATGCATTATCTTCTTATATTGTGCAAATAAATTATATGGAATTCACTTTAGTGGCTGTGTTCAATAAAAAATAGCAAGAAAGACAATGACAATCATTAATTTTGGCTCATGAGAAAACAAATACTTTGGTGTTGTTCACACTGTTTAGGTCTTAAAGGTATAATGCGTATCCCTTGATTGGCCTCATCTATAGTGGTATATATGTTAATTATATCGCAGCTCATAAGATTGTATTTCTTTTTCCCCAGCTCATGACTTGCCCTCATTTTCATTAAGTTCTTTTGCAATTTGTGAGCTTTTACCTTTTATTTTCTTTCCCCTATTTAGTTTGATCTCTTCATTAGTTTTCTATATTAATTCAAGTGAAACTCTTATTCCTTAATGATGTAGTATTTTCATAGAAAATTTGTTACTATTAAATAAACAGTGGAAATCATTTTGACTGTGTTAGTGACTTAATTATTTTTGCCATTAAATCGTCAGGTAACAATATCGCTATGTAACACTAAGCACAAAAAAAACCGTCAATTTTTTCTAGAAAAAATATTGTTTGAACTTTTCCCACTCTATTAATGTTGTAGATGGAGTTGGATTAACAAATAAAGTATCTAGTAGATATATTCCTTGGATCTAGCTCTTTATACACTTCTCTTACTATAATGCAAAACTATTTGTGCAACCTTTCCCTAAATTAACACTTGATTTGGTTGGAGGATTTTAGATTTTCTTTGAGTAGGTTCACAGCACATTGATGTTATCGTGAAATTGATAGTAATTTTGTTTTGGATAAAAGATTGACAATGTTTTCTTCTAATCACCATTTTCTTCGGCAACCATCCCAATACCCTTTGATTGCAAGTACTTTGAATTGTTAATTATGTACAATAATTAAACCGTTTTGTCATTATATGTAGTTATTGATCTCATTGTCCTACCCTTTTTCTTTTATCCTTTTTAGATCTTGGCTCGTGTTATGTACATTGCATAGACTTGATAATTCATGAGTAACTCCTTTATCTCTCTTTAAGCAGTAGTATAAGCCTATGATATTTGGCCAAATCGTATTATCTAAAATAATATAAAAAACATTGTCGAACTAGTAACCACCATAATATTCATGACTGAATATGCTGGATCATGTTTGGTTGACGTATGCTTCCAAGCTTTTGGTTGGTGCATTGATCTAGTTGAACATGTACGAAATAACATTGAGATTCAATTTTTATGAATTTTTTCATTTAATCAGCTGTGATATACCGCCCTTGGATCTCCTTCTGTTCATTCTGTTCAAATATGTAAAGCGTTAATGCAGGACTCACCAGAGCTGATTATCTAAATGGTTTTAGTACCCTAATAGAACTTGCACTCTTGATTCAACATTTTTTGTAATTCTTTTTGTGCAGGGGGGACAAAATTCGCAAGCTGCTTTATCTGTAATGAACGTGGGCACTTGAGTAAAAATTGTCCCAAAAGCACTCATGGAGTCTATCCAAAGGTACAATTTACCAGATGTGCAATGTAAACATGCTTCTTTCTAAGCACTGGATGGCACTACATTATGTTGACAATTCATTAATATCATTGTTAATGAAGGGCATAGGACTACATGATAAAACAATTGTGTGATAACATTGGATGTTGTGAAACTTAGATCTTTTTATCAACCACCATCCATAAGGTCAGGACTGGGGTTTTTAAAATTAGTCTGCTTGGTACGAGTATATAGCATAAGGTTGGTACTGACTTGATACCATATATCTGTATACAGACCAGTACCATATGTTTGTACATATTAGTATGACAATGGGCCGGTACAATGCTACAAATTAAAATTTAAAACTTTACTTAGAGTATAATCATTCGAAGGCTTTCTTTGAAGCTACGTGCAACATGCATTTATTATTTAACCATGCTTTTCTGAAACAGTTTTTGTATTCATATGAAATTTCATTATGACTTGTATTATCAGAAACTGTTTATAGTTTAGCTTTTAGTCAAGTGACGATTCTTGATGAGTACTCTATTGCATCAATTTAGAGAAATGAGATTTTGGAGTCAGGGTAATGTTTAGATATTGATTATACCTTTGTAGAGGGATTTTTTTTTTTTTGATATGGTTCTTGTGCAGTCCAACCATTCTAACAATATACTTAGTAATGATGGGTGTAACCCTCTTCTTCTGCAAATCAATTCTACATGTTAGAAGACAAGTAATGCATCTTCAACCTCTTGGTTATATTTTGGTATCCCTTGCTAATGTTCCATGTGATATTGAGAAATTGTTACTATTGTAATATAGTCTTCTTTTTCTTCCTGTATAGTCAATAATTAGTTAATTTCGAGTCACTTTTTGTTAGGGAGGTTCATGTAAGATATGTGGTGAAGTAACCCATTTGGCCAAGTATTGTCCAAGCAAAGGAAAGAAAACACCAACCACATTCACAGGGCAAAAGAAATTATGTAAGTTATGCTTTTGTTTATATATTCTGGTATACACCCTCGTCGTATAGATTATTAAATGGTTTAATGTTCTTTTTGAAATGGAACCATAGTAGCTTATTTCACTAGAACCACTGGAAGGACAACCTTTCATATTATGCTTTGATATTTAGATAAACTCTTTTATTGTCCTATACATTAGGCTTTTTCATACTTTTATGTAATTTAAGGCATGACTACGAATTAGTTAAATTAATCATGTAGCATCATGAGAAGAAATTCAGGGTCCAATTGGCACTCTTTTGTCATCGTTGGATTGTGATCTGTGCTATATATAGCATGGACTAAAGTTGCCTGTGCAATCACATTTAGGCAACCATCCACTAAATATCCGCTAGAATGATAAAACTTTATAATGCCTGGAGCAATCGCAGTCGCTTCATTCTGGAGTAGATATGGTCATTTATATAAATATAATCTAGGAAGATGATGACTTCTTTTGTGTAAATGATGGGTGTTGCAGTTGCAAAACGTTCAGTTAATTTATTTTATGACTTGTGTGCACGTTTACTTAGTTGCCTGACTCTAAATCAGGTCATTTACATTAGATCGTTCTTTCTAGGTTTCAGATAATGCATACCTATTTTTTTTGTTTTGTTATCATTTGTTTCACAATTCAGATTCGTGAGAATATGAGACGAACAAAAGAATGCCTTTTTGTTCATCTATATTAAATGATTAGGAGTTAAAGCAATATACTTCCATTTTCATCGTTAATATTAAAGAACCTGATAATGGTGAATTTAGAATTGTCATTTGCCCTTTCATTAATTGGTTTACTGACTTGCGTCGCTGTTCGTTCATCTAAGTGGACACTCTAGAGGAGCACCAGCAAGGCTTGCGGAAAATTCATTACAGTGGAGATGATCTTGAAGATGATTTCTTGGAAGAAAGCATTTTAGGTAACAAAGACGGCATCTCCAGTACCAACCCGAATTCTGTCAGTGCTATGGACAACATTGCAAAGAACACACGTGTAAAATCAAAGAAGCAGGGGCCCAAAATTGTAAATTTTCTCGAATGACAGTGAAGCTTATCAGTCGCTGATGGATGATCAAAGGAAGCGTCTGATGATAGCGATATCTTAGCATTTGTGCATGTGGAATACGAATTACTTGTGCTCTCTTTTCAGTTCCTGTTATATCCGTATTGATTTAGTGAGAGGAGTTGCAGAATGCCTTGTGGGGCAATAGAAATTGTTTTTAGGCGTTAGCTTGCCACATGTATGTGAAATTATTGTCAATTAAAAGAATTATTCTGAGTGAATATTCTTCCTAATTGAATTCCTTATGTGAAGGGAAAATTTTGTCATAAGATTGTAGGATGACTAGATTCTGCTTCATGACATTTGCCAATAATGTTTGATATCAAAGTCTATTTATTGATCGAGAATAGCTTTAACATAACTTGCGTCATCTTATACATTCTAGCCATTATATCCGTGTTGAATATGCCCTAAGAGTAGTATATACGGCCAAAGATTTTAAAATTACATTTACATTTACATTGTGCCACCTATATTATATATACAGAGAGAGAACAAATAGAAAGAGAAAAAAAATACAAGATATACGGAATACTATAATCTACAATCACATTTCATATACTTTCAAAGTCCACGGTTTCATCTATACAAACACAATGTGGCGTGCCATATAATGTAAGGTAATGAATCATAATGAAAATTATTGATGATATAAAATGCAGGTAAAACATGTCAATAGCACACTATAATGTAGATGATAAACACAATGCATATATCATACATCTAGTATTATGTACGAATTTCTTAAAAAAAAAGGTATTATGTACGAAGCATTGAAATGAATGAATAAAAATATTAACATATACTAAAAACAACCTAAATAGAATACAAGAAGCAAGAGAATCAAATATATATTTTTTAAACAGATAAACAACTGATGAAGGTAAGATTAGATCTCAAAATTTTATTATCAAAAGATACTTATTAGTTGAATTAATTGACATCTTGGAGAGAGGAGAAGGATCAAATGTCATATTGTCCAGAGGTTGTGTAACCAACATGCTAATCGGTTAGCTAGGACAGGTAGTGTATCCCAGCAATCAAAATTGGTCGTTAACACTGACCTGTACAAGCATGCTTTGAAGCAATAAATAATATACCTTTATAAAAAATAAGTTAACATGAATACGATTGACTTATCTGATTTTGACTTGGTTAAATTTCTTATCATTTTTTGATTATCAAAATTAATTCTTAATAAATGTACATGTTTATAAAGATTAATTAAATACTGCCTTAGCTGAAATTAAGATAGAGTAAATTGCAATAATTGATAGAGAAAAACTAGGAAAAAAAATGCTAGGGGTCATATATGTATTGTTCATTTCTAACTAAGTGCAAATCTAAAAGATGAATGATCTGACCTTCCCTAAAATTCTTAGGTAGAGACGTGCCCAGCAACTTTTCTCTTTTTAGTTTGTGGATAGGGCTAGGTCAACGCTTGAGCGCCAAAATTGAACATGTTCCATGCAACGTTCTTGGGGCTCCACCAATTGCTCCTCCAAAATCTCCCTTCCATATATATTTAGTCAACCTTAAATGCATCCTCAAGGGCTGCCCTCCTCCCCTCTTCCCCTTGCATCCTCCTCTCCCTTCTTCTCCAGCTTTCTCAATCAATCTCCATTTCCCCGCTCCTAAATCATAATCATGGTAAGATATCTATCTATCTTCCTTTCTTTCTTCCTTTCTGTGTATATTTATCGGTCTTATTTATGGTGTGCAAGTCGAATTCGGCGTCGGGAATGGCAGTGCACGACGACTGCAAGCTCAAGTTCCTGGAACTGAAGGCGAAGAGGAACTTCCGCTTCATCGTGTTCAAGATTGACGAGAACATCCAGCAGGTGGCGGTGGACAAGCTGGGCCAGCCGGGGCAGAGCTACGAAGACTTCACTGCCTCCTTGCCCGCCGACGAGTGCCGCTATGCCGTCTTCGATTTTGACTTCGTCACCGACGAGAACTGCCAGAAGAGCAAGATCTTCTTCATATCTTGGTAAACCAGCAATTACTCTTCGCTCACACATAACCTTCATTACGTAAATATGCATCCGTGGTGCATGGCTCATGCAGGGCGCCTGACACGTCGAAGGTGAGGAGCAAGATGCTGTATGCCAGCTCCAAGGACAGATTCAAGAGGGAGCTCGATGGGATCCAGGTGGAGCTGCAGGCCACTGATCCAAGCGAGATGAGCTTTGACATCATCAAAGCCCGAGCCATATAACTATTTAAGCAGCAGCAGCAGCAGCGGTAGCAGTAGCAGCTAATTCTTCGGCATGCCGCCGCCGCCGCCGCCTTCTTCTTCCTATGAATGACATCTCCAGTGCCGCATGCGTGCCTGCCTGGAACATTTGACTATTTCTTATTTATTTCGTCAACTGATCAGTCACCGATCGTCTTTATTTCGATTAATGTTGTCATCAAAGTAGGCCATAAATTTGTGTTTAGGCCATACAATTGTGTTTCCTTCTATGCAAGATTATGTTGAACAATTTCATTAATTATTTGACATTATTCTTCGATCGGATTATTAATAATACGTGTTCAATTAATCAAACGATTAACGCAAACAAAATTACTATTTATTAGTTTCATAATATAATAATAATTATGGTTGTTTAATAATGCTCTTCGAGATAGCGGAGTCACACTAGATCTCTTCATCCATGAGATTTGATTACACTTAATTTTTAAATTAAATAATAAGAACAAGATTTAAGATCAACAACTAAGATTCTTACCAGTTGAATTAACTAATACTCACATAACCTACTAATGCAATCAAGTCAATATCAACTTATTACACATTCGCACAACAACTAATACAAACTAGTCAATATAAATTTTACATTTAAAATTAATATTTATAAAATATAATATAAAATGTCTATGTAAAATAGTTAAATTAGGTAATTAATATAATTACAAAATAATAATCAAAACGAAAATCTTTTAGTAGAAATTTAAAATTTCATTAAACAAAACAACACCAACCAATAATATTCTCATTCAAAATAATATTCAAAATTACTTTAAAATACTAATGTACACAATTCAAGAGAACATTTTATACTTAACATAAACACCCTTTAAACTTTAAAAAAATATTGAGAATGTTAATGTTGTACTAAAACAATTTTTTAAATAATTATAATGGCCTTTAAAATTTTCAAATATAAATAGTTTAGAAAATCAAACAGTATGTAAATCAGTATGCAGAAAATCGAATAGAGGTTCATATTTTCAAATAAAATCTCAAATAAATATATTCAAATCACATATTAAGCCAATTTTATGTTAATATTAAACTTTAGTGCAATATTTAATTTAATTATATACAATGTTCAGAGAATAAAAATGAAAAATAATTTAAATGATCAAATTGACATATAAATTATAGGATAATGTTAATGGGTACAATGAATGAAAAGAAATCGATATACACAATTACTATATAATGAAAAATTATTAAACAATAAAACTAATTAAATCAATGTGGAGCGTACACGTGTATCTCAATTGTAAATGAAGGGATAATAAGAGCATGTATTAAACAAGTAAATTAAGGATGACAATGAGTCGGGTGAGGCGAGGGCAAGAGCAAAGAGTGTTAAACCTAACTCTGATCCTGACCCCCAAACCCTATACCTGAATCCGCCTACGAACCGGCCAAGTTGAGAAAACTCATCCCAAACTTGATCACACTAGGGAATTAAGTACTCGCGAGAAAACCCAATCCTGTAGTAATGCATGGGCGGAGCACGAGTGACACGTCGGCAACATGGGTTGCACATGGGCGGTGAGATTAGGATTAGAGTTTTGTTATTTTAGTTAAGAGTATAATTATAATTTTTACAGGCAGGCCGGGTTTGGAGTCAGGTTCTGGATGAGTAGTGAAAATCCCACACTTACTCTGACTCAACTTTTTTTAAGTTCGGTTTTACTTGAACCCAATCCAACCTCTAATCAACTCAGATTTTCTCCGTTCAAATCAGGGTCATAAATTTACTCTCACGTGCTCTTGGGTGAAGTCGTCACCGTGTATACATGTGTATATATATATATATATATATATATCATTTATTTATGTTTTTCAACAAAATTAAATTAAGAATTTGCCTTGAATTAGAGAAGCAATCAACTTACAGCTGATTGACCAAGTCTTGTGGATTCAGAAAACTTACGTTCCTCCATTTCTCTCTCCTATCTTTCCTCCCCTACCCTCATATTTTATCCACACATTTCCTTCCTCTGCTGGTTTCTCCCCTACTTAAATCTCCCCTCATCCTTCATCCAAACACACACACTTGCACAGAGAGAAGGAGAAAGAGAAGGGACAGACATAATAATCTCCTCCATCAGATCAACCCTAATTTGATTGTGGCTGACTGGTGTTGGAGATCATTTGTCATTAAAGTTCTCGATCGATCTCGGATTAATTTAATTTGCTAGCTCTTGTTTCTTGTATTTCATCCAAATGGCATTCAGTGGAACCCAGGACAAATGCAAGGCCTGCGAGAAGACTGTGCACTTCGTTGACCTCTTGACTGCAGACGGCGTCATCTACCACAAGGCCTGCTTCAGATGCAGCCATTGCAATGGAACTCTCTCGGTACTTACATGATACAATCTCAGTTCCTTTATCATGATAAGTGAGAGTGATTCAATTGATGATCCATGCGTTGACCACAGTTGCACAGCTATTCTTCCATGGAGGGTGTCCTCTACTGCAAACCTCACTTTGAACAGCTCTTCAAGGAGACGGGCACCTTCACCAGAAAGTTCCCAACAAGTTAAGAATTGGCCAATCTGATTTTGTCTTTTTATTACAAACTAACTCGTATCAGGCTTAATTCTAGTTTCATGATTCTGATCAGGCACAAAATCTGGAGAGAGGAATGATGCAGTAAGAACATCAAAGCCTCATTCATTCTTGCTATGCTCATATCGCTCAGATTCATATGAAATGCCGCTGAACTGCTTTACTGTGATTTTGCAGTCTAGGGCAGCGAGCAGGTTCTCCTCCATGTTCTCTGGAACGCAAGACAAGTGTGCCACCTGCAAGAAAACAGCATACCCCTTGGAGACGGTCAACTCCATTTATCAATCTATCTATTTATAGTTAACGCACCATTTATGACAAGTCTGAGATTGAGCTTGTTGTTCCTATGGCATGCAGTTGACCATGGAAGGCGAATCGTACCACAAGACCTGCTTCAAGTGCTCAGTTGGAGGCTGCACCCTCACGCCCTCATCCTACGCCCGCCTCAATGGCATCCTCTACTGCAGGCACCACTTTGCTCGCCTGTTCATGGAGAAGGGAACCTACAGCCATGTGATCGAGGCCGCCATGGTCAAACAGGCTACTGTGGTAGAGCAGTGATTGAGGAATTGATTAATTGTATACCAAGAACAAATTGCTGGCACAATTCAGGGGGATGCTTCTTCCATTCATCAGCATTTTTTTTTCTCTCTTCCCTCTTCATGCGTCTGGCTTTCATTCTTTGGGTGTGCGGAAAGAGATGGATTGGTTCCTTCAAGCTGACCACAATTTGTAGGTCTTTGCTTGTATTCGTGTGTTACACAAACAAGAAGCCTTTTTCCAGATTTATATAATGGATTCATTGATTATTAAAATTTTAATCTCCGGTCTGTCAAATTTAATCTTACAAGCATCGCGTGATATTCTTCGCCTATGGCACTCGTAGCATCTAAAAAGAGATTTGCTCCACAAGAACAAAGATATCGATGAAAATTAATTTTAGGGTTCTAAGCAGGATCCTCTCCTAAGAATCGCATGCCAGCAAGCACAATGTAATCGAGTATCTTATAATCTCTTTGATTAAAAAACAAAGGACTTAGGGTGTATTTGGTGTAGCTGAATATCTTATGATCATATTAGTTGACATCAAAACCACAAAGATGAAATATAATTCATATAAGACATCAAGTTGAGATTGTTATAATTTGTAGATGATTATGCCTAATAAATATGTCAAATTTATCATCTTGTTTGAGTGTTTGATTTATTTACATAATTTGTAGATGATATAGTGGGTTGAATTGTTACTTATTAATGTAAGATCTCATGTTTACATGGAAACACTAGATTAAATGGAGGTGTCAAATAGATCATGTGAAGCTCGAGCATAGGCCTATCTTAGCCAATCAATATAAGATTTGTGTCTAGCATAAGACAAACAATTGCGTCAATTAGATTCTATATGCCATTAGATAGCCCATGGAACCATGTTACTTGTCAACTAGTTAGTTGAGGGCTTTATATTCCTTCACCTTCACCTATGTGCCTCTAGAGGCTCATGTGCCCAATTTAACCTACATAGATTTGATCTATACTATAATAACATAGCATTTTTAATAAGTTGAAAAAACTTAATTGAAATAAAAACATTATAATTATGTAAATTAAAGTGAAAAAATACATATACCATAATGGAATAGTTTAAAAAATAACTATTTTATTTTATCTTAAACTTTAGCTACAAAGGGTACATATAAAACTATTATAAAAGAATTAAACCTATGTAGTGAGAATATTCCTATACTTTTCTTGCTATTATAAAGTTATAATTCTTCATGTTTACTCAACAATTTAATTAGTTGCACTACCTTTGTGAATCACCTTGTTATTTTGCTCTTGGTACAGTGACTTGGTTTTCTCATTTAATGCTCCATAGTGTTGATCCCATGAATTAAATATCATCATATAGATTCATTTAATCCCTACAAGCAACACAACTAGAGTGCCTTCTAAACTTAGAATTGACATTTTAAAGTGTTCAAGAACTTAGCCTTAATAGCTTGAGAGTGTAAAAAAGATTTTACTAAATTGAGACTTGGCTACTCCAATGCTGGTCTCTGAACTAGGGGCACCAAACAGCCGTTGTTGCCTTGCACTTTAAGCTATCATCTAACCAGTGCACTACTCTTCCCACTAGAGCACAATAGTCTTTTGCTATCTACTTACCCTTTGGAATATACACACGATTGCATTGTGGTCTCTTCCTATCTACTAAATTGAGGTTGCTATCTGCATAATGGATTAAATAAAATTATTAATTATTAATCTTCTAAAAATTAAATTTAATCTTATATATAAATATATATATATATATATATATATATATATATATTAAATTTAATATATTAGTATAGATCGCTAGATATATAATATATATCTAATTAAATTTAATATACTAATATACATTGATTAATATAATATATAATACTTATAAATGAATTACTTTTAAAATAATTATTAATTATAAGATATATATGTTGTAACTATATATATAGTTTAACTTTAATATACATTGCTAATTAATATTATATATATATATATATATATATAAATTTAATTAATTAAAATATATTAATTAATATGTTATAATATATAAAATAATAATCTTTTAAACTTATTTGATAACATTATAAAAATTTAATTATAATTTTATATTAAAATTATATTATTATATTATATTAATATATAATTATATAATTTAAAAAATAAAATTTTTATAACTTAATTATAATATTTAAAATTTAAAATAACACTAACAAAAATAAAAACACAACGGATCTACCAAACTATCTTTATTTTAAAAAATAGTAAATAAATGATAAATACTATAATCATAGCACAGTTATATTAGCGCTGGATCTTATCAATCAGTACATTTTGGGGCTTTACAATGTAGCATTGTACCTGCTACTATCAGCTCAATGGTTATGTATCTGCCGAGTTAAAGCAAAAAATACTTTTAAACAAAGAAAACCTGCTATGAAAGAATAAAACTTACGAAGTCAACATTTGCAGTAATACAAATTGGAAGAGGGCCTTCATGCCGATTTTGACAAAATGAGGAACACGCACTCGAAGACTAAAAATTCTTATCTCATTTGCTCGGCTGAAACAATTTCCTAAAAGCAAGTGCACTGCCTAAACTGTAGGGTGGAATACCATAAATAAGGGTAGCTAGAAATGGCTTGACCGCTGGAGTGAAAACAAGCAATATTTACTTAATGTGTTGCCACCAAGATAAGTTCATTGCTTACTATACAAATATTTACACTGCTACGTGCTGCATGGCTACTTCCAGTAAAGCTTTTGAAGTCTGTATAGGCCGATTAGAAAGTAGCAGCAATAGCCTCTGAAATTAAATTGGAATAAGCTCAATTGAGCAAACAGCCACTCACTAATTGAATTAATGGAAACCACCCACAAGCAATACTAAAAATATGGTTACCTAACATGATAATCATATGCCTCGAGAACAGGATCTGGAGCAACAACAGGCAACTTTTTTATGTACATTATTAGACGTCTAATATTGTCTCGCGTCAATGTTGCCATGTCAATTGCATCTCTGTTGTCCACGTACACCCATAAATCCCAAGAGTTTACTCTCTTGAGGTTCCCACGACAGAAAGGGCATGACTGTGATCTTGAATTCCTGCAAATCATAAAACGCTAGTCAGAAAATGCAGAGAACCTTAGACTGATGATGAGAGCTGTCATGTTTCAGCTATAATGCAACGAGCAAGTTATTGGCCACTAACATGCTAAATCCTATAAATGGGGAACTGAGAGACGAAGAAAGACGACTACAAGCACAGTACAAGAATTACGAGACAAAGCATAGTGCATATCATATCAACATTTGAAAAACTCGTCCTAGGCCTGACCCTGCCCCGATACTGGAACAAGTCGGTACAATGCAATGCGCATCGGAGGTGGAGGCAAACAAGAGCGGCACATAGGCGGACAATAACAGAGCAAAGGCGGAAGCTAGAAGGGGATGAAGCTTCGCTCTCTGCGGATCAAGCTGCTAGTTGTTGGGACAAATCTGGCTCGGACGGATGGATGAAGCTTCTGCCTTGACGAGCAGCACAAACGAACTAAGCTTATGCCTCACCTTGGTACACATGGGTTCTGTACCGGTCCGAGCTTGGACCATGCCATTGGTGCATATTAAAGTTAAAGGAGCACATGTATTCTCCCCATAAAATAGGATCAGAGTCATAAAAAATAGATAAAAGTCCAAGGTATATATATGAATATATTAAAGCAATGCAGTAATACCACAAGCAAAATTTTGTGACAATTTGCTTATAGAAAGTATTATGGAACATTCTTCTCATCAAATATTGTTGTTGATGTAATCTTTTCAGCGTTGTCCCCATACAAAGCAGAGGATCTCAGGTTCCAAATCACATACGCCATTCGATGGGCATTCTCTTACGAGAAACAAAGCTAAGAAAGTAGGCAGGTATGGTGTGATCACAACCGGCCAGACTAGGAGATGGACCTCGGTTTGGCTTAAAATCACAATCAGCAGCTAGAAGCATAACGATGCCATTTAGCATATTTTTATTCATTATTAATTCAATGTGGTCGTCATTAAGAGTGTTTAGTGGTTGTTTACCGTTAAAGTAGTTGAAAGAAATATGTCAGTGGTATTTGTAGCTCATATCAGTGTAAGGTTAAACATTACATGAGGCAGATTACCTATCAATAGAAAAATCTAATCTTCCTCTAATTACCTCTTTCACTTTATATTATCTTTCTCTCTCTCCTTCTCAATTCCCCTCGCTTGGAAAAAAGGGCTTAGAAAAAAGAGAGGGAATGCATGCGATCAATTCCTCACTATCACCAAGCAACGCACACTGCCAAATCTTCCATTCTGCAGAACCCAATAGACTCTGTCAAAGCCTCAAAATAGAAACGTCACTCATGTCTGTATACAAGTCAATCTCCACCATTGTCACAGCTAATCATTCACCGTGCGCTTCACGACATCATCACCTCAAATCCTCTTTTCACAAAGAGGAATGAACAATTCGATCACCATAAATCATAGGAGGGTTTGGTGGAGCCAAATAGGTAAAAGATGTAAATGGTCAATTGTTCAACATATAAAGAAAAGGAAAAATAAATAAAAAAGAATAATTTGGAAATTTCAAAATAATTAAAATTATCAAAGTTCTTTCTTTTTTTCCTAGTGGCTTCAGGTTAGATCAAGGAAGACTATAAATTTTGTGTTATATATTTTTTAGTTGTGAACAGCAAGGAAGCAAATAGTTCCACATTGGAACAAGTGAAATCTATTTCGATGCTTATATTCTTTGTTGTCAGAGAGAAAAGTAAAGGAGCATGAGCATGGATTACAATAATAATATTTAATAGGTCTTCATTGGGCACTTGGGGCTTTCACGGTCATGACAGCGTCATTGCATTTTATTGGGTTTTCATATAATACTTCATGGACAGCTTGCTCGGCATCATGACATGACTTTACACAAAATTCATATAACGGTTCACAGGTTGACCGTGGCCATATTTGCTCTCCCAACGCTTGGTTTTTCTGTTTCCTCTTGGCTCTCACTCTGATTATTGTCTACAGATTTCTTTCTTCATTTTGACAGCAAAAAAGGGCTTGGATAAATCTAGTAAATAATTTTCCTCTTTCTAAATTGTGTATTGATCATACTTTATTGGCGCATAAACTTTATTTAGAATAATATCTGATATCCTTAAAATAAATAATGATTGCTACCTTCCACTATAAATCTGAGGAAGTTCTTAACCCTAAGAATTCTGACAAATTAAAGTTCAACCCTTGAAAATCAATTTACTACTGTTCAAAATGATTCTGATACCACCAAATGTAATATTACTTTGTTAATAACCAATATGGGATGGGTACTTTGCACGACCTTTTCAAATTTATATAAACAAGTTTCATAATTGACAAACTCTTTGCCTTCTAAGCAAACTTATAATTTTGATAGTATCAACTTTCCATAGTTGAATCAAGGATTTAAAAAATAGTCCCAACCTGATATGGGTGTAGAGATGGTACCAATATTGGTATGTGTAGTATTGGTATGTCAGTATCGATACCATCTAGTGTCGGTATATCCGATTTATACCCCGAGACTTTAAGCCTCAAGTTGAACCACTTTAAAATTTTGCAAACTCCTAAAATTCACCTAGCACAATGTTGAGACTATAGAGAGAACCAATATCATCTAGAAGAGAGACACGTAGGTAAAGATAGAAACACTTAGGTTTAATGGCTAAGTAGATCCTAGTGTTTTTTCTTAATTGGTAGTATACATGAAAAATTGATCGGTCCGGATGATATAAGAAGCACCTGTTTTGCCAAGTTGAATCTTGTTGATGTAACTAAAAGATATTGGCATGAACTTCAAATCAATTTAAAATGTTTAACTCAACCACCTATCACATAGTGGCATGAATTGAGGGGCATGAATTGAGGCTTGGGCTTACAGAAAAATATGTTCCAAGATACTTTAAGGACATTCTCCACAGTCAATGGATAAATTTCAAAATAATTGTCCTTACAAAGTATTTATACTTTAGGACTTGCAAATTTGTTGTGAATTCCATGAATGTGGTTTGCCACTTAATAGATTCATTCATAACCTGAGGTTAGATGTTCAAAGAGAAGTCACATTATACTCACCTGAATTTATAGAATAAGCCTATGATAAAGCTATCTAAACTAAAAGATATCTCAACCATCAATGATGATCAGATATGTGAGAACTCTAACTTTACAATAAATCGCACTCCCTCTTTGGAAAAGCATGCTGCTACTACTTATCCTTAATCAGTAATCCAACAAGTCATATTTTAACACCTTTCCAAAAAACACTAAGAGGACCCAAAAACTAGTTCTTAATTGACCAACTCCAGCAGCAAAGAATGTGTTGACTATCACAATCGAGATCATATTATATCTACATGTCCTCAAAGAATGTGTTAACTACCTAGGTTGAGAAACAAAGCGAGCTTTTGGATGATACCACAAAAGCTTAATATAATGTTGTAACTTATTGCTATATGTGATAGTACATGAAAATTCATCAATATTGTTCACACTTCTGTAAAATATGAGGACAACAGTTTCGAGATATTTATCAACGGAGGTAGTTGCATAAATGTGATTTCTACCCAAGCACTTGGTAGAAACAAGGTTATGCCTAAACTGTAGCCTCATCCATATAAAGCTACATGGATTGATCAGACTTCTTTATTCGTGAAAGAGACATGTCTATCGCATGCCAACCTTAGTTGTATGTTCTGCCAGAGGTTATTCATGGGAAGGAGAATTGTATGCTCTGTCAAAGGTTACTCACAAAAAGGAAAATAATTCTTCATGCATAATGATAAAATTATTTGACCCAATTCTACCAAACCGAGAAAGATAAATTGCAAAATCAATCAGAAAATAAAATCTTCTTGGCCATCTAAACAATTTCATCTTCTTAAGCAATCTCAAATAAAAAAAATTGGAGACCCCAAAATTATATTGACTTCGTTTACCCAAATCTTCTGGATTAGAACCTTACACATGTTGTATTCATTATCTGAAAGTAAGATTGAAATGTTAAGCTTGTAAAATGTTTTTAGAAGACCCTCTAGAAAATTCTTAACACACCTTAAGTTTTCATCCATCTTTTAGCCTCAAATAAAAACATTAAACTAAGATTGTAAACCATAGCCTAGAAAACCTCCTTAGGTATAATGTTGGGTAGAATGATAAGAATAAGGACTTACCTCTACCAATGATTGAATTTACTTGAAATAATTTTATCAATAAGTACATTGCAAATGTCTATCTAAAATGTAAGTTATCTACAATTCAACTAAGTTTAGGAAATGAGGAACCAATATCAGAACTGTAGAACCAGGTTGTGTTGTTTATAGAGATAAAAGGTGTCAATCAATTTGTGCCCTAGAAAATCTGCCACTCCCAGCCTCCAATCCATTAATAAACAACTAGATTACAAACGGGTACAAACGGGAACGGATACAAATACACACACAAATGGCCAATGGGTAAAGATACAAGAGAACTTAAAGCATAATACATCCTAATATACACGCTGTACACAATTACTAAGATATTAGTGGCAGGCATGTTGTACAACGTGTACATTAGGATGTATTATGCTTTAAGTTTTCTTGTACCCTTACCCATTTGTGCGTGTTGTACCCGTACCTGTTTGTACCCGTTTATAATCTAGTTGTTTATAAATGGATTGGAGGCTGCTGAGAGAGGCAAATTTTCTAGGGCACAAATCGATTGACAAGAGGATCCTTAGAAAACTATTTGGATCTGAATACTACAGATCATGGTTTCAAGCCTATGATATATCCGCCATAAGGTAACAAATATATCTAATACTAAGAAGCAAGTACGGAGAGAGGCCACCACTAGACTAATAAAAAAAGCAACATCCTTTTGATTCAACATGAAAAGGTCATGCTTTAGATACATCCTTTGAGATCAGATGCTAACAAGGGTAGATTACTTTTCATCAACAGCCATTAGGTACAACCCATGTCAAATAAGAGAGTGTGCACCTAGAGATGACACTTCTACTTCCCCCAACAAATACTATCTGCAGCGAAGAAAATTAATTTATCCATATCAATTGATTACAAATAGATATTTCTCTATGCTCCTAGCGTGGCCAAGTTACATCACGTGCAGCAATTCTCATATCACACGGCTCACATCTAAAGTTTAGATGCAAGCATACAGCGGAAAGTAAGAGATATCACATAGGCATAGTTACATTTTTATAGAATTGATTGATCTTTTTGTCTAGAACATTTAGGGTATTCTCAATTTTAGTCTATTCTTTGTACCAAAACATGCATGAACATTCTATTCTGTATCAAAAATATCCAAGATTGTCTCTTTGCATCAGAAACAATGTTTGTCCCATTATTTGCACCACCACCTACCAATATAACAGGACCACATCAAGAATTTGACCATGCCAGGTCAGCTATTGTAGTGCAATATGCCAATATCAGAGGTCGGCAAGGACCTCATACCACTTGCACTTGACACGTTAACAATTGAAGGATGCAATGAATGATATTTGTTGGCTAGAATTGAACCAAACAGAAAGTTCATAAATATTGTTTACGCATGTCAAACATGGTCAAAATTGAAAAGCTAAATTTTTAGATAAAAAGATAATAAACTCCATTTTTGTATGCTAGAATGAGTTGCCAACCAATATTTGCTACAAAATAATTTTTATCAAAAGTGAGCCACAAAAAATAATGAGCAAAAGTTGAACCATGAGTAAATATTATGTCAAAAGAGAAATAGTCGTACCAATCTCTATAGCATTTCATGCACATAGCATGGCTGCAATTGGGTAGTACAATTTTGCTGTTCATCTCCATGCAAATCCCGCATTCCTCTTCTCTTTCAGCATCTATTTCAGATAACTGCTTCCATTCAACCTCATCTCTTCTTCTATATCTCTCCACGCACACGACCTTTTGCTTTTTGTCTTCCATGTCGGTTATACCTTTTTGTAATTGGAGCAAGGTGGGGAAGATCACAGCTGTAAATATGAAATAAAAAATAAAAAAAATAAGATAACAGTAGAAAAAAAATATATCAAACTTCAGTTCAATAAACTTACCATAGAACTCTCTAATAGTAGCTTTTCTTTCATGAGTTGACATGGTTGTTGATCCATCAGCATGAACCTACACAGTCCACATCTTTTAATAAATAAATGAACTTGACACAGTTGATAAATAACATGGAAAAGGTGAGAGTAATGCAAACAGTTCTAGCAATCATGAAATGCTATTACAGACCTTATATATCATAATTCTAATGAGCCCAACAGCCCCAGCAAGGCTACAGTCTGTCCATTGGACAAGAAAAAGAAACAAATGTGCAGCAGGACTGTATGACATTCGCATCTGAAGGCAAGCGCCATCGTAGTCCGTAGGGAAATCTGATGCCCTGCACAGCAACATAAAGGATTAGAAAAAAAATTAAACAATGTCAACCACAATAAATCATTTATTCTTGTAGTACTGCATCTTCATTCTGCACTAAATTAAACTAATCGCATTCCAATACCAAACAAGGACGAACACACAAAACGTCGGCACAAACAGTCAAAAAATACCAGTCGCTCATATCTTCAGTAAGTTTAAGATTACGACCATATTACAACTTGTTTCTTATAATAATATAATATTTTTCAAAACAATAATTGAAAAAGGTACCCCTCACCGACCCGAACAACAAACACAACAAACACAACAAAATGAAAAGACCATTTAAGCTCCGAGTTCCCTTTTGACGAGAATTGCAAGATCCAAAAGTCAATCTCGTGATTATGTAAAAAATGTATAGATGAAATATACCTTCGAAGAGTTAATCACAAAAGACAAAAGACAATAGATCCTAAACCCTGTGTGTTGTTCAACCATCAATAATTACACAAGTTAAAAAAAGAAAACTAAATGCAGCTAATCAAAAACAGCATTTTCTCCTCCATCTCCAGACCAACGCCAGAAAAAAAAGAAAAACAAAAAACACTACGACTCCAGTAATTCTAAAACACTACACACTATCAAACCTACAAAACAAAAGAACAATTGCAAGAAAATGATGAAAGAAAACGAACAGCGAGAGCACCACATACAACGTGTTTGCGTGCTGGATGTCGGCTTCAAGCGCCTTCAGCGAGTCCTTAAACGATTTCCGCATTGAACCGCCCGAAAACATCCCACTCGTCCCCAATCATCAAAAGGAACGGAATCCGGATAAACTGCCTCTCCAAAATCCCGAAACCAAAACCTCTTCCTCCACAATGTCACCCCCAATCTCCTCCCTCCCGAAACCCCAGCACAAAGATTCGTCTCTTGTGGCACTCAGCTTCTCTCGCTTGCTTTGAGCTCTTCTTTCGGCAGGGTTGCGTGGAGAAGCGAGAAAAGACGAGAACGACCGTTAAAAATAGAAACGGAAGATAGACGAGAGGCACGTGGACGGCCTAGGGCCACTGATATTGCATCACGATTCGGAACGAGAAGATCACCTCGGTCGCCGGAAGCGCGCAGGCGGTACGCGCGTGTTAAAACGTCTGTTCTGGTGGCCCCAGGAGCGTACCGGTGGGTAATGGCCAGTGGGGCCCTCTCGGTTTAACGGGTGTGTAAGGAGTAGGGTTCCTATCCGCTGGGATATTTAATATTTTGGCTTACGAGTGGTTTCTTTTAGTTAGTACTTAGTCCTAAAAAAAAATTAAAAATAAAAAAATAAAAAAATTTTAAAAAATAGTACTTAGTCCTGCCGTAGTAAAACGATAGCCGACCACACCCACCTTCGTTCTCAATTTGCCGGTTCTACGGGTCGAAGGGACCCAAATCTAGCCACCGTACCTGCCAGTACCGGACTAGGTAAATATCTTGTGGCTAGAAGAGGGTTCATCTGAAGCGTGACAAAAAAGAAGAGACAGGATAAGATGTGGCCTTAGGCCAGTGATGGCGACCGGCGTCGGGCCCCTTTTAGGGTGGGTCGGTGGCGATTTTGAACCGGTTCGAATTGTAATACATATTTTAGTTAATACAAAATGTTTTCAATATTTATTTGAAACAAAAAATAATTTATAAAATTAGATGCATATTCAGGTTGTCTGAAATTGTCTGCTAGTAATATTTTTTTTGTTTGGATTGGGAGTGTCAATTTGAATAATAAATTTTTTTTAAAGGCTAATAATTTTTTTTATTAGTGTGGGTATTTTAAATATCAAAATAAGCAAACATTTGTCACTAAATGAGATATGAGATATGCATTTATATTAAAGCAAATAAATCGTTAGATGATAGTATAATAAACGCCACACTACCTCACAGCACAAAAGCGAACACACTAGCCCCAAATATACTCTTGGTGCCAAGCATTACAAATAATTTTTAAATAATTAATGTTGCATAGAAATTTATATTATGATACGGAAATTAATAAATAGGAAAAAAATTTAGAGTCATGCTGCTGCATAATTTCATATATAAGCCAGTTTTGGCGCTATGGGAACTTATCACTTTTGCTAGTTTGATCAGAGCTGATTAGATAAACTCAAGACTGTTTGAATAAACAGCTTAACTAAGTAGTTAAAATTATTGTACTATTCTATTAAGCAAAATTTTATATATGCATTCAAAATTAAGCAATCTATAATATAAATAAAATATTTAAAAAAATCCATATAAAATTATTAGATATAATAAAAAATATTTTTAATACATATAAAATATAATTTGCTATATAATATCATTATATACTTTTTAACTAATTAATAGTGCATAATCCTTTTATATTTTATTAGTTTTTATATATGTATATGAAATAATTTTTTTTACCTTTAAGTAGTTCTCATTTATTTTGATGTTTTTTTTTATCTTTATGAGTTCGAAGGTTGCGAACATTATTCTCCATTCATTTGGTAATAGAGATTATGGGCTGAAATAAATAATTTGACCATTTTAAATTAAATTATAGATGGGATGCTCCAATTCTACAAGGCGGGCACTGGTGAGAAGGATGCATTGGAGAGTCGCGCTGAGAAAGGCGTCCATCATGGCGGCATCTCCCAGTGTTTTCAGCGATGCGTGCGATACTTGAGAGCTTGGAATTAGAAGGAGCTGTAGCTGGAGATCGCTGGCGTGGAGATCAATGGTAGGAATTGGAAGGAGCATCGGTGGTGTGGACATCGCTGGAAGAAACTGGAAGGAGCGTTGGTGGCGTGGAGATAGCTAGAGATGGAGCGTCGGTCGATGGAAGATCGCTGGAGCTGGAGCGTGGGTCTGGTCGGGGCCCAGGAGGTGGCGGTGGATCTGGTCACTGGCATGGAGATCGCTGGCCCAGATCTGGTCGGGGATGGAGCATAGGTGGATCTAGTCGCTGGCGATACGGAAGAAGCTGTAGATGAAGCTGGAGCTGGAGCTTCGGCGGCGCGTGGATCATCGAGGCAGAAGGAGCTTCGGCCAAAGGCACGTGGATCATTGAGGAGGACGGAGCTTTGGCGGAAGAGGCACGTGGATCGTCAAGGAGGCAGCTTCGGCGAAAGAAGCGTGTGGATCATCGAGGAGGCAGAGCTTCCGCGAAAGAGGTTGGTGCTTCAGCAGGTGGAAGAAGCTAACTTCATTCAGCTGATCAGCTACAGTGAAAATTCTCGGGTGCAGCCCAAGAAACTGTGGGCCAAACAACATAAATTTTCAAAAATAGTGGGCTGCCTGCAGCTGCTGCCCACAGCTCCAAACGCACCCATATTCATTTGCCTTTATTGTTGATAAAATACCGAGCAAGATTAGACCGCGATTTCATGCAAGATCAGCACTCATAAAGAGGGCTGGGTTGCAGACCAATATTAGGTAGCAGGCCCACGCCCCAGCCCAGATTTCTGGGTCCAAAGCACTCATTTAATTATCTAATCATTTATAAAAGAACAATAATGAAATTTAATAATGTCAAATAATGGAATAAATTAACAAGATACATCTAAAATAGCAATAATCAAGTCTCTAATAAAAGCAGCATGATCTCCATGTATTTTTGATTTTTTTTTAATTTATTTTGAATACATAAATAATATACTGTTTTTATTGATTCAAACATGTAAAGAGTTGGGAAGGGGAACCTACCTCAAGACTCCATCAAAACTTCTATTTTTGCTCGTTACAAAATCTTTCCTTTTTCTTCTTCAAACTAGTGTTATAAACATGCTTTTGTATACATTATCGATTTGATTCACTTGGGCACTATAATATCATATTTATACGTAATTGATACTAATTCTTGTTATGGGCCTTATAGTATACACCATGTAGCAATTGAGTCAAGTGATATGATAGAATTTTGACATCATTAATATTATAATAGAAACAAGCATTAAGAAATATCATATTATCATTTTTAGATATTATGTAGTTACCCCCTTGGCACATGATATGTATAGATATGGATATGGTATAAAATTTTACATGGAATTTTTCATGATATTATCAATTTATCATAGTCATCTAGAGCTTCTTATGACTCATGTCCAAGATTAGTATTCATCATATACTAAGTGTCAGGCCCGGAATTTCCGGTTCGGCCCAACCAAGCCCAAGCCCACACAGAGACCCAATTCGGGGTCAAAATCGGGTCAACACCCGATTGAAGGGAAGCAAACCACGCGTTGCAGCGTGCGAACGCGAAGCTCGGACGCGAGCCACGCGAGCTCGCCACCGCGTGCGACGGAAGCGGACGCGAGCGGCGCGGGCGGCGTCGAGCAGAGGAGATGGAGGCGGACGGCGTCGTCTTCTCCGGACGGAGGACGCGGGCTCGCCGAGAAAGGCGGACGACAGCGGCGCTCGGCGCAGCACGCAACGGAGTCGACTCCTCCGCAAGCTTCGGACGCGGAGCGGAGAAGACGGAGGCTTCGCACGAGAACTTCGGCGACATCCGCGAGCTTCGGTCGACGCGAGCGAAGGAAGGCGAATGACTCGCGACATTCTCCAGCGGCTGGGCGAGTTCGGCGGGTTTCTCGGAGCGGACGAAGCAGCCAAAGGGGAGCTCCTTCCCTATAAAACCCAACGAGGTGGACGGAACTCGGTGTGCGCGGAGGCGACACCACGAGGAGGAGCGCGCGACGGAAAGCGGCTCCTTCCCGGCGGGTCAGGGAGGACGCCCCTCCAGGGCGAAAGCCTTTACCAAGCGGTGAACTTGAGAGAGAGCCGGCGACGGTGAGCGTCGAGGCGAGGAGACGGTGAGCGATATGTAACCGGTGATGACCGGCGAGGGAGGGGAAGAGGGCGCCGACGAGGTCGGTTCAGAGATTGTAATCCTTTACCGGAATAAAGCGTCGTTCTTCCACGTATCCCTCTTCCCTGCTTCTGAACTCCGGCAGCGGCGGCTGCCAGGTCGGCGACGAGTGGCCGGAGGCGAGATCGCGAGCGCGGCGGCGCTCGGCAGAAACAACGATGCAGTGGCGTCGTGCGTCGCGGGGAAGAAGATGACTCGCGCTTCGAGGCGGGTCAATGTAGCAGCGGTCAACAGGTTCGGAACGAAATTGATTCGGAAATCGATTTTGGGGCAGACGTCGGCGTGACGTCAGCGAGGCAAATTCACGAGCGCGATTTTGATTTCGCGCGGGCGACGAGGGTGACGTCTGGTGACGTCAGCAACGGCAGCAATTCGGCAGCGACGACGTTAATTTTGACTTTGGTCAAAATTAGAAGTTAAGGTATTTTGATTTCCTGAATTGGGAATTAGGGTTAGGGTTTTCCAAGCCTTTCCTTGAGAGAATTGTAATTTGGGGGATAAAAGTGAGCGGGAACTAGGGTTTTGAATTTGGGGACGAAATTCGGTCCGGAAACCCTAGCGCGATCACGTTCCGGTGTTCCGCCGGACGGCTCTGAGACAACGGATAAGCGCTGTTTTCAGGCCGTTCCGACCGGGGCGTGACAACAGGTATCAGAGGTTAAAGTGATCCAGCAGCATGATGGATCAAGGAGATCCGAGATGGAGCAGACACAGGTGCTCAGTGGGAGCAATTCCAGCGCGTTACGACGTAGACTGGGGCACGAGGGGTTGGACAATACGTTATGGTGTGAACCCAGTCGTGCCAAGTCAGGCGGAGTGCTGAAGATTCAGTGCGCTAGTACGTGAACTCAGTTCTTGCAGGTTGAGCGGAGCATCTATATGGATGATGCGTTACGGACGTGACCCTGATAAGTACTGAGTTGGGTGAAGCACTATGACACGTGATGAAGAGAGGCATGCGAGACCTCTTCTTGGAGCGGCGAGCTCCGATGATAACGACAGGAGAACGACAGACGAACATCGAGGACGATGTTCAAATCAGGTGGGGGAGAATTGTCAGGCCCGGAATTTCCGGTTTGGCCCAACCAAGCCCAAGCCCACACAGAGACCCAATTCGGGGTCAAAATCGGGTCAACACCCGATTGAAGGGAAGCAAACCACGCGTTGCAGCGTGCGAACGCGAAGCTCGGACGCGAGCCACGCGAGCTCGCCACCGCATGCGACGGAAGCGGACGCGAGCGGCGCGGGCGGCGTCGAGCAGAGGAGATGGAGGCGGACGGCGTCGTCTTCTCCGGACGGAGGACGCGGGCTCGCCGAGAAAGGCGGACGACAGCGGCGCTCGGCGCAGCACGCAACGGAGTCGACTCCTCCCCAAGCTTCGGACGCGGAGCGGAGAAGACGGAGGCTTCGCACGAGAACTTCGGCGACATCCGCGAGCTTCGGTCGACGCGAGCGAAGGAAGGCGAACGACTCGCGACATTCTCCAGCGGCTGGGCGAGTTCGGCGGGTTTCTCGGAGCGGACGAAGCAGCCAAAGGGGAGCTCCTTCCCTATAAAACCCAACGAGGTGGACGGAGCTCGGTGTGCGCGGAGGCGACACCACGAGGAGGAGCGCGCGACGGAAAGCGGCTCCTTCCCGGCGGGTCGGGGAGGACGCCCCTCCAGGGCGAAAGCCTTTACCAAGCGGTGAGCTTGAGAGAGAGCCGGCGACGGTGAGCGTCGAGGCGAGGAGACGGTGAGCGATATGTAACCGGTGATGACCGGCGAGGGAGGGGAAGAGGGCGCCGACGAGGTCGGTTCAGAGATTGTAATCCTTTACCGGAATAAAGCGTCGTTCTTCCACGTATCCCTCTTCCTTGCTTCTGAACTCCGGCAGCGGCGGCTGCCAGGTCGGCGACGAGTGGCCGGAGGCGAGATCGCGAGCGCGGCGGCGCTCGGCAGAAACAACGACGCGGCGGCATCGTGCGTCGCGGGGAAGAAGACGACCCGCGCTTCGAGGTGGGTCAATGTAGCAGCGCTCAACAGGTTCGGAACGAAATCGATTCGGAAATCGATTTCGGGGCTGACGTCGGCGTGACGTCAGCGAGGCAAATTCACGAGCGCGATTTCGATTTCGCGCGGGCGACGAGGGTGACGTCTGGTGACGTCAGCAACGGCAGCGACGACGTTAATTTTGACTTTGGTCAAAATTAGAAGTTAAGGTATTTTGATTTCCTGAATTGGGAATTAGGGTTAGGGTTTTCCAAGCCTTTCCTTGAGAGAATTGTAATTTGGGGGATAAAAGTGAGCGGGAACTAGGGTTTTGAATTTGGGGACGAAATTCGGTCCGGAAACCCTAGCGCGATCACGTTCCGGTGTTCCGCCGGACGGCTCTGAGACAACGGATAAGCACTGTTTTCAGGCCGTTCCGACCGGGGCGTGACACTAAGGATACTAACAATAGCTAGAACACCTTAACACAACCTAGATGTCCATGATTGCCTAGGACGTTAAGGGATACGACTATTTCTCATTTGGGTCCTTCTATAACCAAGATCCCAATTTACACTTATCTCTAGTCTTCATGGTGAATTTTATATTGTTTAGAAAGTCTACCTAGGAACAAGATTTCAAGTTAAATTCCTTTTTGATTAGTGAAACTAATTATAGGTACTTAAATTGGATCTCTAGTGTATCTCTTTCTATAAATTTAAGAATAGATCCATGATTGAAAAACCAAATTTATTTTCATACTAAATTAATTATATTAATTATGTTCCTAATTATTATAGCAGTGAGGATGAGGATATAGTTGATCATTATACTTCTCAAACTAATGATATGTGAGTGTTGAGTAAGTTACATTTGTTTTCACTAATATGAACCTTGGATTATCTTGCAACTAGTTAGTGATGAGTCTCAAGTACATATGGGCTTTAATTCTTGATATATCATTTATTCTTACAAAGTTTTGATAATGACAAACCAAGAGTTTTACTCCTTCACTATCAAACCTTGGTATGTTTCCTTGTAAGAACGTAAAAAGAGAGGAGAGGGATATCCTATCAGCGGGGAAGAGAAATATAATCCCTTTAGAGGGATCACGTGAGAGTCACGTGCCCAGCTTAGAGTTACGTGTATCACACGCACCCAGACTTTCGGCTCCAGAGGGGTCCCGGCGAGCGGAACGACAATGGAGACGCATGGGGCATGTGCCCGGGTGGGGAGAGGGACGGCTCCGGAGGGGGGCGGTGGACAGCTCCGGAAGGGAGGCAAAGCAAGGCGACGACCACCTTTCAAGTGAGGACCTTACGCCCTCATCTCGGTCCCCGGAAGGTCGAGCTTCTCTGCAGCTTTCAGCCGAGGACCTTGATGCCCTCACCTGGACCTTGTCGCCGGAGGCAAGAGGTGGGCTGGAGGCGGAAGGCAAGGTGGAGGCTGGAGGTGGGCTGGAGGCTGGAAGAGGGAGGCGAGATAAAAGCCAAGCAGCTTACCTAGAAACGGAGGTGATGAGATCAGTAGGAGCGAGCAGGATGGGAGACGAGGCGATGCGACCACCCACTTTCACCTCTGCTGCTGGACGAGGGCGAGCGGGACGGAGGACAAGGGCGACGAGATCAGCAGGAGCGCTCAGCAGGGTTTCGGTTGTATCTTTGTTTGCATCAGAGGGCTATGGCGACAGACGACTGAGGGCGACGGGCGAGTGGCTGAGGGCGACGACGACGAGGATAGGGGGGTTCCGGAGGGGGGCGGCGGACGGCTACGGATGGGAGGGAGTGGGCAGAGCTCGGCTAGAGGGTGACCGGCTGGCAATGGCAAGGAGGGAGAGCGGCCGGCGACTGTGAGGAGGGCAAGCAGCTTGCTTTGCGCGGACGCGAGGAGGAGAGCGGCTGAAGCGTCCGTTCCCTTTTCTTCTCGATTTTGGGGGACAACCAAATAAGGGATGAAATTACTTTTTGGCACCTTCAATTATCCCCACCTCTACTTATTCTTTGATGGAAACAAAGAATAAAGTACTAATTCTATCCATCCCTCCATTCAACGTTACAAGGAAACAATATGTAAGAGTTCTAATTACATTTTTACCTTAGAGGTTATGTTTGTAACTACTCATTACATTCTTTTGACTTCAAATTTTCTAGTTTACTATGGTTTTCTATCACTATTACTTGTTTAAGTTTTCTATTACTTAGATAAACTAAGGACCCAAAACCATTTGTTACACCATGAGAATCTCTATTGTCCCATGTTCAACTAGGTGTCATCCTATACCCTTCAATGACCTCTTACTTGAGTTTGAAGCATTATTTGTTTTTATAATTTATGGATATGTCATACTTGAGTCATGACATGATTACACATAACAGTAATATAAAACTACTTATATAAATGGGTTAATACTATAAACATGAACATTACCCATTTACTAAACGTATGATAAGACAAAACATGGTTATCTTGATAACTTTGTGGTCATATTTGCCTAAACAGAGCCTAAGTCATGTCGGTTATAAAAATGGATCAATCTGTGTAACCTAATACTATTCAAATCTTAGTGGATCATAAATGGATTTGACATATTTGTGATCTAAACACATCTATCTTTAGACCAAACCCGTGACTTCATGTTGTGGAATGCCTTTTAATTGTTACCAATCTTTTCGCTAGGTGGACTAGCATGAAAATGGATTCATAAGAGTGGGGTCATATTTATTGCAATATCACATGAAATATGTTGAATCACACACAACATAACAACTGTATATATTAAAGCCTAACTTGATCTTTCACCCATTTGTCAACTAAATCAAGCCCTACTGTGTGCTAGCACATACTCAAAATAACCCTCAAGATTTAAGCAACCATTTAATATCTTTGCTGAATATGCTATGTTGGACCACGATTGCAAATGTCATACAATGTCGTAGCAAAAACGTGTCATTTATTACAAACATTTTGTAATGACTAATTCATCTCTAATAAAAAAAAAGTTGATAAAATTGAACAACCCATTAAGTGCCTTCAATATCACTTTAAATTATTATGTCCATAATTGCGTCATGCTAAAACTGTTATTGCCAACGAAGGTTAGATGACTTAACATCGGTGAAACACAGTTAAACTTGTTTCACAATTGAACTTTGATGTGGTAAATATTGAATATGAAGGGCTTGTTCAATGAAAACTAAAGAGGAGAGGCTTGCCAGGTTAGATTGCCCCCATATAACTCTGCATGGTGCTGCATCCTGCAAGTTCCTCTGGTTTTAAGCTATTTTAGCTGTTGCTCAGACCTTATGCGCAGTCTTTGCTCTCCAATACTTGGATAGGATGGGCCATGAGTGACTTCTGCTTCCTTTACAGCATTTGTCTGTCCTATAAAGAACACATCTCTTTATCGTCTGCCATATTTCTTTTCCGTCTGATATCGTCTAAATAAATAAATGCAATGAGGTGGTTACCTGAGAACGATCCCAAATTTGCATTGCTGTTTGCTTTAAAACAAGCTGTTACTAGCTTGTACACTGATTTAGCTACTCCAATGAGATCTCAAAACTACTTAGATTTGGATTACCATGTAAACAGGAATAAGTGCAGCCTCTAAACTTACATTGGCAACATGTAGATTCGGATTCACAGGCTCACAGTAACCTAAATAAGAGGGAGGGCAGAACTTACCTGTGACCAAACAGTCTCCGTCAATTAGATGATGCATCAAACGCCATCAAACTGCTTATGAGCAGAAGACAATTGATAGATGAGGCCTGCTTGACATCTCTTTTCCCTAGCAATAGATACAAACCTCTAATATCTTCAGAGAATTATAAGATATAAATTACATAGAACGATCAGATGCAATGAGAAAAGTAGGAACGAAAAGTTATTATCAATAAACATACAATACAAACTTCTCAAAAACAGTGAGCCACGAGTCTCTCTAATCTCAGATCCTACATACAAAACAAGCCACCGTTGCTCTGCTCATCACCAGACAACATGAACTGTAGAGATGACAGATCCGACGAGTAATTATTAATGGAACATCAATAAACAACTTATGCTCTCGAAATTAGGGGGAAGAACACGTACACAGAGCGAGAGAGCATAGGGGCATTAGTTATTTCATCTGTTTACTTTCAGGAGGTGGTTGCAGCTCACGGAAGACCCTCAACACGTCGGCAAATGTCACGATTCCGATGAGGCTGTAGTCCTCTTCGTCGACAACCCACAGGTAGCTCACCCGATTCGAAAGTGCCTGCACCATCACTGCCACCAGCGAGCTCCCAGGGTGGCACACCTCCGGCTCCTTCGATCTCCGCCCTATGGACCAGCTCCTCGACCTCAGCCTCCTCGGCCGCCTCATCACGCTCGACTCCTCGTCGGACGATGAGGAGGAAGCTGAGGCTGACAAGGATGAGTTGGAGATGGAGGATATCTCTTCTTCCATTAGTTCAAGCATTGCCTTTAGGCCCTTCTCCTTCAATCCGGCTCTAATTGCGCAGACAAGGGAATCAGATGGCGAGCCGTAGTAGTCGATAATGCTCATGAGGTCACCAGCCGTGAGGGTGGCGATACCGGCGGCGACGGTGACTGTATCTTCGCAAGCAGAGAGAGCGGATAGAGAGATCTCGCCCAGAAGTCGGTCATCGTCAGTGACGATGGCCACGGCAACTTGGTCCGATAGCGCGCGGCGGAGGAACGGGAGGAGAGAGAGGCCGGGCTCATCGTGGCGGAGGGCGAGGGTGCAGGGGCGGATGAGACCGAGGACGTCGATAGAGAGTGTGGCGGTGTGGGAGAAGAGGGCGATGGAATTGAGGAAGTAACGGACGAAGTCTTCATGTGTCAGCCAGCAAACTTCGGCGGGCCTGGGGATCACAAGGTTCTGCGCTCCGTCAAGGATCAGATCGAGAGCTTCCAATACACTGCAAAAAAAAGAAAGAAAAAAAGTATGACAACTACACCTTACCATTGTTCGTATTTTATCACGAGAGACAAGATCTGGTGTTAAAAATAAAAATAAAATAAAATAAATCCGTTCAAATATTCAAAGTCCAACATCAGAAACATAATCAAATTGTAGCTGCCCTACTAGAAGAAAAAAGATCGATCTAATACGAGATCATTTTCCGAGATCACAGAAAGGGGGTTTTCCTCAACCCCAAAAGAAACCAACGCCGTTGGACCAAATCAACCACCGGAGAGAAGAATATACCCAATCTGTGGCTCGACGCGTCGAATGAGGCCAGTGTCCTTGGAGAGGAGAGCAGAGACAGGCCGAGCGAGGGCTGGGGCTGGCGCGCCGAGGTTTCCGTCGGAGAACAGGTAGCAGATGATGTCGGCGACGCAGAGCTTCCCGGCGACGGCCTTCTTCTCCGGCGTATCTCGATCGGCTTCTAGCACGGCGAGATGGGGCTCTCCACTTCTCTTTAGGGCGAGGAGGGCGTCGCCAACAGAGGCGGCGGCGAGAGGCAGCGTACTCAGCGCTGGCTTCCCGATGCAGAGGTCCGACACCCCATTCGACAGCAAGCTCACTGCCATGCACTGGAAAACTAAACCCTTACTTTGCTTAACCACAAGAGACCGGATAAAGAGAGGAAGAAGGCGGAGGAGGAGGGAGATGATGGCGGAGGCGAGACAGCCAGTTTCCTATAAATGCATTGGATCATATGTCCGGGCGTGGGATGGATAATGGAAACGCCAATAACTCGTTTCACATTTCTGTTAATATTATGTGTTAATTTCACGTTGACATTTCTGTTAAAAAGCTTAATATGCAATATGCTCTATGCCTTATTGAACACGCGCATTTGGGGAAATTAATACACAACGTGTCTAAATACGCATAAAAAAGTCTATGTATAGACTCCGATAGGATTTTATAAAAGATTTTTACCCTCAAGAGTTTTTTAAAAAATGCCAGGCCCAATTTTCATGAAGTGCCACTTGTTAAGAAAGAGTATGGGGCTATGGGGGAGAAAATTTCTACGCGCGTGTGTGCGCTTAATTGAAGAAAAACGGGTGGCTTCATTTTTATATTAAAAAATATTTTTTTTTAATTTTTTTTAGAAATATTCTATTCTTTATAATCTATCTAATGGTATTAAATTTAAGGTATTTTAGATTATATATATGTATGAAATATCCTATATAAAATTGCATATAAGATAAAAAAATATTTTATATATAAATTTGTATAGAGTTTGTATAAGATATTTCATACATGTATATAATCTAAAATATCCTAAATTTAATACCATTGAATAGATTATAAAAAATAGAATATTTTTTAAAAAATATTAAAAAAAATATTTTTTTATATAAAAATAAAGTCATCCGTTTTTCTTAATTAAGCGCACACACGCGCGTAGAAATTTTCTCCGGCTATGGGGCTATGGGCTGTGGTACGGGTAGGGCGTCGGGCTCAGCACATGGCACGCGGGAAGCGACGTCGCAGAGCGAAAGCGATGCGACCGCCCGCGCGCCATGTGGCCGACCACGTGACACAGGACAAGTCAAGAGTTCAAGGTTCAAGGACGTCGATCTTCATCCACCCCAACCAACGAACCCACAGCGTCCTCCGACGGACGACTCGATGACGTGGCATCACACCGTCGCAATTGCTAGGAAGGCTGACAGGGCCACTCCACTCGAAGCGAGTTGGCGAAAAAAAAGGGGAAAAGAAAGTGTAGCGGAAAGTAGAAACAAAAGTGGTAAAAATAAAATCAGACAGAGTCACACAGGGGGGTGTGAATTGTGGTAATCATGCGCGGCCGGCAACGAGTTGCCATTATTTGGCAGTACTCACTACTCTCTGACAAAAAAAAAGTGCTTCTCGTGTCACGGTCGCTTTGCACTTTCAACGCCCTGCCTCACCCTGGAGGTGCCGGATTTGCGATCCGTATCACGTGGAGCGCACATGCCATGGCGTTGTCACATGGGCGCGAGCCGCGAGTTATGCGGGACAGCTGTTTTGAGGACCGTACGTATTTAGAATAATAATTACGAGACCGTGACCGCATAATATATAAATAGTAACGAGTGGGGGACCACATGCCTAATTGCGGCTTATGGGTGTTAATTATTCATTTAATGATGAAGCTGCGATAAGTAACCGGAGGGCGATGAGCCGTGCATGTGCTTATCGCCCGATCACGTGCCGGCCGCGATAAGGGAGGAACGGAGACGTGCACACTTACGGATCGCACTTCGTACGTGCGAAAGGACAAATAGCATGTGTCGCTATTTGTAACGACACGTCGTATCATTGATGCAATCTCATAATTAATAGAGACGCGAATTGCCTTCTTCAATAGCTGGGAAAGAATCACTTGGCTTGGGTCAAATACATATTATTTCATCCTGTTTACTAGTACGGATGGAAAAAACGTGTATAATAAATGGGTCACTTTTTCCTTCATAAATACTGTCCGGTGCAGGAAATAAAAAGTTTGAATAAAATATAATACCTAAAGGAAAAGGAAAAAAAAAAACTCAGGCTTGCAATTAATAGCTTCAAATCAATGTTAAGTGAAACAATTTATCAAGCTGTATAGATTTTTTTTTTCCGTGATGCTACTATTATATCCATTAAACATGAAGTATTCTAAAATTTGTCATTTGTCATTACAAAAGGAAGAGGTAGGTTTCCGTTTTACATACCTCAAATATGTTAAAATAACATATTTTTAAAAATTGAGGTGTTTAATAAACTACTATCTACATTCATGCATCTTTTTTATAATAAAAATATTTTTAAAAATTATCATTTTAATAAAAATTATTAAATTTTAAATTATTTTTTATTATTTAATTTTTTTCTTTTATAAAAAATTAGTAAAAATTATTATTATTAAATTTAATTTTAAATAAAAAATTATTTATTACTATTATTTTAATTTTACTTTTAAATTTTTTTTAAAAAAAATATTATTAAAATAATTATCCAGCATAATAATTTAGCTAAACACATCAACACTTCTTCCATCAGCAAAATTAAAAATTTCAACTACGTAAAACGAAATCATTTTTTATTATTGTATTATAAACACAAGGTACATTATTTGAATTTTAAATGATAAATGATACGAGAAATTTGGAAAATATTTTTCACAATGCAGGAGATTTCTCGTTCTTATGACGTGATACATCACTCTGCATTATATTTTGGCACGAAATATGTAATCAAGAGATGTCACAAAAACTTTTGGAAATCTTTTTCTGCCAGTAGAACCAAATCCTCATCGTCCCATTCATCACGATAGTTCTCCGGCCGGGCAATTCTGTTCTTGGAAGCCGCCGCGTACATCAGATTTCTCCACTCTTCAGTAGGTGGATTTCCACACTCCTTAGCAAGCCAATCAACATATTCAAACTGCCATAGCCAGGTAACAGATTAGCGAGCCGTGAAAATCTTGTAGTAGCTTGCCATTAACATAAAAAGAGTCGACAATCAGTAACAAGAATTATCCTATTCGTTCGAAGCCAGTTACATGTTTCTCCTTCTCCCACCCACCTTCAAATTTCTATCAACAGAAAGACAGTCCGCCGACCAGCTAAAGAAGGGTTTAAGCTTTGAATAGGTTGATAACAACAAATATAACTTTTTTTTCAAAAGGCAACTGGTGGTGATTGTAAAGACATGATCTCAGGATCTTGTTATCACAATTCAGATCTGTTGAGCCTTGGTAAAAGATTTTTCCATAATGGCCATGAACAGTTGCTCCTGGAGTGGCTAAATAGAGCTTAGCTGATCTTATAACTAAGGAGTAAACATGAACAATTAGAATTTGACCAGATTTTTTTACGTGTGGTTCGAGACATACATTTTCACAAAAAAACTGTCCAAGGCTAATTATTGTAGATGTCTCGAACCAATAATTGTGATGGAGAAAGTGCCAATTCAAATGGAATGGATTCAAAATGATGTTACTGTATGGATCGAGATTATAAATCCTCCTATTTTCATCTATTAAACAGTATTTAAGTACTTCAAGTACTTGGAAAGTCTGTTGAAAATTCTCAAGTAACTAACTAGGACCCTCCAATTGTAAAATTGTATAATAATAACTGTATGAATCTTAACAGAATTATGATAGTAGTTATCCCGCATCATTGAATTTCAATCTCACTCTTGATATGAAGGGGAAACAAGATTAGATCGATATTTCTTTATTGTAGCATTTTATAAATATCAGTTTTGCATTGTTTTCCTGTTCTCTGTTTTACATTTTATCTTATTTTATAATTTCACCTGCATGGTGTTTTGTAGACAACAAAACTTGGTGAATGAATAAAGTACCTGATTCTCAAACAAGTTATGGGTGTATCTTTTAGGCCATCCATTACTCTCCATTTCTGAGTACCAGGTTTTGACATCTTCCATCATTCCATCCATACTAGGAAGAAGAATTCGTCCCGATAAAGCACCAGCAACCCACTTGCTTTGCAGTTCAAACAACGGGAAAGGTGCTACCTATTTCACAATAACAGTGCATTAAAACGAAAATCAGCTCAGAAAATGTCACAGGGAAGATAAAGGTCTAACTTATGAGAAGCAAACCTTCCAAGGCAATCCAATAAAAGAAAGGCTTGGAGCTAGTAATGGTGGGAAAACATGCTTATAAAGTGGACCCACACGGTTGTCATCCACAGTGACAAATTCGTCTGTATGAAGAAATGGGAAATGATACTTGTACCTGAAAAGATGAGAAACTTGTGAAAAGTATTATTTAGAGTATCTTTTTCTCACACCTAAATAATGTATAAACACATCATGTAATTGCTTAACGCCTCACATTTTCCTTGAGAGATAACTGTGCACTAGGAAAAATTGTATGATCCGCTCTTCCAACACAAGAACACAAAATTCAACAAAGATTCAATTACATACAGACTTCAAGTATAACAATATTCCAGTTAATACTGATGGAACGTTTTCACATAGGTCGTTCATTGCAAATACAAATTTAGCAGACATGTCAGGAAAGGCTTCAACTAAAAACGAAAATAAGAAAACAGGTAAATGGACAACAACTATCAACATTATCATTTCTCAAACATGAACAGTGACCAAACTATGCATTATGCAAACAGTATCTTAATTCAGGAATTCCTCTAGCAATGTTTTTTCTTGAATAAGAGCAAGCATTATACACTATATCTTGCTTTTACAAGTTGAAAGCCTCTTCTACATAAACTATTAATATTTTTCCAGAATGACCATGAAGTTATTTTGAATCAAAAAATTAATGGCAACATACTTGCAAAATCCATGGTGGAAAGAGACCACATACAGACAGTACAACTGGAAATTTGCATGTCAAAAGATAATTAACAAGAATTACAAGTTATGGAGTTATTATATATATATGTAGGGGTATTCAAAAAAACCGAAAAACCGTGGTTAACCGATCGAACTGAACCAAATAGATCAGTTCGATTCACGGTCGGTTTTTAGCATATAAATTTTTGGTTCGGTTCGGTTCGGTTACAGTTAAGTGAAAAAATTTTCACCGGTTAACCGAACGGACCAAATATATATATACATATATAACCTAAGTTTATAGATTAATTGTTCATCTAGACATGGGTTCGAAACCTATTGATTACAATTTAAAAATTAATTATTTTACATATTTAATTATCAAATAATAATATTTAATATTATATATAGGGTGTATTTTATATATTTAATATTTTACATATTTAATATTATTAGAGAAAGATTTTTCTTAATCGATTAACTAAAAATCGGTGATTAACCGAACCAAAAAACCGGTTAACCGATTAACCAGTTAACCCTTTTTTTTGGTTCGAGAATAGTTTATAATATAGCCGAACTGTTCTAATCAATTCGAGACAGAATTTGGGGTCACGGTTCGGTTAACTGAACCGTGAGCAGCCCTATATATCTATATATATATATATATATCTATATATATATATATATATATATATATATATATATATATATATATACCTTATAAGCCTTCAAGAATTGCACCTTATCAAATATAAATTGTCCTAAGGCCCAACATTGGAGTTGGAATACATACCCTGTACAGTGCATAATAACATCAACATGGAAACAGCTTCCATCTTGAAACAGCACAGTGCCATCCATATAGGTGTTTGCAATCTGTAACAAAGTTTATCACAAATAAGCACTTTACATAATTATAGTTCTCCTCAACGCATTTAATATGTATGTTTCTGATTCATCACTAAGAATAGCACGTACAGTTGAGTGAAGCCACATGTTGTCATGGCCAGGCTGTTTTCTTGGAGGTTCTTCGGGCTCAGATCTACTTGAAACGTGCACTTCTTTAGCATATTTAGCAATATCTCTTGAAATGTCCACAGCACTAAATGAACTCCCAATTATGACCACAACCTGCCCGTGAACAAAAGACACGAGACTGGGAAAGTTACTAGCCTGCTAGTGCTTCATCAAAATAATTACTGATATTTTACAGCGATTAGCACAAAAAATAATTTGTTACATACTTGATCAAGAAATGGCTCAGGAACACGATAATTGTGGCTATGCATTTGCTTCCCAGGCCACGCACCAATGCCTGAAAAGAAGTAAATACACACCTACTATGGAGCAGACTGGCCCAGAAAGAGCAAGATAAGAAAGAAATCTACACATTATCATCCTTAGTTCATCTTCAAGGGAGTGGCACATGCAAATTGTAGAGAAAAAAAAAGTATGGCACATGTTACGATGATTTTGTGATGCAGACTGGTTAGATATTTGCATTCGCCAAGATCACCACATGCCTCTTATTTGTGTCTATATTCACCACAAGCACAAGATAAATTAGAAACAAGTTATGTTTCCATCGAGTTGGGTTGTATTCATAATCTTTTTTAGTTGGAGACCAGGGAGGTCTTACTTTCTCCTTTTGAGAGTAGTGTCTGAAGGCTGCAAGCCTCATTTTTAGAGCTGGATTGAGGTTGTGATGGCATTCAAGATCTATTTTCATTTTCTATCAGGCTACCATATGTCCATATTTTGCGACCAGTAGCAAGTCATCATACATATGATCACCGCCATCAGTAGCAAGCTATCACACATTCTATTTCTGCCAGCTATGTCATGCCACTTATGTGTAATATGTCCGAGACAAGCATGGTTCAACAGTATTATTTTTCTTCTCTTATGGTTCAGTATTAAGTAGTAATTTGGCATCCCCTTGGGCCACCAAGTACCATAGTTGAACATGGTGCATGAAACTTTTGATGAACATTACAACTAATGAAATTTATGGGTATTCTCTTCCCTTTTGTCTCATCAAAACCTTAATTTAGACTGAATGATTCTCTTGGCGGTGATTTTGATACCATCAAATCAGTGTTATGAGATCACCCAGGACACTAGTGGCTATCTCTCTTTCATTTCCTATCATCTTTGCCGCATGAATCACCAATGTCATCACTATCCTCCGCTCTTGCACCCAAAAAAAGAAAAGAAATTATGATTTCTGCTTTCATGTTAATTAAATCTGTGATACCGCTCACGAGGTTTGTGTTCATTGTTTATAAATTATAATATTTTGAACCTTCCGTGCTTACATTTTTCGAAACTGTTTACCAGTTTCAAGTCAGTGGTTCACAAAATTTTCAAATTTATAGGTCATTAGCTCTCACTATTTTACCATCATTGCACAGACATTCTCACTCTTTCGTTGTAATGTTTCTTAACTGGTCTATGTCATAAAATCAGACTAAAAAATTTACATCATTAAGAAGATAGAAATTTTGGATCAAGCATAAGACCTTCACTCAAACTAGATCAACAGAAGAATGTTGTCACAACTTGAAGTGGATATAATCATCGCTAGATAATTAAAGGTAGAGAGATTTCCATGAGATTAATCATGTCTAACTTGATTCCACAAAAAGAAAACCAGATAAGTTTTTATAATAAAAATAATCATGTCTAACTTAATCATTTGTTCACTGATGTCCATGGCGCCTGAGTACATATCTAACCTATAGGTCAAATTGCAAACTGATAAAAATAAGAAGATATATAAGGGATATAATAGGTTGTAACCGATAGATAGGGTAGTCATTTATGACTTTATATAATTTGTAACTCTTAACATTTGTAGTGAATCTTTTCTTTTTCTTGAGTTGATATTAGAACCAAGGAGCAACTCCGAGCAGCACAATTAGTTTGTCCGGTTTAAGTAGAGACATATACATAGACCACATCATTACTAGATCAGGAGTGTGGAGTCGTCAAAGTTGATTACATAGTTACCTTTGACGGAAGGTGCTCGGAGTGGAAGCTACAAAACTGCTGTCGAGTCTTTGATCGAGGAAAGCTCGACGGATGCTGCTAGCCAGCAGAATCGGAGAAGCTACATACAAAGTTTCCATTTGTTGTACACCCAGTTTTGTCTAGTACATATTGATATGTACAGGTCCTAGCTTAGACTAAAACACTGGTTCGGACCAGTTTTGCAAACTTTGATTAGAATTATGATTTTTATATCTTCCCCTACTGATGTTAACTTTCTATCCTTTCACTATTTTCACCCCTTCTTTCCATGTTTTCCTTTTCACTACCCTCTTTTCTTATGCGCAATCCCTCCTCTTCTCTTTCCTCCTTTAGGGCCCTTTTTGTCTTCATGTTGTAGGCTCCAACAGTTTCTTTTCTTGTTTTTTACTTCTCTTTCCCTTTCTAAGGGGTTTCTAGAGTTATGATCTAATCATGTTCTCTAATCCTAATTGCCCACAGTTGATCCTTTATAATTTTCCTTTATTCTCTCAACGGCTTTCTCTCATCATAGATTTTACCTCCACAAACCATGATCTTATCCATCATTGCCTTTGGAACAACAATCAAACTCAATGGCAAAATATATTTATTATGGGCTCAATTTATGCAATATTTCTTGACCGGATGGGAAGGATCATTACCTTGATTGTCTTCCTCCTGCCAAGTGTTGCTCTCTTGGTGCACCTGAACGTTCCTCTATTAGAGGCACATCTAGTAGAATGTAAGTAGGTGTATATAATTAAATATAATTCTGATGGTGCAATGAATATAAAGCTCAGCTAGTTATAAAGAGATTACACACTTAATAGGGTCAAATCTTTTGACACTTTCTCACATGTAGCTCAGTTGAAACCTGAACAAATACTTTTCTTCCTAGACATTAACTTGATTGACAACTTCATCAAACAAAATGCCTTATTTATATAATTCTTTCAGAAGAATTATACAAGCTTGTTTAGCATTGTCGTAAGACAATATGGATAATTTCGTACAATTAAATAGATTAATATAATCTTTCCTCTTATTCTTATGCTCCAACAGAACCTAACATGCTGATCACAGAGAAAAATGCATGATAGAAGATAAATGACTAAGTAGAACATCGGATTAGTATTGATGAGATCCTCCTCAAGCTAGCCTACACAGAAAATTGATGTCGCACCTTGCAACATGAAACGGAAGTCAGAGTGCTGCATTGAAAGTTCAAGAACATTTTCAACAAAAAAAGTTATCACTTACAAATCCTAGTAGGGCTGCCTTAGAGGTTGTGCATCTCTTGGAGGAATTGTAGATTCATACATTATAAACATAATTAATAGACACAAAAGTTGCAATAGAAATAACGAATCCTGAGGCAACCATATCGTAGTTGTTTGCTCTGATAATGACGAATTTTGAGTTGAATTGATGTCTGAAATAATTTTTTGACTTGAGAATTGAACTGTCACCACCCTCCAGATTAGAAGAACAAAAAAATGAACACTCAAAAGGTTTACTTTACAGTTGGAAAGTGATTCATTCAGCTCAGTTCATGACAAGCCAATATGTGGAGCATCAGATCAAGCAAATAGACCATCTAGGCACCACACTATATCATAACAATCAATTTCAACTTCAATACAGTAACGCAATTTGGAGAAGGAAATATAAGAACCAGGAAGTTCAGATACGCAATTCAATTATTCTTTTTGCAACAATTAGTTAATAAACGAGTTAATCTTTGAAGTAATCAAGAGCGTCAAAAAGTGAAGGATGAAAGAATACCCGGAATCTCCGCAATCCGCGGCTCAGTATAGTGGCCATTGCAAACAACAACTCCGTCAAAGAGCTCACACTCGTCCACCGCGTCGCTAGCCCTCCTCGATCTCACTTTCCATCTCCCACCACGTTCACACTCCACCCTCTCGACCTCCGTCCGGAACCGGACCAGCCCGTAGAGATCGAAATCTCTAGCAAAAGCCTCGAGGTAGCTGAGCACTTCGCGGTGGCCAGGGAACCTGCGGGGGTCTCCGCCGGCCGGGGAGCGTCGGGAGGAGAAGGGGAAGTCGAGGAACCCCATACACTCCCGGGAGAGGTTGGTCCGGAGCGAATCATAGAGGCTGGTGTGGACGATCTCGCGGTGGGGGTCCAGGCCCAAGGGGTCTAACTCGGTGGCGGCGGAGTAGACCCAGATGCCACCGACGGCAGGCCCGCGCTCGAAGAGGACAACGCGGTGCCCCTCGCGGCGTAGCTCGCGCGCGGCCACGAGCCCCGCGGCGCCGGCGCCTATCACGGCCACCCGGCGGGCGGAGTGCGGAGGAGCAATCGGCAGGGAGGCGAGCGAGGAGGGAGGGGGAGACATTGGGGGCGAAGCAACGGGTTGATTAGATGAGATGGACGCGGGCGGTTTTTCTCCGCTCACGATTGCGGCCTGCGCTTGCACACCCCACCGCACCCTGCACTGCCCACCTGAGCGTGAACAGAAAACGGTTGCAGCCGAAATGTCAGGGATCGGAGGAGTTTGTGTGTAATTCCACTGTTACCCGATCCTGACACTATCTTTTTTTGTAAAAACTCTGGGGATATGTAGTTTCATGTAAAAACAGGGTTTGGCACATGGGTACCATGTGTTTTGGTCTTTGGGGTTGTTATGCACTTGGGGGACTGTCCCGGGGCATGTACATGTGAGTGGGGGACTGTGTTTTCACAAGTACTCCAGGATGGGGGGCTCAAATGTGTAAAATTAGCCTACCCATCCCTTGTGAAGCCTTCTACTCACACCCCTTAGATTGTGTACTTGGGATAGTATTGAGAGGGGTGGTAGTGCCTTGGTGTGACGACCTGGGTGTGCGGGGTACACACCCAGACCCCTCTACATACTCATAGAGGTTATGAGCAGGGAGAGACCCTCATTTTAGGGTGAGGCCTGATGTAGAAGGGGGCAAAAATCAAAGAAATGTGTTAAGATGTTGCATGGGACACTTAGCATAATTTATAGTCTTGTACAAGAGTGTACAAGCAAAGAAAAAAAAATATGGCATGGGTGAGTCTCGAACCCATGACCAAGAGGAGTGCAGATTCTTATGTTGAAGGGGATGGCCAACCCGAGCTTGGGTCATTCGCTGATAAGGGAAGGGGCGCATTTCTCTTATACTTCTCATGGAGTTCACTAATCTCAAAGCACATCTAAGGGCTGAGAGAGTAAGTGAAGATGGAAGCACTTGGATTAGGGGGCAACCCTAATCGTGAGAAAAAAGGGATCCGAACATTGAAGGAGTTGCGGCTGCTTTGTGTGGGCGACCTTGAGGGCGATTTCCGATCATCACCTCCGGCCATCCTTGTTCTTCTTCCACCTTCAGCTCCGGCGAAGCTTGAAGGTCCTTTGAGAGAGCTCAAAGGGTGCGGTTCTTCATAGGGCTGAGCCTTGGAAGGAGAAAGGCGAGAAGGAGCAGCAGCTCCATTCTCGGCTGTTTGGAGAGCAGTTCGGCAGCAGCTTGTTCACCCTTCTTCTACCTTCATTCCGGCGGACTTGAAGGCCCTTTGAGAGAGCTCAAAGGGTGCAGCAATATCTGTAGTTGCTGAGCCTTGGAAGAGGGATTTCTTAAGGGAGAAACAGCCTACTTTCGGCTGTGAAGAGAGCAGCTTGGCAGCAGCAACTTCCGGCCATCTCCTCCCTCATTTCCGGCCACCTTGAGGGGGCTTGAGCTGAGGGGTGGCGTCCACCACCTGGTGGGGCGAGTGTGGAGAGGAGGCAGCAGCTTGTAGGGGCTTTCCCTACTCGGATCTAAGGGGGAAGGGCTTCCCCCTCTCACGGCAGCAAAGGGGAAGGTGTCCCCTTGCGTTGGACTTGATTGGAGCTCACGGACAGCAGCTTGGTGGAGCTTTCCGGCGACCACGAGGGAGCTTTCCGGCGAGGAGCAAGTCAAGACATCTTGTACAACCTGCTCCCAAAGGTCGGGCGACCTTTGGAGGTATCATTTTACATGCTTTCCTAGTTAGGGCATTGTAATATCCTGTATAAGACTGCTGTGTAGTGTAGCGTGAGGTTTTTGATCCCTCAGCCCATATTGGGTAGTGGAGGGGTTTTCCTCACTTTATATACTCATTGTGTACTGCCTGGCCAGCTGAGGCCTCGGTGTGTTTAGGGGCGGGCGCACCTACTCTATAGGGCGTTCCCTCCTTGTTGTGTAGTGGTCGATATACTGCTTAGGATCGGGGCATATGTCTAGTGCCCGACTATTGCATTGCCTGTGACTTGTGTGCATGTATTGCACAGGGCGCTACGTATTAAGGACGGTCTTTGAGAGGCATATTGGGTTGAGGAGCAACGTGTGCTGCCCACCCGCCGCTCATTGACGTAGGTCTAGGGCTAGGAGAAGATTAGGCCCAGACCGTCAGATATCAGCCCGGGAGCGCAGTGATCCACAGAGCGCAGAGGCATTTGATCAGGGCACGGACATCCCATCCGGGGATCGAGGGGTTTGAGTTGGGGCATAGACGATTCTTAGACTTCCGCAGCGCGCACGTGCATATAGCGCGTGTATTTGAGTAGTAGGCTGACGGGTTACTCATTGTGTAACTTTTGATACCAGGGTTACACAGTGTGTAAGTCGTGCCATCACGCTCAATTTACACAGCGAAAAATTGGGGCGTGACAGTTGTGGTATCAGAGGCCAGCGCAAGATCAGATTGATATCAGATCCGTTGCAACAACTCAACCTGACAAGCAGTGGTTGTGTGTGACACCGAGATATAGACGTGAGTCGTTGTGCTGTTTGGGAGTTGCGTACGTCGGTGCTTAGCGCCGGGGCGTAAATCCTCAGTTACACGACTTATCGATCAGTTTCGGGGTCCTCTCAACCGTCAGCACAGTTCACCCATCACAGCACCAGATGGCAGAGTCAGAGCTACCAGCGTTGTTAGATTTGGATGAGAGGTTCATCCGTCTAGAGATGGCTGTTGGGATAGATGAGGCGGAATGGCAGGGAGATCCACTAGCTGAGCGAATGCAGACGCTCAGGGAGCTCCATAGGCATTATGAGATCACTAATGATGCCAGAGTCCATAGATTAGAGTCTACTGTAGAGACTCTCACTGCGGAGATAGCTATGTTGAAGCTAGCCTTAGCCCAGGTAGCTTCAAACCCGCCTACACCCACAGCTGGGGTCGGGCCTTCACAACCAGTAGCGAAGCGCCATATACCTGACCCGTCTACCTTTGGGGGAGCCAGGGTAGCGAAAGAGCTGGAAAACTTTCTGTTCGACATGGAGCACTACTTTAAAGCGGCTCGGGTGCCAGAAGAGGACAGAATTGAGGTTTGTGCATCGTTCCTCACGGGAGATGCCAAAGTCTGGTGGAGAACTTCTGTAGCACCGAGGACCGAGGGAGAGCATCCCGAGGTTGTGTCGTGGGATGATCTAAAGTTAGAGATGAGAGCTCAATTTAGACCCGCGAACACCCTGTTTACTGCTCGCATGCAGTTCAGAAGTTTAAGGCAGACCGGCACTGTAAGGGATTACGTCAAGCAATTTGCCACATTGCTTCTGGAGATCCCTAACATGAGTGAAGAGGAGAAATTCATATCATTTTTAGGAGGTCTTCAGGACTGGGCACTGTTAGAGCTCAGGAGACAGGGAGTAACGACCTACAGAGATGCCGTAGTAGCTGCTGACGCTCTATTAGATATGAGAGGTACCAGACCTCAAGCTGGGGGAGTGACTTCTTCATCTTCCCATACCCGTGTGCCAGACAAGGGTAGGAAGAAGTACGTCCCCAAATATAAGCAAAAGCCACAAGGAAAAGCACCAGTTCCTCAGACTCATCAGAAGCCTGTTGTGCAGAAGAAGAGGAATGAGTCTAGTCCCAAGAGGAAGCTGGCTTGCTTTGTTTGCAATGGCCCTCACGTGATGAGGGATTGTCCTACCAAAAGAGCAATAGCTGCGGTCCTAGCAGATAAGAAGGACGCAGGAAAAGAAGATTCACCGGGTTGTGCATCTGTCAACCCTTTGGTAATAGCAAATGTATCAGTGAAATCTTCCCCACTGATGTACACCAAGATAAGCCTGAACGGAGTAGAGATTGCAGCCATGGTGGATACTGGGGCCACTCATTTATTTGTTGCAGATAGGTTGCGTGAGCAACTTAAGCTGAAGACATCGACCAGTAACACTCATGTGAAAACAGTCAATGCTGAGGCAAGGAAGGCTATGGGTATATCTTATGATGTCCCAGTGAAGATGGGACCCTGGAGTGGGAAGTGCACCGTTTTGGTTACTCAGTTAGATGTGTTTGATGTCATTGTGGGTATGGACCTTCTGAGAAGAGCTAAGGCCACCCCAATGCCACATCTCAACAGTTTGTTAGTACTGGATGAAAAGAATCCCTGTTTCATTCCTTGCTTTACTGGAATGACAGAGGAGAAGAAGAAAGCGAAGGAGAAGGAGCTTACTCCTTCCTCCCTAGCGAATGGAGTGAGGCATGGTGCTTCCACGTACTTAGCTCATATCAGATTAGTGGAAGACCATCCCCAGGTGAATTCAGATCCTAGACCAGTTGTGAGGGATGTGAGGGAACTGGCCACTTCCTCCAGTTCTCGTAGCAGAATAGGAAAAGAAGTCATTGTGGGGGCAGCTGAAACTTCATTAGAGAGCATATTGACATCCGTACCTCGTTCTGTTGGAGCGTTGTTGAAAGAGTACAAAGATGTTATCCCACCAGAGATGCCCAAAGTACTGCCTCCTAGAAGGGACATAGACCATCAGATTGAGTTAGTCCCTGGAGCAGTACCTCCAGCCCAGCCTCCCTACCGCATGCCACCATTAGAATTGGCAGAGCTCAGGAAACAGTTGAACGAGCTCTTAGAGTCAGGGTATATCCAGCCCTCGAAGGCACCGTATGGAGCACCTGTCCTGTTCCAAAAGAAGAAGGATGGGAGCTTGCGCATGTGCGTGGACTATAGAGCACTGAACAAGGTCACAGTGCGCAATGCATACCCAATCCCGCTGATCCAAGATCTGTTGGATAGATTAGCAAATGCAAAGATCTTCAGTAAGTTGGACTTGAGATCAGGATATTGGCAGGTGCGAATTGCCGAGGGGGATGAGCCGAAGACTACTTGTGTCACGCGGTACGGCTCGTTTGAGTTCATGGTGATGCCTTTTGGGCTCACGAACGCTCCTGCTACGTTTTGCAACCTCATGAACAATATCCTAAATCCCTTTTTGGATAAGTTCGTGGTGGTGTATCTTGATGATATAGTAGTATATTCATCTGATTTGAGGGAGCACGAGAAGCATCTGAAACAAGTTCTGCAAGTTCTCCGAGATAACAAGCTGTATCTGAAGGCAGAAAAGTGCGAGTTTGCCCAGACTGAAATTCAGTTTCTTGGACATGTTGTGTCCCAAGGCAGTGTGAGGATGGATAATGACAAAATCAAGGCTATTTGGGATTGGCCTAGTCCATCTAGTGTGACTCAACTGCGATCATTTCTGGGTCTAGCAAACTTCTACAGACGGTTCATCATGGGATATTCAAAGGTAGTGGCACCTTTGACTGATTTGCTCAAGAAGGACAAAACTTGGTGTTGGGAGGAAACTCACCAAGAGGCTTTTGAGACTCTGAAGAAGCTGGTAACTTCAGAGCCTGTGCTAAAATTACCAGATTTTTCACAAGGGTTTGAAGTACACACTGATGCTTCAGACCGTGCTCTAGGTGGAGTATTAGTCCAGGATGGCAGACCTGTAGCCTATGAGAGCAGAAAGCTGAAAGCAGCTGAGCTAAATTACTCTGCACACGAGAAAGAAATGCTAGCTGTTGTCCACTGTCTCAGACTGTGGCGTATTTACCTCCTGGGGAGTCACTTCATAGTAAAGACCGATAACATTGCTAACACTTTCTTCCAGACTCAGAAGAAACTGTCAGCCAGGCAGGCCCGTTGGCAAGAGCTTCTAGCAGAGTTTGATTTCAGTTGGGAGCACAAACCGGGCAAGTGTCATCAGGTCCCAGATGCCCTCAGTAGAATTAGCAGTGTCGCTATGGTATGCGCCCTATCGAGAGCAGAAGGAAAGATTTTTCAGTATCTGAAGCAGACCGCCAGCACTGATAAAGCCTACCAGAAGCTTGTAGCACAGATCCGAGAGGGGATAGTGCGCAGATTCTACGTAGATGAGGATGGCCTTATCATGGCTCAGGGTGGCAGAACCTATGTTCCCGCCTCGGGAGACATTCGTTTTGGCCTCATGAGAGAGTTCCATGATACTGTATGGGCCGGACATCCAGGTGGTCACAGGATGTATGCGCTGCTCAGAAGAGGTTGGTTCTGGCCAGGGATGAAATCAGATATAGAGCACTTTGTGAAGACCTGTTTGGTATGCCAACAGGATAAAATTGAGAGAAGACTGGAGGCAGGTCTTCTCCAGCCTTTGCCCACACCTGCTAGACCATTCATGTCAGTGTCGATGGATTTTATCACTCATTTTCCAGTCTTTGATGGACTTGGTTCTGTTCTGGTGGTAGTGGATAGATTTTCAAAGTATGCGATATTTGTGGCGGCTCCAGAAGAGTGTTCTGCGGAGGTGACCGCCAATCTGTTCTTTCAGCACGTGGTGAAGCACTTTGGCTTACCACGGGATATTATCAGTGATAGAGACACCAGATTTACAGGTAGATTTTGGGGGTCTTTGTTTAAGAAGCTGGGGACAGACTTGAAAATGTCTACTGCTTTCCACCCACAGACTGATGGGCAGACCGAGCGCATCAATGCAATGGTAGAAGAATATTTGAGGCACTTTGTTTCTGCGACTCAGAGAAACTGGCCGTTCCTGCTTGATACGGCCCAGTTTGCTTACAATATACAAGTGTCCTCAGCAACTGGGAAAAGTCCATTCGAGATGGTTCTAGGATATCATCCAGCTACCCCGGTTGATAATTTGGCTAGTGGAGCAAGCAGTCGGAATAAGGCTGCGAATCAGTATGTCAAGGACCGCGTAGAGCTCTGGGAAGAAGCTCGGGATAGCTTGAGGAAAGCGTCCAACCGTATGGTTAAGTACGCGAACAGACATAGGCGTCATGTGGAGTTTGAGGTAGGTGACTCGGTGCTCCTCAAACTCACTCCCCAGATGTGGAGAAAAATAGTGGCGGGCACTGTTCATAGAGGGCTAGTACCCAAATATGAAGGACCATTTACTGTTGTCAAGAGAGTGGGTACAGTAGCCTATAAGTTGAACCTGCCAAAGCATTACAAGTTACATCCAACATTCCATGTTAGTTTCCTCAAAAAGTTTCACTCAGATGATCTGCATCCTGAGCGACAGCAAGTAAGGAGAAAGCCAGCCCGTGGCTCTGTAGAATATGCTAAGCAGCCTTTGAAGATTCTGAATCATAGAATATATGGTTGGAGCGGCAAAGGACAGAAGGCTGAGATGTTAGTACAGTGGCAGGGCGAAGCTGAGGAGGATGCTACTTGGGAAAAGATGGCTGACCTTGAACAATTTCATTGGTTGTTCAAGAGATATGAGGAAGCCCTCGGGGGCGAGGTCTAGGTCAGCTGGGGGAGAATGTGACGACCTGGGTGTGCGGGGTACACACCCAGACCCCTCTACATACTCATAGAGGTTATGAGCAGGGAGAGACCCTCATTTTAGGGTGAGGCCTGATGTAGAAGGGGGCAAAAATCAAAGAAATGTGTTAAGATGTTGCATGGGACACTTAGCATAATTTATAGTCTTGTACAAGAGTGTACAAGCAAAGAAAAAAAAATATGGCATGGGTGAGTCTCGAACCCATGACCAAGAGGAGTGCAGATTCTTATGTTGAAGGGGATGGCCAACCCGAGCTTGGGTCATTCGCTGATAAGGGAAGGGGCGCATTTCTCTTATACTTCTCATGGAGTTCACTAATCTCAAAGCACATCTAAGGGCTGAGAGAGTAAGTGAAGATGGAAGCACTTGGATTAGGGGGCAACCCTAATCGTGAGAAAAAAGGGATCCGAACATTGAAGGAGTTGCGGCTGCTTTGTGTGGGCGACCTTGAGGGCGATTTCCGATCATCACCTCCGGCCATCCTTGTTCTTCTTCCACCTTCAGCTCCGGCGAAGCTTGAAGGTCCTTTGAGAGAGCTCAAAGGGTGCGGTTCTTCATAGGGCTGAGCCTTGGAAGGAGAAAGGCGAGAAGGAGCAGCAGCTCCATTCTCGGCTGTTTGGAGAGCAGTTCGGCAGCAGCTTGTTCACCCTTCTTCTACCTTCATTCCGGCGGACTTGAAGGCCCTTTGAGAGAGCTCAAAGGGTGCAGCAATATCTGTAGTTGCTGAGCCTTGGAAGAGGGATTTCTTAAGGGAGAAACAGCCTACTTTCGGCTGTGAAGAGAGCAGCTTGGCAGCAGCAACTTCCGGCCATCTCCTCCCTCATTTCCGGCCACCTTGAGGGGGCTTGAGCTGAGGGGTGGCGTCCACCACCTGGTGGGGCGAGTGTGGAGAGGAGGCAGCAGCTTGTAGGGGCTTTCCCTACTCGGATCTAAGGGGGAAGGGCTTCCCCCTCTCACGGCAGCAAAGGGGAAGGTGTCCCCTTGCGTTGGACTTGATTGGAGCTCACGGACAGCAGCTTGGTGGAGCTTTCCGGCGACCACGAGGGAGCTTTCCGGCGAGGAGCAAGTCAAGACATCTTGTACAACCTGCTCCCAAAGGTCGGGCGACCTTTGGAGGTATCATTTTACATGCTTTCCTAGTTAGGGCATTGTAATATCCTGTATAAGACTGCTGTGTAGTGTAGCGTGAGGTTTTTGATCCCTCAGCCCATATTGGGTAGTGGAGGGGTTTTCCTCACTTTATATACTCATTGTGTACTGCCTGGCCAGCTGAGGCCTCGGTGTGTTTAGGGGCGGGCGCACCTACTCTATAGGGCGTTCCCTCCTTGTTGTGTAGTGGTCGATATACTGCTTAGGATCGGGGCATATGTCTAGTGCCCGACTATTGCATTGCCTGTGACTTGTGTGCGTGTATTGCACAGGGCGCTACGTATTAAGGACGGTCTTTGAGAGGCATATTGGGTTGAGGAGCAACGTGTGCTGCCCACCCGCCGCTCATTGACGTAGGTCTAGGGCTAGGAGAAGATTAGGCCCAGACCGTCAGATATCAGCCCGGGAGCGCAGTGATCCACAGAGCGCAGAGGCATTTGATCAGGGCACGGACATCCCATCCGGGGATCGAGGGGTTTGAGTTGGGGCATAGACGATTCTTAGACTTCCGCAGCGCGCACGTGCATATAGCGCGTGTATTTGAGTAGTAGGCTGACGGGTTACTCATTGTGTAACTTTTGATACCAGGGTTACACAGTGTGTAAGTCGTGCCATCACGCTCAATTTACACAGCGAAAAATTGGGGCGTGACACTTGGTTAAATGCAGTCTTGTGATCCCATGCAAGTATAAAATTGCAAGGTTCCACACACCTGCTGTCACGCCCCAATTTTTCGCTGTGTAAATTGAGCGTGATGGCACGACTTACACACTGTGTAACCCTGGTATCAAAAGTTACACAATGAGTAACCCGTCAGCCTACTACTCAAATACACGCGCTATATGCACGTGCGCGCTGCGGAAGTCTAAGAATCGTCTATGCCCCAACTCAAACCCCTCGATCCCCGGATGGGATGTCCGTGCCCTGATCAAATGCCTCTGCGCTCTGTGGATCACTGCGCTCCCGGGCTGATATCTGACGGTCTGGGCCTAATCTTCTCCTAGCCCTAGACCTACGTCAATGAGCGGCGGGTGGGCAGCACACGTTGCTCCTCAACCCAATATGCCTCTCAAAGACCGTCCTTAATACGTAGCGCCCTGTGCAATACACGCACACAAGTCACAGGCAATGCAATAGTCGGGCACTAGACATATGCCCCGATCCTAAGCAGATATATCGACCACTACACAACAAGGAGGGAACGCCCTATAGAGTAGGTGCGCCCGCCCCTAATCACACCGAGGCCTCAGCTGGCCAGGCAGTACACAATGAATATAAAAGTGAGGAAAACCCCTCCACTACCCAATGTGGGCTGAGGGATCAAAAACCTCACACTTACACAACTACACAGCAGTTCTTACACAAATTACAAGCTAACCCTAGAAATCTAGTAAGCAAGTAAAGTATACCTCCAAAGGTCGCCCGACCTTTGGGAGCAGTGTGTACAAGATGTGCTTTGTTGAATCTCACCGGAACACCTCTTTGTGGCCGCCGGAAATCTCTTCCCAAGCTGCCCCAAGTTGCTGTCCACTAGGCTCCAACCAAGCTCAATGCAAGGGGACTCCTTCCCCTTTGCTGCCGTGAGAGGGGGAACACCTTCCCCCTTGGATCCGAGTAGGGTTCAGCCCCTACAAGCTGCTGCCGCCTCTCCAAGCTCACCCCACCAGCAGGTGGTCGCCACCCCTCAGCTCAAGCCCCCTCAAGGTGGCCGGAAATGAGGGTGGAGATGGCCGGAAGTTGCTGCTGCCGAGCTACTGCACTAGCTGAACCGAAAATGGGGACTTCTCCCCTATGCTGCCGCCCTCCAAGACACAACACCACTTAAGGTGCCGCACCTCCTGAAGCTCAAGGAGTCCTCAAGAGGTCCTCTCCCTCGCCGGAAAAGAGGATGAAGTGGCCGGAACAATCTGCTACTGCCGGTTGTACAAACCCAGCCGAGAATGGGCTGTTCCCTTTCTCCCTTTCGAACCTGCTCCAAGACTCAACAATACACTGATTGCCGCACCCTTTGGCTGCTCCAAAGGACTCTCAGCTCGCCGGAGAAGAGAGTGGAGAGGGATCTCGCCGGAGATGAAAGCAATCGCCCCAAGGTCGCCCAAAAACCAGCAGCCGCAACAAGCTTCAGCTCTCGGATTTTCCTTTCACGATTAGGGTTCTCCCCCTAATCCAAAATGCTTCAATCTTCACTTACTCTCTCAGCCCTTAGATGTGCTTTGAGATTAGTGAAATCCATGAGGAGTATAAGAGAAATGCGCCCCTTCCCTTATCAGCGAATGACCCAAGCTCGGGTTGGCCATCCCCTTCAACATAAGAATCTGCACTCCTCTTGGTCATGGGTTCGAGACTCACCCATGCCATATTTTTTTTTTTCTTTGCTTGTACACTCTTGTACAAGTCTATAAATTTTGCTAAGTGTCCCATGCTCCTCCATGGTCCATGCAAAACCTTAACACATTTCTTTGTGATTTTTGCCCCCTTCTACATCAGGCCTCACCCCAAAATGAGGGTCTCTCCCTGCTCATAACCTCTATGAGCATGTAGAGGGGTCTGGGTGTGTACCCCGCACACCCAGGTCGTCACATTCTCCCCCAGCTGACCTAGACCTCGCCCTCGAGGGCTTCCTCATATTACTTGAACAACCAATGGAATTGTTCAAGGTCAGCCATCTTTTCCCAAGTAGCATCCTCCTCAGCTTCGCCCTGCCACTGTACTAACATCTCAGCCTTCTGTCCTTTGCCGCTCCAACCATATATTCTATGATTCAGAATCTTAAGAGGCTGCTTTGCATATTCTACAGAGCCACGGGCTGGCTTTCTCCTTACTTGCTGTCGCTCAGGATGCAGATCATCTGAGTGAAACTTTTTGAGGAAACTAACATGGAATGTTGGATGTAACTTGTAATGCTTTGGCAGGTTCAACTTATAGGCTACTGTACCCACTCTCTTGACAACAGTAAATGGTCCTTCATATTTGGGTACTAGCCCTCTATGAACAGTGCCTGCCACTATTTTTCTCCACATCTGGGGAGTGAGTTTGAGGAGCACCGAATCACCTACCTCAAACTCCACATGACGCCTATGTCTGTTCGCGTACTTAACCATACGGTTGGACGCTTTCCTCAAGCTATCCCGAGCTTCTTCCCAGAGCTCTACGCGGTCCTTGACATATTGATTCGCAGCCTTATTCCGACTGCTTGCTCCACTAGCCAAATTATCAACCGGGGTAGCTGGTTGATATCCTAGAACCATCTCGAATGGACTTTTCCCAGTTGCTGAGGACACTTGTATATTATAAGCAAACTGGGCCGTATCAAGCAGGAACGGCCAGTTTCTCTGAGTCGCAGAAACAAAGTGCCTCAAATATTCTTCTACCATTGCATTGATTCGCTCGGTCTGCCCGTCAGTCTGTGGGTGGAAAGCAGTAGACATCTTCAAGTCTGTCCCCAGCTTCTTAAACAGGGACCCCCAAAATCTACCGGTAAATCTGGTGTCTCTATCGCTGATAATATCTCGTGGTAAGCCAAAGTGCTTCACCACGTGCTGGAAGAACAGATTGGCGGTCACCTCCGCAGAACACTCTTCTGGAGCCGCCACAAATATCGCATACTTTGAAAATCTATCCACTACCACCAGAACAGAACCAAGTCCATCAAAGACTGGAAAATGAGTGATAAAGTCCATCGACACTGACATGAATGGTCTAGCAGGTGTGGGCAAAGGCTGGAGAAGACCTGCCTCTAGTCTTCTCTCAATTTTATCCTGTTGGCATACCAAACAGGTCTTCACAAAGTGCTCTATATCTGATTTCATCCCTGGCCAGAACCAACCTCTTCTGAGCAGCGCATACATCCTGTGACCACCTGGATGTCCGGCCCATACAGTATCATGGAACTCTCTCATGAGGCCAAAACGAATGTCTCCCGAGGCGGGAACATAGGTTCTGCCACCCTGAGCCATGATAAGGCCATCCTCATCTACGTAGAATCTGCGCACTATCCCCTCTCGGATCTGTGCTACAAGCTTCTGGTAGGCTTTATCAGTGCTGGCGGTCTGCTTCAAATACTGAAAAATCTTTCCTTCTGCTCTCGATAGGGCGCATACCATAGCGACACTGCTAATTCTACTGAGGGCATCTGGGACCTGATGACACTTGCCCGGTTTGTGCTCCCAACTGAAATCAAACTCTGCTAGAAGCTCTTGCCAACGGGCCTGCCTGGCTGACAGTTTCTTCTGAGTCTGGAAGAAAGTGTTAGCAATGTTATCGGTCTTTACTATGAAGTGACTCCCCAGCAGGTAAATACGCCACAGTCTGAGACAGTGGACAACAGCTAGCATTTCTTTCTCGTGTGCAGAGTAATTTAGCTCAGCTGCTTTCAGCTTTCTGCTCTCATAGGCCACTGGTCTGCCATCTTGAACTAACACTCCGCCTAGAGCACGGTCTGAAGCATCAGTGTGTACTTCAAACCCTTGTGAAAAGTCTGGTAATTTTAGCACAGGCTCTGAAGTTACCAGCTTCTTCAGAGTCTCAAAAGCCTCTTGGTGTGTATCCTCCCAACACCAAGTCTTGTCCTTTCTGAGCAAATCTGTCAAAGGTGCCACTACCTTTGAGTATCCCATGATGAACCGTCTGTAGAAGTTTGCTAGACCCAGAAATGATCGCAGTTGAGTCACACTAGATGGACTAGGCCAATCCCAAATAGCCTTGATTTTGTCATTATCCATCCTCACACTGCCTTGGGACACAACATGTCCAAGAAACTGAATTTCAGTCTGGGCAAACTCGCACTTTTCTGCCTTCAGATACAGCTTGTTATCTCGGAGAACTTGCAGAACTTGTTTCAGATGCTTCTCGTGTTCCTTCAAATCAGATGAATATACTACAATATCATCTAGATACACCACCACGAACTTATCCAAAAATGGATTTAGGATATTGTTCATGAGGTTGCAAAACGTAGCAGGAGCGTTCGTGAGCCCAAAAGGCATCACCCTGAACTCAAACGAGCCGTACCGCGTGACACAAGTAGTCTTCGGCTCATCCCCCTCGGCAATTCGCACCTGCCAATATCCTGATCTCAAGTCCAATTTACTGAAGATCTTTGCATTTGCTAATCTATCCAACAGATCTTGGATCAGCGGGATTGGGTATGCATTGCGCACTGTGACCTTGTTCAGTGCTCTATAGTCCACGCACATGCGCAAGCTCCCATCCTTCTTCTTTTGGAACAGGACAGGTGCTCCATACGGTGCCTTCGAGGGCTGGATATACCCTGACTCTAAGAGCTCGTTCAACTGTTTCCTGAGCTCTGCCAATTCTAATGGTGGCATGCGGTAGGGAGGCTGGGCTGGAGGTACTGCTCCAGGGACTAACTCAATCTGATGGTCTATGTCCCTTCTAGGAGGCAGTACTTTGGGCATCTCTGGTGGGATAACATCTTTGTACTCTTTCAACAACGCTCCAACAGAACGAGGTACGGATGTCAATATGCTCTCTAATGAAGTTTCAGCTGCCCCCACAATGACTTCTTTTCCTTTTCTGCTACGAGAACTGGAGGAAGTGGCCAGTTCCCTCACATCCCTCACAACTGGTCTAGGATCTGAATTCACCTGGGGATGGTCTTCCACTAATCTGATATGAGCTAGGTATGTGGAAGCACCATGCCTCACTCCATTCGCTAGGGAGGAAGGAGTAAGCTCCTTCTCCTTCGCTTTCTTCTTCTCCTCTGTCATTCCAGTAAAGCAAGGAATGAAACAGGGATTCTTTTCATCCAGTACTAACAAACTGTTGAGATGTGGCATTGGGGTGGCCTTAGCTCTTCTCAGAAGGTCCATACCCACAATGACATCGAAGACATCTAGTTGAGTAACTAGCACTGTACACTTCCCACTCCAGGGTCCCATCTTCACTGGGACATCATATGATATTCCCATAGCCTTTCTTGCCTCAGCATTCACTGTTTTCACATGAGTGTTACTGGTCGACGTCCTCAGCTTAAGTTGCTCACGCAACCTATCTGCAACAAATAAATGAGTGGCCCCAGTATCCACCATGGCTGCAATCTCTACTCCGTTCAGGCTTATGTTGGTGTACATCAGTGGGGAAGATCTCACTGATACATTTGCTATTACCAAAGGGTTGACAGATGCACAACCCGGTGAATCTTCTTTTCCTGCGTCCTTCTTATCTGCTAGGACCGCAGCTATTGCTCTCTTTGTAGGACAATCCCTCATTAGATGAGGGCCTTTGCACACAAAGCATGCCAGCTTCCTCTTGGGACTAGACTCATTCCTCTTCTTCTGCACAACAGGCTTCTGATGAGTCTGAGGAACTGGTGCTTTTCCTTGTGGCTTTTGCTTATACTTGGGGACGTACTTCTTCCTACCCTTGTCTGGCACACGGGTATGGGAAGATGAAGAAGTCACTCCCCCAGCTTGAGGTCTCGTACCTCTCATATCTAATAGAGCGTCAGCAGCTACTACGGCATCTCTGTAGGTCGTTACTCCCTGTCTCCTGAGCTCTAACAGTGCCCAGTCCTGAAGACCTCCTAAAAATGATATGAATTTCTCCTCTTCACTCATGTTAGGGATCTCCAGAAGCAATGTGGCAAATTGCTTGACATAGTCCCTTACAGTGCCGGTCTGCCTTAAACTTCTGAACTGCATGCGAGCAGTAAACAGGGTGTTCGCGGGTCTAAATTGAGCTCTCATCTCTAACTTTAGATCATCCCACGACACAACCTCGGGATGCTCTCCCTCGGTCCTCGGTGCTACAGAAGTCCTCCACCAGACTTTGGCATCTCCCGTGAGGAACGATGCACAAACCTCAATTCTGTCCTCTTCTGGCACCCGAGCCGCTTTAAAGTAATGCTCCATGTCGAACAGGAAGTTTTCTAGCTCTTTTGCTACCCTGGCTCCTCCAAAGGTAGACGGGTCAGGTATATGGCGTTTCACTACTGGCTGTGAAGGCCCGACCCTAGCTGTGGGTGTAGGCGGGTTTGAAGCTACCTGGGCTAAGGCTAGCTTCAACATGGCTATCTCAGCAGTTAGAGTCTCTACAGTAGACTCTAATCTCTCGACTCTGGCATCATTAGTCATCTCATAATGCCTTTGGAGCTCCCTGATCGTCTGCATACGCTCAGCTAGTGGATCTCCTTGCCATTCCGCCTCATCTATCCCAACAGCCATCTCTAGTCTGGTGAACCTATCATCCAGATCTAGCAACTCTGGTAACTCTGTAGACTCTGCCATCTGGTGCTGTGATGGGTAAACTGTGCTGACGGTTGAGTGGACCCCGAAACTGATCGATAAGTCGTGTAACTGAGGATTTACGCCCCGGCGCTAAGCACCGACGTACGCAACTCCCAAACAGCACAACGACTCACGTCTATATCTCGGTGTCACAAACAACCACTGCTTGTCAGGTTGAGTTGTTGCAACGGATCTGATATCAATCTGATCTTGCGCTGGCCTCTGATACCACAATTGTCACGCCCCAATTTTTCGCTGTGTAAATTGAGCGTGATGGCACGACTTACACACTGTGTAACCCTGGTATCAAAAGTTACACAATGAGTAACCCGTCAGCCTACTACTCAAATACACGCGCTATATGCACGTGCGCGCTGCGGAAGTCTAAGAATCGTCTATGCCCCAACTCAAACCCCTCGATCCCCGGATGGGATGTCCGTGCCCTGATCAAATGCCTCTGCGCTCTGTGGATCACTGCGCTCCCGGGCTGATATCTGACGGTCTGGGCCTAATCTTCTCCTAGCCCTAGACCTACGTCAATGAGCGGCGGGTGGGCAGCACACGTTGCTCCTCAACCCAATATGCCTCTCAAAGACCGTCCTTAATACGTAGCGCCCTGTGCAATACACGCACACAAGTCACAGGCAATGCAATAGTCGGGCACTAGACATATGCCCCGATCCTAAGCAGATATATCGACCACTACACAACAAGGAGGGAACGCCCTATAGAGTAGGTGCGCCCGCCCCTAATCACACCGAGGCCTCAGCTGGCCAGGCAGTACACAATGAATATAAAAGTGAGGAAAACCCCTCCACTACCCAATGTGGGCTGAGGGATCAAAAACCTCACACTTACACAACTACACAGCAGTTCTTACACAAATTACAAGCTAACCCTAGAAATCTAGTAAGCAAGTAAAGTATACCTCCAAAGGTCGCCCGACCTTTGGGAGCAGTGTGTACAAGATGTGCTTTGTTGAATCTCACCGGAACACCTCTTTGTGGCCGCCGGAAATCTCTTCCCAAGCTGCCCCAAGTTGCTGTCCACTAGGCTCCAACCAAGCTCAATGCAAGGGGACTCCTTCCCCTTTGCTGCCGTGAGAGGGGGAACACCTTCCCCCTTGGATCCGAGTAGGGTTCAGCCCCTACAAGCTGCTGCCGCCTCTCCAAGCTCACCCCACCAGCAGGTGGTCGCCACCCCTCAGCTCAAGCCCCCTCAAGGTGGCCGGAAATGAGGGTGGAGATGGCCGGAAGTTGCTGCTGCCGAGCTACTGCACTAGCTGAACCGAAAATGGGGACTTCTCCCCTATGCTGCCGCCCTCCAAGACACAACACCACTTAAGGTGCCGCACCTCCTGAAGCTCAAGGAGTCCTCAAGAGGTCCTCTCCCTCGCCGGAAAAGAGGATGAAGTGGCCGGAACAATCTGCTACTGCCGGTTGTACAAACCCAGCCGAGAATGGGCTGTTCCCTTTCTCCCTTTCGAACCTGCTCCAAGACTCAACAATACACTGATTGCCGCACCCTTTGGCTGCTCCAAAGGACTCTCAGCTCGCCGGAGAAGAGAGTGGAGAGGGATCTCGCCGGAGATGAAAGCAATCGCCCCAAGGTCGCCCAAAAACCAGCAGCCGCAACAAGCTTCAGCTCTCGGATTTTCCTTTCACGATTAGGGTTCTCCCCCTAATCCAAAATGCTTCAATCTTCACTTACTCTCTCAGCCCTTAGATGTGCTTTGAGATTAGTGAAATCCATGAGGAGTATAAGAGAAATGCGCCCCTTCCCTTATCAGCGAATGACCCAAGCTCGGGTTGGCCATCCCCTTCAACATAAGAATCTGCACTCCTCTTGGTCATGGGTTCGAGACTCACCCATGCCATATTTTTTTTTTTCTTTGCTTGTACACTCTTGTACAAGTCTATAAATTTTGCTAAGTGTCCCATGCTCCTCCATGGTCCATGCAAAACCTTAACACATTTCTTTGTGATTTTTGCCCCCTTCTACATCAGGCCTCACCCCAAAATGAGGGTCTCTCCCTGCTCATAACCTCTATGAGCATGTAGAGGGGTCTGGGTGTGTACCCCGCACACCCAGGTCGTCACACCTGCCCTCTCCACCAAGTTATAGGTCTAGGGTCTACTCAATATTTGCTTAGTGTCCTGTATCGTTTTCTTGTATTGCTGCCTTTTTATCAATATATACACCGGCGGTGTCACGCCCCAAATTCTGTGCTAAATTTTTGCGTAAATTCCCGAGCGTGATGGCACAATCTACACAACCTCTGTGTAGATTGTCAGCCTACCCTCAATGTGCGGAATTAGCCTAGATCGTCTTCTAGCAAGATCTGCACCTCTCTGCGTTCTGGGCTGAGCTCTGATGGAACTGAGCTCCAAGGCTGTGATGATGGAACTGCGTCCTAGCCTTCTCCTAGCCCTAGACCTAGGTCAATAAGGGGCGGGTGGCAAGCACATGTTGCTTCTCAACCCCATATGCACCCTTATCAACGGCCTTAAAACCTAAGCGCCCTGTAAAATAACAATCACACAATCGCTGGCAGTTTACAATATACGGGCACTAGACATATGCCCAAACCCTAAAACAGATATCCACGACTACACAGCGATAAACACACCGATCGATAAAAGCACAACCTATCAACTACTCAAGATAGCATAAAGGTTCTTACACAAGGTTCTACACAATGCTAGAACAATGTAAATAAGATAGGTAAGAAGCTATACCACTCCTACGCAATGCAATGTGTGGAGAAAGGTCAGCCCCCTCCAATGAAGCCAAGCTCCTCCAAAGCGCTCTCCACCAAGTGATGAAGAGCTCCAACCCTAGGGTCACCTCCCTAGGTAGTTGTTGCTCCAAATACGCCAATGGACAGCAAGCAAGCTGCCCCAAATGGTGGAAGAAGGGCAAGTAGCCGTCAGCCCCCTTCTCCCCAATTCAGTCCCCTCTCCTCCAAAGGGGTAAAACTCCAAATACAAGGTGGGCAGCACCTCAGCCGCCCCCAAATGCCAATGAGCAGAATGCAACCTCGGATGGATGAAGAACTCCTCCAATCTGAAATCAGCCGGTTCCTTCCTCCAAGGAACCAAATCCGAGAGCCCCTCCAATGTGCAGCTCTCACCAAGGTAATAGATGATGAACCGAGAGCTTTTCCTCAAGCTCTCCTCAAGGTCAACCAGCCCTTCTCGCCTCAAGAAGGAACCAAGGCCGAGAGCTTCCCTCAAGCTCCCTCTCCAACAATGGTGGCCGAGTGAATCTCCCCTCAAACTCTCGCCTCCACCAAAGTAATCGGATGTGAAAGGAAGGAGGATGATGGCGATGAAGCTCACCTCAAGTTCACGCCAATCTCCTCCAAGAATCGGCTCCAAAGGAAGAAGATGAAGATCCAATGTTCTTCCCCCAAAATGTCGCCCTCTCCCTTCACTCTCGGTTCTCAAATCCGATTAGAGTTCATTCACCAAACGAGATCCCCAATTAGCTAAGCATTTTGTCTAATTCGCCCTTTTACAATACGAAGACCATAAGTGAAATGCGCTCCATCTTCATTCAGCTAATGACCCATGCTTGGGTTGGTCTTCTCATGCAACTTAGGGTCTAGGCTATCCATAGGTCTTGGGTTCAAGTCTTGTCAAAGACCTATTTTTTTGCTAAGGCTTGTACTCTTCCATACAACCTCAAATTAAGCTCTAATGTCCTTGTAACCTCCTACAATGGACTTAGCATTTTTGCATGAGTATTCTCCTCTCCCAAACTCTCCCAATCCCTACTCAAATCTCATTGAGTCCATGGGATGGGCTGGGGTATAACCCCAAGGTACCCAGGGCTTCACAGGCGGGGTGTTCGGGTGACTCATTTCACCGAGCATTTTACTCACCGTTCTGTGTAAATCTATTGTGCCTCTTGAATGCTGTGGTTACCCTCGAAATTACACATTGTTGCCTCGGGTTTTAGATTGACGCTTCCGCATATTGTGCGTATGTGCACACAGGATTAAGGCTTAACACTACTCCAAGTAGTGTGCCGCACGGACATTTGGCACCAAGCAAAGTTCGTCCGTGACAAGTGGTATCAGAGGACGAGTTTGTTGCCTTTGTGAGAAGTCTCAAGATGTCTATTTACGAGGGAACTGATGTGGAAATACTAGAGGGCAACCCTCCCGAGCTGGATAGGGAGGAAAGGCGAAGAAGGCACCGTGAACGCCATGAAGCGCGTTTCACCAATATCGAAAGCCAACTTGATTTGATCAATGCCAAACATGTTGGCTTGGCAATAGAAATGGAGGGACACCAAGGCAATACTCGTGAGTCCATCAAGTTTCTGAGGGCTCAAATTGAGGAATTGAAGGCTCAGATAGCCGTCCTCACCATGGCAATGCACTCAGGAGGGGGAAATGTGCAACCCCAACGTGCACAAATGAGGGTTCCTGAACCCCAAAGTTATAATGGTACTCGAGACGCTAAAGAACTCGAGAATTTCTTGTTTGACATGGATCAGTATTTCCTTGTCACCCGACCTGACTCTGAAAGTCTCAAGATTGCCACGGCAACATGGTATCTCACTGGTGACGCCAAACTTTGGTGGCGCACAAGAGTCCGAGATGGGACGGACGACTTGGCAACTTGGGAAGACCTTAAACGAGAGTTGAAGGCCCAGTTTTGCCCGGAGAATATCGGACTGATGGTAAGGAAGAAACTCCGAAACCTCCGTCACACAAACGACATCCATGAATTTGTGAGAAAGTTTGCTACCATCTCACTTGACATCAAGATGGAGGATGAGGAAAAGTTATTTTTCTTCATTGATGGCTTGCAACCTTGGGCACAGCAGGAGTTGCAAAGGAGGAATGTCCAGGATTTTGCATCCGCACAAGCTGCAGCGGAGCAACTGACTGACTTTAAGCTAGTGGAAAGGCATCGACCTTCACCACCGCAGCGACCCCATCAACTAAATGGGAATGGTCAGAGAGACAATCCTAGGAATCCTCCATACCGTAATGGGAATCAATATAGGAGGAGTCCACCGCACAGTCCGCGGAATAATGGGACTCAACAACAGAACAGACCCCCGCGACCCCAAAACGGTGGTAACCAAAGAAAGCCACCGCACAACCGACCATACACATGTTATCTTTGTGGCGGCAGTCACCATATACATGATTGCCAACAAAGGAAGATGTTGAATGCGATGTTGGTTGAGAAGGCTTCAACCGACAACAAGCGCAAGGGAAAAGCTCCGATGATAGCGAGCAGCTCAGGTGACTCTGATGATAGTCGGTGCAAAGGCAAGAGTTCTTATAGGGTGGGAGCCGTTAAGTGCGTAAATACCATCCAAACTCAAGTGGAGAAGCCAAAACCCCCTGAACAACCAAAGAACACTGATGGATTGATGTATGTCAAGGTCAAGTTGTTTGGCCGCAAAGCTGAAGCTATGATTGATTCCGGGGCAAGTCATAACTTCATCTCGAAAGAGGAAGCTACTAGACTCCACCTCAGGTATGACGAATGCGAGGACCAGGTGAAGTGCCTGAACTCAAAGGCACAAAAGACGATCGGCTCAGCCAAAAGGGTACCCATCAGAATTGGAGACTGGTGGGGGCGAACCGACTTCATGGTGGTACCCTTGGATGACTTTAAGATCATCCTCGGAACCGAGCTTCTAAAGACAGCCCAAGCAGCACCGATGCCATTCATGAATGCGCTGTGCATTATGGCAGGAGACAAACCGTGCATGGTCCCAACGACGCAGCACGAAGCCAAAGATCTGCCTAGTTATGGTGGAGCCTCAACCTCGAAGCCAACTTTCAAGGATGTTTTGTGTCGATGAGGGCATCGACCGTTCAAGTGGGGGAGAATGTCAGGGATCGGAGGAGTTTGTGTGTAATTCCACTGTTACCCGACCCTGACACTATCTTTTTTGTGTAAAAACTCTGGGGATATGTAGTTTCATGTAAAAACAGGGTTTGGCACATGGGTACCATGTGTTTTGGTCTTTGGGGTTGTTATGCACTTGGGGGACTGTCCCGGGGCATGTACATGTGATTGGGGGACTGTGTTTTCACAAGTACTCCAGGATGGGGGGCTCAAATGTGTAAAATTAGCCTACCCATCCCTTGTGAAGCCTTCTACTCACACCCCTTAGATTGTGTACTTGGGATAGTATTGAGAGGGGTGGTAGTGCCTTGGTGTCACGCCCCAATTTTTCGCTGTGTAAAATGAGCGTGATGGCACGACTTACACACTGTGTAACCCTGGTATCAAAAGTTACACAATGCGTAACCCGTCAGCCTACTACTCAAATACACGCGCTCTAAGCACGTGCGCGCTGCGGAAGTCTAAGAATCGTCTATGCCCCAACTCAAACCCCTCGATCCCCGGATGGGATGTCCGTGCCCTGGTCAAATGCCTCTGCACTCTGTGGATCACTGCGCTCCCGGGCTGATATCTGACGGTCTGGGCCTAATCTTCTCCTAGCCCTAGACCTACGTCAATGAGCGGCGGGTGGGCAGCACACGTTGCTCCTCAACCCAATATGCCCCTCAAAGACCGTCCTTAATACGTATAGCGCCCTGTGCAATACACGCACACAAGTGTCACGCCCCAATTTTTCGCTGTGTAAAATGAGCGTGATGGCACGACTTACACACTGTGTAACCCTGGTATCAAAAGTTACACAATGAGTAACCCGTCAGCCTACTACTCAAATACACGCGCTATATGCACGTGCGCGCTGCGGAAGTCTAAGAATCGTCTATGCCCCAACTCAAACCCCTCGATCCCCGGATGGGATGTCCGTGCCCTGATCAAATGCCTCTGCGCTCTGTGGATCACTGCGCTCCCGGGCTGATATCTGACGGTCTGGGCCTAATCTTCTCCTAGCCCTAGACCTACGTCAATGAGCGGCGGGTGGGCAGCACACGTTGCTCCTCAACCCAATATGCCCCTCAAAGACCGTCCTTAATACGTATAGCGCCCTGTGCAATACACGCACACAAGTCACAGGCAATGCAATAGTCGGGCACTAGACATATGCCCCGATCCTAAGCAGATATATCGACCACTACACAACAAGGAGGGAACGCCCTATAGAGTAGGTGCGCCCGCCCCTAATCACACCGAGGCCTCAGCTGGCCAGGCAGTACACAATGAGTATATAAAGTGAGGAAAACCCCTCCACTACCCAATGTGGGCTGAGGGATCAAAAACCTCACACTTACACTACACAGCAGTCTTATACAATGAATTACAATGCCCTAACTACGAAAGCATGTAAATGTACCTCCAAGGATCGCCCGACCCTTGGGAGCCGTTTGTACAAGTTGGCTTCAGTTGCTCCTCGCCGGAAAACCACTTTAGACCGCTGGAAACTCCTTCCCAAAGCTGCCCAAGTTGCTGCCCCCTTGAAGCTCCAACAAGCCGAATGCAAGGGGAATCCTTCCCCTTTGCTGCCGTGAGAGGGGGAAGCCCTTCCCCCTTAGATCCGAGTAGGGTAGAACCCCTACAAGCTGCTGCCTCCTCTCCACACTCGCCCCACCAGCTGGTGGTCGCCACCCCTCAACTCAAGCAACCCAAGGTGGCCGGAAATAGGGATGGTGGTGGCCGGAAAAGCTGCTGCCAAGCTGCTGCTCTAGCTGAGCCGAAAGTGGGGATTCTCCTCCCACTTGGTGCTGATCCTCTCCAAGACTCAGCCACCTGAAGGTAGCCGCACCTCTTGAGCTCAAGAGGCCTCCCTCTCGCCGGAGAAGGAAGTGGAAAGGCTGCTGCCGCCGGCTGCTCCACAAGCTGGCCGAGAATGGGGCTGCTCTTCCTCTCGGTCTTCCCCTCCTCCAAGACCCAGCAACCAAGATGGATGCCGCACCCTTTGCTGCCCCAAAGGACCCTCACTCCCGCCGGAGATGATGGTGGAAGATGGCCGGAAAAGCTGTAGAGGAAATCGCCCACAAATCTCCCCCAAATGTGTGCAGCCGCCAAGCTCCAAGTTCGGATCCTGTGTTGCCGATTAGGGTTGCCCCCTAATCCAAAATGCTACCAAACTTCACTTACTCTCTCAGCCCTTTGATGTGCTTTGAGATTAGTGAAATCCATGAGGAGTATAAGAGAAATGCGCCCCTTCCCTTATCAGCGAATGACCCAAGCTCGGGTTGGCCATCCCCTTCAACATAAGAATCTGCACTCCTCTTGGTCATGGGTTCGAGACTCACCCATGCCATATTTTTTTTTCTTTGCTTGTACACTCTTGTACAAGTCTATAAATTTTGCTAAGTGTCCCATGCTCCTCCATGGTCCATGCAAAACCTCTCAATCCATTTATTATTGTTTTTGCCCCCTTCTACATCAGGCCTCACCCTAAAATGAGGGTCTCTCCCTGCTCATAACCTCTATGAGTATGTAGAGGGGTCTGGGTGTGTACCCCGCACACCCAGGTCGTCACATTCTCCCCCAGCTGACCTAGACCTCGCCCCCGAGGGCTTCCTCGTATCTCTTGAACAACCAATGAAATTGTTCAAGGTCAGCCATCTTTTCCCAAGTAGCATCCTCCTCAGCTTCGCCCTGCCACTGTACTAACATCTCAGCCTTCTGTCCTTTGCCGCTCCAACCATATATTCTATGATTCAGAATCTTCAAAGGCTGCTTCGCATATTCTACAGAGCCACGGGCTGGCTTTCTCCTTACTTGCTGTCGCTTAGGATGCAGATCATCTGAGTGAAACTTTTTGAGGAAACTAACATGGAATGTGAAATGCAGTTTGTAATGCTTTGGCAGGTTCAACTTATAGGCTACTGTACCCACTCTCTTAATGACTGTGAATGGTCCTTCATATCTGGGTACTAGCCCTCTGTGAACAGTGCCTGCCACTATTTTTCTCCACATCTGGGGAGTGAGTTTGAGGAGCACCGAATCACCTACCTCAAACTCCACATGACGCCTATGTCTGTTCGCGTACTTAACCATACGGTTGGACGCTTTCCTCAAGCTATCCCGAGCTTCTTCCCAGAGCTCTACGCGGTCCTTGACATATTGATTCGCAGCCTTATTCCGACTGCTTGCTCCACTAGCCAAATTATCAACCGGGGTAGCTGGTTGATATCCTAGAACCATCTCGAATGGACTTTTCCCAGTTGCTGAGGACACTTGTATATTGTAAGCAAACTGGGCCGTATCAAGCAGGAACGGCCAGTTTCTCTGAGTCGCAGAAACAAAGTGTCTCAAATATTCTTCTACCATTGCATTGATGCGCTCGGTCTGCCCGTCAGTCTGTGGGTGGAAAGCAGTAGACATCTTCAAGTCTGTCCCCAGCTTCTTAAACAAAGACCCCCAAAATCTACCGGTAAATCTGGTGTCTCTATCACTGATAATATCCCGTGGTAAGCCAAAGTGCTTCACCACGTGCTGAAAGAACAGATTGGCGGTCACCTCCGCAGAACACTCTTCTGGAGCCGCCACAAATATCGCATACTTTGAAAATCTATCCACTACCACCAGAACAGAACCAAGTCCATCAAAGACTGGAAAATGAGTGATAAAGTCCATCGACACTGACATGAATGGTCTAGCAGGTGTGGGCAAAGGCTGGAGAAGACCTGCCTCCAGTCTTCTCTCAATTTTATCCTGTTGGCATACCAAACAGGTCTTCACAAAGTGCTCTATATCTGATTTCATCCCTGGCCAGAACCAACCTCTTCTGAGCAGCGCATACATCCTGTGACCACCTGGATGTCCGGCCCATACAGTATCATGGAACTCTCTCATGAGGCCAAAACGAATGTCTCCCGAGGCGGGAACATAGGTTCTGCCACCCTGAGCCATGATAAGGCCATCCTCATCTACGTAGAATCTGCGCACTATCCCCTCTCGGATCTGTGCTACAAGCTTCTGGTAGGCTTTATCAGTGCTGGCGGTCTGCTTCAAATACTGAAAAATCTTTCCTTCTGCTCTCGATAGGGCGCATACCATAGCGACACTGCTAATTCTACTGAGGGCATCTGGGACCTGATGACACTTGCCCGGTTTGTGCTCCCAACTGAAATCAAACTCTGCTAGAAGCTCTTGCCAACGGGCCTGCCTGGCTGACAGTTTCTTCTGAGTCTGGAAGAAAGTGTTAGCAATGTTATCGGTCTTTACTATGAAGTGACTCCCCAGCAGGTAAATACGCCACAGTCTGAGACAGTGGACAACAGCTAGCATTTCTTTCTCGTGTGCAGAGTAATTTAGCTCAGCTGCTTTCAGCTTTCTGCTCTCATAGGCTACAGGTCTGCCATCTTGAACTAATACTCCACCTAGAGCACGGTCTGAAGCATCAGTGTGTACTTCAAACCCTTGTGAAAAATCTGGTAATTTTAGCACAGGCTCTGAAGTTACCAGCTTCTTCAGAGTCTCAAAAGCCTCTTGGTGTGTATCCTCCCAACACCAAGTCTTGTCCTTTCTGAGCAAATCTATCAAAGGTGCCACTACCTTTGAGTATCCCATGATGAACCGTCTGTAGAAGTTTGCTAGACCCAGAAATGATCGCAGTTGAGTCACACTAGATGGACTAGGCCAATCCCAAATAGCCTTGATTTTGTCATTATCCATCCTCACACTGCCTTGGGACACAACATGTCCAAGAAACTGAATTTCAGTCTGGGCAAACTCGCACTTTTCTGCCTTCAGATACAGCTTGTTATCTCGGAGAACTTGCAGAACCTGCTTCAGATGCTTCTCGTGCTCCTTCAAATCAGATGAGTACACTACTATATCATCCAGATACACCACCACGAACTTATCCAAAAAGGGATTTAGGATATTGTTCATGAGGTTGCAAAACGTAGCAGGAGCGTTCGTGAGCCCAAAAGGCATCACCATGAACTCAAACGAGCCGTACCGCGTGACACAAGTAGTCTTCGGCTCATCCCCCTCGGCAATTCGCACCTGCCAATATCCTGATCTCAAGTCCAATTTACTGAAGATCTTTGCATTTGCTAATCTATCCAACAGATCTTGGATCAGCGGGATTGGGTATGCATTGCGCACTGTGACCTTGTTCAGTGCTCTATAGTCCACGCACATGCGCAAGCTCCCATCCTTCTTCTTTTGGAACAGGACAGGTGCTCCATACGGTGCCTTCGAGGGCTGGATATACCCTGACTCTAAGAGCTCGTTCAACTGTTTCCTGAGCTCTGCCAATTCTAATGGTGGCATGCGGTAGGGAGGCTGGGCTGGAGGTACTGCTCCAGGGACTAACTCAATCTGATGGTCTATGTCCCTTCTAGGAGGCAGTACTTTGGGCATCTCTGGTGGGATAACATCTTTGTACTCTTTCAACAACGCTCCAACAGAACGAGGTACGGATGTCAATATGCTCTCTAATGAAGTTTCAGCTGCCCCCACAATGACTTCTTTTCCTTTTCTGCTACGAGAACTGGAGGAAGTGGCCAGTTCCCTCACATCCCTCACAACTGGTCTAGGATCTGAATTCACCTGGGGATGGTCTTCCACTAATCTGATATGAGCTAAGTACGTGGAAGCACCATGCCTCACTCCATTCGCTAGGGAGGAAGGAGTAAGCTCCTTCTCCTTCGCTTTCTTCTTCTCCTCTGTCATTCCAGTAAAGCAAGGAATGAAACAGGGATTCTTTTCATCCAGTACTAACAAACTGTTGAGATGTGGCATTGGGGTGGCCTTAGCTCTTCTCAGAAGGTCCATACCCACAATGACATCAAACACATCTAGTTGAGTAACTAGCACTGTACACTTCCCACTCCAGGGTCCCATCTTCACTGGGACATCATAAGATATACCCGTAGCCTTTCTTGCCTCTGCATTGACTGTTTTCACATGTGTGTTACTGGTCGACGTCTTCAGCTTCAGTTGCTCTCGCAACCGATCTGCAACAAATAAATGAGTGGCCCCAGTATCCACCATGGCTGCAATCTCTACTCCGTTCAGGCTTATGTTGGTGTACATCAGTGGGGAAGATCTCACTGATACATTTGCTATTACCAAAGGGTTGACTGAAGCACAACCCGGTGAGTCTTCTTTTCCTGCGTCCTTCTTATCTGCTAGGACCGCAGCTATTGCTCTCTTTGTAGGACAATCCCTCATCACGTGAGGGCCATTGCACACAAAGCAGGCCAGCTTCCTCTTGGGACTAGACTCATTTCTCTTCTTCTGCACAACAGGCTTCTGATGAGTCTGAGGAACTGGTGCTTTTCCTTGTGGCTTTTGCTTATACTTGGGGACGTACTTCTTCCTACCCTTGTCTGGCACACGGGTATGGGAAGATGAAGAAGTCACTCCCCCAGCTTGAGGTCTACTACCTCTCATATCTAATAGAGCGTCAGCAGCTACTACGGCATCTCTGTAGGTCGTTACTCCCTGTCTCTTGAGCTCTAACAGTGCCCAGTCCTGAAGACCTCCTAAAAATGATATGAATTTCTCCTCTTCACTCATGTTAGGGATCTCCAGAAGCAATGTGGCAAATTGCTTGACATAGTCCCTTACAGTGCCGGTCTGCCTTAAACTTCTGAACTGCATGCGAGCAGTAAACAGGGTGTTCGCGGGTCTAAATTGAGCTCTCATCTCTAACTTTAGATCATCCCACGACACAACCTCGGGATGCTCTCCCTCGGTCCTCGGTGCTACAGAAGTTCTCCACCAGACTTTGGCATCTCCCGTGAGGAACGATGCACAAACCTCAATTCTGTCTTCTTCTGGCACCCGAGCCGCTTTAAAGTAGTGCTCCATGTCGAACAGAAAGTTTTCCAGCTCTTTCGCTACCCTGGCTCCTCCAAAGGTAGACGGGTCAGGTATATGGCGTTTCACTACTGGCTGTGAAGGCCCGACCCTAGCTGTGGGTGTAGGCGGGTTTGAAGCTACCTGGGCTAAGGCTAGCTTCAACATGGCTATCTCAGCAGTTAGAGTCTCTACAGTAGACTCTAATCTCTCGACTCTGGCATCATTAGTCATCTCATAATGCCTTTGGAGCTCCCTGATCGTCTGCATACGCTCAGCTAGTGGATCTCCTTACCATTCCGCCTCATCTATCCCAACAGCCATCTCTAGTCTGGTGAACCTATCATCCAGATCTAGCAACTCTGGTAACTCTGTAGACTCTGCCATCTGGTGCTGTGATGGTTACTCTGTGCTGACGGTTGAGTGGACCCCGAAACTGATCGATAAGTCGTGTAACTGAGGATTTACGCCCCGGCGCTAAGCACCGACGTACGCAACTCCCAAACAGCACAACGACTCACGTCTATATCTCGGTGTCACAAACAACCACTGCTTGTCAGGTTGAGTTGTTGCAACGGATCTGATATCAATCTGATCTAGCGCTGGCTCTGATACCACAATTGTCACGCCCCAATTTTTCGCTGTGTAAAATGAGCGTGATGGCACGACTTACACACTGTGTAACCCTGGTATCAAAAGTTACACAATGAGTAACCCGTCAGCCTACTACTCAAATACACGCGCTATATGCACGTGCGCGCTGCGGAAGTCTAAGAATCGTCTATGCCCCAACTCAAACCCCTCGATCCCCGGATGGGATGTCCGTGCCCTGATCAAATGCCTCTGCGCTCTGTGGATCACTGCGCTCCCGGGCTGATATCTGACGGTCTGGGCCTAATCTTCTCCTAGCCCTAGACCTACGTCAATGAGCGGCGGGTGGGCAGCACACGTTGCTCCTCAACCCAATATGCCCCTCAAAGACCGTCCTTAATACGTATAGCGCCCTGTGCAATACACGCACACAAGTCACAGGCAATGCAATAGTCGGGCACTAGACATATGCCCCGATCCTAAGCAGATATATCGACCACTACACAACAAGGAGGGAACGCCCTATAGAGTAGGTGCGCCCGCCCCTAATCACACCGAGGCCTCAGCTGGCCAGGCAGTACACAATGAGTATATAAAGTGAGGAAAACCCCTCCACTACCCAATGTGGGCTGAGGGATCAAAAACCTCACACTTACACTACACAGCAGTCTTATACAATGAATTACAATGCCCTAACTACGAAAGCATGTAAATGTACCTCCAAGGATCGCCCGACCCTTGGGAGCCGTTTGTACAAGTTGGCTTCAGTTGCTCCTCGCCGGAAAACCACTTTAGACCGCTGGAAACTCCTTCCCAAAGCTGCCCAAGTTGCTGCCCCCTTGAAGCTCCAACAAGCCGAATGCAAGGGGAATCCTTCCCCTTTGCTACCGTGAGAGGGGGAAGCCCTTCCCCCTTAGATCCGAGTAGGGTAGAACCCCTACAAGCTGCTGCCTCCTCTCCACACTCGCCCCACCAGCTGGTGGTCGCCACCCCTCAACTCAAGCAACCCAAGGTGGCCGGAAATAGGGATGGTGGTGGCCGGAAAAGCTGCTGCCAAGCTGCTGCTCTAGCTGAGCCGAAAGTGGGGATTCTCCTCCCACTTGGTGCTGATCCTCTCCAAGACTCAGCCACCTGAAGGTAGCCGCACCTCTTGAGCTCAAGAGGCCTCCCTCTCGCCGGAGAAGGAAGTGGAAAGGCTGCTGCCGCCGGCTGCTCCACAAGCTGGCCGAGAATGGGGCTGCTCTTCCTCTCGGTCTTCCCCTCCTCCAAGACCCAGCAACCAAGATGGATGCCGCACCCTTTGCTGCCCCAAAGGACCCTCACTCCCGCCGGAGATGATGGTGGAAGATGGCCGGAAAAGCTGTAGAGGAAATCGCCCACAAATCGCCCCCAAATGTGTGCAGCCGCCAAGCTCCAAGTTCGGATCCTGTGTTGCCGATTAGGGTTGCCCCCTAATCCAAAATGCTACCAAACTTCACTTACTCTCTCAGCCCTTTGATGTGCTTTGAGATTAGTGAAATCCATGAGGAGTATAAGAGAAATGCGCCCCTTCCCTTATCAGCGAATGACCCAAGCTCGGGTTGGCCATCCCCTTCAACATAAGAATCTGCACTCCTCTTGGTCATGGGTTCGAGACTCACCCATGCCATATTTTTTTTTCTTTGCTTGTACACTCTTGTACAAGTCTATAAATTTTGCTAAGTGTCCCATGCTCCTCCATGGTCCATGCAAAACCTCTCAATCCATTTATTATTGTTTTTGCCCCCTTCTACATCAGGCCTCACCCTAAAATGAGGGTCTCTCCCTGCTCATAACCTCTATGAGTATGTAGAGGGGTCTGGGTGTGTACCCCGTACACCCAGGTCGTCACAACAAGTCACAGGCAATGCAATAGTCGGGCACTAGACATATGCCCCGATCCTAAGCAGATATATCGACCACTACACAACAAGGAGGGAACGCCCTATAGAGTAGGTGTGACGACCTGGGTGTGCGGGGTACACACCCAGACCCCTCTACATACTCATAGAGGTTATGAGCAGGGAGAGACCCTCATTTTAGGGTGAGGCCTGATGTAGAAGGGGGCAAAAATCATTAATAAATGGATTGAGAGGTTTTGCATGGACCATGGAGGAGCATGGGACACTTAGCAAAATTTATAGACTTGTACAAGAGTGTACAAGCAAAGAAAAAAAAATGTGGCATGGGTGAGTCTCGAACCCATGACCTAGGAGAAGTGCTAAACCTTATGTTGCATGGGATGGCCAACCCGAGCTTGGGTCATTCGCTGATAAGGGAAGGGGCGCATTTCTCTTATACTCCTCATGCACTTCACTAATCTCAAAGCACATCAAAGGGCTGAGAGAGTAAGTGAAGTTTGGTAGCATTTTGGATTAGGGGACAACCCTAATCGGCAACACAAGATCCGAACTTGGAGCTTGGCGGCTGCACACATTTGGGGGCGATTTGTGGGCGATTTCCTCTACAGCTTTTCCGGCCATCTTCCACCATCATCTCCGGCGGGAGTGAGGGTCCTTTGGGGCAGCAAAGGGTGCGGCATCCATCTTGGTTGCTGGGTCTTGGAGGAGGGGAAGACCGAGAGGAAGAGCAGCCCCATTGTCGGCCAGCTTGTGGAGCAGCCGGCGGCAGCAGCCTTTCCACTTCCTTCTCCGGCGAGAGGGAGGCCTCTTGAGCTCAAGAGGTGCGGCTACCTTCAGGTGGCTGAGTCTTGGAGAGGATCAGCACCAAGTGGGAGGAGAATCCCCACTTTCGGCTCAGCTAGAGCAGCAGCTCGGCAGCAGCTTTTCCGGCCACCACCATCCCTATTTCCGGCCACCTTGGGTTGCTTGAGTTGAGGGGGTGGCGACCACCAGCTGGTGGGGCGAGTGTGGAGAGGAGGCAGCAGCTTGTAGGGGTTCTACCCTACTCGGATCTAAGGGGGAAGGGCTTCCCCCTCTCACGGCAGCAAAGGGGAAGGAGTCCCCTTGCATTCGGCTTGTTGGAGCTTCAAGGGGGCAGCAACTTAGGCAGCTTTGGGAAGGAGTTTCCAGCGGTCTAAAGTGGTTTTCCGGCGAGGAGCAACTGAAGCCAACTTGTACAAACGGCTCCCAAGGGTCGGGCGATCCTTGGAGGTACATTTACATGCTTTCGTAGTTAGGGCATTGTAATTCATTGTATAAGACTGCTGTGTAGTGTAAGTGTGAGGTTTTTGATCCCTCAGCCCACATTGGGTAGTGGAGGGGTTTTCCTCACTTTTATATTCATTGTGTACTGCCTGGCCAGCTGAGGCCTCGGTGTGATTAGGGGCGGGCGCACCTACTCTATAGGGCGTTCCCTCCTTGTTGTGTAGTGGTCGATATATCTGCTTAGGATCGGGGCATATGTCTAGTGCCCGACTATTGTATTGCCTGTGATTCTTGTGCGTGTATTGCACAGGGCGCTATACGTACTAAGGACGGTCTTTGAGGGGCATATTGGGTTGAGGAGCAACGTGTGCTGCCCACCCGCCGCTCATTGACGTAGGTCTAGGGCTAGGAGAAGATTAGGCCCAGACCGTCAGATATCAGCCCGGGAGCACAGTGATCCACAGAGCACAGAGATATTTGATCGGGGCACGGACATCCCATCCGGGGATCGAGGGGTTTGAGTTGGGGCATAGACGATTCTTAGACTTCCGCAGCGCGCACGTGCATATAGCGCGTGTATTTGAGTAGTAGGCTGACGGGTTACTCATTGTGTAACTTTTGATACCAGGGTTACACAGTGTGTAAGTCGTGCCATCACGCTCAATTTACACAGCGAAAAATTGGGGCGTGACAATTGTGGTATCAGAGCCCAGCGCTAGATCAGATTGATATCAGATCCGTTGCAACAACTCAACCTGACAAGCAGTGGTTATTTGTGACACCGAGATATAGACGTGAGTCGTTGTGCTGTTTGGGAGTTGCGTACGTCGGTGCTTAGCGCCGGGGCGTAAATCCTCAGTTACACGACTTATCGATCAGTTTCGGGGTCCACTCAACCGTCAGCACAGTTTAACCATCACAGCACCAGATGGCAGAGTCTACAGAGTTACCAGAGTTGCTAGATCTGGATGATAGGTTCACCAGACTAGAGATGGCTGTTGGGATAGATGAGGCAGAATGGCAAGGAGATCCACTAGCTGAGCGTATGCAGACGATCAGGGAGCTCCAAAGGCATTATGAGATGACTAATGATGCCAGAGTCGAGAGATTAGAGTCTACTGTAGAGACTCTAACTGCTGAGATAGCCATGTTGAAGCTAGCCTTAGCCCAGGTAGCTTCAAACCCGCCTACACCCACAGCTAGGGTCGGGCCTTCACAGCCAGTAGCGAAGCGCCATATACCTGACCCGTCTACCTTTGGAGGAGCCAGGGTAGCAAAAGAGCTAGAAAACTTCCTGTTCGACATGGAGCATTACTTTAAAGCGGCTCGGGTGCCAGAAGAGGACAGAATTGAGGTTTGTGCATCGTTCCTCACGGGAGATGCCAAAGTCTGGTGGAGGACTTCTGTAGCACCGAGGACCGAGGGAGAGCATCCCGAGGTTGTGTCGTGGGATGATCTAAAGTTAGAGATGAGAGCTCAATTTAGACCCGCGAACACCCTGTTTACTGCTCGCATGCAGTTCAGAAGTTTAAGGCAGACCGGCACTGTAAGGGACTATGTCAAGCAATTTGCCACATTGCTTCTGGAGATCCCTAACATGAGTGAAGAGGAGAAATTCATATCATTTTTAGGAGGTCTTCAGGACTGGGCACTATTAGAGCTCAGGAGACAGGGAGTAACGACCTACAGAGATGCCGTAGTAGCTGCTGACGCTCTATTAGATATGAGAGGTAGGAGACCTCAAGCTGGGGGAGTGACTTCTTCATCTTCCCATACCCGTGTGCCAGACAAGGGTAGGAAGAAGTACGTCCCCAAGTATAAGCAAAAGCCACAAGGAAAAGCACCAGTTCCTCAGACTCATCAGAAGCCTGTTGTGCAGAAGAAGAGAAATGAGTCTAGTCCCAAGAGGAAGCTGGCCTGCTTTGTGTGCAAAGGCCCTCATCTAATGAGGGATTGTCCTACAAAGAGAGCGATAGCTGCGGTCCTAGCAGATAAGAAGGACGCAGGAAAAGAAGATTCACCGGGTTGTGCATCTGTCAACCCTTTGGTAATAGCAAATGTATCAGTGAGATCTTCCCCACTGATGTACACCAACATAAGCCTGAACGGAGTAGAGATTGCAGCCATGGTGGATACTGGGGCCACTCATTTATTTGTTGCAGATCGGTTGCGAGAGCAACTGAAGCTGAAGACGTCGACCAGTAACACACATGTGAAAACAGTCAATGCAGAGGCAAGAAAGGCTACGGGTATATCTTATGATGTCCCAGTGAAGATGGGACCCTGGAGTGGGAAGTGTACAGTGCTAGTTACTCAACTAGATGTGTTTGATGTCATTGTGGGTATGGACCTTCTGAGAAGAGCTAAGGCCACCCCAATGCCACATCTCAACAGTTTGTTAGTACTGGATGAAAAGAATCCCTGTTTCATTCCTTGCTTTACTGGAATGACAGAGGAGAAGAAGAAAGCGAAGGAGAAGGAGCTTACTCCTTCCTCCCTAGCGAATGGAGTGAGGCATGGTGCTTCCACGTATTTAGCTCATATCAGATTAGTGGAAGACCATCCCCAGATGGATTCAGATCCTAGACCAGTTGTGAGGGATGTGAGGGAACTGGCCACTTCCTCCAGTTCTCGTAGCAGAAAAGGAAAAGAAGTCATTGTGGGGGCAGCTGAAACTTCATTAGAGAGCATATTGACATCCGTACCTCGTTCTGTTGGAGAGTTGTTGAAAGAGTACAAAGATGTTATCCCACCAGAGATGCCCAAAGTACTGCCTCCTAGAAGGGACATAGACCATCAGATTGAGTTAGTCCCTGGAGCAGTACCTCCAGCCCAGCCTCCCTACCGCATGCCACCATTAGAATTGGCAGAGCTCAGGAAACAGTTGAACGAGCTCTTAGAGTCAGGGTATATCCAGCCCTCGAAGGCACCGTATGGAGCACCTGTCCTGTTCCAAAAGAAGAAGGATGGGAGCTTGCGCATGTGCGTGGACTATAGAGCACTGAACAAGGTCACAGTGCGCAATGCATACCCAATCCCGCTGATCCAAGATTTGTTGGATAGATTAGCAAATGCAAAGATCTTCAGTAAATTGGACTTGAGATCAGGATATTGGCAGGTGCGAATTGCCGAGGGGGATGAGCCGAAGACTACTTGTGTCACGCGGTACGGCTCGTTTGAGTTCATGGTGATGCCTTTTGGGCTCACGAACGCTCCTGCTACGTTTTGCAACCTCATGAACAATATCCTAAATCCCTTTTTGGATAAGTTCGTGGTGGTGTATCTGGATGATATAGTAGTGTACTCATCTGATTTGAAGGAGCACGAGAAGCATCTGAAGCAGGTTCTGCAAGTTCTCCGAGATAACAAGCTGTATCTGAAGGCAGAAAAGTGCGAGTTTGCCCAGACTGAAATTCAGTTTCTTGGACATGTTGTGTCCCAAGGCAGTGTGAGGATGGATAATGACAAAATCAAGGCTATTTGGGATTGGCCTAGTCCATCTAGTGTGACTCAACTGCGATCATTTCTGGGTCTAGCAAACTTCTACAGACGGTTCATCATGGGATATTCAAAGGTAGTGGCACCTTTGACTGATTTGCTCAGAAAGGACAAGACTTGGTGTTGGGAGGATACACACCAAGAGGCTTTTGAGACTCTGAAGAAGCTGGTAACTTCAGAGCCTGTGCTAAAATTACCAGATTTTTCACAAGGGTTTGAAGTACACACTGATGCTTCAGACCGTGCTCTAGGTGGAGTATTAGTTCAAGATGGCAGACCTGTAGCCTATGAGAGCAGAAAGCTGAAAGCAGCTGAGCTAAATTACTCTGCACACGAGAAAGAAATGCTAGCTGTTGTCCACTGTCTCAGACTGTGGCGTATTTACCTGCTGGGGAGTCACTTCATAGTAAAGACCGATAACATTGCTAACACTTTCTTCCAGACTCAGAAGAAACTGTCAGCCAGGCAGGCCCGTTGGCAAGAGCTTCTAGCAGAGTTTGATTTCAGTTGGGAGCACAAACCGGGCAAGTGTCATCAGGTCCCAGATGCCCTCAGTAGAATTAGCAGTGTCGCTATGGTATGCGCCCTATCGAGAGCAGAAGGAAAGATTTTTCAGTATCTGAAGCAGACCGCCAGCACTGATAAAGCCTACCAGAAGCTTGTAGCACAGATCCGTGAGGGGACAGTGCGCAGATTCTATGTAGATGAGGATGGCCTTATCATGGCTCAGGGTGGCAGAACCTATGTTCCCGCCTCGGGAGACATTCGTTTTGGCCTCATGAGAGAGTTCCATGATACTGTATGGGCCGGACATCCAGGTGGTCACAGGATGTATGCGCTGCTCAGAAGAGGTTGGTTCTGGCCAGGGATGAAATCAGATATAGAGCACTTTGTGAAGACCTGTTTGGTATGCCAACAGGATAAAATTGAGAAAAGACTGGAGGCAGGTCTTCTCCAGCCTTTGCCCACACCTGCTAGACCATTCATGTCAGTGTCGATGGACTTTATCACTCATTTTCCAGTCTTTGATGGACTTGGTTCTGTTCTGGTGGTAGTGGATAGATTTTCAAAGTATGCGATATTTGTGGCGGCTCCTGAGGAATGCTCAGCTGAGGTGACCGCCAACCTGTTTTTCCAGCACGTGGTGAAGCACTTTGGCTTACCACGGGATATTATCAGCGATAGAGACACCAGATTTACCGGTAGATTTTGGGGGTCCCTGTTTAAGAAGCTGGGGACAGACTTGAAGATGTCTACTGCTTTCCACCCACAGACTGACGGGCAGACCGAGCGAATTAATGCAATGGTAGAAGAATATTTGAGGCACTTTGTTTCTGCGACTCAGAGAAACTGGCCGTTCTTGCTTGACACGGCCCAGTTTGCTTATAATATACAAGTGTCCTCAGCAACTGGGAAAAGTCCATTCGAGATGGTTCTAGGATATCAACCAGCTACCCCGGTTGATAATTTGGCTAGTGGAGCAAGCAGTCGGAATAAGGCTGCGAATCAATATGTCAAGGACCGCGTAGAGCTCTGGGAAGAAGCTCGGGATAGCTTGAGGAAAGCGTCCAACCGTATGGTTAAGTACGCGAACAGACATAGGCGTCATGTGGAGTTTGAGGTAGGTGATTCGGTGCTCCTCAAACTCACTCCCCAGATGTGGAGAAAAATAGTGGTAGGCACTGTTCACAGAGGGCTAGTACCCAGATATGAAGGACCATTTACTGTTGTCAAGAGAGTGGGTACAGTAGCCTATAAGTTGAACCTGCCAAAGCATTACAAGTTACATCCAACATTCCATGTTAGTTTCCTCAAAAAGTTTCACTCAGATGATCTGCATCCTGAGCGACAGCAAGTAAGGAGAAAGCCAGCCCGTGGCTCTGTAGAATATGCGAAGCAGCCTTTGAAGATTCTGAATCATAGAATATATGGTTGGAGCGGCAAAGGACAGAAGGCTGAGATGTTAGTACAGTGGCAGGGCGAAGCTGAGGAGGATGCTACTTGGGAAAAGATGGCTGACCTTGAACAATTTCATTGGTTGTTCAAGAGATACGAGGAAGCCCTCGGGGGCGAGGTCTAGGTCAGCTGGGGGAGAATGTGACGACCTGGGTGTGCGGGGTACACACCCAGACCCCTCTACATACTCATAGAGGTTATGAGCAGGGAGAGACCCTCATTTTAGGGTGAGGCCTGATGTAGAAGGGGGCAAAAATCATTAATAAATGGATTGAGAGGTTTTGCATGGACCATGGAGGAGCATGGGACACTTAGCAAAATTTATAGACTTGTACAAGAGTGTACAAGCAAAGAAAAAAAAATGTGGCATGGGTGAGTCTCGAACCCATGACCTAGGAGAAGTGCTAAACCTTATGTTGCATGGGATGGCCAACCCGAGCTTGGGTCATTCGCTGATAAGGGAAGGGGCGCATTTCTCTTATACTCCTCATGCACTTCACTAATCTCAAAGCACATCAAAGGGCTGAGAGAGTAAGTGAAGTTTGGTAGCATTTTGGATTAGGGGACAACCCTAATCGGCAACACAAGATCCGAACTTGGAGCTTGGCGGCTGCACACATTTGGGGGCGATTTGTGGGCGATTTCCTCTACAGCTTTTCCGGCCATCTTCCACCATCATCTCCGGCGGGAGTGAGGGTCCTTTGGGGCAGCAAAGGGTGCGGCATCCATCTTGGTTGCTGGGTCTTGGAGGAGGGGAAGACCGAGAGGAAGAGCAGCCCCATTCTCGGCCAGCTTGTGGAGCAGCCGGCGGCAGCAGCCTTTCCACTTCCTTCTCCGGCGAGAGGGAGGCCTCTTGAGCTCAAGAGGTGCGGCTACCTTCAGGTGGCTGAGTCTTGGAGAGGATCAGCACCAAGTGGGAGGAGAATCCCCACTTTCGGCTCAGCTAGAGCAGCAGCTCGGCAGCAGCTTTTCCGGCCACCACCATCCCTATTTCCGGCCACCTTGGGTTGCTTGAGTTGAGGGGTGGCGACCACCAGCTGGTGGGGCGAGTGTGGAGAGGAGGCAGCAGCTTGTAGGGGTTCTACCCTACTCGGATCTAAGGGGGAAGGGCTTCCCCCTCTCACGGCAGCAAAGGGGAAGGAGTCCCCTTGCATTCGGCTTGTTGGAGCTTCAAGGGGGCAGCAACTTAGGCAGCTTTGGGAAGGAGTTTCCAGCGGTCTAAAGTGGTTTTCCGGCGAGGAGCAACTGAAGCCAACTTGTACAAACGGCTCCCAAGGGTCGGGCGATCCTTGGAGGTACATTTACATGCTTTCGTAGTTAGGGCATTGTAATTCATTGTATAAGACTGCTGTGTAGTGTAAGTGTGAGGTTTTTGATCCCTCAGCCCACATTGGGTAGTGGAGGGGTTTTCCTCACTTTTATATTCATTGTGTACTGCCTGGCCAGCTGAGGCCTCGGTGTGATTAGGGGCGGGCGCACCTACTCTATAGGGCGTTCCCTCCTTGTTGTGTAGTGGTCGATATATCTGCTTAGGATCGGGGCATATGTCTAGTGCCCGACTATTGTATTGCCTGTGATTCTTGTGCGTGTATTGCACAGGGCGCTATACGTACTAAGGACGGTCTTTGAGGGGCATATTGGGTTGAGGAGCAACGTGTGCTGCCCACCCGCCGCTCATTGACGTAGGTCTAGGGCTAGGAGAAGATTAGGCCCAGACCGTCAGATATCAGCCCGGGAGCACAGTGATCCACAGAGCACAGAGATATTTGATCGGGGCACGGACATCCCATCCGGGGATCGAGGGGTTTGAGTTGGGGCATAGACGATTCTTAGACTTCCGCAGCGCGCACGTGCATATAGCGCGTGTATTTGAGTAGTAGGCTGACGGGTTACTCATTGTGTAACTTTTGATACCAGGGTTACACAGTGTGTAAGTCGTGCCATCACGCTCAATTTACACAGCGAAAAATTGGGGCGTGACAGTAGGTGCGCCCGCCCCTAATCACACCGAGGCCTCAGCTGGCCAGGCAGTACACAATGAATATAAAAGTGAGGAAAACCCCTCCACTACCCAATGTGGGCTGAGGGATCAAAAACCTCACACTTACACAACTACACAGCAGTTCTTACACAAATTACAAGCTAACCCTAGAAATCTAGTAAGCAAGTAAATTATACCTCCAAAGGTCGCCCGACCTTTGAGAGCAGTGTGTACAAGTTGTCTTGGTTGTTGCTCGCCGGAAACCTCCTCTTTGGCCGCCGGTAAACTCCTCCAACAAGCTGCCCAGGAGCTGTCCGCGAACCTCCAATCAAGTCCAATGCAAGGGGACTCCTTCCCCTTTGCTGCCGTGAGAGGGGGAACACCTTCCCCCTTGGATCCGAGTAGGGAACAGCCCCTACAAGCTGCTGCCGCCAATGGGGAACTCCTTCCCTTAGAGCTGCTGCACTCCAAGGTCGACCAACAAGATGTTGTCGCCCCTCCCTCAAGCTCCAAAGCCCTCAAGGCCGCCGGAGAAGAAGGTGGAGGTGGTGGCTGAGCTGCTGCCGAAAGTGGGGGACCCTCTCCCCTTTGCTGCCGCCCCCTCCAAGACACAACAACCCTCAAGCTGCCGCACCTCTTGAACTCAAGAGGCCTTCCTCTCGCCGGAGAAGAAGGTGGAAGGTGGCGGATGAACTGCTGCAGGCTGCTGCTCAATGAACCGAGATGGAGAAACTCTTTTCTCCAAGTTGCTGCTCCAAGACCCAACGCCAAGAGATGGCGCCGCACCCTTTGCTGCCCCAAAGGACCTTCGATTCTCGCCGGAGAAGAAGGTGGAGATGCTGCTGGAAAACTCCCCTCAAGATCGCCCCAAAAGTCGCCCACAAGAGAGAAAGCAGCCACAACTTTCGGATCCTTTGCTTTCTCAGCCGATTAGGGTTTTTCCCTAATTCGAAATCTCTCTATCTTCACTTACTCAATCTGCCATCCATTGATGCTTTGAGATTGGTGAAGTGCATGAAGAGAATGAGTAGAATGCGCCTCTACTTCTTATCAGCGAATGACCCAAGCTCGGGTTGGCCATCCCTTTCAACATAAGAATCTGCACTCCTCTTGGTCATGGGTTCGAGACTCACCCATGCCATATTTTTTTTTCTTTGCTTGTACACTCTTGTACAAGACTATAAATTATGCTAAGTGTCCCATGCAACATCTTAACACATTTCTTTGTGATTTTTGCCCCCTTCTACATCAGGCCTCACCCCAAAATGAGGGTCTCTCCCTGCTCATAACCTCTATGAGTATGTAGAGGGGTCTGGGTGTGTACCCCGCACACCCAGGTCGTCACATTCTCCCCCAGCTGACCTAGACCTCGCCTCCGAGGGCTTCCTCATATTTCTTGAACAACCAATGGAATTGTTCAAGGTCAGCCATCTTTTCCCAAGTAGCATCCTCCTCAGCTTCGCCCTGCCACTGTACTAACATCTCAGCCTTCTGTCCTTTGCCGCTCCAACCATATATTCTATGATTCAGAATCTTAAGAGGCTGCTTTGCAAATTCTACAGAGCCACGGGCTGGCTTTCTCCTTAATTGCTGTCGCTCAGGATGCAGATCATCTGAGTGAAACTTTTTGAGGAAACTAACATGGAACGTGGGATGCAGTTTGTAATGCTTTGGCAGGTTCAACTTATAGGCTACTGTACCCACTCTCTTAATGACTGTGAATGGTCCTTCATATCTGGGTACTAGCCCTCTGTGAACAGTGCCTGCCACTATTTTTCTCCACATCTGGGGAGTGAGTTTGAGGAGCACCGAATCACCTACCTCAAACTCCACATGACGCCTATGTCTGTTCGCGTACTTAACCATACGGTTGGACGCTTTCCTCAAGCTATCCCGAGCTTCTTCCCAGAGCTCTACGCGGTCCTTGACATATTGATTCGCAGCCTTATTCCGACTGCTTGCTCCACTAGTCAAATTATCAACCGGGGTAGCTGGTTGATATCCTAGAACCATCTCGAATGGACTCTTCCCCGTAGCTGACGACACTTGTATATTGTAAGCAAACTGGGCCGTATCCAGCAAGAATGGCCAGTTTCTCTGAGTCGCAGAAACAAAGTGTCTCAAATATTCCTCTACCATCGCATTAATGCGCTCGGTCTGCCCGTCAGTCTGTGGGTGGAAAGCAGTAGACATCTTCAAGTCTGTCCCCAGCTTCTTAAACAGGGACCCCCAAAATCTACCGGTAAATCTGGTGTCTCTATCGCTGATAATATCTCGTGGTAAGCCAAAGTGCTTCACCACGTGCTGGAAAAACAGATTGGCGGTAACCTCAGCTGAGCATTCCTCAGGAGCCGCCACAAATACTGCATACTTTGAAAATCTATCCACTACCACCAGAACAGAACCAAGTCCATCAAAGACTGGAAAATGAGTGATAAAGTCCATCGACACTGACATGAATGGTCTAGCAGGTGTGGGCAAAGGCTGGAGAAGACCTGCCTCTAGTCTTCTCTCAATTTTATCCTGTTGGCATACCAAACAGGTCTTCACAAAGTGCTCTATATCTGATTTCATCCCTGGCCAGAACCAACCTCTTCTGAGCAGCGCATACATCCTGTGACCACCTGGATGTCCGGCCCATACAGTATCATGGAACTCCCTCATTAGGCCAAAACGAATGTCTCCCGAGGCGGGAACATAAGTTCTGCCACCCTGAGCCATGATAAGGCCATCCTCATCTACATAGAATCTGCGCACTGTCCCCTCACGGATCTGTGCTACAAGCTTCTGGTAGGCTTTATCAGTGCTGGCGGTCTGCTTCAGATACTGAAAAATCTTTCCTTCTGCTCTCGATAGGGCGCATACCATAGCGACACTGCTAATTCTACTGAGGGCATCTGGGACCTGATGACACTTGCCCGGTTTGTGCTCCCAACTGAAATCAAACTCTGCTAGAAGCTCTTGCCAACGGGCCTGCCTGGCTGACAGTTTCTTCTGAGTCTGGAAGAAAGTGTTAGCAATGTTATCGGTCTTTACTATGAAGTGACTCCCCAGCAGGTAAATACGCCACAGTCTGAGACAGTGGACAACAGCTAGCATTTCTTTCTCGTGTGCAGAGTAATTTAGCTCAGCTGCTTTCAGCTTTCTGCTCTCATAGGCCACTGGTCTGCCATCTTGAACTAACACTCCGCCTAGAGCACGGTCTGAAGCATCAGTGTGTACTTCAAACCCTTGTGAAAAGTCTGGTAATTTTAGCACAGGCTCTGAAGTTACCAGCTTCTTCAGAGTCTCAAAAGCCTCTTGGTGTGTATCCTCCCAACACCAAGCTTTGTCCTTCTTCAGCAAATCAGTCAAAGGTGCCACTACCTTTGAATATCCCATGATGAACCGTCTGTAGAAGTTTGCTAGACCCAGAAATGATCGCAGTTGAGTCACACTAGATGGACTAGGCCAATCCCAAATAGCCTTGATTTTGTCATTATCCATCCTCACACTGCCTTGGGACACAACATGTCCAAGAAACTGAATTTCAGTCTGGGCAAACTCGCACTTTTCTGCCTTCAGATACAGCTTGTTATCTCGGAGAACTTGCAGAACTTGTTTCAGATGCTTCTCGTGCTCCCTCAAATCAGATGAATATACTACTATATCATCAAGATACACCACCACGAACTTATCCAAAAAGGGATTTAGGATATTGTTCATGAGGTTGCAAAACGTAGCAGGAGCGTTCGTGAGCCCAAAAGGCATCACCATGAACTCAAACGAGCCGTACCGCGTGACACAAGTAGTCTTCGGCTCATCCCCCTCGGCAATTCGTACCTGCCAATATCCTGATCTCAAGTCCAACTTACTGAAGATCTTTGCATTTGCTAATCTATCCAACAGATCTTGGATCAGCGGGATTGGGTATGCATTGCGCACTGTGACCTTGTTCAGTGCTCTATAGTCCACGCACATGCGCAAGCTCCCATCCTTCTTCTTTTGGAACAGGACAGGTGCTCCATACGGTGCCTTCGAGGGCTGGATATACCCTGACTCTAAGAGCTCGTTCAACTGTTTCCTGAGCTCTGCCAATTCTAATGGTGGCATGCGGTAGGGAGGCTGGGCTGGAGGTACTGCTCCAGGGACTAACTCAATCTGATGGTCTATGTCCCTTCTAGGAGGCAGTACTTTGGGCATCTCTGGTGGGATAACATCTTTGTACTCTTTCAACAACGCTCCAACAGAACGAGGTACGGATGTCAATATGCTCTCTAATGAAGTTTCAGCTGCCCCCACAATGACTTCTTTTCCTTTTCTGCTACGAGAACTGGAGGAAGTGGCCAGTTCCCTCACATCCCTCACAACTGGTCTAGGATCTGAATTCACCTGGGGATGGTCTTCCACTAATCTGATATGAGCTAAGTACGTGGAAGCACCATGCCTCACTCCATTCGCTAGGGAGGAAGGAGTAAGCTCCTTCTCCTTTGCTTTCTTCTTCTCCTCTGTCATTCCAGTAAAGCAAGGAATGAAACAGGGATTCTTTTCATCCAGTACTAACAAACTGTTGAGATGTGGCATTGGGGTGGCCTTAGCTCTTCTCAGAAGGTCCATACCCACAATGACATCGAAGACATCTAGTTGAGTAACTAGCACTGTACACTTCCCACTCCAGGGTCCCATCTTCACTGGGACATCATAAGATATACCCATAGCCTTTCTTGCCTCAGCATTGACTGTTTTCACATGTGTGTTACTGGTCGACGTCTTCAGCTTCAGTTGCTCTCGCAACCGATCTGCAACAAATAGGTGAGTGGCCCCAGTATCCACCATGGCTGCAATCTCTACTCCGTTCAGGCTTATGTTGGTGTACATCAGTGGGGAAGATTTCACTAATACATTTGCTATTACCAAAGGGTTGACAGATGCACAACCCGGTGAATCTTCTTTTCCTGCGTCCTTCCTATCTGCTAGGACCGCAGCTATCGCTCTCTTTGTAGGACAATCCCTCATTAGATGAGGGCCTTTGCACACAAAGCAGGCCAGCTTCCTCTTGGGACTAGACTCATTTCTCTTCTTCTGCACAACAGGCTTCTGATGAGTCTGAGGAACTGGTGCTTTTCCTTGTGGCTTTTGCTTATACTTGGGGACGTACTTCTTCCTACCCTTGTCTGGCACACGGGTATGGGAAGATGAAGAAGTCACTCCCCCAGCTTGAGGTCTCGTACCTCTCATATCTAATAAGGCATCTGCAGCTACTACAGCATCTCTGTAGGTAGTCACCCCTTGTCTTCTAAGCTCTAACAAAGCCCAATCTTGAAGACCTCCAAGAAATGAGATAAACTTTTCTTCCTCACTCATGTTGGGGATTTCTAGAAGCAATGTGGCAAATTGCTTCACATAATCTCTTACAGTGCCTGTTTGTCTCAAACTTCTGAACTGCATGCGAGCAGTAAACAGGGTGTTCGCAGGCCGAAATTGAGCTCTCATCTCTAACTTCAGATCATCCCACGACACAACCTCGGGATGCTCTCCCTCGGTCCTCGGTGCTACAGAAGTTCTCCACCAGACTTTGGCATCTCCCGTGAGGAACGATGCACAAACCTCAATTCTGTCTTCTTCTGGCACCCGAGCCGCTTTAAAGTAGTGCTCCATGTCGAACAGAAAGTTTTCCAGCTCTTTTGCTACCCTGGCTCCTCCAAAGGTAGACGGGTCAGGTATATGGCGCTTCGCTACTGGCTGTGAAGGCCCGACCCCAGCTGTGGGTGTAGGCGGGTTTGAAGCTACCTGGGCTAAGGCTAGCTTCAACATGGCTATCTCAGCAGTTAGAGTCTCTACAGTAGACTCTAATCTCTTGACTCTGGCATCATTAGTCATCTCATAATGCCTTTGGAGCTCCCTGATCGTCTGCATACGCTCAGCTAGTGGATCTCCTTGCCATTCTGCCTCATCTATCCCAACAGCCATCTCTAGTCTGGTGAACCTATCATCCAGATCTAGCAACTCTGGTAACTCTGTAGACTCTGCCATCTGGTGCTGTGATGGTTAAACTGTGCTGACGGTTGAGTGGACCCCGAAACTGATCGATAAGTCGTGTAACTGAGGATTTACGCCCCGGCGCTAAGCACCGACGTACGCAACTCCCAAACAGCACAACGACTCACGTCTATATCTCGGTGTCACAAACAACCACTGCTTGTCAGGTTGAGTTGTTGCAACGGATCTGATATCAATCTGATCTAGCGCTGGCCTCTGATACCACAATTGTCACGCCCCAATTTTTCGCTGTGTAAAATGAGCGTGATGGCACGACTTACACACTGTGTAACCCTGGTATCAAAAGTTACACAATGCGTAACCCGTCAGCCTACTACTCAAATACACGCGCTCTAAGCACGTGCGCGCTGCGGAAGTCTAAGAATCGTCTATGCCCCAACTCAAACCCCTCGATCCCCGGATGGGATGTCCGTGCCCTGGTCAAATGCCTCTGCACTCTGTGGATCACTGCGCTCCCGGGCTGATATCTGACGGTCTGGGCCTAATCTTCTCCTAGCCCTAGACCTACGTCAATGAGCGGCGGGTGGGCAGCACACGTTGCTCCTCAACCCAATATGCCCCTCAAAGACCGTCCTTAATACGTATAGCGCCCTGTGCAATACACGCACACAAGTCACAGGCAATGCAATAGTCGGGCACTAGACATATGCCCCGATCCTAAGCAGATATATCGACCACTACACAACAAGGAGGGAACGCCCTATAGAGTAGGTGCGCCCGCCCCTAATCACACCGAGGCCTCAGCTGGCCAGGCAGTACACAATGAATATAAAAGTGAGGAAAACCCCTCCACTACCCAATGTGGGCTGAGGGATCAAAAACCTCACACTTACACAACTACACAGCAGTTCTTACACAAATTACAAGCTAACCCTAGAAATCTAGTAAGCAAGTAAATTATACCTCCAAAGGTCGCCCGACCTTTGAGAGCAGTGTGTACAAGTTGTCTTGGTTGTTGCTCGCCGGAAACCTCCTCTTTGGCCGCCGGTAAACTCCTCCAACAAGCTGCCCAGGAGCTGTCCGCGAACCTCCAATCAAGTCCAATGCAAGGGGACTCCTTCCCCTTTGCTGCCGTGAGAGGGGGAACACCTTCCCCCTTGGATCCGAGTAGGGAACAGCCCCTACAAGCTGCTGCCGCCAATGGGGAACTCCTTCCCTTAGAGCTGCTGCACTCCAAGGTCGACCAACAAGATGTTGTCGCCCCTCCCCCAAGCTCCAAAGCCCTCAAGGCCGCCGGAGAAGAAGGTGGAGGTGGTGGCTGAGCTGCTGCCGAAAGTGGGGGACCCTCTCCCCTTTGCTGCCGCCCCTCCAAGACACAACAACCCTCAAGCTGCCGCACCTCTTGAACTCAAGAGGCCTTCCTCTCGCCGGAGAAGAAGGTGGAAGGTGGCGGATGAACTGCTGCAGGCTGCTGCTCAATGAACCGAGATGGAGAAACTCTTTTCTCCAAGTTGCTGCTCCAAGACCCAACGCCAAGAGATGGCGCCGCACCCTTTGCTGCCCCAAAGGACCTTCGATTCTCGCCGGAGAAGAAGGTGGAGATGCTGCCGGAAAACTCCCCTCAAGATCGCCCCAAAAGTCGCCCACAAGAGAGAAAGCAGCCGCAACTTTCGGATCCTTTGCTTTCTCAGCCGATTAGGGTTTTTCCCTAATTCGAAATCTCTCTATCTTCACTTACTCAATCTGCCATCCATTGATGCTTTGAGATTGGTGAAGTGCATGAAGAGAATGAGTAGAATGCGCCTCTACTTCTTATCAGCGAATGACCCAAGCTCGGGTTGGCCATCCCTTTCAACATAAGAATCTGCACTCCTCTTGGTCATGGGTTCGAGACTCACCCATGCCATATTTTTTTTTCTTTGCTTGTACACTCTTGTACAAGACTATAAATTATGCTAAGTGTCCCATGCAACATCTTAACACATTTCTTTGTGATTTTTGCCCCCTTCTACATCAGGCCTCACCCCAAAATGAGGGTCTCTCCCTGCTCATAACCTCTATGAGTATGTAGAGGGGTCTGGGTGTGTACCCCGCACACCCAGGTCGTCACACTTGGTTAAATGCAGTCTTGTGATCCCATGCAAGTATAAAATTGCAAGGTTCCACACACCTGCCCTCTCCACCAAGTTATAGGTCTAGGGTCTACTCAATATTTGCTTAGTGTCCTGTATCGTTTTCTTGTATTGCTGCCTTTTTATCAATATATACACCGGCGGGGTGTTCGGGTGACTCATTTCACCGAGCATTTTACTCACCGTTCTGTGTAAATCTATTGTGCCTCTTGAATGCTGTGGTTACCCTCGAAATTACACATTGTTGCCTCGGGTTTTAGATTGACGCTTCCGCATATTGTGCGTATGTGCACACAGGATTAAGGCTTAACACTACTCCAAGTAGTGTGCCGCACGGACATTTGGCACCAAGCAAAGTTCGTCCGTGACAGAAAGGCCCAAATTTGTGTGTTGAGCCTGTATCAATTTATCACGTTGACTCCAAGCTCAAATCGTCCATGTACTATGTGGCGATCTAACTCGCCGCCGAAATTAACCTATATTTTGGACTCGAATATCTGAATTATTTTTTTGAATTTTTTTTTTAATTTGACTAAATATAATCAAAGAGAATAAAAAGGGAAAGATACGGGAAGAAAATATATATGAGGAGTCCTCATTCACCGTTGGATACATGTAAAAATGAATCCTTAACACTATGTTTACTTGGATGGATGAATTATACAAAGGAAAGAAAAAAAAAAGAAAGGAAAAATAGATGGATGAAATATGCTATAAGTTTTCCTTCGTTGTGTTTACTTGTAAAAAAAAATAGTATGAAAGATTAATATATACACCCCTAATTTTTATTTTTTCACTAATATTACATAAATACTATTAATATCATAGCATTATTTAATATTATTTTATACTATTAAATATCATAAAAATTACTAAATATTATTTAATACTATTAAAAACTATAAAAATTACTAAATATTATTTAATCCTATTAACAACTATACAAATTACTAAATAGGAAGAGGTTTTAGGGTCACGCTGTCAAACGAAGCAACGGGATTTGTTTTTCCGTCTGATTTGAGCGGATTGTCAAACGGTGGAAAATGAGAAAGTTTTTCATCGTCTTTTTCGTTCATCATTTTCCATTCGTACAAGTAAACAACATAAAAGTTACTTTTTTATCCGTCACTCCCAGTTTTTCGTCCAAGTAAACAAGGCCTAAGTATTTTTTAATCCCTCTAATGGTGGATAGAGGCCCGTTTGATGCAGTGCCCCTTCATAGAATATTTATTCAAAGATATGGGCTAGAGTTTAATTCTAATTAGATTGTGTTATAGCTTTTAGTTTATACTAATATTATTATACATGAGTATCTTATTAGATAGTAATTTTATGGGGTTTCTTTATAGCATTAGGTTCATAATCTAATCTATAGCCCTAACATTTATTATATAGAATGCTAATATTAGAACGTTAGACTCATAATTTTCTTTCGAGGGATAGAAAATAGGAAGGAAATAAAAAAAAATAATGTAACAGAAAAATAAATTCAGATTTTTTGTTTTTTTAGGAAAAAAAATTAGAATGATTATTATTAGTTAAAATAAAATAAAATAAATTAAGAAACTAAGATAAAATATTTGTTGCCTTGAATTTTTTGCCCAAATCCGTTGAAAAATAAAATGAAAGAAAATCTAAGTTTTGATTTTATTTTTTTTCCCTTCTCTTTTCCCTCTAATGAAACAAAAAATCTTTTTTTCACTTCACATTTCCATTCAAAGAAATAGGCTGTTATAGCCTATAATAAAATGTTTATCATGCTTATCATTTATGCGAAGATATATTCAACCCCCTCGTAAGAGTACTATGCTATATCTAATGCTAAATTGGACGAACTCTCAAAGTGTCATGCTTTTATCATAGACGTGTTAACATTCTTCAATAACAAGTCTTCTTCGTGGCAAAGTTATTTTATTTTATTTTTGATACTAAATTTGCTCCATTGGCTTATATGATGGATGAATCTCTTGCATCTAGTGTCGGAGAAAATTTTAAAATGTTTTTCTATTTAATTTTTTTTATTGTATAGTGACCCATTACTGGGATGAGTGATGTAGGGTAAATGTGGAACTGTTGTAAACTCCTACACTAGGATAAATAGTTAAATAGGCAAAATCTCAAGAGGCAATAACAGTAAAATCATAATGTAAACAACTAAATAGGTATGCTCTCAATCAACTAGAAAATATTTTCTTAATTTTAAGTGAAAATTTTATCAAGTTTGCATGCACTAAAATATAGAGCAGGCACTGTTGCACAAATCCGCAAGCGCACGGCTTACCGATGTAGTACTTAAGATATCATTTCCACAGGGATGGATTGTCAAGTACCAAATCTTTCAATCCTTGATAGCTAAGCGATTAAAAATCTCGATTGGTGATACAAATTAAGCTAAAAGTGTAATAAAATAAATGTCCTACTGATATGAGATGAATCGGGAAATCGGGGTTCACCACGTTAATCAACTTATAAGCGTAATGAAAAGTATAATGCTTTGATGATCTTTAGAAAACCAAGGACATGTCCCCTTGAGTCGTACCCCTCTCGGGTGCACAACTCAACAACTTAGTTAGTCTCCTACTCTCGCGGTGGACTAGCTCCACGATCTACTTAGTTAGTCTCCTACTCTCGCGATGGACTAAGCATAAGTAGATCGTGTTGAAATAGGACACGAAGATTCCCCAAGTGGTCTCTATGACTCTCGTTGATTTCAATTCCCCGAGTAATAGAGCACACAGGATTGATCAAGGAGGATCCGTTGATTGTGATTCACCTCTCAGTTGTTACCACAATCAACTAAAGTGAAAACCGATCTGGCCAAGAAACGATAAACACGAATGAAACAAACCACGATCAAATGGTCTCGAAAGATACATCCAAAAGCAATTCTTAACATCAAGACTTATAAATCAAAAAGACGGGCTATGCCCAAATCCCGATCGAGGTTTTACGCTAATACATACATGGTTACAACAGCAACAAGACTTCCAATTAAAAGTAAGGAAACAAAACAAGGTAAAGATGGAAAAAGAATCAAGACAAACTTCTTTCTCTCCTCCTCAAAGAATCCTACTTCTCCTTGGAATTACTTGCGTTCTTGCGACCAAGCCTTAGTTCTCGAGCGTAATCCTCCTCTCTTCCCCTGGAGCACCGACTGGGGCTCTGCCCCCGGGCCTCTGGGTGCCTCTGCACGCTCCGGGCGCTCCCCCCTGGACCTCTCTCTGAAGAGAATCCATCTCTCTTATATAGACTTCAAGGTGTCTCTTCAAGGTGTCTCTTCATGGTGTCTCTTCAAGGTGTCCTCATTCATGAATGTCTTTCATTAAATCCTCATTCATGAATGTATTTCATTAATTCCTCATTGATGGCGTGTTATCCTCATTCATGAATGTCCCTTGATATTCCATATTAAATGCTCATTCATGAATGTCCCTTGGTATTCCACATTACATGCTCATTCATGAATTAAATGCTCATTCATGAATGTCTCTTGGTATTCCACATTAAATGTTCATTCATGAATGTCCCTTGGTATTCCACATTAAATGCTCATTATTCCCATTGATGGCGTGCCTCTTGGTGTTCTCTTGATGGTGTGTCCTTGACAGCTGGAAATAAAAGCTGAATGCGGGTAAACTCTTACTCCCGTCTGAAGCCAATCTTCTTGTCAAGAATCCTGATTCACTCAGATATGTAAATGTACGTTCATGTAGTTCTAAGAGTAAGTGAATTGACCTGTATTCAAGGAAACACGACAAGTAATGAAGCTTCTGAAGAAAGTTAATGAAATAAGCTAGAAAAAGATGTAAAAGCATGAAAATAGGTCTTGCTTCACGATGAAACATTAGTCAAAAAGACTACATAAATACGAGACATCAAAATCTCCCAGACTTAAATCATTGCTTGTCCTCAAGCATAAGAGAGTAGATAAAAGTAGTGATTTAAAAAGGATGAAATCATGCCAAGCTTATAGAAAAATATTTTGTCTTAGGAAGATAGCATTATGAGCGAACCTTGGCAAGTCAGGGAATTTCAAGATACTTATCTATCGTCAGGAATAAAGGTGTGAATATCAAAACCCAAAATCAGACGAGGCTTACCTCCATAAGCTGCAATAATCCTCTATTTGGATAATACACTCTGTTCAGACCTGATTCAACCAAAGATATCAGTTGGAAAGACACCAATCCACTTTTATTTGTATTTTTATCCCCTCAAAATTATTTTTGACTTCAACTCATGTCTTCGGTACCACTGCCAATTTTACGCAGTGTCAAGTAGAGGAGTCTTATTATTTCTTTTTCTCAGAGACTTCAACTCATGTTTTTGGTACCACTGCCAATTTTACGCAGTGCCAAGTAGAGGAGTCTTATTATTTTTTCTTTTTTTTTTCAAAAGGATTATAACCATAGCTAAATGCATTGATTGTTTCCAAAAAGTAATAAGGTGAGTCAAGCTGATAGAGTTGTATACTTCCACAGAAAGATCATAAGCATGCTTAGAAAGCAAAAGCCTTAATCAAAAATTGGATCTATCACTCCACAACCCATTTTCCATCAAAGATAATCAAATGAATTACCTAACTTCGGACTAAGATTTAGGACATAATGATAATATCCCAGAGATTCAATATGACATATGAAGTTATCATGATTTCTGTTGAAAATCAGAAATAATATCATCGAAAATAACATCACCATTTATCTTTATCACAGCATATGAAATGTATCATTAAGTATTGTGGTACTGCATATCATGTTTCGAGAATGAACCCAACCCACAATCTCTCAAACTTAAATTATGTATAGTCCCTATGCATAGCATGTAAAGAACACAAAATTTGGAGAAATGGGATGCAATACTCACAAGATTAGTTAGAGTCATCGTCTGTGCTCAACACAACATCTTCTTGAGGGTCGTCTATATCATCGTGTGAATTTAGCAAGACATCTAGTGAAGTTGGAGAAGCTGTTGGCACTTGTGGACTTGAACAACGTTGCACATAGAAAAGCCAAAGACAACATCTGGTGAAGGAGGCAAAATAGTAGAAGATGCAGGCCAGCGAAAGGGAGTCAGGTATGTGCATGATAGATTTCCGGGCTTCCGATCTTATGTTTGGGGGCCATTGCAGATGGAGCAATTGATAGGTGAAATCAAATAGGCTAGCAACAAGATGGTAAGTTGATGTAGAGAAGATCAGATTCGAGTCACGGCGGATGAAGTAGGAGTCGCCAATAGCCGCCAGAAACAGAAAAGAGCGCGCCAGGAGACGAAGATTCAGCGAATGAAGCAAAGTCGACGATTCAGTGGAAGATGACAGCAACAGTTTTGGCAGGTTTTGGTGGTTAGCACTCGTGAAGGTGGCTCGGCGCATTAGAAGTAGCAGTGACGCAGAGCAGGTCTAAATCGCGACAGATGAAGACAACAGGATTTGAAATCAAAGGAGAAGAGAATGCCTGCTCCAGAGTCGCCGATGGTTGTGCGGTAGCAGCAGCACAGAAAATCAGTCTTGACAGATAGCTGACGATTGTGAAGGCGCAGGGATCCAACAACTAGATTTAGGAGGTCAGTGGCTGCTGAAAAACTGCGTCGATTGAGGCTTGAGGTCGGCGGCAGTTGAAGCAGCGATTTTGAGTGGGATTGAAGACTGGTGGCGGGATTTCTGTTGCAGGTGACTCGTCTCGCTTTAGTTGAGGAACATAGAGGGTTGGTGCTGATTTTCGTTAAAGGCATAGCGAAGCGGTGCGCCTGATGGGATGAAGCTGTGGCGCCTGTTGGGATGAAGCGGTGCGCATGTTGCAGATTTCAGTTGAACGAGCGTCGGAAAGAGTCGCCTTTGTTGGTGGAACGAGCTTGAGGCAGAGGAGCATAGCGGGAAGCGAAGATCGAATCTTTGTAGATGGATGAAGTAAGAGTGACGCGGTTTCCAGGTGGACGGTGGCACCTTCATGGCTCGATTTTGTCTGGAAGAGCGGCGCCTGTTGGAATTTAGAAGTGCGGCGCTGATTGATGCAGATCGACTCCGATTGAAGAACAACACCGATTCTTGCTCGGATTAATGCAAGGCGGCAGCAGAAGGGCGCCTGTGAAACTTGAGTTCCACGATTTGGGGTAATTTACGGCCGCCCTCAATTTTCCTTTTTTTTGTGTGACAAGAAGGGATCAGGATTAGATCCGTAAGTCTTAATTTCTAATTTCAACCTGAAAAATAAGTAACACACATCAGAACAACTAATTAAAGTCAAAGAAATAAAGCACTTGGGTTGCCTCCTAAGAAGTGCTAGTTTAGGGTCATTAGCTTGACCACAGTGTAATGCAGAGTTTAGAATGAATAAATTAGCACCAAGGAATGCATACCTTAAATTGTCAAACAGTGATATTAGGTATGGGTTTCTTTCGATAATTACCTGGGGTGCTTTCTCATATAGGTTTTCAAACTTTTACCATTCTCGAATCGATTCGTTCAGTAGAGTGAAGGATTTTCACAAGAGTTTGAGTATTTTCATTGTCCGTCTCATCCTTCTCAGCTTGACTAGAATGTCGTCTAAAATTTCCATCGGTTTTCACACACAATAATCAGCAAGTTGTAATAAGATGATCATCTCTTCTCAGAAGCTTCTATGACTTAAAAAAAAATTGGCTCTGAATATTTCAAGAAGTCTATGCAAAAACAGAGTTATGCTAACTAAAGTAAAACAAATTTACTAATAAAAGACAAGAAAGCATGATAAAGCCTAGTCTATCAATTCATAGAATATTTTGATATTAACAAAATACCATCCCTGGCAACGACACCAAAAACTTGTTGCACAAAATCCGCAAGCGCATGGCTTACCGATGTAGTACTTAAGATATCGTTTCCACAGGGATGGATTGTCAAGTACCAAATCTTCCAATCTTTGATAGCTAAGCGATTGAAAATCTCGGTTGGTGATACAAACTAAGCTAAAAGTGCAATAAAATAAAGGTCCTACTGATATGAGAGGAATCGGGAAATCGGGGTTCACCACGTTAATCAACTTATAAGCATAATGAAAAGTATAATGCTTTGATGATCTTTAGAAAACCAAGGACATGTCCCCTTGAGCCGTACCCCTCTCAAGTGCACAACTCAGCAACTTAGTTAGTCTCCTACTCTCGCGGTAGACTAGCTCCACGATCTACTTAGCTAGTCTCCTACTCTCGCAGTGGACTAAGCATAAGTAGATCATGTTGAAATAGGACACGAAGATTCCCCAAGTGGTCTCTATGACTCTCGTTGCTTTCAATTCCCCGAGTAATAGAGCACACAGGATTGATCAAGGAGGATCCATTGATTGTGATTCACCTCTCAGTTGTTACCACAATCAACTAAAGTGAAAACCGATTTGGTCAAGAAATGATAAACACGAATGAAACAAACCACGATCAAATGGTCTCGAAAGATACATCCAAAAGTAATTCTTAACATTAAGACTTATAAATCAAAAAACGGGCTACGCCCAAATCCCGATCGAGGTTTTACGCTAATACATACATGGTTACAACAGCAACAAGACTTTCAATTAAAAGTAAGGAAACAGAACAAGGTAAAGATGAGAAAAGAATCAAGACAAACTTCTTTCTCTCCTCCTCAAAGAATCCTTCTTCTCCTTGGAATTACTTGCGTTCTTGCGACCAAGCCTTAGTTCTCGAGCGTAATCCTCCTCTCTTCCCCTGGAGCCCCGACTGGGCGCTCCACCCCCGGGCCTCTGGGTGCCTCCGCACGCTCCGGGCGCTCCCCCTGGACCTCTCTCTGAAGAGAACCCATCTCTCTTATATAGACTTCAAGGTGTCTCTTCAAGGTGTCCTCATTCATGAATGTCTTTCATTAAATCCTCATTCATGAATGTGTTTCATTAATTCCTCATTGATGGCGTGTTATCCTCATTCATGAATGTCCCTTGATATTTCACATTAAATGCTCATTCATGAATGTCCCTTGGTATTCCACATTAAATGTTCATTCATGAATTAAATGCTCATTCATGAATGTCTCTTGGTATTCCACATTAAATGCTCATTCATGAATGTCCCTTGGTATTCCACATTAAATGCTCATTATTCCCATTGATGGCGTGCCTCTTGGTGTTCTCTTGATGGCGTGTCCTTGACAGCTGAAAATAAAAGCTGAATGCGGGTAAACTCTTACTCCCGTCGGAAGCCAATCTTCTTGTCAAGAATCCTAATTCACTCGAATATGTAAATGTACGTCCATGTAGTTCTAAGAGTGAGTGAATTGACCTGTATTCAAGCAAACACGACAAGTAGTGAAGCTTCTGAAGAAAGTTAATGAAATAAGCTGGAAAGAGATGTAAAAGCATGAAAATAGGTCTCGCTTCACGATGAAACATTAGTCAAAAAGACTATATAAATACGAGACATCAGACATGACTAAAAGTAATAAGTGAAATTACCTAAATTATGGTGCCTAAAAATTTAGAGAATTATACTTTCTTTTAAAGGGGTCGAGTTCCCTACGCTTGAGTCTGGAACTAGGTCAGGGATCATTAAAATTGAAGTTCGACCTAAATTAACCTAGAACGACTTGGCTTTTCGTTCCGCCTTCTATCCGCGTCGCGTGAGGCAGAATTTGGTGTCAGCACTGTAACAGAGGATTGTCGACGGTGGCGTTGGAATAGGAGGCTGGCGTTGCCGGCGTTGGAGCAGGGGGTGGCATCGTCGACGTCTGATATGGTTGAAGGTGGCACTGGCGTTGGCGTCGTCTACTGGTGTCGGTGATTAAGAAACAGGGAGCGAGTTTAGTTGGCGTTAATTGGGGCGGCGGTTAAGTCGTCGGAGATCAGGCGTCTGGCGGAAGGGAAGCGCAGCGCCGGAAGTTTGCAAGGATTCGGTGATGATGAGCGGCTGCAAATCTGTGAAATCGAAGGCTAGCATGGTGATTTCTATGGATAAAGGTGGCTTGCGAGAGGAGCTTCTGGATCACCAGGCGTCTGGCAGGCGTTCGTGAGAAGGGCGGACGGAATCGGAGACGAAGGAATCTGGCGGCCGAGCGGATGTTAATGGCGGCAGGGCGTTAGGGCTAGATGTCAGGTGACGATGTTGGGAGGCAAGCGTGGAGATTGACGAGCGGCGATCGTGGGTGGAGTATTTGGTGACGGAGGAGGGATGGCGATGTTCCTGGCAAGGTATTGATGGTGTACGGTGATGGTGGTTGAGATGGAGGCGGCAAACAGATGTGTTGGCGGAGGATTCTCGAAGAGTGGAGAGGGATCAGGGTTCGAAGGTATTTGGTAGAGCTTGTGGAGTGTGGCGGAAGGTTGGGGACGGTGATTGTTCCAACCTGATGGTGACAACGGCTGGGCGTGGATTGGTTGTGTGATCAATCTGGACGAAGAAGGGAAGGCGCACACTTGACTGGATTTGTGTCAGGCTTTGGTTGGAGGGAGAGGTGAATTGTAGATGATTGGCGTGGATGGAGATGGAAGGTCGGACGTAGGTGGTGATGAGTTGTAGGGGAAGAAGGGAATCGTGCAGTAAGGTGATTTCAGCAAAAGGACGTGGATCATCGGGAAGATTCAAAAAATTGGGAAAAAGGAACCCTAGCCCTGACGGCCAACACCCTCATGGTGCGAGAACGCAATAGCGCCGATAATAGGAAGCAAAGAAAATTTTATTAAGCCAAGATTGATTATTCCCCTTAGGGATTACAATGCTTAAATAGATATTACACTTGCTAAATTTAGAAAACTGAATCCTACCAGGAATTAAAATTACATGCTAAAAATAATATCCTAATAATAATATATAATTAAAAGAAAAATAAATTCAAATATTCAGGTGATAGCGGGCCAGCTTTTGATGGGCTCGTTTAAATCTTCTGGGTCTGTCTTCTATGTCCCCATCAATTCTCCTGAGGGGGGGGAGGGGGGGGGGGGGGCGAAAAATTCACCTCCGGTGAATTGTTAAAATTATAGGCATCCAACTTTTCCGGTGCGATCTGTCGAAGTTCGTCTTCAAGAATCCATGTGTTATCTGTATCTGGATGATTTTTCCACTTTACCAGGTATTGAAATTCTAATTGATCAGGATGAACAATTTGATCTTCTAGGATGACTTTTATATCGTCATTTTCTACTTTAACCGGAAGATGTTGTGATATTACTTCACATGATTCTTGTTCATCTGGTGTATAATACAATGATATATCTTCCACATTAAAAATAGGACTAATTCCCAAATTTTTAGGTACATCCACATCATAGGCATTATCACTTATTTTATGTTTAATCGTAAATGGACCTATACTTCTTGCATGCAATTTCTTGATAGAACCAGGTGGAAGTCTCTCAGCTCTCAATCTCACCATCACTCTATCTCTCTCACTGAAATTTTGTGGCCTACGATGTTTGTCTACATTGCTCTTATACTTATCATTGATTTCTGAGATTTTGTGCCTGATTCAGTATGAAGTTTATGGATATGTTTAACAAAAGAATAAGCGGAGTGTGATAGTCGGGTAGAAGTTGGTAGGGGTAGGAGATTAATCGGTTTATTAGGTTGCATACCAAGGACCACTTGAAATGGGCTGAAACCAGTTGTCTTGTTCACTACACTATTGAATGCAAACTTAGCTGTTGGCAATATATCTTCTCAGTTGGTTACATGATCCCTAATAAGGCATCCTAACAAATCACCTAAACTTCTATTAACGACTTCAGTCTGACCATCTATTTGAGGGTGATAAGTAGAAGAAAATTTAAGTTTTGTGCCTAATATTGTCCATAAGGTTTTCCAAAAGTAGCTTACAAAACGGACGTCCCTATCAGAAGGTTTTGGAACTAAGTCAAGTTCAAAGGGTCCTAAGGTTTCGTTAAAGGTATATGATCCTAATTCAAGTTGGTTGAGATCTATAGGTGTAGGATCCTCTATGTCCAAAGGTTCGGTAAGAATATCTAAGTTAGGCCCATTAGTTCCTAAGGGTGTACTTAGGGATTCTATGTATGACTTAAGCTGTGTAGAAGGTTCCTCTATGTCTTGAGTTCCTAGATCATGCTCTTGGTCAATAGGTTGCTCATCTTCTAAGTTTCTCTCTATGGATTTCCTAGTTTGGTGGTTTCATGAGGCTTTGGATAAGAACCTAGACAAGGCTCATGGTCATCTAGAGAGATTAGGTCTAACTGAGGTTTATCTTGAGGTTGTGGAAGACCTATAGCTTTAGGGTCAGGTTGGTTCCTAGGCATATCATCTAAGGTAAACGGTCTAAATTTAAGTTCAGGTTCATCTAGAGGAGTCTCTAAGGTTAACATAGGGTTAGGTTGACTCTCAAACAAGTCAACTAAGGATTCCTTAGTAGTGGATCCAGACTCTTCTAAGGATACTTCTTGACAAGGTGTAGGTAGCTTAGGTTGTTCTAAGGTTTCTTGAGAGGTGGAAGGGTTGGCTACCTTATGGGGTTTTGGTTTGGACCTTTTGATCTTAATCTTAGGGTCATGACATCTTAAGATGTAAGAATCATCTCGCCTTTGGTGATACCCATTAACATCATATAACCAAGGTTCTCCTAGATGGACATGGTATGTGCCTTCTAAGGGTAAGACAACACACCATACTTCAAATAGGACACCAAACCTAATAGGTACAAGGCACTTACGGTTCACTAGGGTTTTGGTTCCATCATCCCTACTAATGGTGTAAGGGTAGGTGTTAGGCTTAGTGGCAAAACCAAATATATCAATGGCACTAGGAGTGATGAAGTTAAACCCTATGGTTTCATCTATGGCAACCTTACACATCTTATCTCTCATTCTAGTGTAGGTGTGAAAAAAGTCATTCCTAAGGGTGATAAGTAAACTGAGAGCGATGAGCCGTTCATGTGCTTATCGCCCGATCACGTGCCGGCAGCGATAAGGGAGGAACCGAGACGTGCACACTTGCGGATCGCACTTCGTACGTGCAAAAGGAAAAATAGCATGTGTCGCTATTTATAACGACACGTCGTATCATTGATGCAATCTCATAATTAATAGAGACACGAATTGCCTTCTTCAAGAGCTGGGAAAGAATCACTTGGCTTCCGTCAAATCCATTTTATTTCACCCTGTTCACTAGCACGAATGGAAAAAATGATAGACGGAAATAGATGATGAAAAGAAAAAGATGAAAGATGAGAAATTTGGTCATGTGATTAGGATTTAATATACTGCCCTATTTGCATCTTCCCGTCTGTTAAGCCCAAAGATTAGAGCCCGATTTGACTGATTAACTGGGCTATTGACCCAGTCAAAATCGGCCCAATCTTGAAGCCCATATGAAATTAGGGCTCTTGGCTTTGCTTTGGCCAGCGGGCGGAGGTCGCGTGAGGCGGACGGCGGCGTCCGTTGACTACGCCTGGCGTCATCGAACTCTGCGACGGCCGGCGACAGGCGGCTGGAGAGCGGCGGTAGGTTCAATGCGTGGAGCATGCGGAGAGGGGGCAGATCCGGCGAGATCTCAAGCGCGTAGAGGTGAGCAGCGATCATCTCGTCTCTAGGGGCATGTGCTGATGGTTGGGGAAGACGAGGTCGGCGGTGACCTCGGGCAGGCGCAACATCGCCGTGTGGGGCTTCGTTAGTGGTCAGAGCTTCCACGTGGCACTAGAGCAACGGACGGGCGGCTTCGTTCGGCGAAGCGACGTCCTCGGGAGCAGGCAGACAGCCGGTGTGAGAAGCTCGGGTAACGCGTCGACGGCTGGGTGGCGAGATGCAGCTGACGACGGCAGTACTTTATGAGCATGCGCGTATCCAACGCCAACGGGCGATGCGAGATGGCTGGCCGCGTGGCGAAGCGAGGCTAGCGACGGTGGGCGGCGTCGGCCGACACGGCTGCCTAGCTGGCTCCGCTTCTGAGTCAGGTTCCTACGTGGAACCAGGTGGTGGACGCGGCTTCGCCCATCTGGCTGCCAATCTGGAAGAGGGGAGTCGAAGCGTCGTAACGGGGAACAAAAACGGAAATGTGCGTCGTTTCCGGACGTTGGCTCTTTCGAACGGAACCGCCTCTGTTTTTTCCCCGCTCGGCTCTCGGTGATTTCCGGCTCAGCTCTAGCTTTCCCTTCCCTCTCTCGGTCCGGCGTTCGGTGGTGAACTCCGGCCAACCTTCCGGCGTCCAGTGGGTGGTTGTGCGGCGATGCGACGTCGAAGGTGCTCCCGTGGTCCCTTTTCCTTCCGGTTCGATCTTGTTGTGGCGGAGTCGACGACTCGACTCCAACGATGTGACTCTCCTCTAGCTTGTTTCTGTTTCCGACGTTGTGATCTACTTTGCAAACTCTTTCCCTCGTTTCATGCGTTCCCCGTCATTCTCTTTGTGTGGGCGTTATCCTTCTGGGTTTTGCGCTCCGGCGACGTCGTGGCCCGGTTGTGGGACGGTCATTCTTCCACGTCGATTGTGAGTTTGTGTTGTGGTGTTGATCTGTCGAGAGATTTCTGTAATTTTTTTCTGGTGTGGTTGTATCTTTGTCCACCTGCGCATGGACGGGCTTCGTCTGCCTCTGTTCCCTGCCTGCGAGCAAGTTTGTTCTTAGTTGTTGCTGTCTTTCGTACAGCCTGGGTTCTTCCTCTGTTTTTCCCATTTGTGTTTGTCTCCTTTCACTGCCTCCGTGCAGTGTCCTGTTTCTCTCTTCTTCGCCTCCTACCTGCGTGTAGGCTTTTGTTCTTTGGTATTTGGCTATCTGCGTACAACTCTTCCTCGCTGGGTTGTTGTTTTCCTGTTGGCTGAGGTGGAGTTCTTCCACCTGCCGGTCGCGCTTGCTGGCCAGAGTTTCCGCTGCGGCTCAGTCTCTTCCGTGCCTCCGCTGTTTTCGTCCCCTGCGTGGAACACCTGGCTGTTCTTGAGTCATGCGTGACTCCGTTTTTGAGTGTCTGGCTGGTTATTCAAAAAAAAAAATTGTTAACGTAATCGTGGGCATGACAGGCTGGTATCAGAGGCCAGTTCACGTTCCAGCTTGTAGCTTTAGAGTTCTGTTCTATTCTGTGCGTTTGTAAGGAGCAGAAAGGTCTATTATTTCTGCTCTGGTGATTTGTTCTGTTCTATAGGTCTGTAAACAACAGAACACTGTGTGTAAACTGAACTGAACAGAAGGCTGCGAGATGGTGCAGACCAATGGCGAACGCATCAGCATCCTTGAAGATGCTGTAGGAGATGCTGCTGGTCTAGGGAGACCAAAATCTGGTGGACTTGGTGAAGGGGCTGATAGCCTCCAACAACACTTTAGCTGCTACTAATGCAGACCTGCAGATCCGCGTGGATCGCCAAGCTGCGGAGCTTGAGCAGTTCAAAATGGAGGTGATCCTCCTAAAACGCGCTGCTACCCAGTAGCAACCTCAGGCTGAGGGTGGCCAAGTGACTGCTGTGTGACGGCGTGTCCATGAACCTGCACCCTTTATGGGCATACGCTCCACTAAGGAAGTTGAGAACTTCCTATGGGACATGGAGCTTTTCTTTCAGAATGCTTAAGTCCCCGAAGAGGAGTAGGCTCACACTTGCGTCGCGTATCTCCACGGAGACGCGAAATTGTGGGGGCGGACTCAGGCTGCACCCAGCTTATTTGGGCAGGATCCCGGCCGGAAGCTCTCATGGGGAGAGCTCAAAGAGGAGATCAAGAATCAGTTCCTGCCCGAGAACTCTTATTGTGCGGCGCGGGATGTACTAAAGCGACTCAAGCACACTGGCGCATTATGGGACTATGTCCAGCGGTTCACACAGGTTATGCTTGAGATCGATGACCTGTCGGAGAAGGCCCGACTTTACCACTTCATGGATGGACTCCAAGGGTGGGCCCGGGATGAACTGTGCCACCAAGAGTTCCTAACTCTTAAGGCAGCAATGATAGCTGCTGAAGGCCTTACGGATCATAAGGAGTCAAGGGACCCACCCTCTCATCATCACACTGGCGCATCATCCTCGAGGTTGAGGACCCCCTATGCAGCTAAGGGCAAGAAGCCCTTCGTGAGAAAGAGCCGCCCGACACCAAAGGAGTACAAATCGGTGAAGAACCGACCAGCTACCCGGGGCCAAAGACAGCAAGCACCAGCATGGCCTGTTATATATGTGGAGGTCCACATATGATGAAGAACTACCCCAAGAGGGATCGTTTGGCTGCCTTAGTGGCAGAGGAAGAAACTGTAAAGGAGCCAGAGGGACTCCTTAACCCTCTTGTACTTGCAACTTCATCTTCAATGAATGAAATGCCTACTTTGCTTTATGTTGACTGTCTCTTAAATGCGCAACATGTGAATGCTATGATCGATACAGGTGCTTTGCACTTGTTTATAAGGCAAGCGACGACAGCAAGAATCGGTCTTAAGATATCCCCTGCACGGGACCAAGTTAGGTCGGTCGGTGAGGTAGACCCACAAGTCTTAGGGATATCTTATGACGTTGATATTGCGGTGGGCAATTGGCAGGGCCGTTGCCACGTAAGGATCATAAAGTTAGCTGATTATGAAGCTATCTTTGGACTTGAGCTTTTGAGAAAAGCCAAGATTGGTGTGATGCCACATCTGTATGGGATACAGATTTATGACGAGCAAGTCCTTGGTTTCGTGCCGTGCATTGGGGGCACGTCGACGATGAAGGGAAAGAACAGGGACTTAAGAGGGGTCCCCTTGTCAGCCAATGCCTTAGCGGCAGGGTTGCGTCAAGGTGACACAACCTTAATAGCTGTTTGGACCGATGACTCTCCTTGGGAAGGAGAAGTCCCCTCGATAGTGAAGGGCTTGTTAGAAGAGTACTCCGATGTGATGCCTTCGGAGCTTCCTAAACACCTTCCTCCTAGGAGAGGGATCGACCACAAGATAGAGCTTGTGGCAGGATCTACTCCTTCCTCTAAGGCTCCATATTGTATGGCTCCGGTTGAGTTAGCCGAGCTTCGTAAGCAATTGGACAATTGGCTAGAAGCAGGGTTTGTCCGGCCTATGATTTCGCCATATGGGGCCCCTGTCCTCTTCCAAAAGAAGAAGGACGGCTCACTTAGGTTCTGTGTTGATTACAGAGCCTTGAATAAGACAATAGTGAGGGACTATTATCCTATTCTGCTTATCCCCGATCTGATAGATCGACTTGGGAAAGCTAAGGTTTTCACAAAGCTAGACCTGAGATCAGGTTATTGGCAGGTTCGTATCGCTGAGGGCGACGAAAAGAAAACCGCATGTGTGACACGATATGGGTCATTTGAGTTCTTAGTGATGCCGTTTGGACTCACAAATGCGCCCGCCACGTTCTGTCATCTAATGAACCAAGTTTTAGCCTCATTCTTAGATGAGTTCGTGGTCGTGTACTTAGATGATATCGTCATCTATTCCTCAAGCGTTGAGGAGCACCTGGGCCATTTGAGGCAGGTGTTACAAACTTTGAGGGATAACCAACTTTATTTAAAGTTGGAGAAATGCTCGTTCGTGACGAATGAGATAACATTTCTCAGACACGTGGTGGGCCATGGACAAGTGCGCATGGATCAGGCGAAGATCCAAGCCATTGCGGAATGGCGCGCCCCCTCAAACCAAACCGAGTTACGGAGTTTCCTTGGAGTGGTGAACTTCTATAGTAAGTTCATCACCAACTGTTCAAGAATAGCCGCACCCCTCAGTAATCTGCTGAAGAAGAACTCGAAATGGGAGTGACATGATCGGTGTCAGTTGGCCTTCCAAGAGTTGAAGGACCGCATCACCTCTGAACTGATCCTGAAGTTACCCGACTTCAGTTTGCCTTTCGAGGTTCATACCGATGCTTCGGACCAAGCTATCGGTGGTGTCTTATTGCAAGATGGACATCATGTAACTTTCGAGAGTCAAAAGCTAAATGAGACTGAGCAGCGATACTCGGCTCACGAGAAGGAAATGGTGGCAGTGGTACATCGCCTCCGGACTTGCAGAGTCTACCTTCTCAGGTGTGCCTTTGTGGTGAAGACCGACAATGTGGCGAACACCTATTTCACCACGCAAAAGAAATTTTCGGCAAAGTAGGCACGTTGGCAGGAATTCTTGGCTGAATTCCAGTTCTAGTGGGAACACAAACCGGGTAAAGCCAACGTTGTGCCTAACGCTCTCAATAGACTTAACGCTCTTGTGTGCTGCACCCTATCCAGAGTGGAAGGGTATCTACTAGTTAGAATCAAGGCAGCCTCCGCTTTTGATGGGAAGTATCAAAAGCTGGTTCAGCAGATTAAGTCGGGCACGATCCGACGTTATTATCTAGGTCCAGATGATATTGTTATGACCAGAGGCGGTAGGCCATTAGTCCCATCGACGGGCGGACTGCGCTAGGAGCTACTGAGGGAGCTCTATGATACACCTTGGGCTGGGCATCCAGGGCAACGCAGAATGTTTGCCTTGTTGGCACGATCGTGCTATTGGCCCGATATGCGCGTAGACATTGAGATGTATGTCCGCACTTGTCTTATTTGCCAGCAAGACAAGATCGATCAGAGACTAGAGGTAGGGTTGTTACAACCGCTGCCTGTTCTCGAGACGTCTTGGACGAGTGTGTCCATGGACTTTATTGGTGGGTTCCCTAAAGTTGACGGAAAGAGTTCAGTGTTGGTGGTGGTTGATAGGTTCTCCAAGTATGGAGTTTTTATCCCAGCCCCTGAGCCCTGTACAGCAAGAGTTGCTGCAAAATTATTCTTCCAAAATGTGGTGAAGCATTTTGGCATCCTAGTGGATATCGTGAGTGATAGGTGGATATCGTGAGTGATAGGGATGCCCGCTTTACTGGACGCTTTTGGACAACATTGTTCAATAAGTTGGGGTCCAAGTTAAACTTCTCCATAGCCAATCATCCTCAAATGGATGGGAAAACCGAGCGGGTGAATGCTCTTATGGAAGATTATCTCCTTCACTTTGTGACCGCCAGTCAAAAGGACTAGGTGAAGTGGATGGATGTGGCACAGTATGCCTATAACTTGTAGAAGTCATCTGCCACTGGCCACAGCCCTTTTGAGCTAGTGTTAGGAAGACAGCCCCTAACGTCTGTTGACGTGGTGTAAAGGGATTCCGAGGGGAAGTGCCCTGCAGCTCAACAGGAAGCTCGGGAATGAATCGACTCACTCCGAGTGGCTAGAGATAGCTTGGTGTTGGCTGCGCAACGAATGCAAAGATATGCCAAGCACCGACGTCGGGACGAAGAATTCGCTGTGGGCGACTTAGTTCTTCTCCGACTCACCCCGCAGATCTGGAGGAAGATCTCGACAAAGGAGGCCCATCGAGGTCTTATCCGTAGATACGATGGTCCGTTTGAGATACTGAGTCGGGTGGGCTCAGTAGCATACCGCTTGAAACTCCCTGAAAGAATGCAGATGCACCCTACATTCCATGTGAGCTTCTTGAGGAAGTTTCACCAGAATCTGGAGGATCCTTTTCGGTCACAATCTTACCGAGCCCCACCGACGGTTAGGACGGAGTTCCACCGAAGGATCGACAGTATTCTAGATCACCGAGTTTTAGGGCAAAGTAAGAGGAACCGGCATGCGGAGTTTCTCATTCGATGGGATGGATTGCCTATAGAGGAAGCAACCTGGCACAAGGTTTCTGAACTATGGCAGTTCTAGGGTGAGCTGAGGAGCTACCTCGAGTCTCCGAGGACGGCGACCACCTCAAGCGGGGGAGGATGTTAAGCCCAAAGATTAGAGCCCGATTTGACTGGGTCAACTAGGCTGTTGACCCAGTCAAAATCGGCCCAATCTTGAAGCCCGTATTGAAATTAGGGCTCTTGGCTTCGTTTTGGCCAGTGGGCGGAGGTCGTGTGAGGCAGACGGTGGCGTCCGTTGACTACACTCGGCGTCATCGAACTCTGCGGCGGCCGGCGACAGGCGGCTGGAGACCGGCGGTAGGTTCGACGTGTGGAGCACGCGAAGAGGGGGCGGATCCAGTGAGATCTCAAGCGTGTAGAGGCGAGCAGCGATCGTCTCATCTCCAGGGGCACGCGCTGACGGTTGGGGAAGACGAGGTCGACGGCGACCTCGGGCAGGCGCAACATTGTCGCGTGGGGCTTCGTCGGTGGTCGGAGCTTCCGTGTGGCACTAGATCAACGGACGGGTGGCTTCGTTTGGCGAAGCGACATCCTCGGGAGCAGGCAGACAGCCGACGCGAGGAGCTTGGGTAACGCGTCAACAGCCGTGTGGCGAGACGCAGCTGACGACGGCAGTACTTTCTGAGCATGCGCGTATCCAATGCCAACGGGCGATGCGAGATGGCTGGCCGCGTGGCGAAGCAAGGCTGGCGACGGTGGGCGGCGTCGGCCGACACGGCTGTCTAGCTAGTTCCCTTCTGAGTCGGGTTCCTACGTGGAACTAGGTGGCGGACGCGGGTTCACCCACCTGGCTGCCAATCTGGAAGAGGGGAGTCGAAGCGTCGCAACGGGGAACAAAAATGGAAACGAGCGTCGTTTCCGGACATTGGCTCTTTCGAACGGAACCGCCTCTGTTTTTTCCCCGCTTAGCACTCGGCGATTTTCGGCTTAGCTCCAGCTTTCCCTTCCCTCTCTCGGTCTGGCATTCAGTGGTGAACTCCAGCCAACCTTCCGGCGTCCAGTGGGTGGTTGTGCGGCGGTGCAACGTCGAAGGTGCTCCCGTGGTCCCTCTTCCTTCTGGTTCGATCTTGCTGTGGCGAAGTTGACAACACGACTCCGACGAGGTGACTCTCCTCTAGCTTGTTTCTATTTCCGACGTTGTGATCTACTTTGCAAACTCTTTCCCTCGTTTCATGCATTCCCCGTCGCTCTCTTTGTGTGGGCGTTATCCTTCTAGGTTTTGCGCTCTAGCGATGTCGCGGCCCGGTTGTGGAATGATCGTTCTTCCACGTCGATTGTGAGTTTGTGTTGTGGTCTTAATCTGTCGAGAGATTTCTGTAATTTTTTTTAGTGTGGTTGTATCTTTGTCCACCTGTGCGTGGACGTGCTTCGTCTGTCTCTGTTCCCTGCCTGCGAGCAGGTTTGTTCTTGGTTGTTGCTATCTTCGTACAACCTGGGTTCTTCCTCTGTTTTTCCCGTTTGTGTTTGTCTCCTTTCACTGCCTGCGTGCAGTGTTCTGTTTCTCTCTTCTTCGCCTCCTACCTGCGTGTAGGCTTTTGTTCTCTGGTATTTGGCTGTCTGCGTACAGCTCTTCCTCGCTGGGTTGTTGTTTTCTTGTTGGCTGAGGTGGAGTTCTTTCACCTGCTGGTCGCGCTTGCTGGCCAGAGTTTCCACCGCGGCTCAGTCTCTTCCGTGCCTCCGCTGTTTTCGTCCCCTGCGTGGGACACCTGGCTGTTCTTGAGTCGTGCGTGACTCCATTTTTAAGTGTTTGGCTGGTTATTAAAAAAAAAAAATAAACATAATCGTGGGCGTGACACCGTCCATGAACTCCTCTCCGTGTGAGGTCGCCGTAAGAATTAAAATAGTTGTATGCTTATCAAATTAAATAAAAAAAGTTTAAAACCTAAATTAAAATAGGTGTATAATAAATGGGTCACTTTTTCCTTCATAAATATTGTCCGGTGCAGGTAGGGATGTCAACGGGTCGAGTACCTGCACTTTTTAGCCAAACTTGAACCCGACCCGACCCGAACCCGACTAAACCCGAGTCGGGTATTTAAACGGGTACCCGCGGGTACCCGTTTAAATTAAAATATTTATTTTTAAATAATTTTTAAAATTATTTTTATAAAATATAATTATAAAATAATATTAATAATAATAAATATATTTATTAAAAATTATTTTATTATATAAATATATATATATATATAAATACAAAATTTTATTTTTTATTATATATAATCGAGTATCGGATACTCGTGGGTACCCATGGGGGTAAACCCGAACCCGACCCGATTAGCTAATCGGGTATCCAAACCCGTCATAAATAGGTCGGGTCGGGTCGGGTACCCGCCATTGACACCCCTAGGTGCAGGGAAAAAAAGTTTGAATAAAATATAATACCTAAAGGAAAAGGAAAAAAAAAAAACTCAGGCTTGCAATTAATAGCTTCAAATCAACGTTAAGTGAAACAATTCAGGCCAAATTCAAAGAATTTATCAAGCTGTATTGTTTTTTTTTTCCGTCATGCTACTATTATCTTCATTAAACATTAAGTATTCTAAAATTTGTCATTTGTCATTACAAGAGGAAGAGGTAGGTTTCCGTTTTACATACCTCAAATATGTTAAAATAACATATTTTTAAAAATTGAGGTGTTTAATAAATTACTATCTACATTCATGCATCTTTTTTATAATAAAATTATTTTTAAAAATTATAATTTTAATAAAAATTATTAAATTTAAAATTATTTTTTATTATTTAAATTTTTTTCTTTTATGAAAAATTAGTAAAAATTATTATTATTTTAATAAAATTATTATTATTAAATTTAATTTTAAATAAAAAATTATTTATTACTATTATTTTAATTTTACTTTTAAAAATTTTTTTAAATTTTTTTAAAAAATATTATTAAAAAAATAACCGGCATAATAATTTAGCTAAACACATCAACACTTCCATCAGCAAAATTAAAAATTTCAACTACGCAAAACGAAATCATTTTTTATTATTGTATTATAAACACTAGGTACATTATTTGAATTTTAAATGATAAATGATACGAGAAATTTGGAAAATATTTTTCACAATGCACGAGATTTCTCGTTCTTATGACGTGATACATCACTCTGCATTATATTTTGGCACGAAATATGTAATCAAGAGATGTCACAAAAACTTTTGGAAATCTTTTTCTGCCAGTAGAACCAAATCCTCATCGTCCCATTCATCACGATAGTTCTCCGGCCGGGCAATTATGTTCTTGGAAGCCGCCGCGTACATCAGATTTCTCCACTCTTCAGTAGGTGGATTTCCACACTCCTTCGCAAGCCAATCAACATATTCAAACTGCCATAGCCAGGTAACAGATTAGCAAGCCGTGAAAATCTTGTAGTAGCTTGCCATTAACATAAAAAGAGTCGACAATCAGTAACAAGAATTATCCTATTCGTTCGAAGCCAGTTACATGTTTCTCCTTCTCCCACCCACCTTCAAATTTCTATCAACAAAAAGACAGTCCGCCGACCAGCTAAAGAAGGGTTTAAGCTTTGAATAGGTTGATAACAACAAATATAACTTTTTTTTCAAAAGGCAAGTGGTGGTGATTGTAAAGACATGATCTCAGGATCTTGTTATCACAATTCAGATCTGTTGAGCCTTGGTAAAAGATTTTTCCATAATGGCCATGAACAGTTGCTCCTGGAGTGGCTAAATAGAGCTTAGCTGATCTTATAACTAAGGAGTCAACATGAACAATTAGAATTTGACCAGATTTTTTTACGTGTGGTTCGAGACATACATTTTCACAAAAAAACTGTCCAAGGCTAATTATTGTAGATGTCTCGAACCAATAATTGTGATGGAGAAAGTGCCAATTCAAATGGAATGGATTCAAAATGATGTTACTGTATGGATCGAGATTATAAATCCTCCTATTTTCATCTATTAAACAGTATTTAAGTACTTCAAGTACTTGGAAAGTCTGTTGAAAATTCTCAAGTAACTAACTAGGACCCTCCAATTGTAAAATTGTATAATAATAACTGTATGAATCTTAACAGAATTATGATAGTAGTTATCCCGCATCATTGAATTTCAATCTCACTCTTGATATGAAGGGGAAAGAAGATTAGATCGATATTTCTTTATTGTAGCATTTTATAAATATCAGTTTTGCATTGTTTTCCTGTTCTCTGTTTTACATTTTATCTTATTTTATAATTTCACCTGCATGGTGTTTTGTAGACAACAAAACTTGGTGAATGAATAAAGTACCTGATTCTCAGACAAGTTATGGGTGTATCTTTTAGGCCATCCATTAATCTCCATTTCTGAGTACCAGGTTTTGACATCTTCCATCATTCCATCCATACTAGGAAGAAGAATTCGTCCCGATAAAGCACCAGCAACCCACTTGCTTTGCAGTTCAAACAACGAGAAAGGTGCTACCTATTTCACAATAACAGTGCATTAAAACGAAAATCAGCTCAGAAAATGTCACAGGGAAGATAAAGGTCTAACTTATGAGAAGCAAACCTTCCAAGGCAATCCAATAAAAGAAAGGCTTGGAGCTAGTAATGGTGGGAAAACATGCTTATAAAGTGGACCCACACGGTTGTCATCCACAGTGACAAATTCGTCTGTTTGAAGAAATGGGAAATGATACTTGTACCTGAAAAGATGAGAAACTTGTGAAAAGTATTATTTAGAGTATCTTTTTCTCACACCTAAATAATGTATAAACACATCATGTAATTGCTTAACGCCTCACATTTTCCTTGAGAGATAACTGTGCACTAGCAAAAATTGTATGATCCGCTCTTCCAACACAAGTACACAAACTTCAACAAAGATTCAATTACATACAGACTTCAAGTATAACAATTTTCCAGTTAATACTGATGGAACGTTTTCACATAGGTCGTTCATGGCAAATACAAATTTAGCAGACATGTCAGGAAAGGCTTCAACTAAAAACGAAAATAAGAAAACAGGTAAATGGACAACAACTATCAACATTATCATTTCTCAAACATGAACAGTGACCAAAGTATGCATTATGCAAACAGTATCTTAATTCAGGAATTCCTCTAGCAATGTTTTTTCTTGAATAAGAGCAAGCATTATACACTATATCTTGCTTTTACAAGTTGAAAGCCTCTTCTACATAAACTATTAATATTTTTCCAGAATGACCATGAAGTTATTTTGAATCAAAAAATTAATGGCAACATACTTACAAAATCCATGGTGGAAAGAGACCACATACTGGAAATTTGCATGTCAAAAGATAATTAACAAGAATTACAAGTTATGGAGTTATTATATATATATGTAGGGGTATTCAAAAAAACCGAAAAACCGTGGTTAATCAATCGAACCGAATAGATCAATTCGATTCACGGTCGGTTTTTAGCCTATAAATTTATGGTTCGGTTCGGTTCGGTTACAGTTAAGTGAAAAAATTTTCACCGGTTAACCGAACGGACCAAATATATATATATATATATATATAACCTAAGTTTATAGATTAATTGTTCATCTAGACATGGGTTCGAAACCTATTGATTACAATTTAAAAATTAATTATTTTACATATTTAATTATCAAATAATAATATTTAATATTATATACAGGGTGTATTTTATATATTTAATATTTTACATATTTAATATTATTAGAGAAAGATTTTTCTTAATCGATTAACTAAAAATCGGTGATTAACCGAACTAAAAAACCGGTTAACCGATTAACCAGTTAGCCATTTTTTTGGTTCGAGAATGATTTATAATATAGCCGAACTGTTCTAATCGATTCGAGACAGAATTTGGGGTCATGGTTCGGTTAACTGAACCATGAGCACCCCTATCTATGTATATATATATGCCTTATAACCCTTCAAGAATTGCACCTTATCAAATATAAATTGTCCTAAGGCCCAACATTGGAGTTGGAATACATACCCTGTACAGTGCATAATAACATCAACATGGAAACAGCTTCCATCTTGAAACAGCACAGTGCCATCCTTATAGGTGTTTGCAATCTGTAACAAAGTTTATCACAAATAAGCACTTTACATAATTATAGTTCTCCTCAACGCATTTAATATGTATGTTTCTCATTCATCACGAAGAATAGCACGTACAGTAGAGTGAAGCCACATGTTGTCATGGCCAGGCTGTTTTCTTGGAGGTTCTTCGGGCTCAGATCTACTTGAAACGTGCACTTCTTTAGCATATTTAGCGATATCTCTTGAAATGTCCACAGCACTAAATGAACTCCCAATTATGACCACAACCTGCCCGTGAACAAAAGACACGAGACTGGGAAAGTTACTAGCCTGCTAGTGCTTCATCAAAATAATTAATGATATTTTACAGCGATTAGCACAAAAAATAATTTGTTACATACTTGATCAAGAAATGGCTCAGGAACACGATAATTGTGGCTATGCATTTGCTTCCCAGGCCACGCACCAATGCCTGAAAAGAAGTAAATACACACCTACTATGGAGCAGACTGGCCCAGAAAGAGCAAGATAAGAAAGAAATCTACACATTATCATCCTTAGTTCATCTTCAAGGGAGTGGCACATGCAAATTGTAAAGAAAAAAAAAGTATGGCACATGTTACGATGATTTTGTGATGCAGACTGGTTAGATATTTGCATTCGCCAAGATCACCACATGCCTCTTATTTGTGTCCATATTCACCACAAGCACAAGATAAATTAGAAACAAGTTATGTTTCCATCGAGTTGGGTTGTATTCATAATCTTTTTTAGTTGGAGACCAGGGAGTCTTACTTTCTCCTTTTGAGAGTAGTGTCTGAAGGCTGCAAGCCTCATTTTTAGAGCTGGATTGAGGTTGTGATGGCATTCAAGATCTGTTTTCATTTTCTATCAGGCTACCATATGTCCATATTTTCCGACCAGTAGCAAGTCATCATACATATGATCACTGCCATCAGTAGCAAGCTATCACACATTCTATTTCTGCCAGCTATGTCATGCCGCTTATGTGTAATATGTCCGAGACAAGCATGGTTCAACAGTATTATTTTTCTTCTCTTATGGTTCAGTATTAAGTAGTAATTTGGCATCCCCTTGGGCCACCAAGTACCATAGTTGAACATGGTGCATGAAACTTTTGATGAACATTACAACTAATGAAATTTATGGGTATTCTCTTCCCTTTTGTCTCATCAAAACCTTAATTTAGACTGAATGATTCTCTTGGCGGTGATTTTGATACCATCAAATCAGTGTTATGAGATCACCCAGGACACTAGTGGCTATCTCTCTCTTTCATTTCCTATCATCTTTGCGGCATGAATCACCAATGTCATCACTATCCTCCGCTCTTTCACCCAAAAAAAGAAAAGAAATTATGATTTCTGCTTTCATGTTAATTAAATATGTGATACCGCTCACGAGGTTTGTGTTCATTATTTATAAATTATAATATTTTGAACCTTCCGTGCTTACATTTTTCGAAACTGTTTACCTGTTTCAAGTCAATGGTTCACAAAATTTTCAAATTTATAGGTCATTAGCTCTCACTATTTTACCACCATTGCATAGACATTCTCACTCTTTCGTTGTAATGTTTCTTAACTGGTCTATGTCATAAAATCAGACTAAAAAATTTACATCATTAAGAAGATAGAAATTTTGGATCAAGCATAAGACCTTCACTCAAACTAGATCAGCAGAAGAATATTGTCACAACTTGAAGTGGATATAATCATCGCTAGATAATTAAAGGTAGAGAGATTTCCATGAGATTAATCATGTCTAACTTGATTCCACAAAAAGAAAACCAGATAAGTTTTTATAATAAAAATAATCATGTCTAACTTAATCATTTGTTCACTGATGTCCATGGCCTGAGTACATATCTAACCTATAGGTCAAATTGCAAACTGATAAAAATAAGAAGATATATAAGGGATATAATAGGTTGTAACCGATAGATAGGGTAGTCATTTATGACTTTATATAATTTGTAACTCTTAACATTTGTAGTGAATCTTTTCTTTTTCTTGAGTTGATATTAGAACCAAGGAGTAGCTTCGAGCAGCACAATTAGTTTGTCCGGTTTAAGTAGAGACATATACATAGACCACATCATTACTAGATCAGGAGCGTGGAGTCGTCAAAGTTGATTACATAGTTACCTTTGACGAAAGGTGCTCGGAGTGGAAGCTACAAAACTGCTGTCGAGTCTTTGATCGAGGAAAGCTCGACGGATGCTGCTAGCCAGCAGAATCGGAGAAGCTACATACAAAGTTTCCATTTGTTGTGCACGCTACACCCAGTTTTGTCTAGTACATATTGATATGTACAGGTCCTAGCTTAGACTAAAACACTGGTTCGGACCAGTTTTGCAAACTTTGATTGGAATTATGATTTTTTTATCTTCCCCTAGTGATGTTAACTTTCTATCCTTTCACTATTTTCACCCCTTCTTTCCATGTTTTCCTTTTCACTGCCCTCTTTTCTTATGCGCAATCCCTCCTCTTCTCTTTCCTCCTTTAGGGCCCTTTTTGTCTTCATGTTGTAGGCCCCAACAGTTTCTTTTCTTGTTTTTTACTTCTCTTTCCCTTTCTAAGGGGTTTCTAGAGTTATGATCTAATCATGTTCTCTAATCCTAATTGCCCACAGTTGATCCTTTATAATTTTCCTTTATTCTCTCAACGGCTTTCTCTCATCATAGATTTTACCTCCACAAACCATGATCTTATCCATCATTGCCTTTGGAACAACAATCAAACTCAATGGCAAAATATATTTATTATGGGCTCAATTTATGCAATATTTCTTGACCGGATGGGAAGGATCATTACCTTGATTGTCTTCCTCCTGCCAAGTGTTGCTCTCTTGGTGCACCTGAACGTTCCTCTATTAGAGGCACATCTAGTAGAATGTAAGTGGGTGTATATAATTAAATATAATTCTGATGGTGCAATGAATATAAAGCTCAGCTAGTTATAAAGAGATTACACACTTAATAGGGTCAAATCTTTTGACACTTTCTCACATGTAGCTCAGTTGAAACCTGAACAAATACTTTTCTTCCTAGATATTAACTTGATTGACAACTTCATCAAACAAAATGCCTTATTTATATAATTCTTTCAGAAGAATTATACAAGCTTGTTTAGCATTGTCGTAAGACAATATGGATAATTTCGTACAATTAAATAGATTAATATAATCTTTCCTCTTATTCTTATGCTCCAACAGAACCTAACATGCTGATCACAGAGAAAAATGCATGATAGAAGATAAATGACTAAGTAGAACCTCGGATTAGTATTGATGAGATCCTCCTCAAGCTAGCCTACACAGAAAATTGATGTCGCACCTTGCAACATGAAACGGAAGTCAGAGTGCTGCATTGAAAGTTCAAGAACATTTTCCTCCAAAAAAGTTATCACTTACAAATCCTAGTAGGGCTGCCTTAGAGGTTGTGCATCTCTTGGAGGAATTGTAGATTCATACATTATAAACATAATTAATAGACACAAAAGTTGCAATAGAAATAACGAATCCTGAGGCAACCATATCGTAGTTGTTTGCTCTGATAATGACGAATTTTGAGTTGAATTGATGTCTGAAATAATTTTTTGACTTGAGAATTGAACTGTCACCACCCTCCAGATTAGAAGAACAAAAAAATGAACACTCAAAAGGTTTACTTTACAGTTGGAAAGTGATTCATTCAGCTCAGTTCATGACAAGCCAATATGTGGAGCATCAGATCAGGCAAATAGACCATCTAGGCACCACACTATATCATAACAATCAATTTCAACTTCAATACAGTAACGCAATTTGGAGAAGGAAATATAAGAACCAGGAAGTTCAGATACGGAATTCAATTATTCTTTTTGCAACAATTAGTTAATAAACGAGTTAATCTTTGAAGTAATCAAGAGCGTCAAAAAGTGAAGGATGAAAGAATACCCGGAATCTCCGCAATCCGCGGCTCAGTATAGTGGCCATTGCAAACAACAACTCCGTCAAAGAGCTCACACTCGTCCACCGCGTCGCTAGCCCTCCTCGATCTCACTTTCCATCTCCCACCACGTTCACACTCCACCCTCTCGACCTCCGTCCGGAACCGGACCAGCCCGTAGAGATCGAAATCTCTAGCAAAAGCCTCGAGGTAGCTGAGCACTTCGCGGTGGCCAGGGAACCTGCGGGGGTCTCCGCCGGCCGGGGAGCGTCGGGAGGCGAAGGGGAAGTCGAGGAACCCCATACGCTCCCGGGGGAGGTTGGTCCGGAGCGAATCATAGAGGCTGGTGTGGACGATCTCGCGGTGGGGGTCCAGGCCCAAGGGGTCTAACTCGGTGGCGGCGGAGTAGACCCAGATGCCACCGACGGCAGGCCCGCGCTCGAAGAGGACAACGCGGTGCCCCTCGCGGCGTAGCTCGCGCGCGGCCACGAGGCCCGCGGCGCCGGCGCCTATCACGGCCACCCGGCGGGCGCAGTGCGGAGGGGCAATCGGCAGGGAGGCGAGCGAGGAGGGAGAGGGAGACATTGGGGGCGAAGCAACGGGTTGATTAGATGAGATGGACGCGGGCGGTTTTTCTCCGCTCACGATTGCGGCCTGCGCTTGCACACCCCACCGCACCCTGCACTGCCCACCTGAGCGTGAACAGAAAACGGTTGCAGCCGAAAGGCCCAAATTTGTGTGTTGAGCCTGTATCAATTTATCACGTTGACTCCAAGCTCAAATCGTCCATGTACTATGTGACGATCTAACTCGCCGCCGAAATTAACCTATATTTTGGACTCGAATATCTGAATTATTTTTTTGAAAAAAAATTTTAATTTGACTAAATAATCACAGAGAATAAAAACGGAAAGATACGGGAAAAAAAATTATACGAGGAGTCCTCATTCACCATTGGATACATGTAAAAATGAATCCTTAACACTATGTTTACTTGGATGGATGAATTATATAAAGGAAAGGAAAAAAAAAAAAAAGAAAATTAGATGGATGGAATATGTTATAAGTTTTTCTTTTTTGTGTTTACTTGGAAAGAAAAATAGTATGAAAGATTAATATATACACCCCTAATTTTTTTTTTCACTAATATTACATAAATACTAATAATATCATAGAATTATTTTATATTATTTTATACTATTAAATACCATAAAAATTACTAAATATTATTTAATACTATTAAAAATATAAAAATTACTAAATATTATTTAATCCTATTAACAACTATACAAATTACTAAATAGGAAGAGGTTTTAGGGTCACGCTGTCAAATGAAGCAACGCGATTTATTTTTTCGTCTGATTTGAGTGGATTGTGAAATGGTGGAAAATGAGGAAGTTTTCCATCGTCTTTCTCGTTCATCATTTTTCATCCGTTCAAGTAAACAATATAAAAGTTACTTTTTTATTCGTCCCTCCCAGTTTTTCATCCAAGTAAACAGGGCCTAAGTATTTTTTAATCCCTCTAACGGTGGATAGAGGCCCGTTTGATGCAGTGCCCCTTCATAGAATATTTATTCAAAGATATGGGCTAGAGTTTAATTCTAATTAGATTGTGTTATAGCTTTTAGTTTATACTAATATTATTATACATGAGTATCTTATTAGATAGTAATTTTATGGGGTTTCTTTATAGCATTAGGTTCATAATCTAATCTATAGCCCTAACATTTATTATATAGAATGCTAATATTAGAACGTTAGACTCATTATTTTCTTTCGAGGGATAGAAAATAGGAAGGAAATAAAAAAAATAATGGAACAGAAAAATAAATTCAGATTTTTTTTGTTTTTTTAGGAAAAAAAATTAGAATGATTATTATTATTTAAAATAAAATAAAATAAATTAAGAAACTAAGATAAAATATTTGTTGCCTTGAATTTTTTGCCCAAATCCGATGAAAAATAAAATGAGAGAAAATCTAAGTTTTGATTTTTTTTTTTTCCCTTCTCTTTTCCCTCTAAAGAAACAAAAAATCTTTTTTTCACTTCACATTTCCATTCAAAGAAATAGGCTGTTATAGCCTATAATAAAATGTTTATCATGTTTATCATGTTTATCATTTATGCGAAGATATATTCAACCCCCTCGTAAGAGTACTATGCTATATCTAATGCTAAATTGGACGAACTCTCAAAGTGTCATGCTTTTATCATAGAGTGTTAACATTCTTCAATAACAAGTCTTCTTCATGGCAAAGTTATTTTATTTTATTTTTGATACTAAATTTGCTCCATTGGCTTATATGATGGATGAATCTCTTGCATCTAGTGTCGGAGAAAATTTTAAAATGTTTTTCTATTTAATTTTTTTTATTGTATGGTGACCCATTACTGGGATGAGTGATGTAGGGTGAATATGGAACATGTTGTAAACTCCTACACTAGGATAAATAGTTAAATAGGCAAAATCTCAAGAGGCAATAACAGTAAAATCATAATGTACACAACTAAATAGGTATGCTCTCAATCAACTAGAAAATATTTTCTCAATTTTAAGTGAAAATTTTATCAAGTTTGTATGCACTAAAATATAGAGCAGGCACTGCTGCACAAATCCACAAGCGCACGGCTTACCGATGTAGTACTTAAGATATCATTTCCACAGGGATGGATTGTCAAGTACCAAATCTTTCAATCCTTGATAGCTAAGCGATTAAAAATCTCGATTGGTGATACAAATTAAGCTAAAAGTGTAATAAAATAAATGTCCTACTGATATGAGATGAATCGGGAAATCGGGGTTCACCACGTTAATCAACTTATAAGCGTAATGAAAAGTATAATGCTTTGATGATCTTTAGAAAACCAAGGACATGTCCCCTTGAGTCGTACCCCTCTCGGGTGCACAACTCAACAACTTAGTTAGTCTCCTACTCTCGCGGTGGACTAGCTCCACGATCTACTTAGTTAGTCTCCTACTCTCGCGATGGACTAAGCATAAGTAGATCGTGTTGAAATAGGACACGAAGATTCCCCAAGTGGTCTCTATGACTCTCGTTGATTTCAATTCCCCGAGTAATAGAGCACACAGGATTGATCAAGGAGGATCCGTTGATTGTGATTCACCTCTCAGTTGTTACCACAATCAACTAAAGTGAAAACCGATCTGGCCAAGAAACGATAAACACGAATGAAACAAACCACGATCAAATGGTCTCGAAAGATACATCCAAAAGCAATTCTTAACATCAAGACTTATAAATCAAAAAGACGGGCTATGCCCAAATCCCGATCGAGGTTTTACGCTAATACATACATGGTTACAACAGCAACAAGACTTCCAATTAAAAGTAAGGAAACAAAACAAGGTAAAGATGGAAAAAGAATCAAGACAAACTTCTTTCTCTCCTCCTCAAAGAATCCTACTTCTCCTTGGAATTACTTGCGTTCTTGCGACCAAGCCTTAGTTCTCGAGCGTAATCCTCCTCTCTTCCCCTGGAGCACCGACTGGGGCTCTGCCCCCGGGCCTCTAGGTGCCTCTGCACGCTCCGGGCGCTCCCCCCTGGACCTCTCTCTGAAGAGAATCCATCTCTCTTATATAGACTTCAAGGTGTCTCTTCAAGGTGTCTCTTCATGGTGTCTCTTCAAGGTGTCCTCATTCATGAATGTCTTTCATTAAATCCTCATTCATGAATGTATTTCATTAATTCCTCATTGATGGCGTGTTATCCTCATTCATGAATGTCCCTTGATATTCCATATTAAATGCTCATTCATGAATGTCCCTTGGTATTCCACATTACATGCTCATTCATGAATTAAATGCTCATTCATGAATGTCTCTTGGTATTCCACATTAAATGTTCATTCATGAATGTCCCTTGGTATTCCACATTAAATGCTCATTATTCCCATTGATGGCGTGCCTCTTGGTGTTCTCTTGATGGTGTGTCCTTGACAGCTGGAAATAAAAGCTGAATGCGGGTAAACTCTTACTCCCGTCTGAAGCCAATCTTCTTGTCAAGAATCCTGATTCACTCAGATATGTAAATGTACGTTCATGTAGTTCTAAGAGTAAGTGAATTGACCTGTATTCAAGGAAACACGACAAGTAATGAAGCTTCTGAAGAAAGTTAATGAAATAAGCTAGAAAAAGATGTCAAAGCATGAAAATAGGTCTCGCTTCACGATGAAACATTAGTCAAAAAGACTACATAAATACGAGACATCAAAATCTCCCAGACTTAAATCATTGCTTGTCCTCAAGCATAAGAGAGTAGATAAAAGTAGTGATTTAAAAAGGATGAAATCATGCCAAGCTTATAGAAAAATATTTTGTCTTAGGAAGATAGCATTATGAGCGAACCTTGGCAAGTCAGGGAATTTCAAGATACTTATCTATCGTCAGGAATAAAGGTGTGAATATCAAAACCCAAAATCAGACGAGGCTTACCTCCATAAGCTGCAATAATCCTCTATTTGGATAATACACTATGTTCAGACCTGATTCAACCAAAGATATCAGTTGGAAAGACACCAATGCACTTTTATTTGTATTTTTATCCCCTCAAAATTATTTTTGACTTCAACTCATGTCTTCGGTACCACTGCCAATTTTACGCAGTGTCAAGTAGAGGAGTCTTATTATTTCTTTTTCTCAGAGACTTCAACTCATGTTTTTGGTACCACTGCCAATTTTACGCAGTGCCAAGTAGAGGAGTCTTATTATTTTTTCTTTTTTTTTTCAAAAGGATTATAACCATAGCTAAATGCATTGATTGTTTCCAAAAAGTAATAAGGTGAGTCAAGCTGATAGAGTTGTATACTTCCACAGAAAGATCATAAGCATGCTTAGAAAGCAAAAGTCTTAATCAAAAATCGGATCTATCACTCCACAACCCATTTTCCATCAAAGATAATCAAATGAATTACCTAACTTCGGACTAAGATTTAGGACATAATGATAATATCCCAGAGATTCAATATGACATATGAAGTTATCATGATTTCTGTTGAAAATCAGAAATAATATCATCGAAAATAACATCACCATTTATCTTTATCACAGCATATGAAATGTATCATTAAGTATTGTGGTACTGCATATCATGTTTCGAGAATGAACCCAACCCACAATCTCTCAAACTTAAATTATGTATAGTCCCTATGCATAGCATGTAAAGAACACAAAATTTGGAGAAATGGGATGCAATACTCACAAGATTAGTTAGAGTCATCGTCTGTGCTCAACACAACATCTTCTTGAGGGTCGTCTATATCATCGTGTGAATTTAGCAAGACATCTAGTGAAGTTGGAGAAGCTGTTGGCACTTGTGGACTTGAACAACGTTGCACATAGAAAAGCCAAAGACAACATCTGGTGAAGGAGGCAAAATAGTAGAAGATGCAGGCCAGCGAAAGGGAGTCAGGTATGTGCATGATAGATTTCCGGGCTTCCGATCTTATGTTTGGGGGCCATTGCAGATGGAGCAATTGATAGGTGAAATCAAATAGGCTAGCAACAAGATGGTAAGTTGATGTAGAGAAGATCAGATTCGAGTCACGGCGGATGAAGTAGGAGTCGCCAATAGCCGCCAGAAACAGAAAAGAGCGCGCCAGGAGACGAAGATTCAGCGAATGAAGCAAAGTCGACGATTCAGTGGAAGATGACAGCAACAGTTTTGGCAGGTTTTGGTGGTTAGCACTCGTGAAGGTGGCTCGGCGCATTAGAAGTAGCAGTGACGCAGAGCAGGTCTAAATCGCGACAGATGAAGACAACAGGATTTGAAATCAAAGGAGAAGAGAATGCCTGCTCCAGAGTCGCCGATGGTTGTGCGGTAGCAGCAGCACAGAAAATCAGTCTTGACAGATAGCTGACGATTGTGAAGGCGCAGGGATCCAACAACTAGATTTAGGAGGTCAGTGGCTGCTGAAAAACTGCGTCGATTGAGGCTTGAGGTCGGCGGCAGTTGAAGCAGCGATTTTGAGTGGGATTGAAGACTGGTGGCGGGATTTCTGTTGCAGGTGACTCGTCTCGCTTTAGTTGAGGAACATAGAGGGTTGGTGCTGATTTTCGTTAAAGGCAGAGCGAAGCGGTGCGCCTGATGGGATGAAGCTGTGGCGCCTGTTGGGATGAAGCGGTGCGCATGTTGCAGATTTCAGTTGAACGAGCGTCGGAAAGAGTCGCCTTTGTTGGTGGAACGAGCTTGAGGCAGAGGAGCATAGTGGGAAGCGAAGATCGAATCTTTGTAGATGGATGAAGTAAGAGTGACGTGGTTTCCAGGTGGACGGTGGCACCTTCATGGCTCGATTTTGTCTGGAAGAGCGGCGCCTGTTGGAATTTAGAAGTGCGGCGCTGATTGATGCAGATCGACTCCGATTGAAGAACAACACCGATTCTTGCTCGGATTAATGCAAGGCGGCAGCAGAAGGGCGCCTGTGAAACTTGAGTTCCACGATTTGGGGTAATTTACGGCCGCCCTCAATTTTCCTTTTTTTTGTGTGACAAGAAGGGATCAGGATTAGATCCGTAAGTCTTAATTTCTAATTTCAACCTGAAAAATAAGTAACACACATCAGAACAACTAATTAAAGTTAAAGAAATAAAGCACTTGGGTTGCCTCCTAAGAAGTGCTAGTTTAGGGTGATTAGCTTGACCACAGTGTAATGCAGAGTTTAGAATGAATAAATTAGCACCAAGGAATGCATACCTTAAATTGTCAAACAGTGATATTAGGTATGGGTTTCTTTCGATAATTACCTGGGGTGCTTTCTCATATAGGTTTTCAAACTTTTACCATTCTCGAATCGATTCGTTCAGTAGAGTGAAGGATTTTCACAAGAGTTTGAGTATTTTCATTGTCCGTCTCATCCTTCTCAGCTTGACTAGAATGTCGTCTAAAATTTCCACCGGTTTTCACACACAATAATCAGCAAGTTGTAATAAGATGATCATCTCTTCTCGGAAGCTTCTATGACTTAAAAAAAAATTGGCTCTGAATATTTCAAGAAGTCTATGCAAAAACAGAGTTATGCTAACTAAAGTAAAACAAATTTACTAATAAAAGACAAGAAAGCATGATAAAGCCTAGTCTATCAATTCATAGAATATTTTGATATTAACAAAATACCATCCCTGGCAACGACACCAAAAACTTGTTGCACAAAATCCGCAAGCGCATGGCTTACCGATGTAGTACTTAAGATATCGTTTCCACAGGGATGGATTGTCAAGTACCAAATCTTCCAATCTTTGATAGCTAAGCGATTGAAAATCTCGGTTGGTGATACAAACTAAGCTAAAAGTGCAATAAAATAAAGGTCCTACTGATATGAGAGGAATCGGGAAATCGGGGTTCACCACGTTAATCAACTTATAAGCATAATGAAAAGTATAATGCTTTGATGATCTTTAGAAAACCAAGGACATGTCCCCTTGAGCCGTACCCCTCTCAAGTGCACAACTCAGCAACTTAGTTAGTCTCCTACTCTCGCGGTAGACTAGCTCCACGATCTACTTAGTTAGTCTCCTACTCTCGCAGTGGACTAAGCATAAGTAGATCATGTTGAAATAGGACACGAAGATTCCCCAAGTGGTCTCTATGACTCTCGTTGCTTTCAATTCCCCGAGTAATAGAGCACACAGGATTGATCAAGGAGGATCCATTGATTGTGATTCACCTCTCAGTTGTTACCACAATCAACTAAAGTGAAAACCGATTTGGTCAAGAAATGATAAACACGAATGAAACAAACCACGATCAAATGGTCTCGAAAGATACATCCAAAAGTAATTCTTAACATTAAGACTTATAAATCAAAAAACGGGCTACGCCCAAATCCCGATCGAGGTTTTACGCTAATACATACATGGTTACAACAGCAACAAGACTTTCAATTAAAAGTAAGGAAACAGAACAAGGTAAAGATGAGAAAAGAATCAAGACAAACTTCTTTCTCTCCTCCTCAAAGAATCCTTCTTCTCCTTGGAATTACTTGCGTTCTTGCGACCAAGCCTTAGTTCTCGAGCGTAATCCTCCTCTCTTCCCCTGGAGCCCCGACTGGGCGCTCCACCCCCGGGCCTCTGGGTGCCTCCGCACGCTCCGGGCGCTCCCCCTGGACCTCTCTCTGAAGAGAACCCATCTCTCTTATATAGATTTCAAGGTGTCTCTTCAAGGTGTCCTCATTCATGAATGTCTTTCATTAAATCCTCATTCATGAATGTGTTTCATTAATTCCTCATTGATGGCGTGTTATCCTCATTCATGAATGTCCCTTGATATTTCACATTAAATGCTCATTCATGAATGTCCCTTGGTATTCCACATTAAATGTTCATTCATGAATTAAATGCTCATTCATGAATGTCTCTTGGTATTCCACATTAAATGCTCATTCATGAATGTCCCTTGGTATTCCACATTAAATGCTCATTATTCCCATTGATGGCGTGCCTCTTGGTGTTCTCTTGATGGCGTGTCCTTGACAGCTGAAAATAAAAGCTGAATGCGGGTAAACTCTTACTCCCGTCGGAAGCCAATCTTCTTGTCAAGAATCCTAATTCACTCGAATATGTAAATGTACGTCCATGTAGTTCTAAGAGTGAGTGAATTGACCTGTATTCAAGCAAACACGACAAGTAGTGAAGCTTCTGAAGAAAGTTAATGAAATAAGCTGGAAAGAGATGTAAAAGCATGAAAATAGGTCTCGCTTCACGATGAAACATTAGTCAAAAAGACTATATAAATACGAGACATCAGACATGACTAAAAGTAATAAGTGAAATTACCTAAATTATGGTGCCTAAAAATTTAGAGAATTATACTTTCTTTTAAAGGGGTCGAGTTCCCTACGCTTGAGTCTGGAACTAGGTCAGGGATCATTAAAATTGAAGTTCGACCTAAATTAACCTAGAACGACTTGGCTTTTCGTTCCGCCTTCTATTCGCGTCGCGTGAGGTAGAATTTGGTGTCAGCACTGTAACAGAGGATTGTCGACGGTGGCGTTGGAATAGGAGGCTGGCGTTGCCGGCGTTGGAGCAGGGGGTGGCATCGTCGACGTCTGATATGGTTGAAGGTGGCACTGGCGTTGGCGTCGTCTACTGGTGTCGGTGATTAAGAAACAGGGAGCGAGTTTAGTTGGCGTTAATTGGGGCGGCGGTTAAGTCGTCGGAGATCAGGCGTCTGGCGGAAGGGAAGCGCAGCGCCGGAAGTTTGCAAGGATTCGGTGATGATGAGCGGCTGCAAATCTGTGAAATCGAAGGCTAGCATGGTGATTTCTATGGATAAAGGTGGCTTGCGAGAGGAGCTTCTGGATCACCAGGCGTCTGGCAGGCGTTCGTGAGAAGGGCGGACGGAATCGGAGACGAAGGAATCTGGCGGCCGAGCGGATGTTAATGGCGGCAGGGCGTTAGGGCTAGATGTCGGGTGACGATGTTGGGAGGCAAGCGTGGAGATTGACGAGCGGCGATCGTGGGTGGAGTATTTGGTGACGGAGGAGGGATGGCGATGTTCCTGGCAAGGTATTGATGGTGTACGGTGATGGTGGTTGAGATGGAGGCGGCAAACAGATGTGTTGGCGGAGGATTCTCGAAGAGTGGAGAGGGATCAGGGTTCGAAGGTATTTGGTAGAGCTTGTGGAGTGTGGCGGAAGGTTGGGGACGGTGATTGTTCCAACCTGATGGTGACAACGGCTGGGCGTGGATTGGTTGTGTGATCAATCTGGACGAAGAAGGGAAGGCGCACACTTGACTGGATTTGTGTCAGGCTTTGGTTGGAGGGAGAGGTGAATTGTAGATGATTGGCGTGGATGGAGATGGAAGGTCGGATGTAGGTGGTGATGAGTTGTAGGGGAAGAAGGGAATCGTGCAGTAAGGTGATTTCAGCAAAAGGACGTGGATCATCGGGAAGATTCAAAAAATTGGGAAAAAGGAACCCTAGCCCTGACGGCCAACACCCTCATGGTGCGAGAACGCAATAGCGCCGATAATAGGAAGCAAAGAAAATTTTATTAAGCCAAGATTGATTATTCCCCTTAGGGATTACAATGCTTAAATAGATATTACACTTGCTAAATTTAGAAAACTGAATCCTACCAGGAATTAAAATTACATGCTAAAAATAATATCCTAATAATAATATATAATTAAAAGAAAAATAAATTCAAATATTCAGGTGATAGCGGGCCAGCTTTTGATGGGCTCGTTTAAATCTTCTGGGTCTGTCTTCTATGTCCCCATCAATTCTCCTGAAGGGGGGGGGGGGCTCCGGTGAATTGTTAAAATTATAGGCATCCAACTTTTCCGGTGCGATCTGTCGAAGTTCGTCTTCAAGAATCCATGTGTTATCTGTATCTGGATGATTTTTCCACTTTACCAGGTATTGAAATTCTAATTGATCAGGATGAACAATTTGATCTTCTAGGATGACTTTTATATCGTCATTTTCTACTTTAACCGGAAGATGTTGTGATATTACTTCACATGATTCTTGTTCATCTGGTGTATAATACAATGATATATCTTCCACATTAAAAATAGGACTAATTCCCAAATTTTTAGGTACATCCACATCATAGGCATTATCACTTATTTTATGTTTAATCGTAAATGGACCTATACTTCTTGCATGCAATTTCTTGATAGAACCAGGTGGAAGTCTCTCAGCTCTCAATCTCACCATCACTCTATCTCTCTCACTGAAATTTTGTGGCCTACGATGTTTGTCTACATTGCTCTTATACTTATCATTGATTTCTGAGATTTTGTGCCTGATTCAGTATGAAGTTTATGGATATGTTTAACAAAAGAATAAGCGGAGTGTGATAGTCGGGTAGAAGTTGGTAGGGGTAGGAGATTAATCGGTTTATTAGGTTGCATACCAAGGACCACTTGAAATGGGCTGAAACCAGTTGTCTTGTTCACTACACTATTGAATGCAAACTTAGCTGTTGGCAATATATCTTCTCAGTTGGTTACATGATCCCTAATAAGGCATCCTAACAAATCACCTAAACTTCTATTAACGACTTCAGTCTGACCATCTATTTGAGGGTGATAAGTAGAAGAAAATTTAAGTTTTGTGCCTAATATTGTCCATAAGGTTTTCCAAAAGTAGCTTACAAAACGGACGTCCCTATCAGAAGGTTTTGGAACTAAGTCAAGTTCAAAGGGTCCTAAGGTTTCGTTAAAGGTATATGATCCTAATTCAAGTTGGTTGAGATCTATAGGTGTAGGATCCTCTATGTCCAAAGGTTCGGTAAGAATATCTAAGTTAGGCCCATTAGTTCCTAAGGGTGTACTTAGGGATTCTATGTATGACTTAAGCTGTGTAGAAGGTTCCTCTATGTCTTGAGTTCCTAGATCATGCTCTTGGTCAATAGGTTGCTCATCTTCTAAGTTTCTCTCTATGGATTTCCTAGTTTGGTGGTTTCATGAGGCTTTGGATAAGAACCTAGACAAGGCTCATGGTCATCTAGAGAGATTAGGTCTAACTGAGGTTTATCTTGAGGTTGTGGAAGACCTATAGCTTTAGGGTCAGGTTGGTTCCTAGGCATATCATCTAAGGTAAACGGTCTAAATTTAAGTTCAGGTTCATCTAGAGGAGTCTCTAAGGTTAACATAGGGTTAGGTTGACTCTCAAACAAGTCAACTAAGGATTCCTTAGTAGTGGATCCAGACTCTTCTAAGGATACTTCTTGACAAGGTGTAGGTAGCTTAGGTTGTTCTAAGGTTTCTTGAGAGGTGGAAGGGTTGGCTACCTTATGGGGTTTTGGTTTGGACCTTTTGATCTTAATCTTAGGGTCATGACATCTTAAGATATAAGAATCATCTCGCCTTTGGTGATACCCATTAACATCATATAACCAAGGTTCTCCTAGATGGACATGGTATGTACCTTCTAAGGGTAAGACAACACACCATACTTCAAATAGGACACCAAACCTAATAGGTACAAGGCACTTACGGTTCACTAGGGTTTTGGTTCCATCATCCCTACTAATGGTGTAAGGGTAGGTGTTAGGCTTAGTGGCAAAACCAAATATATCAATGGCACTAGGAGTGATGAAGTTAAACCCTATGGTTTCATCTATGGCAACCTTACACATCTTATCTCTCATTCTAGTGTAGGTGTGAAAAAAGTCATTCCTAAGGGTGATAAGTAAACTGAGAGCGATGAGCCGTTCATGTGCTTATCGCCCGATCACGTGCCGGCAGCGATAAGGGAGGAACCGAGACGTGCACACTTGCGGATCGCACTTCGTACGTGCAAAAGGAAAAATAGCATGTGTCGCTATTTATAACGACACGTCGTATCATTGATGCAATCTCATAATTAATAGAGACACGAATTGCCTTCTTCAAGAGCTGGGAAAGAATCACTTGGCTTCCGTCAAATCCATTTTATTTCACCCTGTTCACTAGCACGAATGGAAAAAATGATAGACGGAAATAGATGATGAAAAGAAAAAGATGAAAGATGAGAAATTTGGTCATGTGATTTTTATGTGATTAGGATTTAATATACTGCCCTATTTGCATCTTCCCGTCTGTTAAGCCCAAAGATTAGAGCCCGATTTGACTGATTAACTGGGCTATTGACCCAGTCAAAATCGGCCCAATCTTGAAGCCCATATGAAATTAGGGCTCTTGGCTTTGCTTTGGCCAGCGGGCGGAGGTCGCGTGAGGCGGACGGCGGCGTCCGTTGACTACGCCTGGCGTCATCGAACTCTGCGACGGCCGGCGACAGGCGACTGGAGAGCGGCGGTAGGTTCAATGCGTGGAGCATGCGGAGAGGGGGCAGATCCGGCGAGATCTCAAGCGCGTAGAGGTGAGCAGCGATCATCTCGTCTCTAGGGGCATGTGCTGATGGTTGGGGAAGACGAGGTCGGCGGTGACCTCGGGCAGGCGCAACATCGCCGTGTGGGGCTTCGTTAGTGGTCAGAGCTTCCACGTGGCACTAGAGCAACGGACGGGCGGCTTCGTTCGGCGAAGCGACGTCCTCGGGAGCAGGCAGACAGCCGGTGTGAGAAGCTCGGGTAACGCGTCGACGGCCGGGTGGCGAGATGCAGCTGACAACGGCAGTACTTTATGAGCATGCGCGTATCCAACGCCAACGGGCGATGCGAGATGGCTGGCCGCGTGGCGAAGCGAGGCTAGCGACGGTGGGCGGCGTCGGCCGACACGGCTGCCTAGCTGGCTCCGCTTCTGAGTCAGGTTCCTACGTGGAACCAGGTGGTGGACGTGGCTTCGCCCATCTGGCTGCCAATCTGGAAGAGGGGAGTCGAAGCGTCGTAACGGGGAACAAAAACGGAAATGTGCGTCGTTTCCGGACGTTGGCTCTTTCGAACGGAACCGCCTCTGTTTTTTCCCCGCTCGGCTCTCGGTGATTTCCGTCTCAGCTCTAGCTTTCCCTTCCCTCTCTCGGTCCGGCGTTCGGTGGTGAACTCCGGCCAACCTTCCGGCGTCCAGTGGGTGGTTGTGCGGCGATGCGACGTCGAAGGTGCTCCCGTGGTCCCTTTTCCTTCCGGTTCGATCTTGTTGTGGCGGAGTCAACGACTCGACTCCAACGATGTGACTCTCCTCTAGCTTGTTTCTGTTTCCGACGTTGTGATCTACTTTGCAAACTCTTTCCCTCGTTTCATGCCTTCCCCGTCATTCTCTTTGTGTGGGCGTTATCCTTCTGGGTTTTGCGCTCCAGCGACGTCGTGGCCCGGTTGTGGGACGGTCATTCTTCCACGTCGATTGTGAGTTTGTGTTGTGGTGTTGATCTGTCGAGAGATTTCTGTAATTTTTTTCTGGTGTGGTTGTATCTTTGTCCACCTGCGCATGGACGGGCTTCGTCTGCCTCTGTTCCCTGCCTGCGAGCAAGTTTGTTCTTAGTTGTTGCTGTCTTTCGTACAGCCTGGGTTCTTCCTCTGTTTTTCCCATTTGTGTTTGTCTCCTTTCACTGCCTCCGTGCAGTGTCCTGTTTCTCTCTTCTTCGCCTCCTACCTGCGTGTAGGCTTTTGTTCTTTGGTATTTGGCTATCTGCGTACAACTCTTCCTCGCTAGGTTGTTGTTTTCCTGTTGGCTGAGGTGGAGTTCTTCCACCTGCCGGTCGCGCTTGCTGGCCAGAGTTTCCGCCGCGGCTCAGTCTCTTCCGTGCCTTCGCTGTTTTCGTCCCCTGCGTGGAACACCTGGCTGTTCTTGAGTCATGCGTGACTCCGTTTTTGAGTGTCTGGCTGGTTATTCAAAAAAAAAAAATTGTTAACGTAATCGTGGGCATGACAGGCTGGTATCAGAGGCCAGTTCACGTTCCAGCTTGTAGCTTTAGAGTTCTGTTCTATTCTGTGCGTTTGTAAGGAGCAGAAAGGTCTATTATTTCTGCTCTGGTGATTTGTTCTGTTCTATAGGTCTGTAAACAACAGAACACTGTGTGTAAACTGAACTGAACAGAAGGCTGCGAGATGGTGCAGACCAATGGCGAACGCATCAGCATCCTTGAAGATGCTGTAGGAGATGCTGCTGGTCTAGGGAGACCAAAATCTGGTGGACTTGGTGAAGGGGCTGATAGCCTCCAACAACACTTTAGCTGCTACTAATGCAGACCTGCAGATCCGCGTGGATCGCCAAGCTGCGGAGCTTGAGCAGTTCAAAATGGAGGTGATCCTCCTAAAACGCGCTGCTACCCAGCAGCAACCTCAGGCTGAGGGTGGCCAAGTGACTGCTGTGTGACGGCGTGTCCATGAACCTGCACCCTTTATGGGCATACACTCCACTAAGGAAGTTGAGAACTTCCTATGGGACATGGAGCTTTTCTTTCAGAATGCTTAAGTCCCCGAAGAGGAGTAGGCTCACACTTGCGTCGCGTATCTCCACGGAGACGCGAAATTGTGGGGGCGGACTCAGGCTGCACCCAGCTTATTTGGGCAGGATCCCGGCCGGAAGCTCTCATGGGGAGAGCTCAAAGAGGAGATCAAGAATCAGTTCCTGCCCGAGAACTCTTATTGTGCGGCGCGGGATGTACTAAAGCGACTCAAGCACACTGGCGCATTATGGGACTATGTCCAGCGGTTCACACAGGTTATGCTTGAGATCGATGACCTGTCGGAGAAGGCCCGACTTTACCACTTCATGGATGGACTCCAAGGGTGGGCCCGGGATGAACTGTGCCACCAAGAGTTCCTAACTCTTAAGGCAGCAATGATAGCTGCTGAAGGCCTTACGGATCATAAGGAGTCAAGGGACCCACCCTCTCATCATCACACTGGCGCATCATCCTCGAGGTTGAGGACCCCCTATGCAGCTAAGGGCAAGAAGCCCTTCGTGAGAAAGAGCCGCCCGACACCAAAGGAGTACAAATCGGTGAAGAACCGACCAGCTACCCGGGGCCAAAGACAGCAAGCACCAGCATGGCCTGTTATATATGTGGAGGTCCACATATGATGAAGAACTACCCCAAGAGGGATCGTTTGGCTGCCTTAGTGGCAGAGGAAGAAACTGTAAAGGAGCCAGAGGGACTCCTTAACCCTCTTGTACTTGCAACTTCATCTTCAATGAATGAAATGCCTACTTTGCTTTATGTTGACTGTCTCTTAAATGCGCAACATGTGAATGCTATGATCGATACAGGTGCTTTGCACTTGTTTATAAGGCAAGCGACGACAGCAAGAATCGGTCTTAAGATATCCCCTGCACGGGACCGAGTTAGGTCGGTCGGTGAGGTAGACCCACAAGTCTTAGGGATATCTTATGACGTTGATATTGCGGTGGGCAATTGGCAGGGCCGTTGCCACGTAAGGATCATAAAGTTAGCTGATTATGAAGCTATCTTTGGACTTGAGCTTTTGAGAAAAGCCAAGATTGGTGTGATGCCACATCTGTATGGGATACAGATTTATGACGAGCAAGTCCTTGGTTTCGTGCCGTGCATTGGGGGCACGTCGACGATGAAGGGAAAGAACAGGGACTTAAGAGGGGTCCCCTTGTCAGCCAATGCCTTAGCGGCAGGGTTGCGTCAAGGTGACACAACCTTAATAGCTGTTTGGACCGATGACTCTCCTTGGGAAGGAGAAGTCCCCTCGATAGTGAAGGGCTTGTTAGAAGAGTACTCCGATGTGATGCCTTCGGAGCTTCCTAAACACCTTCCTCCTAGGAGAGGGATCGACCACAAGATAGAGCTTGTGGCAGGATCTACTCCTTCCTCTAAGGCTCCATATTGTATGGCTCCGGTTGAGTTAGCCGAGCTTCGTAAGCAATTGGACAAATTGCTAGAAGCAGGGTTTGTCCGGCCTATGATTTCGCCATATGGGGCCCCTGTCCTCTTCCAAAAGAAGAAGGACGGCTCACTTAGGTTCTGTGTTGATTACAGAGCCTTGAATAAGACAATAGTGAGGGACTATTATCCTATTCTGCTTATCCCCGATCTGATAGATCGACTTGGGAAAGCTAAGGTTTTCACAAAGCTAGACCTGAGATCAGGTTATTGGCAGGTTCGTATCGCTGAGGGCGACGAAAAGAAAACCGCATGTGTGACACGATATGGGTCATTTGAGTTCTTAGTGATGCCGTTTGGACTCACAAATGCGCCCGCCACGTTCTGTCATCTAATGAACCAAGTTTTAGCCTCATTCTTAGATGAGTTCGTGGTCGTGTACTTAGATGATATCGTCATCTATTCCTCAAGCGTTGAGGAGCACCTGGGCCATTTGAGGCAGGTGTTACAAACTTTGAGGGATAACCAACTTTATTTAAAGTTGGAGAAATGCTCGTTCGTGACGAATGAGATAACATTTCTCAGACACGTGGTGGGCCATGGACAAGTGCGCATGGATCAGGCGAAGATCCAAGCCATTGCGGAATGGCGCGCCCCCTCAAACCAAACCGAGTTACGGAGTTTCCTTGGAGTGGTGAACTTCTATAGTAAGTTCATCACCAGCTGTTCAAGAATAGCCGCACCCCTCAGTAATCTGCTGAAGAAGAACTCGAAATGGGAGTGACATGATCGGTGTCAGTTGGCCTTCCAAGAGTTGAAGGACCGCATCGCCTCTGAACTGATCCTGAAGTTACCCGACTTCAGTTTGCCTTTCGAGGTTCATACCGATGCTTCGGACCAAGCTATCGGTGGTGTCTTATTGCAAGATGGACATCATGTAGCTTTCGAGAGTCAAAAGCTAAATGAGACTGAGCAGCGATACTCGGCTCACGAGAAGGAAATGGTGGCAGTGGTACATCGCCTCCGGACTTGCAGAGTCTACCTTCTCAGGTGTGCCTTTGTGGTGAAGACCGACAATGTGGCGAACACCTATTTCACCACGCAAAAGAAATTTTCAGCAAAGTAGGCACGTTGGCAGGAATTCTTGGCTGAATTCCAGTTCTAGTGGGAACACAAACCGGGTAAAGCCAACGTTGTGCCTAACGCTCTCAATAGACTTAACGCTCTTGTGTGCTGCACCCTATCCAGAGTGGAAGGGTATCTACTAGTTAGAATCAAGGCAGCCTCCGCTTTTGATGGGAAGTATCAAAAGCTGGTTCAGCAGATTAAGTCGGGCACGATCCGACGTTATTATCTAGGTCCAGATGATATTGTTATGACCAGAGGCGGTAGGCCATTAGTCCCATCGACGGGCGGACTGCGCTAGGAGCTACTGAGGGAGCTCTATGATACACCTTGGGCTGGGCATCCAGGGCAACGCAGAATGTTTGCCTTGTTGGCACGATCGTGCTATTGGCCCGATATGCGCGTAGACATTGAGATGTATGTCCGCACTTGTCTTATTTGCCAGTAAGACAAGATCGATCAGAGACTAGAGGTAGGGTTGTTACAACCGCTGCCTGTTCTCGAGACGTCTTGGACGAGTGTGTCCATGGACTTTATTGGTGGGTTCCCTAAAGTTGACGGAAAGAGTTCAGTGTTGGTGGTGGTTGATAGGTTCTCCAAGTATGGAGTTTTTATCCCAGCCCCTGAGCCCTGTACAGCAAGAGTTGCTGCAAAATTATTCTTCCAAAATGTGGTGAAGCATTTTGGCATCCCAGTGGATATCGTGAGTGATAGGTGGATATCGTGAGTGATAGGGATGCCCGCTTTACTGGACGCTTTTGGACAACATTGTTCAATAAGTTGGGGTCCAAGTTAAACTTCTCCATAGCCAATCATCCTCAAATGGATGGGAAAACCGAGCGGATGAATGCTCTTATGGAAGATTATCTCCTTCACTTTGTGACCGCCAGTCAAAAGGACTAGGTGAAGTGGATGGATGTGGCACAGTATGCCTATAACTTGTAGAAGTCATCTGCCACTGGCCACAGCCCTTTTGAGCTAGTGTTAGGAAGACAGCCCCTAACGTCTGTTGACGTGGTGTAAAGGGATTCCGAGGGGAAGTGCCCTGCAGCTCAACAGGAAGCTCGGGAACGAATCGACTCACTCCGAGTGGCTAGAGATAGCTTGGAGTTGGCTGCGCAACGAATGCAAAGATATGCCAAGCACCGACGTCGGGACGAAGAATTCGCTGTGGGCGACTTAGTTCTTCTCCGACTCACCCCGCAGATCTGGAGGAAGATCTCGACAAAGGAGGCCCATCGAGGTCTTATCCGTAGATACGATGGTCCGTTTGAGATACTGAGTCGGGTGGGTTCAGTAGCATACCGCTTGAAACTCCCTGAAAGAATGCAGATGCACCCTACATTCCATGTGAGCTTCTTGAGGAAGTTTCACCAGAATCTGGAGGATCCTTTTCGGTCACAATCTTACCGAGCCCCACCGACGGTTAGGACGGAGTTCCACCGGAGGATCGACAGTATTCTAGATCACCGAGTTTTAGGGCAAAGTAAGAGGAACCGGCATGCGGAGTTTCTCATCCGATGGGATGGATCGCCTATAGAGGAAGAAACCTGGCACAAGGTTTCTGAACTATGGCACTTCTAGGGTGAGCTGAGGAGCTACCTCGAGTCACCGAGGACGGCGACCACCTCAAGCGGGGGAGGATGTTAAGCCCAAAGATTAGAGCCCGATTTGAGTTGACCTCTTGAAGCCCGTATGAAATTAGGGCTCTTGGCTTCGTTTTGGCCAGTGGGCGGAGGTCGTGTGAGGCAGACGGTGGCGTCCGTTGACTACACTCGGCGTCATCGAACTCTGCGGCGGCCGGCGACAGGCGGCTGGAGACCGGCGGTAGGTTCGACGCGTGGAGCACGCGAAGAGGGGGCGGATCCAGCGAGATCTCAAGCGTGTAGAGGCGAGCAGCGATCGTCTCATCTCCAGGGGCACGCGCTGACGGTTGGGGAAGACGAGGTCGACGGCGACCTCGGGCAAGCGCAACATTGTCGCGTGGGGCTTCGTCGGTGGTCGGAGCTTCCGTGTGGCACTAGATCAACGGACGGGTGGCTTCGTTCGGCGAAGCGACATCCTCGGGAGCAGGCAGACAGCCGACGCGAGGAGCTTGGGTAACGCGTCAACAGCCGTGTGGCGAGACGCAGCTGACGACGGCAGTACTTTCTGAGCATGCGCGTATCCAATGCCAACGGGCGATGCGAGATGGCTGGCCGCGTGGCGAAGCAAGGCTGGCGACGGTGGGCGGCGTCGGCCGACACGGCTGTCTAGCTAGTTCCCTTCTGAGTCGGGTTCCTACGTGGAACTAGGTGGCGGACGCGGGTTCGCCCACCTGGCTGCCAATCTGGAAGAGGGGAGTCGAAGCGTCGCAACGGGGAACAAAAATGGAAACGAGCGTCGTTTCCGGACATTGGCTCTTTCGAACGGAACCGCCTCTGTTTTTTCCCCGCTTAGCTCTCGGCGATTTTCGGCTTAGCTCCAGCTTTCCCTTCCCTCTCTCGGTCTGGCATTCAGTGGTGAACTCCAGCCAACCTTCCGGCGTCCAGTGGGTGGTTGTGCGGCGGTGCAACGTCGAAGGTGCTCCCGTGGTCCCTCTTCCTTCTGGTTCGATCTTGCTGTGGCGAAGTCGACAACACGACTCCGACGAGGTGACTCTCCTCTAGCTTGTTTCTATTTTCGACGTTGTGATCTACTTTGCAAACTCTTTCCCTCGTTTCATGCATTCTCCGTCGCTCTCTTTGTGTGGGTGTTATCCTTCTAGGTTTTGCGCTCTAGCGACGTCGCGGCCCGGTTGTGGAATGATCGTTCTTCCACGTCGATTGTGAGTTTGTGTTGTGGTCTTAATCTGTCGAGAGATTTCTGTAATTTTTTTTAGTGTGGTTGTATCTTTGTCCACCTGTGCGTGGACGTGCTTCGTCTGTCTCTGTTCCCTGCCTGCGAGCAGGTTTGTTCTTGGTTGTTGCTATCTTCGTACAACCTGGGTTCTTCCTCTGTTTTTCCCGTTTGTGTTTGTCTCCTTTCACTGCCTGCGTGCAGTGTTCTGTTTCTCTCTTCTTCGCCTCCTACCTGCGTGTAGGCTTTTGTTCTCTGGTATTTGGCTGTCTGCGTACAGCTCTTCCTCGCTGGGTTGTTGTTTTCTTGTTGGCTGAGGTGGAGTTCTTTCACCTGCTGGTCGCGCTTGCTGGCCAGAGTTTCCACCGCGGCTCAGTCTCTTCCGTGCCTCCGCTGTTTTCGTCCCCTGCGTGGGACACCTGGCTGTTCTTGAGTCGTGCGTGACTCCATTTTTAAGTGTTTGGCTGGTTATTAAAAAAAAAAATTAAACATAATCGTGGGCGTGACACCGTCCATGAACTCCTCTCCGTGTGAGGTCGCCGTAAGAATTAAAATAGTTGTATGCTTATCAAATTAAATAAAAAAAGTTTAAAACCTAAATTAAAATAGGTGTATAATAAATGGGTCACTTTTTCCTTCATAAATATTGTCCGGTGCAGGTAGGGATGTCAACGGGTCGAGTACCTGCACTTTTTAGCCAAACTTGAACCCGACCCGACCCGAACCCGACTAAACCCGAGTCGGGTATTTAAACGGGTACCCGCGGGTACCCGTTTAAATTAAAATATTTATTTTTAAATAATTTTTAAAATTATTTTTATAAAATATAATTATAAAATAATATTAATAATAATAAATATATTTATTAAAAATTATTTTATTATATAAATATATATATATATATAAATACAAAATTTTATTTTTTATTATATATAATCGAGTATCGGATACTCGTGGGTACCCATGGGGGTAAACCCGAACCCGACCCGATTAGCTAATCGGGTATCCAAACCCGTCATAAATAGGTCGGGTCGGGTCGGGTACCCGCCATTGACACCCCTAGGTGCAGGGAAAAAAAGTTTGAATAAAATATAATACCTAAAGGAAAAGGAAAAAAAAAAAACTCAGGCTTGCAATTAATAGCTTCAAATCAACGTTAAGTGAAACAATTCAGGCCAAATTCAAAGAATTTATCAAGCTGTATTGTTTTTTTTTCCGTCATGCTACTATTATCTTCATTAAACATTAAGTATTCTAAAATTTGTCATTTGTCATTACAAGAGGAAGAGGTAGGTTTCCGTTTTACATACCTCAAATATGTTAAAATAACATATTTTTAAAAATTGAGGTGTTTAATAAATTACTATCTACATTCATGCATCTTTTTTATAATAAAATTATTTTTAAAAATTATAATTTTAATAAAAATTATTAAATTTAAAATTATTTTTTATTATTTAAATTTTTTTCTTTTATGAAAAATTAGTAAAAATTATTATTATTTTAATAAAATTATTATTATTAAATTTAATTTTAAATAAAAAATTATTTATTACTATTATTTTAATTTTACTTTTAAAAATTTTTTTAAATTTTTTTAAAAAATATTATTAAAAAAATAACCGGCATAATAATTTAGCTAAACACATCAACACTTCTTCCATCAGCAAAATTAAAAATTTCAACTACGTAAAACGAAATCATTTTTTATTATTGTATTATAAACACAAGGTACATTATTTGAATTTTAAATGATAAATGATACGAGAAATTTGGAAAATATTTTTCACAATGCAGGAGATTTCTCGTTCTTAAGACGTGATACATCACTCTGCATTATATTTTGGCACGAAATATGTAATCAAGAGATGTCACAAAAAACTTTTGGAAATCTTTTTCTGCCAGTAGAACCAAATCCTCATCGTCCCATTCATCACGATAGTTCTCCGGCCGGGCAATTCTGTTCTTGGAAGCCGCCGCGTACATCAGATTTCTCCACTCTTCAGTAGGTGGATTTCCACACTCCTTAGCAAGCCAATCAACATATTCAAACTGCCATAGCCAGGTAACAGATTAGCGAGCCGTGAAAATCTTGTAGTAGCTTGCCATTAACATAAAAAGAGTCGACAATCAGTAACAAGAATTATCCTATTCGTTCGAAGCCAGTTACATGTTTCTCCTTCTCCCACCCACCTTCAAATTTCTATCAACAAAAAGACAGTCCGCCGACCAGCTAAAGAAGGGTTTAAGCTTTGAATAGGTTGATAACAACAAATATAACTTTTTTTTTCAAAAGGCAAGTGGTGGTGATTGTAAAGACTTGATCTCAGGATCTTGTTATCACAATTCAGATCTGTTGAGCTAACTAGGACCCTCCAATTGTAAAATTGTATAATAATAACTGTATGAATCTTAACAGAATTATGATAGTAGTTATCCCGCATCATTGAATTTCAATCTCACTCCTGATATGAAGGGGAAACAAGATTAGATCGATATTTCTTTATTGTAGCATTTTATAAATATCAGTTTTGCATTGTTTTCCTGTTCTCTGGTGTTTTGTAGACAACAAAACTTGGTGAATGAATAAAGTACCTGATTCTCAGACAAGTTATGGGCGTATCTTTTAGGCCATCCATTAATCTCCATTTCTGAGTACCAGGTTTTGACATCTTCCATCATTTCATCCATACTAGGAAGAAGAATTCGTCCCGATAAAGCACCAGCAACCCACTTGCTTTGCAGTTCAAACAACGGGAAAGGTGCTACCTATTTCACAATAACAGTGCATTAAAACGAAAATCAGCTCAGAAAATGTCACAGGGAAGATAAAGGTCTAACTTATGAGAAGCAAACCTTCCAAGGCAATCCAATAAAAGAAAGGCTTGGGGCTAGTAATGGTGGGAAAACATGCTTATAAAGTGGACCCACACGGTTGTCATCCACAGTGACAAATTCGTCTGTTTGAAGAAATGGGAAATGATACTTGTACCTGAAAAGATGAGAAACTTGTGAAAAGTATTATTTAGAGTGTCTTTTTCTCACACCTAAATAATGTATAAACACATCATGTAATTGCTTAACGCCTCACATTTTCTTTGAGAGATAACTGTACAGTAGCAAAAATTGTGTGATCCGCTCTTCCAACACAAGTACACAAAATTCAACAAAGATTCAATTACATACAAACTTCAAGTATAACAATTTTCCAGTTAATACTGATGGAACGTTTTCACATAGGTCGTTCATTGTAAATACAAATTTAGCAGACATGTCAGGAAAGGCTTCAGCGAAAAACGAAAATAATAAAACAAGTAAATGGACAACAACTATCAACATTATCATTTCTCAAACATGAACAGTGACCAAAGTATGCATTATGCAAACAGTATCTTAATTTAGGAATTCCTCTAGCAATGTTTTTTCTTGAATAAGAGCAAGCATTATACACTATATCTTGCTTTTACAAGTTGAAAACCTCTTCTACATAAACTATTAATATTTTTCCAGAATGACCATGAAGTTATTTTGAATCAAAAAATTAATGGCAACATACTTACAAAATCCATGGTGGAAAGAGACCACATACAGACAGTACAACTGGAAATTTGCATGTCAAAAGATAATTAACAAGAATTACAAGTTATGGAGTTATTATATATATATGTAGGGGTATTCAAAAAAACCGAAAAACCGTGGTTAACCGATCGAACCGAACCGAACGGGCGGTTAACCGAATAGATCGGTTCGATTCACGGTGGTTTTTAGCTTATAAATTTATGGTTCGGTTCGGTTCGGTTACACTTCGGGGAAAAAAATTTTCACCGGTTAACCGACCGAATATATATATATATATATATAACCTAAGTTTATAGATTAATTGTTCATCTAGTGCAATTGTTAGGCATTGCATTGTGAGATAGTAAGTCATGGGTTCGAAACCTATTAATTACAATTTAAAAATTAATTATTTTACATATTTAATTATCAAATAATAATATTTAATATTATATATAGGGTGTATTTTATATATTTAATATTATTAGAGAAAGATTTTTCTTAATCGATTAACTAAAAATCGGTGATTAACCGAACCAAAAAACCAGTTAACCGATTAACCAGTTAACCCTTTTTTTGGTTCGAGAATAGTTTATAATATAGCCGAACTGTTCTAATCGATTCGAGACAGAATTTGGGGTCACGGTCCGGTTAACTGAACCATGAGCACCCCTATCTATGTATATATATATATATGCCTTATAACCCTTCAAGAATTGCACCTTATCAAATATAAATTGTCCTAAGGCCCAACATTGGAGTTGGAATACATACCCTGTACAGTGCATAATAACATCAACATGGAAACAGCTTCCATCTTGAAACAGCACAGTGCCATCCATATAGGTGTTTGCAATCTGTAACAAAGTTTATCACAAATAAGCACTTTACATAATTATAGTTCTCCTCAACGCATTTAATATGTATGTTTCTCATTCATCACGAAGAATAGCACGTACAGTAGAGTGAAGCCACATGTTGTCATGGCCAGGCTGTTTTCTTGGAGGTTCTTCGGGCTCAGATCTACTTGAAACGTGCACTTCTTTAGCATATTTAGCAATATCTCTTGAAATGTCCACAGCACTAGCTGAACTCCCAATTATGACCACAACCTGCCCGTGAACAAAAGACACGAGACTGGGAAAGTTACTAGCCTGCTAGTGCTTCATCAGAATAATTAATGATATTTTACAGGGATTAGCACAAAAAATAATTTGTTACATACTTGATCAAGAAATGGCTCAGGAACACGATAATTGTGGCTATGCATTTGCTTCCCAGGCCACGCACCAATGCCTGAAACAAAGCAAATACACACCTTTTATGGAGCAGACTGGCCCAGAAAGAGCAAGATAAGAAAGAAATCTACACATTATCATCCTTAGTTCATCTTCAAGAGAGTGGCACATGCAAATTGTAGAGAAAAAAAAAAAGTATGGCGCATGTTACGATGATTTTGTGTTGCAGACTGGTTAGATATTTGCATTCGCCAAGATCACCACATGGCTCTTATTCGTGTCCATATTCACCATAAGCACAAGATAGATTAGAAACAAGTTAAGTTTCCATCGAGTTGGGTTGTATTCATAATCTTTTTTAGTTGGAAATCAGGGAGTCTTACTTTCTCCTTTTGGGAGTAGTGTCTGAAGGCTGCAAGCCTCATTTTTAGAGCTGGATTGAGGTTGTGATGGCATTCAAGATCTGTTTTCATTTTCTATCAGGCTACCATATGTCCATATTTTGCAACCAGTAGCAGGTCATCATACATATGATCACTGCCATCAGTAGCAAGCTATCACACATTCTATTTCTGCCCGCTATGTCATGCCGCTTATGTGTAATATATCTGAGACAAGCATGGTTCAACAGTATTATTTTTCTTCTCTTATGGTTTAGTATTAAGTAGTAATTTGGCGTCCCCTTGGGCCACCAAGTACCATAGTTGAACATGGTGCATGAAACTTTTGATGAACATTACAACTAATGAAATTTATGGGTATTCTCTTCCCTTTTGTCTCATCAAAACCTTAATTTAGACGGAATGATTCTCTTGGCGGTGATTTTGATACCATCAAATCAGTGTTATGAGATCACCCAGGACACTAGTGGCTATCTGTCTCTTTCATTTCCTATCATCTTTGCCGCATGAATCACCAATGTCATCACTATCCTCCGCTCTTGCACCCAAAAAAAGAAAAGAAATTATGATTTCTGCTTTCATGTTAATTAAATCTGTGATACCTCTTACGAGGTTTGTGTTCATTGTTTATAAATTATAATATTTTGAACCTTCCGTGCTTACATTTTTCAAAACTGTTTACTAGTTTCAAGTCAGTGGTTCACAAAATTTCCAAATTTATAGGTCATTAGCTCTCACTATTTTACCATCATCTCACTCTTTCGTTGTAATGTTTCTTATCTGGTCTATGTCATAAAATCAGACTAAAAAATTTACATCATTAAGAAGATAGAAATTTTGGATTAAGCATAAGACCTTCACTCAAACTAGATCAGCAGAAGAATATTGTCACAACTAGAAGTGGATATAATCATCGCTAGATAATTAAAGGTAGAGAGATTTCCATGAGATTAATCATGTCTAACTTGATTCCACAAAAAAAAACCAGATAAGTTTTTATAATAAAAATAATCAAAGTATCAACATTATCATTTGTTCACTTATGTCCATGGCCTGAGTACATATCTAACCTATAGGTCAAATTGCAAACTGATAAAATAAGAAGATATATAAGGGATATAATAGGTTGTAACTGATAGATAGGGTAGTCATTTATGACTTTATATAATTTGTAACTCTTAACATTTGTAGTGAATCTTTTCTTTTTCTTGAGTTGCTATTAGAACCAAGGAGCAGCTCCGAGCAACACAATTAGTTTGTCCGGTTAGCTCCGAGCAACACAATTAGTTTGTCCGGTTTAAGTAGAGACATATACATAGACCACATCATTATTAGATCAGGAGTGTGGAGTCGTCAAAGTTGATGGAAGGTGCTCGGAGTGGAAGCTACAAAACTGCTGTCAAGTCTTTGATCGAGGAAAGCTCGACGGATGCTACTGCTGGCTAGCAGAAGCGGAGAAGCTACATACAAAGTTTCCATTTGTTGTGAGCGCTACACCGAGTTTTGTCTAGTACATATTGATACGTACAGGTCCTAGCTTAAACTAAAACACCGATTCGGACCAGTTTTGCAAACCTTGATTAGAATTATGATTTTTTTTATCTTCCCCTACCGATGTTAACTTTCTATCCTTTCACTATTTTCACCCCTTCTTTCCATGTTTTCCTTTTCACTACCCTCTTTTCTTATGCGCAATCCCTCCTCTTCTCTTTCCTCCTTTAGGGCCCTTTTTGTCTTCATGTTGTAGGCCCCAACAGTTTCTTTTCTTGTTTTTTACTTCTCTTTCCCTTTCTAAAGGGTTTCTAGAGTTATGATCTAATCATGTTCTCTAATCCTAATTGCCCACAGTTGATCCTTTATAATTTTCCTTTATTCTCTCAACGGCTTCCTCTCATCATAGATTTTACCTCCACAAACCATGATCTTATCCATCATTGCCTTTGGAACAACAATCAAACTCAATGGCAAAATATATTTATTATGGGCTCAATTTATGCAATATTTCTTGATCGGATGGGAAGGATCATTACCTTGATTGTCTTCCTCCTGCCAAGTGTTGCTCTCTTGGTGCACCTGAACGTTCCTCTATTAGAGGCACATCTAGTAGAATGTAAGTGGGTGTATATAATTAAATATAATTCTGATGGTGCAATGAATATAAAGCTCAGCTAGTTATAAAGAGATTACACACTTAATAGGGTCAAATATTTTGACACTTTCTCACATGTAGCTCAGTTGAAACCTGAACAAATACTTTTCTTCCTAGATATTAACTAGATTGACAACTTCATCAAACAAAATGCCTTATTTATATAATTCTTTCAGAAGAATTATACATGAGCAACCTCCCAAGTATATTGCTCTAGAAAAGTTGATATGCAAATTACAAAAAAGGCAATTTATGGACTTAAACAAAGCTCTCTAAAGCATAGTTCTACAAATGCTCTCATGTTGTTATGTTAGGTTTCACTATAGCAAAACTAATTATTTCATCTTTATATGCAACTCGAGTTTTGGTTTTGTGATTATTGCTATTTATATTGATGATGTTTCTAGGTTTACTTGAAGAGATTGATCAATTAGGATATAAGTTGACTAATACACCTATTATTTCAAATCAAAAATACTTTGTCAATGATGAATCTATGTGTAGATCCAACTAGACACAAGTGATTAGTGGAAATTTTGATATTATTACTCTAACCAGATTTGATATTTCTTATGTTTTGAGTATTGTTAGTCAATTCATACAAAACCTAATCTAGACCGTGTCATTAGGAAACTATGATACGCATATTGTAGTACATTAAAGGAGAGCTAGGGAAATGATTCACATATAAGAAAAATAGATCTATTAATATTGAAGCAAATACAAATACCAACTGTGAAAGGAGCATAGATGGCAAAGAATCCATTTTGAGATTTTGAGTTTTATACACATGATAGAGGGAACCTAATCACTTGGCAAATAAAAAAAACAAAATGTGATAGCCAGATTAAGCTATGAAATTAAATATAGTGAAATGATATAGCTTAAAAATTTTATACTGTATTTTAACCTTCCTTCTACGAGTCCAATGGTCGCATTATGTTATAATCAGTTAACTATTTATGTTGTTGGTAATCCCATGTTTCATAAAGAAAGCACATACAAATTATCTATCACTATGTTTAAGAAGTTGCACTTAATAGACAAATTTATACTTCCTGCACTAAATCAGAAGTATAAGTTGCAAATATATTTACCATGAGAGGGAATGCTAGAACTTATAATTTACATCATTGTTATTATTATATGTTGGGGTTTTAGTAGATAGTCATCTTATCAAGTTCATATCCATTATAACCTATATAATTTAACTTCTTTCATCTAAATTGAGTCTTTGAATTGTCTCAAACCAGACCTACCAAGTTCATATCCATTTGGTCGGAGAAATACTGACTATTTGGAAAAGTTAAAGGTTGTTTGGGATTGCTATGTAACTGGACTACTTTTTCCTAGAGAAATACTATGTGTGCAACTAGAGCTTTCTATTAAGGGGGCCTACAGTCTAGAGTGACGATCAGGATAATGGAGGAGCAGGTCTTCAGACTTGAGCAAGATGGTTCATTGCGAGAGAGAGAGGCATGGGTCACCGAAGCAGCTCACACCCTACTTCCCATGAATAGTATTTTTCTTATGTTTTGAACGGTAAAGTAACAGCCCAAGCACCCCACTTTCCGTCAAAAAGCATTGTGGGTGCCTAATACAACTAAAGGTCATGTGAAATGATAGATCAAGAAACATGGCATTTAGAATCTATTGGAAGCATAGAAAGTGACAAATTAGGGTCCACTTAATGTGTGGGTATTATATGTTCTTGGATCTTATAAACACATCAAGCTTGTCAAAAACGCGAGTTGACTCATCCGAGTCAACGAGTTTTCGAGTTGGCTGCAGAGTAGCGAGTCAACTCATCTATAGGAACGGCTTTTAGAGTTAACTCGGTTAAAGTCGCCAGTCAACTCGGTGGAATTGGTTGACTAATACGAGTTCAACTGAGTTAACTCAGTGAAGCGGAAATGGAAATCTGCTTCGTCTCTCCTTCCTCGCTACTCCATCGCTGCTTTCGCCCTTGTTCGTTGCTCCTGCTTTCATCATCGTCTTTCTCTATCACTGCCAGAAGTCGCATCATTGCCGCCAAGAGTCACTCCATCACTACCACAAATCTTTTTGTTGCCACTAGGAGTAGCTTCGTTACCACTAGGAGTCGCGTCGTCATTACTTCGTCGCCGCTAGGAGCTGCTTCGTAGCCAGCGTGAAGAGAGATCTGTTTTCCAAGAAGCTACTTTTGAGACTCATCGCAGCCTATAAGAGAGGTCTCGTCGCCAGGAATCTACTTTGGGGACTCGGGATAAGCTAGTTTTGTCGTCACTGCCAAGAAGAGGTCTGAAGCTGCTTTCGAGATTTGGGACTTGGGAGAAACTACGCTTCTAGGTAATTTTCTCCCAAATCTAAGCATGCTTTAATAACTCATTAGTTAGTCATTATTCTCAAACCCTTTGCATAATTATTTCTTTTCCCCCAAATCCAAGCGCACTTTACAATCTCAAATTTCTCTCTGCCTACTTCTAGGTAATTTTCACTCTTTATTATTTATTATTTTACTTTTAAAAACTTACATATTTCTTTTATAATCACTTATTGAAGTTATGTTATACATTTTTACATTTTATACTCTAGTATATGCACATGATTTATAAAATATTATTATATTATTATTGTAGGATCTTATGATCATACGATTCGATCCTCCAGAGCTTCTACCGTTCCTAGGTAGGATCGTGATCTTGATAACCTTGAACACATGGTTGTTAAGTATTGTAATAGGATAATGTACATAGTTTAATTTAATCTTTCCTTTTATTCTTATGCTCCAACTATGAAAGAAAATTTCTTAGATTTCTCACACCTCTCCCATTCTCTAGTATTTTGCTTCTCTTGCATCTTAACCATCTTTTCGTCTACTTTCTAAGATAAGAAGTATTCCTCTACAAGTGTTATTCTCACTCTATTCTCCAAGATGAGGTATACACCTTTGCAATAGTTGTTCTCTTAGGAATCTCACAACTCACGGTGCCTTTCCTTTCGTCGCCTTTCCTTTCGTAGACTTCATGTCATTTACAACGAGCACCTTACAAGCATTACCACCTCACAACTGCTTTTATATCTTTGTACCAAGCTAGACATGATTGACATAAAGAGTATTGGAAAGCTTGAAAAATTGCAATAGGATCTGCCTAATATTTATGATTATTGTTTAGGGTTATGACTAGGTGTACATTAATGCATTGATATCATATGTCCTAGAAGCCTATATTTGCAAGCTTGTTTAGCGTTGTCGTAAGACAATATGGATAATTTGGTACAATGTAAATAGATTAATATAATCTTTCCTCTTATTCTTATGCTCCAACAGAACCTAACATGCTGATCACAGAGAAAAATGCATGATAGAAGATAAATGACTAAGTAGAACCTCGGATTAGTATTGATGAGATCCTCCTCAAGCTAGCCTGTTACACCCCGAAAATCCACCCGAATCCCACGCCGGGAATCCCGGACCTCGGGATGCACAACACTGTACCTGTCAAATCAAACTGACAACCGAAAGGTACAGACGGAATAAAATAGTCTAACCAGAGGCCAACCTGGCCGTAAAATATCCATAATACAATGCTGACAGATACAAAATATAGACCGGCGCAGCGGTCAACAGAAATGACAGTAACAGGACCGGCGCAGCGGTCGACAAATCAACAGATAACAAGACCGGCGCAGCGGTCAACAGAGTCCAACAATATATCATAATCATAATAACAGACCAGAATGCAACACCGCACACCCAGACTGGCGGTCAACTACTATCTATCTACTCTGCTCCAGATGGAGCCGCGCCTGAACCTGGAGGCAAACCGAAGGGGGTTAGCCGGAGGCTAAGTAGGGATAGCACAATAATATGGTGCATGATCAGATACAGGGGTTACCAGAAGACAGCCAAGACTCTATATGACCATATAGAGTATAGTCAAATCTCAATATATCAATATATATATGTGAATCCTCAAACACAGGTAAAAATCTGGGAGCTGGTACAGCAGTGGTCCACGACCCGCAACTCTATAAAATAGAGTGGTCCCTACTGATGGCTCCCCGAACAGTAGAGACGACTGTCCGTCGACAGCCCGCTAGTGTAGCGTCCTACACTCAGTACAACCCCTCATTGGGTTGATAACAGACCTCAAGCCCATAACGTGGGACTCTCTCGGTCAGAGACGATCATACAGTCTCAACAGAAATCTCACAGGCAGTATCTGAGGTATACTGACATGTCTATCGCTAGACATTCAGTCCTCACTATACATGTACAGACTCATACCACCTACCAACTACAAATAAACATGCAGGAACCGAAAATACCCATACCATGTTTCATGCAAGGGTTTATGTCAACAGAAACGTACACAGAGCAGAACGGAAATTAGAACGGTAATCAACAGTAAGGATAAGCAATAAGGAAGGTGCCGCTAACTACACATGCGGTTGGCACCGTAACAAAGGACGGAGGTAGAATCCCTACCTCAACAGTAGATGAACAGTATAGATCCAATCCAATAAGCACGAGATCAGGTGACAGGTCCTAACAAGTTAAAGCATCGTATAAGCTACAGTGTTCCACTTAATCCATTTTAATTGTAATTATCATCAATCATGCTAAACCGGTTTCATTAGATTACACAGATCAGATCATGTTCTTAATCAAGTTCGGTAGATGTACAATCCAGGATTGATCACAGGCGTTTGTATACGTACGGAGAGGGTTCGGGTACTAACCTAGTTCGCAGTCACGTGCGAACGCAATAATCACCACGGACGTCGGAATACGCGAGAACCAACCACGCGCGCGTAACCGAGTCGTCGGCACGGAACTCGAGGTTCGCCGGAACAGTAGCGCCGCCGCTACAGTGATCGCCGGAACAGTGATTTCGGCGGCTGATCGGAATTTCCGAAATGTCACCAAGAAGCCGCCGGTGAGGTGAGTCCGGTCGTACAGTCCGTTTTCCAGGGAGACTCCGGAGATCGCGTAGATCTACGGTCGAAGTCTGCGGCGCCGCTCGCGCAGATTTCGCCGGAGCCGGAGACGAAGGCGTCGGGGAGGCGTCGGCTGGTGGCGGAAACGTTCGCCGAGGTCGGAGGGAGTCTTGCCGAGGTCGCCGGAGACGGAACGCACCGGATTTGAAGCTTTTCCGTCGATCTGGCGCCGCTCGCGAAGGAGGCGGTTCGTTCGTCATTCTCAGCCACCGGAGCTGCGAGAAGGGCGGCGAAAGCTCGCCGGAGGAGTCGCCGGATGAGGGTGGAAGAACGAGAGAGGGAGGCTGGGTCAAAGACGAGGGCGACAAGAGGAGGACGCACGGTGGCCGCACGCAGCTTCGTCTGCGTGAGGTAGAAAACGGGGAGAAGGGGTTTCACGGGCGAAAAGATAAACGGACAGAGGAATGGGCAAAGGGGAACAAGGATGGGACGCTCCCATCACGCGTGCACAGAGTCATGTCACGTCAGCCCATTATTTTAATCCGTTTTCGTCTGTTTCGAGTCACGGACGTAACATTATATCCACCTTCAAAAGAATTTGGTCCCCAAATTCAAAATTCAAAACAATTTCATTAACGATACGTAAACAGGATTACAAAAGTAGTTATACGACAGTCACTCGTACAGAAATCACTCGTCTAGCTCCATCTCCGGAAACATATCCGGATGTTTCTCCATAAATTCGTCCTCACGTTCCCAAGTAGTCTCACTCTCAGGGTGATGTTTCCATTTAACTTTAATCAGACTGATTCCTTTATTTCTCAACTCGTGCTTTTTGCGCTCTAAGATCTCTACAGGCATCTCGGCATACGTGGCATCTTCTTGGACTTGGACCGTACCATGGCTCAACACATGAGATGGATCTGTCGTGTACTTACGCAACATGGACACGTGGAATACCGGGTGAATATGTGAGTACATTGGTGGTATGTGGAATACCGGGTGAATGTGTGAGTACATTGGTGGTAGCGTCAATTGTTAGGCAACGGGTCTAACTCTCTCCAGTATCTCGAATGGGCCAACATACCACGGAGCCAATTTACCAGAATACCCGAATATAGTCATACCTTTCGTCAGAGAGGTCCGAAGAAACACGTGGTCACCGACATCAAATTCAAGCGGACGCCGCCTCTTGTCTGCGTAACTCCTTTGTCGGCTTTGGACAGCTAATAGTCTCCGTCTAATAATCTGAACTCTCTCGGCATCAAGTTCTAACATAACCGGTCCCAACACACGGCTTTCACCTGCTTCGTCCCATAGTACCGGAGATCTACACTTCCTACCGTACAAAGTCTCGAAAGGTGCCATCTGGATCGTCGAATGATAACTATTATTGTACGCAAATTCCACTAAGTGAAGATGGCACTCCCAACCATCCGTGAAGTCCAATGTGATGGCTCGAAGCATGTCCTCTAGGGTCTGAATGGTCCTCTCAGACTGTCCATCAGTCTGCGGGTGATACGCCGTACTGAACCGCAGTTCAGTTCCCAAGGTCTTCTGTAAACTAACCCAGAACCGAGATGTAAATCGTGGGTCTCTATCAGAAATAATACTGGCAGGAACCCCATGTAGCCTTATAATCTCCTGACAATAAAGTCTTGCCAGCTTGTCCATGGAGTAGTTCTTTCTGATAGGTAGGAAATGGGCAGATTTGGTCAAACGGTCAACGATCACCCAAACCGAGTCATGGCTTGTACGCGACCTAGGAAGGTCCGTCATGAGGTCCATAGTAATGTGTTCCCACTTCCACTCCGGAATGGGAATACTCTGTAGGAGCCCAGAAGGTTCCTTATGCTCGATTCTCACTTGCTGGCATACCAGACATCGTCCGACATATTCTGCCGCATTTCGTTTCATGCCTTCCCACCAATAAGACTTTCGAAGGTCATTATATATTTTTGTGGTACCAGGATGTACCGCGGATCTCGACTTGTGTGCTTCTGCCAGTAATTCATCCTTAACTACCTCGGGTACACAAAACCTATTCCAGCACCTTATTATTCCTTGATCATCCTGGGTAAATTCTTCTCTCTTGCCCTTCGTGATGACAGACTGCAGGTACCAATCATTTGGTTGCACCTCAATAATCTTCGGCACCATAGGGGACTGTGCCATCATTACAGCCAAACATCCGTACTCAGTGGGGCACATAATCTCTACACATAAATCTGTCATTTGCCGAGCTAATTCAGTTGGGGCTACTCATAAGTGAGCTAACACTCTTGCAGTCTTCCTACTTAGAGCGTCTGCGATAACATTGACCTTACCCGGATGGTAATTAAACATACAGTCATAGTCTTTGTGAAATTTCACCCGTTTTCGCTATCTTATATTTAACTCCTTCGGAGAAAAACAAGTACTTCAGGCTTTGGTGATCCGCGAAGATTTCGAATGTCATGTTCTTCATCTTGGGTAAACACTTCTCATTTAATAACAGATTTCGAATGTCACACATTCTTCATCTTGGGTAAACACTTCTCGTTTAATAACATCCATTGCTAACTTTCTACTATTACTATGTTAATTAATTTAATGCTTCTCAAGCATTATCTTAAAAGAGCCTTATTGATCTTCTTTGTCAAGCATATTCTACAAGAATTAGCATCACACTGGTCTTTAACTACTACACGGATCCATCCAATAACGTCGCTAAGATAATTACATTTTACCACCCTTATGAGATTAAGATTAGTCGGCATTCGACTTGTTTCGTAGCCTCGCTCTAAGGCGTTTACACAGATGCAAGAAAAGACATCCTCACCGCTGGATGTATAATAGAAGCATCTTTAATAGGTAGAATACAGGACATGAAATAAAAACTGACTAATACACAGAGTAGTTGACTCCATTATCCTGGCACAACTGGGCTCACCCTAGATTTTGTAACCCTACTCTCTCAGATTTTCTTCGTCACTGGAGCTTTCTGTTTCGGGTAATATGGAAAAATCACTAATCTCCTCATCAGATGAGGACGAGTTGATGGCTTGTTTCCATATGATCAGGTTTGGTGTTTCACTAAATTTGTAGTAACGGTTCTCGTTAGGATATATACCGTAGTATTCCGGCCTTAAAAATATAGATTCCAAATAGTGTGTTTCGTTGTAGATATCAAGGGAGTGCCGGTTTGGCTCTTCCAAATCATGCGCGACGATCGTGTCAGTATAGATAATGCAAACCTGTTTTCTTGGTTCGAATCGGGATGTCCACTTACTAACATGTGGCATCTGGTTGTGCACTATCATTTCTATCTCGGGGTGAGTTCTGCAAGCTTCTTTCAACTTCGTCGGAAAGAAGTCTGGAATAAAAGCTGGGCGGTTTCTCATCAGAGACCATTCTCGAATCATACCATAGTTCCATAATTCTTGAACGAACTGATAGTACCGAGGATTTAGTTTATAGTATGAAATCCAAGCGGTTAAAAGTCTTTTACCCTTTTCCTGGAATACGTGTATTCCCCGTTTTGGAGTGAACGCCATCAGTTGCTCTTGGAGGGAGACCATCTTTTGAAAAGTCCTTTGATTGGCGAGGACCCTGATATCCCTACTAATCCCTTCTGGTAGCGAGTTGAGGAACTTCTCTCTGAACGTCGGGGAGAGTATGATCTTTGCTTTGAATTTCTCATGCTCTTCTTCTTGTCTTTGCTCCTCAGCCCTTGAGCATTCTCCCTGAAGTAAGGTAGACACGACCCTGATTGGTGAAGTCATCCTTCCACCAATTTGCTGCGAGTTATGGAAAGGGTTGGCTATCTGGTCTCTTTTATAGCCTCGTCGATGAGTTGTGTCTCTACAAGGTATTCATTTTATGGCGAACCAATCACATAGGATGCCAATCTTGACAGGGCGTCAGTCACAGTAATTTCTTTTCCGGTGATGTGCTCAAAGTTGATGGGAATGCCCGTCCCTATGACGAATTCAATAAAGTGTATCCATCACTTCCAAACACTATGCCTTGCAGATCCATTACTCGGAAATACGCACCTGTCAACATAGCTAGTTGCACTAACTCGCCTAGTCTTGTTAGTCTATGAGTTATGGGTCCCACCAAAGCCAACAGTGACAATTGGTTTATTATGTCCTAGTTTGTCGACAGATTAATTGCAAGGTACCAAATCCAACATTCTATAACGAATTCCTGTAATATAATCATACTTAACCTTTTCAAGTAATTGTTTGCTTCCCAAATTTGCTTATAGTATGATGTCCACAGAACATTTATGCTAAGATTACATGAACCACGAGAAAACAGTAAGGTATTCTCTTGTTCAAAAGATCCATCGTCAAGATTACTCCTCATCTACGAGGGTTCAACTGATTACATCTTTCCTTAATCATATTATTGTTCTTATAGGATTTTTCATTGATAGGGGTTTATACGTTCACATGTCCAATACGTAGATCGTCACGACCTAGAGAGGATACTCAGGCGGGCCAGGCCTAGAGAATCCACCCTCGAGATGTGACAAATCAAACTTACTGGACATACCAGCCTTAAAACCACATGACAGTAAAGCAGGACGCTAACTCCAACGCTGCAGTCGAGGGAGTTTCACGCGCTCTACGCCGTGGAGGTTCTTGGACTGGAGGTTCTGGTGCGTGCCGTCTGCTTCCTACTTCACTGACGTCATCGTTGTATTGGATACGCGGGGCAGCCACGGAGGGTTCTTCCCTTCTTTCACTGCCAGAACCTGAAGCTTTTCGCATCCAGCTGAGTGGCGCACTCAATGCTTCTCGTGCTAATCCCGCCACTCGTCCAAGACGGGAACTTTTCTTAGGTGCCATTTCCTGTAACGCACCAACAACACAAATGGTTACGTTAATTAAAATCACATTAGTATGATCAGATACGATTAACACTAACGCGATCTTAAATCCTAAGGTTTGGTCCTAAGTCCTTATGTCCCATATAAGATCCTGAACCTAAGCTCTGATACCAAAATTGTTACACCCCGAAAATCCACCCGAATCCCACGCCGGGAATCCCGGACCTCGGGATGCACAACACTGTACCTGTCAAATCAAACTGACAACCGAAAGGTACAGACGGAATAAAATAGTCTAACCAGAGGCCAACCTGGCCGTAAAATATCCATAATACAATGCTGACAGATACAAAATATAGACCGGCGCAGCGGTCAACAGAAATGACAGTAACAGGACCGGCGCAGCGGTCGACAAATCAACAGATAACAAGACCGGCGCAGCGGTCAACAGAGTCCAACAATATATCATAATCATAATAACAGACCAGAATGCAACACCGCACACCCAGACTGGCGGTCAACTACTATCTATCTACTCTGCTCCAGATGGAGCCGCGCCTGAACCTGGAGGCAAACCGAAGGGGGTTAGCCGGAGGCTAAGTAGGGATAGCACAATAATATGGTGCATGATCAGATACAGGGGTTACCAGAAGACAGCCAAGACTCTATATGACCATATAGAGTATAGTCAAATCTCAATATATCAATATATATATGTGAATCCTCAAACACAGGTAAAAATCTGGGAGCTGGTACAGCAGTGGTCCACGACCCGCAACTCTATAAAATAGAGTGGTCCCTACTGATGGCTCCCCGAACAGTAGAGACGACTGTCCGTCGACAGCCCGCTAGTGTAGCGTCCTACACTCAGTACAACCCCTCATTGGGTTGATAACAGACCTCAAGCCCATAACGTGGGACTCTCTCGGTCAGAGACGATCATACAGTCTCAACAGAAATCTCACAGGCAGTATCTGAGGTATACTGACATGTCTATCGCTAGACATTCAGTCCTCACTATACATGTACAGACTCATACCACCTACCAACTACAAATAAACATGCAGGAACCGAAAATACCCATACCATGTTTCATGCAAGGGTTTATGTCAACAGAAACGTACACAGAGCAGAACGGAAATTAGAACGGTAATCAACAGTAAGGATAAGCAATAAGGAAGGTGCCGCTAACTACACATGCGGTTGGCACCGTAACAAAGGACGGAGGTAGAATCCCTACCTCAACAGTAGATGAACAGTATAGATCCAATCCAATAAGCACGAGATCAGGTGACAGGTCCTAACAAGTTAAAGCATCGTATAAGCTACAGTGTTCCACTTAATCCATTTTAATTGTAATTATCATCAATCATGCTAAACCGGTTTCATTAGATTACACAGATCAGATCATGTTCTTAATCAAGTTCGGTAGATGTACAATCCAGGATTGATCACAGGCGTTTGTATACGTACGGAGAGGGTTCGGGTACTAACCTAGTTCGCAGTCACGTGCGAACGCAATAATCACCACGGACGTCGGAATACGCGAGAACCAACCACGCGCGCGTAACCGAGTCGTCGGCACGGAACTCGAGGTTCGCCGGAACAGTAGCGCCGCCGCTACAGTGATCGCCGGAACAGTGATTTCGGCGGCTGATCGGAATTTCCGAAATGTCACCAAGAAGCCGCCGGTGAGGTGAGTCCGGTCGTACAGTCCGTTTTCCAGGGAGACTCCGGAGATCGCGTAGATCTACGGTCGAAGTCTGCGGCGCCGCTCGCGCAGATTTCGCCGGAGCCGGAGACGAAGGCGTCGGGGAGGCGTCGGCTGGTGGCGGAAACGTTCGCCGAGGTCGGAGGGAGTCTTGCCGAGGTCGCCGGAGACGGAACGCACCGGATTTGAAGCTTTTCCGTCGATCTGGCGCCGCTCGCGAAGGAGGCGGTTCGTTCGTCATTCTCAGCCACCGGAGCTGCGAGAAGGGCGGCGAAAGCTCGCCGGAGGAGTCGCCGGATGAGGGTGGAAGAACGAGAGAGGGAGGCTGGGTCAAAGACGAGGGCGACGAGAGGAGGACGCACGGTGGCCGCACGCAGCTTCGTCTGCGTGAGGTAGAAAACGGGGAGAAGGGGTTTCACGGGCGAAAAGATAAACGGACAGAGGAATGGGCAAAGGGGAACAAGGATGGGACGCTCCCATCACGCGTGCACAGAGTCATGTCACGTCAGCCCATTATTTTAATCCGTTTTTGTCTGTTTCGAGTCACGGACGTAACATAGCCTACACAGAAAATTGATGTCGCACCTTGCAACATGAAACGGAAGTCAGAGTGCTGCATTGAAAGTTCAAGAACATTTTCAACAAAAAAAGTTATCACTTACAAATCCTAGTAGGGCTGCCTTAGAGGTTGTGCATCTCTTGGAGGAATTGTAGATTCATACATTATAAACATAATTAATAGACACAAAAGTTGCAATAGAAATAACGAATCCTGAGGCAACCATATCGTAGTTGTTTGCTCTGATAATGACGAATTTTGAGTTGAATTGATGTCTGAAATAATTTTTTGACTTGAGAATTGAACTGTCACCACCCTCCAGATTAGAAGAACAAAAAAATGAACACTCAAAAGGTTTACTTTACAGTTGGAAAGTGATTCATTCAGCTCAGTTCATGAAAAGCCAATATGTGGAGCATCAGATCAGGCAAACAGACCATCTAGGCACCACACTATATCATAACAATCAATTTCAACTTCAATACAGTAACGCAATTTGGAGAAGGAAATATAAGAACCAGGAAGTTCAGATACGGAATTCAATTATTCTTTTTGCAACAATTAGTTAATAAACGAGTTAATCTTTGAAGTAAGCAAGAGCGTCAAAAAGTGAAGGATGAAAGAATACCCGGAATCTCCGCAATCCGCGGCTCAGTATAGTGGCCATTGCAAACAACAACTCCGTCAAAGAACTCACACTCGTCCACCGCGTCGCTAGCCCTCCTCGATCTCACTTTCCATCTCCCACCACGATCACACTCCACCCTCTCGACCTCCGTCCGGAACCGGACCAGCCCGTAGAGATCGAAATCTCTAGCAAAAGCCTCGAGGTAGCTGAGCACTTCGCGGTGTCCAGGGAACCTGCGGGGGTCTCCGCCGGCCGGGGAGCGTCGGGAGGAGAAGGGGAAGTCGAGGAACCCCATACACTCCCGGGGGAGGTTGGTCCGGAGCGAATCATAGAGGCTGGTGTGGACGATCTCGCGGTGGGGGTCCAGGCCCAAGGGGTCTAACTCGGTGGCGGCGGAGTAGACCCAGGTGCCACCGACGGCAGGCCCGCGCTCGAAGAGGACAACGCGGTGCCCCTCGCGGCGTAGCTCGCGCGCGGCCACGAGCCCCGCGGCGCCGGCGCCTATCACGGCCACCCGGCGGGCGGAGTGCGGAGGGGCAATCGGCAGGGAGGCGAGCGAGGAGGGAGGGGGAGACATTGGGGGCGAAGCAACGGGTTGATTAGATGAGATGGACGCGGGCGGTTTTTCTCCGCTCACGATTGCGGCCTGCGCTTGCACACCCCACCGCACCCTGCACTGCCCACCTGAGCGTGAACAGAAAACGGTTGCAGCCGAAAGGCCCAAATTTGTGTGTTGAGCCTGTATCAATTTATCACGTTGACTCCAAGCTCAAATCGTCCATGTACTATGTGGCGATCTAACTCGCCGCCGAAATTAACCTATATTTTGGACTCGAATATCTGAATTATTTTTTTGAAAAAAAATTTTAATTTGACTAAATATAATCAAAGAGAATAAAAAGGGAAAGATACAGGAAAAAAATTATATGAGGGGCATCGCATCAGGGGAGCCCTCATCCACCATTGAAGGCATTTACGGCCTGTTTCAAAGAATAAAAATAAGGAGGGAAAGGAAACAAACTTAATTCTTTCCTTTCATTTCTTTGATTTCAAAGGAAGAAAATAAAAAGAGAAAGAAAAAAAAAAGATTTTCATTCTCTCCAAAATGTTCTCTCGAAATAAGATAGAAACTTCATTTCCATCCGTTGCTTGCGTTTGTGCATCTTCGACCGAACCCTCTCGCCGCGTTGCTCGCGTCTCGTGTCTTCGACCTCATCCTCTCGCCTCGCCGCCCTGCTTCGAGACGAGAGCTACGCTAATATTATTATATGAGTTTATACTGATATTATTATATATGAGTATCTTATTAGATAGTAATTTTATGGGGTTTCTTTATAGCATTAGGTTCATAATCTAATCTTGTTCTATAGCCCTAACATTTATTATATAGAACGCTAATATTAGAACGTTAGACTCATTATTTTCTTTCGAGGGATAGAAAATAGGTAGGAAATAAAAAAAATAATGGAAGAGAAAAATAAATTCAGATTTTTTATTTTTTTAGGAAAGAAAATTAGAATGATTATTATTAGTTAAAAAAAGATAAAACAAATTAATAAACGAAGATAAAATATTTGTTGCCTTGAATTTTTCGTCCAAATTTGGCGAAAGATAAAATGAGAGAAAATCTAAGTGTTGATTCCTCTATTTTTCTTTTCCCTTCATTTTTCTCTCTAAAGAAACAAAATATTTTTTTTTTCACTTCGCATTTTCCTTCAAAGAAATAGATTGTTATAGCTTATAATAAAATGTTTATCATGTTTATCATTTATACGAAGATATATTCAACCCCCTCGTAAGAGTACTATGCTATATCTAATGCTAAATTGGACGAACTCTCAAAAGTGTCATGCTGTTATCATAGACGTGTTAACATTCTTCAATAACAACAAGCCTTCTTCGTGGCAAAGTTATTTTATTTTATTTTTGATGCTAAATTTGCTCCATTGGCTCATATGATGGATGAATCTCTTGCATCTAGTGTTGGAGAAAATTTTAAAATGTTTTTCTATTTAATTTTTTTTTTTATTGTATGGTGACCCATTATTGGGGTTGGGGCTGAACTTGCCGGTGAGCCTCAGCTTGCTGGTCAACTACTGTGGGAAGAAAGTGCTGAACGGGGTCTTCTGCTTTTAGCCAAGCGGGGTGGCTTATACGGCATTGTTTACTTGTATAGTCGGAGAAACAGAGAGAAATAAAATGCAGGGGAAAGGAAATTAGAGGGGATGGAAATTTAATCACGTGAGAATCATGTAAATCACAGGAGGGAAATGTAGGGGTGAAGACGGTTCGATGATGAGTAGTTAGGCGATGAGGAGGGAAGAGAGGGAGGAATGTGCTCGCCAGAGAAGAGGGAGCACAGGCGGCGAGGCAATTGGCCGGTGAAGAGAGAGGCGGTGGGGCAATCTATCGGCGACGAACTAGACCCCAACAAGGAGTTCAACCCAGGATGGGAACATCACTCGTGGGAGTAGACCCAACTGGAGGCGTTGACAATGAACCACGGCTAGAGCGAGAGCCACGAACGGAAGATTGGGGGAAGAGGAAGAGCCCAACAAAGAACGTCGATGAAGACTTAGGAAGGCAACGTCGCTCGGACAGAAGCTGAAAGGAGGAAGACCTGCGGGTAGCAGGTGGAAACTCGGGCATCACCGTCCTACCGGGAGCTCATAGCGAGCTCCAGCTCTTCCAACACACTCATGTGAGCAGAGGTGGCCGCCGCTGGGAAGCTTCAACCAGGCACAGGTTCAGAAGCGGAAGAAGAAGGAAGAGAGGGTTAGTGGGGAAGGAGAAGGGCACGAATGACATAGTGGAAGAAGAAGGTGGCGATGGTGGAGTTGACGCGGGCTCGACTGGTTTCGAAGGAAGACGTGGCATAAAAAATAAGAGGAGGAGGGCTCGACAGGTTCTGGGGAAGGTCATCCAGTAAGGGAAGAAGATAGACTTCGAGGAAGATTGTCTAGGAAAGAGAAGAAGATGGTGGCTAACAAGTGGAGTGGAGGATGACTCTATCGTGCGAAAGCTCCTTGGCGAACTTTGGGAAGAGACGTGAGATTAGGCAGAGATGTGTTTTCGTTCGATTTGGGTGGATATAAAAACAACAAAAATGATGTCTTGTTTTCTTCGTATAATCTTTTTGTTCATTTTCGTCTGCTCTAATAAACGGTGGAAATCCTTTATATCTTGATTTCCTCCTAGTAAACAAGGCAGGGTATTGCTAATATGAAAGATCAGTGGAGTGGAAGGAGTGCGCGATTTCAGGTTTTAAATAAAAATAACTTGGGACATATGATGAGAATTGAGATGGGCAAAATAAATCCTGAACAAATTGATTGAAGTATAATTTAATTAAACATAACTAAACTAAACCTTAAAATTCAACATTGTTGGATGAAAAAGATATTATCTTTCATGACACGTTATTTTTTTAATGTGTTAATTAGTTCACATTAATCATAGGACTGCAATAGATAGAAGATGGCAACCTTGTTAGGCCTTATATAGTCGACAATACTATAGATATGAGAGGAAGAGAAGATCATATTATTGAGAATTTGCCAGGTAGAATATCATACTAGCTGTCACGCCCCGGTCGGATCGGCCTAAAAACAGCGCTTGACCGTTGTCTTAGGATCGTCCGGCGGAACACCGGAACGCAAACGCCCTAGGATTTCCGGACAAAACCTCGATCCCAAATAGAAACCCTAATTTCCCTAATTAAATTTTATCCCCAAATTACAGTTCACTCAGAGAAACCTTAATCCCAATTTAGAAATCCAGAAAGAACGAAACCCTAAATATTAAATTTACCGCAGTCAAAATCTTCCACACGCCACTCGAAATCTTCTGCTCGCTGACGTAAGCCGCTGCGCGAGTGAAATTTCCAGATTGCTGATGTTGTCTTACGTCAGCGGTGCAATTCGATTTTGCGTATCGAATTTGCCCGTTGACTGCTCACCTCCGTTGACCCGTCCACCCGCTGCCTCGTTTCGAATGCTAAACGCGTTCGATCAGCTTCTTCGTTTCGGTCGAATCTCACGACGCCGCCGGCGTTGTCGGCCTTTCGCTGCTCACCGGAGAAGGGAAAAGTCGCCGCCTCGCCTCGCCTCGCCAACGGTCGTCGTCGCCGAAGCCCTAACAAACGTCGCCGCCGGAACCAACGAAGAGAAGCGCCACCCGTCACCTGAATCGACCAGAAACGCCGAGAACAGAGGGAAGGTCGGAGAGATGGAAATAAAGCTTATTTATTACCAGAGTAGCTACAATCCTCTCCTTTATCGACGACCCCTCTAACCCTCCCTCGCCGGTGATCCGCTGATCCCGGTTACAGATCTCTCGCTCGCTCTTCACAGTGGAGTCCCTCCATAAACTCGCCGCCAATCCCTAATGCTGAAGAGTGGCCGGTGAAGAAGATGCCCGATCGTCCTCCCAGCGGACGATCTTATAGAGGAGAGGCACCGCCTCTCTCTTCCAAGTTTAGGGCGTCCGCCGCCCTTGGTTGTTGCCACGTCCGTATTCTTCGGCTGGGAGCTTGAAGCCGCCCCCACTTGTGAAGATCGGGGAGAGGGGCGTGTCCGATTCTTCCACCGCGTCTGGGTCTTCCGCCGAAGACCTCGTCGCACGGCCGTCCTCTCCGTCCAGTCTGTAGCCACGAGCATCCGAGCGTCGCAGAGAGGATGAAGTCGCGTACGCTGTGCGGTCAAAATCGACATCGTCCGATTTTGCAGCCGTGGACCAGTGAATTGAAGCCGGGTTTAGGGCTTTGTTTCGATTTCTCTTCCATGGGTTTGGGCCTAGGTCGGACCAGTTGAACCGGGGCCTGACAATTCTTCCCTGACAACTTGGACATCGCCCTCGATGTCTCTGACGGACGGATCTTGAGTAACCAACGATGCGATCCTCAAAACACCGATCCTCGCCTCTTCGATGTGATCTTCAGCTTCCACAGCTGGTTCTTGCACTGCCATCGCCATAAGCTTCTGCCGGGACGGACAATCCCTTACCCAGTGAGGACCGCCGCACATGAAGCAACCTTGTGGCTTTTTCTCTCGTTGTCCCGGTGAACCCCTGTTCTGCCGGTGAAAGGGCCTACCCCTCTCTAGAACCCTAGCTCCCGGGGGTGTCCGTGGGGAGCCGCGCTTCTGTGGGGAGCCGCACTTTGGTGGTGTCCTGGTCTTCCTTGGTAGTGCTGGTCTGAACTTCTGATTATCCACCAAGGATTCGGCCACCGCCACTGCCGCTCTCCAATCGATCGGTGTGTGCCGTTGGACCTCCGTCTCTGCCCATGGCTGAAGGTTCCGGAGGAAGAGATACCTCCTGTCATCCTTTGCCATGCCTAGAAGCTCCAGCATCAATGTGGAGAAAGCTCTGACGTACTCCTGGATCGACCTAGTGTGCCTTAGTCGATCTATCTTTCCACGTGCCTGATTCGTCGAGTTCTCGAGAAGAAATTGCTGCCGCAGTTCCTCACAGAAGGTCTCCCAAGAACAGCTAGTAGTCCCCGATGTCGAGCTAACTTTCGTTCGCCACCAAAGTTTTGCATCGCCAGTGAGGTATGCGATGCACACCCGCACCCGATCTTCTTCTGGAACATAGATAGTAGAAAACAGTTGTTCCATATCCCAAATAAAGTTTTCTGCCTCTCTGGATGATCGAGCCCCCCCCCCCCCGAACATCGCTGGCTCAGGGATGCGCACCCTCGGCTTGGGAGCCTCCTGCTCCGCCGTTGTTGCCAACCGTGATGCTTGCGCTAGGGCTAAGCGCAGCACCTTAATCTCTGCTTGTGTGTCCTCTTTCATGTGTGCCATCTCCCCCGGTAGATGGTTCAGACTGTCGATAGTCTGCTGCATGCGGAACATCCCTGCCTGTTGCTCCTCGCGCATCCTGGCCATCTGCTCTGGCAGGTCGAGCAGACTCTCCATGGCCTGTTGCAAGTTTTTAATTTGCAACCTCTGGTGCTCCACTATCCTCTGAAGCCTCTCTATCCGGGGAAACACTGCCGTGTCCCTATCACCGTCATACCGAGCGTTTGCTCGATCTCCGCTATGCGATCACCTTGGTTCACCATCTTCTCTGGTTTAGCCGTCTCCTTGGTTTTACCTTTGGGCTAGGTGTCCTCTGACGCTCATTTGGTGGTGTGGGTGATCTTCTGGAACTTCAAACCTTTCTTCACCTTCGCAGGTGAAAGTGCCGTGTTTGCTGTAACACGTTAACCTGGCTCTGATACCTGTTGTCACGCCCCGGTCGGATCGGCCTAAAAACAGCCCTTAACCGTTGTCTTAGGGCCGTCCGGCAGAACACCGAAACGCGAACGCCCTAGGATTTCCGGACAAAACCTCGCTCCCAAATAGAAACCCTAATTTCCCCGATTAAATTTTACCACCAAATTACAGTTCACTCAGAGAAACCCTAATCCTAATTTAGAAATCCGGAAAGAACGAAACCCTAAATATTAAATTTACCTCAGTCAACGATTTTAACCGCAGTCAAAATCTTCCACACGCCACTGGAAATCTTCCGCCTGTTGACGTCAGCCACCGCTTTCCGCCGCGCGAGTGAAATTTTTGGATTGCTGACGTTGTCTTACGTCAGCGGTGCAATTCGATTTCGCGTATCGAATTTGCCCGTTGACTGCTCGCCTCCGTTGACCCGTCCACCTGCTGCCTCATTTCGAACACTAAACGCGTTCGATCAGCTTCTTCGTTTCGGCCGAATCTCACGACGCCGCCCGTGTTGTCGGCCTTTCACTGCTCGCCGGAGAAGGGAAAAGTCGCCGCCTCGCCGACGGTCGTCATCGCCGAAGCCCTAGCAAACGTCACCGCCAGAACCAATGAAGAGAAGCGCCGCCTGTCACCTGAATCAACCAGAAACGCTGAGAACAAAGGGAAGGTCGGGGAGATGGAAATAAAGCTTCTTTATTACCAGAGTAGCTACAATCCTCTCCTTTATCGTCGACCCCCGTCGACGACCCCTCTAACCCTCCCTCGCCGGTGATCCGCTGATCCCGGTTATAGATCTCTCGCTCGCTCTTCACAGTGGAGTCCTGATGTGATGCATTTGTGCTTGATATTTCCATATACTATGAAGCATTTTTCTGTTAAATTATCGCGTTTGCATCATAATTTTTACTTAAATTCTTCCATACACGCGGAATCTACACAAGATCTGGTGTTATCTAACTTTTCAGGAAATTCTGAAGAAACTGAAGTTTTCACAGCCGGGTTGTGAAGATTTTCCCAACCCGGGAAAAGTTCCGCCTGTCACGAAAATCTGCTCGACTCTAACTCGGTGGGCTCCAAATCTTAAGGGCACTTTGGTAAATGTTAATCACGGCTATAGGGGGATAAAAGGGAAGCTTTGTGACCTTAATCCAGGATCAAACCCTAATCAAGAGAAGGGAGAAACGGCTGTGGACGCGACTTGGGCGGCTGAAGAAGACAAAGCACGATTTCAAGGAAAAGAGGAGTCTTTTGAAGCCCTAGCAAAGATTTCTTCATCTACTCAGAAAGGGAATCAAGATATCTCTTAATCCTTCATTTTCATTGTTGCTTCTAGCCTCCAAATGGATTTCTTGAGTGTGAGCTTGTTGTTGAATATTCATGATGTTCCTAAGATGATTGTAGCTTAAAGTACTATCGGGGTTAGGGCTTAGCCCTATGCCTAAAACGCATTCATGAAGTAGCTTATTATTTTGATATGTTGGTTTGATTTAGTTGACCTAGCATATGTGTTTGTCATTTCCTTACAACTCTTATTGCATATTATTGATCTCCGATATCGAGAGAAAAAGCGACAGCCCAATCTCGATATCGGTGTTTGTATGTTTTGGACGTTGGGAGAAAAAGCGACAGCCCAATCCCGACGTCGGATCTCGTATGCTCGGGCGCGTGAAGAAGAGCACGAAAGTAGCTCTTCTCCCACGTGAGAGAATAACTATTCATCCTTCGCCCAATGAGACTATGTAAATTTACAAGCCACGAAAGTAGGAGGTAGATTTGCATAAGCACCGAACCGTGCTGCTGAAAGGGGGCGGTTTGTACCATTTGATGGATCTCTTCAACTTATCAAACTTTGCATGTCATGTAGTTACTACTTTCATTTGCGGATTGGCATAGCGGTGAAGCCCGACGCCTCGATATTGTCCTATAACAGAAATCCAATCGTTTATCTGTCCGCTTGTTACTTTCCTTGCTTAGCATTTACTTATTAATTGTTAGTTATTTCGATCGCTTTAAATCAACCCTTGATTTGTCTAGACTGCGACTCAAGGATTTACCGGTACTTGACAAATTGGTCTCTGTGGACAATATAATTTACTACTTCGGTCAGACCGTACACTTGCGGGCTCATCAAGTTTTTGGCGCCGTTGCCGGGGACCAATTTCGCCATTATCGATTAAATCTGATAAATTCGCAGGATTAGAGAAAAAAAAAAAAAAGAGTTTTCTCTATTTCGATCCATCTTACTGTTGAAATTTGATAATCTATCTTGAGGCTCGTGCATGCGCAGGACTTTGCGGAGTGAACATTTGATCGACGAGGATCCAGAGATCGAAAAAACATTCCGACTCCGACGCAAGCAAGCTCGAGCTAAAGCAAAAGAGAAGCAGAATTCAACAGAAATGGACCAAAACCGCTCACTTCGAGATTTTGCATCTCCCTCCGTGCAGGGACTTCATTCGAGTATTGCCCGTCCGACTATCGAAGCTAACAACTTCGAAATAAAGCCGGCATTCCTTGCCATGCTACAGAAGGAACAATTCGGGGGAATGCCAAATGAAGATCCTGCACTCCACCTCTCAATGTTCCTAGAATACTGTGATACGTTCAAAATGGGAGGGATATCCATCGATGCTCTGAGATTGAGGCTCTTCCCCTTTACCCTAAAGGATCGAGCGCGTGCATGGCTTCAGTCACTGCCGAATGGAGCGATCACCACCTGGGAAGGGCTATCACACTCATTCCTCGCCAAGTACTTCCCACCGAGCAAGACAGCTCAATTGAGAGGGCAGATCACTGGATTTAAGCAAAGGGACGACGAATCATTATATGAAGCGTGGGATCGTTTCAAGGAGCTTCAACGGATTTGTCCACACCACGGCCTCGAAAAATGGTTATTAGTTTCTTCCTTTTACAATGCTTTAAATTTTAACACTCGAATGACTGTGGATGCAGCATCAGGTGGAGCCTTCATGAACAAACGTGTTGATGATGCTCTAGAACTACTGGAGGATATGGCACTTAACCATCATCAATGGACAAGTGAAAGAAGCATCCATACAAGGGTCACTGGTAAGACTGATACCGATACCATGGATTCTTTGGCGAAGAAGGTAGACTCTTTATCTCAAGAGTTAAATGCACTACGTTTAAATGCTTTTTCATCATCTTCTCAACCTTCTCAATTGTATCAAGTTAATGCACTTGCCTGTGAGATATGTGGTTGTACAGGTCACAAATCATATGAGTGTCAATTTGCATGTCTCCCCCAAAATCAACCTGAAGAGGCTATCAATGCAGTGAATCAATTCAACCAAAGGCCTCAAAACAACCCGTATTCAAGCACGTACAACCCGGGATGGAGAAACCACCCCAACTTCTCCTACCGGACGAATCAACCCCAGATTTCCCAGCCCAGTTTTCAACCACAGGCTTCTCAACCGATCCCTCAAGCAATTTACCACCAACCACCAGGTTTTCAGCAGAAACCATACCTCCAACCCCAGAAATCGAATTTGGAGGCTATGCTAGAGAGTTTGGCTATTGCGCAATCGAAACAAAATGAGATCATCAATCAAATGAATTCCAAGATGGATGCCTTAGCAGCTCACAACAAAATGCTGGAAACCCAGATTGCCCAGCAAGCTACCGCCTCATCCCGACCTCAAGGACAACTGGCCGGTCAACCGGAAGAGAACCCACGTGAGCACTGTAACGCTGTGTCCACACGCAGTGGCAAACAATTGGTAGAGCCGGCAAAGGATAAAAATCATGGAGATGGACAGCAAGGTGGAAATCAAAGAGACCAATCACCGTTGGGAGAGTCTGATCGCCCACATGATGAGCAGCCCGTTTACATTCCACCACCGCCGTATGTTCCACCTGTACCGTTTCCTCAACGCTTGGCAAAAGCCAAGTTGGACAAACAATTTGGAAAATTCCTTGAGGTACTAAAAAAATTATACATCAATGTTCCTTTTACTGATGCATTATCGCAGATGCCAACCTACGCAAAATTCCTCAAGGACATCCTATCCAATAAGAGAAAGATTGATGAACAAGGAACGGTGGCGCTAACCGAGGAGTGTAGCGCGATCATTCAAAATAAGCTTCCCCCGAAGCTTAAGGATCCCGGGAGCTTCTCCATACCGTGCTCCGTTGGTGCCATGACTTTCGACCGTGCCTTGTGCAACTTGGGCGCAAGCGTCAGCCTAATGCCCTACTCCATATTTAAGAAGCTAGAACTTGGCGAACTCAAACCGACTACAATCTCGCTTCAACTCGCCGATCGCTCGGTAAGATATCCGGTGGGCATATTGGAAGATGTGCCCATTCGAGTGGGTAAGTTTTTTGTTCCCGCTGATTTTGTAGTTTTAGAAATGGAGGAGGATCACCGTCTCCCAATAATTTTAGGGAGACCGTTTTTAGCCACGGCAGGCGCGATCATTGATGTGAAAAACGGGCGACTTACTTTGAAGATAGGTGAGGAAACCATCGAGTTTGATCTTTCAGAAAGTCTAAAGAAGCCTTGCCTTGCAGGGTCATGCTGCAGCGTCGATGTGTTGGAAACCATACCGGACGGCTCCGATGTGGTACAAAGTCGAGAAGACCCACTTGAGAGGTGCTTACTCAATGAAGAAAACACTAGCGCCGGAGACGAGAAAGAATCATACTCAAGGTTACTCGACTCCACTCCAAAAATTGAAGGCAAAAGAGAGAAGTTGGAGTTTCCAAGTGTAGCGAAACCGGAGGTAACCACTGCACAAAAGATTGAACTTAAAGCCCTACCAAATAACCTAAGGTATGAATTCCTTGGTGATGACTCCACCCTTCCGGTTATCGTCGATGCGAACCTAAGTAAGTATCAAACTCAACTTCTTCTTGAAGAGCTTAAACAACGAAAGAAGGTAATTGGATATTCTATTGATGATATCAAGGGTATTAATCCATCTCTTTGTATGCACAGGATCTTCCTAGAAGAGGGGAGTAAGCCCACCGTGGAATGCCAAAGACGTTTAAATCCTAATATGAAAGATGTTGTCAAAAAGGAGATACTCAAACTTTTGGACGCCGGGGTGATCTACCCGATCTCGGACAGCAAATGGGTTAGCCCCGTTCATGTGGTCCCAAAGAAAGGGGGAGTGACAGTGGTCGAGAATGAAAATAATGAGCTGATTCCCACGCGAACGGTAACCGGGTGGCGCATGTGTATAGATTACCGAAAATTGAACACAGCCACCCGAAAAGATCATTTTCCTCTTCCGTTCATTGATCAAATGTTAGAACGCTTAGCATGTAACTCACATTTCTGTTTCTTGGATGGTTTTTCAGGATTCTTTCAAATCCCGATACATCCGGACGATCAAGAAAAGACAACGTTCACATGCCCGTACGGGACATTCGCATACCGGCGCATGCCATTCGGGTTATGCAATGCCCCCGCCACGTTTCAACGGTGCATGATGGCAATTTTTTCCGATCACCTTGAAAAGATTATGGATGTGTTTATGGATGATTTTTCAGTTTATGGATCCTCTTTTGATGCTTGTTTAACGAACTTATCAAAGATTTTGCAGAGGTGCGAGGAGGTAGACTTAGTCCTTAATTGGGAAAAATGCCATTTTATGGTCAAAGAAGGTATTGTCCTAGGGCACTTGATATCTGAGCGCGGTATCGAGGTGGATAAAGCCAAAGTGGATGTTATTGAAAAGATGCCACCTCCTTCTACGGTGAAGGGAATCCGTAGCTTCCTTGGACATGCTAGATTTTACCGTCGGTTTATCAAAGACTTTTCCATCATTTCTAAGCCCCTTACTCGCCTCCTTGCTAAAGATGCTCCATTTATTTTTGCAAGATTGTTTGATTGCTTTTTGCAAACTGAAAGCATCATTAACTTCTGCTCCTATCATGCAGCCCCCAGATTGGTCGCGCCCATTCGAGTTGATGTGCGACGCGAGTGATTTTGCGGTTGGCGCAGTCCTAGGGCAGCGCAAGGATGGAAGGTTGCATGCTATCTACTACGCGAGTAAAACCTTGGATGGAGCGCAAGCCAACTATGCCACCACTGAAAAAGAACTTTTAGCGATCGTGTTTGCATTCGATAAGTTTCGCTCCTACCTAGTCAATTCTAAGGTTATTGTTTTCACTGACCATGCAGCTATCCGCTACCTCATCACCAAGAAGGACGCTAAACCGAGACTCATCCGCTGGATACTTCTACTGCAAGAATTCGATCTAGAAATCAAAGATAAAAAGGGAACTGAAAATGTAGTCGCGGATCATCTTTCGCGCCTTAGAGAAGAACAATACACTGAAGATGTTGTGAATCCGCCGATAAATGATATGTTCCCAGACGAACACCTTTTAGCTGTCGCTCATGACGGCACACCCTGGTATGCCGATTTTGTGAATTATTTGGTATCTAACATTCTACCCCCAGATCTAACTTTTCAGAGGAAGAAGAAGTTCCTTTCAGATGTGCGGCATTATTATTGGGACGATCCACTCTTGTATCGAAGATGTGCAGACGGTATTTACAGAAGATGTATACCGGAGTGGGAAGTTCGGGATGTTCTGTACCAATGTCACGCATCACCATATGGAGGACATGCAAGCACTTCCAAAACCACCTTTAAAGTGTTGCAATCCGGTTTCTATTGGCCGACCTTGTTTAAAAACACCTGGAGCTACGTTCGCTCTTGCGATCAATGCCAACGCACCGGAAACATATCAAGACGTGACGAAATGCCCATGCACACTATTTTGGAAGTTGAAGTATTTGACGTGTGGGGTATTGACTTCATGGGACCCTTTCCCTCCTCTCACAACAATAGATTCATTCTCGTAGCAGTTGACTATGTGTCAAAGTGGGTAGAGGCAATGGCTTCACCAACTAATGATTCCCGTGTAGTCATGAGAATGTTTAGCAAAATCATTTTACCAAGGTTTGGAACACCAAGGGTGGTTATTAGTGACGGGGGATCTCACTTCATGGAGCGCAAATTCAAAACCCTTATGGAGAAATATGGAATTCTGCACAAAGTCGCCACACCATATCATCCCCAAACAAGTGGCCAAGTAGAAGTATCAAATAGAGAAATTAAGCGGATTTTGGAGAAAACAGTTTCTCGCTCAAGAACGGATTGGTCAATAAGATTGGATGATGCCTTGTGGGCTTACCGTACCGCATTCAAAACGCCCATCGGTATGTCCCCCTTCCAACTAGTGTATGGTAAATCGTGCCACTTACCCGTGGAAATCCAGCACAAAGCATTCTGGGCAGTCAAGCTGCTGAACTTTGACCTTCAAGATGCTGGAGATAAACGAAAATTGCAAATCAATGAACTAGATGAGTTTCGACGGGAGGCTTATGAGAATGCTAGAATTTTTAAGGAGCGAACAAAGAATTGGCACGATTCTCGCATTACAAAGAAAAGTTTCCAAGTTGGAGATCATGTTCTGTTGTTCAACTCTAGGTTGAAACTCTTCCCCGGAAAACTAAGGACGAGATGGTCTGGCCCTTTTGTTATTCAGCACATCTTTCCTCACGGAGCTATTGAAATATGGAGTGAGGGCACCGGTAATTTTAAAGTAAATGGACATCGCCTCAAACATTACTTCCATGGAGATCCGATAGAGAAAGGGATGTCACATACCTTGACCGACCCAACCTGAATGCCGGCCACGGTCAAGCTAATGACCTAAAACTAGCGCTTCTTGGGAGGCAACCCAAGAATCTCTTCTCTTTTTCATTTCCTTTTGTTCCGTCTTTTACCTTTATGCAATGCTTTTTCGTTAATATTGTTTGGCTTACTAAGTTCTGAATTTCTACATTAGTCTTTGTTGGGATCACCTCTCTTGCATCGTTATTCAATCTAGTTTTCCAGATTTTAGCCTCATCCTTCCTGCTCTGCAATTGTAGCTGACATGTTTTTGAATTATAACTAATATCAGGGTAGCTGGAGACTGATTTCTGATGGAGGAAACAAGCTGAAATGCTGTCAAGTTACTGTTCCTTACCAGATTTGGAAATAGCGAGATGCGCTGGACTCCTTGGTGGAGGATTTGGAGTAGCCTTGAGATGTGGAGCAGCTGCTCTTATCTATTGGGTTATATTATCAGTCACCACTTCCCACATTTCCTTGATGGAGTGGTTGCAGCAACAATGCTACTCTTTACCGGATTTTTAAAACAGGGAACTACATTGAAGGAACACTGTTCCTTACCGGTTTCTAACAAGAAAGCAGTGCTGAACTTCATGCTGCTGTGATACATTATAAGGGAAATGAGGAGGGATCCCCAATCTGTGGCGGTTATTGAGGCCCACGCTCCATTTTCAGAATCTCTTATGCAGCAGGGGAAGTGGGGCGTTACAAGAATGCAAGAACACTGTTCCCTACCGGCATCACCAACTTGAGTGAATTAGGAGACTTCACCTTGATGCCTCTAACGAGGATGCATTGTCTTGTTTTTTTATACACCTGAGCATTCCTTCTATTCCTAGCTTTCTCTTTTCATCCCTATCAGTACTTGGTGCTCACTTTTAACCATTTGTATTAACTTAGCATCTATATCTATTCATGGCACCTCACCTATGTTTGTGTTATCATTGCCCTCTTTGTTTAAATTTGAGACTCTCTCAGAGGTGTTTGTTTTCATGCAGGAGTCACCAGAAATTTTCCCTGAGAATTCCCTGCGACCGAGGTTTTCCCAGGTCACCTAAGAATTTTTCCCGGGTGGGAAATTCTCTGTCGACTTTGGAGCAGATGCGACCGAGGTTTTCCCAGGTCACCTAAGAATTTTTCCCGGGTGGGAAGTTCTCTGTCGACTTTGGAGCAGATGCGACCGAGGTTTTCCCAGGTCACCTAAGAATTTTTCCCGGGTGGGAAATTCTCTGTCGACTTTGGAGCAGATGCGACCGAGGTTTTCCCAGGTCACCTAAGAATTTTTCCCGGGTGGGAAGTTGTCAGCCTATAAAGATCTGCGGCTGGGATTAGGGCTTTTCCCACCCGCTTCCCAGCCGCCTCCAGTTTCCGATCGCTGCACTCATCCGCCCTCCACTCTCCGGCAGCCCTAACTCTACTTCTCAACGCCGCCCTGCTACTCCGCGTGCTTAACTCCGTCGATCGCTGCTCCCCTGCGAGCTCGACGCCCTGTTCTTCTCCGGCGGTTCACTCCTGCTTCCATCCTTCCGGCGACCTCACCCCGGACTCCTCCCGCAGATCTGGTTTTCACTTTTCCTTCCAGCTCCAGCCGCCACATTCGATCTCTGCGTGCGCCACACACCCCCCCCCCCCCTCCGATCCAATCACTGCGTTCATCTGCTTTCCACCTCGATGGCGCCCAAACGATCCGCTAAAGGGAAGCGACCTACCACGTCCAGCACGCCCATAGCACCTTCAACCGAGGCAGACGTTGTCTTCCGCACTGATGAGCAGCGCCATCGTTTTCAAACTCTCCAAGGAAGGCGCATTGTCCATACGCGGTATGCAGATTCGTCCGCGCTTCAACGACTTGGACTCCTCGACGACGTCCGGTGGATGTTCCACCGGATTGGGTGGGATCACTTCCTCGAGAGCTGTTTTCCCACTTTTCCCTTGCTAGTGACTGAGTTCCTCAGCTCCCTCTCACTGCACGTCAACATTCATGATGAAGACGACCCAGGGCGCTTAGAGTTCCGTCTCGGCAACGCGGATCACCGTCTTTCTCTGGAAGAGCTCAACAACATATTTGGGTTTCCCCCCAGTGCTCCCCGGTGTATGCCCGCCGAATTTCACGACTCCACCTTCTGGCGACAAATTACTTCTGAGCGCGCTTATTCATCCAAGGATGCCAGATCAGCCCCAGTGACCAATCCCTGCCTCAAGTACGCCCATCGTGTGCTCTCCAACACTATTTTCGGCCGCGGGGAGAGTGAGAGCACCGTCTGGCGATCCGAGCTATTTGTCCTTTGGGCTATGCTGCACGGCCACGTCTTCAACTCAGCATTCTTCCTCGTCAAGCAACTCGACAAAGTAGCTCGGGCAAAGAAGGGATCCATTGTCCTCGGTGGCCTCATCACCCCTATCGCTCTCGCCCTTGGCATGGAGCCTTTCCGACTGGAACGAGCACCCGGACACAATAAGATCGACATCGAGTCATGTGTTGCTATGCGGATGATTGCACGGGAAGGTGGAATGCTCCGCCTTATTTTACCTCGAGGTCTCATCTTGTACCTCCCCAACACGGCCCGAACTTCCGTACAAAATCGACAGAACTGGAACATCACCTCTGTCGTAGACCTTGACGATGGCGAGCAACCACCCCCCTTGGCAACTGAAGCACCAGCGGGTCCCTCCTTGTCTAGCCAGCATCCCCACACTACCACGGACTGAATTATACGCGCCTCTTACTCCGAGATTCTTCAGATTAGGCGCTCGCAAGCACGCATGTTCGCAAAAGTTAACGACATTGCCACTTTCCTCCACGACCATTTCCAATATCCAAGCGCCGAGGAACCCGAAGCCTCTGATGATTCAGACGCCTCGGGTGACACTTAGCTCGGAGAGGATATCCACCCCCTGTGAGTACTCCACGCCTGTTATTTATTCGCATTTCACTTTCATGCATAGGGACTATGCATCATTTAGAGTTGGGGGTGGGGTATGCATCGTTACTTTGCTTGTGATACATGCTCTTGTTTTCTTTAGTCTAATTCCTATTATCTTAGATTAGCATTAGACATTTACATCATGAACATTAACACCAGATCTACATTTCCCAGAGAATTGTGAACTTATAGTTGAGATTGGTTTTATGGTCTGATGATAGTATCTTGTCATTGTCTTTCTGAATTAGGTCTTGTGCTCTAACCTTAAACGATAATTAACTCATCGGAAGAATGATAATCCTAGGAATCATGCCTTAAGTAAACTAAGTCACATCTCTTATGTTTCCTGCTCTTGTTAAAAACTTTTGCATTCCATTTATTTGCGCAGTGACCTATATGTCCAAGTAAAACTCTTGGAAAAGAATTTAAGGAGAGAAAAGTGCTCTCAAAAGAGAGCGATGAATTATTTAAAAAAAAAAAAAAGAGAGAGAAACAAAGGAGAGAAAAGTGCCCTCAAAAGAGGGCGAGGAGCTAAATAGAGAAAAATATGAGGAGAGAAAAGTGTCCCAAAAAAAGGGACGAGGAGGAAATAAAATCGCATGACGATCCCAAATACTAATTCTAAATTTTTTCCTTTAAATTAAAATGAAGTTCGTGGACAAACTAGGCATTGCGCAAGTTATGAATGCAAGTCAAAACTTGACAAAGGACATAAGATGAGGGAGCTTAATTCTCTTTTAAGTCATGAAACTTAGGCATTGAATTTCCGAAGATGAGAAAACTTGAAGTAAAATCTTTATTAGAGCATTGACCCTGTAAGAAGACATGACCGGAAACCAACTCAGTAGTCATAAAACTCTTTCAATTATAATGTTCATGAACCTATGAATTACTGCTTGCTTGGGGACAAGCAAGAATTTAAGTGTGGGGATATTTGATGTGATGCATTTGTGCTTGATATTTCCATATACTATGAAGCATTTTTCTGTTAAATTATCGCGTTTGCATCATAATTTTTACTTAAATTCTTCCATACACGCGGAATCTACACAAGATCTGGTGTTATCTAACTTTTCAGGAAATTCTGAAGAAACTGAAGTTTTCACAGCCGGGTTGTGAAGATTTTCCCAACCCGGGAAAAGTTCCGCCTGTCACGAAAATCTGCTCGACTCTAACTCGGTGGGCTCCAAATCTTAAGGGCACTTTGGTAAATGTTAATCACGGCTATAGGGGGATAAAAGGGAAGCTTTGTGACCTTAATCCAGGATCAAACCCTAATCAAGAGAAGGGAGAAACGGCTGTGGATGCGACTTGGGCGGCTGAAGAAGACAAAGCACGATTTCAAGGAAAAGAGGAGTCTTTTGAAGCCCTAGCAAAGATTTCTTCATCTACTCAGAAAGGGGAGTCAAGATATCTCTTAATCCTTCATTTTCATTGTTGCTTCTAGCCTCCAAATGGATTTCTTGAGTGTGAGCTTGTTGTTGAATATTCATGACGTTCCTAAGATGATTGTAGCTTAAAGTACTATCGGGGTTAGGGCTTAGCCCTATGCCTAAAACGCATTCATGAAGTAGCTTATTATTTTGATATGTTGGTTTGATTTAGTTGACCTAGCATATGTGTTTGTCATTTCCTTACAACTCTTATTGCATATTATTGATCTCCGATATCGAGAGAAAAAGCGACAGCCCAATCTCGATATCGGTGTTTGTATGTTTTGGACGTTGGGAGAAAAAGCGACAGCCCAATCCCGACGTCGGATCTCGTATGCTCGGGCGCGTGAAGAAGAGCACGAAAGTAGCTCTTCTCCCACGTGAGAGAATAACTATTCATCCTTCGCCCAATGGGCCTATGTAAATTTACAAGCCACGAAAGTAGGAGGTAGATTTGCATAAGCACCGAACCGTGCTGCTGAAAGGGGGCGGTTTGTACCATTTGATGGATCTCTTCAACTTATCAAACTTTGCATGTCATGTAATTACTACTTTCATTTGCGGATTGGCATAGCGGTGAAGCCCGACGCCTCGATATTGTCCTATAACAGAAATCCAATCGTTTATCTGTCCGCTTGTTACTTTCCTTGCTTAGCATTTACTTATTAATTGTTAGTTATTTCGATCGCTTTAAATCAACCCTTGATTTGTCTAGACTGCGACTCAAGGATTTACCGGTACTTGACAAATTGGTCTCTGTGGACGATATAATTTACTACTTCGGTCAGACCGTACACTTGCGGGCTCATCAAGTCCCTCCTTAAACTCGCCGCCAATCCCTAATGCTGAAGAGTGGCCGGTGAAGAAGATGCCCGATCGTCCTCCCAGCTGACGATCTTATAGAGGAGAGGCGCCGCCTCTCGCTTCCAAGTTTAGGGCGTCCGCCGCCCTTGGTCGTTGCCGTGTCCGTATTCTTCGGCTAGGAGCTCGAAGCCGCCCCTGCTTGTGAAGATCGGGGAGAGAGGCGTGTCCGATTCTTCCGCCGCGTCCGGGTCTTCCGCCGAAGACCTCGTCGCGTGGCCGTCGTCTCCGTCCCGTCTATAGCCGCGAGCATCCGAGCGTCGCGGAGAGGATGAAGCCGCGTACGCTGTGCGGTCAAAATCGGCATCGTCCGATTTTGCAGCCGTTGACCAGTGAATTGAAGCTAGGTTTAGGGCTTTGTTTCGATTTCTCTTCCATGGGTTTGGGCCTGGGCCGGATCGGTTGAACTGGGGCCTGACACTAGCAATACCCTCAAGGGTTCGAGGGTTAAAGGGACTCTCTCCGTGAGGGGAGGTCAAGGGTTCAAATCCTGCTCCAGGAGAAATATGCACAGGTAGAACTGGCCGGGGTTCGGGGCTCTTGACCTGGCGTGTGATGGGTGGCTATGTGCTGGCCGTATGGGTGTGGTACCCAGGCAACATGGGGTCGTGGCCGAGTGCCCTGGTGATCTTCCTCCCTCTGCGTTCCCATCGACATTTACTCCTCGTCCGAGTGTCGACCACCTGCGTGCGTGAAGTCTCCGCCTCGGACTCGCCTGCATGCAGATCTCGGCTGCTGCTCACCGGACAAGCCCTCCTCGCCTGCGTGCGAGGTCCCCTCCTCCTCTGCCTATCACCTATGTGCGACATTCTTCCAGCGTGGCCACCTGCGAGCGGCGTGTTCTCTAGCATCAGCTTCTCTGCTTGTTCAAGCTGCTGGACAATCTTAAGCGACTATCATCACATAAAAGGTATCTCAATGGTTAAAGGGACTCTCTCCGTGAGGAGAGGTCAAGGGTTCGAATCCTGTTGCAGACGAAATATGCGCAGGTAGAATTGGCCGGGGTTCGGGGCTCTTGACCTGGCGTGTGATGGGCGGCTACGTGCTGGCCATATGGGTGTGGAACCCAGGCAGCATGGGGTCGTTGCCATTGGACCAAGAGCCGGGCCGTCACATAAAAGGTAGCTCAATGGTTAAAGGGACTCCCTTTGTGAGAGGAGGTCAAGGGTTCGAATCCTGCTGCAGACGAAATATGCGTAGGTATAATTGGCCGGGGTTCGGGGCTCTTAACCTGGCATGTGATGGGTGGCTACGTTCTGGCCATATGGGTGTGGCACCCAGGCAGCATGGGGTCGTGGCCGCCATTGGACCAAGAGGCGGGCCGTCACATACACTCTTCCCTTCTCCTGTTATTTAAGCTCCTTACTGGCCTGCCTGCGTTGGCCATCGATGTTCTTCTTGGTCGAGCGTGTAGCTCCTGATGATCTTCCTCCCTCTGCGTTCCCATCGACATTTACTCCTCATCCGAGTGTTGACCACCTGCGTGCATGAAGTCTCCGCCTCGGACTCGCCTGCGTGCAGATCTCAGCTGCTGCTAGCCGGACGAGCCCTCCTCGCTTGCGTGCGAGGTCCCCTCCTCCTCTGCCTATCACCTATGTGCGACATTCTTCTAGCGTGGCCACCTGCGAGCGGCATGTTCTCTGGTGTCAGCTTCTCTGCTTGTTCAAGTTGCTGGACAATCTCGAGCGACCATCATCCCCGTCGCTGACGTTGGAGAAGTCTCCCCTCGTCCGCCGCCCGTCAGCTCCCCTGCAACATTTCTTGTGCTCGCTGATGCATTGCATTTACATCATATTTTTGCTTGTGTTTGACATGATATTTAGGTCTAATTTTATGATTTTATACCAATTTTTAGTATTTTTACTTTACTTGGTATGAAATCTTCACTTTTCTTGGTTTTATTAAAAATACAGGTAAATTAACATAAAATTGATGGATTTCAAGAGTTTTGAAGCCATAGCATGATTCCCGAGGAAATTACGAGGTCGCACGTCAAATTTCGAGCGAAAATAGTGTCAAACGCGGCTTTCACGGCCTTGGCCGTAAGTTTTTCTGCCTACTGTGAGTTTTGCGTTCGAAGGGTGAAAAAGCGACCAAGTTAAAAAAATCCACAGAAACTTTCATGGGTGAGGCTGTGCATCCTTCATGGTCTGTAATTCTTTATATGTACAAAGAGCCTTATTCATAGAAATATTTACAGCCGCAGCCCTAAAGTGTTTACGGGCCGTGAGTTTTTTCGCCCCTTCGAGTTTTTCGCTCGATTCGACTTCAAATCAAGCCAGATTTGAACTAAACTCTCCAGAATTCTTCCTTGATGGGTTCCGAACAGATTAAACTATAAAAGGTGGGATTTTTGGAGGGCAAAGGAGACCTTTTTTGGACGATGACAATCAGTGGCGGCTGTTAGGGCGAAACTCGATTCCAGGGCAGATTTTCGGCAAGATTTCATGCAAAAGAGAGGATTAATCACTTCTTCTTCATCTCCAGATTGAGGGGAAGCTTTTCTAATCACTTTCTTAGTGAATTCTTATAATTTTGATAGCGTTCGAATGCAAGTTTATTCAATATACATGCTGTTAACTATGAACATGAGCAAGTAAACCTTATTTTAGGATTTAGGGATGTAGCCCACTGACGCTTATGAATTAAAAATTATATTTTTACTCTTCGTTAAGGTTTTTTATAGCATTGATTTGTTTAGAATTGTGTTTAGTTCATAATTTACTCTAGCCAAGTATATTTGCATTTCAGACGTTGTGAGAAAAACCGGGAGGTGACTCACAATGTCGTAACTATTTTATTCAAACTTACGAATCCAATCAGGGGAGTAGTTTGGATTCGTTTGAAGGATTTCACTGTATTTCACATAACTCAATGGGCTTAGTTATGTTGATTGTCACAGGAGTAGAGAATTAGCGTAGCTAAGTACTGGATTACGCTTCGGGAGGAGGTAGTCTGTATCTTTGGAAAAACCCCGAGTCCTGACCTTTTAAAACTGATTTCTACCCTAAAATGTACCTTTGCTGTTTTTTGTACTTAGGAGTTCAAACACAAACCACGATTTGATTACCCTAGATTTAAACGAGTTGTATTATCAGTACTTGACCACTAGATCCTCGTTGGGAATGATCTTTATTTTATTACTTCGATAAATCCGTGCACTTGCAGACGCATCACTCGCCTACATGCGAACCGAGCTTTCCGACATCGGCTGTCGCCTATGAGCGACCGAAACCTGATACGTTGCATTTACATCATGTTTTTACCTGTATTATATATGATATTTAGGCTTAATTTCATGATTTTATACTAATTTTTAGTATTTTTGCTTCACTTGGTATGAAATCTTCACTTTCCTTGGTTTTATTAAAAATACAAGTAGAATGACATAAAATTGATGGATTTCATGAGTTTTGAAGTCATAGCATGAAATTACGAGGTCACACGTCAAATTTGGTGCGAAAATAATGTCAAATGTGACTTTCACGGCCTTAGCCGTGAGTTTCACGTTCGAAGGGTGAAAACGCGGCTAAGTAAAAAAGTTTAGCGAAACTTTCACGGGTGAGGCTGTGAATCCTTCACGGGCCGTGAATCTTTCTGTGTACACAGGACTTTATTCACATAAACATTTACGGCTGCAGCCGTAAACTATTTACGGGCCGTTAGTTTTTCTTCTCCTTCGAGTTTTTCACTCGATTCAACTTCAAATCGAACTATAATTAAACCAAACTCTCTAGAATTCTTCCTTGATGGGTTCTGAACCGATTAAACTATAAAGGAGGGATTTTTGGAGGGTTTAAGAGACTTTTATGGATGAACACACTCATAGGCTGCGACTAGGGCGAAATTCAATTCCAGAGCAAATTTCCGGCGAGATTTCACCCAAAAGAGAGGATTGATCGCTTCTTCTTCATCTCCAGATCGAGGGGAAGCTTTTCTATTCATTTTCTTAGTGAATTCTTGTAATTTTGATAGGATTCGAATGCAAGTTTATTCAATATACATGTTGTTAACTATGAACATGAGCGAGTAAACCTTATTTTGGGATTTAGGGATATAGCCCACTGACGTTTATGAATTAAGAACTGTATTTTTACTCTTTGTTAAGATCATTATAGCATTGATTTGTTTAGAATTGTGTTTACTTTGTGATTTACTCTGGCCAAGTATAGTTGCGTCTTAGACGTTGCAAGAAGAACCGGGAGATGAATCACAATGTCAGAACTATTTTATTCAAACCTACGAATCCAATCACGGGAGTAGTTTGGATTTGTTTAAAGGATTTTCACGGTATTTCACAGAACTTAATGGGCTTAGTTGCGTTGATTGTCACAAGAGTAGGGAATTAGGGTAGCTAAGTTCCGGACTATGCTTTTGGAGGAGGTAGTCTATACTTTAGGAAAACTTTCATGATTATAATTTTATATTCAAAGAGTTATTTTTATTAAATTCATAATTGTGTGAAACCCGAAATCCTAATCCTTTAAAACTGAATTTTAACCCAAAAATGTTACCTCTATTACTTTTCGTACTAGGAGTTTACACAAAAATCATGATTTGATTAGCCTAGATTTAAACAAGTGGTATTATCAGTACTTGACCGTCAGATCCTCGTTGAGAACGATTTTTTATTTTATTACTTCGATAAATCCGTGCACTTGCGGACGCATTAAAGCCTACCGCCCAGATCTGGTCGCTATGCGCGACGCTTCCCGTCCGCTTTCCAGCCAGCCGCGGACACATGTAACCTCGGCCCTATCGACAGAAACAGGGACACCCTTATTCGTTCGCTGTCGACACGAGCGAGCGTGTGGGCCGCAGGACTGTTCCTATCGGCTGGTCTTTCCTGTCCCCGTCGTGTGACCCCGTGTGGACGGCCGCCCGTGGACACCGGACATCGGCTCGATCCACGGACGTGCGAGTGAGTCTGACTCCCTGGCGTGGGATGCCCAGCCACTTCCCTGTTCCCCCCTTTGGCAAGCGAGCGCGTTGCCTCTGGCGGACGAATCTTCGTCGTGCCGGCAGTTGCGGTTAAACGACCGCGGAGTTGAGACATCACTGTCGCCTTCGACTTTGGTGGCGCAGGTAACATAATCGGGTGTTGTTGTGGCCCCCGTTCAACGTGGTCGGCTCCAAGTGGGTCTGCCTTGGGTTCGGGTGAACCCGGTTCGACTCGGCGACACCGATTTTTGATGAATCACGAGAGTTGATCAGAGTCGTGTTGGGACGACAGAGATCTTGACATAGTCTTTGGTCGGGCTGGGGGGTCGATTTGAGGAATTGTGCCTACAAGTCGCGCTCAATCTTGTGGTCATGACCGTGGTGCCCCTATGGGTGTGTGTTTGGACTCGAATTAATTATTGACCCACGTGTACGATCGTTAAAAATTTATTACAATAAATCACGGCGTGACAGGTAAATTTGTAACATATATTAACTTTTGATCTCAAATTAACTAAGTGCACTTTTTTCCTTGTTAGAACTGTGAAATTTCTTAAACACAGTATAAAAATTAGCCCAAATAATTAGGGAATATGGAATTGCCAAATTTTTGGTTCAAATATACAAATTCCATACTTTTTTTTCACAGAACGTTGCCTTTCCTTATTTGGACTTTGCCATGGATGAATGCCAAGTGTCATACGATGATACTTATGAATACAGGTATTTACTAGTGCCAATTCAGTTAAAAGGAAGCAAATAACCTTAGCTTTATAGGAGATTTAAAATTTAAACTTGATAAGAAACTCTCGGGCCAACCATAGATATAGATATTGAATAATCAACATTAAAGACTTTTACAACTTGTTTACTAAGGTGGAAAGGTGAGGGGAAAAGATTGATTTTGAGCTTTTCTCTCGGACAGAAAATAGAGAAAAAAAAATAAGAAAAAAACTTATGTAAATGCCTTTCATTTTTTGATTTTGGCGAAAAACTGATTGTGCCCGTTGCCTCTTCCCTTATTGCCACCATCTCACCAGCTTGTTCGCCACCGCTGCTACTCACTAGCCTACTTGAAGCTATTGCCTCGCCCGCTCAACTCTCTATACTTGCTGACTCACCACCACTTAATGCCTCTCACCGGTCACCTGCTCGTCGACTAGGCAAGCTTCACCGCTCATCCGCTGCCTTGTACACTTGCCATCGGCTCATTGTCTCCCGCTCGCCAACTAGGCGACTCGCCCGCCTGCTTGCCACCGCCACCGGTTCTTTCTTCCCCATTCATAAGAAATAGGATAACTGTGACTTTCACATATCCCTCATTTTTTTTTCCTTTTCCTTCCTTCCAAATAAAGGGCGTTAAGGCTAACAAAGAACAAGCTACCTGTACAATCATAGGACAATTAGTCGTTGGTACTCTAGTCCAGATATTAAAGCGACTACAGGATCCTTCCGTTACGGTAAATCAAAGATAACCAGGCCGGTACAGGGAACAAAGGTGCATCATGATCATTAGCACTGCCTGATACCAGATGGAAAGGCCCTAAGATTAAAAGCTTATGGGAAAAGTTTTACATGGGCGGTAACCACTCCGACATTACTACAACAAAAGTTGCATTTCCATCATGGAAAATTCAGTATCCAGAACAGTAGTGCACCCTCAGCAATAGCGGGAGCAAGTTCATCTCTGGAACATTATACAGGCTTCAGTATCCATGTTAGCACATTTCTATAACTCAGACGTGTGGAATGCTATCTTCATCTTGCCCTCTGCCAAGCTGAGACTGAGTCCCTAGAGCTGCAACTTCAGGTCTGAACGGCGCTTGCAGGAACATCTCCTTGGTCTTAAGGCCATAAAAAAGGGGTTCAGGATCTTGTGGACGGCTCGTCGGCTGATTGGGAGGAATATATACACTAATGGGCCCGAAAACTGTGTTTTGACCTTGAAATCGCTTGACCCGTGAAAGATGTTTCCTACCAGACAAATGGCTCTCAAATACAGCTTGTGTGTCGCACGTAATGTTGCATAGCGTACAAACCCTAGCCCGACCATCAGGGCGCTCCCGAGTCCTGATTCCAGAATCTTTAGGTTTCTTTAACCGCTTTCCATCCTGCCAATACCTCATTTTCCTCCTTGCACCACGCCTTTGGACCGAAACTTTCATATTTTCTGCTGGTATCTCAATATAATCTGGCATTGCAGAAGTTGGTGCCTCGTTTCCTGCTTTCACTTCGTCTGTACACTCAGATTGTGTTGCAATAGTTTGAATTGGCTCTTCAGATACTTTATTGTGATCCGTTTCCGAGGTTGCAGCGGGCAGGTTCTCAGATGCCGCAGAAATTATGTTTGTTTCATTAACCTCAGTGAATATAGCAGACACTGAGGAAGTAAAACCTCTGTTTGCTTCTCCAGCTTGACGAGCCACAGGTGCAGAAGCCATATTTCCTGAGAAAGCAACTGCCTTGCCAGCTTCAGGAAATTGACCAGATAAGAAAGCTGGTGCAATGGTTTCTCCGGCGGTGACTAATTGTTCTCCACTCATTTGAGAAGATAATATGTTTATTTCACCTAGAACAGAAACCTTTTGTTCAGGACTCTGAAACACCAACTCAGACTTGCCAACACATTTAGTGTGTAGATCAGCCATGAGCTTCTGCTGAGCTTGTATCTGTTGCATTCTCTGCAAAGTTTTCTTATGTCGTTTCCCGTTCTTGTGCTGTTCAAGAACTTGCAAACTGTTACAGTCCACCCTGCAAATATCACACCAAGCAAGTGGGAAAATTGGAAGTCTTGGAATCATGCTTTGTTGCTCTACAGCAGGTGCTGGAGTCGGCAGTGCTTCTTGATTTGGCTCCATTACTACTGGCAGAGATCCTGCAACTGCCGTGGTTGCAGTAACAGGCACCTCAACAACGGAAGGACGATCTTGCCTACTGCCATTAGTAACCTTACGTCTTTGTCCTCTGCCACCTCTGAAAGTCCCACTACCTCGTCTACTACCACCCGTGCGTGCAATGACACCACCAATCTGCAGAAAAAGGTTCAAAGCTATACAAAAGATAAATGTGCAGTCTAACCACAAAATCCGACAAGCCAACAAAACAATAGAGAGCCATAGTTAACAGGTCAATAGAATTTACCAGGCAGTAACTTTTTTAAAGAGGCTATGAAAGGGTGAAGAAATAAGCTTACTATTCGTAAAACTCAGTACCAGTAAACTTATAGGTTAGAAAAGTGGACAGCTATTATAATACAGTATCACCAAAGTCCATGATTAGCTAATAACTGAACATCAATTCAAGTCAACAATAAGAAAGATGCATAAAAAAAGAATTTCTGCTGTCTGTTAGCTGAATGGCATTTATGAAAGAAAAAGTTTAGTTGAAATTCCAAAACATGAAGAGGTAATATAGACGATCTAGTAGCTACATTAATTAAAGAAACTCGGATTTGCTCAGTAAATAAAAGCTGAAATACAGAGAACTTGAAGAATTCCCCTAAAACGTAATGCTGCGAAGAGAACAAAGAAATCTCAATACAATAAAGATCGAGCAGTGGAATCAGCATGCTCAGAACATGAAAAGTTCTCAATATTTGCAGTACAAGTGGATAGCATAATTGGACGATAGCATATCATAAACTTGTATCTAAAGTACTTAATGCACAATGAAGTGCAAAAAGAGCATCGAGTTTCCTTATTATTAGGAAATGCATTCAGAACAAAACTATTTAGCTCGAATTCAGAAGATCTGGGTTGGTACTGTAAGTATGCTTTTCTCAGTTAAAAAGTTACCTCTTTTGAGAAAACAAAATCTTTTACTTTAACTAAGATGAGGTAGCTTGGGTAAATTTTGAACACAGAAGATCTGCATTGATAGTGTAAGTGTGCTTCTGTTAACTAAAGGTTTTATCTTTAGACAAAATTCTAACTTTAATTAAGATGAGGATATGTTCAATAGTCACGAATCAGGGACTAAAGCATAATCAACCACGTGCTGCTGTATGCCACTCGAACATGTCTTGCAGACATGTTAACATGGTGTCAAATATATCATACGACCTTTTAGTGTCCAAAAAACAATGAATACCACACGCACACTCACTGTCTAATCCGTGATGTTATGCACATTATCATAAAAAAAACATAATAAAAAAGAATTACGTACCTATTTCTGAAAAAAACATCTCCCATTAGGAAGCAAAGCCGATAGTCCAAGTGACATTGGGAAAGTACAGCGGGCTGGAGCACCAAGTCAAATTTCCTATCGAAATAACAAGATAATTAAGATTTTTGAAGCCACAATGGTACTTTTTGAACTCTTTTATCCTGATACTCTGAAAATGTTGTTATTAAGCTGATGCCAACTAAGGATTAAGGCATTGGATGCATCATAGTATTTATCATATTGTGTCCTACAAATCCAGCATGGGGCACGGGCACTTACAAGTCCAAGAAGGAAGCTAGGATGCATCTCAGACATAACAAAGATAGACTGACAACAAATGCGTGGCTGCACTGCATGTGCTTATACTAGCCGCCAAAAACACTATGGGTGAGTTTGGGAATGCTTTATAGTTTTACCAAAATGCATTCCCGTAGCCATTTTTGCATGAGTGGCGATTTCTGAAAATGGCATTGGGAAGGCATTGTTTTGGTCCAAATACAATTACAAATCACTTCTTTTATCCATCAAGTACTTTTAAAGCTAAATAAACTTTTAAAAATGCATTCCCAAAAGACACCCTATGTCGGAGGCAGCAACTTAATCTACTATGAACACACTACGAAATTTTCAGTGGCCATCAGAAGGCCAAAGAAGAGCGACAATCAGCTCAACAATAATCAAGGATGTATAACAAAGCTATTTCAAGTGTCGTCAGGCTTCAAAGTAGCATTTACTACTATTGACATTGCTGACACAATTGCTTTCTAAAAAATAAAAGAAAAGAAACTCAATTATCAACAAATTACAAAATATTAATGTCATTTCTAGTAACCTTTCAAAATTCTTAGATTCCATAACAAAATAGTTCCCCTTTGTATATTGATAATATGAATCTCAGCTAGGCATGACATCCATTATCCCACAAGATACAAATTCCAACTACTAGAAGACAAAAATTAGCTGACCCTCTCATTCAAATGAGTATGCCTATAGGATATCTTCAACAACATTATCCAACTTCCAAACTCACTGCAGATTTCAGATATTTTAAGGGAAGAAATGCTATTCACAAGTGTTAAAAAACTATTTCACTAATACACCTCAGCAAACCAGATATTGTAACGTAAAAATATATATATTATTTATTACCTGAATATATGTTTTCATATATACATATTTATTTATTTACTTCCTTGTATTTGCTTGCTATTAAAAGCATTGTAACATGTTTAATATAATGATGCCCAAGTGATGTTTCTGTGCCCTTCGCTTCTTGTTTTGCTCCTTATTTCCAGCATCATTTTCCTTTTTTTTTTCTTTCCAATGATTACTCTCTAGTTGAGATTTGAGAGAAGAGAAGAGATCAGGAGTAGGTAGTCTCCATCTTCTATGACAAAATACTTATGTAAACAATTATGTTCTTTTACCATTGTTAGTTGACCCTGTATATATACAGTTACACATTGATGTTCGAATGTGCATTATCCCATTTTTTCCTTAAATCCATTTACTTTTATGTAGTTCATATTTGTGATTTGTATGAGATCTTGGACTACTACTAAAATATATGCCACGTTATCAATTTGTTTGGATCTAATTGCATATAGAACTCGATATTGTTCTCCTTGTTTCAAGCATGAAATGTAATTTGAAATGGAAATAATAATGTGATTTGGAAAGTCAGTAGCCTTCAATATTGTATCAAATCTGTGGTTTCATTAGCTAAATTTTGTTCGATATCAATGGAAATATTTGAATAGATTACTACAACTAAGGAACTCTATGTAGATTTTCTGGAAATATTTTGGGGAAATGAATAGTTGCCTAGACATTATATGCTACTAGCCCAAGCCGTGCTCAAAATTCTAGGTGCAAACAGTACAAGACACAAGTACACATGCGAATCTAAATCCATGAACAACTATCAGTCCTAGCTAAATGTACATCCAAGCATAGTCCACAAACACAGACAGACTAGAGTCCTTGCACAACTAGCTAGGTAGGAACCCAAAGCCAATCTATGTTACATAATTTAGACTAGCACAATAAGCAAGTTTTGGGGCCAAATTATGTATTTTGATTTTTTAATAATGAAAATGTATTAAATTGTTATTTTAAAATGTATTTGTATATAAAATAAATATTATTCTCAACTTAGTTTTTTTAAGACTAATGATGAAATTATTATTATATTTTCTTTGATAATATTTAATTTTATGAAATTGAATCATTTCTATGAGAAACAATTTTATAATTAATTATATATTATAGTACTACAAATCTTAAGTCCCTGTATTTTTAAAGCAAAAATAGTATAAATATTTAATAAATGTAGAAGTAGCATGTGATGTCTACTTGAACTTTTTGTATATTTTTGAAGGATTATATGTTATATATGTTAAAAAAAAGGAAAATTAATTTTAAATTACATTATAATTATTAACTAAATCAATAAATTATAACACTAATTGTCCATGTTTGCATATTTACACCAATGGTCTATTTATGCTTCCATTCACTTTCCTAATTTATCTGAGATTTTTCATATACTTATGATGTTATTTGACTTTATCATACTTATGCTGCTTAAAGATATTGTTGACATATTACTGTACACTAATATGCAAAAGTACATGCATATGATGATATATTTAAGCTGTGCGGACATATTACCTTAGATTGTGGACCAATGGATATGGTAGAATGACTATGTCTAGCCCTCGATAGTAGTTGCACTCATCACTTTCAAGAGTGTGAAATGTGTATTTGTGCATGTAGTGTGCTCATGCACCTAATATATATATATATATATATATATATATATATATATATAGTGTATGCTAGATTTATTGTTATATTAAGAAGAAATTGTGAGATAGGATGATTTGAACATGTGATTATCCATTTGTCATTTGTTCCCTGCATGTTGGGTTCTCATTATCATTTTTTAATATACCTTATTTGCCTCAACTACTTAGTTTTATATTGACCCAACATAAACTTGACAAGACTTGAATAAAGAAGTATATTTACCAGGAACAATAGAAATAAACTTGACGGTGTGTATTTTGGAACATACATTCACTTTAAATACTGTGAACATTTATATTATATGGATGCTTTGTTGTTTTTGTTGTATGACTGTAACATTTCAAATAGGGTTTGGGGCATGGGAATTGAATTCACGTTGACGATTAATTCCTAGTTTATAACTTCTGTCTTTACTGGGATGGCCATGTTGGTCGTGGAATTTATGGGGGGTATTCCCTCTCATCAGCAATCTAAAATGATTCACATTCTATGTTTTGCTTTGAATGGTGCCCTTTCTTTCTTTGTAGATGCTTGAGGTGGGATCTTTGCCAAATTCTGAAAGGACACAACACTTAGGTGGTAATGTCACTGGAAGTTCCTATTGCTATGTGACACCTTGGGAGAAATTATTCCTACAGACGGTGTTGATTTTAGCAATCCGGTAAGTTCCTTACCAAATCAATTTAAAAGATAGGCCTCCTGTCTGCAACTTGAATATCTGATTCCAAGATGACTTTGACTCTTATAGTCTGGTTAGCTGTATGACAACGTGTTCTTTATAGCTATTAGCACATAAAATAGCATAGAAGGAGCTTCCACAGAGACCGCTGCTGCATTTGGAGTCTCTTAGGGGGTATCTCATTCTTCCCTTGCCATTGAAGCTTGTCTAGGAACCATCAGCGTTTAGATTCAGCATTGGCTGGGAGGCTTGGACCAAATTAGGTTATGGGGAAGATTCCTGTTAGAGCTTTTAACCTTAATAAGCATAATTTCCCTCATATGTTAAACATAACAAGGCATCATCGGGTTCCAAGGAGGCCGTTCTGATCACTTTGCCGGGAGATGTTTTGCCCCAGACCCCCATCTACACAGTTTATTATTCCTAGCTATGTAGGTAAACCGGAAAATGTATAAAGTAAATGTTGAAAGTTCATTATCACAAAAGCCCTCAGAAAGCCAGGAACTGGGATAGCCAAATATATTTATATCCAAATATTATTTTAACAGAATCCTAAATTCCTAATCCGCTAGGTAAAACTGTGTTCAAAGAAACTACGCTCCAATGTGTCCACATTGGAACCACAAAGCACAGAAAAACATGTATAACAAACATGCAGAAGTGGGAAGCTTATGGTGTAGTAGCTTCCAGCCAAAAGTCTTAACTGGGCTATGATTTTGAATAGGAGATTTATAAGCTGTTTGAAGAGGGACAAACCATTCTGATTTTTGTTCAATAGAAAAGAAAAAGAAAAATTATCTTGAATTGATTGCCATCCGTACATAATTAGATATCCTTAATAAATAAAGACTTGCTAAGACTTTATAATAAATACATTAAAGAAACCATAAACTCTAAAACTGCCTCACATGGCCACCTTGTAACATAATATATGAAAACGTACAGCATGTAGGGAGTGCATATTTGTTAGTTTAACCGAACTTGTTGGACAAAATAACAATCAAACTTCAACATGCTTTTCTTTTATGAAATATTGGATTGCTAGCTATATAAATGACATACAAATTATCACAAAGTAAAATTATTAGACAGGAGCAATGGAGTTTTATGTCTTACAACAGGTTTCGAATCAACTCATAATTAGCTGTGTAAATAACTCTACATTCAACTTCAGAACGTGATCTAATCACTGCACGTTATTTTTTGCTTAGATTTCCGTCCATATAAATGCAAAACCCAAAAACCGATCATCTTTTAAATATACTATCTGCCTAATCTACATTGATACAAAGGGAGCTCCCTCTAGAGCAGTAGGAACCTATGAATGATGACGACAACTTACAAAGGAAGGGCATGTCATATGTTGATGTGGGAATCAAAACGTAGGTGGTTGGTGAAGTAAAATGAGGCTATGGTGTTGCAATTATAATGTGATTATTGCCAAAGGGATCGAGGGGAACAAGCATCAATAATGAATCCCGGTTTTGAGGATCCTTAAAATACAAAGTAGACCCATTAAATATAACATCATCAGTCAAAAAAGTACCACAGTTATAGGCTTATAGTAGTTGATAAGTGCGAGAGTATCCCAAATAGATACAATTAATTACTCGAGGGCTAAACCTAACATATCCTAAAAAAAATGAGTATCAAAGACAATTGAAAACTCTAGGAGTAAATGAAAACAGTGACCAAATAAGCTAAAGAAGAGAAAAGAGTGTTGCATGCATCAAGACATACATCAAGCTTCTATTAATGAGATGACACATTGTAATAATTTTATGGCCCACCAATGAGAAAATTGACCTATTAAGCTTGAATAATTTGACCTAAATAAAAAAAAGCTTAAACCCAAGTTTATGTTAAAAAACTCACCTTATACACCATGACATTTCTCATTTCATTCCCTATAAAAAATTAAATTGAGGTATCATATTCTCCACTACTTAAGATTTGACATTTTGTCAAACTTTAGACCTAACACATAGCTAATAACAATCCCTAATTAGTAACAAATAAAGTTAGCCTTGTAGTGGCTCCACTACCCACACCCACAAAACTTTCTTATTGGCCTCTAGGACTAGTTTTATTATAAGACCTTGTTTTACATTTTTATATTGTGATGCCTCTATGTTAAAACGACACATTAACTTAGTGAGCTTAAAGTAATGTGGCCTAATTTAAAGTATTTAAGTCTAAGTTAATGATTGTAAGCCAACTAAGCTATCATATATTATCTTTTCTCTCAATTCAAATGTAGGACTAAACCAAAGTATTACAATCTTCCCCATGTAAGACTTGATATACTCGTCAAGTCTAAGGTGTAACTCATGTCCAAGAACCATTGGTAGCATGTGAGGTTGGTCCAATAATAGTGCCACCAAAGTCCTTTTCTATTAATTTCTTATCATACAAAACTGACTCATTAACTTGGTAAGTCTAAAGCAACATGACCCAATTCAAAATGCTTAAACTCAAGTTAATGATAGTAAGTCAACTAAGCCTTATCTATCATATTATCTTTTCTCTCACTTATAATGTGGGATTAAACCAGGATATTACGCTTGGTTTAATCCATGGAAATGAGATGAAAAATATTATATTATACAAAGCCTAACAAGGTTACTAATATGTACTTGGGCTTAAGTAATTTTCAATTAGGCCATGCTATTTAGGCATGTCAAGTAAATGGCTCGCACATAATATTGATGAATGATACCCTAAGAAGCACAAAACTATTGAAACAAGAATAGCATGTACTCCAAAGCAATATCATTGGGAATAATTTTTTAGAGAGATGCATAATTGATTTTTAATTTTTGTTTATAGAAAATTTTATATACAAGGACAATGGAATGATCTTTCAGTAAGTAAAGCTAACATATATAAGAAAGTTATAAATAAAATGACAAAGTACCTAAATAAATCATTCGTCAAAACAGGACTAGGACCCTTGTTATCATAATGCACAAAATGGGAAGGAGATGAAGGTAAGTTAGACACCATCCTAACACCTCCGATAGAACCTATACGACATTAATGTACTTGAAGGAACAAACAACTTGTAGTGATATCATATGTGGAAGGCACCACTCATTCAAAATCTCCATTGTTAGTCCGATAAAGGGTATATGTCGCATGGATTCATGATATTAGTTAATGTCACCTCACCATATTCCAATATTTGCTACTGAAGTTCAACCTCCTAGCTATCCTATCACTCATTGTACATCAAAAGCAATCTCCCTCATCCATGAGCAAGTATCCTTGACTCTCTTATGATCACTAGTTGCAACAATCCCCTAATCTCATGAGGGCTTTGTGGCACCCACTACCTTTGCTTTGCTACTCAACGTTATTGCCTCATTAGGTCGCCCTTTGATCATTGTTGTCACCAACTATTCAAAATATTCTCACTTACTTGCCAATTGTTCAATAATTGTCTTTGCCCTATCACCATTACAACATTACTAGCACTCACACAACAACACAAAATATAGATGGAACCCTTAAATGAAATATGGGTCATATAATCATGACCAAATGAGCAACAAAAAAGAAAGCTATAACATAACAAATAAAAAAAATGAAAAAAAGGATAGGAAACTATGGAAATAAAAAGGACAATGTGAAAATTACATACAATAAGTAAAAGTAGAATAAAAAGATACAAAATATAAAGTGATGGAATGCATGTTCATTTCAATAGGCATCAACTTCCATTACATGGGGTCTTAGGGTCTAGTTGGACTGCAATTGTTGATAACAAGGTCTTAGGGTCGAGCCCTGCTTTATTACTTAACTCGGTTATATATATATATATATATATATATAACTTTCATTATATGGGATCAACTCACCGGAGTCAAGATCTTTTCTAACAAAGAAGAGTGATTTGGTATTAATCTTTTGAGTTTTGACTGTAACATTATTATACTAATCAAATAATGAATTGAGTGTGAGCATACTAATTATAATGTCAAATAAGTTTACTATTTGCTTTTAATACAAAAACAACGAAGCCAAGAACATATTGAGCATAAAAAATACGAGATACACTAGATGCAACGTGCTTACAACTTAACAAGTCTATCGATGGTGTGAGGAGATGAACTTTCTATGGTTGATAGTAGGGGTACAAACATAAGACGAGAGAACAGAAGGAAATATCTCGTGTTGAGATAATTATTAGACAACCAAGAAGCTTTAGCGATTAGCAAGTTGACAAGTTGAAAGTAAATAGATTTGACACAGATTTAACACGGTCATCTACTTTGTTGAAACTGAATACCCGTACACGTTCCAAATCATTTGGGCTATCATTTCGACACCCATTGAGCTCCAGACAACATGGCTTTGGAAATTAAAACATATGCCTTAGGAAACAGAAAGAGCCAGTGCGATCATTCTAGTTAAAAAAAAAAAAGATGTCCAAGTCCTAATATGTGAAAGACGGAAAAAAAAAATCTGACTTAGGGCAATCAGAATGATACCAGCGGATGTTGGTATGGCGCCACAGCAACCGCGTCCACTGTCCACGCCGCCGTCGCCCGTGATGTTGTCCCTAGAGTCACGCTGTGCCCCGAGAACGAAGGCTCTGAGGCCCGGGCTCCCTGCTGCTGCAGCGCCGCAGGGTGGCGATCCCCCTGTAGGACCTCTGAAGGGTGGATCTGAAAGGGAGTGGGGCAGGCGGAGTTATCGGTTCCAGGCGGGAGAGGAGGTGGCGGCTGCAGGGCCGCAGGGTGGTGATCCCCCTGTAGGACCTCTGAAGGGTGGATCTGAAAGGGAGTGGGGCAGGCGGAGTGATCGGTTCCAGGCGGGAGAGGAGGTGGCGGCGGCTGGTACGAGTGGTGGTAGGCTGAGAGCTGGTGATCGTACGGGTAAGACTGCTGGTTGGAAGCATATTGAGCTGAATTGTGAAGAGCGTGTTGGGTTTGCGAGGGGTCGTAGCCTCCCATGGTTGCGAACTGGTGAAATTTTTGTTGGGCGCCATGGAAGCCGCTGTAGTCCATGGCGGATGGCAGCGAACACAAAAATGGTGTTTCCTGCTCACCTTTTGATTAATCATATTATTTTGGCATAAAAATTTTTATTTTAAATTAACTATTAATTAAAATCTAAATTTGTTATAAACAAAAAGTTATAAAAAAAACCTGAAAAAACTAAAAATTCTAATATAAAAGATCAAAGATAAGTAAAAATTAATACTAAATACATGGATATAAATTAAATCTTACTTTTAACATTTGTTTTACGCTTGTAATTTTTTCTCAATGGAAATGCTTGTAATTTTCATTAAGTTTGAGGATATTTGCAAATAAAACCAAACCGTGGGCTTCCTGAGCAGTCAAAATTTTCAAAAGCAGGTCCAGTTGGACCGGTTCGAATATTTGGTCGGGCCGGGAGCTTCTGGGTATTAAGGAGGGGGAGAGCCACTAGCCCAAGATAGCACCTTCGATGCCCATAGAGCTGAGGATGATGGCCGCCACAGCGGCCTCTCTCGCTCCCGCCGGTTCCTCCTGCCTCCTCCTTCGACACCGATCTGCCGCCCGCCTCCTCCTCCTGCGATGCTCCGGAGAGCCGCGAGCCAGCAGAGCCTCCCAGCCAACGCCTCGTCCGCGCTCTTCGCCGCCGCTCCTCGGCCGAGGTCCCGCGTATCCTTCTTTTGTTAACCCTCTTTTTTCAAGATGGAGGCAGTTTTGTGCCGCGACGGTCTCAGCCGACGCCGAGGCCCGCGAAAAGGTCGTCGCAGCGGAGGCCGGGCAGAAGGTGCGTGAGTTCCGGAAGCGCTTGAGCATTGCCGACGTAAAGGGCGGGCGCGAACAGGGGGTGGAACGGTTAGGGCAGGTTCTGGTGATCAGGGGATGGGTTCGGACTTGTCGGGCTCAGAGCACTGTCACGTTCATTGAGGTGATGCATCACATAGAATTATTTCATACATCCGGAGTCCTTTAAAATTGAATATTCATGTTAAAATTTCTCCTTTATATGCAATATGTAGTCGTTTTTTGTACATTTTACTGGAGTTTCCGCATCGTCCTTGCAAAAAAATCCTTTTTTTTTCTCCATCTTTTTTTTTTCTGGATTTGTACAAGTTATTCATCTATGTATCATGTCTCGACAACCTTTTGGCTGTTAGTTGAAATTATCGAAAATTCATATCTCTTATCTACTCTTTATAAGAGCATGATTAATGCCAGAAATTTTCAGTAAAAAAAGCAGCAAAAAGGAAGGCCATCTTATTCCTTGATTTATATAAAGTTGCGTCTCTAAATACTAATTTTGACGAAAGAGACACAATTATATTTATATTTATTTAGTTATTTTCACTCTATTATGACTGAACTCCACTGATTTGCTAAAGCTGCTAGAAAAAGTGAAACATTTCTTGGGACACTCTTGTTGATCATCTGACTATTTGCCCGGTTGCGCATGCTATAACAAAATTATCTAATTTGAGCACTGTAATCTTGATACAGAATGAACCAGAAATAAACAGTCTTGCATCATTTCAGATCTTCCGTTAATTTCTAAACACTTTTTGTTAGGTACGCGCATGCCATTGACTCTTAACATTATTCTAATATTGCATATACTTCTAATTAGAATTGGTGATGCACGAGTTTGGTTTTGCTTCATGATAAGCGGTAACAATTTTAGTTAATTCAATTGTTTGACTATAATCCAGGTAAATGATGGTTCTTGCTTATCCAACATGCAATGTGTAATGAGCTCTGATGCCGAAGGCTATGATCAGGTTTTCACCTACTATTTCATCATCTCCTGATGCATGTTTTCCAGAATTGTGAACAATGTTCATGTGAGAGACTCTTTCATGTGTTGTTCTTATTTAGAAATATTTTATATATTTTATGTCATAACATTTAAGTGCCACAGATTTAATGGTACAAGTCTTACTAGAGTTCATACTGTTAGTTTCTTTGGTCAAGATGAATCTATTTTAGGCCAACTTTGCTCAAGTAAAGAGAATGTCTAAATGCACATTGCCTGAGTAATCAAATGGAATCTATGAGAGATGTTGAGTCTAACCTACAAAAAAGAGCTCCCTTGGTGGTTTGGGGCCTCTCTCTCCAAAGTTTAAGTTAGAGTTCACATCCCAATCACTATAACGTCAATCATTTTGTCTACCTCTGCAAAGGATAATAGTCTTACTGTAACCTTGGCTAAGGGAGAAAGACTGCGACCTTGTCTTCTCCATCTGTTGAGTCATATGCAGCTATAATAGGAGGGTTAGTCCTTATTGCCGTACTCTACGGTGATTACACGATGCGCAGAAAACGAGAGAGGGTCTTGAGACGAGGGAAGTTAAAATGCCCAGAAAAGTGCAGCAAGAAAGCACGAAGAAACCGGCGACGAACTCATTTCGGGGCAATACAAATGCAAGAGAAAACAACGACACTCATAACTATGAAATTACGCACTAACCTCTTGACAAATTTTAAGTGCAGCACGTTTTAGGGGTAGCGATTTCACGGGGTTCAGCTCGCGCGCCTATGAACCTGGAAATACACCAAGGAGCAGAAGAATGACTCCACGCCTCCGATGTACGAATGCTCGTGGGGGAGGGCTAAGGGAAGAAGATGAAACCATAGCGAAAGAACACAATAGAATGCTGAAAACAGACGAACCTAACCCACCGGAGGCGGTGGGGTTTACTTCTTGCAAAGCTGGAAACAAACTTCCGAGTCGAGGCACTGACCACGACTCTTACAAACACTGAAGTCAGAGCACCGACTTCGACTTCTACAATCGTTGGAGGCACTCTGCTCACCAGGAGAACTCTACTCCTCTAAAGAATTGAAGATGAAACTAACTCATCCTCCTCTTTTATAGAACAAGAGGGGAGGGATCAAGACAAAAGAGAAATCCTACCAACTACCAACTCTTGCAGCACCAAAAGTGGTCAAGTTGCAACTACAAGACAAGAGAAAACAAACTCCTACCAACTAAAGTGAAGCTTCTGAGCATGTCCTTTTGATCCTCGTAGGGGGTGGTTGCGATGGCCGTTAGATGAGCTCGGAGCACGCTGTGACAATGCAGCAGAATTTTAAAATTGTGGGCTGGTTCATCACTGTCGAGGCTTGCTCTTGGCCTGTGTTGTTGAGATGGTTGTGGTACCCATCTTGGGCCGAGCCTTTAGAAGGTCGGGTTGCGAGGCCCATGGGTTGAAGTACCTCGGTATGGACCGATAGTGGGCTAAACCGGATGGTGAAGACCGATTTTTTGATTTTGCATTTGGATCTATGCAACCATGTCCTTCCTTTAGCATCAACTAAAGATAAAAATGTAGTTAGTATAAGTTCATATGGAGCTCTGAGATGAATTATGACCCCTCAGGATGAATTAAAGCCAATTTCTCCCAAGTTAATGTCTAAATTCACAATGTTGAATAAATAGATGGAGTTAGGGAGACATGTCCAAACCCGATCTATGAAACTTGTTGTGAAATTGAGTTTTAGGACAGTTTGGTTAAAAAAAATGATGTGAAATTCAGTTTTGTTTAAACTGGTTTGGTTTGGCTAGGTTTGAGTTGAACCAAATAGGTAACCTAGTTGCTGTTCAACTTATTGTCATGATGTGTATTAATTGGGAAAATAATGATGCATTCATTGCAACACTCAATGTGCCATCGTGACAACCATCAAAGGGCTTTCTAGGAAATCTTATGTAATGATAGGCCAGGTCATGTTCTGACTTGACCAGAGGGTTAGGGAAGCTTTGGTAGTGTCAACTGGTTAGGTTCAATCAATATGATTACTTGAGAAAGCTTGCCGTAATGGCTCTTGCCCCTTAGCTGGACCTCCAATAGGCTTGCCCCTCTGCATGGTCTTGGCCTAGTTGGTGGGCTAGAATGTGCACTTGAGCCTATCATTATTTCATCCAAATGTGGTCTGTTGCAGATTGACACCAAAACATTCACTGGCACATAATCGATCGCCCTTGGTAAGCTTGTCTGCAGATGAACTGCTATTGTGCACTATTCTTTCCAGTTTCTAGTTTCCGAGCTATAGTGCAAATTGGTTTAACACCATTTTGTTTCTTGCTGGGCTAATAATAGTTGATGAACTTGGAATAGCTTTTTTTTAATATGTTAGCACATGAACAGGCATTCTTTGATGCATTTTGCTACTGGTTAAGGTTATCTGAAAAAAATTATAGATCTCTCCTGAAAGCTTGCTAATTTCTGTTTGTTGATTAGTTCTGGTGTTTTAGTGCATCTTTAATTGTGAAAAATTAGTTGTATATGATCATACTGACTCCCAGATGAGTAAACTGTTTTTGGATAATATGATAGCTTGACCCAATTATATGGGATGTCTTTGTAGCTATGTTTTCTTATAGTTTTTAAATTACATTCTCTGTACTTCATGATTTTCCTAATGGATGCTTAACAAAAAATATTTTATTATCAATGTTTTATGTTTTTGGTTTTGTTATTAGGTAGAATCAGGCTTCATCTCAACTGGGTCTTCGGTAGTAGTAGAAGGTACTGTGGTTAGCAGCCAAGGTACTAAGCAGAAAATTGAGCTAAAGGTGTCAAGACTTACCATGGTAATGTGCTTATGTTAAACTCCTTTATGAAATATTATTAGTCAGAAGAACAGTTTTTCTTGTAATTGAAATGCAAGATTGGCCTGGATTGGCATAAAAGCGTTTAGCATGTGCGTATAACTTTACGCTTAGTTATTTTGATGCAAGACAACCAAAAGAACAGGAAGAGGTGTTAGGAGGGAAGGGTAATAGTTCTTCCAAGAAACCATTTGCTTTCTTTGTTGTTTGGCCGCAAACCTATTTCTTGTAACTCTAAAGCAGCAGACAATATTTTTGAATTGAAAAGTAAACTATACAAACAGACTATTTGATGAGTAATTCCTAGAAGAAAAAAAAAATCAACATTTATTGTAGAGTTCCAAAAGTTTGACTTCCCTGCACATCCAAAGGAAAACAAATGTTTTTATCAAAATTAGTTGTACAAGTGTTCATATGTTGAGAAAGGGTGGAAAGAAAAATGAGCTTTTGTTAAATCTACTTACTACCTTTAGTTAACCATAGTAATTTGTTGAACTTGCTGTTCTCTTCCACATTTTTTTTTCTTTTGGATTCATGCAAATTAGATTTCATAATGTTTTTTCTCACGTGTAAAAATATCCTAAATAAACCAAGGATCTAAATAGATGGATATTGCTTTGAGAAGGTTTTCTACTAACATGTATCCCTGAGAATCATTAATTTCATATACATGGCTTGGTGCCCGCAAACTCAATACTTATTTTTTACTTTATTCTATTCATGAACGTCTGTAGATTATCCTTGTTTTTTTTTCCTATACAGATAGGTAGAAGTGATCCATCTGCTTATCCTATACAAAAGAAGAGGGCGACGAGAGAATTTTTGAGAACTATAGCTCATCTTCGTCCTCGAACAAATACATTTGGTGCTGTATGTACATACTTCTCCACTATGTTTCATAATACCGTTACTTGTATTTGTGGTTCTATGTACACTCATTTATGGTCTAAATTATAGTTATATATGTTATGATGTCACATCTTAGTTCTTGGTGATGCTGAAAATGGTCAGATTTAAGTTAAATTCAAGTTAAATGTATGAATGTGATTAGTATGTGAATGAATTATCAATATGTTATACTCAAATTAGTGAGCTAGCTAGCAACAATACTTGTCATGATCATGGTTTAAATACCAGTTGTGGCTTAGACAAAACCAGCACATAGCGACATTATGATACCAAGTATATATGTCAATACTAGTATATGTACATATATTAAATACATAATAATATATTTTATAGTCTACAATATAGTTATACTGATCTAATGTTGACATGGTTCATGTATTGGTACCATGTTTGAGCGTTATACGCTGGCTATACCACCTAATACAAACTAGTACACTTTGCATAAGAGGAGACTAAGAAGCAAAGCAATCATGAACAACCCAAAATGACCTTCCGGTCTATCCTTTAGGAATCACTTATGAACCCCACAAAGAAAGAGAAGCAAACACTAGAAGAGGTTTGCTCACCAAACAATAAGAATGGAAGTGAATGCTGAATGCTCAATAGATGGGGCTTGTGTGCTCTTGTACTCCTAGAGTTTTGAAAAAGACCTTCCAAAGCTTGGCAATTGTGTTGATTGCTTGATTGATGACTAAAGTGGTCTTAAAAGGGTGACATCAAGACCACCATTAGCACTTGAGATTAACTTATTTAGTTTTTATTGTTATGATCTACTTAATGAGTAAATTGACTCATTACCTAATATGCCCACTAAATTTTGTATATCATATCATTTTTTTCTCTCACTTTTTATATGGTACTAAACTAAGGTATTACAATTTTCCATACTTAGGACTAAGGATCACAAAATCGGTTCGGCAGCTCGGTCCAGTGAGCTACCGGGCAGGTTCCGGAAGGTATCGAGCTTCCTCTTCTCGTGCTTCCAGGCAGGTTCCGGAAGGTATCGAGCTTCCTCTTCTCCCCACCCGCTTCCTCTTCTCGTGCTTCCGCCGCAAGCAGAAGCTTCAAACGAAGCCTTTGTTGTCAGGTTTGAAGCTTCCACATTCGGCGGAAGCGGTGGAAGCTCATACCGACAGCATCTGCCCTTTCCGATACCAGTCGGTCATCGGACTAGTACAAACTGGCAAAACTGGTCAGACTAGTTTTATTATCCTTGCTTAGGACTTGACATCTTGGTCAAGCCCAAGATAACACATCTAAGAACTATTCTTTAGTTAGCATTATGAGATATCAACCCAATGACAACTCTACCATCCTCACTAGTTCTTTTCTATTGGTCTCTGACTATGCTTAGGATTAAATTTGCTTTGATACCATTTCTTACAACCTCATTGAAGAGGGAACTAACTCATTAACTTGATGAGTCTAAAACTAAGGTTTAACATACTAGTCTAAAGTCTAAACTAGTATACTAATCCATCCGTGGTTGATATCGACACATGGTACCAATAGTACCTGTAGATTTTTAATCTATATATATATATATATAATATACATAGATATATAATATAACATACATATATAACCAGTACCGACCATGGACTGGTACAATCCGGTTATATCAATTGGTTTTTAAAATCTTTCTCGAAAGAATGTGACCCGATTTAAAATGTTTAAGCTCAAGTTTATGATAGTATAAATTATGCTATTTTTCTCCCACTTCCCATGTGGGTTTAAATCAGCTATTACATGCATAGTAATCTGTATTATTTTCATACGAATATAAATTATTATTTTTTGTCCAACTAATATTATTAAAAGTGTTATTTTATATATCTCTAGTTTTAATAGTACCTACAATGGGTAGCAAAGTTTCATGTTTAATAAAATTTTATACTTCAGAAATGTTTGTTACAAATCAATATACATATTTATATGCCCAAGAAATATTTTAACACCAAATAATTTTTATATAGCAATATGAACATCTAAAATTATTGTATGAAATGAGATTGAAATTTAATCATCTTTTTGTAGAATATGGTTTGATGGTAGGACGATTTTGTAAATTGTTATTAACTGACATGACGGTTATGTTAAGACTTAGATTATCCTTTTTTTTATGAGAAGCACATTCTCATGTTTTCTAGTTGTATTCCTAGGCAACTTGTACATTCTCAGGCTTTAATGCAAAGTGTCTAACCAAACATGTCGATGAACCTGATGCACTCACAGCATTGAAACCTTGAGCCAACAAATTTATTAGTTCTTGTCTTAATGAAGAGGGCACTTCTATATATCTCTATATATATTCTTTTGATGGAAAATACCTAACTTGCAGTACAGACTCACCATTTTCTATTTATGAGGCACTATGCCTTTTCTTCTTGTTTATAATTGCACTTGGTGTTCATTTTACCTTCTTGAAGTATATGTAGCTGGAATTTAGGAATTTCCATAGTGGTATTAACTATCAAGAACCAACAGGTCCTTGCACTGTCTTCAGTAGCTGGCAAGAAACGCACATAATTTTGTTGCACTTAATTGTTAAACTACAACAATGGGTTTGTTTTATTGTCAATGCTTGTTCAGGTGGCTAGAGTGAGGAACGCATTGGCATTTGCAACTCACAGATTTTTTCAGGAAAATGGATTTGTTTGGGTCTCAAGTCCCATTATTACTGCTTCAGATTGTGAAGGAGCTGGGGAACAATTCTGTGTGACAACTTTGGTATGTTCAAATCAAATATTGTTACTGTGATGTGTTAAATCTTCAGTAACAAAACTGTTGCTGCGTCACTTGCGATCTAACTTTACTATCACTTCATACTTGTATCAGTGGGTTGAAAAGAGTGTGTTCTCAACGTCATTGTCTTCTTTCTTGGTTAATAATCTTTGTTGTTGGTGCCAACATGATGGTGGAGCATCGAGTCCTTGAATTGGAAGGATATAGCCCATTTAAAAGTGCATAGAAACCAGACAACATCTTAAATCCGAGAAACCCCATCTATTTGTACCCTGGAAACTCTAATTTTAGGCCACTGATCTGCTTCAAGTATGTATAAAATTAGTCAAATATAAATCCTTGACATCAAATATTGTTGTGCGATCTGTCTTCTTCATTTAGTTCCTTTTTGGTCTATGACATGGTAACTTATTACTAAGGTTCTGTATGGTTTTAAGAAATTTACCATCAATTACTCGTGTAAGTAAGAAGGAATGGGTCTCTAATCTGCTAAGATTGTCTATAAAGCTTCCATTGATGGGGCAATTAAGAATGATTTGGTTCTAAACAATAGATACAAGTGTCTGCTTATTCTGTTGAGTGCTTCACTTTAATGTATGTTAGTGAAGTTGTTTATATCTATACCAATTTTATAATAATTACATGTGCTTTGGCAGATACCAAATGCTGGAAAAGAAGATGCCTGTCCACTTAATAGCATCCCTGCTACCAAGGATGGGAATGTTGACTGGTCACAGGTTTTTGTTATTTTAAGCTTGGCTGATGGATTAAATAAGCTGTTTCTTTTCATGCACCCTAGAAGTATTGAAGTATCTTGTGCGTCCTGGTTTTGATTGTAAGCAGAGAATCCCTTTGAATTGTTATCTTGCCTACTGAATAAGTAGTAACTTCCATCTCAGAAATGTTAATGATCCCATGGTTAGTTAAATGTACAAAATATATTGTTATTGAAATAAAATTTTTAAGAGAGCTTATGCATGATGGTTTTTGAGGTGTTCTTTGTAGACGATCAATTTTAGCATATAAATCATATTACTTGCTTCATAAAGGATGATCTTATTATAATTGTTGAGATGTTACTACTTATCCTAAAAACTTAAGCTAATGGGAAAGAACCCATTTTATGTATTTATAATTTTAATACTTTCCCTCGCTATCAAGCTTCTAGTTTTGAATTGTGGATACAACATATTCACAAGTCAGACTAAATAATTAATAAATAAGATGTGAGCTATGATTCATGGCTGCTGCTGTTTTCTGGCTGCTACCCACCAAGCTCTCAGTACGTGCAAATGCTGAAAAGGGAAAATATGTGCACTACTAAAACTAAATTTAGTTGTGAAAGAGGTACTAGAAAAGAATCAAAGCATGTAATATTTATGAGCAATAGAGTACTGCATGATCCTTAGTTTTACTGTTGAATTTACTGATATTTTTCTTGAACAAAGTTCTGTGTTGGTTGACTTAGATGCATTCTCATTCTTGTGTTGCTGAAGAATCCATGTAACTGACCTGAAATTGTCCAATGAAATGCAGTACTTCAGATTTTGAATCTTTTCACTGGATGACATTTTGTGAGGTATCTTGCTCACATCCAAGGATATTCTTTCTTGGGTGAAACGTACTTAATCAAACACGTTATGATGGTGACAAATGCTTAAGGATAGCATGTACATTTACTTCATTTTCTTATGGCAAGAATGCCAAGACACTTTGCATTACCTTGATGCAAGCAAACATAAATGGAATTGTTTTGGTGCTAATGGGCTTTCTTTGGCATCCGCTAGGACTTCTTTGGGAAACCTGCATTCTTGACGGTTTCTGGTCAACTCAATGCTGAAACATATGCTACTGCCCTCTCTGATGTAAGTAAGACCTCCTTCTCTTTGTTACCTTCGAAATATATTCTGAGAGTCATGATGACATTATTGATCTCTATTGTAACCTACTTAATTGATTTTGTTGATTGCAATTTTTTGTTTAAAAGAAACGATGTTGATTTCCCAGGTGTATACTTTTGGTCCTACTTTTAGGGCTGAAAATTCAAACACTTCAAGACATCTGGCTGAATTTTGGGTACTTGAAGAACCTTATTTTCTTTCAGGAATTGCAATCCTGTCAAAATGTTCATGTTAAAAACATGGAATTGCTTTGCTTTTTGCCCTTTATCCCCAGATGATTGAACCTGAACTCGCCTTTGCGGATCTGAATGATGACATGGCCTGTGCAACTGCATATCTCCAGTATGTAGTAGGTTTCTTCTTCAAATCTAGTAAATCTTCTGTGTTTGCACAATATCATATTGTTTTTTCTTTTACAAGACAGATGATTTAAATATCAATTTGTAATTTGTATGTCATTTTTTATCTGTTTGGCAGGTGAAGCATATTCTTGAGCACTGTAAGGAAGATATGGATTTCTTCAACACATGGATTGAGAAAGGAATCATTAATAGATTGAATGTATAGTTTCCACCTAATCTATTTTTTTTTATTTGTTTTTCCAATAAACGAGCACTTGAAGTTTTTCCGTTGTTTTTGGTATTATGTCATAGTGGAATTCCATGTGGAGATTCTCATCTAACCTGGCATTTTCCTATTTAATCATTATTAGGATGTGGTTGAGAAAGACTTCGTTCAGTTGACATATTCCGATGCTGTTGAGCTTCTTCTTAGTGCTAAAAGAAAATTTGAATTCCCGGTAAAATATCTGTGTCAATCCAGCATATTGCTTCTTTGGGTAATGAAGCATATTTGGCTTTGAATATGCAACTTGTTTATGATTGCTAGTTTATTTTTATTGATCTTATGTAAATTTAACATTTTAGGTTGTCTATGACACAGTGAATTGCTTATCTTCTGAAAGGCCTCAGGTTTTTGTTTACTGGATCGAAACAAAATTCCTTTTCTCTGAAATTGCATTTGTTGTAACGTTGAATATTCTAATTTCTGCTCCACTTTATATAAAGCCAACAGTTGCTGATCTACGATTTAGTGCCGTGAGTCTGTGAGGCTTTTGAGCTTTACAGTTAGTTAGCATAATGATCAGTTGTAATAGCTGTAGCTAGAAATAAAAGCTCTAAATGTTGTCAGACTGCGCAACAGTAACAATAGTTGTACAATGGCGTAGCATGTACTGCATCAGCATATGTTCAATCTGTTTTATGCGCACAAAGAGCCAGACTTTAGCATGTTTAAATTAGTCATGCAGTTTCTGTTATATGATGAACCCTCGCTAGTGTCATGATTCTTCGAAATATTTTGTGAGTAAATTAATTCTTTCAGTAATATCATTGAAATAATTGCATTGTTTTGGATGATATCACGTCGTTCCCTGGTTTATACTCAGTATTTTACAAAATTTATCCTTTCTATTTATTCATTTTAATTAGCATTTAAAGTTTGCCGGAGAATATCTTCTACCAAAAACAGTATCTACTGCTTCAATAGCTCATAGATTCTTTAACTTTGATAGGTAAAATGGGGGTTGGACTTGCAAAGCGAGCATGAAAGATACATCACAGAAATTGCTTTTGGTGGCCGCCCTGTAATAATAAGAGATTATCCTAAGGTGTGACTAAGATCCTGCTCATATTCAGTATGTCAGAATGTAATTATGCAGCTAAACTTACATAATCACATTTTTTCTTTAGGAAATTAAAGCATTTTATATGCGTCAAAATGATGATGGGAAGACAGTTGCTGCAATGGACCTACTAGTTCCCAGGGTAAGATCTTTCTATGGATGATTTTCCACTTGAGTTCAATTTCTTGTTCTACCTTTGAGATTATAGAGCCTGCCGGAAATTCCTTCTAGCAACGTAAGAAAGTACATCTATGCCTTTTCTGAAGAGTCAAAATTTAACATTCCCATAGTACATGCATGGAAGTCAATACTATCTGGGTTGCTGACCCAAAAGTAAACGGAGGATAGTGAAATATGTGGACTGAAAATGATTGCTCAATTCAATATTGGCTTCTTAAGATTAAAGACAATGTTTTTGTACGCTGGCTTTGTCCAATTAGGCAGCTTACCTTTTAGACACGATTTGAAGAACTCCCTAAGCCCCTCTTTTGAGAAATTCCTGTTCATATTTTACATCATAAGGGCCCAAAACTTCACACTTCTATACTTGATTTTATTATCTAGATTTCTCGAAGCCACAATAATCTTAGATATACAGAATGTTTCTTTCGAGGGAGGTTGTATTGGAGTGTGAAAGATGACATTAACTTTGCAGGTTCAGGATATCCTTTTGCACGCTCTCCTATAATTGCAAAAGATTAAGTATGCAATGACAAATTTGGTAAAAGAAGTGGAAGGAGGGTGGTAGGAGAAGGGAAATTCGGCTAAACTGTATCTCTGTTGGGAATTATAATCGTCTACGTGATCTTTCAAAGTAAACAAAAAGGTGTAGATAGATTATATTCATTACACAGGTTGAAATGTTTGAATATAATGATACTTCCAACATCACTATAGTTTTTGCCTTCAATAGATACTGGAAACTGAGTTCGGATAAGGAGACATGGGAAAAGCTTTAGCTGTATAATACTAAGTGAGCTGCATAAATAAATAGCTTAATATAATGAAGACTTAATAATTTTCTTCCAAGAATTTAACCTCTGTCTATTCACTATTCTTTCTGTATTTTGCTATACTTGCACTACAGAAATGTAAACTTGGTGCCACTATCTGTATCATGTTTCTTGTTAAAATCTAGGGAATTTATTATTATGTTTAGGGCAATAACTATGCAGGGCTTCAGCTTAGTTTTGTCATACATGATAGGTAGGTGAACTTATTGGTGGAAGTCAAAGAGAAGAACGACTTGAATTTCTTGAAAACCGCTTGGATGAGGTAAATCTTAATAAAGATAGCTATTGGTGGTATCTTGATCTACGACGCTTTGGATCAGGTTGGTAACCTCTGGTTATTTCTTCTACTACACGCTCCTCAAATTTACTTGATGCTTCATTTTACGTAAAAAAGTTTTCTCTGGATACTGCTTGGTTTTATTGAAGCGAAGTGATGCTTGAACGAGTATTTGTATTTCTAAAATAGTAGGAAGTATTTGTTGTCCCGTATCTCCTAACTCAAGATTTAGACATTTTTTTATTGAGGTACATGCATATTGCGTATTTACTGTTGTCATGAATCCTTGTATGGATGACTTGTTCGAGTATGTACTCTTTAGTGTTTGATGTGACTTGCCATCGATATGGCAAGCATTTGAAGTGTCTCTGCTTGATAGCATCCAACTTTGATAGTTATTGAGCTTTATTGGCATAATATGTCATTCTCTATTTCAGTTTGTCTCTATATTCATTTCAAACGAACCCTTACCTCATCTGGTGCTATTCCTCTCAATGCATCCTACTACCTTTATGCAATACCGTTCCTTGCATAATTACTTACCACAGAAACGATTTCCCCAAGTATCCACTTAATGCAAATCTCGCCCTTCTTATAGATGCATTTTCATTATGGGCATCCTTTACAAAATTTTTCAGTACTGTAGATAGGTTTAGTGATTCTCGTATTTTTCTGACTGTTTCAGTTCCTCATGCCGGATTCGGTCTGGGATTTGAGAGGCTTGTGCAATTTGCTACTGGGATAGACAACATAAGAGATGCAATTCCATTCCCACGCGCTCCTGGTTCTGCAGACTTCTAAGCCAGAACTGTGAATACTTCTGATTAATATTAACCCTTTTCTCTAAATTAAGGGTTAACTTATGAGACAACATTCCGTAGCTATTCTTTGTATAGGATTTATAAGTTACAGGGAGGCGATTCAACTCTGTACAAAATACGTTGGACACGAAGCTTGTTCTCGGGGGCGTACATTAGAACTCTTGACAAATTGCCTAAATTTAATGTAAAATGAATAAACTTTAATGTTTTTGTGGAAGATCAATATAATTTTTCTTTTTTTAATGCTATCTAGAAGTACTCTTGCCTTGGGATCTTGTGCTTTAGAAATCACATTCAGATATAATCTCATCAACTTAACCTCCGCTAATTCTGGACATTTTTCAGCCAACTATAATCTCATAATCAGACAACTCAAATAACTAGCTTTCGGGTGCCAGCTTGCTTAAGATGACAATTCTCAAGCAACTATGAAGTTCATGATCTCCTCTAGTTTGATTATTTTGTTTCTAAATTTAGACTTTTTGAACTTTCCAAATAACTGTTTGTCTTGGAAAGTTCATGTTTCTAAATTTGTCTTAAGCAACTATAAAGTTCATGTCTCAAGCAACTACAAATTGATTGTCTTAGAGACTTTCCAAATATTTTTGTGTCAAGCAACTATAAGTTCATGTTTCTAAATTTGTCTCGGAGCATGATCTCCTCAACCATTTCAAAAACCTTTTTGTTATGTCTAATATCATCAACATTTTCCATAGAGCTTCGAACTTTATCTTTAGCTCTTCAAATTTGCATGCCTCTATCAATTGAAAATTCTTTGGGTGGTTTTAGTCTTAGAAAAGATAGTTACTCTTGCTAAGAGCTACAATAGCTAATATATACTTAGTCAATTTCGCTTTTTCTTAGTAGAGGTTGGAGTTGCATGTACTTTATCCCTCTATACGGTAGTTTAAGTGACCTAGAGAATTTTTTAAGACCGCCCAAATTAGAATTTGTGCTTTCTCAAGGTACTTTACATCTCTTCAAAGTTAGTTGGGTACTTATTGGGTGATTAAATTTTAATTACCATTTCATCAATATAAACCTTCATCCTTTAAATACTTTGTTTGACTAGTGAGTTATCCCATCATCCTTCTAGTAGCAATTTTCAAAGTTTGTTTTGAAGAAGATATGATTTTAATATTTGTGTTTCATCTAAATTTGGTTTTGTCACAATAAAGACTCAAGGAGAGCATTAATTATCTAATTATGGTGTCAATTATTTGGTTAATCCTTAGGAAAGGAGAACCGTCTTTCCAACATGTCTTGTTGTGTTTCATCTATACACATTTTTGAATTAGCTAGTCATGGAATTAAACCTCTTGAATATATTGACTTAGTGTAGCTTCCTGACCTTCTAGGGTGTGTTTCTTTGGAGGGATGTAAAAGTGGAAGGAAAAAAAATAAATTAGTAGGGAAAGGAAATCAAATCTATAGGGGAGTAAATACATGCATGTGGGTCTTCCACAATTTGCACACACGGGCGATGCTGTCGCAGGGGCAGGGGGCGAATGGAATGCTGCCCTTCCACGATGTTCCTGGGGGGGGGGGGGGGGGTGGTGGTGCAGTGATGAGGACGATGATAGGGTAGCTTGCTTCCGTGGGTGAAGATGGCGGGCGATGATGATGACAATGGGGAAGTCGTCAGAGGGGGGCGATGGAGGGGAATGGCAGAGGGCGATGCAGGAGAGGGAGAGGAATGAGCCTCTGTCCTTCACTTTTATTTCAGGCACAACATCTTGCGCCCGTGGTTGAAGACGGCAGGCGGACGGCTGGAGGAGACGATGAGGACGACAAGAGGGACACTGGAGGGGTGATGGGGCAAGAGAGGCGTTTGGCCGAAAAGGGCATCAGGTGAAGAGGGCAACAAGGCGTTTGGGTTGCAGGAGAGAGTTTCGGTCGAGAGAAAGAGGAGGAGAGGGTTCCACCAGGAGAGATTCTGGCGGCGAGGAGAAGTTCGATGGAGCGAGAGAAGCATTCGGGCGTAGGGTGAAAGGGCAGAGAGACGTTCGGGCATCGAGTGAAAATCAGACGAATGTGTTTCGTCCATTTTTCCACCCAAATTGGACAGGTTGTAAAATTGCTACTATGTCCACCGCCTTTTCCATGCCTTCAATTATATCCGTCCAAGGAAACAGCAGAAAACTATGTTTTCCATCCGTTTCCTCGTGTTTTTCCTCCAAGGAAACACGCCGTTAGTGTTGTTGACCCAACTTCACCTCAAGGTTTAGGTAGAGTTACTGTATTGAACTCAAGATCTATGCTAGGTATCCCACTTGGTCAAAGACATTACTTAGCTTCTTAGCAATACCAAGAGTCTTATCTTATATTTGATGACAAGGTTGGTGTTGATCTAAACAATTCTCTCATGTGCCTTGAGGAAAAGGAGCACTTTTTCTATAGGATATAAAGATGCTTTAGAATTTATCAAGCTTCCCCCTCCTAGTTCTTTGGAGGTTAAAGTGTTGGACCAAGATGTTAGTATGGGTTGGCATCCTCACTTAGTGAGATAATATCATTTAATTTCTTATGTCACTTTGGACTCATTTAATTATATTAACTCAACTATATAGGTGACTTTTAAATATAATTTTATAAGTAACTAAATCATCATTCAAAAACTCACCCTATAACATAATATATATTCTTAAGATAATATATTTTAATAGTTAAAAGTAAAATTATTAATTAGTAATCTAGCAAAAACCACACTATAAGCTTGACCTTGGACTCTTGAGTTGGCTCATAGTTGGGTATTCTTGTGCCTATGCTTAGTCCAACTATTGGATCCAACCACACTAAGAGTTGTGTTTCCTTAGAGGAAAACCAGAGGGAAAAGAAGGAAAATTAGGTTGTTTTCCATCAAATCACTTCCACTCGAATCGGGCAAAAGAACGGAAGGAAACTCCTCTTCATGCACTTGTCTCTCTGCCGCCTCTCCTCGCCTCTCACTGTTTCGCCACCACCTCTCCTCACCTCTCGCTACATTGTCATCTCCTCTCTTCCTCCTCCTCACCTCTTGCTGCTTCACTGACATCTCTCCTCCTCCTCCACCACCTCCCCTCCTCTCTACCTCTTGTCGCCTCTCCTCCTCTCCCCGACTTTCCCTTCCTCCTCCCCTCTTCTCGTCGAAAGACTGATAGCCGTTCCGCAAGTATACGGACTATCGAAGTAATATAAATGTATCGATCCCACAGGGACCAAATACCAAGTACCGACTGATTTAATTATCATAAGCTAGACGATCCTTTAAGGGGTGTGAAATGGTTGCTAAATTAAGACTAAAGAGGTAAGTACATTAACTAAAATGAAAAGCAAGTAATCGCACGACTAGGGGTCCAAGGATGCAAGGGATCAGGGCTAGGGTCCACCACCTTGACGTGTTATGCGTGGATAGGATAACAATATGAAAGTCCCTTTTTAGTCCTAGGGTAATCCAAAGATGTGCAAGTTGTCCTCTCTCGAGCGATGCAACTTGCAGCTAGGTGCTTACCCGATGAAACGTCTACCGTCGTAGTACGCACAACCGAATAAACCCAGTGAGTGCCGGATTGTGCATACCATCCCATCATTTGTACATGTTGTCCCCTCTCGAGGATGCAACAAGGTATTTATACGATTAAACGTCTACTGTCGTAGTACGCTCAACCGAATAAACCCAAAGGGTGCAAAACGGTATACACTACCCGTATTCAATCAACCACTCTCGTGCGATGATTGAGATACTCTTACCTAGGGTTTACAACATCCGGACGTGCCTCTCAGCAATACCAGATGTCTAAGACATGAAGAAAGCAAGATAGTAATCTCCATTCATGAAGTGCAACTAGATAAGATAGGACAAACTAGACACAAAATAGAGTCACAATCCATGCATAAAACATTCAAGGGGCTTTCCCTAGCCCTGAAACAAGATTAAGCTACAATATTCATGTTCCAAGGTAAAGCACAAAGCAATCTCCACATGACATCCATAGATAAGCAAGGAGGATAGAGAAAAATGAGGAGAGAAAGGTAGAACTCTCTCAAAGGGGAAGAAGGCGCCTGGAGAGGTCTTCTTCTTCCTCTGATCAGTAGGTTGCCCCCTTCACACTCTTGCGGTGAAGGGTTTCTTCCTTTCTTCCCTCCTCAATCGCTGGCTCCTATCTCCTTGCCGCCCTCGTACGTGAATGAATCAATTGATCGATACCCTAGCATGTAAAGGGCATTTGCTTTTTTGTCTCCTTCTTCTTTGTCGAATTCCCTCTTTGCCCTTACGAATCCTCCTCTGTAGTGTAGGGAAAACGAGGGGCAGAATATGGAAAGTCAGCGTCAGGCGACACAGAAGCCACGGGGTGTGATTCTGGTCGCTGGGTGGGTCGTGATTCTTTCTGAGAACACTGCTCGAGCTGAAAATGGTTGTATCCCCTCGCTTTTTCTCTAAAATGAGGCAAAAACACAAAAGAGTGTAGACTCCGAAGATATTGCAATAATTCGAAGTATAATCAAGTGTAAATGCAAGAATAGTGAAGATATAACGGTAAAATCGCATAGGAACCTCTATATAAAAATGACTTAACAAAGACCCTGCCTTCTTCCCATTGGAAGCCCTTGCCCTTGCAATCATCCTCTCTTCCCGTCGTTGCTCTCTCTCTCTCTCTTGTTCACCAGTTGAACACGTGGGCGAACGCGCAATGATGAGGACGATGATAGGGCAGCTCACTTCCGTAAGTGAAGATGGCAAACGATGCTGACGATGGGGAAGTTGTCGGAGGGGGACGATGGAGGGGAATGGCGGAGGGTGATGCAGGCGAGGGATAGGGATGAGCGTCAGTCCTTCACTTTTGTTTTAGGCACAACATCTTGCGCCCGTGGTTGAAGACGGTAGGCGGACGGCTGGAGGAGACGATGAGGATGACAAGAGGGACGGTGGAGGGGTGATGGGGTGAGAAAGGCGTTCGGCCGAAAAGGGCATCGGGTGAAGAGGGCAACGAGGCGTTTGGGTTGCAGGAGAGAGTTCCGGTTGAGAGGTAGAGGAGGAGAGGGTTCCACCATGAGAGATTCGGCGGCGAGGAGAAGTTTGATGGAGCGAGAGAAGCATTCAGGTGTAGGGTGAAACGGCAGAGAGACGTTCGGGCATCGAGTGAAAATCAGACGAATGTGTTCCGTCCGTTTTTTCGCCCAAATTGGACAGGTTGTAAAATTGCTATTGTGTCTGCCACCTTTTCCTTTCCTTCAATTCCGTCCATCCAAGGAAACAGCGAAAAACTATGTTTTCCATCCGTTCCCTTGTATTTTCCCTCCAAGGAAACACATCTTAGTGTTATTGACCCAACTTCACCTCAAGGTTTAGGTAGAGTTATAGTATTGAACTCAAGATCTATACTAGGTATCCCACTTGGTCAAAGACATTACTTAGCTTCTTAGCAATACCAAAAGTCTTATCTTATATTTGATGACAAGGTTGGTGTTGATCCAAACAATTCTCTCATGTGCCTTGAGGAAAAGGAGCACTTTTTCTATAGGATATAAAGATGCTTGTGAATTTATCAAGCTTCCCCCTCCTAGTTCTTTGGAGGTTAAAGTGTTGGACCAAGATGTTAGTATGGGTTGGCATCCTCACTTAGTGAGATAATGTCATTTAATTTTTTATGTCACTTTGGACTCATTTAATTATATTAACCCAACTATATAGGTGACTTTTAAATATAATTTTATAAGTAACTAAATCAAAATTCAAAAACTCACCCTATAACATAATATATATTCTTAAGCTAATATATTTTAATAGTTAAAAGTAAAATTATTAATTAGTAATCTAGCAAAAACCACACTATAAGCTTGACCTTGGACTCTTGAGTTGGCTCATAGTTGGGTATTCTTGTGCCTATGCTTAGTCCAACTGTTGGATTTGGATCCAACCACGCTAAGAGTTGTGTTTCCTTAGAGGAAAACCAGAGGAAAAGAAAGGAAAATTAGGTTGTTTTCCATCAAATCGCTTCCACTCGAATTGGGCAAAAGAATGAAAAGAAACTCCTCTTCGTGCACTTGTCTCTCTGCCGCCTCTCACTGCTTCGCCGCCACCTCTCCTCACCTCTTGCTACTTTGTCATCTTCTCTCTTCCTCCTTCTCGCCTCTTGCTGCTTCGCTGACATCTCTCCTCCTCCTCCACCGCCTCCCCTCCTCTCTACCTCTTGTCGCCTCTCCTCCTCTCCCCGACTTGCCCTTCCTCCTCCCCTCTTCTCGTCGAAAGACCCTGCCTTCTTCCCATTGGCAGCCCTTGCCCTTGCAATCTTCCTCTCTTCCCGTCATTGCTCTCTCTCTCTCTCTCTCTCTCTCTCTCTCTCTCTCTCTCTCTCTCTCTCTCTCTCTCTTCCCATTGGCAGCCCTTGCCCTTGCAATCATCCTCTCTTCCCGTCATTGCTCTCTCTCTCTCTCTCTCTCTCTCTCTCTCTCTCTCTCTTGTTCACCAATTGAACACATGGATGAACGTGCAGTGATGAGGATGATGATAGGGCAGCTCACTTCCATAGGTGAAGATGGCGGGCGATGCTAACGATGGGGAAGTCGTCGAAGGGGGACGATGGAGGGGAATGGCGGAGGGCGATGCAGGAAAGGGAGAGGGATGAGAGTCAGTCCTTCACTTTTGTTTCAGGCACAACATCTTGTGCCCATGGTTGAAGACGGCAAGCAGACGGCTAGAGGAGACGATGAGGATGACAAGAGGGACGGTGGAGGGGTGATGGGGTGAGAGAGGCGTTCAGCCAAAAAGGGCATCAGGTGAAGAGGGCAACGAGGCGTTTGGGCTGCAGGAGAGAGTTCTGGTTGAGAGGTAGAGGAGGAGAGGGTTCCACCAGGAGAGATTCTAGCGGCAATAAGAAGTTCGGTGGAGCAAGAGAAGCACTCGGGCGTAGGGTGAAAGGGCGAAGAGACGATCGGGCATCGAGTGAAAATCAGACGAATGTGTTCCGTCCATTTTTCTGCCCAAATTAGACAGGTTGTAAAATTGCTACTCTGTTCACCACATTTTCCTTTCCTTCAATTTTGTCCATCTAAGGAAACAGCGGAAAACTATGTTTTCCATCCGTTCCCTCGCGTTTTACCTCCAAGGAAACACGCCTTAGTGTTATTTACCCAACTTCACCTCAAGGTTTAGGTAGAGTTACTGTATTGAACTCAAGATCTATGCTAGGTATCCCACTTGGTCAAAGACATTACTTAGCTTCTTAGCAATACCAAAAGTCTTATCTTATATTTGATGACAAGGTTGGTGTTGATCCAAACAATTCTCTCATGTGCCTTGAGGAAAAGGAGCACTTTTTCTATAGGATATAAAGATGCTTGTGAATTTATCAAGCTTCCCCCTCCTAGTTCTTTGGAGGTTAAAGTGTTGGACCAAGATGTTAGTATGGGTTGGCATCCTCGCTTAGTGAGATAATATCATTTAATTTCTTATGTCATTTTGGACTCATTTAATTATATTAACTCAACTAAATAGGTGACTTTTAAATATAATTTTATAACTAACTAAATCATCATTCAAAAACTCACCCTATAACATAATATATATTCTTAAGATAATATATTTTAATAGTTAAAAGTAAAATTATTAATTAGCAATCTAGCAAAAATCACACTATAAGCTTGACCTTGGACTCTTGAGTTAGCTCATAGTTGGGTATTCTTGTCCCTATGCTTAATCCAACTGTTGGATCCAACCACACTAAGAGTTGTGTTTCCTTAGAGGAAAACCAGAGGAAAAAAAGGAAAATTATGTTATTTTCCATCAAATCGCTTCCACTCGAATTGGGCAAAAGAATGAAAGGAAACTCCTCTTCGTGCACTTGTCTCTCTGCCGCCTCTCCTCGCCTCTCACTGCTTCACCACCACCTCTCCTCACCTCTTACTGCTTCGCCGCCACCTCTCCTCACCTCTCGCTGCTTTGTCATCCCCTCTCTTCCTCCTCGCCTCTTGCCGCTTCACTGACATCTCTCCTCCTCCTCCACCTCCTCCACCACCTCCCCTCCTCTCTACCTCTTGCCGCCTCTCCTCCTCTTCTCGACTTGCCCTTCCTCCTCCTCTCTTCTCGTCGAAAGACCCTGCCTTCTTCCCATCGCCGATCCCCTCTTCCCATTGGAAGCCCTTGCCCTTGCAATCATCTTCTCTTCCGGTCGTTGCTCCCTCTCTTGTTCACCAATTGAACACGTGAAAGTCACGTGATAGTGTTTCCTTCCTTGTACAAGAGATTGAATTTGTTGATTGCCTTCAAAGTTGATTGAGTTGTAGTTGATCGTATTTAGCAATATCTCAACGCTCAAAATTACAAATAAAAGCATTACAAAATAATATTATATTAAATAACATAAAAATATACAAATTGGGATGAATTAATCGAATAGGAAAATAAAAAAACAAATATAAGCTAAAGGATGGAAAACCTACCTCAACCTTAAGCCAAGAACTATGCCTACCTTCTTATCCTCTTATTGATCAAGTAAATACTATAGAAGAGTGCTAGCTTATAAAAAGATATTATATTGCTTTCTCATAATGAGAGCAGTTGGGCATCAAGGCAACCAAGACACCTAATCTATTATATCAAACTAATATATAAAAAAAATAAATTAAGTAAAAAATATTATTCTAAATTTTTAATTTTTTTATGTTTTGAATCTCATTATTTGACAAATGATATTTGGTCTCACCTCTCACTCACCTAAGCTAAGATACTTTGCCTATCAAGATTTGCCTTTATGCTAAGGTGTCCTCACACAAAGCTATTGGACCTCTACAATGATATAATTTACAAAAGTTGCGTTCATGATTTTCATTAGACGGTTGATTTGTGTAGAATTTTATTTTTGTTGCACTCAAAGATTGGAGAAAAATTTTTAGGGAATGACTTAGCTCCATTTGGTGGAGCTTTCCGCCTAATTTTTTGTTTTGATCGTGCTTTGACCCATTGTCCTGCATTTTGTGAATAGAGTACTCTTCACACGAGAAGATAAAAAGGGTGGTGATTTTGTCACCCAAATAGTTTAAAAAAAAAATACTATGATGATCTACGTATTCTAAGTTACCTAACAGTACAAATATCATCCTGAATGAAATCTTCTACGATGAAAAAAAATTAAAGAAGATAGTAGCAACATAGCACAAATTCTACTATCTTCTATGAATTTTTTTCTTAGTAGAAGATTTCATTCACTATAATATTAGTACTGTTGGATAGCTTAGAGTGCATAGATCATCGAAGTATTTTTTATTTTTATCTTTAAACTGTTTGGGGTCAAACTTTAGGGCTCTTCTTATCCTTAGAAAAGAAGGGCCCCTGCTCCCAACTTTTTTTTGCTCCCGCTGTCTGTCTTTTTTAAAATGCCACCAAACGCACTTCTTGTCTAGCAATTTTCAGTAAAGTCATAGCTCTATTGTTTGATTTTTTTTTTTTTATGAATGTGAATTTTAAAATAAGAAATGAAAAGGAAGAGAGTTAGAACAAAGCAGTAAGGAATCACGGACACAGGGCATCATTGGATGCGCCTATTGTCAGGGTTCGGAGGATGTTCGGTGTAAAACTGTGTTACCCGATCCTGACGATGTGTCTTTTGTTTTAGTTCTTTGTATTTAGGATAGTTCTATGTAAAAATAGGTATTGGCACATGTGTGCCATACATTTTGGTTGTGACGGATCGTGCCATTTTCGGAGGATTGTCCCGGGACATGGAAACTATGCGTGGGGACTATGTTTTCACAAGTACTCCAGGATGGGGGCTCAAATGTGTAAAATTAACCCACCCAACCCTTGTGAAGCCTTCTACTCACACCCCTTAGAATGTGTATGTGAGATAGTATTGAGAGGGGTGGTAGTGTTTGGTTAAATGCTCTCTTGTGATAACTCACAAGTATAAAATTACAAGGTTCCACACACCTGCCCTCTCCACCAAGTCCCTAGGTGTGACGCCCGGGGTACTTTGGGGTACTACCCCGCCTTTCCCATGGACTCATGGAGGTTATGAGTAGGGATGAAGGGGGTAAAGTTGGAGAAGAGCATGAGAAGTAGTGAAGTTAGGATGCTAATTCTTGTGTTATGATGTTTTGTAGGTATATGGCAAGGAGCATGCACTTGCAAAAATATAAGGGTCAATGTAGGAGGCTACATGGACCATGGCGCATTATATGGGCTTGTATAGAGGTGTACAAGCATTGGCAAAAAAATATGTCATGGGCAAGATTTGAACCCAAGACCTATGGAGAGCCAAAGACTTATGAGCATGAGAGGACCAACCCGAGCTTGGGTCATTAGCTAAAGTAAAGGGGAGGCGACATCTTCTTAAAGGCTTCTTCATCCATATGGCCCAAATCACTTAAACAAAAGAGGGCAAACCGAAATTGGGGATCTAGGATGCGATTTGGGGAAAAATCAGCCAATCCGATTTGGGGATCTTGAGGAGGCGACTTGGAGAAGCTTGGGCGACATCCTCTTCCCATCTTCATCCATGGCCGATTTGGTGAGAGCTTGAGGGAGTTCATCATCATCATCCCTTCCCCCATCCGTGTGGAGCTTGGTGGCGAGTGATTGAGGGAGTTCATCCATTCGGCCACCACATTCCACTTGGGCCGAGAGTTGCAAGGAGAGTGGAGGCTTCATCTTCCACCTTGGCGAGCTGGGAGTGAGCTTGAGGGAGCTCACGGTTCCATTCCATTGTAGCCTTGCTTCCTGGTGTGAGCTTGAGAGGAGTTCACAGTTTGGTTCTTCTTGGAAGAAAGGAGGGCCGAAAGTTTGGAGGAGCTTGGAGGACCGGCGGCCATCCATCTTTGGTGGCGCCACCATCATTCATCCATCTACACTTGGGCGGCTGAGGTGCTGTCCATATTGGGCTGAGGTGTTCCTTGGAGCTAAGGAACACATTGAAGCATCAAAACCACCTAGAGGGGCGACTCTAGGGTGGAACCCTCAAGGGCTTGCGCTTGAGGGGCTTTTGGAGGAAGACCGGCCACATCTATAGGAGAGGAGGCTGATCTTCATCCTCACTTTGCTTATTGCTTAGGAGTGGTATATTACTACCCTTACTTTGAGTTATTGCTTACATTGCATTGTATAAACATTGTGAGAACATTGTGTATTTCTTATTATTGCTTATTGGTATCTCTACCCATATTGGGAGAGACCTACTGCTCATACCCGAGGTTGTGTCCTTGGAGGAGTTGGTTTTATCGTTCGGTGTGTTTAGCTTGTGACTTGTGCAAGCGCCGTGCTTGTGCAAGGAGCTCGCTCGCTGTGTAGTAGTCGATATCTGCATTAGGGTTTTGGGCATATGTCTAGTGCCCTTTTCTTGTGACTGCCAGCGCTTGTGTGTGTGTCAATTACAGGGCGCTTACGTCTAAGGCCGTCTTTAAGTGTGCATATGTGGTTGAAAAGCAACATGTGCTTGCCACCCGCCACTTATTGACCTAGGTCTAGGGTTAGGAGAAGGCTAGGACTCAGTTCCACCCGATCAGCCTTGGAGCTCAGTTCCATCAGAGCTCAGCCCTAGGAGCGCAGTGCTATCAGAGTTGCACAGGGATCAGAGAGGTTCAGCTTGCACTAGAGATCTTGTTATTCCGCATATAGAGTGTTGGCTGGCAATTTACACAGAGGGTGTGTAGATTGCACCATCACGCTCAGAATTTTAAGGCAAAAATTTAGCACAAAATTTAGGGCGTGACAAAGTGGTATCAGAGGGTACGTTAGTGCTAGCTTGGACCACCAGGATATAGATGTTAGTTGGATTGCTGTTTGGGTGTTGCGTACGTCGGTGCTTAGCGCCGGGGCGTAAGACCTCAGTAACTCCTTCTAATCGATCAGTTCTGCCCAAGCAAGTACATGAGCGTTCCATTCATTCAGCTGATCCGCAGGGCACCACAGAGCAGCACACCATTGCACCCAGGACCAGGAGTATGGCACAGTTCGAGGAGCGGTTCTCCAGACTGGAGGACGCTATTGGCTTAGAGGCAGATTCTGAGTGGCAGGGAGAGCCTCTTTCTGAGCGCCTAGAGGCATTGATGGAGATGTTTCATCAGTATAGAGATTACACTGATGGGAGGATTAGCACTCTGGCACAGGACTTAGCGACAGCTACTACAGAGGTTACTGCACTGAGATTGTTGGTGGCACAGGTGGCTTCCCACCCATCTACTCCACCTGCACCACAGTTTATGCAGCCTGCCAGACGCCACATTCCAGATCCGGTCACTTTTGCAGGGGCTAGAGTGGCAAAAGAGTTAGACAACTTTATATTTGACATGGAGCATTACTTTCGGGCAGCAGGAGTTGCTGATGCAGATCGGATAGAGGTCTGTGCATCCTACCTGTGTGGAGATGCCAAATTATGGTGGAGGACCTCTATAGCTCCCAGGACAGAGGGAGATAACCCAAAGATAGCCTCATGGGATGATCTGAAAATTGAGATGAGGGCTCAGTTTAGACCCGTGAATACCCTACATGATGCTCGCATGACATTGAGATACTTGAGACAGACTGGCTCAGTTAGAGATTATATTAAACAGTTTGCTACCTTACTGCTTGAAATACCTAACAAGAGTGAAGAGGAGAAGTTCCACGACTTCCTAGGAGGTTTACAGCCGTGGGCACTTGCAGAGGTCAGACGCCAGTCGGTGACTACCTATAGGGAGGCAGTCGCAGCAGCTGATGGATTAGTGGACATGAGAGGTTCACGTCCCACTATGACGGCTCAGGGAGCTAGACCAGCTACCCAAAACAAACCAACAAATCAGAATAGACAGCCAACAGAAAAAGAATGCGCAACAGTGGAAGAACAAGGGTAAAGCAGTAGCATACCAGCAGAAGTCCCCACAGAAAAAGCAGTATCAGCCTCAACAGAAGAGGGCTTCTGAACCGGGTACTAAGAGAAAGATAGCATGCTTTATCTGTGATGGACCACATATGATGAGGGACTGTCCTACCAGAAAGATGATAAGTACTTTGGTGACAGTAGAGGGAGAGAAAGCACAGAAAGAGCAGGGGTGCTCAGGAGTTTCTGTCAATCCTTTGGTGATTGCAAATGTCAGTGCAAAATCTTCGCCCCTAATGTATGTGGATCTTGTTCTGAACGGTACAGCAGTAGCAGCTATGGTAGACACTGGAGCTACTCATGTGTTTATCTCAGACAGGGTGAAGGACCAGTTGAGACTTAAGACTAGCCAGTGTGATACTAGTGTGAAGACTGTTAACGCAGACCCGAGGAAGGCATTCGGAGTTAGTTATGACGTGCCTGTGAAGTTGGGACCATGGGCAGGGAGAGTACATGCTATGGTGACAGCCTTGGATGATTTCGATGTCATCATAGAGATGGATTTGCTTAGGAGGGCCAAAGCAATCCCCATGCCTCACTTGAATGGGTTGCAGATACTGGATGAGAAGACACCTTGCTTTCTTCCTTGTCATTCTATGGTAAAGGTAGAGAAGAGCAACAAGGGCAAGGAGGTGATTGCAGCCTCAGTCCTTGCAAAGGGGATACGACGTGGAGAGACTACTTATTTGGCACATGTCCGAGTAGTAGAATCTATTCCTGAGATTGATTCCAGAACTAGACAGACGAGGGGACATATGGGAGACTTGATCAACCTTCCTAGTTCTAGTAGCCGACAGGTTCATGGAGTTGAGATCGGGGCGGCGGAACTCACTTTGGGTGAACGGATCAGTCAGCTACCTGCACCGATTGGGGGCCTGTTACATGAATTCAGAGATGTGATTCCCCCTGAGATGCCTAAGGTGTTACCACCTAGGAGGGACATCGACCATGCTATAGAGTTAGTGCCAGGGGCAGTCCCACCAACACAGTCACCTTATAGAATGCCACCTGCAGAACTAGCTTTGTTAAGGAAGCAGCTAGATGAATTACTTGAGTCAGGGTTTATTCAGCCTTCGAAAGCACCTTATGGAGCACCTGTGCTATTCCAGAAAAAGAAGGATGGAAGTTTGAGAATGTGCATTGACTATAGAGCTTTGAATAAAGTAACGGTGAAGAATGCATATCCTATTCCATTGATCCAGGACTTGATAGACCGCCATGTGCATGCAAAGGTGTTTACAAAATTGGACCTTCGATCTGGGTATTAGCAGGTGAGAATTGCTGAAGGAGATGAATCTAAGACTACCTGCGTAACGAGATATGGATCTTACGAGTTTATGGTTATGCCATTTGGGCTGACCAATGCACCTGCTACATTTTGCAACTTGATGAATAACATTCTTCATCCCTTCCTGGATGAGTTTGTTGTTGTTTATCTAGATGACATAGTCATTTATTCTGCCAACATGGAGGAACATAGAGAACACTTAAGGAAGGTCTTAACAGTGCTAAGGCAGAATCAACTGTACCTGAAGCTGGAGAAGTGTGAATTTGCACGCAGTGAAGTGGAATTTCTGGGGTATGTTGTTAGATCAGGTCAGGTTCACATGGACTCAGGCAAAATTAGAGCCATTGAGGAGTGGCCTGCACCTACTTCAGTTAGCACATTAAGGTCTTTTCTAGGACTTGCTAACTTTTATAGGCGATTTATCAAGGACTATTCCAAGATAGCAGCGCCTCTGACTGACCTTTTGAGGAAGGACGTCACTTGGGCTTGGGAGGCCAAGCACCAAACCGCATTTGATAGACTAAAGTTACAGGTGACTTCAGAACCAGTCCTGAGGTTACCAGACTTTTCCTTAGATTTTGAGGTTCACACAGATGCATCTGATAGAGCATTGGGAGGAGTGTTGGTACAGGATGGTAGACCAGTAGCTTACGAGAGCAGAAAGCTGAAAAGTGCGGAGATGAACTATTCTGCTCATGAGAAAGAAATGCTAGCAGTAGTACATTGTCTGAAGCTATAGAGGGTATATTTGTTGGGGAACAAATTTACGGTGAAGACTGATAATGTTGCCAATACATTTTTCCAAACTCAGAAGAAATTGTCTGCCAGACAGGCCAGATGGCAAGAACAACTAGCTGAGTTTAATTTCTGTTGGGAGCACAAGCCAGGGCGCATTCATCAGGTACCAGATGCTTTGAGTAGGATTTCCTCCATATCTTATGTTTGTGCTATGTCGTATGCTGCGAGCAAAGTAATTCAGTTGATTAGAGACACCATGAGTGTAGATCAGTCCTATATGAAGTTAGTGGCGAAGATAAGAGAGGGTGTAACCCGTCGCTTCTACTTGAGTGATGATGGACTGATCATGGCACGAGGTGGTAGGCCTTATGTACATTCATCTGGGGATGTCAGATTTGGCCTCATGCGTGAGTATCACGATACAGTCTGGGCTGGTCACCCAGGAGGGAAGCGCATGTTTGCCTTATTGAGTAGAGCTTGGTACTGGCCGGGGATGAAGGAGGACGTAGAACATTATGTGAGAACTTGTCTTGTCTGCCAACAAGACAAGGTTGAGAGGAAAAAGGAGGCAGGACTGTTACAGCCTTTGCCTATTCCAGAGAAACCGTTTGATTCTGTGTCTATGGATTTCATCACCCATTTTCCCCGTGTGGAAGGAATGACATCTGTGTTCATGGTAGTTGACATATGTTCAAAATATGCTGTGTTTGCACCTACACCGGAGCCGTGTACTGCGGAGGTGACGGCTAATCTGTTTATGACACATGTGGTTAAACATTTTGGTTTACCCAGGGAGATCATTAGTGACAGAGATCCTAGGTTCACTGGGAGATTCTGGTCTTCGTTGTTCAAGAAATTGGGTACTGATTTGAAAATGTCAACAGCATACCATCCACAGACTGATGGTCAGACATAGAGGATCAATGCTTTGCTTGAGGGGTATCTCAGCCATTTTGTTTCTTTGACTCAGAAGAATTGAATTAGACTGTTGGATATAGCCCAGTTTGCATACAATATCCAAGTCTCTTCTGCCACAGGGAAGAGTCCTTTTGAGACAGTGTTAGGGTGGCAGCCTATGACACCCGTGGATACACTGAATAGGAGTCTAGAGGGGAAATGCCAGGCAGCTACAAAATTTATTGAGGATAGAACCGAGCTATGGCAGGAAGCTCGTGATAGCTTGCAAGAAGCTAGGAACAGAATGGTACTTTATGCAAACAGAGACAGAAGATATCTTGAGTTTGATGTGGGTGACTTGGTGTTACTCAAACTCACCCCATAGATGTGGAGAAAGACTGAAGCCCGCACTTATCATAGAGGTCTTGTGAGAAGGTATGAAGGGCCTTTCAAGATCATCAAGAGGGTTGGAGCTGTTGCTTACAGACTTCAGTTACCACCATGGCTGCAGTTTTATCCTACATTTCATGTCAGTCTATTGAAGAAGTATCATCCTGATAGTAGACATCCAGACCGTGGAGTGGAAAGAAGGCAACCAGCCCAAGGGAAAGTTGAGTATGGCAGGAGACCATTGAAGATTTTAGACCATAGGGGGTATGTATCTAGTGGGCCCAGTGGGCGAAAAACTGAATTTTTAGTCCAGTGGTTGGACGAGACAGTTGAAGATGTAACTTGGGAAAAAGCCATGGATTTGGAACAATATGAAGGATTGTTGAGGCAGTACGAGAAGTACCTAGCATCGAGGGCGAATGCTAATTCAGGTGGGGGAGAATTGTGACGCCCGGGGTACTTTGGGGTACTACCCCGCCTTTCCCATGGACTCATGGAGGTTATGAGTAGGGATGAAAGGGGTAAAGTTGGAGAAGAGCATGAGAAGTAGTGAAGTTAGGATGCTAATTCTTGTGTTATGATGTTTTGTAGGTACATGGCAAGGAGCATGCACTTGCAAAAATATAAGGGTCAATGTAGGAGGCTACATGGACCATGGCGCATTATATGGGCTTGTATAGAGGTGTACAAGCATTGGCAAAAAAATATGTCATGGGCAAGATTTGAACCCAAGACCTATGGAGAGTCAAAGACTTATGTTGCATGAGAGGACCAACCCGAGCTTGGGTCATTAGCTGAAGTAAATGGGAGGCGACATCTTCTTAAAGGCTTCTTCATCCATATGGCCCAAATCACTTAAACAAAAGAGGGCAAACCGAAATTGGGGATCTAGGATGCGATTTGGGGAAAAATCAGCCAATCCGATTTGGGGATCTTGAGGAGGCGACTTGGAGAAGCTTGGGCGACATCCTCTTCCCATCTTCATCCATGGCCGATTTGGTGGCGAGTGATTGAGGGAGTTCATCCATTCGGTCACCACATTCCACTTGGGCTGAGAGTTGCAAGGAGAGTGGAGGCTTCATCTTCCACCTTGGCGAGCTGGGAGTGAGCTTGAGGGAGCTCACGGTTCCATTCCATTGTAGCCTTGCTTCCTGGTGTGAGCTTGAGAGGAGTTCACGGTTTGGGTCTCCTTGGAGGAAAGGAGGGCCGAAAGTTTGGAGGAGCTTGGAGGACCGGCGGCCATCCATCTTTGGTGGCGCCACCATCATTCATCCATCTACACTTGGGCGGCTGAGGTGCTGTCCATATTGGGCTGAGGTGTTCCTTGGAGCTAAGGAACACATTGAAGCATCAAAACCACCTAGAGGGGCGACTCTAGGGTGGAACCCTCAAGGGCTTGCGCTTGAGGGGCTTTTGGAGGAAGACCGGCCACATCTATAAGAGAGGAGGCTGATCTTCATCCTCACTTTGCTTATTGCTTAGGAGTGGTATATTACTACCATTACTTTGAGTTATTGCTTACATTGCATTGTATAAACATTGTGAGAACATTGTGTAGTTCTTATTATTGCTTATTGGTATCTCTACCCATATTGGGAGAGGCCTACTGCTCATACCCGAGGTTGTGTCCTTGGAGGAGTTGGTTTTATCGTTCGGTGTGTTTAGCTTGTGACTTGTGCAAGCGTCGTGCTTGTGCAAGGAGCTCGCTCGCTGTGTAGTAGTCGATATCTGCATTAGGGTTTTGGGCATATGTCTAGTGCCCTTTACTTGTGACTGCCAGTGCTTGTGTGTGTGTCAATTACAGGGCGCTTACGTCTAAGGCCGTCTTTAAGTGTGCATATGGGGTTGAGAAGCAACATGTGATTGCCACCCGCCACTTATTGACCTAGGTCTAGGGTTAGGAGAAGGCTAGGACTCAGTTCCACCCGATCAGCCTTGGAGCTCAGTTCCATCAGAGCTCAGCCCTAGGAGCGCAGTGCTATCAGAGTTGCACAGGGATCAGAGAGGTTCAGCTTGCACTAGAGATCTTGTTATTCCGCATATAGAGTGTTGGCTGGCAATTTACACAGAGGGTGTGTAGATTGCGCCATCACGCTCAGAATTTTAAGGCAAAAATTTAGCACAAAATTTAGGGCGTGACACTAGGTGTGACGCCCGGGGTACTTTGGGGTACTACCCCGCCTTTCCCATGTACTCATGGAGGTTATGAGTAGGGATGAAGGGGTTAAAGTTGGAGAAGAGCATGAGAAGTAGTGAAGTTAGGTCACTAATCTTGTGTTATGATGTTTTGTAGGTATCTGGCAAGGAGCATGCACTTACAAAAACATAAGGGTCAATGTAGAAGTCTACATGGACCATGATGCATCATCAAAGGCTTGTATAGAGGTGTACAAGCATTGCAAAAAAAATATGTCATGGGGGAGATTTGAACCCAAGACATATGGAGAGCCAAAGCCTTATGTTGCATGAGAGGACCAACCCGAGCTTGGGTCATTCGTTAAAATAAAGAGGAGGCGCATCTTGATAAAGGCTTCTTCATCCATATGGCCCAAATCACTTAAGCAAAAGGGGATCTCGATTTTGGGGGCTGATTTCAATTGGAACCGAAAAGGGGATCTTGGAGGCGACTTGGAGAAGACTTGGGCGACATCTTCTTCCCATCTTCATCCATGGCCGATTTGGTGAGAGCTTGAGGGGGTTGCTCATCTCCATCCCTTCCCCATTCGTTTGGAGCTTGGTGGCGAGTACTTGAGAGGAGATCAACCATTCGGCCATCTTCCACCTTGGCCGAGAGTAGCTTGGAGCTTGTTGGTGGCGGATTGCTTGAGGGAGCTCATCCTTCCACCTTTGGCCGAAAGTTCATCCACCATTGGAGCTTGGTGGCGGTTGTTTGAGAGGGTTCCACTCATTCATCCATCTTGGTCGAGTGCAACCTTGAGCTTGGCGTGTTCTCCTTGGAGGAAGGAGGACCGGTTTGCTTGGAGGAGCTAGGGAGGCCGGCAGCCATCTATTTGGGGGCGCCACCTTCATTCATCTTCATCCACACTTGGGCAGCTGAGGTGCTGTCCATTGGAGGGCTGAAGTGTGCCTTGGAGCAAAGGGACACATTGAAGCATCAAAACCACCTAGGAGGGCGATCCTAGGGTGGATCCTCAAGGGCTTGCGCTTGAGGAGTGTTTGGAGAAAGTTCGGGCACCTCGAGGGAGCAACGGGCTGAACTTCATCACCACATAGCATATCGTTGGAGTGGTATACTCTACTTACTTTGAGTTATTGCTTTGCATTAACATTGTATAAACATTGTGAGAACATTGTGTAGTTGTTATAGTTGCTTATTGGTATCTCTACCCATATTGGGAGAGGCCTACTGCTCATACCCGAGGTTGTGTCCTTGGAGGAGTTGTTTTACCTGTCCGGTGTGCTTAGCTTGTGACTTGTGCAAGCGTCGTGATTGTGCAAGAAGCTCGCTCGCTGTGTAGTAGTCGATATCTGCATTAGGGTTTTGGGCATATGTCTAGTGCCCTTTTCTTGTGACTGCCAGCGCTTGTGTGTGTGTCAATTACAGGGCGCTTAAGTCTAAGGCCGTCTTTAAGTGTGCATATGGGGTTGAGAAGCAGCATGTGCTTGCCACCCGCCACTTATTGACCTAGATCTATGGTTAGGAGAAGGCTAGGACTCAGTTCCACCTGATCAGCCTTGGAGCTCAGTTCCATCAGAGCTCAGCCCTTTGAGCGTAGTGCTTTCAGAGTTGCACAGGGATCAGAGAGGTTCAGCTTGCACTAGAGATCTTGTTATTCCGCATATAGAGTGTTGGCTGGCAATTTACACAGAGGGTGTGTAGATTGCGCCATCACGCTCAGATTTTAAGGCAAAAATTTAGCACGAAATTTAGGGCGTGACAAAGTGGTATCAGAGCGTACGTTAGTGCTAGCTTGGACTACCAGTATATAGACGTTAGTTGGATTGCTGTTTGGGTGTTGCGTACGTCGGTGCTTAGCGTCGGGGCGTAAGACCTCAGTAACTCCTTCTAATCGATCAGTTCTGGCCGGGCGAGTATAGGAACGTTCCATTCAGTCAGTTGATCCACAGGGCACCACAGAGCAGCACACCATTGCACCCAGGACCAGGAGTATGGCACAGTACGAGGAGCAGTTCTCCAGACTGGAGGACGCTATTGGTCTAGAGGCAGATTCTGAGTGGCAGGGAGAGCCTCTTTCTGAGCGCCTAGAGGCATTGATGGAGATGTTCCATCAGTACAGAGATTACACTGATGGGAAGATTAACACTGTGGCGCAGGACTTAGCGACAGCTACTACAGAGGTCACTACACTGAGATTGTTGGTGGCGCAGGTGGCTTCCCACCCACCTACCCCACATGGACCACCCCTTGTTCAGCCTGCTAGACGCCATATTCCTGACCCAGTTACTTTTGCTGGAGCTAGAGTAGCAAAAGAGTTGGATAACTTTATCTTTGACATGGAGCACTACTTTAGAGCAGCAGGAGTCATTGCTGAGGATAAGATAGAGGTCTGTGCATCCTACCTGCGTGGGGATGCCAAGTTATGGTGGAGAACCTCTATTGCTCCCAGGACAGAGGGAGATAACCCAGAGATAGCCTCATGGGATGATCTGAAAACTGAGATGAGGGCTCAGTTTAGACCAGTCAATACCTTACATGATGCTAGGATGACTTTGAGGTATTTGAGGCAGATTGGCACTGTTAGGGAGTATGTCAAGCAATTTGCTACCCTATTGCTTGAAATACCAAACAAGAGCGAAGAAGAGAAGTTCCATGACTTCCTAGGAGGATTACAGCCATGGGCACTTGCTGAGGTTAGACGCTAGTCAGTGACTACCTATAGGGAGGTAGTCGCAGCAGCTGATGGATTAGTAGACATGAGAGCACCTCGTCCTACTATGACAGCTCAGGAAGCTAGACTAGCTACCCAAAACAAACCACCAGTTCAAAATAGACAGCCACAGAAGAAGAATGCGCAAAATTGGAAAGGAAAAGGAAAAGCAGTAGTGTACCAGCAGAAAAGCCCACAGAAGAAGCACTATCAGCCTCAGCAGAAGAGGGCTGCTGAGCCCAGTACAAAGAAGAAGATAGAGTGCTTTATTTGCTATGGACCACATATGATGAGAGACTGTCCTACCAGAAAGATGATAAGTACTTTAGTGACAGTAGATGGGGGGAAAGGACAGAAAGACCAGGGAAGCGCATCAGTTTCAGTTAATCCACTAGTGATTGCAAATGTTAGTGCGCGGTCTTCACCCCTGATGTATGTGGATGTGGAGCTAAATGGTACATCTATAGCAGCTATGGTACACACTGGAGTTACACATGTGTTTGTCTCAGACAGGGTGAAGGATCAGTTGAGACTGAAAACTAGCCAGTGTGATACCAGTGTAAAGACAGTTAACGCAGACCCGAGAAAGGCATTTGGAGTTTCATATGATGTGCCTATGAAGTTGGGGCCATGGATAGGGAGAGTACATGCTATGGTGACAGCCTTAGATGATTTTGATGTCATCATAGGGATGGATTTGCTTAGGAGGGCCAAAGCAATCCCCATGCCTCACTTGAATGGGTTGCAGATACTGGATAAGAAGGCACCTTGCTTTCTTCCTTGTCATTCTATGGTTAAGGTAGAGAAGAGCAACAAGGGCAAGGAGGTGATTGCAGCCTCAGTCCTTGCAAAGGGGATTCGGCGTGGCGAGATTACCTATTTGGCACACGTCAGAGTGGTGGAATCCATTCCTGTTATTGATTCTAGACCGATGCAGTCGAGGGGACATATGGGAGACCTGATCAACCTTCCTAGTTCCAGTAGCCGTGGAGGTCATGGAGTTGAGATAGGAGCGGCGAGTCTTACTTTGGGTGATCGGATTAGTCAGCTACCTGCACCGATTGGGGGCCTATTACATGAGTTCAAAGATGTGATTCCCCCTGAGATGCCTAAGGTGTTACCACCTAGGAGGGACATCGACCATGCTATAGAGTTAGTGCCAGGGGCAGTCCCACCAGCACAGTCACCTTATAGAATGCCACCATCTGAACTAGCTGAGTTGAAGAAGCAGCTAGATGAATTACTTGAGTCAGGGGTTTATTTAGCCTTCAAAAGCACCTTATGGAGCACCTGTGCTATTCCAGAAAAAGAAGGATGGAAGTATGAGAATGTGCATTGACCAATGCACCAGCTACTTTCAGAAAAAGCACCTGTGCTATTCAAAAGCACCTGTGCTATTCCAGAAAAAGAAGGATGGAAGTCTAAGACCACCTGCGTAACGAGATATGGATCGTATGAGTTTATGGTTATGCTATTTGGGCTGACCAATGCACCAGCTACTTTCTGCAATTTGATGAACAACATTCTGCATCCATTCTTGGATAAGTTTGTTGTTGTTTATTTAGATGATATTGTCATCTATTCTGCCAACATAGAAGAACATAGAGAGCACTTAAGAGAGGTCTTAACAGTGCTAAGGCAGAATCAGTTATATCTGAAGCTGGAGAAATGCGAGTTTGCGCAGAGTCAGATAGAGTTTCTGGGGCATGTTGTTGGTGGAGGTCAGGTTCACATGGATTCTGGCAAGATTAGAGCCATTGAGGAGTGGCCTGCACCTACTTTAGTTAGCACGTTGAGGTCTTTTCTGGGACTAGCTAACTTTTACAGGCATACTATAAAAGTGCCTGGCATCTCCCCTCCAACGTCCTATTCAATGTATCCACGGGTGTCATAGGTTGGGGCATGTTGTTGGTGGAGGTCAGGTTCACATGGATTCTGGCAAGATTAGAGCCATTGAGGAGTGGTCTGGACCTACTTTAGTTAGCACGTTGAGGTCTATTCTGGGACTAGCTAACTTTTACAGGCGATTTATCAAGGACTATTCCAAGATAGTAGCGCCTCTGACTGACCTTTTGAGGAAGGACGTCACTTGGGCTTGGGAGGCCAAGCACCAAACTGCATTTGATAGACTGAAGTTACAGGTGACTTCAGAACCAGTCCTGAGGTTACCAGACTTTTCCTTAGCTTTTGAGGTTCACACAGATGCATCTGATAGAGCACTGGGAGGAGTGTTGGTTCAGGATGGTAGACCAGTAGCTTTTGAGAGTAGAAAGTTGAAGAGTGCCGAAATGAACTACTCAGCTCATGAGAAAGAAATGCTAGCAGTGGTACATTGTTCAAAGGTATGGAGGGTGTACTTGTTAGGAAACAAGTTCACAGTGAAAACTGATAATGTGGCCAATACTTTTTTCCAAACTCAGAAGAAATTATCTGCCAGACAGGCCAGATGGCAAGAGCAATTAGCTGAGTTTGACTTTGATTGGGAACACAAGCCAGGGCGCATTCATCAGGTACCAGATGCTTTGAGTAGGATTTCCTCCATATCTTATGTTTGTGCTATGTCGTATGCTGCGAGCAAAGTAATTCAGTTGATTAGAGACGCCATGAGCGCAGATCAGTCCTATATGAAGTTAGTGGCGAAGATAAGAGAGGGTGTAACCCGTCGCTTCTACTTGAGTGATGATGGACTGATCATGGCACGAGGTGGTAGGCCTTATGTACATTCATCTGGGGATGTCAGATTTGGCCTCATGCGTGAGTATCACGATACAGTCTGGGCTGGTCACCCAGGAGGGAAGCGCATGTTTGCACTATTGAGTAGAGCTTGGTACTGGTCGGGGATGAAAGAGGATGTAGAACACTATGTGAGGACTTGTCTTGTCTGCCAGCAAGACAAAATTGAGACGAGAAAGGAGGCAGGACTGTTGCAGCCCTTGCCTATTCCAGAGAAACTATTTGTTTCTGTTTCTATGGATTTCATCACCCATTTTCCCCGTGTGGAAGGAATGACATCTGTGTTCGTGGTAGTTGACAGATGTTCAAAATATGTTGTGTTTGCACCTGCATCGGAGCCGTGCACTGCTGAGGTGACGGCCAATCTGTTTATGACACATGTGGTTAAACATTTTGGTTTACCTAGAGAGATCATTAGTGATAGAGACCCGTGGTTCACTGGAAAATTCTGGTCTTCACTGTTTAAAAAGTTGGGTACAGATCTCAAAATGTCAACAGCATACCATCCACAGACTGATGGGCAGACAGAGAGGATTAATGCTTTGCTAGAGGGGTATCTTAGACACTTTGTTTCTTCGACTCAGAAGAATTGGATCAGATTGCTAGATACAGCCCAGTTTGCATATAATATTCAAGTTTCTTCTGCCACAGGAAAGAGTCCTTTTGAGACAGTGTTAGGGTGGCAGCCTATGACACCCGTGGATACATTGAATAGGACGTTGGAGGGGAAATGCCAGGCAGCTACAAAATTTGTTGAGGATAGAACTGAGCTATGGCAGGAAGCTCGTGATAGCTTGCAAGAAGCTAGAAACAGGATGGTACAGTATGCTAATAGAGACAGGAGACATCTAGAGTGCAGAAAAGACCTCAACGTGCTAACTGAAGTAGGTGCAGGCCACTCCTCAATGGCTCTAATCTTGCCAGAATCCATGTGAACCTGACCTCCACCAACAACATGCCCCAGAAACTCTATCTGACTCTGCGCAAACTCGCATTTCTCCAGCTTCAGATATAACTGATTCTGCCTTAGCACTGTTAAGACCTCTCTTAAGTGCTCTCTATGTTCTTCCATGTTGGCAGAATAGATGACAATATCATCTAAATAAACAACAACAAACTTATCCAACAACGGATGCAGAATGTTGTTCATCAAATTGCAGAAAGTAGCTGGTGCATTGGTCAGCCCAAATGGCATAACCATAAACTCATACGATCCATATCTCGTTACGCAGGTGGTCTTAGACTCATCTCCTTCAGCTATTCTCACCTGCCAATACCCAGATCGAAGGTCCAATTTTGTAAACACCTTTGCATGCACAAGGCGGTCTATCAAATCCTGGATCAATGGAATGGGATATGCATTCTTCACCGTTACTTTGTTCAATGCTCTATAGTCAATGCACATTCTCAAACTTTCATCCTTCTTTTTCTAGAATAACACAGGTGCTTCATAAGGTGCTTTTGAAGGCTGAATAAACCCTGACTCAAGTAATTCATCTAGCTGCTTCCTCAACTCAGCTAGTTCAGATGGTGGCATTCTATAAGGTGACTGTGCTGGTGGGACTGCCCCTAGCACTAACTCTATAGCATGGTCGATGTCCCTCCTAGGTGGTAACACCTTAGGCATCTCAGGGGGAATCACATCTCTGAACTCATGTAACAGGCCCCCAATCGGTGCAGGTAGCTGACTAATCCGATCACCCAAAGTGAGACTCGCCGCTCCTATCTCAACTCCATGACCTCTACGGCTACTGGAACTAGGAAGGTTGATCAGGTCTCCCATATGTCCCCTCGACTGCATCGGTCTAGAATCAATAACAGGAATGGATTCCACCACTCCGACCTGTGCCAAATAGGTAGTCTCACCACGCTGAATCCCCTTTGCAAGGACTGAGGCTGCAATCACCTCCTTGCCCTTGTTGCTCTTCTCTACCTTAACCATCGAATGACAAGGAAGAAAGCAAGGTGCCTTCTCATCCAGTATCTGCAACCCATTCAAGTGAGGCATGGGGATTGCTTTGCCCTCCTAAGCAAATCCATCCCTATGATGATATCAAAATCATCTAAGGCTGTCACCATAGCATGTACTCTCCCTGCCCATGGTCCCAACTTCACAGGCACATCATATGAAACTCCAAATGCCTTTCTCGGGTCTGCGTTAACTGTCTTAACACTGGTATCACACTGGCTAGTCTTTAGTCTCAACTGATCCTTCACTCTGTCTGAGACAAACACATGTGTAGCTCCAGTGTCTACCATAGCTGCTATAGATGTACCATTTAGCTCCACATCCACATACATCAGGGGTGAAGACCGCGCACTGACATTTGCAATCACTAGTGGATTAACTGAAACTGATGCGCTTCCCTGGTCTTTCTGTCCTTTCTCCCCATCTACTGTCACTAAAGTACTTATCATCTTTCTGGTAGGACAGTCTCTCATCATATGTGGTCCATAGCAAATAAAGCACTCTATCTTCTTCTTTGTACTGGGCTCAGCAGCCCTCTTCTGCTGAGGCTGATAGTGCTTCTTCTGTGAGCTTTTCTGCTGGTACACTACTGCTTTTCCTTTTCCTTTCCAATTTTGCGCATTCTTCTTCTGTGGCTGTCTATTTTGAACTGGTGGTTTGTTTTGGGTAGCTGGTCTAGCTCCCTGAGCTGTCATAGTAGGACGAGGTGCTCTCATGTCTACTAATCCATCAGCTGCTGCGACCGCCTCCCTATAGGTGGTCGCTGACTGGCGTCTGACCTCAGCAAGTGCCCATGGCTGTAATCCTCCTAGGAAGTCATGGAACTTCTCTTCTTCGCTCTTGTTTGGTATTTCAAGCAATAGGGTAGCAAATTGCTTGACATACTCTCTAACAGTGCCAGTCTGCCTCAAATACCTCAAAGTCATCCTAGCATCATGTAAGATATTGACTGGTCTAAACTGAGCCCTCATCTCAATTTTCAGATCATCCCATGAGGCTATCTCTAGGTTATCTCCCTATGTCCTGGGAGCAATAGAGGCTCTCCACCATAACTTGGCATCCCCAAGCAAGTAGGATGCACAGACCTCTATCTTATCCTCAGCAATGACTCCTGCTGCTCTAAAGTAGTGCTCCATGTCAAAGATGAAGTTATCCAACTCTTTTGCTACTCTAGCTCCACTGCGCTCTCAGGGCTGAGCTCTGATGGTACTGAGCTCCAAGGCTGATCTGTGATGGCAATGATCCTAGCCTTCTCCTAATCCTAGACCTAGGTCAATAAGTGGCGGGTGGCAAGCACATGTTGCTTCTCAACCCCATATGCACACTTAAAGACGGCCTTAGACTTAGGCGCCTTGTAAATGACACACACACAAGCGCTGGCAGTCACAAGTAAAGGGCACTAGACATATGCCCAAAACCCTAATGCAGATATCGACTACTACACAGCGAGCGAGCTCCTTGCACAAGCACGGCGCTTGCACAAGTCACAAGCTAAACACACCAGACAAGTATAACAACTCCTCCAAGGACACAACCTCGGGTATGAGCAGTAGGCCTCTCCCAATATGGGTAGAGATACCAATAAGCAATAATGACAACTACACAATGTTCTCACAATGTTTATACAATGTTAATGCAAAGCAATAACTCAAAGTAAGTAGAGTATACCACTCCAACGCTATGCTATGTGATGGAAGAGTTCAGCCCCTCCTCTAGATGTGGCCGAATCTTCCTCCAAGCTCTCCTCAAGCACAAGTGCTTGAGGCTCCACCCTAGGATCGCCCTCCTAGGTGGTTAGTGATGTCTTCTTGCGCCTCTTGCCTCCAAGAGCCGCCCAAACTCCAATGGACAGCACCTCAGCCGCCCAAGTGTGGATGAAGATCAAGTGGCGCCACCAATGGTAGGGTGGCCGCCGGTGCTCCTCCTCCTCTCCAAGAACCGCCGGTTCCCTCCTCCAAGGAACCAAGCCGGATGGCAATGTGAATCTCTCCCCAAGCTAGAGCAAGAGGGGCTGTTGCGTGAGCTTCCCTCAAGCAAGCCCCCAATCTGAGCCAAGAAGCGAATCTCCCCCAAAAGCAAGTCCTCCAAACCGAATGGGATGAAGGAAGTGGAAGGCCGATTACTCCCTCAAGCTGCCACCAACTCGGTCAAGGAAGAAGATGATGAAGAATCGCCCCTTCTCCAAGTCGCCCTCCAAGATCCCCTTTCGGTTCTTCCAAAGCCGATTGCTTCCTTGAGTGAGATCCCCAATTTGTTGAGCCTTTTGTCAATTATGCCCTTATGCATAATGAAGACTTTAAGAAGATGGCGCCTCCTCTTTACTTCAGCGAATGACCCAAGCTTTGGTTGGTCCTCTCATGCAACATAAGGCTTTGGCTCTCCATAGGTCTTGGGTTCAAATCTCACCCATGACATTTTTTTTTGCAAAGCTTGTACACTTCTATACAAGCCCATATAATGCGCCATGGTCCATGTAGCCTTCTACATTGACCCGTATATTTTTGCAAGTGCATGCTCCTTGCCATGTACCTATAAAACATCATAACACAAGGTTAGTGACCTAACTTCACTACTTCTCATGTTCTTCTCCAACTTTACCCCCTTCATCCCTACTCATAACCTCCATGAGTCCATGGGAAAGGCGGGGTAGTACCCCAAAGTACCCCGGGCGTCACACCAAGGGTAAAGGGAAGTAGTTATCAGCAATGCAACTTAAGAGGGGGGTCCGCCGTGGAGAACTAACACTAGTTACTGCCATAAAGTTGGAAGACTCAAGGTCAACCGGTGGGTTGTACCCAAAGGCTATCAAAGAAGTCCTCAAGGAATTTGAGGATGTGATGCCACCAGAACTACCCTAGAAGTTTCCACCACGTAGAGACGTGGATCACCGAATTGAACTGGAACCAGGGGCCAAACCACCAGCCCGATCACCTTATCAGCTAACACCCCTAGAACTTCTAGAGTTAAGAAAAAACCGAAGGAGTTGCTTGATGGGGGCCTCATCCGTAATTCAAGGTCTCCCTTCGGAGTACCAGTCTTATTCCAAAAGAAGCAGGACAAAAGCCTCCGATTATGTGCGGATTATCGAGCACTAAATAAAGTGACAATGAAGAATAGGTACCCTATTCCATTAGCAGCGGATCTCTTCGATCAACTCAGTAAGACAAAATTTTTCTCAAAATTGGATCTTCGTTTGGGTTATTGGCAAGTGCGAATTGCTGACGAAGACATAGATTAGACGGCATGTGTGACTCAATACGGTTCATTTGAGTTTATGGTGATGCCGTTTGGATTAACAAATGCTCCATCTATGTTTTGCACCATGATGAATCGGCTTTTTCAAGAGCATTTGGACACGTTTGTGGTGGTGTACCTGGACGACATTGTTGTGTATAGTCAATCTCTCGAAGAGCATATAAGACATCTTCATATAGTCTTCGATATTCTTCGGAAGAATGAAGTACATGTAAAAGAAGAAAAGTGCAACTTCACTCAAGTGAGATCATCTTCCTTGGACACCGAATCGGTAGGGGCAAAATTCAAATGGATAAGGGAAAGGTTGAAGCTGTGGCAAACTGGACCGTTCCTTCAAAAGTCACAGAGCTAAGATCTTTTTTAGGTTTTGTGAACTATTATCGGCGATTCATTGAGGGCTACTCACGGAGAGCAGCCCCATTAACAAACTTGCTCAAAAAGGAGCAAAGTTGGTATGGTCCCCAAAATGCTAAGATGCTTTTGAAGACCTCAAATCTGCAGTGATCAATGAACCGATACTTGGACTTCCAGACTATGGGAAACATTTTGAAGTTCATACAGATGCTTCTGACTATGCCATCGGGGGTGTGCTGATGCAAGATCAACACCTAGTGGCTTATGAAAGTAGAAAACTCAACGATGCAGAGCAAAGATATCCCACACATGAAAAGGAAATGACGGCTGTGATACACTGCCTTAGAACATGGCGACACTACTTGCTTGGAGCCAAATTCATCCTACGAACGGATAACATTGCATTAAGTTATTTCCAGACGCAAAAGAAGTTATCCCCAAAGCAAGCAAGTCTGGAAAGTCTAATGTTGTAGCGGATGCACTAAGCAAAAAGACAGAATTGGCAAGTATTCAAACTATGGAGAACCAAACTATTCAAGTGCAATCAGACCTATTGGAAAGAATTCAGATTGGAATGCCCAAGGACACTCAAGTTATGACATTGAAGGAATTAATCAAATAGGGCAAGACACGGCGATTTTGGGGAGACGGAGAGCTCATTCTGACAAAAGAAAATCGAGTGTTTGTGTCACGGGCTGATAACCTACGAAGGAAAGTTCTGAAGGAATATCATGATACCCTATTGACAGAGCACCCAGGTACGCACCGAACTTTAGCCCTTGCCGAAAGGGCATTCTATTGGCCAAATATGGGAGCAGACATCAACGACTATGTGCAGACATGTCTCATTTTTCAGTACGATAAGGTCGAGTGACAAAATCCCTTAGGGCTTCTGGAGCCCTTACCTATACCAGAACGACCGTGGGAGAGCATTTCCCTAGATTTCATCTCTGCACTACCAAAAGTGGGGGAACTTGGTACCATTTTGGTGGTGGTCGATCGGTTCTCAAAGTATGCAACGTTTATTGCAACCCCACTTCACTGCTCAGCAGAATAGGCAGCCAAAGCTTTTATGAAGAACATTGTCATGTATTGGGGGTGCCTCAAAATATTATCAACAATAGAGACTCAAGATTTCTTGGAAAGTTTTGGACCGAATTATTTAAATTACTTGGGTTGAAGTTGCATTTCTGCACCAGTCTTCACTCCCAAACCGATGGTCAAACTGAAAGGATAAATACCCTTCTGGAGCAATACTTGAGACACTTTGTAAGTGCCAACCAAAGAGATTGGATGCACTTTCTTGATATTGCACAGTTCTCCTATAATTTGCAAAAGAGTTCTGCTACAAGCAGGAGCCCATTTGAGATACTCTTGGATCGACAACCATCAACTCCCGATACCTTAGCTATCGGATATATAGGTAATAGCCCATCAGCATACTATGTGGCGAAAGAGTGGCAACAGAATTCAGAAATTGCTAAAGCATATCAAGAAAAAACAGCTAAAAAGATGAAAAAGTGAGCAGACATAGGGAGGCGGCCACAAGATTTCAAGAAAGGGGATCAAGTTCTTATGAGACTCCAACATGATACGCTTAGAGTTTTTCGAAGACCCATTCACAAAGGATTAGTTCGAAAATATGAAGGGTCTTTCCGAATCTTGGAGCGAGTTGGAAATGTATCATTCCGAGTACAACTTCCACCCTTGCTCAAGATCCACCCTGATTCCTTGCAAGTTGTTTGAAGCCATACCATGCTGATTCAGAAGATGCAGAGCGTAGTAAGTCAACTCGCGCACCACCCACCATTTCAGCCGTGGAGAAGCAGGTGCAAACTATCCTCTCAAGGCGCAAGAAGACTCTTGACACGGGAGAGAAGAAGATCGAATACCTTATGTCATGGAAGGGACTTCCGATGTCTGAATGTAGTTGAGAAGCGGAAGATAGGCTACGACATGCTCAAGACAAGATTGAAGAATTTAAATTGTCGATGATGGTATCGACATCTTAAGTGGGGGAGAATGTCAGGGTTCGGAGGATGTTCAGTGTAAAACTGTGTTACCCGACCCTAACGATGTGTCTTTCGTCTTAGTTCTATGTAAAAATAGGTATTGGCACATGTGTGCCACTCATTTTGGTTGTGGGGGATCGTGTCATTTTTGAGGGATTGTCCAGGGACATAGAAACCGCGTGTGGGGACTATGTTTTCACACGTACTCCAGGATGGATGGCTCAAATGTGTAAAATTAGCCCACCCAACCCTTGTGAAGCCTTCTACTCACACCCCTTAGTATGCGTATGTGGAATAGTATTGAGAGGGGTGGTAGTGTGAAGTAGAGCGAAATTCCCAACGATCAACCTAAGGTATGTAGCTCTTAAGGGGTGGGTTAAGCAGGCGCAACGAGAGTTGTAAAGATGGCAAACAGCAGGTCAATGAAACAGTAATTAGCACTAAGCACAACCAACAAGGAAACTAGCATGCAACCTTAGATGATATAATCCCTACTCGGTTTAGAGTTACCTGCGGCCCCCTTTAGGGAAGGGGGCCAAGACCCCTTTCTTTGAACCCCCCTGCTCCCGCTGCTTGACTTTGGGCGATGAGGTTACAAAATGGGTAATTAATTGACCTTACAAATTTAAGATGCAAGGGGGAGGGAGTATAGAATCCCACACAAGTCCCCTGTAAACTAGAGACAAGGGTGTCCTTAGAATGGGTCTTGATCAGGTCTTCAAGCTCCAAGCCGAATGCTTCAAGTTCCTTCACGGTTCTAAGCCTTCAAGGAGTTCACACCAACACCACACAACAAGCGCTCAAGACACTCGTGCGTGAGGAAGTGGAAGGAGAAACTCTCGGCTGGAGGTGGAAGGCGAAGTCTAAACTAAACAAAGAGCACACGCTAACACAAGCTGTTGGTTTTTTTTTTCATAAGGGATAGATCATCTCCCCAAACCCAATGTACAAAGGCTTTAAACCTCCCCTCCAACGTTAACCTTCCATTTGGCTGAGGCTTGTTCAAAATTGCTGAGGTAAACATGGGCTGGCGCATGCTGCAGGTTTCTTCATTTGGGCATGCATTCAGCCTGGTTTGTGGGCTGTAAATGTGCTGCGCTTCCCTTTGGATGATAGCTGGAGTCTTCCCCTGTTTGGACAAGCAAATCAGCTTGCTTGTTGTCCATTCCGTGCAGGTTTCCTCTGGTGCAAATCCCCTTGTCGCATGCTGCAGAATTGAAGCTTAATTTGGTCCTCATGTTGACTATTTTGACCCACATGTTGCTGTTGGTTTGTATTGAAGCTGGGCAGCGAAGATGTGGTTCTTGGGCTGGTCAATTGGGCCGGTTCTAGGACCCCATGTGGGCTGCTTCAAGTGGGTTGGTGGAGGGATGAGGTGCTTTGTACAAGTACACACTCAATCCTAACTAATGCAACCTACTACATCCACTACAAAAGTAAATAACAAAATGCCTAGGCTACCCTTCCTAAACTACCCCTAGGCACCTGAGGTGCTACAAAAGTGCTGTCCTGCAACACATAAACAAGACAGGCTTACAAAACAATCAACATGGCTAACAGATCATTTAGAGGCCCCATATCTATCGGGGGGCTTCCTGCTTCTCTTGGATCTTCTGGGTGGTGCCCCTGCATCAGCCTCCCCGGGGGTGAAGGAATTCTCCTCCAGAGAATTTAACTTGAAGAGGTGGAGCATGTCTGGAACAAGGTTGTGGACGTCGGCCTCGGGTATCCAAGTCTCGGTGTGGTCCGCCCAACGGATCAAATAGTAGTTGTGTGTCCCCTGGTGGGTGAGTCGTTGTTGCTCTTCCAAAATGGCGCTGACTTCTTTGAATGGCTTGGCGGGTGCTTCAATCAAGAGGGGTTCTTTGTAAAGAGTGAGATCTTCCACATTCACCGTGGGGTGAATGTTCAATGCTGCGGGCAAGTCCAGGGTATATGCATTGTCGTTGACCTTCTTCTTGATCCGGAATGGCCCCATGCCTCATGCTTGTAACTTGTGGTTTCCACCCTGGAGTCGGTCCTTCCTGTTCCTGAAAATAACCAAATCCCCTTCTTTGAAAGATACATGTCTCCTATGTTCATTAGCAGCAGTTTGATACTTCAAGGTATTATTGGTTATATGTTCTTTGACGTCATTGTGGATTTTCAGAATATGTTGTGCAAACGTCAATGCGGAATGAGAAGTTTGGAAGGGGGCAGGGAGAGGGGCCAGGTCAATGGGCTTTCTAGGCTGGTACCCTATGTTAATTTGGAAGGGACTAAGTCCAGTGGTCCTGTTAATGGCACTGTTGAAGGCAAACTCGGCTGTCGGTAAGAGTTTGTCCCAGTTTCCTGGGTGCTCTCCCATGAGGCATCTAAGGATGTTGCCAAGGGATCTATTAACCACCTCAGTTTGTCCATCAGACTGAGGGTGGTAGGCAGTGGAAAAATTCAGCTTGGTACCTAACAACTTCCATAAGGTCATCCAAAAGTGGCTTACGAATTTAGTGTCCCTGTCCGAAACAATGGTGAGTGGTAGGCCGTGTAAACGAACCACTTCCTTAAAGAAAAGGCGTGCCACATGAGATGCATCGGTGGTCTTACTACAAGGGATAAAGTGGGCCATCTTGGAAAATCGATCAACAACGACAAAGATGGAATCATGGCGCGAGCTAGTCCGAGGTAGTCCCACTACAAAATCCATACTCAGGTCTTGCCATGGGCCCTCGGGTAAGGGCAGTGGTGTATAGAGGCCAGTATTGTGCTTTTGAGTCTTAGACAATTGACAGGTCAGACAATGTTCCACTATCTTAGCCACATCTCTCCCTAAGGTGGGCCAACAGAATCTCTCCTCAACCATAGTCTGGGTTTTGTCTCTCCCATGGTGGCCAGCAGAACCACCCCCATGTATTTCCCAAGCCAGGAAGTCACGCATGGAGGTCTTAGGAATACAAAGTCGATTTCCCTTGAAAAGATATTTATCCTTAATAGTATATTCTACATGGGTATGGGGGTTGCTAGCCTTATCATTATAGATCTTGCCAAAATCAGGGCACTCAAGGTACTCGTCTCTCAACCGCTCGAATCCAGTAACAGTGACCCTCAAAGTGTTCAACAACAGCGTCCGTCGGCTTAAGGCATCAGCCACCTTATTTTGGGTACCTGACTTGTGCTTGAGCACAAACGTGTATTGCTGCAAAAACTCAACCCACTTGGCATGGCGTGGGTTCAACTTGGCCTGACTATTCAGAAATACCAGGGCCTGATGGTCACTATTTAAGATGAACTCTTTATGAATCAGATAATGTCTCCAATGTTTCAAGGATTGGACCACGGCATAAAATTCTTTATCATAAGTCGAGTACCGTTGTCTGACATCATTTAACTTCTCACTAAAGAAAGCTATGGGGTGTCCCTCCTGACTCAAGGTACCCCCAATCCCTACTCCAGAGGCATCACAATCAACAATGAAGACTTTACTAAAATCGGGTAATCGCAAGACTGGGGCGGTGGTGATTTTGGACTTAAGTTCAAGAAAAGCTTTCTCAGCCGCGGGGGTCCACTCAAATGCCTTCTTTTGTAGGCAATTAGTAATGGGAGCGACAACCGTGCTGAATCCATGAATGAAACGCCTATAGAAGGTGGCCAATCCATGGATACCAACAAACCCTCAGGTATGAGCAGTAGGCCTCTCCCAATGTGAGTAGAGATACCAACAAACAACAATAATCAACACTACTCAATACAAGAGGTTCACATGAGTTCTTACAAGCTATTACAAAGCAATAACTCAAGTAAAGCTAGAAATTATACCACTCCACGCTAATGCAAAGTGATGATGAAGTTCGGTCTCCTCCTCCCTCAAGGTGGCCGAACCTTCCTTCAATGCTCCAAATCACTCCTCAAGCACAAGTGCTTGAGGCTCCACCCTAGGATCGCCCTCCTAGGTGGTTTAGATGTGTCTTTGGCACTCCTTAGCTCCAAGGAATGCCTCAGTCCTCCAAGGTGGACAGCAAGGTGCCGCCCCTAAATGTGGGTGGATGAAGGTGGTGGCGCCACCCAAGATGATGACCGCCGGCCTCCCTCAACTCCTCCAAGCAAACCGGTCCTCCTCCCTCAATGAGAACCCTCCAAGACAAGGTGGAAGCTCTCCTTTCCTCCAAGAAGATCCACCCCAAGAACAAGGAAGCTCTCGGCCCCCAAATGAGATGGCTAAATCGTGAGCTCCTTCAAATGATCCGCCTCCAAGCTCCAAACAAGTCTCGGCCAAGGTGGAACAACGTGACCGAGTCTCCTCCTCTCAAGCAAGTCTCGGCCAAGGTGGGAGATGAGCTCCCTCGAGCTCTCGCCACCAAGAATGGATGAAGGGGAAGATGGGGAGTGGGCTCCCTCAAGCTCCTCTCCAAATCGGCCAAGGATGAAGGAGATCCGATGATGAAATCGCCCTCTCCAAGTCGCCAAGTTCTTCCCCAATTTTGGCTCCAATGTTGCAAATGCCGATTGTCTCTTGATTTTGTCAATTATGCCCTTATGCATAATGAAGCCTTTAACAAGATGGCGCTCTCTTTTACTTCAGCGAATGACCCAAGCTTGGGTTGGTCCTCTCATGCAACATAAGACTTTGGCTCTCTATAGGTCTTGGGTTTGAATCTCACCTATGACATATTTTTTTGCAATGCTTGTACACCTCTATACAAGCCTTTTGTCAGGCCCGGTTTGATCCGGTTCAGCCCAATGCCAGTGGGCCTGACCCAAGCCCAAGCCACAAGGAAAGAACCCGGTCAACATTCGATGTTGACCGAGGTTTGTGAATCGCGTGCAGCGCGGACGGCTGCAGCGCGACGTCTTCACACCCGCGCGAAGGATCGGGGCAGCATGGCGACGCGTGGAAAGCGGACAACCCCGCGAGCTTCGAAAATAGCGGACGACAGCGTCGTTGGCTGCAGGCGGCGCGAGACAAACCAGAGGATGTCGTCCTCGGCTGGCAGACGCGGCAGCGTCCAGATCCGGCGGAAGACTCGGACGCGTAGCGAACGCGACGGACGCGGTCGTCGCGGAAGAGAAGGGTCGGCGTCTCTTTCCCTATAAGAGCCGACGAGTGATCCAAGAGGAAGGGAGAGAGGGCATCGGCGATCGAGTTCGGAGAGAGAGCGACGAAATTAGGAGAGACGAGGGAGAGACTCTGTGAACGGCGATGAGAGAGAGATCGTCGCCGGCATGTGAGAACGTGAGAGGACGCGAGAGAGGGTTTTTGTAGCTTTGATTTACGAAGAATAAAGTGAAGATTTTCCCTTTCTGAATCCGGCGAGCTTCCCCTGTTTCCGGCAACTCTGTGCTTCTACGTCGTTGTTGAAGAGCAAAGGTTGCAGATTCTTGCCATTCAACAAAGTTTGGTTGGAGAAGCCCAGCAGAATGATGAAGGGACGGCAGCGCTCCAACAACAAGTGGCGACCTTGCAAGAACAGGTGGCCACCTTGACAGCGCAAAACCAGCAAGTGACTGCGTTGCAAGGTCAGGTAGCAACCTTGACAACACAGTTGACCAACTCCACGGCAATGCAACAGCAGATATTGGCTGATCTTGCGGTAACGCGCATGGCACTAGCGCAGGCACAAGGGGGTGGCCCTACATCAACCAGGGCGGAGTATGGGGATCCCAACGGCAACGGGAAGGTTCGCACCCCAGAGCCTGCAATGTTCAAAGGAGCCAGATCTGCAAAAGTATTGGGTAACTTCCTTTGGGATATGCAGCAATATTTTGAGGCTAATCATGTCACAGATCAGGAGAAGGTGAGGGTGTGCACGGCATATCTCTTAGACGATGCAAAACTCTGGTGGAGAACCAAAGTTGATTCGACATCAGAGGCGGCTAGTTGGACTTGGGAGGTGTTCCGAGAGGAACTGCGGCAACAGTTCCTTTCCGGAAACTCGGTGGACCAAGCGCGAGAATGCGGTGGATCGGCTAAAGCACACAGGGACGATCCAGGAGTATGTCAGAGCGTTCTCCGCGCTGATGTTGGAGCTACCCGAGATGGCGGAGGGAGATAGGAGGTACTTCTTCCTCCGAAATCTCCAACCCTGGGCGGCGACGGAGGTCCGACGACATGCGCCGTAGGACTGGAGGACGGCTGTAGCTATAGCCGAGTCTCTTGTGGACCAGAGGACTTCAGGGACGACCTTTCAGAGAGCACAAAGGTCGCCCCCGAAACGACCATCTCCACCTAGACCTAGAGCGCCAGAGAGAGAGGCTCTCTCCCCGACGAAACGGAGGACAACCAGCGTGGCAGGAGCATGCTCGACCTGCAGAGCGAGGGCAGGGTCAACTGAGACCGATTGTCTGCTTCTTGTGGAAGGGACCGCACCGGATCCGCGACTGTCTGGATCGACAGCGAGTGAACGCAATCGCAGCGATTGTGCATCGGGAGCTAGCGGAGAAACCGGCGGTGGTGCATGACGAGGAACCAGTAGAGGCTCACATAGGAGTTGTGCGCATTGCCTCAGTGGTCGCAGGAAGATCATCACCGACCCCCGCAGAAGCAGAGCCGAAAGACATAGTCGACAAGAGCAACGTCGAGCAGAAGACGAGCTCCGGAGATACGAATCCGCCACAAGAGAAAAAAACGTATAAGCAAGCAGTGGAGGAAAAGACTTCACCGAAGTCTTGGGAGGAGATAGAAGCAGAAGACAACGCAAGGCAACGTGCAAACTATGAGAAGCTCCAACACAAGAGGGAACAGACCTGGAAAGAGTGCTACGAGGCCAACTGCGCCGAGCAAGAGTGGTGGCTCGCCAGCCGGCGTTGAGCGGGCTGCCCACGCCGGACATCGAGGGCGATGTCCAAATTGGGCCGGGGAGAATTGTCAGGCCCGGTTTGATCCGGTTCAGCCCAATGCCGGTGGGCCTGACCCAAGCCCAAGCCACAAGGAAAGAACCCGGTCAACATTCAATGTTGACCGAGGTTTGTGAATCGCGTGCAGCGCAGACGGCTGCAGCGCGACGTCTTCACGCCAGCGCGAAGGATCAGGGCAGCATGACGGCGCGTGGAAAGTGGACAACCGCGCGAGCTTCAGAAATAGCGGACGACAGCGTCGTTGGCTGCAGGCGGCGCGAGACAAACTAGAGGACGTCGTCCTCGGCTGGCAGACGCGGCAGCGTCCAGATCCGGCGGAAGACTCGGACGCGTAGCGAACGCGACGGACGCGGTCGTCGCGGAAGAGAAGGGTCGGCGTCTCTTTCCCTATAAGAGCCGACGAGTGATCCAAGAGGAAGGGAGAGAGGGCATCGACGATCGAGTTCGGAGAGAGAGCGACGAAATTAGGAGAGACGAGGGAGAGACTCTGTGAACGGCGACGAGAGAGAGATCGTCGCCGGCGTGTGAGAACGTGAGAGGACGCGAGAGAGGGTTTTTGTAGCTTTGATTTACGAAGAATAAAGTGAAGATTTTCCCTTTCTGAATCCGGCGAGCTTCCCCTGTTTACGGCAACTCTGTGCTTCTGCGTCGTTGTTGTAGACGGCGACGGTGATCGACGTCGACGGAGCTGAGGAAGAGCGGGGCAGACGACCCTTCCTACGTCGGCCCGTTCCTCTTCGGTGAGCCTACGCGCGCGGCGGCGTGCGTTTGGAGACGACGCGGGCAGCGTCGAGACGAAGGCGAGAGCTGAGGTTGAAGACGACGCGAGTTTCGAACGCCCGGCGTTCGAAACGAGGCGGACGAAACGCGGGTCAACTGTCGATTCGGCGTAGCGTGATTTCGATTTCGGCTGACGCCAGCCGACGTCAGCGAAATCGAAATCCGATCGGTGAATTTGATTTCGGGCGGCTGACGCGACGATGACGTCAGCAACTGGAGGATTTCAGCGAGCAACGGTCAAAGTTAATTTTGACCAGTGAGGTATTTTGATTTAGGGTTTTCTGATCTTTTCCGGTCTTCTCGAATTAGGGTTAGGGTTTTTCCAATCCTTTCCGTGTGAATTGTAATTTGGGGGTAAAAGTTGAGCGGGGAACTAGGGTTTCGAATTTGGGGACGAGATTCAGTCCGGAAACCCTAGCGCAGTTGCGTTCCGGTGTTCCGCCGGACGGCTCTAGGAAGCGGATAAGCGCTGTTTTTAGACCGTTCCGACTGGGGCGTGACACCTTTGATGATGCACCATGGTCCATGTAGCCTTCTACATTGACCCTTATATTTTTGCAATGAACATGCTCCTTGCCATGTACCTGCAAAACATCTTAACACAGGGATTAGTAGCCTAACTCACTACTTCCCTTCTCATGCTTTTCTCCAACTTTACCCCCTTCATCCCTACTCATAACCTCCATGAGTCCATAGGAAAGGCGGGGTAGTACCCCAAAGTACCCCGGGCGTCACACTAGGTGTGATGACCCGGGTGCGTGGGGTACGCACCCGACCTTTTCTATGTTCTCATGAGGGGTTATGAGCAGGGCGAGACACTTACTTTGGTGAGGCCTGATGCAGAAGGGGGCAAAAACAACTAATGCATGTGTTAGGATATTTTGCAGGTACATGATGAGGAGCATGACCACTGGTGCATGTGACATCCTTGGGTTAGGCCCGGGGGTATGGTGCGGCATTGTGCACGGGCTATGTGCATTGCCAAAACATAGGGCACGACACATTAGTCATGGCACATCAGCAGGAGCTTGTGCAGAGGTGCGCACTCAGTGCTGAAGATTGGGGCATGGGTGAGTCTCGAACCCGAGACCCAGTGGAGTGCTAGAGACCTGTATGGTTGGGGATGCCGACCCAGCATGCGGGTGTTGCTATCATTGAAGGGAGGCGCACTCAAGTTCAAGTGTTTTCCTTCCAATTATCATGGGTGGCGACAAGAGCAAGTTCAAGTAAGTGACTTGCGGTTGACACATTGTTGGCTGGCGGTTATTGGCTTGGAGCGCATCTCTCTTGTGAGGACGAGAGCAAGGTGAGCGACAACTTGCAAGATTTGGCAGCAACAACTCCATCTTCTTCCTTTGGCGTGAGGATAGAAGAACTCTTGAGGATCAAGAGGTGCGGCACTTTGTGTTGAGTCTTGGAGGCGTCATCAAGGAGAGGGGATTCTTCTTGGCGACTTGAACCATCTTCATCACCGGCGGCTTGGTGGCGTTGGTCATCTTCTCCGGCGACCTTAGAGGATTCCGGCGAGGCGTGGGTTGGTTCTTATTGTACATCTTCTTAAAGAGGTCTAGGTGATCTCTTGAGGTATATTTACAAGCATTGAGTGATTGTAATAAATTGTACAAACGTTGTCAGTCATAAGAAAGGTTTTGTGTCTCTTTGGCCCACATTGGGTTGAAGGGATTTTCCTTTCATTCTTGGTTTTGTGCTTGGCCGGCCGGTGCCTTGTGTTTTAGGGGACTTGCGTTCATCCTCATTGGCGCATAGCTCCTTGTTGTGTAGTTGTGGCTATCTTGTCCTAGGGTTTGTGCATAAGTCTAGTGCACCTAGATCTGTGTAGGACTCTTTGTGTTCTTTCGTGTGATACCTTGCATAAGTCTAGTGCAAGGGTTCTTTCTAACAGGGCGCTAACCTCAAGTTGGCAAAGAGGTTGGGGGCGCTAAGCCCAACCGGTCACTTGAGGGCATTTGCATCAGTGTGCATCAGTGGTATTGTTGTGAGCACTACTAGGGGCGCACCTTGTTCAGCTCTAGGCAGCACCTTATTAGAGAGGCGCAGATAGTTCATCCGGGGTACGAGCATTTCTCTCGGGGGCACAGACATTTAGCTGAGAGCACGTTGGTTGATACTTGGGGTTCCGCATAGGCGCGAATGTGTAAGTGGGCTGACGGTGTACACATGAGTGTGTAGATCGTGTCATTACCCTCAGTTTTACACAGCGAAAAATTGAGGTGTAACACTAGGTCTAGTGTCCACTCAATTTTTATTTAGTGTCTTGTACTATTGCCTCTTGTTGAACCAATTATCCCCTCCGGAAATAGCAAAAGAATATTCAATGAAAATCAAATTAAGACACAGGAATACCGAGTTTCAGTTTAGGTAGGAATGCAGACCAGTTGGGAGTAACACATAACACAGTATTCAGATTTTCAGCAAACAGATTCAGTTATGTAACATGAATATCAACAGCAACATCCAATCAAATTTAGCATTCAGCTAATTCAGATAGGAGATCCATAATTTCAGGTGCAGTATTTCAAGTGCAGAATTAGCATTCACGGATGGCACGGCAAAGCAACATTCAACAAACTATTAAGAAATTTCAGCCAACGAGAGGGCGTGGTGATTTTGCTAAGACTCAATGGTAGTAAATAAGCCGAGAATTCAGTAATAGCGAGTGATAAATGTAACAGGTGTTGCCAGGCAAACTTAGCTGGGACTACAACAATTAAAATAGCAATCTTCAGTAGTTGAAATCAGTTACAGCAATATGAGACCAGGCTTCATTTACAGCGTAGAAATCAAGTGACAGCACTAGCAGTTAATCAGATACTGGTGCGAGCAACAGTAAAGGATATCATAACAGCAATGTAATAGCTTAAACTCCAAAGTATAGTGTAGTCGGGGGAACAAGGCATGCGGGTAATGAGCAGTACATGCTAGCTGAAAACCAGGCATCCCAACGAACAAGTTCAGGGCAGGACTCAACACAGTAACTCATCAAAGAATTTCTCAGCACAATGAATCCCTCATGAACACAAGTTTCCAAAATCTATTCAGCAATCCGGTAAGCTACAGTAACCGGATTTCAGAAGTTCGTAGGTAGAAATTTTCCAACAGCAGGAGACAGTCAAAACCATATTTGTTGGCTACAGAAATTTTCCAGAACATGCTATACCCTGGAAATGCTGGAAACTAAATCCCTCGTGGTTATTGGTCATTGTAACAGCAAATACGTTTTTTTTTGTGTGTGTGACAAACTTGGAAGAAAATCGAGTGAGAAATATAATGAGCTTTACAAATCATTTAAATGTACAGATCTTGTACAGATATCAGGGTGTAATTTTGATTAAAATTCGTTGCATGAAGCATTTCTTAGTAAAAAAGGAAGGAAGAAAGTTCAGGAAAAGCATCCTGGGTATACGAATGCACCACGCATGTATCTGAAGGGCGGAAGAGCAGAAGTCGAAGGGAAAAGACTGAGGGTGCGGCAATTGTCAAAAAGGAGAAAACGAAAGGAAAGTTGGCAGCAGCCAGTAATGAATGTAAAGACAAAAAAAGGGCTACAAGTGGAAGGTGTTCAGAACTGATAGGAAAGCAAAAGGGGTGCATGAAAGGAATATAATAAATGAAAATTAAAAGGCAAAGGGAGAAGAGGGAAGCTGGTCGCTTATAAAAGGAGAAGGTTGGCTAAAAGAAAAGGGAGAGGGTCTTCTTCGGAGATCGCAAAAAAAAACGGTAAAAAGGTAAGGGAAGGAAGGAGAACGCAAGAAGCAGGAGAAGGTAAGAAAACAAAAAATTTCCTCTGTCCGGCTTTCTTAGGCTTCATGGGCACACTAAGTGCCCTGGCATCACAGAGGGCACACACCATTCTTTTTTTTCTGATCGCTCGGATTTCTTAGGCTTCATGGGCACACTAAGTGCCCTGGCATCATAAAATACATACACACCATTTCTTTGTTTCTGAGGCTCAAGATACACTGAGCACCATATGGCGCTACGAGAGAGGGAAGAAGACGACTAAAAAGAAATGAAATGTCCTGGAAGCAAGAGGAGCCAGGTAAAGTGGGATGGAGTGAGGCAAAGCCGAACAAAAATAGAGTAAGAATAGACTGAGAAAACATCGAGAAGATTTGCTAAAAAGGAGCATATAAATAATAAAAAGGGAAAAGAAAGAAAAGAGAGAAGAAAGAAGGAGAGAGGAGAAGAGAGAAGAAAGAAACAAAGTAGAATGAAAATACAGAAACAAAGAACAGAGGAATGAATACCTGTTCAGGTCCCCCTGACCTTCCTCTTGAACTCACGGAAGAAGAATGTTTTCGTCAAAAGTTCACTGCCGCCCTGGCTTCTTTCAGGAGACTTTTGCTAAGAACTCTCAGGAGATTTTTCTTGCTGAAAAAAAGAGAATAGCAAATAAGTCGAGTGACTATCTAGATAGGAATGCAGCAAACAGATGCTCACTCGCTGAGCTTCCCAAAGATCTGTTCAGCGAAAACTCCTGGCGCACCAAGCCTCGGAGCCGATTTCGCTTTGAGGCGCCACTGTAAAAAAAAAGAGAGGGAGAACGGTAGTGAAGGGGAGGTGTCAAAGGAAACCGGGGAGAGATAGAGGGGAAATAAAACTGCCCGGTTGACAACCGGGCGTGAGAATAAACTTTACCCCGAAAGTCGCTGATCGTCCCTACACGCCAGAAGCCTCGCAGGCACCCAACGACCTGCCAAAGCTAGAATGTAGCCGTTATGAGAAAAGGCAAAAGGGACGAAGAGATCGGAAAATGTGCGGATTCCTGGCTAAAACCTGCGTCCGTTTTGTTGCCGACGCCCTGAGATGTACTTATCATAAATCCGACCCGAACGCACTTGCTGCCGGATTCATATGAGATGGATCCAACCTTGCAGCTGCCGCTAGAAGTTGGGAGAACGACCGGTCTTGGCAATCGATGAAGGATTCCTTTGATCTGCCAAAAGGGAATTCTGGAATTGTCAAATCCAAACGTGGGGGATTTCTTTCTAACAAAAACGAAGTGCACCGAGGCGAAGACGAAGGAGTTGAAGTGGGCTAAAAGAAAGAGGTCTCAGTCAGAGTAGATACCAAAAGTCGCTGCCCCAACAATCACCTCCCAATGGCGACCGCCACTTTCACTCTTCCGGCTCAGACGAACGCCCTTCGCCGGTGTCTTCCCTTTTGGTGAGTAGCCGAAGATGATTTCATCAGCTCTCGCCTCCACCAGCCACAAGTGGACGTCGGTCTTCTTTTCTTCTTTCTGGACATGAGTGAACCTTCCTCTTTCCGGCGCCGGGATCATTGGCGCCTTCACTGGGAAGACTGACTCCCTGCCCCTTTGGTGGATTCCTCGCGACGATTCCAAGCTTCCCCATAAGCTTCTCGCCGGTCGCAGAAAATCGTGTAGAAGAGTAAAGTTAACCTTCCGCGGTGGAAATAAAATGGAGAAAGCGACAAAAGGAATCGAGGTAATAATAATAATGCTAAGGGAGATAAAAATAAAATAATAGCGGCATCGGTATCACCTTCCTAATCTCCCGCATTTAATAGATCGCGTATAGCTAAGACATCAGATTTGGTGACGAAATCTATCTTCAGTCTGACTGCTCAAAGTAAAGTAACGACTCAACCTCGACTCGAATCACACCTAAATGTGGACTCCAAAAATCAAACTATCCATCACGCCGCGAGGCCGGATAAATTCCAAATCAAATCATCCGTCACGCCGCGAGGCCGGATAAATTCCAAATTAAATTATCCTTCACGCCGCGAGGCCGGATAAATTCCAAATCAAATTATCCATCACGCCGCGAGGCCGGATAAATTCCAAATTAAATTACCCACTACGCCGCAAGGCCGGGTAAATTCCGAATTAAATTATCCATCATGCCGCAAGACCGGATAAATTCCAAATCAAATTATCCTTCACGCCGCGAGGCCGGATAAATTCCAAATCAAATTATCCATCACGCCGCGAGGCCGGATAAATTCCAAATTAAATTACCCACTACGCCGCAAGGCCGGGTAAATTCCGAATTAAATTATCCATCATGCCGCAAGGCCGGATAAATTCCAAATCAAATTATCCTTCACGCCGCGAGGCCGGATAAATTCCAAATTAAATCATCCATCATGCCGCGAGGCCGGATAAAATTCCAAGTCAAATTATCCACCACGCCGCAAGGCCGGATAGATTCCAAAACTAAATCATTCAATACGCCGCAAGGCTCGATAAAACTCCAAACCCGATTACCCAATACGCCATTGAGGCCGGATAATCTTTCTCTACTTCAAGTCATCCAACACGCCTTAATGCATTACGATGGGATATCGTTTGGGAGGTGCGTACGTCGATGTTTACCATCGGGGCGTAGCTCCTCGATATATCGTTGTACTGCCTGGGCCGGATATTACCCAACACACCGCCACAATGCCAAAGCTCGACGAACACAAATTGCCCATGTTGATGAAAGCTCTTTTTCTCTTATCATGTCGAAATATGTATCACGTCAAATTAAATTTATGAATGAAATTTATAAATGACATCATCTGATTATCGCTCTTATCTTGTTGCGTATTATAGATCTCTTAATCAAAGGTTCCCTACTTCTAGGGGTAATTAACGATGAACGCTTGCGCTCATCGGAAGTCAGAACCCATTTAACAAAAAACCTTATTAATTTAAGGTGGATTTGAAACGGTCATAATACATTCCCCAATGTAACGAAAATGACCCCACACCTCTATCAATAATATAATGATGGGATGTTTGGTTGAGTCATTTCACCATGTATTTTACTCACCGTCTTATAAAAATTGCTTGTGTTGTCTTTGAATTATTACCTCGGATCGGTTGAGCATTACTCCATAACTAAAAGAGTAATATACTGCACGGATATCAAATACTAAGAGAAGTACGTCCGTGCCTTCTTATCCTTAGAAAAGAAGGCTCTTGCTTCCGACTCTTTTTTCATTCTCGCTGTCCGTCTTTTTTTTTTAAATGCCACCAAACGTACTTTTTGTTTAGCAATTTTCAGTAAAGTCGCTATGTAATTTGATTTTTTTTTCTATAAATATGAATTTTAAAATAAGAAATGAAAAGGCAAAGTGATAGAACAAAGAAATAAGGAATCACGGACACAGGCATCATGCGACGCGCCCATCTGTGAATGATGAGTCGCAAAGCGTGAGGCGCACATAAAAAAGCCGCGTCTTGTGCCGAAAGAAGCACAAATCAAATCAAATCTACTGCGGAAAGCAGCAACAGCAGCTGAAACTGTGAACGAACGCCATGGAACCCTAGTGTCATCCACTCTCCCCACATGGCTTTGGCCACAGCAGCGTGTGAAACGTGGATGAACAGCAAGAATCAGAGTAGATTGATTACCGATGAAGCAAGCAAGTTGCAGCAGTGACACAAATGTGCTGATATGATCGGAAAAGAACAAAACTTGAGCAGTGCCAACTCTTCGATGCTGTGATTGATGGATTTTTATACGCAACAAAAAAAAAGCTAATGAAATCTCTCTCTTGCGCGATTGGATTCTAATTTCTACACATTTCTGTATGGAAAAGAACCAAAAAAATTAATGTTTTGACCATTTGATTTACGAAGGCGCTGGGAGTTTAATCTACTTAGGCAAGTTAGATCCACGAAGAATAAAGTCAAAGCTCACTGAATCATCCAAAACAGCACCGTCGTCCTCCAATGCCGCAGGTAAGTTGAGGTCAATCGATACGAGGCCATTGCCGTACTTACCGCCGGTCGATAAGCTTGATGGCGGGCGCGCCAGCTGCGTCGAAGCGGCCGAAATGGAGGAGGTCGCCGCAGCCAACAAGTGCGACCGTTTGTGGCCGCCGAGGGCCTGGCCGGAGGCGAACACTCTGACGCAGAAGGGGCACTCGAACACCTCGCCGCCGGCAGCCGAGACGCGGCCGAAGGAACGGGACGCCCTCTCGCGCCGCCCCCTCCGGGGCGGCCTCGGCTGGCAGCAGCCGCCGCCCGCCCGGGAGTCGCGCGAGAGCATCATGAGGCATCGGGCGACGTCCTCGTCAGCGGTGACGTCGGAGGCGGAGCTCAGGCGCGTCCGCTTGGACCGCTTTGCGCGGGGGAACAAGCTCTCGCCCTTCTGGTCCTCCGCACCTGTGCCGTGGCCGACGGCGCATTGGCAGCGGCGGCTGAGCTTGGACGCGAGGGCAGCGGTTGTCACGTGGGAGCGCATGTGGCCGCCGAGGGCGCGCCCGCTGGGGAAGCCGCGGAAGCAGAGGCTACAACTGTGCTCCTCCATATGAAGCAACAAAGAAAGAAAGAGCGAGAGATGAAGGGAAGCAAAAGGCTAATGTGTCAAGTAAAGTAGCAGTAGAAAAGAAGTCTTTGGAAGCGTGTGGCTTTTCTTTTTCTCTCCTTTGGTTCTACTTTGCCATTTGTATTTAGCTCCAGCAGAGGATTAGCGGGTTGGCTCTTGATAGTCGTAGGTGTCAAGGCATCAATCAATCAACCATTACTCCTCTCTATCAAAAGCCATCCCTAATTGAAGGAGGGGGGGCAGAGGGAATAAAATTGTTCTACTTTGTAGGCTCACAGATTTCATACCAATTATAGCAAAATAAGAAAAAATTTCCATAGATTTCATTGCATATTAGCGCATCGAATTATCTAGATTTAGATTTCTTAAAATTTTTAGAGATACCGACTCCTCAAAAAAATACATCTCGAGAAAAGAGATCAGGGGAATCACATGAAAATGAGCGGTTGAGCACAACATAGTCACTGGAGCGGCAGTGCTCGTCACAAGCTTCATGCAGCAGCTCAGTGTCATGTTGTACAAGTCAGCAGATAACAGCAAGTGGTAGTAGTAGTACAGTGAAACTAAAGATGAGGCCAGTAGCAGCTTCTCCATCACCAAGCCCACAGGCACAGGATATTCAAGGCACTCATGGCACAGCTTATCTGTGGCTCTGGGAGAGTTTGGTAGGGAGCCATTAAAGAACGGATTGAACCTTCTGTTGTTGGGGTTTAGGGGCAGATTTTTTAGAAGGGAAGACTCCAGTGCACAAAATTAAGGTTCTGTGTTTTTGTTCTTGTTTTTTATTGAATTCAGTTTTGACTGAATTGACTAAAACTATTAGAAGTAAAAGATCAAAGGTTTGGTGGGTCAAAGATGGTGATGAAAATTGTTTTATCTGGTTATTATTACTGTGAAAAGCATATTCAAAAATTCTAGAGATCATTGTGTAAATATTAAAAACTTTTGGGTTTTCATTAAGAAATTTATTATTTTAGAATATTTATAATTAATTGTAAAGTTGAATTGTTGTGCTATCCACTAACATCCACAAGTGTTATACCCAATACCACTGAACTATCGAATCCACTGTATGAGTCGATTGAAGAACACTCTACCAAGTGTTCAACTCATAACTCAGACTATTTGGTCATAGCTTGATAATTATATGATACCTAACGTATTTTTATAACTGTTTATTTTAATATTATCTGTTACTAGCATATAATGTAATTTTAGACAATTATGTTTATTTATCAGTTGAGGCATTTATTATCTTGTTTGATTTTTTTTACTTACAAATTTTGCTACGTTTTATTTTTTTCTATTCTAGCGAGACTATTTCATTTGGATACATTAACACAGGGCTGCGTTTTTGCGGAGGGGCGCCCCTCTGCAAAATTTGCAAAGGAGTGGTGCGGGATTCAAAGCACAAATCTTGAAGCTCGATTCGCACGAATCTTTAAGCATTGTTAAGTAAAACGCGGCGTTATACGATCCCCTCTCCGTGTTATACAAAATCCCGATATATTCCTTGCCCGTTATAATAGTTCGTTACGAACTAACTAACTAGGGAATTTTCGCATCCCACCCAACCCAACCCACCCAACCCTTACTCTTTACTCTCCTAATCTATTCCCTAACCCTAACTTTGCTGCTGTGACGAAAGTTGTCGCCCGATCTTCTCCGACGCCCTCCAACGACCTCCGACGGCCTCCGACGACCTTCTACTCTGTGTTTATGACTTCCGAGGCCTTCGAGTTCCTACTCGGGTCGATCCCTAACTTTGTGTTTTTTGTGCAGTCGACCTCCGACGTCCTGCGACAAACTCCGACGACCTTCGCAAACGTCCCATTGTTGCTTGACGACCTGCAACGGTATACGACTTGTTCTTGTTTGGGCGGGTTGGGCGGGATGCGAAAATTTTCGGAGTTAACCCTGGTTAGTTAGTTCGTAACGGACTGCTATAACGGGCTGCGAATATATCGGGATTTCATATAACACGGAGAGGGGATCGTATAACGCCGCGCTTTACTTAACAATGCTTGAAGATTTGTACGAATCGAGCTTCAAGATTAGTGCTTTGAATTCCGCACCACTCCTCTGCAAATTTTGCGATGGGGCGCCCCTCCGCAAAAACGCAGCCTTAACACAGGCCTCACTCTGATAGCAGGGAGCCATCTTCTTGCAAAATGAACCATTTCTGGAAGATGACAGATGTGGATCCTTAAATTCCCAGGTTGGTGCGACTGTTCATCTTCTACAGTTTAAGGAAGTCAAGTGTTATAGTCCATGAAACCTGTAAAGGTTCATTCTCCGAATTCTTCTTTCTTTCAATTCACACATTCCCTTGCTACAGCTCACACTAAACTGTAGCAGTCACATAAGGAGCTGAAAAGATTGCCATGGAACAAACACTGCTGTCTTGCTACAGGTCTTGTTTTCTCCCTCTTACAAGCAGTGATGCTCATATGGAGGCTCCATGAATCGTCTACAGAATTGTCAGGTTGCTCAGTGATGCCTAACCTTGCTATTCTGTCAGGTTGCTCAGTGATGCCTAACCTTGCGACCAATTGTCCCCTCCGCCTCTTCGCTGCCTCTGGCTGGCCTTTGCCGTCAGCCTCTTACGGAAGGAGACGATGACAAGAGGCCAGTGGCGACTAGGAGTGAGGGATGGGCAATATGTTAGGGTTAGAATTTGTGATATTATACGGATTTAGATAGTTATTAGGTAGAAAAAATTTTATTAGAGTCGAGTTTGAATATGAATTTTAAAAAGAATTAAATATATAATGGTACTGTGTACGAGTAATATAGTATCTAGTTGGATGGTCTGTTTTCTTTGTTTGTCGTTGTCGACTTCAAATCATGATAAGGCAAAGTTGAAAATAGGGTTAAAAATAGACAAATACTTTATTTGGCATACTGGTCAGCCAATTTTATTAGTTAAAATAATTAATTTTAAAATGTTAAAGTGTTTGGCACCACGCTGCTTCTAGATTTGAAACCTAGAAGCAACATGGGTTTAGAAAAGCTGGGAATGAGCTACTTTTAGTTATTTACTAACTATTTTTCTTCTTGCATCTTATGTTTGTACTTATATTCATATATCTTTACAATAATAAAATTATTATTTTAATAAAAAATATTAAATTTAAAATAATTTTTAAATATTTTTTAAAAAACTTTGATCAGCATAACAGTTTAGTTAAACATTTTTTAATTTTTTTTAATCAATTATTTTTCAACTAATATTTTTTTAATTAATAAAAACTAAAAATTTTAGCTATACTAAACCCGAGCCAAACTTAAAACTGTAGCAGCAAAATATAACACTCATCAAAGTGAAACCGAGAATACAGAAAAATAAAGTGAAGAGGCTGAGACGAGCTCAAGCTTTTGTTTTCGACACTGCACACGATAAGCATAGACGGAGAACCGATTGAGTTCCTAAATCATCAGCCGATGAATAATAGTTTAAATGGAGCACACACCTGTATTGACTCGCAAGAAATTTAAGTTCAACATTGACATTTGAGATAACCGTTGACTCTTATCTGCCTTTTGCATTTTTACGCAGTTCAACTTTGCTCGTAGCCAAGAGACACGGGCAGGAAATCCTTGCCGTGGATGACTGACCGTTGCTGCTGCTGTTGCGAGTTCCAGTGCCAATCGTTCAAGCAGTTCATGGCTAGTTGACTTCCTAACTTGATGTCACCATACAGTGGTGGTTGGCTCTGGTCTTGTACTGTTGACGACAGAGGGAATACGCCGTGAAGGTACTCCGACCATTTGAGCTCGTCGATCTCTCCTCCGAGCTGGACTAGCGTATCTTCTTCAGGTGTCAATTCTGACCATGGGAAGAAGCCACTTAATTCACAGCCGCCATAGCTTTTGTTAGTGTTGTTACTGTACGAGTTCAGGATAGCAGCAGTACCAGCTCCGAGAAAGCTTGGGGAGGGCGCCATCGGAGTCGAAAGAATTGTGCTCGAATGTGACGGCGGGGAGTTCAACTCGTGATTCATGTCGAAGTTCCTTGAATCCTGATTGCTCCAGAGGAGTTGGCTGGAGCTCATGGCGTACTGAGGAGCAAGGTTGAAAGGGAAGTAGTAACCCATGGAATCATGGCCGGCCAGAAATTGATCCAAAATGGCTTCTTTAGTTGGTTCCAGGGAGCTCTTTGACGTCAATGTCATGCTCTCGTCCTCGGCCGAGGGAGTCAGCTCGTGCAGCGCTGCCAGTTTAGCGCTTGCCGACGTCGGGATGGAGGGAATTTGGAGGTCGCCGGAGCCGGCGCCGCTCTTCTCGTCACCGCCATCGCCCTCGACTGGAGACTTATGGAAGTTGGGGTCGTTGCCTCTCTGCCTCAGCTTCTTCTTTAGGCAAGAATTCCACAGGTTCTTAATCTCATTGTCCGTCCTTCCCGGCAAATGTGCTGCAATCTTTGACCACCTGTTCCCTAGGGCCGCCTGGAGCTCAATTATGAGCTCCTCCTCCTCCAGTGAGAATGTGCCTCTCTTAAGATCAGGCCTCAGGTAGTTGATCCACCTCAGCCTGCAGCTCTTGCCGCACCTCTGCAGACCTGCTTGCTCTGGCACCGAGCTCCAGCAGCCATGGCCGTGCTTGGCGATATGCCTTATAAGCTTCTCGTCTTCATCGGGCGACCAGAGGCCTTTTCTTAGCGTCTGCTTGTAGCAGCCGGAGTGCCTTCCCATCCCTCCGGAAGACTCCAGGCAACGCAGTCGCTATCTTCTCAGAGCAGAGGTCACGATCACTTCCTACGCCGCCTCCCTCTTCCTTCCTCTTCCTCCCTCCTTATAAAGTGGAACAAAAGTTACCTCAACTGAATCTGAATTGAAGGTTTTGACCCCCAACAGAGGTTGACCTTCAATTCCAACAGTCACTCGCTCTTTACCACAGCTTGTTATGCAACGACAAGAACAGATCTTGCTTTCGGAAAAACTGGTAAATTTTCTGATGGGAATGAATGAAGAAATGTCCATGGTTGAATTCAACAGGATTTAGGAGACTGATCTTTTTACTGTTTGATTGAATTCCTAACCCCATGATCACTATGGAAAGCTTCGTCAGTAATCAGATATGTGAATCAGCAAAAGCATCTTCCTTTATTATAACACTAATCACTGTTCTTGGAGACTTGCAGGGAAAAAGTTGATGGCGATCCATCTTAGATAATACATGTCCTGGAGTCCTCTCTCTGTTCGGTGCATGACATTGCCATTCCAGTTTAGAACCCTAAGAATCGCCGTTTAATTTCTCCTAGCGGCATGTCACTATAAATGTCTTCGGCTGTCATTTCCAGGGAGCAAATATAATTTTCTCTTCTTGATAATCCTCAATCAATCTTACCTTCAATATGAAATGATTGGTCCATACTTTTGTCTAACATATTCATTGAATCCTGATTGAATAACTTTCATGAAACTGGAGCAGAACAGTTCCTCACAGCTCCTGCAATTTATTAATTCTACAGGATGGCTGCATTCATCAAGAAGGAACCTTACTGATAGCAAAAGTAATCATTCATTTAATAAAAATATACAGTATGATTTGGTACTCTAACGATAACCAATGTGATTTATTAAATGCCCCTAGTGATCCAATGTGCAATTCCATAAATATATTATTAGTAATATTTAACACTCACAAAATAATAATAAGATAAAAATTAATTTAATGAGTAAGAGCTTTAGTTATTAATAACAAAGCTTAGAATCAATTAATCAAATCTGTATCTGTCAGATGTTATGATCTCCAATAGTCAGTTTGAATTGACCCCATAGGACTTTAATACAAGCCTACTGCTAGTAGGTCAACATGTTCTAACTTCATAATAACTCCAACTACATGAATGAAAATAACAATTAGTTGGTAGAGGGAGGCTAACCAGCAATATTTATATTAACAAAACTTTTTCTCCCCTCTTATGTTGTATCCTCCATATTTTAACTAAAATATTAAATAATATTACAAAATTAATTTTAAAAACCTAAAATGAATTGCTACATCTAGAAGAACTCCACTCTCTTGTGGAGGAGATAGGATCACTATCTAGTGAATTAGAAAAGGGTGATAATCTCACCTATTCAAACAGGTTTCACCCTCGCAATTAGTGTTTGTGTAACGCTATTATATGCTTTCGTTAACACTAATTAAGAGCATTATTGACGACTAACTAATTAGCATTGAGGACTGGGTCTTCTTTATCAATCTAGTGTTGATGAATCCTTTTTCTGTGTTGGCCTTGTGCATATTCTTCACCTTTTAGAATGCAAAATTGAAAATTTATTTATATTATTTAGAAAATTTTTATTATACATATATATCGTGAAAATTTTTCTTAGGATTCTTCAGCAGGGGTAAGATAAGCCATTGATTTTGCATCAAAATTTGCATGATATTCACCTACTCATGTGTTGTGCAGGTATGCATAATTTTTAATGTAAAATTAACGTTTGAGAAGGACCCTGCTGCAGATTCCTAGGCGAAGACTCCGTCTAGAAAATTTTCTCATTTATCGTTGAAAATTTTGCCGGCTGTTGTTTCCGTTTATCGTGGGCGGTGTTTTCTGCCATTGTAATAGTCCTTCAAAAGTATTTTATTTGACATCATCTCTTGCGTTTTCTAATTAAATAATAAGCGGATAACTAAATTATTATCAGTTAAATTAATTAACACTTTAATAAATTTAATAAATTTATTTTATAATTTTTATAAATATAAAATCTTCTCATATATTAAAAAATAGATGATAATTAGAATGATCTTACCTAACTTTTTTTTGATTTAACAACTAGACTAGGGTCTAGGGTTGTAGCGCAGGACAACGCAGGAAAGGTGGTGTCCTACACACATTAATTAATTGAGGAAAGGATGGATCATGTCGTTGTGTACGTGCACGTGGATTTTGAGTTGGGCGTGACGGCGGGGCGTGACGGCGTATGGCGCACGTAAAGATATGCCACTAAAGGCCACTGTTGCCACGTTGTGACACTTGGTCTGGTCCTTGTCACGTGGCCAGGGGGCGAGAGGGAAAGATCCACAACCCTAACAGCGGACGTCCCTAACTTTTAAGGTAACGTTCCTTTCGCTGCCGAGTACGCGTCCCACCGGAACCCGGGAGTAGCGAGAAAATTTTCGAGACGAGGTTCGTAATTAAAAAATTAGAGATCGGAAAAAATTAATTATATATAATTTTTTTAATAAAAATATTATAAATTTTTTTTTTTTGATGTATGAATATTGAATAGTTTTTTCTCTTAAATTAAATATAGTTTATGTTTACGTTTCATTCGATTTTGATTTGATGAGTTCACTAGAATCTAAAAAGAATTGAGAGCTCCAATAGATGATAAAAGAGTAATAGAATGATGACATCATGCAATAAATCTCACAAATGAATAAAGGAGATTATAGGTTGTAAGTACTCTATGATGGATGTCACAATGAATGATTAAAGCAAAGGAACCCATTAAATTGTGGTTAATCACTTAAATTGAATCAAATAAGTGGTTAACTAAACCGAATAATTTAGTGAATAAGTATTAGTTATATAACATAGTGATGTAAAAATCCTAAAAGATAAGGGTTCAAGTCTCATTCTTATCTTTTTTCCTTTTTTTTTTCTTTACCACTACACTATCTTTTATATATAATAATAATAATAATATAAAATTATTGATTAATCAATTTTTAGATTCGAGAATGGAGATAAATAAAATAAATTATGATTCAGTTAACCAAACCTGAATACTCCTAAAGAATATGTGGGTGCAAATATCCATGTTGGTGGTACCAAGTAATAAAAGGCTTATGTGAGACTTTTTAGTACTTTTGTTACTCTTTAGCACTTACTTAGATACTCGCTTCAATAGGAAGCAACCATAAAGCATTGAGCTAGGGGAAGTTGATGAATCTCTATATAAATAAATGGTCTAAGTGAAACTTCTATTGACTAAGTATTTTAGTGCATTGTAAACAATATTAGCAAAGAGGAAAATATTGTGGAAAAAAAAAAATCCTAAGTAGGTCTCACTTAACTCAATTAAGCAAGCCCCTACATGAATCTTTTTCCCAATTATAAAATGAGTAAATATGCACAAATCTTAATGCAAGGTATAACCCAGCCTTAATCCCACACTATGAGATAATGTAGAATCTCCTTATGACAATGTAGAACCTTTTTCATATAATGTAGAACCTTTATCTCATAATATAGAACCTCTATCTAATAACATAGAACCTCCTTCTAATAATGTGAATAAAGAGAGTTAAACAAAATTGAAGTGATATTAGGGCCGGGAAAAAGGAAGGATTTGGGCACTTTAAGATTCATGCACTCTAAAGAAGAAAGGGGAGGAATGCTCCAATAAAAATAATTCATTGTCATGCACTATACTTGACAATTATTGGTGGGTGATCTTATCTTCTCCCTAAAAGCATCCTCATCGGAATGTACTATATAATAAGCTAGTATAGTGGACCTGATGCTATGAGATTACAGGCTAAAAGTCAGTTAGCCTCACCCCTATTAGATCAAAGTAGAAGACCTTCACACAAGGTTTTTGCAGCACAACTATGCAATTTTTTTTAAAATTGTTTGAGGGTAACACTCACGAGACCTGCACGTGCCACTTCAGTCTATATAGTGACGACAGCCTCCGATCTTCTGCCCGAATCACCGCGCCCCTGCCTGCTCTTCTCTGCTTTCCTCTCCCCTTTCTCCTCCGTCGCAGAGTACCGGCAATTTAGAGGGTTTGAGCTATCTTGAGGTAGATCGTTCGATCGATCCATCCATCGAGCTAATTAGTCATTAATGGCGGACGAGGGTACAGCTAACTGCATAGATATCCTTCTGGCCATCATCCTGCCTCCGCTCGGCGTCTTCCTCAAGTTCGGATGCAAGGTAACAAGATTAAGCTATCAGATTCTCACACCACGCTTCTCTACTCTTCTTGTCCTTACTCTTCTTCACGAACCTTTCGCCTCTTAATTTTGATTGTGGGAGCTTGAGTTTTGTGCGCAGGTGGAGTTCTGGATCTGCCTCCTATTGACGCTGTTCGGTTACATCCCAGGGATCATCTACGCTGTGTATTCCATTACCAAGTAAAGTAGATGTTGCAGCGAACGCTGCCGTATAGATTGATTGTTGTGTGCGTTCCTGGAGTGAAACTACTACTCTACTGCTTGTGATTAGTAAATGAATCATTTAAGCTTGGATCTGGGGGTATCATTTTTTTTCTTTTTTCTCTTCAGCAATGCTTTGCTTAGATGGTGATGCCTCTATCAATGAGATCTATTTTAGTGGAAAGTTGGGTCTAGCAAGAGAAGCCAAATTAAGCAAACACTGAACATCAATGGCATTTTGTATTTCCAGAAAGTAGAAACCAGGGGAGGACAAATGCAGTGATTGATTAGATAAAGGTGGGCCGCTTGGGTGGCGAAGCACCCCAGAAATTCGCATTTTAAATAATGGAATTAGGGATTTAAGATAAGGACGCATCACCCTAATGTTTCGTCAGTTGTACCCTAGAATAATAATAAGGACGCATCACCCTAATGTTTCGTCAGTTGTACCCTAGAACAATAAAGGGGAACTAGATGCTGAACTACAATAACGTTCCAAAAAGGAAAGAAAATTCTTAGGCATAGATGCTATTCAGCCATCGGGAAAGTTGCTATTAATGTGCCGTTCACTCTCAATTAATTCTTTTAAAGTTCTCTAAATACATGTTTGTACTCAAGAAAAAAAATCATAAAATTCAAGAAAAATCACTAAAATTCTTAGGTAAATATTCTACATTTTTTTCATAAGTTTTGTATGTTTTTGGAAAGAATTGGCACAAATTCTACCATAACATTCTAAGTTCTACCATAATATTATATGATCAAATTTAAAGAAAAAAATTATTAAAAATTTTATAAAAAAATCACTAAAATTCTTAGCAATATATCCTAGATTATTTTCATAAGTAGTGCATATGACTCGAGTTCTACCATAACCATCCTAAGTTCTATTATAATTATACATAGTCAAATTTTTTTAAAAAATAAAAATATTCACTAAAATTATGACTATTCTTAGTGATTTTCTTTCTAAATTTTTAATATTTGTTTCTTAAATTTGACCATATATTAGAACTTAGGAAGGGTATTATAGAACTTGAGTCAATTATTTTCAAAATTATGTAAAACTTATCAAAATGGTGTACAATATCTACACAATAATTTTAGTATTTTTTTAATTTTTTACTAATTTTTTTCTTAAATTTAACCATGCGGTAGAACATAGGATAAGTATTGTAGAACTATAGTCAATTGTTTTCAAAATTATGAAAAACTTATGGAAATAAAGTAAAATACATATATAATAATTTTAGTTATTTTTTATAAATTTTTAATAATTTTTTCAAATTTAACTATGCATAATTATTATAGAACTTAAGTGGGAATTTAAATCAATTCTTTTCAGAATCATGCAAAACCTATGGAAATGATGCTATCTACCTCAAATTTTAGTTATTTTTTTGAATTTTATATATATATATATATATATTTTTTGTAAATTTAACCATTCACAATTATGATAAAACTTAGGATGGATATCATAGAACATTAGTCAATTACTTATAAAATTATATAATTTTTATGGAAAATGATGCAAGATATCTACCTAAGAATTTTAGTGATTTAAAAAAATTAATATTTTTTTTAAAATTTAAAAATGCACAATTATGATAGAACATAGGATGAGTATTATAGAACTAGAATTAATTTCTCTCAAAATCATGAAAAACTTATGAAGATAATGTGAGATACTTATCTAAGAAATTTAATATTTTTTTTCTTAAATTTCACTTTGTACAATTATGGTAGAACTTAAGATGAGTATTGTATAACTTTAGTTAGTTCTTTTCAAAATCATGTAAAACTTATGAAAATGATATAGGATAACTAAGTAAGAATTTTAGTTATTTTCTCTAAATTTTTTATTATTTTTTTCCCATAAATTTAATCATGCACAATTATGGTAGAACTTTATATGATATCATAGAACTTAGAGTTAATTCTTTTCAAAATTATATAAAACTTTTGCAAATAATGTAGGATACCTCCCTAAGAATTTTATTGAATTTTCGTAAATTTTGGTAACTTATTTTCTTCAATTTAACTATGCACAATTATAGTATAACTTAGGATAAGTATACCTGTACCTATATCATCTCGAATGATTAAAGATAATAAAATTCTCTCGTTTCCTAAGGAGTGGACGAAAGCGAAATTCAAAAGCTTGATTGCCCAGGTATGATCCGATTGGAAGGAGCGGAGCAACTCTTTTTATACTATGGCGGGGATGCTTTTTTAAAACGAGTGAATACGAGAGGTTTGGATGGGAAAATGGATTGTAGGATTTAAGTCCTAAAAAACTCATGAAAATGATGTGGTATATCTGCTTATGAATTTTAGTTATTTTTTCTAATTTTTTTATAATTTTTTTCTGTAAATTTATCTATGTATGGTATATCTGCTTATGAATATAATGATTTTTATTTTTTTTTCTTAAATTTAATCATGAATGGTAGAACGAAAGATAGGTATCTTAGAATACATTCAGTTCTTTCCAAAGTCAATATAAGACTTATGGGAAATAATGTAATAAGAATTTTAGTAATTTTACTATATTTTAACTAATTTTTTCCTTAAATTTAATTATTTATAATTATGGTAAAACAAATGATGATATCATTACCTAGCAAAACCTGACCCCACACGAAGTTAGGCAGGTTCGGGTTAGTCATAATTGTGTTCGAGTCATAAATTGGTCAACTCATTTATGACATAAAAATAATCGAGTCGAGTCAGGTTATAAACGGATTGACTTGCTTAACCAGATTAAATTATATATATATGGCCTCATTTATAAAACACAAACCCAAATTTTTTGTTTCAGCCCAAATAGCCCAACAATGGAAAAAAAAGCCAAGGTTGGGTGCCCAGCATAGAATTTTCAAGCTGGGTACCGTAATCTACATTTCACAAATCTTAAAGCCACGTGGTAAAAATACGAATCTCGAGATTTCTCTAAATTAAAATATTAACAGACCTTCCATCAACCATAATTATAGTTGATAGATCTTCTGTCACTATAGTTATTGTTGATATACCTTAATTTAAGATCTATCAACAATAAATTAAGGTATATCAACTATAGTTATTTTTGACAAATCTTAATTTATGGCAAATTAAGATATGTCAATAATAAATTAAGGCCTGTCAAAGATAATTATAGTTGATAGAAGGTCTATTAATGATAATTATAGTTGACAAAAGGTTTGTCAATGATAATTATGATTGACAATAAAAGGTTTGTCAATGATAATTATGGTTGATAGAAGGTGTGTCAACGATAATTATAGTTGATAGAAAGTCTATCAACGATACTTATAATTGACAAAAGGGTCTGTCAACGATAATTATGGTTGATGGAAGCTAGTAGTTGATGATATATTAATAATTTGATATTTGTGATATGATGATATATTGCTACAGTGATAGTTTGATACTTGTGATATTCTAAAATTTAAATGGAAAAATAATGTACGTAGTATTTTTTTTGATAATATTTATGATTTTTATTATATTTGTGATTTTTGTATAGTTGTGATTTTGTTATAATTGGTCGTGTTGGGTCATACAGATTGAGTTAATAAATGACCCAATTACTAAATAGGTTATTCGGGTCGTGTTAGTATTCAGGTTAATGTATGACCCATTTAATAAACGGGTTATTTGGGTCATGTCGGGTTCACCCGGTTAATCTCGGGTCGTGTTTGGGTTGCACATTTTGACTCAATTAATTAAACGGGTCATGTTCAGATTGGTTTAATTGGGTCACGGGCAGTGGCGGATCTAGGACCCAGAGGTGTATGAGGACAATTAATATTTGGGGGGCAATATAGAAAGATTATAATTTATTAAGTGGGGGCAAATCAAAATTTATTCACATATAATATTATAAACATGTACTCATATTATACTAATTTTAAAATTTGAGTGGGGGCATTTGCCCACACTCATGTGCATGTGGATTCGCCACTGGTCACGGGTCACAGCTTACATGACTCATTTATGACCCGCTAACCCGAATTACCAAGTGTAGATATCATAGAATAAGGTCAATGTTTTCTAAAATCATATAAAATTTAAATGCAATGATGTACTTAAAATTTTTGTGGTTTCTTTTTATATTTTTAATAATTTTTTCTTAAATTTAATCATACATAATTATAATAAAACTTAGGATGTGCATTGTAAAACTTGAGTAAATTCTTTTTAAAATCATATAAAACTTATGAAAATGATGTAGAATATATATTTACATATTTTAGTGATTTTTCTTAAATTTTAAGAATTTTTTCATTCGATTGTGATTATTTTTCTTAAGTATAAGCATATAGAAATTTTTTCTTGAGAGGAGAAATAAGAGAAATAATTAAGAGAGAGAAAAAGTTTCTTAAATTTGGTCTCAAACGGCACATTAACAATGCTTTTTTCTCTACTTTGAAATTTTTGTATAGAACATACTTTAGGATTTATGCTTTTACCAAAGTACAAACTACTTGTTACATTTTACATACTTTGCAAGCCAATGATTTCCATTTATGAGAGAAGGGCAATTAGGTAAGTTAGTGTTTCATTGAAAAAAATTAATTAAAACCATCTACTTGGGAATCTATGATTGAATTTATTAACACATAGCTTTCTAGAAGAAAGACTTAATAAATGAATATATGCTAATCTAACTTGGAAATATGATTTAAGGACTTCAATAATTATTCATCAATAGCTCAAAAACTCAAACCTCAAATTCAAATTGTATTTATCATAAATTATTATCTATACTTTTTTATTAAATACATATTCATCTTTAATTAACTTTTTGAGATATAATTTTTGACTTTACTTTTTTAATTTTATTTTATTAAAGGAATCGATAAATTCAGTAACAGTAAATTTTTTTTTATTTGATATTCAATAATTGTAATAATAAAAATATTTTTGGTTATGTAATTTATCCATTTACCAAAATTATTATATATAAATAATAAATATTAGTAAATTTAATAAAATTATTATATGTAAATAATAAATGTGATTAAATTATATTATAGACAGAAAGTTACAAACTCAAGTTCTTAATACAAAATAATAAAAATTATTTATATTAAAAAAATAAAATTAGTAAAATTTGTAATTTGTCTGTTTTTATCGATTTACCGGTTGTAAAATCAATAAATTATAGATCTGTAAATTTTTATTCAAACGTAACAATAACAAAAATTTTAGCTCAATAAAATTAGTAAATCGGAAATGAATAAATTTATTATCGGATGGTGACCCATAACTACCAGTCATTAATTTGTTCCGGAATTCTAACATAACTACATAAGAGTCCAAAAAAAATCTAATTAACTCAAAAACACTATAAAAATCTGACCTCTCCATTTTTATTAATTTTTTTTCATGCTTTCACTTCCCCCACTGTCGTCTCCCTACTATATAACGCTCCGATACAAAGACGACCAAGATTGCCAGGTTACCAACCAAGTTAACGATCGAAGTTCCCCTCCTCACCTCACCTTCTCTCCCCTTCCCAATCCAATCCCAATTACCAGACCCTAGGATCCATATCTCGATCTCATGGCCGCAGCGTCGATGGAGAATCCTCTCCCACGCCGCTCATCACCGCGGACCGGGGCTGGGATGCCGGACGGCGACACGGCTCCCGAGACCCCATCCGCACAATCATGGGAGGTTTCGGACCGCGGGGACGTTGATACACCGGTAAGCTGCCTCGCCTTATCTTGGTTTCGATTTTGAACTGGGCTTACGGATACACTGGTTCTTGATCTCGATTGTGTTGCTCTAGAACCAGGTCCTCTGGACGAGGAGCGAAGAGTACCAATTGCTGTTTCGTCTTCCTTCCGATGAGGTGAGTCGGATTCGTGTATTTCTCCTGCCGACAGTTCGCGATGCTCGTGTGTGATTGCAAATTTGCAAATGATTGTAGCCTGTAGGACTTTCAAGATTGTATGTTGCTCACTTGTGCTTGGAAAGTTCGATATTTAGAGAATGGTGAGAGGAAACCTTGTATGCAAACAAATCAAAGTTCATATTAGAGTTCATTGACAAATATAGTTGTCCCATGCCTTGGTCCTTTTTCCATACTGAATTTTCTTAAGGAGAGTGAAGGCTAAAATTTAACTTCCACCAAGTATCAAATCTCGTCATAGTTATAAGCAAAACTTGGAGTCAATAGCTATGCAAATATGCTCTATTTTATGTTAGAAGCTTTCAGGACACTCACATTATATCTTTGTTTCTACGTATCAGGAGGGTTTTGTTTACACCTTTTTCTTGATGTTAACAATAGGATGCTTAAAGTCAATTTTCTCTTTGTACTAGTGGTTTATATGTCACTTGGGATTATTGAATTGTACATACTGGGGATAGTTCATGTGCTTTCTTATCAATGGAGCTTATTTAAATTAACTTATTTGTTTGCTTCCGATGAATGCACATATGGCTAAAATTAGTTTGGTTTCTAGAATACGAGCAACATGCTGCACACAATTTCAGAAAAGCCTGATTTTATGATTTGGAACTGATTATTAGCTTCTTTTGCTGCTATCGTTTAGGATTATCAGATCGTACCATCTTCTTTAGCTCATGAGATAAATTTGAACCTGAATCTATTTTTTTTGGTCATTTAAATGTAGTCTGTGTAGACGTGCTTACCCTGAACATACGCATGTAGGTTCTTCTACGAGATTTTAACTGTGCCTTCCAAGAAAACATCCTTATTCAGGTATTGTTTAATTACTTTGCCTCTCATATTTGAATTATGTGTGTGAACTTAAAATCCTTTTCACTTTCATCAAATGAAGTTAATTGTGGTTGTCATGTGCAGATGCAATCATTTTTCTTTGGTGGTAACTAACGGTGTGTGTTTTGAATCACTTAATTTTCTTTCTTGTGTTTTCTTTGCAGGGTCATATGTATTTATTTGTCCACCATATCTGCTTCTATTCCAATATTTTTGGGTTTGAGACAAAGGTATGAAAGAGGATATATGCCTATCTAGATTTGTCTTGAATTTTTTAACATCTATTTTTCTGATATTGTCCTGTTTGCTCTCATTGAAGCATTTGGATTTTTACCAAATATAATTTTGTTTTGCTCGAGCTCTAGCTATTGTTTCACGCCTAACCGTAGCTAGAATTTACCACAAAGATTGACAATCATGAAGCAAGACTTTACTATTTGTTTGGTTTTCACTAAGATGGACAACTTTTTGTTGTTAGGTTTTCTATTGACCCTTAGTAAAGATATTTTACGTATCCTTAAAAACATTTGCATTTTGTTGTTTACTATCTTGCTGATGTGGTGAATCAGATTCTCCTAATTGAAAACCTCTAACTTATTGCAATGTGCCATTTTCTTTTTTCTGTTTTTGTAAATTTTTGGAAAACTTCTTAAAAAAAATAGTCTATTCTTTCTCGATTGACCCTACAATACTTCCTGTCTTGCCTACCTAATTTTGAGGAACAATTAAGATAGTTTCTGCTAGGGAATTCAAAGTACGTAGAGGTTAGACGTGTTACAGCAGAAAAGGTTGATCTTGTAACTTGACTACTCAATGCTTGTCAAGCATACGACCTCCTGGCGCGTGAGAGTAAAGCAACGATAGATTTACCTTACGTTGATGGAAGCCTCATGGACGATGACCACACATCTTTTATGTATTCAGATTTAAGATATCCTGAATTAGTACAATTTCAAATCATCTTGCTAACTCCTAGCCATCTGGTTGATATGTTTTTCAGTCAAACCTTTTGATTACATAGTCATGATTCTTGTCAACACTGATGCCACGTCAACTATGATATGGTAAACGTTTTTAAATAATATCCAGCCTTTCAATATTTCTTGTCTTTTCTATAGTCCAGGTAGTAGGTGTGATTAATTGAAGACCTTCAACTTCTCTCAATGTGCCATTTTCTTGTCTGAATTTGTAAATTTTTTTTTGAAAAATTTCTTAAAAACATTAGTCTACTCTTTCTTGATTGACCCTACAATATTCCTGTATTTCTTACGTATTTTTGAAGGAGAGTTAAGATAATATTTGTTATGAAATTCACAGTATGGAGAGGTCAGACTTGATACAACAGAAAAGTTGATTTTGTAGCTTGACTAGTCAGTGCTTGTCAAAGTTTACAATCTCCTAGCTTGCAAGAGTAAATCTATGATAGATTCACCTTGCATTGATGGAAGTCTCATGCACGATGACCACACATCTTTTATCTGATTCAGGGTATCTTGAAATAGTACGATGTCAAAAACATATTGCTAACTCCTAGCCATCTGGCTGATATGTTTTTCTGCCAAACCTTCTGATTACATTGTCATCATTCTAGTCAACGTTGATGTCATGTCAACTATGATATGTCAAAAGGTTTTGTATGGTATCTAGCCTTTCGACATTTCATGTCTTTCTAGGTATAGCTATGATTTAGTGTCTATTTTGATATTCATTTGGAGAAGGAGAACTTTCTCACAAAATAAGATTGTTGTTTCTAGCCTGTGTAACAACTAGTTTGTGTCAAATGAGCAACCTCTTTACCTATTGTGGAGGATTAAAAAAACAGAAAGGAAAGAGGATAAATTAAACTATGTAAATAATAATTGCATATATTTCCTATTATAATAAGTAAGAAGTTTATATAAGTTTGAAGGACAAATAATAATAAGCACACATTAACTAAAACTTAGAAAAACCCTATAACTAATAATAGTTTATAATAATTATTGGATCTTAATTTGTTTTTTCCATGTCAATTTTATCTAATTTGGTACAAAGATATGAAAGCAATGATGAGATGGTAACACTAGCTGAGAATCCTGAGATTGCTAGTGTTGCCTTTTTCATGAAGTTAAGAGGAGTCGAAATGGGACTCCAAGGAAAATAATTTCTACAAAGGTATATTTGTCTTAAAGAAAGGATGAAGGAGACGATTGATGTTAATAAAATGTAAAGTATTAAAAAGGAGAGATACTATAAGATTCAAGAAAGATTAATAGTAATATTGTATAGGCACTTCTCCTCTTGGAAAGAGAAGAAGAAGAAGAAAGAGGAGGAGGAAGAGGTGGTATCTTCTTCTTCTCCTCTACTTCCGTTCCACTCCACTCTCCCACAAGTTTTGTGCACATACTACAACAAAGGTGGAACGCCTCCTCCTCCTCCTCCTCCTCCTCCTCCTCCTCCTCTTTGTTTGTCGTCTTCTTTCTTCTTCTCATGCCGCTTCTTCTTCTTCTCCACTCCACTCCGACACATATCCATGTATGGGTCCCCACTGCCGGGTACAAATCGGCCGAATCGGTCATACCACTTGGTATAAATTGGTTGTATTGCTCGGAACAAACCAGTTTTTCAATCCATGCTATCATAGGAGTCATTAGTTCTTGCTGCTACAACTCTTGCCTCTTCTTTGGATCTATCTCCACGTTATGTTCATCCTCATCATGCTTCTGTGACCGTCGTCTTGGTGCTCTTGATCCCCATTATGATGCTTCTTTACTTGAGGTGAATAAATGTCGTCGCCTTGGTGCTCTTGATCCCATCTTGAGCATTGAGCACTAGTCCCTCACCTCAAAGGGTCATGTCAACCTCGAAGTCTAGGTTATCTTAGCCCATCTTTAGAGCCACGTCAATTGAGAATGTCGCGAATCATTTCAGCACAATGTTGTGACCTAAATCAATGGAGAAAATTGCTTAGCATGTTGGATACAAAATCGCTTTAGAACCACCAACCTTTTTTCTTCAATTTGTGCCTTGCTGAATAATTCAAACCAAGGATTAAAAAACTAGTTTGTACTGGATGGTAGAGCCAATTTGTACTAATTCGAACAAGGATCTATACACAGAACAAGGTTGTATCAGAGCAGAGCAGAAGAAGAGAAGAGAAGAAAAGGAAGAAAGGAGTAGAAGAAGGAAGAAAGGTTTGTCACTGGGTGAGCGGCGGGGAAACTCGCGGTGAGAATAAGCAATGGGTAAAGCTTCCGCTTGTGGTGAAGCTTTTGCTCACAGTGAAGGTATGAGCAACTTTGTCACTACACTTGCAGAAGAAAAGGAGGAGAAGGAAGAAAGGTCTGTATATTTATTAGTGGCCGGAGGGAAGCTTCCGGCTTGCAGTAGATGAAACTTTTGCTCAATTCCATTTGGTACATGCTAGTCTAAGCTTGGACCGAAACACCAGTTTCAAACTAGACCAAATTGAGCTTAGTAAATCCAAATTATCTCAATCCAGTCTAATCTAGAAAGAAAATTTTTAATGAATTTACAATTCAATGGTCTAGGTTGTTTTATGTCTAGTCATCTATATCAAAGGAGTCTTTGGCAGTCTAAGTCTCACCCCTAGAAAATTAGATATAATCTTTCTAAATCTAGCCTGGTCTTCTCTATATATCAATTAAAAGAATGTATAATTCCAAAGGTTGATTGCTACTACTTGCTATCAAGATTTGTGTTCAATTTTATGCTTACAAGGTTCAAAAAGAAAAAGGATGACGTTCGTTTGCTATACTCTCTTGTCTCTAATGTGCTCTTAGCCAACACCACTTACCATTGCTGCTTTTCTTGTATTTTATAATAAACTCTTATGTAGTGTTGTTGCTTTCACCACTACTCTCAACTAATACTTGTGCGTGCATGTCTATTAGCTTCATTGCCTTCATAGCTACATCTATTTTTACAATGCTTCTCTCAACATGTGTTGTTGCTTCTACATCCTTATCTTTATGCCAAGTTGGTCACAATTGTCATATATGGTTTAGCTTGAGGGAGAGTGTTGAAAATAGTAGGGTTAGAAATAGTCATACTAGAATGAGTCAAAGTAGATAACCACATAAATGGAGTAAATAATAACTAAAAATCTATTATTTTTTTAACTTAATACCTTTATATAGAGGCTAAATCTATTATGTAATTTGATGGAATCTATTTATAATGTAATATCATTATAATCTCCTATCCAAATATGTTATCTCTTTTCTTCTAACAATATAAAAGTATAGCATTACAAAGATAGTATTCTCAGCTTTGGTTTTACATAACCAGACTACTTGCTTTCTCTTATTCGGTTCAACTTGTAATTTACATAATTACATATACAATGTTAATGCTGTCCTTTCTTTGATATATGTTAATATAATAGTTTTTTATTCTACTCTTGGTGCTTTTTCATAGAGTTCACGGGCTTTTCTATCACCATTATTCATAAAGAATTTAACTCACCAAATGATTTTAACACAGAAAATAATTCCTCTCCATGAGATAACGTGTGTTCGCAAAGCAAAAACAGTTGCAATTTTTTCTAATGCCATTGAAATTGTTGCTGGAGAGAAAAAGGTAACAGTATGATTATTGGTTAGCACAAAAAATCTAATATTCAATCTTCTGTGTCCATAAACTTTTATGTTTGTTGATTTTTATCTGGCAGTACTTCTTTGGATCTTTTTTGTCCCGTGATGAAGCATATCGTCTTATCATTGACGGGTGGGTACAACATGGTGGTGACATTAAATCCTTAGTGAGCATTTTTTCCCCTGGTTTGTTGATTATTTTTGTCCATTGATGTTTCAGTCAATACTTCCAAAAAAGATGCAAATGGGTTATCTCAAGCATGTATTTTACCTCTTTTCTGTTAAACTGTGTCAAATTTGTCAACTTATGATGGTTCTATTATTTTCTATGCTACATTATCACATTATTTCTCAAATGAAAAGTTTGTGTATTAGTACCCTTTTGGTTCGATGATTGTTATAATTGTTGGGTATTTGGTTTAATGGTTTAATATTCATGTTATTTATAGCTTAATTTGCCTCTTTCAAGACAGGTTTTGACTATTCGGTTGAAATATCTTAACATGTGGAATATGGTTGCCTTTATATTTTCTACAACAATCAGTGATGGATAAATTCTTTGATAACCTATTGAATAATTTTGTTTTCCGTGAAGGATAATTGAGGAATTTACAAGGATTACTGTCTCTACACATTGTGCTAAATGGGAAAATTTACAAAAATTTGTTGATCCATATATTGAGTTGAAATAGAAGGAATAATGATAAAATGTTATAGGATTGACATATTATTATATTGACACATATAAATATAATTATAAATATGGGAACTAATTAGGGAATTATATGCTCATATACAAGATTTGATGAGGCCATTAGTATGAGAGAAAGAAGGTACATTGTACTATGGTAGAGATAATTCTATTCGTAGCATTTAGGCCCAATTTAGTTCTGCATTGCTATTGCTGGTAAGAGTATTTGGTGGATCCAACTGTGCTGTCATGTCACTATAACTATTGATCGGTTGTGTTGTTGTTGATGTTATAAATAAATATTAATTTAGTAAAATATATTAAAAATTAAAATTATATATTTTTATAATAAAATAAAATTTATTTTTAAAATTTAAAATAATTATTTTAATAAAATAATTGAATTTTATAAGATCAAATAATTAATGTTAACATAAAATTCAATTATTAATTTTATTTTTAAAGTAATAAATTAAAATTATATATTTTATAATAAAACAAAATTTATTTTTGAAATTTAAAATAATTATTTTAATAAAATTAAAATTTTTATAAGATCAAATAATTAATTTTAATATAAAATTCAATTATTACTTTTATTTTTAAAGTAAGAAATTAAAATTATATATTTTTATAATAAAATAAAATTTATTTTGAAATTTAAAATAATTATTTAATAAAATTATTAATTTTTATAAGATCAAATAATTAGTTTTAATATAAAATTCAATTATTAATTTTATTTTTAAAGTAATTAATTTAAAATCATTTATATATTATATTCCTAAATATATATTAATATATTAAATTTTAAAACAAATATAATATTATACATTATACATGTTTATGTGATAATATAATTAATTGTTATATACAATTATAAAATATAAATATGTAATAGTTTTAATAAAAAGAGAGAAGAGAGAAATGTAACTGTAGCTAAAAAACAAAAAAAAATAAGGCAATGAGTGGGAATCGAACCTGAACACTCAGCCAATAACTTCATTTGCGTCGAGGCAAATTCGTAGCAAGAGAAAGCAGGGGACACCTTGCTTCGGGCTATAGTGCTATTTTAGCACTATTTCACTGCATAATTTATAAACCAATAAACCAAACATAATAACCGTGCTACTTTTTGCTGCATCTCCTAGCACAGCAGAAAGCATCGTAGTACCAAATTGGTCCTTAGTAATTAAGAGTCTTGTGTGTTGTTTGTCCATGCATGCACAATAAAAAATAGTTTTCATTAGTCTACATGTAGTGGTAAGATTGTTGTGTTATTTTATGTTTTTGTTGGCTATAGGAGAGCAAGAGTTGAATTTGATTGCTCCCAAACCAAGTTAAAATAGTGACTTGATTACAATGATATTGGAGATACATGGTAATTGGTATAGTAGTTCTGATGTGGTTATAAATATAGGAGGTAATTGGGGAATATAGGAGTGCTACCATGAAAATATTTGTTGATGCAAGTGGCATTGCATTTGTATCTATATTCAATCTTCCAAATACTTAACTTCCATTTCTTAAATACATTGTGTCCTTTTTAACTGTTATGAATACAGTTCATTATGCATTGGACTATGCAATAATTGTAGGAGTTTACATAATTGATACAAGAGAGTATATTGGATAGTCTTTATCAAGGTTCCAAGAACTGGTCCGAACGGCTAGTTTTTTTGGTTTGTACCGGTTCGGCAGTGGTTCGGACCAAACCAAGCGACAAAGCTAGCGGGATGAAGAGGAAAAGGAAGAGAAAAGGAGGAGAAGAAGAAGGAGAAGAAGAAGGAGAGAAAGGAGAGGAAAGAGAGGAAGAAGGAGAGCAAGGAGAGGAAGAGGCAGACTCGATCGACGGAAGCGGCAGACCGGTACATACCTGTCTTCTTCCTCCTCCTCCTCCTCCTCTTCTTTCTCTTCTTCTTCTTTCCTACCTTGTGCATCCCCTTGCAAATATGCTAAGTGCAATTAGCATATGCATGATATATGGTGCAAAAGTTCATACGATGTTTAGGATGTATGAATCAAGGTTTAGAGTAGCTGAGAGGTGTTGATTTTGGTGTTTCAGTTAACCAATATGGTCTCATGCTGACACTCAAATTGAAGGAACTTTGACTAGCTCTCTTAATTAATTTGGCATTTCTACACTAATGCAAGCCTGTTTACTGCTGGTGACTAATTATTTATAGATCATAATAATAGCTAAAAAAATATTTAATATCGCTAGTGTTGGATCTTAGTAACAGAAGCAGCCAAGATAATTGCTATTCATCCTTTGTATCACATTCTTAATTGATCTTAAGGCATAGAGTATTGATATGTACTAGTATGATGAAAAAGCATTATGATTGCTGCCTATACAAACTTTTTCTGATTCTTCTTGTTGGAGTTTATTGAGCCTAATTGTATCCTACAGAGATTATGTGCCAATCTAGAGCTGGTAGAGGTTAGGCTTTGTTCTTACAAGGAACCACGAAAGGATAGAAAGACTTCAAAGTTCAAAGAACTTGAGAAAGTTGAGTGTTACAAAATTTGAGAGCGAATAAGGTAAGAGAACACTGGAGCTGTATACAGAGAAGGGAAATTAAATAAGACCCCACCATTTGGTCAATTTTGTCCACCCAGGGTTCAAAACTAATCATTAGGGCCTGGTATTGGGTGGCATTGTTATGCACAATAATATTTTTATTATCTCAAACTCGGTTGGTATTTGGCAGCATTCTGTTTGTTTTCAGTGAACACTGAACAATCACCGCCTAACTGAGCCATCACCAGAGTCCTATGCTTAACTCTGGCTGTGGCTTGACACCATATAGATTTAGGTAGGAATCATCTTTTGTACAAAATTTCATCTTTTAATGCCTATTGCCTCAATCACTTTCCTGATATCATGGGTTCTATAGATTCTATACCGCATCAAATTCTAGAGCTGAGCTTTTAGTTTCTGTTTGTTGTGCTTTTTTTGTCTAATAATCGAAGCACTCATTGAGGATTTCTTTCTATGTGTTTTGTTTCTATGACCTTGAAATTCTAGAAATACAACTTAATAGATCTCTCAAACATAGTTTTGTAGAGATCACATCATATACCATGCTTAAGGCATCTACCATACTTAATGCATCAAGTATCCAATGCCTGTTCACTGAGAAGTATTAGTGCTTACCCGTTATGTATAGTTGTACATATCAATAGTTGTACATATCCATTAACCTGTTATGTAAATAGCTAGTTGTTTTGCATGTTACTGCATATAATGGAAGAGGGGCGGCCGTTAAGGGCACGCATTCATTTTCAAAGGCTTGTTCGTGACATGGTATCAGAGGTCTTTGGCGTCTAGGGTTTCCTACTTCTCATTGGGCATCAGGACTCTTTGGGTTTTCGAATACAGTTGCCAGGACTCTTTGCCAAGGTTGATTAGTGCCTGGCGACGTTGTCTGAAGCGTCTTTGCGGGAGTGTTCCTCGCTGCATCATCTTTCGTTTTTGAGTTCCGACTGTGCGAGTTTCCGGCATCTTTGTCTTCCGTTTTCGAGTTCCGGCGACGACGTGGTGCGGTGATCGTGGACTTTCACCTCCTTGATCATCTCAGTATAGGGTAGGTGCGCAGAGGGCTTCCTCGGAGCAGCAGGTTTTTTTTTTTTGCTTTGGGCTCCTTAGGAGCCTTCGCCTTCGCCTTCTTCGACTTTGCAATCTTTGCAGCCACCTCCTCAGTGACGTTCTCCATTGGTGCCGGATTCGCAGCGAGATCTTCAGGCACTGCAACCACGGTGGTTTCGTCACTTGCCATTGGACATTCGCCTCTTTCCTCGCAAGCATCCTATTGCTTATCCTGCCAAGCAATTGTTCAGCACCCACCCTATTGTTCTTTCCAGTCGTGTCACGGTGGTCTTCAGTTGGATTTCTGGACTCTAACGTGGTCGCACAAGCATCCTGTGGATATTTCAGGACTTTATCGTACTGTGAGTTCTTTTGGTGTTTTTGACTTCAGTTCAGTCTATATATTTATTACATTGTTGTTTGTGTGTCTTCAATATCCAAATGGAAAATACTTTTGGCAAAATATCCACGGACACTTTATCCATGCGATTTACTGTTAAAAATTATATGGTTCGGGAATTTCAATTTAGAATGTTTTTGAAAGGGAGAGAGCTATGAGGCCACATAGATGGATCCACTGTTCCTAAAAATGAGTTAGAGTATAGTAAGTGGGAAGTGAATGATGCTAGAATTATTTCTTAGATTTTAGCATCTATTGAACCTCATATGGTGAACAATCTGCGTTCATTTAGTACTGCAAAGGAGATGTGGGATTATCTAAGGCGTATTTATCACTAAGATAATAATACACGGCATTTTTAGCTTGAACTTAAAATTTATAATTACACTCATGGCAATCTTTCCATTCAAGAATTTTATTCTGGATTCATGAATCTTTAGAGTGAATATTCTGGTATTATTTACTCTGGCGTTCCTAGAGAAGCACTGGCAAGCCTCCAACAGATACATGAAGTAAGCATGTGTGATCAACTCCTAATGAAATTATGACCTGAGTTTGAAGTAGCTAGAGCTGGATTACTTAATAGATCCCCAATACCTTTATTAGATATATGTCTTGGGGAGCTCCTGCGTGAAGAACAAAGACTAACTGCAATCTATTATCAGCACATCTCCTAGATCATCTAAACTTGTACATGTTGCTTATGCTGCTACTCAAGGAAGAAATAGGGGTAAAGGACATATGCAATGTTATAGCTGCAAAGAATTTAGACACATATCTAAAAATTGTACAAAAAAGTTTTAAAATTACTCTATGCAAAATGGTCACATTATCAAAGATTGTTCTACTCGCCCAGAAAATCGACGGGCAAAAGCCTGCATTGCTATCCAAGCTCTTGTGTCTAATTCTCCTATTTTCGGCTCTACATCTGCTACTGCGAGTAACAACCAAGTGGTTATGACTCCAGAAATGGTTCAACAGATGATCCTCATGGCATTCTTTGCTCTTGGTCTTCAGGGGCGCGTTAAGTAAGTTTCTCCTATTGGTTTATTGATTCTAGAGCATCAAATCATATGACGGGATTCTCTATTTTGTTACAAAATTTGCGTTCATATATTGATCAACAACATATTCAAATTGCTAATGGTAGCAGTCTTCCCATTACTGCCATTAGTGATATTGATCATAATTTTCGTAATGTTTTTGTTGCTTCAAAGTTATCCACTAATTTAATATCTGTTGGTCAACTTGTGGAAAATCAATGTGATGTGCATTTTTCTCGTGATGGCTGTGTTGTACAGGATCGGGCTTCGAGGAACGTGATAGCGAAGAGACCTAGGGTGGGCAGATTATTTCCACTGCATTTTAGCATTCATCATCTTTTTACTCTCGCCTCTATGCTTGCTGGCACTCAAGCTGAATTTTGGCATAAACGTTTAGGCCATCCTAACCATGTAATTTTGTCTCATTTGTTGAAACATGGTTTCATTGGCAACAATCTTAATTCTGTATTAACATTTAATTGTTCTGCTTGTAAATTGGGAAAGAGTAAAACCTTGCCTTTTCCTGCTTCTAGTAGTCGTGCTAAGCAGTGTTTTGATGTTATACATAGTGATGTTTAGGGAATTACTCTTGTTATCTCTCATAGTCAACATTGCTATTTTGTCCCTTTTATTGATGACTACAGTCGTTTCATATGGATATATTTTTTACGTACTAAAGCGGAAGTGTTTAGTCAGTTTCAAAATTTTGTAGCATATGTTGAGACTCAATTTTCTGCACGTATTAAGGCTTTGTGTACGGATAATGGTAGTGAGTATATGTCTGATGACTTCCAAGGTTATTTACACAGTAAATGTATTATATCTCAGCGGTCTTGTCCTTATACTCCACAACAAAATGGGCTAGCCGAACGGAAGAATCATCATCTATTAGATATGGTTCGCACTCTCCTTTTACAGTCATCTGTGTCATCTAAATTCTGGGTAGAGGCATTGTCCACTGCGGTATATCTCATTAATCGTCTTCCTTCTCAACACTTAGGGTTTGATTCTCCATTTTACTCTCTTTGGGGAACATCCTGATTATCACTTTTTACATACATTTGGATGTGTTTGTTTTGTACATCTTTCTCTTCATGAGCGACATAAACTTAGTGCTCAATCTGTTCGTTGTGCTTTTCTGGGCTATAGCACCTCACACAAAGGTATGTATGTTATGATGCTATTGCAAATCGTATGCGTATCTCCAGGAATGTTGTCTTGGATGAATATTATTTTCAATAGTATGTTTCCTCTTCTGCTCCTATGATTCTTCCTACTTTTGATGATGATTCTCCATCACATGGGCGCTTTCTACCGGGTATGGTATATCATCGGCGGCGCGGTTCCTCACCCTCAAATTTGCTTGAGACTAGTCAGGAGTCTCCTGTTGAGACTAGTCAGGTGTCTCCTGTTTCTACTGGGGCTGATCTTATTGGTCTTCGGCGATTCTTGCGAACTATTAGACCTCCTGATCGGTATGGTTTTTTCGCTACTTTAGCTAATGTTGTGGTTCCTACCTCTTATTCTCAAGCCTGTACACAAGCATGTTGGGTCAATGCTATGAATGAGGAACTTCAGGCCCTTCACGAGAATCATGCTTGGGATATTGTCCCTTGTCCTCCGGATGTTACACCTATTGGGTGTAAGTGGATCTATACTCTTAAATTATGTGCTGATGATTCTCTTGATCGCTGTAAAGCTCGGTTAGTAGCTTTTGACAATGAGCAAGAATATGAGATAAATTATGAGGAGACTTTTGCCCCGGTTGCTAAGATGATCATTGTTGTCTTATTCTCGCTCTTGCTGCTTCTCAAGGCTAGGCGTTGCGCCAGATGGATGTTAAGAATGCTTTCTTGCATAGAGATCTTAAAGAGGAGATTTATATGATTGCTCCCTCTAGATTATTCTCTACACCTTCCTCTGATGTTTGTAGGCTCAAACGGACTCTTCATGGGTTGAAACAAGCATCACGGGCTTGGTTTGATAAATTCTGATCTACTCTTCTTAGCTTTGCTTTCACTCAGAGTCAATATGATTCGTTATTATTTCTCTGTAAGATCTCTCATGGTATTGTTCTACTCTTAGTCTATGTTGATGATATTGTTATCACTGGGATTGATTCTAAATTGATATCGCAACTTCAAGCTCATCTTCAGACATATTTTCATATGAAGGATTTGGGACTATTACATTATTTTTTAGACCTTGAAGTATCATATACATCCCAGGGTCTGTTTTTACATCAACATAAATATATTGAGGACTTAATCTCTCTCGCTAGTCTTCAGGAGGGTCGGTCAGTTGATACCCCCTTGGAAGTCAATGTTAAATATTATCATACTGGCGGGGACTTCCTCTTGGAACCTTCTTTATATCGGCAATTTGTGGCAGTCTAAATTATCTCACGATCACTCGACCTGATATTTCCTTTGCTGTCCAACAAGTTAGCCAATTTATGCAGGCTCCTACACATCTACATCTGTCTGCCGTTCGACACATTCTTCGTTACTTGCATGGGACTTCTAGGAGTCTTTATTTTCCAGCCAACTCTTCTCTTCAGTTAGTGTCCTATAGTGATGCTGATTGGGCGGGATGTTCTGACACTCGTCGTTCTGTTACTGGCTGGTGTATGTTTCTCGGTGATTCTCTTATCTCCTGGAAAAGTAAGAAGCAAGATCGCGTATCCAAGTCTTCTACGGAGTCTGAGTATCGTGCTATGTCCTCTACCTACTCGGAAATTGTGTGGCTCCGTGGTTTGCTTGGTGAACTTGGGTTTCCTCAACAAGATCCTACCTCTCTTCATGCGGATAACACTAGTGCTATTAAACTTACTGTGAATCCAGTCTTCCATGAGCGTACCAAGCATATTGAAGTGGATTGTCATTATATTCGGGAGACCTATGATTCTCGCATTATCTTGCTTCCTCATGTACCTACAGCTCTTCAAATTGCCGATATTTTTACCAAAGTACTCTCCACACCTCGCCATAAAATTTTAACTGCCAAATTGATGCTTATGGGTCCTCCTATGCTTATGGGTCCTCCTGCATCAATTTGAGGGGGGATATTAGTGCCTACCCGTTATGTATAGTTGTACATATCAATAGTTGTACATATCCATTAACCCGTTATGTAAATAGCTAGCTATTTTGCATGTTACTGCATATAATGGAAGAGGGCGGCCGTTAAGGGCACGCTTTCATTTTCAAAGGCTTGTTCGTGACAAGAAGGAAAGCTAGAAGGATGAAAAACTAATAGAGGAAAAAAAAGAGAAGGAAATCATCATTTACTTGATTTGGTAGTCAAGGTAAAAGGAGAAATTGAAGAATATTTGCCCTCTTTTCCCTCTAACTAAATCCACCCAAAATTTTAAAGCATAAATTCAGAGGGAAAGAAAAACTCAATTAATTTTTTTTCTCATATTTTGTTCCTAGTAAATGAAAGGAAAAAAATTTTCCTTCCGGGGAAGGAAAGTAAGGAATGAAAAATGGGATAAAAGAAATTTAAATCATGTGAAAGGCATGTTATTCATATTACGTGTGAGTTTGGACATGTACAGGTGTGCAGGTAATAATGTATGCACAATTCTACAAAGGAGCTTGGGACATATTATGACCTAACTTAGTGAGCAAATTAACCTACTAACTTGGTAAGCCAAAAAATAACATGACTTAATTTAAAATACTTAAACCCAAATAGTAAGTTCGTTGGGCTTTATATACATTTATCCCACTTCTCATGTGGGACTATGGGACTAAATCAAGATATCACAATCTCATACATACTTACATCCTAACACATGTCTAAAAACCATCATCTAGTCGACAACATATAAGATCAGCTCAATGGCAGCTTTACCATCCTCAACAGTCCTTCCCGTTCTATTGGTCTTTCATTATGTTCAAGACTAAGTTTGCTTTAATACTAATTTATTATGACTCACTTAGTGAGTAAGTCAACCCATTAATTGGTAATCTAAATAGCAATGTAACCCAATTTAAAATGCTTAAGCCCAAGTTAATAGTAGTAATTTTATTAAACTTTATACACGATATCATCATTTCTCTCACTTTCAATATAGAACTAAATCGGGATATCACAAGACAGTATGCAAATTTAGGAGTTGCAGATGGCTAATGACATATTAGAGTGAGGAGCTACTAATTGGAGTAAGATAGACTAGGGAGGAGCTCAAAGGAGCTCCCATTTGTAGCAAGAAAGTAAGAGTGAGCATAGGATAGCAATACGGGCAAGAGGGGTGGAGTTCAGGAGTGTGTCTACACGAGTGGTTAGTGCATGAAGCAAAGTACAACAATGTTATAATCTTAATTTTTTTGCTAAGTTGAATTCTTGCAGTTTATCACTCTACTCCTACTATCTGTGATAATCAATCTCCCTAATTACAACATTTTGGATTTAGGTGGCATGAGTAATATGCTTGAGTGGTGTGCAATACCAAATGAACACCCTATGCTGCAAGGCCTAAGTTAAGGGTGACTTCGACAGTATCAAAATATATGACTAGTTATGTAGGAATCTATGGTGACTTTAAGTCTAAAGATCATATACGCCATTATTATATAACAATCCATAAAGTATTCTCATAGTGGGTCTCTTTAGTACATTATTCTTTTACATGCATCCATATGTTGGCTTGATATATCCCATCCTAACTAAGGTTCTAAAAACCAATTCATACTTGGCGTACAACTGGTTTGTACCGGTTCAAGCAAAGACCGGTAAATAGAACCTTTTATTCCAAATGAAGAAATGGAGTAGAGTAGCAGAAAAAATGGAGTAGAGTAGCAGAAAAAGGAAGAAGATGTCTTGCCTCCACGGCTTGCAACAAGTGGAAGGAGGCGGAATGGAAGAAGATGAGGAGGAGAAGGAAGACAAAATAAGGAAGGACAAAGGTGACAAAGCTCATGGGCATCCAAGCTTCCGCCAAGACCATTGTTGTTGCCTTCTCTTTTCCTTCTCCTCCACCTCCTTCTTCTATATTGCACCCAATGTGATGATAATATCAATGTTTTGCAGCTCCTCTTTTAGTTGCCTTCTTCTCCTTTCCTCATCCTCCACCTCCTTCTATATTTCACCCAATATGATGATAATATTAATGTTTTGCAGCTCCTCTTTTAGTCGCATTAAACCATAAGATGGTTATGTGACCTCTTGAAAATCCTAAGTAGCAAAGAGTTAAGGAATAGTACAAGCACCACCTATACCTTTTGATCGAACTTCACAGCCAATATCACATGGTATACTCATCCATCAAAATCACCTTAAAGTCGGTTGGCATAATCCTTTACTTGATCATGATATTGATATTCCTTATTGCTTCCTTTGACATGAGTATTCTCGAAGTCTCTTGACCTGAGCTTTTCTTCAATGATAAACCCAATAGTTTAACCTAAGGTTTTTAAAACCAGTTCGAATCGGCTAGTTTTTCCGGTTTGGACTATTCTCGAAGTCTCTTGACCCGAGCTTTTCTTCAATGATAAACCCAATAGTTTAACCTAAGGTTTTTAAAACCAGTTCGAATCGGCTAGTTTTTCTGGTTTGGACTAGTCTGATAAAGGTCTAGACTGGACCAATAGTGAGGAGAAGGAAGGATAAGGAGAAGGAGGAGAAGAGGGAGGAAGGAGAGGAAGAAGGACCTCCAAGTGATGGACATAAGGTTCTTCTTCTTCTTCCTCCTATTCTTCTTTTTCCTCTTTTTCTTTTTTTTCCTCTTCTTCTTTCTTTTCTTTTTTTCTTCAGTTGCTCCACTCAGAAGAAGGACCTCCGAGTGAGAGTTTGGGACTCGGGAGAGGCGGCTAATAAATGGGAGACAAGCAAGAGTTTGGGCCTCGAGAGTGGCGGCAAGGAAGAGGAAAAGTTTTGGGATTAGGGATAAAAGTAGATTTTAGGGTTTAAAATTATTGTAATATATATATATATATATATATATATATATATATATATAGATAGATAGAGGTTACATGGGTCAACCTATTTATAATCTGACACGACACTTATATTGGAGGGTCATACAAGGTTGACGCGTTTATGACACGAACACGATTAGTCATGACCCAGACCCGCAAAACTGTGTTGTATCGTATTGTGTTAGCAGATCGTGCTATATTTTGCCGACCCTAACTATTTATGGTTTTTTTACTTTCAAGAACCAAATTGACACCGATAGAGAAACTCTAGGATGAAATTAAGGAAAAGAAACTTAAAATGGTCCAAATAAGAAAATTATAAACTGCAGAGTTTGAGCTGAAAATTTCCAAATTTCCAAATGCAGTATTCTGAAGCTGAAAATGTATGTAATTGCGCTAAACATCATATACATTGTTGGTCAAGGCACTTCTGCATCATATGAGTGTTTATTTTATAAAATAAATAATATAAAATTAAATTAAAATCATGATTGTTGACTGCTGGAAAATGACATTATAACTGCTAACCTTTTCCAATTTCTTTATTGTCATAGTACTAAGAGTAGTACTTATGTAGTTATGTTCAAGCCAGGGAGAGCAAATGAAGGATGGTTTTCTCACACAGTTAACGTTATTTATGTATAATTAAGAATTTTCTGGTAGCGTTTCTTGTTGATTCTTTTTTAGGTTCTAGGATGATCTTCTATATATTAGTAGAGTGAATAAACCTTCTAATTTATCAATCACTTCTTTGACTTGTGACCACTTCCTATTTTGTAGCTTCTCAGAAGAATTTGGCAGATGTGGTATCTTACATATATAAAACACATTTTACAAGGCCGTTATATAATGTATTATCTTTCATGTTTTTAGGATACGAAATTGGATGCCAGTGGTCAAGAGAACTCCAACCTTGTCTTCGAACAAGTACATGGATCTACAATGTCAGCAGATGATTTATCGTCCTCAAACAGGTTATTCTTGGTAACAACAATATTGAGAATTTTCTATCATCTCCATGCATTCATTTTCTTTCTTACTTATTCTAACCAGAATTAAGGATGACAAAGCCCTGCCAAATGATAAAGTTTATGATTTGTCAGTGAAACTTTCAGAAGTTAAGGAAAATGTATTTACAGAAAATTCCAAAGAGCCATCATCAGAAATTCCCTTCAGTTGGGCTGTTGAGGATATGGATGCTCCGATAGGTAACTTATACAGGATATGATAATGCTTTACAATTTTATTCACATACTTGATATCCTCTGCAAGGTTTGTAAAACCGGTCCGGCGACTCAGTTTGGTGAGTTGCCAAACCGGTACGTACTGTACAAACTGGGCAGTAGCAGCACAATCAGCAGGCGGCGGCAGAAGCTTCGAACGAAGCTTGCTCGAAGCTTCCACCGTCGCCACCCGCTGCCTCCCTCCGCTGCCCGCCCATGACCGTGCTCTGACAAGCATTCCGGGACCGGCTGGCCATCGGACTAGTACTGTACCATACAAATTGGGCGGTACGGCACAGTTTTGAGTTCCTTGAATTCCTCTTCCCTTACCTTGGATTGCTTGTTCTACCCTGCAGTACCTGAACATTTTACAATCCTTGGGGAATCAAAGTTTCCGGTAATAAAGAGATCATCTACATTAAGTTTGGGTTTCTTCCACTCAGTAAATTTTTTATTGACATGAAAAGTTATGGTTTATAGCTCCTTGTAAAAGACTTCTTCAGTCTATTTATATCTGATAGCGCTGCGGTCTTTTTGAAAGATTTCCATAAAAGATGCGGTGACAAGGGTAAAAATTCATTTTCTTGAAAAATATTTATTTTGTTGTTTTGCAATTTAATGTTATAGTTTGTCATCAATTATAGACCTATTTTCTACTCATGTGTCAGATTTTCAGTGCACTTCTTGGCGTAGGCATAGACGATTTGGATATACCCGTAATGTTTCATTTCAGCATCCTGTCAAAATATATCTTGGTAGGCAAAAACATTCTTTTTTATGTTTACCACTGATTCATATTATTAAATGGGAGGTGTGTTGTTCATTTTGGTTGATCTGCCTCAAGATAATACCTGGTTTGACTTTTTTTACTTGTATTTAAGGTGCTAAATTTGGGAGTTGCAAGGAGGTCCAGAAATTTCGTGTGTTCAAAAACAGGTTGGACAATATCTTTGCATAGTGGTTGTTGATATGTTCTCTCTCATTCTCAATTTAGTAAAGTAATTTCTGATCTTTTTCTTTAACACGGCATTCAAACGTTAGTTGATATGCTAGTGAGTTTTGGTCCTTTAGTTGTTCATGACCTGAACTGGGATTCTAATCCTGGATTCTTATCATAAAATTTGTAGTAATCTAAACCAGTACAACGGTAACGCAATTATTTATGTAATTGCTTAACTTCATTTCTAAGCTTTCTTTAAGGAAATCATGTATATTTTTCTTGAATCAGGTTCTCTTTTCTTTGTCAACAGCCATTTAATGATCATAACATCTCAGCAAATTCAAGATGTGCCTTATGGGGATTACTTTGAGGTTGAGGTGTGATGCTCAAATGATCGAACTAATAGCTCTTCATTGTTACCAATCAGGGGATCTCAACCCTACTGTTTAGTTTTGCTTTCTACTTGATTATACTCATGAATGTTTGATTCTTTGTCTTCACATGACTGTACCTTTTCCAAAATAAACTCTCATAAATATACATTCTGCTGTTTTTTTTATAGGGTATCTGGGATGTGGTACAAGATAACGATAGAGAAAATAGCTGCACTGTGAAAGTTTATTCTAATGTGTCGTTTTCAAAGAAGACTTTGTTCAGGGGTAATGTTTGGATATTATTATTTAATTTTTGTTCTTTAGGTGTTGTGTTTTGTTTGGCCATATTTAAATTGCATAGTAGGTTATTTGAAAGTATGAAATTGAACTATTATAGTTAATTGGGAATCAAATGAATATTAATTTTGCTATCATTTGGTAATCTTGCACATCAGGTTGAGTTATTCTATACCAAAGGATCCTGAAGCTACCAAATATATTTAATCATCAACCCAGTCCTTTTCTTCCAATATCTTTTTCTAATCTAACTATGGAATTCTATTGTGCACAAAATTCATACATGAAATGATGAAACTTTTACTAGTGAATGGTTTTCAAAGACATTTGTATGACCACTATGCATATTTGTTTCAGGGAAAATAGAACAATCGACAAAAGATGAATGCCGAGAGATTTATGAGACCTGGATGGACATTGTAAGTTTTTAGTGGTGAAGATCCATTTTGTATTTTTGAATGATTTGAGTTGATCATCAAACTTTTGTGTGCACTAGGCTCATGAACTAGTGAAGGAAAAGAACGTTGGACAGATGAAAGGTTGCGCTCTACCTTGCTTAGGACAATTATATTACCTGCGCTTTGTTGATATATTTCCACTCATGATATGGCTCTTTTCTGATAACAGCAGACATTCTTGAGCAGAATACATGCCTGGTTCAAGAGACTGGCAGCCAATTTGAAATTCCTACGGAGTTTGATTTGTCCAAAGAAAATCTAACGACAAATTCACCTACAGAGCTTGAAGTGTCGAAAGAAAATCTAGCAACAATTTCACCCAAAGAGCTTGAAGTGTCAAAAGAAAATCTAACAACAATTTCACCTACAGAACTTGAAGTGTCGAAAGGAAATCTAACAACAAATTCACCTAAAGAGCTTGAAGTGCCAAAAGAAAATCTAACAACAAATTCATCTAATCTTGCAAGGAACGTCCATGAGACTAGAAGCAGTGGTCCAGTGATTGAAAAGAACATGAAAGAAAAGTCAGAAAAATTTCCATCGGTGGTGGCTATACTTCAACAATCATGGAAAACCTTGCTTTCATATGTTAAAGCACGGAGTCTATTACCTCTGGTTTTAGCTGGGGCCGGCTTTGTCTTTATTGTAATGCAGGCAAGTTTCTATATCTCTTCTTTCCCTTTTTCTACTCTACAGAAAGTTAAGAATGCTAAGTAATACCCACACTTTAGAAGTAGAAGCTTCTTTTTCTCTTTGTGATGCTTTTTATGTGATGATGCTCAGAAATACGATGATAGAAGTCCTATGTCTGATCACAAACTCGTACCACTTGGTATTCTCTATTAAATGTCTCAATATTCTATCTAATGAAAAAGTTCTAAGAGTTATTACAATGATTGTGCTATAGTAAATGGGTTAACGGGTTTAGTGTTGTTGTATTATTTAATGTATTCTAACCCTAATTGAATGTAGTGACTATTTTTCGATTGTTTCACTCCTTAACTTGGTGTAGCGATTTCCATCTCCTTCCCCTTCTGCCCCTCTCCCTGTTTGCCTCCTCTCCATCTTTCCTTCTTTTGTTTCCACCTCCATCTCCCCATCACTCCTTCGTTTTCATAGTTTGTCTGTACATTGCCTCTGGTTGCCATCACCGGCCCAACACTTCTATTTGATTTCCTGCAAGAAGGCCGATTGCTCCTCTGTGTGGTGCTCGTGCACTTCTCATTTATCTCCATTGAGAAGCATGCATTAGAGGTGTGTTGGTGGGACTTTCTCAAGAGGGTAGCTCTCCAAGTTTTTGCTGCATGCACAAGCTAGAGAGCTGAAACCTACTGTCATATTTGACACTTTGAAATTAGAAGATACAAATTACCCTCACTTTGAAATTAGAAGATACAAATTACCCTCTATACGATGCACTTATTCTTAGACTCCTATCGAAAAGAAGCTCACATCGGATCTATCTAGGGATAGCAGTGGGTAGGGTACTCGCTATTTTTGCCCTACCCATACCCGAACCTGGTTAAATTATATACTATCTAAACCCGATTAACTACCCGATATTTTTTTCACCCTTCTACTCAAACCCGACCCTATTATATTTTCTTACTACCCGCTAATTATTCAAACCTGATAAATACCTGGTTACCTAGTCAGTGGTCTTACTACCCGCTAATTATTCAGACCTGACAACTACCTGGTTACCCGGTCAGTGGTTAGTAAAACTTTTACCCTAACTTTCTATTTCTCTAACCTAAAACTTTTACCCTAACTTTCTATTTCTCTAACCTCCCCTCTCTCTCCCCCACCCTGCCGTTGCCGCTGCCACTATCTGCCGTCCGACGTTCTTCATCTCCAACACAATGGCTCCCCTGCTGCCGCCGCCGCCTCGCTTGGCCCCAACATCTCTCTCCTTCAGTTCTGCTCACCCCCATCGCCAACGCCGACACCGCTTCCCTAACTGCCACCCCACTTAAACCCGATGCCGACGCTGGTCCCCTTCACTACCGCCCATGTTCGACGTCGACGGCGACCCCGGCGCCACTCTCTGTATCTCCCCGCCGAGCCTCGCCACACTTTTGATCACACGTCATCGCCATCCCCCTGACACCAACCAAGCAAACGGGAGGGAAAGCGAGCGGCAAGCTCGCTAAAGGTGGCGGTAGCGGGTTAGAGAAAAAAAAGGAGAAAAGGGCTAATTTGGAGATTTAGCGAGCAGCGAGTGGGAGAAAAAAAAAGGGGGAAAGAGCTAATTTGGAGATTTAGCGAGCAACAGGTGGGAGAAAAAAAAAAAGGGGGAAGGGCTAATTTGGAGACTTAGCGAGCTGCGGGCTGGAGAAAAAAAGGGAGGAAAAGGCTAATTTGAAGATTTAGGGATTTAGGGTTAAGTTTGAGTTAGGGGTAATTAGTTATAATTTATAGGTAACATAGTTTATTATTTATAAAATTATTTTTATTATAAATATATAATTGGATTTGAGTAGTGGGTCTCTGACTTATACTACCTGAACCCTACCCGAACCCACTCGGGTAGTATATATATTATCCATACTCTACCCGAACCCGTTTAATAAATACCCTATTATAGATATTGGGTTCGGGTATGCGGGTACCCGCTAAAAACCTACCTGATTGTCATCCCTAAGATATATTGTATGAGATATAGTGTTGTTCAAATATGGTTGTTCTTAATGCTTTGATTAATTACCCTCTATAAGCTCAGTTGATGTGCCTATTCTTACTCTTATGGAAAAGAAGCTCTCATATGATAGAGAAGCTCACATCTGATCTATCATATGAGATATAGTGTTTTCAGATATGGTTGTTCTTAATACTTTGATTAATAGTATGGAGCCCAACATTGTCTCTACTATTATATATCAAAAATTGACCAATGCTACATGAGAATTTCTTAGTTCCACATATGCACTACAACAAAATGTTTGCCGCATATATCAACTCTTTGAAGAATTTTTTTTCCTTAAAGCAGGAGGATCACTCCTTACAAGAGTATTAGGGATGACAGTCGGGTACTATTTTAGCGGGTACCCGCGCTACCCAAACCCGATTATAGGTAATCGGGTACCTATTAATCAGGTTCGGTTCAGATATGGGTAATAAAAATGCTACCCGAGTCGGGTTCGAGTAGGGTTCGGGTAGTATAGTCCATATATCCGCTACCCGAACCCGGTTATATATATATATATATTTTAAGTACATTGTAATGGTTTTACGTTGCTAGTAGTATAAATAATCGGGTCGGGTTTAGCGGGTATCCATTGAACCCGACCCGTATATGTAAATAGCTATACAAATTATTCAAGGTATTTATATTTGTTGTACTTTATATTGGGTATTTATAGGGTTCAGGTAGTATACGGGTAGTAAAATTATATTCGGGGTCAAGTTTGGGTAGGAGTGTTAGAAAAAATTTGGGTAGATAATCGGGTAGGGATAATCGAGTAGTTATTTGAGTTCGATAATGGGTAATGCAAAAAATGCGGTTACTCGACCCACTGCCATCCCTAAAGAGTACTATACAATCTTACAAGTGGGATGCACTATTACAATATCATCCACCTACCGTTGACATTGATGTTACTCTTATGGGATTTTCTTGTTGCAAAATTCTTATCTACTCTTAATGAGCAATATTTAGTAGCACGGTCTCAATTACTATGGAATTCTATCATTCCCTCTCTTTAGAATGCATTAAGACTGTTATGGGTGTCTATGACTTCTTCATCCAAGGACCATGCTAGTGGAACTAAAAATAGATCCGTACTAGGCAGTACAACTTTGTACTAGTCCTACCAGTACATGGTCGGTACTGATAATATAGAAATGTATATATATGTGGATTTTTGGAACCGATTAATACTATTGGTAGTACAAACCGATCCGAGCATAGACCAGTACCATGTCTCTAGTATTTGAAACCTTGGCTCTTGCATCTAGGGGTGAGCAAACGGTTTGGCATATTCGATTTTTACCGATTTACCGTTCAATTCGGTAAATTTAGTTCAGTAAAAGAAAATTCGGTTTTAGTATTCGTAATATATTTTCTAAAATTTGGTTTTCGGTTTCAGTATCGTTTTTTATTTTTCGGATCAGTAAAAACTGAATTTACCAATATTAAGTATTAAATTAATAAATTTGGCTCGATAAATTACTAAATTTACCGATATAAATATAAAATTATTAAATTTTATTTAATAAACATATAAAAATAAAAAATATTATTATATTTATATAGATAAAATAATTTAAATTGGTAAATCAGTAACTTACCAAATTTACCTAATTTATCAAAAAATTTCAGTAAATTCGATTCGGTAAGAGATCTTTTTTTTTTTAAATTCAGTTCAGTTTCGATTTTAAAAAAATTGATAAAAAATAAATCGGTAAATTTGGTTTCGGTTTTACTGAATACTGATACGGCCCAGGCCCAGTGGAGGGTCTACACTAGGCGTAAGAGGCATGGGCCGTATCTGGGCCAAGCCTAACCAAGGGATTGAGGGTAGGGTTTGTAAGAAGGGGCGTGAGGGAGAGAGGGGGGTATCAATCATCTTGCTATCTTGTTTTCTTGCTTGTTGAGGAGAACTCATCGCCATGCGATTTGAGGGACCACCGGTATCCGGTTCGTATCAGTGGTCCGACCTACCGGATCTTGGGGGCACCGACGACATACGCTGATGGCGGCGATGCGCTCTGATTCTAGATTTGAAGCCTTGGAAAAGGCTGTCGGCGACTTGCTAGCGGCGGAGGAACGGCAGTGAGCGGAAGGCTCCGCCAGTGAGGAACGCATGCGAGCGTTTGAGGACGATCCGTCGAAGTTGAAGGACGATGTGTCGGAATTGAAGGAGATGCTGTCCTCGATCCTGAAAGGGAAGCAAACGATGGGCACTGAGGAACCTGCGCCTAATGTCCATCGGCACACGCGGAGCACGAATCAGGCGGATGGCGAGGAGTATCCGATCGGATGGCTGGATGAGGAAGGTCGGCTGCCTGGAGAGGAGATGTCGCTACCGCCGAGAGGAAGAGCATGGGGCCGCCGGGCTCCACGGGGAGCAACGTCAGTTCCAACCGAACTCACTGGAGGGAAGGAGCAAGGAAGACCACTGAAGGAACTAGCACGGAGAGCAAGCCCAAGAGCAGTCGTTTTCTCTCATACCAGGATTTCAAGTCTAAGCAAGAGAAAGACTTATGTTTTCGCTACGACCAACCGTACCATCCCATGCATTGATGTGCTAACAAGAACCTAAGAATGATGATCATGGCAGAGGACGAAGGGGACATTGAGCCAGATGGTATAGGGCTGGAGACGCTAGAAGGAGGGGCCGAACCAGAGGTGTCACTTCACTCGATCGGGGGCATATCCGGTCCCCAGACCCTTAAGTTGATGGGACGCATCGGAGAGGATGAGCTGGTGGTGATGATTGATAGTGGCGCTACCCACAATTTCATATTAGCACAGTTAGTAAAGGAGAGGGGCCTACAGGTGGAGCCGACCCCAATGTTTGGTGTGCAGTTAGGCGATGGAGGGAGGATTCAAACCCAAGGCAAGTGTTCACGACTCCAGGTCCAACTGGGAACTCACACTGAGATGATCGACGCATATTTGTTTGGATTAGGGGGTCGTAGATCTCATCCTGGGCGTAGCTTGGTTACGAACCCTAGGAGAAGTAAAAGCCGATTAGGATCAGCTATACTTGAAATTCGTTCGCAATGGCAAGGAAACACTCTTGCAGGGGAATCCGGCCTTAGTCAGAGCACAGACCTCTTTCAAGGAGTTAACTAGAATGACCGGGGTGGATCAATGGAGTTTGTTATGGGTAGTTGGCGAGGAAAGTGATATGGAGATTGATAGCTCATTGACTCAGGGACAAGCGACATAGCTACTGCAGGTGTTGGGGAGATATGACAAGGTTTTTCTGGAGACTAGCCACCTCCCTCCTTCACGACCCATCGATCATGCCATTGTTAAGACCGGAGAGGGTCCGGTTCGGGTACGACCCTACCGATATGCCCATAGTCAAAAGGATGAGATGACACGGCTGGTAACCGAGATGCTCACAGCCAGAATCATCCAACCCAGTTCGAGCCCTTACTCTAGTCCGGTTATCTTGGTAAGAAAAAAGGACGGCAGCTGGAGATTTTGTGTGGACTACCGTGCACTGAATGAGATTACTATCCCAGATAAATATCCGATTCCGGTAATAGAAGAATTGTTGGATGAATTGCAAGGGGCTTGCTACTTCTCTAAAATAGATCTCCGGGCTGAGTATCATCAAATACCGGTTCGAGTAGAGGATGTGCCGAAGACGGCGTTCCGAACACATGACGGTCATTATGAATTCCTTGTCATGCCGTTTGGCTTGAAGAATGCACCTTCGACATTTCAGGCGACAATGAATGACACCTTCCGATCGTACCTGCGTAAGTTTTTCCTTGTTTTCTTTGACGACATTTTGGTTTACGGTTCATCGTGGGAGGAGCACCTGGCGCATCTAGGTCAGATCCTAGAAACATTGGAGGGCCAAAGATGGGTAGCAAATAAAAAAAAGTGTCAGCTTGGGCGCAAACAGGTGGAATACTTAGGGCATATCATCAAACCAGGGACGGTAGCGATGGATCCCGGCAAGGTGGAGGCCATCCGTGGGTGGCCAATCCCACGCACAGTCAAGGAGGTTAGAGGATTCTTGGGCATGACAGGGTATTACCGCTGGTTTGTGCTTAAATATGGCAAGATCGCCAGACTACTAACGGCACTGCTGAAGAAGGAAGGGTTCACATGGTCCACTGAAGCACATCAAGCCTTTGAGGAGCTCAAATCGGCCATGATCACATTACTGGTCCTAGCATTGCCTGATTTCAACAAACTATTTACGGTGGGGGCAGTGTTAATGCAGGAGGGACACCCGGTGGCGTACTTTAATAAGGCCCTCACCGACCGCAATTTGGCCAAGTCAACTTATGAGAAGGAACTGATGACATTGGTACTCGCGGTGCAACATTGGAGACCCTACCTACTCGGGCGATATTTCAAGATCCTAACTGATCAAAAGGCACTCAGGCACTTGCTACAACAGCGAATCTCAACGTCGGACCAGCAACAATGATTAATTAAATTATTGGGGTACGATTATGAGGTGCTATATAAGGCGGGTAATACTAATCAGGCCGCTGATGCCCTGTCACGGGTTTTGGGCGCCTCCGACTTACGCGCAATATCGGCGTCGGTGTGGCAAGATTTACCATAGGTACTGGATGAGGTACAGGCTGACCCAACCTTACGCAGAATCATGGAAGAGGTGGCCACGGATCCCCAGGCGCACCCCCCCCCCCCTACAGCATCGACAAGGGTCGGCTTCTGTATCAACGGAGACTGGTAGTGCCAGCCACGTCTTCTTGGGTGCCGATGATCCTCAAGGAATTCCATTGCTCCGCCACCGGAGGACACTCGGGGGCCTATCGTACTTATAGACGTGTAGCAAACAATGTGTATTGGAGGGGCATGAAAAGGGATATCTACAAGTTTGTAGCCGCTTGCGATGTGTGTCAGCGGCAGAAATATCAGGCCACTTCACCTGCTGGTCTCCTACAGCCACTGCCCATACCGAAGGCGGTTTGGGAGGATATTGCCATGGACTTCATTACCGGCCTTCCCAGATCTAAGGGGAAGGATGCGATCCTGGTCGTGGTGGACCGTTTGTCCAAATACGCCCACTTCATTCTCATTCGCCACCCATACGCGGCGAGCAAGGTGGCTGAACTATTTATGCAGGAAATTGTGCGCCTTCACGGGATTCCACGCACCATAGTCAGTGATCGTGACCCTATATTCATAAGCAATTTTTGGCAGGAGCTTTTCAGACTGTGGGGTACTTCTTTAAACATGAGCTCGGCTTACCACCCTGAGACGGACGGCCAAACAGAGGTACTCAATCGTTGTTTAGAAACCTACTTGCGTTGTTTTGCATCTGATCAGCCTCACTCTTGGGCTCGCTGGCTGCCCTGGGCCGAGTATTGGTATAACACAAGTTTTCACTCCGCGACGGGTACGACTCTATTTGAAGTAGTCTACGGGAGATCCCCACCGGCCCTCTTGCAGTTTGCACCTGGGGAATCATTGGTGGACTCGGTGGCTAACGAATTGATGGATCGTGATGAAATACTTCGACAACTAAAATATAATCTTGACAGAGCCCAACAGCGGATGAGTAAGTATGCTAATGTCAAACGCAAAGATGTGTCTTTTCAGGTGGGCGACATAGTATTCGTGAAGTTGCGACCCCACCGTCAACAGACCGTAGCCCGAAGGATCAACGCGAAGCTAGCCGCGCGCTTCTATGGCCCGTTCCAAATCGACCATCGTGTAGGTGATGTGGCATATCGCCTAGCGCTCCCTCCTGAGGCGAGGATCCATCCGGTCTTTCATGCATCACAACTTAAGAAGGCGGTGGACTCCTATGAGGTGTCAGCACCGCTACCACCAGAACTGGCATCCGATTCGTTACCCCTCCCTATTCCGGTGGCCATTTTGGCCCAACGCGCGGTTCGTCAAGGGGGTAACTCTCTATCACAATGGCTAATACAATGGGAGGACAAGCCATCTGAGGATGCTACGTGGGAGGATGAGACGATGATCAGGGAACAATTTTCAGCTTTTGTTGTAAGTCTTGGGGACAAGACTGCTTCTGGTGGGGGAAGATCTGATACGGCCCAGGCCCAGTGGAGGGTCTACACTAGGCGCAAGAGGCATGGGCCGTATCTGGGCCAAGCCCAACCAAGGGATTGAGGGTAGGGTTTGTAAGAAGGGGCGTGAGGGAGAGAGGGGGGTATCAATCATCTTGCTATCTTGTTTTCTTGCTTGAGGAGAACTCATCGCTGTGCGATTTGAGGGACGACCGGTATCCGGTTCATATCAAATACTCACCCCTACTTGCTTCTCCTCACATTACTCGGGGCAGTGTGAAACCATTGCTCAAGTCATGGTCATGCTTTTCCTCCTTGCTCTCATTGTAGTTGGATAAACTACCTACCAAGGTGGTAGTCAAAACTTCACGTCCACAGCCCACCTTGCTCTCATTCTGGTGCCTTCTCTAACCAGCCTCCTCTCATAGGTTAAGTAACCATGTTTTATTCTTTATTTTCATCTTTTTTTAATCAAGGGTTAACACTCCTCTGTTTCCATTGCTATGGTTCCCTTGTTTCTGGGTAGTGGTACTATTCAACTTAATTCAACTCTTATTCTTCATGATGTCCTCTGTATTCCACAATTTCCTATGGACCTATTTTCTATTTGTGCTTTTACAAGCCACTATAATCCAATGTAATTTGTTTTCCCTCTTATTCCTTTTTTCAAGGCCTTAGGATAAAGATGACGATCGGTGGGAGGCCTAGGCGCAGCGGCATCTATGTCCTAAACACCATCTCCCATGTTCCCCATGTCTTGTCTTCCACCAACATCTCATCACTTTAGTTTCAATTATTGGCTTGGTCATCCATTAACTGTTCATGTTTAATACTTTTTGTATTTGAAGTCTGTCTAGGCTTATCAATTTGGTAAACACCACCAATCTGTAGACTAGCATACTACTAGAAGGATAATCTTTTTTTATCACAAAGGAAATATGCAAGCAATGAGAGGACATCTTTTGTTCTCGTAAAGGAAATATGCAATGATTGTATTGGATGCAATTGGTATGATGGATTATAAGCCCGTAGACTCTCCACTTATTTCAAATCATAAATACAGTTGAGAGAAACAGAATCCAAAATTATCATAGAATCATTAGGGTTACAGATACTAAAGTACAAGAATAATGGATCGGGTCGGAAGGGAAATAGGAGACCCGAATCCATACTCGTTAAGGAAGAAAAACATAAAATTATAACAACATTCTAACACTCCCCCTCAAGCTGGAGTAAAAATATTAATTAGACCCAGCTTGTTGCACAGTTGACTAAGTCTTGCCGGACCAAGGGACTTTGTGAAGATATCGGCGACCTATTCCTCGGACCTCAAAAACGGTGTACTAATAAGATTGCTGTTGATTGCTTCTTTGATGAAATGACAATCAACCTCAATATGTTTGGTTTTTTCATGAAACACTAGATTGTTGACAATGAAGATGGCTGCTTGGTTATCACAAAATATATTCATAGGCTTGGGACTTTCTATCCCGCACTCCTGTAGAAAATTCCTAAGCCATAACATCTCGCACACAGTATGTGTCATAGCTCTATATTCAGCTTCATAACTCGACCTAGCTACCACACTCTGTTTTTTACTTCGCCATGTGACAAGATTACCATCAAGATACGTGCAGAAGCCGGAGACAGATTTCCTATCATCAATGTTGCCAGCATAGTCAGCATTTGAGTATGCCTCAATTCTGATGTGTTCATTTTTATAGTATTTCAAACCTTGACCAGGTGACCCTTTAATATATTGGACTATCTGAGTAGCAGCTTCTCAGTGACACTGTTTGGGTTGCTGCATGAATTGGCTAACAATGCCAACGGCATGAGAGATGTCCGGTCTAGTAACAGTGAGATAATTAAGTTTACCTATCAAACGTCTATACTGTGTTGCATCAATAGGCTTAGAATCAACATTCGCACTGTACTTCTGATTTGGAACTAGGGGAGAATCAGCTGATTTGCAGTCACTCATACCAATTTCTTCCAGAAGATCTAAAGCATATTTCCTTTGAGACATAAAAATGCAGTTCCGCTTGTAGGCTATCTCAATCCCTAGAAAATACCTCGGCGTGCCTAAATCTTTAATAGACAGATGAGACTGTAGGTGAAGTTTAGTTTTCTCAATACCATGTGTATCATCACCGGTGAGTAGCATATCATCAACATAGACTGCTAAAATAACAAGGTCACGCTCAGAACGGTGAATAAAGATGGAGTGGTCAGCCTGACTATGGCGAAAACCAGCAGATGTCATTATCTGGGAGAGTTTTTGAAACCAAGCACGTGGGCTTTGTTTAAGACCATAAATAGATTTATGTAATTTGCATATCATCTCCCCTTGAGCAACATAGCCTGGCGGTTGCTCCATGTAAACATCTTCAGAAAGATCACCATAAAGGAAAGCGTTGGTGACATCCATCTGGTGAAGAGACCAATGACAATTGATAGCTAGGGAAAACAAGGCCCGAACAGAATTAAGTCGAGCAACCGGAGAGAAGGTATCATGATAGTCGATACCATACACCTGAGAAAATCTCTTAGCAACCAAGCGAGCCTTGTAGTGAGCAATAGAGTCATTTGCATGATATTTAATAGTGAAAACCCACCGACAAGGGACAACACGAACACCGGGTGGAGGAGACACCAAGGTCCAAGTCCCGCGAGCCTGTAAAATTGCAATTTCAGCATCCATAGTGTGCTTCCACTCAGGTACGAGCATAGCCTGCAAGGGAGAGGTAGGCAGAGGATGCGACGACAAGGCAACCGAAAAGGCACGATAAACCGGAGATAAATTAGCAAAAGAGACATAGTGAGATATAGGAAAACGAGAGGAAGAGCGCTTGCCTTTGCGGAGGGCAATGGGACGATCGTCATCAGGAACCTCCGGCGAAGATGAGACCATGGGGAGGGGCTTAGGGCGACGGCTGTAAACCTGCAATGGGACAGTGGATGGAGCTAAAGGGACCGGCGGAGGAGAAACAGGAGAATGAGGAAGAACTATGGGTACGGGAAGGAGAGCCAGAGAAACAGACAAGTCCCGGGCCGACGAAAAGAAGGGCTGAGACTCATGAAAAGTAACATCAACAATGACGAAGGTACGACCGCTAGAAGGATTAAAGCAGCGATACCCTTTTTGAGTACGAGAGTACCCATAAAACACACATCAAGTCGCCCGAGGACTAAGCTTATCAACACCCGGCCCGAAAACATAAACGAAACAAAGACAACCAAAAACGCGAGGGGGAAAAGAGAAGGGAGTCCGAGACGGAAAGATAAGAGAGAAAAGCGAGCGTCCACCCAAGACAGAAGTAAGAACCCGATTAATAAGGAATGAGGCTGTAAGAACAGCATCAGACCAAAAAGAGCGGGGAACCTGCATGTGGAACAAAAGCGTACGATTTACATCAAGAAGGTGACGATTCTTTCGCTCAGCGACCCCATTTTGGGCGGAAGTATAGGCACAGGTCGTGTGTAAGATACCACGATTGGCACAAAAAGAGTGAAAAGAAGTACTAGTATACTCCAAAGCATTGTTAGAGCGTAAAACTTTAATAAAAACTTCAAACTAATTTTGAATTTCATTATAGAAAGTGCGAAATACATCAAAGACTTCAGAACGTTTAACCAAAATATAACACCAACACAGACGAGAGAAGTCATCGATAAAGGTAACAAAATACTTGTGACCCTCACGACTGGGAACAGGATTCGGCCCCCAAATATCAGAGTGGATAAGATGGAAAGGCTGGAGATGGCGAGTAGCAGTGGCGTGTGGCAAGGAGATCCGATGATGTTTACCCAGCTCGCATGCGTCACAAGTGATGGAAGGCGGTGACAGTAAGGACAGGAATTGTTGTAGACGAGCAGGAGACTGGTGACCAAGGCGGTGGTGCCAAAGAAGGGGGGAAATGACAGCAGAAGACAAAGCCTGAGGTGGCGGCGATGAGCAAGGGCGACAAGGATGATCGCTCTGATACCAAGTTGAGAGAAAGAGAATCCAAAATTATCATAGAATCATTAGGGTTACATATACTAAAGCACAAGAATAATGGATCGAGTCCGAAGGGAAACAGGAGACCCGAATCCATACCCATTAAGGAAGAAAAACATAAAATTATAACAACATTCTAACAAAATACAATGCAAACACAAATTTTGATTACATTGAAGCTACCAAATACATTTGTCTAGTGAGTAAATTGAACTACCTCACCCACTTCCTGTAACATGACCGGATATATCTCATGGCCAATTCATGTAAAAACAAAAGCAGTGCCATTAGAATGTTGCAATTCGTGTGCTCCAATGCAACAAGGGAGCACCTGTAAAGGGGCTTGAATACACTAATATTGGACATCATGTGATTGATGCAAACTATGGTAGCAACATAAATGATAGAAAATCCATATCTATTTTTTGCACATATTTAGGAGGCAATCTTGTCACCCGGAGTAGCAAAAAATAAAATATTGTCCCAAGATCAAGCTATAAGGTAGAATACATGACCATGGCTCAAATAACATAGTGAAGTATTGTGGTTAAAGAGTATAATGGAAGAGTTTGGACTAACATGCTCAAGGTCAATTGTTGGGATAATCAATATGCTATTTTTATTGCAAATAATCTAATTTTTCATGAAATGACAAAATCTATTGAAGTTGACTGTCTTTTCATCAAGAAGCTATTGCTAAAGGACTAATAGGCACTCCATACACAAAATCAGGTGAGCAACTTGCTGATAAATTTACCGCTGTGGACCAACAAGATTTCATGTACTTTGTATCAAGCTGGGTCTAACAAATATTTATGACATCATAAGTATCATTATTATCTGAAATGTCTGATGACCTCCTAGGGAATGACTTGCTGTTTCTGATCTCTGAGTATTCTAGAATCTAGACTATATATAAGCACATTGGAATTGTTAGATCTTTCTGTATGCAAGACTTGCGTACAAATCACATTCTCGATTCAGTTCCCTTCTTCCCTGAATAATTGTTGGTGATTGCAAGTTTGATCATTTACTTCCTACTGACAAAACTACACAACGAATCTATTTTCCTTGTTAATTAGGATTGTAAATCATCTTCGTATGTTTCATTTGTTACCTCAAAAGACAAGCATTATGGCGTTCCTTTTATCAGAAGCAAAATTGCTAGCTGCAATTACCATCAAGCATCTTTGTGCAACTTTAACTTGAACTCAGCAGTATCCTAACTTTAGGATTTGGTCTGTGCAGTGTTTGGTTCTGAAAGCAGAGCCATCATGATATTGGAATTTGGTTTATGTGCAAGTGAAATATATATTCATTTGTCTGCAACTGTGATTTTTAAATTTTGAATGTGAAGAATGAACTATGTGTGATGCAATAAATGTTCCTTTTTGTGTTAAATACGCTGTTCTTTATTGCCTGAGGTATGTTCGCACCGAAGCGATTGATATGCAACGTAGTTTACACAGTAAATGATCCTGCATTATTGATTCTTTGATTGTCTTGCAGTTAAGCATCATTCTTCTTGCAACAAGAGTTTCTGAAGTGCAACTGGTTACTCATAGAAACTATGCAAGTGAGGTTGGTATCTATAAAATGGAGAAAATAGAATGGTTGGAGAAGCGTTTCAATTACCTTCGAGAAGAAATGCTTGTGGTGGAATCCCGGTTGGAGAGCATGCGTTATGAATATGCTTTGTTGAAGTCCCATATTCAAAGTTTTGAGCGACTAAATGCCAACTCATGATTACAATCAATTAAAGTAAACTCTGATTTAAAAGTAATCATTGTTCGAGGAAATGTCAATCATGATTTTGTGTCTCGAACCCAGGTTTCCCAAAAGTATTTGCTTTCTGTAATAAAGAATCTGTAGGTAATGTAATTTAAACCAGTTTTTTTGTATATAAACAATGTAAAGTAATGTTTGTGAAAAAAGCAATTCCTGTTTTTTTATTCGTCTCCATACACTTTAAATTGTGTAGTTGAATGTGCATTCCAGACTTCTGGATGACAGAAATTTGCATTGAAGCTCATGTGAATCTGGAATCTGAAGGCAAACACCGATTTATTTTTCTTCTAGGTTAAAGTGGACTACAGAAATGGACTCCTGTACTTGTGCCTTCATTTGTTTGACTGAAAAAGCATTGTTATCTCAACATTAATGTACTGGCTAAAAATTGTAAATATTTTTGCTCGGTATTATTGGTTCTTTGGTACCAGGTTTGTAGATGCCGGTATCGTACATTAATTTCTTTAGAGTGCTTCATGACCTTTTTTATGCAAATTTCTTTTTATCTGAAACTTGTTTGGCTCTGTACAGCCTGGTCATAGTAAGTTTTGCTCTTGGATGCAAAGACTTGTTTCTGTGCATGGAGCACTTCTTTTATCTAATTAACAATAGACGTTGAAAGGAACAGTGCCTTGATTTGGCTTCGTGACCCTGCTTTTGCTAAAGCTCCTTTCCACCAGAGTTGCTTTGCGGGCGATGTTGTGCCAGCCAAGCCGTCCAAAGTTTGTTCAATTGGAGACCAAGAATGAAATCCGTCGTCTGGACATTCATGAACTTTACCGACAGTGGATCTGTGTTTTTTTCTCCAGCTATATTGCACCTCAACGCAGACTTTGTGACCTCAACTGCACGACATCTCTACAGTTTGGGGTATTAAAATACTCGTCTCAGTTGGATATCCAATTGACCCGACCCATTTAAGACAGGTTCGGTACCCGAGTACTTAAATGGGTCAAGTTTAGATTTGGATGTATGGTATTCAAAATCTAATACCTGATTTATAATATATATAATAATAATAATAATAATAATATAATTAAATTTTATATACTAATTTAAAATAATTTTTTTTTATTTAATCAAGTACTCACATGTACTTGTTTAAATACCTAAGTTGGGTTTGTGTTACATAATAGAGATATCTAACTCAAGTCGAGTCGTGTTCGTGTAGTGGGCAAAGGGTTAGTGTCATAGCTAGTTGGATCATGGTTTAAGATACCGTCCGAACCGGTATACCAGTCTAATCTCAAAGTGGTTTGTTACAGTGAATCTGATATTGTGCTACAATAAAGCCAATCATACCGATATTGTGCTACAGTGAAATCGATCCAATCTTGGACCGATATCTTAAACCATGAGTTAGATATAATATTTCTTCATTTTTGAGATAGTAAAAGTTTGGATGCATAGAACATTTTTTCTATGTCTTCGTTGAGTTCTAAGAAATTAAGATAAAAATATCCTATGTTGCGTAACTTGAGTAGCCCTTATTAAGATTGTCGATAGTCGGGTCAACTTGAAATTTCTACCAAACTAAATTGAAAATTTTAATTTAGTTTTGTTTGGCTCGAGTTGAAAATCCTAAAAAAGGATAGTTTATTTTTTGGTTTTTGATTTAACTCTAAAATTTTGAGTTGAATTTATTAAATTAAATTTTAAATAATTATTTTAACATCTTTGTGGCATACTCTAAGCTCGCTCGCCCCGCTACTCATTCAGGCTTATCAAGATGACTGCAACTTTAACATGTCCTTCGACGCATATGCCATCTACATGGGCTTTCATAGTGCAATCCTAAGGAGAAAGCCCTTGGGTCATCGTTGTTGGCTTTAGCTCCTTATTCTACTTTCGCTAGATGCCCATCCTATTAGGAGCCCCTTCTAGGGCCCAAGTGACCATTGTCATGAAGTCAAGTAGTGCTTAAACCTTGATGGCCATCTTTCCGGTGTATACAAATTCATACTTCTTGAACTTAATTGCCAACTGGAGCAATCTTTTTTGCTACATGTAACTTCATCAATTCTTGGTGTAAAAGTTGATCAATAATCACTTAAATCATATAGGCATATAACTAAAGTATCAACTTTTGAGAGGTAAACAATAAGTGACATGCTAATTTATCAACAATCGAGCATCATATCTTTATTCCCCTAAGTAGGGTTGAGCAATAGTTCTCAATTTAGAAACAAAATTGGTAAATTTAGTTTGATGAATTTGGTATTTGTATTAGTATCGATATTTTTTATTATTTAGTTATAGGTACGAGTATTAGTAAAAAAAAATTATTTGATAAATTACTAAATTTATTAATATAAATACTAAATCGATAAATTCAGTTCAATAAATCACTAAATTTACTAATATAAATGCTAAATCAACAAATTTAATTTGGTAAATATATTGAGGAGAGCAATTTCGTTGTATATATAGGTCAAGTAATCTAAAGAAGCAATTTACTAATATCATCAATAATTAAATTGAAAATTTAATTTGATAAATATCAGTAATTTTTAATCAATTAAGTATTAGTGATAAAAAAAATTGAATAAATTTTGTTTTGATAAATGTTATTTGATATTTAGTAATTAATTTTATCGAATGCCCACCCCTACCCCAAATTGATTTTACCAAATGCTCACCCTACCTCTAAGTATTAGATTTGTACAATAAATTAGAAATTGCACTTTATTTCTTCTTATACCAAGACCAACACCACCATAAACTCTATAAGATGTTCAGAGAGTTTTACAAATTTCCCCCGGTTAGCTCGGGAAGTTAAAAAAAAAGTTGTTAAAAATACGCCTTCAACTCTTAGAAAACCTACTTGCCAACTTAAAACTATATACAGTTCATTGGGTTATTGAGGACCTTGAAGAATAGCATACACATGTTAGTTGAAGTTAACAAGAATCTAAACTGGTTGGTTAGGTAGTTGGTCAACTTTTGGCCTCCTTTCACTATTATTTTGGTCAACACATTGAGTAGATCTTAGATCTTGTCCAGGTTTGAATCAATCCCTTGATGTTGCATTAGATAACCTAGGAATTTTCCTAAAGTCATCTAGAATTGTCATAAGGGGTTGAGTTCCCTCTTGTGGGACCTTAAGATCTTTTGTGTTTTTTCCAAGACAACTAGATGTTTGTCAACCAATTAACTCTTAATAAGCATGTCATCAATTTAAGGCTTCATATTTCTATAAGGTTACTTTCCAAAACTTTGTTTAGAAATCTTTGTTGTAGAACAATTTAAAGTATATCTAAAAAGAATTATGAGCATCATCTTTGAGGATCATCCCAATCTAATAATAGCTTGAGAAAAGTGTAAAGGAAAGACAACATTAAAAGTGTTGACTATAACATCAACCATCTAATATATTCTCCACACTAGATAACAAATCTTTAGGAGAAGCTTTGTTTTAGTAAAGTGTATATGCATGCGCCGTCTTCCTTGGCCAGAAATTTTATAATTAGCTGGGCGTAATTATCTCATTTATTATTTTTTTTCATCATACGGCATTCTATCATGTGTTTGAAGATAATGATGGGATTTTTAGAGCTAAATCTGAAGTTTGGCGTTGAGTGTTTTGTTTCATTATGTAAGGTATCCTTTGAAATGTCAAAATTATTTTTGACCAAGTGTAGTTTTATCACCTTTCACCTATTTTGTTGTGAGGCTCCCTGAAGTGTGCATTTGAAGATGATTAAGGGTACTCTGCGTTCAAAGGTGGTGTTTGTATAACATTCAAGGCTCTGTTCAGACTATATTTAAATGGCTTAAAAGAGTTAAAAACAGCCTCCTCAAAACATGTACCTAAAATCCTAACTATTCTGCAAAATTGGACAAAGACTGAATTTTCAAAACAAAAAGGATAAAAGATGATTTAGGCCTGAGCAGCGACGTTTCAGTCCTGGTGAGTTACAAAATAAAGCACTAACTAAACCTATATTCCTTCCCGAATACTAGGTGCTAATTAAGGTGATCAGAATCTATGTTACTATGCAGTGACCTACCAAGTGTGTGTTATAAATTATAATCCCTTATGCATTAGATTTATCAAGTAGTGTCCTCTTTCTGCTAGCTCCCTCCTGGATATACCCATCATTTAAATATATACTAAAACTTTCATCTCATGATATCCATTCGAACCTCGGTTTGTAGCTTGTATGCTTTCTCTCATGTATGTTTTCTTTCATGAGACGGAGAGGTTGGCCGCATGTGCGTTTTCTTTCATGCCCAAGTCAAGAAATCATCAAACCACCTCATGTTTCATTAGAAGAAATTGAAAACTTAATGGCATCAAAAACCGTAGAAGAAGAGGCAATTGTCACCATTATTCAAGTCTTTAGAGAATTTGGTTAAACAGTCAAAACTGAGAATTACAAGGAAATAAACTGAAGAAAAAACTAAACAGATTATAATACCATATAACCAACTTGTACATAATTAATTAGTAAGAATGGAATAATTCGCGGCTCTTTCAAAAGAGCGGAATAGAGCGTCATAATTTTAAATAGTTGTTAGGAAGAGCAGCAAGTACTCTTCTGGTTGACAGGTTGCCCACGAAGTTGGACAGTCGGAGGCTTGGCACCGTTCATAGCTGGTAGGCTGGACATCCTACATCGACATTCTTTACTGCTAAGCAACTTTCTGAAGAATATAAAGAAAAGGAGACGTCACCTTAACAGTAGTTACCTGCTCTTGATGGCAGCAGTCATCGCCATGAAGGCTTGTTCCACATTAATTGCATTTTTTGCGCTAGTTTCCAAGAAAGGAATGCCAATTTCATCAGCAAAAGCCTACAAGTCCAGGAAATAATTGTCATCAGTAGATGCTAAGTCATTAATGAACAATAAAACACAACTATACATGTACCATGACAATGTTTTTACATGGTGGTCATGCAGCTGATACTGTTTTTGATTCATAGTCCAAATTTTAGCAAATGTTCACGCACAAAATATCTCAGTAAACGATTATAATTACTTTTATGACCCACATGATTAGAACATTGGACTACAATTTTACCCATGGCCTTACAAACGCAACTGTAAGGACTGATCATGATAGCGATCGGCTTCGAGTGGCGTGAAAGAAATGAACGAAATATATATTCCCAACGGTTCAAAATTACCTTTGCTGTCTCGTACGACACAGCCTTGTTTGCAGTAAGATCATTCTTGTTCCCAACCAGAAGCTTATTCACATTGTCACTTGCATAGCGATCAATCTCATTTAACCACTGCTTTACATTATTGAAGCTCTCTTGATCCGTCACATCATAGACTACCTACAAGGTCAGTGGAAGTGAATTAGCATATAGATATATTTCACATACAAAAAGAGCAAGAACTATTCAAACTTGTCATGGGTGTAAATTGCTGAATTAAGGAATAGACATACAATGATACCATGGGCACCTCGGTAATAACTGCTTGTAATTGTTCTGAAACGTTCTTGCCCAGCAGTATCCCACTGCAACAAGAGGAAAACAATTCAGCAAAACAGGAAACTGAAAAAAATACCCTAACAGTTACACCACCAACTATATTCTTGAGAGAGAATTTGGCTCGAAATAGAAAGAGAGATGAAGGCAATTCTATAGTTCATTCAAAAGTAAGATGTGTCCTAACACGACTAAGCCGCATAAATAATTTTTGACAATAACTCTAAACAATGACACCACAAATAGCCATTTAATTTATCACTTGTAAACACGAACACTTGGTACTCAGTACTCACCAACAATATATAACTTGATAACTATCCAATAAAATATACCAAAGCTACTAAGCTACCAACCCTAATTACATTATTCTCCCCAACTAAAAGAACCCAACTCTGACAAGTTCAACTGGTGCATGATTTGCATGCTAACAACAAAAATTCAGAAGAATCTAGCATAGAATATGATTTAGTAGCTGATTGTCATTGTTCTAGAATTTTAAGATACTTACTAGGTGTTAAATAATGAAGATCATGTGTCAAAATCCATGAGTCATCTAAGTTTGATCATGCTTTAGAACAAGATAGTACTAAGAGGAATCATGTAGAGATAAGACCTTCTGTGTATCAATTATTTCTTGAACTATTGGTGTAATAGTGACGTCAGAGAGAGTATTGGTACTGAAGTTGTAGAAGGAACAAGACATGAAGAATAACCAATAGACAAGGAAGAGAACTTGAGTGTCGCTTATATAAGGTAGCACATTCTCAATACTCAAAAAAAGGCAATATTTATATCCAAGCTTTTAAGGTCTCAACCCCCGCCACACAAACCCTATTGAACTTGGGTTGAGGTGTCAATACAATCACACCAATGAAATTGGCACACTAGGTAAATATCAAGTGTCAATATACCCAATAGTAGGGGTGAGCAAAATTTGGTATTTACCATTTTTATTGATTGATAATTTGATAAATCTGTAATTTGGCTGGGTAAATTCGGTATCGTAATTGATTTAGTATTTTTTGTTATTCAATTTTCGGTAATTGGTTCATAAATTTTTTTTGTTTGGTAATTTACCAATTTAGGGATATATGTATAGAAGCCTATGGCACACCAGGCTCAAACACCGGCCCATCATGCGCTGGCCCAATGGAAAAATTATATACATTTATATATAAAATTAATTAATTATATATATATATATAATATTTTAATCGATATCATTGGTAATTTTCTTATTTAGTTTTGGTATCGGTAATGAAAATTTTAGTTCAATAAATCATTAATTAGTAAATTAGTTTTTACCCAATGCTCACCCCTAACCAATAGGTACAAAATGGTAAGTTATGCCATTTGAAATCTTTTTCTAATTGCTAACTAGTCATTTTTCTAGCCATTTGCAATCACTTCTATGGGGTTTTAGAACATTTAAATCTAGCAGCATTGTCATTCTAGGCACAGTATTTCTCATTTCATCAAACTTTCTTAAATTCCACCAAATTATATTCATGTTTCACAATCATAATTTTCTGACTCCTAAACCTCATAATGTTAATCTCACATGATAAAATGCCAGTCAAATGGTGGGCAACTGTCCATGATAATGTCTTCATTGCAATTTATTCTTAAGGGTGAGCATCATTTGTGTGAAGCCAAATCTTAATTGTTACTCAATATCGTTAAATGCTAAAGTTTCATAAGAAATCAAATGATTAATCAAAGAACAACTAGATGCATACAAAGCTAACAACCAGAACCTAGTTGACAGGCATGAAGAGTATAACTATCAAGTAACAAAGTTAACAAGATAGTATGAAATATGAATATGAGGACCACAAGGACACTATCATCGAGGAACTTGAGATAGAAATCATTATATTAGTTTTGAGAGCTCAATATGCCTAGTAAGTCTCTTCAATACATTATACTAAACAAGCTTGGTATGAGATAGGGAGTGAATCAATGAAAGTGCTCCTGAATCCATCTCAGTTACAAACATAATGAGTAGGAGTGTTAGCATGCATGAGGCTCAACAAGCCAAAGTACTTATTTTTTGGTACGACATCTAAGGCTTCTTTTGGACTCAGGCACAAGGCATGACCAACTCAAGCATTATTAATATCCCCCTTCCCACAAGAAAAAAAAAAGCTAGCATTGGGTTCCTATCTTGACGACAAAGTCAAAAAATAACAATTCACAACTATAATTAATTCAAAGTTTTTAGGTTCCCAGGATAGGGGTGTAATCGAAGGGAAAACGATTAAAAATCAAACCAAAAAGTTTAAATTGCAAGGTATAATATTCCATCTCTAATTTATGAATATTTTAATTCTAATTAAATTAAAATATATTAAAACAATCACTAATTATAATTTGTTAGGTTTCAGACTAAGGTTTCAAAACTTAAGTCGAGACTTGGTGTCGGTCCAAACTCGGACTAGTACATACTAGTTTGTACCAAATGGAACCAAAACCCAGACTAGTACATACTAGTTTGTACCAAATGGAACCAGACAAGAGTAGCATTGTAGCATAGAAAGAGGAAGCAGAAGCATCGCTCACCATGCACATTCGTGGTGGGAGAAGAAGAGGAAGCGACATCTACCTTGGCTCCATGAGGCTCTACCTCCTCTCCTTTTTCTTCTTCTTCCCATCTTCTTCTCCTTTTTCTTCACATTATTTTCAATCCTAAATGTCTTACAATTGTTTAAATTGATTTGTAGGTTTAAACAAAAATCCTTAATTGAGAAGAAACTCAATCCAAGATGGAACGAGTTGAACTAGCCTTAACATTTGTCCGTACAACTTGTATTTTGGTACATACCAGTTTGGTCTAAAACCAATTTAACGGTACTCACTCGTATTTCAAACCATGAATGGCGAGAAACAATAACAAATATCTCTAGCAAACTAATAATAGTAATTGCAATAGAAATATAGATCGTATTAAGTGAGAACACAAAATTGTGAGGCACTAACATTTGCAACAATAGCAATGATCCTTTAAGTAGGGCTAAACATTCAGGAATTACCGAATTACCAATCCGAAATTGTATTAGTGATAGCAAATTGAATAAGAAAATTACCGATTGGTAATTTACCTATTATAATATTATATTTTTTATATAAATAATTTTTATTTTTTAAATCAATAAAATTATTCAGTATTTATGGCTGCCTTGCCAAACTGATTGCTAATTGTTTTAGGTAAATTCAATACCAAAATTTTACTCATCCCTCCCATTGAGGAACAATTTCACAAATTTATGTTTCCTTGTTCTTGTGTGGGAGATCATATTGCAAATTTCAACAAGGATAAGGTGAGATATGTGAACCAACAAGTGTCAAGAACTAGGAGCTACTAATGGAGACATCAAAAGGTGGCAAAAACCAACATGACATAGCTACTACAAGTCTCAATGGCTTGCTATAGTTCCCTATTCATTTTTGGGTGTTGCATAGTTGATTTGGTTGGTTTGGAGGGAGGGAATGATGTTTCAATGACGAACATAGTGCAGTGCTACAAGGAAAACAATGATAATAGGAGCAAGGAAGTGTCTAGGTCGATGATAGTGAGTGGATGAGGATATGATTACAATAGGATGCAATGTGATGCAGGGACATGTCCAGACCTGCCTTGTTCGGCGCATCTGACATGGACTAGTCCCCGCAATAGTAAGGATCGGTACAGCCCGCAAGCCCCCACCGACCCCCTCGGGCCTACATCTATGTGCAGCTCAATGGTTAAAGGGACTTGCTCCGTGGGGGGCAAGTCGAGGGTTCGAGCCTCGCTGCAGACGAGATATGCACAGTATAACTACGCCGGGGCTCTGAATCCTGGACCTTGCGCGCCAGGCACATAGATGCAGACACGAGGGGGTCGGCGTGGGCTTGCCGGCCGCACCGATCCCTACTGTTGCGGGGGCTGGTCCATGTCAAATGTGCCGAACGAGGCAGGCCTAGACATGTCCCTGCATTACAATGAATTGAGGTAAAGGAAGGAGAGTGTTTGGTTTAACTTTGTTAATTCATAGGATCAACATTCTACTCAACCTCAATGGGCTCGAGGTTATATATGAAAGAGAAATAAATGATAGAGAAGTAATGAGAGAAGAGTTTTTAGAAAGAGGGCAAACGGGGAAGGATTTTCCCCTGTTACCAGGCTAGCATAAAAAAAAAAGAAAGAAGATCAGAGAAGTTGGGGGAGATACTTAATAATTCAATCACAAGTAAGATATTTGTCTTACCATAACCAAGTCATGTATATAGGCTTTAGACACTAAATTGAAACAGCCACAAATGTAAAAAATGGGGACTTCCACTGACCTATGACTTGATAAACACCACTAACACAAGATTTAGTATCACTACTAACACATGCCAACAACTAATTAGCTACAACTCTAGTTAAACTAGAATTTCCTTGAGTATTAACATGAGCAGTAGCTCAAAAACAACTATTATAATTCACTCATGAAAGAGCTAAGATCATGGAACTGTATATATAATGCATTAAAATATAGAACTAAAATAGCTTTGATATCCCCACCAATATTGATATTTTTGCCACCAAGTGATATATGACATTGGCCAAAATAATTCAAAACAATAGCATCAAGATAAAGAAACTTACAATTTGAAGTTTAATGGTCTTCCCATCCTGCTCAACAGTGCGAATTTTCTATGAAAAAAGATATTATTCTTCAGGAGCTTTAGTCAAAGCACTTTATCATTGCAACAACAAAAAAAATTCACTTACAAAATCAACTCCAATAGTGCTAATGTAGCTTTCCAGGTAAGAATCATCCTAAGAAAAGGAGAAAAGATGTCATTCCATAATTTCGACAAAAATGAAAATCTTTCATTTTAAGGGTATCCTGTGTTACAAAAGTTACACATCTGCACACTCACAAACATCTCCTCCCTATTCCAACGCCATAACAATTTTAGAGGGCACCCAAATTATAGATGTTTAATACAAGTATTTTGTCATGATTAATATTACAAAATCAAAATAGGCTTGCAAACAAAGAAAAGTATAGTAGTTAGCAGTCAATAGTCATAATGCTTCTTGTCAGTAACTGCAATATGGCACATAATCAACAAAAAAAATATAGGAATAGTAGAACTGTACGCCAATATAAAAGAAGCATAGCGACCATCATCCTACCCCATGGAATGAAAGGCTCTGTTTTACCAAAATGAGTTAAAGCCTTATTTCCCATATGCAGATGGAGGCTACAGCATGCATCTTTATGTAACATCAATCACAACTGACGAGGCAACAAGTAACTATCCTACTATCAGATAAAAAGCTGCAAATTATTCATCCAACTAGCTTCTCTTTATAGATTTACAACAGATAATGTGAAACAAAGGACATGCTTGCTCCTTACTGCAAATCTTAGGAGAAGGCATGATTTTCCAACACCAGAATCTCCAATGAGTAGAAGTTTGAATAGATAGTCACTGCAAAGAAATAAACAAATGATGAGTTAGTTTCACAGAACAACGTAACTCTAATAAATCCAGTACATGTAGCTTTCAAGTGTGCAGATAATTCAAGTCTAGCTTTGCTGGCCATTTATAACCCGATTACAACAGAAAAAAATAATTTTATAAGTTAGTTGATAAAATGCGTTCTCTCACAAAACCACCGCTGCTACTGTGTCCCAAGGAGAACAAATGATCAACAGATCGTCATAATACTACGATACTTAAATAGGCGTCAATTCTACTTAATTATTAAAATAGCAGTAAGTAATTATAGATAAACTTAATGCGTGACTGATATTGTGTACTCCTTAATGAATGCAACTACCAAAATATACTCAGTGGCAAAGGACTCTCCAAAGATCTACAGCCCAGAATTTCAAAGAATTTTGTAGCTTTTACTAAAGGAGTCAAGCACCGCAAGTTCAACACATCCTATGGCGGTTACCAACAATTTTATAACTTTCAACATCGGCTCCACAGAGAAGGAAACAATAGCCTTCAAGTTAGGAACCAAAAAAGGTTATCACATAAATTATCCGAATTTACATACAAAGATCAAAATGTTAACTAATTCGCCTCGTTTTTCAGTATAACGAGCCACGCGAGATCAAGCGGTTCCAAAAATGATGACTAAAATAAAATTCTAACCAACGAGAATCAGCAGATCTCATCTCAAAACACACTGCCAGATCCGACAAATCCAGGTACTCAGAACATCTCCGGTCTAAGCAGTGACCCACAATTGAGCAAAACAACGAAATATCTAACATAGGCAACCTGAATTCTCCAATCTACTATAAAACCCGTCCACAGACCTCGTCAGTCCCGAGCCTGATCAATTCGCAAATACTGACCGCTGGGTTCCCAACCGAATAGAATATGAGTTTGCGATCGAGAACAGGAAAATTCAATTGTCCTCATCAACAGCCGAAGCCATCAGCAATGTGATAGGCCAAAGTACTTACTACTCCGGATTCATGACAGAGACCGTGTAGGGGAGGGGGCGGCGATGCGGCGGGTGTGGTCTCAATGTCTGGAAGGATTGCCGAAGAGAGGACGAGGAGGATCTGCGACCGGAGGCGATCGGCTGCCTGCTCCTCCCTTAGGGTTTCGGAGACGGCCTTGAGCAACGCGATCGAGTCGAGAGGGAAGGAGGGACAGCGAGGAAGGCGCGGCGTAAATAAATGAGACGTGTCGTGGGAGCGAGCGCGACTGCCGCACACCGGGAGGCTGCTGAAGCCCGGGATCGGCTCCTCAATTGATCACCGTGAACCGGTCGCGGACTCGCGGTGGGACCAGGACCAACTTCCGTTACGTTGCACCAGCCGTTTGCTATAAATTTAATTGTGATGCTGTACTACGTGCGTCGTCAGCTTTTAACATATAGATTTAAAAAATATTAACTGATTTTATGAATTATAAATATAATAATATATAATATTCTAAATAATAATTTTAAGTTTTGATTGATAAAGCTTTAAATTGATAAAATTTTGATTTTATGAACTTTTGATTTTACAGAAGTTTTAGTTTTGGTTTTGCAAACTTTTGATTGATTTTGTAAAGTTTTGACTTTATAAAATTAAATTATAAAGATATTATTTTTCGATAAAATTATATGCAAAAAAGTTAATAGTAAGACAGTGGAATAGGAAGAGAGAGCAAAAAAAAGTTCTTTTTAACGTCAAATGGTGACGCAGCATTTGGAGTTCTCGGGATTGACTGCTTGGTGCTCAATCTCGTAGCGTTTCATTCTACATGTGAATATGTGATGATGTTCATACATTCACTTGGAGAAATTCACGAACACGTTATGCGCATTGGACCTGGCACGATGAACACTGTTGGTGTGACGCCCAGGTAGTGTTATTTAGGGCTTTTCTTTTTGTTGCTTCCAATCACTTCATGACCTTTTTTGTGCAATTCTTTAGTATGTTCATTGATGTAATGTTGCTGATCACTTGATGCCCCCGTGTTGGCACTCGCTGGTTTCTTTTTTGTGCTTAATTATCGTTCATTTTGTTATAAAATGCCTTAGTTTTCATCCTGTGCCTATTTCGTCTGGGTTCTTTTTTCTGGGGTTGGGAGGCATGTTACTGATTCTGTAAGGGGGCAGCCTTCTGATTTTAAGCTCTGGATAGACTCTTGTATGTCAAAATGTTTGTGTTCTCACTGTCATTTTTTCCCTTTATTAACTGAAGAATTTGGGGTTGAAGAACATTAAACTTGGTATGTGGCGCTGCTATCGGCCATGGTTTGGTATAAGTATTTTTCTAACTAGGATTCTAAGCAAATGATAATGTATGGGTTCGTTCTCAACCTTCTTCTAATGTTTCCTGTGTTAGATGAGTTAATTTTGTTATTTGATATTTGCTATCAAAGCTAGCTAATATGCTTTTATCATCTTGTTTAAGATGGAGAACTTTTACAGCGTAGCTAGTTATTTTTTTAAAACGCCCTTGAGATTCAGCTGAAGATTGATAACCTGATTTTCTTTCTACATGCTTTGTGGAACTATTTTATATTTAGAAAACAATGATGGTAGGTTATTTTTGAACAATTATATAATTGTATTAATTTGTTCTTATTTTTGCTAAAGTGATAATTTGATTACAATGATATATTTTTTGTAGATATTTTTAGCAAAATTTTCGTTGTTTTAGACTTTTAGTCATAATCGTATCTAACATGATTAGTGTGATATCTTCTAGATACTTTACAAATTTAATTACTTTCCAAATCAGTTTGATTATATCAAACACTTCTGTTTTTGAATCAGCAAAGAGGCTTCGATCACCTTGGTTCATAGGGTTGCACTAAAGCAGAGGAATATTTAAGTATACAACTCCATTTTGTTGACCATTCCTCCAAACAAGCTGCAAAACGTACTTTCGTAGAGCATTGTGATGGCTTCAATAAACCTATGAATTCCAAGTGAACCATGCTTCCTAAGCAAGTAAATAAAATAAACCAAAAATGGACTGAACTACACTTAGTTTGATCTTGATTAGACATTATTTCGGTCGCAATACCAGTGCAAGTAAAACTTTGTATAGTTGGGTCAATACATGATTCTATGACTTGGTGATCCTAAACAAATCAACTAGTGATAAATCATGTAGAATATAGATCGATAGCTTGCTCTGCTTTGAAATTTTCACATAGAATAGATGGTTTGAAATTTCAGTTTAAATCGGCTGGAATTTTCAGTTTATATTAATCTAAGATGAATCCAATTTTAGTAGTACTATATCGATACAGTCAATTTCACTATAGTCTTGATTAGACTGGTATACCAGTTCGGACTAATTTTTCAAACTTTGATTAGTACTGATGCTGATCACCAAACCCATTATATGTGCATTATTTGTTTTACTTACTACAACTAACCCATTATGTGTGCATTATTTGTTTTACTTAGTACAACTAAGTCACTAGCAACTGATCCTGTTATGTTAAATGTTAAGGAAAGGAATTGCCTTAGAACTAAGCTGTGTGTGAATCTCATCTAAGAGATTGAAAACAAGGCAGTAATACAATATGCATCTCTGATGTTATATCTTTTTCTTTTTTGTATTTAAGCTAAATGGTTTTTATCATGATTCTTCTATTAGCAGAAACGAGTCTCTTGCATTATTAATGTTTATAATTTGATAGAAAAAAATTTCTTTTGGAGTCACTGCTTGAAGCTTTCTTGGGCTTTAATCTAGTTCCTTTTACTTGACAATCTCCGTAGCTATTTAGTCCTATACTGTTGGTTCCCGTATGATCTCTTTCCGAGAACTTGAGACACATGCTGGTGATTTACCTTTTTCTACTTGATTTTTGAAACCTCGACAATTATTAAAGGTTGCAACGAATTGTAATGTGTAGATGATGCTAATCAGTAATCAACTTGGGAAGGATGCACAAACCAACCACCATCTATGTTCTTTAAACGCTTTAAGCTTTTTCTTTCTAGCTGGCAGTGGTGCGATTTTTGTTCAGAAGAAAAGTCAGAATGACTATGGATTAAGCACCTTTCACATAGTATTTTATTTGAGTTCATCATCGAGTTTTGTGTATAGGGTGTTTGTTTTACATTCTATATCACTTAGGCATATTATTTGTATTTCTTAAATTCGAATACTTCATATCAGAGAGTTTAGAGCGAAGCAATAATTCATATAGATTTATTTAGGGAAAAGTAAAGGTCGAAGAATGATGGGATGAATTTGTCTAATCTCGTTGCTTTAGCCTAGCTGATACTGTTTAAGAAATGCAGTCTGAACTATAATCTAGGTCGACTTATTGATACCTCGCAACTTTGGTCAGAACATGGATCTGGAGAATAAATCTCTGTATGCAACCTTTTTCAGAGGATCAAATTGGCGAATCATATCGTTTCCACTCTGCACATTTATAGCTGTTAAATCTCTATATTTCTCATACACGCACTATCGAAGATCCAAAAGAACTGGCAATGCATCTTTGCTTGTATTTCAGGTACTCCCCCAACATTAAAGAGATGAAAGCTGTGAGCCACAGGAAGATTTGAAGGGGAAGATTGTACTACTTGAGGAGGAAGAAGTTTCCACGTCTTTCAACTTTTTTCAGGTGACAGCCTGCTGACAGGCTTCCCATATCGTTATCGTTATCTTTTTTATTTTTGATTTTTGTTGAATAAGTCTGGCTTCCTATCCACCATTTCAGAGCATTTCAAAAGTCCTTATTTTTCTGTTCTTCAATTTTGCTGGATGGATTGATTTCTGAATCTCTTATACTAATCATTACATTGTTCTGAAACATTTTGATGATCCAGAACCTCAATTTTTGGCTTCAGTGAACTTCGATTTGGCTGTTTTAGTCTAACTCATATAAACAAAATATTCATCGAAATATTATCCCCAGATGAAACGTATAAAGATTTTCAGCTACGTTTGCCATCAAACGTTGTGCATAGCAAATCTGTCCCTGTTGATGTGGACAGCACAAGGGGCAGCCAACACCGGTAGTCTAAAATGAATATTAAGGTAAGAGTTATATCAGTATCGCCTTACGATTCACACGACAGTTTTGATGACAATTTAGAATTTATAGGCAAGATCAGAAGAAATTTTCTCCATTTTCTTATTGAACATTTTGACTTCGAGAGAAATGAACTGGTCAATTTTGCATAGTTATACGTAGTTTTGTTGCTTTTCTTTTTTGGTTTGAAATTCAATGACCAACAAATTTGTTATCCATCTAAATTTAAATTAGAAGGATTCACTCAATAGATTTCGAGGATCATAATCCGAATTTTTCACCTGCGGAAGGAAGTATTAAATGTTTTTGTTTTTTTCTTGAACCATGTGACAAGAAATGAATGCTTTGTGCGTAGTTCATAACTAATAAATTGATATTTACTTTTTAGAAGCTTAAGCCCAAAGATCTATTTCTAACGCTTGTTTCTTAGCTCATATCTAATACTATGTTGAATCAATGTGATATATATATATATATATATATATATATATAATATCGAATTTACTGATTTATATTTTATCAAAAATTTTAAAACTGAAACTGAATTTTTTAAAAAAATCAATCTCTTATTGAATCGTATTTACTAAAATTTTTTTAGGAAATTCGGTAAATTATCAATTTATCAATATAAATTATTTTATCTATATAAATATAATAATATTTTTATTTTTATATATTTATTAAATAAAATTTAATAATTTTATATTTATATCGATAAATTTGATAATTTATCGAATTTATTAATTTAATATTTAGTATTAATAAATTTAATTAATAAATTTAATTATTATCAAATTGAAAAATAAAACTGATATAAATATCGAATATCAAAAAATCTATTATTAAAATTAAAATTAATTTTTTTATTAAATTAAATTTATCAAATTAATCGATAAATCGATAAAAATTGAATTTCCAGAAGTGTGTATATAAATAAAATCATGAGTACAAATGCGCAAATTATAATTGATTATTGTCGAGCAACAATAACACGAACAATGTTCACAATTAAAATTGCAAAAATGAATCTTTTTGGGATGAATTTTGCAAAAAAAAGTAAAACCGTACAATTTTCCGAGCTGTTTTCTCCCGGTTCAAAACTTTGTTGAAATGGTTGGTTACACGAGTTAAATCGATGTCACCGCGTCCATGTCGGGCCCGAAGTGAAATCTGCCCTTTTTTTTCTCCCTCGCCCCGCTGGTGGTGCTGGAAGCTCCTCTCTTTCTTCTGTCGATCGGGAAGAAAAGCTCTGCGTTGGTTTCCTTCTTGTGTTTGCTTAGATCTTCTCCTCCTCCAAGCCAGCGATGGGTGGCGTCGGCGGCGGGCAGATGATCTCCGTTTACCCGGAAGAACTTTCGTTCGACTGTAAGCTGATCCTGTCAATCTCTTTTTCCTTCCTCTTTTTCTTGCTTACCTTAGAGATCAGCTCCTTTTTGCTCTGTGAACGTGAAAAGCCTTACTCCTTGATGAACAGTTGAATTGGAGAAGCCCTCTTATTGCAACCTCAAGATCGTCAACAACTCCGAACACCATGTCGCGTTCAAGGTACCCGAATCGATTGCGATCCTTTGTCTTTTCCCTTTCGATTTCCTTACAGCTTACTTTTTGCGCCCCGGGAAAGATGCGATTTTTGGTTTGGGATTCATGTCGCATGAACTCTCAAACGTTAGCTAAAAATTTGTTATTTTGGTTGGCTTCATAGGTGAAAACGACGTCGCCTAAGAAGTATTTCGTGCGCCCTAATACAAGTGTGGTGCAACCTTGGGACTCATGCAATATAATAGGTTTGTGTTGTGAATAAGTTTTGATTCATGGTCTCATTGTTGATTGATGTCTCATCGACGATCTTTGGAGTAAATCAATGTTTTTTTTTCTTTACAGTCACCCTCCTACCCCAAAAGGAGTACCCACCTGACATGCAATGTAAGGATAAATTCCTCATCCAGAGTACAAAGGTGCCTCCTAGTAGTGAGATGGATGAAATTCCCCCCGAGACAGTGAGTTCTTTGTTATATCATGTTGTTATTTTCCGTTTGCAAACGTCATATGCCTTCATTTTTGTTTTTGAACTTTTGTTTTTTTTACAGTTTAACAAAGATGGTGATAAGGTGGTTGAAGAACTCAAACTCAAGGTTTCTTATAGCTCCCTGGAGCAGTCTGGTCGTGGAAATTCAGAAGAGGAGTCTGGACTTTCTTCGTCAGCCTCAGGAAGGAGAGAATCTGATGTAAGTTGCCGTACTTATTCTGCATATTTGACCAATTTGTTTCCATTTGATTCCTTATTGCTAGTCATGATTATTTCATTTTCTTTAAATTGTAGATGCTCAAAAACTCGAGTTCTGAGGAGGTAACATCTTGCTAAAACTCTTCCGATTGTTTAGTTGTAAATGGATCACACTTAAGGAAGATAGTGTTTTCATACTATAGTTTTTGCAACTATATGATGGTAATTGTGTGTGAATTTGTTCAGGCATATATTCTTATTATAATTCTATGCCAAGTATTATTGGTTGATCATGATACATGCTAATGATATTTTTCTGTAATATTTACTGTTATAATGTTATTCTTCTCTATACTTCCTTAGAATGTATACCAAAGTGAAGATATCTGTATACTTATGCATCAGAATTTGTATAATAAAATTCCTACAAGATATTTCTGATTTATGTTCCATTGGGTGGTGAATTTAGGTTTACTGAAAGGTCAAAGGTTTGATCCCCAATAAGTATACAAGATATTTCTCCGTAAGTCCATATAACCAAAAAAGAATTAAAATTAATGACAGGAATTACTAGACAAGAGCCCTTCTGAAGAATGGTATAAGTTGGCTATGCAATTAGTTAATTGGAATTTAGATTGCTGAAATTAGTGGGCATCAAAAAGATTGTCCCTCCAATGTATTCTTCTGGAACTTAAGAACTTTTTGTTGCAGTTGTTCCAAGGAATGCAGTTCTGTGAAAAATGTGTTAATTTTTGCGGAGCCTTTTATGTTCTGTTAGCATTTTGAATGATGGTAGTTGAATACGCTTTCATTTTTGGGTATCTGTTCTTTTCTTTATTGTGTGGGTTTCTTTAATTGAAGGAAAGTTATCCAAATATCCATATTTTGTATTTCATGTCAGTTATCCACATGTTTTTGGTAGTAGTGTGGTCCTCATGGTATTAACAGGTTTGATAGCTTTTTTTTTTTTTGTTGATTTTCTTCACTCTACAGAAGTTACAGTAAACTGATAGCTGAATCATTTCCTAGCGTTGTTTTGATCTTACTTACCATAGTGATTTTAAATGTCTTCTTCCTTTATGTTCATCACATTTGTTTGCTCTTTTTCTTTCTTAGGTTCAGACATTACAACGCTTGAAGGATGAAAGGGATGTAACCCTTCAACAAAACCATCAGATGCTAAGGGAATTGGTTTGTATTCATTTGCTACCTTTTCCTTTTATCTCTATTAGATAATTATTTTATAAAGTCATTGCTTCTGTGCTCTATTCATACTTACACAATATCACATATTTATTTCTGAATAATTTATCTGAAATGAATCTCAAGAGGAACTAAATAGTTGAAGATGTAAGTACCTTTTGACCTATGGATGATCCATATCATCATTCAAACGATGCCAAAAAATATGATTGGCAAACATATAGTGTCTATCACGTTATCCCTAGCATATGTACTAATCAACAAATAACTTTGTCCCTTTGCCTGTATCTAGTGATGGTTGGTAAATACCTGGATTCACTTTTTCATGTTTAATTATTTCTTTACTGAGTATTTCAATATTCCTTTCCTGTCTGTGGTATTAGCATTCATTTAGAATGTTATGATTCTCGATCAACTCTAAATTGGGAAGGACAATTACATATTAAATTTTCAATGTAAGAAATGAGAATTTTCAAGTGTCTCAAACACATTAACGTTTGTTTGTATCTTTTTTATAGGCCTATGCGTCATGTCAAGGATAAACCTAGGTAATTACACAAGTAATGAGTCAATTAATTCACCCATAAAAATATGATATTGTAAGAGAAGTTTTCTGTCCTATCAAATTTGAGCAGAGGTCTAAGTAATTAAATGTAGTTAACAGACTTGACAATGTAGGAAAAGTTTAGAATTTTTTGAATAACTCCAACAATCCTCCCATTGCCACGACAATTCATAATCTGATAGAACCTCAGCTGTCACCGGCGATAAATCGTGTAAAGCTCGCCCTATGAAGACAATAACAAAATATTGGACAAGATACTCTAAACCCTAGACCCTTATTTATAACCCTTTTCTACTTAGCGAACCGGGTATGTCATACCAACATAGATCCGCTTTATTATATAACCTACTAATGGTAATAGGCCCGTACCAATTACCCACCTCTCTAACTACAGCCTTGAGGACAAGGCTATTTTACAATTCAGAAACAAAATTTATTTAAGTAAACTTCATCTTGTTCTATCTCCAGGTTCCCAAGTCACTCGATCTTCTCCCTTTATATCTTCATTATCACGCCCCGGCGGAAAGTCAGCTATCCCTAGCTGAGGGTTCCCCAAGGAGTAGACAATCTTGATAAGAACCAAAGAACTATAATAATCACATGTCATTTATTAAATAAATAATCCAAACTTAATGTCAAATGTTTTATACCACAATCTCTAAAAACATACTATCCAATATGTAAACAAATCAACTGAAATAAGAGCTAAAAGACTATCTGAACTCAGGCTTGTATACGTTATCTATTCTATCCTTCCCATAAGCTAATTGCCTAACTCTGTACTGGAAGAGAAACAAGAGGAGTTAGTAAAAATGCTAAGTAGGAATCAACAAAATGATGAGGGGTCAAATAACAAGATAATACAATAACTGGAACAATAATATATGTCAAAAATAAATAATACAAAGAATGTCGTATAAATCAGCAAGCTTGGCTAACAGATCTCAATAATGAGTTGCACTCATTTTCAGAGTGTTTCCACCGCCAGCTCACACGGTAGAACGACTGTCCTAAACAGCCCGGTAGTATTGCGTTCAAATCTGGCATTCGGAGTATTGTCCGAAGACAATCGGCGGTACCTAAACCAGCAACCATATAGCCCGATATAATCGGTAACTATATGTCACACACACGGTGGCCACTGGAGATAAATCATCTAGTCCAGAGGTCAATATGTCACGACTTAACAGTACAGATACACAACTGTTCTACCATACTCAAATGTCAATATATCGGATATTTCAATTGCAGCTTTATTAACCATGCATATAAAAATAGAATATGAGCAAATGAATAAGATAAATGAGGTCAACCGAATTTTAGAAGCAAAGTAAGCAGACGAATCAAATAGATATTGGTGTCAATCAATTCTAATATACACATATAATATCAAATCAAAGGAATAAGCAACGCATCCTACATGTCCTTGAGATCATAGCAAAGGAGTAGGAAAAGATTCCTACCTCAATTGTTGATATCTTGAATTCCTCTAAAAGCTCAATTACCTCTTCTTCTCAACTAAATAATTTAAATAATTTTTTGTTATTATCCATCATTTGCATCACTCCATAATATTACCCTCAACCCATAGATCCCTAATTTCCTATTTAAATCAATTCTATCCAAATTAATTATCATGAAATTTCTCCCAAAATAATTATATTAGAACCTAGGTTTTTTTCTAATTTATTCTCTAGGTGGAAAATAAAACAAGAAGAGAATAATTAATAGGTAATTAAAATAAAACAAAACAGAGTTAAGCTTTCCTCTGCCGCATAGCTCGACGCGAACAAATTCTTCGTTCGTTCGTCAAAATTCGCCGTCGCTACAACAGATGACGTGAGTTTCGTTCGCTCGTTGCTGGGGAAAGGTTACCGGCGCTCGCCGCCGACGAGAGAGGGAACAACCATCGCCTGGAGAGGAAAAACTGGCACAAAACTCGTCTTCTGCTTGGTCTCAGAAGATGTCACCGCCGCAGAAGCTCTGTACGCGTCTGAAATCGTCGGACGAAGGGCACCGCACCAAGGGAAGACGAAGTGGCCACCGGTGCCTCTTTCAGTCGCTGTCGGAAGCGGAAGCCGCTTCTGCTTTGCCGACGTAGAAAAATTTTTGTCGCTGCCGCTGATCCCCTGCACGCGTCCGAACAGAGCAGACGGGTGATGCCGCTTCTTGGGATGACAAGGAAGACTCTGGCGTCCTTTCCCGTCGTTGCTGGACGCATGCCTTCGCCTCACATAGGGCAGACGCGAACAAGGGGAGAGGTGGGCGACGCAGCACACGTTCGCAGGGAAGAAAAGAAAAAACACAGGGAGCGGCTTGCGGCACACGTGAGGAGAGGAGGATTAAGATTAGGGAATAAGGAAAAAGAGGGTTTAGGGTTAAATATATAGGGATTAAGGGAGGATTAGGGCATTAATTATAGAAAATTTTCCAAAATTTAAAATTTAAATAAATCTAATTATATAAAAAAAGGTTATAACATTCATCATCTGATAGTAACATAAAACGGAATTGCTTGTTCTCACATCGGTACATTGGATGATACGGCTGATCACAATGGAAACATAACCTTTTTTCTCTTTTGTTGACATATTCCTGGTGGGACATAGCTCGATGATGATGCACATTGACTTCCCACTTCTTTGGAGCCATTATGGAGCCATTATGGGATGACCCACCTCCTCTCCCCTCAGCATGCATTGTGATGCTAGAGTTGACGCTAATGCTTCTCCTTGGCTGTTGGACATTATAAGCTGAAGCAGCTTTGGAAGGTGAATCTGGTAAAGCTGGATTAGAAGAAAAGCTTTCTCCCCAAGAGTAGTTTCTATTACCCGATTGGCTTTTGCCCACTACCCCTTCAAGCCCTGTCCGCCTTTTTAATTTGATCCCCCTCTCTTAATGACTCAAGCAAGTGTCATGGCTCATATAACATTAGTGGGTAATAAAGCTTGCACCTTTTCTCTAATATTGTTGTTTAAATTTTTTAAAAAGAAACCCATCTGTGAGACTATCTCCTCATAAACCTTTATATGCTCTGTCACAGTGAGAAGACCTTGCTCAAAGGCTACTAGATGCTCATATGCAGAAGTAGCTAAAAATTCACTATAGCGCTGTATTATTTTTTCGTTCAACCTTTCCCATGTAAGATTGGGAATTCTTCTTTTCATCCATCGAAACCAATGACCTACTTGGCCTTCCATGCTTACGAAAGCCATCAAAATCTTATATTTATCAGTTATCCTCTGGATATCAAAATATTATTCTGCCCGTGCAATCCATCCTACTAGATCAGATCCATCAAACCCTAAAAGCTCTATGCGCTTGTGAATCCACCGTATGTCCTCTCCTGAAGTCATCTCCCTAACTGGATCTCCTCCTATGTGTATTCCACTTTTTCGTCTATCTTCATCAATGATTTCTATTCTATTGGCCTCATGCTTGAGTCTGATGGAGACCTATGCTCAAGTGATGGTAGTGGACGATACGGCTCCTTGTCTTGGTGATGATTAGGGGCTGTTGGAAGCTCCCTCTATTCGTCTCTCCTTTATTTTACTAACTCTGCAAATAAATTTCTCATCTCATTCCTTTTCTCATTTATAGCCCCAAAGTGGCGATCCATCTCAACTTGGCGCCGAGTAATTTTAGCCATTTCCTCTCGGTGTTGACGACGCTCTTCTGCTGCTGCTAAAACTTCCATTCTCATTTCCTCCCTTGCAGATTGGAGTTCTGCCTGCACCGCAGCAATAGAACTCTGCACTTCGACCATCGTTTTCTCACGAGCCTCTAGTCGTGCCTCGCTTCTTGTCATCTCCTTTGAGGTCTTTGTTTTATTTATATTTTTACTATAGTAACTTGCTCCAGTAACATTGCTTTTCCTTTTTTTTTCTTGTTTTAAATTTCTCAGTTTTTTTTCTCTAACCTAAACTACAGTGCTCCCAACAGCGCTGTGTACGCATGTTGATGCCGCTCATGCGTCATTTGCCCTTGCCCCTGCGTCCGTCGGTCGACGCCTCCTTGAGTCACAAAATTGATGCTGCAGTGCTCGGAACTCATCGTCGCTCACGCCGGACATGTCACCTCCATGCGTCGACGAAAACGACGTCGCCGCATGTTGCCGCCAACGATACCCTTCTTGCATCGCCGAATAAACTGCTGCACCGAAGAACAAATACGCCTCCTCCACTCGTGTTCATCACCTGAATCCGCGCGAGCTCGCCTGGAAAGGGTGTCGCCGCCAAGCGCTAGGAGTCCCACTGGACAAGCGCCACCGCTGTCGTTGGAGGAAGACGCTGCTCCCATTGGAGAAGCGCGAGCACGCTGTTCGTTGCAGCCAACACATTCCAATCACTGTTTGCCGTCAAACCTTCCGTGCATGCCTCTCGATCGACATCTCCCATACGTTGATGAGATTCCAATCGCCAAACTCCTTCGGTCACGCTTCTCAATCACAATGTCATTAGGGTTTCACTACTTGCCTACGATAATAGATCTACTATGTAGATCTATTACCGATAATAGAATTTCTTCTGCCTTTATCTATCATCGGACCACCGGTTCCCCGGTGCCCGAGCGATCGATTCGGCAAGTCGGACCAATTGATAGAACTTCAGCCGTCATCGGCGAGAAATCGTGCAAAGCACGCCCTAGGAAGACAATAACAAAATACTGGACAATCTACTCTAAACCCTAGGCCCTTATTTATAACTTTTTTCTACTTAGCAAACCGAGTATGATATACCAACCCGGATCCGCTTTATTACATAACCTACTAATGGTAATGAGCCCGTAACATAATCCAATGCAAATTTGCCAAGTAGTATACTGGCCTAAAGTAAAATCAACTACCACTTAGTATAATAGTCTCTATTTGAAAGAAGTAGAGTGAATCAAGTCTTGAAGGACATTTCTTCAACCACATAATATGAAAAATATCTATCATAGGGTGGCACATTGTATAGATGTTTGCATGCTTTGGCTTTTTATTAGAGCTTCTAAAAGTTTCCCAAATCCTTAGCTACAACTATATAAAGATACCTTAATATAGGTGAACAACCCTATTGTAAGAGACGTGTTGGAGGCACACCTTAAGGAAATTACCATTTTAGTCCCTTCTAGAGCTATTGCTCTTCCTATTCCTTTACATATGAATAATTGAATACTAATAATTGATCACCATAGGAAGTGGTTAACTGAAGCGGTTTGGAGTTAAACTTCAAGAACGAGAGTACTACTTATTAGCAATGTTTGTAAGGTAGTCCTTGACCAACTAGTCAACATATTGCCTGGTGAACTTCCTATAAGTATCTCCCAATATAAAAGTTAAGTTACCACTACATAAAGACCACTTAACGCCATTTAGTTCCCTTTCGTGTAATATAGTCTCAAGCATGGTTCAAAAATCCGGTCCGGCAGCTCGGTCCGGTGAGCTGCCGGACCGGCACCGTGCCGCTTGTACCGGACAGTAGCACTGTCACTCGCCATCCACGCTCGCAGTGTCGCCTTCTTCAATCGAAGCTTCGGCGGTGCTGGAAGCTTCCAGCCGCGTCCGCCTCTACCCGCTGTTGCCACTGCGCCCGTGTGCCGAAGCTTGTTCCGGAACCGGCTGCCCGCCGGACTGGTACCGTGCCAGACTTACCGTCTGGTAGGGAATGAAACTTCAAACACTGGTCTCAAGGACTATTTTTTTTAATGAGATGTATTAAACTCAATATCAAGGTAAGTTCGGTACGGAACGAAACTTCAAACACTGGTCTCAAGGACTATTTTTTTTTAATGAGATGTATTAAACTCAATATCTAGGTTTAAAATTTCAGTTTTAACACCTAAATCGGATATCTATTGGATGGGTATTGTATTGGTGCCTTGTCATGCCAACTCACAACATGGGATTATGTCATCTTGAGCAACCATCAAATTGGACCCATTCTACAGTTTAATCCATAAGGTATATTTAACTTGTAAGAACATCTAACTTAATTAGCTTATGGTCAATTATAGTCAAATAAAATTGAAATTAATCTGTATTTGAAAAAAAAAAAGATATATGTTACTGTAATATTTACCTTGTTAGTATGAGCTTCTTTATTATTATTAACTTGGTAGAAGCTCTTACCACACTCAAAATGAATGCCATCCATTAGCAATAATGCAAGGGACAATCGACATGGTTTCACAAATTCCACAGGTAGAACTCCTTTCTAGACATGTTGTATTAGTATGTTAGTTTAACAAATGTAGCAAGATGTTGTGATCCATCAGGTGCATTAGAATTATTATGACAACAATTGGCATTGTAACCTACATTGGATACAGTTAATCATATGAAGAGTTATGGGATATGTTCAATGCATAGGGTAGTAGGCTTCATATCTTCAACTACTTAAAAATGATAAGAAGATACTAGAATTGACATAAGGTAATTTTGATCACATATCAACTCAGTAGTCTAAGTGTAATTGCATTGTGTCATCCTTGTTTGTATCTGCCTCCCTTGGAGTCTCTCCTCTAGAAGTTTAATGTTTGAGATTTCCAACTATTTCTGTGATCACTGATTTTTCATCTAGGATGGCATAGGTGAACTAAAATTTTACTGGTGCACAGTTAATCTTCTATTGAGCTAAAGAGACTAAGTTCTCTTATGGTCCTTCCACTTTCATTTTATTTGTGCTTGTGCTATTATTAGCATCTCATCTCTCTAAATGTGGCAAACTTCGCAACAATAAGCAGTTGTAGACTTTTATGTAAATAATATGAATGCAAACAAGTCCTGCTCGTAGTCGCCCAAGGATGTTGTATGTCCTACAATGCACATAATAGTCTTGCATAAGCTTGGGACTTTTACCTCAAATTGCAACTCTCACTCCATTCTAAATCTAAAATAAATATGAATTAAAGTATTATTAATTTATAAATTCATAATATTATCACACCCCCTGCACTCTCCCTGAAGGCATGATAACTCACTCCATTCTAAAAGCTTATCAGAATTTTGTCTTATTTGCACCTTCCATCTAAGATGAAGATGTCAACATATTGTTTGTACTTTGAAGGATTTGAAAAAGGTAAAAATGATCTTTTATCACTCTTACCACCATCTCTGTTGTTTTATACTATCTATAATTTTTGTTCTCTTGACGTAACCTATTATTGCTTGCTCTTATAGCCCCTCTACAAGTCTTAAAGAACTATTACTCTCCCTATATGACTCATTACTCTGTTGATATCTTCATCTCTTTCCTATTTTTTTGTCATCCTTTCAAGTGACACAATGGAAGCATGGTAAGTGTGATGTTCCTGGGACTTAATGTAGTCTTGACACAAACCGAGCATGACGGATGGTGATGGTCTCTATGGTGGACGAGCATGGGTGCATGCCTAGGTGGGATGTGCATATGTCAAGACCGTGGAATGACAGAGTCTGCAAGGGTGGTTATGCGAGCCACCCAAGTCCATAGAGGGGAACCCTCATCCAAACTTGGACATTGGCTTTGGCTAGCGATCTTAAACCATATTACGTTGGGGGTGGGACATGCCATATATGCCTGAGATGAGGGTGTGGGTGTAGACTCAACAATAGCAGCACAGTGGTGTGACTTTGCAAGTTTATGCACAAATGGATGCGCAAGTGCATGAGTTCGACAAGCCAACCTCAAGTGTTCAAGCATGGATGTGCAATAGCGTGTGGGGCTCTCTAAAGTGACGTGTATGTGCCAAGGTGTTAGCACGACAGAGTCCACAGGGGTGGTTAGGCAAGGTGTGCATATGCAAAGGCCTTGGCATGACAAAGTCCACATGGGTGGTTAGGCGAGCCACCAAAGTCACAACAGCTTTGGCAAGGGATCTTCGATTATGACACTACGTTGGGGGTGGGACATGCTATCTACGCCCGAACTTCGGGTGTGGGTGGACTTGATCACTGCAATATGGGGGTGCAAATGCACAAGTGTACGCACAAATGGACATGCAAGTGCAAGGATTTGATTTGACAAACGAACCTCAAGTGCGTGAGCATGAGTGTGCGGTTGTGTGTCAAGCATTCTGAAATGACGCGCGAAGACAATTGCATGGGTGAGCATGCGAGCGGATTCGAGGCATGAGGAGAGGTGCATGGGGGTGCAAGGTTGTGAGTGATGTGTTGTGTGAACAATGCTGTAATGCGTACCTAGTGACCTTAACCTTAGAAGCATAACACGACATGGCAGCGACATCTAACAAGTGTGGTCGAACTTCCCCTTACCTGGGCATGGGCAGAGGGGAAGTGAGGATCAACCCTGGTTGACTGAGGCTTGACTAAGGGTGACATATGACATGGTGATATAATAGCCATGTGGGGGTGACATATGGCATGGTAATATAATAGCCATGTGGGGGGTGACATATGGCATGGTGATATAATAGCCAAGTGGGGACCAATGGCAGGTGTGGCTTGTGGACTAGTTGACCACCTAGGGCTGACATGGTGCTAATGTGGCGGCCACATGGCAGCTCAGGTGGCAGGTGGCATTGATGTATCATGGAGGAAGACCTAGTCGATAAGTATTGATAAAGGCACTAGGCATAACTGGGTTTAGGCATTACTCATAAATGAAGTCGACAAACCTTAGTGTAGGGGGTTTAGAAGTCAATGACAAGAACCAAGATAGTGGCGTAATCCCTTCTTCCTCAAGAGTGAACGTCAAGGCTGTCTACCTGCTGGTTGGCCAAGATAGGTTTGCACGACGTACACAAGTGTTCTTGTCAGCACATAGGCGGGCAAGTGTGCCCTCGGCATGGTGTCGACTAGTGGTAGACAAACCTGTGAGCTCACATGGTGCATGACAAGGGAGTTCCCTTGGCGCAGTGGAATTTAGTGCCCTGACGATAGCAGTGATGGGTGATAACGACTTTAGGAGTCTTCTCGGTGGTGGAGTCCTCGGCACTTGGTAGTACCCTCTCGGTGCCCCTTGGATGTAGAGTTGGGGGCAGGGTGCATGAGTCACCTTGAGGTGGTGACCTCTTGTAACAGTAATTATGGTAGTCCCCTTCTGGCAGTGGATCCAGGGCTATGACGTCAATCACCCTACAACAGTAATTATGGGCAAGGTTCGACCTAAGGAGGGGCACTCCTCGGACACAAATTAGAGGCATATCTTCCCCTAGGCGACGTGGGGTTGATGGAGTGATGGATCCTACATATGCTCGACACCGGCAAGGTTTAGACAAAGTGATGGCATGTTAGGTGAGTGTGTTACTTATAGAAGAGGGTTTTTATGCACTTTAGTGCAATTTTCCCTTATATCTCATCGGGATATATAGGATCCTGGTACAGTTTTAGGACATCAATGTCCTGGCAACGTTTTTTCATCAGGATATATAGGATCCTGGCAATGTTTTAGGACATCAACATCCTAACAAAATTTTTTCATCAGGCACAGTTTTAGGACATAAACGTCCTGGCAACACTTTTTCATCAGGATATATAGCATAGTTTTAGGACATAAACATCCTGGCAACACTTTTTCATCAAGATATTATATATCCTGACATAGTTTTAGGACATCAGCGTCCTAGCAAAGCTTTTCTTTCTCCTTTTTTTTCTTCTCTTTTTTTTTTCTTTTCTTTTTTGCCAAGAGCCCCCTTTACTTTTGTTTTTGTATTGTCGAGAGCTTCCCTCTTCTCAATTTCTCTCCCTTTTGCAGCCGAGACCTCCCCCTCCTTTTTATTGCTGTTGCTTCCCTTCTTTTTTTAATCTTCCTAAGAGATATCTCTTTCTCTCTCCCTTTTAATCTTGCTCTTCTTCTGTTGCCGCCGAGAGATATTCCCCTCTCCTTCTCTTTTATTGCCACCGCTTCCCCTCAATTTCTGCCGAGACTCCTTTTTATGTGTGAGAGAGGGTTGTGTCCTAGGATGCTCCAGTATTGTTGGACGCCAGAGGGTGTTTCTGTGTTGTCTCCTCTATATTTTTGCCAAGACCCTTATTTATAAAAAGTCTCAATGATTTTTTGAAGGTTTCCTTACATGATTTATTTGATATGAATTTTCTTCTTTATTTGCTGCCGTCTATCGTCGTTTGCTTTCCTTCTTCGCCTATATCCTTCACAAAAATAGAGATGCCTCTTTATCATATTTCCTTTTTTTTTTATTTTACTTACTTATTTATCATTTGATTACCTCAGTCGACCCAATTGGTATTCTCCTTCGATTGATTCCCCTTTTCTCTCCCTCTCTTTTTTTTCTTTCCTTCTTTTCCTTCTTACGTTTCCAATTTTCCCATAATCAAGACTTAATTTTGACTTTGGTCAAAAGGGCACATCCTTTTTATCACGCTAAATTTTTTCTACTTTCCTTCTTTTGCTTTGGCTATAATTAATCATGCTGGAAATTATTTCCAGATTTTTGGGTTTGCTACTTCCTATTTTGATTTTTTTTTTATTTTGGCGTACATCAATTAGGGATCACTTCTGGTCAAAATTAATTTTGACCATTCATCATTTGAACTTTCTGCACTAGAGTCATCAATTAAACCCATTTTTGACTTTGAGGCAGCACTCTGTTTGGGTCTTCCAACATCAGGCTTCTATGTCTTTACAGCTTGATTTCCTTGTATAATTCCAGCAGGCATAGTGTTCTTCGCAACGAGTTGATTGGACAAAATAATCAGCCTTGTCTCCTGCATTTTGCACAACCACCACAACCTCCGATGCCGATTTTTATCTTAAATGGGTGGCGGTCAAGAATTGACTCTAGTTTCTTCCCTTATGACTCTATCTCTGTGTCTTTCCGAGTAATTTCATGTAGGTTTTTTATTTGGCAATATCAATTGCTTAATTTATCATTTGGTTGATGAAACTTGTAAGAGTAGTCATCAAGCAAGTCATAAACTTGTAAGCTGGCAGGACCTAGGCCAACGCCACCTAGTAATCCTTCCACTTGCAACTTTCCTTTCATTATTTTTTTAAAAGAAGAAATTTGAAGCATGATTGGGGATCAATCTTCCCAAGCGATGATTTGATTATTCGTTGCATTCAGCATCTGTTACCGCATATAGATACAATTTGATCATGAACTATCAAGCGGCAGCCTTTGCTTGACCTTACTTCAATCTGATTTTTTTTCTTCATGGGTGAAAATAATTAGTTCAACAATTTCCAAGTGTAGCAAATACATTGAACTCTAATCTCTAATAGAGTGTAAGGTACTATGTCAAAAAACCTAAATAAGTGCCCAAATAATAGTCAATTATTTAGTTATCAAATTATCAATATAAAGAAGTTTCCAACCCGTTAAAACTTTAAAATGATCGAGGAAAATACAATGTAATTGGGGAACTTAGTGTTTATACGGAAAATTTGAAAATTTCCTATTAACTAATAAAATTACACACCATGCCTTACAGGTAACATGGAGAAGTCTGGTAGTTCATGGTTATTATTTAGTGTGTGAAAACTGTGACCTTTAGAAGGTTTCTTTTTTCTTTGTGCATGTGGTGTTGAAGTATTTTATGATGAATTTATTTTGAGCATTAAACCACTATTCGATAGAACCTGCCAACATATGCGTTAATCTTACTGTAGTTCCTTTGAAAGTCATGCCTTTTGCTTGTTAGCTTTTGATAATTTGCAGTGATCTCATTTCAGGAAATGCTGAAGAAGCGCAGAAGCCGCAAAAGTGATGCTGGGTTTTCGTTGGCATTCGCTGCATTTGCTGGTGTTATAGGTGTAATGGTCGGGTTCATCTTAAAACTTATATTTTCTACACCAGCAACTGCATAGCTTGCAGCCTGCAAAATTGATATCGATCTGTGGCTCTTGCTATGGTGGATCAATACTTACCTTCTCTGCATTTCATAAGCTTGATTTACTTGATTATTTGCTTCAGAAAAACCTGTTTGAGTTGGAAATTCTTTAGTATCACATAGTGTTGTCAAAGATGTCTCGACATTTTCCTGTTATTTATTCAGAGGCTTATGGGGTGTTTTTTTTTGTTTATTTTGTAATTCTGCAAAAAAAAAAAAAAAGGAACTCCATATGGTGTAAGGCTTTGCTTCATTCTCGACTGGTGTAATTTTTACAACTTTGACTGAGTCAAGTTTATGTAACAATTTGCTTTAGAAGCTAGGACTTGAACATTGGAAGATGTATTATTTCATTTTATTTATTTCTTAAATAAACATTACATTTGATTGTTTGATGATGCTCAAATTTGCCATCCAAGATAGTGAACTTGGATTTAACACAGTTGCTAAGAAGGTTTCAGTCTTGTTTTTTGGAGGTAAAGATAAGGGAAAGATTAAAAAAAAAAAAGATAAGGGAAAGATTTTTTTTTTCTTCTATCTTTTGGGTGGACGGAATTAGAGGAAAAGAAAATCCGGTAAAAGATGATTTTTTTTTTTCATTTTGATTCTGCCATCTTTATTTTAAAAAAAAATTCTCTTTTTTTCTATCCTAATGTGGCTGTAGCTTTTGCTTGCCACTGCAGCATCCTTCTGTCGTTGTAGAGTTAGGGCTCGTTTGGGGTTGTGGATGGGCGGATTCTATGGGCGCGTGGAACTAATTTTGATAAGCTAGAGCGTTTGAAAATGAGCTTGTCAGGTTCAGCTCGAGAAATTGTACTGTAGTGGATAATCTGCCAAGGTCTTGCTTCTTGCGCCTACTGAAGCGCCGCCCACACGAGTCTGAAAAATTTTTCTTCCATTAGCTTGACTTATTGCGAGTGCTCCCGGATCTCGATCGCCATCGCCTGACCCTTTCTTCTCCATTGCCAAAATCTTAATCTTGATCCTCCTCTCCAACAATCGATTTTTTAGTAGTTTATTTAAACAGTCTTAAGTTTATCCAACCAGCTATAGTCAAATTAGCAAAAGCTATAAGCTTCCACAATCCCAAACTTGCCCTTAGTCACCCGGTTGTTGCAATAACAATGACATGTCATCATAGCCTTAATATTTTTTTTAATATGGAACAAAAAATATATATAAATAAGATATAAATATCAAATAAAATTCATCTTTCATTTTTTTTTTCTCTTGGGAATAAAAAAGAAAAAAAATTAATACTGTTTTGTTATTTCATCTTTCTATCCCTTATATTTATTTTCAATTTTATTTTCTTTCTAGGATATATTGTTTTACTAATTATGGCACTGCCTTAAGTGGTTTGCAAGAGGAATGTGCAGAGGATGTTCCCAACATTCTCATTTTTTTTTGTTCATGCTTTAAGTAAACAATCTTGAAAACATTCTCTTGCATGGTTTGTTAGTTACTTGGCCTTCGATAAATTCTTGTATTTTGAGCATCTTGAACATCCGCTGATGTTCATTATCAAGTGAGAAATGCTTGTCATGTTTTCAGTGTCAGGATGATCATTATATCTGAAAATGATGAATATCATATGGTACACTTGATGATTACTTTTATCATGAGGGTTTGAACTTCGAAGGCATGTTTCCTTACCTATTGAGCCTCTTGTTTTTCTGAGCAGCTTGGCCAACCTTTTGCAAGGTACTACTAAGAGAACTTAGGATCACTAACCTATTGGATCAACAAAAGTACAAGGTTACAAAGCAATTCCAACAATGGAGTTCTCCTAGCCTTTTAGCTCAAAGAAGGCACAAGGTGATGGTTTTGCCGGACTTTGGAAAGTACACAATACCATTTCCATGCAAATTTTTTGCAGTCTTCTAAACTCTTCATCATCAGGTCAAAAGGAGATGAGCCAGAAGGATCAAGCTTACGCAAGAACTGAAGTCAAACAAGTCTTGGGTGGAGCAGCACCTTGAACCAAAGATTTGCAAAACATTTTTAGTCCTGACCACAGCCTGAGAAGACAAACGGAGGATGAAACTTTGGGCCAAAGGTGAGTAATCTATCTAATGATGACGGTAAATAAATTAACTCAAAGGTGACTTCAAATCATTATCCAAAAATAGTTCTGTTCAAAATTATGATTTTTTATAGACTATCCAAGTGTCAGTAGGATAGAATCAATCTTTACAAAGAAAAATTATGTCTGCATGCTCTGCTACAAAATGGAAAGTAAAAAAACAAAATTAGTCACTCAAATAATAAGGTATTGGCAGAGTCTTTGTAAAGATTTGGTAGTTTGAAGTTTAAATTCAACCGAAGGGATGATAACCTGCTACTAAATGGATGGATACTGAGTTCTTATAAAAGAATAAAAATTAAGAGAGCAGAAGAATTTAACTGCATTATCTACTTAACCTAAGCAATTTTTTTCTCAATTATAAATGAGATTCCCCGAGATTAGCCATTGAAATATTAACATAGTTGTTACCATTACAGAACATTTCTAACAGTGACGAAAAATTGTTCACCACTAGCAAGTGTTGATGCTTAGAAGAAGCAATTTGGAGTATACAAGCTTCACTCAATATATTTTTATGACAAATATAGGCTGTGTTTGGCGTAGCTGAAACTTTTAGCTTTTGCTGGTTAAAAAAGTACTAGTTGAAAAATAGCTGATTGGAAAAATTAAAATGTATTTAGCTAAACTGTTATGCTAGTCAAAATAATTTTAAATTTAATATTTTTATTAAAATAATAATTTTATTATCGTAAAGACATACAAATATTGGCGTAGATATGAGATGCAAGAAAAAAAAATAGTTAGAAAGTAATCAAAAGTAGCTCCCTTCCAATTTTTCGAAACTCATGCTAGAAGTAATTTGTCAAACACTTTAGCTTTTCAAAATCAGCTGTTTTGACCAGCAAAAACAGCTGACCAACTATACCAAACAGGACCATTGAAGGCAACAAACTTTAACTAGAATTATTTTGTAATACTTACTACACATGATCAGTTCAACCCTTTTCCAGTACTAATTAAACTAAGCAAAGCAAAGTGGAAGAGGAAAATGCAAAGGAAACAACAAAATATGAATCTATGCTGGACAGAATACCTTCACTTTTTTCTCTCTTTGAAATCTGAAAGCAATTCGAAAGAGTGAAAATTAGTAAAATGAGGAAGAAAGATAAGGAAGAAACATGATTAGGCCATTGTCCTAGAACCAATACCTTGTTAATTTAAGATTTTGAACAGCTGAACAGGATGAAAACAAAAATTATACGACGAAAGAAATCCTGACACAAAGGCAGGGAATTCCCTCATAAGCAGAACAAGGGCTCACTTGTGACTCCACAATGGCGGCATGGTCCTTGCTTTTTCATGCGAATCCGCCCTTTCCTCTTCTCCCTTCTAATCCCCAATATAAATCAGCACAAAATCGACCAAAAAAAGAACTTTTTTATTGTGATAATTTGTGCTAAAATTAGAAGAGTTAGACGACAACCTTTTTCTCGCAGCCCCGAAGCAATAACACCGAGTCGTCAAAGGCTTTAGGATCATAGTCAGCGCAACTACCCACTTTCAGTGAGCACCGTAGCTCCCACGGACACAGAGAAGAAAGGGAAAGGGGCGAGAGAAGATGAAGAAATGTCACAAACTGAGGAGAGAGAGATGACAATGAATGATTGCTACAAGCCATGGAGTTAATGGCGGAGGAAAATGAGAGGAATTGAAGACCTTCTCTTCTTCCGTGCTTTCCCTCGCTATCCTCTCCTCAGAATCGCGTGTATTTTGTTGTAAAAATAATGGGTCAACGGTGTATGATTTATGCCATTTGCGTTTGAGTTTTTGGAGAGTAAGAGATAGATAGAGAGAGACGAACCATTCCTTGCAATGGTCAACTATTATAGAGAGAGACTAATTCAATTAACAAATGGGTCAAATTCAGATGAAGCTTATACTAGTCGATGTTTAAACAATCCGTTTAGAACATGTTAACCTAAAATATTAATAGTTTATTATGTATATATATTAATCATGTTAATAAATTGATTAATATAAAATATTGAAATTTTAAATAATTGTATATAATTAATTATTTTAAATAAAATATTTAAAATCTAAATATGTATAATGTAAATATAATTAATTAGATATAATATAATATATATGCATTAAAATTTATATATTTAATCAATATATTTGTTAATATGTATTAATTAAGAATTATGTGTAATTAATTACTTTAAAAATTAAAATTAAAATTTTATATCATTACAAGAAATATGTGGGGGTGAAATCTTAAGTCACTTTGCCATTGTCATCTTACCATTGCTTTGAGATTAAAAAAAGTAATTTCGCATATGCAAGTATGGGATGATTAAAACAAAAACAGGATTTAATTTACAAGATGGGAGAAGGAGAATAAGAATGGAAGAGGGATGTGGATGCAAAATTGAATTGAGTGGTTTTGTCCTCCGCCATCACCGTTGAGCCCAAACAGCTCCACCCAAGGCCGCGGGCGAGGCAGGCAGCCCAAGAATGCACGACATCTCCCACCACCCAACACCCCGGTCAGAACACCGCCCGCGTCGCGGTGGAGGCGGCCCACAACGCCCTCGCCCACGCCACGCTTCCTCGCCCTAACTAATGAAACAACCTTCTCTCACATCGGGAGCGGTGCGCCCACTCCGCTCTCTCATACCGCTGGCGTGTGCGCCGCACCCTAAGCCGCCCACGCCAGGGCGGTGCCCCGACTCACTACCAAACAAAATAACACCATCCATTATTGTGTCCTCCACCCTACCCCCCTCACCACCACCCCCACCTCCGCTTTCCCCCCAACCACCATCTCCTCCGCCACCCACTCCTCCGTGATGGCCGCCGCCTCCGACTCGTCTCCCCAGAAGGACCCTTCCTCCCCCACCGCCCTCGATGCCGCCGCCGCTGCCGCTCCTACCACCAGATCTCCCTCCCTTTCCCCATCGTCGTCTCCATCACTCGACGGATCTGCCTCTCCGATGCCCCTCAACGCGTCTTCCCCGCCTCCGCCGGTCTCCTCGCTCTCTGCCCCCTCCGCCCCAGCCTCCCGCCGCCTGGCCGCCCCCATATGGACCCACGAGGAGACCCTTGCCCTGATCGACGCCTACCGTGAAAAATGGTACGCCCTCCGCCGCGGAAATCTCCGTGCCTCTCACTGGCAGGAGGTTGCTGACGACGTCGCCCGTCGCTCCCCCTCAGGCCCCTCGCCGCCCAAGTCCTCCGTCCAGTGCCGCCACAAGGTTGAAAAGCTTCGCAAGCGTTACCGCAGCGAGCGACATAAGTCCCTCCAGCGCGACCCTTCCCTCGCTCCCTCTTCCTCCTGGGTCTACTTCCGCAAGATGTACGCCATGGAGCACGGAGCTGCAGCAAGCAGCGGCCTCCGCCGGCCCTCTATCGCCCCATCCCCCGCCGCTCCTCGGCCCCCCTCTGAAGAGGATGAAGATGAGGAGGAAGAAGACGAAGATGATGACGACGACTTCGACGGGCGCCGCGGCACCAGCGGTGGGAACAACAACCGCAACATGCATCGCCTGGCAGCCAACGGCCGCGGACCCATCGGCGAGCTCAGATTCACGATTCCGAAGGCGGTTCGGTCCAAGGTTTCTAGGGCTGATGACAGGTCCGCGTCGAACCCCAGTATGAACCCTAACCTTACAACCCGTCTCTTCAAGGGTTACGGCGGTGCCCGACCAGTGGAAGAGATGCGGCTTAAGCTGGATAAGAAAAGGAGGGTGGAGACGGAGTCGACCGCGGCCATGGACATGGCATCGGCACTGAGGATGCTAGGGGATGGATTTCTGAGAATGGAGCAGAGAAAGATGGAGATGGCAAGAGAAATGGAGAAGATGAGAATGGACATGGAGCTGAGGCGCACTGAGCTCATCCTCGATTCACAGCGCCGAATTGTAGATGCCTTCTTGAAGGGCTTTTCATCGAAGAAGCGATCCAAGGTCTCGCCGGAGGACTGATAAGGTCTTCTTTCTCTTAGCCTCTAACTTGTTTATGTTTAGATTAGAATGCTTGATGTAGGTGGAAGAGTTCGAATGCTATCTTAGCTTATGAATTAGTGGTTTGCCCTTTATGGTTTTGTTAGTTTTGTGGTCATGGAACAATATGTAAAGTTTGGTTTGAATCTTCTCTTATCTGCTTTTTTTTTCTTTCTTTTGAAAGGTTACGAAGGCAAATTACGTTTTAGTTTTTTCTGGACAGGGTTGGCATTTCGATGGTTCAAAACTTGAGTCCCTATATCAACTTTTAATTCTACTTTACAGCTGTTAAAAGCATGTTAAGTTCCTTTTGTTGACTTAATTTATTAACACATTTTATTGGGCGCTTGATTTATGCTTGTTTATGTTTTACTGAAAATTATCTCAATTGAAAGTGCATCTTATCTGGTTGATTGAAATTGGAATGATGTATCTTGTTCAGTCTTCCTCCTTGATTCCTAAATAATTATGACTTCTACATTAAGATGACACACGTAATTTTGCAGGTACAACAACCAAACATTGATTATCTTGGTCTTATTAGCTTGGCATGTTATGGACTACTTATCTAGTTTTCAGAAAGACAATTCTTGGTTTTTCTAGATTCAAGTGTAATGATTTTGCAGTTAGTACACCATGAGTGGCCTAACAAATAACTTTTTGCATCATTTTTGACAAGCACTGAAACCAAGTAATGATTATTTTGGTCTTGATAGGTTGGGATTTACAACTTTCTCTTAATGGGGTTCCTCATGCAACTTAAATATATTGTTTTTGCACCTATTCTAACAAATAAATAATCTTTTGGTATTTCTAGTTTGAACTATGGTTTCAAAAACTACGCTTTATCGTCAAATAGGTATATACTAGTCCGATCCCATACCGGCGCATAGTATAGGGATTAGGGTTGGTATTAATCATTACCATATGCCTATGGCCTATGCATATTATATACATATTATTACCTATTAGTAGACATGACAATTCAGGTCAACAGGTCGTGTCAGCTGTGACTTGTGACCCGATTAACCTAACCCGAACATAACTTATTTAATTAATTGGGTCAAAACACTTAACCCAAACATGATCCATTTATAACCAGGTCAACTCAACACAACTCGAGTAACTCATTTATTATATGAGTTATATACTAATTTGCCAAAATATGACCCGACTACATGACCCCAACCCAGTGACCCGACTAGCCAGAGAGAGAGATGGAGAGGGCATTTGATAGATTAGGGTATACAAAAATATATATGTAATTGGGCTAAGCAGTTCTACTTGTTTATAATCCGACATAACCCGATTAATTTTGAGTCATAAATAGGTTAAACTGTTAATAAATTGATTATGGTAAACATGAACTCACCTAACTTTGTGTTGAGCTAGGTTGGGTCAGTGGGTTGGGTTAATTTTTGCCGAGTCTACCTATGGGTATTGTATGTCGGTACATACACTACACCCCTAACAACAGTAGATTGATATACCAGTATATACTGAAATTTAAAACCTTGTTTGAACTATAATATTTTTGTTGGAAGACTCATAACCCCTTGCATGACACAAGAACAATTTTCTTTATTTAGTGGCTTCATCTTTTTGCTTTTCTGAAGTAATGTTATAGATATATAACTTAAGATTCATAAATATGTGATCTTATAGATATATAACTTCAGATTCGTAACTAACAAGGACAATTAAATTGGTTTTCCAAAAGAAGTTTAAATTTCCATAAGATTCCTTCGACTAATGGATTTTAACCATGCTTCTTTTGCAGTTTTTGTTCATTGCCCAACTGATCTTAATGTTAGAACATTGCAGACAATTCCTTCTTACGATTGTTGTTTGAATTTCAACTGACGTTTACTTTAAGTATGTTTCCTTATCCCTCACAATAGAGGTGGGTACTGGGTAGTTGGATACGATGGAGAGGGGTGATGGGAAATTTAACAGGAGTGATCAAACTTACTAGTTATTTCCTCAATTCTTCACTATGAACTGTGGTTATGTAAGTATCATCTCTAGTTGCAGTCGTATTTGAGGATCGAGATCATATAGCTGGGGTTATGTAAATATGAACTGGTTAGTAAAGTTGTGCCTTATTATAGGATTAGTACCAAAGGAAACCAGAAGACATTGCACTGTTGACTACTGATTATTGCCTAATTTATTAGATCAAATATTTTAAGCCTATATTGGAGAAATCTTCAAAACAGCAAAGATTAATTACGTGCTCCAACTCTCATCTCAATTCTTAATTTAGATGAGTCTAGTCCACTCTTTGTGAATATCTATAATGCTCTTTAGAATTGAAAGCTACCTTGCACTCGAATTTGTTTTAGTGCTTTTGAATGCAAGTAATTTTCTTGATGCTGTACAAGTGTATGATATAAGAAATAAATTTAGATGGTAAATTTATAGTGTTTTATTGGAACTAGGAAACACCGTGAGTAGATGGAAAATGAGGCGGTACTTAAGATAATTGTTAATTTGAATTTTAAGTTATGCAATAAGAAACTGATGTAAAGTGCAAAACTGCTTTACATATGGTATAGATGGTTTGTTGGGTCAAAAGTGCAAAAGCCACTAGCTGTATTTAATTGCTAGGATCTTGGGCATTAAGAAGATTTTACGTTTGTGATTCACTGTATGCTTTAGTCTGGAAGTCGTTGAATAATGTTGCCTCTTTGAAGAGGCAATGGTAAGGTTTTGGCATTAATGAAAGATCATTGGTGGGTGGAGTTGGTGCTCTGTGTTCATCAGCCCTTCTGGCCCATCTTGGATACTGAAATTGCTTTGTATTATGTTATCTGCTATTCACCTTAATGTCTCACATAATCCTATTTCATGACCTTGAAATTTCTTATCAGACAACATTTGGCGAGCTTAAACTTCATTACTTCTGGAATTTAATGAGCTTGATATGTTTTCTTTGGATTTAGAGTTGATGTGAGGTTTCATTGCCTTGCACTGGCCCCTCAGCTTACCTCCTTGAATACAATTTGATTAGATGAAACGCTCACCAATAACTACTAATAACTACTAACTTTACACTGTTTATTTGAATGAATGGAAAGTGTAAAGAAAAAGAAAGAAATAAAAAAGAAAAAAAAATATATGAATAGAACGTGTTATAAATTTTCCATCCAGGTGTTTACTTGGAAGGAATGAAAGTTTGAAAGATTGATATATATACATCTCAATTTTTATTTTTTTCACTCATATTACATGAATACCATTAATATCTAGAATTATTAAATATTAAATATTAAATACAAGCAACGGCGGCGAGGGCAAGCAGCGGCGGCGAGAACAAGCAGTGGCGGCAAGCTCGAGTAGCGATGGCGAGGACAAGTAGCTGAGGAAAGTTCGTAGTCAGCGAGGACTAGTAACGATGCGGTGAAAAGTGAGGTGTGAAGTTAGTGCAGATAGGGTATAGTTTCTGTCTGATTAAATGGAGGGATTAATGTCTAAGTTTTCCTCTTACTTTCCCTCATAAATTATCTGTCCGCCCAAGTAAATAAGCATATACGTCTTTCCTTTCTACTTTCTTTTCTTTCCTTTTAACTTTCCCCCCAAGTAAATAAGCCCTTACACTGTGTTTCCTTGAGAGAAGGAAAACTAGAGAGGGAAGGCAAGAAGGGAAAGAAACTCACGTGTTTGAAAAGTTTCGTTGATCATCCTAGTCACTTGCTGTCGACACCAAGGCCAAGCATGACAAATCCAAAAAGCCGGAGAATCTCGGCAAGGGGAAGGTCACTCCAGTCCAGATCTCCTTCATTGTCGAACGTTACCACGTTGACAACCATTTCACTGCCACCCTCACCGCCTTCTGCTCTGAGGCGTCCGAGCTATTCTCTTCGGGGTGCATGGCGGGTGGCGGCGGAGAGCGAAGGTGCATAGCTTGCCTCGAGAGCTAGGGGAGTGAAGAGGGGGGAGCTCATAGGGGTGGAGGGGAGAGGCGATCGTTGGGGCGAGCTCACCCGAGGGTGCGAGCGGCGCTCGATGGTTGACAGAGGGGGAGTTCGCAAGCAAGGAGGGAGAAGCTCGCAAGGGGGAGAGGGAGAGCTCGTAGGCGGTCGGCGGGGAGGGGAAGCTCGCTAGCACTTGATAAGGGAGGGGAAGCTTATAGGAGGTTGGCAGGGGAGGGGAAGCTCTAGGTGGTCGACAGGGGAGAGTTGGTACAACAAAGCAAGAGAAGGAGGGCGTGGGGGGGGGGGGGTGCCGATATGAGGGGTCGGGAGAAGGAGAGTAGATAGTAACCCGAGTCGGGCGGAAGCGGTTTTGAAGGAAAACGGGTCATTTTCCTCCCTTTGCTTTTTCTTTCCTTTTGGTTTTCTCTTGAAGGAAACACAGTCTTAGTATTCAAATAGCTGCTCTTATATTTATGATTTTTCTCATTCAAACAATTTACTTTATAGGAAATCAGATTGCTCTAACTCCATGTTGAGTTAGTTTGATACGCTATAACAAAGTGGTGTTCTTGCTTAGTTGGCAGATAAAGCTTTAAAGCAGATTAAGGATCAGGTATATCTTTGCATATAACTGATAAGGGGGACGCCTACAAAAGATTCTAGTTTGGTTATGCTATAGTTTCTTAGCATCGTGAGATTCCTCCACTTGAGGGATCGTCTGTTTTTGTTAGAAAATATTTCTGCTCTAGACTGCACTTATTGTTTCTCTTTTTAGACCTTGTGTACATGCATGTTTCATGGTTTGTATGCAGACCGGAGATAAACTTGATGATATAGAGTTCTGTATTAAACATAGAGCAAATGAAAGATCAGCGTTCCCTGGGAACTCTTGAAATTGGTTTGCACAGAATAAATGCGGAATATGTAGCTTCCTTTTTGTTCTTTCTTCATTGGGCTTGTGTTTATTACTTGCAACTTTCAGTTTTGTTACCATCATCTGGCTTACAGGCTTAGTAATGGAAATTGGCAATTAAAATTGCATACGCTGTTTTGCTTGTCGAATAGAATTATTGTGCTTAAAATAACATACCAGTTCGAGAGTAGATAGTACTTTTGCTGCATCAGTTTGGATTTCTAAATTAAGTCAAAAAATTGACTGCAACAAATCAAGTTTAATGCAACTTTTTGTTTATTGTTCTTCTATACAGAACTGATATTGCTCGTAGTTGAATTTTGGTTATGCTATTAATCTTGATTCTTGTGGATTCCAGAGGATCAGAATTCAGATATAATATGTTTGTGTTCTATGTTTCACTGTGGTACCTTCAACTTTTTTTTTTGTATTTTTTTCTTGACACCTTCAACTTGAGACAGCTGATTGATTACGTGCATTTGTTACTTTTAACAAAAGGCAAAAGCGTGCATCTTAACTAGGAGTTACTAAAGCATCTGTTTGATTGAGTTTGTTACAAAATATGCATAAATTATATATATGGTATAATATATTTTTATCTATTGTAAAGGGAAAACAGTTGAGTGATTCTATGTAAGCTTCGATCGCATGTGGCCATGAGTAGGGAGGGCTATTCACGGGCGGTTAACCGAATCGATTGACCAAGTCAACCGGTTAATCGAATCGTTCGGTTTAAGCAAAACCGTGAACCGATCCCGAACTGATTGGACTCGTTAACTGGTCAAATGGTTAACCAGTCAACTGGTTAACCGGTCCGATTAACTGCCGGTTAATCGGTCATATTTTTTTAAAAATTATATCGTTTGACCGGTTAACTGACGGTTAATCGCTAGTTTTCAGTTAACCGATTTTATTAACCGCTAGTTTTTCGGTTAATCGTTGGTTAATCGGTTCGATTAATTATATAAATAATATTATTTTAATTTAAAATATTTATTTTTATATATAAATAAATATTTTATATAAAATATATTATATACCGGTTCGGTCGGTTAACCGGCGGTTCGGCCAAGTCCCGAACGGTAACCGTTGGAACCGTCGAAAAACTGACCGGTTAAGGAACCGTCGAAAAACTGACCGGTTAAGGAACCGTCGGTTCGGTTAACCGGAAAACTGCTTCGGTTCGATTCGGTTAACCACGGTTCGACGGTTCCAACGGTTTTCTTGCACACTCCTAAGTAGGGGAGCGATTTGGGGAAGCTCAGCTGCTCGGGGTTGATTTTGCGCCTGCTCGGGGTTGATTTTGCGCCTGCGGATAATAATCTTCAGCTGCCCTGGGAAATAGGGTAAAGGTTGTTTTCTTCATAATCTGCAAGTTGCTTTTCGTTTTCCCTTTCAGCTGACCCAAGTCTCCTTATCAAAATAATTTAGATAGCTTAAAATTATTTTTAATATATCTTTAATACATTCTTAAGTATTATTATTATCATTAATCTTGAAGGAGGCTTTTAAATTTTATTTTTAACATCTTGGATAATATAATATAAAATGCATCAAAACTAAGTAAAAGTTTGATTATTTTTTTAATTATATGTAGTGTTTAATTTATATAATTTCAATTATAAAGGATTAATTTAAAATATCTTATTATTCTTTTTTGTTACATAATATTGCTAATATTGGAAGATAATAAGTGTCAATAACAATAATAATAATGTTAATTATAAATAATATTTTAATATTTTATTCTTTTAAATACTTATAAATATTATTTATATCAGCTTAACTCGTGATATTTTAATATTTCTGCTTAATATTATAACATAATAGTTTATTCTGCTTATATGTTTTAACCAAACAATTGTATGGTTAAAACAATTGGATATTTTTCTAGTCAACTATTTTTTAACCAGTAATTTTTCAGCCAATAAAAACTAAAAGTAGAGCCAATATTGGAGTATTTTCGTCCTCGCCGTAATATTTTGCAAGGAGTTGTCGCCGGCTTGCGAATGGTTGTTGGCGGCAATTGCACCACTCCGGGCAATCCAAAAGCATCTTCCTTCTTCGAGTAGGGTTGAAGCGAGCGAATAAAATTTCTAAGTGGGGACCCAGCTCAGCGGGGTCTCCCCATCTACCATTCACTTAAGTTTTTTTTATCATTGAGATTTGAGATTTACAAATCCCGATGGAATTCTAGAGTGGGTACTCGCTGAAGAGTTTTTTCGAAGCGAGCGCAATAGCATTCGCTTGCTAGATGCAATTGCACTATGCCCCTCAATAAAATAAAGAGGGAGTTAATAGATTTTAATCAATGGCCATAACAGAGAGCATATGGGCTTATAAACAAGTAATTTGATCTCTGTCAAAGGTTCGTAATGCAATTCTTTTATACTGTGTTTCAAAAGAGAGAATCAGGAGAGAAAAGAATGAAATGAAATTCTTTCCTTCTATTTCCTTGGTTTCAAAGGAGGGACGAGTGGAAGGAAAGGAAAAAACTCATTTCCTTTTCCTCAAAAATATTCCTTCCAAATTAGACGGAAATCCATTTCCATCCTTCGCCCGTACTTCACCCTCTCGCCCGTGCCTTCTCTCCCGATTTCGCTGCCCCTCGCCCTCTCTCGCGATCTCACCGCACCTCCCGATCTCGCTACACTCTCACCCGAGCTCGCTGCCCCCTCACCTTCTCGCCCTCTCACCTTCGTCGCCCGCTCGTCCGAGCTCGCCGCGCCTTCTCCCCTCTCGCCCTCTCGTCCGCTCGTCTGAGCTCATTGTCCCCACCCCACTCAGCTGACCTTGCCGCCATCTCCCCTCTCGCCCAAGCTCGCCGCCATCTCCCCTCTCGCCCGAGCTCGCCGCTAGCTCGTCCATCCTCGCCCAAACTCACCGCCTTCTCACCAGAACCCACTATTGCGCATCTTCCAAGTATATGAAGTACAGTATCATTCTAGGGCATACTTCAATCTCGCTTGCTTCTATGGTTGTAGCTAAAACAGTATGATATTCTACATAAAAGTTGTTTTCCTGTAACGTCTTTGAATCATAGTGTGTAAATATCTATTTCTTTTGGCATGACAGGTTTCAGATGCTTGATGTTTTTATCGCATAGTTTGTAAATATCATTCATATATTTTGATGAATATTTGATGGTATTATGTTGATGGTATTATTGTGTTGGACATGTTCTATTTGTTGTTAAACTTGATGATATTTATATTATGGTACTATTGTGTTGAATTGATGGTATTTATATTTTGGTGGTAGTGTATTTATATTTTATTAAATTTATTATATTGTGTATACATGTATTGTGTTATAATATAAAGGAAATGTTGTCAAAGTTTTTTGTAATTTTGAATCATAAAATTTAATAGAAATTTATAGTATTTTTAAATTAATAAAGTATATTATTTATAATATTACTAATTATTTATGTATTATGCATAATATAATTAGTTTAAAAATTTAGTCTTTCTTTCTTTTCTTTCCTCCAATTGAAACATAGGGCCTAAAAGAGAAAGTAGTGATTTCTTTTCCTCCTCCAAAACGCAGCGTTAATGTAGGAATGAAATTTGAACATTATATGCAATCTCAATAATAAAAGTAATGACTTTTATGAACTTATAATTACACATTTTATTTTAGGTATCTTACTTCAACAATTCGATTTGCATAGCTGTTTTATTAGAAGAATATCATATACAAAAATATCAAGGATGAAATTACTTGAAATGTTGACTAAAACTAGAGTTACTTATCAAACTAGGTTATGTCCAATGATGATAGCAACACTACAACTATGCTTTAGTTCATAAACTCTATCCCCTAACTTGCACATTTTCGTCTACTACAAAACTTACATCATGAAAGTTGATTTGTGTAAACACTTTTCACATATGCCACAATGTAAGAAGATTTCCTTTTTTTTTACATCCAATTGAATATATATATATATATATATATATATAGCGCGACCTCTTCCACCTATAGGCAGTTTTAGAGAAGTTTCTTTTGCAGTGTATACCTGAATTCCAAGTATGGCTCGTAATAATCTATCCTCTGGAGCATACGACGATTCGTTTGCCGTCTGAGGCGTTAATTTACCTACTAAAATATCACATGTTTCTACCCAAGATCCCAACATCACAACTCCATTTCTGTCTAAATTGCGGAATAAATGAGCCTCTAGATGCGGTATTTCCTTAGTGATTCTTTCAGGTCCTTGGCTTGTCACATGAGTCTGAATTTCATATTTCCAGATCGTTTTGTGATGCTGTTTTGGTCGTCTCCATGACGATATTTTGTATGCTATTTTGTGATGATGTGATGGTACTCTGATGTTATGATACTATTTTGTGATGTTATTTTGTTGTAACCCAACTATTGCTATTTTGTTGTATCTGATGATGGACTTTTCTTGAAAATTTTTGTTTGTGAATTGTGATTTCACATGATGAATATTCAGGATACCATGGTATGAATGAAATTGTTTTATGTTTAACCTTGTCTCCTTGGATGCCAACTGTGATTAAGATAGATAGATTCTTGTAATTAGTTTATTCGATGGATGAAAGTTGATGGGGAACATGTTCAATTTTGTTAAGGGTTTCAAAACTTATGTGATGTTTTTGCGCTTCTGGTTAAGTGGATTGTTTTATCTATCTATGCGGTTTACCTGATTGCTTGTTGGTATGGAAACTCAATGCATACTCTCGCCACTTCACTGTACAATTATCCTATCTTATCATTTACCCTCCACACTTCAATTTAGAGCCATCATTTTGAAAGAAACAAAAAAAACAAAACAAAAAGGGGGCAAAAGCCTTTATTGGAAAAGATTCTCTAACAATAGTTTAGAGACACAAAAAAAAAAAAAAAAAAAAACCGAAAGAAAACAAAAGGGGTTTCTTTCATCCAGTTTTCCATTACAACCAGCTTTCTACGCCAGCATTGAATTTTTCATCCCCATTAGTAACCTTGGTAAGCTTCAATGGGTGGATGAGGTTTTTTATAAGATCGGAGTTCATTGCCTTGCATAGGTTGCAAGTCCTTTTTGATCTTGGATTGTGGGACCTTATTGCTTTGACTTTTGACAATTTGCTAATTACTTTGAATTTTGAAGCTTAGCATGGTTTATTCTTGATGAATATTTCCTTGGAGACAAGTTGTAAGCTAAGATCATTTTATATCATATCTGGTTTTTCTGTTTTCTGATTTCATTGCTTGAGGGCAAGCAAGGATTTTAGTCTAGGAGATTTGATACCTTGTCGTATGTTGTATTTCCTGATATATTTATTTCACGAATCAAGGCCTATTTTGTTACTTTTGTATCTCTTTCAGTACTTATTTCCTTGTTATTTTCAGAATCTACACATTTCTTCGCCTTTCATGTGTTTCAGGTTAAATCCCTTATCTATGGAGCTTAAAACTGGAATTAAAGTTATATGATGGTTAAGGATGAAAAGACAAAGCTTCCTAGCAATTTTCAGCTCAAACGGAAATTGTTACCGGAATTCCGGCCTGCCCTTGAAAGTGTTCACAGTCATGAAACGAAGACACGACCGTGAAACGCGGGAATGAAATTTTGGAATTATGTTCGCCGAGAAGAATACGTCTAGCCCGTGAAACAGAATACGCCCATGAAGTCTACTGAAGGCGCAACGCAGAATTCAGTCGAGAGTTTCACGGGCCAGCCCAAGAAATGCTTCACGCCCATAATTTTATACGCAGATCGCGACTCTTGGCATTTCTCCCTCGTTTCAAGTCAGATTTGGAGGATCTTGGTGTCAAAACGACGGGAATTAGAAGGGCTACACGTCAGAAACAAGAGGAAGTTGACCAGACATATAAAAGGAAACATTTTGGGGGAAAAACGGATCGACTCCAAGAGGACAGCGAGGAGAAGGAGAACAAGGAAGAAGACAGCGCTTGGAACTAGTTCTAGGGGGAAAGTTTGCATTTTTTTTTCTCCTCTATTTTCATCTTGTACCTCTTCTGCCTTGTGTATTCCTTCATATGAAAGAGATTTTAACCGAAACTATGCAAGTTGTAGCGTAAACACTCAATCGAATTTTTGGGCGTAGCCCACTTTTCAATCTATGAACTGATTTGTATTGCTTTTAAGAGATTTTCTTGACTCTACTCGATCTTCACTGTGTTTATTCCGTAATCTTCGACTTGATCACTCGAATTTTACTCTAGTCGTCACGAGAAGTACTGAAAGGGAAAATTGTGACAACTGATATGTTTTGATTGGGCTAGTGGGTTTTGCCACGAAAGTAGGTAAAACGTGCCTGTGGAATTTATATTCTCCTGCACTCATTGGATCGACCCGGTTCGTTCTATCACGAAAGTAGAAGGACGGTCGGGTTTGATACCAAGTTACACCGCCGAAAGGGGGTAATTTGTAAACTTGAGAATTTCTGTGGTTTCAGATTATCTCTTGCAACACCTTTCATTTAGTTCCTGATTGTTGGTGTGGTGAACCCCTTAAATCTGATTTTTCTTATAACAACTGTCTTTCTTCTGTTTTCGTTGTCAATTGGAGTTGTTTTAGTTGTTTACTTTATTTTGAACGTTAAACCGATATCACCCTCAATTACGAAGTCGTTTAGCTATTGAAATTAAGAATTATTGGTACTTGACTCAACCGTCCTCGTGGGAACGATACTATATACTACCGCGATAAAGCCGTTACGCTTGCAGCGGGTATCAAGTTTTGGCGCCGTTGTCGGGGACGGCGATAGTCAATATCGATTGTCTTCTTAAGATTGATAGACTAAGTTACTGATAATAAATTGTTGCTTCTGAATTACTGTGGAACATTTGCTGCTTACCCTTCTTTTATGCGTCAAGGTCTTAGATCAGGTGGAATCGACGACCTATACGACCAAATCGACGAAATCGAACGGACGCTCCACCGACGAAGGAGGTTAATAGAGCAAAGAAACAAAGAGCAATCCAGTCGGACAGAGGCGATTCCTTTAGATCTTCTAATGGAGCCAGAACCAGAGCCGACACCCTTGAACATACAAGCTCCAGATGATAACCGAACCTTAAAGGATTTTGCTTCCCCGAATATGCAAGGACTGCAATATGGAATTGTACAACCTTCAGTGAATGCTAACAACTTTGAGATCAAGCCGGCCTTACTAGGCATGATCCAGCAACATCAATTTGGAGGCACACACATTGAGGATCCTCACCAATATCTGTCCTTATTTCTAGAGTTCTGCGACACATTGAAGATCAACGGAGTTTCCTCAGATGCTATACGATTGAGGCTTTTCCCGTTTTCTTTGCGCGATAGAGTGCGCAGCTGGCTACAGTCTTTGAACCCAGGATCAATTATCACATGGGATCAGTTATCCCAGGCCTTTCTATCTAAATACTTTCCACCGTCTAAAACTGTTCAACTGCGAAACCAGATCACTAGTTTCACTCAAAGAGACGGAGAATCTTTTTATGAAGCATGGGAGAGATACAAGGATCTTCAGCGTCTCTGCCCACATCATGGCTTAGAACCATGGGTAATCATACATACCTTTTACCATGGTCTTATTTATAACGCGCGTCTTGCTGTCGATGCAGCTGCGGGAGGCGCGGTAATGAACAAGCATTTAGGAGAGGTAATAAATCTTCTAGAGGACATGACGCTAAACCACAATCAGTGGTCTGCAGGAGAACAAGGTACTACAACTTCTAAGGCCATAGCGCCCGGTAAGTATGCGCTCGACTCAATGAGCTCACTAGAAGCGAAAGTTGATTCTCTAGCACGTAAACTTGATTCTTTTCATGTTCACTCAGTTGATACTAACTCTACTCTTTGTGAACTTTGTGGGGTTGCCGGCCATAGTTTTGCTGAATGTCAATTGGGGATTGCCCAAACCTCTGAACCCAACCGAGGGAATATCAATGTCATAGAGAACCTTAACCCTAATCCTAGACCCCAACTGGACTCATACTCAAGTGCCTATAATCCGGGGTGGAGGAACCATCCAAAATTTTCATATAGAAACAATCCAAACCCAGTTCCTCAACAGACGTATAGACAACCCCCCGGATTTCAACCCCAACCTCGACCTTATGCACAGCAGCAACCACAACAGCCACAGAAATCTCAACTCGAAGCAATCATGGAGACTTTCATCTCTTCTCAGACGAAGACAAATGAAACAGTCAACGATATGATGAGACACGTCACTACAAGACTTGAAGCCATAGAAAGCCATAACAAACAAATAGACACCCAGTTAGCAAACTTAGCCACTTCCATAGCTAGAGCTCCAGGAAAGTTACCCTCCTAACCTGAACCAAACCCGAGGGAGCACATCAATGCTATTACCACTCGAAGTGGTAAACAACTAGAGGAGCCTAGGGTGCCTAATTCTGAAGTCGAAGTTGAGCTGCCCTCCCAATCTGAATCTGTCAAAAAGGGAGAAGAAAAAGAACATGAAGTGAAAGAACCAACTTATATCCCTCCCCTTGCCTACAAGCCACCTGTACCATTTCCCCAAAGATTGGCTAAGGCAAAGTTAGATAAACAGTTTGGAAAGTTTTTGGATATTTTGAATAAACTGTATATTAATATTCTGTTTACTGAAGCAATTTTGCAGATGCCCACATATGTTAAGTTTCTAAAGGACATCCTTTCGAATAGGCGGAAGCTGGAAGAACCGGGGACCGTTGCACTCACTGAGGAGTGCAACGCCATAATCCAGAACAAGATTCCGCAAAAGATGAAAGATCCAGGCAGTTTCTCGATCCCTTGCCAAATCGGGGATCTCTCTTTTGATCACGCACTATGCGACTTGGGAGCAAGCGTCAGTCTTATGCCTTCTTTCCTTTTCAAGCGACTTGACATTGGTGACGTGAAAGCGACACCGATTTCCTTGCAGCTAGCTGACCGCTTGGTGCGGAAACCTATGGGAATTCTAGAAGATGTCCCGATCAAAGTCGGTGACTTCTTCATCCGAGTGGACTTTGTTGTTCTTGAAATGGAAGAGGATGTTAAGTTGCCGATAATTCTAGGACGACCGTTCCTTGCCACAGCCAGAGCGGTCATTGATGTGAAAAAGGGAAAACTAGCATTGAATATCGGTAATGACGCCATAGAGTTTGATTTATCTTCGAGTCTGAAAAAGCCTTTTGTTGCAGGATCTTGTTGCAGTGTGGACATCATAGATGATGTGGTAGAAGAAGTTGCGCACATTAACTCCAGCACTGACCCGCTAGAGGTCACTCTTTTGGAGAGTTCACATACTGAAGACAATGAGGAAGCCATAAGATATGCACAATTGATGGATACGACTGGAACATTTCATTCGGAGAAGGTGAATTCTGAAAATTTCCATGATAAAACACCAATCGAGAGTAAGGAAAAGAAGATTGAACTGAAATCACTTCCTAAGAATCTTAAATATCAATTTCTTGGTGTAAATTCGACTTTACCTGTTATAGTGAATACTAACTTGTCTGAAGAGCAGACCGGAGATGGTCTTGAAATCAATGATAATTTTCCTAAAGAGCAACTGCTCGCCATTATGGCGCAAGATACGCCATGGTGTTGGTGTATATGCCCTGCAGACCAATGTATGGACATGGTCAGACATTGTTTGAATGTACTTTGATAGAATTATTATAGAGGCATGGTCGTTATTGTGTAGACTTCTTTACCTGCGTTGATGTATTGAGTTGCATAAATAATGTCCCAGGAGTTTGGTTGGATCCATTCTCATAAGCTATCCCCAGTCAAGGTACCTTAGCAGATATGGGATAGCTTTTGTACATGTGAGACTGGTGTATGGGCTGGTTAGGTGTGGGGCACAGTAACACAGCCATACTGGTGCATTGGATGCACTGGAGTGATCCACCGTGAGGATTGACTTGTCTAGTCAACAAGTTAATCTCACATGCAAGAGGTTTGCATTGATCCTTAGACTTGAGGTATTCATGTCTAGATTTGATGATGGGTATGCTTTGATGCAGTCTTACGTCTCTCCGTAATTGGGAGACTAAAACGATTGTAATTGGGCATGTCATAAGTCATGTAGAGACATGGATGACCAATAGTAGGATTTGCCCCTTCCTTCATAGGAAGTATGATATCCACTCTGGGCGCCCCACTTCATTGGTGCATGACAGGAATGTGTGGCCACACCGATTGAGTCATGACCAATAGATTGGATTAATAAACTTGAGACTAATCCAATGGCAGGATATCAGTTTAGGCAAAGGGATCTATAATGCATAGGAATCCTCGTTGCTTGTTAGGGAGTTATTGCCATATGACTTAGTCCTGTGACATGTGTAGTAGTGATGTGTTGCTAGATACCCCTCACTACTTATGATGTTCTGTCATCATTGTCATCGTCATCGTCATCGTCATTTGGATCCTACGGGGTCACACGCAATAGACTCTTGACGTTGTTTTATGATCTGGATATCTTGGAATATATTTGAATTCATTATTCTGAGTCCAAGACAGATTCATGGTTGAATCTGAGTCCAATTGGGATTCATGGGTTTATACCGTGTTGGAATCCTAATTCCATTAGGAGTTGGAATCCTAATCTAATTAGGAGTTGGAATCCTAATCCAATTAGGATTCAAATCCTAATAAGAACTTGGAATTAGATAAGGCCCACAAGGGTTGGGCGCAAATCCTAATCCAACTAGGATTCAAATCCTATTAGGAATTGGATTTAGATGAGGCCCATAGTGTTGGGCGCAAATCCTAATCCAATTAGGAATTTTATTCATAAGCCTAAATTAGTGATGAGATTCAAATTCAATTAGGAATTGTGGATCAAATCTAATTAAGGCAAGTTTGAATCCTAATGGGAATTATAATTGGACTTGGCGCATGAGATAATTCCACTTATGGAATTTGCGCCAATGAGGGATAAGAATCCTTGTAGGATTCGGTTTCCTAAATTTGGAAACCCTCTTGGACGTGTGGACTGATTTGTGGGCAAATATGATTTGATTAATTCAAGTCATATATGCAATAATCAAATATGGAAAGTCCTAGTATGATTAGAATTCAAGTATCCCCTCTTAATTAGGCAAGATGCTAGATTAATTCAAAGCTTCTATATGCGCTAATTAGAGGGAAGTGGCGGCTGAATTATTAGACTAATTCCTTGGAGGAATTGAGCCATAAACGTAGAAGGAAAGTATGGAGGCGGTTAGGGGCAGCATGGTTATAAAAGGAGGGGCATGCGCCCTTCTCTCTTAACGCATCTTCTCAAGCCGAGAGCAAGAGAACTTCCACTTGGAGTGGCGCAAGTTCTCAAGCCCTAGCCGCCATCTTTCCTTAGAGTTGAGCCATCATCCTTCATCCTCTTCTTTGGCTGAAAGTTTCCTTGGAGGAAACTTGTTGGCGTGAAGAGCAAAGGAAGGAGCACCACCACCCTTTTCTTCCTCCTCTTTGGCCGAGAGTTTCCTTGGAGGAAATTTGTAGGTGTGAAGAACAAAGGAGGGAGAGAAAGGAGATTCCAAGAGGTGATCTTCTCTTCCCGAGGCTAGCACCAAGTGTGGAAGGGAGCAACGTTGAGGAGTCAACGTGTGGATACTTGTAGAGGACGAACACTTGGGCGTCTTCAACATGGTTTTAATATCTCGACAAGCAAAAGAGGTACATCTCTAACACATCCTTGTGTTTTCTCTCTCGCATGGATCCTTGGGACCGGAATATGTTTCGGGTGTAATAATTCTTCTGCTGCGTCCTGGAACTGCAAATTTTAAAATTACACCCGGTATTCCCTAACAGTGGTATCAGAGCTACTTGCGAGAAACATAAGGTGTACGTTTGCTTGTGTGAAAAATTTTTGGAAAATTTTTCTTCTGTCCATGCGCGTTTCACGTAGAAAGCGTTTTTCATCCAATCTTCTCTTTTCAATTTTATGGCTGAAATTTGATTGTGTTCATGATGGATTTAAGACCAAAGGCGCATGTGGTTTTGTCAAGTTGGACGGGCATTGTCTCTTTGGACTGGCCGGGTTTCTTGATCTAACAATAACTGCCAGCCGATAGGGTCTATTAAATCATCATGGAACTTGATCTAATTTTAGCATAAATTTGGTTAAGAGAGTGCTTTGGATGATGTTGGCGCATAGGGTAATTAAAATTTGATATTGCTCAGCTTTTCAAATTTTATATGCGCCTCTTGCCTCTTGATTGGGTTGATATGGTCATAGCGAGTGCCCTCCTATGTTGTGATGTGGAAGCATGTTTCCACTTGTGATGAATGCTTGTAAAATCTCTCTCCACCTGCTCGTGGTTCTCCCCCTATCTTGATGTAAAATTTTTCATCTTTTTAGAATAGATGTAGAATTAGAAGATAGGTTAAGGCTTCATCTTGACAACAAGGAGTCTTCTTCAACCGAAGTCAGTAGTGGCGCCAGCTTTGGAAGCGTGGTGATGGGCTTGCGGCTGAAGGAAGGACACATGCTTTCGGCTTCTGGCATGGGCTGATCTGCTAAAGGGACTCGCAACCCTTGGATGCACGATAACATGTCACATGGCTCGTGACAAGTTATGTGTATGAAAATGGCTATGACCATATCGACCATATTAGCATGTTTGTGATGGTTTATTATTTTGTCCATAGCATGCCTGTGATGTTTTTTCCTTTGCTGTCATAACCAAAGGAAAACTGCATGCTAGAAAAGAATAAAATTAACATGCAAAACTCTCATTGCAATATCAAGTCGATAGCCTTCTAACGCGTAGCCCTCATTAAACTATCGATCGGTGGTGTTGTGAACTGTTTCCCACCCTCGTGGGACACACCCACTTATCTTTATGAGGTGTGTGGTGGTAATGGTTTCCCCAGTCCGTTTTAACCGGGCGCGCCTTCGCAAGGAAACTCGTTGACCCTGAGCATAACGGTTAGGATCAGACTTGACTAGTTTTTCATATGTCACTGACATGATGGATCACTAGAGGCAGCTGTTGAGAGGATAGGATTCTGTGTTGTATCCATCCCTCGTTGGACACAGAACGCCTAGTCTGTCTTAACTAAGAGGAATTGTGCACGGCACAATTAGCTGGCATGCCTACCTAAAGAAGCATGAGATCACTCTGTGCATCCCAACTCGCCCTCGTGAGTCGCGGAGACCTCATGTGAAATTAGGATCCTACTCACTTATTTCTACGTTGAGTTTGAGAGTTCTCAACTTGTGTTGGAAATAGTGGAAGCATAGCATTTAATTTAAAGTCCTTGTTAAATGTTTTATCATAGTACTTATTTTACTTATTTGCTTATTGTAGATGACATCTCCTAATCTAAGATTGAAACTCTATGAAAACAAATTGGATGGGACAAACTGGGCAAAATGGTTCAAGATTTTGTCCAAGATACTAGAACAAGAAAATAAGGTGCATCTTCTTGAAAGACCTCCATCCCAGCCCAGTATTTATTTTACTGCTGAGTGGGAGTGGAATGTCTATGGTGGACATTGTAAAGATAGTATACAGTACACTGCTCTTATATTAGCGTGCATAACCCCTGAGGTCCAAGTTGAGTGTGATGAGATGGAGATTTATGATATCATCATATATCTTCGAGGTCTCTTCACACCATGCACTTTAAAAGATCAAGAGAGTTCTGTTGGATCTTCAGAATGTGTGCCTAAATCTGAGAATGACCATGGTTCTGTATCTTCGAAGCTAATACTTCGGAAGACTGGGAATGCATGGGTATTTCGAAGAGGATTAAGGCCCAAGAAGAGCATGGCAAAGAAGAAGGGATGTAAGCCATCCGCTTCAGGTATTGTGTTACTGAGGTCTTTTGTCTACTTCTTATTCATGGGTACTGGGTACCGCATGTGGAGCTTACATATGTTTTTCATATGCAGGAGCTCAAAAGAAGTAGGATGATCAGGCTTGGTGGGATCGACTCTCGGGTCAGGGACAGAGTATTGGATGTTGCTGTTGATATCATCTCACTGACTTGAAGACTTTATCTAGAACTTTGCTATTATGTATCAGCTTATGTATTAGAACATCATTCCTTTTGGAAAGGATTTCAGTTTGAAATAATAAATGATATTTTTCTTTAAATCTGAGATGTTCTATTGAAGTGATACAGTTGATAATAGTTTGTGGTTCTATATGTAACACAAGATCAAATCCAATGATTCAATAAACACCCTCTTATAGCATTGTCTCTTAAACCATGATCACATCCAAAGGTCCATGGACTATTGAGATCATTATCCTTTTAGGATTATGATAAATGTGAGCCTTGTTCAAAGGAACAAAGTAACAGATGTTGCCTTCACCAAAAGGATTGAAGGGCAAGTGGCTTGTTGGATCTATTACACAGCAATGTGTGTGGACCCATGTAAACAAGCACTAAGAGGTGTTGTATACTTCATTAAGTGTGGGTATGCCATATCCAAGAACTTTGGAGAAATCCAAGAAGTTCACAAATGGAGTTTTGAATCAAATTGGTAGATCTATTAAAGCACTTTGATTGGATCAAAGTGATTAGTGGAGAATTTGATGACTGTCTTAAAGACTGTGGGGTTATCTCAAAGCTTACTTGGAACGCCACTGTGTGGTGAATTTCAAAGAAAGAAAGAGAAACACATTGGATGTGGTTCCATCTTTGAATAGTCATGCAAATATACTACTATGACGCCATGAAAATAGATGTACTATCACTCCATTGGAAAGTGTGCTTAAGATAGCTTTTGAGTTGGAAACTGCAAATATCCCATTTCATCAATAGATATTGGGAATGTAATATGCAGTGATTCAAAAGTATGTGTTTGTGGGGCACTGTAGAGTGCTATTTTTATCCCAAAGAGAACAAAAATATTTGTTACTCAAACTGCTATCTCTCTTAAGAAGATATTTCTTTTGAAAGGAGCTGGTGGGAGTAGATTTAAGTGAGACAAGGTCCAGAATCAACCACAATACAATTAGACACAAATGGAGAGTTGAATCTCACATACAAGTTGAAAGTCAACCTGAAGTTCAAATAACACAGGTGACGCAGGACGAAAGTTTGGAGAAGAGAAGAAGAAAAGAAGAGGAGAGGAGAAGAGAAGAAACCCTTAGCTTAGCAAGCTAAGGGGGAAGAGGAGAACTACATAACCCTAAACCTAACCTCCCAATGAAGAAGATGAACAACCCAAAGGTTTTTTTCCAAAAATATTCTTCGTCCCTTCCTACATGAGAATTACATTAGTTTTATAGCCTTTTCCCCTCAACGGATACATGGTCTTCTAAGTTAATCTATGGTTCTTATCTCCTTTGATGGGATCGGATGGAGAGGATGAAACCGTCGCTTGGATCCTTTTCTTGTGGACAAAGTAATTGCAGGTGCATTCTTCTTGGCCAGGTTTGCAGTGCATGCGTAAGCTACTCGTTTGCCTGCAAGAGAAGTTGATGCTGATTGGCTCCTTGCGCATGTGGAATGCTGAAAATGGGTGGCATTGAGAACTCTGCTGAAGATCAGATTGCCTTGGTTGCCGATTGGGGATTGATGCTAGCTGTCACCTGGAACTATCATTGACCTTTTGGAGTTTGATGCTGCATGTAATGTTGCATGGTAATCGGATGAAGTTGACATAAGTTGACTTGATCTTGACCCTTGAAGCTTAATGCAGATTTCCTTTGAGCTTTGACCTTTGAGATGTTGACTTTGTTGTTGACTGGGCTAGACTTAACAAACAAGGGAATGCAAATCTAAACTAATTGCCCTAATATATTTGACTAGAAATTTAAAGTGCTCAAAGTAAATAAAACCTAAACTACTCCTAATTACAACAAAATAAAGGGAAAGTAAATATACTTAAGTCCTCTAAAATGTCCCTACATTAGATTTTCCTTCTTTAAAAATTTCACCTCCTGGTGAAACAAATTGGAACCTGCATGTCAAAATAGTCAAAGCAATTTTTTTTTTATTTATTTTACTCAGCTTTTTTTTTCTTTTCTTTTTTTTTTTTTTTCAGCCATGTTTTTTTTTTTCAGATTTTTTTTTTTTTTCTAACACCCATATATTTTTTTTTTTTCACGCGGCTCACGCGCGTTTCCGCGCGTCACGCATGCATGAAGCGGAGCGTGAATCGGCGGCGGTGGCTGGCGGCTGAACGGCAGGATTCGTCGGCGACAGACGTGGGAGAAGATGGCGAGCTCCCTTTCGGTGAAGGAAGGAAAAGGAATCGGTGATGGTTGGCGTGGTGAGGCGGCGAAAGTAGTCGGAGCTGACGAACCCGGCGAAACAGGGTGTGTTGAAGCGGAACAGGGGCGCCGACAAAATCTTCCGCTTCCGGCGATCCCATGGTCGGATTATAAGATCCTTCCGGCCACGGGTTCTCTGAATGGAGAAGGAGGTGCATGTGGAATTTAAGCTTCATCAGCCAACCGGATCATGAGTTCTTCGTTGATGGGCGCCGGACAGGGAAGTTTTCACAGAATGAGCGTGTCGACGAGATCTGCGATTTCCGACGACCCACGGGTCAGATGATCGGATGCTTCTGACCACAGGATTAACTGCTGGAGGAGATGGCGTGGACACAGTTGGAGGCCGATCGGCCGGCGGGGTCAGGAGTTCTTTGAGGTGGACGAGGAGAATCACGCAACCTGTGTCGTCCGCGGGTTCTGAAAAGAACCAAGCAGACGACGCAGATTGGGACGACAGTATCAGCGCCGGAAGGAGTAGGTTGCCGGCGAGGAGGCTGGGCAATGATGGAAGAGACGATGCAACTGAGCAGGACGGAAGGAGCTTGAGATCTAGCGCAGCTTGTTGCTCGTTCGTGAGATGGTGGCAGAAATAGAGGGCTATGGTGGAAGGGAATATTCGGAACCTGTGTCGTCCGCGGGTTCTGAAAAGAACCAAGCAGACGACGAGGCTAGGGAGACAGCATCGGCGCCGGTTGTCAACTGCCTGTCGGAGAAGGGGTGAATACGGGTGAGAAGGTTGGACGCCGATGGAGGTGCCGCTGATGAGATTGGGCGCAGCTCGTTGCTCGTTCGTGAGATGGTGACAGAGACAAGGGACAGCGATGGAAGCAGTCCTTCATTGCCGAGCCGTGGGTTCTGAAAAGAACCAGGCGACTACAGCTCGGGAACGAACGCCGGCGAGCAAGTGGAGGAGGTGGGCGCACCATGATCGTCGTTCGAATGGTTAAAGAAGCTGCTCTTCATGCGGCATGGGAGTTGCTGTGAGCAAGACCTTCATCGTTGGACGTGGGTTCTGAAAAGAATCAGGCGCCCAACTCCGATGATGAACAAGCATGAAGACGGATCGCCATGGGCAGACAAGAGTTGCCCATTGTTTGCTCTGATACCACTGACGCAGGACGAAAGTTTGGAGAAGAGAAGAAGAAAAGAAGAGGAGAGGAGAAGAGAAGAAACCCTTAGCTTAGCAAGCTAAGGGGGAAGAGGAGAACTACATAACCCTAAACCTAACCTCCCAATGAAGAAGATGAACAATCCAAAGATTTTTTTCCAAAAATATTCTTCGTCCCTTTCTATATGAGAATTACATTAGTTTTATAGCCTTTTCCCCTCAACGGATACATGGTCTTCTAAGTTAATCTATGGTTCTTATCTCCTTTGATGGGATCGGATGGAGAGGATGAAACCGTCGCTTGGATTCTTTTTCTTGTGGACAAAGTAATTGCAGGTGCATTCTTCTTGGCCAGGTTTGCAGTGCATGCGTAAGCTACTCGTTTGCCTGCAAGAGAAGTTGATGCTGATTGGCTCCTTGCGCATGTGGAATGCTGAAAATGGGTGGCATTGAGAACTCTGCTGAAGATCAGATTGCCTTGGTTGCCGATTGGGGATTGATGCTAGCTGTCACCTGGAACTATCATTGACCTTTTGGAGTTTGATGCTGCATGTAATGTTGCATGGTAATCGGATGAAGTTGACATAAGTTGACTTGATCTTGACCCTTGAAGCTTAATGCAGATTTCCTTTGAGCTTTGACCTTTGAGATGTTGACTTTGTTGTTGACTGGGCTAGACTTAACAAACAAGGGAATGCATTGCCCTGATATATTTGACTAGGAATTTAAAGGGCTCAAAGTAAATAAAACCTAAACTACTCCTAATTACAACAAAATAAAGGGAAAATAAATATACTTAAGTCCTCTAAAATGTCCCTACATCAACAGGAACCACATAAGTCTGGATAGATTCGAAATGCTGGGCATGACGAATTTTTCGTCAAGGATGAACCTAAGACTTATGATGAAATGGAAGCAGTCGATAGACCAGATTCCAACAAATGGCTAAGCGCCATGAGAACCATAATGGACTCCCATAGGCTGTAAATAAATCTTCTAGGAAAATAGACCCATAGGCTGATCAGGTCTTGGACTTGGATGAGCCGCCAAAAGGGTAACACCCATAGGCTGTAAATAAATCTTCTAGGAAAATAGACATGGAAGGTAATATTGTTACCTTAAAGGCAAGCTGGTGAATAGAAATTTCAAGAAAATCCACTGGGTGGATAGTGATGAAATTTTTACCAATAGCTGTGTTTGAAGTTCATTATGGTATGTGCTTGTTATAATCGCATTTTCTGTTATGGCATGTTGTCATGAAAAATTGCTTTTCTTAATGGACGTCTGTAAGGGTATGTACATATGGAAATAGCTGAAAGGTTTTCATATCAAGGCCGTAAAGATATGCATGGTCTTATGCAAGCATGAGTCTGTGTTTACAAGAAGATTAGTGGGAGCCTTATAGTATTTCTTGTTCTAGATGATTGATGATATCCTACTCAAATGACATCTCAGCTCTTCACATGGTGAAGACCAAGCTGGAGAAGTATTTCGAGAAGGATGATCTCAGGAATGATGCCAACGTTCTTGGCATGAGGGTCTATAGATAGAGATCCAAGAAAGTCATTGCCCTTTACTCAATCTATGTTCATCCAGGAGTTTCTGGAGAGGTTCATATTGGGTGATTCCAAATGATGATACCTTCCAGGAAGATATGGTCTGACTCTTTCATCTCAACATAGCTAGAGAGCAGTAACATGAGTCTGTAATCCTAGTACATTGGGTATAGGATAGATCATGCTTGGTGTAATATGCACAAGACCATTTGTGGCAGATGCTTGGAGTATAGCCAGTAAGTTTCAATCAGATCCTAGTGTTTGACACTAGATAGCTGTGAAAGGAATCCTTAGATATACTTGGGAAGTATAAAGGATTGAAGTCTAGTCTATAATAGACAGAAAGAATTTTGTGTACAGGGGTACACTGATATTTCGTTCCAGTCTAATGACTATTGATCACAGCCAGGATTTGCGCCTTGCCTTGTTGAGGTATTGTGTGCTAGAAAAGCATTATGCAAACCACAATGGCAAAATCTACAATTAAGGCTGAGTACATTGTGGCTTCTTGTGGCAGCCAAGGAAGCAACTTCATTTGAACTTGATTTAGTTCCTGGAGCTTGATGGTCCAGTATAGTTCTTACTGTTAGGAAACCCCGGGGATATTTTACAATTTTTCAGAGTTATAAGCATACATACATACATTGCACAGCGGAAGAATGTCCCCGAAACAGGCCGGTCCTAAAAACCCAGTGAAGATCGCAAGCAAGAGAGTCGTCGACACGATGAGATAGAAAATACCTTATGAGCAAGAAGAGAAGCCGATGTTGTAGGCGCCCAAGTGTGCGCCCTCTGCAGTCTCACACACACAGATCTCTTAAGTCCTCTTCTTCCACGCCCGGTGCTAGCCTCGGGAAGAAGATCCAAGCCTGTGTCACCTTCTTCAATGCTTGCGCCACCTCCAAGGTAGAAGCACCAATTGATGAAGAAGAGAGGAGAAGGGAGAATGCCACCAAGTCTTTACTTCTCTTGCGCCAAAGGAGGAAGAAAGGAAGAAGCTTGCGGCTAGGGTTTGATGGAAGAAGATGGTTGCGCCAATGCCCCTTACTCTCGCCCTTCTTATTGTGTTCACGCCTCCAAAGAAGAATAAAAATCAAGAGGGTGCGGCTAGGGTCACATATATAGGGCAAGAGGCGGTTAGGGCAAGGGCTAGGATCATGACAAGTGTAGGGCTAGGATGAGGAGGTTTGATGTAAAGAAAGTCTCCAAGACTTTACCATAAACTTCATTCAACCTATCCATAATTGTCCAAGCACCATATCAGCCCAAGACATGCCTTAAAGGCATACATACCATCAAGGGAGAAGGGCTAGGCGCCAATTGCTTCCTTAATGAAGCAATTTTGCCACCCTAACCCCATTATGCCCCTTAGGCGCCAATGGGGTTGGGCTTCTACCCATTATACCCTTTTAGCCTCTTTTCTCTTCATGAGAACTTATTATTGGGCCTCATTGGATAATGAGCTAGCCCAAACTCCATTATATGGGTTGATTAAGCACTTGGATCCAATCCAATGCAACCCTAATCCAAATGTGACCAACCATGGTCAAATACGGGTCAACCTGCCAAAAATGAAGTTTGGCTCCAATAACATTCTTCCATCTCATCAGGCCCATTGGCGCTGATGAAATCTCCCAATTAGATCTGAGTTATCCAATAACTCGATCATAAGGCTTCTCGATCAATACGAGAACTCAAGTATCAAGGTGTGCGACCCTGTAGGTTCCTCTGACGCTGGCAGTGCTGACCAAAGGTCACCACAAGCAGTGAGTGACACCTAGTAGTGCATCACTGCTACCCAGGTCATTGGAATGGATATCGACATCGACATCGACATCCCCATCATCGTAACTAGGTACAGATGCATTACAGTCTCTTTGCCGCACTGATATTCGATTGGACAAGTGTGTTCACCACTTGTTTTCACCCAATTACATGGCTATAACTAAATCAGGTTTTCACTTGGGTATGGTCATACACTTTCAGTCATAGTACCATAGAGGAGCTCCATGGATATCATACTTCCCTAAGGAAGGGGCAAATCCTATATCTGTCCATTGACCTTCTCATATGGGTCGTGACATGCTCAATGACAACCATTATTACCTCCCAACTACGGCGAGGTATTAGGTTGTATCAAAGCAAGTCCCTAACCATATAGAATGGCCAATGACATCAAGTCAAGGGATCAATGCATCTCATATTACTTGTGAGGATAACTCATGACACCAAGTCATAGCCTCACAGCGGGTCTATCCAGTATATCCTCCAATGATATACCCATGTGTCTGCATTAGCACCACGTGTCTAACCAGCCCACATACTAGTCTCACAAGTACCAGAGTTGTCCCATATCCACTTAGGTACATTGACTAGGAACAATAATTTGAGGACAGATCCAATCTATCTTCAGGGACATTATCTTGTAAGTACATAAATGCAAATGTAAACAAACATAGATAATGACAATGCCATAATGATATATAAATATCAATGTTAAGTAGTACATAAGTGGACCAAAACTAGGTCCTAGGGCATATACACTAACAATCTCCCACTTGCACTAAGACCTAGAGGTGGAGAAATCTCAACCCCATATCTCTAGCGTGACTATCATGCTTCTGCTGCGCCAAAGCTTTGGTCAGTAGATCTGCTAAATTGTTCTTAGTATCAACTCTGCTAATCTTGACATCACCTCTGTCTATGATCTCTCTGATCAGGTGAAATCTCCTGAGTATGTGTTTGGATCTTTGATGAGACCGTGGTTCCTTGGCTTGTGCAATTGCTCCATTGTTATCACAGTAGAGTTCAATGGGATCCATTGCACTAGGGACCACCTGAAGATCACATAAGAATTTTCTTATCCAAACGGCTTCCTTGGCTGCCTCAGAAGCGGCCACATACTCAGCCTCGGTTGTAGAATCTGCTATGGTGGATTGCTTGAAGCTCTTCCAGCATACAGCGCCTCCATTCATCTTGAACACATAGCCGGCCTGCGATCTAAAGTCGTCAGGGTCAGACTAAAACGACGCATCAGTGTAGCCCTGTATACTGAGCTCTTCCTGTCCCCCATAGACCAAGAACAGATCCTTGGTTCTTCTCAGATACTTTAGGATGTTCTTCACAGCCACCCAGTGCTGCAGACCTGGATTGGATTGGTATCGGCTGGTTATACTCACAGCATATGCCACATCTGGTCTAGTACACAACATTGCATACATGATCGATCCTACTGCCGAAGCATAAGGAATTCGACTCATGTCATCCCTCTCAGGACACTGGCTCTTTGAGAGAGTAAGGTCATGTCTCACTAGAAGGTATCCTTTCTTAGATTGCTCCAAGTTGAACCTCTCCAGGACCTTATCAATGTAGGTACTTTGACTAAGGGCCAGGAGCCTCTTGGATATATCCCGGTAGATCCTTACGCCTAGAATATAGGCGGCCTCCCCTAAGTCTTTCATTTCGAAACACTTCACCAACCATGTCTTCACAGCTTGAAGACTAGGGATGTCGTTTTCGATGAGCAGTATGTCATCGACATACAAGACCAGAAAAATCACCAAGCTCCCTTTGAATTTTCTGTATACACACGCGTCATCTTCACTTTTGATAAAGTCATAATCTCTCACAGCTTCATCAAATCGAAGATTCCAACTTCGAGATGCTTTCTTTAATCCATAAATGGATTTCTTTAGCCTGCAGACCTTGTTGGCTTCTGCAGGATGGATGAAGCCATTAGGTTGTGCCATATACACATTCTCATTCAGCTTCCCATTAAGGAACGTTGTCTTCACATCCATCTGCCATATCTCATAGTCATGATATGTAGCTATAGCAAGCAGAATCCGAATGGATTTGATCATGGCAACTGGCGAGAAGGTTTCATCATAGTCCACCCCGTGGACTTGTTTGAATCCCTTTGCCACTAGTTTACCTTTATAGGTAACTATTTTGTCATCCATGTCTGTCTTCCTCTTGAAGACCCATTTACACCCTATGGGTTTTACCCCATCAGGCAGCTCAACCAAATCCCAAACTTGGTTAGCCGACATGGAATCCATCTCGGATCGCATGGCGTCAAGCCATCTCTCAGAGTCCGGTCCACTGACCGCCTCATCATAGGTTCTAGGTTCATCCTCGATGATGAAGATCCTATCGTGTTGGGTCGGCAGCGACCCATACCTCTCAGCTGCACGACGAATCCTCCCAGACCTACGTGGGACCTGTGTCTGAGCCTCAGGTTGGCTAGCAACCGGTGCAGGTGGCTCAGATTCCATCTCTTTGTCTTGTGGTTGCACTTGGACCTCATCCAAGTCAAACTTCCTCCCACTAACTTCTTTCATGAGAAATTCTTTCTTTAGAAAGACAGCTCCCCGAGCAACAAAAACTTTGTTCTCGGTTGGGATATAGAAGTAGTATCCTTTAGTTTCCTTAGGATACCCCACAAACACGCATTTATCAGATCTAGGTTCTAGCTTGCTAGAATCCTGACATTTGACATAAGTCTCACATCCCCAGATCTTGATAAAATTGAGATTAGGGCGTCTCCCACTCCACATCTCGTATGGTATTTTGGAGACACTCTTAGATGAAACATTATTCAGTATTAGAGAAGCTGTCTCTAGTGCATGCCCCCAGAATGAGGGAGGTAGAGTTGCATGAGTCATCATAGATCGAACCATGTCCAACAAAGTTCGATTTCTCCTTTCAGACACACCATTCCATTGAGGTGTTTCAGGAGGAGTGAGTTGGGATATGATCCCATACTCTCTCAGATAGTCAAAGAACTCACCGCTCAGGTATTATCCACCACGATCTGATCGAAGGGCCTTGATGGATCTTTCAAGCTGGTTCTCTACTTCATTCTTGAACTCCTTGAATTTCTCAAAGGATTCAGATTTATGTCTCATCAAGTAGACATAACCATACCTACTGAAGTCATTAGTAAAGGTAATGAAGTAGTTGTACCCTCCTCTGGCTTGTTTATTGAAGGGCCCACACACATCAGTATGTATGAGATCCAATAAACCTCCTGCCCTCTCACCAACCTTGGTGAAGGGCGTCTTTGTCATTTTCCCTAATAAACAAAGCTCACAAGTATCAAATTCCTATAAGGAACTTGAATCTAACAATCCATTTGCATGAAGTTGTTGGATGCGACTCTTGTTTATATGGGCTAATCGACAATGCCATAGGAAAGCACCAACTGAACCACTCAGTTTGGTCCTTTTATTATTTATGTTACATATAGAACTTTCCATTATCCAAGATATATAGACCATTGCACAAAGTACCCTTTCCATAGAACATATTTGCAAATGAAAAAGAATAAGAGTTCTTATTTATTTCAAACTTAAATCCATTCTTTGTTAAGCAAGGAATGGATACAATGTTCTTAGTAAGTGAAGGTACGTAATAGCAATTATCTAGTTCTAACTGAAGTCCAGAAGGCAGGGATAGAATTAAAACTCCTACAGCAATAGCAGCAACCTGTGCCCCGTTTCCAACGAGTAGGTCAATCTCTCCAGGCCGCACCGATCTACTTTTCTTGAGCCCCTGCATATTTGTACAAATATGAGCCCCACATGCGGTATCCAACACCCATGACATAGAAGTAGAAAGATTGACTTCTGTAACATAAATACCTGAGCTAGAAGTTAAGGCCAAGCCTTTCTTCTCCTCATTCTGAAGCTGCTTGCAGTCCCTTCTCCAGTGACCCTGCTCGCCACAGTGGAAACACCTCTGGTCCTTTGACTTCTTCGCCTTTTTCTTTAGTGCCTTGGTAGGACCTCTGGCACTGCCCTTAGCACGTGCCTTACCCTTCTTCTTTATCTTCTTGGTCGCAGGGACCAAAAGAACAAAATTGGGTTTGGTCTTACCCATCTCACGCTCGGCTGTTTGGAGCATATTCAGCAATTCCTCCCGTGTGCACTCAATCCGGTTCATGTTGAAATTTATAATAAACGGACTGAAGCTAGGGGCAGGGAATGCAGAATAAGATCCACAACCAGCTCGTTGTCTATGACATGTCCCAGTCTCCTGAGATGATCCACATTCCCAATGAGTTTGAGAACATGGGGTCTCATTGGTGCACCCTCAGACAACTTACACCGAAAGACTGCTTTGGCGGTGTCAAATCTTTCAGTTCTAGCCTGAGCCTCAAACATCTGTTTCAGATGAGTGATCATCTGAAAAACGTTCTGCTCCTCATATTGCACCTGCAGCTCAGGTGCCATACTGGCTAGCATAAGACATGCAACCTCCAAAGAGTCATCTTGATGCTTTCTATAAGCATCTCTGTCCGCCGCTCGGGCATTAGGCGGAGAGCCGCAGGAAGAGCCTGTTCAAGGACATACAGCTTCTTCTCGAGCTTGAGGACTATCCTCAAGTTCCGATGCCAGTCCATGAAGTTGGTTCTAACCAACTTATCCTTATCAAGGAGTGATCGCAGTGATAATCCGCCAGTGTTTGTAGCCATTGTTTCTACAACACCCAAGAAAAACAGATTAGTACTACTTCGAATCATTTAAACTAGACTTGTTTTAAATGATTACTGCTCCCACTATTTAAATTCGAATTGACAACCCACAAAGTCAATCAGGAAGTTTAAGACTTTCTAGTGAGATGGGATCCTTATTCCACATGAGGCTTCGCGTCCCACGAGGGTGGGATGAGATGCACAAAGTAACCCATGTTTCCTAAGGTGGGCGCGCCGGCCGATTGCTCCAAGCAATTCCCCTTATTGAGACAGTCTAGACATTCCATGTCCAGCGAGGGCTGGATACAGCATGAACCCTAACCTCTCAATGATGCCTCTAGAGTTTCACCATGTGCCTAGCACATATGAAAGCCTAGTCAAGTCCATTCCTAACCGTTTATGCCCAGGGGCAACGAGTTTCCTTGCGAAGGCATGCCCAGGTTAAAACTGGACTGAGGAAACCATTGTCACCACACACTTTCTAAAGATAAGCGGGTGTGTCCCACGAGGGTGGGAAACAGTTCACAACTCCACTGATCGATAGCTTAGTGAGGGCTACGCGTTAGAAAGCTACTAGACTTGATATTTCATTATGAGGGTTTTTGAGGTCTCATCAATTTTATCTTATGTCTAGCAATACAGGCATGCAATCCTATAGTGACAACATGAAGATAAGACATTGCAGGCATGCTTCAGCAGATAATGAAAGCATTAAAGAATGATGTGATCATACTCTATTCAAGACATTGAACCAACCCATGCCATGAAGGAGGTTTAACTCTTAACCTAGAACTCAAGCCCCTAAAATTAGACCTAGCCTAGCCGACCTCTAGCTTGAACTTCAAGGTTAGCTCCAAGGTCCTCCAAGCGCCAAGGTCCATCATAGCTAGCTCTCAAGCCCTAAGGCTCGGCCATGCTATGCTTGCGCCATCAAGGAAGATGAAAACACCAAGGCTCATGTAGGAAGCGCCCCCTTAATCTTGATCTTGAATTTTACAAAAATAAAAGAAAAAGATGGCGCGCAGGCCGCACAAGAGAACATCACAGGCATGCAAAAGGGCTTGACTTATGATCACAACATTATGCACGATCAAGGTATTTACTTATGCAATTCTACATGCTCATGAAAAACATAAAATCTGAAATTTTACTTTTTCATAAAACTAGTCTCTTTTCCTCATCTTCTTCTCACAAATCTTTTGATTAATTGCGATTTATTTTTCATGATGATTTCAGAGATCCTTTCGGCTGGCAATTTTGTCAGATCAAGAGACCCGGCCAGTCCGAAGACACAATGCCCATCCTACATGACAAAATTACGTGCGCCTTTGATCATTAAATCAAACAAGAAAAATAGTCCAAAAATCCAAAAGAGATTGAGGGGATGAAAGAAACAAGAAACCCTAATTTTTCCTACTTAGAAAAATCGTTTGCCATGCATCATGCTATTGACAAAAATAGAGATATGGCATGTGAGCATGGAAGAAAAGCATAAAAACATCGTTCGAGTCTTGTAAGTCGCTCTGATACCACTGTTGGGAAACCCCGGGGACATTTACAATTTTTCAGAGTTATAAGCATACATACATACATTGCACAGTGGAAGAATGTCCTCGAAACAGGCCGGTTCCAAAAACCCAGTGAAGATCACAAGCAAGAGAGTCGTTGGCACGATGAGATAGAAAATACCCTATGAGCAAGAAGAGAAGCCGATGTTGTAGGCACCCAAGTGTGCGCCCTCTGCAGTCTCACACACACGGATCTCTTGAGTCCTCTTCTTCCACGCCCGGTGCTAGCCTCGGGAAGAAGATCCAAGCCTTTGTCACCTTCTTCAATGCTTGCGCCACCTCCAAGGTAGAAGCGCCAATTGATGAAGAAGAGAGGAGAAGGGAGATGCCGCCAAGCCTTTACTTCTCTTGCGCCAAAGAGGAAGAAAGGAAGAAGCTTGCGGCCAGGGTTTGATGGAAGAAGATGGTTGCGCCAATGCCCCTTACTCTCGCCCTTCTTGTTGTGTTCACGCCTCCAAAGAAGAATAAAAATCAAGAGGGGCGGCTAGGGTCACATATATAGGGCAAGAGGCGGTTAGGGTAAGGGCTAGGATCATGACAAGTGTAGGGCTAGGATGAGGAGGTTTGATGCAAGGAAAGTCTCCAAGACTTTACCATAAACTTCATTCAACCTATCCATAATTGCCCAAGCACCATATCAGCCCAAGACATGTCTTAAAGGCATACATACCATCAAGGGAGAAGGGCTAAGCGCCAATTGCTTCCTTAATGAAGCAATTTTGCCACCCTAACCCCATTATGCCCCTTAGGCACCAATGGGGTTGGGCTTCTCCCCATTATACCCTTTTAGTCTCTTTTCTCTTCATGAGAACTTATTATTGGGCCTCATTGGATAATGAGCTAGCCCAAACTCCATTACATGGGTTGATTAAGCACTTGGATCCAATCCAATGCAACCCTAATCCAAATGTGACCAACCATGGTCGAATACGGGTCAACCTGCCAAAAATGAAGTTTGGCTCTAATAACATTCTTCCATCTCATCAGGCTCATTGGCGCTGATGAAATCTCCTAATTAGATCCGAGTTATCCAATAACTCGATCATAAGGCTTCTCGATCAATACGAGAACTCAAGTATCAAGGTGTGCGACCCTGTAGATTCCTCTGACGCTGGCAGTGCTGACCAAAGGTCACCACAAGCAGTGAGTGGCACCTAGCATTGATCCACCGTGAGGATTGACTTGTCTAGTCAACAAGTTAATCTCACATGCAAGAGGTTTGCATTGATCCTTAGACTTGAGGTATTCATGTCTAGATTTGATGATGGGTATGCTTTGATGCAGTCTTACGTCTCTCCGTAATTGGGAGACTAAAACGATTGTAATTGGGTATGTCATAAGTCATGTAGAGACATGGATGACCAATAGTAGGATTTGCCCCTTCCTTCATAGGAAGTATGATATCCACTCTGGGGCGCCCCACCTCATTGGTGCATGACAGGAATGTGTGGCCACACCGATTGAGTCATGACCAATAGATTGGATTAATAAATTTGAGACTAATCCAATGGCAGGATATCAGTTTAGGCAAAGGGATCTATAATGCATAGGAATCCTCGTTGCTTGTTAGGGAGTTGTTGCCATATGACTTAGTCCTGTGACATGGGTAGTAGTGATGTGTTGCTAGATATCCCTCACTACTTATGATGTTCTGTCATTATTGTCATCGTCATTTGGATCCTACGGGGTCACACGCAATAGACTCTTGACATTGTTTTATGATCTGGATATCTTAGAATATATTTGAATTCATTATTCTGAGTCCAAGACAGATTCATGGTTGAATCTGAGTCCAATTGGGATTCATGGGTTTATACCGTGTTGGAATCCTAATTCCATTAGGAGTTGGAATCCTAATCTAATTAGGAGTTGGAATCCTAATCCAATTAGGATTCAAATCCTAATAAGAATTTGGAATTGGATAAGGCCCACAAGGGTTGGGCGCAAATCCTAATCCAACTAGGATTCAAATCCTATTAGGAATTGGATTTAGATGAGGCCCATAGTGTTGGGCGCAAATCCTAATCCAATTAGGAATTTTATTCATAAGCCTAAATTAGTGATGAGATTCAAATTCAATTAGGAATTGTGGATCAAATCTAATTAAGGCAAGTTTGAATCCTAATGGGAATTATAATTGGACTTGGCGCATGAGATAATTCCACTTATGGAATTTGCGCCAATGAGGGATAAGAATCCTTGTAGGATTCGGTTTCCTAAATTTGGAAACCCTCTTGGACGTGTGGACTGATTTGTGGGCAAATATGATTTGATTAATTCAAGTCATATATGCAATAATCAAATATGGAAAGTCCTAGTATGATTAGAATTCAAGTATCCCCTCTTAATTAGGCAAGATGCTAGATTAATTCAAAGCTTCTATATGCGCTAATTAGAGGAAAGTGGCGGCTGAATTATTAGACTAATTCCTTGGAGGAATTGAGCCATAAACGTAGAAGGAAAGTATGGAGGCGGTTAGGGGCAGCATGGTTATAAAAGGAGGGGCATGCGCCCTTCTCTCTTAACGCATCTTCTCAAGCCGAGAGCAAGAGAACTTCCACTTGGAGTGGCGCAAGTTCTCAAGCCCTAGCCGCCATCTTTCCTTATAGTTGAGCCATCATCCTTCATCCTCTTCTTTGGCCGAAAGTTTCCTTGGAGGAAACTTGTTGGCGTGAAGAGCAAAGGAAGGAGCACCACCACCCTTTTCTTCCTCCTCTTTGGCCGAGAGTTTCCTTGGAGGAAATTTGTAGGCGTGAAGAACAAAGGAGGGAGAGAAAGGAGATTCCAAGAGGTGATCTTCTCTTCCTGAGGCTAGCACCAAGCGTGGAAGGGAGCAACGTTGAGGAGTCAACGCGTGGATACTTGTAGAGGACGAACACTTGGGCGTCTTCAACATGGTTTCAATATCTCGACAAGCAAAAGAGGTTCATCTCTAACACATCCTTGTGTTTTCTCTCTCGCATGGATCCTTGGGACCGGAATATGTTTCGGGTGTAATAATTCTTCCGCTGCGTCCTGGGACTACAAATTTTAAAATTACACCCGGTATTCCCTAATACATGGTACGCGAACTTTGTAAATTTTTTGGCTACTGATATCCTTCCACATGATTTGACATTTCAGATGAAAAAGAAATTCTTATCTGATGTACGACACTACTATTGGGACGATCCATACCTCTACCGACGATGTGCTAACGGGCTTTTTAGAAGATGTATACCAGATTCAGAAATTTCCGATGTACTTTTGCAATGTCATTCTTCACCCTATGGTGGACATGCTAGCGCTGAAAAGACAACATTCAAAGTTCTATTATCAGGACTATATTGGCCCACCATTTTCAGAGATGCTCAAAATTTTATTCAGAGATGTGATAGTTGCCAAAGGAGTGGCAACATTTCTAAACGAGACGAACTCCCCCTCAACTACATTTTGGAAGTTGAAATATTCGATGTCTGGGGGATAGACTTTATGGGGCCATTTCCATCGTCGTGCGGCAACAAGTATATCCTAGTAGCAGTGGATTACGTCTCGAAATGGGTTGAAGCTGCTGCTGCTGCAACTTGTGATTCTCAAGTGGTATCAAGGATGCTAAAGAAGACAATATTTCCACGATTTGGGGTCCCGAGGGTATTGATAAGCGACGAGGGATCCCACTTTATTGAACAGAAGTTTGAGGCTCTATTGAGAAAGTATGGGGTGAAGCATAAAGTTGCAACACCATATCACCCCCAAACTAGCGGGCAGGTCGAAGTCTCAAACTGTGAGATTAAACGTATACTTGAGAGGACAGTTTCTATATCGAGAAAGGATTGGACCCTTAAATTGGATGATGCTTTATGGGCCTATAGGACGGCATTTAAGATGGCATTTAAGACTCCATTGGGAATGTCACCATTTCAGCTTATCTATGGCAAATTTTGCCATCTGCCAGTGGAGATAGAGCATAGAGCATATTAGGCTATTAAATTGCTGAACTATGATTTGAAATATGCAGAAGAGAGGAGAAAATTCCAGCTGAATGAGTTAGATGAAGTGAGAATGTTTGCTTATGAGAACTCCAAATTGTACAAGGAAAGAACAAAATTTTGGCATGACTGGCGTATTAGGAAGAAAGAATTTAAAAAAGGAGACCAGGTTCTCCTATTCAATTCACGTCTCAGGCTCTTCCCTAGAAAGCTTAGGACACATTGGTCAGGACCCTTTGTGATTCAAAAGGTTTATCCTCATGGAGCTATAATGATATGGAGTGAACATTCAGAGAGTTTCACTGTCAATGGACAAAGGCTGAAGATTTACTATGAATCTGAATCGGTTGAAAAGGGGAGTACTCAAGCTCTCCTCGAACCTCCATTCTCTACCTGATAAACTTACTGGTCGAGCTACCGACCTAAAAGTAGCGCTCCTTGGGAGGCAGCCCAAGTATCTGATGCTTAGTGTAGTTTGTTGTTTATAGCTTTTATCTATTTCCTTGTGTTTATTTGTAATATAGTTTACTATACATAGTGAGCATTTTTGTTCATTTCTTTGCTTCATTCTGATGAACTTTATCTCATGGTGAATGTAGGAATGATATGCAGGAAGCTAGGAGCTGAAAAACCTCAATTTCAAGGATTTTTATGAAAATACGGCCTAGCCGTGAAATGTGATACGGCCGTATTTTGGAATTTCAGCATATGGAAGTTTTCCGCCGAGAAGAGCACAGCCGCGCCCGTGAAATGATTTCTGGTCATTCTTTGCAAACTTGTTTTTCGCCGAGAGAAATACGACCAGGCAGTGTTACACTACACGGGTGTAATTTGAGTGACTGGTTTCTGCCGAGGATTACACAACCGCACCTGTGCTTCATAACATGGGAGTATTCTTCTGAGCCTATTTTTCGCCGAGAACAATACGGCTGGTGCCGTATCAAAGTTACACCCGTATCTTCAAAGTTCGAACTTAACACCTGCGGCTGTATTTTCTTTCTTGGGCATTCTTCTTCAACCATGTTTTCGCCGAGAGAAATACGGGCATAGGTGTATTATGATATACGCCCGTAACTTCATCACTCTTGCTGGTCAAAGCTGGTCAACACCCTTTCATTTAAATGCATCGCCTAAGGGTTTTCACGACTTCTCCCGTGCCCTAGACCACACCAGCGACCGCCGCGGCCCCTCGTCTCATTCTTCTCCGTCGCCGATCGGCGTCTCCAGCCTTCCAACGAGTTCGCCGGAGTTCCTACTGCTGCCATTGCCGTTATTGTTCCCCCTCTCTGCACAAACAGCTTCCGGCGTGCGACATTGAAGGGATTAGTGTCCTATGCCATCCTCTCCGCTCCGCGACGCTTCTCACATCAGGCAACTCTCTGATCTATTCTTTATCTCCAACGCGATGACATCGGTTCTAGCTTGATCGACATTGAAGGCGTTCATTCTATCTTCTGTTTTGTACCGAGATTTCTCTGCTTTTCTCTGTTTTTGGGTTTCTCTGTTTCTGGGATATCCATGGCACCCAAACGAAAAGTTATGGCAAAGAAGCACACCTCCCGTGCTGGTACTTCCTCATCAAAGGGTCCTTCTTCATCTCGTTCAGACAAACAACAGCAACCCCCTGCCGAAGCTCAACCAGCTGCTACGCCATATGGTTTTCCACTTCGTAATGCTGCCCAAGAATCTGCTTGTGCTCTTATTCTACAACGCCATATCATCAACACGCGCTATCTTGATACAGAAGCAATGCGTATGTTGGGACTTTATGAAGATGTTCAGTGGATGTATGCAAATATCGGATGGAAGCAGTTCTTTGGATTACATCATGCCACATATATACCACTGACTTTGGAAGTCTTTAGTTCCTTAGATGTCCAAGTGAGTACATACGACAATGCAGATAAAGGCCGAATTTCATTCCGGTTACAGGGCAAGGAATTCTCACTGACACTCCAGAATTTAAATCAAATTTTTGGTTTTCCTGAGGATGGCACACGACGGGCACCTCCGGATTATAACGAGAATCAATTTTGGAAGCTCATTAGCCATGACCTCTACTATGCCTCCAAGACAGCTCGTGCCAGTTCCATAAGTAACCCCGTACTCCGATACGTACATAGGGTGTTGGCACACTCTATCTTTGGTAGAGGTGAAAGTGACAGCATGGTACGCTCCACCGAGGTCCTCTTCATCTGGGCAATGCTGCATGGATTTAAACTGAACTCTGCTTACTTTCTGGTCAAGCAACTATATAAGGTAGCACGAGCCCAGAAAGGAATGGTCGTCATGGGTGGACTCGTTACACACATTGCCTTAGCTTTAGGAGTCGACCCTACTGCTATGCCTAAAGCCAAAGGGCGTAACCGCATTGATTTGGACTCTTGCATTTCTATGAAGCTTGTAGTGAAAGAGGGTGATGACTATTGTCTGATTTTCAAGGGCAGTGATACTACTATGCCACTACCTAATCAAAGGCACACCACTATACGTGATAAACAAAATTGGACCTTAGGGCCTGAGGTAGTTGAGGATATCCCTACCCCGGTTTCAACAGCTGCACCGATACCACCAGCTGGAAGTTCATTTGGTTTTGGAACCTTCACTCCCTCCTCTGCTCCAGACGTGGAGGGATGATGGAGTCGTATTGAAGAAAAGTTGGACCGCCTACTTACCATCACAGACGGTATTGAAGACACATTGGCACAGATGCGCTTTGATATGTCTAGCCTCCATGACGAACATCGCGGGCTTAGTGATGAACTAAATCGCCAAGCCAAATTTCTGAGTTCTTTCTGGGCATCATTCAATGATCTCAAGACAAAATTGCAATCCAACCTTGGAGATGGTGATTCTGATGACATCCGGGGAGATGGCGATGATGATGAAGATGAGGCTCAAGAACCAGGCGTGGAGATGAGCACAGACGAGGATGATGGTGGTGATGGCGCCTCTTAGTTTTTGTGAGTATCATACCCTACATTTTCCAAATTTTGTGTACTTACTCATAGCACAGAGGACTGTGCTGCATTTAGTCTGGGAGATATGTAGGGTATTCTGATGTTGTTTTATGTTTTGTGAAATCGTTTTGTGATGCTGTTTTGGTCGTCTCCATGACGATATTTTGTATGCTATTTTGTGATGATGTGATGGTACTCTGATGTTATGATACTATTTTGTGAGGCTATTTTGTTGTAACCCAACTGTTGCTATTTTGTTGTATCTAATGATGGACTTTTCTTGAAAATTTTTGTTTGTGAATTGTGATTTCACATGATGAATATTCAGGATACCATGGTATGAATGAAATTGTTCTATGTTTAACCTTGTCTCCTTGGATGCCAACTGTGATTAAGATAGATAGGTTCTTGTAATTAGTTTATTCGATGGATGAAAGTTGATGGGGAACATGTTTAATTTTGTTAAGGGTTTCAAAACTTATGTGATGTTTTTGCGCTTCTGGTTAAGTGGATTGCTTTATCTATCTATGCGGTTTACCTGATTGCTTGTTGGTATGGAAACTCAATGCATAACTCTCGCCACTTCACTGTACAATTATCCTATCTTATCATTTGCCCTCCACACTTCAATTTAGGGCCATCATTTTGAAAGAAACAAAAAAAAAACAAAAAGGGGGAAAAAGCCTTTATTGGAAAAGATTCTCTAACAACAGTTTAGAGACACAAAAAAAATGAAAGAAAACAAAATGGGTTTCTTTCATCCAGTTTTCCATTACAACCAGCTTTCTACGCCAGCATTGAGTTTTTCATCCCCATTAGTAATCTTGGTAAGCTTCAATGGGTGGATGAAGTTTATTTATAAGATCGGAGTTCATTGTCTTGCATAGGTTGCGAGTCCTTTTTGATCTTGGATTGTGGGACCTTATTGCTTTGACTTTTGACAATTTGCTAATTACTTTGAATTTTGAAGCTTAGCATGGTTTATTCTTGATGAATATTTCCTTGGAGACAAGTTGTAAGCTAAGATCATTTTCTATCATATCTGGTTTTTCTGTTTTCTGATTTCATTGCTTGAGGGCAAGTAAGGATTTTAGTCTAGGAGATTTGATACCTTGTCGTATGTTGTATTTCCTGATATATTTATTTCACGAATCAAGGCCTATTTTGTTACTTTTGTATCTCTTTCAGCACTTATTTCCTTGTTATTTTCGGAATCTACACATTTCTTCGTCTTTCATGTGTTTCAGGTTAAATCTCTTATCTATGGAGCTTAAAACTGCAATTAAAGTTATATGATGGTTAAGGATGAAAAGACGAAGCTTCCCAGCAATTTTCAGCTCAAACAGAAATTGTTACCGGAATTCCAGCCTACCCTTGAAAGTGTTCACGGTCGTATTTCTGAGGACGAATATTTCGCATCATTTTCGAGCCGTAATCGAAGACACGACCGTGAAACGCGGGAATGAAATTTTGGAATTATGTTCGCCGAGAAGAATACGTCTAGCCCGTGAAACAGAATATGCCCATGAAGTCTACTGAAGGTGCAACGCAGAATTCAGCCGAGAGCTTCACGGGCCAGCCCAAGAAACGCTTCACGCCTATATTTTTATACGCAGATCGTGACTCTTGGCATTTCTCCCTCGTTTCAAGTCAAATTTGGGGGATCTTGGTGTCAAAACAACGGGAATTAGAAGAGCTACACGTCAAAAACAAGAGGAAGTCGACCAGACATATAAAAGGAAACATTTTGGGGGAAAAAACGGATCGACTCCGAGAGGACAGCGAGGAGAAGGAGAACAAGGAAGAAGACAACGCTTGGAACCAGATCTAGGGGAAAAGTTTGCATTTTTCTCCTCTATTTTCATCTTGTACCTCTTCTGCCTTGTGTATTCCTTCATATGAAAGAGATTTTAACCAAAACTATGCAAGTTGTAGCATAAACACTCAATCGGATTTTTGGGCGTAGCCCACTTTTCAATCTATGAACTGATTTGTGTTGCTTTTAAGAGATTTTCTTGACTCTACTCGATCGTCACTGTGTTTATTCCGTAATCTTCGACCTGATCAATCGAATTTTACTCTAGTCGTCACGAGAAGTACTGAAAGGGAAAATTGTGACGACTGATCTGTTTTAATTGGGCTGGTGGGTTTTGCCACGAAAGTAGGTAAAACATACCTGTGGAATTTATATTCTCCTGCACTCATTGGATCGACCCGGTTCGTTCTATCACGAAAGTAGAAGGATGGTCGGGTTTGATACCAAGTTACACCGCCGAAAGGGGGTAATTTGTAAACTCAAGAATTTTCGTGGTTTCAGATTATCTCTTGCAACACTTTTCATTTAGTTCCTGATTGTTGGTGTGGTGAACCCCTTAAATCTGATTTTTCTCATAACAACTGTCTTTCTTCTGTTTTTGTTGTCAATTGGAGTTGTTTTAGTTGTTTACTTTATTTTGAACGTTAAACCAATATCACCCTCAGTTACGAAGTCGTTTAGCTATTGAAATTAAGAATTATTGGTACTTGACTCAACCGTCCTCGTGGGAACGATACTATATACTACCGCGATAAAGCATAACTCTATGCATGTACAATGCAGTTACATTGTATTAATCTCCTTATTCAATTACATAATAGATCTAACCTTTATATCTAGAGGTATTGAGGACATAAAATAATTCAAAGACATTCGAAGAGTAGAAGGGGATGTCAAACATCATCAACAGTAGAAGGTGGTGCTAGGAATTGCTAGTAGATACAGTAGGCGACATTAAACATCACTAGCAATAGAGGGTTGTGTAAGGTGTCACATAAATATTGTCGTGGTATGGATGATTGTTATTTTGATATCAAGTTGAGAAAAGGTTATGATTTAGAAAATCTGCTCTAATATCATGATAAGAAGTGACTAGGGTTTAGAAAACCTCCTCAGATATTATCTTAGAGCAAAGTAGTAGAGATAGATACAACATAAGACAAGATATAAAAGAATCCTAAACAGGTTACATTATATTAATCTTCTTGTAAAGATCATCTATTTTGGCCACGATGCTGCTACTGCGACAATAATGGCAACAGACACAACGCTCTGTTGGACGTTGGTGCACTACCGAGAATACTGTCATGTGATGCTACTATGCGGTGCCTTTATAATTGGTTGGAAGCGGGTTGCGGAGAACATTTGCATGGTAGCAAGAACAAGAGCATTGGTATGCTGTTGAGAACAATCATACGAATAATCAGGCAAGTTGATTGCTTGTTATTTGCTAGCGGCCATCACTTGTACATTTACATATTGCATGACATGCTATTATTTTAATACAAAATTCAGATGAAAATTATGATTGCAGCAATAATATTATGCATAGATGTAATTTTTCAAGATGTTGACACTAATTCTAATTTTGCAATGGAAAAAAAATTATCAAATGATAAAACAAATAAAGTGGATCAAGTTAATTATGCTAACAATTTCAAGATAGATATGGTTTATAATCAGATTACAATTATAGCTTGACATAGTCAAAAGTTAGTGATTATACTTTTATATATATAATACATAATTATTTTTTGTTGTTTTGGGTAATTTATCTTGTGAAAATTCATCTATGATTGCAATACTCTAAAATTTATTTATCACTAGATTTTAAATATAATATGTATAGTATTTTGCTTGATAGTAATGTCCCTGTAATATTTCCATGTGATAGCCCAACAATTTTGCCCCTAAAGTCTAAATGGATAAATTATTAAATGTTTTTAAGAACTGAACAGTGGAACATACCTATTAAGGATCGAGGATTTAATTTCTCCTACAATGCATTTGCCAGTAGAATTAGTTGCAGGAACTTCAGTAAGGATAAAGTTATTATTACATTTACATAGTAATGGTTCCGCAGAACTTCACCTAATAATAGCCCGTCGAATAAATATGGCGGTTTAGGTAATGTACTCTTTACTCCTTTGTAAAATTACATCAACGCCAATGTTTGTGTAATGATCATGATCAATAAAAGCTTCAATTGCTTGATGTCCTTAGAATCATTCTGCTAAAACTCTGATTATAATTTGCTGCCATCTGTGCGATCCATTCACTTCATTTAAGTACTCTACATTCACTTCATGTAAGTACTCTGTCCTGTAATCTATCATGTATCCTCTTCAAACTCGTGAAATGTACAACTAAGATCGATGATTCCGATCTTAAAGTTTCAACTTGCGAACCGACAAATTTGTCTGGGTAAGTGAAAACCAATGCTTTCAGCCTAGTGTAAATTGTCCAAAACACTTTAATTCCCCAAGTAGATACGACCAATGTTTACTGTAATCCAATTAGTACTATCGAATAAAAGACTATGAATTTATAAGATTTTGGGATGTATTTCTTTGAATCGAAGTTTTCAAAAAAAAAAAAAAGAAAAAAAAAAACCTTACTACAGATCAAAAAGCTTGCCTCCATAATTCCCAGTCGCACTGCACGGGGGGACTGGTCTGAAGGCACGCATAAACAATAAACCCATATTTTTATACGCCAATAGCAATTTTATGGATCCAACTCCTAGAAAACCTAAACTTGCCCTGCACAGAGCATATTTAATCTACGGAAAGGCGTTCAGTTTCTTTGCTTTTGTTGAATGATGTGGTCGAAAATCTTCCAAGTGTAAACCAGAGCTACTTTTGATCTCATTCAAAGCCGAATCTCCACATTCCAGCCTTATGGTCTCAAGGATGTAACCGAGCACCTTAGCTGCTAGCCCAATCTCTCTTAGACGTCCAGGTTCTTCACCCCCTTCGTGAATCAATTTCCCTATATCCCTCAAAGCCGCCACTCTTTCCAAGATAATTTTGGCAAAAATACGGCCCAGAAACTCTGCTGCTTTTGGTGCGTCATTCACGGCATCCTCCAGTGAAGAAAGAACAAATTCAAACCTGATGAAAATTGTAGCGATCAGCCGGAAATACAAATAACAAAAGAAAGAAAACTATTTCAGGTATATATTAAATAACGTTTTCCCGTCACATACCCTTGGAGTAGTTGCACTTGATTAAGCAAGCTATCTCTAGAGTTGCAAAGGCTGATAATAAGCTTGGCCAGGAGATCCCTTTCCTTATCCTTTCTTTCAAAGGAGTCAGTAATCCATAGTGATATCATGGAGGGATAAAAACTTGGAGCATTTAGTTCCTTGACACACAAGGCAACCTCATTCTCATCCATAACACTGACGATAAATGAGGTTTCATGTTACTCGTACACAAGGTGAAAGAGAAATCATAATTAATAAGAGAGCAAAATTGACTTTAGTTAACAAAGTAATTCAGAAACCTTACTACTGCAATAACATTGTCCACAACAATAAGTAAATTACTTCTAGACAAATGTGAAATAAATTAAAAGTTGATTGTCCTTTTGCACACTGCATGATAGGAAAATATTTCCTGGACAAGGGAGCTGCATAGGAAATCGTAAGAACAGCCCCCTAAAAAAAAATTCATGATCTTAAAAATCATAGAAAAATTACTGTAGTGTAGTATACGATAAGAGCTTTCCAACGGTACCAAGATCGTGGATTTTGACTGTGTCCACAATGAGATATCGTGGACACAAAGATTGTGGATTAAACTATTACAGTAACAGTGCTTTGATCCACGATTTTTGTGTACACAGCCAAAATCCACGATCTTGGTACCGTTGGAAAGCTCTCATCGTGGACTACACTACAGTAATTTTTTCATGATTTTTAAGATCGTGGATTTTTTTTAGGGGGCGTTGCTTAAGAATCTTGTACAACCCCCGTTGCTTAAGAAATTTTTTCGCATGATAGTGCCAAATATCAAGAAACTTGATTCAAAGAGTAGCAAAACATCCTTGTCTTAGCATGCCTTTGTTAAAAAAAAAAAAGAAAAAATTCAACTGGTAGAAGCAATTACTCAACAGCCTCAGCTATTGCTGCAACGGTCCTAATTAAGGATAAAAAACAAATATTTTGAACAAGTAACAAAAAGAAAGCCAAAAGGTTGGTTGCTAGGCAGGTTGCATTAGCTACATTAGTTGTGTACTCTCCTCTGCAAAGGTGCAAACTTATTTCATATGACCTATGTCAGCATGCTAATAACTAATTCCTGGAGAAACCTTCAAGCTACGACCAATTCTACATGACTGATTTCAAATGGAAAAAGGACTGAATAGACAATTCAAAACAAACGAAATGAAGAGGAGAAAGTGAAGCCATTGAAAACATGCACAAACTGGCGCAGGATAAACATAAACACAATGTTATGGGGATAGACAGAAGGAAGTCAACAGAAAATGAAAATGAACGCAAAACCTGTAGAACAAGTGGCCCATTTTGGGCTCCAGAAATGGGAAAGCAAAAGAAAGGTCGTTTAGCTAACATCAAGATAAGAATCAGTTATGGAAACAAACAAGCATAGTTAAATCTTCATGCCAAACTATTGAGGGTTTGGAGTTCAAAATGGACTATATTATGACCAGTTAGTTATAGAATGAATGCAGTCCAACTATGGTCAAATACAAATTGGAACCCTACTCAAAGACCTAGTAATTTGAGTCAGTGAGTTATAAATTAGTCATATCTATTGTGACTCAACCCAATTAGGCTAACCCAAACACACTCCATTTTAATTAATTTGGTCAAAAGACCTTACCTTAATACGACTCATATATATTAATCGGGTCTTTTGTCAACCCGATTAACTCGTTTATTAAATGGGTCATATATTAACTTGTATTCTGACCAAGGTTTAAAAAATCAGTTTATACTAAGCAGTACAGCCGATTTGTATATATATATATATATATATATATATATATATATATATATATATATAACTGGTATCTAAAACCTTGGTTCCGATATGACCGAGGAACCTAGTGATTTATTAACTTCCCTGTTTAACTCGACACCACCTGGATAGTAGCATTGTAGCAATATTTCTATAGTGATTTTATCTTATGTAGATGAAATAGAATTTTCACTAAACAACAAAAATAGATTGGCAAGCCAGGAGCTAAGAGCTGAGGGCTGAGTTGGAGTGAGCGAAAGCTAGAGTCGGAATGCACCTTGTGAGACTTAGAGAGTCTTGGGATTTTGCTATGGGATAGAAGAGAAAGAGGGGGGTGGGAAGAAGAGGAGTTGGCGTGGACCAAGGAACAACACCTAGGGTAGAAGAGGGAGAGCGGGAGAGAGAGAGAGGAGATTTTGAATTTTAGGTTTTGCAGTAGAGTACAAGAGAGAGAGGGGAGGGAAGGGGGAGGAGAGGAGCTAGCGGCAGATTCAGGCAAGACCGAGACTCTGAATATTTAAGATACCCGTATAAAATTTAATTAGATTATGCGGTTCAACCTGCTTACGACCCAACTTAACTTGAAAGTAGGCCGAGTTAAAATTATGACCCGAATATGATAAGCCATCACCCAAACCTGCCTAACTTCTTATTGGGTCTAGTTGGGTTGGGTTGGTGGATTGGGTTAGTTTTTGCTTGATCTAATTAGGGATGGCAATATGGGTTCTGCTTAACGGGTACCCGTCCTACCCGAACCCGTTTACAGCTAATCGGGTAGTTAATTATCGGGTTCGGTTCGGGTATGGGTAATATACATACTACCCAACCCGGGTTCGGGTAGGGTTCGGATAGTATACATCAGATACCCGCTACCCGAACCCGGTTATATATATATATATAATTACTATTTAGTAATTCTATAACTCACTAACCCACTAACCTACTAACCCACTAACCCTCTAACCCTAAATCATTTAACTTACCTGGGAGATGAGAAAAGAAAACCCTAAATCGTTGCCAACCCTAAACCCCTTCGCTGCCGCATCGCATCGTTCTCGTTCAACACCGGCGTGGTCCGCGTGGACTGTGGAGATATCCCCTTTTCGCCTTCGGCCTTCTCATTCCTTGTTAATGCTTGGGAGTTCCATTGCTTCGTGCACCTCTCGGTCCTCTCATCCCCCAGCCGATCTCAATCAGTGATTAGTCATTTTCCCTCTTTCCTTTCTTTTGTTCAAGTGTATTGATCTTTTTATTTTGCATTTGTTGTCTTTGTGCTCGATTTTGTGTGGTTCCTATCCCCTTTTATCTGCTGAGTCAGAGTCGCATGATTTTCTGTTTTCCGATGCTCTACTATGGAAAAGGGATTTTGTTATTTTTCTATATATAGACTAACTTCTTGGTATTTAATTATTGGATCCGGTTCTTGAAAACTTAGACAAATTCCTGGCTTGGAGTTTTTGCATCGCACCTTCGCTGCAGCTTCATACCATTGCTGCTGCAGTGCCTCGGTATTTAATTATTGGACCTAGTTCTGACATTGCTGCCTCGGTTTGCAAGGTAAGACAATAGCATACAGTGTCACAGTTAAGATCTCTTATTTTCATTTTCTTATGTTGATTCATTTATCATAAATGGAATCAAATATCATGTTGAGCATGTGTGTCAATTTTTATTTTGAATTTTTTAACAGTATTTTTTCTTGTTGTTTAAGATCATTAATTAGTAATTTATTCAATATAAATAGTTAGAGTTATTTAATCGGGTCGGTTTAGCGGGTACCCGTTACAATTTAACCAGTTTACTATATACTAAAATTCGGGTACCCATATTTGTAATACCTAAATTTTATTTTAAATTACTCAAATCGGGTATTTATAGGGTTCGGGTAGTATACGGGTAGTAAAATTGTATTCGGGGTCGGGTTTAGGTAGGAGTGTTAGGAAAAAATCGGGTAAATAATCGGGTAGGGATAATCGGGTAGTTAGTCGGGTTCGGTTACGGGTAGTGCCAAAAATGCGGGTACCCGACCCGCTGCCATCCCTAGATCTAATGGATGGAGGCACAAGAGTAGACAATATAATATCAAGCACCAAATGACTAACTAATATTATTATATCATCATATTCTATTTTTCAGTAAAACTCCCCATCTCTTTTACTTGTAAAATTACTGTAGACCCTTTATTCCATTCTTTGAATTTGATCAAAGCAACAACGACTTACTGTACTCATATCAAGCTAGAATTTTCTTTCCGTAAATTCTCAAACCAGTAGTAGCCCTCAGACTCCCCATTCCAGCATTTTTATTGAGCGCCAGAACACTCCTCATGCCTTTGAACATTCCCATTAAATCACGGAAAAAACTTCTAATCGGGTACCCTTGCCCATAATGAAAAAAAAGGGAAATCTCACCCCCTTAAAAGCACTTTGGGATTGGTGTTGTACAGGTTTCACTAATCTCAATGCATACTTTAAAAATCACACTAATCCCAAAGCGTTTTTCAGGGGTTGAGATTTTCCTTTTTTTTTCCTTTCTAAGCAGGGTATATGCTTAGAAGGTTTTTTCCTTAAACCACCTTTCCAAGGTTTTAGAAGATAACTTCTCTATTTCTTTTATTTCTATAAACTCATTCCATCATATTCCAGAAATAACAAGCACCATATTTTGTATTCATCAGAGTAATTGATGTGTCAAATTCATAGTTAGTTTTGAAATTCCAATATATCACTCTGTTTCTCTCTAGAATTTTCTTGCATCCCTAAGACCTAAGCCAAGGTTTAGTGTCCGTATTTCAATTGGAAGGCAATTTAATATATCATCGTAACAAGGAAAGAATGTCACTTATTCATACTTTGATAAATCGCCCATATATACATGAAAAGAGAAACAAAAGAAATCCAATATCGTCATGCCTTAGAAAAGCATACTATCAAATTAACCTTAAAAAAATTTTGCTGCAGATATCATTATGCCTAATCAGCCACAAAACATAATGTGGTTGGTGCGCACAGATCACCCAGCTGTGGGAGATGAACCGGCCAATTACCACTGCCACTTGACTAATCAGCACAACGTATTTGTAAAAACTGCAGTTGCAACAATGAAAATCCACATTTGATGTTTTAACCATAACCATGCCTCTGAATTCACTCAGAAATGCCTCCATTTTTTCCAGAATGGAAATTATGACTATCATTAAATTTATTACTCTTCCACCCATATATTCCAATACTTCAACTCAAATTTCCAATTAACATAAGAAATTGGCACTAGATTTTATCCCAATACAAATTCCAATAGTAGAGTAATATTATTACTAGTTTCTTACAATGTAGTTTTGCAACATGTCATAATCTTATTTTTCAAGCATGACAAGTAGATCATCAAGATATCACTTTTCCTACCACACTAAGTGAAAAGGTGCAAATTACTGATGCTTTAAGGATATGCAATGTTTACTTAATTTAGTGTATTAGTAGAGATATTAATCAAGGTTTTCAAAACTGGTATGTACCAGCCATTTCTTCTGGTTCAGATTGGTTCGACACTGGTCCGGAACAAATTGAAATGGAAGCTCAAGGTGAAGACAAAGCTCTAGGCAGGTGGAGCCAAAGCTCTAGGTGGGCTGAGGAGAAACTGGAGCAAGCGGATGGAGCGGAAGCTCTCGGCAGACGGAGCTTGGAGCGGATGGAGCAGAAGCTAGAGCTGGCGGATGGAGTGGAGCCTAGAGTAGAGCAGTACATCCGGTACCTAGACTGATTTACATCCAATCTGACCAGTTTTTTGAACATTGATATTAATTGTTATAGCTATTATTAAGTTGTGTTAGTGGTAAGTGATTATTAGATCATGGATAAGTGGGTAGTTTTTAATTTTTAATTATTATTTCTTATAGAAGCTTATTTAAAGGCTTGAGTACAAGTAATACACTATTAATTGTTATAGTTATTATTAGTTGTGTTAGTGGTAAGTGATTATTAGATCATGGATAAGTGGGTAGTTTTTAATTTTTAATTATTATTTCTTATAGAAGCCCATTTTAAGGCTTGAGTACAAGTAATACATTTGTTTATGATGATGAATTAATTCAGTAATTACTCTCTCTCCCTCTATCTCTTTTATCTCTTCTTACTTGAGAGAAAAAACAAAGAGAGAATCACCACTGTCACCTGAAGCAACTACGCACCAATAATCACCACATCTTCGCCTCATTTGTGACACCCTTGTTCCATGCCACGCCAGTGACTTACACAATCAAATTTCAACCAAAAATCAGACTTTTGTAACATGTAACACATGCAGTTACCAATAACAATCCAACAATTGCAGAAAAAGGATGAAAAGGAAAAAAGCTTAGTGCTCACCACATGTCATCTCACTATCATGTTAACTCTCTTGCAATTTCACTAGATTAACTTACTAATTGTGCAAGAAACACTAAAGAGTAAAAATTGCATACACCTTACATCAATCTTCCCCACTCGTAGATAAGTTGGGCACCTGTTTCCAAAATATCGTTGCTGTGTTGATTATTGTTGTTGTCAATATAGAAATTATTTCACAACCCATCACTGTCATCTCATCAAAACTTGTAACTCATCGGAATATCAACACTAGCACAATCACTAACTAATTAAAATCCACAACATTGTCATCATCACTTGGTAGTGTTGCTTTGAAATCCTACTGTTGCATTTCAAGCCTCTCATGTAAAAGTTACACAACTCACCAAACCAGAGAAGGAGAGGCGGCAAGGACATGGTTGTGTTATACCTATGTATAAATTTTCAGTATTGATACCTATAAAGGTCTTCTATAAGACTGATTTTCTAATATTTTATATAGATAACCAAGCACAGCAACAAAAGATCGTCTAAGCACCGTTACATTATTAAGCAAGTACATATAGATGCACCATCAGATACAAAATGGTACTAATCTTATGTTCTGTCTCTTTTATTTCATAAGTTTTTAAGTTTTGTTTATTGGCAGTGCCTCAACTTGCACTCCCCTAGAAATCACATTGCTCGTCTCATGATTTCCTCAACTTTAAATTACAAATTTAATATACTCTTGTGTTGACATTATATCTAGGTGTGTGATAAACGGTAACCCCGGGCACTGTTATTGAGTCAGTACGTATAGGGTGTATCATCAGATACATAACAAGATACACACGCTCTAAATTCTTGTTTGTTCGCCATTTCCTAGATGTTTTGGTTATCAGTGAGAGTGTCTCAACTTGCATTCCATTGGAACTAAATTGCTCTTTGCATGATTTCCTTAATTACTAGCTGCAGATTTACCGTGCTCAGCTTGGAAGTTTGGTTAAAGCATAAAATGCTGTCTACCAAATCATTTTATTCCTTCTCATTTGATTCACATCCACGATTATTAGAATAGGGCATCTCCACTTGGTAATCTTATTACTTGCTAGCCATCCGCTTGTAATCCTCTTTCCAATAAAATCAATATTCCCTTTGATTTACAATAGTAGGGATCCAAGTTAACATTTTTGCAATTTCTTGGGAGCTTCTATAGAAATATATATATATATATATATATATTTATCCAAGAGAAGTTATTATTATTATTATTATTATTATTATTATTATTATATATCTATGTGTGCGTGTGTGTATTTATTGATCCACAAGAATCCAACACAACAAACTTATTATCAATAAAAATTTTCATGAATTTATTATGTTTCAAGCAAGGTTTTTAATTAAGATCCACACCCGTGTATCAATCCAAATCCAACTGGATTGAATCAGTGGGTACCACCCAAAACCTATATTATAACTATAATTATATACACAAACATATTGTACTGGATTGTATAATGGTATAAGATTGGATTGATATATTACCCACACCTAGAGATATGGACCGAATCCCTAAACCATGGTTCAGTTCCTCCACCATATATCTTGTAAAGTTTTGCAGTGATTTTCTACATCTAAAACTTAGATTGATATTTTCTATTTAATTGAGTAGCAAAAAAAAAACACAGTTTAATCTCAACATTTAAGCAATTCAACTCAAGAACCATATAATATTGACATTGAGGTGACAGCATAAATAGATTAGTGTTTGATTAAACAATTCAACTCAAATAACTATGAAATACAGATGAATAAGGAGTTAAGAGGTTATAGTTTCAAATGGTGAAAATATATTTCAAATGTGTGCTGATATTGATGAAAACTCAAAATAAGAAGTATCGAAAACAATTGAAAACAAACATCACAACAGAAACTAAACAAAATTTTAACAATTCATAACATGCAAACAAGATAGTAATAGGAGGCTAAGTCAATGCAAAGAAAAGAGAGTAGCTTCACGCATCACAAGTATAACTGACATGAGCAATAAAACTGCAGGATTAAGAACAGTACCTGTAAAACTCTTTAATTGCTGAAATTGATTTTTCTCGCAAAACTTCTTCAGGAAATGTTCTTGTTTCAGCAACTGGAGTTAGGTTACTACTAGAAGTGCCATGATTTCGTTCAACAGGTAGGATAGTGGTAGCAGATCTCTCATGTGTGCGATCTAAAACCTTGGAATCTCCACTGCCATTATGATTGTGGCGTTCTTGAGGGCTTAGCAGATCATATGTTGCTCCAGATATCCTATCTGATGCATAATTAGTATTGTTTATACCAGACATCATTCTCCGATGTTCCCCAACTGCTGGAGAAATTTCAGCAGATACATTAGAATTAGATACAGATGGGTATCCTCTGACGGACATTTCCCTAGCCAAACCACCTTGGGGACCAAGGGTAAGAGAATCATCAGTAGACCTAGGGAGATGAAGTGACATGGATCGTCCTTCAAATTGATGCCTATCTTCGGACCGCATATCTTGGTTGCCATAGCCACGGACCTGAAGAGGCAACCCACGAAGACCTCCAGCCAGCTGTGAACTAGGAGACATTAATGATGTAGGTCCACGTGAACCATAATCAACAACTTGACCACGTCTTGGGGCATTATTGATGACTGGACCACGAGCCAATCTACTAGACTGAGCATGCCTTTCTTGTGCTGCATCTCTGTGAACCTCGTCAATCTTCTTTGGACCCTCAACTTTCCTTCTTTGCTGCCATTTGTTCTTTCTAAGATCAATTGCATCTCTCAGCATGAATCTAACACGAGAAGAGAGCTTTTGGCTTGTTGAAAGCTCTGTCATCACATTAAAATATGTGTCCATGTACACTCTTGCCTTGGGATGATCTATCATCTCACCTATTGTACTCATTAGTTTGCACAGTGCTTCAATATCTTCCTCATCATGGTTTTGATATTGTCCCAACAATTTCTTGATGCACTCATGCATAATTCTCTCAGTCAACATTTTCTTTTTGAATAATTCTCCAATCAACCGTATATTACCTAACATACGCCTACGTGCCTGGAGCCTTTTCTCTTCCCTGGCCTCTTTGGACTGATTGATTTCACCTTCCATTTCAACTTTATTAGCTTCTGCTTGCTCTCGCTCCCCCTTTTCGAATTCCTCTTGGCATTTGTTCAAAAGTAACCTTTTGAAAGTTATCTTTTCATTATCCTCATTGAAATCTGGCAGTTCATCAGCAAGATGAAAACAGAAATTAGCATACATTTCACAAAAGGTTGGCTCCATTAAAGCCTTATCAAAGATTTGTGAGATGACACCTTTGAGGGTGTCTGCGTTGTCGATGTTAACCTCCTTAACCTGGGTGAAGAGTTTATCAAAATTTTGAGGTGTCAATTTGTTGAGGATGGATTTCAGTTGTCTTTGCTTTGCCTCTTCCTCATCAGAAACTTTACCAATTTCATATTTCTTCTCAGCTTTGTGCATCATCTGTAATGGTGTCTGAGGAGAGGGTATTAATCCTCTTGCACGTTGCCACCTGTCTGCATCAGAATTATTGCGTGGCATGCCTCCCTGGGATTGCATTGGGCCTGATAAAATCCCCCCAAACTGATTGGATAGCTGCCCACGAGGAACTCTCAAAACTCCGTGGTTAGGACCTTGCCCAGGACGACCACTTGCAGCTGCAGTCTCATTTCCAGCTTCCAATCTATGATCACGACTAATAGTCACAGGTGATTTGATCCATTTTTCATCATCCATTCGCCGATCCGCCCGAGAAGCACTTGATGGCCTATCTATAATCCTCCCAGGACTAGGACATGGTGATCTTCCTATAGGAATGATAAACAATGAATCAGGTACATCTGAACCAATTCCAAAACCCACAGGGAGTTGAGTGAAGTGTTGTGAGAGCGTCATAAGAAAGTCTCTAGAGTATTTCTTTTGACCAGTAGCTTCTAAACCATCATCATCATAATGCTTAGTTGCTTCAACATCACGCTGTCCATTCTCTGATATTTTTAGTTTTGGAGTTGAGATATCTGCCGCATTTTCCCAGTCATCCAACTCCACTTTGTTCAGCCTGTCTTCCTCATTTGCAACATCCTTACTAGGATCATCTATTGGAATGATATTTGTGACAGTGGTTGGACTATTTATATTTTCTGACTTATTAATATTTTCATGCTTGATCTCTGGAGCCTTGTATGCATTATAGAGGTCAGATGTGTCAGCAGCATCAGCTTTGGAAAATAATTCTTTTCTATTCTTCTTTTTAGATGTAATCTTAGGCTTCAAAGTTTCAAATGAAGGCTTCTCCTTTTTCCCTAAGCGGATTGCAGTAACCAATCCGTCACTAGAATCAAAAACTTTAGATTCTGACTTATTTTCCACAGAAAGAGATGAATTTGTGACAGTGCCCTTGTCCATGTGTGTCGCACTAGAATCAGTTGATCCAACAACCTTGCTGGATGTCAATTCACATTTAATAGTGACATCACTTGCAGAATGAAGATCACTAATAGCTGCAATTTTAGAATCAGCTAAGTTCAAAGATGCATTATTTTGTTCATTTAGCATCATATTATCTTCCCACACCTTATGATTGACAATACAGTTGGATCCATTAAGCATTTTGTTGTCTGCTTCATAGTACTCACTAGATTTCACTTCTCCACAGATTTCTACTCTCTTATCTTGTTCCAATGCAACTGTAAAAGATGGATGTACTTCAACATTATAAGAATCTTGTGGTGAATCCTTTGATGCTTCAGATTTTTCGAGCTCAGTTACTCCCAACATTGACTCTCCCCTAACGTCCCTGTCTGCATTAATCACACTCAAGTTAGCATCCAAACTTTTGGCATCAATTTCCTCAGTCGCTGGTCCTAAAGTCACGAAAGGAACATTCTCTTTGATAGAAATTTCACCAAGTATCGAACCAACTGAATCTGCATAACCTAGTGAAAGATGTCGGGTTGCTTCCTTCTCCCATATTGCTCCGGATGAGCCAGATGCAGGTGTAACCTTACCTTCTACTGGCTCCGTTGCCCCTATATCTAAAAGAATCCTGTTATCAGCTTTAGGAGAAGGCTTTGCTCCTTTGGCAGAAGATACATTTAACTGCAGATTTCAAAATATTCAAGGTAAATAAACATCAAATGAAGAAGGAAATTATAAAATAAGAATGCATACCTGATGTAGTTTTTGAGAATTTCTAATATCTTTTTTACTTGGTTTTTTCGGGTTCTCATTAAAAGAATCAGACCTTCGAGCAGGTTCATTTTTCCTGCCATCATTTCCAGCAACAATTGATCCAAGATCTACAGTTGGTGTTTCAGAATCTTCAGAAAGTGTTGCCTGTGCTGAGATTATAGAAGGATCAGAAGTCAAATTTGTGTCTTTCTCGGGCAATGAAACTAGCTGTTCAGAGCCTGATTTAAGCAACTGCTGGCTATGCCCATAAGGGTTGATCTCTGTCTGTCTTTGATTGGAAATAGTTTCATTGGCAGCAATGTTTACTGGATTAGGTGTCTCTGCCTTAGCAGCAGGTATGCTAATTACCACAGGGGTTGATGATAAGGATACGACATATTTCTCATTTTGTAAAACCGGTGGCTTCACAGTTACCTGTACTGCTGTGGGCAAAGAGGCAGGAACAGGAAATCCCTCCAATTTAACACCTTCATGGTTGCTACGGAGAGGTGTTGTGGATGTATGTTTGCCACTAGGTAAGGTGCTCACCATCGATTGGTTCGTGAAGGTCAAGTTCTGACCAACTTGTCTGGCCGTATAGTTATATCTTGAAGGGGCTTGTGAGTTTGTATGCATCTGTGCACTTGCCAGAGGAACATTACTGGGAAAAATAAGCTGAGAATGGCCATAAGAGTTCTGTTGTATTGGAGAGAAGAAATTCATCTGATGAGAAGCATTGTAAGTTGGAACAGACTGCGACTGAGTAATAACATTAGGGAGTGGCCTCTGGGCAGCAGTGACACCTTCTCTGACTGCATCAGTGTCCTTTTCAAGATGCAACTCTTCATGAGTCTCTGGATGCGTAATTTTCACTGGGGTTTTACGTCCACCACCAAATTTAGCAGGCTGCTGTTGTGGGAACTGTGGACCAATGCCAATTCCCAAGTTGCCTAACTGTGGGGGTAATGGATGACCAAGAGGGGCAAACCCTAAACCTTGTCCCTGGTGCACCATTGCTGCTTGTTGCATAAAATGAGATTGAATACCAGGAACATATATCTGCTGTGGGACTTGGGGGCTATTCCCCACAGGTAAAGTCATTGTCATTTGCAGTGAATTGGCTGCAAGACCAGGTGATTGCATCTGTGGGTTGGTGGCATTAAATTGAGGAACTGGTCGTTGCCGTGGTTGAAATGGCATAGGCATTGGCATATGCATTCCAGAAATTGGAAGAACAGATGATGATTTTGATGCTGGTACAGCTGAAGCAGATGGGATTGAGACACTAACATCCTTCTTTACCTGAGGTGCAGAATGGGACTCCCCACTGCTAGATTGATGAGAACCATTAACATCCCTTCTGGTTTGTTGTTGCTGCTGCTGTTTAGGGGCAGAAGGTATGGGCATTGGAGGAACAGGTTTTAGTGATTCTGGGCGAGCCTGCAAAGTTAACAAATTAAATAAACAAACTCAATATATCAAATTATTTTTTATACTATAACTAAGATGTTAAACCTGCAAGTAGGTTTTAACAAACGTACCAGTTAGAATATCAAATAGCTTCTGGTATTCACAATTCTAATCAAGATAAAGCATACAGTGAAACTACCAATATAGCATCTTTTCATAATTCATTGCTTATGTGAGTCATTACAAGTCAATATATGGCATTTGTCTGAATATAATACTGGGTTAAGACAGACTTATAAAACACTGAAAGCAAGTCAAGTCACTACAGCCCTTAAATAAGGTTCGTTCCTATAGCTTAGAACAAAATCAATATGTGGCAACCATAGTTGACAAAGCTAAATGGGAGAATTGACTCATAAATTTGATATATCTAAATTCAAGTTTCCCAAAAGTCAAATCTCTAAAAAATAATAAATCCATAGCAAGGTTTAAAATCTCAGTTCACACAAATAATAAATTCAAAGGTCTAAAATCTCAGTTCGCACTAGTACACTAGCCCGGTCTCAAACTAGCATGTAGCTGACATATCAACAAGTAACATTACCACATTGATCTCGGATGGGTAGGTCTAGCTTGGAGGATGAATTTTAAAATATTAATCTATAATTCTTATATATATAGTTTGCAATAAGTTTTAAAGTCTCAATCCATACCAGCGAATCAGTCCTATCTTGGACTACTACGTACCACATATCCTAGCACTATGATATAATGGTACCAGCATTATCTCAAACAAGTACATATTACCGGTGTACGAAACCAATTTTTATTCCTTGGATTAAAATATAATCAATATGGATGGAGAAAATGAAAAACAAATTAGATGGAACAAAAGAAAAATAAATAATTTAAAATTTTTAAAAATGTTTAAAAAATGAGAAAAGAATACAAGATAAGAAGTGTTTATAATTTAGTTTCTGATATAGCCTACAAAGAAAGAACTCAAATTGAGATGACAAGAAGCATATGCATTTCAACATATTTGTCATAATTTATATAGAATTCTAACAATGTACATTGTATAGCTATTTAAAAAAAAAATTGTATAGCTATTTAAAAAAAATTAAAGTTTGCAAAATGTAAATTTTCACCCTCATTAATCATTGATGTAGATGAAATTCAAAGTCTTCTCTACTTGGGCTAAAGCTGACTCTATTTGTAGGTCCTAGCAAATTCAAGCTCATTGCAAAAGACATAGAGTTGCTAATGGATGATCTCTGTTAGTAGTGTTGATGAATGGCACACATAAAGAGGGATGGTCTAGGGGGTTGGTTTGACATATTGCCTTACTTGAATGCAAGGTTTAAGATACCGGACCGAACTAATGTACTAGTCTATTGTCGGTGGTACCAATATGCGGTACCAATATAGACATATATATTTATATTTATATATAAATTATGCGTACCAATCATGTACCAATATCGGTCCATTTGATCGGTATGTACCGGGCAGTACCGAACAAGATTTAAAACCCTACTTGAATGTTGATGGGACATGAGCATGTTGTATGCAGCATAGGTGGCTAGCTTAGAGTATGATTCGCAAGGGGAAAGAATGATATTATCTTCATTTCAACTAGGTAGTAATCATGATTAAGGAGATAAGCCCTACATGAACCTAACACATATAACTCAAACTTATCTCATATTTTTAATTGGGTATCTAAAATTACTACAAATGAATTGACTAAGGTAGGATACCCGAGTGGCGAGTTTAATTGCATCCCTATCTGTGTCAAGTGTGTCGGCCTTAGTGCCTCAACCTCAAGCGGTATCAATCTAAAGCACTTCAAAGTGCTTTGCCCTTGGATACCTCGAGATGCATGGTCTCCTATGATGTATTGGTCTTAAGTACTCTGCTATATTGCTGTTAAAGTTTAGAGCACTCTTCAACATGTTAAAGGAGTTAATGGTGACCCTTTCGCTAGTAGAACCAATTCCATATGTCATCATGCTAAGTGAGAGAGAAGGTCTAGCACAATATCACATCATATGCTCTAAATAACTCCCATTGTATGTGTAAAACAAAGACATGGTTCTTGAGGTCTATGAATTCAAGCTTAACACCCTAAACTGGCTTAAAATTAATTCAATGAAGACGCTTGAGCAAAATGAGCGTGCATACGCTGTCTTAGATTTAGCACATGTTATGACCCAAGCTCCTACAAGATGGGAACTAATTGATCAAGTTGTTAAAACAAATAGGCTACATCTCCTTGGAACATTCATATTTTGACTCTAAGGTTAAATTAGTGTCTTTGCTCAATAAAGGCATCGGGCCAACAATAAACAATGCATGAGCATTACAGTTAACAAAGTCACCAATCTATCATAGAAACCAACATGGGCCCATGGTAGAGAATAGCAAGAGTTATTGCAATGGGCAGAACTAGGTGCAAAAGGCTTCAAATACTAATGGTGATAAGTCCTCAAGGAAATGGAGTTGTAAGTAGGGTAACAAGCCAAAGATGGCAAAGCAGGAATGCCAATAAAGGAGTGGGAAAATTGGAGAAGCGCTAAGACAAGGTAAATCCATAGGGGTGGGCCTTCTTAGCACCAATGTGATATAGATCAAATTAGTAATAGACTCTACTTAAGCCAAAGTCAAATCAATTCATAAGCCAAACTCACTGGAGAGGAGACCAAGTTGTCGACGTTATATACAAGAAAAGAAAGCCTTTAGAGATTTCTAAGTGTCCTTCTCCTATGCTCAATATGATATGGATCAAATTAGTGGTAGTATGTACTTAAGCTAAAGCCAAATCAACTCATGGGCCTTATAGGATCTAAGCTCGCTAGAAAGGAGAAGAGGTTATCGTTGAACACTCTACGCCACATACAAGAAAAGAAAACCTTAAAAGATTTTTAAGCGTCCTCCTTCTATGCTCAAGATAGCTCAAGGATCCATAGATGGTGGTCAAAACGTGATTGAATATCAAATGAAGAAAGAGAAGATAGTGTGTTGGTGTTTGAAATGACATACTTAATTAGCAGTGCTGATGATTATTTATAGAATTACCTAAAGGGGATCGTGTCAGGCAATGTAACACATTGCTTCACTAAAATATTGATAAGACATGAGCATCCTATTTCTAGAATGGCCAAAACACTCAAAATACAATTAGCATAAGGAACTATTCATGCTATCATGTCTTCAGTATGGATTAAAGTACCGGTCCGGTACCGTCCGGTATGTCCAGTATGTACCGGTCCGGTACCATCCAGTATGTCCGGTACGTACCGGTCCGGTATTCTATTGGTACCGGGTACCGCCGGTACCAAAGATTTTAGTTTTTTTTTGTTTTTTTACCGGTTTTGACCGGTACCGGTACCGGCGGTATGTACCAGTCCACCGGACCGAGCCGCCGGACCGGTACTTGAAACCATGGTCTTCACAAGGACTACATTTATATCTTTTAGCTAGATTTAGCCATTTATGCATCTTCAAAGGAGTATCAAGTGAACTCTAAGCTTCTCTACTTCAAGTGTCTTAACCTTAGGTGGTATCGACCTCAAAAACACAAGGGTGGTTTGTCTTTTGATTATCGCATAGCCATCCAAGCCATCAAGACCTTTTGAATTAAATGGTTCACAACAATGTTTTAAAAACTGGTCCAAATTGGCTGATATTTGGTTCGTGAACAAAGTCTAGAAGGAAGTCACCGGGAATGAGCTAACAATAGCCTCTAAAAGCTAGTATAATCAAAGCTAGGCGTGACCACCCAAGAAAGAGGGAAAAGGTTTGGCATAAAATGGAGTCAAATATTCCAATAGCTTTAGTTAAAAGGCCAAGGTTGTTATACATTATATTTTTTTCTCTATTCCAAATACTAGTTTGTGAAGGATAGAGGACCTAGTTGTAAATACTAGAAATCAATGGTCTTTTTTAAAAGATGACTAACTTATTTAAGCCAATCCATAAAAAAATCCTAGCAATGCCTGTATTTTTCCACTTTCTCCTTCCTCTACTAAACCCTTGTGTTTGACGTTGAACAATGCATCCAACAATCTTCTTTACAGAATAGAGCGAATCAAAGGTCCTTCCCTAGTCATACTTGATTCATGTTGGTTTTTGTTATCATTCAAGTTGTTTGCCAAGAAGAATAACAATGTCTTCATATTCCATTTGATTCTTAATTTGTGGTGGATGGATTTGCCGGGCTAAGCTTCTATTTTCCCTTACTTCAAGTTAGAAAAATGTCATTCTTGCTTATTGTTGGCACATGTGATCATCATCCCTTTGTAAATTAGTGGGTAAGTCAATACTTTGGCAAAAAAGATTAGTGTGTGAATATGGTGCTATACCATTTTTGTTTGACTTTAAGAAGGCATTCTTCACTCTCCTTTCCTTTTTTACTGTCCAATTTTTTCAAGAACAGTTTCCAACCATTTTCTTGATGATTTGGTTTCAAACAATTTTGCATAAAAAAAATAAAACTGCAGTTTCCCACTAAAAGTCTACGCTTTTTCCATATCCATCTCTAGAATGGAACCAATCATGGTGGTAATTGCTTTGCTTCAAAAACTAGTTCCTTTCCTTACCAAACCTGACCTTGTGGACAATCTTAGAATCATAACCCAATCAAGTTCAAAAGAGTTCATGGAAGCACTTGCTTCTAGGGTTGATGCTAGTGTGATCGGCCATTTTGGAGTGGAATTATACCCAACTCAATTGGTTGTTCTGAGGGTTATAGTGACCACCAAGCACAACCTTAACTAGCAGTATATATAGGAGCCACAAGCATTATTCATTCACTGTCACTAGGTATGCCTCCAACAAGAGGATTGGAAGAGAAACCAACAAAAATCTTTCCTAAAGGAGAATCAAGTAGATATATCAATCTAGGTCATAATTCTTATCATAAATGAAGGTAATTAGATTATTATAATCTTAGAGGTAGAAGAGAAAGTTTGTGCATAAAAGAGAATTATAGAACAAGTTGATGAAGTGATAACATTCTTTTTTTATCTAATTTGCTAGTTTGAAGAAACAGGATAAATAAGGATGAGAATCATAATAATATGACATTAAAAATATATTTCACCCAAATCACAGTAGATGTAACCTTTTTATATAGATGTCCTTAATATAAAAAGAATAATTATTATTTATATATACGTGACTATATCTAATTTGACTCATTCTAATATAACTATTTTTTAATATTACTATTTCTAATACTATTTCTGATATTATTATTTGTAACACTCCAGCTAGAACATATATGACAATTATAGCCAAATTGATATAGAGATAATCTTGTTGAAGATCTATTAACATAAGTTGAGAGGCACCATAAAAAAAGAGAAGCTACAATGCAACTAGTAGAGAGGCCATAGACACGAGCAGCAATAGAGGTAGCAACATTGAAGAGTAATAGCGAAGACAGCAATACTGGATAAGAGCTTGTTATAAAATTTGAGAACAATAGCAAAGGACTATGTCACCCTTTTTCTTTTTGAACTTTGAAGATATAAGTTAAGCACCAATCTCTAGAATTTCATATCACATAATCCTATTTCTCAAAGATGACATCTTTCCCTTAGGGCTTATTTACTTTGGGGGAAAGTTAAAAGGAAAGGAGAAAAAGTAGGAAAGAAAGGAGTATAGGCTTGTTTACTTAGGCGGACGGATAATTTATAAGGGAAAGTAAGAGAAAAACTTAGACATTAATCTCTGTATTTGTTTTTCGCCTGAAACTATGCCATAATTTCACTAATTTCTCACTTTGCTTTTTACCGCACCGTTGCTCGTCCTCGCTTACGAGTTTTCCTTAACTACTCATCCTCGCTGTCGCTGCTCAAGCTCGCCGCCACTACTTATCCTCACCACCGTTGCTCGTATTAATATTTAATAATTCTATGATATTAATAGTATTTATGTAATATGATTGAAAAAAATAAAAATTAGGGTATATATATCAATCCTTCAAACTTTCTTTCCTTCTAAGTAAAAATAAGGAAGGAAAACCTATAATACATTCTATCTATCTATTTTTCTTTTCTTTCCTTCTTTTCTTTCCTTTGCACTTTTCATCCATCCAAGTAAAGAGAGAAAAAAGTCCTTCAATTAGAGAGGTTTTAAGAATTTAAGAGAATACCTATTAGGGTCATGACCCGTGATAGGCCCATGGTCCGTGATAAGCGCTGGCCCCCGCCCATGCTTACCCCCGGCCCCATTGCCTAACCCCGGACGTCCATTAACCAAAGGAAGGCGCAACTCAATGGTTAAAGGGTTATGATCCGTGAGGGTTATGTCTAGAGGTCGAATCTCGCTGCAGATGAGATATGTCCGGATGCAACTGGGCCGGGATTGGGGAGCCTCTAAGCCTTCCTTTGGTTAGTGGATGTCCGGGGTTAGGCATGGGCGGGGGCCCAAGGCCTATCACGGACCAGGGCCTCCTATCATGGATCGTGGCCCTAACAATACCTACAAGAAAACTTACTTACACTGAAGATAATAGAAAAAGAGATTATTGTAAACAATGGTAGCAGCGATAAACAAGAATCATGGTGATGTATAGTGACGACTAGCGTTAGAGAAGCCCAATATGTTATAAATTTAAGCAACTAGGGTTTAAAAAAAACCTTGCTTTGACACCATGTTAGAAGAAAAGAAAGGAGAAATAGGTATGAGAATTAAATAATATTACATTGAGAATAGATGTCATCTAATTACATAGTAGATGTAACCGCTATATATAGAGGTCTTGAATACAAAAATAGTAATTATTATTTACTATGTACATAGCTATATCTAACTTTACTCATTATAATATAACTATTTCTAAAATTATTATTTATAATAGCTAGGAACCGTGCAGGTGACCTTTTAGTTGATATTGAGATAAGAGAGAAGAGGACAGCTAACTTAAGGTAAGTATCTATTTTAACCTTCCTTTAACATTATATGAGAAATAAGATCAATTGTTTGATTAAGCATGGGCATTATGATACATTGCTTATGTTCTTTAGCTTATTTTTATTCTACTATTTCCTGCATCATATCACAGTTGTTGCATATTAGTGGATTGATAAGTTCATATTATGTTATTATGATAGTAAAAGATTATGTATTTATCAAGGAAAGTTCATAAGAGTAAGTAATTGTGTTATCTGCATGATTTTAAGAACTAGACATGTTTGATAAGCTAAGATTTATCTTGAGTTTAGAACTTGTTTAGGCTAGTTGATGATTCGCTAGCGAGCAATCTATAGGACCATAGACATCAATTGTTATATCAAGCTATTGGTTGGTTATTAGTGAGGGTTATTATTAGGTTGACATTATCAATATGTCAAATAATGGATGCAACACCATAAGGTTATTTAAGGATAGTACTTGCATTTATCTAAGGATAGTACTTCCATTGTATGAGCTAACAAGGAAATCGCTCTTCCAAGAGTATGATTTAAGATGTGAGATTACGTGAGATAATAGCTATTATAACTTGATGACTTCATAATATGTGAGGACTTATTTTCTTATGTTGTTTACTTTTGTTATTATGTGTTATACCCACAGGAGTTATATAGCAAATTGCTTTATTGTTAACCTATTATATGATCATGAATCATATTACTTTTAATCCCAATTTAGTATTTTACTAATTTCTTTTCTTTCCCTCAAGGTAAAAACCAATCTATACTTGCTTGGTACCATATATACTTATATAATAAATATATATATGTTTTAATAGTTTTGGTACATATAAGTACTGTGTCAATACCAGATAGTAAATACCAATCCGATAGTAAACTAGTACATAAGCTCGAACTGATATTTAAAAACCATACCTTGCCTCTAGATACTATTCCGCTTGGAAGACAATAATTAGCTATGGATGCCCACATGTGAGGTTAAAATAAGTTGAAGATGCGGAATTCTCAAAGTTTCTATTCAACGAGACCTTGCATGAATTTGTTGTTTAATATATAGTAAGAAGATTGTTATGTGGTTCTCATGTATATTTATATTTGAAAGAACTCACAAGTGTTGGTAGAGGATGGGTTGCTTATCGGAATGGTTAAACTTTCATGATTGAAATTATTCATTATTTGATAAGTTTGGTATAGCGAATGTGAACTAAGGTACAAAAAATCATTCCATACTGGGCAGTACAGATGATTTATACCAGTCCAAGCAAGAACCAATACATGAACACAAGGCATTTCAGAGCAGAAGAAGAAAAAGAAGAAAAAGAAGAAAAAGAAGAAAAAGAAGAAAAAGAAGAAAAAGAAGAAAAAGAAGAAAAAAGAAGAAAAAAGAAGAAGAATACATATTGGTCCCCTCAAGCTCTCTATGAGCTTCCATGGTGCCGGAGGAGGAGATGGTGCAGTGATGCAAGCTTGCTCAAAAGCTTGCTACATCGCGGGGGAAGGCAAATGCATCATGGGAGCGGAGGCGGACATGGGAGGCGAGGGGCCAATGCTCCTCCCTCTTCTTCTTCTTTTTCTTCTTCTTCTTTTTCTTCTTCTTCTTTTTCTTCTTCTTAGTATATGCTTAGTTGCGTTTTTGGTGAATTATTGTGCTCCTGGGTTGGTTAATCATGTCAGAGTGTGATATATAAGCTGCTTGTGCAACTCCAATCTTGGCACCTTGAACTTGCTTAGAATAGATTAAGCAAAGATACTTGAGCATAAGAAGGTAGTGCATGTCGTTCTATCTTGAGCATGTTATCAAGCATCAAATATGAAATTCCTTTTCATAAGCGAGAACTCAAGGGGTATTAAATGGAATTTGTAAACTTAGCATACTTAGTTCTCATAAAGCCTTAGCTCGTATGGAACCCTTTTATTCACTAGTATTGATTTGATGGGTGAAAATGTTTAGTTAAATTGATTCCAAGAGCTTTCTCAAGCTGAAAATCAAAGGTTTCACTCAATCTACCCTTGCATCTCCGTGTGTACATCGGTCCATTGTTATTCACGTGTCCTTGTAGAGTGAACTCTTTACACTGTTCATCAAGTTTTGTAATAAACCATCTAATATTTTATGATACTTAAGCATATTACTTATACTACACAAATTAAATTATTCCACATTAAGTGTTGTTTATTGTATTTGTGGCAGTAGAGCTGTAATTGCATAGATTCAATTGAGAGAACGTTCAAGTTACAATAATTGGTATTAAAGCTTATTCAAAGCCAATTTGAATTAGAATAATGAAACACTTTTATGGAACAATATTAGTATTTGAGTCAATTGTGCCGCTTTCCTAACATGGTATCTGGCAAGTTGATATCATAGCATCCTCGTGAAATTTATGTATCCAACAAAGGTTTCATAATTAATCTATTCTTATAGTTTTGATAATAGAATACCATTCTACTATATTTTATCTGGAGTATTTTGCTTAGGTTTAAAGGTATTGAATGGTTTATCAAGCTCTTAAGTTTTAGGCAAGCCATGATAAGTCCTCGAGAAGCCTTGATTTTTATTTATAAATTTTAGATAAATGTAAAATACTTGTATTATCTCATAATTGATGATTCATTCTACTTTACTTCCTTGAAATAAACCTTTGGTAGTTTTTCTAAATCTTACTAGTATCTTTGAACGAAGCCTTGTTAAATTTCTAATCCTTCTATAGTATTTGGCCTTAAACCAATCCCAACTTTAGTCAAAACTTTCATGAAACCAATATTTTTAAAAGTAAACTACAGAAGCTTTAGAAAGGTTTGTTCAATTTGGACTATTTTGCCTTATACCAATCCTGGTCAAACTTTGAAACCAATATGTTTAAAAGTAAACTACCTAAGCTTTAGAAAGCTTTGCTCAATTTGGACTACAAATAAGCCAAATCAAACTAACCTTATTATACAATTTGAACTAAACCAAACCAAGGTTTAATCTTGATCAACCAGGTAGTATGAGATCAATATGTACCAAACATTCTGACACTATATGATACTAGTATCAGACATACCAACACAATACATTAGTAATGGACTGATCTCATACTAGTACATACCACTGGTACAGTGCAAATCCATTTTTAAAATATTGGCACCAAACTAAATTAGGCTAAATTAACTCAAACCGACTCATAATAGCTAGTTATGATCTCCAATAAGACTTTGTCCCTCTCTAGTCATTTAGAAGTTCTATAAATTATATTAAAAACATGTCAAAAGCACTAAAATGATCGGGGAAGAGCTTCTAAACACTTTATACCCTAAAGATTTTTTCTTCCACACTTAAGTTCTTCCAAAAATTTCACACTTTATACCCTTGAAAATCATTGAGCCTAAAAGTCATCTTGAAACCCACTTCATCTTAAAAAAAAAGTCATTTTCTTTAAGAGTTTAAGCTCTCTAGGAGAAGTAGTCAAGAGGAGCCTTTGCTTCAAATGAATATTCCCCTTCTTGATTTGTGTTTTCTTTCTCGTATTTAGATTATTATGTTTTACAAATTGTTCAAGGTGCCATTGGAAGAGACCTTATAGATAGTTCTATTTTTCTTCTCGCATTATAGGGTTTAGAGAAGTAGTGTCTCTAAGAGCGGGAAAGACCACTTAGTATAAACATCATGCAGCTTTTAGCTTATACAAAACCATTTTAACCCCTTAGTATAGGATTTGAGAGGTTAAGATTCTTAGTCTGATAGCTTTCTAAATTTTAAACTCAAAAGTTTCATGCTTTCTACCAACATATAACTATGAAAATGTTTGTCTAGTTTTTCTAAATGTCCTCGTCAAGGTTTTAAATATTAGTTTGTACCGGACTAACATATCCACCGTTGGACTAGTGGATCTATTGAACAAGTGCATATTAATCCATACCCACATACAATACCAATACCAATGGTACTAATTAGTACTATCAAAATATTATATACATATATGCGTATATATGGCATAAAACCTTGTATTGATACTACTCCAATATGTACTACCCTTATAAACTCATTTTTTATACCCCGGTTCCTGTACAATTAATTTGTTGCACTCTTCACTAAGTCTTACGATATGAGGAGTTTGTTCAACATTTCACATTGCTCTATCATTTTGTTCGTACTATCCAAACTCAATTATTGCATACAAGGTTTGAAATTTCAATCTAAATTAGTCAAATTTTTTGTTTGTACTAATCCAAGATGGTTTGGTTTTCCAGCATAACTATGTCAATACATTTGATTTTACTTTAGCTCAGTATCGATTTTACCGTGGCATACCAGTTCAAGACTAGACCGATACACCGATTCGAATTGGTTTTTCAAATCTTAATTGCATATTAAATAGGTCAATTATCATCTATATAATAACAAAGTAGTAAAGCGCACAAATTCACCTTAATAAAAGTTAAGATAATGAAAGTGCACTAGCTTTTGGAAGATGAGAACTTCTTGCCTAAGGTTGCTAGATGCTAGTTTCGCCTCCTCGTGGCATCCATACTCCAGCCATGGCGTTTGACTTGGGTGCCTTTATTTGGCAAGGTTTTGAGGGGCTAACGATGATTGTGCAAGAACTAGTACTATCAAGTGGATTGCTAACTTTAGTAGATGACCTAACATAACGAAGAGAGCTATTATTAATGAACTTGGGCAAATTAAGTGTATAAAACCTCAAATATTGATAGTGATAGGCTCCAAGGTAGTGGGGCTTCGAGCTAAATGCATCATATAAAGGCAATAAAGCTCCCATGCTAGAGGGTTATTGATGGATATCAAGAGGCTCAAGATGAGCATATAAGTGCTATCATTATCATGGGTTGCCAATTAGCAAGAATTTTTGTGATGAACTTGGGTGAACTAGGTCTAGAAGGCCTTGAATACTAAGAATGATAGGCCCTCAAGCAATGGGATCATATGCTAGTTGACAAGATAGTGAAATGGGCAGGCACTAGCTAGCTTGGTGCAGGTGCGATAGGAAGTATTGGGTGGAGTAAATATATGTAGGCAAAGCCTCCTTTCTAATGCATCTAAGCTAAAACCAACTCCATTCAAACACTATATGGCACCTACAAGACAAGAACTATCTAGAGGTTCCCTTAGGTGTCATCACTTGAACGCTCAAGTAAGGTTGAGGTAGGTACCTTGACCTTAAGTGGTATCAATAATGGACACTTCGAGGTATATTGCCCTCGAATAGCTTAGGTGTCTTTGTCTCAGGTATCTTGAGATCTCTTGGCCTTAAGTAGCTCGACACTAAACTATCATACTATCATTAAAGCTATTGCAGTCTTTTGAACTGTATGGCCCCCAACAACCTTAGTTTAGAAGGTTGTCACCAAATGATTCAAATAGTGGATGATGGCGATTCAAATAGTGGATGATGGCTCGCAAGAGCAGCAATATTGAGCATTGTTGCATGAGGTAAGGAGGAAGGTTTGAGATACATGATAGACATTTAGAATAGCTCTACTCGTGTTTGAAAAGCATGAACATAGTCCCCAAGTTTTGAGGTTCCATCATAAAGCTCCAATCTTAGAACCTCGAACTTGTTTCAGATCAATTTAAAAAAGATGCTTAAAAAAAGAGAGATGCGTACAATTGAGCTTCTCAAGACATACATGGGTCTGGTTGCAATGAAATTCTTTCTAATAAAGGTAAGAAAATTAAGTGCGAAAGGCCTTTAAAACATTGCCAACAATAGGCTCGGGTTTGGTTGCAATGAAATTCTTTCTAATAAAGGTAAGAAAATTAAGCGCGAAAGGCCTTTAAAACATTGCCGGCAATAGGCTCCCTCAGCGATGGGGTCAGTTAATGAGATAAAGTATCATTCAAAGGCAGGCTAACTAACCTATATATGTTAGCTAAAGAGGAAGCATTGCAACAAGGTGGATCACCGGAGCAAGCATTCCTTTTATCTCTAATATTATATGAACTAAATTCATAGTTGTCCATACCTAAGCCAAATTGACTCTCTTAGTAGGGCACCGTAGATTTGAGCCCTCATAAAAAGGGCATGGATCTATCATTCTCACCTTCATGAAGAGAAAGATATGAGGGCTCACCTTCATGAAGAGAAAGATATGAGGGACCTTCCATCCATCATCCCTCCAACATTCAAGTCAAGTCAAGATTCACGGGCAGTGGTAAAAAATAATTGAATATCAAATGAAGAAATGGAAGATACAAGTGTTGGACCTTAGTTGACACATGGGGCAGAGTATTTATATCCTTTCTAGGATAGTTGACATGTGCAATATATCACACTACCTTGCTTGAATGTTGATACTTGATAGGACATAAGAACCTTGTATATGGTATGATCACGCAAATCTAAGTATAGTTGGCATGGGAAAATGATGAAAGTGTCTTGTTATCACATGGGTATTCATAGTATCTTCTAGCTAGATTTTACCATTTGTGCATCTTCAAAGGAATGTCAAGTGATCTTGGGATGTCTTTATGTCGTGGGCCTTACCTTTGTGGTGTCAACCTCAAGCGCTTGAGGGTAATCATGCCCCTAAAAGTCTTGAGATGTCTAGGCTTCGAGTATCTTGGAGTGTCTTGACTTTGGCAAGCATTAACCTTGGGACTTTACCTTCAAATACCTTAATTGCCTTAATATCGATTATCTCATGCATCTTGAAATTAAGTGGTATTGATTTTTATCAATGTTTGCAAGGAGGAAACTATGAATTGCTACCACAAATGATAAAGAACAATAGTGTGGAGAGTTCAACCTTCTACTTCCATTCCATCTCCTTTCATCTTGTTCTCCCTCTTTTCTTCCTTTCTTAGTTCCTTCTTTATTTAATTTTCTCTTGTTTCTCAGTGATTTCAACCTAGGATCACCAAAACTCTTTAATCTCAAACTTAAAACAATTCATATTTAAGAGTGTTGAACCTTATTTAACACATAGAGCGGAGTACCTACAGTCTTGCCTATGGGGGAATAGTTTATGTGTGCAATCCAACACACTACCTTGCTTGAATGTTGTTAGGAGATGAGAACCTGGTATATGGACATTGGTGTGAGCAGGTTGCATAAAGTATAGCTGGCATGGGGAGCTAATGATATTGCCTTGTTATCACATGGGCATTTATAGTATCTTCCAGCTAGATTTTATCACATGTGCCTTACCTTGGGTGGTGTCAACCTCTTGGAACTTCAAGGTAATTATGCCCTTTGCGAGGACATCACCTTGGGTATCTTAGAGTACCTTGACTTTGGTTGGCATAAACCTTGGGGCTTCGTTCTAAAATACCTTGAGTGCCTCAACATCTATTGTCTTAGGGTGCCTGAGAATTAAGTGGTGTTGATTTTTGTCCGTATTTGCAAGGAGAAAATGATTTTCAACAGTAAATGATAAAGAAAAATAGTGTGAAGGGTCCAACTGTCTACTTCCATTCTATCTCCTTCCTCTCACATTCTCCTTCTTTTCTTCCCTTCCTTATTCCTCCAGTTAATTTTCTTCTTTTTTTGAGTGATTTCAACCTAGAATCACCAAACTTCTTCAATCTCAACTTAAAATAATTCGAGTTTCTAAGAATGATAATTTTAATCAAAAATCAAAGAATATATCAATGGATTTCAAACGGAAATCTATTCATTATTGGCTCTGGTATGTCTATTTTCATCTTAGACCAATTTTCTAACGGATTTCTCTTTTTCACAATTTATGATAAACACATGATTTCTAGGTAAATACCAGATTTATCATATCTTGATCTCAATATATCTTAGTCAAAGTGAGGAGTCCTACAAAACATACTCAAACCAACAAAAAAGGTTTCCACCATTGTTCATCATATTAGCATCTAATGGAAACCAGTTCCCATATTTCATTACACCAAGAGATAGAGTGCATAAAAATAGATTACAATCAATTTGAAACATGCGAGTAAGAGCCCTAACTCTAACATGTGTTATTGACACATTTAACTCTAGCATATGGTAATGATCTATCATTCTAATGCTAACACAAGTCATCTGAATTAGATAACAAAATTTAACACAAACAACAACGCAATGAGAGTCAACAAATAGCATGATGTAATGCACATGGTGTGTAGTTGTATTATGTGAGCCCATGCACCATGAAATTTCATGAACATATGACCAAATAAAGGACATAAGTTATACAGTCAATGACCTGGTCGCGAATCTGCTCATCAAGATTAGGTGGAGCTGAACTAGTCCGAGCAGGAATCTGTTAGAATGAAGATGCATTTCCCTATTAAGTCACAAGAAAACAAGCAACAGCGTACCCAAATTACTAGTTGAACTAGTAGAAAAAACAATACCTGTACTCCATTAATCATTCCAGGATTTATTGAGCCAAACTGAAGAGTAAAAGAACTGGATGCATCCTCTAAGGAGGCATTAAGAAAAGAGAATATATTTCAAAAATTTAAAACTCAGAAATGAAACGATCTAATTGGAAAAAAAAAAAAAAACTACGTTGGACCTTTGGTAGGTGCCGAGGGAACTGGGGAAGCTCCTACAGCAGATTGAGAGGAAGGTGCCTTGGGAATGGCCCGTGGTGGTGCGCCTTTAGGGATTGGCGTCTCAACTGGCTTTGCAATGCCTGGGGCTGGGGCATCTGAAAATCCTGTGAAGAACCATCATCAGACATAATTAGCTATTACAAAGTGACTCTGGAAGATTTGCATAGAGCCAAAGAAAACTTTGCATACTGGTTACGGCTATTACATTCAGGAGTATATGATAAATAGTTAAAAATAAATCCTGAGTTAAAATGAGAATAATACCAGGAGAGACTGTCTGGAAGTGAGCACCAATCTGAACAGCTCGATAGGCAGCATTAGCGAAAGTAGCATCACTTGCTTCAGAACTCACATTTTCAGAGTTCACCATAGATTGATTGCCTTGTCCATTACCAGGTTTATTGAAGCTACAAAGATCAAAATTGAAGAGAAATTTCAAAAACCTTATATTAGAAAAATTCGTGCCCGAACTAATTAAGCACTAATATTATCAAGAAATAGATGATGTAATTAAGAGAAGAAAAGAATTGCTTCAGTGGAAGACCCTCCTAAGATTCATGAACCTTTCTATCCAAAAATAAGATAAAACATCAAAACCATGTAGAAACAGGGGCATCAATCAGAAAGATAGAAAAAACTACCTTCGGTCCGTCGACAATGACGGAGCAACCGCAGATGGAGAAGCATCGGACGAGGAGAGAAACGAAGGGGGGACGGAAGCGCCGCCCTTCACGCGGCCGCCGCCGCCGCCGCTGCTGCTGCCAATGTACCCTCTTTGCTGGACGGAGTTGCCCGATCGACCGGGTTTCCTAAACTGCCCCTCCGTCCTCTCAGCCCTCGATTGATTGACGGACATAAATCCGGCCGCACTGGTTCCTCCAAATCTAAACAGGAATCACCGGCCAAACAAGAAAGAGATCGATGAAACGACGAAAATAAAATCAAACGATCAATCCCCACTGCATCAAACAATCAAATTTCGACCTCTGCCACATGTATCGCGGGCAATCAAATTTAAGAAATAAAAAACTCATAACCACATACAAAACTACAGCCGATTCGAAGGAAAACTTGAGTGGGGATAGTGCTGGGGATTCAATCGCTCACCTGAAAGCTTGAAAGGGAACGAATAGAACGGTTTTGAGGGAGATTACGGTGAGGGAGAAGCATCAACAGCACACCATGAGAAAGAGAGGGGGGAGAGAATAAGAGTATGGAACAAACAAACAGGGGGAGGAGAGATAAAGGAAAGAAGCGCAGCGAGAGTTGAGGGGTAAATTGGGGACTAAAGTCGGGGTAAATTTGGAATTCAGATAAAGAACCGAGCCGGGTAAAAAATAAGAGTAAATTTATGGCGGTCGAGCCGATGAAGCCGCGAGGGTTTTGAGGGAGAAATCCAAACTTGTTTCTCTCTTGGATTAAACCATATATTTTTTATTTTCTTTTTTTAACAAATTTGAACACCGATGATGTCAACATTAATGTTTCATGTTTGTGTATGGCTTTCTCAATCTATTATAATATCTCTTTTTTAAGTTGAAGTCAACGATTATAGTATTTCTATGAATGTTCATTAATATCTATTATTAATATACTTCACTAATTTATTTTAGCTAGTTATTATACAAGGACAAAGAAAAGCCCTTAAGCTTAGAAGAACCAATTACATCGTATCTCTCCGATAGAAGAATCTACAATTTTTTAGCTTATCTTCCTTAGATTATAAGATAAAATGTGTTTAGATTCAATGTATTTTCTTTTCTTTTTTTTTTAATTTCGTCTAAAGAAACGGGGGCATAAAGGTTGTAAATGCAATAATTTATAAAGTTAATTTGAAGACAAATGGAGCAAGAGGCGAAAAAATAGAGGTTGTTACCTCCCAAAGAAAAGATGAAACTACTTCAAAGAGAACGACCGAGTAAAATTAAAAGTTGCTATAATGTCTCAAAAGGAATGGACATCATTCTTAGTCTCTAGTATTCTAGGAGTTATGAAAGATGATGGATCACATTTATTTTTATTACTTTAAACTATTTTTAATTGATTTTTACTTCCAATTTATGTATGTGTTACTACTTGACTGAACTGAAACCGAAGAGAAATTATCAAGTTCGACTATGGTTAAATCGAAAATAATTTTCAATAGGTTTTTTTAACTATTTTATATTATTATTTTTATTACTTTTTAATAAAAATAACATCATAATTTATTTTTATATAAAATTAAAAATATAAATAAAAAAAATTTATTTAAGCTTATAGAATGAACCAAAAATTGAACCCATAATTTTTAAAGTTCTTAAAATTGAACCAAATCGAACTAGTTTGGATGGAAACCAATTGGTTAGGTTTGATTTTTAGAGTAAATCTTTAATATTTTGTCTTTATGTTTGACAACTGATGCATTGACCTCATTATAAAGGTTCGATTATACATGCTTAATAGCCAGACGATGAGTGGAGGTTGAATAAGAGAATTTTAATTTTTTGTCTTCTTAAGAGGAGGATTGATAAGGTTTCTTAACAGTACAGTATTTCAAATAACAATATTGTTATTAATTATTTGAAGAATAAAATCAACAATTAGGGTGTAGTATTGTGCTTAATAAATATACCCATGTAAGATGCATTGCGTACATAATTAATTTTATTGTGAATAATGGGTTAAAAGAGATGAGTAGATCAATCTAAAAAATTTGGCAATCTATTTGCTATATTAGATCGTCTTCATCTAGATTGAATAGCTTTAAAGAATGGGTTGAGATTGAAAAAATTTAATTTAAGAGTTTGTTGCGCTTACGTTAGCACTAAATGTAATTTAACTTATTTTATATTAGATATTATGCAGAAATTTGAAAGAGCTTTTGACATATTCAAAGTGGTACATCCTAACTTTTGTCATGACCTTATGATAGATGATGAAAGTGATGGAATGCCCAATAATAGAGATTGGCAAGATGCTATGAGAGCAATTAAGTTTTTTGAAAACTTTTATAATTTTAGTCAACGTATCTAGTAGCTTATATGTGGCTTCCAATATTTTATTTGATGAAATTATTATTGTTGATAAATAGTTGGCTAAATTACAAATAAGTGAAGACTTTGATTTAAGCATGATAGTGCATGCTATGAAAGAGAAGTACGATAAGTATTGATGTGATATTGCAAAGACAAATAAGTAATTTACATTGATGTTATACTTAATACTTGATTTAGGTTTAAATATATTGAAGTAGAGCTCTGCACTTTTGTATGAGCATGAGAAGGGTATGATTGTGACTAAGAAAGTAAAAACTATAATGTTTGAGATTTTTAATAAATATAAGCGTTTCAATGCTTCGAAAAAAAGCTCTTAATGAATTGAGAATTCACATTTTGGAGAGGTAGATTCCGTTAGAGAATTGGATAGGTATATAAGTGAATGAGTTGATGATGATTATCATGAGTTCGATGTACTTCTTCTCCTTTGTTTCGATCTTTTACCATTTAATCACCCCTGCTCGTGCAGTGGCGCCCCTAACCGTAGTGTCAATTACTCAATTATCCTGAAACAAGAAAATAACATATTGTATTTCAAATTAAATAAACATTGATTGATGCATCAAAACTTTATGATTAAGTGAAATAGCTTGTGGAATTCATAAATCATCCATTCCACTCTTGTAGTTGTCCGGTCACTTTCAATGCTCGTTGAGGCAACAGTAAAGCTCAGCGATCGCGGCATCCTCCCCTGACAGCAATCATCAATCAGTGCAGCGAAAGCAGTAGCAATACGGAGAGAGAGAGAGAGAGAGAGGGAGAGGAGAGAGAGAGCGCACCATTTTGATTGCTCTGCTCTTCTATCATCGCATCGAACTCTTCGTGTTGGTGCATACACTCAACGCCTCCCTCCATTCTCATCCACGTGAGGAGCCGATCACCGGAATCGAAAAAGCCTTCCACCGGCTGCTTCTTTTCCGACATCGTCGATTCGCTCAAGTGCTCAACCACTAGCCGCCAAAATCCAACAGTGGATTATCTACGACGAGCACCACCTCTAGCCACCATTGCGTGTGGCTGAGCGATCACCAGACAGTTAGATGCTAACCTTCATGCTCGGCGGAATGGCAGCGTCCGCGAGGAAATCCGCCACTGTGCAGGCTGAGTTAAGTGCCCAAGCCAAGTAGGTAGCCCAAAGCCACCATTAATCCAGAGTCCAGATTCCGAAAAAATTTCCCTGAGCTTCTTAGGAAATCTTAAGCATAATGGCCACATGGATCAACATATTCTCAATGATTTACGCACTCTAAATTATTTAACAGTATTAATATTATTGTAGATTGTTATATCCATAATGAAAAAAAAAATAGATTTTTCAGATCATGGCATAAAATTAAAGTTTTCTGATCATGGATGGATGGGTGCTATAGTAATATGCCATCGATCTACGATTTGAAAATTTTAATTTTCTCATTGTGAATATATCTATCCATGATAATATTAATACTGTTGGATAATTTAGAATGTGTAGATCATCATAAATATATCAATCCATAAAAAAAAATTTCGTGACCAATTTGGCCATTGTGCTTAGGTTTTGCGCAGCCACGCTTCCTAGAAAATTTTCTCCCAATACCTCCTTCATGTTTGGGCTACTTAAAAGGCAGTTTAACTTGAATGATATGGATGTCACTGTTGGAGGGAGAAACAAATGTCTTTGATTTCATTATAATTCTTCAAATGACCTTTTAGTGATTTGGGATTTGATTTATTAAGAAAGGGATAGTTGTTACTCATACCATTTATAAACATTTGTTTTTGATATGTGATGTAATTTGGATACTTATTAATGGTTAAGGAAAATAGTCAAAGGATAAAAAAAATACCAAAAAGTTTATACTTTATATTTTTTAGAAGAAAGAAAATAAAAAGGAGGTGGCTGTTAAGGAATTCATGAGCCTCTAATAGTAATAATAATTAATTAATAATTAATCAAAATTTAACTTATTATATTACTATATATATATATTAATATACACTACATTCCAATCATAATATTAATATATATATATATATACAAATTTAGTAATATAATGAATTAAAATTTAACTAAAATTTAATTAATTATCAATTATTTCAAAAATATTTTTTTATAATTTTATTTATTTATAACATTTATGAATGATAAACTTTTATATGTTATTAAATTATTTTAAAATTTTTATTATATTATTAAAATTTTAAAAATATTTTAAAATTATAAATAGTATTATTACTTAAACAACAGTAACTACATAGTAATTTACAAAAATACCAGTAGCAAATCTTTTGTTTTATCCTAGTCCTCCATCAATATTTGGCATTACTTGGAACATAAGTAGAAATGCTCCCTCTCATCAGTATTTGCTCGCGCTGCCCTCTCGTCCGGGGGTGTCGACCTCCTCGGCCACTTGGGCGCCCGTGGCACTTTCCCAGAGGAGCTGGATGGCAATGCGAGAATGCCCTCGCGAATACCGACACGCTGCATTGCATCCAGATCCCTAACATCTACACCCTCGCCCTCGCCAAGATGAGCTGCGAGCCGGCACTCCGTCGCAGCTGCCGATCTCGACTGAGGACGCCAAGAAGCTTATCAAAAAGGTACTTCGAGATCGCCTGCCTCCCCTAAGAAGTAAGACCCTAATTATTTCTTCCTTGATGCCTGATGCCGCCGAACTCCACTCGAGTGATAAATGTGACATTATTAAGGGTTTTCTTTTGTCGCTTGGACTCACTGCAAGCGGTTAATTCCGTGGATTTCACTTGAGTTATTTCGAGATTTACTCCTTGTGCTAATCTTCGATTTCGATCTTGAATCCTGGATCCAGTAGGTGGTTGGTTTGAGGTTATTAGACGGTGATGAAGGAAGAAGAATCCAATGCATCTGGTAGGTGAGAGATATTATAGATGTGGAGTAGAACTTCTTTCTAGGATTTATCGTCTTGCATAAGAGACTGGGCATTTTCCAAATCTTCATCCGGAACCACCCAAGTTAGGGCGTACTTGGACTTCTTCATTAGGTAGGTCGTAGTCGTCTATTATGATAACATCACTGTCCTTTTGGATGGCTAATTACTTGTTCGTACAGTTTATTGAAAAATCAATTGAATGCTGTTGTTTGCTGATGAGGTAGAGGATTGGGTATCACGATACTTTCATCTACTGTCAGGAAATTTTGAAACAATTTGGTTAGTCTTATCTATTCAACTAAGAATATTCTTTAGGCCATGTCTACGGGAAGGGAAGAGAGATTAAAAAAGAAAGGAACAGGAATAAGAAAACGAATGAAAGGTTAACATGTTTTTCGTAGTCTAGACAATAAGAAAAATGAAAATGATGGAACAAAATAATTATTAATTTTTCTTCCAGTGTTTAGGCAGCACGCTCCTTGCAAGGGATCTTTATGCCTTTTAATTATTTGAGCACACTTTATAAATTTTGAAACAAAATAATTAGTTTTGAAGTTTTAAAATTTTGTTTTCGCTGAAAATTTGTCTATCAAAAATTTTTTTAACATAATTTTCATTTTCAAAATGAAAGCTAAAAAACTTCCTAATCAAATATAGCCTCAGGAGTTGTTTCTTTTGTGAAGTCTTTGCATAAACTGTACAACTTTTTTCAAAATGATTTCTCGCATAGCTGCTAGATGTGCACATTCATTATGTTTGCCACCCCAATTCCTAAAAAGTTTCCGCTATTATTCATGAATCATGATTCCACAATTTCCACTTCTTTTGCAGAAAATGACTGTTAAACAAGCACCTTGATTTTGTGACTCATGATAGCTGCGCCATGAGCTGAATCATAGGTTCACTGTTTTTGCACGTCCTAATTCTGAGAAAGCAAATCATAATAAAATAAATATCTCTTGCTCTTATGTATTTTCAGGCGTTATCACTTTTTCTCGTGCCTTAACTGTCCACCTGTCTCGTACCCCCTGCTTCTCGCGCTGTACCAAATTCGTTTGGAGATTGTCACGGTGATTGAGCCTGAGGCCATAAAGAAAGACGTGTAAGTAAAAGTATATATATTAATTTTCTTTTTCTGTCGTGCAAAATTGATTTATATAAGAAGAATGCTTTTATTTTATTTCATGTGTCAATCAATACATCTAATAAGTTTCTGCAGCAGTTTGTTATTTAACTTTGCTCGTGACCAGGAAACTATTACACCAAGGAATACATTATTACCTGTTACATGAGTACTGAAATTTACAGCTAATTCATGGTTATGCTATAGATCATAGTTCCTTCAGAAATGGTAAGAAGAAAGAGTGATCCATATTGATTTGGTTTTACTTTCCTTCTTTTTAAGAGTTTTGAGTCGGGTTCTTCTTTTACCAGTATCAAATAGAACATGTTGAATAAAATCTTATTCATAAAAAACCTGCTCGGTTTAGGTTGGAAAAATTGTACGAATTTTATAAAACCATGGGACCCTATTTCAGATTTATTTCTTTATTTAAGAAGTCGAAGTATATATATTTTTTTGGAAGTTTTGGAAGTTTCGGTGGTAGCTTTGGCTATTTTTGTGAAGTTAGATTTCTTTTTTCTGGAGTTTGCTGAGGCTAGTTTAACAAAAGTGGGTGTTCTATTGCATCTCCAATTCTGCAAACTCTAAAAAGTATGCCAATCCATGATGATATTTGTATGGACGTCCTTGTTTCTATCTTGTGATTGAAGAACTCTGTCTAATCTGGCACAAAATCTATGCATTATTTTGTAATTGGAGTATGAACTAGGAAATTGATTGGAGTATACTTTACTTTATTAAACTATGATAACTTGCCTCTTAATTACTCCAAGAATGAAGATTTTGTCTTTGCTTCAATCTGCTGAAAATTTACTTTGGTTCTGATTAAATTTTCTTTCATCTGACATCGCTACAAACTACACTAATCTAATAGCTATTGTATATGTGGAATATCCTTGAACCGGTAAGGAAACTGTGTAGCATTTCTTATTTCTTTTTCATTTTTTGTGTGGACGTTGACTATGACACATAATGAGATTTTTCTGACTAGTGTTAACTGGCCTCTTTATACCATGTGAAGATGTTTAATTTGCATGAAATGACATCTGTGATCTTAGAATATTTCATAAATGTCTCCTTATTTCATAATTAAGTAGATTGATCGTTTTATAATTTTTTTTCTTATTTGCTTAGGTCGGCTTTTACATGGAACGATTGGGCGAGAGAAATATTGCCCCTCTGCCTCGCAGGGGCTGGATAAACTGGCAGGTCGGATGGATAAATATGATCCGAATGGTGAATTCTAAATATAAGATTTAATTTTTTTTAAAGAAATATTAATTTGATTATGACTTTTGTTACGTTTGACAGTGATAGTGGCAAATAATATCCACGATGATTCGCCCTTATTAAACGCCACCTAATTGCCTTCTGAACGGATTATCAGTCAGCTCCATTCACATGGACCACACGCCATCTTATGCCACTATCCATCCCATGCCCCGTTCCGTTAAAGAAGGCAGAGGACAAGCGACCTATGGCCTTCCCAGGGGATGTACATTTATTAGCCATCTATCCTACGTAATCTCTCACGCCATGGAAGTCGGATCCCCTCCAACTTCCCACTACAATTAATGCATCCAAGAACCCAGCTTGTCCTTCTTCACATCATCCAACGGCTGAATCTTCTCCACACACGCACCATCCATCCGCTTCTGCGGAGACATGGAGCCGCCCTAACCAAGAGCCACCCCCGGTGACCTCGGAACTCTACAACTTTCTCCATCTCCCTTCTTATATATCTCGGGCTCGCAGTCTCTCCGTGTGCGTTTCGGTTTTGCATAGCGGAGCGACGGAGGAGATTGTCTTACGAATTGTGATAAAGCCGATACATTGATGTGAGATTCATTACATTTGAGCAAGATGAGCTGCAATGGTTGCAGAGTACTCCGCAAGGGCTGCAGCGACACGTGCGTCCTCCGGCCCTGCATCCAGTGGATCGACGGCGCCGACGCGCAGGCGCACGCCACCGTCTTCGTCGCCAAGTTCTTCGGCCGCTCCACCCTTCTCTCCTTTCTCTCCTCCGTCCCCCTCCCCCATCGCCCAGGTACGTATTTGGTCCATATCCATGGAGCGGGAATTTTTTTTTTCTGCGCCATTACGACAAACATTTGACGTGCGTCTTCTCCGTATCCCACAGCGGCGTTTCGGTCGCTGCTTTACGACGCGTGTGGGCGTACCATCAACCCGGTGAACGGCGCGACAGGGCTGCTGTGGACGGGGAACTGGCGCCTGTGCCAGGCGGCGGTGGAGGCAGTTCTCGCCGGCGGGACGCTTCGGCCGCTCTCGGACCTCGGCAGCCCTGCCCAGATGGAAGAGCTCTACATGTATCAGAGGATGGAGGTGTCATCGCAGCCGCGGAAGAGGAAGAGAAACTGGGCGGAGGAGAGATCTCCGCCGGCGTCTGATCTGGGTCTCGGATTGACGCGTAGCTCGCCCCGGGAGGACATGTGGCGAGGGGCGTCGCCGTCGGCGACGTCGGAGAGCTCAACGACGACGAACGTTGGGGGCGGCGGGGACCGTAGCTCGGCGGAGCAGCCGGCGCTTCTAAACCTATTCGTTTAATTACTTACCCCCATGTCTTCTCTTCTCCTCTCTCTCTCTCTCATTTTTTATTTTTCTTCTCCTCCTAAAGTAACTATTTTTAATAATACACATCGTGTAATTGTGTAAATCGTTGGCATGCATGCTGCGTTGCAGTGCTAGGACAATCTTCGTGATATTTAATTTATAGATTTATTTTCGCGCGAATTAAGCAGAGCAGAGAAGGAATATTCAAACTCAAATCGAGCTGTGAGAGTGAACAATTAAATCACAGGAGAGCGAGTGACATGTGGCTCTTGGGGACAGAGAAGGGCGATCCACAGAGAAGTTGTTGCGATCCGACCACTTGATCAAAGAATACAGCAACCGACATTGAGAGCTTTCAGCTTCGCACCAAAAACAGTGAACTTTTTCCTAAAATGGCCTGCGCCTAGAATGGTCGTTGTAGTGAGCATTAGATGTTGTTGGCCTATTCAACTCAAATGGTTGTAGAGCTGCTAGTTTCAAATTAGATAAAATCTAAACTAAAGCATATTTTGTTTTCTAATTACTGTATCTTACTTTTTTTCTATAAAATAAAATCATATTTTAAAATATAATTTAGTGTGGATGAAATGTGTAATTTAGTAGAAGAATATCCTGAACCATATAAGAATAAAACAAGTCATTTTTACTAGCATGATCTCTGATTATAGACAGCACCAGGTGGAGCAGTTGAAGCATGCACATGGAAGGAAGAGGGCTAGTAGCTAAAAAAAGCCCATTAAAGATGCTTCTGTTGTTTGTGGTTTGTAGACAGAATCTATCCAACAAGTTAGGGATAAGAGTGGGCAAATGATTACATGTGCAGCATGTATGCATATGTATCTACTCTTCTTATCCTTCCAGCTTCCATCTTCAAGACGCTTGTTCTTTTTCTTTTTTTTATCTCGCTATTCAATTAAATATACTCATGGGCTTTGTGGATGTCCAAGGGATGCTGTCCTTTGGAACTTCTCAAAGCCACATTAAGGCGTATGCGGCGATGGAAGGAAGATATAAAGACACCTTTTTGCACCCTTTCAAAGTTGAGAATTAGAACAAGTTTCGGCCAGCATGGAGCATCCCAGTGTTGAATATATATTAATATTGCTACACAAGGAATGAGATAGGCTAAGGTCATATCCAAATGTACTTAGTTTTTAAATTTTTATTTAGATAGAATAACTAAAAATTTATTTGATATACGGTTTATAACTCTAAGTATAATACTAGAAAAAAATAATAATACTTCAAACTTGCCGATCTGTAGTGGTTATTCTAAAATTTTATTTCAACGAGAAAGAGCATGTACATTTCACAAACAAAAAGATTACAATTATAAAATCAGAAAAGCGTGCTAAACTTAGGTAAAAAATTACATTCTTGTTCGAGTTAAATTTGGAATAAACACTAGATACAAATAAAGACTCCTTTCCTATAAGACATGACCATGAAAAAAAGTTAAATTCGGAATAAACACTCAAAATACAAATAAAGACTCATTTCCTATAGCACATGACCATGAAAAGATTGATCAGTCATCCTTTAGTCAAGTATAGTGAAAACCAAACTTGAATAAGACAAAAAAAAATTGAAAATATCTTTAATAAGTGTTAATCACCTTTTTCTGAGCAAAATCCAACCGCTAAAAATTAATTCCAAAGACTTACAATCGTTGTAGCTGTCATGCATTACTGTGTAATGATTTGTAACTATCAAACATGTCAATGTGTAATGATTTGTAATGTCAAACATTTTAACATATGACTACTGCACTAATGGTCTGCTAAAACTTATAAGTTTTTAATTTTCTCCAACAGCAGTAACAAATGAAAACTAAAATTATTGTCCCGTCCCGACGCGATTGGACTCCAGCCGTACAGCCCATCAACGAGACCTAACAATTTGGACCTGCTGATCCAACCCAGCCCAATACTATACACTACAATCCATAATCAACAGTAACTCCAACAGGAAATAGAAACAGTAATGTATCAAGTACACCAACATAATAGTCTCCGTCAAAATCGACGGGATACAACATATAGGGCACATGGCCAGAACATCATAATAAAACACACGTACAATACCAACACCAGGGAGTCCACTAACACTATCTAGCTACGCCTTATACGTCTGCGACGGACCCGCCTCAGGACTTGAAATCAAATATCAACATATGCAGGGATTGTTAGCCAGAAGGGCTAAGTAGGGATTAAATACATGGTGCAATAGTACTAATGGAAATACGTGTCAAACATACATACAGCGAATCCTATCAAGTGCACCAAACATGTACTTGTAAACCATGATCAATGTAATACAAGTATAACAACACACCACAAATACTGAGCGGTGGGTCGGGTCGTCCCTTACGGACACGCACTCATATCTGAGTGGTCCCTAGTGTCAGCTCGCACACTGGGTGACGACTGCTCGTCAACAGTCCGCTGGTACTGCATCCAGTACCCTATCATACTAGTGCATAATAGCACAACTGTATGCAGATATCAAATATAGTCTATGAGGTCAAACCTCCATAGCCCTATATAGGTCTGGCCCCAAAACACGTCCGACTGGCACTCCAGCACCACCAGTACGGCCCGATCATCAATGTAATATACCGTACTAAGTACGGCCCAAATCATAACATCATGTGCTAGAGAGCACGCATGCGGTATCAATAACGTGAAATCCTAGTAAACTAGGATAAGGACATAGCATGTGAAGAAATATAAATCAACAGTCATATCATGCTCAATGGAATAACAGTTCAAAGGATGTGATAGCAAAGAATAAATCAGCAAGGCGTCCCTAACTAAGTGTAACGCCTAACCGTGAGATGCCTCCTAACCAAGTGGTAGACACCTTGATCAATGTACAGGAATAAAGATCTCTACCTACCACTGTAGGTTTGAATAATCCCGCACCCGAATCAGTATTATCTCGTATGTCCGAATCTATAGTCTCTACACGGGGGTACAATATAATGCGTATCAGTGATCCATTTAATTCATTGTCTTTACATATGAAATTATTTATTTATCTTTAGTTTAACTTATTTCTTATCTTTCTTTAATTACTGTTTCGGGTCTGGTATGATTATCATGCAGTTCGTTCGTCATTTACGTATAGGCAGGTATTACTGTATTCTAAGCATGCAATAGTTTAACCGGCTCGTTATATTAAGAATGCAAGGTTCATTATAGAACTACGTACGAGATGGGTTTAGACACTAACCTAGCCCACAGTCTGTGTGGACGAACCACCGATTGAGTCAAACGAACGCGTCGGAAAATCACCGGAAAGTTCGCCGGAGGATAGCCGGAAAGTTCACCGGAACAGTGGTTCGTTCCCGGCGCCGGCGGCCACTAGTCCAAACAGAAATCGGCGCGTTCCAAAGTCCATTGAAAACAGGGAAGAGAAGGTCGTCGGCCTCGCCGGATCTTCACCGGAGTTCCGCCGGAAATTCGTCGGAAAGCAGCGAAACGGCGTCGGAAATGGCTGGAAATTACAGGAAATGACCAGCAAGTCGTCGCCGACCTTTTCCGAAGCAAATAGACAAGTTTTGGAGAAGTTTCGAGGGAGAACGAGGACGCCAGAGTTAGGGTTTCGGCGAACCCGTTTCCAGCTCGTCTCGCCGGCCAGAGGGGTCAAAGTGTTACGTCCGTGACTCGAAACAGACGAAAACGGATTAAAATAATGGGCTGACGTGACATGACTCTGTGCACGCGTGATGGGAGCGTCCCATCCTTGTTCCCCTTCGCCCATTCCTCTGCCCGTTTCTCTTTTCGCCCGTGAAACCCCTTCTCCCCGTTTTCTACCTCACGCAGACGAAGCTGCGTGCGGCCACCGTGCGTCCTCCTCTCGTCGCCCTCGTCTTTGACCCAGCCTCCCTCTCTCGTTCTTCCACCCTCATCCGGCGACTCCTCCGGCGAGCTTCCGCCGCCCTTCTCGCAGCTCCGGTGGCTGAGAACGACGAACGAACCGCCTCCTTCGCGAGCGGCGCCAGATCGACGGAAAAGCTTCAAATCCGGTGCGTTCCGTCTCCGGCGACCTCGGCAAGACTCCCTCCGACCTCGGCGAACGTTTCCGCCACCAGCCGACGCCTCCCTGGCCGTCTTCGTCTCCGGCGCCGGCGAGATCGCGAACGCCGCCGCCGACCGGTTTTTCTCAGATCTCCGGCGATCCCGACCTCCGTTCGCAACGCCGACCGTACGACCGGAATCCCCTCGCCAGCAGCTTTCTTTCCCCTCTGTTTCCGGCGAGATTCGTGTTCCGGCGACACTGTTCCGGCAGTGAACAGTAACTCCGGTGAACCTCGAAGTGCGTGCCAATGACTTGTATTACGCGCGCGTGGTTGGTTATCGCGTATCCCGACTTCCGGTGGTGATTATTGCGTTCGCACGTGGCTGCGAACTAGGTTAGTACCCGTACTCCATCTCCGTACACGTATTATACGAACGCATGCGAACATAACTCCTGGACTCACGTATACCTGTCAAACTTGATTTAATAACTTGGTACGACCTGTTAGCATAATGAAACCGGATTAGCATGTTAATTGTTGTTAAATGGATTAAAATAGAATGGTGTGACTTATACCTGACTTACCCTGTTAGGTCCTGTTGATTGATACTTGACACTGTGTTGGTTGGATCTATACTGTTCAGCTACTGTTGAGGTAGGGATTCTACCTCCGTCCTTTGTTACGGTGCCAACCGCATGTGTAGTTAGCGGCACCTTCCTTATTGCTTATCCTTACTGTTGATTACCGTTCTAATTTCCGTTCTGCTCTGTGTACATTTCTGTTGACATAAACCCTTGCATGAAACATGTTATGAGTATTTTCGGTTCTTGCATGTTTATTTGTAGTTGGTAGGTGGTATGAGTCTGTATATGTACAGTGAGGACTGAATGTCTAGCGATAGACATGTCAGTATACCTCAGATACTGCCTGTGAGATTTCTGTCGAGACTGTGTGATCGTCTCTGACCGAGAGAGTCCGATGTTATGGGCTTGAGGTCTGTTAGCAACCCAATGAGGGGTTGTACTGAGTGTAGGACGCTACACTAGCGGGCTGTCGACGGACAGTCGTCTCTACTGTTCGGGGAGCCATCAGTAGGGACCACTCTATTTGATAGAGTTGCGGGTCATGGACCACTGCTGTACCAGCTCCCAGATTTTTACCTGTGTATGAGGATTCACATATATATATTGATATATATTGAGATTTGACTATACTCTATATGGTCATATAGAGTCTTGGTTGTCTTCTGGTAATCCCTGTATCTGATCATGCACCATCTTATTGTAATATCCCTACTTAGCCTTCGGCTAACCCCCTTCGGTTTGCCTCCAGGTTCAGGCGCGGCTCCATCTGGAGCAGAGTAGATAGATAGTAGTTGACCACCAGTCTGGGTGGGCTGTATTGCATTCTGGTCTGTTGTTATGTTTATGTTATATTGTTGGACTCTGTTGACCGCTGCGCCGGTCTTGTTATCAGTTGGTTTGTCGACCGCTGCGCCGGTCCTGTTACTGTCATTTCTGTTGACCGCTGCGCCGGTCTATATTTCGTATATGTCAGTACTGTATTATGGATATTTTATGGCCAGGTTGGCCTCTGGTTAGACTATTTTATTCAGTCTGTACCTTTCGGTGGTCAGTTTGATTTGACAGGTACAGTGTTGTGCATCCCGAGGTCCGGGATTCCCGGCGTGGGGTCCGGGTGGATTTTCGGGGTGTAACACAAAGAGGAAGGGAAATGAGTCTAGAAGGCACGCCAAAGTCGCTGAAGCTCGTTGCCGGCAGTGGAGACTCGCCGGACTTGTGCCACCGGCAAATGGAGCAGCTCGCCGGAAGGAGTCGGCGAGAGATGCGAACGCGAGGGGGAGAAGATGAAATCGAGAGGGAGAGAGATACAAGGAAATGGCATGCGTGAGTGAGGCTGGGTCTCGGGTGAGAGAAATGAGAGAGGAGTATGGTGGGGTCGGAAGCGTGGGAGAGAGGATGGATGGGATGAGACAAAATTGTCTTGTCCCATCAATCCTTTCAACCTATTTATTATATTATTATTTTTTTTAAACAAAAATTATTACGGACGTAACATTTATAGTCCTAAACCCCTCTTTAATTAGTTTAGGCATTGTTTTACCATATAAACCCGTCGTTAATTAGGTTAAAAAGAGCCCTTTACATTGTTTTGCTTACAAGTTCGTTCACTTGCATGCCTTGATTTCGAAATTGAGAAATGAGAAAAGCCCAAACATTCTTTTTTAGTACAGGCGGCCGACAACGAGAAAAATTAAAGAAAAAAAAAAATTTAAAGAGGACCTGCTTAGAAAGAATCCCTTGTTTATTATAAATTCATATTTTCAATCAATCCAACTGTATGATTTGTAGGTAAGGTCCCTCCTAAAATTTTTTTCTCAAAATTAACTACGGTGAGTCAAATTCTTAAGACTCGGATTTACAATTGATTAAACATACGAAATAAATATATATTTTTTTATCAAATGTATTAAACAATAAATCATAAAAATAATTACTTATAAATATATAAAATTATTATATAGAAGAATTTGAAATAACAACAACACTTTGTAATTTATTTGACTAGATTTTTTTATATTAAGCAAATTTATTTTTAGCAATTAGCAATATTTGTTTAATGAATTTGGTTATCCTGGTGGTAATGTGAACTTTGTAATTTTTGTAATTAATTACAGTACTAGTAAATACAATTTGATATATTGAAATTATTGATATGATCCAAATTAAAATTTTTTAATTTATGCAAACTAGTTTATAATTTTTAACCTTAAACTTATAAATTTATGAATTTTCAGTAATCTATGGACATTACCAAATAATATACTTTCTAATAAATAAAATTATATAATTTTTATTACATTTTTTGTGATGGATTAGGTCTTAATTATCTTTTGATTTTTAATGTTATAAAAGATAAAGTAATAAAATGTAATAAAGGACAATAGTGCTCTTATGCCCGGTTTACTGACAAGAAAAAATGACGGACTGGAAAGATAAAAGAAAGGACAATTAGGAGGATGAGAAATTTGGTCACGTGATCGAGATTGTCTTTGCGAGGTCGCCGCCGCCCTTTGCTTGCGTTCGCACGAGATCGCCATCCCCCGCGAGCTCAGCGTCCACGTGAGGTCGCCGTCCCTTGTGAGCTTGACGAGGCATTCGCGAGCTCAGTATTCGTGCGAGGTCGCCATCCCCCATGAGCTCGGTGAGGCGTCCGCGAGCTCAATTTCCGCACGAGGTCGCCATCCCCTGTGAAGGGTCCCCCACGAGCTTAGTATCCCCGCGAGGTTGTCGTCCCCCATGAGCTCGGTGAGGTGTTTGCGAGCTTAGTCTCCGCGCGAGGTCGCCGTCCCCCGTGAGCTTGACAAAGCATCTGTGAGCTCTTCTCTGCAAGCAGATGTCAACGTCCACTGCTCCAATGAGGTCGGCATCCGCAGCTCTAGTGCCAGCTCGCGAACGCCAGCAAAGGGGGGGGCGGCAGCAGCTTCGTGAGGTCACCATCCACAACTCTAGTCGCCGTCCATAGCTACAATGCCAAGCTATTTTGTTTTCATCCGCCCGATTTAGATGGATTGAAAATGAGAGATTTTTTTCTTGTCCATCCATTCAACTTTCCCTCATTTAGATCCGTCCATCTTACTGTATGACGAATTTTTCTAATACTCTTCCCTTTTCTTCTATAATTCTTTCCCGTATACAAACCCTAGTTATAAATCACTACAGAATTTTGAAGGCAAAAAAGTTTTCTTTTCAACTATTTTTAGGTTGTCAGGTCGGCCGATGTGCCATGCTTAACGTTGGGCTGTATATGTTATAATTTGTATCAAATTTATTGCACTGAATTTATCAAATATTTACTGATATTTATATTTTTGTAAATTTAGTTTTTAAAAAATACAAATATTGATACCGAATTTTTTTAATTTTATTAATAAATTCGGTTTTTATCAAATTGATGCGTAATAGATATGTGTCACAGTATTTTTATTCTATATATTATTTTTTTTATCGCTTGACATAGCCAACCAACTCTCTCCTAAGCCTAGTTGTATATTGTTACGCCCCAAAAATTCACCCGGATCCCACGCCGGGAATCCCGAACCTCGGGACGCACAACACTGTACCTGTCAATCACTCCTGACAACCGAAAGGTACAGACTGGAATAGAATAGTCTAAACAGAGGCCAGTCCGGCCTTAAATATCCATAATACAACACCGACAGATACGAAATATAGACCAACGCAGCGGTCAACAGAAATAACAACAACAGGACCGGCGTAGCGGTCGACAAACGAACAGATAACATGACCGGCGCAGCGGTCAACAGAGTCCATAACATAAAATAATAACAGACCAAGATGCATCACAACCCACCCGGACTGGGGATCAACTACTAACTACCTACTCCGCTCCAGATGGAGCCGCGCCTGAACCTGGAGGCAAACCGAAAGGGGGTTAGCCGGAGGTTAAGTAGGGATATTACGATGATATGGTGCATGATCAGATACAGGGAATTACCAGAACACTACCAAGACTCTATATGACCATATATAGTATAATCAAATCTCAACATATATATCAATATATATGTATCCTCATACACATATAAAATCTGGGAGCTGGTACAGCAGTGGTCCACGACCCGCAACTCTATAAAAGAGTGGTCCCTACTGATGGCTCCCCGAACAGTAGAGACGACTGTCCGTCGACAGCCCGCTAGTGTAGCGTCCTACACTCAGTACAACCCCTCATTGGGTTGATAACTGACCTCAAGCCCATAACGTGGGACTCTCTCGGTCAGAGACGATCATACATTCTCGACAGAAATCTCACAGGCAGTATCTGAGGTATATTGACATGTCTATCGCTAGACAGTCAATCCTCAATGTACATATACAGAACTCATACCACCTACCAACTACAAGTAAACATGCAAGAACCGAAAATACTCATACTATGTTTCATGCAATAGTTTATGTCAACAAGAAGGTACGCAGAGTAGAACGGGAATTAGAACAGTAATCAATAGTGCAATAAGCAATAAGGGAGGTGCCGCTAACTACACATGCGGTTGGCACCGTAACAAAGAACGGAGGTAGAATCCCTACCTCAACAGTGGCCGAACAGTACAGATCCAACCAACACAGTGTCAAGTATCAATCAACAGGACCTAACAGGGTAAATCATGTATAAGTCACACCATTCTATTTTAATCCATTTAACAACAATTAACATGCTAATCCGGTTTCATTATACTAATCAGGTCGTACCAAGTTATTATGTCAAGTTTAACAGGTGTACGTGAGTCTAGGGTTATGTTCGCATGCGTTCGTATAATACGCGTACGGAGACGGAGTACGGGTACTAACCTAGTTCGCAACCACGTGCGAACGCAATAATCACCACCGGGAGTCGGGTACGCGAGAACCAACCACACGCGCGTAACCGAGTCGTAGGCACGGAACTCGAGGTTCGCCGGAAAGTTCGCCGAAACAGTAGTGCCGCCGCTACAGTGATCGCCGGAACAGTGATTTCGGCGACCGATCGGAATTTCCGAAGTGTCACCAGGAAGCCGCCGGCGAGGTGAGTCCGGTCGTACAGTCGGTTTTCCAGGGAGACGCCGGAGACCGCGTAGATCTGAGGTCGAAGGCTCGGCGGCGCCGTTCGCGCAACTTGCCGGAGCCGGAGAAGAAAGTGCTCGGGGGGCGTCGGCTGGTGGCGGAAACGTCCGTCAGGGGCAGATAAGGGTCGGCAAAGGAGTTAGAGCTGCCCAGGCGCCGGATTTGGTGTTTTCCGTCGATCTGGCGCCGCTCGCGCGGAGAGGGGAAGAAGACGGTTCGTCCGTCGTTCTCAGCCACCGGAGCTGCGAGAGGGGCGGCGGAAGCTCGCCGACTGAAGGGAGGAAGAAGGCGAAGGAGGAGGACGCGTGGTGGTGGCCGCACGCGATTTCGTTCGCGTGAGGTAGAAAACGGAGAGGAAGAGATTTTCGTGCGTGAGTCAACAACAGAACGTGGGAGAAGGATGGGCACGGCCACCAACGCCAGGTGACGTCCCATCGGAAAAACTAAATTAATATTATTTTAATTTCGTTTTCGTCCATTTCGAGTCACGGACGTAACATATACGGCTGCACCAATCTTCAAGGATCTTGAGAGAGCAGGACCGGATGTGACCCAAGAAGAAACAAACTCTCACCCACACAAAATTACAAACCTCTTAGTTTGCTCTTCCTTTACAAGCAGACCAAGCCCCCTCTGGGCGAGGCGAAAACATCACAATGATGCAAGCAGCAGCTGAGTGTTCAAGCACTCAGCGCAAGCAACACAGCCAATTCAGTTCATCACAGTCATGCAACGCAATACAAGCACCACACGGTGCATCATACACGAAACCAATGAGCTAAAGATAGCTCGACTACGCAGTAATACAAGGGCTCAGCCTGGAAGGCACATCAACTAGAACCAATACAGCTACAACAAGGAGCATCGACAACTCCCAAAAACTCGATAAAGATCCACATTAAGCGTCACATCGCAAGGACACACCAAGGGAAAAATGTATGCGGTGGCCCCATGTCAAAGTGTGAATTGATGATGGATGCAACTACCGTTGGAAGCGATGTCACAGCTTCTGACAATTTTCCCACACGGAAGAGTCATGACCAGGAAGGGAAACAATTTTTGCAGTTGGGCTGACAATTTTCCCACACGGAAGAGCCATGACCAAGAAGGAAAATAATTTTTACAGTTGGTACCTAATTGCACGGTCTTATAGTAGGGTACATAACTGTGTATAGATTTCACGATTATCGTGACGAAGAATTATCGTAAAATCGACTACATTTCTTGATATTAAGATTTCACAAAAATTATTTCACCGTGAAATCTTACACACATGCTACAAGATCATGCAGGTGGTACCCAAGTGCAAAATTTTTTTCCCAACGAAGACCACTAGCCGAAGACAAAGCACATGAGAGAACTGACAACTATAAGGGAATAGTGCCGTCAGCAACAACCTCACACGAAACAAGCTCATCACCATACATCCATAAAGAAAACCACTTAGATGGTTACTGTATATATATCTGCATATATATAAGAGCTACCTTGCAAAATTCAGTCTGTAGACACCATACATGATCTCGAGTAAATGAACCATTACATCAAGTATATGGACGGTCACAATACGTATGAAAGCTCTCCAAAGTCAATATTCTATTGACTTGAGTTAAGACGACTTTTTCGCTTTTACTTGCAATATAAGTTTATTTTGTTTAATTTTAGAGACAAGTCAAAAAAAATTCCCTAATTCACGTGATCTTTTTAGATAAAAAAATGGTCATGTGATCAGATCTCGTGCAAAATATTTAAAGAAATATATGTGTATATATTTTTACATTTTATTTTTTTGTGTGCCAATAATTTGGATAAAGCAAGAAGAAGAAGAACAATCTGGGCGCAACACCACGGATTCCAACTATCTTTGGTGAATCAAGAAATAATTGAGGCTGGAATGGACACATTTGCCAACTTGTCAACGCTTTGATTTCCCTTCAACCTTTCTCTGCTTTCTTTCAATTCAACGCATCAACCCTATCGAATAGGCCGGGGATCGTCGGGGGCCGCGATTCGCGGATGGGCGAGCGCGCCGCCGCTGAGGAAGGCTCCTCCCTCGAGATCTCTCCCCCTCCGAGGCCGCCCAAGAAGCTTACAGTGCTCCCCCTGATTGCACTCATCTTCTACAACGTCTCCGGTGGTCCCTTCGGCGTTGAGGATTCTGTTTCTGCCGGCGGAGGCCCCCTTCTTTCCCTCCTCGGCTTCCTGATCTTCCCCATTCTCTGGAGCCTCCCCGAGGCCCTTGTCACCGCCGAGCTCGCCACCAGCTTCCCGGAGAATGGCGGCTACGTGCTCTGGATCTCCTCCGCCTTCGGCCCCTTTTGGGGCTTCCAGGAGGGATTCTGGAAGTGGACCAGCGGCACCATGGACAACGCCCTCTATCCAGTCCTCTTCCTCGACTACCTCTGCCGCTCGATCCCCTTTTTCTCCCAGCCCACATCCCGCGTCCCTTCCCTTCTCGTCCTTACTGCCGCCCTCACCTTCCTAAACTACCGCGGCCTCAATATTGTCGGCCTCGCCGCCGTCGCCCTAACCGCCTTCTCTCTGTCGCCCTTCCTCGTTATGACCGTGCTCGCCGTCCCCCGCATCCGCCCCCGCCGCTGGCTCGTCGTCGATCTCAAAAAGGCTAACTTTAGGGGATATTTCAACAGCATGTTCTGGAACCTCAACTACTGGGATAAGGCCAGCGCCCTCGCCGGCGAGGTCGAAAACCCGAGCAAGTCCTTCCCCCGGGCCATCTTTGGGGCCCTTATCCTCGTGACGGCTTCCTACCTGATCCCGTTGCTCGCTGGCACGGGAGCCCTCGACGCGTCGAGCACCGATGAGTGGACAGACGGGTACTTTGCGCAGGTCGGGATGGTGATTGGGGGAGCGTGGCTCAGATGGTGGATCCAGGCCTCGGCAGCCATGTCGAACATGGGCTTGTTCGAGGCTGAGATGAGCAGCGATTCTTTCCAATTGCTAGGGATGAGCGAGCTGGGGATGCTGCCGGCTTTCTTCTCAAAGAGGTTAGCTCCAAACTGACATGTCCGTCCCTCAAAGTGCATTCTTTAGTTGCTTCTTCATCATCCTGTTCGTGATTTTCTTTAACTCTTAGAAATCTTGTAATAGACAAATGATCCTCATCTTTTCCTGAAACTTTCTTGATCTATGTGGCTGTTGATCTAATAACGTCTGGTGGCTTTTTTTATTAGCACACGATCAATGAGAGAAGAGAGTCACTAGCATAATTGATGCTTTTGCAGATCAAAGCATGGGACACCGACCATTAGCATCCTGTGCTCTGCAACTGGGGTCATTCTGCTGTCATGGATGAGCTTTCAGGAGATCGTGGAGTTCCTTAATTTCCTCTACTCCCTCGGGATGCTTCTCGAGTTTGCTGCATTCATAAAACTCCGGATAAAGAAGCCAGAACTGCACAGGCCATATAGGATTCCAGTGGAAACCTTGGGTGCGGTGATGATCTGCATCCCTCCTACAATTCTACTTGTTCTCGTCATGTGTTTGGCTTCAGTGAGGACATTTGTTGTGAGTGGAGGCGTAATGGCTGTCGGGTTTCTCTTGTACCCTGCAATTGAGCACATGAAGAACAAAAAATTGGTGAAATTTATCACCGTGCTGCCTGAGGGTTGTTCCAACGCTCCTCCAGTACACAACGAGGAAGCGAGTGATGAGGCTTCTGTAAGCCTTTTGCCAGAACATTCCTACGAGGTGAAGGAAACCCTAACCTGTGACCTTGGGAATACATCAGACGACATCTTGGAAAAGGCGTAGAAGTTAGCTGCGTAGTTCCAGCACGGAAAGGTCTGAATTTTGTATCTCACTCTTTTGATCTGTATATCTTTATTGTAATCACTGTAAAAGGATTCGATATTTGATAATATATGTTTTTTTTATATATAAAGCATATTTATTTAGATATCTTGGTGACATTTGTAATTATATCAAATATTCCATTCCCGAATATTCTGTCGCAGAAAATAAATAGATTCTCACAAAACTGAATAATTATACTGAAAAAAATACTAGATGAGAGTACTGAAAAAATTTATTGGATTCAAAATCAAACTTTTTTTCCAACACAAACTTTTAATCGTACAATTTTTTTTTTAAAAAAAATGTTGCTCAAACTTGAGCAAGGCCCACAATTAGCCTCTTCACTAAAAAAACCCTTTCACTAGCATTTCATGCTATTGGTAAGTCAGTTAGAGGAATGAAAATGTGATTTTTGTATGGAGGTAATAAAATAAGACCATTCTCAATGAGGATCTAGCAATTAAATATCAATTATACGATCAATCTATAGCTAGACGAATGAAAATGTGATTTTTGTTCGAAAGTTTTTTAGTACGAGAGAGCAAAAGTAACGTTTCGGGTAGAAAATAATGTAGAGAGACTCGGGACTCAGGGTTTCACCACGTTGACAAGTTAGAATTTAATAAAAATAATTTTTTGTACAGAAAATTAAAGTGTTGAAAAAGATTTATCCTAATGTACATATTACCTCCTCTCAAAGCGTAATCTGGTATCTAATAACGATAATTCCCTACTGTCGTAACAATTATTGTAATTAGACCCCTTAAGCTCTGTAATAAATCATAAAAAAAATCCTTCAAGTGAATCCTAACTACTCTCGTGATCGAATTCACAGGTTTGAAAAGAATAGATCCAACGTCACAATTCACATTTTGCTCCTTCTCGCGACGTCTAAGATGTAAAAGTACTTGGCCAGAGTAAAATTACAAAATAGAACGCAATTCTTAACAAATTAACTCAATAAAATTCATGACAAAGATCAAAATAATAAATTTAATTCATAAAACATCAATGGGTTACACCCTTAATCCCGAAAAAGGGTTTAAGCGTTCATGTTCTTCGTAAACAGCATGTAGTTTGATGAATTTAGCATGAAAACTTAATAAAATTGCAAAAAGACACTAGGAGAATGATTAGAAACCTTCTCCTTGATCAGGAGACAAAAATGGAGTGTCAAAATCTAGCCATTGTGTGATCTCCTCACTGGAAAAATGCTCGGTTGCCATTTTCTACTCTAGCCGTCGCCTCTATCTGTGTTCATTCGAAAAGCCCCATTTACTTTTCCAAAATCCTTCATTTTATAGTTCAATCCCTTTAGAATCCATCTAGGAAGGTTTATCCAAAGTTTGGTTAAGTTCTACTCCATTCGAGGCCAAATCGAGTGAAAAACTGATAATGGCGGAAAAACTCATGGCCCTTGAAGCGTTCACGGCCATAGGTGTGAATGTTTCTGTTCCTGCACAATAGTGTATTCACAGCCCATGAATGACTCATGGCCGCATTTGTGAAAATTTCATTTGAACTCTGTTTTGCCTCAAATTTAACGTACGACATTGTTTTTTCATTGTGAATCATCTCATGATGTCAAAACTCATTAAATCCTTTATTTTTTGGTGATATTTTCTGTATTTGCATGAAAATCAAGAAAAATAAAGATTCTATACAATATGAGAGAAAAACATCATAAAATGGTATAAAATTCTATAATTAAGCTCAAATAAATTAGTAAATTATGATGAAAAATGCAACGCATCAAAATACCTAGACTTAAAATTTTGCTTGTCCTCAAGCAAAATAAAGATATATGTAAGAAGAATATAATGATTTAAGGATATTTGTTTGTTCTGTCCAGACATGTATTCAGTCTACAATTAGTGTAATAATTTTTTAAAACTTATGACATTTAAGAAACAACACATCAGAAATAGATTATCAGGAGTTTACAGTCCAAGACAGATAAAATTACATAATCTATATTATTGCACCCAAATTTAACTTATTGAACAGTTTGTACTTTTACTTAATAAATCTAAATTTATTTTTTAAATAAAATTCTCATTTCTAGATCCCTGGTGATAATCATAAGTAAATAAACTTTTAAGTAGACTAGTCTTTAAATGATTATATGCCCATTTTGTTAGCACTATAATATTGTTTAAAGTATACCACATAGTAGTATAATAGAACTCATGGCAACAATCATGAAATGTCAAGGGAGTTGTCCACTAGAACTCCAACTCCTTTTTTTTTCTTTGCTTTTTATTCTTTTCTTGATTCATTTTTTTTTTATTTATAAATATTTTTTCCATTTTGGAGAGAGCCGGTCAAGGATATGATACTTAAATCGTTATTGATCTTTATGCATAAGAGATAAATATTTATTTTTAAAGTTTTCCCTGTATTACTTGATCAAAACGGAATTAAAGTATACCAATTCGTGGTATAATATAACTCATGACTTAAGATATTTAGACTAGAGGAGTTGAAGCAAGCCTCTTTATACAAGCATCACCAATTTTCTTTACATAAAAATTCTCAATCAAGCAAAAATAGAAAAATTAAACTCAAGTAGCTACTACTCAGCTCGTATCACAAAAGTGCGCAACACCTCATATATACATTTTTATCATACGAGAACTAAGTTTACTCAAGAATTTCATTCTGCATGCAATTCCAAAAATCTCTAAGCTATCAAAATCATTTACTTAAAATGCTTCCTAAATATATTGTCTAAGTATAAAATGAACTCATGTCACTAACATCATAAACATTCAAGATATATATTAATATATCTGGGACAAAAATAATATACGTGTAAGCACCCTAGACTTAAACTATTGCATAATACTACATATCATTTATTCCACAATTATCAATGAAGCTAAACATGCATTATCCCATAAAGAAAAATATGTATCGTCCTTCATGCAAAAAATAAAATAAGTAAAAAAGAAGAGATGCTCACAAAATCATCAAAACAGTCAGATTCGAGGTTGGTGGTGGAAACAAGGTAGCTTGCGAGAATAAGGTTTCGATGCTAATATCTCCTTTGGCTTTGTCAATTTCTGGGTGGAACGAGTGGTGACAACAAGAAACACGTTCTTCAGGTGTTTTGCAGCTTAGCCCAAGTTCCTTCACAAAATCTGGCAGGAAGATCACTGGAGGATCGTCGGAAAGGATCACCGGTGGTGGAGGAAGGCAAGAGGAAGCAATCTGTCGCCTGAGAAAGAAATTTTCAATGGAGATTAGGGTTCACGAGTGAGGGTGTTAACCCTAGCTCGCGTCTGTAAAGTTTAAAACATCTCTGCCTCTTCTCTGTTGAGGTACTCACAGTCCGTGAACGGGTCACGGGTGCGACCGCTACTCACGCTCCGTGAACGGGTCATGAGTGCAACCGTGAATGACTTGTAAACATTTTCTACCTTTCAAGATACCCAGGTGCAAAATTCACGTCCCGTGAATGAGTCACGACCTCATCCATAAATGTTTATGCTGCAATTTGCCTCTTCAAAAATTTTCCACGGCCCCTGAATGAGTCATGGCCTCACCCATGAATGTCTCGTCTTAAACCTGTACTTCAAATTTTAAAATTTCCATACGTCCCTTCATACAAGACAATTTATTTTGAAATTTTTCATGATTAAAAATTTTTGTCTTCCAAAAAGTACTTGTTTTAGGTCATTAGCTCAATGCTCCATGTCATGGTTGTTCATGTGGATCAAAGGCGTAGTGAATAGTGTGTAGTTTATTGTCCTTGTGCTGTTTCAAAATTGCACCTATTGAAATGAATATTCATTATAATAGGTGAATGACAATAATTATCCTGCACATGAAAAAAAATTATCCTACGCATGAAAAAAAAATTAATATTGTAAATATTATCAAAATAACGTTCTATAGTTTTTCTAAACTTATCTATCATTAAACGAAAATTATAAACAAAATAGATAATATATAAATATATATTAATAAATTTATTATAGTATATTAGGATAATAATTTTTTTATAAAAAAATTAAGGTTTAGGGATTAGATTAGCACACCGCAACTTAAATCTACTCGCCGCCACTGAGATCTGCTAGCCGTCGCCGCCGCTCGTCGCCGATCTAAACAGCACGCCAGAACTCAGATCTACTCGCTGCCACTGCCCAGATCTACTCGCTACCGCCGATTGCAGCCCAGAGCTCGTCGAGGCTCAGATCTTCTCGTCGGCGCTGCCTAGAGCTTCTCGTCGCCGCGCTGTCCAGATCTTCTCGTCGCCGCTGCCCAGAGCTTCTCGTCGCTGCACTGTCCAGAGCTTCTGCCGCCGCCGCCGCCGCCGCCCAGAGCTTCTCGTCGCCGCTGCCCAGTGCTTCTCGCCGCCGCTCGTTGGAGCTCGCCGCTCAGAGCAGCACGCCACAGCTGCCCCTCGTCGCCTCTCAGATCCGCACGCCAGAGCATCCTACTACTGTAAAGTATATTCTTTCCTGAGCTTGCTTAAAAAAAAAACACATAATTAGCAGATGACTTAAAAAAATACATTTGCAACATGCTTGAGCTTGCTTTGTTGAGTTGACTTCTAAGGATATTAACACATGTTCTGGATCCAAAACTTGTTTGTAGCAATAGCATGAATTCTTGCCTGTGTTCTGTGATTAATATTTTGAGTTTCTTTGGAGTTACCATGAAGGTCGATTGGTGATTGGATCAATTAATCACCATTATGGATTACGATCTAAACTAGTGATCACTTGCTAGTCCACAATGGCAGTCAGAGCATGCTTATGAATGGATATTGAGAAGCTTGGGGTTAGAGGAGTAACTTGAGAAGCAAATTTAGTTAGTTTTTAGCTTCAGGATGTGAGATTCAATTATTTGGGAGAACTGGATCACTGGAAATATGCTCTCATTCTAGCACAAAACTAACATATTAGTGTATATATTTTTAATCATCGGAGTCACTTATGTAAACAGCTAATTTGGGTTTGCTGGACAAAATGGATCCTACTCCTCGTTGGTTTCATCCATGAAATAAGATTAGACATGATTTGAGCTCATCATGGGCAAAAGAGCGCACCTCAAATTTATGTATGATATCTCTTCCCCCATTTCTACAGTTAACAAGGATAATCTTACTTATCAGGACGGGTTCCTAGTCCATATTTTTTTTGTTAGTCTTATCAGTAGACTAAGCTTTAGACCAAGAGTCGTTGGCCTTTTCAAATTAAATAAATTTCTCTGTTGGTATTAAATCGCTGTGGCACACGGGTTTCTGTATTCTTAGAGGATTTAAAAGTAGCTTAATGTTCACTATTATCTAGTCTCTTTTTGAAGCTAAAAAATTGATCCTTAACGATGTCATTAGACTCACCTTGCTTGATTTCAATGATGCCCGTTCTTACCAAAAACCCGACGTATATGATGCTTGTAACAAACGCAAAAACCCGGAATCTTGTGCTGTGATTAAATCTTGTTAAATCCTTACCTGTGTTAGTAGCAATAGCTTCTAAGGATATTGAATTTGATCTTTGAGTAACTTAACAGACAAGTAATGCATAGTTTTGTTAGTAGTGATAGCTTCTAAGGATATTGAATTTGATTAGTTGTTATCTTTGAATAACCTAATAGACAAGTAATACATAGTTTTCAATTTCCTTCAGTAGAGATCTTATATTCATAATTCATAAAATTTATAAATAAAAAAAAAGTGATGTTTGAAGATTAATTTCCTTAACAAATACGCTTGCATGATAAACCTTCTAAGTAAGTACATTCTAATAGTAAGACTATTTGTTGGATTTTCTTCAATGTTGTTTCACAATAGTACTTGTTGAAACTATTGATAGTGTTTAGTTACTTGTTGGATTTTGTTTTTAAGGTTGTTAGATTTTATTACAAATGGTTGGATACTATTACTTGTTGGTTGGATATTGATATTGTGTGTGGTATTTAAAATGTTACATATTGATGATATGCATTTATACTTAAACCAATTAGAGGATATATTTTTTGTTATTGAGTTTTCTATTGCGCAGGTTGGATATTATTACTTGTTGGTTGGATATTAATATCATCAGTTTTTTATTGTGTGTGGTATTTTAAATGTTATATATTGATGATATGCATTTATACTTGAACCAATTAGAGGATATATTTTTTGTTATTGAGTTTTCTATTGAGCAGGTTGGATATTATTACTTGTTGGTTGGAGATTAATATCATCAGGTTCAATGATTTTTTTCACAATTTATTATGATGTCTCTATTTTATGTATCAGCACACCATGTCTCATGTTAATTTTATGTATAATAATTTTAATTTATGAACAAGTTATAATTTTTTAAGTTTACTTTTATTTTTGCTATTAAAAAAACTAATTTCTTAATATTAATAAATTTAAACATAATACAATTAAATTTTTTCTTTCCTTTTCTTTCTCTCAAGGAAACAACTAGAAGGAAAATAAATTACAGTTATCCTTTCCGCGCCTCACGACGCTGCTAGCCTGCTAACGCTTAAGCCCTAATCCTAGATGCCGCTTCTCCAAAGCCTTCATATCTAATCGAGAGCCGCTAACTCAGACCAATTTGTTCGTCGGTTCGACGTGAAGCGGCAGACATGGTTCGTCCGTTCGGCATGAAGTAGCCAAAGCTCAAGAAGAGAAAGGTGGAGGAACCGGCATATGCTGAGGAGGAGGTCACCGTCGAGGAAGAAGACCAAGGGATTGAGGAGGACGACGGACATGGAAGAGATGAGAGAAGTGCGGAGGAGGCCTTGGATCAGATGCCGAGTCTCCCTATCACTGTGCCGGTCGATAGAGAGAAGTGGTCGGGAGTTATATTCGTGCTGGAAAAGGCTTGCCTAGAAGTTGGAAAAGTCGGGAAGGTAAGCGATGGAAGTTGAATACTATTCTGCAGCAGCAGTGGAGTTGTATGGAAATCTTTCTAATTGCTGGTTGTAATTTGCAGTGTTTTCTTTATAGTCTATTGAATCAAGTATGTCTTGAACATCTTTTTTCATCTAAGAACTATTTTTCTCTGTATTCAGAATTTTCAAATCCTCAACTCAGATGACCATGCAAATTATCTGAAGAAGCAGAATCTGTAATCCTGCGGATTATAGACCTGACATCATTCACCAGGTTATTTCCTTATTATTTGAATTTTGGTATATGCTTACTTGGTTTTCCAGCTACTTTTATGTTGTTTGGAATGTCCTCACAAGTTATATTTTTGGTTCGGTAAAGTGGAATAAAAAGGCTATCTTTCACAGAATGCATTATATTGGTTATGGTTCATGGATGTTCTTTCCCATTTTTTTTAAGAAGTGATCTGCAACATACTATAGCTGATAAGTTCTTTTTTTTTATTAATCTTGTTTGTCTATGTCCGACAGTTAACCTATTTGGATGCTCATGTTCGTACTTTGTTGTTTGGCTCTGCTATCTAATGAATTTAGGCACTTCTTGCAATATTCGATAGTCCTCTAGCTAAAGCTGGTCGGATCCAGGGTGTCTATGTGAAAACAGAAAAGGGTGTGCTTTTTGACATCAAACCATATGTCCGCATTCCAAGGACTTTTAAGCGATTCTGTGGTCTTATGTGTAAGTAACATTAAACTAAACTATTTTCTAGCAGGTACAACACATTTGAATTTCATTACTTTAAAGTGCTCTATCTGTAACTACTGCAGCTCAATTATTGCCAAAATTGAGCATAACAGCTGTTGGGAAAAGGGAGAAGCTTCTCAATGTGATAAAGAACCCTGTGACTCGTCACTTGCCTGTGAACTCAAAGAAAATAGGTGATAATGTGCATCCATTTGTCTTCGGAACCCATCTTTAGGGTTATGTTTTGTTGAATGGAATTTACGGTGAAATCATCTAGATTTATTGTACTTTTCATTCTTTTCATTATGAATTCCATTCAACAGAACATAGCCTAAGATAATTCTCTTGATTTTTTGGAGTTGCTTTCTTATAGGTCTCTCGTATAGTTCAGATAAGTTGGTTAACTTGCGCAATTATGTTGCTGCTGCTAGTGATGATACTACACTTGTTTTTGTGGTATGTTCAGTACGTAGGATCTTTTGGTTGAACTTTATCAGTATGATACAGGTCACATACATGATAAGTTTTCAGGTTGGTGCGATGGCTCATGGAGGGATCAGTAAAGAATACATTGATGATTTTGTATCAAGTAAGTTCCCTGCAACAGTTTGGATTTTTTTTCAACATTATTCTCATTCAACACATGCAAACCACTATCGCCCAATGCGTGTCAATAAGTAGTGAGGAATTTGATTTTTTTCCTTTATTTTTCACGTTTCATTATTCTTTTATATATCACGATGATAATTATTGTAAGAATTATCAATTACTCTGGAAAACATAATTTCATGTTGTATGGATGTAAACCTTATCTCTTTCTACTCTGTTCTAATCTGAAAGGATTAGTCCATATAGTTTGGATGATATTACACATTAATATATTGTTCTGATTTCTGAATGTTGTATTCCGAGTTACTAGTACATTCATAAAATGCATGACACCCATACTAGGAGCCAAACTCAGAAGTTCGTTGCAGAGTTGATTGTTGTCTTTGCTAAGACCTGATTACTTTATGATGAGGTTAAGTATTTGTGCGGAAATCTGAGTCTGCGAGCTAAAATATAGTTGGTTCTTGTCTTGCAGTATCAGAATACCCCCTGAGCGCAGCGTGTTGCTTAAATAGAATTTGTAGTCCATTTGAGCAGAAATGGAGGATCACATAAGCTTAATGGGTGGTATTTTCGTGCTTCTGCACCGACGAGCGACTAATCTGTCAACTGTTGAAGCATTCATCAGCTGTTTATAATCTTAGGTGAATTTTAAAGCCAATATTGATAGCTATCTAGGTGAATTTTAAAGCCATATTTGCTTTGTTTATTTCATAAGTTATTTTAAAACTTTGCACACTCGTTTTCGAATTTGCTTTCAAGTGAGATTATCACATAAAAAGGGTTTCTTCATATTCATATAAAATATCTAGTAAGTTTGATTAGTTGATGAAAGAATTATGTAAATATAATTTAATTTATGTAAAATTTGATTTTCGGTTTTGTTCTCAGTTTTTGGTTTTTCGAATTGGTAAAAAATTGAATTTATCGATTTATATATTAAAATAGAAGATATATAAATTTATATTAAAAAAATATATTATAGTATATTATATTCGAATCTTAGTGTAACTAGTTATAAAAGTCTAAAAAATATTACTTAATATTTAATAACTTAATTATCCATCATATAATTAATTAAATTCTTAATAAGTTATTTTTTTGGTAATAGATAAAATTTTGATTTTTAGAAAATTTAGTTTGCGGGTTTGATATTGATTTTTAAAATTTCAGTAATAATTAATTTTTAGTAAATTTGATTTTTGTTTTTACCGAATATTCATTATGTGCAATTGAAATTAATACAAAACTGAATAAGTGTAAAACATTTGGTAATAATATATAACAGTAATTATAATTTTTATATTAATAGAATAATAATTTAATATATGATATAACTGTCAATTTTGTTACAATAATTAAACTTTTATAATAGTAAAATATAAATAAATTTAGAATTATTATTATTAACACAAAATTGTAATCTGAGCAGAGTATGTGCTTTCTGCTAATTAGAACTGAAACTGATTTTTTTTTTTTTTATCAAACCTAATTTATTAAAATTTTAGGTAATCGATAAAAAGTGAATAAACAGGATCGATTGCTCATTCCTAACTATAATTTGTTGTGTGTATTAACCCTAACTTTTTTAATTATTTGCTAATTTCTTTAACCATTCTTTAATTACCGTAAAGGAGTAATTTAAATTAGTTGAAAAATTAAATTAATCGGACCGATCTGGTTCAAATCGGTGACCAACTTAATTGGTCTCATTTGTAAACTGATTTTAAGTAGAAAGTAGTTTGAAATGTTTTTAAGTAATAATAAGCAAGAAAAATAGTAAAAAAATCAAAAGTCAGAGAACTATTATTGCTTTTTTAAAAAGTAATTTATATAATTTTAATTAAAATTTTAAATATTATTATTTTAAATAATTAAAAAATATAATAATTAAAAAATTATATTAATATTTTATATAATTTAAAATAATATATATTTATTATTTAAATTTTAATAGCAGTTTAAAATTATTTACCAAATACTTTATAAATTTTAACAGTATATATCAATCTCATAATTAATAGCACTACCAAATAGACCATAACTTAGCTAATGTGTAAATTGCTTATATGTGATAAGGAATTCTCATTCCCCCAATAATTTTGCTTCACTAGTAAATTAACATTATTAGCCCATGAAATGATAATATTGACTTTTCAAATAGAAGAATGATATTTTTTATTATTATCTCAATTATTTAAACTATTTTTAAAAAACAAGTGAATATTTTATTAATAGTGCAATTTAACAAGTAAAAGTAAAATTTTTTGTTAAAACAATGTGCAGAAGGCAGACTTGGCAATTTGGGTTAGGTCATAAACGGATCATGTCAGCTATGACCCATGACCTGATTAAGTCAATTCGAACATGATCAGTTTAATTAATTAGGTCAAACTGTGTAACCTGAACATGATCCGAATATAATTGGGTCAACCCGACACGACCCGAATAACCCATTTATTATTTATATTTTAAATATAAATAATAAATTTATTAAAATTAATAAAAATTTAGGCTTACGAGTGAGTATAAATCTAAATTAAAAGATAGTTTGAAGATATTTAGGCTTATAGGCTAGTAATAAGAGTTAGATAAGTCTATATTTTAATTATATATATATATATAAATATATATTATAATTGAGTTAAGTGAGTCAACTTGTTTATAATCTGATACGAGTTGATTATAAATGAATTAACCTATTTATAATCCAAATATAATTATGATTAACCTGAATTCTTCTAACTTTATATCCAATCGGATCCGATCAGCGGATCGTGTCAAATTTTACCAGTTCAGCGAAGCGCGGGGAACCGCTCCCGACTACCTCTATCAAAGCCTCAGATCGTGAAAGCAATTCTTCTACTCGCATTGAGAGATAATTTCCTCCGACAGCTTTCGACCTCCGCCGACGCCGCGACGGTCCGTACTTTCTCTTCTATATCCGCCCCTTGGGCACGAGATTATTGCCTTTCATTACTCGCTTCCCAATTTCTTGCCTTTTCTAGAGAACTACTTGATATGCGCTAAGAAAATTTGTGATTTGTTGATTTTTGATACCGTAATTCTTGGTCTTTAGATCGATGGCTGCCGCACGGATCTATGTCTGCGGATCCGTGACGAGGTGCAGCACCCGATCTGTGGTAAGACTGCCCCATTCACCTCTGTTGTCTAGGATTTCTTCTCCTGATCGTGCGGAGCTAAAGGCCAACTCTTTCAGACTCCCCATTAGGGTTTCCAACATCAGTGGCAGAAAGGTGAAATTTTAATCCTTTACTATCCTTAACTGTTTTCTTTTTTTGGATAGTGAAAACCTAAACAATTCGTGAATTCCTGGATACATGTTTAAGTGGGTTTGGAACTTTACATCTTCCGTATTTAACTCGGAAATCATTTTCTGTAAGCGTACTTGCATTGTTGGATATAAAATCGCCTAGTTTTAGATGCCAATAGCTGCACTTATATAATAGCAATTTAAACGGTGTTTTCTTTTTTCTTTGTACCAATTAGAATGCATAGATCCATTCCTATGCGGATGAAGACATCTCAATGTCCAGCCATGATGTGCATGGGCGCATGATAATCCTGGTATAGTAAGAATTATTTATTTTGTTCCGACACTTTTGGCATCGTTGTATAGTCATCCATTTAGGCTGAACTTGGACGAAATTTGACTGTAAACTTCTTTGTATGTATCATAGTTTTACTTGGTTGCGGCTACATTTTAAGTCCTTTTTTTTTTTTTAAATTTTGGCTGATAGAGTTTATATTGATTTCTATTCTTCTTTTTCCACGTGATGTTACACTGACTCCTACTCTTATTCAAATTGCAGCGTCTAATTTCTATGTGTCTTGATGGAAATAGTTCGAGAAACAATATTAGATATGCAGATGATAAGCCAGATCTAGTTGATGAGTCTATTAAATCTAGTCCAGCTGCAGAAGTAGTTGATGAAAAAATGGAAACGGAGATGCATGCACAAAATGATTCTGTTGTCCCAACAAAAAGAAGTGCAAAAATTCATGACTTTTGCTTGGGCATCCCGTTTGGTAACAAACCCAATCTCAATTAAACATTAAGATTTTTGCTGCTTTTCTTTACTCATACCTATCATTACCTTATTAAAATTTTTAATAGTTTAAGTTATTTTAAATTGCCCTTTGTGAGTAAATTAAGAGATCATTATTACATTTTAAGTTTCAACCAACCAAGGTTCATGATAACTGTCTAGTGTAATGTTCCATGGTCAGACCAATATATACAGGTACCAGACAGTATTGTCACATAGTACCGCTAGTACTAAGCCAGTATTAATAACAATCCTGACCTTGTACTAGTATATGGTTGGATTGGTACATGCTGCCCATATCAGGAGGTATGGTATGAACTTGTTTTTGGTTCTTTGGTTATAGCACATGGATCCCAATTCGGGGCGTGAAAATGCAACATATTTTATAAAAAAGAAAAGATCTTTGAATAATAGGATTTTGGTTTCACTTGATATGTTTTTGGTCAAAAATTGATACTAGTCATGTATGACCATGAATTTGCTGATTGTATTGAATCAAAACAGTCAACATGCTTAGTCCCTGTATGAAACATGATTCTTAATAGACTATTATATTATGGCCATATGGTCCACATCCACATAGATTTCACTATTGATAATTGATTTATTGATTTTAGAATTATAGTTTTTCTTTTTTATGTTTATTAATTATCAAGCTTTCATGATCATTTTTATTTTCCAACTTGGAGTTTGGCATAATAGGATATTTTTTGGTTTGCTACACAAGTTGAACAAAACATTTTGTGCCACAAGTGTAATAAAAAATGTCTTGTTAGAGTTTTTGATTTCGATATTATTACTTAATGAGTTATTTTCAGTTAAGCTAGCCTTATATCATGTCATGAAAATTACAACATGGCACACAACTAGTCAACTTGAATTGTCAATCCTAATTTTGATATGTGAAGCTCATCATCTTTTTTTTCTCGCTTGATCCCGTACTAACTTCTGCACCCTCTTAGAATAACATGATGTGGAATAGTAGTTATAAACTTATAATAGATGATGGTATAGAAATGATTCTTTTGGAGAAGACTTTTATTAGACCTGATTGAAGGGGCACACACTTGGCTGATGAATTTCTAAAGACTTGTACCTACAATAAGAAAGCACTTAGAATCTAGCCTATGGGACCTCTCTTTTAAGCTAAACAGGGGTTCAACGAGGATTAAATAGAGAAAGAATGAGAATAGAGAGGGTTGCCTACTTCAACAAATATGAAGTGATTCTTTCATAGAGTGGTCAATTGCAGTTACGAAACCCAATATTATTTTGAACTTTGGTCAAAATGCTCCGATAGTTAGTGTGCTAAACACATATACCATGGGGACTCTGAGGGTGTGAATTAGGTGGATACCTTGTCTTTTGAAAATTGAGATAATGTCAAGGGCTTTAATCCTTTGATAAAATCGTGCATTATAATAAATGGTTGTATATCATTCAACTATTGATCTTTTGCCTTGGTTTCACAGTCCATTGGGTTTTGGACGATGGGGCATAATTGTCCAAACAACATTGATGAAAAATTTTCAGCTATTATGGGAGTCTAATCTAGACTTTTTAGTAAGGATCAAAGAGTTTGATGGGAATAAAGCGCCACCCTCCCCCCCAACTTTCGCCCTCACCACAGGAATTCTAGGAATAAATATTGGCATGGTAGCACTTACTAACGTTACAGGATTTTGTATGCTAGTCGCATACTCTTCTTTTAGTGCCAATCTACTATAATATGCAAAAAAAAAATGATTATTTAGAAAAAGAATCTTACAAGAGCCAAACTAAAGGACCTTTGTCTAGTTTTAAGTGTATCATAGGTGTGAACCCTTGAGTTTAACTCAAGTTACCTTCCACTGATGTTTAAGTTAGATAGGGGATCAATTAACAATTAAGTAGAGAGTGAGGTTAGAAGTAGAGATTCTTTGCAATTACTAGACCTTGGGATGTTGTTTTATGCTTTAGCCACACATGAATTAATGAATCTAATTTGACTTAGAGGATCTGGCCTGACTATGTGTTGATAGAATGATTGGACGTAGTGTGGTTGGATCACTGTTTAATTTCTTGCCTTTTAATCATTCAATCAAGGTTTATGCTGGCATCGGATCTTTGTTCATTGTCCATGGGATATTTAAAATATAGGATTCTATGTATCACCTCTCAACTGACAAATCTTTTTTTAACCTATTAATATTTCGCATATGTCCTATGGTCCACCTTATTGCATCCAGTCAAGGATAGTTGTTTTTCTTGTTTTATTGCATCCAGCATTTTGCTTTCTTTCTTCTTTCAGTATTGTTTTCCAATAAAAAAGCTCCATTTCTATGCTTTGTTTACTTTCTTATTCTATAATATGTGGGCGTTGTTTTGATCTAACGAGCATCAAGGTATTTGTATGGTTATGAATGCAGTTGGCTGTAGTATATTCCTATGCTTGATTGTCACAATTTCTTATCGGAAAATCTCTTTGTATCTATAAAGCATAATATTTTGATTGGTTGCACATTCCATTTCTTGCTTTTGCTGGGAATATTCTTTTTAACTATACCCTGTGATAGACATATTAGATTATGACCTCATTAATATGGATGGAAAAATAAGCACTTGTAAATGGACTAAAAATGTTCACTCCAACAATTAAACAACCTAGCTGTAATGTGGAAGTTCTGAGGAACTTAATCCTCATCAGTTCATCCTTTATGACGAGAGTAGGATTTCTTGTGCTAGGTGGGCTTTTATTTGCTGGGGGGCTGCTCGGATTTATTTTCTCCAGAAATGCTACAGGAATGATATTCGGTGGTGCAATATTGGCTCTCAGTGCATTTAGCCTAAAGGTCTGGAGTACGGGAAGATCCAGCTTACCGTTTGTTTTGGGTCAAGCCGGTGTGTACCTTACTACCTCAGCTTCTTTACTTAAAGAATGAACAGATTAACACCTTGTGTTTTCATTTATTTTTACTGTAACTCAGTGTCCTGAAAATACTCCTGCCATTTAGTTCTTATTGTTAGGCAATTTTGGTGAATAGCAACAGTTAAATCACCGATATTTCTTCATTTAGTTAGCAATGCTAAGACCACAATGGCGAGTTCTTAGGCAATTTAAAATTGCTTGCCAAATAAATATTTCTTCTTTTATCTTCTGTCTTACAGCCTTTTCTGCCGCACTTGTCTGGAAGCAACTTCAAGCATACGCTTCGGCAAGTTTCTCTATGTATTTTCATTCACCAGTATATTTATCCATAATTATGTGATTTTAATTAGTTTGCTTTTTATTGTGCAGTCAAAGAAACTCTTCCCCTCTTGGATTTATATTAGCTTAAGGTAATCTTCCTGACGCCTAGATCATATGGTAATCACATTTATAAAATAGAATTAATGTCCAACTGAATTTTCACTTCTGGCAGTGCTGCAATGATATGCTTTTATTCGTATGTACTGGTGTCTGGTGGAAACCCGCCACCGAAGAAGCTGGCGGCAGCTCACCCATCATAACCGCGCGACATTCACCAAAGTTTTCCAGAACGTGATAATAATTTATGACAGGTTTGCTTTACATCATATTTTATGTGTTTCTCAGTGAGTTTAAGATTGCGCTAAGCTGAGTTTATTTTGTGGATACTTTACGAGTATAAGATGGAATATAACCAATAAAGATTAATTATAGACAAATTATTAATGAGATTATGGAAGATATTGATGAATACGTGATGCGGCTGCTGTTACTAGATAGAAGTTAAACACGAGGGACACCACTCATGTAAACGTTGAATTGTATGTTCTATCATTGACATTATTTGTTGAAATGTTCGGTTTTCACTTACCATGAATGCTTATGCAGTAACGTTGTCAATACAATCTCAAACAAGCTGGAGCATTTTACGTTAGAAAAAAAATTGTTTAACTTTCCACCACTTTCAGTGTGGAGTTATCATTCTTCACTAGCTGGTCAGCTTTCCAACAATTTTACACATAATACAAAATACAATGTTTACTCAATTGTCAATCACACTTCAATTCGTTTCTTCACTAGAGAGACAATGTTTATTTTTTATTCAATAATGTAAATGATATTATTATTTTATGTATTTACGTGGATAACAATCCTACTGAGTGACATGGAAAAATATCCTCAAAGTTAAAAAGTATTGAAAAGAAGAGTTTTTATTAACCATTTTGATAGCTAAAATAATTTCTTGGGATTGTGTTCATTTATAATTCTATTGGGCTATCTCAAGCCTAAAGAAAGTATATTATGGATACTAAAGAAAGTATATTTTGGATATGCCAAGAAAACTTAGTTTCTTAGATGCAAACCAACAATTTTCAATTTTATCATATTATGAACTTGGTAAAAATGAGAACTCCCTAGATGGCATTCTTATGTATTAGTAGATTAAGAGCAAGCTTTTCTATCTAGCTAGCATTTTGTCTTGATATTGTTTATACCATTTGAGTAATTAGTTAGTATATAAAAACTCTCAAATAGAATAACTAGAAGTAGTAATAAGAATTCTCTTTTATCTCATTAGCAAAAGGTCTGATCCTAAAAAAAACATAGATATTTTAACAGTGGGCATTTCGGCCTATAGAATACAAATTATATAGGTGTTATATTTATGTCAGAGGTAATTTTATAAGTAAGGAAAATAAGAAATAAGTACGATAATAAATTCTCATGTGGAATCGTAGTACCATAACACATAATTTGTGATATATGTGGCTTCTAACTCTTCCCAAGAAGTTATTCATGATGATGATACAATCTCTGATGTGACAATAAATCTATAACCTATATTAATAATATTTTAGTGTTTTATGAAAGAACCGAACAAATTAAAATCTACTATCATCTTGTTAGAGATGGATACTATGATGGCCATAAGGATCTCAACTCTCTTCACCCTCTTTGAAATGTTCACTAAGCATCACACCTATGAGTTTATTATTGTATGGGGTATTATAGATTTTAGTCTTCTTGTAATAGCTAATATATGCCCTTTTCTAAAATGAATTTGTTAAAAACCTACTAGCCCGAGTCAATTGCTTTAAAAAGTTTACTCTTGATAACTTTCCAAGTACATTAATCTTGAAAGGTTATGTTCAAGAGCTATTACATATTTAAGAGTTTCGTTGAGATGATACAATAAATATACAAGTCTATAAACAAAACATAGTTAAATCTCAAATTGAAGAGTTTAACAAGACTATTGACTTTGAGTATGAACAATATACATCTGGCGGGTTATTAAAAAAAAAATCAGCTAATAATAATGCCAAGTTCAGTTTGCTATGTTAGTGGAACTAGTATTTGTTTCTTCTCATTGATTCCAAAACACATAAGAGCTTGAAGCCTTCGATAGGCTAATATTTTTTTTTTTAAATAGAAAAACGTATTAAGCACTTTCATTGACTTCGCCTTTAATACTCAATTTTAAAGTGATGAGCTACTTTTAGGACCTCGTGTAGAAATTATTCTCCTTAGAGTGCAAGATGTCACATCAATATTTAGGGGTTCGTCGATAGCCTCAACATCACAAAATAAAATGATTCAAATACTCTATTAGGAGCCTTAAATCAACATAGAAGTAAAGGCATTCTGTTCAAACTCTAGATCAAAGTTAAACCTTCCATACGTACGCTGCAAAACATCACTTCTAGGGGATACATATCAAATGACAAGATTATTTTTGACAACACTATATTTGAAGGAATAAAAGAGACCGATCTGTCAAGATAAATAAATTGTGATTTGTCAATTGGGACTCCTAACGATTAAGGATAAAGAAAAGAACCACAAAGGAACTTACTGATCAATGAAGTAGATCATTATCTATGCTAGTCGAGGGGCTTATTATTGTAAAAGGCAATGCTACTAGAAAGGAGTTATAAGAATGCGTCAAGGGAGTCAATTTCGTGATCATCATCAGGCATCACAAGCCTCAGTTGTCTTTACTGTAGGGAAAGAGGAACCTTGTCAATCCAAAGGAATCAAGCAAAGCATCAAGAAATCAAGAATAAGATAAAGAAAAAGCAAGTGAGAAAAGCAATGGTGGCCAAAAGCCTAATTTCCAAGTCCAACTACGAACAGATTTTCATCCCTCTAGAGCTGAAGCCTTTCAAGGGTGGAGTAGGATGGTCGTCAGAGAGGAAGGCATGTTCTTTCCTTCCCCATAATCAATCAATCACACATATCAACAGGCAGAATCTAAGAAACCTCTGCACAGCTCTGTACAGAAAAGTAACACATTTGAAGTAAGCACCTAGAGAGATATCACAAATACACATCTTTGCACTTAGCAGAACAGGAGTGCAAATAGAATTAGAGACTCCAATCATCATATGAAGGAAAATAATTTCAACTTGAGAAAACGAAGAACCAAATTGCCGTCCCAGCAGGAAAGCCCACTCCCCCAGATGAGGGAACCAGTACACAACACGTACCAACCCTGGGACATTCACAGGCGGGAAAGCTTTATACCAAGAGATTAAAACATCAAATATCACGTAGCCAATCTACTAATAAATGACCGAAAGAGCAAGAATTGCCACCACCACGTCCAAGGCCCCCCTCAGGCTCGCTGCTCCACTCTGCATACACAACACGATGATCATTAGTGTATTAATTTATGAAGAAAAAAGAGGCTTAAACCCTTGAAAATGCAACTATGCTGCAGTTGTGCAGTAGAGCTGTGGAGGGCGAAAACCTGAAGCGAGGTCGAAAACAGTGAAGGTTGTTTTCGGAACGCAAACAGAGGGAATCTCGAGATCCTAAGGTACGGATCTGACAGCCCAGCACGCGAGCCAACGGCAGAGATGCTTCTGAGCTCTGATCAGATAGTACACGGCGGGTCCGAATTCAATTTTTGTTTTTTTTAATTGTGACCGACAAACTTGCCCGAAACAACGTGGAGGATCTCGACTCAATGGTCGTCCGGGCCCACGCTACATCCTCCAATTGGCATCCGGGTGCTACTGTGACAAAAACTACCCAGGCATCAGTACTACTGCCACCGGACTTGAACGCTAGAAGGGAGCCGGATTTAAGTGAGGGTCCTTGAGTCCGCTCCGGACACAAGCACACAGCTGGCTATGCCGTGTCGGATCTATTTATGGCATCGCGCAGGTTAGCGACGCTGCCAGCATCAAAGCTAACTTGGGCGAGTGCAAGGGCACGACGAGTCGGGGTTCTCACTGTCCGTTGGATTACAAGCGACCGGACGATTTCCTCGGCGCACGCTAGCATCGAAGGAGAGGGGGGAGAGAGCGAGAGAGAGGGATCGTACCGTGTCCAAGGCGGAGCCGCTAGGCCCTGGGGCGGCGGCGACGAATGACGGCGATGCGGTGGGCTGCGACGGTGTACTAATGGCGGCGGGAGATGGGGATGGGGTTTCACCCTTGTTCTTTTTCGATTCTGGCGGCGGTGCCGACGGTGCCTCTGTCGGCTTTGGTGGGGCTGCGGCGGATGGCGGGATGGCGGAAGAGAGTGGCGAGGGCACCGGGCGAGGCAATGCAGGCGGAGGACTCGGCGGGGTGCTCATAGGAGGTGGTGCGGGAGGGGAAGAGGCGGGCGCCACGGTGGGAAGGGAGGTGAGAGGTGCCGCGGCGGGAGGGGATGAGGTGGGGACGGCCGTGGGAGAGGAGGTGGGGGCGGCGGACATGGATGGTGGTGTGACACTAGGGAACGGGGCGGAAGAACTTTTTACGGGGGCGGGGGCGACGGATATGGGTGGTGGTGTTACACTAGGGAACGGGGCGACGGATATGGGTGGTGGTGTGACACTAGGGAACGGGGCGGAAGATCTTTTTACGGGGGCGGGAGCGACGGATATTGGTGGTGGCGTGACAGAAGGGAACGGAGCGGAAAATCTTTTGACAGGTGCGGGGGCGACGGATATGGACGGCGGCGTGACAGAAGGGAACGGGGCGGAAGATTTTTTGACGGGTGCGGGGGCGACGGATATGGACGGCGGCGTGACAGAAGGGAACGGGGCGGAAGATTTTTTGACGGGGGCATGGGCAGGGGCAACGCTGATGGATTTGGCGGGTGAAGCAGCGGGGACGGTGGTTCTGTGTTGTGTGGGGGAAGCGGCCGGGGAGACGGCCGGAGGCTGGGATACAGCGGAGGAGAAGAGGGAGAAGAATAGAAGGACGAGTACGGCGATCCGAGCCATCGCCGCTCTGCGGTTGAAGGTAAGTTGGAGGGTGCGGGGACTCGACATCATATAGGAGATCGGAGAGGCGGGAGAGCTTCTAAGTTTTGGGATCCCGTGCAACCTTCAATCAGAGTCTGTTCCCATCGAACGGTTCCGAATTGGAAATGCAGTAAGTTCCATCGACGTTGACGCGAGTGATATCCGAAGACACGGTTCAGGTCAGGTACAAATGGACAAGATCTCCCTCCAGGTTCTGATCAATTAGGGGAAAAAGCGGTCAAGACACGTGTCGTTTTTCTTCGCTGGTTTCTACTTCCAATCTGAATCGAGCTTAGTGGCCAATTCAGGAAGACAAATGCTTCAAAAGAATATGAGCCGCTTGATCGAGTTGATTCAGATTTGAACCGTTCAACCAAGACCAAGGAAAATATAAGAAAAATAATTTTTTTATATTAAAGTATATTATATAAATATTTATTAAAGGTGGCACGAGTTTTGCACGAGCTGAGCATTTTAGTACGGGGCAATAGTTAGGTAACTACTACTACTACACTTGTGTTGCTCAGCTCGAGATAGTCGTTGCTTGTTATGTCTGCAACGTCTTCTTTAGGTTGGATTTTATTGAACTTTGTCCTTTTTCAACACTTGGGGCTAATTGTAACTCTAAGCACAAATGTGTATGCTACAAATTATCACAAGTGAATGTACATTAAAGAGGCATACACTTTACCTAAGGGGAGAAAAATAGAAATTAATCTAATTAATTTACATTATATAATCTGATTAGCACCAATTTAGTTGGTAACCAGATTGATTAATTTTGGTTCAAATTCAATCTAAAATCCAATTCATAAGACCATGTTGTTCTCTTGTTATTAGTAGTTGCAAAATAAATTCTAGGTATGTTAAAATAAGACATGTTAAATTACATTTCTAATTTACAAAAATCACCTTGAAAATTATTTTACCAATACATTGGAGGTATTTTCAAAATTTGGTGAAGTATTATTAGATATCTAAATAATATTTTAAGAGCAACGAATTATGTTCTTTTGAAAATTCTTAACTTATCTAGAACTAGTTCATGGAGATAAGGAAGAGTTTGTGTAGACTCTCATTACTAAGGCAAAAATATATGAGAGTTAGGAGAGGGAAGATCAAGATCTAGCAAGGCTAACATGGAAGGTTATTCAAGTTAACCCATCAAAGCCGCATGCCCTACTACATAAGGTATATTATAAATATTATGTTCATGATTTATCGGTCATAGTTAAAGATTCATGCAATTCATATTATTATTTTCTAATATATAGAACATAGATTATCAATAAAATAGTTTTTTTAGTGTTGATGAGATATTTTTAGCTTTATAAAAATTACTTAACCTAGCAAATGAATGATCATACGGCTATTCATGAACTAATCAGGCTAAATTTGGTAAGATGCTAGAGAATTTATTGTTCTTCATTTTGAGCAACAGTAAGATGCTCGAGAACTCAATTGGCAATGTCCCTCTTTTGCTTGCTAGACAATTAAGTAGCTATGAGCAAAGGCAAAATCAATTAATCACTTGTGATAATTTTTGGACAAGGCTATTTGAAACACTGTGATTGATTTTTGGATGATAATCATATTTAGTGATATTAACTTTCTCTAATAAACCTAGAGTAATAGCTTCTTTTGTAATAAGTTTTGCTTGATTTCTTGTATTTCTAGCGTTCAAGTTTAAATGCATTATTATTATCTCAATTCATACTAATTTGTAACTACAGATGTTTAAAATAATTATATTATTTTAAAGACTTTATTAAAATTATTTATATTACATTGTCTACTAAGGTGTTCAAAATAAATTAATATTTTATTTATTTTAATACAAATTGACATCTTATATATATTGATTGGAACAAAAGGTCATTTGATGCTGTATATATTGGAATGAGCTCTGAATATGGACTGTGAAAGGGAAATGACAAATGGATGATGACGACAATTGTATAGATGCGTCAAAGGAGCTCGATGAAGCAATCACAACGATAATAGTTTAGCTGTGCCGAGATGAGACACTCAAATTCAAAGGAAGGCGATGTGAAGGATGATGAATTGGAGGAATACATCGTAGAGGAAGTTGCACCTAAGGAAGGTGATAATCTATACTCAAATGAGAACTACATAGAGGATGATGACTCCAAGGACATTGATGCAAACAATACAAAAAGTCGACATGGACGGTAATGATGTAGAGGAACACGAGCTGATGGAAGGTGATGCTACCGACTCGGAGGAAGGTGAGTTAGAGGATGGTGATGCCTGGAACGATGACGCATAGGGCATCAATGCGAAGGAAGGCGAGGCGAAGGAAGAGGATACAAGCAAGAATGAAGATGGCAGATGAGGAGTCAAAAGGCAATGAGTCATGGATGATAGCAAGTTGATGAGAACAACGAGACGTGGAGGATGTCAACATTGTGTTGGCAAGTCAACGAGGGCGACAAGAAATCACGGATGATCAGCAGGACATTGACAATGAGCTTAGCGTCATCAAAGCATCATCGAGACACTACCAAATAGGCACTTAGACTTGGGGTTCCCACGATTCTTGTGCTCTCTGTAAAAATGATGGCAATTCCTCCAAGAGTTGATTAATCTTTTCTTATTGTGATTTTATTATGAGCATGTAGGACCAGCTCAAGGCAAACAATAATTTTCAACCTTCATTTTGGATGGAGTGAAATCAGGGAGCGAGTGACTCTTTAGAAATCACATTGAATAGATACTATGATTTGAACACTTTACCCAAAGGAAATGGGCTTACCAATAATCTCCACAAGAACATGAACCATCAACAAAATGGTGAAACCGATTCCGATCTCTAACAATAATCTTCCGCCCAGTGATCTTGGATATCAACTTGGTGGCCGTATGGCAATCCACACAAACTCGGAGGTTCTTCACGATCTTGATCGTCGTCCCAGGCTGAGTGCTTATCAGACCGAAAGCAATTGCTAGCTTCTCGCTATGAACTCCGATGGCTCGCTCTTTCTCGGCCTCCTCCAGATCATGCAGCACTAGCTCAGTCTGTGGGTTGTATCCATGAGCTCTGAGGAGGCCATTCAACTCCTCCAACATAGCGTAGATCTCTTCACTTCTTGAATGACTCAAATCCCCAACAACAAACTCGTACACCTTGTTACCAACCTCAATCGAAGTGCAACCAGGCTCCTTCTGAACCCCGCTCTCCTTCATCAAACTCCTCACTCGAGCCACAGCTTCCCAATTCCCCACCGTTGCATAAATATTGGATAGAAGAATGTAGGTGCCCGAGTTGGCGAGACCATTGCTAACAAGGTAATTGGCAATCTTCTCCCCTAAAGCCATGTCCCTGTGAAGCCTGCATGCCGCCAGCAATGAACCCCAAATGACAGGGTCAGGCGCTATCTTCATACTCTGAACAAGCTCATATGCTTCATCCACCAACCCAGCCCGCCCAAGAAGATCGACGACGCAGCCATAGTGCTCAATCTTTGGCTGAATTCCATAATCATTTTCCATCGATCGGAAGAATTCACGGCCTTCGTCAACCAATCCTGAATGGCTACAAGCATTGAGAACTCCGATGAATGTAATATCCGTCGGTTTGAGGCCTTCTGCAAGTAGTCTTGCGAAGTATGCTAGTGCCTCTCGGCTGTGTCCATGCATTGCATAGCCGCCGATCATCGAATTCCAAACGACCACATCCTTGTCTCTGATGCTCTCGAAGATTGCACAAGCTTCCTCCAAGCTACCGCATTTGCAGTACATGTCAATCAGTGCAGTGCCGACTTTGCAATTGAACTCTATTGGGTTGTTCTCGATGTAGGCGTGCACCCATCTGCCGACGCCCACAGATCCCTCCTGAGCAACAGCAGAGAGCACTGAAATCACTGTGACCTCGTTTGGTTTTGCTGACGACCGTAACATTCGCCTGAAGAGCAGCAGGGCGTCGTTAGGCCGCCCATGCTGGGTGTATCCATCGATCATCGCGTTCCAACAAACACAGTCTCTTTCTAGCGTTTCGTCGAACAGCTGCCTAGCCTTATCCAAATCGCCCATTTTGGCGTAGCAAGTGATCATTGCAGTGGAAGAGACGAGCCTTCTCTCAGGCATTGCGTCGAACAGACGGCGGGCAGAGACGACGTCCCCGCCCCGCGCGTACATGTCGAGGAGAGCAGTGGCAACGTAGGGGTCGGAATGGAGGGATAGCTTGAGCGAGTGGCCGTGGAGTGCACGCCCGGGGCCCAAAGGGCAGGCCTTGAGGGCGGAAGAGAAGGTGAAGGCATTGGGCTCGACGGTGGCGGAGAGCATGTCGGAGAAGAGGAGGAGGGCGTCGTGGTGGAGGCCGTGGACAGCGTGAGAGTGGACGGCGGCGGTCCAGAAGAAGATGTTAGGATTAGGGGTGAGGCGGAGCAGGGCAAGGGAGCGGTCGAGGTGACCAAGGGATGAGTAGGCGCGCTGGAGCTTGAAGTTGACGATGGGGTGGTGGTGGAGTTCAGCCCGGAGGACGGCGGCATGGAGCTCGAGGAGGCGGCGAGTTGAGCGGCACTGCTCGATTAGGGCGGCGGCGTTGTCGGAGGAGAGGACGCTCGAGGTCGTGGGAGGCGGTTCACGTGAGTGTGAGATGCCTTGGCCAGTGGCGACGGCGAGGGTGAAGGAGGCGGAAGACATCGTGCTTCCGACAGACGCCTTATCCCCTTTCTCGGATTAGACTAGCAGCGAGGTGCGATGGTATTCCAGCGAACCTAACATATTTACATAAAACTCCTTGCAAACTGGTAATAATTCACAGCCACAACATTCTTATAACTCTTAACCATTACGGCGAGGATTTTTTTGGAAAAAAGAAAAATATCATAGGCAAGCCTAGACATCTTAGGAGGCACTACAAGGTTATTAAATTCATTGATCCTAATTCTTTTCTATTAGAATTATTTTATTTTTTTTTTCGGATAAATTTTTATTTTTATTTTTTTTCCCAATGATTTCCGTTCAAGAAAATAGACCCAACATATATGCTTTAGATTTTGTCCGTTTCTTTCCCATTCTTTCTACTTTTCTCAGTCCGGGAAATACCCAAAGATGGTTCTTTATTGAACAAAGGCCTCAATTGATATAAATCCTCACAAGAAGCCTTGAAATTTGGTTGGGAGAGAACGACGATTTATAAGACAACCAACAGTGTTGCTTGCCATCTAACAAGGTGAGAGGGAGACTCTAGTGGACTGTTTCACACACTTCGTTAAAACTACTCAATAAGATGAATGTCTTATTTAGCGTAGTTGATCAGCTACTTTTGTGGGTCAAAAGTCAAAACAGTAGATTTTTTAAAAGCTAAGGTATTTAATAAGCTGTTTCTAGGTTTCGAACCTAAAAGCAATATGAGTTTGGAAAAGCTGGAAGGGAACTGCTTTGGTGGCTTTCTAACTATTTTTATTTTTACATTTCATGTTTGCAGCTATATTCATGTGTCTTTTTAATGATAAAATTAATTTTTAAAATTATTATTTTAATAAAAATTATTAAATCTAAAATTATTTTTTATTATTATTTAAAATTTTCTCTTTTATAAAAAATTTATCAAAAATTAATATTATTTTAATAAAAATTATTAAAATTAATATTATTAAATTTAATTTTAAATTAAAAATTATTTATTACTATTAATTTAGTTTTATTTTTAAAAAATCATTTTATTTTTTTTTTAAAATATTATATTTTATAAAAAAATTGACCAACATAACAATTTTGTCAAAACATCTTTTAACTTTTCCAATCAACTATTTTTCAACTAACACTTTTTTAATCAGCAAAAATTAAAAATTTTAAGTATGCACACACGAAAATAAATTTCACTTCGGTCATTCAATAGTTATTATATCAAGATGGGTCGAGTGAATTAGATGGTGCTAAACCATATGTTTTGTTAGTCAAATTATTTGATTAAACTGCTAGAAAATTGATCTCGGATTGACTCAAATGTGACAGTCAATCCAATTAGTGAATCAGACTCACCAATTCGCAACTAAATGTTACTTTTGCGTCACCTTCCTAAGCGGAAAATTTTTTGAAGCAGGGCTCGCTTAACTTAGTTAAGTGGTGTTTTAAGATACGGTAGAACTCCTCATATGTATTTACCCTAGCACTTAGGACTTCTACCTAGAGGTGGCCAACGGGCCAGGTCGGCCCGCGGCCCACACGGCCCGACATGACGCGGGCCGGGCACGGCACGACACGTTGACCAAGTCAACGTGCCGCGGGCGGCCCGTGGAGGCCTCTCGGCTCGTGGGCTAGGCCGGGCACGGCCCGCAGGCGTGCCGGGCCAGGCACGGTACGGGCCCGTGCTCAGCACGGCACGCGGGTCGGCACGGGCACGACACGGGTATTTGGGCGGTAACGGTCGGAATTTTCGAATTGAGCATGCGTTTTTACCCAAATAGCCCTATAACGGTTTGAAAAAATTTAAAAATTAGAGATATAATTGTCTTTATGTTATAAAATTACCATCTTAGCCCCTTTTAATAATTAAAAATTAGGGGATAAATATGTAAATTTACAAAATCGGGCCGGGCCAAACACGGCCCGCGTTCCTCATTTGGCCCGTTGGGCTGTATTCGGCTTGCGTGCCGAAGACAGCCCGAGGGCCGTGCCTAGCCCGCGTGCCGGATCTGTGCTCACTCTCCGGCGGAACCGTGCTCACTCTCCGGCGGAACCGTGCCTGGGCCGGCACGCCTAATCGGGCCACAGGCCGTGCCGGCCCCAGCATTTTTCCCACCGTGCCGTGACAGGCACGGCCCGCCAGGAACTGGGCCCGGGCCGGCCCGGGCATGGCCCATGGCCACCTCTAACTCTACCTTACCTATGGAAGGTTCTACCTTATTATGAAAGTCCCCGGTTAACTCAATTAAGTAAGAGCCCTACTTAAGAGTTTTATCCTTCCCAAGCAACGCCGAAGGAGCCCAGAAGAGAAGTGGCAAGAGCATCCGAGCTCTTATATCGGATCATGATGAATTTAATCCATATTTGGTTGCGATATTCCATTTGACCAAAGCGGCTACAGTGGAAGTGATACTGTTGTAGATTTGTCAAAGTGATAGCAATCAATCTGTTTAATGTCACGATGTTTCAGTTGGTTGATTCTGTAATTGGTCATAAACGGGATTTAAGTTTTTTTTGTTCCCTTGTGTCACTGTGTTTGTCAGCAATAGACGGCGATAGATCATGCAGAGGAGTTCTTGTCCAGGCGAGTGGATAGAGGAGTCTATTTCGCAGGGCTGCTTTGATAGTGAGGAGGTGCTGCAATAATTTTAGTGCGATAGTTTTATTGTATATAGTTATATAATTATGCTAATAAAGAGGAGTTACATAGTTTTATATTGTGAAAAGTGAAAAGTTTTTATATGCTTCTGAAGTTAGCCAAATCCTACAAATTATAGGAAGAATTTAGAATCATCGTGGGCATATCATGCCGTGTGTTGGTTATTTTGTATATATATATACTATTGCCTCTTTCTAATTATTTATTCTAAGTAATTTTTCACTACTGTGAGTTCTTAGAAGGTTGCCTTTAGGATAGTGACATTTTTATTCACGCCTCAAAGCTATCTATATAGATTCTCCTTTGCAATTTTTCCAATAAGTTTAAGTGGATGTATCTTGAACGGTGCCTTAGACCTGAGACAATCGCGGACTTAGGGCCTGTTTGGCCCGCTATTAATAATTTTATAATTGTGCTAAACTATGTTGTGATGTAGTGCTACATTATCAAAATTTATAAGATATTTGGTTAATAGCTTTTTAACTGCTATCAAAATTTAAAATAATTAATAAATATATTATTTTAAATAATTTAAAATAATAATATTTAAAATTTTAGATAAAATTATATGAATTACTTTTTTTGAAAAGCAGAAATTACAAAAATATTAAATTATAGTTTTCTCGACTTCTATTTTTTTTATTTTTGCCTTTTATTACTAAATAATTTTTTAGCTCTTTTCTCCGTAAAAATAACACCAAATAAGCCCTTAGTTGGTGAAATTTAAAGGTTAGAACAATTATTTTTCTGTTTGCAAGCTTCGTTCAAGGTAGGACACTTTTTATTTCAACATACAGAAGATTGCACTAAAACTCAATCGAAAAAATTGTCTAGAGGAACCTGCCAGGACAGGGTGTGTCATCGTGCAAAGCACGCCCAATTAGAAGAAACAAGATACTAGATAAGATTCAACCCTAACCCTAGGCCGTTATTTATAGACTCTTCATACTTAGCGGACCGGGTATGACAATCCAACCCGGATCCACTTACACTAATGGGCCCGTAACAATTGCCCCCCTCTTGAACTAGCCTTGTCCTCAAGGCTGAAAACTTCTCTTATTGATGTACTCCTGGTGGGACATAGCTCGACTCCTTCTAGACCGGTCATAGGTGCTTGACGATGTGCGTTGGCCTCCCACCTCCTTGGAACCATTTTGAGATGATACACTTCCTTTTCCCTCAGCAGGCAGTGTAATGTTAGAATTTACACTAATGCTCCTTGTTATGACCCATGTTTGCCTCTTTCGGCGCATCTAACACATTCCCCAGTCATAACCAAGCCAGGCCCAAGAGCTCCCAAATCCCGTTCCGGCTCCGTGTTACCCCCAGAAATATTACGTCTGCAGCGGGATTCGACCCCTGGACATGACCCTCACGAGTCATGACCCTTCAACCATCTGAGCTGCAGATGGTTGAAGGGTCATGACTCGTGAGGGTCATGTCCAGGGGTCGAATCCCGCTGCAGACGTAATATTTATGGGGCGTAACACGGAGCCGGAACGGGATTGGGGGAGCTCTTGGGCCTGGCTTGGTTATTACTGGGGAACGTGTTAGATGCGCCGAAAGAGGCAAACACGGGTCATAATACTCCTCCTCGGTTGCTGGACACTGTAGACCGAAACCACTTGGGATGGTGAATCTGGCATAGTTGGATTAGGAGGAATGCTTCCTCCCAAAGAGTAGTTTCCACTGCTTGTCTGACTTTTGCTTACCACCCCTTCTGTCCCAGTCAGCTCCCTCTCGATGACTCGAGCGAGAGTCATGACACGCATAACATCAGTGGGTAAGAAGGCGTGCACCTTCTCTCTGATAGTGCTGTTTAGGCTCTTTAAGAAGAACCCCACATATTGCTCCTCAGACAGGTCAGGTAGTTGTGAGACAATCTCTTCATAAACTCCAATGTGCTCGGTCATCTCTTCAAAAACTCCAATGTGCTCGGTCACTATAGCGTTGTAACATTTCTTCTTTCAGCCTCCCCCATGTTAGATTGGGAGTCCTCAGCCTCAACCATCGAAATCAATGTCCTGCTGAGCCCTCCATGCTCACAAAAGCTATCGGGACGTTGTATTCAACTGTCGTCCCCTGGATATCAAAGTACTGTTCAGCCCGTGCAATCCATCCTACGGGATCAGTCCCATCAAATCCTGACAGCTCTATGCGCTTATGGATCCCCCGCATATTCTCTCCCGAATTCATCCCCCTATTTGTTTCTCCTCCCCAATGCACTCCACCTCCTAGTGTATCTTCATCAATGATTTCTATTCTGTTCGGCCTCATGTTTGCCTCTGGTGGGGGCCAATGCTCCCGTGAAGGGGGTGGGCGGTATGGCTCCTTGCCTGGGCGATGATGAGGGCCCGTTGAACCCTTCCTTTGCTCGTCTAGCTTACCTGTTAATGTCGCAACCAAGTTCCTCACCTCGCTCGTCAACGCATCAATAACCCCCCAGTGACGATCCATCTCATCCTGTCGCCTAGTAAGTGCAGCTACTTCCTCTTGATATTGACTCCGCTCTTCTTTGACTGTCAGCACTTCAATCCTCCTTTTCTCTCCTGCAGACTGAAGTTCCTCTCGTATAATCGCGAGAGAACTCCAAAACCTCCAACCGAGCCTCATTTCTCGTTGTCATCCTTCTGATTTTTTTGATTTTTCTGTGCTACAGTAATTTGCTACAGTAAGCTACAGTACCCATTTCTTTTTCACTCTCTGATTTTTTTTATAGAAAATAACCTAAGCTACAGTACCTTACGGCGTTCGCACGACGCGGCTGCCTTCGTCATGCTCTCTTCGCCGGCGAGTGTCGCTCGTTGCCAGCTAGGGTTCCGGCGGAGAACTCGGCCGGTGACACTTCCGTCATCGTCGCCACAGGGAGTGGTGGAAGACGTTCGTATTCGTGTCCGACGAAGTCAGCAATCGCCGCCTGCGATTTCCGCCGAAATCCCGCTTTCGATTTCCCCTGTCTGCGCCGAAGAAACCGAAGTCCTCGTGCTGCTCACGTCGTCATTGCCGCCCACCAGAATCAGTCGTTGGAGAAGTGCCGCCTGAAGTTCATGTGTAGCAGGAGAAACCCGAACGCTGGCGCGAATCTCGTCGATGAACGCTGGAGATGCTGGATGGAAGAAGATGCTGATGCTGTGGGTTGGAGAAGGATGCTGCACACGTTGATGAAGATGGTTGAAACAATCTCCTAGGGTTTCGGTTGACTTCCCCTAGGTTTTTTTTTTCGGCTTGATCAACGACAATAGATCCACCGACTAGATCTACCACCGATAATGGAATCTCTTCTGCCTTTATCCGTCACCGGACCACCGGTTCCCTGGCGATCGATCCGGCAGGTCGGACCAATTGATAGATTCTTCGTGCAAAGCACGCCCAATTAGAAGAAACAAGACACTAGACAAGATTCAACCCTAACCCTAGGCCCTTATAGACTCTTCCTACTTAGCAGACCATGTATGACAATTCAACCCGGATCCACTTATTAATAACTTACTAATGGCCCGTAACACAATCATAGTAATTTAATTTATTCAGGAGAATACCATCAGTTTATCTATAATTCTACCCGAGTAAAATTTATAGAGGAATTCATGAATGCAACTGGCGCATTCATATTTTCTAAAGTAAGCTTATAATAAACAAAAATTATATGAATGGATGCTAGATGACAGAAATAATGAATGGATGCAAGTAGTGTATCCCTATTTTCTAAAAAAAAAAATCCATAACGATAAAGCTAATGATCATTAGCATCACAATCCTGCAAGAGGATGGATGTCCTTAGCACTTTTTGGTTCTGGAATAGTAAATGCTCATGCAGCAACCATAAAGCTGAATGTTATGGCAGACAACAAAATTGGGGCACATAAAACAACATGTTTTGCAGACAACAAGAACAGAAATTTTTGGTTCAAGAACACAATCATCTATATAAATCAGGCATTGCCCTGTCACCAGAAAGACAGATTAATAAAGCTAGATGGACAGATGTGTGAGTGGCTAACCACTCAATAGTTTCTGTTTCTGATATCTGAACTGCAACTCAGAGATAGATATGATGAAGATTTCTGAATAAAGGAAATTGAGTTAATCATATTAAAAGGGTCACAGAATTATCATGATCCTCTGATAAGAGCTTCTAGTTGCATACATACGATGCACTCCAAGAATCAATTTGTAGAAACATTAATTGATGGCTATCCTGAAGCATCTCTGCTGAGACTGCCTTTTTTCTGTATTACAAGTTAGACTCACTCAAATAATTAAAGCTAAGAATTACTAAAGCCTGAAAACTTTCTTCCAACTTGTAGAGATATCATATTGGAGGAAGATCAAGAGAGCTCCAAAGTAACATTTCACAATCACTGCTTGAATTCGAAGCTGAAGAAGGTGGCGATGGCGACGATGAATTCGATGAAGAGGAAGAGCAAGCAGTGGTGGTGTAAGAAGAAGAGTAACTTGAATAAGGTGAATTTTCTACCTCCAGCTCCACTCCTTTCTCTTTTGCCAACTTAATCTCGTGTCCTTGCTGTTGTATTCTACACGCATTTCTAAGACAAGAGAGTTGATCTTCCACATTTGCTTCGTTCCTTTCTCCCAGCTTCAGCTTCAAGTACTCAGATACTCCATTGAGGGCATACAGTGATGCTGAGGCTTTCCTCTCATACTTCATCCTCTTCATTGCTGCTCTAAGCATTGATGGCTCGTCACTGCAGCTGTCGTGCTCCAGTGGCTCCTCAATCTCTCCCATGATCTCAAATGGAGAAAAGAAGTATGATGATTCTTGCACCTCGTCCACGAACCCGAAGTCCATGACGTCTACATCATGAACACTCGCCCCTTCTCCATAAATGCCCAAATCAGCACCTCCCCCCAACTCGTAATCTGTAGTCAAATCCACTTGATTGCCCTCTTGACTGCTGCAACATTCTTGAGTGCTGCAGTCTTCTCCTTGAGAGAGATGGATTGCTGAATTTGTTGAAGGATCATTCAAAAAGTCAGCAAAATGGATGTCCTCTCCCTCTTCTCCCTCTTCTCCCTCTTCATCTTCTCCTGGAGGTTGCTGTTGTATGGCCAGCAGCTGCTGCTGTTGCTGTTCGGTGTAGACCAAGGGAGAGTGGTTTCTGGCCTTGAGCCTCATCAGGAGGAGGTTAGTGATCTTCGAAGGCAGCACTGATGGCCTTGAAGGCTGCAGAGAGGAAGAGCAAGGCCAGAAATTGGTGCGCGTGTTGGCGCCGCGAAGTATGCAGGCGGCCTCATCATACGCCCTGGCGGCTTCTTCAGCTGTGTCAAATGTGCCCAGCCACATCCTTATCTTCTGTATGGTGTCCTTGATCTCCGCCACCCAGCGGCCCGACGGCCTTTGCCGGACGCCGACGAACCGCTTCCGAGCGCGGCGGATGCCCCCAACTGCATCTACACCCACTGTCTCATCCCACCTTGTGCCTTCTACATCATCAGCACTCCTCTTCCTCGCCATCTCTTTACTCTATCCTTGTGTTGTACTCGAAGCTGCACTTGGCGAAGGATGAGATGTGGCTCACTTATATATTGGCTGAAGAGAAAATGGAGATCACAGATGAGACGAGAATGGCATGATGAAATCGCTGTCGCTTGTTGCCTTCCATCTGCTTGTTTCTTATGTTTTAGCTCAACTATTCTGCCATCAGGAGCAGTTTAATTGATTGTTGATTTGGTCTACTTGTAGATATCTTTGAATCAGTCTTCGGAAGAGCAATTTGCCTATTTTCTAAAGCTACAAGGCACAGAGACCTTGTCTTTAGTATCTCATCTCCCAGGGATTATAGCTTGTGTGGAATCTTTGGAACTGGTTGGCTGTAAGCCAAATGTCTGAAACTAAGGAGGAATGAAACAGTAAGAGTTCTTATTCTATCAGCTTCAGATTTTACATCAAATTGCAGACCTTTTTTGTTCTGTTCTTTAGTGGTGGAAAAAAAATACAGAACCTAGAGGTCTAATATGTATCAAGGATAGAGAAGGAAATTAACAATCTTGAGAGTAAAAAAAACACATGTAAAACAATAGTAAAGATTTAAGACATTGTCAAGGAATTCACAGCTCCTTTGTTTGTGCCATTGTTGAGGAGTTCAACATCAAAATTATAAAGTTAAATATGATATGATATCATCTGGTTTAATATAACGACAATGGCTTGGCAACAGATGGTCACATTGAAAAGGTAGCCATTGATTGCGTCAGAGAGAAAGGACAAAGGAGGCCTTTTTTGTCTACAATGATGAATGAGTTGCAATGACGATCCATTCCATGCCATGTCGCCATCAAATTTAATTTCTTTCTCATTGCATTGAGCGGATTTGTTTTAGTTTACTGTTCAGCTTCAAGCAAGCTTATTCTTGCTTTGTGGTGTAACGCAAAAGTAAATGCCTTTGTATGGTCCGTAATGTCTGCTGTTTGAGATAAAATCGATATTAGTATACTATGTGTTGGTATGACTAGTATGCGTAAAATCGATATTAGCATACTATATGTTGGTATGCAGCTGTTTGAGATAAAATCGATATTAGTATACTATGTGTTGTTATGATTAGTATGTGTAAAATCGATATTAGCATACTATATGTTGGTATGCAACTATTTGAGATAAAATCGATATTAGTATACTATGTGTTGTTATGATTAGTATGCGTAAAATCGATATTAGCATACTATATGTTGGTATGAAGCTGTTTGAGATAAAATCGATATTAGTATACTATGTGTTGGTATGACTAGTATGCGTAAAATCGATATTAGCATACTATATGTTGGTACACACTCTAGTATCAATACCATTAATACACTGATACATATTAAGATTTAAAAAAATGTCTACTCTATGATCTTGCAATCGATATCCTCTTACCCCTACATTAACCTCTTTGTCAACCTCCATGAATATGATCATATGCCATCCTTATTACAGATGCACATGAAGTCGCACCTCTCACAATTGCATTTGTTCCTAGTCCATAAAGCCACAATGGATAGTCTCCTTCATTGCTCTAGACTCAGTTGTGCATCTCTTTCCTCCGGTTAAGAAGAATTAATCACCACTTTTTGAGTTTCTTTTTCTGCTTCTTGTTCTCTTTGACATGAATTTATTCATCTTCTGAATGAATTATTTGATCTTTCGGGACTTGCCCTAAAAAAGACCAACAAATTAGCATCACAAGACACATAAAGAAGATTCAAATGAGGACAGACATCTAACAATTTATGATTGATTCCACCATATAATGAATTATATACTGATTAGGTAGGGGAAAATGTTGACCTTCAAATCAAGACAAGATTTAACTTTTCTTTTCCTTTTTCTTCTACTAATTCCACCATCAACAGCTGATGACTTTCTAATAGTTAGGTAGGAAGTCACCAGGGAGAAGGCCAAACTATTCCTGATGGAACAATTGGTCATATGAACATAGTCCAATCCAATTCTGTAATAAAAAAATGATTTCCTGAAAGCATGAACAGCAAGGCAAACTCCCTTACATATCATATTAAGGAAAGTTCACTCTGGATACATATTTCTTTTGCCACACTTGTACGCAAGAAATATTTATGATCAAGATTCACCTCAGCTCCTCCAAGTGTGTGCATGCAGCTGAGGCAAATCCATATTCTAAAGAGTGGGAGTTCAGAGGAAGAATAGTTAATGTCTGCAGATGCTGCCACATGGAGGCTGGGCATAGCTCATCTCATGTGATGTAAACAGCAGTGTTGCAGAAAATTTCAGTAGCATCTGGAGAACGAAACAAAGAAAGTATAAAGAATGATAGCTAGAACTTAAAGAAAGTTAATATTCTATCCAAATATGTCTGAACTCTATCGGTTGCTAAGGGTTGATAGTTATGTGCACCTACATGGAACGGTTCAATTGCCTTCTCCTTTGATTTTCGTTGGTGAATAAAATTTTTTACTTTCACTGTACTATACTATACCCCTTGTCCGGCACTTGGGTGATTCACCACTCACAATTTTGAAGCTCTGACGATGATAGGGAAAATGCTTTAGCTTGTTCGATAAGGGATCATTTGAAAATCAATTAACCACTAGTCCTCTCAATGGTTTTTTCCTTTTCTTTCCTATCCCATGCTCTCTCTCTAACATTTAGGGTTTGTTTCCTTGGAAGAAAAATTAGGGGGAAAGGAAAGAAAAATAAGTTTTCCGTTATTTCCTTGGGCGGAAGGAAAAATTTGAGTGGAAAAATGGATAGAAACTTTTGTAACTTTTCCTCCGAAACTTTTCCGCTCAATCGGACGGAAAAGTTGGACGCCACTTCGCCCAACCTACGAAATTAATTTTTCTTCTTCTTTTCCTTCCTTCCAAAGAAATAAGATATAGATTTTTTTTCTTTCCCTGGAGTTTTCTTTCATTGTAGTTTTTTTATTTCTTACAGTTTTCCTTCCCTCCAAGGAAATAAAGGGTTAACTTATTCATCATCTGAATGAACTGCTTGATCCTTGGGGACTTGTTAGGAAAAACCAATGATAGCCCGAAAGGGAACACTACAAGTCTGGCACGCGTGTACCTTGGACTAATCCTTGATAACGGCACCAAAAACTTGGTGTTAAACCTCAAGTGCACGGGTATACGAAGTAATAAAGAAAGTATCGAATCCACAGAGACCTACGTTGTCAAATACTAAATAATTGATTTTTCACTATCTAGGCAATCGAATTAAAGTCAAGCAAATATCGCAAATAAACGAGAGAAAACTAGAGAAAGCTGGGACTAGGGTTTCGTTCACTTAACTTTTATGACTAGATATGAATAAGGATTTCGTCGGTTTAATTTTATCATGATGAAGATACGATTTACCTAATAAAAGGATTGTTTCACTCTCGTGCAAATAATCACGCAGAGATTTATCTTCGCTTTCGCGCAAGATTTGTCCCAACGTTGAAGATAAGCAAATTATCAATTTATGAACTCAAGGATCACTTTCGTGCATCCGAATTCTAGATTGATAATCTCTAGTGGAAACTCAAGGATCACTTTCGTGCATCCGAGCCTCGACACTAGCTTTACTCATAGATCTCCAACGTTCCGATCTTCACTTTCGTGCAAGATCTCCACGTTTGACAAATAGACTCGATCTATAGATTCATGTTACAATTATGGCAATAATTCTACTAGAACAGATCAAGTTGGATCAAACCTAAAGAAGGGTTCATAACATGCAATTCTAGGATTCCAAATTCTCAAGCAATTACCTTTCGGTCTCAAGCGAAAATTCTAAGAACATAATTAATAATATGAACTTAAAGAGAGTCTAAGCACAATTATCACATGAGCAAAATCATCATGTTAAGATTAAAAGCAACGAAATATATAAAAATCAGTTATCTAGTCATTGAAAATTAAGTGAATTACTCCCCCATGTCCCAAGAGTAGTTTAAGTTATCATGGTAGAGGAGTTACAGAATTCCATAGTTTCAGAAGATCAAAAATCAAAAGAAAAGAGAGGTTTAGAAAATACAGCACGACTGTGAAGTATTTCACAGCCGTAATTTTCAAATTTAGGCGATGAACAGTATCGACGCCCCTTCTTTCCTTGATTTCTCCTTCGATTGATCTCCTCTCTGTCTGAAACTTCTGGCACGTCGTCTCCTCCTTCAGATGAAGCTTCAGTATGAATATCACGGTCGGAGATTGTCTGGATCGAGCACGGTGGCGAAACCCTAGGCGGCGGTGTGGATGACGATTTCTCTCTCGACAGATAATGAAAATTGGGGCTTTCGGTGTGTCTCTAATCCTCTCGCCAAAAGCTCTCTTTTTGCTTCTTACGGCTTTGAATATAAAGCCCTGGATTGCCCGCAAGAATCTCCGCAAAGATTGGGCGTAAAGATTGACCTGGGAATCGCGTTCAAACACTGAAATACGGCAGTGTAATATCTTACGACACTGCTGTAAAATCCATCGATCGTTCTGTTCTGAAATTACTGGAAAATACGACTCCGTAATTTTGTTTACGGCAATGCCGTAAAATGGCTGAACTTTCTGGTCGGATTCGTCGTGGAAATACGGCCCATGTAATTCTTTACGGCAGTGTCGTAATTTCAGGGCAACTTTCTGTTCTGAAGATGCTTCAAAATACGGCCCGTAAACTGGGTTACGGTAGTGCCGTAATTTCGGCAAAAGTCTATGTTCAGAAAGTGCCCCAAAATACGGCCGTGTAAATACTTACGGTGGTGCCGTATTTTCGCGAAAACCTTCTGTTTGGAAAATCACCAAAATACGACAGTGATCTCGATAATACGGTAGCCGTTAAAAATACGGTACCGTAAAATCCCTTACGGCACTACCGTATTTTGGGTTCCTTGCCTCGATTTGCGTAAAATTTCTTGGGTGACTTTTTCTTGATGATGAGAACTCTTCTATATATTTGATTTTGCTTGAAAACGCCTAAAATAGTGCCTTTTTGCCTGAAAAACATGAAAAACCAAAATAGAAGTAGACTTTGCAATATTTGATGGATTCAGCATAAAAACAAGTAAAAAGATCCTTGATTTAGCATAAAAAAGTATCTAAAATGATGCAAAATATACTACATATTTCGTGTCATCAACCAACAAATTAAGCATCAATATAGAAAGAGAAGGCTCAAATAAGGACAAAGTCTAACTTTCTGCTTCATCATATGATTGATTCCTTCACATAATGGAGCAAGTATATACTGATCAGGCAAAGATAAAATGTTGACCTTCAGATCAAGACAAAATTCAACTTTTTCATTTCCGTTCTTTTTTTTATACTAATTCATCCATCAACAGCTGATAACTTTCCAAAAATTAGATGGGAAATCACGAGGGAGAAGACCAAAACTACTTCTGATGCAACATAGACGCAGTCCAGTCCAATTTTGTTTAAAAATGCAGAGATTTCTTGAAAGCATAAACGGCAGGAGGGACCCTAGTACCCCTTAAATATCCTTAAGCAGAATCATACTTTGAAGCAAGGAATATTTATGATCAAGATACACCTCAGCTCCTCCAAATGTGTGCAGCTGAGGCCAATGCATATTCTAAATTGTGGGAGTTCAGAGGAAGGATAGTTAATGTCTGTAGAGGCTGCCACATGGAGGCTGGGCATAGCTCATCTGATGTAAACAATAGTGTTATAGAAAATTTTATTAGCAGCGGGAGAAGCAAGTGTAAAAGAATGGTAGCTATAACTTAATAATATGTATAAAAAAAACTTTTGGTCCTATTTGATATGGCTGGTTAGCTGTTTTTACTAATTAAAATAATAAATTTTTGAAAAGCTGAGGTGTTTACTAAACTGCTTCTAAGTTAAAGCAACATGGGTTTGAAAAAGTTAAGAGAGAGCTGCTTTTGGCTATTTTCTAGTTATAATTTTTTTTTTATCTCATGTCTGCACGTATGTCGTTTCGATAACAAAATTATTTTTTAAATTAATATTTTAATAAAAATTATTAAATCTAAAATTTTTGTTATTATTATTTAAAATTTTCTCTTTTATAAAAAATTTAGTAAAAATCAATATTACTTTAATAAAAATTATTGTTATTAAATTTAATTTTTAATTAAAAATATTTATTACTATTATTTTAGTTTTACTTTTAATATTTTTATTTTTTTAAATATTATTTTTTTTAAAAAATGACCAATATAACAATTTAGCCAAACACCTTTTACTTTTTCAACCAGCTACTTTTCAATTAGCATTTTTTCAACCAATAGAAATTAAAAGTTTCAGCTATGCCAAACGAAGCCCCTATCGAGTTGGACAACTAGACCTTTCAATAGAATACTTACTATAGAAATAATTATTAATATTTTCTATTTCAAATAATGAGAATATTTTTTTATGCCTTTCGAAAAAAACATCCTACATAATGTAATAACTGGCCTAACGCTTGTTCAGGCAAATACAACGGCGCAAATTGGCAGCCCATAGGTTAATTCAAAGATTAATAAAAAAAAATGGACTCAATTAGACCAATCTAGATCTCTACAACAAGTTCAACTTAGTCCAGATCTCTACAACAAGTTTGAGTTAGCCGATATAACCAAATTTAATATTATAGCAATCAATCTATTCAACAAATATCATAAAAAATTATCATTACACCTTGGCGCATTATAGTGAAATATTATTTGAGAAATGCGTATGTCGATACTTGCCATCATGACATAGCTCCTATATACAACATTGTGCATACAACATTATCACAATAAAAATGACTTTCCACGTCCTAAGGGGCAAATTTCAAGTCGAAGAAATAATTATACACTAAGGCAAAATATTTATTCCACGTCTTTTTCAAGGGGATGAATTTTTATATCTTCAAGGAGACAAATTTCTATATCCTTAAGGGGATAAAAATCTATTAAGAAATAATTATATGCTAAGGCTAAATAATTATTCCATGTTCTCAACTAGACGAATTTCTATCTTCAAGAGACAAATTTCTATATCCCAAGGGGATAAAAATTCATTAAAGAATAATTATATGTCAATGCTAAATAATTATTTTACGTTCTCATGAGAACGAATTTCCATATCTTCAAATTCAAAAAGACAAATTTCTATATCCCCAAGAGGATAAAAATTTAATAAGAAATAATTATATGCCAAAGCTGAAAAATTATCCCACGTATTCAAGGGAATAAATTTTCATGTCTTCAAAGGGATGAATTTCTATATCCCCAAGGGATAAAAATTCACTAAGGAATAATTATCTGCCAATACTAAATAATTATTTTAAGTCATCAAAGGGATGAATTTCTATGAGGAAACGCAATTTTGTATCCCTAAGGGGATAAAAATCCATTATGCTGCATCCCTAGGGGGATAAATTCCCATCAAATCTAGAAATTTCTAGAGCTCGAACACTTATCATCACAATCCTCGTTACTTACCGAAGATCATTTTTATCTCTTGTACTGAATTATATTGGCATGATACTTGTGAATGTATTTCTTTTTGTTGTATGCAATATCATAATATATATATTTTTTTATTCAAAAAAATATCTATAAATGACTTTTGAGATAAAAAAAAAAGTCCATTCTGGAAGGGAACCTGAAATTTTGATATATAAATGACTTTTGATAGCAAGAAAACATAGTCACACTTCAAAAGATGAATCCTAAATTCATCCCTAATCGCATGTCGATAGGGGCAAAACGATGGTAGTAGCTGCAAAGCCAACATAAGCACACTTAAGATGAATGCTACAGTCATCTTTACAGACTTTACACATCAGAAGCTTCTTTGCTTACTAGATCTCTCAAGTGGGAAAGCCCTAAGATAATTATCAATCTTGGAACTCAGCCCAGCGTTCACCAAGTAGCAAGACGCCCTCACCTACATGCATCTGATTGTCAACGCTCCAGTTTGATCTTCTTTGTCGATTTAAGAAACATTTGCTGAAAATCTTTAGCGCGCAGGTTACATGTGCATGCCTATAGTCCTTGCCTTTGCCCTGCAAGTATGCAAATGAAGACTAAAATCTCTCCACTCTATAAAATCCAAGTATTGCTAAATGTATCATATAAAACCACAATTATGTGAGAGTAAAAATCCTTATAAGGAATGATTCATATGAAGAGAGAATCCTAATTAACCATAAGCCTTCCTAGTTGATGTGATATTCAACTTTGGTTTTAATATTCCATCATTCATAATTTAAATTTGTAAAAATCAAGGATAAGGATTACATTATGATGTGTGGTTGGTATTTCCCTCTTTAAGGTCTCTTTATAAGGTTTTTACTCATTATATGAAGCATGAACAATCGATTATCATTGGGCATTTTCCAATTTTATGGACTTCATATTATGAACTTATTTGAAAATATATTTATATCTTTTTGATAAAAAAAATCTCATTTTACTCTTATAAATATTTTAGCAAAACATCTTAGAAGGCTATAGACTGTGCCAAAATAATTTAAAAAATGTTTAATTGTATCTTAACATGAAAATTTTATCTTATTTTAATGAGCTTAATAAATATTTTCTTCTATTTTATCATGGTATAGTATGTTTTCAAAAAACATGTTAGAAGTCTAAAAAATACTACTAAAACTGTTCTACATGAGATAATTTTTTTAAAAGTTTATTTATTGTAGCATAACTTAAAAAAACTTTGAATATGTATTAATTTGAGATTAAAAATATTGAATTTTACACTATAACAAATAAATAAATAAATAATGCATTTCTTTATAATTTAGAATGATTGTGGCACATTTTTTAGCTTTCAAGATATTTAGCAAGAACCATCTTATAAATTTAAATAGGTTTTCATAAAAATTTCAAATTTTGAATTATGAACTTATGGACCCTAAATTAGAAAATTATAATATTAGGGACCTAAAATAATTACCCAACAATATTTCCTAATCTTCACCCAGTTGAATAATGCATTAAAAAAACTCAATATCAAGGTTTGAAAACTAGTCTGAACCAGTGTACCGGTTTAGTTGTGAAATTGACGGCACCATCACATTGCTATAGCAGTGCTACAGTAAAATCGGTCTATCTTATACCAGTACAAATCAAAAATTTCGTTCGGTTCAAACCTTGCTCCATATCAATAGTCCAACATCATCTCATAGAAAACTGGTTTTTGATGTTGGAGGTCAGTGCATAAAGTTTATTAGCTATCTTAGTTTTGTCAATAGTTGGTGCTGGTTATTGTCATTTGTTTTTAATCATCTTTCAAGTACGAATTAGCTGAATCTGAGTCAGTGCAAGTTACATAATAACTGCACAGCTGAAACAAAGCATCGGATTTTATGATATAGCTGGAAGGATGGAGATGATGACAAATGCAAGAACGATAATGAATGACAAACTGTACCTCTCTGAAACCATGATTTCCGAACAGCTCTTCTGACATGTTGTTCATGTTTCTCCAGGAATTCATCAACCTTTTTCGACTTGAGCAGTAAGGGCCCTGAGTACTCTACCTTTTCTCCTTTATCTTTGTAGCCCTGAAAAGAAAAAATTGAGCCAGAGTAAATAATTAGCTAAGTCCGAGGTGAAAAAGAAGTAGAACATGTCAAGTAGCTCTCTATCTATAGTACCAAGATTCCAGTCTTGGATAGCTGTGCATCACGAGAATTGTAGGAATCAAAAGAATATAGTGAGTCATGAAGTTCAGGATGTATCCATCGCTTCAGCATTGCATCTTTTGCAGAGTCATAGGGCTTCTGGACTTTTGCATTTTCCTCTCCATTCAGGTTGAGAGTATTCTTAGCCCTTGAAATATTTAATGGATCCTGCATTCCCAAATTTTCACGTCTGGATCTTGTCCTAGAGTTAGATTTTATGTGCTGATGGTATTCATTTAGCCTGTTCGAATATGCAAAACCAGTGGAGCCAGGGACTGCCAGAGGGCCTGAGAGATGGACTCCTTGGGAGGTTTGCTTCACATGTCGCTCATCTCTTGATAAAATGGCTGGTTGCGGCTGCTGATCAAAACTTAATCTTGCACCAGCATAGACTTCTGGGATCTCTTTTGTACCAACTATTTTAGTGCCTTGAGAATTTCTTGAAATCTGCCAGAAGCACAGATTTTGATATGCGATTAATGCCAACAAAAATATGGCAAATTCTATTGCTTGTACTCAATAAATCTGATCTTTTGTGCAGCATGTATGTGCGTACTCACAGTTTTTTGTAGACCATTTGATTCTTGTGAATGCCTTCGTGATCTCAAAGGTCTTTTGCATGCCTCTTCAACAAAGAATCTTCCATTAACGCTTCTGAATAAAAAGAAAAAAAAAGTTAATACATTTAAACCATTGGAAGTTCAACAAGCTAATGTTGCCAAGACCTAATATTTCAAGAGTTATTTTTTCATGGCAAGATTCAGATAGCCAAGTGATTTCATAATTCAGTATTTCTCTTTATTGACTAATATAAAATTTCTAATTTGAGTTATTTATGCTTGTTATTACTTGAATTAACTTAGCAAAAACATGGAAAGCACATTATAAGTTCCAACTTCTTCCATGTTGCTCTGATGCATTTCTAGTTTCCTTAAGTTTGGTTACATTTTTTACCCCAAATGTCTGGTTTCAATGTTAAGTTCTTATAGAATTTAGATCTACAATCTCAGAGCACTTGAAACTCTATAGCAACAGTTTAACTTCTATCTATTTCAGTAGAAAATTGTTCATATTGAGTTTTGAACTTACCTGTGTGAGTCTTGACGGAACTTTGCATCAATTTCTTTGTTAGGCTGGTATTTCGGCAAGCTGGATGGTTCACAAGCATATGGCTTCGTCCAAAAGTACTGAAGAGAAATAAGAAAAAGAAATTGTAAAATCTGGCATGTTTTGGAGAAAGAATATTTCACATAAAAAAAATACAAGGCAGATGAAATAACAAAAATCATGTACTTCTATTCCAATATTCGATACGATTACTTAGCTTTTGTAGATCTGCTATTAGAAACTTAGCATGCATCAAAACAACTCAACCCAAGTTCTAGAATGTTGATTCAAAATAGAGAACCATACATGTTCATCTACTATGTCTTCAGAGCATGATCCTTTAGTCAGGGAAATCACGTCAGCTTCATTGACAACCATAGTTAATGAGCAATGTTGAAGTTTATCAATTTCCATGTCCAACAAGGAAGCCAGGAAATAAACTGCCTTTCCTAACAACCTAAAATTTTAGCAAAAATTTAGAAGTCAACTAATCCTTTCATCCCAAGAAAAAGATGACTGAGTCAAAACAAGTTTAGAAAAGAAGAAAAGGCCAGTGAAGGAGTCACTTAGCAGATACTTTATTTTTGCTCAGTCACTAAGACCAAGTCTATAGATAGTCACATTGTGGAGAATCTTTGGATCCAAACAAAAATCAGAAAACCATAACACCATAAGCAATTGGCTACGGAGGGCAAAAAAGATACTATTAAACAAAGCAACTCATGAAAAAGCATCTTAACCTCAGAAGTAAGAGCAGTAGAAGCCGTGCCCCGTTTATCAGGCTCAATTGATAAAAGTGTTTCTAATAATTTGAATGCACTTTCTGGTAAAAAATCAAATGTCGTTTGGAGGCAATTTTCATAAGGTTGCTGAGATTTAAAAACTGTTGCGTGCGGCAGCGTGGTCTTCTTCCAAAATTCTCCTGAGGGTGAGCCACAGAGTTTAAATATCTTATGTATTTGCTCAACCTGAAAAAAAGAAAATATGACTTCAAAAACAAATGATTAATTTTCACTAAGTGAGAAGGCTATATCTCAAAAGAAAAATTTTCAACACAGAGAAGTTACTGACATTTAGTAAATATAAAAGTGATGAAGGAATCGAATGTTGAAATGGTTATTGATATATCATACTCAACTATGCTATTTTTTGTTTTGAATTCAGAAAGCAAATCATGCTTCAGCATTCTCACCTTTTTCTTTGTTGTTATTTGATACTGACATTCCTTTAGTGGCAATTAGAGATTTATCATGAGTTTATGATAGAATGGCATGTTTGATTTTCTCTGACTTTTGGCAGTAAATGTTGTTTGCATAACAATTCATAAGTGATCTACTTCGAATCTTTTAAAAGAATCAGATCCATAAAAACTATAAGCATGTCAGATCAAAATATTACCTCAGTTCTTGCTTGCAAGATAGGCTTCCCAACAAAGAGTTCTGCGAAAACACATCCAATACTCCACAAATCTACAGATGCATCATAGTCTGTTGATCCTAGAAGAAGCTCAGGAGGGCGATACCACAGCGTCACAACTCTACTAGTTAGTGGCTGTTTTTCCGCAGGATTTACAATGTTTGCCAAACCAAAGTCAGCAATCTTCAGGATGCCCTCATTGTTTACTAAAAGGTTAGCACATTTGATATCACGGTGTATTATACCGTGCGAATGGCATTGTTCAAGGCCAGTCAGTAGTTGTTTCATATAACATTTGATCTGTTACATACATGCTAGGTAAGGATCATGCTTTCAATTATCAAGTTATTAATTGAAATAGTTTCTGTATTTTGAATAACCTGTGGTTCATCAAATTTGATGTCTGAAGAAGATGACAACCCTGCAAGATCATGCTCCATGTATTCGAAAACAAGGTATATACTACATGACAACCGAGAAGTGATTATGCCCTGCAACTTTATGATATTTGGATGATCAAGCTTGCGAAGGATCAGTATCTCCCTTGCCATAAACCTAACACTTTCAGGCTCAAAATTGTCGAATCGGACCTTCTTCAGAGCAACAATCCTCCCAGTATCAATCTCGCTAGCTCGAAACACACTGCTATATGTACCTTGCCCGACCTTTAAAAGAAATTTGATTGGAGTTTAAGTATCACATGATTCCAAACAAAGACAAAAAGAAAGGAGGTGTCCAGGAGCAATAAATGTTATTATCAGCTGCCAAAGCATTTACTAGACAAAATTAGGAAATAGTGACTGCAAAGAAGAATATATGAACTTGTTTCTATATGATACGTGAATTTCTCAAACTTATATTTGATCTGACAATGTGTCGGAATGCTCAAAATGAAACAAATAACCATGAATGATCATCTAACTTTCTCACAGCTGTGATCAGTTGCTATAAGAACTACGAAAAAACAAAGAATCAAAATGTACAACTTCTATAATTTTCATCTGGAAAGGTAACAAAGAAAGAAGAAAAAGTATTGCAAGGATTAAAAGACGATTTTTTTCTTCAAAGAGATAAGAGAAAAGAAAACTAAACATATAATTCACGAGCTACAGCTGTGTTAAGATCGCTCTTTTCTTACATTCTAGCGGAGAAGAAATGAAACAAACACAATGAGAGTAGATTACCTTCTCCAACTTCTCAAAAGACTCAGCTTTTAGGGGCAACCATCCCTGAATGGCTTCTCCGGCGTTGGCGCTGAGCCATGCAGGCCACCCCGCTGCGACCTGCTCCCCTTCAGTGCTCCGGCTCAGACTCCGCAGCTGAAACCCCACCGAACTGTTGCCGGCGGAGCTCATCTTCTCGGACTCCGTCGACTCGGTTTGGTCTTTGAACTCACTGTTTCCAAGCCGATGTTCGTTCCACAGCAACGACGGAGGGTTGAACTCCCCCGAAATCTCAAGTTTCCCAGAGACGCCGCGCGAAGAATCCAATGCAGGCGTAACGGGGGCGCCCCCTTTCGACGCTACACAACCCATGGCGGCCTACAGTTAGCTCGTCCTACTTCTCGGGGAGGAAGAATTAGCAGTGTGCAAGAGCTCAAAGAGGGGGGGGCTACAATCTCTCCAATGATAGAAACAATGAAGCTTTGACCCTTCTTCTCCCTCTCCTCCGCTACCGTTTTATGATGATTGAGCTCCCCCTCTGCATGGGCGTCACCGCTGGCCCGATTAAATTGGAAGGATGCCACGAGGGAGACAGGGCAGGAATAGGAGTTACAGCTGATGAAGTAGGTTGGAAGAACCCAAAGATGGAAAGCTCGAATTTTTAAAAGCTAGTTTCCTTCAAAAATAGGATCTTTACCAATTGATCTTCCTTCTTTCCCTGTTTCATACAGGGATGATTGGATGTTTTCCCCGCATCGCTCAACAAACTCTACGCGGCAGCCGCTGATTTATAACGTGGAGACAACTTGGGTTGACATGAAAACGGCGGAATGTCGCTGTCAGTCTTGGGTTTTGGAATGCTTCAAGGTGAAGTTGCAGAGTAGGGGAATACATGAGCTCACTTCAGAGAGAAGAAATGCAATGAAAGGGAGCGTAGGAAGAGTCGTTTTGAAGCTGTTCAACTCCATAGGACCTTGGAATTAAGAAAACCAAGAAATAAAGCCTCTGTAAGCAACATTTAAACTATTATTTTGAAAAGTTGAAGCATATCATACAGTCACGACAATCAGACTTCAAAGATAAAGAGTGGAAGAAATGTTAATTTTTTTAAACTGATCGCCACCAAGACCACGAGACCAATTGGAAGGTCTCTCTTGCTTGAGCAGAGGCAACATTTTTTAAAACTTAGCGCACACCTTTCATTTTCTTTATTTATAAGTAGGTCCCTTGCTCTCATAATCTTAATTTTACAGAAGTAAATCATATTAGTTCAGACAAGAAAAAAATTTTAAAAAAAGACTCTGAATTTTAAAAAGTCAAAATACAACTTACTGTAGATTACATGGTCGGAAAAAAAAACTAACCCTTGTGTAGATAAAAGTAAAAGAATACAAGCTTTCAGGCAATCTAACTACTGAAATAACATGAAATAAACCAGTCCTAAATATTTAGTTTGTATTTCCTAGGAAAAATGAGAAAATCAATTTATTTTTTCCTTAATCCTTCGGATAATTAAATATAAAAAAATCCTATCTTTATTTCATTTTAAATTTTGCCTACTTTGCATTTACAAAAGCTACCCTGACAAGCTTTTTCAAAACAGTGCAGCTTCTCAAAACAGTGCAACTGAGAAGCTACCTACCAAAGGACATCGCTTTTTATTTTTGACTGCCTGCAAATGCTAATGCGCACGGAAACTACCCTAAACAGGGCTATAATCTCAATTAGTCAAATAACTTAGTTCTTTCGGTTTGTTCCTTTAGTCAACGCTTCTTTGTCAAAATTTTCCCGCGAAATGTGGCAGATGTTTCAGCCAGATTATTGTTCAAGAAACGCAATCACTCATTGTTCAGATGGTCAAGTTCACTTATCGTTGACCCATTTTAATTTATTGAAGGAGCATGCGGCCTTCTTCCCTCCTATTCGATCTGGTTCTGGCAAACAGATCCGAGTCCGCTCCAGTCCGACCCGATAACAACTCAGCCTGGCCACGCCGCGACGGGAAAAGAGGGCGGCGCCTTGCTGCTGTCTGCCCTAATCTCCTTAATCGCGCCGAGTTTGTCGCCGCGACCGGAAGCGCCGTCGCCATTCGTCACTATAGCTGCACAATGAAACAGGCCCCTCTTCATCAGCCCTACCTAGATCCTTGCCGCCGCTTTCTCGCCTACTACCGTCTTCCCCAACTCCATCCATCGTCGCCTTCACCTTCTCACCGCATCGCTACCCTTTCCTGAGTTTCGCCGCCGTTCGCCATCGAAGGCGCACAAGCGGTGGAAATGAGACAAGGACAAAAGCAAAATTGAATCTCGGTAACTCAACCTAACTATTGCTGCAACCATGATCATAAGTCTGCAACCCTGCCAATTATCTGCGTGCCGAAAAGCTCCATTGAAGGTTCAAGTCTTTCAGAGTACCAAGAACAACCAAAGAGGAAATTGTGAGAGCGTTGAATGGCATTCTGATCGGACGACATTTGGACATGCAAATCTGCACTCTAATGTACTCCTCAATTTTTTACTCGCTGAGTTGAATAATTGATATCTACGTTAACTCTGTTCGGCTGAATGTAGTTCCAATTTAATGCAAACAAGTCGAGCCAAATGAAATTGGCGTGGTCACATAGGATCTGATTCATTGGTCCAGTCTAGGACCAATCTAAAAACTAATTTCTGTGCTGGGGACTCAAAATTAAATTAAATCTAGTTCGGAACTCGATGCAGTTCAAATAAATCGAAAATCAATTCTGATTTAAAGAACGGATTCATCACTTTAGTATTGCGAAGGAAATGGAATAAGCGGGATATTGCGCAAATTAAATCCAAATTAATATGAACTTTGATTCAATGCAAACCATTCAAATCAAATCAAATTTATGTTAATTCAAGTTACTGCTGTGAACGGGTGAGTCTAGCCCAACCACATTCATATTTGAATCTAGATCCTATTTGGATCCGAGCTAAGCTAGCTTAATTTATCATCTCAGTCCAGCCCAATTATGATCAACCGAATTTGATCGAACTACATCAAAATATTTGGATAAAAACACAATAGTAGCCGATCCTACATGTCAACACCACACTCATCGTATGTATCGCCATTGAATTTCTTTCCAAGCAAGATTTAATCCAAATTTGCATGTGAATGTAATTATAGCATCACGACTGACAAAAATGCTAATTCAACCATTTTTGCCCTTTTAAATGCTAGTTCAACCATTTTAGCCCTCTAAAAACTAGTTCAACCATTTTAATCATCTAAAGACTACTTGAGCCTTTCAACCATTTCAATCATCTAATAGCTAGTTCAACCTTTAAAATTTCAACCATTTTAGCCCTTCAAAGGTTAGTTGAAACATTTTAGCCCTCTAAATATTAATTCAAATATTTTAGCACTCTAAAGATTAGTTCAACTATTTTAGCTCTTTAAAGGATAATTCAAACATTTTAGACCGCTAGAGACTAGTTCAACCCTTGTAGTTCTCCAAAAGCTAATTCAAACACATTAGCATACATCCGCCCTCAAGGCTAACTCATACACATAAGCACAAACGCAACCTTAAGCACAATAGGGCTTTAGAGGCTAACTCAGTCACATCAGTTCTCTAAACTAACACGTGTTGCCAATAATGTTATTTAGGAGGTGCATACATCGATAATAGATATCAGAGTATAGTTTCTTAATGTTGCTATAAAATTGCTTATAGTAACAACAAGTCTCCAAAAAGTTGAATCATTTTAAGACGAATATTCATTCTTATATTTTTACTATTTAGCTATTTCTTAGCTAAAGATAAATCTTGTACCAAATTGTAAGTTATTATATGACATGATGTTATAAATTATTTTATTCTTCAATTGTTTGTCTTTGTAGATTTTTTAATCAAAGATACCCGGGTCACTTTGAAGTAATTAATAATAAATATTTGCATTTATTAAAAGCTAGAATGTATTGAACAAAAAATCTTATATTTTATAAAGTGAATTTGAGATAATTATAATATATTTGTATATCAATTTAACTTAATTATTTTTTATCAAACATTAATGATGAGTACTTTCTAATCACCTGTGAGATATTTGGAAGGTGATCCAGCAATGAGTTGCTACGAATCAGCATAATATCACAACAGCATGAACATGCAGGAAGTAAAAGAGGTGATTCTTGTTCTATCATGCTTACTAACAATTGACGCTTACAAAGGAGCGTTGCTGAGCAGATTTAGTGTAAACATGTTTGCACATTGTTTTTCTCTCTTGTCCTGCTACAATAGATAATGATAAGGACGAACAATGGGGTTGAAGTTGGGCAGAAAGTTAATGCAGTGGTGCTCATGGTTGTGTAATGGTAGCGGTTCTTGGGGTTCTTGAAAGTGTGCAACAAAACGCAACTAGCATTGTCCATCCTTATCAAGTTCTGATATGTTTTCCGTCTGCTTATTTCTATATCCTTTATATGGGGATTTGTTCAATCAGCCTAGAAAAGAGCAACCTTCAAAACAACGGATAGAGCGCTTCACTAGAAAACTTTTTGGAATGTCACTGGCAGATTCACCAAGTCCCTTGACCATTGTACTAGGAAATGTTTGGAATATGCAAGACATCAAAAGAAACTATTGTAGATATTGCTAAATTTGCTTACAACATTTACATCACAAGTCATAAAACTATGCAAAAATTTCTTCTTTTTTCACTAAGTAGGAACGTGTACAATTTAGGGTACACTAGAGAGAGCAAGAGAAGAATGATGTCAATCATTGTTTATGAGATATATTGACAAGATTTCCATGTAGATATAAGGCCTTGAGTTAAGTGAAAAAAATGAACATAGAAGTAAGTACCATATGCATTCCTTAGACTTTGATCTCGTAGAAGTAAGTCGATGATACTGCTAATCCCTCCACATCATAAGTTCGCACGAGCCTCTGCCGCTTCTCCGGTGACTCCATCCAACAGAATTCAAGATGGAATGATTGTAACTGGGCAACGCTCTTGCCTATGTCACAAGGGCATCCCATATACATGCCTCCGGGTAATAAAATGACTTGGTAGCCTCCATCAAAGGTAACCAAATTATTGTTTAGCGTGCCTGTCCAATGTACATTGGTAGTTGTAGTGCTCCCACTTGCTGTTGAAGTTATATCCTGGATGAACTGGATCAGTTACTATGTACTGCAGATAGGGAACTAAATTCTAAATGTCATGCAATAGCAAATTTGGAGTACCTACACTATCTATGCAATAGAAGAATAGTAAGTCAATGTGAAAATTTAACAGGGGCATGTTGGATTCAAATCTAACATATGCAGAGTTCTATTTTCACATAAAAACCTACTGTGCTCACCTTAGATCGTAGAATAGTTTTTCATACAGTATATTCTACACTATGGACCTTAACGATCAAATTTCAATATGCTTGCAAGAAATGTAGTTAATTTGTACAAAAACTAGAACAACGCTTATACAAGGTTAATTTTAAGAATATAAAAGGCACAAAACTAAGGTGTTGAATCTTTGAAGGTGAATAATCAGAAAATTAGAAGTAAAGCTCAAATCTATCTTTGCCTTCCTCTTATCAAGTAAATGCAATCTTATCTTAATTTGATGGGGAATACAATCGGATGCTTCCAATTGTGGAATGTTAAACTTAGATCTCACCTGAAGTAAGTGGCCCTTGTCATCCATTTCAAGTAAAGACACAGTATCTGCCTCTTGAATTGTTGATCCATATACACCGCTGCGTTTTGTAACAGAATGACCTTCCCATCTACCAAGCCATGGAGTTATTTGATCCGAGAAGTCCTGCTGACATGTTAAACAGACCATGATCTCTCAATATAATAGACAGGCTTCTACAAATAAACTAGTATAAATGATGCTTTGGTCCCGGTTACTTCAACATGCACTGAACACACAAAATGCTGTGTGCTTCATGAAATTGTAGATAATGTACCAGAAATTTAGTAAAACAAAATTTTTGCCAAGGTGTGAATAGAATCCGTCAACAGAGTTAGAATTGTATTCATGATAAATGCATATTTCCATGGCAAAAAGGTGGTTGCATACGCTGATCACAGAATTGGAAGGTAGAATGACAGGTGGGCCATTTCCTTGTTCTTCAACAAAAATAAGGAGCATTTCAAGGATACCCTTTGGATCCATTATGTGGAAAGCTCTTACTCGCGAATCATTCTTCAGAGAGTATAGACAATTTTCACAAACAACAGAAGGCTTTTTAGAAGGAATCTTCAAGTTTCTGCAAAGAAATAAAGGAACTATAATTCATCAATGGAAAACGTGACAATTAAGATCTTCCAGGCTTACCATACATTACGCATGAAGTCCTTGGGAATTATAAATTATTTAGGGAACAAGAAGTTAGGATAAGAATTTCATGAGAAATTCCCTTGGTGGATAAGTTTAGATCTAAATGATGCTTTCTTGTATTTCCTTATGATTGAAGCTCATGGCATTGTTGATCTTATAGCGGTTGGAAATGCAAATACTGGGTATTTTGTGTAAATTCATTCCAAACCACAATTTGTATTTTTGTGATTTCATAACAAGAAGTATTACCTGAATACAGAGTCAATTGACCAAAGAAAAAAAATCAATGTCCATTCGCAAAATCAACTCAACAGAGATAAAATTTAAAATTAGGGGATTACTTTGGAGATTCTTCACCAGTGTCGTCTTCTCCAAGCACACCTGCCCTGAGGACAGTTTCCAGCATACCAGCAGTCTGGTACCTAAGGGAAAAAGCTCTCTCTTTGGGGAAGAACCCAATCTGCAAATTCACTTGGTTTTTTTTTTTACTTCACCAAAAAAGTGTATCTAGAGACAAACCCCACCTTCGCGCAATAAATGTCACCTGTTGATACTTGTCCACGGTAAACATATTTGACTCTTTGATCTTATACTCCACCCATTCAGGTTCCTCATCATAGCCATCAATTGATGTACTTGAAGGAGCTTGTTTTATGTACAATCTACAACCTCAAAGTGTTATTATCAAATTTGAGTTTGACCACAAAAATAGGCAAAATAAGCAAGAGGAAATTTAAGGTGCAAATATATAATTAATTGTAGCTGGCTTGAGACAGAGCACCAAAGATTGTAGATATATAGTGACTTGGTTCAAGCCTCTAGAAAGGAGTAGAAATAGAATCTATTGGTCGGCAAACCAAAGAATTAAGCAAGTTGCAAAAGAGATTGATCATGCTAGGTCCCAATATAGTAAGAAAACGAATTTAAAGTTTCTTGATGCATACAGGTAACAGGAGTTCAACTTGTTTAATTCAACTCTTTGCACTGGAAGATCATTTTAATTTCATTTTGATGAAAATAATCATTTTATTTCTCTCTGATTAAAGTTTATAATCTACAAACAAAGTGAAATGCGAGATCAGGGAGTCCTACCGTGAATACCAAAATGAATTGAAAAAGAAGAAACTAGGTTAACAACAGTAGTCTACACATAAGCCATCCATTCACATTCGTGAAAGAAGAAATCTTTAACCTTCAGAAATAAGAAATTTTTTTTTGACTAAACTAAATTAACAATAAACGCAAGAGAAATCACGTTTGAATGAGACTGATCAGTTCATCCTCCCCGTAGGAGCTCGCTGAGAGCTTCGTACTCACAGTTTGCAGTAGGTTTCCATGACCATCAAATTGCTGCATTCAAAGAACACAGAGTTCCATCAAAAGAAGCCGAAAATATTAGGAGCAGCTGGATAATAGAGCAATCAAATTACTCACGTAGCAATATCCGTTCCACTTCCCGATATTGAGATCAATGAAACGACGCAAGTTATCGGTGCTCATGATCTCCTCGTCCCTTTTAGTATCATCATCAACCACAGCAGAAGGCGTGACCGCTGCACGAGTCCCCCATTTCTGGGCTCGAAGAGACTCAACGGGAAAGACAAATCCTACTTTTACGTCGCAAACAAAGGAAGATGAAAGCAGGCACCTTGAAGTGGAAACTGGTGTCAATCTCGAGAAATTCGAAGGAATTCCTCGAGTGCAGCTGAAGATTAGGGTTTCCGCCATGGAAGTGACTGAAGAGAATGTGTTCGCGGTCATGTCGCCCGCTCAACGGCCTTGCCCGTATCTTCTTATCCCTTGCGACCGCCGCATAGATTTTTCTACGGGGGAGCATTAATACGATTAACTGATGGACGGCCAAGATTCAAGATCCCTTGTTCCGACCACATAAAAGGAGCGACTGGATTATTCAAATCACTGAATGATAGACCGACCGGCGACAGCAGAGTAAATCTTTTATTGGTTCCTCGGATCAAACCCTAGGAGAACACGATCCATTGTGGTAAATCGTAAAGCTCGGTAAAAGTCCTTTCCTGAATTCTTTGTATCATCCTTCTCCTCCTGAAGATGTGTTCCCCATTTGCTGGATCTGTTTTTTTCCTTTACCCTCTCTTGTATCGCTTGCCAGATTGAGTCGGGGGACATCAACGAGTAGCCATGACAGCATCCGCGAATCCCTCCCTCTTCAGGAACCGTTAATTCGATGGAATGGAACACACGGCCCCCAATGTAATCCAAAAGCTTGGATTTTGATAACAACTTCATTATCGTCCGTAGAGCAGGTTGGTCGGAATTGTTAAATTCTGTCACTTTGTGGTATTCTTGGAGCTGCTGCTTATACTTCAAATCCGCAATATTAGAACACTATACAGCCTTTTTATTGTGGCTTGCTGATCTAATTGCTCTTTGCATCTCGTGTCAACTGTCTTTGTAAGTTTGCCGAAGGCAGAGTTGAACGTTTTCATTTTTGAATTGATTTTGAGAGCAGATACAGATACTATCTGCGACCACTCAGCCAAAGAAAGGTCTTTTGCATATATATGAGTCATTCCCTGCTTGGTACAAATTATAGACAGTCGAATGTTTTGGCTTGATCTTGCTGTCACACTTTCTTTTCTTTGTTTTTTTATGTTACCAAATTACATCAATATAAGTATAATATGTTGAACTGGATTGTTTGTTCAATCTTACTTGCATTATTTGCATGAGCAAAAGCCTCAGTTTACAGATGACTAATTATTGTTTGTAATTGTGAAGTTAATACACACGGAGAGAGGCAAATACTTCAAGTTTTCAGAAAACTCTAGTATTTTGCAAGTTCTTGCATCCAAAGTGACTCTAAGAAGCACCATCTTGAGTGGTATTTACATACATCATATTTCATACTTATTAGTGCCTAATTATGTTGTATTCTTGTATTCTTGAATGCTTGTACTTGGAAAGGTATATTTGTGGGTTACGGTTTAAACATTTTGGGGACCCTTTATCTTTCAAGTACAAAAGTAGATGCAACTTTCCTGTGGAAGGTTTAAAATTTCCAAGTATCGTTGCTTACTTTCTTACTATTTCACTCAACGACGGATGTTCTAGGAGTTTATGAACTCCGACAAACAGACACATTTACTAAATATCATAATTTTCGTAATTGTACATGCATGAATATCATACATCAATCTGCTAGTGGATGTTTTCTTGAATGCTTTATATCAGATATCTGAAACGCCATAAACCACAAGGAATGTGCTTTTTTGTAGTGTTTTTTTTGTCTGGTGAATAATTTTATGCTTAATTTTTGTTTGTTTTTGGCTCAATAAGCTGATCCAAAAAGTTGGAAAGTTGCAAATGCAACTGAGCTAATATAGTTGTGAGAGCTGTAGATGAGAGGATAGGAATTGGACCTTTGTCAAGCCCCAACTACACCATAAAGAAATTGGAAGTATGTTGATCCCGCTGCATATGCAGATTTTGTTCAAATATTTTACCACTGTTTTCAAAGAATAGGTGCCAAAAAAAGGTGGCAAAAGTAGGTTAGGCCATCCTTGTTCCTTTCCCTGCTTCCGCAGGATTTTCTTCATATTATGTGTTGCATAAGAGAATCTTGATGTCCAATGAACAAGCAGACATTGTTCGTGAAAATACTTAATCATGCTTTCTGTTAGCCTTGTTTGTTCATGTTTGGGTCCGGTGACAGGTTTCATCAGCCTTGTACCTCCAACCTGTTCTATGGGGCTGATACTGCAGGCGACTCCATTCCAATTAAGCAGCTCCGCGAGAGTTGAAAAAGGAAGGTGATGGATTGGGATAGTAAAAAAATACTTCGAAAACTCTGATTTCAAAGAGTTTTTGGGCTTGAGTTTAGGGAAAACCTATGGGGCAAGGGGAGTCAGGTATATATATTATAATTCAATGATTACTTTCTTTTTATTTTTTATCTTATATAATTATTTTATTTTAATTAATTAAATATTTTTGTAAAAATTTTCAATTAAAAAATATGATGAAAATTGTTATGATTCATGTAAATAATTGTTACCAAGAGCAAATGAGATCATAATTGTTCATGTACCTTTAGAAAGTAAATCTGACCTGTTAGGTGAGTAAGTTTTCAAAGTAACAGATTGTTGAAGCATAATCTATACGTTGTCTGACCTAATAACCCGTGCGCAAGTGATAAATTGATTATTCTGTCAATTTTTTTATTATGTTGAAGAGCATTGAGATAATTAAGAGACTTGTGAGTTTAAAATTACATCAGAGCAGAAAGAAAAACAATTTTTTTATTATATTTTTAAACTTACGTTGTCAATTTTTAATTATATTTTTAGTATTTATCCTTTTAAAATTATGAATCTTAAAGCAAACACTAATATAATTTTTTGCTTTAAGATTTATAATTTTAAATAGATGCACGATAAAATATATCCCTTCCTAGAAATTTTTCAATTGTTTTCTTAGGAACAAAATAAAATTATTCTCTTTTTCCTTAACGCCTTATTTCCTTTCTAAGAAATTTTTTTAGGCAGGGGTTTTGCTCACAAATCACAGTCAGTGTCCTTATTTACTATTAGATATGTTAAAAATAGAGGTAAATTGGTGTAGTTTATTCATCTAAACAAAAATAGAGATAGAGGAGAAAATTTTTTAGTGAAGGTCCCAACATAGGTTTTTCTATGTTGGGTCCTTCATTTTTATACCAAATATATTAATTTTTGAAAAAAAAATTATAAAGAAATGATTTACACATTCTAAGCTTTCCAATGGTACTAATATTGTCATAGAAAAAATCACGTACGATGAGAAATTAATAAAAATATTATTGTAGAAATTTCTGGTTAAATATTTTTGTTAATTTCTCATCGTGCGTGATTTTTTCTATGACAATATTGGTACCATTGGAAAGCTTGTAATGTGTAGATCATTTCTTCACAATTTTTTTTTAAAAAATATATGTTTGGTATAAAAATGAAAGACCCAACATAGAAAAACCTATGAAAACCTATGTTGGGACCTTCACTAAGAAATTTTCTCGAGGTAGACTGATTTCCCAAGACAATCGACGGCGGTAAGGTTGGCGCTTCACTCGCAACACCCAAAGCTTCAATTTGCTAGTTTAGTGAACAATAGATGCTTTTATACTTCCTCGTTGTGCTGCATATGAACCATACACATGCACAGTGGCCACTTTTACGGTGAACTGGGGAACAACAGCACCAAACAGGGGCATTGATGATGGTTGTAGGTATAGCTCTAAAACTTTCTATGTTGTGTTGGCTAGAGTTGAGGTAGAAATAGGAAGGAAGAATGCCTAGACACCGAAGTTAAATGTGTCATGCAAAGTTGAGAAGCGATGGTGTTGACTATACAGTGAAACACTAGTGTTTTTAGTTGAATAAAGGTAGGGCAGTAGGTCAATTAGAAAGAGGGCAATCCTATGAGTAAACAAGTGAAGGAGTAAAGAGGAAGAATAAGAGCCACTTGAGGAGAGAAGGAGCTAGAGATGCATTATTTTGGCAAAGGTAAATTTTTATTTATCAAATTATATTTTATAAAGGTGCCTTGGGTTTTGGGGAATAACAATTATCAAATGCAATGGAAATAAATAAAAAAAATTGTTCCTCACACGGGATCTATATGAAGTTAGAAGCCAAGCAATAGCTCAACTTATAATTTTTTTAGCATAAGTAAGAGACATTTAGGCATCTTCCTTCTATAGTATCCTCTACATATGATGATAGAGCCTCTTTTATTTGCTCTCTAGTTTTAACCTTGAGAGCTATAAGTCTCTTTCCCTATACCTATTTCATTTTTTTTTTCTCAAGCGATGTCTAGCCTTTATTATTTTCACATATCTAAGGCAATATCAATTGTCCCATTTTTGTAGCTATGATGCATGAAAATAGATTTTTTTTTTTTTTAGATTTATGTAGCAATATTTATTATTAATGGACAACATCACTTATCTCTATTACCACAAGTAATAGTTGAACACAACCCATATTCTCATATGAAACCATGTGACTCAATCCACTTCTCTCTGTCTCCATGTGTGATAGTTAGACACTATCTAAAAATCAATTTAAAGACTTTAATATGATTTTTACAAAATTAAGTGTCATATCCATGTTCAAAACTATGACTTATTATAGCTATGGTGATTTTTATCATCATATGTCACTTGACAATTTGTGACCTCAGTAGAGATTCCAATGGATCTTTATGTGCATCTTGGTTGGTTGTTATGATATTAGTAGTGTTACAATTGTGAACAAATATCAATACGTTGCTTTGATCTAAAGCACAAAATGTTAGGATTCAACATAACTTTCTATGGGATAATATTTACACGTAGTATGATCATTTTATCTTTATAAAGTTGAATCATTATATTTCTTAATTCCTAAGTTGACTAATATAAAAAATGTAACTAATATCTAATATTAATTTATTTGAGCATAGCTATATAAATTTTTTTGTCTCACTTGATCCGGAGGATAAGATATAAATACTTTATTTATTTGGGGACAGAGGCAAATCCTATCTTTATCACTCATTCCTTTTCGTGATTTGCAATATACTAATATAGCCGATTCTAGCCTTTATAGTCTACCCAATTACAAGTGAGATTTGTCAAAAAAAAAAATGACAATATAAAAATACACGATTAATCATGTTGAAGATGCTAGTTTAATAAGATCTTACGGTTGAATATCATTTTCACTAGTTATTTGCTTATGTCAACAAAAAATTAGTAGTGAGATTTGATAATATAAAAATATATAATTAACCTTGTAGGAATCTGTTAGGCCACTGGGCCTGAAATTGGGCGCGGCCCAATTATCCAACCCAGCCCAGCTCGCCTTCACCCAGTTGATTGGGTCGGAGGGTTAACGGATTGGATCGGGCGCAGCCTGGATCCGATCTGATTTCGCCAACGGGCGAAATCGCGTGTGCGTTGTGATTTCTGACGGAGGATGGGACGATTCGAGCGGGGTGGGCAACTGACGCGACGTCGCGTTGACTTGGACGAAAGCGGAGAGAAAAGCAGAAAAGGAAGAGAGAGATGGGGGCTTCGTCTCGCTCGGACGCGGGGATCTTGCGACTCTCGGCCGTTTTCGTTCCCCTCCTCTCTGGCAGCTAAGCCGGCATTCCTCGCCGGACATTTAGTCGGCGGTTGTTCTCTGGGCTTCTGGTGGTGCGGGCGGGTGGTAGGAGGCCCCGGAGAACCCCGTCTCCTCTTCGTCGTCTTCGTCCCTTCCGCCGCTTGCATCGACGTCTCCAGCGCCGGCGATAACTCCAGACCGCCTCGGGAGGCACGTCTGCAACCGCTTCACTGACTAGAAGGAGCCGGTGGCCTGTGTGTTCGCCGAGGTACGTCCTCGCCGGTCCGGCGCCCTCTTGGTCTTCGTCCCGGCCACTCGCTCGGCTCCGGCGACGCCTCTTTACTTCTGGTTCTCTACGAATGTATGCATGCGTTGGCCGGACCCCGAGCTCCTCCCCGGCCAGCCCTTCCTTCCCCCTGCTGTTGGCGGCCGAACCGCCTGCGTGCGGGAACTGCCGGAGCCAACCCTCGCCTGCGAGCGAGGCTCTCTTCTCCCTCTCTCTGCTCTCCTGCTTGCGGTTTCTTTACGCTCCGGAACTCGCCCGCGAGCAAGGGCAGTGCCGGCATCCACATGAGCCTTGGCGAGCGGATCTCCTCTGCCGACGAGGGAGAGCAGCGGAGTTAGGCGTCCTCGACATCGCCGTAGCTGAACTAGTTTCCTTCTGCCGTAACCTTCGGTCGCCAATCGCCTGTGCGCAGAGCCATGGCTGGGTGGTCAGCACTCTCCGACGTCGACCAAGGAGAGCAGTCGGAGGTTGGCGCAGCCCTTGGTCACCTCCTCTTCAGCGGTGTCTTCCTGTCGAGCTCGCCTTCGTGCGACTGTGCTTTCACGGTGCCGGCTTTCGTCGGTGTGGGTGGTTGCCTCCAGGCGAACCTCCCTTCCCCGGCCGTTCTCGCCTACGAGCGAGAGGGACGAGGCTGCTGGGTTCCCGTCGTCCTCGTGCGACGTTACCTTCGGAGCGTCGTCTAGCCTCCTCGCCGGCGTACGAGTGAGGAGCCGGTCGGGTTCTTCTATCACCGGCGTGAGACACCATGTGGACGATTGTCTACGATCACCAGGCACCGGCTTGATCCAACGGACGCGGGCATGAGTCCCGTTTGGATTATGGTGAATCTGGTTTAACCCGACGACACCGATCTCCGATGAATCGTCTACGTTGACCTGAGCCGAGTTGGAACGGCAGCGATTCTAATTGAGTCCTTCGTCGGGCTGGGGGTCGGTTCGAGGAACCTTCCCCGCCAGTCGCACCCAATCCAGCGGTTTCGACCGTTGCGATAGTTGCGTTGACACATTTGGACTCGAGTCAAGCGTTGACTTACGGGTAAAATAGTTAAAAAAATATTACGGTAAACGTGGGCATGACAGCTTGGTATCAGAGCCAGGTTCTGCACGTTCCAATCCGTGTGAGCGTCGTACATGCATTTTGATAGATCCACTACTTGTGTGCAAATGGAACTCGGGTGTCTCGTAGCTCAGGGGACTTGACTCCCCGAGGAGCTAGAGGCATCCCGGGCAGAGGTTGCGAGGCTGAAGCGCGCTACGGCGGCTTAGATAGCATCGACCATGGCCGATTGCGGCCAAGAGACCGTCGTGCGACAACCCACATTTCGATCCACGGCCCACGTGAGCGCTCCGGTTATTCGGGTCGGGGCACGTCGTGGGAGTGGACCCATTACCCACAGGTTGGAGGGGTGCGTTGCCCCATGGAAGTTGCGAACTTCCTCTGGGATATGGTGACATATTCCCACCCTATTCAAATCCCCGAGGGGGAGTAAACCCAGGCTTGTATCGAATCTCTCCGGAGACAATATGAGGAAGAGATAGCAGACTCTAAAACTGTTATTTCGGAACAAGGAGGGCGGACGAGGTCCAACTAAAACAAAAGAGATCCCTCTCCTTGGTCCAACTGAGCCAACTTCGCATAAGGGACGCCTTATGTGAGGGAAGCTTGGGAGGACAGTAAGGAAAAATCCTTGCAAACCGTCCGGGGTTCCTCGGCATATAGGAATGCCTGTATGAGTGGAGGAGACCCAGGGACAAAATGGTAATTGGGGCGAGCTAGGTTAGTCTTCGATGGGGGTGGTATGGGACGCCTTCGAAGAGGACGAGACTTAGGCGTGGCCAAGTTACGATGTTGGACGAGGTTCCTGGGAACATATGCAATCCGATTGGATCGCGGGTGTTGTAGGGCCCTTCCTACAATTCAGTGGAAATTACCGGTGCGAGTCGAGGCGCACAAAATGAGTCGTCTAGGACGATGAACAGGTAAGAGTGTTGGACTTAAAACGTCCTCAGCACAGGACCGAGCAAAGTCGGTCGGTGGAGTGGACCCCGAGACCTTCGGGGTATCATACGATATGGATATCGTAATCGACAGTTGGCAGGATTGCGCCAAGGAGATCCGACATTTCGGATCAAGTGATGAGTGATGCGTTGATACATGATGGGTGTCCTGTAGCAAGTGGGGTGGAGCAGAGATACTCTGCGTATGGAAAAAGAGATGGTTGCAGTGTTGCACTGCCTCCGAGGATGGAGAGTCCTCCTGGGTATCGCCTTCGTGGCGGAAACTGATGAGGTGGTGAATGCATATCTCACCACTCGGAAGCGATGGTAGGAATTCCTAGCCGAATTCTAGTTCCGGTGGGAACACAAGCCTGGAAAGGCTAATGAAGTGCTTGATGCATTGAGTAGGCTTAACGCCTTAGTTCGCTTGGCGATCTCCAATGTGGAAGGAGATCTCCTTACGAGGATAAAAGCGGCTGTTGTGATCGATAAGGAGTATCGAAATTCTGTTGAGCAGACTAAGTCGGGTACGACCCGATGATAGTATATGGGCAGACAGAGTGGGTTAATGTCCTCACGGAGGACTGCCTTCGTCATTTTTGGTGACTGCGAGTCAAAGGACTGGGTGAAGTGGAACTATTCGGCACAATCTGCCTAAAATCTCCACAGATCCTCGTCTACGGGGCATGGCCCGTTGAGTTTGTGATAGGGAGTCAATCCCTAACTTCGGTTGATATTGCGATGAGGACCTCCGAAAGGAGATGTCTTGCGATTTTATGTGTAGTGCGTGAGCGAGTGGAGTCGCTCCAAGAGGCTAGAGACAGCTTCGAGGTAGCCACGAGACGAATGCAACTATATGTAAATCGTCGTCGTGGGATGAAGCTGCGTCCAATATTCCATGTGAGCTTCCAAAAAGGGTTTTCATAAGGATCCAGGGGATCCGACTCGGTTACAGTCGCTTCGTGTGCCTCATACGGTTCGAACGGAGTTCAACCAAAGGATTGGAAAGATCTTGGATCACCGAGTTTTGGGATATAGCAGGATGAAACGGCGAACAGAATTTCCTGTTCGGTGGGAAAGTTTTCCGATGGAAGAAGCTACATGGTATAAGACTTCCGAACTGTGGTAGTTCGAGGATGAGATCTGATGTTACTTTGAGTCGTCGAGGACGATGACTCGCTCTGGAGGGGGAGAATGTTAGGCCACTGGGCCTGAAATTGGGCGCGGCCCAATTATCCAACCCAGCCCAGCTCGCCTTCACCCAGTTGATTGGGTCGGAGGGTTAACGAATTGGATCGGGCGCAGCCCGGATCCGATCTGATTTCGCCAACGGGCGAAATCGCGCGTGCGTCGTGATTTCTGACGGAGGATGGGACGATTCAAGCGGGGTGGGCAACTGACACGACGTCGCGTTGACTTGGGCGAAAGCGGAGAGAAAAGCGGAAAAGGAAGAGAGAGAGATGGGGGCTTCGTCTCGCTCGGACGCGGGGATCTTGCGACTCTCGGCCGTTTTCGTTCCCTTCCTCTCCGGCAGCTAAGCCGGCATTCCTTGCCGGACATTTAGTCGGCGGTTGTTCTCTGGGCTTCCTGTGGTGCGGGCGGGTGGTAGGAGGCTCCGGAGAACCCCATCTCCTCTTCGTCGTCTTCGTCCCTTCCGCCGCTTGCATCAACATCTCCAGCGCCGGCGATAACTCCAGACCGCCTCGGGAGGCACGTCTGCAACCGCTTCACCGACTAGAAGGAGCCGGCGGCCTGTGTGTTCGCCGAGGTACGTCCTCGCCGGTCCGGCGCCCTCTTGGTCTTCGTCCCGGCCACTTGCTCGGCTCCAGCGACGCCTCTTTGCTTCTAGTTCTCTACGAATGTATGCATGCGTTGGCCGGACCCCGAGCGAGGGCAGTGCTGGCATCCACCTGAGCCTTGGCGAGCGGATCTCCTCTACCGACGAGGGAGAGCAGCGGAGTTAGGCGTCCTCGACATCGCCGTAGCTGAACCAGTTTCCTTCTACCGTCGCCGTCCGTTGCCGGTCGCCTGTGCGCGGAGCCATGACTGGGTGGTCAGCACTCTCCGACGTCGACCAGGGAGAGCAGCCAGAGGTTGGCGCAGCCCTTGGTCACCTCCTCTTCAGCGGTGTCTTCCTATCGAGCTCGCCTTTGTGCGAGTGTGCTTTCACGGTGCCGGCTTTCGTCGGTGTGGGTAGTTGCCTCCAGGCGAACCTCCCTTCCCCGGCCGTTCTCGCCTACGAGCAAGAGGGACGAGGCTGCTAGGTTCCCGTCATCCTCGTGCGACGTTACCTTCGAAGCGTCGTCTGGCCTCCTCGCCGGCGTACGAGTGAGGATCCGGTCGGGTTCTTCTATCACCGGCGTGAGACGCCGTGTGGACGATTGTCTACGATTGCCGAGCGCCGGCTTGATCCAACAGACGCGGGCATGAGTCCCGTTTGGATTATGGTGAATCTGGTTAAACCCAATGACACTGATCTCCGGTGAATCGTCTACGTTGACCTGAGCTGAGTTGGAACGGCAGCGATTCTAATTAAGTCCTTCGTCGGGTTGGGGGTCGGTTCGAGGAACCTTCCCCGCCAGTCGCGCCCAATCCAGCGGTTTCGACCGTTGCGATAGTTGTGTTGACGCATTTGGACTTGAGTCAAGCGTTGACTCACGGGTAAAATAGTTAAAAAAATATTACGGTAAACATGGGCGTGACACAATCTATGATGACTTTATGGATCACATATTGTTATCACAATGAAGATACTTATAACACTCATATAAATCTATGCACTATTTTTCATAGTGAGTTCATCCAACATATACCTATATGTACTAATGAATCTTATGCTCAATGTATGCACACTACGGGCTATTCAGATCTACCCCTGCCTAATGGCATGCATTGCTACATACTAATCCCAATATATTATTAATTGGGAATGGCAATATTTTTACTAAACTATATATACGGACATATAAGAAATTTATTATCATTTAATAATTGATCTTCATATCATACACCAAGATATGATGCTTTCCTCTAAATACTCTCTTAGCTAGAAAATATAGAATTATAAAGCGGACACTCCATTTTGACCCAAATGAGTACCCGCACTTGCTTTGCTTACTTCTTTCCTCTTAACTACATTTTGTCTTGATCGTCAAGGTGATGTTAGAATGGACTCATCTCCATCACTATCTATTTTATCTATTTAAGTTACTATTATGTTTTCACTTTCAAGGTTATGTTCTATTGAATGAAATTCTCGATGAAAAGATAAAAAATATAATAAATCTAAATTATTATACTCTTTATTCATTTCATCATGAATTTCATTCAACAGAATATAATCTTATAATAATAAACAATAAATAACATTATGTCTCCTAATATTTTCTTCTCTTCCCACGCTTTCTTTTTTTTTAACCTCTCAAATATTGTGTATCTAGTGGCCAACCATTAAATGTTTATTTGCATGGACAGAAGAAGCTACTTGAACTGAATATTTTTCTTAAGCTCCATAACCTGAGAAAGGAGGATTAATTTACCAGCTTCAACTAAATAGGAAATCTCCAAGAAGAAAACCACCTGCTACATTAACAGAGATCAATTGAAAAAGTTTATTTAAAACATGACATAGTAACATCCCAGTTTCATCCAGCGCACACAATTAGCCTTACCTCTCTTGCGGCTGAATGTCAGACTCCGGTTTACGCTAAGCACGCCACATCAGCCATCCAATGTGCGATTTCGAATTTTCACTCGTCATTTGACTTTGACCGCACGGGCACGCCTCGGTTCGAATGTCGTCTTCCTCGCAGGCGTCGAACCGGAACGGAGCCTACGGTAGGGGGAAGCGCCACTCGCCGCCTTCCTCCCTCAGCCTCATCGGCGTCCCTCCGGACATCGGTAACCTTCGCCGGAACCCGCCGGCCAGAAAATCACAAACACCAAAATAGGAGAAATTTTCACCAGCTTTTATTACTCTCAAAACCCGGTTACATAAAACCTCTTATTCTCTCTCTGTACACGCTCTTCTCTCTATTTACAAACTCCTCACTCAACTCGACTCCTCACCCCTACGTCTCGTCGGCACGGTCGCCGGTCCCCGCCTGAGGGAGGAGGAGGAGGGGGCGGACCTCTGTCCGCTGCGGTGGCCGAGGGACTGGTGGACGCGAGGGCATCGAGGCCGCCTTCACCGAGGGCCTCGACGTCGCCATCGAAGGTTGGCTCTCCGACGAGGGCGAGAGCGCCACCACGGGCGCGACAACCTCCCCGGCAGGGCGGAGGCCAGCCGGCGCGTCCCCAACCATGACAGGAGCCTGCTTGACCTGCAGAGAGAGGTCTGGAGCAGCGACCGAGACCACTGGTGTGCTTTCTATGCTAGGGTCGCAAGCGAATCGCGGCAATGTCGACGTGCGAGTCGGCCGGCGAGGCCGGCACCACTCCGGCGACTATCGGGGCGATGACGATCGGCGCGATGGTGGCAACGAGCTCGACTTCCGGCGCACGGGAGGCGCAGCGGGTGATGGATCCCGCACGGGCGCAGGCGAGTTCCTCCACCTCCCCGGTACGATCACCCACTGCCGGTGAGTAGCGAGAGATGACGACACGCATGGTGGAGATGATGCTGAGAGAGGCAGAGTCCCGGATCAGCTGCGGGAGAGGCAGCAGGTGCGGAGGACGATGGACGATGAGGACGCCGAGGATTGCGTCCAGCTCGGCTGGGGGAGGAGTGTTACGCCCAGCCGATCTCGGGCCGGGCTGCGCAGCAGTTGGGCTGGGCGGAGGCCGAAGGCCCGGTCCACTTCCCCTTGAGTAGATCTGCTGGAGGCGGATCCGAGCGGTGGACGTGCGGAGGCGCGACCCGGATCCAGCCCGTCATCAGCAAGACGTGTGCGCGGATGCACGAGGCGAGGCGGTGGCTTCATCCCGAGGCAGGCGTCCCATCGGCAGCTTCCCCTGGCAACCTCGGTCAGGCGGCGGTGCAGAGGAGAAAAGGGTGAGTTTTGGTGTGTGTACAGAGAGGAGAGAGGGGTTTTGTAACCGGATTTTAGAGAGGAATAAACCGGCGAAGCTTTCCCCTCCATTTGGTGTCTTTCTCGTGTTTTCCGACTGTGTTTTCCGACCGTCTTCTCAGGCGACCCTGCCCCACCTCCGAGTGACTGTTTCCGGCGCCTAGACGCGGCGCCGACGAGGAAGGTTGAGGGCGGAGGGCGCGTGTGGCTCTTCCCCTATCGCAGGCCCTTCCCTTGCTCCAGTGAGCAGACGCGGCGGCGTCCCTTCCGGCGGGCGAGACAACGCGAAGAAGGCGAACGCGCGAGGCATTCGCTTCGAGGCGTCCGGTCAAGGTCAACGCTGCAAACGAAAATTTTGAAATTGGCGTTGATTTGGCTGACGTGGTGCTTGGATTGGGATTAAGACGGGTTAAGCGTGCTTAGTTTAATCAGAGCTCTGACACTGAAACTCTACTTGATGCCCCTCCACCACATTAATGCACATTAATGGTTTCTACACAGAAACTTACAAAACACTGTAATGCGATGAAGAAATTGAACTGATCAAATCAAAAGAAAAATGAAATAATCGAGCACAGGGAAATGTAAGATCATAGCCAAATCAATAAAAAAGAATTAACTGCACATTTAATATCTTACGAATCAAACAGATATCCTACAGTGCTCCGTTAATCACAACTTCACAAGGGTTTCCCCTATTGTAACATCACATTTTCCCTCTAAATTCAGAGGACGAATAAAGAACAAGAAAAGTTACAGGAAATTAATCAATAAATCAAAATCAAAGAAGAAAAAATATCAGTATGCCTCAAAATCCTGGCGTCCAGTGTATCTGCTGGTTGTGCCCTCTCATACTCCATGAATACCAAATATGGAGAACATAACTATTTTTACTACGCAATGCTACTATGTTACAAAACGAAAAGGATCATCAATTCGTGGTAGGTGCCAGAAGTGCAGCCAGTTTAATGCATAGATCTGTGATCATTCTGCTCATTTTGAGTGCGATTCTACAATGGCCAATTTTTTGGTTCACTCGGAGGCTGCTTAAATCTGGAACAATAACGAGGCAATAGCGCATCTCTAAAACCACTTTCCTGCCTTAATGCCCAGTTTTCTGTTCAGTATTGTGGCTCCAAGATGTGACAGTTCCTTATGAAGTCATTGGAATAGTTTACATGCTTTGTCCAAAATGGCTGGAGGTGCTTATATCCAATCTCCAGCCATGGTTTGCACTGACCATTGTAGTGTATGACGGCAGCTTTTCTCACACTTTCAGAATCCGTGTTTTCCTGATAGCCTAAACCTAGCATGTGCCATGATGAGTCTATAGGATGAACATAACCTCTGAATGCTATGAGAGCTGGAGGCAATGTTCCTAACTTCCACAGAGTGAGATTTGACTTCAAATTCTGGGATAGGGTACAAGAAAAAGACAAAAGGAGGAATCAATTAGCATAGACGTATAATTATAAAAGTAACATATTTTATCATTTATTTTAACATCTGCAGTAGAGAAGGAAGAGAAGCTAAAAACTAAAGTTGTCTATCAGAAGACAAGTATATTACTGTTATGGGCTTAAATATAGGTCAACTCAGAGGCAGTGATATAAATCTCTTTCTGATCCAAATATTCATAATCAGGATAGACAACACACAGGATCATGGTTTTTCATTGAATTTAAGGCAGGTAATTTATATCAAGATTATCAATTCCGACCAATTAAATTTACTTCATAAGCAAAATCTTGTGAAGGAATTGGAAGTCATTTATAACATCAAGACAATGAGCAAAAAGATAAAATTGCCTACTGAAATTATAATTAACACATGGAGGAGAAGACTTTTGCCAATATTTGTTCTATAGCATGAGGAAAAATGAAATCCTAATCAAGCTTAACCTGCATCTCGCAAGCCTCAAAATAATTTGAGGCTTCTTTTGACTAGAGCAACATAACTAAACCTGATTACAATTAATCTATTATCTACCTGATCTTTGCCAAATATAAGGAACTTGACTTGGCAAAGATGATTTCATTTATTAATGCAATAAAGCAATAATTTTCTTAAACAAATTACATGTGTAACAAAATAGAATAGCACAAAAATGAGAGTTGACTTTTCCATTAGAGTATTACAAATTGACTTGGTTGGAGCCCTTCACCAGGAAAAAACAAATAATATTTCATCAGGAAAACCATAGATACTTGTGATTTAACTGGCTTAGAAATGTAAAGACAATATTGGCATAGAAGTGATGAAAAAAGTAAATGAAGTAGCTAGGTAACTACGTTCTGTTCAGCACTAAGATGCCTGTAAGATAAAAGTATAGAGCTCTATGTATAAACTCTCGAAACTCCTTCTAACTGCCTTAGCGGTTTCATTGCTTTTGCTTCCGACTGTCATAATAAAAGCATCATCAGATGCTACTAGGGTCAGTTTAATCATGCAATGCATTGTAACAAAAATTAGAATCAATAGTTTGACCAAGAAAACCAGTTCTTGACATTTAGCTAGAGGACCAACTTGCGTCGATGAAGTCAGCCAATAAAATAAATTCAGCTAATCAGCAACTTTCACTCAGATGAAAATGTCAAACAGCTCATGTGTTCAATCGTTACCTCCTTCACCCAGTAATGATATGTTTCTCTAATGCTCGTCTTTCTCCATGCATCTAGGTCAAAAATATTCATCCCATATGCCCATGCACACTCATCAGGGTCCAATTGATTGGCTATGAGGGGGTGTGAAAAGTTGAAATAAGTCCCGAAGCGCTTGCCCATCACCCATGTATCTTCACCTTTGCAAGTTTGCACAGCACCGTTCACTTTTCCAGAAAGATCAATCTCCCATAATGGTGATAAATCACGTTGAACAACAACATCATCATCAAGAAAAACCACTTTATTGAGGTCTGGAAATAGCTGTTTTAAATATTACATGATACAAATTATAACCAAATCTTTAGAAAATCCGCTTCAAGTTTGTCTTAAAGAAGATAACTATTGCATTAACCAAATTTATATATTTGTGGAACAGTACCAATACAAGATAACATAAAAAAATGTTTTTGAGACATTCTTGTATGATATTAATGACTAATGAATCCTGGAAGCATCTGATATAACAGAAATCAAGATTTCGAAGATCCATTCTACATAAAACACATAAAGAGAATTTTAAACTCATGATGCATCAATTATATGATTAGGGATGTTAAAGTGATATTTATAGTCCATATCAAAAGGCAAAACATGCTTCGGTAAATTAACTTTGACAACACAATGCGTCATATTACCTTTACATGTCAGCCTTTTCCTTCTTTAACCTGGTTAGTGGTTAGAATTACTATGTAATTGGTGGGTTATTATCACATACTTAATCATACATTGCTTATGGCAAGAATTACTTATGTACCTTACCTCTCAGTATTAGTGAACTATAAGAACCACTTTTTTTTTCATTCAACTTGGCACCAAAGTATGCTTTTTCTTCAAACCCTAGGCATAGCTCCACACTTTTATCTCATCTCCTCTCCAAACCCTACCACAACTGTCTTTCCAATGACACTTCTTAAGTGGCATCACCAATATCTCACCAAGTTACCCTCATCGTCCTCCTTGAACACTAATCAACGTTGCAACAGGCACACTAGTTGGTTCCTTGAGATCTTGTATTTGACACCCAGTCACGAGTGCCGACAACCATTACACCCTACCTCCATATTCCTAAAACACCATGTATGTCATACAGTCCCCCTTATGTAAGAAACATAAATCAGAAGCTTCCTCTCTGATGGGGGAGCATGTTGACATATTATGTTTGACTTAATTTTCACTTAGTTAATTTTGCATCTTAGCCCATTACACGTGTCAGCCCACCACATCACTCTCCGATTCAAGTACTTCCACTCACCTCCAACAATTATACATGGCTCTCACTAGCAACTACTTTTGTCCAAACCACACTTCTCTTTGTTTGCATGTCTTTTTGTATGAACAAATAGTGTTCTTGTTGCCACATGTAGACTAACATAGACTCTTTCTATTGTACATGCATGGAAATATGAAAACTACTTGTCTCTCTCTCTGAGAAAACTTCATAAAGTTTCTTATCTACCCTACATCTAAATGAGATTGACACGAATCTCAAAAAATTTAACTTCCGTTTGTACGCTGCTATCCAACGTTTCCTTCCCGTTTTTCACTGTATATCTGCCATCCAAATGAAATATGTGCCTCAATAGATTTGACACATATTTTAAAATATTTTATAATATAGTAAAACATTTAATGCTATTCTAAACATTTAATAATATATGGTAGAAATTTAGTAATATATGGTAGAAATTTTGATAAATATTTTTTTAAAAATCTAAATTAATTATAGTAATTAGGTTAACACCAAGAAAATAAAAAATTATATAAATTATTTATTATTTATGCATATTTTTTATTTTTTATGTATTATATATATATATTATGCATAAATAAAAATATACTAACTTAATTACTATAATTAATTTAGATTTTAAAAATAAAAAATATGCATAAATAAAAAATAATTTATATAATATTTTATTTTCTTAGTATTAACTTAATTACTATAATTAATTTAGATTTTAAAAATATTTATTTAAATTTCTACTATGTACTATTAAATTTCTACAATATAATAAAATAAGAAAATAAAATATTTTTTATATATATATATATACATATTTTTAAATATTTTTACATATATTGTAATATCATAGAAATTTAATATTATATAGTGGAAATTTAGTTAAGTACCTTAGTACTAAGGAAATAAAACCCTAACTAGCTTACTTACTTAGTGGAAATTTAGTTAACTAGTAACGAAATAAAATATTATATATGTAAGATAGTTAGGGTTTTATTTCCTTAGTAATAAAGTAGTTAACTAAATTTCCACTATATAATATTAAATTTCTACGATATTATAATATATGTAAAAAATTATAAAAAATATATATAAGTAAAAAAATATATAATATTTTATTTTCTTTGGTTTAACATAAAGTTCAATTAAATTTCTATTTTATTGTATTAAATTTCTACATTATTATAATATATATATAAACATTTATAAAAAATACATAAAAATAAAGAAATATGCATAAATAAAAAATAATTTATATAATATTTTATTTTCTTAGTGTTAATTTAATTACTATAATTAATTTAGATTTTAAAAAAAATATTTATCTAAATTTCTACGATGTATTACTAAATTTCTACCATCTATTACTAAATTTATCTAAAATATTTTACTATATTATAAAATATTTTGAAATCTGTGCCAAATCTATTGAGACACAGATTTCATTTGGATGGCAGGTATTAACTTAACTTAATTTATATATTATTTTATTTTCTTAGTATTAACTAAATTTCCACTATATAATATTAAATTTCTACGATACTATAATATATGTAAAAAATTATAAAAAATATATATAAGTAAAAAAATATATAATATTTTATTTTCTTAGGTTTAACATAAAGTTCAATTAAATTTCTACTTTATTGTATTAAATTTTATTATAATATATATAAAAATATTTATAAAAAATACATAAAAAATAAAAAGTATGCATAAATAATAAATAATTTATATAATTTTTTATTTTCTTGTTGTTAACTTAATTACTATAATTAATTTAGATTTTTTTAAAAAATATTTATCAAAATTTCTACCACATATTACTAAATTTCTACCATATATTATTAAATTTTTAGAATAGTATTAAATATTTTACTATATTATAAAATATTTTAAAATATGTGTCAAATCTATTGAGGCACATATTTCATTTGGATGGCAGATACACAGTAAAAAACAGGAAGGGAACGTTGGATGGCTCCAACAGCATACAAACGGAAGTTAAATTTTTTGAGATTCGTGTCAATCTCATTTGGATGTAGGGTAGATAAGAAACTTTCTGAAGTTTTCTCAGAAAGAAACTTTATGAGAAAACGCACCCCAGTTTTACCATCACATACAGACTAATATATAAAGTGCATATGCATGGACATCTGACATTTAACTTCTTGTGTGCGTGCTTCCTTCACAGATAAGTAATTCGCTTACTACCATATCAAAATTGACAGACTATCCATGCATGGATAAATGGTACTAGTTATTTTTATGTTATCATCTCACATGCAAAGACAGAAGTGACCTTTACATACAACAGACATCTCTCATCAATAACTTGTGAATGAATGTTAAATTTATGCTTATATCAGGCTAGTCACCTTCATGGACATCTGACATTTAACTTCTTGTGTGCGTGCTTCCTTCACAGATAAGTAATTCGCTTACTACCATATCAAAATTGACAGACTATCCATGCATGGATAAATGGTACTAGTTATTTTTATGTTATCATCTCACATGCAAAGACAGAAGTGACCTTTACATACAACAGACATCTCTCATCAATAACTTGTGAATGAATGTTAAATTTATGCTTATATCAGCCTAGTCACCTTGAGTTTATGGAGGAGTGTAAAACTTAGTATATGTTAGAATTAGCTATTATCATATTTTTAGTCTCATATTACTTAGTTTTCTAAAACTTATGTGAATCATAGTCTGTATATGTACCGTACAAATTGGTATATGTGAAACTACTACGTTCCATCCAACCAACATGTCATCAAGCTATTTTTTTGTTCTTTTGTTCCTTCTAACCTTACCATATTCTAACTGAAATTCACCATCAATTCCTTTAAAATTCATCAGTATTCTTCTCCATCAAAAAATAGAACTTAGCACACACATTATATAAACGAGAATCGAGGGAGTGTGTATTTGTAAGCAATAGTGATCATCATGAGTCCACAGAAGACAATTTACCTAAATAGACAATATGAAATTAATAACGCCAAATGGTCAGTGAATATAGAAAATAGAATATTAAACATAGCTACTTCAGTGAAGGCTGTCAGTAACTCAGTATATTTGCAACATTAACTTTTCTGCTTTCTTTCTCTCCTATTCCTCCTCAACTTCCATGAAGGCTGGAAAGGTCAGTAATCCACTTTTTAAACCTGGGCCAACAGTTTGACCTAATTAAAGTTCTACGAAATAAAAGAGGAACTGATATGAGCTCACGGTGCACCTAGTTTTACATAGGTTGCTATAGAAGAAATAGGTTAGTTAGTCGAAAATATATGCTAGAGCAATGTTTTGGTTGATACCTTACAATTCAGTGTGTTCGTGGAAACGCTCTTTCACATTGTTGCTTCTCAAAGAATAATTTTTTCAACTTTAAAACTTTTACCATATAAGCAAAGGTGCCATGAAGAAAAAAGAATTTCAGAATTGCATATTGACTAATTTACCTCAGGAAGGTATATGCGCAGATGATTGAGCAATGATATATACTTTGGACTCCTTGCCTGTAGTTTTGACGCAAAAGCTCTTGGATTGTCGCTAACATTGGTGCTGATGATTTGGTTTCCAATATAATGACTTTTAACACTATGATGTTCAATAGCTTCAAGGACAGGCACATTTTCTCTTATTAACCAGTCAAACTGGTGAACACCTTTGACCTCAATGATAGAAGGGAAAAGAGGATTCAAGGCAAACCATGAATGCATACCCGGATAAGTCTTTTTGTCAGTTATGATGTGAAAAATGATCCTTTCAGGTTTTATTGAAGATTTTATGGCCGAGGTGACAACAACAGATGCTGCAAGAATGTTATCGGTGGCTAGAACAAAATGGTTATAGAGGTTATCAGAGAGCAAATGTAGCAACTCAGGTGGTGGCAGCTGTTTACGAGCGTGGGCATTTGATGAATACTCATCAGTTAAGCGCAATGAAAGACAATGTAATCCTTTTGGGATATAAGTTGCTGCAAAATGTTTGTGTAATTGTTCTGTCAATCTTGACCTTTTCAACTCCCTGTCCATATTTGCCATCTGCATATAAGAACATATAAGACAATAATAAGTAGAAATCCTCAAGTATATTCATGTAATGAGCTGTTTCAAATGGACTAGCATTCATATTTATAGGAGCCAAAAATTATTGCAATTAACGCTCTATGTTAAATTATCTACAAAGAAAAAAAAACAAATGAAATAAATATATTGTCAGATGATAACCTATTACATATTGACAGAAGTTTCTCTATCTGATATTTCTTTTTCTGAAAACAAAAGGTTTTAAATTTCTTCAGCTTTGGCCAAATTGATCTAGATAGTAATCCACAGGACAATTATACCTTTCACAAGTAATGTTATGAGAATTTGGTTAAAAAAATCATAATAATTCAAAAGACTGTAGTTCTTCTAAAGAAATACTTTAGATGGGACACATTTAGTTGGTGATAGCCTAATAAATGAAAAGGAAGAAACAACTTAGTATCAGAGTTCAGTCAATCCAATTTATAAGCATAGCACATGTTCATGTCAAGGAATACCCACAGAAATATTAGGTTAAATCTCACACGATTACTTAATTGCATTGAATCAATTGAGTTAACAAAGTATTATCCTGCGTAACATTTGCAAATACTTAGCTCTGGTAGCTTCAAGAATCAAACAATAAATTAAGATGCCTATCTACCAAAGCTCATGCATAACTGAAACTAGATCACGAGTATAAAATGGTGCAAATATGTACCTCATATTGGAATGAAATATTTGAGGATACTAACATGAGCATATAAATTCATACACCATTAACTAATTTGCTACTTCACATTAAAATAGGTATTGTGGAATAGTTAATGCTAAATCAAGAAAACAAAGAAGAGGTCCATAAGAGCAAATGTACCAAAACCCCACACCGAGAAGGAGCAAAACAACAGGATACCAGCAATCGTTAGAAAAAATGTGCATACTGGAAGTACAGTTATGAGAATCATGTAGAGAAAGAACAGTGCACTAATATGACCTCTTCAATGAACTTGGTGAATCTAAATTGGAAAGAATGCAATGCTTATTCAATCAAGCAAGAAAACAATTCCTGAGATTGGTAATTTTGTTTGGTGAAGAAGTGTACCATAGAGACAGGAAGGATCAAAGAATGACATACCATCACCTTCAACCTCACAGCAAATGTCCGGGCATCATACTGACCACTTTTCACGTCAGTCATAAACTCACTGAATGATTCTGGCAATTTCAAGTCAGCTGGAATTTCCTCAGAGCTCTCTTGGTCAATTAATCCGTACAATTCTTTAACAAGCTTCTGTAAATGTATTCATGCGATTCACAATGAGAAGGGTATTTGAAGCCAGGGTAATATCAATGCATCATTAACTTCAATAGCAAAGAACAACAAAGTTTACCATAGAATCATCACCACTTCCACCAAGAAACTTTGGTCCAAACCGCCTCCCCAAACAAACTGAAAAAAAAAGAAAAAAATAAAGAAAATAAAGATGAACTTCATGTTCCTAGACAATGTCATATTGTCACGTTATGCCATTTAGTTCAATATTGACAACTACAAACAAATGGACCTTATCAGAAATACTCATCATAATCTTCTTAAAGTTTCGGATTCTTTTGGCACGAAATCATACTTGAGGTGGTTTTTAGAATATGTTGAAAAAAAAAACCAAGAGATAGTTCAGGTTACAGGTTAAAGAGAACTCCCAGCCAAACAACAAGGTGAAGGAGACAAGGCTAATTTCATGAGAATAGAAACAAAAATACACAGGCATTGGATGTGGAAGATATTGCAAAACTTGACATAAGACTCATAACCAATCTTAAACGACAGGTATTATTTACCAGAGAATTAGTATAAGTGCATGATTACTATTGTTTGTATGTAGTGAATTTCTTAGGAAAAATCTGCTCAAAACATAGAGCACATGATCTATCAAAATGCTCAAAGTCGCAATGAAAAAAAAAATAGATAAGCAAGTTGATCCTCAATCTGAAGCATGGGTCGCGGTAACGCCAGGAGTAATGAACTATCAATAGAAGGTAAAGATTAGCTAAGAGACCTGACTGCGTAATGCCAAGCAAATTGGAGGAAAAGCAATAAATAACTAAACAAGATCAGCATATGCAATCATAAGTTCGAGATCCGTAAAGAAAGACATGATTTTAGCGTCTCCAACCAAAAACATTTTATCTTTCAATGTCGGATCCATCCGAACCGGCACAACCAATCCAACACATCAATTTGCAGCACATCACACAAAAAAACCCCTAGGAAAACGGGTCTTCCAATCCTACCGAAGGAGGAGCACTTGTTCACGCCCTCGAGGGTGACGACGGCGGCGAGGATGAAGACAAAGGGCAAGATGAAGGCCAGGACGAGGATTGTGTGGAACAGAGTCCGGTTGGAGAAGTGGCGGGCGGCGACCTTCACCTTCATGAAATCAGAGAGGCCATTGCTGCTCGATATCGTGATGCTTCGCATGCTAGGCGAGAAACTAATCAGCATCGTCGCTGACGCCGCCCGCGAGCTGGCGCTCACCGCCGAACCTCACCGCTCCGCCGTTGCCGCCGCGGCGCCGGGAACACGAGACGCTGACTCCGCAACGGTTCCAGGCGTCAGAGCATGCTAGAATGCAGGGGCGAGCGATCGGGGGACGGAGATGACGCCGGTGGCAGCTGAGAGGCGGGATTTTGGAAGCGCTTCGGGATCCGGCATTGTGTTTTCTGGTCGACAAAAAGAGGGAGGAAGAATTGGGGTTGGATTTAGCTTTGATCTCTCGATCTAAGCTGCATTGTATGTTTGGTGTTCTCGGAAGGAGGAGAACAGGCGAAGGAGAGGGGGCAAACAAAATAAATTTGTGGTGTTTGATTCTTTTTTATTTAATCTGCTGTTGAGAAAATTATTGATTAAAACAAATTGAGGTGAGGAAATGGATGAGACTCGTGAGAGAATGGAGAGGTACGCAAATGGGTACGATGCGGCGTCAAATTTAGGGAGCGGAAAGACGAATGAAAGGTTTGACTTTTGGAAGATCGGTGTGGGGACAAATTCTGGCCAATGGGAGAGCTGCGCGGCCTGGGTCGAGAAGTATAAGTACGATTAAATTAAGTGAAAAAAATGATTAAATAAACGAGTTGCATACCTGCACGTAGGATGGTGGGATTTCAGACCTCTTTCTGTAACACGTGGATGCTGTTCGTCTTCCCTCCTAAAAGTCGGTGGTTAGCTGTAGGCCGCTACGGATCGGCTTACGTCATGTTTGGGTTGGGCTTTTTCTATTTTTCACATCGGGAGTCGGAATGGTGGAAAAAAACCAATTGACAATTGTTTCCAACATTTTTAGGCTTTTATTTTCTTTATTTTTATGGTTTTCAATTTTTAATATTTTTTTCAAATTGTAATTTTCATTTGAAATCAATTGGTAAATGTATAAAGAAAAGAATAATAGTGAAGGTGCAAAAGATTTAAAAGTAAAATATTCTATATAATGACGTTATCTCTTATGTGTTTGGCTTTATACGTAAAATATTTCACGTTTTCATCTACTATGTAGGGACAAAATGACGCAATTACTATGTGTAGGGACAAAATGATAAATGTGAGCAGTTGTTAGAAATTAAAATTCAACGAATAGCATAATAAAAATGATGAATTATAGGGTGAATATATAATTTTATTTTTTTATTATAAAAGGAAATTTATGGTGAATTAGACTCCGCAAAATTTGATCCAACCCGATTTGACTTGAAGTTACGTGGGTTTAGATCAGTCATAATCATGATCAGGTTATAAACAGGTCAACCCGTTTATGATCTGAAAATAATCGGGTCATATCAGGTTGTAAACATGATGGTTTGCTTAACCCGATTATATTATATGTTTATATATATAAAAAAAAATTAAATATAGGCCTACTAAACTCTCATTACTAGCTCATAAACTCAAGTCTCTTCTAATCATCTTTTACATAGATTTTGGTCATAGGCCCAAATTTTTATTAATTTTAATAAAATTTTTATTAATTTGTTATTTATGTCTAAAATATGAATGATAAATTTATAGTCGAGTCGTGTCGGGTTAAGTAGATCGGATTAATAAATGACTTATTTAATAAACGGGTTATTCGGGGTCGTGCTCAGGTTAGACAATTCGATCTAATTAATTAAACGGATCGTGTTCAAGTTGACTTAATAGGGTCATGGGTCACAACTGGCAAGATCCATTTATGACTCGTTGATCCGAATTGCAAGGTCTATAATGAATATATAATTTATTAATTGTGGATTCCATAAGGAATAATCATAATACTAATCATAAATAAACGAGTATCTATTATATTCCATAAAAAATATTTAAATATTAATGTGGAATATAGTTGAAGGTACAAGGTGAAGAATAATCCCTATTTTAACATTTTCGCCGGTTGCTTATTAATTTCATATTAGCCTTATCATTAAATGGCATTGTTAACTAATTTGCTAATTATGGCATAATTTGGCGCGTTATTTTCCTTGAGTACGAAGTTAAGAAAAAGGATTACTTAGTTTTCGTCGTTGACCAGAAGGACGGGAAAAAAGTCAAAGGTCACATGGAGCAGCCGCATTCCCGCGCGTGGGTTGCTTGGTTCGACAGTTTTGATGCCAGTGCTGTCGGTTTGTGACGGCGCTTCAACCACCCTATTATGAATGGCAAGCTGCTCAAGGTCAACAAAGAACAAACAACAGAACATGGCATGCCTGACACCCCCTCTTAATTATTTATCTCCAGTGATTGATAGTTCTCACTTTTCAGTCATTTCTCACGTTCTCTTTGACATCAGGATCGAAGGGAATTAATATAAACCGCTGCTATATCATCATATTGAGCTGCAATAGAAATTACAAGCTGCTAAATTTCATCTACTTGACGCTCATCATCGACGGTGTCGTGAGAGGTGCAGTACACTCAATCCATATTAATTGTAGTTTTATTAATTAGAAGAAGCCATGGCAAGCTTTCAAAGCTCGAACTGGCTGCCTTCGAAGATCTGACCGAAATGCCAGTTCGCCGGCGCCACGTTCTCCGACTCGACCACCTTCCCGTCGCCGGTCGTCACTCTGAACGACAGGCTTTGACCCACCAGGGCCGGCGTCTTCGTGACCTGCCAGTTCTGCCCCCACTCCCTCTCCATCGGCATCCACTTCCCGCTTCTAGCCCCCTTCACCGACACCGACGCCACGTCGCCGGAGCCGCCAACGTTGTACACCAGCACCAGGATCCACCACGGGTTCCCCTTGATCTGGAACCGCACTCCTCCCTTCTTCACGCAGGGCACGCGCCGGAACTGGATCGGGATGCTGCCGGCGTGCGGCGTGGTGGCGATCCGCGTGTACATCGCCTCCGACATGTCGAAGTGCTTCCGCGGCGGCTGGCACAGCCCGCCGCCCGGCAGCTTGGGGTCTGGCGGGCAGAGGCTGGTCACCGTCACCGTGATGCTGCCGGGCTTGCACCGCACTCTGTCGTTGAAGCAGCGGACCTCGTAGCACGCACCGCAGGTCTCGTAGTTGTTGAAGAGGACTCCGCTCACCGCCGTGTTCGCCAGCCCGTACCCCTGCGCGAACAGATCGCTGTACCCGCAGTCCCCTCCTGCAACACGACAAGTTGCACCAAGTTAGAATCTTGTCTTGCCTTTCGTGATCTAATGCACGTCTAGAGTAGCATGTTCGGCAAAAATTTCCATCTTTGTTCTGAAACAGATCGAAATATAGAATAAAGTGAGCAATATTCTTACTTACCCATGGTTGCCTTTCCGGTGATGTCACCGTAGAAAGTAGCGTCGGCGAAGTCCCAGCCGCCTCGAGCCACCACTGCTCGTAAGGCCATGAGAGCCAGAGAGACGGTGACGACGACCACACTCATTGCTGCAGCCATTGCTCTGCTGGATGCTGAAACCTGCAGGCTGCTGCATTTATATAGGGTTTCGGCCTTGAAAAACGGACATTTCTTTTAACTGTTGTCAGGTCGTAAGCTTGGTTCTTCCGCCATTAGTGCCTTCCTATGTGGAGAAAATTAGGCCGTGGAAAAAGGGTAAGTATCCATTAGTCAAAGAAATGATCAAGCAAGCTGCTTGGCAAGTTGGGTTTTTGCTGGCGTGGACGAACGGGTAGCAGTATCATATAAGTGCGACTCTTTATAATTATTCATGTGATACAAATTTTGTTTTTTAAAATAATTATCTATATATGGATCATATTGTCAACAATAACATTGACTTTTTTTCTCACCTAAATTTGAACACAATCTAATGTCTATTTTCATTCACGATAAATGAATCTGGCTCTAGCAATTCAAGTAAGTGAGTCATAAATAGGTTATACTTGTTGTGACTAGTGACTCAATTAGGCTAACGTGAACATGATATATATAATTAATTAGGAGCTTAACTTAAATATGACTCTTATATAATTGGATTAATTTTATTTAATCCAAATAACCTATTTATTAAACGAGTTATATATTAACTACTGACCCGAACCCATTAACAAGAGATGAACGGAGAAATAAAGAGACAAAGGGGGCGGCGGCAAACTGGACCAGATGTCAAATATCGAGAGGGAGGGAGGGGGTTAATATACTTGGGTTACCTGAGTTAACTCGTGTATAACCCGACTTGATCTAGAATTATTAATCAGATGAAAATGGGTCAATTCAATTATGACCCAAACCTGCCTAATGTCATGTAGGGTCTGATAAATTGTTGCTAGGTCTCGTGTTAATGAGACTTATATGTGATCAATAGTATGATATATTCTACTTATAGTTTAAAATAATATTTTGTGCTAAATAATAAACTCGATAAGCATGGTTTAATATGAGCAGAATTTTTACGTAGATTGTCTCTTTAAAAAATTTAAGAAGGAAGTATTTAGTAGGAAGGAAAGAAAATTGAATCTAAGGGCATGTTTTATTGGGGGGCAAGAAAAAAAAAAGAGAAGAGCAAAGAGGAAAAGAAGAAAAATAAGTAGGAAGAAAAATAATGAGGTTGGTAGCAAGGGAGGGGAGAAAAATGTTTTCTCCCTCTTTTGGGGAGGATGCAAAAGGGGAGAAAAGTGGTCTTCTTATCTCTCTCTGCAAATCAGCCCTTCAATAAAACAGGTGAAAAACTACATTTCTTTTCTTTCTCCCCAGTTTTTACTCTAATAAAACAGACCCTAAAAGAAAATAAGAAAGAAAGAAAATAATTAATTTTTTTATTTTTTATTTATTTAGACGGAAAGAATATTAGAAAGACTAATAAACACACCATATCTTTTTATTTTTAAGCCAACGATAGTGATGAGAGGCGATGGTGAAAAGACGACGACGGTGAAGAGGCGGCAACGTCAATGGTGACAATGATGACGACTTTAACTATGAAGAAGGTTGCAAGAGAAGCACGAGAGGGAGAGTGAGCATAAAAAAGAGAATGGTGAAAATATACATTAGAATGACAGATCTAGCTTTCTGCTCAATTTTTCGCCCGATTTGGGTGAAAAACAAATAGAGCTATTTTTTCTAACTTTTCTTCTATTTTTCTTCTCTTATTTTTTATCTGTTTACTATATCACTGTGTTTACTTGGATGGGTGGAAAGTGCAAAGGAAAGAAAAGAAAGAAAGAAAGGAAAAATAGATGGATGGAATGTGTTATAGGTTTTCATCCCTTGTATTTATTTAAAAGGAAAGAAAGTTTAAAAGATTGATATATAGTCCCCAATTTTTATTTTTTTCACTCATATTATATATATAATAATTATATCATAGAATTATTAAATATTAAATACGAGTAACGACAATGAGGACAAGCAGCGGCAGTAAGAATGAGCAGTGATGATAAGCTTGAGCAACAACGATAAGGATAAGTAGTTGAGAAAAACTCATAGTGAGCGAGGACGAGCAACGGTGCGGTGAAAAGCAAGTGTGCAGTTAGTAAAGTTAAGGTATAGTTTCAGCCAAATGGAGAGATTAATGTCTAATTTTCTTTCATAAACTATCCATCTACCTAAGTAAACAAGCATATACTCCTTTTCTTTTTATATTTTCTCATTTTCTTCTAATTTTCCCCCAAGTAAACAAATCCTCTATGATTTTATAGCTTTCCTTTCAACATTTCATCCTCCTTTTCTTGTTAGTAAATTATCGGATCACCTACACAATTCAGAGGATCCTTTGACTAAATTGCAATAAATTATTGAAAACTATATACTAACATAAGACTAAATTGCAATAAATTATCCTTTGACTAATGTTTATAGTAACACAAGAGATTATTAAACCATAAGAAAAAACTTAGATGTGAGATACATTAATATCTTGTTTATTAAGACGGAAATTAGGATGAAAAGAATAAAAAAGATAAAAAAAATAAGGATGAAAAAGATGAAAAAGATAAAAATCTACTTATACCAGCAAGAATGGAAATCGACGGATGGATAAAAGGATGGATTTTACCCACTTTTTCCACTGTTTTGTGATTTGCCCGAATCAGGCGGAATCACATTTGCAGCCTTATTTTCACGCCTCTTCGGGCGTAATCACATGCAACCCTATTTTCACACCAGCAACATTTTCTTCGCCAGCCGTCGTCTTCTTCCCTAGACAACCTATCTTCTTGGGCCGTTGTCTTCCACACGAGCAACAAAGAGGTTAGTTTCCATCTCTATTTTTCGCTGTCTTCCTCGCTCGCATCATCTCCGCCTTCGCCTCCTTCTTCCACTTGAGGCAGTTAGGGATGATAGCGATTGGATCCCTACAAGTCGCCGCTCAAGGCTTGTCCATGAGGAGGAGTGAAGAGCGGGCAGGGTCGACGTAGAGAAGGGAGCGGACCACTTGTTCCCAACGGAGGTGACGTCAGCGTTAGCGGCGAGGAGTTCGTTGGCCACCATCCATCGCTTGGAGTTGGCGGACTAGCTGAGGCAGTTGGGGATGACAATGATCGGATCCTTGCAGGTCGCCGCTCAATGCTCGTCCACGAGGAGGAGCGAAGAGCGAGTAGGGTTGACGCAGAGAAGGGAGCGGACTGTAAACGCATCAAACATATTGACTCAGCACACTTACCTTATCAAGCCGACTGCCACCGTATACACATCGAGGATATTACAGACTCAGCAACAAATAAACAGCCACCATTGTTTCCCAATAAAGGTGATCTACCTTCCAAGCAAAACTAGTCGGCAATCAAATCAAATCACATATTGATTTGCAAATCAATTGTAAATATTGACATTTGTGTATCATAGCACTCTATATATGTGCATGTATGATTCCTTTGTAAAAAAGGGAGAAATAAAAATATTTCACTCCACATATCTGCTGTGCCCATACAAGTTCTTGGTCGCTCGACATCAATGCCATCTTACATGGTATCAGAGCATAAAATTTCGCTGCTGTGTGATCTCTTTGGCATTTCCGAAACCACGAGAGCTCTCTTTCTTTAATTTTGCTCACACAAATTTCTGTGTGCAAGCATCCAATTAGAAGCAGCAGATTTTGTCCAAGTTCTGCCACTTGTAGCTGAAGCTTGTGGTTAATTGCAACAGCAATTCCTGTTCTCTCTATCACTCTCTGACGAGATCTCTTCATCGACGTTCAACCTCCACAATCAAGGTGGATCTTTCTCTCACGTGGTCTCTCTGGAATCAAACAGAGCACGCGCTACTTGCTGCAAATTTGTGGATTTTCATATTAGCGTGTCCTGACGAGAGCCTTGGAAGAGATGGTGCTCTGATTAAGCACCGAGGCCTACCCTGCCCCACGTCTCCACCTTTGTTTACGACTTCATCTGCGATTGGTGAGAGATTCAAAGCTTTCTTTTCGCACGCTAACTCTAGTGACCTTTTGTACGTAATACTTGTTATGGATTCTGAGCTCAATTCCGCATCCTCACAACACTCAACTGGTTCAACGAACTCATCTATTTCTCTTAGTGGAGTTCCCATCTTACCACTCAAATTAACAAATGATAACTATTTGCTGTGGAAAACTCAGTTTATTCCTCTCTTCCGAGTTCATAGATTACTTGGTATTGTTGACGGCACCGACCCCATACCATCATCGACTGATCCAAACTTCCATGACTGGATCACCAAGGACCAACTTATCCTCACCTGGATCAACGCTACACTTACCGAAAGTGTCTTCCCCATGGTAGTTGGCCTCAACTCTGCTCACGAGGTATGGACTGCACTTGCTAGAGCCTTTCAATCAAATTCCAGAGCTCGTGTGCTACAACTTAAAAATCAATTACATATGATTCAACGGGGGAGCGACTCTGTTCATGAATATATGCAAAGGATAAAATCTGTTCCGAACAGCTTAGCTGCAATTGGAAATCCGATTCCTGACGCGGACTTGATTATGCATGTTCTTAATGGGCTGGGTCCTATATACGACAATCTTATACCTACCATTACTACACGTGTTGATGATTTCACCTTAGAAGAAGTTCACGGCATGCTCTCCTCTCATGAGCGCCTTCTTCAAATGCGGCACACTGATTTTCTTGCTCCTTCCGTCCACATCACCAGTCACCAGGACAATTCGTCCAACCGCCACGACAATATCAGCAGCCAAGGTAGAGGCTTAAACATCAGCTATAATACCAATAGCCAAGGCAGAGGCCACAACACCGGCAATCGTGGCCGTGGACGATCCCGTGGCCGAGGCAGAGGTAGATGTCAAATATGCTTTATTCCTGGACACTATGCTCATGAATGTCGCAAAAGGTATGACACAAATTTCGTTGGGGGGTTCTCTCAACAACAAACAAGATTTCAATCTCATCCACGGGTCTACTCAATGACTGCGGCATCACCTAATCCAATTGAGTCACTACCTCCTCATGCATCAGCTTCGTGGTATCCTGACTCAGGCGCAACTCATCATGTCACGCCGAACCTTCAGACCTTACAAGGGGCTGCACCTTATGATGGTCTTGATGAAGTCCACATTGGCAATGGTACAGGTTTGCATATTACTCATGTTGGAAACACATTACTCCCCTCTTATGCTCACAATCTTACCATGCGCAATGTCTTTTGTGTACCATCTATAACAAAAAACCTTCTTTCTGTTCGTCAATTTACTCATGATAACAATGTCTTTTTTGAATTTCATCCTAATGAGTGCTTTGTGAAGGATCGCATAACGGGGAGCACTCTTCTGCAAGGAACAATTAAGCATGGTCTCTATCACATTTCTTCACCGTCCAAAGCCACCTTCCTTGGAGAACGCGTCAGCCCATCACCTTGGCATGCCCGACTTGGCCATCCATCCCTTCGCATCGTTCGACAAATAACAAGCCACTACGGCCTTCCTACTCATCGCTCTACTTTTTCTACTTTATGTGATGCATGTATGAAATCAAAATGTCATAAGCTTCCATTTTCTCCAACTCACAATAAAACTTTGGCTCCTTTGGAAATTATTTATTCTGACATTTGGGGCCCTGCTCCTATTCTATCAAATATTGGCTATTCCTATTATGTCTCGTTTATTGATCATCATAGCAGGTACACGTGGCTCTTCCTAATGAAGCGCAAGTCCGATCTATTAGATATTTTCTGCCATTTTCAGAAACACGTGGAACGTTTTTTTAATAAAAAAATTCTAAACGTCCATTCCGATTGGGGTGGGGAGTATCAAGCACTGCATCGGTATCTCATCAATTATGGCATTGCTCATCGCCTCTCCTGCCCACACACTCCTCAACAAAATGGCACTGCTGAACGTAAGCATCGCCATATAATTGAAACTGCACTTGCCTTACTGAATCATGCATCAATTCCCCTCAAATTTTGGGATGCTGCCGTCACCACTGCTGTCTACCTCATCAACCGCCTTCCCACTCCTCTTCTTCAAAATAACACGCCATTAGGTAAACTCTACAAATGCGCTCCCAATTACAAGTTTCTTCGAACCTTTGGCTGCGCGTGTTATCCTCTTCTCCGGCCTTAAAACAAACACAAACTTCAACCTCGCTCGGACTTGTGTGTTTTCATTGGCTACAGTAATATGCATCTTGGCTACCGTTGTCTCCATGTTCCCACTGGGCGGATATATATCTCTCGACATGTTATTTTTGATGAAACTTCCTTTCCTTTTGCAACAGCCACACAGCTCGGCTCGCCCTCCGCCTCGCCATCTCCGCTCACTCTACCCGGTCTCCTTGGCGCGGCTCCACGCATGCCCGTTCCTGGTATACGGATCCAACCTCCGGTCCAGGCTGACGACAACTCTCCTGCTGCTGCTAATTGCGGTCCATCCACCGCACAGCTCGACTCAACCTCCTCGACACCAAGTTGTGTTGGCACATCTCCATGCCTGCCAGATCATCATATACGCCTCCCGCATCCACTGTCGGCTGACGACGAACCCCTTGCCGATGACTGCACGTCTTCCCCGCCTCTTGCCAATTCTCAGGGCTCATCTGCTGCTCCGTCATTGGCGACCGGGCCTTCTCCCGACTCTGCTACACCACCTCGACGCACTCGGCCTCTTGCAGATATTTACAGGGACTCTGATCCCATCGTTCTTCACACAAAATTTCGGTGTAAACATCCTCTACCTTCGATCCTTATCAACTCAGTCACCGCAGTTGAACTCAGCTGTTTCTCTCAAGCTTCCAAGGATCCAGCCTGGCGGGCAGCTATGGCGTCAGAATTTGACGCCCTCCTTCGCAATGGTACCTGGACCTTGGTCCCGTGGCGCACCTCTATGAATGTCATCGGCTGCAAATGGATTTTTCGCTTAAAGCGTCATGCGGATGGTTCTATTGAACGGCACAAGGCTCGCCTCGTTGCGAAAGGTTATCGTCAAATTCCAGGTATCGACTTTACAGATACCTTCAGTCCTGTTGTTAAAATTACAACCGTGCGATTACTACTGGCCATCGCCATAAGCTCCGACTGGACTCTGCGTCAATTGGATGTCTCCAACGCATTCTTACATGGTCATCTCGATGAAACTGTCTTTATGGATCAACCACCAGGATTTGCTCATCCTCAATTTCCTCACCATGTGTGTCATCTTAAAAAGTCCCTCTACGGCCTTCGTCAGGCCCCTCGCGCATGGTTTCAGCGTCTGGGTGGTTGGTTACAACAACATGGCTTCGTTGGCTCGAAAATTGATACCTCTCTGTTCTATCACTGCACTTCCTCCTCCAATGTCTATATTTTGGTCTATGTTGACGATATCCTCATAACTGGTGATAACTCTCCATTCATTGATGACTTGATCAAGGCGCTTGGCACTGAATTTGCGATCAGAGATCTTGGTCCGGCGCATTACTTTCTTGGCATACACTTATCTGACCACTCATCCGGCTGTCATCTCAGCCAAAGCAAATATATCATGGATCTTCTTACTCGCGCAAAGATGGACGGCTCGCGGCCCATTTCGACGCCCCTGGCTGTTGAGTCTAAACTTGTCTCCTCCTCTCCTCTGGAGGATGCCACACTCTATAGAAGCACCGTTGGAGCCTTGCATTATGCCACTCTCACAAGACCCGATATTACTTATGCTGTCAATCGTGCCTGTCAGGCCATGCATGCACCTACTATCCAGCATTGGGAGGATGTCAAGCGTATACTCCGTTACTTAAAGGGTACCATTCTTCATGGCCTTCTTGTTCATCGAAGCTCTTCTCGCGAGCTACATGCTTATAGCGACGCTGATTGGGCTGGCTCCCTCACCGATCAGCGCTCCACCAGCGGTTTTGCCATATTTCTTGGCCCAAACCTAATCTCCTGGTCCTCTAAGAAGCAGGCTACGGTCTCACGCTCCAGCACCGAGGCTGAGTACAAAGCTCTTGCCAACACCACAGCTGAAGTCATCTGGCTCCAATCTCTCCTTTCCGAACTTAACTTATCTTCCACCTTAACTCCAACTCTCTGGTGCGACAACATTGGTGCTACATACCTCGCGGCCAATCCTGTGTTTCATGCGCGGACGAAACATATTGAGATTGATTTTCATTTTGTCCGGGAACGGGTCGCGGCTAAACAACTCAATATATCATTCATTTCCACACGGGATCAACTTGCTGATATATTCACCAAACCTCTATCTCGCGTTCGTTTTTTATACTTAAAGTCCAAGCTCAACGTTGTGGCTACTCCCGATGAGCTTGTGGGGGAGTGTAAACGCATCAAACATATTGACTCAGCACACTTACCTTATCAAGCCGACTGCCACCGTATACACATAGAGGATATTACAGACTCAGCAACAAATAAACAGCCACCATTGTTTCCCAATAAAGGTGATCTACCTTCCAAGCAAAACTAGTCGGCAATCAAATCAAATCACATATTGATTTGCAAATCAATTGTAAATATTGACATTTGTGTATCATAGCACTCTATATATGTGCATGTATGATTCCTTTGTAAAAAAAAAAAAAATAAAAATATTTCACTCCACATATCTACTGTGCCCATATAAATTCTTGGTCACTCGACATCAATGCCTCTTACACGGACCACTAGTTCCCAAATCTCCCTATGCAGAATGGGGTTCACAAGGTAGCCGCAGTCGAAGGCCGGCATAGGGAGATGGAGGCGACGTCAGCGTTAGCGACGAGGAGTTCGTTGGCCACCATCCATTGCTTGGACACGTGACTTTCACATGTCCAATATTCCCTTTCACGATAAAATCTCTTGCTTCTCAAAATTCTTTCCATCCTAAATCCCGTTTAGCCTTAGAGAGTTTCACTGTAACACTAAATTCCATCTAAATATAATGTTTCATGATTGATATAAAATATATTCCCTTTTTCATATAAAACTTAGAACATTTCTGAAGTTGACTCATTTAGTCAACTCCATTAGTTCTAACACTAGGTAAACTGCTGCTATATCATCATCTTGAACTGCAATAGAAATTATAAGCTGCTAAATTTCATCTACTTGACGCTCATCATCGACGGTGTCGTGAGAGCTGCAGTACACTCAATCCATATTAATTATAGTTTTATTAATTAGAAGAAGCCATGGCAAGCTTTCAAAGCTCGAACTGGCTGCCTTCGAAGATCTGACCGAAATGCCAGTTCGCCGGCGCCACGTTCTCCGACTCAACCACCTTCCCGTCGCCGGTCGTCACTCTGAACGACAGGCTTTGACCCACCAGGGCCGGCGTCTTCGTGACCTGCCAGTTCTGCCCCCACTCCCTCTCCATCGGCATCCACTTCCCGCTTCTAGCCCCCTTCACCGACACCGACGCCACGTCGCCGGAGCCGCCAACGTTGTACACCAGCACCAGGATCCACCACGGGTTCCCCTTGATCTGGAACCGCACTCCGCCCTTCTTCACGCAGGGAACGCGCCGGAACTGGATCGGGATGCTGCCGGCGTGCGGCGTGGTGGCGATCCGCGTGTACATCGCCTCCGACATGTCGAAGTGCTTCCGCGGCGGCTGGCACAGACCGCCGCCCGGCAGCTTGGGGTCTGGCGGGCAGAGGCTGGTCACTGTCACCGTTATGCTGCCGGGCTTGCACCGCACGCTGTCGTTGAAGCAGCGGACCTCGTAGCACGCACCGCAGGTCTCGTAGTTGTTGAAGAGGACTCCGCTCACCGCCGTGTTCGCCAGCCCGTACCCCTGCGCGAACAGATCGCTGTAACCGCAGTCCCCTCCTGCAACACGACAAGTTGCACCAAGTAAGAATCTTTTCTTGCCTTTCGTGATCTAATGCACGTATAGAGGAGCATGTTCGGCAAAAGTTTCCATGTTTGTTCTGAAACAGATCGAAATGTAGAATAAAGTGAGCAATATTCTTACTTACCCATGGTTGCCTTTCCGGTGATGTCACCGTAGAAAGTAGCGTCGGCGAAGTCCCAGCCGCCTCCAGCCACCACTGCTCGCAAGGCCATGAGAACCAGAGAGACGATGACGACGACCACACTCATTGCTGCAGCCATTGCTCTGCTGAATGCTGAAACCTGCAGGCTGCTGCATTTATATAGGGTTTTGGCCTCGAAAAACGGACATTTCTTTTAACTGTTGTCAGGTCGTGAGCTTGGTTCCTCCGCCATTAGTGCCTTCCTATGTGGAGAAAATTAGGCCGTGGAAAAAGGGTAAGTATGCATTAGTCAAAGAAATTATCACTGCTTGGCGAGTTGGGATTTTGCTGGCGTGGACGAACGGGTAGCAGTATAATATAAATGCGACTCTTCATACTTATTCACGTGATACTAATTTTGTTTTTTTTTTTAATAATTTTAATATATATATATATATATATATATATATATATATATATATATGGATCATATTGTCAATAATAACATTGACTTTTTTCCTCACCTAAATTTGAAGACAATTTAATGTCCATTTTCATACACGATAAATGAATCTGGCTGGTGTTAATTAGATCAGCAATTTGAGTAAGCCAATCATAAAAAGATTATGTTTACTAGTGGCTGTGTTTATTGTGACTAATGACTCAATTAGTTGTTAATTGGACCAGCAATTTGAGCAATTTGAGTAAGCCAATCATAAACAGATTATGTTTACTAGTGACTGTGTTTATTATGACTAGTGACTCAATTAGTTGTTAATTAGACCAGCAATTTGAGTAAGCCAATCATAAACAGATTATGTTTGCTAGTGATTGTGTTTATTGTGACTAGTGACTCAATTAAACTAATTTAAATATGACTTGTATAATTAATTAGGTGAAGGCCTAACTCAAACACAAATTCTATATAATTGAGATAAAGAGACAAAGAAAAAAAGAAAAAGTAAAAAAAAAAATTAAAGAGACACAGAGGGAGGAAAAAATACATTTGCTAAAGAGCCAATCTTTTAAAAAAATTTAAAAAACTTAGTATGTTATCATCAAATTATTTACACACTAGCTAGTGTCCTTAGATCTTGTTTACTTGGATGGAACGAAGGAGAAGAAAAAAAATAAAGAGAAAAAAAAATAGAAAAAAGAAATATTTAAATCATATGATTCAAATGGGAAGAAAGAGTAGACGGCAGGCGGGGGGCAAGTTGGGTGAGGCAGGTAGGGTAAGTGAGCAATGGGCGGGGCGAAGCGGGTGAGGCAAATGGGTGTAGGCGAGTAAAGCTGGGAGAGGAGTGAGGAGAGGGAGGGGGCAGAGAGGAGGAGGAAAGACAAGCGGGTGGCAAGGCTAGCGGGGAGAAAAGGGAGGGGACATGGGAGAGGAGGAGGGGTAGGAACGACGTGAGCAGGCGGATGACTTAGCAAGCAGGGATGGTAGCGAGCAAGGAAGATGGCTCGGTGTTGTTGGTGAGCAAAAATGATGATGAGTAAGGAAGAAGCGAGCGATGTGTTCTTCGCCCAATTCGGGCAAATTTTAAAATAATGGAGAACTAACTTAGGGCTAATTTGGGACGGCTAGAGCTTCTGGCTTTTGGCTGATTTGACCAAAATTATTAGAAAAGTTGAAGTTGTTTGGATAAAATAGCTGGTCTAGAGAGCAGTTTAGAATGCTGTGCTGTGCTGTTATGTTTTATTAAGTAAAAAATTTATAAATACATATAAAATTTTATAATTTATAGTAGAAATAAAATTTTCCCATCCATGTATATAAAAAATTTAAAATTATTTAATATAATAATAAATAAAAATTAGTATTAATTAATATATTTTTTTATTATTTTAATTTTAAAAATTAGTATTAATTAATATATCTAATCTTATATTTAATTTTCTTATTTTTACTTTATACCTATACATAAAAAAATAAATAAAATAAAATAAAAAATCCCAAATCCTGGATTGGGATTTGGGAGATGGCTGACGCCCCTTCCTGACGGCTCGTCGTCATCGCCTTGATGTCGACGGCGGCCACAAGGCCTTGGACGGGGGCGATGGACAGCGAAATTGGGTGGTCATGGACGGCGAAATCGGGAGAAGGGGCTAGCGATCGAAGGAGAAGGGCGTTGAGCATACAAGGCCGATGGCGAACGGACGTCGGGCGGCGACGAGAGGATGCAAACTCTCAGATCTACCAGCGAACGATGTCGGAAGTGAATCTCTCAGATCAGCCAGTGAACGAAGGCGACGGGCGATGACGATCGAAGGTGACAGGCGACGTGCGATAGTCGACAGGCGAAGGTGATGAATCCTCTCAATAGTGGAGCTTCTCAATTTGGTACTGAGAAGCTGCTCCCCAAACGCGGCAATTTCTAGCTTTTGGCTGCTCGCAAATATAAACGTCGCTTTGTAGCCACTTCAAATGGAGCCTTAATTTCCTTCATACTTTCTTTTCTTGAATTTTCGTCCGTTCAAGTAAATGATTATTTTTCCTCTTCCTTTTCACCTAGTAAATAGGGTGTTAGAGTAAAGTAGGTATTATTGTGCTAAGTCTACAGATACACGTAGTAAAAGATATGTCTCTTTCTTGTTTTCTCTTTCGTAATCGCCATTTTATGCTTTTATGTGATATCGTTGTATTATTTCTTGACATTTCTGATAGGTTTTTATGTTCTCTTCGTATGGGTTTAACCTAACTTTTTCTTTTCAAGGGCTTCTCTCCCCTTTTTTTTTTTTTTTTCCATTTATTCCTTTTGCCAATATATCTTATCAGTGATATTTCGTTTTCTATATTCTTATTGGAATGATGGTATTTTTAAGTTGCTGGGTCATCTTGATTGGGAGGTGCACATTCAATAATCTGTGTATTGTGGATAATTAGTCATCCCGGAACACAAAATCAATTACCTTGCAGTTCTTATTACTTGATAACATTACAGAGCATAAAAAGGTATTACATGGATCAAAGTTAACGATGACAGTTTTCCTTTTACATCGGATGATGACAGCCAAATCTCCGCAGTCCTTGACCTAACGGAACCCCTTTAAGACCTTAATGGAGGTGATCCAAACGTCCTCCATCGCAATGGCAACAAGTTTCCACCGTAGGGTTGTAGGCCTCAGCTCTGAGCAAACGACACGCCTCCTAGTTGCTATTAAAAAGCGACGTCTAGCTGAACACTTGGGCGAGCGGGGTTTAACAAGGTCCTGTTTCTATTAATTTTAATAACAAACCATTATGCTACGTTTCAGTTGTGTTTTTTTATTTTTATATTACATTGTGACTTAGTTTCAGTTTTGTGTTTTTTTTCTTTTTTATAGCATATTATGACTCAGTTACTTAAAAAGAAAAAAAAAATTAAGACTGTGTTTAACAAGGCGGACGAAAACTAAGAAGAATGAGAAAATAAGAAAAAAAAAAAATAAGAAAGACAAAATAATAATTTTTTTTCTTTATATTTAGTTAGAGAAAAGGAAATTGAGAAGGATTGTTATAGATACCTTTTATTTTTTTTTATACTAATACAAAATAACATTAAGTGCTATCGGAAGAAAAGTTTTGGGAGCATATCCCCAGCAAAGCTTGGGTTGATTGTTTGCTCCAAGGGATCCAAGAGATCACCAGGTCATTTATTCTACTGATTGCAACTCTTGTGCCCCTCCATTTGACATAGAAGAAGCTAGCGGCTCAGTCTGTATCTTTGGACTCTTGAGATGCTACAAGAATTTCAGCCTTTTGCATCCCCTGTTTCACATGTGGAGCCAGCCAGTGTGGAGGAGGCTAGAGAGGGAATTCCGGCAGTCTTGATCCCAAGATTTGGTTTTAATCGCTGGAGTCAGCTTCCAGCAATGAGTAAAGATCATCTCGCCCTTCAAAATCCAACCTTGATGCGTCTCCTGAAGATGGCGGGGCTTCGGTGGCCGCTTCCAAGTGCCGAGGAGGAGGCCGGGAAGAGAATTCCGACAGTGTCGATCCCAAGATTTGGTTTTGCTCGCTGGAATCAGTTTTCGACTGCGGGTATGCACCAACTTGCCCTCCAAAATACAATCTTGATGCATCTCCTAAAGATGGCGCCGCGGATGGCACACTTCCGCCGAAGACAACTTCGGTGGCCGCGGACGAGGGGAGCAACAAAGATCAGAGGCAGCGCCGATTTGCAACGGCAAGGTGAGCAAGGATATCGGTGGCGGCAAGGCGAGCATCAGATCCTGTGGCATAGGGTTTCGTTTGCGATCGCGAGGGTAAGAATAGAGTCACTAGTGCATGAGAGTGTATATCCATCCAAATTGGACGGATCAAGTTTGGAAGAAAAGTTTCCTTTCTTTAATTTTCGTCCGCCCTTTTAAACACGAAAAAACATAATATCCATCCACTCTACTTTCCATTCGCCTCAAGTTTGGAAGAAAAGTTTCCTTTCTTTAATTTCCGTCCGCTCTTTTAAACACGAAAAAATATAATATCCATCCGTTCTGCTTTCCATCCCCCTATTAAACACAGTAAAAGTTCTCTTTTTTTATCTACTGTTATGTGTAATATAATTTTGTGGTTTCTATTATGAAATCGTCCAAATAACTTTTTATGTGCGGAATGTGGTGAACTTAGCGATTTACTTCATATGCATGCTTTTAAATCTTCTATGAACCTCAGTTTAATTTAAATTGAGATTGTGAATCATATGTTATTTATTTAAGCTTTGAAGTAACCTTCAAATCTTACTATTATATAATATTTATTTAAAGTAAATTTTTGTTTAGTGCCTCGCTTCACTCAACTTTGTTCCTGGTGCCTCATGCAAATCTGGACTTTTACAGCTTAGTGTGACTTAAGCTTTACATGACATTGATGCCTCTATTTAACCTCCTACTTGGCATTGCTCCATCAATCATAACCTTCCCCATCACATCCCGTTAACTTGTTGTTGGGTAATTAAAATTACAGTAATTTTAAACAGTAAAATGCTGAGTAAAGATAAGAGTTTGGAAATGAAAAAACTCGGAATCAACACCTAAGGATAAAAATGTTCTTCTTCTAGATACGATCGTGGAGAGGTTGATCGGTCTTTCTTTCAGCAATGAGTAGAAAAAACTAGAATGGAAGAAAAGAGAAGAAAAAGTTTAAGAAAGTTTGTTGAATGTGTTCTAGCTAAAGGGTGGACGTCTTTCTATAAGTGCATCCTAATGGCTAAAAATTAATTCTGATGGCTCATAATGGCTAAAATATTGCATATTAATATGTGATGGTCATAACTACCAACCACATATTAATGTGTGATGGTTGTAATATCTCACACATTAACATGTGACAATTGCAATAATGGCCGTTAAAATTTAAGAGAAGTTTTAAAATTTTCTTAAAAAATCCCTTATAAAATTTCGAACTTCTTCTGTTCTTAATGGCTATTATTGTAGTCATCACATGTTAATGTATCAGATGTTACAACCATCACATATTAATGTGTTGTTGGAGGTTATAGGTCATTGCACACTAATGTGTGACAATTTTGATCATTAAAAGCCATGATAAACAATTTACTTTTTCGTCTTTCTTTCTTCTATTCTTGATTTTGTTTCTCGTAACGGCCGGAGGAGCTTTGAAGCTTATCCTTATATGAAAATCTTGCCTTCTCATGTAAGCTAAAACAAGATTGAACACCTAAGGATAAAATTGGTGTCGGTTGTTATGTCGCACGTTAAAGTGCAACGATTATAATTGTTGGATTTAATTCAGTTGTTGCTTAATTAAATCCGACTGTTGAGGCCATTTGGGCTTGCACCTATAATAGGCGTCTAAACTTGACCAAATTTGATATAGAGAAAAATTTTCTTTCTTCTTTATTTTTTCTCTTTTTGATTTTTCCTCCTTTCACATCCAAATAATGTTCAATCAACCTTTCCATGATTGTATTCCATAGGAGAGAAGTCCTTATTGTATCCTTGGGTATTCAGTTTAGATTAAACTTGCATGAGAACCTGATAAAAAGCCTAATGACAAACTTCACCCATATTTAGGTTTTTCATGTCAAAATTCTTCTCTTTATTCTGCATTTTACTATTTTAAATTTGCTATAAATTTCTTGAAAACAAAAATAAACTAAATTACCCACAACAATCTTAGTTGAATATTTTTGATATGTTAATCCACACGTTTTGGTAATCAAAGCAATTAACAACTAATTAAAATTGAAATTGATAAATGAGAAGACTTGAAAAGGTAGAATCCCAAAGGTGTGTTGAAGTTTGTTGTTAGGTGAAAATTTGGTTTTTTTTTTAAAGTTAAACCAGGATTGAATATTTGAGGATACAACTGGTATTATGCTCCTGCTAGACATGATCATGGAGAGGTTGATCAAGCAACTTTTTGGCAATGATAGTGAAAACTAGAGTAGGAGAAAAGAAAAATTATACAAAGTTTGTCGGATATATTTTAGCCAAGGGGCAGACCCCCTTTTATAGGCATGTCCCAACAGCTAGAAATTAATTCTGATAACTTGAAATTATTTTTAACAGCTTGGAACAACAGAAATTGCCAGGCATTAATGCACAACGACTCATAACCATTAACACGTTAATGTACGATGGTTGTAACATCTATTACATTAACATGTGACAACTACAATAATGGCTATTAGAAAATGGATGTTTTAAAATTTTCTCAAATAATCCCTCATAAATTTTAAAATTTATAATTTTTAACGACTATTATTGTAGCTATCACGGGTTAATATATTGGATGTTACAACCATCACACATTACATTAACATGTTGTTAGCGATTATAAGTCATCGCGCATTAATGCATTATAGTTCCTATTTTTATGAATTGTCAGAAATAATTTCGGGCCATTGGAATTAATTTCTGAATATTGGTATGAGCCTACAAAAAGACATCTACCCTTTAGCTAGAACACATATGACAAACATTCTCCAATGTTTTTTTTTCATCTTTTCTTCTATTTTAGATTTTTTTTTTCTCGTTGCCAAAAGGATGCCGGATCAATTTCTCCATGATTGTGTCTTGGAGAAGGGAAACACCAGTTGAATCCTAGGTGTTCAATCCGAGTTTAACTGGCATGAAAGACTGGATTTAAACCAAAGTACAAGGTTCAAGGTGCCTCTAGATTCTACCTTTTCAACTCTTCTCATTTATGTAATAGCATTTTGTTTGTTATTTTATTGCTTTCAATATCTAATAATGTTGAACATCTAGAATTGTTATAAATTCCCACAACAAATTTAGGTGAAATATTTATTTTCCTATTTAAATAAAATTTCTGCTCCCCTTGTCTTGCCATTCTTGCTTCATGTTCATAATGAACTCGGTCTATGTTACTGCAAATGATGCTTTGGTAACGAAATTTTAGTTGTGAATGTAGAGGGGAATGTTATTCACTGTACTTTCATTACCCTCCTATACCGTCTTGTACCCATATGCTAAAGCTTTTCAGTCAAATAGACGAAACTGAGATTTAGAAAGCATCAAAAGCTGCTTTTAAGTAGCTTTTGTGCAGAATACAGTTGAAATGCTGTTTGGTTAGGAAAAGTTGCCTCAGGTAAAAACAAAAAAAGTTAGAAGTTCAAGTAGCTACAGAATGAAGCTTTTCCTACTTTTTTGCTTTTCCAAAAACTGCTGCATCGTTTCCAAAAAGAAATATTACAATGCTACCATTTGCCCTCTTCTTGACTGCCCATTTGAAATTTGCTTTAATAAAAATATTATTTGTTTATAATATTATACCAAAATGAGTTTATAAATTTTTAAATATATTCTTTTATATATTACATTATTTTAAATAAGTGTTGGTATTTAGTAATAATTGGATATGTAAAAATAAAGAAAAAAGAAAAAATAGTTATTTTTTTAAATAATTTAATATATATATATATATATATATATATATATATAGTAAACATGTGACATTCAAATCTGCACTCATTGACATCAATTGGGACACCTTATTCCCTACACTAAATTAGTGCACATGATGGGTTCGTTCGTTTATCCTTTTTCCATGAAAAAGATCTATAGAGTAATAATGGAATTTGACAAAAAATGGTCCCTGACTTGGACAGATTTTCTTATAAATTTTACTAGTATGATTGGCAATTATTTTTATTGAATATCCAAAATTACTTCAATATCCTACTTGAAGGGACATTGCATTCTTCAATTGATGGACATTACTTTCTTATTTTTTTGAAGACATGAACTCTTACTATTCCAATCTAAGCTTCTTGGAAGTTGGAACTTTGCTTCAGGCTCAAGGTAAATTTTAGAAAGAGATATGAATATCCACATCAGTCTAGAAAATTGACCTGCAATGTAAGATCAAGTAGAACCAATTTTGTCATGGCAAGGAAAGGAAGATGGACTGAGCTATTATAGGGCATCCAACCTTTCCTATAAATATGGAACGTATCGACTATCATGCTCTTGTAGCTTTCTTCTAAATTAGTATATGGTTGGCCTAGACTCCCTTTACATAAAAGAATAATCAGAAGTACTATTAAAAAATGATGAACCTCACTATGGTAGCTATGTTGACCACGTTTAACAAGAATATGCTACTGAAGTATGAAGGAATTAAATGATGAACCTCATCACTATTTAGGTCCTTATCACTCCGTTGCCTTGATAAACCATTAGACAACTGATTGGTCAGAAACTTTTTGAGTAGGCTCTCCAATTTAGATTCAAAGGTACCAAGTACAAAAGAAAAAAATAAGGCATAAATAAGAAAGAAGAATGCATTCGTGAATCTAGGACTTAAGAGTATGTGAGGCAAAATTATGTTTTTAAAGTGTTCTTATTTTAGTGGGAAACAAAGTACTTTTTATTCAATTTTCTATGCTATATAACAAGTCAAACTTCATAAGATATCCATACTTTTTAAAATCATTGGGGGCAAATGCCTACAGTGAATATACATAGATTTTCCCCTGGGAGAATGCTTCACAGGGCTCATTTCACACAGCTATTGTTCTATCATTTATTGTCAAACTCTGTGAATTCAGGTCAAGTAGGTTCCCTCTTCCTATATTGAATGAAACCATATCATCTAACATTCTTACTTTACAACCTGTTACCTTATTCAACTTTGCAAATGTCTAAGGAGATATCCTCCACAATTGGCATCCAAAAATTGCTTGGAATATGTTCTGAAATTCGAGTGGATAATGTGCTAATATTTTTTTTCTTAACTTTTGGACGTTTATTATCCCTCTTTTGTTCTTCATTTCCATGTTTATTCTCGATATTTAAGTTGCTTGTAGTGACTGAAAAGATGCCAGAAAGTACAATGAGCATAGTTCTTTGGCACTTGTCATAATCTTAATGCAGATATGGTTGAGACCATGAAGAAAGTTGCTAAGCTCGACCTGCACCTGACAACTGAGGAGAGAAGTCTCCTTTTTGTGGGCTAAAACAATGTTATTCGAGCTCATCGGGCAGCATGGCGAATCATTTCATCCACTGAACAAAAAGAAGAGTCAAAGGAAATGAGCATACTGTTAAGGTAATCAAAGGCTACCGACGTAAGTTAGAGGACGATGTCAACAAGACTTGTGTGGAATCAACAATTTTCTATCATAAAATGTAAGTAGCTTTCTAGTTCATCTCAAATCTTGCATGTTTTCTCAAAATTTCCTCTTTTCTTATTGTTTCATGTTTATTCTTAATTTTTTGTATAGGAAGGATACACAATACGTCATGCGTTTTCTGTTTTTGAAATGATCAAGTTCGAGATTTAAAATTTCTGAATAATTGTTCTATATACATATTCTTCTTTGGCTTCTTGGTTTAATGGACAACTAGGTCACTAGTTTTTGCATAATTGTAGCTTTTGGAGTCTCCTGGAGGCATATCGACACTAATATGATTAGCTGAAGCATTACTTTTACCCTTTTCATGCCACTATAGAATGGTTTAGTAGGCTAGTATGTTAGTCTCTGCTAACGTGGGCTGGAGCAGAACAACGCACATACGCCTAACCTTGCAGGCAAAGAGTTAGGTTCACCTGGATCAAGGTTGAATAGTTTGATTCCTCGCCATCTTTCTTTGGCTAAATTTTTGCTTTCATGTGATTGATAACATATTCATTTTGTTTGTAGGAAGGGTGATTACCATCGCTACCTTAAGGAGTTCAAGATAAATGAAGAAAGACAAAAAGCACCTGATGAGTCTTTGGAAGCCTATCAGGCATGTACATTGTCCATCTTGCAATTTCTGCAAATAGTCCTGTACCTTTACATCCTCCAGATGCAATTTTTGAAAGCCTAACACCCATTTCTTTTTCTTATACCTTATATTTTTTGTAGCCTGCTTCTGAAAAGGCAGCACTGAATTATGAATTTCACAGAGGTAAAATGGTTCCTTCCAACACTTCAGGTCTGTGTGGACTTATTACTCCCTCTTTATTTCATGTAATATGATATGGAATATGTTTCAGGGCTTGTAATCTAACAAAATAAACTTTTGATTAGGCAATCATCGAACTGGACTACTTAGCCGATGATTCAAACAAGGATAGCACTTTGATCATGCAGTTGTTAAGGGATAACCTTACTTTCTGTGGTTGTTTGGATTTCCGTCACCTAAGGCAGAAATTTTGCAGAAGCTCACTGTTGCAACTGGAAACATATCTAGAAAATGATAGATGATTGCCTCATTGGCAATGCATCCATATAACATTAATTTTAAGAGAAAAACATTATTCAAGTCAAATAATGGATTGTCACTAACTATATCAATGTCGCAAAATGCGTAAGACCTCACAAAGAGATTTAATTTATGTTATATTAATAACTAGACTCATATCCATTTAGTAAGTAATTAGTAGTTGAAAAGCGCAAAATCTTTGATCAATGCACATTGAAACACATATGATTTGCTTTTATATGATATGTTAGACAACCTCATGCAAAGTTGGTAATAGTAGTAAACGTGCAATAAAAGTTGCATATCAAATGAGTCAAAGTGTGAGAATGCATAAAGGGTTCAAAAGTCATACACCCTTTGCCAGTGGCCAACATAAAACTGAAGTTCTATTTTGGTCTTAGATGGAAAAATTGCAAACCAAGCACCATCGATGTCAATCCCAAAGCCTCCTCGACATAGAGAAGCAAACATGAACCAATAATATATACATAAAAGTGAAAAGGATAAACATTGGTTGTATAACTTCTAATAGTTTTACCTCAATCACATTCCTCCTTATGTAGCAAGTAAAACCTATTTATTCTCAATGGTATACAAAATCCAAGGAGTTGTTGACCCTAGCATTCAATCATTGATAGCCCTATGAGATTTTCAGACACTATCTTGTAGATAAAGTTATGAAATTCTATCATGAATCAAGAGTATTAAGAGCCAATAAGAGAACTTCAATATAGCTCTAATGTATAATACTTAAACAAAGTTTAACTTGAATGATCATCATAAACTTTCTTATTTATTGTAATTATAAAATTATTTTCCATAGGCCAATAGATGTATTAGCTGATGTGACTTACATTTGCTAGTTTATACCAAATGAGAGCTTATCTTATATATTATACAAATTGTTGTAGACAACCATAGTAAATTTAAGAGATCTAATATAATTATCCTCACATTTTCTAAACATGTGTGAGAAGTAATTTGTGAGTAGGGTTGAGCATTCACTAATTACCGAATTATTGAATTTACAGAACTAAAATTTTCATTACTATTAACAGACTAAATAAAAAATTATCAATCGGTAAATTACCAATATCACTTAATCTATTTTGTACATATATACAATAATTTTGGTAAATTGCTGAATTGAAAATTTTTTGCTATTATTGTTATCAAACATTGAATAACAAAAAAAATTACCAAACCGATTATCAATTCTAAATTCATTTGACAGTGAAAAAATTGACCCGACTCGACTCACACGAAGTTAGATAGGTTCAAGTCTAAGTGTTATCATGTTTGGGACATAATTTGGTCAACTTATTTATGAGTTAAAATTAATCGAGTTGGGTAGAGTCATAAATGCGTTGACTTGCACAACCTATTTATATTATACCTATTGTATATATAATATTTATACATACATACATATAATAGATAATAAATATATTTTTAAAATATATCATATTTATTTTAGTACCAATATTATTTATTTTATATTTATTATATTTTTATATCTATTTATATATTAAATAGGCTATGCCGAGCGAGCCGAGTCAACCCATTTATAAAGTCGATCAAATTCAGATTGAGCTTAAATAAGTTGCGACTCATGTTAACATGATTCATTTACAACCCGTTGACTCGAATTGCTAGATTTATAATTTACTAAACCAAAATTACCTTCTTTTTTTTTTGGTAAATTCAATTTTTATCAAATTTTTGCTCACCCCTGAGTTTAATTGAGTTTAATTCTATTTAGAATCGTATGAAGTGGACTATTATTGATATCACAATTTATGCATATAAACTCTCATATTTTTGTTTTATTTCTTGGCATGTTAATGCATTGTTTAGTTTCTAGAATCATTAATAGACTCAAGTTTTCATATATCTAATATAATTATCATTAATGATCAAGAGTGCTTGATAACATGATAAAGTAAAATAAAATACAATAAAACATGCTTAGATTATCTCAAGGTCTATTAAGATGGGATATACAAAAGGGAAAAGTTATAATTTGTCTCTTAGACAAATACTAAGACTCAAATAAGAGCTCCTTCCCCTCCTACATTCATCAATATCATGAGGTACAAAATGATTGAAGTAACATAAATAATAGTGCAGGCACAGTAGAGCGAGGGGAGATTGAGGTAACAATGGAAAAACTTATGTTCCATCAACATAATAGCAAAAATGTGAAGTTGAAATTTTACATGAACATGTAATAAAGACCATCGCAAATGTTAGAGTAGACGGAGAGAATATGTTGCATCAATTTTAGAGGAGAGAAACAATTAACTAAAAGAATATATATATATATATATAAGTTGCAATCTTAATCCCACGTAATGGTGAACCACAGAAGTTTACTAAACATGCAGACTTAAACATATTAGTACTATATATTATGGAAATACTTTTATGGATATTGCAAAACATTATGATCAACTTAAATCAGGTGTTGATTAATTTTTTATTAGCTGTAGTAGAGAAGCTTTTATTAGTAAGACAATATATTATAATTAAACTAATAAATATAAATCTACTTTCCCTTTAAGTTTAATCTATTAATACCTAAGAACTAAATAATTTTAAATTTTTATAAAATTTTAGGATATGTGAGAGTAAAAGAGAGGGGTAGGACTGACTCACAATTAAGCTTGAGAAGAGCTTCATTTGGTCCTCCCATACTAAGTGGTGGCACGATGGGGTATCTTAGAAATGACTGATCCGAGCCAAATTAGTCCACTATAGATTCACGTTAAAAATCAAACCCTATATCCGATTCATAACTAAGTCTGTGATGAGCTTGATTTGGTCTGTTATGATATTTATGTATATGTATGGATCAAGTTAAGATATCTATAGAGTTGATGTGCTGGTGTGCGAGGTCTGGATTTCGAGAAAAATTTTTAGGTAAGATTTTTGCCTAGGAATCTTTGGCATAATTATATCTTTATTGTTCATTATGCATGAATTTTAAAGCAATGCAAATGTGAATGATGCTTTAAGATTCATAATTTTAAAAAGATCAACAGCGAGAATATGTCTTTGCCCATGATTCCTAGGCAAAGACATTGTGTAGGAATTTTTTTTCATGGATTTCTATCCTTTTTATGGAGACTTTTCTGGTTTTTCTCTTTTCTATTATTTCTTTTGCAGCTATAGAGGAGTAGGAAGGAGAAAGTTCCCCTGAAGCGTTTTGGTTCTCCCTGCTAAGGTTTTCCTTGCTCTCCGGGAAAGGCTAGGGAGTATATGCTTTTGATTCTTTTGAGAATTTATTTGCTGCCTCGCAGCTTTGTGGCATCTAGACTGCGAAATTTAATGGCGGCTAAAGTCTGTCTGTGAATGGTTCTAACTTAGTCAACAATTTTCAACTGCTGAAAAAAAATATTCAAACATCTCTGTTCTTTCTTTCAAACATCTAGTTGGATAAAGTAGCCCTATTTCCAGACATTTATTATTGCTAATCATATGTTTCCCTTTTACAAAGGTAAAAAAGGTCTCGATGTGAAATTTAAACTAGCAAAATAATGCCACAATGTAACAATACTTAAGTCTATCAGTCATCTGAAGGAGTTGAAGTTGACTAACTTTTTAAGAAGCCTGGAGAAGATTTTCAAAAAATACAATGAGCCATTTGAAATGATAAGAAATGTAGGATTGAATTCTTAACTTAGCCTAGTAAAAAAAAAGATTTCATTGATGACAATTTGCATTTGTCCAACTTCGGTGGATTCTGTGCTAGCTTGGGCTGGTCTCCATCTCAATAAACAATCTAAGAAAACATGGGCCTCAATATTCTCTCTACTTCACTATTTTTTTGGCTAAAGGTTTCTATTTTGCTTCTGCAGCTCAACAGCCTGGTCTTCACCTTTTAAACATTGTTCATATGCTAGTGGGCCAGCTCAAGCACTACTTCCATTGATGGAGGTGAAAAGACCTTGAACTTGCTAGAAGGTGGAACATAGGTAAAAAGAAGAATTACACTTCCATTAGTGTAATTCTACTTCCTCAATGCATACAAATCTACATGCTGTAGCGTTTTCCCACAACGAAATTACAGCAGTAAATGGGTGGAGGCTTGAAACTTATTTTAACTCCACAAACAAATATTTCCACCCGTAAAAACGACATCCAAGAAACAACAGCAGCTCTCTTCCCAAGAACACATTCGCAGGGCAGCAGACAATAAATATTCATTTTGTGAGCATTTAAGAAGCCTAGGAATAAGATCCATGATCCATCTATAATTAAATCCTCAGGTTTCTGTATCTCGACTTTTTCGACTCTCCTTTACCTTCTTAGGCATTCTCTGCCATGGCTGTTCTAGCTTTGGCAGTTATCATCTTCTCTATGCTTGGTGGATCAGGTAACTTTCCGCTTGAGCTCTTTATCTTTTCAACCTAGTGTGACACTTTCCTATAAGCTTTCAGTTTCTCTTTCTCGACTGTATAATATCTTTGATTAGCAAAGAACGACTTCTTTCTCTATTGTCAAGACAGAAGATGAACATGATCCTCATTTCTCTAATGTTTTGTACAATATCTAGCATTTTCTTGAGTAGTAGATTAGAAACAAGAGTCTATACTTTGATTTAGAGTTGGTTAAATTAGTTCAGCGAGATGTTATCATCTATAAGTACATATAAGTTAAAGATTTCCACGTTTAGTTCATCAAAAGACTGTAGATAGATGCTTCTCTTTTATGCTTCATCAGTTCTACAATGGAGTCTGAGATAAATTTATGGTAGACTTTATTGGACACTACTTCTTAGAGTAAATGATATGAGAATGTGGTCGTGGGTGCAGAGGCTGCTTGGTGTGTGTGCAAGCCTGAGATGCCTGACGCTGCCATGCAGAAGGCACTAGACTATGCTTGTGGTGCAGGAGCTGATTGCTCTTACGCTACCAACAGCTACTACCAGAGGAAAGGGCAGGCATAGGGGGCTTGTGACTTCTCAGGCACTGCTACTCTTACCACTACAGATCCAAGTAATCATACAAATTGCAGCACTGAGGTTGGCATATCTGCTTACAGGTTTTAGTGGTTGCACTTACGCTGCAACTCCCAGGTATTTCTCTGAGTGCTACACTAACCAAAGCTTATCTAGATTGAATACCATTATTAAGTTTTTGAGATCTTCCATCCTTTTTTTGTCTCCTTAGTGCTGCAGGCACAAGCTCGACTCCGGCAACAAGCACCTCAGGCAGCACAACACCAAGCAGTTCCACTCCAACAGGTGGAGTGCTGAGTGGGTTGGGGCCCTCAAGTAGCACATCTAGTGACACTAACAATGGAGGGTTCCTCCGAAAGGCTGGCATGGGTTGTGTCGCACCCCAACGTAATCTAAAGTTTTGGAAAACATAAATCTAAACTTAGGGTAGAAACTTACCTTAATTAAAGATTTGAACTCTTTAATTTCTTCTTCTCCAATTTCACCATCTTCACTTTGCTCTCTGTTACGGGCCCATTAGTGTTAGTAGGTTATTAATAAGTGGATCCGGGTTGGCTTGTCATACCCGGTCCGCTAAGTAGGAAGAGTCTATAAATAAGGGCCTAGGGTTAGGGTTGAGTCTTGTCCAGAATATTAGCTTTGTCTACTTTGACGTGCTTAGCACGATAGTTTCTATCAATTGGTCCGACTTGCCGGATTGATCGCCGGGGAACCGGTGGTCTGGCGACGGATAAAGGCGGAAAGAGTTTCCGTTGTCGATATTAGATCTACATAGCGGATCTATTATCGTAGGGCAAGCTGAAAAAAAAAAGGGGGGAAACCCTAGGACGCGAGAAGGGTTTGGCGGCGGCGGCATCCAGAAGGTTACGAGGCGGAAGATCAAGGGGAAAAGCGCAGCTAGGAGGCGGACGCGCGAAGGTATCATCGGGCCTCTCTTCCTTCTCCCTTCGATCGGATCTGCGTCGTCTTCTTCTTCTTCTTCTTCTGGCGGAATCGAGGCGACGCTCCTTTTTCCACCTCCCACTTCTGGCCGGAACCCTAGTTGGCCGCAAGCGACTGGCAGAAGGTGACGCCGACGCTCCCTTCGTGCAGACACGGCGTTGAAGGAGGGGACCTCGTCGGCGATTCCGCTGACGCGTTTCGTCCACCATTTCCTGTGGCGACGGCGACGGGAGTGGCGACTGCGAGTTCTCCGCCAGAACCCTAGCCGGCGACGAGCAAGGAGGACCGGCGAAGAGGGCGTGGACGAAGGCGGATCGATGAAGCGAGCGCGAGAAGCGGCATCGGGCGGACACTCGGCTGTGAGGGTACTGTAGCAGGTTTAGGAAAAAAAACAGAGAATAAAAAAAAATCATGTCACTGTTACAGTAATGTAGCAAAAAAAATAAAAAAAATAAAAAAATCAGGCACTGTAGCTTACTGTAGCACCGAAAAAAAAAATCAGAAGGATGACAATGAGAAGTAAGGCTCGTTTGGAGGCCTTGGAGAAATCAGTAGTAGAAGTGCAAAGCTCTCTGGCCATTATACAAGAGGAACTTCAATCTACAGGAGAGAGAAGAAGGATTGAAGTGCTGACAGCAGAAGAAGAGCAGAGTCTGTATCGAGAGGAAGTAGCTACAATTACTAAGCGGCAGGCTGAGATGGATCGTCACTTGGGGGTTATTGATGAGTTGAGGAACGAGATGAGGAACTTGGCTGCAACAATAATAAGCAGGCGAGACGAGCAAAGGGAGGGTTCAACGGGCCCTCATCATCGCCCAGGCAAGGAGCCATACCGCTCACCACCTTCACGGGAGCATTGGTCACCACCAGAGGCAAACATGAGGCCAAACAGAATAGAAATCATTGATGAAGATAGACTAGGAGGTGGAGTACACTGGGAAGGAGAACCAAATAGGGGGATGATTTCGGGGGAGAACACGAGGTGGATCCATAAGCGCATAGAGCTGCCAGGATTTGATGGGACTGATCCCGTAGGATGGATTGCACGGGCTGAGCAGTACTTTGATATCTAGGGGACGACAGATGAATACAAAGTCCCGATGGCTTTCGTAAGCATGGAGGGGTCAGTAAGACACTGGTTTCGGTGGTTGAGGCAGAGGACTCTCAATCTGAGATGGGGGAGGTTGAAAGAAGAAATGCTACAGCGCTATAGTGAGTTCCCAGCCACTTCAACCTATGAGCGCCTGACAGCCTTAGAACAGGGTCTCATGACTGTGACCGAGCATATTGGAATTTTTGAGGAGATTGTTTCACAGCTACCTGACCTGTCTGAGGAGCAATATGTGGGTTTCTTCTTAAAGAGCCTAAACAACACTATTAGAGAGAAGGTGCGTGTCTTCTTACCCACTGATGTTATGATGCCATGACTCTCGCTCGAGTCATCGAGAGGGAGCTGATTGGGGGGACCACACCACAGGGGCAGACAGGTATAGAAGGGTTGGTAAGCAAAAGTCAGACAGGCAGTGGGAACTACTCTTGGGGAGGAAGCATTCCTCCTAATCCATCTATGTCAGATTCACCATCCCAAGTGGTTTCGGCCTACAGTGTCCAGCAACCGAGGAGAAGCATTAGTGTAAATTATAGCATTACATTGCCAGCTGAGGGAAAAGGAGGTGTGCCATCCCAAAATGGTTCTAAGGAGGTGGGAGGTCAACGCACATCGTCAAGCACCTATGACCAGTCCAGAAGGAGTCGAGCTATGTCCCACCAGGAGTACATCAATAAGAGAGAGAAATGATTATGCTTCCAGTGTGATCAACCATATCATCATATGCACCGATGCGCAAACAAGTAATTCAGGGTGATGTTGCTAGCTGAAGATGAAGATCTGGAGGGAGAGGATCGCGTGCCGTGGGACCCTGGAGACGACACAAGAGGAAGTTTTCAGCCTTGAGGACAAAGCTAGTTCAAGAGGGGGGCAATTGTTACGGGCCCATTAGTGTTAGTAGGTTATTAATAAGTGGATCTGGGTTGGCTTGTCATACCCGGTCCGCTAAGTAGGAAGAGTCTATAAATAAGGGCCTAGGGTTAAGGTTGAGTCTTGTCCAGAATATTAGCTTTGTCTACTTTGGCGTGCTTAGCACGATAGTTTGTATCACTCTCCCCCAAGCCAAACGAAAGTTACTGGTGAAAACCTTTATCTTTTCTCTTTTTTTTTTCTTCGGTCTTATCCCTTAATAGGAGGTGTTAAGTGTAGGTTGATTCCCTCTCAAGTCTCAAGCAAGCTTGAGATGACATGGAAGATAAGCATAACATGGTAAGTAAATTCTAAATTCTCACTTACATTTCTTTTTTCCACTTTCTTTCTTTTTTTTTTTCCTCTTAACTTGAGTTTTAGTTTCCTTCCTTTAACAATAATTCACTTGATATATTTTGATGTGATGCTAATATAAAATGGAATGAAATTAATAATATGAGTTAATCTTAGTGTACTGAAAGTATAGATATTACAGGTTGATTGAAGGTTGCGTACTCACTCTCATTTGTTCTTTGAAGGCTCTGTTGGCTTGATTGAAGGTTTTAATGGTAGTCAGATATTGGGAGACTGAGGGTTGTGTAAAAGCTCTGTTGATCCTTTCGCAGTAAGGTGGACTAAAAACAAAGACATTTGTGTATCATTCATTGTTTTTCTCTTGCCATATTAATCATCTAATATGATATGAGATCCCTAGCTGGGAATTACTTGTCAGTGATTGTTCAGAGAGATACTGATACATGACTAGAAATGTAACATTTGTTAAACCCTTGTGGATCAACCCTAAACTCACATCATGAAATCAAGAAATTGAATGACCGACTTCACTAGATATGTTGAAATAAAAAGAAGTTTGCAGTTGAAACTTGAAAGGTATATCCATGATTATTAGAGGTAAAAAAGCCAGCATTGAGTCGTTTAAAATGATTACCAAATTTCTTCTCGATAATCAATGTAGCATCCAAAATTTGTTCCTTCCACCGATCGAAAATGGAGTGGCACAATTGATTAATCTCTCTAACAAAAGCATTCCTTACCTCCCAAAAAACAAAATACACAAACAGACATAAATACAAACACAAATAGGACCTCACGCACCTCCATGGATGTTCTGATCGTCTTGGTCTTTGAGCAAGTCGGAAGGGGGAAGGAAGAAATCCATGGGAACGCCCCATAGGTTGAAGTCAACCTCCTCGATGGTCCACGACTCCTCCATCTTGCGCTTGTGGTTGACCGAGCCCTCGCCGTAGCGGAAGAGCGTGACGGCGGTCTTGCCGGCGTGCGCGATGTTGATGCTGTTGATGAGGCGGTAGTCCTGGATGACGGACTCCATGCTCGTCTCCCAGAAAATGCTCTCGCCGCGCCGCCCGGCCTTCATGCGCAGCAGGTGCGTGTCGTCCAGCTGGATGAGCAGGCCGGTGCGCTGGCTGAAGAAACCCCAGATCGTGTGGCGAATGATGTCGAAGGTGGCCGAGCTGCGGGCTTTCAGGGTCGCCGCGTTCGCGTCAAGCTTCAGGATGAAGCACTCCTCGCCGTCGATGATCTTCTCGCCGATGCACATCGCGCCGGAGAAGAGGTTCGCCGTCGATCGCGGATCCAGGCCCTGCCGAAATTCCCATTTTGAATTGATTAACCGCGCCCGATTACAAAGGTGTACGAATTTTGGGGGCATTTGACATTTTGCCTCACTTTTAATTAAATTATTTTTAGATCATAAATAAAATATTTAATTATGATCCCAAAAATACATGTATTAAATTAAAAGGGAGGAGCATCGGGATGTAAATTGTAAAGATTAAATATTACCTGCAGAGTTCGGCGCAACGGGCGCGGGGGGCCTCTGGAGGCATTCGCATGCCCGGTGGCGGACTGCCTCCAGGCAACCTTGCCGTCGCTGCCGGCGCTCATCTTATGTCCGCCCATGATGAGCTCGAAGAACCAGATGTCGGGCGTCTTCTGCCACAGCACGTACCCCCCGATCTCGCCGCTGCCCTTGGCGGCCACAGTCTGGTCGCCCACGTGGAACTCCGACGCGCTCATCTTCACCTTCCCCACCGCGTACATACTGTTCACCGACATCAGCGCCGCCTGCCCTCCCGTCGCTGCGATGTACTGCTGCAGGATGTACTTCGCCGTGGACGCTTGCTTGAAATTAAACACACACACACACGAATTAACAAATAAATCAAAGACACAATGCAAGTAAAATTGAATCGAATTGATGCATCATCTTTATTGATATGACATGATACGATACGATACGATACTATAAGTACGCTTACGATGGAGGAGTCGCGGATGGAGCGGCTGAAGGCTTGGTCGAAGGGAACGGGGCAAGGGAGGAGGGGGGAGCCGACGACGTTGAGGAGGAGCTGGAGCTCGGCCTTGGGGCCGGCGGGCTGGTTGTGCTGTTGTTTCTGGGAGTCGGCGGGGGCGGGCGGGACGGCCTTGTCGAAGGCCTGGGTCTTGAGCCAGGCCTTCATGTTCTGCCAGCGGTTGGCGCCGCTACCCATGTTGGCGAATATCTCCTCCGGGATCGGCACCTCAAACACCGTGTCCAGCCCATCTTCCCGGTCGAAGTTTGGGCACAGTTTTCTCATCAATGATATATATACTTGGTTCTTTTAAGGAACAAAAGATTGAAAAAGAAAACGTATCAATTGATTGTTTGCGCTCAGAATTGGTGCAATTTGATCTCGAAATGGAAACTCTAGTAATTATCAAGCAAGAAAGAAATCACACAGAGGCAGAGTGGGCGAGTTGTAATCCTGGCATGGTTAATTAACTCGATGGAACTGGACGAAGACGAATTCAAGAAGAAGAAGAGGCTTCTCCTTTCTTTTAGATGTTTCGTGGACGCATGTGCTTTCCTTGAGCTACGTTTGCGGTGAACTGCTGTGTATTTCCTCTTTCTTTCTTTTTTATTTTTATTTTTATTTTTATTTTCTTCTTTTTTCGTTATTTCATGAATCAAGATGTCCTCATCCTCATTATAAATAGAATGTTGAATTTCGTAAGAAGGAAATTTGATCATAATTGTAGCATTTCTTATTAGCCAAATTAAACTAAATTATTTATTTTATTTTATTTTTCATGAAGCTCTTTTAGCCATATCATGCATAATTAAGCTGATATCTATTAACTACACAAAAATATTTTTTTAAAAACAATTCAATTCAAGAAGGGGAATGAATGCATGAAAATTAAAATATTGCATCACGTCAATCTTCAACTGAGCATAAAACCCTAATTGGAATTTATTTATATGACTTGTTTTCAATAATTAGCTTCTCGTGAATCTTGTGACGAGGTAATGCAAGATTGTTCATCGTGGCTTGTTTTCAAAAAGGCCCCTTGTCTTTTCATTTATTGCTCTTGCTCATCATGAATCAGCCTCAATGGCTCAATTCCATTTCTAGATAGGTCATTTACTCATTTCATCCAAAAAAAATTATGATAATAAAATATAGTATCTCACATTTTCTACTATTGTAACACTTTAAGAGTATATTTTGTAGAACAAAATTCACAGTGAAAAAGATGAAAAGAACAATGAAGAACATAACCTAAATAATCATTAGTAGCATTATATGCGTATCTCCTATTAATCATATAGTTTTTTTTGGATAGAATCCTAATGAAAAAAAAATATATATATATAAAATTTTTTCTTCCACCATCAATTCTATCCAAGAAAACATAAATTATTATAGAGTACACAAATTAGTTTCTATTCATGATTTCTGTATCTTAGCAATTTATTATTATCTTATTATATAATTATTTATATGGAGTACATTTTATCATAAATATTAAATGGTCCTTTATATAAAGTATTTATATAATTTTTACATATATACATATTTTATGTAAAGCTTATAAGGATCATACTCTGCAAATCATCTGGATTCAATCGTTTCCTTTTGGGCTTTGGGTGGACGCCACACCGGCCTTCCACAAGGGGTGGCCCACATCTACTACCTCCGATTTTGTGATTCAGGGTTGCAAGTGCACGCTGTAACGGGTCAAAAGTCGCATAATATAATTATATAATTAATCATGACTATATATATTTCATAATTTATTATAATTCTAATTAGAAAAAACTATTTGGAAGCAAATTGGACAACTCGTGCATGTGGCCTAAGCGCGCACACGTGGACGATTGGTGGCCACGAGATGCACTGTTCGGATGGGGAGTGGGGTCTGCAGAATTATTGCGGCACGTACATTCCTCGTGCACTCGTCATATAAAAAATTAAAAAGTTGCGGGGGGGCCTTGGAAATTAAAGTGGCTAAAATTGATTGTACTGGTTACTCCTGTTGCTCGTGATCATGCATTCCTCTTAGGAATATGCAATTTTTGAATGGCTGATTTGATATATTAACGTGCTTGGTCCGAGCCTGGAACTGAAATTGTTTATAACGACAGCAACACTAAATTAATAATAATAAAGCTGAAAGCTCTGTTGTCGATTAGCCGTTGCAGTTTTCAATATTATCCGATGCATTGGAGGCACCGAGTAAAAGCTTTTTAAGGCGCAGTGGATAATATATTTTAATTATAATCTTTTATTAACTGTCGCATTCTTTCCCGATCGCTCCGCCAATAATCGCCCCTTTTGCTAGTTTATGTTATTTTTTAAAAAGGTTGAAAATGCATATTTTACTGTGAAATTTATTATTATAGTACACACTAGAGTTGATTAATTATTGTGACCTTAATTATGGGCCCGATTAGCACTCGCTTTGCTCGATGCCATGTACATTTGGCTTCGCGACCCACATTGCCTTAAGCGCATCCGAATCAGGGCCTGGCTCAGTTAATCAGAAAATTTTGAATAAAGCTAATCAATATATTATTTTATTAAATTGAAACATGATTAAGATGTGTTCACAGTGTTCCTATATATACCAGGTAATAGAAAAATGAAATTCATAAATAGAGGGGAGACTCCGAGCGGGGACCCATCCGTCATCCAATTACATGAGGATATGATTAACGCGGATAGGGCCCCGCTTGAAGCGCAAACCCCCCCTCCCCCCCTCCTTAAAAATTTTCTTCCTAGTATAGTGGTTGATTCAGATTAGCAGATTGTAAATAACTCATGTTTAATATCATTTGTGACTCAATAATACTAACTCGAATATTACTTGAATAATTAATTCAATCAAGTGGTATACCCTGAACATGACTCATAAATAATTAGATAACCCAACACAACTAAAGCAACCCATGACCTAACACGAGTCGTTGGAAGCACACTAGTTGACAAGAGTAGAGAGCGATATGCAGGGAAGGAAACAAATCAAGTTGGCGAAGACCAGCCACAAACAAAGTGCGTCGAACATGTTTAGTCAGATGGAAAGAGAACATCGGGTAAAGATGAACACAAGAAGGAAGCCAAACTCATACGCTTGAGTGAGCAGGTCCTACAACGACTACAAGATGAATGATGGGCTAATATCTTCACATCAATGAAGTGAACGACAAGACTAAAAGTTGTTTTTTTGTGATTTAGGATTAGGGTACACTGATGGGTTGTGGGCGATACATATTACTTGACCCAATTGGGCTAGATAGAGGATAATAATTATATAAAAAAATAATTGAGTTAAATATGTTATCCTGTCTATGACTTGATTCAACCTAATTAATTTCAAGTCATATATGTATTAATTTGGTCATGACCTAAACAAGATTCTACTGGCCCAAACCTGTTTAACTTCTATAGGTCAAGCCAATTTTGGAAAAGCTTTTGTAGCAAGCTATCATCTTCAAAACACTACTCTTGATGCAAAACAAAAATCTTAATACAAGTAAACATACACAATGTCTCAGGTAATATATATGAATATTTAAAGTCAATATACACGATATTTAGTTAATACACACAAAATCTGAAGTCAATATACATAATGTTTAATCAACACACATGAATATTTAAAATCAATATACACAATATACAAGATGGTCAGATTTCATATATATTGACTCAACATCGTATATATTAACTTAAACATCTATGTACGTTGATTTACATCAAAATTCATGCCTTAAAGATGATGAGACTCATTGCAGTAGGGTACTTTGCTGAAAATAAATTTTAGTCAATTTTTTCTAATCTACCACCATTTCTATCGAGTTGAAAGAAAAGTTTTTTTAAAAAAATTTATCATTAATTACTAAATAAATAGCTTCATGATTGACTTCTTATAATAAATCTATTATAGTTTAGCTAAACATAATTTTTATTAACTATATGTTTATTTGTTAAAATGTAAAAAATTAAAATATTTAAATAGTTTTATGAAATAAATGAAGCGTTACTTCTATTGTAATTTACTAATGTCGCTAGATTAATAAAAATCTAGCATTTTTTTTACGTTTTGTGAGTTTATCGTAATAGTATTTTAATTATTAAAATTATAACACATTTCCAATTTAAGGTTTTTTTTTTGTTTTAAAAAATTATTCTTAATTTTTTTAAAAAAAATCTTTATTCAAAGATAATTTTCATTTACTAATTAAATTATGAATATAATTAGTACTTAATTCACAAGTGTACGTAAATTCAAACCTAATTAATACCTAACTCAGGTAAAATATATAATCTGTTCTTATTCAATAATCAGTTGGGTAATTTTTTTCGTACAGTAATATATTGATTTACAAATATATCATCTATACAAGATTCCAGTCCTATGATTTTAGTCAACTCTTGCCCAATTGGTAATTATCAAAATTTCAATTTGGTAACCAATTTGTTGAATTTCAAACATCAATCCTTTTCATAAATGACATACTAAATTGTCAAGTCACATCATGTTTTGTGCTTTGACATCCAAAACACCTCTAGTGGACCATTTTTTCAAAAGCCTGGATTAGTTACTAGGTGCTAGCCTGCTAGGCACATTCTTCCTATATACAACTTTATGTCATACTCAAAAAACTCCTCTATAATTTTTTTAATCATTTATGATGATTCAGAATTAAAGGATAATAGTGTAGTAGCTAAAAAAAACAAAAACATGCAGCTTTATGTTATCAAAAGATAAGGGGCACATTTATGATGGTGTATATAATTTGTATTTTACTGATTATACTTGAAGTCGGTGATTGCTAATAGTGAAGAGATGGATTCTTGTGGTGCTAAGATGCTAATAGTTTTCTGACTCGAGAAGGCATTACTGATCGGAGAGCATATATCCACGATGCCCAACTTGAGAAGACATTAACGCTTTCGTTTTCAGTCCACAACTTTTGTGTAATAAAATTGCTCCCCCCTAACTCGATGCCGAAAGTAAAAATTTTGTCCCTCATAAAATTTTGTTTTTTTGATAAAAATAACTAAGATGAGTTTCACATTTTAAATTATCCAACGGTAACAATATTATTATGAATATATTTATTAATATATTTATAATAATATTAATAGTATTAAATAATTTAAAATATATAAAACAGTATAAATATTTTTATTTATGAATTTTTTTTTAATTCATAGCCAAATAATTAAAGTGCTTAACTTTACCGCAAGCTGCTCGGTAAATTTTTGCCCCGTTGCTAGTTGTCCTCGCTATCCTTTTCAATTCAGTTATCGAAAGCGACAGCGGGTCCCACGGACGGAGGTAAGTGCGTGTTTGAGTTGGGAAAGCCACGCCGACGGCCGACGGCGCTGCAACTCGGTGGAAGTTTAAAAAAGCAAAAGGAGGAAAAACGAAGAAGAAAAGAAAAGGGGGGTAGGCGGGCCTCTCAGTTTTTGGCGCCGGGCTTCGCCTGGAACGGCATGTCTTGAGGACTTCCTTCCGGCGCTCATTGGCGAGAAAGAGAGCGAAGCGGCGGGTCGCAAAGAGCCCCCCTCGACCCCGACAGGCGCGGCCTAAAATAATCGAACCCTAAAAAGCTCGTAGTAAATAGAGACGCCGCTTTCCCCCTCCACAGCGCCTCCATCTTGTTCCCACCGACAAATGCTTCAGCGATAAAGCCGATCGTTGAATTAATTAATGATCTGTTAGCCAAGAATCACGCAGGATTCTGCCTTTCATTTTGGCTGGTGGCAATATTTTAAGAAATTAGACTGGATCTTGAGATTCAGCCAGTTCAACTGTCCCAGTTTTTCATTTTTAAAAGTTAAAAAAATACTAAATCTAGTTCACTTTTTTGATTAGTTTCTTGATTTGTCAATTCGAATTAGCTAATCTAGGTGGTACGACTCAATTTTTTTAAAAAAAATCTTGGTAGGTTCAATTATTAAAGCGATACATAAACAGTTTTTTCTTTTGTTACAAAGATTTAACTAATTAAACGATACATAAAAAGTCAAAATTACAAATAGATGAGAACAAAAATCAACTATATATATATATATTTGAATTCAAACTTGATCCAATCAAATTAAACTAAAGAATTCGTGTAACTAAACAGTTCTAGGTACAACCTCACAAACTTGTCGCATCCAAATGAGACTTTGTGAAAGTTGATAAAAAAGACAACTCGAACATTTAAGCCAGAGGGCGTTGTGTCATTGGTTGGAAATAATTTGAAAGATAATAAAGAGAAAATATGGAAAAAGTTAATTTTTTTTGACGTTATGTTCAGTTGGAGGAATTTCACGGTAAAAAGGATAGAAAATGCTCTGAATGTAAATAACTTTATATTTTGTTTATAGTTTTGGTATACGTATAGTCGAAATTGAATTGGAGCCAAAACTCGACACCTACCCGACAGCAAATACTTAAGTGGGAATTGCGGTAGCACTGCAGAAAAAGAGAATTGCTGCAATAGCAAGAGGAGGCAAACATTAATGTATTCCAAATAATAAGGCTGGTTCGATCCGTACGATGATACGTAAGTTTGCACTGTATTGCAGCAGACACACAAACACACTTAACGACCCCACAGCCAATCAGGGCTTGACAACATTGTCCTCCTCGATACCTCTCCGTAATTCTTTTCTACAAAACCGCCCCTCCGCTCTTCCCACTTGTTACCACTCGTGCAGTTTGCATCTGCTGTGTGCGGGAGGAGGAGGAGAAAGGAGGGGGGAGATGGGGCGGGGGAGAGTGCAACTCAAGCGGATCGAGAACAAGATCAACCGGCAGGTGACCTTCTCCAAGCGCCGATCTGGTCTGCTAAAGAAGGCACACGAGATCTCCGTCCTCTGCGATGCCGAGGTCGCCGTCATCATCTTCTCCGCCAAGGGCAAGCTCTACGAGTACTCCACCGATTCCAGGTACGCCCGCTCTTCTTCTTCTTCCCATTCTGGTCGTGTTTCATCATCCGTGACGGACTCTACTATTTCAGCCTTCTTTATCTATTTCATGTGATTGCTTGGCTTATGCCCTTCTTCTGTACCAAAACTACGATGATCTAAATTCTTGCTTGCGTTTCTAGGTTTTCAGGTTGAGTGAGTTTTCATCGTACTTTTTTCTCCTTTCTTCTATCTATTTTTTTTTCCCAAGAGAGATGGTTTCATCTTATACCCTTTAGTCTGCTTCCGGATTAGGTTATTTCCGATTTCGGATGGACATATGAATCTCCTTCTCAAATACATTGATCTTTTATCTAAAAATAGCTCTTGTATTTGGGGATGTCTTAAACAAAGAAACAATCGCTGTCCCATGTCTCTTACTAGAAAGGAAGCGCTCTTACTTGAATGTTACTATTTGAGTAGCACAGATTGGAATTCTAGGTGTTTCTTCGGATGCCCCTTAACTCAGAATATGGCTTAAAAGTTGGGTTCGTTTTTCTTGGATTGTACCCTACTATCCATGATGTTGTTGTTCTTATTCTTTACCTAAGTTGCTCACCATTCAAGTGTTGATACTAATCCAAATCTATATTCCTTTTTCTCTGTTGCGTTTGGATCTCTGTGCGATCTTCTGCACACTCAAGTCTGGTTCATCTTCTCCCCATTTTTGCCTTATCTAAGGATTTTCATCATTTCCTGTACTCTTTTGAAAAGCCTATCCACACATGTCTAAGAACGAGAACTTAGAGATGAGATCTCATATTCAAAAACATACATGGCTTTAAGTTCTGGCCAATGCCACAGGATTTGCGTGCTCTAGATTCTAGCAAGGGTTTCATGTACAGTTTACATCATATTCGCAGTCGATTACTCGAAGAGGATTTCAAGATATCTAAGACACATCTATTGTGCGACAGATAATAAGATGTCCGGCCCAATCAATACCAGCTTATTTCTTCTTTTTATTTCTCTCATAGTTCCACGCTACGACTGCATCTTAAACCAACAAAACATATATAATAACCCGATAAATAGCCCAATACAGTCGTGATTCTCGCCTATGGCAGGTCTTAGTTCCTAAAAAATCATCATGAAATTTATTTTCTGACATTCATAAGGAGGGCTTAGTGACAGTCGTAATTCTGGTCGAAGACGGTTGCCATTTTTTACCGAGTGTTCATTTTATAATAAAACTGCGGAAGCTAAATTTTAGGTGACTTTTTAATTTCAAATATTGTTTCCCAGTACTGTCTTTATAGTCCCCCATCGACAGTTCATGCTAATTAGCAGTAGATTCGTTAGTGAGTTTGTGAAGAGAGAAGTACGAAAAAGGTAAAATTAAGTTAGAAAGAAGAGTCCTATTTTTTTTTTTCACTTCACCACAGGATAGGAGGATATATTACATAGGTGATGGGCATAGTGAGTTTTTTTTTAACTAAACACTAAAACATGAAACTGGAAAATGTTTACTAAAGCATGAACTTAAAGAAACTTTGTCTATAACGACTACGTATGATATGGTGTTGCTTTTTGAGAAACACATCATAATATATTCCTTCTTTCATCAGTTGCTCAAGGCATAATTAACTTTGTAAGACAAATGTACTTAACTTATTCTCCTAAATATCGTCGTTAGTTAAAAATAATTGAACTCGTTTAATCATGATTACACAACCTTATACATTTTTTTTTGCAAGAGTTCAATAAACAGATAATTATTTTACTACAATCAATCACTGGGGGGGGGGATTACTTTGGAGAGAGGTATGTGATAAAGAGATTATATCACAAGTAAGAAGACTAAGTATACATCTAAGGCAATGACTAGACGAAAATTGTACCTTATAAAATCTGGAGCACATGATATTATTCTTGTGTATCGGCAAGCTTTTGTCTTAGTTTCTTCTTCTATGGCATGTTATATCTGAATCATTTTATTCAAAGAAAAGAAAAGAAAAATCACTCTACAATGTAGCTCTTCAATTTCTCATCGTTAGAGAATGGGCTTAGCATCGGTTTAAAGTAAACTGCTCAAGAAAGAAAACTATCATTATACTCCATTTTATCATTTTTCTTTTTATATTTCGAGTCTAACAATAGGTTTTTTTTTTGTTTCAATAAAACATTGGCTAGATACTTCTGAATCTCTCGTGTGCTTGTGAGTTGTGACTTTATCATGCACTCTTCAGCTGCTTTTTAAACAAAACTTCATGATTATATACTTCTTGGTCTCCAGACCAAATAGCTTGTCTATACCATAGCATAAATGCTGCCATAAAAGACCTAATAAGTGCTTCCGTGATTATATAAGGGATAACGGGAAGGTTGCATGTATTGCCCCTTTTTTCTGTTTCGAATACTTTCTTTTATATATTTACTGACTTTAGTTTTGATAAATATATATAGACAGAATAAAATGACTCTACATTAGGGATGGCAACGGGGCGGGTCGGGGTCGGGTTTTGCCATCCCCGACCCGACCCCGACTTCCCCAAACCCGTCCCCGAATCCGACCCCGAACCCGACGGGTTTAGAAAACCCTGCCCCACACCCGACCCCGCGGGGAAACCCGAACCCGCGGGGAAACCCGACCCCGCCCGACCTAAAAAATAAATATATATTATAAATAATATTTTAAAATTAATTTGCATTCTTTATTCATAATATATAAATAAAAAAATATTTTACATAAACTATATCATCATTTCTACATAAATTATTAAAATTTAGTAACTAGGTTATAACTTATAAGGGGTAAATTTGTTATTTTAATAGTCAGGGCGGGTTCGGGGTCGGGTTCGGGGCGGGTACCTAAATTTCCATACCCGACCCCGACCCGACTATACCCCCGTCGGGTTTTCCCCGAACCCGACCCAACCCCCAGTCAACTCGGGTTTTCCCCGTTGACTTCGGGTCAGGTCGGGTCGGGTCGGATCGGGGATGGAGTTTTTTGCCATCCCTACTCTACATATTGGTATGTGCTCTTTAGATTCTCCAAATATCCAACTGATTACTATTACTATAGCTAACCAAGTTGGAGTTAGTCAAAGATAGACAAAATATCGAAACATAATTTTTCTTATGATCGTCACTGAATTTTCTTAGCTATTCTAACATATTCTTTGCTTGCCTCTAATATATAGGATATTGAATAGAAGCACTAAACTTTTAATTCTATATTTTATTTATTTATTTCCTTAATGATCTTATAACAAGTTTATATCGGCAAATTTGTTGAGGATAGTTTTATGTAGTATTCTTTTGATCTTTTCCTTGATAAATTTCTACAACCAATAAAATAATAGTTAGCCAACTCAATCATTTAGTACTTCAGGGAAAACAAAGTTTGACAATAATTTCTCAGAAGTTGGATACAGTTTTTTAAGTGTTATCAGTTTTTTTTTTTGAAGCATTAAAATATTATTGTTAAAAAGATTGGTAAGAGTTTTAAACACATCACGAATTTCGTAAAATAGATGACACTTCACGAAGTTGGATACAGTTTTTAAGTGTCATCAGCTTTTTTTCTTGAACATTAAAATATTATTGTTAAAAAGATTGGTAAGAATTTTAAACACATCGCGAATTTAGTAAAATAGATGACACTTCAAGTGACATCAAATTTTAATAGTGATGCTTGAGTGTTAATTATTGGTGATACTATCAGCACATATATTTTTTAAAATTTCCTGTGTCTCTAGAATTTAAAAGTCACCACTTTATAAAATACAAAAGAAAATTATATCTATCTTTTGTCATGTATACAATTTACACATAATAACGGTTAGGCCCAGATTTTGACCGGTCAACTAGACTGTTGATCGGCTCAAAATCAGCTCCAAATTGGGCCAATCGAATTAGGGCACGCAAGTGAGATTGGGGCACCGGGCATTGTTTGCTCGATTCGAGTATCAACAGTGGCTGAAGTCAAGTGACTAATGGTCGGTGGGAGGTTTGATGTGTGGAGCATGCAAAGAGGAGGCAGATCCATCGTGATCCGATGCATTGCAGGCAAAGTTGACAGTGACTTCGGGTAGGAGGCGGCTCAACAATCGAGTCACATGGGTGACTCCGACCAGCAGCGGGATGCCGTGATGTAGCTACAATAAGTGGGATAGTCCTTAAAGCTATACTTTAAGGTGTTACACAATGCACGCGAAAACGAGAGCGTCTTTAGATAAGGGAAGTGAAAGTGCTTCGGAAATGCAGCAAGACACATGAAGAAATCAACGTCGAGTTCAATCGAGGCAACACGAATGCGAGAGTAAACCAACAACACCCAACTACTGAAAATACTTCATTAACTTCTTAGCAATTAGCACACTCTCGTAGCAGATTTTAAGCTCAACACGCAACAATGGGGACCAGCGGATTCGTAGGGCACCGCTCGCATGCCTATGCACATGAAATAGACCAAGGAACAATGGAACGACCACATCTCCGGCTTACGGATACCCGTGGGAAGATAGAAAACGCAATCGGAAATAAACACGAGGAGATGAAGGAGCAGGCGGACCGGTGGGATTTACTTTACTAGTGTTGGAAACGAGAAACAACTTCGGAGTCGAGGTGCCAAGCACGACCCGTACAAACTTTGGAGGCGAAGCTCCAACTTCAACTCCTACACGCACTGGAGGCTCTCAGCTCACCAGGATAACTCTACCATCAAGAGAACTGAAGAATGAACTACCCCAGCCTCCTCTTTTATTGAACAAGAGGGGAGGGAACAAGATAAAAAACACAAAAGACAACACACTTTAACAACTACCTACTCCTACAGGCCACAAAAGTAGTCAAGCTGCAACTATAAGACAAAACATAACAAACTTCTACCTAATATCCTTTGAAGTTGGCGCATGTCCTATTGCTTTTGTACGGCGACGGCTGGGCGGTTAGATGCGTTCGGAACACGCCGCGATGAAACAGCAGAATTTGGACGTTGTGGGCTGGGTCATGACCGAAGTGGCGCGCTCTTGGGCCGTGTTGCTAAGGTGATTGCGAGGCCCTTCGGGGGTTAGGCCTTTAGGTGGACAGCTGGCCATGCTTTTGGGCTGAAGAACTTCGGTATGAATTGACAACGGGCTGATGACTCCCACGAAATGGTCCGGTGGTTGAGAAGTGTGTTGAAATCGGCGTATTACCACCTTGTTGGGCTTTGTGGACCCTCCTTGGATGGATGAACATGGTAGGGAGAGTTGTGTACGTCGAAATGGGATCGGCAGGGCTACTCTGCAGCTTCAGGGATGGTCACGGCCTATCCGTGACTCTGTTCACGCCCGTGATCAGTTGTACCAGAATCTATAGAAACTTCCGCGGTCTGACCGTGGCATTTTCCACAGCCGTGACTTTGTTCGCGTCGAAAATCACCGGGTTTTTCAAGTGTACCATAATCCACAAATACTTCCTCGGTCTGGCCGCGACATTTTCCATGGCCGTGACTTTGTTCGCGTTGAAAGTTATCATTCTTCCCAAGTGACAAAATCCACATAAACTTCCTCGATTAGGCCGTGACATTTTCCACAGCAGTGACTTTGTTCGCGCTGAAAATCACCGTCTTTTCTATGTGAGCCAAAATTCATAGAAACTTCCGTGGTTTGGCTGACTTTTTCCATGGCCGTGACTTTTTTCGCGTCGAGAATCATCGTTTTCTTCATTTGTGCCAAAATTCACAGAAACTTCCGCGGTCTGACCGTGACTTTTTTCACGGACGTGACTTTTTTCGTCGAAAAATTTTTGGGACGCCATTTGGACAAGATTTTTCCCTTCTTCTATGTTGTCTTCTTCTGTATCATGCCGCGTGGTGACGCCACGGCAGATGAGGTGAGCTTTGGCGCATGCAAAGGCAAGCAACGACTCATGGCGATAGCGTAGTAGGGCGAAGGCAACTTTGAGGCAGACGTGCTTGGTGGCGACTCTTGTTCAGCGAAGATGGTGCCGCCTAGCGCATCTCGACTGGCGAAGACTGGTGGTGACGCCTAAGGTTCCAAGGTCAACAGGACGTGTGTGCATGCAACTGGTGATGTGACTTCAAAGGTCGATTCTGCGATTGGACGCGTGGAGAGAGCCGATTGGCGATGACGACATGGATGCCAGGCTGGCACCGTGTGCAGCCCCTTCGTCAACGTGGAACTAGGTGGTGAACGTAGATTCGTCCACTTGGCAACCGAGATGGCAAGTGGAAGCCGAATAGACGCCATATAGGTGACGTTCGGCCGAGCAAGGCGGGTTCCTATCGTATTTTTCACTTGGTGCTCTCGACTGAATGCACTGCTCCTTCGTCCAACTGCTACTCTAGCTCCCTTCCCTCCTCTCGGTTCCAGCAAAAAGCAACCATCTCCGGTGGACTCCGTTGACCTGGTGGTGTGATGCAAGGGGTTCAGTGTCGAGGAGTCCAACCCGTGTCCTTGCTTCAAATTGTCGGATGGTGGTGGAAGAACACCTATTGTAACCTTTATATATATTGATACCAACATGTAAACTCACAGCAACTTCTTGTTTTATAACGATACACAGTGTTTTCATATAATTTTGTGGAAAATTAAATTTATTATTATTTATACTACTATAAACTTGATATTTTATAAGGATTTATGATTGTTAATACTATCTTCCAAGTACTAGCTTGAACCTACTTTATATCCTAAATTTGTTACCGCTTATGATTGACATGCAGACCTCTTAAATCAATGCCAAACTTTTAGGCCCTGTATACCAGGACGGATATTAGGGCGGAAAGGACGGAAAAAGTGATTTTCCGTTGTATACCAGAGCAGATGGAAATGGGCGGATGGATCACATGAAGGAAAATCGGGTGATTTTCCGCTGTTTTCCGATCCGCTCGATTCGGGCGGAAACACAACGCTCGCGTCGCAAACCTCGCCAGGTCAGCACGCCGCACTCGCCTCGACCTCGCGTCGCCTCGCCTTCGACCTCCGACCTCGTGTCGCCTCGCCGCCACCCTCGCCTTGCCACCGCCTTCGACCTCGTGTCGCCTCGCCGCCACCCTCGCCTTGCCACCGCCTTCGACCTCGTGTCGCCTCGCCGCCACCCTCGCCTTGCCACCGCCTTCGACCTCGCCTCCAAACTCACGTCGTCTCGCCGCTGCCTTGGCCTCGCCTTCGACCTCGCGTCGCCTTGCCTCGCCAACAACACATTGCCAGCGACCTCGCCTCGCCTCCGACCTCGCGTCCAGCCTCGCCTCGCCGACTAAGCCTCGCCAGCGACCTCGCGTTCGGCCTCGCCTCGCTAGCGACCTCGCCTCGCCTCCGACCTCGCCTCACCTCCAACCTCACGTCCGGCTTCGCCTTGCCGACGACGCCTCGCCAGCGACCTCGCCCCGCCTCCGATGTGGCATCTGACCTTGCCTCGCCGACGACGCCTCGCCGACGATACCTCGCCAGCGACCTCACCTTGCCGATGACGCCTCACCAGCCCAGCCCTAGTTTAGTCACGTGATTCTCACGTGACAAAAATTTCCATCCACAGCTAAATCCTTTCCCTCTACTAAATCCATCCCTTTGCTTTTCCGTCCCTGCTAGTAAACAGGGCCTTAGGATTGCTTTCTTGACAAAATATTAGCAAACTTTATTGTGTAACCAAGTTATATTGTTATTGATATATTAACTTTGAGTAATATGCCAAGTTAAAGAAATCTTTACTTAGTTAACAATAAATAAATAAATAAATAAATTCTTGCTATATGTAGGAACTTTTTAGCCCATTTGTGAAACCCGTATAATAAGGATGGTATCAATGTACTATTTATATTTTTGAAAGGTTTGATAAGACCAATAATTCTTTTAGGATTTAATGAATTATGTGACTATTTGTGTTCTCTTCACTAGGTTAAGGTTACCAATGTTCTTTATCATTAGACCAACATATTGTGTATGAGGTCTAGAACAAGTGAGATTCTTTAGTTTAATATTTAATGAACTTAAAAATACTCTTAAAGTTTGTATTATTATCTGCCATGACCTGTGTAATGAGGGTGCGATATCCTAGATCTCTTATACCACCTTATGGGATGATATATGTGCATCACATCACTATAGTTGGCTAAAATGTCTAATGTGAAGATGACTATGCAATTGTAATACATGAAAAAAAAAATTGTAAATGCTCATTAGAGTTGTTCTAGTCCATGTGTTATCACATTAGAGTTATGTCAAAGTCCACTCATTAATTCTAATGATCTGGATCAACATGTTTTATTTTTTTTACTTTGTTACCAAAATGGGTCTAACAATCTTTGGATCCCCAAGTACTTAAATTATAGATATCAATATATGATAGTTGGTGAGAGAGGAATTTGCTTCTAAGTGAAATCATTTGGATATTACACAACCAATATGCATCTTCTTTGTCTTCATGTAGGAGCAATTTGAATGTTAAGGTCACTACAAGTAATTCATCAATTATGTTTTTGAAAGGGTAACATCTTTTGATTAGTATAATAGAAAACTACACATCCATATCCTTTGAATTTGAAATGTTAGATATATCAGTGGCAAATAATATAAATATGTACATATATTAGTATAAATAATTTAAGTAAATATATTAGCTTACATAAAATAAATTATACCCATAATAACCCAGTATTTGTATTTTTTTTCATTTGATATTAATGAAAGAGGATCACCTTGAGATGGCCATAGTTTTGCATTGCAAAATTCTACAAGAGGAGGGATGATAAATGCTTGGAGTTAGCTATCATATTATCCTTAGTAGTTAAAAAAGTTGATGGCTTTATGGGTGAGAACTTGTGGCCGTGGGAAGTCCTTGCCTAGTTGCAAGCTTTCTTGTGGCTAAGATATTGTGTATCATTATGATTTTTAGGACAATACACAAGCTAGCCTGGCTTGGCACATGACAATTGGGTTTGCCAATCCAGCCTGGCCAGAGCAATACCCCAACCACATGGCTAAACATCAGCATATAACAATATGGACTAAAATGACATACATAAATATAAATACATTTGATACGAGGTCATTAACAATTATCTATCTATTTATTGATCTCCCTGCGACATACCCGCACTAAAACCTAAAACAAAATTACAAAGACAGAGATTGATAGCCAGAAGGGCTAAGTAGGGATTAAGTACATTGCACAACATTCACTAAGAAAAAAATGTGTCATTTTTACGAATGTCATCTAATATGAAGCATCACATGTACATGTTTTATCATGCATGTATATCATATACATATATAACAACACACTAATGGAAACACTGAGCTATGGCTAACCTGCACTCATACCTAAATGACCCCTAGTGTTAGCTCAACACACTATGAACGACTGTTCGTCAACAACTCGCAAGTACTATGTCTAGTACCCTATCACACCCGCACTATAATAGTGCATCTGTACGATGGAGATAGGTAACATCATTGTCTATGAGGTCCACCTCCATATAAGTATACACTTGGCCCAACACACGGTTGTCTGGCACTTCTCCCCAGCCAGCACCGACCCCAATAATCAATAGAGTGTGTTGAACATTACGCATGCAATATAAACAATCGTAAAATTACTAGTAATCTAGGATGAGACTATTATATCATGCAGCAAGCAAATATAAGTCATTCATATCAATTCAATAATGGAAATAATAATTCAATGGAAAGATAGCAATAAAAATATCAGTAAGGTGTCCCTAGTCAAGCGGTAACACCAAACTATAGGATGCCTCCTAATCAAGCGGTAGACACCTTGATCAAAGTATAAGAAAAGATCCCTACCTGACTACTGTAGATTTGACTTATCTCGATCCCGTATCCAAATGAATCTCACCCGTCCAAGTCCACAGTCCTTACAATGAAATAACAATAGTGTGTATCAATCTTTCCGTTTAAATGATATTATTATACATACATTTATTTATTTATTTTAACTTTTTTTTTTCATTTTCCTAATTCCCTTTCACAGTTAATTATTAACGTTTTTACAATCTAATTATCTACCATTTATCAGTACTTATCACATATTTAAGCATATATTCATCTAAGACTATGGATATGCAAAATTCTTTAATTAAAATACGTATGGCGTTAGGTTAGGCACTAACCTTGTCTGCAGCACATGTGGACGCATCAATCGTCGAGGTCAAATGGACATTGCCGGAATAGTACACTGGAAAAGTACTTCGTCTTCAGCGCTGACAACCGCTCTGAATCAGTAGGCGATGATGTTGCGGAGCTCGCCGGAGCAAACAATGCTGAAATTGCTCCTTATGCTCTTTTAAACAATTCGCTAGAGTGTTGCCAAAATATGTCAAAATGTGGTCGGAACTCACCGGAAATTAGCAAAACCTCACTAAAAGTTGCCAAAGTTCACCAAAAGCTCGTCACCATGTTGCTAGAGCTCTATCACAGGTGTGGGAGTCACCAGAACAGAGTAGCGCATTCGAAAAGGATGAATCACTCCCAAAAAAAAATTCATTGATTATCTCTTAATTGGTTGAATTGTAGGTGCTATGATTTACTTAATGCACAAGGTCTCTATTTTATGGCTAAGAAGACCCAACTGCGCTAGAAAAATTAAAAGATCTATCCGGCTCTTTTTATGCATACTCCATTTATAAAGATAAATTAATTATAAATTAGCAGTTGTGGCTTCATATTTATAAAATATTACTCTAAGCAATTGTTAGCTTAAGTATTTGCTTCCTAAATGATTTTCTCGTGAAAATCATAAATAAATACTTATATAAAGAGCTTATAGTCCTCACTTCAATGCATTAATTAATAACCTCCATCGTAAATTAAGATTCCATTAATTACTATAGCAAGTTTATCTAGGAGTGCATTCCTAACCTAGAATTATTATCCACTTTAAGTTTTCTTAGTTTCTCAACGCATTTACTATAAATGTTAAGTAATTACCTTCATTTCAAAGAAACAATCATTTATATTATATGGTTCATGTTAACCGTCCTATGAATAGTGATAATATTTTCCATTAACAACGTTCTCCTAATACTATGCTATTAGCAAGAACAGGGAAAAGATCTTGAGTTTATATTCATCCTAGCTTTTTTTTTTTTTTTTTTGTATCTAACACATTGCCCTGGGTCATTTAAGCATTATTAATTTATCTTTAGTACTTGACCCTCAAATCAGTTATTAGAAATTTAAAGAATTTTAAATCTTCTCTAACTCTATACATTACCATCTTTTTCTCTTAAATACTCTATGAGTCTAGTGTCCTAATGACACTAATAGCCATTTGAGGATGACATTTACAACTATGCTCGAACTCTATCTTAACTATCACAAATCTATTCTACCCAACTCAAACTAGAATATAGGACTCATCTATTCAGGAGGGTCCACCATGCTTCCTCTGTATAACTCTGATCAAATTAAATAGCATTAACATACCCTCAACGTCTAGGCTCCATACTCAATCCATGTGAGTACTATACGTGCAGATCATTTGCTTTGAGGGTTTTCTCTACGACATCTAATGATACAAAAGAACTTTTGTTTATATATTCCATATTAATTTTGTATGTGTATTATTTTGGTCTAAGTATATAAATCTTAAGCGTACCAAATTTCCTAGTCTTAGAGTTTACCCCACGTCCTTATGGCCAATTTGACTCCTAAACTGAACCTACGGCTCTAGGCCCCGGCCGGTAGCCCACTTATGGCACATGATAATTAGGCCTACCAATCTAGCCCGACCCATTAACTAATAATAATAAATTAACAATAAAACTCGAAAAATGTATATACAATAATTTTTGTCAACACCGACGGAGCAATATCCCAATCACATGGTTAAACATCAACATATAACAATATTGACTAAAACAACATACAAAAATATAAATACATTTAATACTAAGAGGTCATTTTCAACTATCTATTTACTGATATCTCTACGACATACCTACACCAAGAGCTAAAACAAAATCATGAAGACAAGGGTTAGCCAGAAGGGCTAAGTAGTAATATAAGTACATAGTGCAATATTTACTAAAGAAAAAACTGTGTCATTTTTCCCAGCGTTACCCGCACTTGTTTTAGCATGCATATATATATATATATATATATATATATATATATATATATATATATAAGACAACAAACCAATGCAACAACTCAACTTGTCCCAAAAGACACACACTCATACCTGAGTAGCCCCAATGTCAGCTCAACACACTAAAAACGATTGCTCGTGAACGTACTGCTTTCAGTATCCTATCACACTTGTACTATAATAGGGCATCTATATGATGTAAACCGGTGATATTATAGTCTATGAGATCCACCTCCATAGAACTATACACTTGGCCCAAAACATAGTCGTCTAACACTCCTCCAACGCTAGCATCTAAGACAACACACCAATGCAACAACTCAACTTGTCCCAAAAGACACACACTCATACCTGAGTAGCCCCAATGTCAGCTCAACACACTAAAAATGATTGCTCGTGAACAAACCCGCAAGTACTGCTTTCAGTACCCTATCACACCTGTACTATAATAGCGCATCTATATGATGTAAACTGGTGATATTATAGTCTATGAGATCTACCTCCATAGAACTATACACTTGGCCCAAAACATAGCCGTCTAACACTCCTCCAATGCTAGCATCTACGGAAAAATTTTGGTAGAAGGGTACCCTTTTGCCGAATCTGTAATAGGGTACCCTTATCTGCGAGACACGAATCATAAAGCATGGCCATCAATTTTAAAGCGCAATCAACCTACACGAACTTTGGTCAACGTACACGAAAATATAACCACTATTTAACCCTGGTTTAAAAGTTAACCTATACAAAATTGATCAACGTACATGAACTTCTAGGCAAATTACACAAAAACCAATATTATTATACGAAATTTTGAGCAGATTACAGAAAAACTGGGCGGATTACACGAAAACTAAAATTATTACATGAAATTCTGAGCGGATTAGATGAATCTGGGTGGGATTACACAAAAAATAAACGGAATTATACGAAAAATTGGCAAGATTACATGAAAACTGGGCGGGATTATACCAAAATCTGGGCGGCTTATACAAAAATCTGAATGGCTTGCACGAAATTCTAATGGAGATCAAAATCGTGTGAGTTGACCAATTTTTGTTTAAGTTGACTTTCAAACCAGGGTTAAAGGATAGTTAAACTTTCGTGTATGTTGACCAGTGTTCATGTATGTTGACTTTGCCTTAAAATTTGAAAAATGAGCTTTGAGATTTGTGTACCTAAAATAAGGGTACTTGCTGCAGATTTTGGCATAAGGGTACCCTTCTGCCAAAATTTTTCCAGCATCTACCCTAACAATCAATAGAGCATGCTGAACAGATAGAACACATGCACTGTAAATGATCGTAAAATCTCAGTAAACTGATATGGAACTATCATATCATATAGCAAACAAATATAAGTCATACATATTAATACAACAATGGAAATAACATTTTAATGGAAAAGATAACAATAGAAGAAATCAGTAAGGTGCTCTAGTCAAATGGTAACATAAACTATATGGTGCCTCCTAATTAAGCGGTAGACACTTTGATCAAAATGCAGGAAAAAAATCCCTACTTAATTGCTATAGATCTGACTTATCCCAATCCCGTATCTAAGTGATTCTCGCCCATCTAAGTCTACGGTCCTTATAATGAAATAAAAATAATGTGTATCAATTTTTTCGTTTAAATTATATTATTATATATTTATTTATTTTAATTTATTTTTTTATTTATTTTCATGATTAATTATTTGTCTAACATTAGAGACATTCAAAATTCTTTAATTAAAGTACGTATGTGGTATGTTAGACACTAACTTTGTCTGTCAGAATAGTACACCGAAACAATACTTCATCTCCGGCGCCGATAATCCTTCTCAATCAATAAACAATGACGCTGCATAGCTCGCCGGAGCAAACGACGCCGGAATCACTTCTTACGCTTGTTTAAACGCCAGAGCGTTGCCAGAATCCAACAAAATATTGTCAGAACTAACCGGAAATCAGTAAAACCTCGCCCAAAGTCACTAGAGTTCACACAAAGCTCGTCATCGTGTTGCCGGAGTTCTGTCGCAGGCGTGGGAGTCTCTCGGCGTTCTCGTCCAACCACGCCTTGTCGGACGAAGCCGCGAGGGAGGCGGCACCGGAGCTCAGCGACGGCGTCAACTCGCCGGACACGAGCGAGAGAGGGCGACGCGAGCGTGAGGCGCGAATGGGAGAAAAGGTGGGGGCGGTGGCGTTCGCAAGTGAGGTGGCTGAGGGGAGAGGTAAGGGAGAGAGGGAAAAAGAAAGGATGGGGCAGCCAGGCTGTCTCGTCCCATCAATTCTTGAATCTTATTTTTTATAAAATAGTTACGGACGTAACGCCTTTGCTTTGAGTTATCCGAAGCAAATTTGAAGATATCATAACTAGAGGTGGCCAACGGGCTAGGCCGGCCTGTGGGCCGGGCACAGCACGGCATAGCATGTTGACCAAGTCAATATGCTGTGAGCGGCCCGTGGCCCTACTTAGGTTGGGCATGGCCCGCAGGCTTGCCGGGCCAGGCACGGCACGGGCCCGTGCTTAGCACGGCATGCGGGCCGGCACGGGTATTTGGGCGGTAACGGTCGGAATTTTTGAATTGAGCATGCGTTTTTACCCAAATAGCCGTATAACGGTTTGAAAAAATTTAAAAGTTAGGGATATAATTGTCTTTATGTTATAAAATTACTATTTTAGCCCTTTTTAATAATTAAAAATAGGGGATAAATATGTAAATTTACACAATCGGGCCGGGCCAAACACGGCCCGCGTTCCTCATTTGGCCCATTGGGCCGTATTCAGCCCGCGTGCCGAAGTCAGCCCGCGGGCCGTGCCTGGCCCGCCGTGTCGGATCCGTGCTCACTCTCCGGCGGAACCGTGCCTGGGCCGGCACGCCTAATCGGGCCGCGGGCTGTGCCGGGCCCAACATTTTTCCCGCCACAGCACGATTTGAAACGGGCCGAGCACGGCCCGCCAGGAACCGATCCGAGGCGGGCCCGGGCCCGGGCCGGTCCGGGCACGGCCCATGGCCACCTCTAATCATAACAATGATAGAAAAGATCAATTTTCACTTATTGCAAGTCTCCAGGTTGCCTAATACCAATAGTTTAATATTTTAAGTTTACAGATGTCACACCTATTAGTAAGTGATCAACCCCATTAGTTTTGTATATTGACCAATATTCTTGATATTCTTCCACAACTAGTCTTGTCTTGTCTTCATGAGTTCAATATCTCAAGTGTATACACTAAACACTATTACGCTTTCTTAATTTGATGGCGCATAGTGTTTTTCATTTTCCTTCATGCATCAATGTTTTGAATGATAGTGAACCAATATGTAAACTCTATAGTTAGGTGTTCAAAGATGAGTTATCTACCTTGAGATCAAAATTTTATCGGAAGTGATTGTTCTTTTTTTGTGTAGAAGAAAGAGTCTTTTATTATTTAATTCTAGATAAAAATTTTTGGCATTTAAAAATTCACATCTCTAAATACGATAAATATTATAATTTATTTAATCCTTTGTGCACATAAAAGACACAATATTAGAAATGCATTGGTTAATGCTACTTTTCCACCTATGTTTTCTATGTGATGACCACCCAACAAAAATTAGGATAGCAATTTGATATTAAAAAGATGAGAAAAGAAAAAAAAAAGATTTTTACTAGAAAAATATGCCATTAGAAAGAAATAAAAATATTAACAGTAATCTTCATTCAAAATCAAAGAATTTCATTTAACAAAAAAATTTATCATTTATTATTACAAATTGGACATGACGTAAAAATAGACATAAGAATTCTATAATTATTTTTATCAGGCTCGACTCTGTGTAAAAATTTAAAATTTAATACATATTTTAAAATAAAATAAGGTCTCCTTTTGCATTTTTTGCACACTTGTGAGAAATCTTAGTGTAGATTATCTTATTAAGTAGTTATTTTCACTGACTAATTCTGATCGAAGTTTAGAACTTTAATAATGTAAGGTCAAGTGGAAGTGACACAAATCAGCGCATGACACTCCGATGAAAATGCTGGCAATTTTACCTATAATGGATATAGCTAACCTGTATTTATCAGTAGTTTAATTTATATTTATGTCTATTCTCTTTATTTTTCCTGCAAGGTGGTTTTGGTGCATTTCTATAGAAAATTTATTAAAAGTTCTTTAAGCTCTATTCTCCTTTTTGATATTGTCGCAATATCATGATCCCTGCACAAGAATATCGTTGCTCTATTTTAATTTTTTTTTCTTAAATAGACTTTCATTGTCTTTTCTACAATTCTTTTCTAAATTATGTTTTCCATTCAAACCTTGTATTTGCTAACTAGCGACCTCCACAATTTGGAAAATAATGTCACGTATTTTTATTTTAAAATTTTATAATGCTCACCCACCTTATTTCTTTTATTGATTTTAAAAAACTTTAACCGTTTTTTTTGCTTTTGCCTCTTCTATATTCCTTTATACTATATACCTTATTGACATATTAGGTAAGAATTTTTTTTTGACATAGACAAAATAAGTAATAGGAGCAGGATTTAATCCTAATATATTATTATTAACAACTAAGATCCTTACTAGCTAAACTAACTAACACCCTTGTTTGGTATGATATTCATAAAATAATTGCTTATTAAAATTCTACAAAATTTAAATCATATAAGGACGGATCTAACCATATTTTTCATAAAGTAAATACTTAATATTAGTTTATTAAAACATAAATGCAATTTTAATTTAATATTTCTTAATAATGTTGCATTTTGTTAGTTTTTAGCTCTTAACTTGAGTAATACTACCAAAAGCTATTCTATTATATTAGAAAAAGTGTGCTTGGACAACAAAGTTATATAAATTAAAAGAGTTAGTTTTAATTTGTCACTTTGTTTTGAGTTACATTTTGATCTCTGAATTTATAAAATCTAATGATCCCAGTTAATGCGACAAGTAATTTAATTAGTCCACGGTTGGAATAGTTTATATTTTCAAACTATATTCTATCATTAATTGAAACGTGAGTAGATACCGTAGTAACTAAGCTAAATTGCCGAATTGCAGGTCAGAATACAACTCCTAGAAAACTAGATAGGGCTAGATTAGAATTAACACTAATTCAAAATATATAGCTGGAAGATTATGAACATGGCTATAAAGGATGCGAGCTCTGCATACATGTAAACGTTAATAAGCTGGGCATTGTGAAGCATTCTAGGTTCTACATCATTGTTCCAAACTAAGGTTCTGTACAAAATGGGCTTCTTTAGGTGTTTATGAATTGAGTTTAGCATTGGGCCCAAACACAAGTTATTCAAGTGAGTTATATTTGCTTGATGGTGATAATTTTGAATAAATGAAACAAATAACAAGTCGCTCTTGTCTTTGTCTGCATTCACGAACTTTTTAGCTCAAGTGCAAGCATTTATTCTCCTTTTTGCAAATTTTTTTCTCTGTTGTTGTTAGGCTTGAAAATCTGTCATACTAACAACCAAATTTCACTACATTCAGATCTGTCAATAGTATATTTGATTCAGAAAGCTATTACTTGGTACTTATTTGTAATTCAAATTTCAGTAGTTCGATCTCGACAATGGTAAAAGTTTCCAACTTCAGTAGTTAATCTCAGTCTTTTTCCATGAAGGTTTGAAACTTCATTCGCTAAGCTTATATTACTTTGTTGGTTTATGTTCTTACCCTTTTTGTTGTCCCAACTACTTGGATTTTCGATTCCGTTACTTACATTTTACATGATTCAAGATTATCTACTATCCAATAGAGAGGCAATAAAATTATACAGAATAAAATATATGAGGAATAAAACTTGTTTTATTTATTTCGCAAATACAAATGGACGAATACAAGTAATAATGAATTTGTTATTTTGTTGAGACAATATCGTTAACTTGATAAAATACTTTTTTAGAATAATAAATTATTTTATGTTTGGTGTACAAGGACTATCTATTACCTAGTCTTGAAATAGTTATTTCTGTCATAAAAAAATATTTCTTGTTCATTTGTTGACCAAAGGTAAAATTAATTTTTCAATTAGAATAGAAAATAAATAACATTACATTTTTAGCCAGCCAAACAACCCGTAGGTGTAGCCATTAGGAAAAAATTGCTGGAGTTAAATTGATTTTTGTTTCATATAGATAAATATAATTTGTTTGTAGATTCAAATTAAGATTGTAAAATGCAACAATAATAATAGATAAAATAAGAAAAACAAAATAGTACCGATATAATCAGAAAAATACACTAATACCTATTTAATCAAAAGAAGAATCATTATGTGAATAGGTCATTGAACTAATTTATATTATAATTGAATTATTAAACTATTGGACCTGTTAGGTTTAAATAACATTATTAATTTTATTAAATTTGATGAATTAACTTGTTCGATTACTTCATTTAAATCATGATAATATTTGTTGAAGCCATTAAAATGTTAGATTTACTACTTGGTCACATATTGCTAAAAGTATAGGCATTTCTATACTGAAGTAAATAAAAACTATTATCATAATATCAAATTAAACTAAATTTTAATAGTTCATCCGCCAAGTTAAATATTATACAATGACATCATTCTAAGTATAATAGAATTTGAATAAAATATACCGTGACTACATGATATTTATAAAAGGAAAAGAAATAACAATACTATATAATTCAAAAACTAATATATAAAAAATAAAATACATCAACAATTGATCATATTATTAAATTTAAATATCAATATTCACCAATTGACACCATAACTTCTAAAATATAAATAAAAAATTAAACAAAAACTACTAGCACTATTAAACTAATTACTAAATCAAGTTGGAACAAAAAGAGTCTAACAATCTAATCATTAAAAAGAAAAGTTACCATTTGATCACAAAAAATAAACATAAAATTTAAAGTAATAATCAAATTAGTTCATATTTTAAAGGGAAAAGCCAAAGTAGGAAATATAGCTTGAAGATATGTTAAAGAGAAGTTGCATCCATCATCTGCTTCTACCATAGATCATAATAGCTACGAAAAGAATTAAGACAATGACATTAATCATTCAACATTTGATTTTAAGAAATTATATTCTTTGTCTATGTTTGTGGAATATATTATGATTAGAATTTGGAAAACATAATACTTAAAATAAATTATCTTCTATGTTTTATTATATGTTATACTTCTGACTATTTCTTTTTCAAAATAATGAGTTACATCTACAAAAATAGAATTAAAAAACAATTTATTAAATTTCTAAACATTTTAATATAATATCAAGTCATACAACCAGAGAATATCATCCCTAACACATGCAATTATGGAGTTTGATGGATCATCAAAAGTCAGGCCTAGGTTAAATTTTTTAGTCGATTGAGCTAAAATAGAACAAATTTTATGTAATAGTATTAACTAAAAAGATGTTAAAAGCAGATGCATTGTTTTGAGAATGATATTATGAAAATATACGTGGTTTATTATAACAATGATATAATAAAGCTTCTGTAAAGGTATAACTGATTATTCTATAAATTAGTCATAGTCGCAACGTTTCAGTTTTGCTTGTTACCTTAATTAGGCCTAATATTTACACCCTATTCACGTAATAATCATTTACTCGACTATTTTAACATAGTTGTGCCTGATATACTTACTACATTGAAACTCTCTTGAAGATTGGAGTTTGATTTTGCAAGAATGATTTCTTTTTTACTTTTTTGGGTCAGAGATGGTCAATCATAAACACGTTATTTATACTTATTAACTAAAGCTAAAGAATTCAATATTCCGAGCATACCACATTTTTGAATACGATATTCATTTTATCAGTACTCTTTTTTAATTGTATGTTATATAGATTATTGTGTATTGCTATTACTGAAAATTTGTTGTCAAATTTCGCCTTACTTCTTTTGCAGGCAACTAAGTTTATGTAATTATTTTCATGTGCTGTCATACACGTATACACACAATTTGATATTAGAAAAAAAAAAGATGTTCCATACATTTCTATCAATGTGGTGATTAACTATCGCTGCAATTTTCTTCATGTTTTATCGAGACAAATTCTGGATTATCTGTTTTAGCAACATTTGCAGTTCGATTTTATTGGGACATCATATTTTCCATGCACGACCAAATCATTCCCATGTTAAGTTAATGAACTTTTCCTTTAAAGTTGTAAATATCCGTTCACATTGTATTGACTGCTACAATGATACGTAGAAGTGTTCCAATAAGGAGATTTTTTGCCTTATTTTTTGAAGCAATCTGATGCATACTTCGTGCTAGTTTCATGGAAAGTTGATGCGGAATTCACTTTTATACAGTATGGAAAAGATTCTTGAACGTTATGAGCATTACTCTTATGCAGAAAAGGCGCTCATGTCATCAGATGTTGAATCTCAGGTTAGTACTCAGAAGGGCATTCTGGTAAAAAAAATGTACCCCAAAAGTTACACTACAATTTTTAGAATTCAACGTGTTTATATGTAATCTGCATTCTTTTAGAAAAAGAAAAAAAAAAATCTTTCGATCTTTATTTCCTTGCTGAGAGAAGCATTTCATGCGGGGGCTTGCATGCGCATCCCTCATGAAGCCCACCCGATCACTATCTGATCGGGATGCCTCCTCATCTAGGGCATCTGATCCAGACCAAACAGGCGCTCAGTCGGATGTCCCAGATCAAGAGGCGCCGCTCCGATAATATCGGATGGCGACCCGAGAATCTTTTATAAGATTTCTTTGTTAGTTGACTATAATACACATCATAGGCATTCGTCAATTCCTTTTTAGCCCGCAAGAGTGTAAATTGGTAGTCTTAGGAGAGCGTACCTATGAGATACTTCCCTCAATTTTGTTGGATGATGGAATGACTGGTACTACTAGCCCCCCCCGAGGATTTTTCTTGGATATAGATTGTCTACCTAAACTGCCTCAGTTTGTCCCTGTATAAGTTTGTTTTTTTGATGCTACAAACCATTTAAAATGTTATATAATAGTTTGTTAAACATTGTATTGTAGGGCAACTGGTGTCACGAATATGGAAAACTTAAAGCTAAGGTTGAAGTTTTAAGTAAAAGTCAAAGGTAATCAAATTGGAATCTCGTGGTGGAATTAACTGGAATTTTACAAAGTAATGATACAAATTGAATTATTTTGCAGGCATCTAATGGGAGAACAACTCGATTCGTTGAATCTCAAGGAACTCCAACAACTGGAGCATCAGCTCGAGATATCTCTGAAGCATATCAGGTCAAGAAAGGTAAAATCTTATTGTATTTGTTAATAAGAAAAGATATCTGTGTCTACTCTGCAGCAGGATATATGCTCTAATGGCGTTGTTATTATTATCACGTCGCAGAACCAAATCATGTTTGATTCAATTGCGGAGCTTCAAAGAAAGGTATTGTAGAAAAACTGTTTTACTGAGTAAGTTTCACCTATTTAATTGCATAAACAATTACTAGTAATTAATGAATACTGTATTTGCGTTGTGAACGTTCGTTTGCCAGGAGATATTGTATGGGTAGATTGATATGATAAAATAATATTAGTCTGTGTTGTGAGTGAAAAAATAGACAGAGTAAGAGAAACAATATATTTGGAAGCATGAAAAATGATTTGAAGACAAAAACTAGACATGATGACCTACAACTACTAAACAAATGTAAGGCGAAATTAGGATTTCACAAGAAAAGCATAGATTATCAAACATCCAATTGCAAAACATAATGCTGCAGTTCAACAATATTCAAACAATCAATGAACATTCCAAAATTATAAATCTATTTACTTCTCGTGAGGATTTGAACATGATTTAGATTAATTGATTTAGTAGACTACAGCCAAAGCGTTGTTTCAAAATTAAATCGTTGATTTAGTAATAGACTTTCTCTAAGAGAGAAGTGAACTAATAAAAAAAGAAGATAGTAGAAAAAGGAAGGAAAATAACTCTTAGGATATGTAGAAAACGTCTACATTCAAAATTTACCATATCCATAGATTGTGTCAATTGTTAGGATTATTAAAGATCTAATTGGATACTATAGGCTCCATTTGGGGGTATGGGTGCTTCTGGCTTTAGAAGATTTGACTAGAGCCGAATTGACCAAACCAATATTAAGGGATCAAAATCAATTTTGAGAGAAAGGTGACTTAGTAGCGAAGGGGGAGCTCGTAGCACCAAAGGAGAGCTGGATCGAGAGAGGGGAGCTTGTTCACAGGAGGGAGAGGGGGGAGCTCACTAGGTAGGTTGGGGAAGAGAGAGTTCGTATAATACCCTAGATTAGTTTATATTAGATGTCGAAGAAAAGATAGTATAATATATAAGGTTTAGTGGATTTACTATTATTAACTTGGGCTTAAATATTTTAATAAATTGGGCTATGTTATTATTTCGGCTCACCAAATTAATATGTCAGTTCACTCATTAAACGGGTCATAATAGCTTGCTAGGGGAGGGGGAGCAGGAGCTCACACGGGAGGAGAGAGGCGTTCAATATATGGCTTCTATAAAGTTTATGATCATAAATAATATTGAAGACAACCCAATCAGAAAATCTACCTATCCTATTCATAATATAATGAGGTTCAAACAGTATAATTCATTTAAATATATGCTCTACTCTTGTTCTTGGTCAAATTTGAGGGCTTCTATTCTCGCAATGTGGTGAGAAGGAAGAGAGATGAGAGAGGCTAAGAGAAAAAAAAAGTATTCAAATTACCTTCCTAAAATGTTAATGTTCTTCGTGAATTTTTGATGCGGAAGAGGAAAGTATTATGGATCTTCCAATTATCATAACTACAAAGATTCCATCGTATTCTCCTAGAATTTACTATATCATTAGGGTAGATATTGATTATTATTGTGATATTCTTCATCTAAAATACCTAGTGGTAAACTTGATTCTGAAAAATTTCTAAATTGGCCTTTTGATATCAACCACTTATTTAAGTAGCTCTGATACCAACTGATATAGCGGAGAGGTAGATTAAAATATTAATATAAAAATGATGAGATTTTGCTAATTTGGTGGTAAACAAAGTCTTGTAGTTGTGATACTCGGTAGATCGATAACACTTCCTATTTCACATCAATTTTTATGCACAACCATATAAATATTACAATCCAAATAGATCTACCGCTCATTTATAATCCATTTAACTAACCATTAATGCAAAGTAATTAAATATCAGTAATTAATTGTTAACTAATTAAACTATATTTGTATTAGTTTCTTATAAATGTGACAATTTGAGTCAGTGGGTTATAAGTTGATGGCCATATCAATATAATCATGATCCATTTAAATCTTACTTAAACTTATTCAATAATTAACTAGGTGAATTTGACTCAATTTGAATCCAACCCACTTATAAATGGGTTAATGTAACACAACCTATATATTTATTCTATCTATATCTTGACCCAGGCAGAGTGTAATTAAGTCATAAATAGATTGACGTTTGACTAACTTTGTATCAAGTCAAAACAATTACTATCAACTCTAGTTTTGACTAAGTTAAATTTGTGAAGTGAACATTGATGACACTAATAGTGTTGATGTAGTAAGTTCTAATAGGAAAGTGTTAAAAATAGTATGACATGCGTAAATCAATAAGAAATTTTTAATATGATAGTAAATCCTTAATATAATAATTGAGCTAAATAGACAAGATTTAAGCATTTGATTTTACTTTACGCACTATGGAAAAAAATTGATTTGAATATATATAGATATATATATATATAGATATATATATATATATATATATATATATATATATATATATATATATATATATATATATATATATATATATTAAAAAAAAAAGAGGTTTTGCATAAGCATTTAAGGTATATATAGACAAAAACATAATCACCTTCATAAATCTCTTTATGACAGTAAAATGATGTGTAGTTAATAAAATAATAATAATAATAATAATAATAATAATAATAATAATAATAATAATAATAATGTAATTTTTGGATGCACATTAGCATGAATATCAAAAATGAGTTTAGAAAATATCTTAGCTATAGTTTACGTAGGTTTATTGAGATAGTACGAGAAATCAGATCAATGGATTGATTTGCCATAAAAGAAGTCGATACTGGAGTCTTTCTATAACTTAAGCTATAGACCATAATATTTAAAAATAAAGTTCCAACTAAGTTCTCAGTTGTAAAGTGATGCAAAGACAATTTTGGTTATGTCTTAAATTATGGATGGCTAAAGAAATCGAGTATCAATTAGTGCAATTATTTTATCCTAACAAAAATAATTAGCAAGACTACCACTATGTAACTCCCGAATTATGAACTTGTTAACTAAAGTTCATGGAATGTGGAATTAGGTGTACTTAAATAGATTCATTCCAAATCATGAGTCATGAATGTTCTATTGATTTTCCTCATGTATAGATGCATGACAAGTAGAACGAACTCAACGAAGTGTATACTTGATTTTATGTTTGCACATAATTTCTTTTGAGTATGAATATAATTTAACACCTATTATTTTGAATACATAATGGATTTATTAGTCATTAATTAATTTCTTTATTATCTTAAATTTGAATAATAACATAAAATTTTATGTCGTAAGTAATATTTTTTTGTTTCTTTAAGTTTTTTTTATTTAGAAAATTATTGTGTTTTTTGGAGTCAAAATGTCTTCTATCATTGTCCTTAAAGTGTCTCTCAATACGTTGAAATTCTTTTTGAATAAGACCATCAATTATATTTCACTTATCTCTTTAAAAGCTCTAGGTTATAATTTAATGCACTAAAATTCTATATTTGGGATATTGATGCAAGTTATGATAGTGTTACAATATTAGATAAATCTTATGTATAAATCAACTAAATCATGAAATTTTAGGGATGATGTATAAATCAACTAAATAAAAGGGGTTAATTAGCTCAATTAGTAAGAGGTCTTTGGATTAAGTGCCTCCTTCATCAATTACTTATCCATATATAAAAAATTAATAAAATAAAATAAAATAAAAACTAAACCATGAATTGCTGAAAGTAGAAAAACTAAACCATCTAAAGTGAGAAATTAAATGAAAAACTCAGATACAATAAAATAAAATGTTAATATTTTATTAAAAAATTAAAAAGGAATTTGCAGACCACCATAGGAAGGCAAGATTTAAACCTATGCGTTGGAGTTGATTGGTCTTTTTGCCCTAAGATATAATAAAAAAACTCTTCAGCGGGTAGGGCCCTCATCAACCATCTATTGGGAATCCCGATGCCCAATAGATGGTTGATGAGCCGATGCCCAATAGATAGATGGTTGAAGGGGCACCACTTAAAAAATTTACTCATATATAATTGAGGTTATATTTTTGCCAGCACAATGAAGGGACACCTATCAACACTTGGAAAAAATTATAAAAAAATTACTGTAGTGTAGTACACAATGAGAGCTATCTATGGACATCAAGATCGTGAATTTTGGATGTATACACGATAAGATATAGTGGATACAAGATCGTGGATTTTTGATATATTGTAAATAGTATTTTGATCCACGATCTTGGTACCGTTGGAAAACTCTCATTGTGTACTACACTACAGTAATTTTTTCACGATTTTTAGGACTGTGAATATTTTTTTTAGGAAGTGTTGCTTAAGAATCTTGAGTAGTTCCTCGTTGCTTAGGAAATTTTTTTCAACACTTAGAGCAGCAAATACAAAAAAAGAAAGAAAAAATAAATGTGCGTAGAAAAGGAGAAAAACTCGTCTATTTATAAGTGTGGCACCTCTTGAACACACTCATTCATATTTGAACTAAATAAAATTAACTAATTAATTTAAATCGAATGGGCATGTCCCTTAATAAATCTATTAGAAAATAAATAAATAAATCTGGGATAAAATTAAAAATAAATTAATTGAGAGATGAATTTAATTTTTCCCAATTAAGGAATTTTGTGTTTTTTTAATTAAACGCAACAAAATGCTAGTAAATAGTGTATGAGATGAATCTACTATTGCAGCAGCATAGACTTCTGAGAATTGCAATGTTGAATAGAGACGTCAATGAAGCTAGATAGCGTTCCTGCATGCTAGTCCTTGTCATCTTTCTTTGTTTTTCTATGATGTGGTGAAATTGATGCCAAAATGTTCCATCTAGAGAGAAAGAAGGGAGATAGAGTGTAGACGACAAAGAATGTAATGATGTTAAGAGGAAGATGTGACATGACGTTTGGAGCTTGTTGTAGTATGGGTCTTGGTGGAGATGTTCTGGTCTGTTGGAGGGGAGTGTTGCGGAAAGTGACTTGGGGCATGAAAGCAAAGTTTTTATCAGTTGAGGTAGAGGAACAATTTGGCTCTCATACTATTTGACAGATAGCATGGGTGAGAATGCAGAGGGAATGAAAATTTAAGACAGAACTAAAATCTTTCATAAGTTATTAATTATTACACCACACAAGCCCTGTGAGTAAAGTTTAAGAGATGATGTGAGTAAATATCCACTAACACAAATTAATTAATCAATACTGATTAATTAATTAATCCTAACAGCATCATCATGCTTTCAATGTGTAGAGGACTTAAACCGGTTCTATACAAATTTCTTGTAATTAGCATTTAATCATGTTTGATAATTTCTTATGAATTCCTACAGAAAATAGAAATATGAGTAAATGACAGCTTTTTCTTAATATTTGTTGGATTAGTTAGGCATCACATATCACATTCTTTATAGACGGACACAAAGTTAATATACATGATCTAAAATGTTTGAAAAGTTTGGATCAGATCAATTTTTTTTTCTAAATTTTGAATTTGAATGGATTCTGAGTTTTATGTTTAAATTTAAGAACAACTCAAATACGACCTAGAAGTGTTAATGCTTTTTTTAAAAAAGAATTGAAATTCAAACCTGGAAATATAAAATCTAACTCAAAATGTTAAATAAATATTTTTTATTTATATAAAATATTTTTTTATGAATAACATAGAAAAGTCAAAACTTTGATTAAAAAAAGTCAACTTGATTAGGTTGTTCTGTTTTGTAACTAAAATTTACGGTTTGTTTAAGCTAACAGTATTGAAAAATATACATCTTGAAATTCATCATCATTATGAGTAAAAATTATATGCACAATCCATAAATATGCAATATTAAGTAGAATTATTTGCACCTTGATGTGTGCACCAAGAGTTAAGATGAATATGCATTCACCCTACATAATTTGTCTTCAACAGAGGCCAATGTTCTGGGTTTTTTTTCCATTACCTTGAATAACATTAAAATATCATATATTTCTCCCCTTCATATTTTTGTAAACGGTAGATTCAAGCTATTTATTTGACCGTGAAGTTCTTTTAAATCCTTAGATTTTAAAAATAATAAATAGTTTGATTTATATATTAAATGAAGATTAGGATGAGTTACTTCCGTAGACTGAACTACTTGAATTCACCTTTGTAAATGAAAGCGGGTTCTATAGTATTATCGCCCCCAAACAATTTTTCAAATTTTCTTGATCCCCAAAGGCGTAGAGATTCTTCATTAGCTTACCGAAACCACCAGAGTCTTGCTACTAATATAATAAGCAAGAAACTGCTTCATTAGGTTTTGTAATTTTCAAAAAAAGAACTGTACGTTAAACTTCTATGATGCAATTTTATGTTTAGTGAGATGCTATCCTAGTTCAAATGCCCTGAAATACTAGCTTCATTAATTGAATGCCAAATGCCAGCTTGCAAATTTATGGTGAACTTAGCTTGCTAACTTTTTCCAATTAGCAATCAAAAACCAAGTCTTTAACTTTTCGATCAGCTCCCAAGAGTCAGATTGTTAAAATATAATTTCATGCCTATTATTTTACACCATGGTAAGTTCAAGTATCTGAACATGCTATGAGTTGCAATAGCATTGTACTCGGCCGTATTGGGGTTGCATTTTTCATCTATTTTTATTGTGCAGGAGAAAGCATTGCGAGAGCAAAACAAGAATTTGGAACAGGAGGTAATATGTTTTTGCCTGTTCATCATATAGCGGCAATCTGGCTAATATAGACATAATTTGGTACTCGGTATCCAATTCATTCAATGTTTTCTCTTAGGCAGGTCATGTATTTAATAAAAATTTCTTTTAGAAGTGTTTAATATATTGGCTGTTGCGATTTGTACAAGCTATTGGAGAAGCAGAAGGTGAAGGTTCTGACACAGCAGAATGCACATTGGCAACGAATCCAAACAAGCCCCTCGTCACCGCCTCCGATGATAGCGGATCCTCATCCCGCCCTAGACGTCGGGTAATTTCAGCTACACATCTCTTGCCGTGAATAATGGTCTCATTTTGACTGACTAGCGATCACTGCTTCTCACTGTTCATTAACTATTGGTGCTATCGTTTGCTTCACATATATCAACTATTAATCGTCTTCACATGTTCCTGTTTTAGTAAAGAAGTAAACAATTTGCTTCCCGAAACTGTTCACAGCATTGGACAAACTGTGAATGCTTTGTTGTGCCAGTAGAACTGTGGCTGTACAAAGAACATTTATGAATTGGAGATGGTGAATACTAAACCATGAAGGTTTTCGTGATATAGGTCCTACCAAGTAAGGGCAGCTGACGATGGCCTCGGCGAGGAAGCTACCCAGAGTCCTGTGCCGATCAGTAATAGCTTGTTGCCGCCATGGATGCTCCGCCACTTGAACGGCTAGTGAAGCATCTCTTGCTCCCATCAATACCTGCAAATAATGCTGCTACGAGATGATGGTCACGCCAGCCTCATGTCTCTAGGCATGTTTGCGTCTGTGTGGGAGTTTGTATCTATCGTTAAGTATTTAAGTGAATGGGAGGCCTACCTAGTGCTTGGTATTAACATGCATGAACCAAGTGTCAGTCCTTTCAGCTCGTTATTTACTTGATTTATGTATACAAGTCAAAAGATTGTCAACTATCACGAGAATGACTAGTGCTAACACCTAATCGTCTTCATATCTATATGGAATAAAATTGTGTGATGAGGCAGTAAGATTTTGGCTAGCCATATGTAGTTAGTTTTCTGAAATAAATCAACATTTTCTACATTGTAAGGATGGATGAATTTTTAAAAATAATAGCGCTGCCTAAGAAACTATACACTAAGGCACATATTTATGTTAAATGCTGCCTAAGAAAAAGCACGTATTTATGTTAAATAATACTCTGCATTATACGTACATTAGACAGCAAAGACACTATTTTGAATATCATAACTTAGACAACCCCTGCTTAATATTTAGTTCTCTATAGAAACTTGTATGTCCCTTATTCCTAATAAAATACATCACTGGAACAAGCTGATTTGAAGGCCATATGCTAGCGTGCAAAGATTTGTACAGAAAGCAGATTAACCATGTTAACATGTGCTTCTAGTGTGCTCATAATACATGAAAAGTGAACTTGGTTTTGAGATCTCAGACTCATAGTGTGCTCCTAATACAAGTTTATGGAGACAATAAATTTTAGATAGGACCATCCACTCAGCTCTTTTAGTAAAGGTGAGCATAAGGTACCATATTAAATTTGTCAGTATTAGATACTTTGGTATCGGTATTTAAAAATTTTAAGATTTTAGAATCAGTACAGAATTTTAAATTGGGATTTCGATAATGATACTTACAAAAAAATTTAAAATTTTTAAATAGTCATGAATACTAAATATTATATATTACTAATTAATTAATATACTTATTTTTATATATTAATTATTAATATAGACACTTAAATATTTAAAAAAAATTAAAATTTTAAAATTTTAAAATTTTAAAAATCTTTAAAAATTATTTTATATTTATTTATATATTATTTACTAATTTAAATAATTAAATACTTGAAAAAAATTTAAAATCTAAAATTTTGAGATTTTAAAAATTTTTCAAAAATATTTTTGATAGTTTAATACCGACTCCCAAATTAGAATTCGGTACCGGTACCAATCTCAGTCTCAAACTCTCATTTACTCACCCATAAATCACTTACTTGCCTTTTGGCCCAAAAAAAAAAAAAAACTCAATCTTTGCATATCTAGTCTTAAATTGTTTATATAATATCTATGTAACCCCTATTTACTTAGATTCAATCAATGCTCCGAATTTAATAAACTTTAGCTTCCTTAATTTATGCCATGATAAAGTATAAATTTATTGCATTCAACATTATAAAAGAACTTTTTTTTTGCCCCATGATTTATTTGCACAGATAACTAAATTAGAAAATAGGACAATCAATTTCATGTTTTAAGATGTACTCGTCGTAGGTTATGCCGATCATCCTCACATATGCAACGTGGAAGTACTATTCAACCTACTTCAATTAAGCATATATCAACTATTTTCTATTTATTATTATATTGTCGAGTTAATGTATATAGATATAATTGTAAAAAAAAAAAGCATTCGTATTTCAAATGCACCACCCCTTGTTTGGTGCACGAGTATACAAGAATCATCCATTTCAAACATATACTATGTCGTTCTACATCATGTTGCCTAATCTTCAAAGAGGTCTAAAAATATAATACAACTTCAATGACAAATATAAAACACCTGATTGGAGTTAGGCAATGAATTCTAATTGCTAAATTCATCTGCAACTCTTTTCCTACTCCATTATGTCTAGTAAAGTTAATACCAAGCCACGTTCTCTATCAGATAATTCTTCAAGCCTCTCCCACACCCCATTCTCCGCAGACCCTTCTCCGCTGCAATCACAATACCCACGGCTCCTGACCACCAACTGCCGCACTTTGAATGATCTCTTTGTTATTGGAAACATCAAAATCAAAACATAAAAATCCCAACCATACGTCTGCGCATATGGGACGATAAACTTCGGTATGAGAACACCACCTCGGGCGGGCACGCCAACGCTCACTAACGACATAGTCAAAGGCACTCCAATTGCTAAATAAACACAAATCAAGCACTTCAAGCTATTCTTGCCGAGGAATCAAGTCTAGCACAAACTCCTCTAGGAAAAGATCTCACTATCGTTTAAGTGATATTGTGTGTAATAGCAACAAAATTCTGTTTGATCACGAAAAAAGACTTTGAATAACAGCCTACAGCAAACAAAAAAATGGCATGTTAACGGCAATGCTTTGAAAGAGACGTGAAATTTTATTTTTTCCTGACCTTTGCGTGCCAGAACTCACTAGACAATGGACAGACACCATCAGATTACACAGATGACCGAACAAGATGCCACCAAAATAATCAAGATACTGGTAGCAGTTTTTCTTTCAAACGTGAAATCATTTTAAATGTTTCCTCTGCTTCGATCTGTTTCCGTATGTCAGTCCTCGACGCCCTGTCGGGATGAAATCTCAACAAAGCTTGTTTGTAAGCAGCATTAACCTGTGAAATCCGCAAGCAATGGTAAGAAACAGAATGCTCAACTGTAACGGAGAACAAAGTAAATCTAAGCAACAGCAGAACCAAATTAGTTTCCAACACCGAGCATAATTAATAATGTACTATTTATTAGTATTATTTTGTTAAGGCAAAACGAGTGAGGTGCAGTTCGTAAACCTTAATCAGGATTCATATTAAAAATGCATCTGTTACAAGCGTCCTGTCAATCTGTAAGTTTGTAGTCAGCAACCTTTAGATGACAATTTGATTACTGTTTCGAAATAGAGTCTTATATAAACTAAATTGTTCATCATAAAAAGATTATAAGCGAAGTGACGCGAAATGGATGGTAGTCAGTGAAATAAAATATCAAGATAGCACAAAAGGTTCCTATATTAGTTTGATGCATGGTGTAAAGTACCGACTGAGCCATTGCTCAGACCAAAATATGATGGGGGTATAATGGCATATACCCACATTCAATATGCTTGGACCAGTATCACTAATTATTTTTATAATATTTTATAAATCATATAATCCCTAATATCATCTTACTGTGTACCAGACCAATACATACCAAGCTTAACACTAATATGGACCAAAATCCTTGGCTTAATGAAAAATCTAATAACTGTAAGCAACATACCTCACGTGACAGGGGAAATGCACCCCCTTCAACAGGGATGCCTAGTCCACGTAGTAGAGAAGCCATATCATTGTACGTTCTTTCCAGCTTGTCCAGCTCCTTTCTTACTTCAACGCGTAGTTGTTCTTTCAGATTTATAGTTTCCTCATCCTGAAATTGACAGACACAAGCTAGTAATGTGCAAAAATATAGACACCATTAAGGAGTTCCTGTATCATTCACCATCAGGCAAACGAATTCGACAGGCACAACCAAAATAAGAACAAGAAAATTTGGGAATAAAGCGAAGAAACCGTAGTATTGTTTAAAGAGAAGTTGTGCGGTTGAATACTGACTTCAGAAAAAAAATGAGCTGTAAAGAACTGATGCATCAAACAATATATACTTGTACTGATCTCAATCAATGAATAACACAACAAAAGACCATTTAAGAATTCCTGTATCATTCACCATACAAGAAAATGAAACTGACAGGGAAAATAATACAAAATAAGAATGAGAGTTTTGAAGAAAGCAAAGAAATAGGAGTATTGTTTGAAGAAAGATTGCATATATTGGTCGAATACTAACTTAATGTGAGTTGCAAAACCACTAATATATCAAACAGCATATACTTGTACAGCTTGCAATCAACGAATAAAATAACATAAATAAAGAAATTACGGTTACCAAACGAAACTAAAAGATAAGGTCCTAGTGGCTCTTGGCTACACATTATAAACCACTAGTTTAAATTTGAGAAAGTAAGCCAAGGTTACACAGAATTGATGGTTGACGACCACCAGAATACCTTTCTTTGTGATTCTCTAACTTCATCTACACGTTGTTTTTGTCTTTTCTCCATGTTCAATAAACGCAAGCTTTCTGCTTTTCTCCTCTTCCGTAACTTTTGAGCTTCTTCTGCCTGCAAAACAAGGCAACAAATTTCAAGCCAGCTAATAAAGTACGCTGCCATAATCATGACAAGAGCTGATAGTACAATCATGAGAAAATATTTTAAATAACGTAGTTTCAGTACATTTGCGTGTAATCTGCTACTTAATGTCAAAATTGGATTTCTAACTATTCTACCGTGAAAAATCAAGCAAATCTGGTTTTATTCTAATAAAATCACATATTCTTAAAACATCTTATATACAAGCTCTAGGCTGATTTTTTTTCCCAAGAGTACAAACAATATAGTGGAAACAACTCTTGCCCAAAAGAATTTCAAATTTAATGCCATATACTTTTTAAATATACACAGTCAATGTTCCATCATGTTTAATTGATACAAAATGCCTGTCCTTGAACACCAATGCTTCATAAAAACAAGAACTGTCAAGCCAGTGCATCACTTTGCCAACAAGGTATCTGAAAGTATGTGGGTGAACGTGCAAATATCCTTTCCAAGCAAAACACATTTTTGACAACTATAACCGACACGGTGTGACAAGGACCATGAAGGTGCATGCCTGACACATTGGATGTAGCACGCAAACCAGAAGCAAGCATATGGTCTATGCATGCCTTGCTAATTAAAGACTAAGAGAATGAAATACTAGGCCTTTGGCACATATAATTGCTTTTACACAATAACAACATCAAGCCATAATGACAAGCTTGATCAGCTATATGAATTCTTTCTTGACATTGAACTTAAAGGAATTTGTCTATAAAATACTAAAAATACTATTAGCATTATAAAAATAGAGTAGATGAAGTTAACGTTCAGTAGAACTGATTACATTCCATATTTATTATCTTTCCATAGACAAGCGAGCCAGAATAAATCAGGGTGATGTAGATCTTTATGGTGCAGGATTAAATTTCAACCAAAATTCTCCTCATTATTAATCAAGATGAAATATCAATGTCAATCCTTAACCGAAACAAAAGATGGTGAGTTGTGCAAGGCTATTGTAGCCAAAGTAACAAAAATTATGTATCACCCAGTATGAGCACTACAAGTCCATTTCGTTGTAAGACTAAAATGTAAATTTACACCAGTTAAAAATTAATAGAGATTTAAAACTATGAGTTCACCTAGCCTTAATAAGGTGATTCTTAAGAGATAAGTGTGACAACTCGACTTAGCATCCCGTAGCAACAACCATGATGTGCGGAATCCAACATTTAACCAAGTGCACAAATCATGAAAGGATGAGTTAGATAATACAAATATATCTAGGTCTAAGGCAAGTTGTGATTGCAACTTAATAAATCTTATAACGTCGCATGAAGAAATGGGGGTCGCCTCTGCACAGGAGAGGTGTCATTCAAATCCAAGTGATAGATTAGAAATTCTACCTATTGAGTGACCAAGTGACATGAATGCAACAGCAAACCACGGAGAGCATTCAAAAGGTGATCGAGTGACTTGCAGACCTAGCGAAGCACAGGTCGACATTAAGGTGACTAAGTGACGCTACATGCAAAGCACAAGTCAGCATTAAAAGAGGGCCTCAAGCAATGATGGCTTAAGAAAATTGAACAGTTGGACGAATGCACCCAATTGAATCATCCGAGTGACCGAGCAAGAATGAGCTAGACATAGAAATTTGGAAGATGTGTAACTATCATGGGAACATTTGAGACAATTGTAAACAGTTTTATATGCGATTTTGGTATTTCAATAGTTTAACATGTCGAAATGTGGGTAACGATAGAGAGAGCTTGTCCAACCTCTTTAATATAATCATTGGACACAACATGGGTCGTCATTTACAAGAGAAGTGATGATCGTGCAAGTGTAGCAAAGTTGATGCAACGTCCATGAGAGGCGAGTTATTTGCATGAGGAATTGTAATCCTTGCAGGTGAAATAAATGCATAATAGTTAGGAAAAAGTACTCTTAAGCCCATTTCAGATAAGGCAGTAATCATAATAATATAACTAAAATAAAGAAAATACAAGTAACATAAAGTAAATTATTTAATAACATGGAAAACAAAATCGAACAAAAAATGGAAGAATATGCTTAGCAATCACATATAACGATTATGATGAATATTTATTATGCAGCCTTCCTTGCATTTGAAAATCAAAATGCTAATTTTAAATAATTCCAACAAGATAATGGACTGTTCTTGCATTGTTATTAGACATGCAATATTGACTAGCTATCATTATAAAATCCTCCAAGCAAAATAACATCAGTATTTTCGAATTTCCAAGAAAAAATGAAAATGCTTATTTCCACTTTATATAGGTCGTCATTTGCAGAGGAGAATAAGGCCTAATGTCCATTGACAGAAAAATGTTCTTTAACATAAAGATCAATATATGTTCCAGCATTCTCATGATCCTTCAAATGCATTCTGTGTAGACACTATGTGTAGAATTATTAATTTAAAACAATCTATTCAAGAAACCATATCTATGGGATTGTCTATCAATTTCTTTTAATAACTTCATGTAACTATGCATTTTGAGAGGACCACTTTTCAGCTGATATGTAACATCTACAATGAATTGGTGGGCCACAAAATATATAAATTCAATTAAAGATATCAGCAAAAAATGGCAGCATTCCACAAAAATAAGGAAAAAGAACGAAAGAACTTGGTCCAAAATAAAGATGAGTAACCTGAATTTGTATTTCCCTGATCCTTGAAGCCCATTCTTCTTCAGCTGCTCGTTTATACTCTTCAGATTCTTTATGCTTTTCACGATCAGTGGTTATATCACTCTGAACGTGATATACATCTTGCTTTACTACAGACTCATTATTCACAACTCTGATGGATGCATTTTCTGTCTCATTTTTAGAAGTTGATTCTCCATGACGATCTTCAATGTCAAAATCGAAGCAATCATTGCCATGTGCAGCACCTAGATCACCATGCTGTGGATCATTGAATAGAGATTGTTCCGTAACTGATTTGCCATTTGCCTGTCCATTAATTTCATGATAAACAGTGCCACCATGTCGCGATTGGGTGTGAATGGCATGTTCCCCCTGATTCTTAAAACTTACAGAGTCAGGGGCACAATGTTCTGGATCCAAAATTTTGGTTAGATTTCCAGGACAAGATCCTTCGTCCGGGATGTTTGTTTCAACCCTAAGTGCACTTGTGGAGGGTGCATTTCCAGATTTCTCCATATAAATAGATCCATCAACACTTGCATGAATGTTCCCTAGCATTTGTTCATCTATAGTAGAAGTTTCATTACAATCAACATAAGTTTCAAAATATTGAGCTCCAGCTGAGCTACTTTCATAAATTGATTTTTCCTGATTAAAACTGTGTGCTTCACAGCTAATTCCAGTTTTATCACAATCAGCATGAGATTCTGCATTTTTGTTATTACCCTGAGTAGGGTCTTCTTCAACTTCATTGCCATTAGGCATATCAGGAATGAAGTTTTCTTCATTGCTTGATCTACTTGGACCACACTCCTGGGTTGATGCTTTCAAACGCTCAGAGAAGCTCTCATCTATAGAGTCATCCAAATTAACCATATTTCGTGTAGGTTCAGCTGATGCAGAACCCTCAGCATTTGATCCTGATGCACTAGCCTGATCCTCCGGAGAAACTCTTACTGTTTGTGACAATTTTCTTCTAAGAGCGGCTCTTTCCCACTGTTCTCGGATGACTCCAGAAGAACCATCCAGAACCTCACAATCTGAACCCTCACTTTCATAAGCGTCACAAGCTGGCCTATCACTTTCAGATGAACTGCTTTCTGAAGAAGAATATATATCATAATGCCTTCTAGGGGAACCAAATCTGGGCTGTCCTCTTCCAGTCATGCCCGAAGGGGTAAGATTCTTTACAGAAAATTCATAAGATCCGTTGTTATCTAATTCTTTCTCCAGCACACAGTCATAATACAAAGGAGATGGCCCACTATTTAAGGAACTCTGACCATCGTGACTCGGTATTGAATAAATATCTCCATCTTCATCCTCAATGAGTATGACAACAGTAGAGCTGTCACTACTTCTGGTTCTAGGACATCCAGATCCTTGACGGGAAGATCCAGGGGCATCAATGACAACATCTTTCCCTTTATCAACGTCAATGATTTCAACAGTCTTGTTTTTGCACCTTCCAAGTGCTCTGCTCCTCGAATGCATTCTTGGTTGGGATTGACCCTTCGACATTGTCTACGGTTACATATTACCTCACGTGGAAAACGTTAATAGTGGAACCAACAACTAAGAAGTCTACAACTTTAGGTGACGCTTCCTGATAGTATATCACTGAATACTTTACTCTATTCAAAAGACACCAAGACCCAGATTCTTCAAAAATTAATTATTGCCACATCTGATGTTTGAACAAATACCTATCAGGAGAAGAAATTTGCATTAATCTTTATTTTTTGTCAATCAAGATGACATTACTAAAATGCACAAATTTCACCTGGATATAACAAAAGTTTGACTAAATGATTTAAATATCTAAATTAGGGGTCCAGTTACAAGAATCAACCATCCTGAAACAAATTCAACAGCTCCTAATCATAATATTTTATTGTAGATTTTTAGTGCCATGTGCCCAATTTTTTGAAAGTAGCATTATCCAAATTTAAAGACAAATAAAATTCTAATACAAAATATCTCACAAGAAAATATCTACCACATCCGCCGTTTGGTCTACTACTATCAGAATTTTTTTAACTTATTCACTTAAATTTTATAAAAGAGTCATAATATTTTATAAAAGAATCACTCAAAAATAACTTATTCACTCCAATCAAGGAAAAGAGGTAAGTCGTCCACCTCATATCCAAATTTCTAGTAGGTACATTATTTCAAGCACCAATGAGTTACACGAGGAATGCAACTCGCAATTTTGGTTATACTCAAACAGTCATATCTAAATGTGCCATGCTGTTTGGTGCAATATTAAATTATATATTTTTTTAAAAAATAAATTAGAACTATCTTAAGTTATGATAGTTCATAAACATAATTAGGTTGTTTAATTGGTAACTTAAATGGCATATAATAGTCTATTAAAATTTTAAAAAATTAATTTGCCTCATAATGGTGTACACACAACACATGCCAATGTTATGCTATCATGCTAGCTTGGTTGAAATCATGACACTTCTAGATTTCATCAGTGTAATTTTCATGTCGAGGGCAAGTCCTTAATAAGATCATGTCAAATATTGCAAATATTGCTTGCCTGTGTACACTGTAAGCAAACATAAGGTAAACTTCCAACCTGAATACTAGATAATGCTAAAAATGAAAAACAAAATTGCAGGAAAAATGACAATAACCATACCTCAGACACACACAATCTTATAAAGTAAACTAGAGATCATCTCAACATGCAATGAAATGATATTTAGGTAGGTCACAGAATATATCTATTCAAATATGGATTGATCAAGTTGGGTAGAAATCAGCAGAAGATAGTTCAAATCAGTTTGAGAGATTAGAGCTACAATGAGGCCCACAAATATCCATTGAAAATAGTTAAAAGAAAATTCAGAAGTAGATCAAATTTGCTGGAAGTCCATGAGAATTAGGCACCATTTTCCATGATTGACATATTTTGAGAAAGAAAAGAGAGGGGAGGAAGAGCAGTGCACAAATTTATCAAATCCAACCCCTCTTCCTGTTACCCAATTCCCAAGCTTTTGCTCTTGCAACCACCACCTCCCAGTCTACCATTGAGGAGCACGAGGATGATACTGTCATATAATTTTCCATGTATTGTCTATGATGTTGCCTTGAGCCCAACTTTCTTTGCAGTTAATAAATAACGTAGGAAGAAGTTTAATTTCCACTTCCACAAGCCTAAACAAGAGTAGGTTTGTTTTATTAACTACTATACTATTAGGTTATAAATTAGTTGATGATTTGTGTTTTATGAATAATATGAGTTAGAATGTACATGTTATAATTAACCATTTATTTATTACTTTTAAAAAATAATTAGTTATACAAATTATATTATTGACAAATAAAATAATTGATTACATTTCTTATGACCTGCTCAACGAGCATTGTTAATTCAAAATATTTAAGCCAAAGTAAAAGATAGTAAGATAATTAAGCCTTATATATGAGTGATATATCTTCTCTACCACCTCATGTAGGACTAAATAGGACTAAATCAGGGCATCAAAATCTCGAATTAACTTGACGAGCAAGGTTGTCAAAAATACGTTCCGGGTCTTAGGATCTTCCAATCCTACGACCCAAATTAGGTAAACTATTCAGGATGGTAAAATCTTACGATCCTACAATCTGGATCTTAGGATCGGGTAGGATCTTACAATCCCATCGATCTACTCGATCATAAGTTAATAGGTAAAATAAGTTTATATTATACTAAAAATCAATAATCTATTATGTCAAAAGCTTTTAATTGATGTGATATAATTTTTCATCTTTAATTATCATTATTTGTTCTTTCTTTGACCAACATTCATCAACTTAAGCTCGTTATCATCTACAATTATATTTGTCTACTTCAATTATTTATTAGAGTAAACTTTGTAATATTTGTCATTGTCATTCTTATTGTCGTTATAATATATATCTTTATGTTCATCATTTTTCATTCTTTTATTTGTTGTCTTCATTTCCCTGCATGTCTTTATTGTTTCTAGTTTTATTTTACACTTTATTATATTCATCTTCTATTAACTTATCTTCATCATCATCACCTCACAAATATTCAATTTCATTGTGTTATACTATACAATTAATACATCTGAATAATAGTATATATATATATATATATATATATATATATATATATATATATAATTTATTATTTATCAAAATATTTTTCATACTCTTAAGTCTAATTAGATAAATATATTTTAACTAATTTGGTAGGATCTTACAATCTTACGATATGATTCTACACTCCGATCCTATAAAGCCTTTATCGTTCATAGTTAGGATCTCAATCCTAACAACCTTGTTGACGAGGCCCAAGACCAAATAACCTCTTAAAAGTTGCCTCTCATGACTGCCGGTGAGGAAAAACACCAAAGTACTTGTCACATGGATAGCTGGCGAAGGTGAGATAAAGCATCTCCTGTGCTAACTTCAATTAGATAGCCATAGAAAAAGTAAGTATACAGCTTCTAAAGTCAAGCACCATGGGAAGCATTTTTGTGTTGGATGCATCTACGCATCATCTTGCGAAAGATATCTAGTGGTTTCTTTTGTTTTTTTTTCATTTTCAACTGCAAGTTTAGCCATAACCTTAAATTGATAAACCCACCAGAAATTTGAATGCCGTTCCAATCAATCAGCTTTTATTGTCAAATATCAATTAGAAGACCCAAAAAAAAAAAAAAATCGCAACCCTGCATAGGAACCAACTCGTGAGGAAATAAAAATGGATTCCATAGCCTATTAGAAACAAGAACAAACATGTGAATTCATCGACGCAGAGAAAAATCAGGGAAACGACCGAATTAGGGTTTACAAATTACAAAATTCCGTCTTCTCCGGAAACAGACCGACAGAGGGAGGGATCGAGAAGGGGCGAACCGAGAAGAACGAACCTCTGGCCCGGAGAAGCGGGACGACGGAGGGTCGGATCGACGGTGGGCGGTCAAAAGTGCTGGGAAGAAAAATCGCGGGTTCGCAGTTGGTGGTGGTGCCTCCCAAAACTTGAAAGCCGTGCAGAGGAAGGATTTGATAGCGCGTCCATTTTGCCCGCACTAAATTTTGGGTTAATTTCACTTCCGCCCTTAAAGTTTTATTATTTCTGCGGTTTAACAGATAAAATTTCAAGACCGGCCCAATTAATCTCTCTCTCTCTCATGATTTTCAAATTTATCTCTTGACTATTTCGTAGATGGGCAATTCGGATTAGGACAAATTAGTGAACCCATTTAAGACCCATCTGACCTCTTTATTAATTAGATCAATTGAACTCTTATTTAAAGATAATTTACTTTATTAAAAGGTCAATCCTATCGAATCATATAACCTATTTAACATATAAATAGATATAATAATATATAAAATAATTATTATTGATTTAAAAATATGAGTTTTTTTTCATGTCTTTGGCTTTTTAAAAAAGATAAGTAAACTCAAATATTACTACCCTAAATTTCATCAAAACATAGATTATTGTCATTATTAAGATAAGTAAACTCAAATCTATTATGTCAAATATTACTACCCTAAATTTCATGTCTTTGGCTTTTTAATTTTTCGTGTAAAAAAACACTGCCTGAGTGTCACTTTCACTGCCGTCGCTAGAGATAAAGATCTTCCGGCACCTCATGGCTTTTCTCACCATGTGAGGCTGCCCTCCCTCTTCAACAAGTGTTCAAATTCCTCTTGTGAAATCATACAGATGGAGAAAGGTATCCAGCGGCGACAGACTGAGGGCCACTGATCCTTGAGAACCTCGGAGCATCTCAAGTTCAATCTGACCTTAGCATTTGAGACAAGAAAAGAGAAATCAATTAACTACCCCTTTTTTTTTATTTGGTGGGAGAAAGTTGCTAGTTTGTACTTGGAACCATCAAATTGCAAACAGATTGATTGCATTAAGTCCTATCATCGCATGATTGATTGCATCTTATTGCTCAACTACTACTAATCAAAGAAGAAAACTGCACCACAAAATCTACGCCATTATTTCACCGCTATATAGTAGCTACACGAGCAGAGAGCAAGCTCGCGATCAGAATGCAGCACTGCAGGTGGTCATCGTTACTTAAACCCTGCTTTGGTAGACGACGAGCTCCCGCGGCCGTCGCAGCTGCCGCTCCCGATGCCGTCCTTTGCCGCCATGGCCAGGTGCAGGTACGGTGACGACGGCTGCGGCGTCCCGTACATCGGCTGGCCCATCAGCATCGTCATTCCGCCGCCGTACGAAACCGGCGCCCCGCCGCCGCTAGCGAAACCGCCAACATTGTGCCCGGCGACCATGGGGGCGGCGGCGTCCTTGTGGTGGGGCTGCGGCGCGGCGATGGAGGAGGAGCCGCCGCTCCTCTCTCCCTCCAACTCGCGAAAGCGCTGGAGGTAGATCTTGAGGGGGTCGATGTACTCCTCGAAGCCGAGGGTGGCCATGGCCCATAGCAGGTCGTCGCCGTTGATGGTCTTGCGCTTCTCGCGCTGGCACTTGTCGGAGGCCTCGCCGGTGATGAAGCTGATGAACTCCGACACGCACTCCTGCACCGTCTCCTTGGCGTCCTTGGAGATCTTGGCGTTGGCGGGGAGGGCCTTCTTCATGATGCGGCTCACGTTGGCAATGGGAAGGAAGCGGTCTTGTTCCCGCGTCGATGACAGATCTCCCGCCGCCTCCGCCTCCGCCTCCAACCTATCCGCGCTCTGCCCGCTCGATTGGCTGTCCGAGGCGGCCATCGTTATGCCTCAAAGATGGAAACTTTCGCCGACGAAACGACTCAAAATCTCTTCTTGCTAGCTCGGCGACAAGCCTCAACTTCACTGGGAGAAGATCTGGAATCGATGAGGAATCAACATTGTGGCCTTTTCTCGATCGAGATTAGATACCAACAGGGGATAACAGAGTGGTTGTCCGTGAAACCCTAGAAAAGCTGCAGTCCACGGATGAATGGCAATGGAGCACACGCCCTACAGTTTCGCTTCACCTAGTCTTCCCGGCCTCACCACGAAGCGGAGAGGGAGATGCCGGGTTCGTTGGATCTTTGGTTATAATATCGCATCGCGAAGGACACGCGGCACCGCCACAGCCGTTTGTTTCTCGATTAGAGTAGGCCTCGTATGATGTAATGGACCGTCCGATGGATCGCCGTCATTGACATCCTCAATCGTAGTCGTCCGTCGTGGTGGGCCAGCTTTCAATTTTGTGATTGCATTACCTCCCTTTTCCTCTTCAGATACGCAAAGCACTGGTCTCACAAGATCAAAGCCAGAGTGGCGTTAGGCTTTGTTTTATTTATTGTTTTTATTATATGGATCACAAAATTTGCAAAGAGTAACTAAAAATAATAAAAATAAAAATTTCTTAGTATTTACCTTTATCGTCTCTTATGTAAAAACCTTACATCTTTTGAGAGAAAAAAATATAATTGTGAAATAAAAATGTAATTATGTTTTTAAGAAAAATGAAAAAAAAAACAAACTCCTTAATTATGATAAAATATGTATTTTCTTTTGTTTTTTATTACTTAGACAAATACTAGAGCAGCAAAAAAATGAAGAAGTTTATAAACAGCTTTTATATTATTCATACTCGTTATACATGATCAAAGAGTAGTAGATTAATGAGTAGAAACAAACAAGAATATGAAGTCGAAACACATTATATGAAATGCATGATCTGATGAAGAACCATTGCCGGTGCTACAAGCTCAAACAAAACAAAGCTACATACTCAAACAATAATGCCAGAATAAATTATTTCTCCAACTAAAAGGGAATGACATGAATGTATCCACAACGAAACTTGAGCCACGTTACAGAAGTAGACACAGGATACAAGGCCTTGGTAGACGATTATAGGCACGTCTACCAATTAGTGATGTCCACAATTTCATCTTATTTCATGTACTAGGAGAGAATTACACTGAAGCAAGAGAATGACAAGCACAGCTAAAAGATGCATCCGATGCCTTGTAATCTTTTACTCAGGAGTTTCTTTCTTGGTTGTCTGAGCTTCAGCTATATATTTAACCACGTCAGCACAACATGAAATCTTGTCGGCCTTGTTATCAGGAATTTCAACTGAGAATTCCTGCTCGATGTTCATAATGAGCTCCACCCGGTCTAAGCTATCCAGTGAAAGGTCCTTCTGAAAGTCAGATCTCTCTGTAATTATCTGCAAAGAATTCCAATGTCAATGTGTCTCCTGATTCACACTGAAACCGCATCATATAAGCAGCAATCTTGAATGTGAATATGTCTTACCCCAATCTAGGAGTAGACCAAATCAAAGCTACAATTTTTGTTAATGCTATATTCTTAGAACTATTATGGTGAGAAAACTTTCTAACAGACAGATGAAAAGGAGAATGAGAAGAATAAGCCTCAAACTATCAATGATGTGGAGTTGACTGCAGGACATGCATAAGCCTCTTAACTATCTATGATTTGTCCACAAGGAACCTTTAGTTGATCACATAATCTGCATGCTTTATTGACCAAATTGCTCTGCACATCTGTTGCCTTATTACCTTACATGAAAAAGAGGAAAGGCAAAAAACAGTACAAAATTAACAACGAACTTTAGAAATTTGATGCACATAATCTGAAGATCATTCAAATTGACATGAAGTTGCTGTGATATCCATGTTAAATATTTTATTAGTTGTACTTATTATATAATCTTATTATCTTTTATTTCATTATTATGATTTAATAATTGTTATGTCTCTAAATCCTATAAGTTAAGAGAGAAATAGTTTTTAATGTATCACACACGTTGATAGTATATGGGCCATAAAAGGTCCAACATAAAGAGATCCTATCTTTACCTAATAATTTTGTTTTTCTATCAATAAAAATATTATGTCGCCACTATTAAGTACGATCAAGAAAGAGAAACACAATTTTATTTTTGAAAAAAGCCTATTGTATCAATCATCAAGTATTTATCATATAAATAAAGAAAAGAACTTTAACTCCAGTTTCTGCTAAAGCTTTTGATAATGAAGGCTGTTCAACAACCTTTGGCAAGACAAATAATGTAGAGAAGAAACATAAAAAAATCCAAAGGACACCGTTATATAATGGTCCAAAAGACAAATGTAAAAGTAGACCGATTCAACAAAGTGCAACTAATAATATCAATTCTGTTGTTCAGAAGCAGTATGAATGATACGAAATATTAACAACATTTTTTGGCAAAATCAGGCCTAATTAGGCATGTTAATAACCCTCGAGTTGCATTGCAGACATTGCAGTAGAATGGAGGCTGCAAGAAATTTAATTTACATAGAATTATCCAGTATGTGAGGTGCGCGCATTCAGCGATCTTTGCGTTGATGCCTTAATTGTTGATAAAGGTACTGGGATTCGAATACCAGCAGATGGTTTAGAGCCTAAACATTGGAATTCAAGGGATATCTCCAAGTCATAAATAAACAAATTTAAGTGCTGACAATAAACAGATCTACATATTACAATAGTAAAGACTCATCTATTATGTCCGTGGTAGAGAAGGATAGGAAAAAAAAAAAAAAAAGAAATTTCCCCAACTCATATGCAAATTGCGGTAATGAATAAAAACTCATTGGCATCAGCATTTACTTTCACTTGAAAAAAAATTACGAGTGCTTTGTCATTTACAAAGGGCCTTGAAGAAGCCATTTAAAAAAAGCATGTTAGTGCTTTCTAAAAGTGGGATTGGAAGGCACAATTTTGGGGTTAAATGCAACTTTGCGAATGCAATCCCCTATCACCTTTTGTGCAATAAAATTATTTACCGTGGGAAAAAAATCCACGAAAGCTATATACATTTAAGGACTAGGAAGTTGAATATTCTTGTGAAGGACAATACTTGAAACAATTATGAGAAAGCGAGTTTGTGATAGTGATCTACCTTGCTTGAGTCGATCCTGCCATACTTCTTGACCAGCTCGAGCACACGAGTTGTGAGATCTTCGGGGCCGGCATCGGCCGAGGACGCGCACAGTTTCCGGCGCGGTTCATTCAGTAATCTTGCAGCTGGTCCGAACCCCCGTTGCCCGGTTGGGCGGCTCAGAAGCACTGTGGCGTTTCTTAAGAATTGCATCTTCTCAAAACTCGAGAGGAGACAAGCACCTAGTGAGATCACGAAGAGAAAACCCAAGATCTAAGTACGGTGAGTTTCTTGCTAGATAGTCCTAGTGCACGAAAGAAACAAAAAACAAAGATAGGTTTAGCCACAAATCCTTGACCGCGATCGAATCTGATGGCGTCGAAAGAAAAAAAAAATGGCATTAGGCGCACAGCTCAGACACCAGAACAGAGGGAAGAAGAAAGAGAGAAGCGATAAAGAAAGAATGAGAAGGAACATGCCTCGACGGCTGCACAGGAGACGCAGAGTAGGTGTTTGCCAAAATGCGAAAGCCAAAACAAGTCTTTAGGAGGAGGCGGCGAATGAGTACAGTAGAAGTGGCGGTATCCGGTGAGCATGAGCATGCGTGAGTCACGAGGCGCTATATTTATTAATCGCAAATTCTATATATACATTGATCTGAAATATCTGATGTGATATAAATTGCACAGCTGCGCTCTAGGAAGCGAAAGATTCTAACCAAGGTTATCAAAAATGTATACCGGGTCTTAGGATCTTCCGATACTACGATCCAAATTAGTCAAATCGTTCTAAAACGAATGTAGGATATAAAATATGGTAGAATCTTATGATCCCATGATCTGGATCTTAGGATCGGGTAGGATCTTACAATCCTACTCGATCATAAGTTAATAGGTAAAATAAGTTCATATTATACTAAAAATCAATAATCTATTATGTTAAAAGCTTTTAATTAATGTGATGTAATTTTTTGTCTTTAATTATCATTATTTACTTTTTTTTATTAATATTCATCAACTTAAGTTCGTTATCATGTACAACTATATTTATCTACTTTAATTATTTATTAGAATAAACTTTATAATATTTGTTATTGTCAATTTTATTGTCATTATAATGTATATCTTTATCTTCATCACTTTCATGTTTTTATTTATTGTCTTCATTTCACAGTATGTCTTTGTTGTTTCTTGTTTTATTGTATATCTTTATTATATTCGTCTTCTATTAACTTATCTCCATCACCATCACCTCACAAATATTCAATTTCACTAGTTTTATACTATACAATTAATACATCTGAATAATAGTGTGTATATATATATATATATTATTGCTTATTAAAATATTTTTTATACTCTTAAGTCTAATTAGATAAATATATTTTAAAAAATTATATATTTTAAGTGATTTGGTAAGATTTTACGATCTGATTCTACGTTCCGATCTTATAAAGTCTTTATCGTTCCTAGGTAGGATCTCGATCCTGACAACGTTGATTATAACCCTATCAGGAGTGCATTTTTTAATCAGCACGCTGATTATATGATAAGTGTTAGGTTCTGCAAACTTAAATTATTAAACATGTGTTAGGTTCTTAATTAGTACATTTAAATTATTAAATATTTACTTATAGGTATAGACAAAATATTTGATTTTTGGCTTATGCAAACCAAAATCAGTGTAAAAAAATGGGATTGATCAAAAGAAATTATAGACCAAGTTAAAATCACATCGGTCAGCATTATATTAGGTTTAGTCCCCAATGTGATATGACATATGGGCACAAACTTACCTAACCCGATCTTTTTTTCTGGACACATGACCTTGGAGTACTAAAAACAAAAAATCCTAGAGAGATAGATGAAAAAAGAAACGTGGGACACATACACATAAATGGCTTAGTTTATATTTGAGTACATGTGGTATAAAAGCAAAATAACAATGACGCTTGGCAAAAATAAGGGTTACAGCAATGTAACGCCGTTGCTGCCATCAATGAGGATGATGCGTGGATGCATGCAATCATCTCAAAAAAATGGCAGAGTCACAAGGTTCGGTGCTGGTGGCAAAGTGGAGCGTGGACGCACGCATTTGCCTCGTATACAAGCGGGAATCTATTGCGATATAAACAATAGAAAAAGGGGCTTTTCGGTTGCCTCATTGGCTCAACTTGGCAGGGAACTGCGACGGAGCAAATCAGCATCAATGATAAATTAGGCATAGATCTGATGGAGATTGCGAGATCAGATAGAAATCACAAAGACATAGCAAGATTGGTTCATATTGAAAAAAGGGTCTCACGCCCAAAGTTGAAGTATGGTGCTTGAGAGATTAAGAAGCTATTTTGGTATGACTACCAGAAGACGTATTGGACTTCAAAAGGAATGGGAACCGAGTGAGGAATGACATCCCTCTCCAGCGTATCCATACTTCTGGATAAGGAGCATTCTGACAGTGGAAGACAAGGGTGTCCTCTATGGGACTGGTTCCACGTTAAAAGTTTTAGTGGCGTGGGAGGGAGGTTTAGAACTTGTGGGAAAACAATTGGGTCGATCAAGCTTCTGGGCAAGATCGAACAGCAGTTGCTCTTCAGTCAGATAGTGTTTTCCCTTGCCTACTAAACACTTGGGTCTATGGATTTGTAGTAGGATATTCCTTCATCTCCTATTAAAAGTGGAAATGCCCTTCTACTGCCATTCATTTGATCGATTGTGACAAGAAAATTAGGATTTATCCTCGGTTGCTGTATTGTGCTATTTTTCTTGCCATTTATCGAATTCCTTGGCTTACTATCGTTTATGGTTGATAGATTTAGGGTTGAGTATGATGTGGTTTTACCCTATTATTTCTCCATTATTTGGTTCTTTTACTATAGCTGTGTCATTGACTCTGGGCCTCCCTTTTTCATTCTGGGCCAAGCCTTTCTATAATGTTTTGGGCGGAAGGACGTAAGCCCCGCCGGTCACGCCGAGGTGAGGCCTAATTGTAGTTTTCTTGGATTGGTTCGAGGGTGAATCAACTTGCAGTAGATTTTTGCATTTTGTAGTAATTACATGTCTATGCATTATTTTGATCATGGGCTTGACAATAAGCATAATCTAGTCATCCCTTGTACATTAATCTTAAATTTAACGTTATATGGAATTTGATTATGTAGATATTAACTAAATATTATATAATATTAATCCGATTTTATAGATTTTAACTAAATTTTATAGAATGTCGATTAAATTTCTTAGATATTGATCATGGTTTATAGAATATTGAATAGATTTTAATCAAATTTTATAGAATATTGATTAAATTCATTAAATTTGGTCAAAATCTATAAAATATAATTAACATTTTGGTCAAAATATGAAATCTAGTAACGTCTACGAAATCTAATCTGATTAACATCTATAAAATCAAATTTTGTATAATAATAACTTTAAAATTAATGTATAATGGATGGCAGGTGTAACACCCCAAATCCGTCAGGCCGGGCCAAAGGGCAGCAGGCTGGGCCGAGACCCAAGCCCACGCCGAAGACGCAATAGAAGAGCCCGAAATCCCGTCCAATCTCGGCGGTCAAACCCAGCGGCTTCCGTGACTGTCACCGCGCGAGCTCCCCTTCTGCAGTGTCTTAGGACGCGAACGCCGGTTGCAGCTCCGACGGTTGCGGGTGACGTGGAGACGTGGGCGACGCTGACAGCCCTCCGGTGAGACGAGATGAGGTTCGGGAGAGGTGGAGATCGTGGCCGCGTGCGCCACAATGAAAGGCGACGCAGAGCGAGCGACGCAGAGCGACATCTTCTCCCATGTTCTCCTTCCCTATAAGACATCTGGCGGCGACAGCTTCAACCAGAGGAATCATCTCCGAGCATCTCCTCACCATCACTGAAGTTTTCCGGCATAGAGGAGGACGACGCCGACGGGTCTGTGAGCGTGAGTGTGAGAGCTTGTAAATCGGCAGCGTGTGTTTGCTGACCGACGAGAGAGAGTGAGGTAGAGAGGAGAGTCGACGACAAACGGGCGTCGACGAGAGAGGAGGAGCAACGGCCGACGTGTAGTGTCGCCGGAGCTTGAGGGTTTTGTAATCCTTTTGATATCAAAGAAGGAAATTTCCCTAAGCTTTGTTTTCCCCTGTTTCCGCCATCTTTTGTCTTCCTTCTTCATCGCGTCCGGCGACGACGGCGGCGACTTTCGGTGAGGAGGCTGAGGGCGAGGAGTCAGCTATCCTTTCCCTGCCGGCACACCTCGAGGCGGGCCAACCTGCACCGGCGACGTGTGAAGCTTGCGATCGAAAGCTGCATGAGAAGACAAGCTCGCTTCAGCGGACACACGAGCGAGTGCACGCGTTCGAGTCGTGCACCGCGAGCTTTGCGTCAATGAAAGTCCAAATTGGACACAAATTTCGTAAGCTTGGGCACGCAAACGGAGGATCACCGGAGTACCACTTCGCGGGGTGTGACAGTTTGGTATCAGAGCGAGGTTCGGACGACATGGTGAACCAGGGAGATTGATGCATTGCATTTATATAGCGTTTTTGCCTATGTTTTAGATCATATTTTGGGCTTATTTGCATGATTTTGTACTACTTTTAGTGTTTTTATCTTACTTTCCACATAATGTTCACTTTTCTGGGTTTTTTGGAAAATATAGGTAAAAAGGCACAAAAATGGTAGATTTTGCGAGTTTTGAAGCCATGAAACAATTCCCGAGGAAATCACGAGCTTACAAGTTATATTTGGGGCGAAAATAGTGAAGATCGAGACAATTACAGCCTTGGCCGTAATTCCGAGTCGGCCGTGAACGCAACGACGAGCGGAGAAGAAAAAAAAGGCCAAGTGTCGGAGTGATCAGAGACTTTCATGGGTGAAGCCGTAATTCCATCACAGACCATGAAACTCTCTGTGACCGAAGGGCATTGAGCACAGAAACATTCACGGCCTCAGCCGTGAATGCATCACGGGCCGTAAAAACTTTCGCCCGGCGAGTCTTTCTCTCGTTTCTCACTCGATTCAAACCGGATTTGAGCCAAACTTCGCAGAACCGTTCTTGGATGAGTTCTAAATCGGTCCAAGTATAAAAGATTGGATTTTGATCAGGTTTAGGGGGCTTTTACGAACGAAGACAAGCGGCGGTAGTGAAGAGGGCGACAACTTGATTTCCGACGAGATTTCGGCGAGATTTTCTCCAAAAGCGACGATTGATCGACCAATCCTCATCTACGGATCAAGGAGAAGGCGATTCTATAGTCTTTTAGTGATTTCTTGCATTTCTACATTTATTCTAACTCATTCATCACAAACATCATGTATTTCTTTATTATCATGAGTGAGTAGATATTTTTGTCGGGATGATTGGGTATAGCCCATTGACTTTTATGAGTTAATCATATTTTTACTATTTTCATAGATCTATCTTCATGATTCAGTTGAAATTGTACTTAATTCATGATTTACCCTGGCCAAGTAAGTTTACGTTTTAGGCGTTGCGAGAAGGACCGGGAGGTGAATCGCAACGCCCGACCTATTTCAATTAGACCTACGAATTCAATCACGGGAGCAGTTTGAATTCGTCTGAAGGATTTAATCAACTCTTCACAGAACTTAAGGGGTTTAATTAGATTAACTGTCACGAGAGTAGGGAGTTAATTTAGTTAAATATCGTACCACGCTCCGGAAGGAGGTAGTATGTACCATAGGAAGAGTTCCTTACATGATAGAATATTTCTGTGAAATAGTTATTCTTTTAACTACTCATAACTGTCTTTGTGGCAAACCCATGAAATCCCGATTCTTTAGAAATCAAGACCTCTTTAAAACTGCCTCCGAGTTTGTTAGTCCGTAGAAGTTTATAAGAATCCATTGAATTAGTCTCCCTAAATTCAAACGCATCAAGAAGTTAGTACTTAGCTACGTAGTCCTCGTGGGATCGATAACTTTTATTACTTCGATAAAATCCGTGCACTTGCGGAGGCTATCAAGTTTTTGGCGTCGTTGCCGGAGACTACAGATAGTTAATATTGACTATTTGATAAGTTCGGAGATTAGGCATTTTTACTTTTTTTTCTTTGCTTTACATTTGTTTTTGCTATTTTCCTTCTTTTATTTTGAAGACTTACACGTGTATGCCCAGAAATTCTCGTGCAGGTGCTTTGTTTCCAGGAGACCCAGAAATCGAACGTACATTCCGCCTTCGAAGGAGATTACAATTCAAGACTAGAAAGGATTCTGAAAAGAGAGAGATGGCGGAAAATAACCACAACCAATCTCTAAGGGACTTCGCAGCACCAAACATGCAAGGGTTCAGTTCGAGCATCGTTCGACCCAACGTAGAGGCGAACAATTTTGAGTTAAAGCCAACGCTCATGACGATGGTCCAGCAAAACCAATTTGGGGGTTCCCCACATCAGGATCCGAATCTTCATTTAGCAGTTTTTCTTGAATATTGCGATACAGTCAAAATTAACGGAGTTTCATCTGATGCCATAAGACTAAGACTATTTCCGTTTTCCCTCAGGAACCGTGCCAGAGCTTGGTTGTACTCGATGCCAGCAGGATCATTCACCACTTGGGAACAGCTATCCAGAGCATTCTTGAACAAATATTTCCCACCGAGCAAAATCGTTCAGCTGCGCAACAAAATCACGTGCTTTTCATAGCAAGAGGGAGAATCGCTTTATGAGGCCTGGGAACGCTACAAGGGCTCCAGCGCATGTGCCCACACCATGGACTTCAAGACTGGGTTTTAGTCCAAATCTTTTATAACGGTTTGGATTATAACACCAAGATGATGGTGGACGCTGCAGCCGGAGGAACAATTATGAGCAAGAACGTGGAAGAAGCAACTGCTATTCTGGAAGATATGGCCATGAACCATAACCAATGGTCAGGTGAGCGGAATGCTGCATCCACAGGATTTGGTAAGTATCACAATGATTCCTTGTCATCACTGGCAGCTAAGGTAGATTCTTTAGTTCAGAAAATTGATTCTTTGTCTTTTTCATCAAGTTCAGTTAATGATGTTTCTTGTGAGGTATGTGGTGTAACAGGGCATAACGCATCCGAATGTCAAATCATAACTTCTCCACAATAGAAATCAATCCAAGAGCAAGCAAACGTTGTGGGGAAGTATAATCAGAGACCAACCAATGACCCTTATTTTGCAACCTACAACCTAGGGTGGAGGAACCATCCAAACATGTCCTACAAAAGTAATCAAGGGCAGATTCCTCCTCAATATCCTCAGCAGAATAATAGACCACCACCGGGTTTTCAACAAAGGCAATACGGGCAGCCCTCTAAGTCGGATTTTGATTCCATGCTGGAAGTCGTTATGAACCAACAGAAGAATACTGACGACCTTGCTGATCAACTCAAGCAGCTGACATCTTGCGTGCAAGCTCTGACTACCCACAACAAGATGTTGGAAAACCAGATCGCATAGCAAGCCAATACAACTAGCATACCTCAGGAGAAATCACTTGGACAACCTGAATTAAGTCCAAGAGAAAATTGCAGCACAATAACCACCAGAAGTGGAAAACAGTTGGAAGAACCCCAGATGCCTGCAGAAGAGGTCTCACCTGTAGTCGATAAGGAACAACTTGAAGAACTGCATCTAGAAAAGGAAAAGACTGTGGAAGAGAAAGAGAAATATGTAGGACCACCTGCATACGTTCCACCCATTCCCTTTCCTCAAAGACTGGCCAAAGCTAAATTGGATAAGCAGTTCGGCAAATTCCTGGAGGTATTGAAAAAGTTATATATCAATATACCTTTCACCGATGCGCTGTCACAAATGCCTACCTATGCAAAATTCTTAAAGGACATACTTTCTAATAAATGGAAGATTGAAGAAATTGGTACTGTGGCACTTACAGAGGAATGTACTGCAATAATACAGAATAAAATTCCTCAGAAGCTGAAGGATCCAGGAAGCTTCACCATTCCATGTCAGATTGGCAGCATGTCGTTCGAAGGAGCTTTATGTGACCTAGGCGCAAGTGTCAGTTTGATGCCTCTGTCAATCTGCAGAAAACTTGACATGGGTGACCTGAAAACCACCGCAATTACTTTATAGTTAGCAGATCGATCGGTCCGAAGACCCATTGGAGTATTGGAAGATGTTCCCATCAGAGTTGGACAGTTCTTTGTGCCCGCAGACTTCATAGTGCTAGACATGGAGGAAGATTCTAGACTGCCAATTATTTTGGGAAGGCCCTTTTTGGCCACTGTAGGCGCCATTATCGATGTGAAGAGGGGAAGGTTAACCTTGAACATTGGTGAGAATAATATTGAATTTGATATTTCCTCTTCCCTTAAGAAGCCCTCCTTTGCAGACTCTTGTTTTACTTTCGACACTCTGGAATCAGAATAAAAAGTGGAAGACCTAAAAAAGGAAGCAGATCCATTGGAAATTTGCTTAATCAAGGTTGATGATGATGAGGACGCAAAAGAAGAAGCTCAAAGTTATGCTAGGATATTGGATTCTGCATTGGCGCTTGCCACAAAGAGAGAAAATTGAGAAGCTTATCCTGATAAGACCTGAACTAGTGAAGACAAATAAATTGGAGCTCAAGATACTCCCACCTAGTTTAAGATATGAATTCCTAGGGGAGAATGCCACATATCCAGTAATAGTAAGTGCAGACTTAGATAAAGTTCAAACAGGAAGACTACTTGAAGAGCTCCGACGTTATAGAAAGGTGATTGGATATTCATTGGGTGACATACCCGGAATTAAGCCATCTTTGTGTATGCACCGAATCTACATGGAAGAAAATTGCAATCCCACTATTGAGTATCAACGTCGTCTGAATCCGGTCATGAAAGATGTGGTTAAGAAGGAAGTTCTCAAGTTGTTTGATGCAGGAGTGATCTACCCAATTTCTGACAGTAAATGGGTCAGCCCCGTTCATGTAGTCCCAAAGAAGGGATGTGTCACCACTGTGAAGAATGAAAACAACGAGCTAATTTCGATGAGAACGGTAACTGGATGGCAGCTGTGTATCGACTACCGCAAACTAAATAAAGCCACTCGGAAGGACCACTTTCCTCTTCCTTTCATCGACCAGATGCTTGAGTGATTGACAATGAATTCTTACTTCAGTTTTCTCGATGGCTTTTCAGGATTTTTCCAAATACCTATTCACCCGGAGGATCAGGAAAAGACAACCTTCACTTGCCCATACGGGACATTTGCCTACAGATACATGCCTTTCGGGTTATGCAATGCACCGGCCACTTTTCAACGCTGCATGATGGCCATCTTCTCTGATCTTATTGAAAATATTATGGATGTATTTATGGACGATTTTTCCGTATATGGATCTTCCTTTGATGATTGTCTAATCAACTTATCGCGTGTTTTGCAGAGGTGTGAGGAGGTGAACCTGGTTCTTAATTGGGAGAAATGTCATTTATGGTTCGAGAAGGGATTGTTCTTGGACATCGAATTTCACAGAGAGGCATTGAAGTAGACAAAGCTAAGATTGAAGTTATTGAGAAACTACCTTCGCCCACATCAGTCAGACGAATTAGGAGTTTTCTGGGACACGCCGAGTTTTACCGTCGATTTATTCAAGATTTCTCTAAGATTGCTAAGCCTCTCATGAACTTATTGGCTAAAGATATTGATTTTTGTTTTGACAGGAATTGCACTGAAGCTTTTGAGAAGTTGAAGAAGGCTCTGGTCTCTGCTCCCATCATGCAACCGCCAGACTGGTCACTCCCTTATGAAGTGATGTGTGACGCGAGTGACCAAGCTATAGGAGCAGTGTTGGGACAGCGAAAAGATAACAAACTCCATGTGATTTACTATGCCAGCAAGACTTTAGACGGGGCGCAAATAAATTATGCAACAACTGAAAAGGAGCTTCTTGCCACAGTTTTTACTTTTAATAAATTCTGCTCCTATATTATTAATTCTGTCTTTACAGATCATTCTGCGATCAAGAATCTAGTGAACAAAAAGATGCAAAACCTAGGTTGATTCGATGGATATTGCTCATGCAGGAATTTGACTTTGAGATAAAAGACAAAAAAGGTGCAGAAAATTTAGTGGCAGATCATTTGTCTAGATTGACGAGAGAAGAAAATGTGGAGGATGATCTAGAAATCAATGATTCATTTCAAGAGGAATATCTATATGCTATTATCAGACAAGAGACGCCTTGGTACGCAGATATTGTAAATTATTTGGTGTCTAACATCATGCCACCTGATTTGACATTTCAAGAAAAGAAAAGATTTAAGGCTGAAGTCAAACATTTTTACTGGGATGATCCATATCTATATCGCCGATGTGCAGACAGTTTGTTTCGAAGGTGCTTGCCAGAAAAAGAAATCCATGATGTCTTTTCCCACTGTCACTCTTCTCCTTATGGGGGGCATGCCAGTGCGTCAAAGACAACATTCAAAATTTTTCAGTCAGGGTTCTATTGGCCCACAATTTTTCAAGATGCTAAGAAGTTTATTCAATCTTGTGATAGATGCCAGCGCACTGGTAACATCACTAGAAGGGATGAGCTTCCTCAGCAAGGCATTTTGGAAGTTAAAATTTTTGATGTATGGGGAATTGACTTTATGGGTCCATTCCCTACTTCCTGTGGGAAAAATTATATCCTCCTTTGTATTGATTATGTGTCTAAGTGGGTTGAGGCAACAGCTGAGGCCGCTAATGATTCGCGTGTAGTAGCCAGGATGCTTAAGAAGATAATTTTTCCCAGATTTGGTGTGCCTAGAGTCCTGATTAGTGACGGAGGTTCTCACTTCATTGAGAATAAGTTTGAAGCATTATTAAGGAAATATGGAGTACACCATAGAGTTGCTATACCGTATCATCCGCAAACTAGAGGGCAAGCTGAGGTTTCAAATCGAGAAATTAAGAGGATACTTGAGAAAACTGTGTTAGGAGCAAGGAAGGATTGGGCAATGAAATTGGATGATGCTCTTTGGGCCTATAGGACAGCTTTCAAAACTCCCTTGGGTATGTCTCCGTTTCAATTAGTTTATGGAAAATCTTGTCATTTACCAGTGGAGCTTGAGCACAAGGCTTATTGGGCGGTAAAGAAACTAAATTATGATTTGAAGAGCGCTTGAGAAAGAAGAAAGTTTCAACTAAATGAATTGGATGAAATCAGAAATTCTGCTTATGAAAACTCTCGCATCTATAAAGAACGTGCCAAGAGGCGGCATGATCAGCAGATTTCTAGGAAGGAATTCTTTGAAGGAGATAAAGTTCTGCTGTACAACTCGCGTCTTAGGCTATTCCCTGGAAAACTGAGGAGTCGATGGACAGGGCCCTTTGTAGTTGAGAAAGTATTTCCATATGGTACTGTGGAGATATCAAAAGAAGGACAAGAAGGCTTCAAAGTGAATGGGCAACGGTTAAAGCATTATTTCAAAGAAGAAAAGGCTGAAGAAGACGAATATTTGATTCTTTCTAATTCCCCAGGAGAAACTTGAAGCATAAAAGTTGTGGTCAAGCTAATGACCATAAACAAGTGCTTTTTGGGAGGCAACCCAAACTTCTAACTTTTATTATTTCTTTTATTTCATTTTATCTTTGCTTTGCTTTGAAATAAAACTTTGACAGCTTGATTTGATGAAATTTTATTCATGGAAAGTCTTTTAATAAGTTGTTTTATGTGCAGGAATTCTTGGGGAATTTTTACTTGAATGAAAGATGATCAACAAGGTGTTCACGGGTGCAGCTGTGAAATACTCACGGACCGTGAATCTTGCGACATTTTCTTTGTGAGTATGATAAACTGTATTTTGATTAGTGAAACTAGACGGTATTTGATATTTGAGAGTTGATTACCATGTATAAATTGAATACCTTTGAATTGGTGATTTTTCCGGATTTTTCTGAGTCATGTTTCCATCTTTTGATATTACTGTACAGGGTCTCGCAAATAAATACAAAGGGAACTCTTGCAAAATTTTTTCTGAATTCTATCATTCATTGATTTTAATGTTTATGTATATGCAACAATTTAAGTCTAGGGTGTCTTCATGTATTTGATTGTATTTCAAGCTCTATAGATATGTATTCTGAATGTTTATGATTGTTAAGGATATACAGGTTTATTTTATCCTTGATTTTGAACTCATGAAACATTTTGAGTGATTAATTTGATAACTTAAGGAATTTTTGAAATTTCATGTAGACTTAAATTGTTGAGTAAATTCAATTCTGGTATTGATAAAATACATTTGTGAACTGTTATATGTTCATACGACACATGCATATTGTTTTTATACTTAAACTTTAATTTATCTATTCTTGCTTGATAGAAATTTTTATGAATAGAAAATTGGTGATACATCTTTAAATTGAGAATTGCTCCAACTCCTCTAGTTGAGAAATCTTAAGTCATGAGTTATATTATACCATCGTTTGGTATACTTTAAGTCTGTTGTGATCAAGTAACAGAGGGAGAATTTTTAAAACAAATATTTAACCCTCTTGCAGAAAGATCAACAACGATTTAAATACCATGTCACTGACCGGCTTTCTCCATGATTGAGAATAAAAAAAATGGAGAAAAAGAGAAAGCTGTAGGCCAAGTGGACAACTCCGCTAACTTTGTGATTGAGACTATGAGTTAAATTATACTACTTTGTGGTATACTTTAAACAATGTTATGATGCTAACAGGAAATGACACATAACCGTTTAAAGACCAAATTGCATTAAAAGTCTCTTATCTTTAACATCACCAAGATGCTTGAAATAAATTTATATCTATTGAGTAAGATGGATTTATTAAATTGAAAGTATATGATATTTAGTGTGTGAAGAATGAATATCATGACATGAATTGTGAATTTTATCTTTTTTGGATTGTAACCTCTTGGGAATTTATCTCTATTATGATTTTTCTTGAGTGACTTGAGTTCTAAAAGATTGATTACTTGATTTGTGGACTAAGTATTTTATTAAGGGCAAAAACAAATGAGTGTTCTTTATCTTTACATTTTTTATACATATCAAAGTATTGCTTGAGGACAAGCAAAATTTTAAGTCTAGGGTATTTTGATGCATTGCATTTATATAGCGTTTTTGCCTATGTTTTAGATCATATTTTGGGCTTATTTGCATGATTTTGTACTACTTTTAGTGTTTTTATCTTACTTTGCACAGAATCTTCACTTTTCTGGGTTTTTTTTGAAAATGTAGGTAAAAAGGCACAAAAATGGTAGATTTTGCGAGTTTTGAAGCCATGACACAATTCCTGAGGAAATCACGAGCTTACAAGTCAGATTTGGGGCAAAAATAGTGAAGATCGAGACAATTACGGCCTTGGCCGTAATTCCGAGTCGGCCGTGAACGCAACGACGAGCGGAGAAGAAAAAAACGGCCAAGTGTCGGAGTGATCAGAGACTTTCACGGGTGAAGCCATAATTCCATCACAGACCGTGAAACTCTCTGTGACCGAAGGGCATTGAGCACAGAAACATTCACGGCCTCAGCCGTTAATGCATCACGGGCCATAAAAACTTCTGTCCGGCGAGACTTTCACTCGTTTCTCACTCGATTCAAACCGGATTTGAGCCAAACTTCGCAGAACCGTTCCTGGATGAGTTCTAAACCGGTCCAAGTATAAAAGATCGAATTTTGATCAGGTTTAGGGGGCTTTTACGAATGAAGACAAGCGGCGGCGGCGAAGAGGGCGACAACTTGATTTCCGACGAGATTCCGGCGATATTTTCTCCAAAAGCGACGATTGATCGACCAATCCTCATCTACGGATCAAAGAGAAGGCGATTCTATAGTATTTTTAGTGATTTCTTGCATTTCTACATGAATTCTTACTCGTTCATCATAAACATCATGTATTTCTTTATTATCATGAGTGAGTAGATATTTTTGTCGGGATGATTGGGTATAGCCCATTGACTTTTATGAGTTAATCATATTTTTACTATTTTCATAGATCTATCTTCATGATTCAGTTGAAATTGTACTTAATTCGTGATTTACCCTGGCCAAGTAAGTTTATGTTTTAGGCGTTACGAGAAGGACCGAGAGGTGATCGCAACGCCCGACCTATTTCAATTAGACCTACGAATTCAATCACGGGAGTAGTTTGAATTCGTCTGAAGGATTTAATCAACTCTTTACAGAACTTAAGGGGTTTAATTAGATTAACAGTCATGAGAGTAGGGAGTTAATTTAGTTAAATACCGTACCACGCTCCAGGAGGAGGTAGTATGTACCATAGGAAGAGTTCCTTACATGATAGAATATTTCTGTGAAATAGTTATTCTTTTAACTACTCATAACTGTCTTTGTGGCAAACCCATGAAATCCTGATTCTTTAGAAATCAAGACCTCTTTAAAACTGCCTCCGAGTTTGTTAGTCCGTAGAAGTTTATAGGAATCCATTGAATTAGTCTGCCTAAATTCAAATGCATCAAGAAGTTAATACTTAGCTACGTAGTCCTCGTGGGATCGATAACTTTTATTACTTCGATAAAATCCATGCAATTGCAGAGGCTATCAGAGATCGATTGGCGCGCATCGAGCAGGTGCTCGGTTTAGCTGGAGATGGGGACGATGCTGTCGTTCCCCAGATGGGAGTTCTGCAACGGACAGTGGAGCAACAGAGGTTGCAAATCACTGCCCTTCAACAAACCTTGGAGGGAATGGCCGCATTGCCAGAACGAGTAGCCGGGTTGCAAGATGAGGTTGTGGTTCTGCGCGCGGCCCTAGCGCAGGCACAACGAGGTGCACCCATAGCAGCAACGGAGCAGGTGGCTCCTAGATCGAAGGTTCGATTCCCAGAACCTGCGTTGTTCGGAGGAGCCCGATCAGCCAAAGAATTGGGTAATTTTCTATGGGATATGGAGCAGTTTTTCGTCGCTAACCATATTACAGATCAGGAGCGAGTGCTGGTGTGCACCACTTTCCTCTCCGACGATGTCAAGCTTTAGTGGCGAACCAAAGTTGACGCGACATCCGGAGCTGTGAACTGGACATGGGCGGTGTTCAGAGAGGAACTGCAGAGGCAGTTTCTTCCAAGGAATTCAGCGGATCAAGCACGAGATGCAATCAACCGGCTGAGGCATACTCGATCGATCCATGAGTATGTCCGGGCCTATTTCAGCTCTTATGTTGGAGATCCCAGATATGTCGGAGGCAGATCGACGCTATACTTTCCTCCGTTATCTTCAACCTTAGGCTGAAGCTGAGGTTCGTCGACATGCACCAGCGGATTGGCGAGCAGCCGCAGCAGTGGCTGAAACCCTGAAGGATACCCGGGCTCCTAGAGCGACTTCACCGAGGAGGTCACCTCAGGGGCGTGAGTCCCTGACGAAGACACGAGCTCCAGAAAAAGAGAGGACCTCTCCCCAGCGTGATAAAGGCCAGTCGGTGGGGCAAGAGGCGTCCAAACCTGCTGAGCGATGGCAGGATAGGCGAAGACCAGGGCCATGCTTCATATGTGGCGGGCCACATCGAATGTACGAATGCCCGAACAGAAAGCACCTTGCAGCGATTGTGCAGCGAGAGGTAGTTGAGGAGACTAATGTTGACACTAAGGTGGGCAGAATTGCTTCCTTGCAGCTAGCCGCAGACACCGCCACGGAGAAACAACCAGGTCAGGCTGGGTATATTGGAGCGATGGTCGCAACAGAGGTGTCTGGAAGAGAACATCGAGGGTGATGTTCAACACAGGTGTGGGAGAATGTAACACACCAAATTCATCAGACCGAGCCAAAGGGCAGCAGGCTGGGCCGAGACCCAAGCCCACGCCGAAGACGCAATAGAAGAGCCCGAAATCGCGTCCGATCTCGACGGTCAAACCTAGCGGCTTCCGATTTTGACCGTCACCGCGCGAGCTCCCCTTCTGGCTTCTGCAACGTCTTCGAACGCAAACGCCGGTTGCAGCTCCGACGGTTGCGAGTGACGTGGAGACGTGGGCGACGCTGGGAGCGCTCTGGTGGGACGAGATGGGGTTCGGGAGAGGTGGGGATCGTGGCCGCGTGCGCCACGATGAGAGGCGACGCGGAGCGACGCCTCCTCCCCTGTTCTCCTTCCCTATAAGGCATTTGGCGGCGACAGCTTCAACCAGAGGAATCATCTCCGAGCATCTCCTCACCATCACTGAAGTTTTCCGGCGTAGAGGAGGACGATGCCGACGGGTCTGTGGGCGTGAGTGTGAGAGCTTGAAAATCGGCAGCGTGTGTTTGCTGACCAATGAGAGAGAGTGAGGTAGAGAGGAGAGTCGATGACAAAGGGGCGTTGACGAGAGAGGAGGAGCAACGACCGACGTGTAGTGTCGCCGGAGCTTGAGGGTTTTGTAATCCTTTCGATATCAAAGGAGGAAATTTTCCTAAACTTTGTTTTCCCCTGTTTCCGCCATCTTTTGTCTTCCTTCTTCATCGCGTCCGGCGACGACGGCGGCGACTTTCGGCGAGGAGACTGAGGGCGAGGAGTCAACTATCCTTTCCCTGCTGGCACACCTCGAGGCAGGCCAACCTGCACCGGCGACGTGTGAAGCTTGCGATCGAAAGTTGCCTGAGAAGACGAGCTCGCTTCAGCGGACACACGAGCGAGTGCACGCATTCGAGCCGTGCGCCGCGGGCTTTGCGTCAACGAAAGTCCAAATTGGGCACAAATTTCGTAAGCTTGGGCACGCAAACGGAGGATCACCGGAGTACTGCTTCGCGGGGTGTGACAGCAGGACCCTACGAAGATTACGCCTAGCACATCTGTCTAGGATTTTTTTTTTTTCACTAAGCTAGTATGTAAACTTGGTATTATGTTAGAAAAAAAAAATATTTTTGCTTAGGATTCTTATATAAAGAGATATTTTTGTCGTTTATCTCCTATAATATATGAATTTTAAAATAATATAAATATATTTTTTTATTTTAAAATCCGTAAATCAAGAAAATAAATGGTGTAGATATTTACTGTCTAAAATTCCTGAGGCAAACATCTTGACTAGAAAATTTTCTTTTATTTTAGTACTCTTACTCTCTGCTGCTGTAACCCAAAGTAATTTCCCAACTTCTAATCGGTCTAGTGCTGCGGCAGTGCGGCTGTTCAAAAGTCTACAGACGACTTGACTGTGCAAAACCAAATGGTCTTATTAATAAAATATTGAAGCCTACAGATTATTAAATACATAATACATTATTAATTACAAGGTACAAACCCATAATTGTTTGACTATTTTACTTTTATTAGCAAAATAAACATTGAGTAATCTTTCTCCACCAAAACTTCAATCAATTAATTTCGTAGTCTTCTTGTTCATTTCTTTTGTATTTGACAATTCAACTACCTTGCCCGTCTCTCCATCTCCTGACTCAGGATCGCAGCTAGGCCTTCTTCCTAGCTCTCTTTGTTATCTTCAATTGGTCCTGCAAAATGCACGCTAATGAACAATCTCTGACCTGCTCCTTATCATATCGCAAATGAAACACCTACAAGATTATTTCTCAGGTCATGACTTCCAAGAACTCAAAATGCAGAATGTCCAGCTCGTTCTCATTACATACCTTTTGGTTGTTATTGACCAGGAATGGCACCGGGAGGAGATGTGACACATAAACACAATATTTTTTTTAGAAAAAGGACAATTTAGAGTATCATTTTATAACTGCTTAAGGAGCAAACAAACTTACCCTTAATGTAGCTCACATTTTCAATCTCATTAAAAATCATCAAGAAATCAATTTGAGCATCCTAATATCGTGTTAGCAATGTGAATATGTGGATACTGAACCTTCTGTACCAGTTAATTATACTGTCTGAAGATCAACAGCCTAATTAGCAACTTGAAATATTAAGAACCATTTAATCTAGTACAAACAGCCACATATATTCTAATGTTAATAGTTGTGTCCAATTTCCAAGTTTATATACATAACTTTTCGAATTTATGACATATGATATCAATGCTTTTAAATGGTTTGCTACTAAATAATTGCAAGGTTTTTGTACTAAATTCTGAATTTGTTTGTATTTACAGTATTACTTGATAAAATTGATATAGTTCTAGTAAATTAATCGATTTGTAAACGGACATGTAAACATTTTAAGAAATAGATTCTATTTCATTACTTTTTGTTCAAGTTAAATTCGCAGCAGTCCATCAGCCGATTGGTCTTCTTCACATCATCCTTGATCTATCAGTACCTTTGGTTTTTTACAATTTCTGGTAATTTGACCTTACTTTAGAGACAACTGATATGCCAAGCACAATCGATGGAATCTAGTTGATTATTTTTCAAGATAACGCATATCAAATTTTATCACTCAAATGGGAACTGAAAGTCGACTTAGCTTCTTGACTAAGATAGAATTGAATATTCAATCATACCTTATATTGGCTGTTGCACCTACCACTGTGCTCGAGTGATGAGATAGTTCTCTAGTGATCCAGGTGTGCTGCAGCTTAATATTGCTGAGCAGCGCTTAAGTGATGTTGCTGGGCGTCCAAGTGAATTCCTATGAACTGCATCAAATTGTCATAAGTCTACCAGTATGCAACCCCTAAGAAAACCTTAATCATGGATCTGGTCTTTCTCACATCCTTAACTACAGTTTCATCTTTAGCACCAGCTCACGTGATCTCTCCTGCTGCGTGGAAGCACGAAGAAAACTAAAAAAAAGGGCAGGGAGGTAATTTTCTTTGATACTCACCGACTAATTTCCTAGTCAAAGATCCAGTCAAGAAAATTACGATATCATGAATAAAAACTAAAAAATAGGCCAGAATAGAGTAAAAACGTCAATGCTTCATTGCATGTACGGTTATGTCAAACAAGGAAATGAGGAAGAGGATCTAAGACTCATACACCATTAACATTTCCTTCACTCATTTTGAAACATTACTCCCCAAGAATATGTACAGTAGTCTCCAATATTACCACTTCCTTGAAATTCGCTACATCATATTCAATAAAGGATTTTTGGATGCACTAAGTCTTGTAAACATACCGAGAACACTGGATTTATGAGCTGTTACTTGTGCACATTTATATTCTGAAGGTTGACGGAAAAAAAACTGCAACAAAATTTCAGAACTAAAAAGTCCAAACGGGATAAACTTGATTCTAGCCACCTAAACTACAAGATAATATGGATAGAGCATGTCTTAAAATTGTACGTCTAGATATATTGCCTTAAGTTCGACCACGCTCCATGAAAAAAAACATTAATTCAAAATCCTTTTGGGACAACAAGGAATGGATGAAAAAGCAACTAAATAGAGGAAGAAAGCAAACAAGTCTCACTCACGACACAAGTGAACAATTTGATATAGTTGATACATCTATCAACTTCCAAATAATTTTAATTTGCTTAGGGTAAAAGATAATTTGTCTCTATAGTCGAAAAGCCCATCATATACAACTTTTCTACAAATAATCAATTTTCAAGTAGTACCAATAATCAAGACGTTGGACTCATTAATTTCGTGTAAAGATACAAGTAAAAGACCTTCAAAGGTATAATCCTATGAGTAATTGTTTTACCTCATTCGCCTCGTCTGTAGATAATGATGTTGTATGAAGTTCCTGATGCCAGGCTTCATCCATCAAACTGGTATGCTGCCGATAAGTGAAAATTGTACATGTGTGCAAAACTCAAACACAACTCTCGGTCCCTCTCATCGCCCCAGCCTCCCCAACCCCTAAATCCTGCTTGGTAACCACTACTCTGCTTCCTGAAGAAATGCACCGGCCAACCACGGTTTATGTTGACAACCTTATCGATTTCTTCGAGCTCAAAACGTGCTTCCCCGTTGTCGATGCAGGAACTCGTCCCTTGCCCCTGATGCAGCCCACATTTCCCAAAATGGGCGGCACTTCTCCGAGGACCACGCAGGGTGTAAACAGGGGTTCCAAAGGAGGGATAGACGGTAGCCCACATCGTAATGTCCCAGTTGTAATCGTCGAAGGAGCAGAATTCCTTCGCCTTTGCGTGGATTTTGCCCCAAACAGTCCTGTTGAAGGCATAGCCCATGTTGCCCATCCTCTCCGCCACCAGCATATCCCAGCCCTCGCCCTTGGAGTTCACATCTGATGGGGCCAAGTTCGCGGCGTAGCACTCGGAGCACTTCCGGGGCTTCAGTTCATTTAGAAGCTGAAGACTGCGGTAAGCGTTCGGGTAGACGTAATGGTCCTCTTCGATGAAAAGGATGTGGCCTTCGAATCCCCTCGTCTCCTTCAACCCGTCCCACACGGTGTTCATCATCCACCACCAGTGGTGCTTCAGTGACACGATCCGCGGCGACCGGTGGTTGCCGTATTGGTCGGCGGTGCCGCTGCAGTTCTTGACGGCGGGGTCGTCCTTGTCGCGGCAGTCGCCAGGGGAGGTGCCCGGGAAGCTGCTAGGGAAGAGGTGGGGAGAGTAGGGCGCGAAGATCTGCTTCACCTGGCAGAAGCGAATGCCCTGGACGATGCCGTCCATCTCAGGGAAGTAGCCGTCGTGGCTGACGATGAGCAGCGTCTCTCCGATGCCCTCCACAGCGGCGAGGCTCCTGACCACGGCGCGGAGGTAATGGGGGCGGTTGTGGACGTACAGGACGATCTTGGTGTGGTCCCTGGCCAGGGACGGGAAGAGATCGGTGTTCCTGGGCGGGAACTCGTTCCTCTGATGCAAGCAGAAAGAGAGGGGAGTTTTCGGCGGCAGCTTGCCCTTGAATTTGAGATCCGCAGCTAGGGAGGCGGGAATTTCAAGGCTCGTGAAGGGAGAACAGAAGGGGGCGGCGACGGTTCGATCCATGATGAAGAAGATCATACAAAGCACGGCGAGGAGGACGAAGGCGAGCACTAAAAGGAGCAGTTGCCGCATCGATGGGTTGTCCCGCGGCGCCCGAGGTCGCTTGTACCAGGCCATGGATTGGGGGTTGATTCAACTTTCAAGAATCACAGGTCTTGGAAGAAGAACTAGAAGGAGAGATCGGGAGCTCCAAAGAGATTAACCGAAGCGGAGGAGATGCGGGAGCTGTTGAGAAAGCGGAGAGCACAAGATGTCGTGCGAAGTCAACCGGGGAGACCGAAGTGAGAAGTCAATACACGGGATATTAGGAAAAATTTTTGCAGGTCGACCTGTACCCAACCTAGAATATCGTGAAAATTTTTTAAGCTCGGTGGGGGTGTTGCAAAAAGTGCCGAATGTGGAAGGATTTTACGAAATTTTTTATGAAATTTTATGATAAATTTTATGAAATTATGGAAGCAAAAAATTTTACGATATTCTAAAGCACACATATCGTGAAATCCTCTCACAGTTGGATACCCAGCTGCACCGACCCTGAAATATCAAGTTGCAAAAAAATTTTCTCTCTTGTAACAATGATCTATCTAGTGAGACATCTCAAAAACTTATGTGTTGTGTGCGTATCATTGGAGGCGACCTCACCAAGAAAGAGCTAGTCATCCACTAGTTAGCTCTCTATAATTAAAAGACTCTTCCTCTACCTCTATTTCTTTTTGGTTTAAGCCACCCCTAATTGAGCTTGCATGATATAGTTGTTAGTGTGATGAATGATGTGTTTTTGGCAGTATAGTGCTATTGCAATTGTATCGCGCTATTGTTCTTGTGCTATTGCAATTGTGAGAAAGGATTGTTTGATAGAGTGTTTGTGCTATTGTTATTAGTATTATTTTGAGTTTTAAAATTTATGATATATATTTCACATATAAAATCTCAACTAATATTTTTTTATGATATTAAATAAGAGCAATTTAATTATAAAGCTTATTTATCTTCATTGAATTTAATGCATTATTCTTCAATAGGTTATTTCACTCAATTTGAATAGAGAAATTTCCTGAAAGGAACCTTAGGCCGTGTAGAATCAGAACTTAAAGCAATATAGATGTGACTCTTGCTTTCAGATTTACAATTACATGACTTTGATCTATCTCATTTGAACGCATATCTCCTTTAAGAGTGATGGTAAAGATGACAAGGATAATAGTAAAACATAAGAACCCAACACACATATTTCTTATAATTAAATAAAAAAAATTAAATTATTTATTTTTAAAATAATTGATTATATATATTTCTATGTTTAAAGTGCAACGAATCCAAGTAAGCAAAAAATTAGTAAAAACTAAATTTACCTGTAATCAGTTTGACAACTTTTTTATTATTTAATTTTTGGTATTAGTAAACAGTAAAAAAAATTGGTTTGGTAATCGTGTCGGCCCATTCTAGTGCAATAATTATTTTGACTTAGTAATTTTTTTGGTAAATATAATATTATAATTGATAATTTATTAATTTACTAATTTTACTAATTTAGTAATAAGTAAATTATTAATCAATAATTTTCTTATTCAGTAAATTTTAATTTGATAATTTTTAATAAATTAGTAATTTGGTAAATTTTCTGATAGATTTTATAATAGGAGTTGAGACTTGAATGAGCTTTAAAGACGCACATTGTGATTATTTTGATGCAAGGGGCGATAGTGGCCTTTAGTCCTATGCTTTACTTGTGGAACATGGATGATATTGAGTTTGATCATTAAATAGAATTTGAGTGATCCAAATGCTTTACAGTTGATGACCTAAGCTTTAGTTGCTCGAGAAGTGATTTAACTAGAAGGTGTGATAATTTATTAGTCCTAATATAATACCTTGATTTAATTTTAGGTTGGACGTGAAAGAAAATATAATATAATATATAAGATTTAGTGAATTTATATTTATTAATTTGGACTTAAATATTTTAATTAATTTGGTCATGTTATAATTTTAGCTTATCAAATTAATAGGTCAATTTGCCCATTAAGCGAATCAATGGTATTAAACTAAAAATTCAGTGCTACAATTGATAATTCTAATAACTTAACAAGTGGTTTCCTTATTAATTTGAACTAAGTGCGTTTCCTTATTAACAAGGAATGAAAATTAGAAAGATTAATAAATATATTTTATTTTTTTTATTTTTATATCGATGATGATGATGAGAGGCGACGGTGAAATGGCAGCAACGAGAGATGAGAGGCAATGACAACGACAATGGCAATGACGATGGTGATGACAACGATGATGAAGAAGAGTGCAAGAAAAACATAAGAGGGAGAGTGAACATAAAAAAGAAAAGGGTGTAAATAGGTATGAGAAGAGCAAATCCAACTTTTCGTCCAATTTGAGCGGAATGCAAATAGGGCTATTTTCCCTCTCATTTTTCTTCTATTTTTTCTTCCTTATTTTCATCCGTCCTACTAAACATGATTTTATAGTTATCCTTCCAACTTTTCATCCATTCTCTTCTCCTTTCTTTCCTACTAAACACACTATAAGAGATCCAAGCATATGAAGCAGAGCGAAATAGATCAATTCATAAATGAGGTTGTCATTCTTTCTCAAATTAATCATAGGAACGTGGTTAAGCTCTTTGGATGCTGCTTAGAAACACAAGTGCCCCTGATGATCTATGAATTTATTTCCAACGGAACCCTTTCTGACCATCTCCATGTTCCAAACGGCAAATCTACGCTATCATGGGATGATCGTTTAAGGATTGCTACGGAGGCTGCCGGATCACTTGCCTATCTACACTCTGCCGCTTCAATATCTATTTTCCACAGGGATGTCAAGTCATCCAACATCCGGTTAGACGATCATTTTATTGCAAAAGTATCTGACTTTAGAGCATCAAGATTTATTCCACTTGATCAAAACTCATTTGGTCACTGCAATACAAGGCACATTTGGGTACTTGGATCCAGAGTACTATCAAACGAGTCAGTTGATAGAGAAGAGTGATGTTTATAGCTTTGGAGTTATTCTTTTAGAGCTTTTAACAGGAAAAAAACCAATTTACATCGTCGAAGGTGATACAACAGTGAATATATCAACGCAGTTCCTACAGGCAGTGAGACAGAACCGGAGTTTTGATCTTGTGGAAGATGACATTATGGAAGGAGCAGAGGAAGAGTTTGGAGAAATCATTCATCTGATAGAGACATGCCTAAGATTGAAAGGAGCAGAGAGGCCTACAATGAAAGAAGTAGAATGCAAGTTGCAGGATCTAAGACGGATCAGAATGAAAAAAAGAGGATACTGTATCGGGGTAGGCAATGCAGGTGATCAATATTTTCCTACTGCTTCATGTTATCCTCCTTGTGAATCTATAGACCAGACGAGGCAGGAATTATAGTTTAGAGAGGGAACTAATGTGCTCACAGTCTTTCCCACGATGAGTTTATTTAATTTGTACTATGTTTTAGTATTTATTATCTACTTTTGAATAATCTTGCCCGACCATGCCGTAATTGTTCCTCGAGCTAGAATTTATTTATGGAATGGGATTGATAGACCATTGTTTCCCAGATTCCATCTCAGAGTGTAAAGTTGCAATTCCATGATAATATATAGTAGCTACCGAAGATATTTCCCACTTTGACTAATGTATTTATAAATTTTTTTAGGCAACAGAGAAGTGAATTCTCCTTATATATTGCTTCTTAGAAATGAGGGGATTATAAAAATTCAGACGCAATTAAAAAGGACAAAAAGGAATACAAGAAAAGAGAAAGCATAAAAGCACATGTACAACAGTATTAAAAACCAAGAGAAAGCATACAAATTTATGTATTATAATTGTAAAATGCAAAAGAGTTATGCATATTAAGGCTCACATACCACATATTAAGACTTTGATGGCTTGATGAATATTTAAATTTAAAAAATATTCGGCCTATACAGCTTTAGAAAATATTTGGCTTTAACGACGTGTTGATATTTATATTTGGATAATATCTTATTTTGATGACTTATTAGATATTTAATTTAGAAAATATCTAACATCTATGGTTTGTTGGATATTTAATTTTGAAAATATCTGACCTTAACAGCTTATTAGTTAATTAATGAATATCTTGCCCTAACGGTTTATTAGACATTTGAATTTGGCAAGTGCTCAGCCTTAGTGACATTTGAATTCAATGCACCTCCCATGTCCAACCAGCTGCTCCTGATGTCGACTCAACTTTGATCCTCCACCAAAGTTTCGCATCATCTGAGAGGTATGCGGTACACACCCTCACTCGTTCCTGGCCTCAAACATGGTTAGCACTGAAATATTGTTCCATGTCCCAAAGAAAGTTACCCAATTCTTTGGATGATTGGGCTCCTCTGAACATCGCAGGTTCTGGGGTGCGAACCTTCCCTTTGGCAGCTCCATACTCCACCATGGCTGCTGCAGGCGCACCGCCTTGTGTTTGTGCTAATGCCATGCGCATCACCGCGAGGTCTGCCAGTACTTGCTGTTGTGCTACCGCTTGTTTTGCTACCTACTCCTGTAGTGCGACCATCCCCTCCAACGTCTGTTGGATAGCGGCGATCTGCAACCTCTGTTGCTCCATCGTTCGCTGCAAATTCTCCACTTGAGGAACAACCGCATCATCACTGTTCCCCGTCAAGCCGAGCACCTGCTCGACGTGCGCCAGACGATCACCCTGAGTTACCATGTTGTTGAAGTCAACCCAGTCAATCTCGTCAACCTGGGCTCTGATACCACTTGTCACATCCGGACTGAACCGATCTTTGACGAATTTAGGATAGAGACCAAAACCCTAATTTTATCCCCAAATTTCTCCCTCAATTTGATTTTGACCAAAGTCAAAATCACCGCTGCGCGCTGCTCGCCGAATTCGAAATCAGAATTTGGATTGCTGACATCGCCATGTCGTCAGCCGCTCTAAATTACCGCGTGAATTCAGATTTCACCGTTGACTCGCGCCTGTGTTGACTGCCCTCGAAACGAACGCCTCAACGCGTCGTTCTCGCAGCGTCGTCTTCACGCGTCGAATGCCGCCTGCGTTCAACACCACCGGGAAGGGGAAGCCGTCGGAACTCGGATGTGATGGCAGGGAAGGAACTCCTACCTTCCCTCAGCCTTTGTCGTCACCAGGAAGCGCCACCTGCGCTATCATCGTCGACAGTCATGTCGGAAGTAGGGAAGCTCACCGGAAATAGAGGAAAGTTGCCGAAAAAGGAAGGAGATGATAATGGAAGGGAAATCTTCACTCCTATTCTCAAAATAGCGAGCTACAAAACCCTCCCTCACCTCTCTCGCTCTCTCTCTCTCGTCGGCGGCGACTCTCGTCGGCGGCGACTCTCGCCGCCGATTACAAGCTCTCCCTCTCAACGCTCGCCGAAAAACTGTGCCGCCTGCTCGGCACACAAAACTCTATGATGTTCTCTCCAGCTCTCCCCTCCTCTTCTGCTGGAACTCATCCTCGTGCTTTAAAGGGGACGATCGCTCATCCGCCCCGCAAACCTCGCCCGCGCTACTCGTGTTCGAGGGAATCTCTGAATGAAGCACCGCCGCTTCCCTTCCTCGCCACGCATTCGTCGGCGCCGTGATTTGCATCCGCGTCCGGAGCATTCGGTGGAGACGATGGCGCTGAGCACGAGTTAACATCGGTTGTTGAGCAAATGGTTGCACCCCAATTTCGGGCCCTAGTTTGGTGTTTTCCTCTTGGACTTGGGCAGCCCGTCTTCATCTTGCTCGTTGACTAAACGATTTGAGCATAATTCAGCTTGGGCTTGGGCCAACGCCCAACCCACTCTTCTTTGGCCCGGCCTGGTGGTCCAACATCGGGTAAGTTATTATTTTTTTTTCTTTTTACTAGCCTCTCTTGCAGTTTTCTTAACTGCATGCCTTAACTACTCCCATTAACTTCTTTTTCAACTTATCTCCGCATCAGCACTCAACCATAAATTTTTTTTCAAATCAAGGTCAATGACTTATTTTGACCAGTGATTTAGCCATGGCTGAAGCGTGTAACTATGCCATATAAAGCTCCCTTCTTATTCCTTGGTCAAAAGCAATGATTTTGACCAAAATTCCTCGTCACTCTGTTTAGAACAAAATTTTGATCTCAAATTGCACTCCTTGCTAGACAAGGAATTGGGATCAAAGCTAAAATGGTCCAAATATGATTATGCATACAAAATAATTTTTAGGGAAATAAAACACCTTCAACATTAAGCTTTAAAGCGCGTGCATGACACAGCTGGTAATTAAAGGCTTGTGTTACTACCATTGCAAAGGCACATACATAATTCAAAGGGCAGCACAAGCAAGCAAGAGTGCCACTAATCAGGCTAAATTGCCACTGAATAATTCAATTTCCATTAGTTTACTTTGATATCTCACCATAACACACAAATTTAGATATGGAGTTCTCATGGCGCCATTAGGAATTAAGTACAAACATAACATGATCAGCAAGTACCAAAGAGGCAATTATCCAATTTTTTTGAGTTTTCTTATTGTATTAGCTACTCATTTTACAAGTTTTAATTACTCAAAGATCATCATCACCGAAGCAAACTGTCAAGCTTGCCATTAATTGCAGAACTAATGAGAAGGTTCTGAGTTATACATATGTGTAATATTCGGAGTTTAGTTCCACATTAAAAATGAGAGAAAATGTTATATGATATATAAGACTTAGTAGACTTATTATTATTAACTAAGGCTTAAGTATTTTTATAAATTGGACCATGAGTGTTCCTCCAACAATACAGCAAAATTCTTTAATATTAATCCAAAATTTATTAATATAAACAAGACATCATGATCTTTTAAGTTTAGGAATTAAAAAGAAGAAAAGTAAACCTAACTGAGAGAAAACAAATCATAAAATTTTACCTAGATAAAGAATACACCTATATGGAACGAATCAACAAAAACATGGAAGAATCTACCTTCTCACCACTCACCCAAAACTCCAAAGCTTCTCCTCTTTCCCACCTTTCGTCAAACCATTCCCCCAAAACAAAAGCAATGTATCCCTTCCCATATCTTTCCTTCCAGCCAATCACTTTAGGGTGAGCGAGAGAAAAATCTGGAAATTAATGTAGTCATTAAATCGACTAATTAATTTATTATTAAAGACTTACCAAAAAGGCAATTCCCTACTGTTAATATTTTATATTATATATATATATATATATATATATTTGGATCATATCATTTCCTTCCTCCTAAGAAAATTTGGTCCCCAAATTCATACCTCCTTAATAAAAAGTTGTGGATATTTGCTTTGAATTTTTCTTCACGTTCCCAAGTTGCCTCTCTTTCTGAATAATGTTGCCAAAGGACTTTCACTAATGGTATATCTTGTTTCAAAGAACATGCTCTTTGCGCTCCAAGATTTGAGTAGGCTGCTCAACAAAAGAAATATCTTTACGTATTTGTTAGGGTTGATAAGTCAAAACATGTGATGAGTCAACAATATACTTCCGTAACATAGATATATGAAAAACATTATGTATGTAGCTAAAGAAGTGGTAGAGCATGCAGCAACTTAAAATTGTTCGAGGCAATGGCCCTACTACTACAAGCACTCACTACGCCCCACTTTGAGTTCTCCTTATTCTTTTTCTCCCCTTCCCTTTGTTTAAGCTTTAAAGCGTGTGCATGACACAGCTGGTACTGCTTGTGTCACTACCATTGCAAAGACACAAACATAATTTAAAGGGCAGCACAAGCAAGCAAGAGAGCCAATAATCAGCCCAAATGCCACTGAATATGGAGTTCTCACCGCGACATTAGAAATTAAGTACTGACATAACATGATCAGCTAGTAGGAAAGAGGCAATGATCCAATGTTTTTTGAGTTTTCTTATTGTATTAGCTGCTCATATTACAAGTTTTAAGTACTCAAAATCATCGTCATCGAAGCAAAATGTCTTGCTTGCCACTAATTGCAGAACTATAGAGAAGGTTCTGAGTTATACATATGTATAGCTTGTTCTGACTTTACACTTACAGATCACACTCCATCCCAATAAAGGCGGAATGTTTATATAGGTTCTAACTTTACACTTACAGATCACACTCATGAGAGAAAGACGGAGAGAAATAGAGACATTTGGTGGCTTACAAAAGTGAAGTTTTAGGGCGTTTGGCTCATTGTTTTTAAACTGTTTTTAGTGTGATGCTATTTGATAATCACATTCAGAAACATAAAAAAATAATTTAGAAATAAAAATTTTAGAAGTTAAAAAATAATACCTTTTCAACTTCTGCCCTTCTACTTTTATACAAATAAGGCCAAACCGCCCTTAGTCTTTTTTTTTGCGGTTCCAATATTCACATGTTATTTTCATTATTTTTGAAATTTATAATAATGATATAAAATTGTAAGGATATAAAATCTTAAAAATTATTAGAATATAAAATTCTAAAATTTATAAGAATATAAGATGTTGAAAATTATAAGGATATAAAATTTTAAAAATTATAAAGATATAAAATTTTAATAATTATAAGAATATAAGAATCCTTGAATCATGAAAAATATTTTTGCTCTATTTTTACTCACATTAGAAAATCATAGAAGGAGAGAAAAAGAAATTAGCTGTATCCTCAAGCACTCGCCACCTGATGGAAGAAGGGAATGGGGGAATGAGAGAGCTACCTCCAGCTCCTCTCCAAATCGCAAATGTGGAAGAAGATAAGCTTCGGTCTTCTTCCCCAAAAATCGCCCTCCAATCGCTTTCAAAATCCCCAAATCGGATTCAAGAGAAATCTGCCCCAAAATCGAGATCCCCAATTTGCTTAAGTCAATTTGCCCCTTTTACATTAAGAAGTCTTTAAGAAGAAGGCGCTCCTATTTCTTTAAGAAGAAAGGCAGGATAGTACCCCATAGTACTCAGGGCATCACAACTGGAGAGATTTATGCAAACCCGCACCTCTGTTTCTTCTCTTTCTATTTTTGTATTGCTTTCTCTCCCAAAGCCTCCCTCTTCTCTCTTTGTTCTTTATTTCTTTGCTCCCTTTGCCAAGAGTCTGCCCCCTACCTAAAGCACTTCTCACAAGACCTCTTTCTCCTGTCGCCAACCTTTCTGCCATTTTTATTATTTCTGTTCGAGAGCTCTCCAATCTCCTTACTTGCTCTCAATTTTTTTTCTTTCCTCTCGGCTGCTTCACTTGCTTGGCAAACCTCTCCAAAACCAAGCATACGTCCCCAAAAATCAATTTTTTCTGTCGAATAAATAATGTGGAACAAAAAAATAAACCAATTTTTTCCCCTCTCGGCTGCTTCACTTTCTTGGCATACCTCTCCAACCTTTCTGCCATTTTTATTTCTTGAGTTTTTTTTAAGCCCTTTTTATAAAGTAAGATTTTAACTTACTTTATTCCACAATCACATAAGTTTTTAATAAATTTTTGTTGTTTATTATATACATTTTTTTTTGCTTTTCTCTTCAGCTCGTCTCACGATGTTATAATCTCTTTTTGGATAATTTTTCTAGTTTCGATGTGACGTCAGATGTGCCTTTTTATTATTTCGAATTCCCACTTTTCTAGCTTTATTATTTTGATGTCTTTCTAAATTTTCTTAATCATGGTCGAAATTAAATTTGACACTCAGCCTTGGTGGCTTGTGAGTATATAAATTTGACATGTGCTCGACCTTAATGACTTGTGGGCATTTGAATTTAATATGCGCTCAACCCTGATGGTTTATTAGCATATAGATTTGATATATATATATATATATATATATATATATATATAGTAATTGAATTTCATATGTGCTTGACTTTGATGGTTTGTGAGTATTTAAATTTGCTATATGTTCGGCCTTAATGACTTATGAGCATTTAGATTTGATTTGTACTCAACCTTAGTGACTTGTGAGTATTTGAATTTAATTTTCTTGATAACATTAGGAATAATTACTTAGCCTAAACATGTAATTATCCCACAATTATATACTTATTTCTTCAAATGATGAGGAATAAATATTATTTTTGAAAATTATTATTATTATTCACTTTGGAGCACCACATGTATAGTATCGTATTAAGAAGCTACGCCTCGATGACAAGCATCGACGTACGTATATCCTAAATAATATTTTTTTCGTGATGTGCTAAATTTGATCAAATAGGTTGAGTTAGTGAGTCAGTCAACCCATGTTTAACCGAATGAATTATATCTTATTCCTAAGTTCAGTTATTTAGTTATACATTTTATTTTTGATCTCTGATCTAAAATTCAATACCATATTTGGAAAGATCAAGCTCAATTTGATAGGGATAGATGCTTAGATCATATCAATACTTGTCCAATTGGCTTCGATTGAAAAAAAAAAATTCTTAGTCATAGAATGTTTGATTTTTCTCACGATCATTCATTTAAATTCACATATTTGCTTTAGTTTGAATCTCGGATAAAAGATTCTGATAACATATTTAGAAAGATCAGACTCAATTTAATAGAGATCGACACCTGGATTATCTTAAAAGTTATCTGATTGATTTAGATATGTGCAGATTATTCTCAGCCACTGATTTAATTCGTGATATAGATTTGGACCATTCAATTGGATCTAATTGATCCTAGCCATTCAATCAAAGTAAAAGATCTGATTCATTTACGTTGGGTTAAATCTTGACTATTAGATTTAGGCTAATCGAATCAGTGTTTCGGCTTGGTGAACTCCATATTGACTGAAAACTCAAGTGAATTAAGGTATACAATTCTACATTTAAATCGAGTATCTTTATTACTGAACAGATTGGGCATACTAAATTCCAATGATGATCATGGCCTCTCGTGGCACTTAAAATTGTTTGAGACAATGGCCCCACTACTAAGTAGTGCTTGCTGTGCCCCCCTCTGAGTTCTCCTTTTTCTTTTTCTTCCCTTCCTTCTGTTTAAGCTTTAAAGCGCGTGCATGACACAGCTGGTAATTAAGGGCTTGTGTTGTTATCATTGGAGAGGCACATACATAATTCAAAGGGCAGCACAAGCAAGCAAGAGAGCAACTAATCAGCCCAAATACTACTGAATAATTCAATTACCTTTAGTTTACTTTGACATCTCACCAGAACACAGAAATTTAGATATGGAGTTCTCATGGCGCCATTAGGAATTAAGTTCTGACATAACATGATCAGCACGTACCAAAGAGGCAATGATGCAATGTTTTTTGAGTTTTCTTATTGTATTAGCTATTCATTAGACAAGTTTTAAGCACTCAAAGATCATCATCACCGAAGCAAACTGTCTTGCTTGCCACAAATTACAGAACTAATGAGAAGGTTCTGAGTTATACATACGCATAGCTTGTTCTGATTAAGGGTGATAAAGGCCTTGCAGATCATTCGGGCCATCCCAATAAAAGCGGAATGTTTATACAGATTCAGCTTTACACTTACAGGTCACACGCGAGAGAAAGAGGGAGAGAAATAGAGACGTTTGGTGGCTTACAAGAGGAAGCTTTTTTTTTTTTCAGGTCCAATGTTGACCCGTTGATTTCCATTATTATTAAAATTTATGATGATATAAAATTTTTGAACTATGGGGATAAAAAAGTCATAAAAATTGTAAGGATATAAAATTCTAAAAATTATTAGAATATAAAATCCTGAATATTATAAGGATATAAGAATTCTTGAATCATGAAAAATATTTTTACTCTATTTTTACTTACATTAGAAAATTATAGAAGGAGAGAAGAAAGAAATTACGTGTCCTTCCTGACCTTGTCGAGAGTTTTATCCAATCTCCTTACTTGCTCTCGATTTTTTTTTCGTTGCTCTCGGCTGCTTCACCATGCGTCTCCAAAAACCAATTTTTTGTGTCAGAGTTCTCTCTTTTTCTTCAGCCTCTCCTCTTGATTTTTTTTGTTGCGCCAATATCTCTACAGCTGCTTGCCGCCTTGCCCTTCTCGCCTTTTTTTTTTTTTTGAAATGTCCCTTCGCCACTTATTTCTGTTAGGCCGAAGTCTCTTTTGGTCAATTCTTTTCTTCCTTCTTCGGCTGAGCTTTCTTTCTTTTTTTAAGCTGTCTTTCTGTTTTTAAAAGCGCTCTTTATGAAGTTAGATTTTAACTTGCTTTATTCCACAATCACACAAGTTTTAAATATTTTTTTTATTTGTTAAATACATTTTTTTTTTGTGTTTTCCTTTCCGGCTCGCTGACGATGTCATAAATCTTTTTTTGATAATTTTTTTATTTTGATGTGACGTGCCCTATATGTTATTTCGAACTCCCACTTTTTTACTTTGTTATTTTGGTATTTTTCTGAATTTTCTCAATCATGGTGAGAATTAATTTTCATTTTATCCTTGGTTAAAAATTAATGGTTCAGCAATATATACTATAATAAATATAATTTGTCTATAAATTAGATATTCACGTATTCGCAGCTAACCACATGAACAATTTCTAATGAGTCTTAAAAAACGAAAGAGAGCAAAAAAAAAAAAAAAAAAATCAAAGATGCATCAGAAGAATAACGTCTTATTTCTCTATGATATTTTAGATTGCTGGGCGGCAAGGCAACTATATTGCTAAATGTTTTAACGAGTCCGTATGCTATATTTTAGAGTTGCCTGTTCTTTTTTGTATCTTCTAGATTAGAATAATGATAATTTTTATACAAGACTTATGGTCACTCTATTTCTTCCCCCTATAGGAAAGAAAGCTAATTTTTATACAAGACTTATGGTCACTCTATTTCTTCCCCCTATAGGAAAGAGCTTTCTTTCCTATCAAATCAATCTTTCTAGTAGACCAAATCATGGCCACTCAAATTTCCTATGCTCTTTTCAGATCCGTTTATTGTGAGTTCTACACAATAAAAAAATTTTTCGCACCAAAATGAAATAAGCTGCAGAACAATTCCATGTAAATTGCTTGGTTACTCATAATATTACAGGCACGGCGATACTGTATAAGTCTATGTAGAAATCATGTGGTTTTTAACAAGGAAAATCACATCCATTCCTATGGAGGTGGAACTTCATAGTATGCTTGATGAATTGGAAACTGCAGATATTAACTGTCTGACTTGTGAGATTTTTTTTGTCCATGCTACTAACTTGAGCAAGAGTCCACTTAGTTAGAAAAATGATGGATGCAAAGAAAAAAGAAAAAAATATATCAGTAATTTTTAGTATATTTAGGTGGCATCAAGAAAAAAAATTCTAAAAAAATTCTTTTTCTCTTTGTTTTTTGTTTTCTTTTTTTCCTCTTCTTTCTTTTTTTTTTATTTAATATTACGTTGTTCAAGAGATAGATGGTACCTATTTGACACTTATTTTAGAATTGAGTTTCTAATAAGTTAGTTGGATGCATTTTATAGAGTTAGACAAGAGTTGAAGGTAAACTCAAATATGATAATTGAATTACCTACATAATTTTAAGAAACTCAAATATGATAGTTGAATTATTTGTATAATACATGTCAGCCTTCATTAAAACAGATGTCATGGTGCATGCTGTGATGCCTCTTTTCCCTGTGGACCGGGCCAGGGAAGCTGGATTGGGCAACGGGCCAAATCCACAACACGAGCCCAATCCGACCTACTTGACGTTGGACGAAACGAGGCCAGGCGGGCCTCGGCTTCTACCACGAAGCGGACAGAGCAGGCGGCTCTGTCCCCACGACGCGATCAACGGCGTCCTTCCCAGCGATGACTCCGACTGAACCTCTGGCATTGTCTGAGGCGAGGATCTTGGCGACGTTTCCGGCGCCGATGGCGGGCTCCAGAGACTCCGACGAGGAGATCGGATCGGGCGAAGGAAGGAAAGGAATCACGCACGCAGGCGTGATTAACGGGCGTCCGCTTTGGAAAGTCAGCTGGCGGACGACGCCCTTCCAACCCAGGCGGCACCACCTCCTCTTTAAGAAGACTAGGCGAGCGTCGAGGGAGAGAGGAGAACGCGACTATCCCTGTTCCAAGAGTCATCGAGCACAACTTCCTCTCCGGCTTCGTCCAAGGCGAGGGAAGAGGGGGAGGTGGGCGGAACGCTGGTGGCGAGCTTCCTCAGCCTCCCCCATGCGAGGTTTTGAGCATCTGTAAGTCGACGGCGAGGGGTCGCCGTCGACGGGAACGAGAGAGATCCGACGAGCGGATCTGCGAGCTTGAGCGAAGCTTGTATAGGGTTTTAAGTAGGTTTGTTTGATCCTGATCAAATCGAACAAACGAAAATTTTCCCTACTGCTTATCGTCTCCGGCTCCGGCGTAGTGTTATGTATTTTCCGGCGACGCTCTTTCACCATCTCCGGCCACGACCGCTTCCGCAAACGAAAGGCTGAGGTTCGGTTAGCGGACGCCGAACCTGCCGCATGCTCCCCTTCCCGTCCACCTCTCCGGCGAAGACGACTGACGTGCAGACGCAGGCGACGTCCGCGTGAAGACGAAGGCAGCGAAACGTAATCGAACGCTCGGCGTTCGTTTCGATGAGTTGACTAAGTCAACGTGACTTCGACGCACGCAGTGAGATTTCGCATCTGATTTCAACATTTGGATTTCTCTACGGCTGGATTCGGGTTTGGCACACAGTCCAAGGCAATTTCGGCTGACGTGGACAATTGGATTAAGCTGGGCATAATAGTGGTATCAGAGGAAAGGTTTCTGCCGGTAAGATGGTGACACAAGGAGATGGCAGTGCACAGGCGACGCACCAACAGAGGCAAAGCTTCAGCCTTGATGCCGTTGCCAGGTGGGCAACGATGAGAGATCTGTGAGATCTCTTCCCGGAGCAGAGGGCTCCAATGCCGTCGACAGAGGGTGGCGACGACGAGAGGTCTGCGAGGCCTCTTCCCGGAGCAGCAGGCTCCGATGCCGTCGCCAAGCGGGTGACGAAGAGAAGTCTACGAGACTTCTTTCCAGAGCAACGAGCTCTAATGCCGTTGCCAGGCGGGCAACGATGAGAGGTCTGCGAGGCCTCTTCCCGGAGCAGTGAGCTCCGATGCCGTCACCAGGCGGGTGACGAGGTTCTAGCATCTGCAGGTGCCGACAAGGGTCTGCGAGGCCCTTCCCAGAGCGGGTGACTCTGATGCCATCGCCAGGAGGGCGATGATGGGATTCCGGCATCTGCGAGATGCCGATGAGGAATCTGTGGTGGCGCCAGTATTCATCCCCGTACAAACGTCGAGGGCGACGTCCGAGTTTGGTGGGGGAGAATGTGATGCCTCTTTTCCCTGTGGACCGGGCCAGGGAAGCTGGATTGGGCAACGGGCCAAATCCACTACACGAGCCCAATCCGACCTACTTGACGTTGGACGAAACAAGGCCAGGCAGGCCTCGGCTTCTTCCACGCGCAAACGAAGCGGACAGAGCAGGCGGCTCTGTCCCCACGGCGCGATCAACGGCGTCCTTCCCAGCAATGACTCCGACTGAACCTCCGGCGTTGTCTAAGGCGAGGATCTTGGCGACGTTTCCGGTGCCAATGGCGGGCTCCAGAGACTCCGACGAGGAGATCGGATCGGGCGTAGGAAGGAAAGGAATCACGCACGCAGGCGTGATTCACGGGCGTCCGCTTTGGAAAGTCAGCTGGCGGACGACGCCCTTCCAACCCAGGCGGCGCCACCTCCTCTTTAAGAAGACCAGGCGAGCGTCGAGGGAGAGAGGAGAACGCGACTATCCCTGTTCCAAGAGTCATCGAGCACAGCTTCCTCTCCGGCTTCGTCCAAGGCAAGGGAAGAGGGGGAGGCGGGCGGAACGCTAGTGACGAGCTTCCTCCGCCTCCCCCATGCGAGGTTTTGAGCGTTTGTGAGTCGACGGCAAGGGGTCGCCGTCGACGGGAAGAGAGAAGATCCGGCGAGCGGATCTGTGTGAGGCTTGATGAAGCTTGTAGGGTTTAGGTAGGTTGGTTCGACCTGATCAATCGAGTCAACAAAAATTTCCCTATGCTTCTGGCCTTCTACGGTTCCGGCGTGAGTCCTGTGTTTTCCGGCGGCAAACTGCATTGACGCCTCCTTCACCATCTCCGGCCACGGCAGCTTCCGCGAGAAAGGGCTGAGGCAAGGACGCAAGGTCCGAGCCTGCCGCACGTCTTGAACCTTGCCCACCTTCACCTCGGCGACGGGCGAACTCCACCAGCGAACGAACGAACTCAGACGTCGTCGTTCGTCCGCGTGAAGATGCGACGCGAGTTTCAAACGCAGGCGGCGTTCGAAACGAGGCATGGATACGTTGACCCGAGTCAACGAATGCGAAATCAAATCACGATTTTGATTTCGGGGAGATTTCGGTGCATAGTTCCACGCATGGAGGTGCTGACATGGATGGTTCATTGGGCTGGGCGTGACGCATGCTAACATGCACCAACGTCTACAAATCAAATTTCTCCTTATGATCCAATGACTTTAGGCGATAGGCTCTCCAAAAATCTTCAAGGAACCGTCTCCTTAAAAAAAAAATCCCAATTAGTGCATGTCATCCCTCTCCTAGCATATTTTATTTTTTTTAACAAAATATGAGGATCTACTATCTCATGTCAATTAAAAGACATGTGACAGCAGCTCGGAGAAAAACTGTAACTTCTCTCAAAAGAAGCTAGAACCGTGCAGTAGTAGCCTACGAAGGCAGAATTGAGAAGATGATTTCCTATGGTCATGTAATGAAATACATGATTCATAAGTTCCGTTCTGATCTTGATTTATTCTAGTACATTTGACACGAAAGAAAGTTCTAGGAGGACTTTAAAGATGCTTTTAATGACACTGGCATCTTAGTGAATTATTCGCAACAGGTGCTTTTCGACTTAGCAATATCAGAACTCTTGCTAGCTACTGTGAGGGTGTAACATTTTTCTTCAATGAATAGCCAACATTGCTAGGCAGCTTTTGCTATCCAATTTTGTTAAGAGAAGTTGCGTCAGTTTATGCATAGATCTGCAACATGGAAATGGTTGGACAGATAGCTAAATATACTTACTGTTGCACATGATTGCTACTTGATTAAATGAAGTTGGTTCAAGGTGGATCCCCTTAATTCTTCAACAAAGGCATCTTTTAGATGGGCGTTGGATGCTGCCACTCTACAAGACATGATGTCGAGTTCGCCACCAGAACTGAGGCAATCATGAAAAGAACGAATCAATTTACCTTAATCATAAGTAATTAAATAAATATTCGAACAGTCAATCCGTACAAGGTCTTGAACTGCTTACGGGTCAAATATTAGTCCTCCAGCTTCACGAATAATTACAGCTGCAGCTGCTATGTCCCTAAGGATGGCAATGGAATCTCTTTAGTTTAACAGGACCGAATAGTAATATGCTTATGAATTACGAACTCGATTCAGTACCATGGGCCACCAAACCCTATATGGTAGCATACATCATGCCTCCCACATGCAATCCCACAAAGGTCCAGTGCAAGGGAACCTGACATTCTAAGAGACCTCACCTGACAAAAGAATGCTAAGTGAACAGTATTCCTCACGGGATGTAGGAATAGTAAACAAAATCTACCTTAAAAAGCAAGTTATGGAGACTGCTAATTACAGAGTCGACAGTTGGTTTATCACGCTTTGGAACATCCTGTACAAATATTTGTATTGTCAATCAAAGTTGCTCTACAAACATCATTTGCTGCATCAATAGTTTTAAAAAGGACATGTAAAGTGAATATATTAACAAATCCAGTAAAAATGGAAGATCACAACAGATAGGAAACTAAAAAACAGATCTTTAGCCCTTTCCAAAATTCTTCTCAAGTATAGGGAGGGTGCCATGTGAAGATTAGTAAGCAATTGGAACATGAACGATGAAGGAATGTGTTTCTGTAGACTTGTTTTTTTACAACACTTCTATCAAAAGAACAGGAATTTATTCTATCAGCAAGGGATATACAACAATATAGGGTTAAACAAATGTTTCATACCTCCGTAACTAGAAGTGCAGTTAGAAGTTCAGTTTGAGATGAAGCTGTAAAGGCTAAGATTCGTTAGCTGGCAACTAAACACTATTCTTATGCTGAAACATTGGTTTGAAAAAAGAACAAAGCCAGTACATGTGAAAACTAAATTGAAGTTGTAAACCCTGGATATTAAAATTTACCTTTTATAGGAGTTCCATTTAGAAAAGCACCTTGGCCAAGGACTCCTGTAAAGAGCTGTGATTGATACATATTTCAGTTCCATTGCAACCATGCATATATATGCTAGGTTTATAAATATGCAAATATATCTTTCTTTCTGCATGGCCAACAACTGCAGTATAGTATTGAACATGGAAACTTTCAAAATGTGAAAATAGACTAATGAACTTTGACATGGTAAAGACACTATACATGATACTGAAGTGATTCAACAATGCCTGCATTGGCATATTGCAGAGTGGAGCACTTAAAAGAAACTTCCAGTCACATTTGTCAAAGTTAAACCATTATATGCATCTGCATATTTTCCCACTGGACCAGATGATAGGAAAATAAACTTGAATTAAAGCTTTGCTTGGGAACTGCTCATGACGCCTTGAAAGAAAGGAAGATTCCTTGGATGGATTTTTTTTGTTTTTGTGTTGATTTCGGTTGCAAACGTATCTAAGAGGCACTAGTCCCCTATAAAATTATGTAGTTACCTTGAGTTGAATTAATGCGTTAATTGATATAAAAAAAAAATGTGTTAATTGATAGACCTCAGCCATCACCGGCGAAAAATCGTGCAAAGTACACCTAAAGAAAAGAATAACAAAGTACTTGATACTCTACTCTAAACTCTAGACCCTTATTTATAACTCTTGTCTACTTAGCAAACCGGGTATAACATACCAATCCGGATCCACTTTATTATATAACCTACTAATTTTATTGGGCCGTAACAATTGCCCCCCTCTCTAACTACAGCCTTGTTATTTAAACTTCATCTTGTGTCTTCTCCGTTCCCATGTCACTCGATCTTCCCCTTCTATATCTTCATCATCTGATAGTAGTATTAAACAGAAGTGCTTATTCTCACATCGATGCATTGGATGATATGACTCATCGCAACGAAAACATAACCTTTTTTTCTCTTTTGTTGACATACTCTTAGTGGAACATAGCTCGACTTCTTCTTGCGCAGTCATAAATGCTTGATGATGCATATTGACTTCTCACCTCTTCGGAGCCATTATGAGATGACCCACCTCCTCTCCTCTTAGCATGAAATGTGGTGCTAGAGTTGACGCTAATGTTTCTCCTTAGCTGTTATGACACTATAGGCTGAAGCAGCTTTGGAAGGTAAATTTAGCAAGGCTGGATTAGAAGGAAAGCTTCCTTCCCAAGAGTAGTTTTCATTACCCAGTTGGCTTTTGCTCACAACCCCTTTAGCCCCTATCCGCCCTTTCAATGTTGACCCCCCTATCAGCTCCCTCTCAATGACTCGAGCGAGTATCATGGCTCGAATAACATTAGTGGATAAGAAAGTTCAGCACTTTTTTTCTAATATTATTGTTTAAACTTTTAAAAAAAACTCATGTACTATTCTTCAGGAAGATCAGGTATTTGTGAGACTATCTCCTCATAAACCCCTATATGCTCTTTCACAGTTAGAAGACCTTGCTCTATAGCTGTTAGATGCTCATGTGTAAAAGTAGCTGGGAATTCACTGTAGCACTTTATCATTTTTTCCTTCAACCTTTTTCATATAAGATTGAGAATTCTTCTTTTCATCCATCGAAACCAGTGACCTGCCGGGCCTTCAGAGCTCACAAAAGCCATCGGGACTTTATATTCATCCATTGTCCTCTGGATATCAAAATATTGCTTCGCCCGCGCAATACATTCTATTGGATCAGTTCCATCAAATTCTGAAAGTTCTATGCCCTTGTGAATCCACCGTATGTCCTCCCCTGAAGTCATCCCCCAAACTTGATCTCCTCCTTTGTGCACTCCACCTCCCCGTCGGTCTTAATCAATGATTTCTATTCTGCTAGGTCTCATGCTTGACTCTAGTGGAGACCAATGCTCACATGATGGTGGTGGTCGATATGGCTCCATGCCTTGGCAATGGTTAGTGGCTGCTGGAAGCTCTCTCAGTTCGTCTCTCATTTCTTTTACTAATTCTGCAAATAAATTTCTCATCTTATTCCTCAGCTCATCTATAGCCCCAAAGTGACGATCCATCTCAACTTGGCGCCGAGTAATTTCCGCCATCTCCTCTCGATGCTGACATCACTCTTCTGCCGCCTCCAAGGCTTCCATTCTCCTTTCCTCCCTTGCAAATTGGAGTTCCGTCTGCATTACTGCAATAGAACTCTGCACTTCTACTACTGTCTTCTCAAGAGCCTCTAGGCGTGCCTCACTTCTCGTCATCTTCCTTTCTAACTTCTTTTTTTTAAATAATCTTTTTTTTTTCAAACCAGTAATCTCTCTCTAATTTTTTTTTCTAACTCTAATCTATACTACAGTAACTACAAGCAACACCGCTTTTATGTCGCCTTCGTCCGCGTACTCAGGCACTCGCGTCGCCGGTCAACCCCTTCCCAAGGTTGCTGCAATGCCCACCTTGCCACTACAGTACCCACGCTACAGTGTTGTTGCTACAGAGCCCTCGCCAAACCCTAGTGCTACTACAGTACTTGCCACGCACGCTGGAAACTTTCCAAGAAATGGACTTCGTTGCGTGCTGAAATTCTTGTGTCTTGAGTTTTCTTTAACGGCTGGCTAACGACAATAGATCCGCCACTCAGATCTACCACCGAGAGCGAAATTTTTTCCGCCTTTATCCATCGCCGGACTACCAGTTCCCTGGCGATCGATCCGGTAGGTTGAACCAATTGATAGACCTCAACCGTCACCAGCAAGAAATCGTGCAAAGCACACCTAAAGAAGATAATAACAAAGTACTTGATACTCTATTCAAACCCTAAACTCTTATTTATAACTTTTTCCTACTTAGCAAACCGGGTATAACATATCAACCCGGATCCGCTTTATTACATAACCTTCTACTATTATTAGGCCCGTAACACTAATCCAAGCCCCATGTCGTTCCATGCTAGATACAACACGGTGACATCATAGTTAGGGGTGTCACCATCATAAAGCAAGAGTTGGTGGTATCTTTTTTAGAGAAAAGCAATGAGAGTAATTCTGTTTCTAATAAACTAATATTAGGTTGACGTTAATCTCATCGTGCTTGAAGAAGTTTGATAGAACACCTCAGCCGTCACCAGTGAGAAATCGTGCAAAGCACGCCCTAGAAAGACAATAATCAAATACTGAACACCCTAACTCTAACCCTAGGTCCTTATTTATATAACTTTTCTACTTAGCGAACCGGATATGGCATATCAACCCGGATCTGTTTTATTAATAACCTACTAATGATATTGGGCCCGTAACAATTACCCCCCTCTCTAACTAGCCTTGTCCTCAAGGCTGTAAACTTCATCTTGTGCTTCTCTAGGATCCCAAATCACTCGATCTTCTCCCTCCATATTTTCATCTTCGGATAGTAGTATCAATCAGAATTGCTTGTTTTCACATCGGTACATTGGATGATGCGGTTGATCTCAATGAAAGCACAATCTTTTTTCTCTTTTATTGACATATTCCTGGTGGGACATAGCTCGACTCCTCCTAGCGCAGTCATAAATGCTTGAAGATGTACGTTGACCTTCCACCTCTTTCGAGCCATTATGGATTTATGGGATGGCCTACCTCCTCTCCCCTCAGCATGCAGTGTAGTGCTAGAGTTAATACTAATGCTTCTCCTTGGTTGTTGGACACTATAAATTGAAGCTGCTCTGGAAGGTGAATTTGGTACAGCAGGATTAGGAGGAAGGCTTCCTCCCCAAGAGTAGTTTTTATTACTCGATTGGCTTTTGCTCACTACCCCTTCAACCCCTGTCTGCCCTTTCAACGTTGATCCCCTGTCAGCTCTCTCAATGACTCGGGGAAGTGTCATAGCTCGCATAACATTAGTGGGTAAAAAAGCTCGGACATTTTCTCTAATATTATTATTTAAACTTTTCAAAAAGAAACTCACGTAGTGTTCTTCAGAAAGATCAAGTATTTGAGAGACTATCTCCTCAAAGACCTTTATATGCTCTGTCACAGTCAAAAGACCTTGCTCTAGGGCCGCCAGACGCTAATATGCAGAAGTGGCTAGAAACTCACTATATCGCTGTATCATTTTTTCCTTCAACCTTTCCTATGTAAGATTGAGAATTCTTCTCTTCACCCATCGAAACCAATGACCTACCGAGCCTTCCATGCTCACGAAAGCCATCGGAATTTTATATTCATCAGTTGTCCTATGGATATCAAAATATTATTCTGCCTGCGCAATCCATCCAACTGGATCAGTGCCATCAAATCCCAGAAGCTCTATTCGCTTATGGATCCACCGTATATCCTCCCCTGAAGTCATTCCCCTGACTGGGTCTCTTCTTAAGTGCACTCCACCTTCCCGTCTGTCTTCATCAATAATTTCTATTATGTTTGGCCTCATACTTGACTTTGGTGGAGTCCAATGCTCACGTGATGGTGGTGGTCAGAATGGCTCTTTGCCTTAATGATGGTTAGGGCCTGTTGGAAGTTCCCTTTGCTCGTCTCTCTTTCCTTTCATTGTCTCTATCAAATTTCTCATCTCGTTCCTCAGCTCATCTACAACTCCAAAGTGTCGATCCATCTTAGCCTAGCGCCTATTAATTTCAGTCATTTCCTCTCAATGTAGATGCCGCTCTTCTGCTGCCGTCATAGCTTCAATTCTCCTTTCCTCCCTGCAGATTGGAGCTCCGCCTGCACTATTGCAATATAACTCTACACTTCTATCACTATCTTCTCCAGAGCTTCTAATTGAGCCTCACTTCTCGTCGTCATCTCCCCTCGTGTTTTTTTTTTAATTAAATTTTTTTTTTTGCTACGGTGATTTGCAACAGTAACTACGTTTTTTTTTAATCTCTGTTTTTTTTTTTACCCTAAGCTATAGTACCTAGCAGCGCCTGCGTCCGCACGATGCTACCTTTGCCGACCAATCAGCTTCTCCCGTCGCCGGTTAGAGTTCCGAGAGAGGAAGAGTGCGGAGAGTGTCGCTGGCTAGGGTTTCGAGAGTGGAGGCGCTCGGCCAGGGTTCCGGGAGTAGAAGTCCGCCAGGGTTGCTTCACGACAGGGAAGAGCCGTTGCAAGCCTCCTCCGTCGCGCTGTCGTCGTCGCAAGCAGCCTAGTTCGCCTTGAGTGTCGCCGCCACCGCCTAGATCCACACGAACTCGCCTCGGAAGGATCTCGCCACCAGGAGGAAGGAGACGCCGCCGCTGTCGTTGGAGGAAGATGCTGCTCGCGTTGAGGAAGAAGACGTTCGCGTGAGCAAAAATGTTGAGGAAGATGCTACCGTTGGAGGACTTGCCTTGTGTCGAGGAAAATGACGTCACCTTCTGAAGACGTCCGCGTCAGTGAGCCCCTCAACTCGATATTTATCTCCTTCATAGGGTTTTGATTGACTCTTCCCTATGATTTCTTTGTCGGCTTGATCAACGATAATAGACCCGCCATTCAGATCTACTACCGACAACAGAATTTTTCCGCCTTTATCTGTCGTCGGACCACCGGTTCCCTGGCGATCAATCCGACAGGTCGGACTAATTAATAGAATATCTCAGCTATCACTAGTGAGAAATCGTGCAAAACATGCCCTAGGAAAACAATAATCAAATACTGGACACTCTAACTCTAACCCTATGCCCTTATTTATAGAACTTCCTTACTTAGTGAACCAGGTATGACACACCAAGCCGGATCCACTTTATTAATAACCTACTAATGATATTGGGCCTGTAACGAAGTTATTGTAGTGCAAGGTCGTTATAGTGTGCCAAAAGAAAAGTCTGAAAGAGACATCGACGAAGCAACCGAGAAGGAGATCTCAACACTGCTAGAAAATTGCTAGGAAGAAACCACGAGCTAATCTTATCGAACACCACCACTCTACCTTGAACATACTTGCTAATAATTCCTACTGCCCATTATCGCCATAAATCCAACCATCCCAAATAGAGACGTTGAAGCCAAGAAAACCCAGCAATGGAAGGAGCAATTTGGGAAAAAAATCAAAAGTCCAGCGAAACAACGAAGTGATTAGAGAAAGAAAAAAAGAAGAATGTGTTCTTATCATCCAAGGGTAAGTTTTAGTGTTAACCTACCTTTGTAACCTCAAAATTTGACAGAGAAAAAAAGAAAAAAAAATGAGAATTGAAGATTTTGGAAGCTAAGCTATAAAAGTCAAAATTGAAGCCGCAAAAGTCAAAAATCAAAATAAATTTTCTATCATAAAAGAAAAAAGATACAAGGCATGTTGAAATTGTAAACATGACCCACGTTCAACATGTAATCGTGGGTCTATATTTAGCTAGTTTGAGAGAGAGATTGTGAGTATAAACTTAGATTAAGTTATCTAAGTCATGGGTTAAATTTAGATGAGTTGTAGCTGAGTTTCCTATATAAATCTATGTAATTCACAATTATTATAAGCTGCAACAAATAAATTAGTGTTATGTTTTATCTCCCCACTATTTTTATTCTTGTTATGAGTCATCGTAGTAGTTAGTGGAGGCTGCTGCCCATTGCACTTCTAATTTCAAACATGGTATCAAAGCTAAGTCAAGGTTATCACCTCAGAGATATCCCCGCCCTTACAGACCAATGTCGTTGTAGTAGAAGTAGAGCCACCAGCATCGCTGACGAAAGGAGGTGTCATGGCCTAGGGAAAGTCGCTACAACCTAGGGTCATTGTGGCGTGCTAAGAGGAGTTGCTGTTGAAGATGTCATGCTAAGAAAAGCCAAGTGCTACAACCCAGGTCATTATGGCGTGCTAAGAGGAGTTGATGCCGAAGACGTCATGCTAAGAAAAGCTAAGAAAGTAGTGTGCCAATGAGTCAATCTCGTTGTTTTTTAAGTTGGAAGCCGCTAGCATCATAAGAAGTAATTTTACAGTGAATTCATGTTTAAAGGGCGTGTTAAAATTGTAAACATGACCCACGTTCAAACATGTAAACGTGGGTCTATATTTAGATAGTTTGAGAGAGAGATCATGAGTATCGTTAAATTTAGATTAGTAATCGTAGTTGAGTTTCCTATATAAATCTATGTAATTCACAATTATTATATGGAGAAGCAAATAAATTAGTGTTATGTTTTATCTCCTCTCTATTTTTTATTCTTGTTATGAGTCATCGTAACAGGCGCTTCCAATTTCTAACAAGGCAGCCTTGTTAAAACAATGATTTTTTGAAAAAGCAAGAGCTAAAACATGTAATCAAAACGTATTTTGTAACTCTCCGACATGATCAGGAAATATTTGAACAATATAAACATATGAAATTAGCATGCTTACATGAAGAACATCCTTGTTAAAACTATGATATTTGGAAAAAGCAAGCACTAAAATATGTAATAAAATGTATTTTATAACTCTCCAACATGACCAGAAAATGTTTGAATAATATAAACAGATGAAATTAGCATGCATATAGGAACGAAGCTAAAAGTGTTAAACAAAATTATCGAAAAGTTAGAAAAGAAGAAAGAGAATTGGAACGACAAAAGGGATGCCAGGAGCTAATAAAGATCGGAAAAGAAGTGGAGATTGATGATAAAGCTGGAAGAATTCAAAGATATTCATGAAGAAAAGGTATTTGATGATAGGACTCTCAATTATGCCTTGGAACTTAAAAAGTTACAAGAACTCCCTACTAAATTTTAAAAGGGAAGAAGATGCATATGACATGTAGAATTCAAGTTTAAGGGGGGGATGATGGAAAATAAACTTGAATTAAAGCTTTGCTTGGGACGTGCTCACGACGCCTCGGAAGAAAGAAAGACACTTCGAATGGATTTTTTGTTTTTGTGTTGATTTCTATTGTAATCGCCTCGGAATTAGTTCTTAGGTTTATACGTCTAAGTAATCTAAGGGGCACCAGTTCCCCATAAAATCATATATTTACCTTTACCTTAATTAGACGAGTTGAACTAGTGTGTTAATCCAATCCTCCTCTCATTCTCTGACGGGAAGCTAGTTCCAACACTAGATATCTAAGCTAGTCCTTCCTTTTTGGATCATGACATGCTTTGCAAGTCTATCCATCTGAAAGAAAAGACTGTGCATCTTATCTAAATTGTTGGAACATTAAGCACCATTAATCCTTTTGTAATCCTCATGAGATCAAATCTGTGTCTGCTTTGGGCTGTGCAGTCAAGTGATTGTGCAATGAATTATGTGTACCAGATACTGAGAATAGTGTAGGTATCAGTGGCAGAGTCCAGACAAGAATTATTGGTACGAAATGTCATAGTAGAAATTTCAATATCGATATTTAAAACCTCAGTACACATCTTCATCTAGCATTCATATTATTGCACATTGCTGAGAATAAATTTCTCAAGTTGCAAAGTCTGGGAAGAGAAACAATAGAAAATTCAGTAAAAAGAAATACTGACCTCACCAATTATTGGATTGTACACAACGCCAACGGTGGGAACCTTCCCAATAGCAAGACCAATAGACACACAAACAAATGGAAACCTGCAGATTATAAAGGAAGATTAGATGTGCAAAGAAAAAGGAGGGCAGAAATTTTGCTGGATTCTAAAATGATGGGGCTTCAGTGGTTACCCATGGACAAAATTGGTGGTACCATCAATGGGATCGACCATCCAAGTAGGCTCGTCAGTCAGCTCAGCAGTACCAAACATGGCAGATGTTTCTTCACCTATGAACTGCACAGCACATAAGCTTGAGCAAATGGATTCTAAATGATAGACACTTGCCATATCAAATAACAAAGAAGAAATATGCACCTTGTGATCAGGGTAGTGCTTCTTAAGGTGGTTGAAGACAATCTCTTCACAAGCCTTATCACTTTCAGTGACCAAATCCACCTGCACCGCTCAACTAAATTATGATCTTGTACTTTGGCCTTTCTTCATAAAAGAATTCAATTAGCTGAACGACCCAATCTCAAGTTTATTATTGGAAGTCTAAATCAATAAAAACAATATCCCAATTGACCTTTTAAGAAGCATATGTGATGGAGGAGTTGGCTGGGATAGATGTTTATGCGTAGACAATGAGGTTTGAGTCAACTATAATAGAACTTGGTTATACTAGTTTGCAGACCTATTCAAATTGGTTACGGAAGAAAACAAATTGAAGGTCATTTGCACTTGTATCCATATTATTAGAAATGGTAATCATCATATATAAATCTCACATAGCAATACAGTAGCAAGTTTGCCTCAACATCAACTAAAGAAACTGATTCACTATCACTCATTATCTGGAAGATCCATAATCCATTATCATGAGGAGCAAAGGAATACTGTCAAGTAAAAAATGTGACTATGTGAAAAGAGATCAACCGAATTCATTAATATAAGGAATCAGTACTTGTCCACTTAGGTAACTTCCAATCTAACAATTCTTGATATGAAAAAGTTCAGATTACAAACAAAGATTTACAACTTGTAAAAGTAACTTGGATCTGCTGGATTACAATTCTATCTCTCTGTCAGACTTTTCTCAGTACACGAATTCCCAATAGCGAGATTGTTAACAAATCATCATATCAATTCTTCAATTCGTAAGTGGATTGAATAGATGCAGTTTCTGATAAATTGAAGATTCCAGGAAACATTAGGGCACAAATTTCAGAGAATGAATCGACCTCAGTTGAAAGGTATTAACAAACACCGAAATCAATTCTTCAGGAATCACAGAATCCACAAAGCAATAGGAAACGAAGAGGAACTATAAGCCTTTAGCGCTTTCAGAAGAGATGTCTTCAGTTCATAGCAGAATCACAAATAGATGCAAATTTTGAATAAAATGACGCATCAAAATCATTTATCACAGATCTCAGGAAGACTAGTTTCAGCAGGAGATCACAAAGAATGTACAGAACTCATTCCAAGAAGAGAAGATGAATAACGATGCAACAAAACCTGTACATCCGTAGCTCCTTCAACTGGAAGACATCCAATCAGCTGATCCATGATGAAAGGGGAAAACGTAGCTCAGAACATCCAATCGGTGAAAGCAGGCGGAGAGGTGAGTCCGCTGGAATAATATGTAGCCCTCACGGCCAGCCTCAAGAACAATTTGGCAGAGGCGAAGAATCGCCCAAATTTCGCCAAACAACAGAAATTACTTTTTCTTCCAACAACAGTCTGCCCTCGACGTTGCTCTGATCACTTTGAAGCTATTGGATGCACCAAAGGACACGTGGCTGCATCTCATAATTCTGAATGGAAGTTACTTATTCCCTAAAGCGAGCCGGTTTGACCCGAACCCGGTGCGATCTCCTTGGTTCCAAGTTTTCAATTCCATCATTCCTCCCCCGGTGAGAGGAATTCACCCCCGGTGAATTAATACTACTGTCTTCTGAAGGATCTGGAGCTTGTTCCTCTATAGGAGAATCCACATTGCTTTCTAACTCAGTCAAAGTGGGTAGTGGCTGATTCTCTGAAGGGAAATCAGTAAGCTCTATTTGCAATGGCTCATAATACAACGACAGGTCCTCAACATTAAATGTAGTACTAATTCCTAAATCTGGAGGTAGATCAATTATATATGCATTGTCTCCAATTTTATACTTAATAGTATATGGCCCTAGGCTCCGAGCATGTAATTTCTTATTGGATCCGGGTGGTAATCGCTCAGCTCTTAGCCTCACCATTACTTTATCTCCCTCACAAAATGAGTGTGGCCTACGATGTCTATTGGCAAGTTCTTTGTATACCACATTGCTAATAGAGATTTTATGCTGAATTTCTGAGTGTAGATCATGGATATGTTGTGCAAAAGCCTCAGTAGAAGATGGTATATGAGATGAGGTAATGGGTGACAAAAGGTCAGTGGGCTTGTTTGGTTGGGAACCTAGAACAACTTGGAAAGGACTAAGACCAATTGTTTTATTGATAGCACTATTAAAAGCAAATTCAGCTAATGACAAAATTTCATCCCAATCAACTACATGGTCCCGCACAAGACATCTTAGCAAGTTGCCTAGACTCCTATTAACTACCTCAGTTTGACCATCCGTCTGCGGATGGTATGCCGAAGAAAATCTCAGCTTTGTCCCTAATAACGCCCACAACGATCTCCAAAAATGACTCACAAATCAAGTATCTCGATCCGACGTGATAGTCTTAGGTAGTCCATGCAATCGAACTATCTCTTTGATAAAAATAGAGGCAATATGAGAAGCATCTGCCCTTTTTTGACAAGGCAGAAAATGAGCCATTTTTGAAAAGTGATCAACCACTACAAAAATTGAATCATGTCGCGCGCGAGTACAAGGTAGCCCAGTACAAAATCCATACTGATATCTTGTCAAGGGGCTAATGGGACAGGTAAAGGTTGATAAAGGCTTGTATTCTTCCTACAGGTCTTACTGGACTGACATGTACCACAATGACGAACAACTCGGGCAACATCGTTAGCTAACCTAGGCCAAAAAAATCTATCGACAACAAGATAGTTCGTCCGGTCACGACCATGGTGACCGGCTGCACCGCCAGCATGAAGCTCCCAAATCAAAAAATCCCTAACTGAGGTTCTCGGAACACAAAGTCGAGAACCAAAATATAAAAATCCATCTCTCATGGCATATTCAGGATCAACAGCATGACCATCATTTATATTCCTCACAATGGCTGAGAAATCTAGACAATCATTATATGTTTGCTTCAGATGTTCGAATCCAATGACTTCTACCTTAAGAGTGTGCAACAGCGTGTGAGCTCGACTCAAAGCATCAGCGACAACATTTTCTTTTCCTTTCTTGTGTCGAAGGACAAAAGAAAATTGTTGCAAGTACTCCACCCTTTGACATGCCTTGAATTAAGTTTCCTTTGAGAGCTGAGATAAGACAAGGCTTGATGATCACTAAACAGGACAAACTCCTGATGTAGCAAATAATGCCGCCATTGCCGCAAAGATTGCACAATGGCATAAAATTCTTTATCATAAGTGGAGTAACGCTGTTTTGCTTCATTTAGTTTCTCACTAAAGAATGCAACCGGGTGCCCCTCTTGACTCAGCATTCCCCCAATCCCTATTCCTGATGCATCACACATGACCTCAAAAGCCTTAGAAAAATCAGGTAAACGAAGTACCGGAGCAGTGTTCATTCGTTCCTTAATGAGAAAAAAAGGCTTTTTCGGCCTCCTTAGTCCACTGAAACTCACTCTTCTTGAGGCATTCAGTAATTGGAGCCATTATCGTGCTAAAGTTACGTATGAATCTGCGATAAAATGTCGCAAAAGCCCATGAAAACTTCGCACCTCTCGTATCGACGATGAGCGAGGCCATTCCGTAATAGCCCGGACCTTGTTAGGGTCAGGTTTGAGACCTTCAGAAGAGACAATGAAACCTAAGAATAATACATGATCAGACATAAAAGAACACTTCTTTTTATTCATGTATAACCTTGATGTTTGTAGAATCTCCATGGTTTGACGAAGGTGCCCCAAATGCTCATTCCTCTCCTTGCTGTATATAAGGATATCATCAAAATATACAACAAGGAACTTTCCAATGAATGGACGAAGGACTTGTGTCATAACTCGCATAAAAGTGGATGGGGCATTAGACAAACTAAATGGCATAACAAGCCATTCATATAACCCATCAGGGGTTTTGAATGCAGTCTTCCATTCGTCCCCTAATCGAATTCGAATCTGGTGATACCCGCTTCGCAGATCAATTTTAGAAAACCATCGTGATCCTACAATAAGGTCGAGCATATCATCCAATCGTGGAATGGGAAACCTATATTTGATAGTAATTTTATTCATGGCCCTACAATCCATACACATCCTCCAAGTCTCATCCTTCTTAGGGGTAAGAAGGGCAGGAACAGCACATGGGCTCAAACTTTCCTGGATAAACCCTTTACGGAGTAACTCTTCAATTTGTCGTTTAAGTTCAGCATGTTCTGTCGGGTTCATCCTGTAATGTGGCAAGTTGGGTAACGAAGCCCCAGGAACTAAATCAATTGCATGTTGCATGTCTCTATCAGGAGGCAGCCCATCAGGGAGCTCATCAGGCATTATGTCCGCAAACTGTTCAATCAATTGCTGAACATCTTGATCTAACTCACTATTAATATCAGGACCAACTGCCTTAAGGAGAAGAGTGAATATCACCCCTTCATCCTGAGCTCCCACAAAAAAAGGTTTTGGCCTCATCATGTTTATTGTCAACTTACCTGGTGGTGGCTTCGTGATTATACCCTTAGAAGTGGAAGCACGTAATTCCTTAGGAGGTGATGGGTTAAGCTTGATTTTTTGACCATTATGATCAAAGACATATGTGTTATCTCGACCATAGTGAGTGGCATTAACATCATAAAGCCATGGTCTTCCCAACACAACATGGGCCACATCCATGGCAATAACATCACACCCAATAGAATCTGAGTAAGTCGCCAAGTGCAATGGAACAAGACATTGGTGGGTGAGTTGGATATTAGTCTGATCCACCCAGGCCACCGAATAGGGATGAGGATGTGGTTCAGGCTTAAGATTGAACTTCATAATGGCTACACGTGCCACAACATTTATATTGCTTCCTCCATCAATGACCACTTTACATGCATGCCCGTTACATTTCGTATACATGTAAAAAATACTAGTTCGTCTCCAATCTTCTGTGGTCTTGGGTTGAACTAATATACATCTCAAGACAGCTAATTCAGGCTCATGTTCACTATCAGTAAGGTCTTCAGAAACATGTTCAACACAACTAGATTGGCCTTCCTCTAAACCTGTTAGCTCCTGGTCCTCGTTTAAGCACAAGGTCCTTTTTGGGCAATCTACTGCCAAATGACCCCTCTCATGACACCTAAAACAAGCCCTCTGCTCTTGAGAAAGAGGTGTTTTACCCCTTTCTGGTGCTGGACGAGCCTTCTGAGGTACAACCCCAAACACTAAATTTTGTGTCACAGCATCAGGCGGCTTCTTAACAGCAGGTAAAGGTACGTGACGCTTTGACACAATTCTTTGATAATGCTCTATTTCACATGCACGTTGATAAGCAGATTCGATCGTTTCAATGGTATAAGATCCCATCTCACGACGAATCTCAGAACGAAGACCATTTTCGAACCGACACAAGGTCATCTCAAGGTCTTCCTTCACATCACAACAAATCATAAGTTCATCAAATTGCGTCATGTACTCAGGGACAGTATTCGACCCCTGATGCAGAGCAGTAAGTTGATCTAACATGCGTTTCCTAAAGTGAGGTGGTTCATACTTCTCACGAAGTCTAAATTTCATTAGGTCCCATCTATCAAGAGGGGGCCGTCGAGTACGCTCCCATTGCCTCTCAACATTAAGCTAATACAGTTTAGCTGGACCAGTCAAGGCCATCTGTGCCAAGTTGACTTTCTGGTGTTCCGGAACTCGACACCAATCGAAGTACTGCTCCATAGCTATGACCCAATCCTGAAAAACTCGTGGGTCAATGCTACCATCAAATTGGACCAAATTAAGGCGGACAATCCGACGGACATCATCTTTCTCTTGGAAATAAGATGATCTCCTATGTCGGGTTGGTTCTGGGTAACTAGACTGCTCATACTCCTCATCGGAGTATTGCTGGGATGGAACAAATCTTCCCTTAGACCTAGTAGCCTCAACCTGTGTATTCTGTCTAGGTGGGCACTCTTGAGGACACGGGCTCGAAGATTCTCCAACACACATCCGATTTCGAGATGGAAACTGGGCATTTTCTAGGGCCTCTAAGCGACTTTCTAAGTGTTCATAGCGTTCCTCATGTCGTGTTAATTGGGCTTCAATTAAGTCCAACTTGCTGAGTTTACCATTCATTTGTGCTAGAATTGTTTGTAACTGATCTTGCCCAGTAGAGTTTTCAGGTTCAAGTGATGAAGGCTGTTGGTAATTTTTCCCAGATCGGGTAGCCATGTTCTGAGAACAGGGCAAGGTTGCTCTGATGCCAAACTGATGGAGGAGTTGACTAGGATAGATGTTTATGCGTAGACAATGAGGTTTGAGTCAACTATAATGGAACTTGGTTATACTAGTTTGCAGACCTATTCAAATTGGTTACGGAAGAAAACAAATTGAAGATCATTTGCACTTGTATCCATATTATTAGAAATGGTAATCATCATATATAAATCTCACATAGCAATACAGTAGTAAGTTTGGCTCAACATCAACTAAAGAAACTGATTCACTATCACTCATTATCTGGAAGATCCATAATCCATTATCATGAGGATCAAAGGAATACTGTCAAGTAAAAAATGTGACTATGTGAAAAGAGATCAACCGAATTCATTAATAGAAGGAATCAGTACTTGTCCATTTAGGTAACTTCCAATCTAACAATTCTTGATATGAAAAAGTTCAGATTACAAACAAAGATTTACAATTTGTAAAAGTAACTTGGATCTGCAGGAGTACAATTCTATCTCTCTGTCAGACTTTTCTCAGTACACGAATTCCCAACAGCGAGATTGTTAACAAATCATCATATCAATTCTTCAATTCGCAAGTGGATTGAATAGATGCAGTTTCTGATAAATTGAAGATTCCAGGAAACATTAGGGCACAAATTTCAGAGAATGAATCGACCTCAGTTGAAAGGTATTAACAAACACCGAAATCAATTCTTCAGGAATCACAGAATCCACAAAGCAATAGGGAACGAAGAGGAACTATAAGCCTTTAGCGCTTTCAGAAGAGATGTCTTCAGTTCATAGCAGAATCACAAATAGATGCAAATCTTGAATAAAATGACGCATCAAAATCATTTATCACAGATCTCAGGAAGACTAGTTTCAGCAGGAGATCACAAAGAATGTACAGAACTCATTCCAAGAAGAGAAGATGAATAACGATGCAATAAAACCTGTACATCCGTAGCTCCTTCAACTGGAAGACATCCAATCGGCTGATCCACGATGAAAGGGGAAAACGTAGCTCAGAACATCCAATCGGTGAAAGCAGGCGGAGAGGCGAGTCCGCTGGAATAGTATGTAGCCCTCACAGCCAGCCTCAAGAACAATTTGGCAGAGGCGAAGAATCGCCCAAATTTCGCCAAACAACAGAAATTACTTTTTCTTCCAAAAACAGTCTACCCTCGACGTTGCTTTGATCACTTTGAAGCTATTGGATGCACCAAAGGACACGTGGCTGCATCTCATAATTCTGAATGGAAGTTACTTATTCCCTAAAGTGAGCCGGTTTGACCCGAACCCGATGCGATCTCCCTGGTTCCAAGTTTTCAATTCCATCAATATGATGGTTCATATTCTTCATTTAAGCGAAGAATATGATTCGAGGATGATAAAGAGGAGTTTTCTTCTTCCGCACATCCAATGCTAGTATGTTCAGTTCTCAAAATTAAAAGATATTTTATTTTGAGAGTACTATGAAAGCTGTGTTCGGAGAAAAGAACCGAAGTGGTGAAGAAAAGAGTGTGTTCATGTGATGATATTTCCACTCGTATGCAACCCTAGATAAGAATCGCAGATTTGAAAATGAAATTATCTAATTATGATTCAACGCCTGGATACACATACACCCAAGAAGGGTTCGCAATATCTACATGCACCCATCACCCCCCAAGTAAAGGAAAGGGAAAAGGAAAGGATCGGAGAAACACCTGGCCTTTGTGCACAGTGCGTTTCGTCTTGTAGAACGCTTCGCGGATGACCTGAGAAGCATTGAAAGAGAGGGAGAGAGATCAAGGATCAAAAGGGCAAAAAACAGTGCACACTAGAGAGGTCCAGTTGGATTGCGCACCTCTCCAGCGTTTCTAGCGGCGTCCACGGCGACGGCGAGGAATTCGGCGAGTCGAGAACCGTCTGCAGAAGGGAGAAGATCGAGGTAAAGCGGAAGGTGAGGAGGAGAAAGAAGCGAGGAGGGAAGAAGATTGGGGCGCGCACCATTCGTCTGGGCCATTGCCGCCGGCTTGAGCTTTGAGCTTTGCTTCAGGAAACCAAGCGGGTAGAGATCGATCGGAAGAGGCACACAGCACGGGCATTTATAATTTAAAAAAAAAAAACAAATACGGTACATAAATTCACTATGCGGTGTCGCGTACTCGCGTTACTCGCGTAGGCGTGTTATCAGGATTCAATCAAAATTCAAAACCTTGCTATTATTTTAAAAATCGTATAATATTAATTTATCAAATACTGTACGATTTTTTAAATAATAGCAATAATTCAGAGTAGAGATTATTCCAAAGTATCAAACGAAATATTTAATAGCAATAATTCAGAGTAGAGATTATTCCAAAGTATCAAACGAAATATTTAATATGTATTAATCCTTCTTTTCTAGGAAAATTTTTCGGGAGAAGTCATTCTAGTCTCTAGATTCCATTTGTCGACATTTTAGAGAGTATTAATTCGAGAATTTGGAGAAAAAGAAATCAAATTGGTTCTCTTTGTCTTGAGAATAAAGCTGAGAATACTGATGAGCAGGATGCCAGTGCGGGGCACCGATGGCCACAGGAATTTGAGAATAAATTTGTTTTCTCTATTGGTCTAGAGGTAACTAATATGACTTCAATTATCTGCAACGAAACTGCGTCGAAACTGCGTCGACCTCATCAACTATGCAAATTAACACGGAAGAGGAACTGAGAGCATGAATCGATCTTATTTAAATTACACAAACAGATTACATTATGTAATTCACACCACTGTACGACTGTTCATGCATCTTATCATAGCAAACAAGCCCAAATATATGAAATCTGTAACAATCCTATGCAAAACAACAGCGCATGGTTCGAGAATTCGAGATCGTGAAATCGAAAGCACGGCGAGATGAAGCGAAGCAAATTTACGGTTCCAACTAGAAGAAGGACCGCTTCGACGGGGCTCTGCCCACGGCCCTCATAAAGTTGGCCAGCTCCAACACCCTCGCCACCTTCGTTCCCCTCTTCGCCTCCGCCGACGCCTTCTTCTCCGTCGCCTTGTGGTGCGCCTTCGCCACGTCGTTCTGCATCTTCTCGAACGCCCTCGCCCGCTGCTCATCCAGCTTCCTCTGCACGGCAATAATCACGACCAGCAGGGAATTCAGTGATGCTTTATGACTAACCAATTAAGAAGATTGCGGTGATATAATAAATGGTACCTCCACTTTCTTCAACCACGCAGCGGCCTTCTCCACCTGCTCGCCCTCCCACCCGTTGATGATCACCTCCTCGCGCTTGTACCGGTTGTTGATCTTGGCCACCTCCGCCGTCTGCCACGCCGCCACCTTCGACTCCACCTCCTCCCTCTTCACCACGTGCACCGCCACGCCGTCGCCGGCGCCCTCGCCGCCCGCAGCGTCCCCGCCGGACGGAGGCCGGCGTGCCGGCGACGGGATGGGGTTGGGGACGATGGCGAGCGGGTTGGTCTCCTCCATCGTGTCCTCCCCGATCCGCGCGAGCTGGTTCTGCTCATCATCGGCGTTACCGTTCCCGTTGGCGCTGCTGTCGCTGTTATTCTGATGCAAGGTGGAGCCGGCGACGACCATAGCGTTGAACTCTCTGCTCATAGTCGACAAGTGTTCGCTGGCGGAGGCGTCGCTCCGGATAGAGTGGCTGCTGCCGCCCTCCCAAAGCTGGTCCCTGCGGCGGCCGCGGCTGGGGTACTGGGCGGTGGGGCTTAGTGGGAGAATGTCGCGGACTTCGGGGATGTCGATGCTGTGGGGTTCGTCATGATCTTCTTCTGCTGTGTGTTGCCGGTGATCATTCAACATGTCCGAATGAGGAGGCGGGTGGGAAGGAGATTAGTACTAAAAGATGATGGAGGAGGAGGAGGTGGTGGTGGTGGGGAAGCTGAGTGACCATTAGTGTCCTGTAGTCAGAGAGCGATGGGAGGGAACTACTTTATCAATTTGTACGCGCATTCAAGGCTATAATTAACAGTGAGTTGTGGGATTCCATAACCATTGGAGTGATTGATGTACTCGTGGCACCAACCTATAGATTTTCCAGCAATGATGAACACGGAAAAATTGAATCCTTTAACAGTTTACCATTACACCTGCAGCCAAATCGATTCCTTTCAGTGAGATGATACTCGTTGAACAGGTAAACGTGCTTTGTCGGTGAGATTAAACTAATTTAATTAGCAGGACGCGTGGACGGTAGGCGGACGAGTTCTTCGGCCCCTCTCTCGCCGAGAATACTGTGCCAAGTGCGACGTGGGTGGGCCAATTAGTCAAAGACACTCGGGCAGCGCTGCTTGCCTGGGCGGCGGCGACGACGTGATTCCACGAGTGCCTGTCGACTCAGTCAGGGCCCATGGCACGCACTAGTACAATGCGTCGAACACCTTCCGCGCAACGGAAAGCAGCTCCTGCATCGCTTTGAATCGCCCCCACATGTCGTGGATGTTACGACGGAACTTTCGTGCCCCCTCGTCATTCTTGTTCGCCCAGTAGTGTAAGAACAGATGCACAGTGCGCAATTAAGTGCGCAGTGTTTGCGCTGATGTGATTGATTTGTGTGGCGAGCGAGCACTAAATTGCTCCGTATTGCTTTCTGTGGATGGTGTTTGCGCGTGTGGTGCACTTAATTAGGATAAGAAATGGGGAGTGCGGTTTTCCACGCGATGGTGGCTTCCATGAAGCGGAGCGGGGCTCGACTCTTGCCGACGTTGCCGTCGGCATCAGCAGCAGCAGCAGCAAACTGATCGCTCTGCATGGCATCCGCGGTTGGAATATTGGATTTCCGCTGCGTCTGTTTGTATTGGAGTTCATGGGCGTCTACGTCGCTTTAGTAACAAACAGATTTCGATTGACGTAAAGCAGGATTGGAACAGGGATCACATCGAAAGCTCAATCCGTGTTATTGGTTTGTCCAGGTTCATATGCACCTGGTTTTCTGGTCTGGGCTCCATGCACTGGCATCAATTGCTACTGCATTTGCCCTGTCTCGAGCAAAACAGGGAACAGGTGAGAAGAAATTAATGGCGCTCTCCAGAGTAAAACTACGTGATGTGAAAAAATTATTAAAGATCCAAATGTATCATCATCAACATTAATGGGGAGGAACTTCTCACCACTCATATATCTAATATGGACATTTTGAGGAGTAACCCACCGCACCACACACGCCCCTAAGCTTCCAACAGATCTCACCCTCCACCATTCCTTATGAACTGACTCCTTGACCACAATAATAGCAACGGATCAAGTACCTAACTTTTTACTCTATACCTATACTCACCCAAGCTTGAGGAAAGTACCTTATTATAGAATCCAACCTCGAGACTAATATTTAAACAAGTACCCATACCCAATTAAATAAAAATATTATTTATTTTAAATTATTCTAATATAATTGGGATGATTGTCTGAGACACTCAAGTGATTGATTGATATCTTGTGTTACGCCTCGATTGGTGTGACGTCATAATCTGTTGACTTTGGTCAACTTTTTTCCCAGCTAGCACGAGTCAACGAGCCGGGATGAAACTTGTGCCCTTGTGGGCTCAGCTGTGTGTGAGGGAAATTTGGGCTCGGCTGCGTGGAAAATTCTAGCGATTGGGGCTGATCCCATTGGCCCAAATTCCCTGTGCACGGGAGAATTATATTATGGCGATGTGTGGGACACTTGGTTGGCTCCGTGTGTGGATTGGTGTGACGTCATAATCTGTTGACTTTGGTCAACTTTTTTCCCAGCTAGCACGAGTCAACGAGCCGGGATGAAACTTGTGCCCTTGTGGGCTCAGCTGTGTGGGAGGGAAATTTGGGCTCGGCTGCGTGGAAAATTCTAGCGATTGGGGCTGATCCCATTGGCCCAAATTCCCTGTGCACGGGAGAATTATATTATGGCGATGTGTGGGACACTTGGTTGGCTCCGTGTGGACAAACAGAGTCGCCAACGTGTTCTTTCGGAAGGAAGCCAGCGGAAAGGGGAAAGGCAAAGAGGAAGATTCTGCCGTGTGGGGAAGGGTATTAGAGTAGATCTCGAAAGAGAGCCATTTTCGCCAGAGTCGAGCATATGGATTAGCTGATCCACCGAAGGCTTCCACGATGTGGAGCAGCTGCAAGACATGAGAAAGGTGAAGCTAAGCTAACGAAGTAGCACATCTATCCAGTCTTGGGCTTAAAAGATGAAAATCTCCTTGAAGAAATTCAAGAAGATGACTAAAACAACCATCTGAAAGAAACAAAGGTTCACGTGTTTAAAGTGATGCGATGCCGGTTCAATTACAAGGCGGTCTCTACGCGGGAATCTTTTGAAGGGTCAGACTCTTTCCTCAAAAGTCAAAAAGCTTTTCAAGTTTCGAAAGGCCATGTACTATTTACTTTGTCAAAAGAGTCATCTAATGTTTACTTTTCTGAAAAGTCATGTGTCTTTTACTTTTTCAAAGAGTCATTGTCTTTTACTTTTTCTAAGAGTCATTGTCTTTTCCCTTTCCGAAAAGCCATATGTCATGGTCTATATAAATGAGTCTCTTGTTGTAAGAAGGCATCGATCGGCCAGATCAGCCTTCAGCTAGTAAGCGTGTGTGCAAGTCTCTTTCCATAGAAGGTCAAGAATCATATGATCGTGTCCTGTTAGAGCCGTAAAGTGTTTAGGAGTTCTAAACAGATACATTTGCTCTTTTAGAGGAACGTCTTTGAGTGTTTGAGCATACGTTGCTCCTTCTATGTCCATTGGTTCAACCAACAGGGTTTGTAAGGGTTTTTTCCCTATCTTTTTTGATGTGGAAGTATTTTGGGCTGCTGCCATTTTCTGCACAACATTTTCAGTTGTCATATTGATAGCCAAAAAGGCTTATTATTCTGGTCTTTGTAAAAGACGTGATAATATGTCAGATATGACATTATTTTTGCCTTTGATATGTTCAAAGGTGATTCTATATGCATTGTTAATACAATGGTCTATAAATGATAACCATCTCTTTTGGGAGATGCGCTTCTCATTTTTTATATTGAAGAACTTTACGATTGCTTCGCAATCTGTTCTTATTAATATCTCCTTTTTGTTTAAAAGGAATAATCTGAAAGCATCTAAGCCGTAACAAACAGCTAAGAGTTCTTGATCAATACTGCTAGTGACATTTTTCTCTCGAAATTTGCCAGAAGCGTATCTGCATATAGTTTCTGTTTTTATAGTGTATTTATGGGGTTTACGAAGGAGAATAGCTCCCCATCCGTGTTCACACCCATCTGTTTGGACAATGAGATAATCACTGTCTAATGGTAATTTAAGCAATGGTAGTGTTTCTACCAATTGCCTAATTTTATCAATTTGTTTATAGTCTTCTGTGTTAAATTTCTTAACACCAGTTAGACTTAATTTTGAGTAGAGAGGTCCACTCAATTTATGTAGATCCTTTAGGAAAGGTCTAGCATAATTTATGAGTCCCAAAAATTGTTGTAAACTTTTGGTATCTGTAACCTCGAAGGTTTTTATTTTAGAAGCAATATGGGGTTAGAGTTTTATGGCTCCATTCCCAATTTCAACTCCTAAATAATCAATATTCTTTCTATAAAATTGTGATTTTTGTCCGGAGACAATAATCCCATTTGTATAGAATTTTTGCAATACAAGCTTTAAGTGACTTGTATGTTCTTTTTCGGATTTGCTATGTACTAGAATATGTTTAAAGTGATGCGATGCCGGTTCAATTACAAGGCGGTCTCTACGCGGGAATCTTTTGAAGGGTCAGACTCTTTCCTCAAGAGTCAAAAAGCTTTTCAAGTTTCGAAAGGCCATGTACTATTTACTTTGTCAAAAGAGTCATCTAATGTTTACTTTTCTGAAAAGTCATGTGTCTTTTACTTTTTCGAAGAGTCATTGTCTTTTACTTTTTCTAAGAGTCATTGTCTTTTCCCTTTCCGAAAAGCCATATGTCATGGTCTATATAAATGAGTCTCTTGTTGTAAGAAGGCATCGATCGGCCAGATCAGCCTTCAGCTAGTAAGCGTGTGTGCAAGTTTGTTCTTCTCTTGAGTCTTTGTAAGTATGAGGAAGGAAAATTAAGCCTTCCATGGTAAGAGTGACCCCTTTATAGGAATTAATAAGCAGATTAAGTCCAATAATAAATTTGGTTTTGACCAGGCTAAGAGGTCGGAGACAAATGCGTCCAATAGAAGTTGGAGGCGTATAATGGGCATTTCCTAGGGAGAAGGAAAGCTTATGTTTGGCTAAAATATATTCATATAAGAATAATTGGCCGTCCATTTGTTCCGCATGAAATCTTTCAGCGGCATCAAGCTTGACATGGTATTTTTGGGGAACCAAATCCATGTCTAAGATAGTATTACTACAGCCTGTATCTATTAAGGCTGCTATCTCCAATTTCCAGTCAGAAATTTGTATAATACTATTAATTTTTATTGAATACAACCAAGGAGGCTGTACTGGTTTATGAAGAAACTCGATTTGTCTCATAGCAGACTGGTCATCTGTTGAAAGATTTCATGCGGAACAAATGGACGGCCAATTATTCTTATATGAATATATTTTAGCCAAACATAAGCTTTCCTTCTCCCTAGGAAATGCCCATTATACGCCTCCAACTTCTATTGGACGCATTTGTCTCTGACCTCTTAGCCTGGTCAAAACCAAATTTATTATTGGATACCGCCAAGTCTGTATCCAGTCAAACAACACATTTATGAATTGGTTAAACGGACTCAGCATCAAAAGTTTTTTAAGGTAATCTCTTATCTCAAAAAGATGGCCTTAAATGAGATCACAAAGCCTCCAGGCCTCCATTTAACCATGATCTCGATGAAAAGAGACACAGCTCATCCCGATGAACCACATTGCAAATGTCATCAGGGTTTTACCATCATCAAAGCCTCCATTGACCTAACTCAATGGAAAGATTGCAGAATTCTAGATATAGAGGTTTCTCTATTAGATATCTTTCAATATGGATTACTAGACCGTCTAGTAGTTCATGAAGAAACTCGATTTGTCTCATAGCAGACTGGTCATCTGTATTATAATCGGTATTTTCATAAAAACCCAGATTTTCTGGGGCAGAGCTATGATGCTTATGTTCTAACTCTTCAAGTCTTTGAGAGAGTTTATAAACTTCATTTTCTAATTGCAGAATACGAAGTTCGATTATTTCTGTTCTTGTTGGTCCTGAAGATACAGGTTGACTAGAACTTGGTAATGATACTTGTTGCTTCTCTAAGCAAGCAGCAGCCCAAAATACTTCCACATCAAAAAAGACAGGGAAAAAACCCTTACAAACCCTGTTGGTTGAACCAATGGACATAGAAGGAGCAACGTATGCTCAAACACTCAAAGACGTTCCTCTAAAATGTAACATCCCTCAGAATCACACCCCACACGCATACAAGTAAAATACGGGGTTTCAAAAATTTTTACTCTTCCATTAAAACACAAGAAGAAAGCGGCATCGAAGGACATTACTACGGAACTGAAAACCGCAGTAATGGGTGCCAAATTACTAAACACATAAAGTGTACCTTCCACCACGAACTTCGAAGCCGAAGCATCCCTCTCCGCGATGGCATACACGCGAGTCTGCACAGTAGGCTTCTCACCCTGTCCTCTAGCATCCGGCATAGGACAGTCCTTAATCATATGCCCCACCTTACCACATCTGAAGCAAGCGCCAGTCTTCCTGTAGCACTCATTATCCTGATGTTTAGTGCTCCCACAGTGGAGACACTTCTTGCCGTTCTGAGAAACTGTGCTGGCTGGCTTCTGATAAGGTTTGTATCTGCCCTTATTGTCTTTCTTCTCTTTCTTGAAATTCTTCTTATCCTTACCACCCAGAGTGGGTGCGTAAGTCACAGAAGTAGGGGCGGATGCAGGGACTGAAATAGTATCAATAGCCATCTCAGCAATGCACCTCTCAGCAGTGCGAGCCCTGTCTACCACTTCAGCATAATACTCCAAGTGTAGCATAGCTACCCTTGTCCTGATGTCTTTCCTCAAACCCTGCTGAAACTTCTTGGCTCTTCTTTCCTCGGTGTTGACTAAGTGAGGAGCATACCCCGACAACCGAGCGAATGTGGCCTCATACTGATCCACCGTCAGGTCGCCCTGCTCAAGATGAATAAACTCCACCTCGCGCTCCTCAGATAAGCTAGAGGGGAAAAACTTGGCATTGAACTTCATCATGAAGTACTGCCAATCAACGACTCTGGATTCAGTTGCCGCCAGTCTGACGACTCCCTTCCACCAGTCTTCGGCATCTCCACGCAACATGAAGACAGATAAACATAGCTTGTCTGCATCATCACAGCGCAAAACCTGAAAAATCTTTTCCAGTGCCAAAAGCCAATCCTCAGCCGCTCTGGGCCCCGGACTACCATAAAATGTAGTCGGGTTCAGATGCTGAAACTCTCGAACCAACCGAGCATATCGTTGATGTGCGCCATCACCCAAAGGAGAACCAGCGCCACCCACACCGTGTCCAGCCGGTTGTGACTGTGACTGAGGCTGTGTCTGCGACAGCCGCTGCAATAACTGTTGCTGAACCTCCATGTGCTGCGCCTGCTGCTGCTGCATCATCTGAGTTTGCTGCTGGATGAATGCGTTCTGTTGTTGCATCATAGCAGTCATAGCCTCCATGGCCTGCCTCAGATCAGACTGTTGATCACCGTTGCTACTGCTAGATCTTGGTCGCACCATCTTTTTATACCTGCATCACATAACACGGTAGAATAACAACCAATATTCAATCACGGATCAGATCCTATTTTGGTTTCTAGCAATACACAAATAGAGTTTTCCTTCCCCGGAGTTTCTAATTGCTAGTAATATTGCTCTGATACCATATGTAACATCCCTCAGAATCACACCCCACACGCATACAAGTAAAATACGGGGTTTCAAAAATTTTTACTCTTCCATTAAAACACAAGAAGAAAGCGGCATCGAAGGACATTACTACGGAACTGAAAACCGCACAGAACTGAGTAGGATCGATTACTAGGAAATAGAAATCCGGAAATCCAGAAAAATCCGGCAGCAAGTATACTAAATTACTGCTGCACAGACCCACATATCCTGGAACAAAACAAATGTCCACACTACACATATGTGGAGAACACAATTGTTAGAAATATTGCAGAAACGGATTATTCAGATACCAAATACAACAAAAATTCGGTCACACAGCTCAAAGTATTCCGACTACAATAAATCTCAAATCGGACATTTCAGAATAATAACAATTTCAATTCTCTTGAATCCAAAACTCGTATCCAACAATTAAAACGAGACAACTATAACATAATATAATATCCTGAAAACAGGCATAAGCCCTCAGGAGATAAAACGTGTCATATAATTAAGTTAGGCACGCAGGCCTGATAGATCTTTAGAAGACAACTCTTAGAAATTATATAAAACATAGCATCATAAAAAATTTAGTAGCTGTAGCAATCACTGTCCTGATGTCTCACCTGAAAATATTTAAACAACGGGGGTGAGCTAAAAAGCTCAGTGAGTAAAAGACACTAAAAGCCATCCATATTACACATCAAAAATATCATGCTTAACAGATAAGATACTAAACATGAACACTCATATCAAAACAAAACATAATCAAATACAGATACTTATAACAATAAGCATCAAGCATGAAGTAGGATATAAGTATACCAACCCATTCCAACTAATCACACTGCCCAACACGTCTATACTACAGATCGAAACAGAACTACAGAAATCAGAGCTGACAGACAGAAAATCAGAATTTTCAGAATCCAAACGGATAGTCTACATCGGAAACAGAAAGGCCACAGAAGGCCTGAAGACCACAGAAGGTCTGACCCCACCTCTGCCGAGGACGAGACATGCATGCATATCAGAAACAGAATGGTAGAGGAGGTATCAGTGGGTGGCCCCCGTCTCGTCAAGACGTGGCACTCTGGCCTCCAATACTGGTAGAGGAGGTATCAGTGGGTGGCCCCCGTCTCGTCAGGACGTGGCACTCTGGCCTCCAATACCCAGAACAGAACAGAAATAGTGGAGGGAGAACGGAAGGTGAGACCAGCTCACATCTACCCTTCACTAGTGTCTCATGGGTCGTAGTAGACTATCAGCACCATTACAGCGCCACAGAAGGAGGATAAGGACACGGAAGAGTGCTACACTAGGGCATAATTTTTACAGAACAGGTCATGCTGAAACGGAGGAGTAGGACTAACCACCACTCAAATCTCACATCATGCCCAAAGTGTCTCACAAACCAGAACATGACACACCCTAATATCCAATCCTTAACAAAATTACAATTTTGCAGAAAATCAAAGCTGAACACACTTCATAATTTTTACCATCAACCAGAAGTAATATATGAGTGAATTCCTTGAATTCCTTAGATTTCATGCAACTATCCTTAATTCATGTCAAATCATTCTATGTTCTCACAAGGTTATAACACATTCAAAGTTTCAGAAATTCACTACATATGTACAGAACAGAAATTATTCGCGTAACAAACAATTAAACAGATGTTTCAGAAAAAAAACAGATTAATATATCATACTTGCAACAGATGTTTCAGACCGAGTAAGTAATCTAAAATAGGCAATATGATATTCACAATGAAGCTATTTGAACCTACTTTCCAATAGAACTGAATCCATCGGATTTGGAGTTATAACCGGGGAGGTATGGGTGTTCGAACATAGAAAGGTCGGGATTTCAGAATTCCAAAAAACAGATTCGTAAATCAGAATTGCGACACAAATTTCAGATCCAATAACTAACAGAAAATAGGCGATATGGTAATAAAAATGAATCCCTTCGAGTCTACTTTCTAATAAAACTGATTTGACAAGATTTCGAGCTATACCTAGGGAGATATGATGTTTCGAACACATAAAGGTCAAAATCCAGATTTCCAGAAAACTGATTTTGTACAGCTAGATTGCAATACATATTGAAATACGAATACAGCTCGGATATGGTCGATATCATATTCAAATTAAAACCGAATGTATCTAGTTTCATACAAAATTTATTTCGTGCGATTTGGATCTATAGGCCATGAGATATTGGGGTTATAGTACACAAAGGTCAGATTAGAGAATACAGATTTCAGCAGAACAGGATTTTAAAACCCTATAAATATTTGAATTCGACCCCATACGGATAATCATTGCAAATAACGAATTTTTATTGAATGATAATCTACAATTTAGCGGATTAGACTCCTTAGGATCGAATTACTCACCGAAAAACGTTCACAGAAGAAAAACGCCAAGACAGAGGATCACCAGGAATTTCGTCCACCACCAGTCTGCCACCACCAGCGTCAGAAATTTCAGGAGGCGCCAAGCACAGTGAGGGGCGACAACCAAAGGCGGCTAGGGCAAGAAAACCAACAAAAGTCGTGAGGGAGAGGAGCCCTCACGCAATTCCTCTTTTTCTCCCACCCCAAACGGATCCAAGATCCAATAACCCAGTTAACTTAAGTGAAAAATCGGTTTTATGGGTTTACCTGGGCTTAACCACCCTGCGCCACTCCAATAATATCAGAAATATGCGCCACCATGGTGGAAGGAATTCCAGGAGCAAAGAATCAAGGTTGAGGGTTCGAATCCCCAACCAAAATAATTATTTTTGCCCTGTAGGAAAAATTCCTACACTTAGGCAAAAATCCTAAAATTTTAACAGATAAAAATACAGAAACAGAATTTCTAACCTTAAATCATAATTCAGAAAAATCGAGGGCGTTACATTCTCCCCCCCTTATAGAGCTTTAGTCCTCTAAAGCTGACCAAGCCCGTCACTGAACAGGTGAGGATGCTCCTTTCTCATATCTGCTTCAACCTCCCAAGAGGCTTCTTCAACAGACTGATTTCCCCATATGACTTTCACAAGTGGAATAACCTTATTTCTCAGCACTTTCTCTTTTCTATCTTCAATTCTGAGAGGTTTCACCACAAAAGTCATGTTCTCTTCAAGCTGAAGAGGTTCCAACTCTAGAACATGAGAAGGATCAGAACAATATTTTCTGAGTGCAGAAACATGGAACACATTATGGAGGTGTTCCAGTGATGGGGGCAGAGCAAGTCGGTATGCCACAGGTCCAACCCTCTCAATGATATCAAAGGGACCAATGTACCTGGGACTCAATTTCCCCCTCTTCCCAAATCTCATCACCCCTTTCATAGGTGAGACTTTTAGGAAAACATGCTCTCCCACCAAAAACTCAAGAGGACGCCGCCTCACATCAGCATAACTCTTCTGTCTATCCTGAGCAATCTTCATCTTTCTCTGAATTTCTCTGATCTTCTCAGTGGCTTCCTGAACAGCATCAGACCTTAGTACTGTTCTGTCCCCAGTTTCCTCCCAGCATATAGGTGTTCTGCATTTCCTCCCATATAGGGCCTCATACGGAGCCATCTGTATGCTAGAGTGGAAACTATTGTTGTAGGTGAACTCTATCAGTGATAAGTCCAGATCCCACTCAACAGACCAGTCAACCACATAAGATCTCAGGAGATCCTCAAGTGTCTGAATAGTTCTCTCTGTCTGACCATCAGATTGAGGATGATATGCAGTGCTGAAACTCAGATTAGTTCCCAAATCTTCCTGTAATTTCTTCCAAAACCTGGACAGAAATCGAGGATCACGGTCAGAGACAATGTCCAAGGGAACTCCATGCAATCTGACAATCTCATCGATGTATAGTTTTGCTAACCGATCCAAACTGTAAGTCATTTTGATCGGTAAGAAGTGAGCTGACTTCGTGAGTCTGTCCACAATCACCCATACGGCATCATGATTCATTCTGGTATTGGGTAGTCCACACACAAAGTCCATACTGATATGCTCCCACTTCCACTGAGGAATAGGGAGAGACTGCATCAAACCGCCCGGCCTCTGATGCTCAGCCTTCACGGTTTGGCAAGTCAAACATCTGGACACAAACAAATGCACATCCTTCTTCATACCATGCCACCAGAAAGTCTTTTTCAGATCCTGATACATCTTGGTACTACCAGGATGAACGGTATACTTAGTGCAATGGCTTTCCTTAAGAATTTCATTTCTCAACTCAGGGTCCTCAGGAACACAGACCCTTCCACGGAATCTGAGGAGACCATCATCCGACATACTGAAATTATCAACCCAGCCTTGCTCAGACCTCTCTTTCCACCGTAAAATATCCGGATCTGATTGCTGCCCTGATCTCAATCTCTGCAGTAACTCTGACTGAACCCTGAGAGAAGCTAGAAGACCGCCTCTCTCACCCGGAGTCACACTCAGATGCATGTCACTGATCTCCTGCAATAGTCGCCACTCCTGGACTCGCAGTGCAGCTATCTGAGTCACAGGATACCGACTAAGAGCATCAGCCACCACATTGGCTTTACCAGACTGATATTGGATGGTGAAGTCATAATCCTTTATCCATTCAAGCCATCGTCTCTGTCTCATATTCAGCTCTTTCTGAGTGAAGATATACTTCAAGCTCTGGTGATCTGTAAACAATTCAAATGTCTGTCCAAACAGATAGTGCCTCCAGATCTTCAAGGCAAAAACTACAGCTGCCAACTCCAGATCATGAGTGGGGTAGTTTACCTCATAGTCTTTGAGTTGCCTTGAAGCATAAGCAACTACCTTTCCTTGCTGCATCAGTACAGCACCCAGACCCTTACCAGAGGCATCAGTGTACACAGTGAACTTTTCTCCATCACAGGGAACGATGAGGATAGGAGCACTGGTCAGTCTCCTTTTCAGTTCCTGAAAACTAGACTCACAATTATCAGACCACTCAAACTTCAAATTCTTTCTAGTTAGCTTAGTCAGAGGACCAGCTAGCTTGGAAAAACCCTCCACAAAGCGGGGGTAGTATCCAGCTAAGCCCAGAAAACTTCTGACCTCAGTCGCTGTAGTTGGTCTTCCCCAGTGAAGAATGGCCTCCACCTTCACTGGATCCACAGACACACCCTGGCCAGAAATAATGTGCCCCAGAAAGCCAATCTGACATAGCCAGAACTCACATTTGCTGGCCTTAGCATACAGCTGCTTCAGCCGCAGAATCTCCAGCACCTTGCGCAAATCCTGAGAGTGATCTTGCGCATTCTTGGAGTAGATCAGAATATCATCAATGAAGACGACCACACATTTGTCCAGGAGCTCATGAAATACCCTGTTCATCAGATCCATAAACACCGCAGGGGCATTTGTCAGTCCAAAGGGCATAACAAGAAACTCATAGTGCCCATACCTGGTCCTGAATGCAGTTTTAGGTACATCCTCCTCCTGAACTCTCAGCTGATAATAGCCAGACCTCAGGTCAATTTTAGAGAATATAGTAGCACCCTGTAACTGATCAAAGAGATCATCAATACGGGGTAATGGGTACTTATTCTTAACGGTCACTTGGTTGAGTTGACGGTAATCGATGCACATGCGCAAAGTACCATCCTTCTTCTTCACAAATAACACAGGTGCTCCCCATGGAGAAACACTGGGTCGAATATACCCCTTCTCTAATAGTTCTTCCAGTTGCTTCTTCAGCTCTGTCAGTTCTGAAGTTGCCATCCTGTAAGGAGCTTTAGATATCGGTGCCGTGCCTGGCAACAACTCGATACCAAACTCAACTTCTCTGCTGGGTGGTAACCCAGATAAATCATCAGAGAAGACGTCAGTAAACTCTCTTACCACAGGAATTCTAGAAAGGTCGGGATTTCAGAATTCCAGAAAACAGATTCGTAAATCAGAATTACGACACAAATTTCAGATCCAATAACTAACAGAAAATAGGCGATATGGTAATAAAAATGAATCCCTTCGAGTCTACTTTCTAATAAAACTGATTTGACAAGATTTCGAGCTATACCTAGGGAGATATGATGGTTCGAACACATAAAGGTCGAAATCCAGATTTCCAGAAAACTGATTTTGTATAGCTAGATTGCAATACAGATTGAAATACGAATACAGCTCGGATATGGTTGATATCATATTCAAATTAAAGCCGAATGTATCTAGTTTCATACAAAATTTATTTCGTGCGATTTGGATCTATAGGCCATGAGATATTGGGGTTATAGTACACAAAGGTCAGATTAGAGAATACAGATTTCAGCAGAACAGGATTTTAAAACCCTATAAATATTTGAATTCGACCCCATACGGATAATCATTGCAAATAACGAATTTTTATTGAATGATAATCTACAATTTAGCGGATTAGACTCCTTAGGATCGAATTACTCACCGAAAAACGTTCACAGAAGAAAAACGCCAAGACAGAGGATCACCAGGAATTTCGTCCACCACCCGTCTGCCACCACCAGCGTCAGAAATTTCAGGAGGCGCCAAGCACAGTGAGGGGCGACAACCAAAGGCGGCTAGGGCAAGAAAACCAACAAAAGTCGTGAGGGAGAGGAGCCCTCACGCAATTCCTCTTTTTCTCCCACCCCAAACGGATCCAAGATCCAATAACCCAGTTAACTTAAGTGAAAAATCGATTTTATGGGCTTACCTGGGCTTAACCACCCTGCGCCACTCCAATAATATCAGAAATATGCGCCACCATGGTGGAAGGAATTCCAGGAGCAAAGAATCAAGGTTGAGGGTTCGAATCCCCAACCAAAATAATTATTTTTGCCCTGTAGGAAAAATTCCTACACTTAGGCAAAAATCCCAAAATTTTAACAGATAAAAATAGAAACAGAATTTCTAACCTTAAATCATAATTCAGAAAAATCGAGGGCGTTACATAAAAGAGCAAATGTATCTGTTTAGAACTCCTAAACACTTTACGGCTCTAACAGGACACGATCATATGATTCTTGACCTTCTATGGAAAGATCATCACAATACTGGTTTTCTGACAGCAATGAATACACTTGCGGGACACCTGCAAGCTATCAGATATATGAAAACTCTACCACCAAGTATTATAACAGCACCAAAGCTAGAACCACAAACTCTCGAAGCATATATCGCTAAGGAGTTTAAAATTACTGCTCTAGAAAAAGAGCTCAGTAAGTTGAAAGTTCAGATTGAGGAACTACAAACTCAGAAAACTAAGTTAGAACAACAAGTCCAGGATATGACCCAAACCTGGAACCAAAAATTGGAATCTGAATGGACAAATTCACGATCCAAAATATCGCCAAGTCTGTATCCAGTCAAACAACACATTTATGAATTGGTTAAACGGACTCAGCATCAAAAGTTTTTAAAGGTAATCTCTTATCTCAAAAAGATGGCCTTAAAGGAGATCACAAAGCCTCCGGGCCTCCATTTAACCATGATCTCGATGAAAAGAGACACAGCTCATCCCGATGAACCACATTGCAAATGTCATCAGGGTTTTACCATCATCAAAGCCTCCATTGTCCTAACTCAATGGAAAGATTGCAGAATTCTAGATATAGAGGTTTCTCTATTAGATATCTTTCAATATGGATTACTAGACCGTCTAGTAGTTCATGCACTTCACTTAGAGAAACTGTCCAATTTTCCATGGAAATTCCGCTACTGCATAGACAAGTTTTACAAACTTCATGAATTCTCAGGCTATCTAGACCTGAATATAACCTCCTGCCCGCCATGGTTTTTGGGGTATCCGAATGATTCAAAACATCAAGTTTTAATCAAAATCCAGAATGATTTTCTTCCCGATTTTTGGTATTCATCTTTTGTTGATGACATCAACAAAATAGCAAATGTTCCTTTGGAAGTTCAAGTTTGTTTATGGAGAGACTATGTCATCTCAGAAGCCTCTCTGGAATTTTATCGGGCAACTTTGATCTCTGAAGACAAGAACACAAAAATCTACGTTGAAGATGAACACGACGTTTTTTACACTCCCTTTACTTCACATTTTTGTACCTATGCTGGGCACTATGAACATTTCACCCAAGTAAAAGGAGAAGCCTATGTCAAAAGAATCAAAGATTACGGAAGGATAATTGCAGGTGATGATGTCATCCTTGAAGAAATTCAAGAAGATGACTAAAACAACCACCTGAAAGAAACAAAGGTTCACGTGTTTAAAGTGATGCGATGCCGGTTCAACTACAAGGCGGTCTCTACGCGGGAATCTTTTGAAGGGTCAGACTCTTTCCTCAAGAGTCAAAAAGCTTTTTAAGTTTCGAAAGGCCATGTACTATTTACTTTTTCAAAAGAGTCATTTCAAAAGAGTCATCTAATGTTTACTTTTCTGAAAAGTCATATGTCTGTTACTTTTTCGAAGAGTCATTGTCTTTTACTTTTTCGAAGAGTCATAAGTCTTTTCCTTTTCCGAAAAGCCATATGTCTTGGTCTATATAAATGAGTCTCTTGTTATAAGAAGGTATCGATCGGCCAGATCAGCCTTCAGCTAGTAAGCGTGTGTGCAAGTTTGTTCTTCTCTTGAGTCTTTGTATGTTTCTTTATGTAGTTCTGTTAATATATCTTAGCATCTTTTAAGTATTTTCGATTGTGCAAAATACCCCCCTCTCCTTCTTTTTGGTATCAAAGGCGTTTTACGGTTCCTTTTTATTTGATCGAACGGGAAAGCGTATAAGTATGGAGTAACACTGCGTTGGTGGAAAGAAAGTCCTAAGCAGATGTAGTATGCTTGCTATTTCAGATAGGTTGTCGTAGGCTTTGCTTTTTACACAAATCTAATGATACCGGGGCTGCCTAAGTCACCATGATATAGGTAATAAACAGAACTAAAGGGCTGATGGCTTGACAAGTATACGTCCATAGTCCAGGAGAGTCGCCGGGACATGAAGCTTGTTAACGATCATGGCATGATGTTCTGTTAGTTATCTATACTAAGATGGTAAAGCGGTTGATATTAGAGGAAAGCAAAAGCATACGAATGACCAGGAATCTATAGATAGCAAGTATTCCTACTCCTTAGAGACCTTTCTTTACACAATACAACAGAGTGCCATACGATTATACGTAAGTACCTAGTAGATCAGTCAAAGTATTTATCTGCTCTTTTACTGTGTTTCTTACACATAGTTTAAATGAAACGCATTTACCCATCAAAGCCGAAAGGCTTTAACACAAAGTCTGCTGATAAGCAGAAAAGAACCATAAGGTCCTATCTTATGGTTAAAAATATTAAAATGACAATAACCTTATTAGGACAACAAAAACCTAGTAAGAAATAGAGATGGATATAAATTATCTCTCTCTAAAATTACCACAAAATTACTGGGAAATACAAGCTACTTCCCAGGCAACAAAACATAAATGCTATTTTCCTAAAGAAAATGGTAGATATAATCATCAATTACATACTGAGCACGCTCAGTTGAACACCATAATTGATTTACAAATCTCTCAGGCAGAAAGCCTTAGAGAATTTAATCATGTATGTACTGAACTCTGGAAGACAGTACATACAGAAATGTTAACAAAAAATATTTTGTTAAGAAATATCCACGAAAATTGGATGCAAGGAAAGCACTTATTGCCTGTATGGAAGTTGATATGACAGAAAACAAGGGCATATTCTATTGTGCCCCAGATTTTCTCATAAGTATAAAAGACTTAGGAGAATTAGAAATAGGTATCCAAACACGTGGATACGAAGACTTTTCTGGTGATTCTAATCTACTTATAGGATTAGGCTTTTTGGGAAAATTAACCAACAACTCCAATACTGGATATAAGCTCTATATATCATCTGTAATAGATGCTTTAGCCAGTAAGGGAATAAAAATGATAAAACCAATGACCATCTCCCCAGATGATCTAGGCGGTTTAGATTGGAACATTTCCAAAAATCTGGAACATGAACAAATGCTTGTCCCCGAGGATAGCATAATGTTCAAAAATCCTGATGATACTTATAATTTGAGATTCTCAAGTTATAAAAAGAAACAAGCCAAAAATGATGATGAGGCTTCAACATCAGGGTTAGAAAAATTCTTAGAATAATGATACTAGAAGATAACAGGCTTATAGTATCAAACGAACTAGATTTTTCATTTGAGGAAATGATAAGTCTAGAAATTGCTCTCATCAACAAGGGACGATTACTTCCTTCTCATAAACTTGAATATGACCAGGAAGGTAATATTAGGGTTTGTTATACTCAACAACCTAACTTACAAAAAGAAATATATAGTCAAGAAGAAGAAGAAATTATAAATTCCTTCTTAACAGAATATATGAAGACTTTGAGGATCACCATGAGGACTCTCAAAGTATACAAAGTATTCCACAAAATTTAATGGATACAATAATGACTGGCCAAGAACCACAACCACAAGCCAGTAATACAACTCCTGTATATAATAATCCAGGACAAGCGGTTGCTTCTACAAGCACAGCTCAACCCAATACTTCTCATATTAGAAGTTATCCTATAGGACAACCTCCGCGAGAATCCTATACACAGTATACTCAATATGAGGAACGAGACGGTCATAGGACTAGAGGAAGAAGACAACCTCTAGAAACAATAGACAAACGAAAGCTTTTAGATGAAGGAAGAATCCTTAATCTTGCAGCTCATGATCCACAAACCTGGAGCACGGTTCTTGATAATTGGGCTTCCATGGTTTCTATGAAAGTTACAAAAATGGAAGGAAGTTTTTCTGCAGAAGAAATGTATTCCTACCTAGAAAACTTTTTAGGAGAAACTGCTCGAGCCATGTGGGAATCATATAAGCTAAACTGTCCCACAGACTTCCAGCAAGACATTTCATTAGGTGTAAATCCTTATAATTTTACAAACCGAATGAAAATGATGATCTAATCCTAATATGGGATTTAATGCCCAACAAAAAGAAGCAATACGAAAGCTTGAAATAATCCAAATTAAGAATTGGAAATATATAAAACCTTTTTGCAAGATTTCTTATATTATGCTTGCAAATCAGGAGGATACCATGACCAAGCCTTAGGCGAAAGGTTATTTTTAAAATTACCTGCCCCAATTGGCCATGAAATACATCAGGCCTGGAATAATGATCCTGAAAAGGCTAATCTTTCCTTGGCAGTAAATAATATTACAACAAGGATACAATTTATCATAGATAAATTGGTAGAAAGATGCACCCGATTAAAGGGTGATCACCATCTAAAAGGCGAATTTAGTTTCTGTAATGAACTTTATACGCCTCAAACGTATGATAAAAAACAGGAAACACCTAAAAGAGGAAAACCTAAATCCTCTAAAGGTAAAACATCTAAGCGATATTTTCTTAGAAAATCGTCTGCTAAAAAACCTTACCTTGCTAAAGAAAAGCATGTAAGAAAATATAATCCAAAAAGAGATTATAAAAACAAACTTTCATGTTTCACTTGTGGAAGTCAAAATCACTTAGCACGAGACTGTACTAAGAGACAAAATCACTACAGTAAACAATCAATCTTGGTTGATTGTGTACAAGAAGATCTACTTCATGTAGATGAATATATATCTGATACTGAGTCAATATACAGTATTGTCTCTATTCCTGATATCACTTATAACCATGATTCTGACAGTGAACTAGAAGAATTCACTTCTGATTTACTATCAAAAGCTGATCAACTTCAGTCTCCTTATGGAACTGAACAGTTAACAGAACCAATGTTCAATCAGTTAGATATGCTCAAACCATATCTAGACCACTTGTAAATGTCTATGGAAAAGAATCCCCATACAATTATGACTCCAAAACTTATGCCAATACATGAGCATCAATGGAGTCCTAGAAGAGGAAGCCAAGACCATCCTTGTGTATATTGCTTTAAATATCCAAGTATGGCACTTCGCTTTCAATGCATTATTTGCTCAATTGAAGCTTGCCGCTATTGTTTGGAGAAGCAGCAAGTATCTTTACCAAGTCCGAGTCCACCTCTGGTTCCTACAGGACCAACACGGACCGAAGTAATTGAACTTCGTCTTCTACAATTAGAAAATGAAGTTTATAGTCTATCACAAAAAGTGATAACATTAGAACAACGGAGTAGTACTCCTCCTCCTGAAAACTTGGTATTATATGAGCATACGGCTTACAATAATACTGAATATGAATATACAGAAGAAAGTTCTTCTAGCCAACCTCAGATAGAATTTCTTCATAAACCTGTACAACCTCCATGGTTATACTCTATAAAAATCAACAGTGTTATTCAAATTTCTGATTAGAAATTAGAAATACCAGCCTTAATTGATACAGGCTGTAGTAATACAATTTTAGACATGGATTTAGTTCCCCAAAAATACCATGTCAAACTGGATGCTGCTGATAGATTTCATGCAGAACAAATGGATGGCCAATTATTCTTATACGAATATATTTTAGCCAAACACAAGCTTTCATTTTCCTTAGGAAATGCTCATTACACACAACCAACCTATATTGGCCGTATCTGTTTACGACCACTCCACCTGGTTAAAACCAAATTCATCATTGGTCTTAATATGCTTATTAATTCCTATAAAGGGGTCACTCTTACCACGGAAGGCTTAATTTTCCTTCCTCATACCCTTATCCCTTATACCTCTACGCCTGCGAAGCGTGGTGGGTGTCCTTGTGTAATCCCAGGGTCTTGTAAAACACAAGACCCCTCAAAACCACACGTCGAACCAGAACCTGATCTGGATGATTTCATCACGAATGATGATTCAGACACTATATGGATCCTAAAAAATCCTTTAATTAAAATTCATGAAGATTATGAAAATGTTCTTACTGAGCATATAGAAAAGATTGAATCCGGAAATCCTGATGTGGATAACCTGATTCGAGTCCTTGAAAAAGATCAAATCTTTGGATCCAATCCCCAACAACATTGGGAGAAAAACAAACTTGTTTGTATATTGAAAATCAAAGATCCTGGTTTTCGAATTACAAATAAGAAAATTACAGCAACAAATGAAAATATTGCTGAGTTTAAAATGCACATTGAAGACTTGTTAAAACTCAATGTGATAAGAAGGAGTACGTCTCCTCATCGATCTCCTGCTTTCATTGTTAATAAACACAGTGAACAAGTAAGGGGTAAAACAAGGATGGTAATTGACTATCGCCGACTGAATGATAACATAGAAGACGATAGTTATGATATTCCAGACAAAACAGAGTTAATAAACTCTATACAAGGAAGTTCATTCTTCTCAAAATTTGACTGCAAATCTGGTTTCTGGCAAATCAGGATGGCAGAAGAATCAATACCATGGACAGCATTTACATGTCCATTAGGAAGCTTCGAATGGCTTGTTATGCCATTTGGACTAAAAACTGCACCTGCAGTATTCCAAAGAAAAATGGATGAGGTTTTTAAGCCTTATCAAGAATTTGTTTGCGTGTATATAGATGATATTCTAGTACATAGCAAATCCGAAAAAGAACATACAAGTCACTTAAAGCTTGTATTACAAAAATTCTATACAAATGGGATTATTGTCTCCGGACAAAAATCACAATTTTATAGAAAGAATATTGATTATTTAGGAGTTGAAATTGGGAATGGAGCCATAAAACTCCAACCCCATATTGCTTCTAAAATAAAAACCTTCGAGGTTACAGATACCAAAAGTTTACAACAATTTTTGGGACTCATAAATTATGCTAGACCTTTCCTAAAGGATCTACATAAATTGAGTGGACCTCTCTACTCAAAATTAAGTCTAACTGGTGTTAAGAAATTTAACACAGAAGACTATAAACAAATTGATAAAATTAGGCAATTGGTAGAAACACTACCATTGCTTAAATTACCATTAGACAGTGATTATCTCATTGTCCAAACAGATGGGTGTGAACACGGATGGGGAGCTATTCTCCTTCGTAAACCCCATAAATACACTATAGAAACAGAAACTATATGCAGATACGCTTCTGGCAAATTTCGAGAGAAAAATGTCACTAGCAGTATTGATCAAGAACTCTTAGCTGTTTGTTACGGCTTAGATGCTTTCAGATTATTTCTTTTAAACAAAAAGGAGATATTAATAAGAACAGATTGCGAAGCAATCATAAAGTTCTTCAATATAAAAAATGAGAAGCGCAACTCCCAAAAGAGATGGTTATCATTTATAGACCATTGTATTAACAATGCATATAGAATCACCTTTGAACATATCAAAGTCAAAAATAATGTCATATCTGACATATTATCACGTCTTTTACAAAGACCAGAATAATCAGCCTTTTTGGCTATCAATATGACAACTGAAAATATTATGCAGAAAATGGCAACAATCCAAAATACTTCCACATCAAAAAAGACAGGGAACTAAATTCGGGTGTTTTGCACAAAATACTTGTCATTCTTGTTCGCCTAGTAGTGTAAGAACAGATGCACAGTGCGCAGTGTTTGCGCTGATGTGATTGATTTGTGTGGCGAGCGAGCGCTAAATTGCTCCGTTTTGCTTTCTGTGGATGGTGTTTGCGCGTGTGGTGCACTTAATTAGGATAAGAAATGGGGAGTGCGGTTTTCCACGCGATGGTGGGTTCCATGAAGCGGAGCGGGACTCGACTCTTGCCGACGTTGCCGTCGGCATCAGCAGCAGCAGCAGCAAACTGATCGCTCTGCATGGCATCCGCGGTTGGAATATTGGATTTCCGCTGCGTCTGTTTGTATTGGAGTTCATGGGCGTCTACGTCGCTTTAGTAACAAACAGATTTCGATTGACGTAAAGCAGGATTGGAACAGGGATCACATCGAAAGCTCAATCCGTGTTATTGGTTTGTCCAGGTTCATATGCACCTGGTTTTCTGGTCTGGGCTCCATGCACTGGCATCAATTGCTACTGCATTTGCCCTGTCTCGAGCAAAACAGGGAACAGGTGAGAAGAAATTAATGGCGCTCTCCAGAGTAAAACTACGTGATGTGAAAAAATTATTAAAGATCCAAATGTATCATCATCAACATTAATGGGGAGGAACTTCTCACCACTCATATATCTAATATGGACATTTTGAGGAGCAACCCACCGCACCACACACGCCCCTAAGCTTCCAACAGATCTCACCCTCCACCATTCCTTATGAACTGACTCCTTGACCACAATAATAGCAACGGATCAAGTACCTACCTTTTTACTCTATACCTATACCCACCCAAGCTTGAGGAAAGTTCCTTATTATAGAATCCAACCTCGAGACTAATATTTAAACAAGTACCCATACCCAATTAAATAAAAATATTATTTATTTTAAATTATTCTAATATAATTAGGATGATTGTCTGAGACACTCAAGTGATTGATTGATATCTTGTGTTACGCCTCGATTGGTGTGACGTCATAATCTGTTGACTTTGGTCAACTTTTTTCCCAGCTAGCACGAGTCAACGAGCCGGGATGAAACTTGTGCCCTTGTGGGCTCAGCTGTGTGTGAGGGAAATTTGGGCTCGGCTGCGTGGAAAATTCTAGCGATTGGGGCTGATCCCATTGGCCCAAATTCTCTGTGCACGGGAGAATTATATTATGGCGATGTGTGGGACACTTGGTTGGCTCCGTGTGTGGATTGGTGTGACGTCATAATCTGTTGACTTTGGTTAACTTTTTTCCCAGCTAGCACGAGTCAACGAGCCGGGATGAAACTTGTGCCCTTGTGGGCTCAGCTGTGTGGGAGGGAAATTTGGGCTCGGCTGCGTGGAAAATTCTAGCGATTGGGGCTGATCCCATTGGCCCAAATTCCCTGTGCACGGGAGAATTATATTATGGCGATGTGTGGGACACTTGGTTGGCTCCGTGTGGACAAACAGAGTCGCCAACGTGTTCTTTCGGAAGGAAGCCAGCGGAAAGGGGAAAGGCAAAGAGGAAGATTCTGCCGTGTGGGGAAGGGTATTAGAGTAGATCTCGAAAGAGAGCCATTTTCGCCAGAGTCGAGCATATGGATTAGCTGATCCACCGAAGGCTTCCACGATGTGGAGCAGCTGCAAGACATGAGAAAGGTGAAGCTAAGCTAACGAAGTAGCACATCTATCCAGTCTTGGGCTTCGGAAGCTTTTGGATTTAGTCCCTGCCACCAAAGAAGCAATTTCTTAACAAGTGGGGAATTGCGAAGCAAAGTCAATACAAGAAAGGGGCAAGTCAACATTCTAGCATTGTGGGAGAAGAGCTATATCACCTTGGGTATTGAGTGCCCAAGAAAGACAGCACCTTAGATTTGATCAGATTCACACTCACTCTTCTACTTAGGTGTGATAGCCTTGCATACTTGATTAGGTAGTTCTCTGGTTTAGAACAATAGCGCACTACGATGTAGGCTTGAGCATGAGAGGTTGGGCGGAGTGCCGAGTTGGGCGCATTATGACATAAGCCTAGTTGTGCCAGGTCAGGTGGAGAGGCGGAGTGCCGATGACCCAGTGCGTTATAACGTGAACTCTGGTATAGCAGGTAAAGCGAAGCGTTTGTGCATAACGCATTATGACATAAACCTGGCTATATCAAGTTTGGTGCATTACGATGTGAGCCTCATTGTTTCGAGTCAAGTAGAGTGCCAGAATCTATGTGAATTTGCGTCATATGGGCGCGTCTGTGTCCTAGAGTTTGGATAGTAGGCGAGTGATCCATTTGAGCTAGGTCAGAAGTGACTCGCGTCCAGGATGCGGATACGGCAAAACCTCCGTAGCCCGTGTCCTAGAGTTTGGATAGCAGGCATGCAATGCTGGTTTTCGGTAGTCAGACGTGCATATAGGGGTTAGGTGACAGGCCCCGCAAGTGTACGGTTTCTATCACAGTAGTAAAAGATCATCCCAAGGGAGCAAGATGTCAAGTACCGACTTTAAGTGTTATTGAAAGCTAGATAATCAAAAATAGAATTAAGAAAATGAACTAATCTAAGGCTAAAATATCGAATCTAAGGAAAGACCCAATGAGCTCTATGACAATCGTTAGTGCTCAAGTGATATTGAATGACTCTTATAATTCAAGTCACAAGTTCAAATGGGCAGTCTAGTATTAAGATTCACCTTTCGGCTTTTCTCGTAACAATTAACACATATCAATACTTGGCCAAAACACAAATACGCAATAAGTACATCACATTTGAATAAATAAATTTACTAAAAGATATCACTGATATTCATAAAGAGGTTTACAAGTGATAATTTGTTCAACGGACTATGCCCAAATCCTGAACTAGGGTTTTACGCTAAGAAATACATCGTTTAACTTGTAAAAACCCAAGAAAATACAACCGAAAGTTAGGGAAGTTACAGATTAAGGGTAGGAGACGACAAATCTTTGATCTTTTCTTGAAAATCCCAAAAAAAATCCGTTCAAACAAGCCCTCCAACGCTGGTTTTCGCCCTCTTTTCGCCCTAGTCAAGTTCTCCCCGGATTCGAACCTTGTAACTGCCCAAAATCGTAACTTTTATACCTTAATCGAAGCCTTGGGCGGTTAGGAAGGTAAATTGGGAGTTTTCCCCAATTTCTAGGCCCTTGGACCGTCGGATTTGGCAAAGAAATGGATGATGGTCGTGATCTACGGACGCCGTCACGGACGTGATGGCGAACACGGGCAAGTCGTGTTGAAGTCTGGAATCTGCGACGATGTAAGCACGGGCGTGACAGTGGACACGGGCAGGCCGTGTTTAATGCGTAAAATCTTGGAATGGCAAACACGGGCATGTGCACACTGGTGATGACTTCGGCAGATTTTTGTGTCGAAACACATCATGGCTATGATGGTGAACACAAGCAGGCCATGACGGGTTCGCAAAATGCTGAACACACCCGTTCCCAAGGCCGTGTCGACTTTGTGGAATTTCTGGATTTTGGCGGTCATGGGCCATGCCGTGTCGGCTTTGCTGAACAAGAGACTTGGACGTTGATCTGATCACGGCCGTGATCGGCATAGATAACTCCAAAAAAATCACAAAATTTTCTTGTGTGATGCTTGTAATGTGATGAACTTTTCCATAACTTCAAATCTCCAAAATATTTTCTAAAACATAGGGAAATAATCTGTATTTCACAAGCAATCAAAAAGTAGTGAAGATTCTGGACTTAATGAGAAAAGATTCAAAATAAAAGCATAAAAAACATGAATAGGCCTGAAAATAGCACATAAATAAGACTTTAAATTCATTAGAAATAATGTTTATTATTAGACTGCATACATTGGTCATACCCGCGAACCTATTACCACCTGGAATTATATTCTTGGGTGTTGTAGCGGGCGCGTGGTGCGCCTAGAGGCGGGCTTGACCCTGATTGTGTACATTTGACACCAGATCTAACAAGACATGCACGAGATAGGGCACTTGTTGGGACTATATGTAAAGGTATCACATTGGATCAGGTAAGCAAGTAAGTGGATGCGATGCACCCGTGTGGAGGAACCTAGGTGAGAGCATCAATTATTTAAACTTGATGTAAGAGTATATGGAGGAGAGAAATTGGGTTCGCTTCCTAGAGGGTGGTAGGTTGAGGTGAAATCACTTACCGGCCACAGCCAACTCCTTCCCGGATGAAAAATTTTGTTTTGGGAATTTGGTTGTGACATCAGGTCGCTTAGAAATTATTTTCATAACCTAATCCTAAAAAATATGGAATCAATTGCACAAGAGACACTTGCGTTATCACCTAAAGTGGTAAACATTTCATATATTGGTTCCAAATTGCTCATCTCAACACTCTATTTTTTTTTAGTGTCACTAGGAAAAAATTACTCGAATGATTGAACCTAATATAATCTTGGCACATATATATTTAACTAGAAGATGGGTGATGCTTAATTCAAGTTTCTTTTGGAAGTGAAGCATCTCATCAATTGATGTTTTGAAATTTTAAAATAAGGCTTTGAAAAATTAAACAAAGCCACTCTATGCTCATGCCCTTTATTTCAATCAAATGGAGCCCTTAAATTTAACAAATCTAAGACTTTGGGATTTTTAGATGTGGGACTATTAAACTTTCTTCTAATAGAATCTCCCAGTATATCATCATCCTAATTCTTTTTATCGTTATAATGAAATTTACTCGGATCAATATTGACTTAAAAAAACCCAAATTGATTTTGGATTCATAGAATGACTAAATTTAATCGCATTTTTTTTATTATCCTAACGTCGAATTCTTTGCCAAAATTACACAATAATGCATTGTGGAAAGAGATAATTGAGAAAACAAATAAAAAATGAAATAAATCAAATAAGGATTTGTGTTGAATTGGCACAGCATAATATAAATAAGAAATTTTGGTGGAAAAAAATAAGGAAAAAGATAGAGACAAGTCTATTCAATCAATAGAAGAGGTACGATAAGCAAAATTAATCTCTTGTTCGTTGGTGGATTCCCATAATAAGAAAAAAAAGTAAACTTTAGTCAAGAAATTAAAAAAAAAAAAAAATCAAATTTTCAATAAAAATTTGCGCATTTGAACGTGTGAGGCGAGCCATAAGGAGCAAAGGGGCAACTGCAAAATGTGCAATGGGACAACACTTTTCATCTATGTTGATAAGTGTTGATAGACAATTAACATGTGATTTGCACTGCCCGACCTCGCCTCCGATGTGATAAAGTGCTGGGAGATTTGGAAACTGGCCTAAAATTTCTACTGCAAATACGTCGGATGTTGGATTAGTGGATTAGGGTATGCTATTTGAACCTAAACTTATAGTATACACGATATTCATCCTTGAATTAAACCAGTTTAATAGGTACCTACTTGCCCATTAAACAAATCGGATCGTTCGGTAGCTCCATACCGTTAAATTGCTACAGCCTACATGACTGCCATCCCTAGAAAGAGAGATGACATGCACAGCATGTACCAGATCACAATGGTTTCTCTGCTATGTGTCCAAATTTAGCGCAATCCCGTGAAACGAGAACTTGCTCATCCAATCTGAAATTAAATCTTAAAATAAGCTAGCAAATTAACAAATCAAAGCGGCTTGCGGAAAGCTGGGTCACTGCAGTTTGATCCTTGCGTGTCTGTTCTTGTCCCGTAAAATTTATGTAGTGATGAAATGACATCCACCATAGCCTAAACAGAAGAAACACAAACTTGATAAGCTTAATTAGCAGATATAATTTCTTTGTTTGGAAATGGAAGAGATGGGATTTGGGTTTACTTGGATCTTCGGTCACTAGCATGGCAGCTCCGCCGAAGTCGCACGTACCTCCGGCCACCTTACTCCATTGCCAATAGCTATTGAAAGCAAATGAGGCGTGGGCCAACACCGTGTCGGGCTGGTAGCACGGGCCATTTCGTTGAATGGAGCCACAGTCCGCGCCTGATCCGCAAGCGTAATCCATGGCTTCTTTGATGATCGGGTCCGGTACGGCTGGCTTCGCGACGCACCACAATCCTTTTGTGGACTCCGCGGCCGATGGCGGCGGAGGCGGCGGCGCAAGTGGCGGCGGGTACACTACCGGAGGTAGAAACATTGGCGGACCGGGCGGGAACTCCAGCGGGTTCCGGGCCAGATTGCTTGCGGGTGTGCCCGATGGCGGAGCTGGGACCGGCGTAGGGTTGACGCAGAAGGGAGGGTAGTCTTGAGAAGAGGGTGGTGGCAAAGTTGCCATGTAGTAGTTGTAAGGATCAGGAGATGAATACTGTGTCCCCAAATGATTCGAAACCTTCATTTCTTGATGGAGATAGAGTTTCGATTTTCTCAAGCTTCTCGCCTCTGCTCAAAAGTAATGGTCAATCACTAACAAGTATAAGTCAGTGGAGATTACAGGTAGAATTAGGGATTTACCACATTGGAGGAGTGATCCGGAAGGGAGTAGACTGGTGAGAAGAAGGCATGTAATTGACGAGAGCTGTAGCTTCAGTTCCATAAGGCAATCGGGCTGTGCTTCCAATGTGGAACGCAAGCTGAATGAGGGATTCTTATAGCCAGGATCAACATAGGGCTCAGCCTTGCCATGGAAAGTGACAAAGGGGAATTCAAAACTGTCAGAAGAATAGTGGAGCTTTAGCGCCACCGCCGCCGCTTTTCCCTTTAACCAACCCCTTTTTCGAAATATTAGGGATTGGTGAGAGGCCACCGGAAACGTAAGGATGGTGGACTTGTACAAGTGAAGCAATCGCTTCATTCCTTCCTTGTTAGCCTTGTTTTTGTGCTTGCTTGTTGCAGGAGAAAACCTTGTTGCTGGCACCACCAATGATTCATCCAACTTTGATCGACGCAATAGTGTTGATGCAAATAAACAGCGTAAGTTCGTTTTTGTTCGTCAAATTACTTGGTTCGTCTTTTTACCCTACAAGTCAAAGGATCGGCCCCGTCGACGCAATAGTGTTGATGCAAATAAACAGCGTAAGTTCGTTTTTGTTCGTCAAATTACTTGGTTCGTCTTTTTACCCTACAAGTCAAAGGATCGGCCCCGCCTCCGCCCATGGCGGCGGCGAAAGGCACAATTAGAAGGACGACTTCCTCCTCTACCTTCTTGTGGTTTGACGTTTGCGATGCCTCGCCTCCCTCCTCTTCGTCCTCTTCTACGCCGCGAGGCCCTATCCCGTACCTAGAACTGCATCGCCAACCAGAAAGCGAACGGCCGGGATCTCCTTCGATGGCAGTGGCAGCCGTCTCGCCGTCACCTCCCTCGCCTCGCTCCTGACCTCTTCGACGCTTCAGGAGCACCAACATAGGTTCATGTCTGATTCCGCATTTCTCTCCACGCGAAAGTGAACAAAGATTGATTTCTTCTTTTATGGTATTTCCGTGGTCCGATTTAGATTCGTTGAACAGAAACATGTTTGCCTCGCTCATCTGCACGCTGAGTTGACTCACGAACTCTTTGAACACCGTTTGATTCTCAGCATTTTTGAACTAGCAATCGACACTAGGGTTTCTTTTGAAACTTGTAACAGCTACACAAATGTCAGGAAACGGGTGTCTAATAGCTGGTCTCAACTTTGTGTTTAGTGGCGATACCTAATTTCTTTTTTCAAATGTTTGAGTGCCATGTTGTGGAAGACAAATTCACTGAAGAAATTGCTTTTGTAGACTTCCTTTTTATACATTAATGATACTTTAGAATCTTGATTTGCTTTTTGCTACATATTTTTCTACAAAATAGCAGAAAAAGTCTTAGGAAGATCACTACAATCTTAGATAGAAAAAGTGTCAGGGTCTATTTTCTTGGGAGAAAAATTAAAGGGTAAGAAAAAAAAAATAAGTTTTTCATTATTTCCTTGGGCGAAAGGAAAACTTTGAGTGGAAAAATGGATAGAAAATTTTGTAACTTTTCCTCCAAAATTTTTCCGATCGAATCGGACGAAAAAGTTAGAGAAAACACAACACCACTTCGCCCGACCTTTGAAATTAATTTTCCTTTTTCTTTTCCTTCCTTCTAAGAAAACAGGATATAGATTTTTTTTCTTTCTCTAGAGTTTTCTTTCTTTGTAGTTTTTCATTCCTTGTAATTTTTCTTCCCTCCAAGAAACAGAGGTTAGAGTTATTGTTTTAAAATTTGTATAACATTGATTCATCCGTGTTGTGCAGATATATATAAAATTTAAAACTCTATCAACGTTTGATAGAGGCCTTGCTCAACATTCATAGGCGGCAGCGTCCCCACCTTGGAAATTTTTTCCTTAGATAGATAGGGCACATAATTGCTATCCATATTTTAAAAGGTTGATCTTGTCTAGAAATTTTTCTCATAAAAAGATTATTTACCTCCTAAAAGGAAATACAATAATTATTGTTATGAACGATATTAAAAATATGTCAACGTGGATAAGTATATTGTCACAGTTCAAACAATCATCCAAATAATTGATCGTATGATATTGATTGTTGACCTACCTACCACATAGGAGATCAATACGAGTAGGTAAATAACTCCAATTATTTAAATTAAGATGTGTTATAAATAGTATGTTTGCTATATATTTTGTTTTTCATGCATGCATGAGAATTAGTCTTTTGTCGTTATCTTTAAAATTTATGGTGTTATAAAATTTATAGTGTTCATGTTTGTTAAGTAGCATTACTTTTGATTAAAGATTCGATATTTAGCTTGCTCATGCTAAAAAAATCATTAAGTCAATATATTAGATGGTAATTAATTATGATCTTTTGTGTTCTAGTGCAATTAATAAAATTCTAATAATTACGCCCTAGATATTCTACACATATTTAATTTAAACTCTAAATACTTTATTCTCCTGTCTATATGCAATTCATCAAGTATTATCAGGTATCCATATATATGCATATAAATTCTATCAATGCTAACGTAAACACCACTTACTACTAGGTGTCACGCCCTGAATTACGGTAATATTTTTTTGAATATTTTATCTGTGAGTTAACGCTTGACTCGAGTCCAACTGCATCAACGCAGGTATCATAACGGTCGAAACCGCCGAATTGGGCGCGACTGGCGAAGTCGATTCCCCAAATCGACTCCCAGCACGATTATGGACTCAATACGGATCGCTGCCGTTCCAACATAATCTCTCACAATTTACCAAGGACCGATATCACTGAACTGGACCGGGTTCACCTAAACCCAGGGGGAAACAAACTTGTATCCGATCGCGTGGGACGAGGTCCACAATAGAAGCACCCAGTTATTCACGGATCAAGCTAGCGCCCGGTGATCGTAAACAGTTATCCACACGGCGTCACACGCCGGTGACAGGAAAGTCCAAGGGATGGTCGTACGAAGTCATACGCGCGTACACGTTGACGACGAAGGAACAAATCGTCCGAGCACACATCGCGCGCACCCGCCGGCTGACCAAAGTAACGGCCGTTCACCCCTCACACGAAGGTGAGTTCGGGGACGGGAAGAAGGAGTCGTACACCCACGTCTGGAGGGAGACGGCGCTGCTCGCACTCCTCGAGCACCGGAAAGAGGAGCTGGACGTTGGCGAAGGAGCGGCGTCGGAGGCGACTCTCTACCACGTTGACGACGATGGCGTCGCACAGAATGCTCTCCCATGCTGCAACCGAGCTCGGAGAAGGTTGGCGAGGAAGGCGTCGACCACCAGGCTTCTTGCCGGACGGAGAAGAACCACCGCACGCAGGCGGTACACCCAGGACGAGCTAACGTCGCACGCAGGCGACGAACGAGACCCCTCGCGCGCAGGCGAGCCTTAGCTCCGGTAGTTCTCGCTCGCAGGCGAGCCGACAGCTAGGAGGAAGAGGGGAGAGCTCGCCTGGGAGCACGAAGCCACGGCCAACCACGCATGCGACGCAGAGAACACGAAAGAAAAGCGGCGTCGCCGGAGCAGAGGCAAGCTACCGGGACGAAGACTGAGAGGGGGCCGGAACGGCTAGAAGGTACCTCGGCGATCACGCGGCCGCCGGCTCCTTCTTTCCGGTGAAGTGGAAGCGTAGCCGCCTTCCGAGGCGATTTGGTGTCAACGGCGGCTGCGGCGGCGAAGAGGCGAAGACGACGACGCTGCAACGGGGACGCAGGGTAACGGGGTTCTCCAGGGCCTCCTACCACCCGCCCACACCACCGGAGCCCGGAGAACAGCCGCCGATGGCGGCGCCGACGAGATCGCAAGCCGCAGAGGAGGGAGATGAACGGGGAAGTGACACCGACGAGGATTCCTTTCATTCTGAAAAACTCCCCCTCTCTCGCGGGGACACCGTCCTCTCACCTTTTTCCCAATTTTGCACCGCACCCGAGTCAACGTGTGCGTCGTGTCAACCCCGCCCCGTCCCATCAGCGTGCGTTGTACGCACGCGACCAAGCCGCGCGACGCCCGTTGGGGCGACTTTCCGAATCCGGATTCGGGCGCTGCCCGATCCAACCCGCTAGGTAATCCATAGTAAGCTGGGCTGGGCTCAATAGGCTGGGCTGGGGACCCAAGGCCTTACACTAGGTTTGATCAAAAGCACGAAAAATCACTATATAATTGAAACATTAATATCAGATCAACATGTGCACTCTAACGCTATCATAGGTGTCACGCTCTGGTTTATGCTAATACACGGATCAATTTTTTTTATTCTTACACGTATCTTAAAGGCCACGCGGGGCTCAAATTAGTCGAAGTCCCACGTAGGGGACGTTTCTAAGTGATTCGTCCAAGTTCAGCGCGACCGGCACCTGCGCACTCCCCTCAGCCTCCACGAAGGGCTTCGACCTTTGTCCAGCCTAGGAAAGAAAGAAGAGAGAGAAAATATATCAGTATTAAAAATCAACTAAAATAAGGAAAATATATCTATATCAGATTTCGGACCCACACCCGAATCCGATTAGATTTTCAGCCCGAGCCCAGAAATTGGATTCGGTGCCCGAATTCTTACGCGAACTCTGAATTCCGGCCTCTGCCTGAATTTGCATTCGATTTTGGGGTCAACAGGTCAACACCCTGTTCGCGTCACGCACGCGCTCGTGCCAAAGCCTGCTTGCTTCGTTTGAGCCAGGAAGGAAGCGTCACGCTTCTCTAGCGGGTGTGAGGCCGCCACGACCTGGGTTCGTACGGGGCAAAGGGGCCTTGCCACCTTCTTCATGCGTTCGTCCAAGACGAGGAGTCCCTGTCGTCTCCGTCGTCCGCCCGAGGTTGCAGAGCTACCGAAGCAGCCGCCTTGGGTTCGTCGGGTTAAGTGGGAAGGAGGCAAGAGTTCCGACAGCGGCACTCATGTCAGTGCCTGAAATCAGGGCCACTATCCGTTCACGAAATACGTCCGCCTGCTTATGACTTGCATCGGTCGGGAAGGAATGCCACCTTTTCATCTTGCCGATCATTCTCGTCATCCACCCAAGACCACCCCTTGGTACCGCCGAGATCATTTGGAAGGGGGACGAAGGTGTCGAGCTTACTTCGAACCACTCCACCCACACCACCGGAGTAAGCTGGGAGAGGGCAAACCACTTGCCCTTGCCAGCGAGGTCGTTCGAGAGTGCGAACTCCCACTCGTGTTCGCGTTTGAGCGTAGAATGTCACCGACTTCCTCCGACGGGAGAACTACCACTGTTCCCATCCATCGAGCAGTCGGCAGCTCTGACTCTTCTCTGTCGAGGGTTCATCCTGCTGATTGGCCTCGTCGTCTACCCGAGACCGCATCTTCGAGTTCGTCAAATGAAGGCAATAGGGGGAGACAGGAAAGTTCGCTAGTCTCTCGGCGTCGACGATGCTCCGAGCCACCCTACCCACACCATCGGGGCTCCGACGTGAGGACGCTGCCGGTCCTCGCTAGATGGTCACACATTGAGTTCAGAGAGATGGGGAGGAGGGGAAGAAAGGGGGTGAAGCAGCAGTTTTGTTTCCAGGCGAGTTCAGATCGCCGAAATGCCACCGCTCCTCTGATTCAGCCGCCCGCCTTCCTCAGTTCCCATCTTCGTTTGGTTCCTCTATTCCAGCCGTTCCCCTCCCCCATTCTCCTCCCCTCATTGTCGAGTCCTCTTCCCTCTCGAGCTCGCCGGCCACTTCCCTTATAGGCGGCTTGGCCTCAGGTTCTAGGGGTGTGCAAAAAAAACCGTTGGAACCGTCGACCGCGGTTAATTGAATCGAACCGAACCGGTTTTCCGGTTAACCGAACTGACGGTTCCTTAACCGGTCGGTTCTTCAGCGGTTCCAACGGTTACCGATTCGATTACAGTTCGGGACTTGGCTAAACCGCCGGTTAACCGACCGAATGGTATATAATATATTTTATATAAAATATTTATTTATATATAAAAATAAATATTTTATATTAAAATAATTATATTTATATAATTAATCGAACCGGTTAACCGAAAATCTAGCGGTTAACCGGCGGGTAACAGGTCAAACGAGATAATTTAAGAAAAAAAAATTATGACCGGTTAACCGGTCAAACCGGTTCGGGAACAGTTCACAGTTTTTGCTGAACCGAACGGTTCGGTTAATCGGTTGACTTGGTCAACCAGTTCGGTTAAGCCCCCATGAACAACCCTATTGGGTTCTCCTCCCTTTTCCCACACGTGTGCGAGTAAAGTCTTCACGCAATGTTGACTCAGCAGCAGGTGTCGCCCATAACTTGCTGGATGCCCCGCCCATGCCGCACGTCCTTGCAGCTATCCGGCTCCACCGCTCGACCCGCCGGATCAAACGTCGCCGTCTCGTTTTTTTCCCGCTGGATCAGGCATCGCGTCCACTTTCTGCCGCAGTCCACGTGCCCAGATTGGCGACGTCTCCGTCGCCGGCCTCCTTGCCGGAAGTCATCGGCTAGACCCTCTCTTCCGGCAACATCTCTCTGCTGGTAACCCCGTGGCCTCTGGCCACCGGCATGCATCGTCGTCGTCGCCTGCAACGTACGCGGACTCAATTCCGCATCGAGCGAATTTCCCAAATCGATTTCGATTTTGTTTCTATTTCTGGGCTGGGCTGATTTTGACCCGATCAACAGCCTAGTTGACCGGGCCAAGGCAATTGGGCCTTGAGCCTAACATTCTCCCCCTCCTGAGTTATTCATTGTCCTTGACGAACTTATAGTGAGGTTCGACTCGAACTCACAATTCCAATTATTTCATAGGAGAGGGTTCTCGATCGAACAGGATCGCTCGAATCCTGGGGAGAATCGTCCTTTCTCTTTTATCGGAGGATATTCGCATCTTTCTCGGAGAGTTTGGTCGATATCATATTCGAGTCACTTGACTCCTGCATCGCATTGACCGATGTATCTTCGAATTTAGATGAGGTCTTTCGTCTCTTGACTCTAATTCGTCCAACCTCTTGCTTCCGGTTTTATTTTACCATTCCCTGTATTGCTTCCTCAAGCTGGGAGGTTGTGTTGATGTTTTACATCATAGTTTTCTTCTCTCTTTATAGCAATTTTTTTTTGCCGTTTTAACTGGCTCTGATACCAAACTGTCACGCCCTGGTTTATACTAATACACGGATCAATTTTTTTTTATCATTACACATATCTTAAAGGCCACACGGGGCTCAAATTGGTCAAAGTCCCACGTAGGAGACGTGTCTAAGTAATTCATCTAGGTTCAGCGTGACCGGCAAGGGAGCACCCGTGCGCACCCCTCAGCCTCCACTAAGGGTTTCGACCTTTGTCCAACCCAGGAAAGAGAGAAGAGAGAGAAAATACATTAGTATTAGACATGCCGAAGCCTACTTGCTTCATTCGAGCCGGGACAGAAGCGTCATGCTTCTCCGGCGGACGTGAGCCCGTCGTGACCTGGGTTCGTACGGGGCAAAGGGGCCTTGCCACCTTCTTCCTGCGTCCGTCCAAGACGAGGAGTCCTCGTCGTCATTCTTGTCATCCACCTGAGTCCACCCCTTGGTCTCGCCGAGATCGTTCGGAAGGGGGAGAAGGCGTCGAGATTACTCTGAATCACTCCACCCATATCACCGAAGTAAGCTGGGAGAGGGCAAACCACTTGCCCTTGCCAGTGAGGTCTTTCGAGAGTGCGAACTCCCACTCATGTTCAAGTTTGAGTGCAGAGGAGGCATCGCCGACTTCCTTCGACAAGAGAACTACCACCGTTCCCGTCCGTCGAGCAGTCGGCAGCCCCTGACTCTTCTCCATTGAGGGTTCGTCCTACCGGCTGGCCTCGTCGTCTGCTCGAGACCGCCACTTCGAGTTCATTAGATGAAGGCAGCAGGGGGAGACGGGAAAGTTCACTGGGCTCTCAGCGTCGACGGTGCGCCGAGCCACCCTACCCACACCCCGAGGCTCTGACGTGAGGACATCGCAGGTCCTTGCCGAATGGTCATGCGTTGAGTTCAGAGAGACGGGGAGAAGGGGAAGAAAGGGGGTGGAGCGGCGGTTTTGTTTCTAGGCAAGTTCAGATCGCCGAAATCCCACCACTCCTCTAATTCAGCCGTCCGCCTTCCTCAATCCCCATCTTCGTTTGGTTCCTCTATTCCAGCCATTCCCCTCCCCCATTCTCCTCCCCTCGTTGTCGAGTCCTCCTCCCTCTGAAGCTCGCCGGCTGCTCCTCTTATAGGCGGCTTGGCCTTGGGTTCTCCTCCCTTTTCCCAAACGTGTGCGAGCAAAGTCTTCACGCGACGTCAACTCGGCAGCAGGCATCGCCCATACCTTGCCGGACACCCCACCCATGCCGCACGTCCTTGCAACCATCCGACTCCAACGCTCGACCTGCCGGATCGAACATCGCCGCCTCATTTTTGCCCGCTGGATTAGGCGTCGCGTCCACTTTCTACCATTGTCCGCGTGCCCAGATTGGCGACGCCTCCGTTGCCGGCCTCCTTGTCGGAAGTCACCATCCAGACCCTCTCTTCAGGCAACATCTCTCTGTCGGTAACCCCGTGGCCTCTGGCCACCGGCGTGCATCGCCGTCATCGCCTGCAATGTACACGGACTCAATTCCGCATCGAGTGAATTTCCCAAATCAATTTCAATTTGGTTTCTATTTCTGGGGTGGGCTAATTTTGACCTAGTCAACAGCTCAGTTGACCGGGCCAAGGCAATTGGGCCTTGAGCCTAACAATAGGGCCATAAAGTCACTTGCGTGTAATGAAGATTTCATTTGGTTTGTGAGAGTTAATTTTTTTTTAAAAAAATTCCTTAGTACCCTGTTGAGGAATGTTAAGAAGGGTGTCTAAACATTGTGGAACTTTTTTTCGTGGATAAATCATATTTATTTAATTTACACACTATATCTAATTGTACTAATATTATTATGGATAGCTTTATCTACGATGAGAAATTTATATTTTTAGTATCATAGATAAGCTCTCCATGGCAATAGTATACTTATCCATAATAATATTTTCATTAATTTTTCATCATGGATAAGCCTATCTATGATAATATTAGTACCGTTGGATAACTTAGAATATATAGATTACGTAAATATAATTTATTTATGAAAAAAATTATGGTTACCTTCTTAACTTTCTTTAGTAGGGTAAATTTTTTTCTTAATTTTACCCATTCCACTTGCGATGTCCAAGCTCCTACAAGGATTATGTCTTGTTTCCTTGGAGAGAAACAAGGAAGGAAAAAAAAAAGTACTACTTTCTCTCATGTCTTTGAAAGAATAAAAATGAAAGAATGAAAAAAGCAAAAAAAAAAAAAAGAGACATTTTTTCTCTCATTTTTTTAATTTATCCAAATCGGGCGAAAACTCTTTTCTTTCCATTCTATATTTTTTCATGTGCCTGCCTTCCGTCGCCAAGCTTGCGCCCGCCTCCCGTCGCTAAGCTCACGCCCCGCCCTCATCGCCATTGGAAGCCGTCGCCATCATCGAAAGCCCTCACTATTGTCATTGCCAAAAGCCATCCGCCGTTACTGTTGCCAGAAGTAACCACTCGAAGCCCTTTCCAAAAGCCACCACCACTGCCTTCTTTCTCATGCAGCTTCTTCCCTATTCATTAGTTGAGTATTTTCTTCCTTCATCTTTTCTGTCTGTATTCATTGACTATTTATACAATGTGCACACATGATGTTCGATTATATAAAAGATGATTAGTCCGAATCCAAAGTGATTTTATGTCATGATTGGCTCTATTTTTATTAATCGGATAGAGATGATTAATTGCTGTCTTGACTAATATACTAAATTATCCACCTCATCAATAAATTCCCCGGTTGACTACGTGGCACGCTGCGTTACTTTACCCACACTCTGTACTCTCCTCACTGCTGGTATGCCCTTTGTGTACAAAATGTGGGTAAGCTGGATTTAATTTTTACCAACAAAATGGCTTTCTAAATTCCTTTGTTTTTTTTTTTGTCGTTGCAAATCCTAAGGAATAAAATATTTGTTTACTTTGGTTGGATTTTGGATTGAAAGAGAGATTTTTTTTTCCTACTGTTCTTAATTTTCAGTAATTGACTTTCCATCGCCTTCACTGGGAAGCCTTTATTTTTCGCTTCTTGTTTCTCCATCCTGTGTTCTACGTTATCCCCCTTTTTCCAAATTTGTGCCCCCTGCAATCTCTAGAGAAGGCGGTGGGCGGCGCAAGATCATTTATTCGTCTCGATTTGCTCTACGGTATAGCTGTTAGGGGACTTGCAATTTTAGGTTAGTCTTTCCCTATTCGATCGCAGAGTCATGCTTTTCCTATTTTAAGGGGATTGAGGGTTTTTCTCCATCTTTAGTTTGTTTTTGGTGATCAATTTTGAAATTAGCGTTTTGGTTTCTTTTTTGGGGGGGCTTTATTGATGCACTTGCATTCCAGAATCTCAAGTGTTGTATTTTCTTGTCTATGCTTGATTGGAGCAGTTGGGGATAACGACTGGGGCGCGATCGATGGCGGAGCTGGCCGGGCCTCGAGTTTACAGCTGCAGCAATTGCCGAAACAACGTCTGCCTTCACGATGATATTATATCGAAAGCTTTTCAGGTGAAGCTCTAGCCAACTTTTTGCTGAGTTGAGTAGGTATTACTGATTCTTATTATCCGGAGTGGTAATTGTTAATAGCCTAGTATAACTTTTTGCTGAGTTGAGTAGGTATTATTGATTCTTATTATCCGGAGTGGTAATTGTTAATAGCCTAGTATCTTGAGTAATTCGGCGTGCACCTTTTGGCCTACTTGTGTGTTTCTTTTCTTTTGCTTTCCTTTCTCTTTCCAGTGTACATGGAATTCGTTCTGCTTGTGAGGCTGCAATAGTGAAATCTAGGGTTCAGTTATGGCGATCAATGTTGTTTTGTTGGAAGTAGATCTTTCGTATTATAATTTACAGGGGACACGACCTGTAGGTTGACAAATACAGCATGTTCATCCTATTGTGGTCTGTCAAAAGTTCTTTTTCTCTTGTATCAATGGAAGTCTGTCAAATGTTATGTAGTGTTCAGTTGAAAGGGCTGCCGGAGTTCTAGCATTGATGGTATTATGTTTTTAAGCAGATATTTCGGATTGTAAAGGTTACAACTTTTAAGTTAACAAATACTTTCAATTCATTCTATGTAACGATTCCACATTTGTTCTAGTAATCTTGTAATCTGTGTTCTGCATTGCCTGTTACTTGGTTCAGGGAAGAAACGGGCGTGGGTTTCTGTTTTCTCATGCCATGAACATAATTGTGGGATCAAAGGAAGATAGGCAGTTAACGACTGGACTCCACACGGTGGCTGATATCTACTGTCGAGATTGCCGTCTGGTGCTGGGATGGAAGTATGAAAGAGCTTATGAGGAGACACAGAAGTACAAAGAAGGAAAATTTATATTCGAGAAGTCAAAGATTGTCAAGGAAAATTGGCAGTGAACTTCTAGATTGATGCTGTGTTGCTGAAGCTATGATATGAGCTCCCTCCCTGTCAGTGTAGCATGGTTGTTTATGTATCTGTCAATCTCGATAGAACCATTCAATTCTTGTGCATAAGGTAACGTCAGTCTTATCCCTCCCAATTGTGCGTCTTGTTTGGCAGTTGATGAAAGGTTTGGCCATTGGCATTTGTTGATCCGTGTAATATCAAACTTGTGGTTTTGTGGAAAATGGTCCTGCAATGAATCGATTTGTTTTTATTTGAATGAAATCTTAAGTGCCTCTTTTCCTTTTATGTCTCACAATGTGCAGTCCATCTGAGAGTGAACTCTACCTTTGCCTACTATTAGGCTTAATTATCAGTACCTTCAACTATTTAGATGATTAATAAATTGGAGAAGGAAACAACCTAGTAGGAACTTTTTACGCAGTTGGTTTGATTGTTTGGACATGGTTGGCTATAGAGATGTGCTACCAAGAAGTAAACTGTAAATGCATAGACTTCTTACCTACTAAGGTTTACAAAAACAAGAAAAATGAGTTTAAACATGTGGGTTTTTTTTGGTGTGCCTTAAATATAATTATTCGATAATGTTTTTAGTATACTGTTTATTATGTTCATAAAATATAATTTTGTTATTATTTTTAATTGATATTTATATAATATAAATAATCATAGTAACAAAAGTGAAATTTTATTATGCTTTGTGATTTATGTCCAATCTAAACACCCATGATAAAAAGATTAAATTCTATGAAAAAATTATTATAGAAAATATTAAATTGAATCTCGATATTTTTGTGACTTAAGTTGCTAGACATTGCTTACTGTTTATGATATTATAATTAGATTATTTGAGTTACACATTAAAATTGCATTAGAATCTCAATTAAGATAAGTGTTGCGAAATGGTATAGTAGTGATGATGATCACCCAGAAGTAGCAACTCATAGTTTGAACAACAAATGGTATAATAGTGATGATGATCACCCGAAATGCCAGCATCATAAACAGGGCAAAATCTTGTGTAGGTTTCAGCTGAGAAGCATTCGATCTCCACAAATTAAAATTGAGGATCCACTTGCTCTGAAATCAAGTTGCAGACCTATGCGCTCTGCGCTTCCAAGAAGGCGTTGAATTCCTCTCTTGCCTTCCGCAATCGCGGCGTGACGCAAGCAGAAGACGGCGAAGCGGGGTGGGAAATAGGCGCCGACGTCGAGAATCTTACATGGCGGTTTGACGAACTCTGCGACCTGCTCGAACTCAGCCTCGATGAGCTCTTCTTCAGCACTCCGTTCACTTCCTTGTCGAACACAAACGCCGCAGTCACCGGCGAGTCCGTGTCATTCTGCCCGCTTCTAATCAACTCCAATGGTAATTCAAGGAGAGCCTTGGTTCCTTCACCCCCGTCGCCGCCGCCCGTATTGGGCGAAGACGAAGTCCACGACCCACAGTCGAACTTCTCAAGCGAAACCGCCCTAGAAACAGAGCTCACCCTGCACTTCGGCCTCCCTTCTTCGTCTTCGTCTTTTACATGGTTGGCTGTGAATTCCCCTCGGCTCGCCCGCGGAGTCACTTGCTTCTTCTTGTGGGGCGACAACCCCGGCAAGAACAAGCACCCACATTTCACACGCTGATCCCCTTGAGAGCGCGACTGTCTGCTACTCCTAAAGACGGACTCTTCATCGGTGGGCTCATCGGCGACGAAAGTACCGTCGCTGTAACGCTCGACGCTGGACCTTCCCGACAGGATGTCGATGAAGTCATCGGGTGGCGCGGAAGAGCGGCCCTCGCCGCACGACTTGCTCCGCCGCAGCGACATCCTCTGCTCCAGGGCGAAGCGGGAGAGCGCGGCGGAGTGCTGGCGGGCTAAGCTGGAGACGGCGGGGTTCCGCTGGGCGTTTTTCCATTTCTTCGAGGTCTTCGAAGGGGCGGAGCCGAACTTGGGCGAGGAGAGGGCTGAGCCTGGGAGGCTGCAGCTCACGAACTTGGGCGGGGTGTGCATCGCGTCGGCACCGCTCGTGATTGCCACCGCCCCTGAAACGCGATTTAAGGAGAGCGGATCGACCGCGATCTGCTTCACGATGCCGGTGGGTGAATTGGGCTTGCTGGAATCGTAGTTGTCGTCGACGTCGATGCAGGAGGTGTAGTCTGCTTCGGAGTCTTCGCTCGCTTGCGCTTCGTCGTCGGCCGCCATAGCGCGAGCTGAAGGGCGAGGTGGAATGAAAGGCATGTCCATGGTCCCGTCTATTTGAAGGTGCAAGAGTTGACTTGAGGAAGATGTGGAACTTGCAAGCACGTTGACGTAGTGTTGTGCATGTTCGCTACTTTCTGCTTCGATTCGTGAATGAATGTTATTATCATCTCAATCGTCTGCTTAATTTTCGAGAGATTTAGGTGGCCGCATCTCCAGAACACCCTTCACAGCTTGTTTGAAATAATGTAGAGTTGCTTAGAGCTAATGTAGGATCCCGTTCTAAGATGAGTGCTATTAAATCCATGAAACTTTGTCTAAAAATCTTAACTTTGAAAGTTTCTCCAATCTTCGGATCATATTTGAACTTAAAGTTATGAGTACACTTGATATCCGACTAAATGGTGGATAATGGTGGCTAACCCAAATCATTCGATAAATTCTGTAGACCGAAAGCAAGCGAGTGATGTTTACAATTCTATAAAAGGCTATCACTATTCAATAGTGCAGCTGATGTGGGACAGATTTTCCGGGAAGCAGCGTTGAGCAATTTTGCCACCCTAAATGTTTAAAAAAAAATAAAAATTATAGTGATAATTTACTCATCGTAAGCTATCCAATGATACTAATATCATTATGAATAAAATTTTTTATATTAAAAAAAATTTTAAAAAAATAATATGAATAGTGTGATCCAGTAACTAATATAAATTTTACTATTTATATTATTTTTTCCGATTTTTTTGGGAAAGGATAGGGTACCACCCTTCTCAACGCTTTCGGGAAGGGTAAAATCTGTCCCGATGGGGATGGCAATCTAGTAGACTTAGCGGTTGGCGGTGATATGATTACGTGAAGGTTGTTCTTTAAAGTGATGCTAATGATTCAGCAAAGATGTAAAATCATAAAGATGTGAATTCCTCTAATTTTGGTATTCAGATTTTAAAATAAAATTTACTTATTATAAATGACAGTCAACTATAATATAATGTAGACCATATGACTGTGTAGGCGGCTAACGACTATTGCTGCGTTAACACATGTAATACTTTGTAATTTAATTTATAATTTTTATGTATAATATTAATATAATTTTTAAAAATAATAAAAGAGATGAACAAACAATTATAAGCAAATTATAATTTTTTATGTATAATATTATAAAAATAAATAAATATTTAATATTCATAACCCAAGCTACCCTACCTTATAAGCGAGAAATATTCCTACACTCTAACTAGCTAGAGTCAGCGTCACTTTAAGATTCCTACTTTTAACAAATCCAAACCTGCCTAAGATGAATATCTATTATATAATATATATATATATATGCAATCAGATTTAGATAGTACTCTTATGATATCTTACACTTGAATTTAATTATATATTTTTAAAATTTAAAACATAAAAATAAATAAATAATTAAATTTTATTGTTAATTTTTATTTAAATAAAATAATTGAGTCAAATAAGAATGGGCTCTAGATTAGCTGTTAAATGGCTTTTATATATTTTTTTAATAGTTTATTAGATTTTAAAAATTATTTAGATAATTATTAGGTCCGAGTAGTTAGCATATAGTAATAATTATAGACGATTCAAGTTCATATAAGATTTTAAAAATTAATTAAGTATATAATTAGATGTGAGTTCTTTCTCTGGATTTCCCAAAGGAATCAAAAAATTTCTTTCCGTCCCTTAAAAAAATTCTCTCCAAATTTGACCGTTCTACGCGCGCCCGATTCGCACGTCTCCTCGAAAACCCTTGTTCCTTCGAATCTCGCCGCACCCTCGCCGCCCCCCTCATTGCCAGCTCGCCCGACCTCCTCTGCCCTCTTGCCTCTTCGAATCTCTCCGCCCTCTCACCGCTCGCCCTCTTGCCCTAATATTGCTGCTCGACCTCATCATTCGCTCGCTGCTCGCCCTCGGCTGTCGCCGCTCGCCTGAAGCCTGCCGTTCTTCATCTTCTCTTCCTCTCATCTACTAATTTGAAAAAGTTGGATCATTTTCAACAGGTATCGTAGTCTTACTCCTCTCCTTCCTGTTGATTATTTCTTCAGCATTCATTCTGATTTTGCATTGATCCTGGACCAGATAATATTCGAGGAGTAGGTATACTGTTTCTTTTCTTAATATACTAGTAGATCTAGTACTAATTGATATATACCATGAATTATTTTCTTCTGAATCCAGTTAGAGAAATTGCCCGTGCTAGGCTTTCCTACAAATATGCCACTGGGAACAATGTTATGCTTTCCAATTTTCACTTTCTCTATTTTTCTCAATTAAAAATGGTAAGGTCAGAAGTAGATTAGTCATTATTTGGTTGAAGTAATTTATTGAGGTTCCTGGTGGTTCAAGGCAAAGGCCTAGTCGTACTTAGTAGTCTTTTTTGTTGAATTGGTTCTGGAGACATAAATACTGAATTTTCTGGCAGTTCAATCAGCAATTTATTAGTTATTCTTTTGAAGTCATGCTTCCCATCTGAACTACTTAGATATTTAACAATTCATATGAGTTTTTAAACTTTGCAGAATGTGGAACCATACATTTGGCTGTTTACTGTTTAGTTATGTAGTGACTGAAGAATGATTGTTTTAAGATGTAACAGATATTGTTTCATCAAAGATTTTGAAGAGCATAAATGTTTTATTTGTAGGTCTTCTCAGTTCCACAAGGGATATGAGTTGAGATTCTGAGTCGCCTGAATGCATAGTCTGCCTAGCCTTTATTGTGTTTGGACTTTGTTAGTGTTGTCAGTTACTTGTGTTAGACTTTTGTTATTGTATTTTGATGCATACTAGATGCTATTGTGTTGGACATGTTCTATGTTTTGTTGAACTTGATGATATATATTGGTACTATTGTGTTTAGGGGTTTTTTATCGGGTTTGGTACTTGATGATATTTATATTTTGTTGAACTTGAATGCATAGTCTGCTTTACAGGGTTTTTTTTACTAGAAAGCCCCGCATATAATTTTTTTTTTTTCACTCTGCTCCTTTTGCCGATCTCAAAGCCCTGCAAACCCCTGGAAAGCCCTCTTTTGCTTTAACCCCCCTCAGCCCATCTACTGAGATCGATCTCTGCTGCCTCTTGTTGTCTATGGCATCCACGCTCCCATCCAAGAAGCGAAAGCCGCCCAAGACGGGTGAGGGTGCCGGAAAGAAGAAGAAGATGGAGAAGTATACGGACAACGTAACCCTAGCACTCGACGACGTCAAAGCCCTCGGCCATCAGCTCCTCTCCTCCCGTGCCCACATCAACAACCTTCCTGTCCTCCTCTCCTTCCTATCGCCATCCGCCTCCTTCGACCGTGCTTTAGAATCCCTTGTCTCGCTCCAATCCTTCTTCATGCCACTTCTACCGGTGATCCCGTCGTCCTCGTTTGTTGCACGAGCCCGGGCGGGGGCTGCCCAAGATGTTGCTGAGGGGGACGCTGAGTTAGTTTTTAAGGTTTGGCTCGGGGAGAGGTTCGACGAGTTCATTGACAAGCTCATTGAGATTGCTGTTTCTGAAGAATCTATTGACGCCTTTAAGGTAATAATTCTATTTTGTGGATGTCGCTTGGGTTGCGCATTTGAAAGCTATGAAGTTTTTGCTTATCCGCTTATTTTTTGGGCACCTTTTAGGATGTTTCGCTTGATGCCATTATGGATTTCGTTAAGCTGGGGAAGGGCGGGAAGTTTCACTCCGCTATTTACCACAGATTTCTACAAAGAATGGTAAGATTCTTCTAAATCACTTTACTTTCAAGTATCTTATCCAAAGTCTTTGTTGCTAGACTTTAGAGTAGGAAGATATTTATCTGAAGCCAATTGATAAATCTCCCCAGCAAATACTGGTTATCCCACAACATCACTCATATTTTGCTTGCTTGTTGCTGACTTTCATTTCGTCCAATTATTATGCTTTGCGTACTTAGATTACTATTAAATTCATCTTGTTCATATCACATACCTATCTGAATTGAAACATGATATTTCTCATTAATAAATTCGTTTTCTTCAAATGTGCATCCACCATCTACTTGCGTGATATTCTTTACTTGAGTTTAAAACTAACAAATCTGGAATAGCAAAACCATCTGTTATGTATTCTGTATGTCATAGATAAAAGAATGATACTTTGAGAAAGATATGGTTGTCAATTTTTAATTATCAACTTATCATTAGAAGAATCCATATGATTTATAACATACAATTGAATGCAGTTTTACTTGATGAATCAATAAATTCAAGATACGTGATTCCTGTATCTCACATGCATAACAAATGAAGGTCGACTTTTCTGACATTTACTTATTGCATTTTACTTTTTCAATGGCGCAAAAATCTTTGTTCTGATCATTGTATTATTGGTTCATTAACAAGTCATTATTATTTCAAATGAGGCATTAGGCATACATTAGTTATTAGCGGATTAATAATATCCATTGTTGATCTCTTTGCTCTGCATGCTATAGTTTGGTCTTTGTAATTACCTCAGATTTGGTTTATGTAAACTTGTAGGTCTTTATGATTGATCTTACTCAAAATGGAGGTGGGTACTAGGCTGTGCGTCCTTATGTACAATCTTAATATTTGCTTTTTTTCTAAAGAAAAGTTGAATTACTGAATCTTTATGTAGTTTGAATTATCTGTTTTTTTATATTGCTTACCTACTCATTATTACCTCGTTATTGGCACTACTCATGTTACTTAACACCTAATATTCTACATGTACAGGCTACATCTGCTGCTTACCCTTCGTTAGATTTGCTTGGACCAAAGTATTTCAAATACATTGATGTTCGGTGAGGTGTTATGTTATGCTAAAAGTTATCATGCCTAGCATCTTATTTTAAGACTGATGATTCTGGCTTACTTTGCAAGTTGTGGTTGCCATGTAACAATCCATGTATTGGTATCTACTACAAACCAACTATGATGCACAACCAACCGTAGTTTTGCCTATAATCAAATAGAAGAATTGTTTTACATCAAAACTAACATATGAAGTATCCCCCATTTTGATGCTGGATATAGGGATGAGGAATTTTGTAGACATTTAAATATTCTTATATATATATATATATATATATAGAGTAAAATTTTATAATTGTCATTTCCTAAGGTGGTTGAAGGAATGGAGATTTTTTTTATCTTTAATATGATATATAAGATTTAATAAGTTTATTACTATTAAATTAGGCTTAAGTATTTTAAATTTGGCCAGAAATTGTGATATGCTGATTAGTCAAAAGTGAGAGAATAAGTGATATGGTATATAAGACTTGCGAGAGAATAAATGATATGGTATATAAGACTAACGCTTACTGATACTACTAATGTGGGCTTGAGCATTTTAAATTAGGTCGCAACCTTAGTTTTACCAAGATAATGTGTTAGTTTGCTCTAGGTCGGAACATTCTTTTTATCTTGAGCTTATTTGTTTTTGCTTGACAGTTGGAAGTTGAAAGACAACTACCAAGGAATGGAACATAGTAGATTAAAAATTTTCATCTTAGATGCATTTTGTTGATAATTTCATCTCTTAGATCTTGCTAATGACAATACTGCTCTGCTCTTGTTATTTAACACCTGAAGCCGATTACTTGTTGTTTAGATCGTTTAATTGTTTGCTGCATATTTATTACATTGAATGCATACGATTGTCTTTGTCCTTGTTCTTTCTTGAAGGTCTGTATTACTGCTTGTTCCTCTTTTAATGTAAATCATCTTTTCTAATCCCTCAATGTTCCTTTTTCCACGCATGTTATATTTCATCAATGCATTTCTCATTTGTTTTCTTTTTCATTTTATGCTCTTTCTAATGCTAAATTTATCATTATCTAATTATTGATGATTAACTAACAAGTGAAGTTTGAGGCAGTTAATTCTTAAAATTCTTCATTTTTCATGCAGGTATTTTACTTATACGAGCATGGATAAGATTATCAAGAACTTTGAGTCAAAAATTATGAGTGGTTATTGCTGAACTTGCCATGACAACACTGCAAATTTAAACCTATTCAACTTTTTGCGCATTGTCTTTATTCATATCAATATTTTTGCTACAGAACTTGAAAATGGGAGTTTGAATGATGATGATTGTAATGATCAAGTTCTGTCTAATGCAAGGTAAGATCGACAACTAGGAAGAGTATACATATAATTTTTTGTTTATCAATGTTGTTACATTATCTGTACATAAATCTAATCATCAAATTGCTAAATAAGTATAGTCAATTTGTTCGAAAAGATTAGTCGAATCAGGTCAATCTCTTTTTCCAATTGAATTGTATTCGGCCCTGTTTTTCATAATGCTACAGTAGGTTGTTTTTTTTTTTTGTGATGGTGAACATTATTTGTAATCCTAAAAATGTTTTTTGATTTGTTTCTATATGACCATGTTTGTTATTTACTACATAGTCTATTTCAGACTGGGGGTGACTGATAGACCTTAGCCGTCACCAGCGAGAAATCGTGCAAAGCACACCTAGAAAGAAGAATAACAAAGTAGTTGATACCCTACTCTAACCATAGATCCTTATTTATAATATTTCTCTACTTAGCGAACTGGATATAACATACCAACCCGGATCTGCTTTATTACATAACCTACTAATAGTATTAGGCCCGTAACAATTGCCCCCTTCTCAAACTACAGTCTTGTCCTCAAGGCTGTATATCAGTTGGTCTTTTCTCAAACTTTTCTTAGATCTTACTGCTTATAAGTTAAAATTGCTCCACGAACTCATTTATCAACAATATACTTCTTTACCGCAAAATTTTTTTCCTCTTCCTAGCATACATGCAAGCAGTGCCAAGCCTTCCAATATATTTTTGTAGCATTCACAACCTTCATCTCATAAAACATTTTACTTATATTGTTATCTAGATCGCTTGGCCATCCCAGATTTAGATCATCATCTTTGAAAAAAATTAGCTACGCCATCATCATCCCCTTTGGAGAGTTCACCACAATCAGTACTCGCCACATCCATAGTTGGAAAAGTCTTATCAACAATAGGAATATGCTCAATTACTTCTTGTTTGTTGATCTCCTTCTGTTTGCTATCAAGTTTCTTCTCTTCATAGTAACTTTCATCAAGGACCGTAGTTGCAGGAAATTTACTATATTTTTGTATCTATCTCTTGCTTCAACCCTTCCCAAGAAAGATTAGAAATCTGTCGTTTTAACCCTCGAAACCAATGGCCTACTTGCCCCTTCATACGAACAAATGCTATAGGAATTTTATAGTCGTTTGGCGTGCCTTGAATGTCAAAATATTATTCAGCTTGTGCAATCCATCATACTGGATCAGTTCTATCAAATCCTTGTAATTCTATGCGGTTATGAATCCACTATCTATCCTCCATGTTACTTTGGTTCTGTAATGTAGTCTTCAGGACCTCGCTCGAGGTTGGATATGTCTGCCCATCGACAATCACATCCGCATCCTTTCACATTTTCTTCTCCCTAACCGACTCTCTCAGTATTGCTCTCATCTCATATACAACGTCAAGACGATGATTTATCTTTGCATAATATTGAGTAGCCTCCTTCTTCTCTTCTAACTTGTCTCTTTCTTTATCTCTCTCTTTTTTTTTCTCCCACCCTAATCTACATACGCCGCGATACACTACTCTAATCCTAGACCCTTATTTATAATATTTCCCTACTTAGTGAATCGGGTATAACATACCAACCCGTATCTGCTTTATTACATAACCTACTAATAGTATTAGGATTACATAACCTACTAATAGTATTGGGCCCGTAACAGTCACCTTTTTATTTACTTTGTTCTTTATTTTCTCTTCTTTGGGGGCATGTTGTCAAATGACCTGGGCAAATGCACGAGTTTAATGGAAAAAGGATCTTTCTTCTTTCTACTATGCAGTTGAATAGACTTCAGTTAGATAACATAGCTCAGTTATGCCTTTGATTTATGCAGTTATCCATAAATTTCAAATTATTTTATTAATTTGATGTTGATTCTAAAAGGCTGCATAGATTAACCTAGGAGATAAATGTGCTCCTCATTCTTTTTCTATGTGGGTTATTTGGCATAGTAGATATGCAGAATTTGTTTTAGGAATTTAATTGACGGACTATTTATTCGTAAATTTTTTTTTACCAATTTTTCTTATCATTTTATTTCTCATTATTTCACAAATGATGATGATTGTGTTGTTCATAATGCAAACATGTATTCTCTGTCCAATGATATTTATCTTATTCTATATGAAGTTCCTATTGACTTTTGTTCCTCTTCTGCAGTAATATAGATTTTGCTGTTCATATAATATACAATTTGTTGTCTCGGTTCCCCTCTTTGGAATCCAACAAGGACCAAATTTATGAGATGTGGAGCCCGTTAGGTAAGTGCCTAGATTCTTTTATTGGAAAATAAATTTTCACTTGATATGCCTATGCATATTTCTGTTTTCTTTCTAATGCTATTTACTATTCAACATAAATGTTAAACTTTGAGCTACATGACGTGCTGTATCATTTCATAATTTTTATTTATGTTTTTGATTTTTAATATAGTTATATATACATCTGCTAGTTTCTTTTCTTTAACTACTTCAAATTACGTCTGTACAACTTGAACGATAGATGTTGAATTATGTGTAACTGTAAGCTGTATTTATTTATTTATTTTATATGTAGCAGTATCAGTTTGCTAATAGTGGGAAACTGAAATACTTGAGCTTCCTTCTATTGCTTAGGCTCTTAGCCTGTTTCCCAACAAAGCATAAACATGAGTATTCTGGAAATCGCCTCTTGTTACTGGAGCACACCTGCTTGGATGATTTAGTTTGTTATTACGTCTAGGCTATTTTCCGTTGCATGAGTGAATTTGTGATTTGTTTTTATAGTTGAATTAAAATTCTAAGTCTTATGTCACAAATATCTTGATTGAATGCAGGTTATATATTCTAGAAGAGCTATTTGATCATACAACATTGGCATGCAAGGAACATGCGCATGTAGATCTAGGTCATATGTGAATATATTGATAATCTATAGTCCATAAACAATTTCTTTTTTCCATATTTGTAAAATCTCCAAGTAAATGATGAGATTGGGAATATATTGGCAATATATACTCCAGTACAGGGGTTTCTCTTTCTTTCATCTAGCGTTAATTGCACTATGACAGGCAGTAGATTTTATGAGATATATGCCCTAACACTAAAAATGGCAAGTGCATTATGACTTCTAGCCAAGCCATTGTTGAAGGAAGTTCAAAATTTGCTCTTTTCTACTGTTAATCTATCCGATGTTATCTTTATTCGCCCTTGAGTAATGGCTCTTAGAAATTTTGTTTCATTGTTTCTGCAGGTCTTTCGTCCAGAGAATCAAGAGCAGTTTCTTCTAGTGATTTGGTTTTGGATAGTGAGATATGTAACTCGAAGAAAGCTAACAATGCTGTAAGTAGTAATTTCAGATTGCAACGTTGCATATATTTAGATCTTCTTTTTCTAGAAAATTTCTTCACTTTTACGACGAAGGCAAACGCTTTGCCCCTTGTACTCTTTAAGTTATTTCATATTGCCCCTACAATTAAAGAAATAATTTAATGAATCAGTTAGCTTAATTACCCTGCTGAGTGTATATCTGTAGTTTTTCCCAAAAACAATCTTGGTTCATCTCTGTTTCTTCTCCATAAGCTTGCATACTTCTAGTTCTACCTGCGTTCTTCTTTTGCTGCATTTGCTACTTGGAAATTCTTGGTTTCCACAAAAAGGTTTGTACTAAGGGTTTCAACTAAAATCTATCTAGAAGATAAATCTCATATTCTGCCCTTAAAGCTTTTATGCCTAGTGAAAGTTTCATATTTTTACTTGTTAATATTTTGTGGTATTTCTTAAATCTTTCACTGAAAGTATTAATGCAAATGTTCATGCTAAAGGCATACATCCGAAAAGGTTGGAATAATACCTAAGTAAATCCCCATAATAAGCATAGTTAGTGGTTTTCTTTAAATAAGCGAATATTAGATAGCTAATTGACCTTAATAATGTAGATAATGATCCTCTTCAAACAAAACCTTTGGAATCAGGATTCAGGTCTTTGATGATTGGTTTTGAGTAAGTTGTTGGCATAGATTCTACTGTAAAGACTGAAATAAAAATGAACTTATATCTATGATTTATGTTTAACAATGGACAAAACTCAAAGTGAAATTGGAATCTAGATTTTTGTAGTGATAAGCTTCTAAGTTCTAACGAATTTTCATGTGCAAACTCCTGGACAAAAAATGAGAATGATAATCTAAGTCAATGATGCAATATGTTTTCAGAACCCTTTCCTTACCTAGTTTGGAATTCCAAAACTACAAGGGTCAAGATGTTATCTTCATCAAGTCAAGATTCAGTGTTCCCTGATGAACACTGGGTCGATTAACCAAAAACAGCTAATCGTAGCCTTGCTGTGTAGTAGGATGAATTTTGTGAAATCACGTAATTTTCTTCATAATCGGGCATGTGAATCTTAAGGGCACTCCCTTTGAAAAGGCGCCCCAATTTTCAGATACTACAATAACCTCATTTCATTAGATGCTTTAACTTGAATAAGATTAGCCTTAGAGGCTAGATGTACTAACTTCACCTGCAATCTCATTGCTGTTGCAGGCCTCATCTACAAGCCACATCACCAAAAAGATTAAGTTGAAGTTCACCAAAGTCTGGATATCCTTTCTCAAGTTGCCACTTCCCCTTGACGTGTACAAGGAGGTAACGATTTGTATAAGGTTTCAAGGCTCTAATTTTTTTCCCATTTTCCTTTGTCAAGTTCAAGGCCTGTCTTGAATTTTATTCTTTAAAATATGTCCATTTTCATCTGAATGAATATCAAAATTTCTTTAACTTTTTCAAGCTCTTAAGTTAATGTTTTTATAAAATTTACCAGCTTTGGAAAAAGTTGTTTTGTGATTGTATTATTTTCAGTTTTCTTTCCTTTTTGCTATCTTATTTTGGCATGAAAATTTATTTTAAAAATACAACTTTTGGTTCTGCATCGGATTTCTTATTCCTGGTAGGGAAAGAAGCCACATGGTTAATGACTTTTGCTCCCCAAATCCATATGAGAAAGTTAATTGTGGTTATATTAGCGAAGGTATTGTTGTACTTTGGTCGGGATAACTAGTTAGATGCTTCTAGTAGCTACAGTGAGTTTGTGTTCGGTGGCAGTAAACTGTATTATATTATGGTGACAATTCCAGTTCCCATCACAAAAGGGTGATACGAAGAATAAGATTTGAAGTGGTTAGGGGTTTTGATGATTTGTATTTTAGGTAATGAGCTAATGATTATCGTCTTTTCATCATATCACAGATTTGAAACAAGTACCTATTGTAAATATTATAAGCTATATCTAAATGCAACATGCACGGTACAATTTTAAGGAAATTACAACCTTTAGAAGCCCATGCAAAACACCTAAAGTATGATCTTTCCAACCACCTTTGGGATCGTTATATGCCAAAAGTCATGCAGGCCTAATAGAATGCATGACGGAGTTTGCTGGAGAGGTAGGTATTTAAAATTTTATGGTGCTACGCGTAAGATAACCTCATAGGTGCATGAAGTCCTTGTAGGATACTGTATCTGTTTTTGGAAATTTCGCCTAAAGGCTGCAAAAAGAATTTTATGATTCTTATGTGCTGTCCCTTCTATCCATCCTTGTTCGCTTTGGATGATGCCTTTTGGCTTCCGTACAAATTACCAGCATTAAATCGGCAATTATCCGATGGCAAATTGCAAACTAAATTTTGATGCAGAAGAAATTCGATTGACAGATAATGCTTAGGAATGTAAAATTCAAAATTCATCGAAGATCAGATTACTGCCTTATTTTGTTGTAGGCCATTTAAATTTGAAGAGAGGCCATCTTTCTGATGACATTTACTCACAATTTTGTAATATAGACAGCAATTTACCATCTGATAGTGCGAAAATTTATTATTTAAATATCTTGTTTGTTTTCATCTGAATGATTTTCCAATTTTCTCTAAACCTTTTGAAGCTATTGATATCAGTCTTTATATTCGATTGACAGAGAGTGCTGGGGAATGTAAAATTCAAAATTCATCAAAAGTTCAGATTACTGCCTCATTGAAGAGAGGCCATCTTTCTGATGACATTTGAATTTTATATTCAAAGTTTCAAAATATTATCTGCAGGGCAATTTGCTCACATTTTATAATATAGGCAACAATTTGCCATCTGATAATTGCGAAAAATTATTATTTAAATATCTTGTTTGTTTTCATCTGAATGCTTTTTCAATTTTCTCTAAACCTTTTGAAGCTATTAATATTAGTCTTTAGATCCAACCTTTTTGCTATTATTGGAATAGAAGATTATATCACGCTTTATTTATTTATTTTTTTTTCTGTTTTCCCTTTTTTCCCTAGAACGATGTGGAAGTCATTTCCAACTTATGTGGTTCTGCGCTCTGACACAGTTTTAATTTGAAAATATGACTACGATAGTGAGTGGGACTTGCTCCTCAGGTGGGCAAAAGGCCACCTCTTTATAAGTGACATGGCTAAATTGCATAGAGTTGCCTATGATTATCTTAGTGAAGCTATTCTTATAGATGAGCGGAAAGGTTACTGAGATACTTTTGGTTATACACTTATGTTGGTGGCTGTTTTTTTTTGTTATGCACCTTGTGGTTATCACAAAAGTAGTTGTTTCCCTAAATGAATGGTTTGTAAATCAAGTGTTTTAAGTAGTAGTGTTATCTTGGAGGTAGTTTTATTCTCACTAATAGCTAATGATTTGTAACAGTTGCATATATAAGTATCTGAAGCTATAACGTGTCTGATCTTGACTTGAAAGAAAAGAAGAAAAGGTAAACCTGATCATCAGCAACCCACCCCACAAAAGAACAAAATCCGTTCTTTTTCCTGTGGTTTGTTATTTTAATTGCGCAAGTGCTGAGCATGCCAACCAGTCATAGACAAGTTTTTGCTGGAGAGACGGGCATTTGAAATTTTATACTGCCAAGCACGTAGAAAAAATCTTGGGTTCACAATGTGCCTTCGATATTAATACCACCTTTAACATATTTGCTCAACTCGGAATAACACTACTGATGCTTTTGGGATTTTATGTGAAATCTGGAATAAAGGATTCCATGATTTTCATGCACTGTCCTGTTTTGTTTCTCAACTTTTGTTTATGATGGACCATGTGATCTTTTAATTAATAAAATTTCTTGTTGTACGTGAAGATTTTGTGATGATTTCTTTTGATGGTCTGACTGATAAACCTTCATTATTTTCAGGTTCTTGCATCTCTCCATCAGAATGTTATTCCATATATGACAAACCCTTCCGTCCTATGGTGAGCATGCCAAGCACTTGGATTGTTTTCTTACAGACACTTGACTTGCTGAAGTCTCACATATTACATTTTTATATTTTGCAGTGACTTCTTGACCAGATCGTATGACATTGGAGGGGTTATTAGTGTTATGGCACTTAGCGGTCTTTACGTTCTCATGACCAAATATGGCTTGAACTATCCAAATTTTTATGAAAGACTATATGCGCTGCTGACTCCATCTGTTTTCATGGCAAAACATCGGGCAATGTTTTTCCAAGTAAGTTCCTTAGCTGATGTAACTGATGTGGTTTCCTTTTCGTGATAACAATGCTTTTTAGTTGATGATCAATTTGTAAGTTAGTATTATTGATTATTTTAGATGTTTATCAGAAAAAATGGAAATATTTCACTTAGTGTTTAAACTTTTTCTTTTTCTTTTTTCTGTTATAATTACAAGTGCTCCGGTGAGGTAGTGTTTTGCTTCATTCATGGACGACCCCAACTTGTAATGGTACGGGATATTCAATAATGTCGACTCAGTCTGAGAAGTCAAACTGCCAAATAACTGAATAATTCATATCGAGCGTTTCTGCAACTAAGCAAATGACTTGGCGTTGTCCTAATGAGATTTTGTCCGCAATCTTGTAAAGTTTTTATTTAATTTGGATACCAGATGTTAGCACGTAACCTTGGTATTTATGATAGTTTGTTTTAATTGATTCATCGTAATTGTATCTGTTCGTTACCAACGAAATTTGTGGAATTTCCTATTCTTGCACTTTAAAGTTTGATCGACGCTTGTGGACCTAATGGTTATTAGTCTGAAAGAATGTCTCTTAGTGAATTTATCTTCCTGATATCGTGTATGTCTTGTCTTGTAGCTCCTGGATACCTGTCTAAAATCGCCATACATTCCAGCATATCTTGCTGCTGCTTTTGCAAAGAAATTGAGCAGGTTGGCTCTCTTAGTACCACCGGCAGGGGCACTTGTTATCATTGCTATAATCCACAACCTGTTGCGGAGGCATCCATCAATTAATTTTTTAGTCCACCAGGTCTCTCAAGAATGAGTTTTTTACTCAGTTATTTATGTTGTTAATAAATGTGGATATAAAATTCATAATCAGCTATCCACAGCTTTAATAATGTTTTGAGTCTGAATTTAATAAACAATATATACCGTTTCAATTATAACTTGTGAATACTAAGATAGTTTCATAAAATTTTGATTCTTTGTGGAGGCTTGTGATTTACTGTACTTTCGGTTCTGTAATGCAGTCTCTGGAAGATGAAAATGATAGAGATGCATTAGGTGATGAAAATGATGGAGATGCAAGGGAATCAGTTGAGAATGTCGTTTCTAGCCGGAAGGTTGGCGTTGATCCATTTGACATCCAAGAGTCTGATCCCGGTTTATCAAATGCCATGCGTAAGTGTTCTTCAATGGGTGTATTCAGTTTGATGTTCAAGGAAGCCCCTCCGCAAGTTTCAGGCAGGTTGGAATCTGATTGATTTTGTTATATTGCTGCAGGAAGTTCCTTGTGGGAAATAGAAACTCTCCGACACCACTACTCGCCAGCAGTCTCCAGGTACTTGAGAGATTACTCCTTATCTTGTCGCATGATAAAATTTTAATCATAATTAATAGTTGTAACATCATTTCAGATTTGTTGCATCGCTTGAGAACGATCTTACTGTTAGAGCCAAAACATCAGAAGTCAGTGTTGCGGATTTCAGTTCTGGTTCCTACGCCACCATATTTAAAGATGAGGTTAGGTTCCATTCTAAACCAGTGCCTCATGTTTTTTCTCTCGACTTGTATATAAAGCTGAGAATATTAATATAAGAAAATATTAGATGAGGAATTGGGTTATACTGCTACCATCTTCGACTATGTGGACGAGCTGGGTTGGGACGGTTTTAGGAAGTCTAAGTGGGAATTGTTCATTTGGGCAGGGTGAATTAAAAAAAAAAACTTTATCTGCTAATGATGTACATTTAGTTGGGTAGTGTTTAATGAAAAAAAAAAAAATCCTAGGCAGGGTGCACGTAGTATGAGTTATGTAGGGCGTAATCGGTAATTCAATGTAGTAGGGTGAATTAGTGCATATTAGCATATTGGGTTATACTACTACCGTCTCGTACCTGTCCCACTATATGGACGAGCCGTGTTGGGACGGTTGTAGGAATGGTTCGTTGCGGCAGGTTGAACAAAAAAAAAATTATATTCACTCATGATGTAGATTTAGTTGGCTAGTGTGTAATGTAAACAAAAAATTCTTAGGAGGTTGCACGTAGTATGAGTTATGTAAGACGTAATACAATGCAGACACATGCGCTGCGTGTTAGCATATTGCCATCGTCTCATGTGTCACTTGTGTTTGATGATTTCCGCTGCATTGTGAACGCATTTGTGGCTGAAGGCCCAGTGTAACTCGTACTACCTGCGGTGCTGCGGCTTTGGATTCAAGTCTTTAGCATGCTTGGAGGGATACATGATTTTGCGCTAGTGCAACGTCAAATTCCAGTAATTTGCAATATATAGTAATGCTTGACATTTTTATTATATTGCAGGTACGGCGGCGAATAAAGCAGGTTCCACTTGCATTTTACCGAGTTTTGCCAACTTCCCTGTTTAGCCAATCCGAATTCCCTGGCTGGAATTTTGACAACCAAAAAATTGATAATCAATTGCAATGAGTTTATTTGGCCTCGTATATTGATCCTTGAATACTTGACAATATTATGTGCATTCAATTGTATGTTATAAATCATAGAGAGTCTATTTCAGTAACACAATTGATTCTTCTAATGATAAGTTGATAACTAAAAATTGACAATCATATCTATCTCAGAGCATCGTTCCTTTTATCGAAGACGTACAGAATACAGAACAGATGGTATTGCTATTCCAGATTTGTTAGTTTTAAACTCAAGTAAAGAATATCACGCAAGTAGACGGTGGATGCACATTTGAAGAAAACGAATTTATTCCTGGGAAATACTATGCTTCAATTCAGATAGATATGTGATACGAACAAGATGAATTTAATAGTAGTCTAAGTACGTAAAGCATAATAATTGAACGAAACGAAAGTCAGCAACAAGCAAGCAAAAATATGAGTGATGTTGTGGGATAACCAGTATTTTCTACGGAGATTTATTAACTGGCTTCAGATAAATATCTTCCTACTCTATACTCTAGTAACAAAGACTTTGGATTAGATACTTGAAAGTAAAGTGATTTATAAGAATCTTACAATTCTTTGTAGAAATTTGTGGTAAATAGCTTGAGTGAAACTTCCTGCCCTTCCCCAGCTTAACGAATTCCATAATGGCATCAAGCAAAACATCCTAAAAGGCGCCCATACAATAAAAAAATATCGTTAATTCCATAATGGCATCAAACAAAACATCCTAAAAGGCGCCCATACAATAAGAAAATAAGCAAAAACTTCGTAGCTTTAAACGCGCAACCCAAGCAACATCCACAAAATAGAATTATTATCTTAAAGGCGTCAATGGATTCTTCAGAAATAGCGATCTCGATGAGCTTGTCGATGAACTCATCGAACCTATCCCTGAGCCAGACTTTAAAAACCAACTCAACGTTCCCCTCAGCATCATCTTGGGTAGCCCTTGCCGGGGCTCGCACAGTAGATGAGGATGAAGGGATCTCTAGTAGAAACGACATGAAGAAGGATTCGAGTGAGACAAGGGATACTAGAGCACGGTCGAAGGAGGCGGATGGCTATAGGAAGGAGAGAGGAGGACGGGAAGGTTGTTGATGTGGGCGTGGGAGGAGAGGAGCTCATGAGGACTTTGACGTTGTCAAGTGCTAGGGTTACGCTGTCCGTACACTTCTCCATCTTCTTCTTCTCAGCGCCCTCGCCTGTCTTGGGCTGCTTTCGCTTCTTGGACAGGAGTATGGACGTCGTAGACAACAAGAAGCAGTGAAGATCGATCTCAGTAGAGGGGTTGAGGGGGGTTAAAGCAAAAGAGGACTAGTGTCTAGCGAGAAATAAGATTATGAGAGCATATTTGAACTTTGAAATTTTCTCTAATATTCGGATCATATTTGAACTTAAAGTTATGAGTTCACTTGATATCGGACTAAATATATAAATATTTCAAGTAGAAGGTAATGGTGTGAGCTTGAAATGGATGAAATTTTCTCCAATGTTCTGATCATATTATTTCTGTAGTGACATAGTTTGTAAGTTTGCAATGCTTAGTGTCTAGCGAGAAATAAGACCATGAGAGCAAAGGTAAGGGTGTCAATGGGTACCCGAACTCACGGGTACTCGACCTGACTTGACTCATTTATGGCGATCGGATACCCGATTAGCTATGATTAGCTAATCGGGTCGGGTTCGGGTACCCGATTAAGGTACCCGATACCCGATTAATATATAATAAAAAATAAATTTTATATTTATATAGCAAAATAATTTTTTAATAAATATATTTTTTATTATTAATATTATTTTATAGTTATATTTTATAAAAATAATTTAAAAATAAATATTTTAATTTAAACGGGTACTTGCAGGTACCCGTTTAAATACCCGACTCGGGTTTAGTCGGGTTCAGGTTTGGGTCACGTCGGGTTCGGATTTGGCCAAAACTTGCGGGTACCCGACTCATTGACATCACGGGTACTCGTTTAAATATCCGACTCGGGTTTAGTCGGATTCAGGTTTGGGTCGCATCGGATTTGGGTTTGGCCAAAACTCACGAGTACCCGACTCATTAATATCTCTAAGCGAAGGGACGAAGAGGCTAGTGGAGAGACCGTAGTTAATGATGAACATATTGCAGGTTGTAGCATTGGTGTCCTTGCAAATGCCAAACAGAAAATTGAGAATAGAATGAACTGGATCAACAAATATAAGTGGCATAAATGAGAAAGTGATTATTGTAGTCTGCCTTCTATAAGATGTGAGAGATTGGGAGTAACAATAGTTAATAGCAAATAAGTGATTCAAAGAAGGCAAGCTAGTAAAAAATTTATCATAGATCTATATGCACATTGTGCCAGAGTGTATGAGCAAATGACTCATGGTAGAATAGGAACATTACCTTGTGAGTGCTAAATTGAGCTGCTACGATTCCACTTAAGGCTCTGAGTAGATTAGTGGATAATGGTGGCTAATCCAAATCATTCCATAAACTTTATAGGCCCAAAGCAAGTGAATGACGCTTACAATTCTATAAAGGCTATCAATATTCAATAGTGCGGTGATGGGCCAATGGGATGGCAATCTAGCAGACTTGGTGGTTGGCGATGATATGATTATGCGAAAGTTGATCTCTAAAGTGTTGCTAATGATTCAACAAAAATGTAAAGTCATAAAGCCGTGAATTCCTTTAATTTTGATATACAGATTTTAAAATAAAATTTACTTAATATAAATGAGTCAACTATAATATAGTGTAGACCATATAACTATGTAGGCGGCTAGCGACTATTGCTACATTAGCACATGTAATATTTTGTAATTTATTTTATCATATATAAAAGCAAAAAATTTAAATTAATATACTTTTTTTTTAAAAAATAAAAAAAAGAGAGAAACAAACAATTATAAGCAAACTATAATTTTTATGTATAATATTATAAAAAAAATAAATATTTAATATTTAATAGGAGAGAAAAATTCCTAGACTCTGACTAGCTAGAGCTCGTCAAATTTGAAAGCATGAATCTTAAAGCTAGAGGCCCCGTTTGGAGTCGGCTGCCCGCCTGCGTTTGCGTTTGCGTTTGCGAGCAGCCAAAAACTAGAAGTTGTATCGTTTGACAATCAGCTTCTCAGTTTCCAACTGAGAAGCTGCACTGTTTATGAGAAGCGGCAACGAGGGAGCTTTTCACTGCTGAGAAGCAGCTTTCTCCCAATAGTACCCATTCGCTCGATTCGCTGCCATCATCGCCTGTTTTCTTTCTTCGCCCGTCGTCGCCAGAGAGTCGCCCGTCGTCGCTCATCTTTGCCAGAGCGTCGCCTGTCTTCGCCAAGGCGTCGCCGTCGTCGCCTGTCATCGCCAGAGCATCGCCCGTCGTCCTGAGAGTGTCGCCCGTCATCGCCAAAGCGTTGCTCGTTGTTGCCGGCGTTCGATCGCCAGCCCCTTCTCCCGATTTGCTGCCCCCTACTCCCGTTCCATCGCCGGCGACGACGACGAGGGCGTCCATTGCCCCCTACTCCCAAATCCTAATCCCTCGTGGCGACGAAGAGGGATTTGGGATATATTTTAGTTTAATAATTTTTTTTATTTTTTTTACCAGCAATAGGTATATAGAAAAATAAGAAAAATTAAATATAATATTAGATATATTAATCAATATTAATTTTTAAATTCAAAATAATAAGAAAAATAGGGTTATGCACTTGGAGAATTCTTGCAGAAAATTTTTTCACTTAACAAAAATTAAATATAAGATTATATATATTAATTTTTTTTATTTTTAAGATTATTTTTTAAAAAATTAAAAATTAGTGAATTCTTGAAAAAAAAATTATCTATTTTAAGCTTAAATTCTAGTTAAAAAAATTTATATATTATGTATACAGGGTTTCGCACTTAAAATATAGGGGAAACTCTTGCAATTTTTTTTTTAATTTGTCCACTTTAAATTATATTTAGTTATATAATAGTCTAAAAATTATTTATTGTTGTGTACAGTAATTTCAAATTTTACAAATAACTTAAAAAAAATTTTCTTAATAGAACTGAACAGCACAGCACAGCAGCTCACAGTTGCTTATCAGACCAGCTAATGCACCCAAACAGCCTCAACTTTTCAGACCAGCTCTACTCAGACCAGCTCTACTCAAACCAGCCACCAGCCAGAAGCTCCAGCCACCCCAAACAGGCCCAGAGTCATGCTAGCATCACTAAGATTCATAATTTTAACAAATCCAATTGAGTGACCTTTGAATATCATTATATAATATATATGCAATCATATTTACATAGTACTTCTATGATACCTTACACGTGAATTTAATTATATATATTTAAAATTTAAAACATAAAAATAAATAAATAATTAAATTTTATTGTTAATTTTTATTTAAATAAAATAATTGAGTCAAATAAGAATGTGCTCCAGATTAGCTGTTAAATCGCTTTAATATATTTTTTTAATAGTTTATTAGATTTTAAAAATTATTTAGGTAATTATTAGGTCCGAGTAGTTAGCATATAGTAATAATTATAGACGACTCAAGTTCATATAAGATTTTAAAAAATAATTAAGTATATAATTAGGTGTGAATTCATAACTTGTGCAGGCGGGCAAATTAAGGCCACGTCATGACTCACGAGAATGAACTGTCGCCTAATACTAATTATTTAAGTTACCTGCGGAGTCGAAAAAATTTCTTAAGCACCTATTGTTACAATATTCATAATACTAATTATGTTCGTTAAATAGCACCTTCACCTTCTACCTCCTTATAGTTTTTTTTTTTTTTTTCTAAATTAATTAACCACTCGCCAACGCACGCCTGACTCGGTCCAAGCAAATAGAGTTAAAAAGGGGGGAAGAACTGAGCAGGGAGGCGGCTTGCATCCATCGGCATCGGCGTTGGCTGGATCGAGGAAATGGAGCACGTGCTGGGGCTTCTCCGCGTCCGGGTGGTGAAGGGCATCAACCTCGCCAAGCGGGACGCCGGCGGCAGCGACGCCTACGTCGTCGTCCGCATGGGCAATCAGGTCCTCGCAGTTCTGCCTCTTACGTCAACTTCTGTTTCGCTGCTTTCTATCCATCTCCGCGTTTGAGTTGGCTTCGATTCCTCTCGAGTCAAGACCGTCTTTCCGTCGCTGGATTTGTTGGCTTTACATTAGGAACTTCAGATGGTTTCATCGCGCTCTTCTTGTTTCCTAGAATAGCCTAGCGAACGTTTCTGGAGATGCGCACTCCTTGTGGATGCTCAAATGTTTCTTAGAGCGAAAGTTTAGGATACAGTTTGTTGCGCCGAATAGGCCATCAGTGGCTTTTGATTGGGAATCTCAGGGGTCGTTTCCAAGTGGGAATACTTCGAATTTGCTCAATCGATTCGGAGTATCCTAAAGCGATTCTTTGTTTAGTCCCTCGTTACACAGCCCTATCTACACAAGTACGAGTAAAATGTTTGTTGAAGGTAATATGCACTGAAAAGAGAGTCGATCATGTATAGCCATGTACTATTTATTCAGTGTGTTAATTCATCGCTGCCTCGATCTCACTTTTGAGGGCTAACTATGTGTATCATACTCCCAACATATATGTACTGTTGGATATTAGCGATCCACTTTGTCCTTGATTACATCCTCATTTCTTATAGGAAAACTTTCTTATTAGTAACTACGGTGTTACACCCTTTAATTAGGATTCCTAGGTCCGAACAACTTCCACTGGCATCAAAAAAGAATGTATATGTTCTTAGTTTATGTTTTACAACTTTAATGAGCTATGAACAATTGACATATGAATTTCTTGGCACTAGCTCTATGTTCTTCTATTCTTTGTGTAGAGAGTGAAGACCAGTGTGAAAGAGAATAGTCTAAATCCAGAGTGGAATGAAGATTTGACTCTGTGCATCTCAGAGCCTATTTATCCTCTTCAGCTTGTAAGTATCTGCTCACCCTAGAGCTATTGCTTTTTTTTTTAATCTCTGTATCTTTCTTGCTACAATGAAATTCTGTTAGAGAAATAAGAATATAACTGATTTCTATTTTAATTGGGAAATATTATCTACTAATATTGTTTTAATAATTAGAAATGTAATCTGGAATGGCCATGTTTAAATGCATAGATTTATTTTAGTATACGGAAAAGGCTCGCAGGGAATTCTTAGATATACAAGAATAGATTGACCTCAATAGAAAACAGGAGACAAGAACAAAAAACAAAAACGAGAGAAAAAAAAAAAAATTGAAAAGGAGGAGGGTGAACACTAACAACCCAACATAATTGGGAATTCCAGAACAAAGGTCTTTATCACAAAGATGATAGTGAACATGCATTTGAGGTTTCTATTTGAGTTCTGCAAAAGGAATGTCGATTTCCTCTCCGCCAAACGATTCAAGATTTTATCATGAATTTTAGGTTTATTTTTGCCTAGTTCCTGTGTGTTTTATTTGTACCAGATTTCAGATTCTGCTAATGTTTCTCTAACCATTAGCCATAACTAAAATTAGGTCTGGCAAAAAATTATACGACCCGCCAACACGACACGACACGAGTTTTCGCAGGTTTGGGTTTAACATAATCGTATTTCGTGTCATTATCGTGTCGACCCATTTATGACACGCTAAAATTCGTGTCGTGTCGTGTCGCGGGTTGACCCGTCTAACATATATATAATATATATTATATAAAATTAATAATTTATAAATAATTTTAATATAGTGAGTTACACAGGTTATTCGTGTCGTGTCGTGTCAATTGTGTCGTGTTGTGTCATCTAATAACTTTATATTATAAATCGTGTCAATCGTGCCGTGTCATGTCGTGTGATGTGACACGACCTATTTATTAAACGTGTTAATCGTGTCGTGTCGTGTCACCTGTGAAATAAGCGGGTCGTGTCTGTGTTTCGTATATTGACACATATACATAAACGGGTCGTGTTCGTGTTAAGTATAATCGTGTCACGTGTCAAGTATGACACGACACGTTATGACACGTGAAACACGAATTGCCACCCCTAACTAAAATGACCATGACCAGATACCAGATAAGGTTTCTGGTCAATTTTAGTTCAGAAATTATGCATGGCCTGGGCATCCACCAATTACTGGAATGCTGGGATTGAAGAACAAAAGGTTGACAGATCGGCCACAGACTAGTTTGATTAAAAGAAAGTATAGCTTATTGTAAATAAAATTTGATAAGACCTAGGTCATTGAATACGTAGTTTCTTTCTCTAAGCAATGTTTTGTATGTTTGTGCATGAATTTGCAAGTAGACTTAAGGTAGTTTAACAAAAGGGTATGCGAGTCTCAAGTGCTTTCACTTAATAGTATATAGAAGGCCGTGAGAGGAATTATGTCTATTTCAGTATTTAGATTCTTTACAAAGTACCATAGCATAGTTAAACTAAACCATTTGTCTGTTTATGAGACGTATTGTTTTCATCCAAGTTGATAATTTACCATTAACCGATGCTTGTATCTAGAATAATTTCTTTTTTTTTTCTCTTTTGTGGATTGAATTTGCAGGAAGTTTTTGACAAAGATACATTTACCCCAGATGATAAGATGGGTGATGCTGAGCTCGATATCCTTCCATTCCTAGAGGCTGTCAAGATGCATTTGGTGGGTGTTCCAAATGGAACCATAATCAAAACTATGAAGCCAACTAGGCAAAATTGCTTGGCTGAAGAGAGCCACATATCCTGGACAGATAATACAATTGCCCAAGATATCGTCTTTCGGCTTCGAAACGTGGAGAGTGGTGAAGTGGAGCTGCAATTGTACTGGGTCGAAGTTCCCCGTTCTAAACCCCTCTAGGAGATTGATCATCTTCTGCACGTTGTAAATCTTCTGTAAGTGTGACCCTCTCAGATCTTGCTCGTGTTGTGTGGTTGTTTCCATTTTATGCTTTGTTGGGCTTGAAAATGTTGAAATTTGCGTTTGATATGAGCTTCAAACTCATACCATGTACGGTGTAATGGCATGCAACTGTTCAACGTTTGTTAGTTAAATTAATAAGGGCTCAGATATTAGTTAAATTGTATAGGTTTGTCCTCTGTGCGTAGAATCCAAATACGCATAAATGTGTTTCTCCATGTACTTGAGCTTTCTACGATTGGAAGAAAAATATCAGTAGATTCTGCTAGAGGAGATTTGGTCAGTTATCCAAGTGACAGGGTAGAGCAAAGACAACCCATAACGAGTTTCATATATGAAGGTATCTTGGTTTTCGATGAATGGTCTGTCTTTTTCCACCTTGGGCGTCGCAGGCTGTCCGAGTTCTTTACTAGGTTGATTATGAGTGGACTTCAATTATGATGGTACATATTAGTGACCACCTCACTAGCAGTTGGGCCATGGCTACTATTACAGGTAATTTTTTTTATTATAAATAACTTGCACCATTATCCGGAGACAGTGAAGACCACCCCTCTCCTGTGTCTGGTTGTCGGCCCGGAGGAGATGGCTCTCCTCCTCACCTCAAGTTGCCACCATTCCTCTCCTTCCCTTTGCCAGTGAGTCCACGATGAGTCTCATCATCACCGGGGAACAGCGAAGGAGGAAGAACCTTGCTGGTGCTTCCTTTGTTTCCAATCTCGTCGCCAACGAAGGAAAGCCCAGCCAGCTAGCCTGCCTGCAATCGAGCGCCTCTTGCTCAAGTTTGCTCCGCCCCACGGCGCCGAAAAGGAAGTTTTCCAGGCAGCCGTCCATGCACGATCCTCAAGGCATGTGATCTACTTTGAGATGCCTTCACTGGGGCGAGATCACATTTGGACCCTAGGCTTGCCCAACCTAACAAGTCAACTTGGGGTCTATGCCTTAAGTTGTCTCACACAACGGGAACGACTGGTGCATCCAATAGGTGCACTGAATCAATCAATTGTGCCGCACTAAGTTGGAATTGGATAAATTAGCTCCACACGTGCATTGCGTATGCGTGTACAACTCTAGGTTCTCGAGTTGAGCCCCTGTGTGTTCACGTGCGCCCATGTGCTCGACGCAATTAGCTCGATCCTCGCCTTGTGAACTCGTGTCAACCTCAATGACATCAACATCCCAAGCCATCTACACCGAAGTGGCCGGAGATTGCTACCACTCACCGAAATTAAGTTTTAGGAGTATCACAACTAGCAATGAGCCTAGGCCCAACAAAGCTAATATGACACCACTCATCTTACTTGCGAGGGTCTAACCATGACCTCCATAGTAAAGATACTTCACTTATCCTTCACCCTATATCTTTAGGAAGATTAATAGCTAGGTCTATTGTAACTAAGGCCAATTCCACTCAGTTGGATCATATTTGACAATACATTTGATAGAACAGAGCTTTAGATAATTAACAAATCCAATTTTAGTACATATTTCAATCTCCTCATCCCAGGAGATCCTTTTTCAAGGTGCTTTCTATAATAGGAAACATGATTTGGATGTAGTTTAACACAACTTCCTAATTAGAAGGTCAAATTACAGTCCAAGTTTATCATTGGTAGAGGACATACGTTGGTTCTGAGTTACAAGTGAACCATAAGCTAACTCAATCGAGTTGCTCAACTTGTATTAATATGGAGACTCCTATCGAGCCATCTTTGACATTTAACTTTTTGCCACCCTTCTAAGTTTAGTTGCCAATGTGATGGTCCTACTACGTAACCTTGTATTATTATCTATGCAAACTTGGTTTCCTTGAGCTACTCAGTTATATATATGCATATACTCCTTTTTTATGTGGTTTTCTTATGAGACGTCCCTCCTCTTTTATGGTTTCTATGGATTTATTATATACGGGTACAACTATACATTCCGCAATGTGAGTGTGCACACCTATATCTTAGGTTGTGGGTTAGATATTGGATGAGGACCATCCCTGTTGAGTTATTTGTGTTGCGAGACTCGAATGTGTCATTACTGGATTCAACATATGTGTGATGTGGATGAGCTGGGTCCTGGGTGCAGGCGCTGATTAATAGTAGATACGAATGCGAGCATATGCACGACGGCTCGCAACTATGTACCCTAAAGCACGGAAGCATACCGGGCAGGAGAGTGCTGCCAAAGGCAGCCGGAAAACTACATAGCTGGACCTGGTTGACTAGCTTAGTCCGAGGAAGTGGTTTAAGCTAGCCACTTACACCTGTGAGGGTTAAACCCGTAAACCCATTTAGATGCTTTCTTCCGTGGAAAGAGAGAGCTGCTTGCAACGGCATAGGGAGAGAGAACAAAGACTTACACTAGCGACTTGTAGAGAGAGCTCTCCAACAACTCCTCCGCCGCTCTAGGATTTCCGATGCCAGCGACCTCTCTTCCTGGTCACCGTCCCTCGAACACCAGAAGGCTCATGTTGTGTCCTACAAGTATGCTGGTGGCTCCTCTTCACTTCCGTGTGAGGGGGTTCTAGTGCTGCCAGAGGGCGACACCCTGTTCCACTCCCACGAGTCTTCCGCCCATCTTCTTCACCAATACATTGCTGGTTTCACTCTGAGGCTTGGAGTCCTCCATTAGTAGCTGCTACGATGTCTTCTTCTTCTTGTGGCGGCTGGAGTTAGGGTTTTCGATTGGAGCTTAATACACAAGTGTTGGTCGTCATTTCTTCCTTCATATCTTTCCTACAGCTAGTGGAGCTCGTCCCTGAGGTATATCTTCCTCTCTTGCTGGATTCCTGCTGTCGTCTAAGAGTTTGGACGAGTTTTGCTGGGGTTGATTGCTGTGCACCGTGTGGTTGCTTTTTTTGTGTTGATTTTCCAGTACCGAGTGGATGTTGTATTTTGCTGTAATTTAGTGTAAGAAGTAGGGCTACTAAGGCCTTGTTTACTTGGACGAAAAATAGGAGGAAAAGGATAAAAAAATAAATTTTCTCTTGTTTATTTCGAAGGAAAGGAAAAATCTGAACGGAACTCATTTTCCGATTTGGACCTTCGCTTGCCCCTTCTCCTCGCCCTCACCCTCGAACCATCGTTTGCCTTGTCCTCGAACCACCGTTCGCCTCACCCTCGTTCCAGCGATGTCGTCGCGTTCACCTCACCCTCGAACCAGCGACATCGTCCGCCTCGCCCTCAAACCACCGTCCACCTCACCCTCAAACCAGCGACGTCGTCCGCCTCGCCCTCAAACTCGGGACCTCGTCCGCCTTGCCCTTGAACCACCGCCGGCCCTCGTCCGCCTCGCCCTCGAACCACCACTGGCCCTCGTCCACCTCGCTCTCGAACCAGCGCCGACCCAGTGACTTCGCCGTGTCCGCTTCGCCGAGCCTCGTCGACGTCGACACGCCCGTTTCGCAATGAGCTCGTCGTCGTTGCGAGCTTGCAGGAGGAGGGATGAGCTCGACGTCGACGTGTCTACCTCACTACAAGCTTGCAGGTTGGGGCGAGGTTCACCTGCATTGTATGTGTGATACATTTCCATCCATAGCTGATTTGTTAATCTATCCACCGTGGATGCTATCTAAAATTCCATCCTCATAAGTAAACATAGTGTAAGTGAAAAAAGAACTACGTAGTGTAAAGTGAAAAAAGAACTACTGAATGCTGGGTGCTTGAACACACATGCAGCATGCTGGGTGCGGTGCTTGAACACACAAGCTGCTGCATATGTCCATCTTGCTTGTAGAAGGGAAGCGGGAATGGTGAGGTTTGCGCTAGGTACCCAATCTAACCATTAAATCATTTAGGGATCTATGCACGTATCCCAATACATATTAATGGTTTGATTGGGTATGAAGAGATTTTTTGGTACGTAAAGGCAAAGAAAAGAACAAAAAGAGGAATAAAAAGGGGCGGTTTGGGTGAGAACTTATTAAGGCTAATAGTTGACTTGGCAGGGCAAGTGAGGACTGGTTCATCGGCTGTCCGCGGCATTCAGCAATAATACCTAGGTATTATGGATCAAATAATTGATTAATAAATACTCTCATAAATCAATTAATGTTAGACTAAAAATTTTAACTAAATGTTTTATTTTTCTTGAGTCACACAGCCAGAATCCTGGGAGATCAGAGTTAGGTTGACAATCAGACACTTGGGTTGGGTCACAGGGATAGCAAAAAAATAAAATCTGTACAAGTGTGAATAATGTGACACCTAGCTAGTAGTTAGAAGCCTAGAGGCCTGATGTAGCACAATTAGGCATGTTCTCTTAGCACATTTTGCAAAAGGTGATTATACTTTTTCAAGTTATTTTTTTTTGCTTGAGTTGGTTACACAAAGAACACAGAAGAGATGAGAACGGAACCTAGCTTAATGTTACTAAGGTATATGCACCTATGTTAGCATACAACTAACAAGAACAACACTAAATAGCAGTTAAACCGAAAATACATACATCATGCAGCTCTGAAGATTAAACAAAAAATTAAGTCAAACCAAGATTACCACATGCACTCAGGATAGTAAGATTATGTTTCCTTGGACAGAATTTGCATGGAAAGAAGAAAAAACACATTGAATCTAGTAGAAAAAAAATCTAGATTCAATGTATTTTTTTTTTCTTTTTTTTACTGTAGATTTTGTCTAAGAAAATAAAGCAAGGCTATGTTCTGTTGAGCGGAATTCATGGTGGAAAGGATGAAAAGAGCAATGAATCTAGATGACTTTTATCCTTTTCACCGTGGATTCTGCTCAACAGAACAGAGCCTAAATGTTACCATCTTAAAGAATTTCATTTGGTAGGGGAGAGATAAATAGGCCTTAAAACATAATACAATAAAGTCATAATCATTAAATAAAATTAAGATTTTATGTACGTTGACATCAATCTCAATGCAATAGTAGACTCATCACCAAATATATGAGAACTCATCAAATTAATTTGCTATTCTACTTCTAAAAGTATTAATGGTTATCAATGTCAAGATCAAACGAAAGAATAATGTATGTGAGCTTTAAAATAATTTCCATGGATGATTGTTAAGTCAGTTTCAATATACAATTTATGAGAAGGCAAAGGTATCGCTCATATCATTCCTTTTTCTATATATACTTAAATGGAAAAGTAACAAATGATCTTGTTACTCAAATAGTTTCTAGAGATACAACGAATTAACTCAAAGTAGATAAATTGAACGAGTACATAAAAATATATAATGAATGTCCTCGTGTAAGCAAGAACATACATAGAGGTAAGCATGCTTAAAGAGCCTATGTTGGGATTGTCGTCAAAAGTTACTAGATGACTTAAAATTACGGGCCAAGAAATATTCCAACACTTTGCAATTGAAGTGCTTCAACATCTTAAAAGACTTGAGTGCATACGATGAGAAGAACCAAAATCACTGCAGATGCTTTTGAGTTCAAAAAATAGAGTGGATGACTATATCACAATAAAGGTTGTTTTAGCAAGTTAACCGTGACAACAAATTTCATTTAGGATGGTCCCTTGACAAATAGTCAAATGAGGATGGTATGGTGCTTTAAGGAGGGAAATGGTAATATTTTTAACACCCTAGTACTGTATGTTTGTTTTAGTGGCCTAAGTAGGTAGTATGGGACTGCTGCACTCTTGCAAGAAGGGTCAAATGGATTTACTATACTACTTGTGCTAGCTTGAAGACTCTATATTAACTTTCAATGGTTGGTTCAAATGGTAAGAAAACTTCTAAAGCTATGATGGGTGATATGAGACTGATTAACCTACAATGAGTCACTGAAGGATTAATGTGAAGAAAATTTGCAAAGAAAATGTGAATAGCACAAATGACTCATTTAATTTGATGCAAGTGAGGATCAGTTATCTTGAAACTACTATATTAGGAAAAAAAATTCTCAAGTGTTCTCATCAATTGTATGAAGTCCAATCACACTATTCAAACAAAGGTATCACAAGGTATCTCTATTTGCTGACTCCTACAAACTCTTTAGACAAATTAAAAATTGAGCATGGCTTTTTTTAAAGCCAACTAACTCTAAGATATGAAGTTAAAGTGGGTGATAATTATAATAATTGGAAGAGATTTTTCAATTCTGTAAATGATATAAGTCTACAATATGTTTTTAAACCAAACCAAGTTGAGAATGAAGATCAAGTGGTCGTTAAGAACTGACTTGTGCCACTGTGTGTTGGCCCCCAACAACACCAAACAGTACGCCGCTGCTGTGATCGGCTTAAAAAAATATTAATAAACGATCTCACCACCTGAGAGACGCGTCGTCACCTTTAGGTGGTCTAAAACTAGATACCTTATGCTGGAAACACAAAATTATTGGGCTAGAAAAAATTAAATAAGGAAAAGTTGGGAGTGAGGCCTGCGATGTTCAAGTGCGCCGAAAGACGAGGATAAGTCAACAAACACCTACCAGCCAAGGCAGAAACAAAAAACACAATCTCAACACTGCTTCCGGCGCAGCAGATATATAATATAAAACATGAATTAAAACCACTAGTGTCACTAAGAACAAAGGAAAATCAAAAAGGTGAAATGGGAAAAAACAAAAGTTCAAATGATAAGATGCCGTTGGGGAATCTCTGCTCTTATGATCAAATACAGGAACGCATTTTCGCAGATTAGGAGAGAGAAGAGTAAATATGTACACACATGGCTGTCGGGTGAAAGCATAGTGGCCCATGTTATTTTCTGGATGAATATATCTATGATGATCTACACACTCTAAGTTATCCAACGGTACTAATATTATTGTACCTGGATATATCCATAATGAGAAAACGTGGATACAAGTATCGTGGATAGGGCTTGCTACAGTAATAGCAAATCCTATCCACGATATTTGTATCCATGTTTTCCATGATAATATTGGTACCGTTAAATAGCTTAGAGTATATAGATCATCATGGATATGTCCATCCATGAAGAAAAATTTTTCGTGGCCAAATAGCTACTGTGCTTAAATTTGTCCTGGTACAGGAGGGCTGCCTAGGAAATTTTTTCATGAAAGTAGTTCAACTGCATGCACTAGCTAAATTTTTTAAACGCTGAAGAAAGGCTACAGTGGTTTCTTCTCCAAATGGAGGCGGCAAGTAAGTCGCGCATCAAGCGATCTCGGGTGGAGGGGGAACATTGAGGTCGAGATCGAGCAGGGCCATCTTGTGTTGCGGCAGCTAGGAGCAGCTGTAGGGATTGAGATCGGAGACGGAAGAGTCCGACGCACTCTGGACTCCTTCGATCACCGGCATGTGCTGATCGTGCACCACCATTGGCAGATTCGGCGTCAAGCAATGACACTTCATGATAACCTCCAGGTCCTCCACTTTCTTTGAGCTGGCGATTGAGCCGAGTGGGAAGCAAGGACGCCCGGCTGGCGTCGTTGAGTAAGGTTCGAAGGGGAATTGCGCCCCGGTATCTCCCCTTTGGAGGAGATTGAGGTTGAGCAAAGTCGGGAGGGGGATCGCGTAAGTTGGTGCCGACGCTTGGTCGCTGGTGGATTGCACCGCGCTACTATGATAGTTGGGGCTGCTGCTCCTGCCGGTGTCGGCAAAGGCGTTAGCAATGTTTGGACAGGGTAAGGCGTCAGGGTGGAGGAAGTTGGTCTTGGCCTTGGCTCCGCGGAACTGGCAGGCAACGGCGTCGTACGCCTACGCAGCCTCCTCGGCAGTGTTGAAGGTCCCAAGCCAAACGCGGCTCTTCTTCCCAGGGTTCCGTATTTCCGCAGCATACCTCCCCCATGGTCGCTTCCTCACCCCTCGGAAGTGCTTTTCTTTCCCTAGCCCGTCTACAGCCCTGAGCTCTCCGATGATGGCTACTGGAATATCCCTCGGCGACATCGTGAGGACGCTCTTGTCCTCTTCTTTATGCCTTGGGCAAGCTCCAATCTGACACAAAAGAAAGAACTGGATGGTTTCGCTTATGCAGCCTTCTGCGATGAGATTTGGCCGATGGAGCAAAATAAAAGACCGGAGAAGTCAAAGAGTGGTTTGACTAAACTGTTCAAACCCCCCCCCCCCCCCCCCTATCGATAAGCACTGAGCGGCCCGCAGCATTCTTCAAATTTCGACATCCGTTAGATGGGTGTGCAAACTGACCTATGGAAGTGAGAAAGCACCGTAAAGGCAGCGGTGACAGTGTCGCTGTCTTGACATCCCTGCAGTACAGGCACCTCCACAATAACTACCCCTTCTCTGGTGTGTAACTGGGAGGATGGCAAATGATTCCCCATCAGTGAGAAGTTTTTTTTGTAGGCAATGATATTGCCCAGCAATTAGAAAAAGGTGTTATCATCGTCCTTATAATTTATGGTATATGCAAATTTTGATCACCGGTGTTGTGACCTGTGCTGCACATCAAGTAGACTTTGCAATAAAATTTAGACCCAGCCCAACTAGAACCATCATTGACGTGAAAAACCTTAGTTGATTGAGTTCAGGACGAGTTAAGGTAAAACCCAAGTCTTCATTGAGCGGGGCGGAGTCGGGGTTGAGTATTCTGGAACCTGAACCTGAATAGAAACTCGACCCAAAGTATAATTTTACCAAATTACCCTTATATATATAATAAAATTAAAAATCATATATTTCTCTCTCCCTCCTTTACTTGACTCACTCCTAGTTATTTTTTTTTATAGGGTTGTGTTTCCCTATGGGGACATGACAAGATCAGGTATGAGAAATGATATTTTAACCCCGTCATGTTCAAGTTCGAGGTTAGGGATGGGTAAAAAAGTTGCAGGGTTGGGTCAGATTTGGTAAAATTCGCACCCGACTAGCCTTATCATCCCTAGCATCAACTTTAAAATTTGCACACAACACAAATCACAAAGCCAGATCAGGGATGATGATAACACCCTTCTCCAATTTTCTAAATAATGACCATACCTAGAAAATTTTTTCCTCTCCCCTCTAGACCAAAATTTACCTGTGTAAACAATTGAGATGAAGAGCTCAAGTACCTTGCCCTGGGCCTTTTATCTTTTTAAAATTATGAGTCTTAAAGCAAAAAATATATCTATATTGCTTCAAGGTTTATACATGAAAAATATATCTTGTCTCTTATATGGGTAATTTATGTGTATATGCAAAATATATCTAGTATACATATTATAAAATCTAGCTAAATGTATTTATCCCACAAACATAATAATATATTTAAATATAATTTTATCTTCACATATCTAGCTCCTAAATCTGCCATTATCTTCAGTACACAGGTTTTGGCATTATGAAAATTAATGTCACCATAGCCTAGCTCCCGGATAGTGCTGCACGACTCCATATAACTCAAATGCAAGTTCACCAATCACCCCAGTTATTAGTGAGGGTGATCCAAGGGCATCCTTCAAAATCAATATTGCTGGTTGATATTAGAGGCATTGATTGATCCCGATGGCTCAATCATCTCCCATGTGCCAGCCGGAGCAAATGATTATTTGTTTTAGATTCTTATTTGCAGAATGAGCAAGAGAGGGAGAGATGTGATGAAACAAATAATAAATATTCATTTAATTAGCTTGGCAAAAAGTATTAATTTAATTAGTTTTACTGACTTTGTTAGCAAAATAGATTATTCATTTTTTTATATTCTCATCTTCACCCTAGGCCCACATAGTGAGTAGATGGATGGGAGGCTCAAATCAACCTTGATGATTCCTTGTAAGACACCCAACTTGACCTCGTCTCATCTATAAACTTATTATTTTTAAAAGACAGACACAAAATTCAAATTGGGTCTTACGTTAAACCAAGAAAACCAACTTGATGAGCAAAAACTACTTGAATAAGTTGAATTACTCGACTAGTTTTACTACCAAATTGAGGTGGGCCAAGTCGATCAATCAAGTCAAACCACAAGCACAAATTGCATATAACATGACTAGGTTTTAATAACCTAACCAAGTCAAGCTACCTCACGGAACTAAACTAATGACCTAGGGTGGACATTCAAGTGACCTGCACTACCAAATGGAAACATATGACTCAACTTGGCTATATAACCTAACTGGCTATTTTGCTTGATTGAAATAGGACTAATTGCCGATTGAATTAAACTAATTGATTCAGAGAGATTGCTAAAATAGGCTAGATCTCTAGCTAGGTTAGTTTCTCTAATTAGACCTTACCACCCAATGGATCAAACCAACTGATTAGGTTAGACAATCAAATAAGGCTAGAACATCCATGACTAGGCCAGAGTACACACTAATAAGGTTGCTTGATTGAGTTAGATCATGTGAACAACTTAGAGAATCCAATCAAGTCATACCGGTGAGTTAAATTCTTTCGCACAAGCCAAACCACTTCACTAAGGCTTTCCCAGTTTTCTATCCAAGTAAACACAGCCTAAGTTAAACTCTCAAACCCTCCAGACCATAGAACAAAAAAGAAAGTCCTTAAACTTACTTGAATTGCTCAACCAAGTCAAATCACCCAATAGGCGTAATCCATAGATTAGACCAAAATCATCAAATCAATGAAAATATTAGCATATCATTGACTAATCACTAACAATAAACCAGCATTAGTGTTCATGTTTTAAAATGAGGCAAGAAGTTGTCAATCTCAATGAAGCTCAAACACTTCATTGCGCGTAGCTATAGTTGGTGCCCCCTTCTTTCATGATGTTTCCATCTTCCTATTGTCGAGATGCAAATTAGAGATGGCTCACATCTAGTTGTCCTCTCTCCACCAGCCTTGCTCAAGTCAACCTCAGCCTTCACCTGTCTTGTTCTCACCGCTCTCACCCTTTGTGCACCTTACCCTTATTGCCTCTCCCTCTACTCACCACACCTTGCACAAGCCACCCTTGCCCTTTGCTTGCCTTGCCACTAACATCATCTACAGTGACACACCTAGAACGAAGCACCTTGATGCAGATAAGGGGACCGGGCTTAAGTGGTCGCCAACCCCGACATCAAAGAGAGCAACAACATGGGCAAGGAGGAGCACTAATGTTAGAGGCAAGAGAGGTTAAGACAACCTCACCTAAGGTGAGGATAGAAAGGCGGCTATGACTTTTAAAGAAAATATTAATCTTCCAACTATCATTGCAAACTTCATCGTTTGCAATTAAAATAAGAAATAATCATCACTAACTCCCTTTGTCAGTAATGTATGCAGCATTGATTGCATGCATAGTTGGTGATCAATCAATAACTTACAACTGACTATATTTCTGTCAAACCCTTTTACATTCTATTTTATTCTTGATCATTCTTAGCATTCGGTGTCTGTCTGTGTTCTCCACTTGGCAATATTATTGGAGTATGTATGATTTCTGGGTAGTGCAAGCACTTGAAAGTTACAAATCCATGCATGTGCAATATAGAATCTGTGTCAATCTGCATATGATGGGAAGAGCATTACTTGCTTGTGTTTTGTGAACAAAAAAGGCACAAGTTAACTATATCATCTATCCATGCAAGCATAATAATCTATAGTCAAGACAATATGCAACGAAAAGAGTTATTTATTTATTCAAAAAGAGAGCAGCATGCAATAGAAAGAGAGTATTGCTCTAGACAAAATCTCTACCATAGAGAGTTGAATAGTTGTGGATCAAATGCTAAATGTGAAGAAGGTACTGGATTAAGGTCCGAACACACTTCTGACGAGGATGATGGCAAAGACAAAAGAAGGGAGTGTGAGGAGATTGGAGAATAGAAAAGAGATAAGCGAGAGAGAAGTTACAATGGGGGTGAGATCACCACGAACTGGATTTCTATGAGGAAGTGACACCAATATCGTCTTGAAGTGCATCGGCAAGAGGCAATGATTGTGAACATGAGAGAAATATTGATCCACGCAATCCTTTTAAGCAAGGATAATAGACCTTTTGACGATGAAGTAAATGTCAATGAGTACAATCTGAGGGATGCCCTTGCTAGGAATAGCTCTGGACTGTATACTCGAACTCTTACTGATATCCTAACTAAATTCAACCTAATTCGATTATTGAAATCTAATAGTGAACCTGAATAAAACCCATCTCCCAAGATGTGTGAATCTTAATGTAATGTAGATGTGTTACTTTAATAAACATAATTTCGAAAAGATAAACGATGCCTCTGTCTAAGATTCCTAAGCAAAGACCTTATCTAAATTTTTTTCTCCCACAACAATTAAATATAATAGTAATTAAATATTAAAAATTATTTAAAATAAAAAATATTGGCAATAAAAAACCAATTTAAAATATTAATCAAATTATATATATATATAATTTAAATTAAAAAATAAATTTTTATTGAATGATAGCTAACATGCTGATATTTGATATGTAAATTAAACAATTATACTTGAATATAATATACTTTAATTAGTTAATATATTTAACAGTAAAATTTCAATAGATAGTTGAATGGTAATACAATCTATATAATATTCTACTTAATGGCCCAATACAATATAGTAATCTACACAAACAGTTCAACTTTTGCCCTAATATTTTCTCACATAGTAACTTTTTTTAACCAGCACAGCCATGCTAAAACATAGCCATAACAGTGGTGTTGCAGTAGTAATGTCATAAAGGTAAATAATGGCCAAAAAATGTCCTTATGTTTGTCACCTTTGGTATCGTTTAACCAAACATATATAGCATCAAAATTCAAAAGGGTTGTAAATGGCTTACATCATAGTTGAAAACTTTACCCATTGAGAATTAGCTGGTTTGTTTATAGGATTACAAAGTTACAAATCATGTAATGTTTTTAAAAAGAAAACAAAAAGATCAATCCTACTCGGTTCGGATTCAAGGAGCCCTCAATTTCTGTTAGGTTATATCAGAGTTTTAGATTTTCAAAAATTTTATTTGTTTTTCTTTATCAATAAACTCATGTAGGATGGATAAATTCTTCAATGATTTATGTTCTTTTGTACTTTTGAAATTCTATACTTTTCTAATGTTAATCTATTTGCTTCAAAATTCATGAATGATTTAGAATATCCACTTCAATTTTAAAATAACTAAGAACACAGTTATTTTATTCGATATAAGTTTGACCAGGTTTTGGCCGCCATCATCAAATAAGGCATGATATAGGTAAAACAACGAGAGAAAATATGTCATATAAACAGAGGGTAACTAACCCAAATGTCGAGGAACTACGCAGGATCTCGTCTCCAATCAGGGGACTTCGGCTAAAGTCCGAAACAGATTAATGCTGACACAGGAATTATAGGTATGTACCTAAGCAACTTATCATAAAGCATGTCAACAAATTAGGATAATATAAAAGAATTATATCCTTTTCCTTAATTGATATTCATCCATTTTGGTTTCTACCTTCTTAAAGCAATCCACTAACTGGTAAAATATGGATCAAAGATATGTTAAAGCCATAGGTCTCACTATGAAAAAAATATTAATGAAAATATAGATGTGAGTATGCACAAATTTTGGATAGAACACATTGATTTTCATTCAATCATGACTTGAGCAAGACCATCTATCCCTGAATACCTATGGTTGACTATCATCTCATTAGTAACTTCAAAAAAAAAGGAATTTCTAAGATTAATAATTACCGCATCAAGCTACAACTTTCAGAGTCCACGGAAAAACTGAATGGAAGTACAAGAAAAAGATTTTCAAGCTTACCACATAGCCATGTGCTTGGATGCAGTTTAAGTATGCCCACTAAAAATCTAGATTAAATCCAGAAGCAAATCAGTTATATATGATAAAAGCTCATGCAAATATAGAGCTCAGGATTTATTATATTTACCCACATAAGCCTGCAAAAAGAAAAAAAGAAAACTGAACACATTGAATCTTAAAAACAAAGATATAAACCATGGTTATAATTATCAAGGACAAAGAAGCATACCTCTACTAGTTTTAAAAGCTTTGGCCTGGATGACGATAGATAATGATCTATCGATTCTGTACCAACTGGGACTTGATGGGGATGCAGGGCACTGGTGACCTTTTCAACTGACTTTCTAACTATTAACTTATGAGCATCCTTGCTCAAGCGACCCTCCTTCCAGAACGGCTTTAACAATTCCTTCACAAAATCCACCAAAGCAGTATGGAAAAGTTTCATTACCTTTGATTCCTTGGCGTCTTTTCGCTTCTCTACGTCTCTCATATTATTTCCAAGTTCTACATCTGTAACTTGAGTAGCATCAGTTACATCGGGGACCCAACTTTTCATGGCATCAATTGTAGGACTAGTAGGTGCCAATGCAATTGTAAATCCATAATATTCAAGCCTTGATTCTTTTAAATATTTCATGTCTTGACTGGCTTGAGTAAAAGAATTCACAGATTTCTTGTCATCATATTCTGGGATAATTTCTCCGGGTAGTATAGAAGCACCAAAAATATGTTGACTTAGCATGCCTTCTGATGTACCCATCGGAGAAAATGAAGTTTTAACCCCTTCTTTTGGATTGTCAATGCTGCCAACAAGTGGATCATATTGACCTTCAGATGGGGGTTTAATAAATGGAGCATAGAAGAATGAGGGTCGAAAAGGAACAGAAGTTTCCCAACTATATTCATGAAAGTTTTGCTTCTTCACACAGGACACAGGATCTCCTGTAACATTTAGTTGTCCAGAAGTAGAACCACCGAATCCTTTGCTGTAGTTGCAAATTTTGAGGACATCTTTGTGTTCGAGACTCGGTGGTCCAGATCTATCAGGTCTTTTTGCATAAGAATAGATGTCAGTGCTATCATTGTAGACATTGATTCCTGTAGAGGATCCAGCAGGCAAATAATTATAATCTGATGTTAACGGGTTCTTTGTGAGAGAAGACGGTCCAGATAGTGCTGTATCATTCCTAAGCTCTCCTCGGGGCATTTCCATGCGCATCATTCCTTCATTAAAATACTGTATTGAAGGTATCTCTCCACTAACTGAGAGTCTATCATCGATAGATTCAACATAAGGTATTACGCCATCAATTCCTAGATTTCTTTCGAGCATTGATTTCTGACTTAACTCATCATGCTCAAGAGATGCCCTATGATTGCCCAGAACATCCACTTGAAACTGTTCATTAGAATAGTTTTTTGATGCATATACACTACGATCATTATTAACCCCATGGACTTCACCACCATACGTCCGGATAAGGGCCCTCTGTAGAAGAATTGAATTCCCAGTGTGTGATAAACCTATCGAGGCAACTGAAGTAGACAAACTTGATTTTTCGACCATTTCTGAACCTGGAAAATTACGAGTAAGTTATTAGCAAATTATTGTCCTTCTAGGCCTTACAAGAAGCATCAATAAGAAATATCTTGGTACCTTTGCAATCAGTGGAATCTTCTGCAGTACCCTTGTCTTCATTGGCCATCCGACTTCCATAAACAACCCCCTCTTTCTTGTGAAGAAATCTACAAGAGCTTCCCTTGATGCACCAGCCTCTAGCAAAATAGCTACAGATAATTGCAGACTTTTTGCTGACAATCTCGTGATCAGTGGCAGGAGAGGAGCACCTTCGCCTCATTTGTGAGATATTCTGACTGAAAAGTTCAAAAGTTACTATCCTATAACAACTGATGTCTGAAACAAGAAAAATTTGACAAAAAGAAACAAAATAAAGGATATAAATAGGAAAGTGCAGATATACAAGCTATTTTCTACTTTGTCCGCAACAAGCAGACCAATATAATTATCATATAATCCAACCATGGTGCGCTCAACTCCCTTGATATGTGGTATCATTTTTGGAATGAATATTTTATGTTTCCTTTTCCATGGAACCATTGAACTTCTTATTACACAAAGAAATATTCAATTTGATTATTGCACAAACACTAAATACGGTGAGCCACAAAGCATTCAAGATAATATCATCTAGCATCTCTTCTAAAGTGATTTTGAACTCTGATTAAAACAAAAATTAGGCTCCTCCAGAAATTTACCTAACATCTTCCTTATTAATTTCATATGCCTTTTCGTTATGTGATTCAAATGGAGGATTGCCACCCTTATACTTGACATGGGAAGTTGCTGAATTTATGAAAGGTCTCTTGGAATTGGGAGAAGCTGACTTCGGCTCCTTCCAACTGCCTTCATGCGTTTTGCTCATATCTACATAAAAAAGGGCAATCAAAGATGAGAAATGGCCCATCATCATCACAAAACTGACTGAAAAGAGACACCAACTCCCAAGATCAAATTTTCAAAGGGTAACCATGATGAGGTAATGAGGACCGTGTTCTTTAATAGTTTTTCGCTTGAATTTAGTCATCCATTCTTTGATTGTCTAAGACAATCAATTTTTGAGTCAGAAAATGATGATTTCTGTTGAAAAGTGGGAGCAGAATATTAATAATTTAGAAGTTGAATTCCAATTTTGAAATGAATGATCCAGACCAGAATTCATAGATCCCTCCATTAAATGGGCATTCAATTTGTGTACCATCATTTAGTGCCCCTTTTCCAATCAAAGGCAGGTAGATAGATAACTATCAAGCATTAAACAGGTAGAAATATAAGAAGGTTAAAATAAGTAGGGGCAGGTCTTGCTCCCTTACTCTCCTAGTGTGAATCAAATGCATGGTGTCGAATTGTTGCAGAATTTACCAAATCCAAGTCTGACTGCAACTGACAATTGTACTACAATGACCACGCCAACTCAATCCAATCTTGACAAGGAGTGCATGTGCCTGGGATCACACATGGAAGCATTGCTCTCTTAAGTCTTAAATAGGCTTTGATGGTTGGAAGAGTATTTTTTGCGAGAGATAGAGAGAGAGAGAGATTTATACAACTCCTGAAGGAAAATATTATGGTGAATTCCAATGCCCATTCGCCCCATTCGCAATAATGAGTTATTTATATCTCCATTCCCAATAACCTTCTCTTAATGCCTCTCAATGTTGTGAAAGCCTAAAAGGCACGCACCTAAGCTACAGTATCTTAATTTTGAATCCTTTGAGCTGGTGCGCAAGTAAGATTTATAATACAGAATTATATGCAAATGTCATTTTTCGTAAGTGTTCTCTTTTTAGATTTTCTCTTTATTCAAGGTGCAATATAGAAAGTAAAAAAGAAGGGTATTTAATTTGTGAAGGGGAGTTCTGATGGCCATCGGAATTCTGATAATTTTTGTCATAAGAAAAAGAGATAAAGGTGGGAAAGAGGAGGAAAAAGTTCATGGTTTGCATGTGTTCCCTTTTTCTTTTTGGTCATGATGATATTGTTATATATATTATCCACACAACAATAATGACCATACTGGTTGATATTGGAATATAGATTATATGCATATAAATGTATAAATAGTATACAAAAATATACTACTTACCAGTCAGGAACCAGTATGATCTTTGTACCAATACATGTCAAAAAGGTATGTGCCAACCATATTCCCCAGTATGAATCGATACCTTACACTCAGGATGCCACACCATTGAGCTATTATATGGCAATCATACTGTGCAGTAATCAGTACCTTAGTATGCAAGCTAACAGTGAAAACATTCTGATTGATGATTTGGTCTGAGCTTAATGATTTACCGGACATATTTAGGACTAAATACTATGCTTATTGTTACATCTAGATGTTATAATAATGTGCACATTGTTATTCTTTCATCAAATATATGCATCTTATTATCCCTTTATTTCTACTAAGCATACTTTGTGATAATTCCCTTATCCTTACTTCAAGGATAGATATAGCTCAAAATAAAAAATGATACCGGTTACAATTGGTAATAAGCTAGAATTAGTAATATTAAGAATATTATTATATATATATAAATATAGTTAGTAATAATTAAAATATTATTATTTTTGTTTCAATACCTCTATAGAGGTTTTATCCAGTGGAAGATGAACAAAGAAGAATTAGTACAATGTAACCTTAGGGTTTTCGTTTCTTCTATTTTCCACTTTTTGCCTGAGAGAGACAAGTAAATATTAGTTTCAAATTTCAATCTTTCATAAATAAAATTTTGCCCTTTACAACATACTTAGGCCTTTAAAATAGGCTTTTTTGCAAAATATAAGAATTATAAAAATAAATATTACAACCTACTTAATGAGTAAATTGGCCCATTAACTTGTTAAGCTAATGAGACAATGAAGAGCAAACATAGTCCCAACCATAGTGAGAGAGGCCAACAGGAAACAGTTGCCCTGGAGCATTGACATCACATGTTGTCAATTAGAGATGGTTCTTAGTCAAGTGTTAGGCCTTGGGCTTGTTAAAGTCATCAGGTCTTAGTATGAAAGATTGTGATATTCTAGTTTAATAGAGAAGAAATAACATAGGATATATGACTTAGTGAGCTTACTACTATTAAATTGGACTAAATTATTTTAAATTGGGTCATATTGATTCAGACTCACCAAGTTAATGGGTGAGTCAGGCTATTCTAAAAAATATTTTCTACTAATGGGCAGAGGTCCCAACACTTTGTAAAGGGACTCAACTTTGCTATAAAGGACCGATTGTCAACCATATCCATATCTCTTGATGACTTTTAGGTTTTGGTGAACGTAACACTTAGGGTTGAGACTATGCATGCTAAGATATTCCAAAATAAACAAAAAGGAAAAGTGCCCACGCAGTTGAATAAAAGAGGGCTAGGCCATCATACACTCATAATCAAAATGTTATTCAATGAATAAGATTTCTGGTTAAGAAACCCATGATGGTGGGTGTGAATCTCAAATTCCACCACAACCATCTCAAAGTGTGGGCATCATTGCTACTAGAACCACAAAGAAATACCATTTTGCGGTTAGGTTAGACATCTTGCTAGAGCTTACTTACTCAATGGAGTTTAGTGCCATCAATATAGGCAGATGGGACACTACAAAAAAAATTATCCTCAAAGGGGTAGTTAGCCTCAACTTCACCCATCTTAGAGTAAATCCAGTCCAAAGTATTGTGAAAGGCCAATAGGAAAGTGATGTCATAGATGACAGTGCTGCCATAGGGCTAACCTCACATGCTGATGTCTAGAAATAGTTCTCCTTTATGTGTTAAGTTTTGGTCAAGTCGTAAGTAGGAGAGATTATAATACATTAGTTTAATCCTACATAAGAAGTGGGAGAAGATATCATATGGTATGGGTAGGAAGGAATGTAACTCAAAATTTTACCATGCTATATATTGTAGCACATATACAATATTATTAAAAAAAATGCTATCTAAACCCAAATGTAGAGGGTAAATTTAGATATGATCAAAGGGCTAACCCCTCATTTTCAAATACAAGGTCTAGGCATAAAAATAAATATGTACTATATGATCCTTGATGATAGAGAAAATTTTATAATATCCAAGTTTTAAAAATCAATTTGTACCACCCTACAGCCCGTACATGGAATAGGGTTAGTACTAATCTAGTATCAAATGTATGTATATATTATTATATATACTATATAAGTTTAGGGTGATTAGTACAATGTTGTATATACTGGTACAAACTAGTCTAACAAAGACTGATATAGATTATAGAGCATGTTTAAAAACTTGTATAATACAATTGTTGGAAGATATATAATCTAGTCATAACATTGGGATGCTATAGAACATAATATTTAAAAATTAAGTTGAAGAAAGAATATAAGCCAAAACTTAAATTGGAACATTTATATCCACAAACGTTTCCAATTAATAATAATTGGTGTTGGTCACGTTTCTAGTTAATTGGCCCATGAAAACTTAACACATTAGCTGCATGAGAAAGCCACATTGGTATGTGAGAGTGCTTGAACAATGTCGACTCCCATGGATACTTGGTGTCAGGCCTGGTTCAGCCCGGTTCGGCCCAAGGCCCAGTGGACCAGGCACAAACCCAAACTCGTGCGGAACAAATCAAAACGCACCCAATTTCAGCCAGTCAACACCGAAATCGGACGCAAGGGTTGACCCCAAATTCGGATGCATACGCAGCGGTACGCGACCATCATCCACATCATCACTGGGAAGCTCGGTGGCAGCGGAGGAAGCGGACTTGGAGGGCGAGGCTATCGGATGCAGTCGCAGCGAATGCGCGTGAAGGAGAGGAAAGCGGCGGCTCTTCCTCTATAAAGGAGCAGCAGGGATCGATCGAGAGGGGGATCATCGACACCATCACAGAGGACTTAGGAAAGTTCTGAGGGTGGCTCCCTGGCGTCTAGGGAGACGCCGACGACAAGGGACATCGGAGCGATCAACACCAGCGAGTTCAAGCAACGAGAGCTGTGAGGTTTGAGAGAGATTGTAACCGGAACCAGTGAGTTCCGGCGAGGGAGGGGATGAGGGCGACGGTCGACGGGGGTTGACGGCGCCTGAGAGTGAGATTCTGGAAGCTTTTGAAGAGGAATAAAGCTTCTGTTATTCACATCCTCTTCCCCTGTTCTCTTACTCCGGCGACAGGAGGCTTCTGGGCGCCGACGAGGCTAAAGGAAGGAAGGCAGTGGTCTTCCCGGTCGGCGCGTCTGCTTTCCCGACGATAGGCAGACGGCTGGACGAGAATGCGAACAGAGACGACGCGTGACGAGCGGAGGCTCGGCACAACGAAGAAGACGAAGTTTCGAACGCTTCGGGCGCTCAAAACGAGGCAGAGCCGTGAAGTCAAAATCGGGAGTACGTCAGGCCTGGTTCAGCCCGGTTCGGCCCAAGGCCCAGTGGACCAGGCACAAACCCAAACTCGTGCGGAACAAATCAAAACGCACCCAATTTCGACCGGTCAATGCTGAAATCGGACGCAAGGGATGACCCCAAATTCGGATGCGTACGCAGCGGTACGCGACCATCATCCGCGTCATCACCGCGAAGCTCGGTGGCAGCGGAGGAAACGGACTTGGAGGGCGAGGCTATCGGACGCGGTCGCAGCGGACGCGCGTGAAGGAGAGGAAAGCGGCGGCTCTTCCTCTATAAAGGAGCAGCAGGGATCGATCGAGAGGGGGATCATCGACACCATCACAGAGGACTTAGGGAAGTTCTGAGGGTGGCTCCCCGGCGTCTAGGGAGACGCCGACGACAAGGGACATCGGAGCAATCAACACCAGTGAGTTCAGGGAACGAGAGCTGCGAGGTTTGAGAGAGATTGTAACAGGAACCAGTGAGCTTCGGCGAGGGAAGGGACGAGGGCGACGGTCGACGGGGGTCGCCGGCGCCTGAGAGTGAGATTCTGTAAGCTTTTAAAGAGGAATAAAGCTTCCGTTATTCACATCCTCTTCCCCTGTTCTCTTACTCCGGCGACAGGAGGCTTTTGGGCGCCGACGAGGCTAAAGGAAGGAAGGCGGTGGTCTTCCTGGTCGGCGCGTCCGCTTCCCCAACGATAGGCGGACGGCTGGACGAGAACGCAGACACAGACGACGCATGACGAGCGGAGGCTCGGCGCAATGAAGAAGACGAAGTTTCGAACGCTTCGGACGCTCGAAACGAGGCAGATCCGTGAAGTCAAAATCGGAAGCCGTGATGTCAGCCTGACGTCAGCGAGGGATTAATTTTGAGCGGCGAATCCGAGCGTTGACGGCGAGAAGGCAATTTTGACTTGGTCAACTAGGGTTTGACCAGGAGAGGTATTTCTCTAATTTAGGATTTTCGATTCTTTCCGAATTTTCCTAATTAGCGTTAGGGTTTTCGTGAGATTTGTAATTTGGGGATAAAATATTCATCGAGGAGTTAGGATTCTGATTTGGGGGTGAGATTTACCCGGAAACCCTAGGGAGTTCACGCTCTGGTGTTCCGCCGAACAACCCTAAGACATCGGTTTAGGACCAGTTTAGGGCTGATCACCGGGGTGTGACACCAACACTTGGTGTCACGCCCCGGCCTAAGATAGTCCGACGAAACACCAGACCGGGCATGAAACCCTAGGATTTCCGGGTGTAAAGTTACCCCCAACTTGGAAACCCTAATTGTCGACCAAAATTTCTCCCCAGATCGAATTACAGTCGGAAAACCCTAAATTAAAAATACCTCAATCTGATTTTGACCAGAGTCAAAATCACGCCGCTGCGTGGCTTGCCGAATTAAATCCACCTGGATGACGTCACGCTGACATTAGCCCTTCAATCCGCCGTTCAAAAACCGATTTCGCGAATTCGATTTTCCACCTTTAACCGCTTCGATTGTTGACCCTGCCTAGAAACGAACGCCAGAATCGCAGTGTCGTCTTCTTCTTCGACAATCGAACGTCGCCTGCTTTCCAATCGAACCTTCGTCGCCGGAGCCAGACGCCGGAAAGGAGGAGACGTCCTCGACTCCCCCTCCGCCTCGTACCGCCGGGATCCGCCTGATCGTACGCCGCCGGGATTGACAAGAATAGCCGCCAAGAACAGCCGAAAACAGAGGGAAGAAGACTGGAGAAGAAGTTGTGTCTTATTCCCGAAAAGAACTACAAAACTTTCCCCTTTCTCGTCATCGGCCCCCTGGCCGCCGACACCCTCTTCCCCTCGCTGATTACAAATCACTCTTCCGGTCACGCCCTGGCACCGGAAAAACACCTCTCCGAGCTCCTCTAAACTCTCCGCAATGTCGAGGATGCTCGCCACTCGTGAGGTCCCTCGTCTGCTGATGCTCGTTGGATTTTATAGGGAAGCACCGCCGCTTCCTTCACGCGTCTTCTCAGCAGAATCTGCCGAATCCAAAGCTCGCAGTCGCCCGTGAGCTTTGGCGCCTCAATCCCTAGCCGCGTCCGGAACCGTTGCCGAAGATTTCGTCCCCTTCGTGTCCCCACGCTGTCGGCCGAGTCTTTCGCGTGCGATGGCATCGCTGGTTGCTTCAGTGACCGAAATCTCCACCGAGGGAGACGATGGAGATGCGGCTGAATCAGTAGCCGCACTCGTCCCTTGGTCAAAATCGAAAGCTGATTCCTTTGACCACATGATTTCACCCCAAGCGCGGGCGCTGTATCCCTTTCTTTGGCGTGGCTTTGGACTTGGGTTCGAGCTGCCTCTCGGCCCAGCCTGCTTTAGTGTGGCCCGATAGTCCATGGGTCTGATAATTCTCCCTCACCCAATTTGGACATCACCCTCGATGTCTGTCACGGGCGGATCTCTCGCAACCATTGCCCCGATCCGACACTATTGTGCCCCCATATCAGTGTTTGGAACTCCCTGGATCGCACCGAACCTCACATCCTCAGTGTTGATTTCAGCTTCCTCAGCTAACTCCTGCGCCATGATAGCCATAATCTTCTGTCTCGTGGGACAGTCCTTCATCCAGTGAGGACCGCCGCATAAGAAGCAACCCTGTGGCTTTGGCTCTCGTCATTCCGGTGAACCTCTGTCCTGCCGGGGAAAGGGTCTGTCCCTTTCTGGAACTCTAGCTCTCGGAGGGGAGCCCCGCTTCGGTGGTGACCTTGATTTCCTTGGTGGTGCTCATCTAGAATGATGATTATCCACCAAGGACTCAGCCACCGCTGCAGCCGCCCTCCAATCAAGTGGGGAATGCCGTCGGACCTCCGCCTCTACCCATGGTTGAAGGTTCCGGATGAAGAAGTACTTTTTGTTACCTTCCGCCATGTATGGTAGTTCCAACATTAACGCGGAGAACGCCCTGACGTACGCCTAGATCGACCCAGTGTGTCTCAATCGATCCACTCTGCCACGTGCCTGATCCGCCGAGTTTCCGGGAAGAAATTGCCGTCGCAGTTCCTCACAGAAGGTCTCCTAAGGCCAACTAGAAGCCCCCGACGTCGAGCTAACTTTGGTCCTCCACCAAAGCTTCGCGTTGGCTGTAAGATAAGCAACGCACACCTGCACTCGTTCTCCTGCTGGAACATGGTTTGCAAAAAACAATTGTTCCATATCCCAAATAAAATTTTCTACCTCACTGGACGACCGCCCCCCCCCCCCCCCGGAACGTCGCTGGCTCAGGTACGCGCACCTTCGGCTTAGGAGCCTCTTGCTCCGCCACTGCTGTCGATCGTGATAAATGCATCAGGGCCAAACGCAGTACGACGATCTCGGCTTGCATCTCCTCTCGCATGCGTGTAGTCTGCTCTGACATGTCAATCAGTCTCTCCAGAGTTCGCTGCAGAGCCTCGATCTGCAACCTCTATTGCTCCACTGTCCTATGAAGAATCTCCACTTGGGGAACCACCGCATTGTCCCCTTCACCAGTCAGACTTAGCATCTTCTCGATATGTACTATGCGATCACCCTGGTTCACCATCTCTTCAGGTTTAGCCGCCACCTTGGCTTTACCTTTGTCCTGGTTGGGCCACACGTCCTCTGATGGCCCTTTGGCTGTGTGGGTGATCTTTTGGAACTTCCGACCGATCTTCACCTTCGCGGGTGAAGCAGCCATGTTGTCTCCTCCAATATCTGTGGGTTATGAGCCCACAGTCTGCCTCTGATACCAATTGTCATGCCCCGGCCTAAAGTAGTCCGACGGAACACCAGACCGGGCGTGAAACCCTAGGATTTCTCCCCAAATCGAATTATAGTCGGAAAACCCTAAATTCAAATTACCTCAATCTAATTTTGACCATAGTCAAAATCACATCGCCGCACCGCTCGCCGAATTAGATCCACCTGGTTGACATGACGCTGACATCAGCCCTTCAATCCGCCATTCAAAAATTGATTTCGCGCCGTTGACTGCTTCGATTGTTGACTCTACCTACAAACGAACGCCGGAATCGCAGCGGCGACTTCTTCTTCTAACGTTCAAGCGATTAACGCGAGGCTTCGAGGCTGAGCTCGCCTTCTCTAAGCAGGGGAAGCGGAGCGGCGAGGTCTTCAGCGAGATCCATGGCGACGAGTTCCTCGGAGGAGGGAGCTTGCAGAGCAACGGCTCCGGGGTTCCAACGAACAGTAGCGGGGGACTCGGTCCACGCCCGTGAAGCAGCAGGCTGGCGCGGGAGATCTGCGGAAGGAGAGAGGTGTGGACGAAGCAGAGGCTTCGTCGAACGCAAGCTAGTCGCCTTCAGCGGAAATGGCGGACGCGGAGGCAGGCTCTGCCTTCACGCGCAGCGGAAGCGTGGTGGACCAGTTCCTTTGACAGATGCGCGAGGAAGGCAGCTTCAAAGGGCTATCGCAAAGAGCTCGATGGTGCCTGGTCCGGATGATGCGGTATGTGTGCGCCGATTGTGAAGATGCGAGCAACGCGGAAGGCTTCAGCAGTGAAGCAAAGGCTGCGGCATCTTCTCCTGTGGAAGACGTGGGCGGGCACGAGGTAGATGGCTTCCTCGGCGAGGAACGTGGGGAAGATTGGTTCATGCAGAGGCATGATATCGAATAGTGTCCCCTTTCCTACAAATCACCAGGCGGGTGATTAGAGAAAGGTGTGCGAGTGCTAGGGAGCAACACCACCACCAGCGACGAGGAGTGTCGTTCTTCCGGGGGAGGGGACCTGATGCCAACACCAGGGGGTGTTGATGCCAACTCCTGAGAGCATTGATGCCGGAGCCAGGAGGCGTCGATGTCGGCGTCAGGGAATGTCGAGGGAGTGCTATATGAGGTAGTGATTGTAACCGACGGTAAGTGTGCCATCGGCAAGAGGTTCTAGTGGGAAAGGGGCGAGCGACAGGGGTCACCGGCCTTGAGAGGTTTTGTAGCTTCAAAAGGAGTAATAAAGCTTTCCTCTCTATCTTGGTTTCCACTATTTCCAATCAAGCTTCATCACCATCCTTTCCGGTAGCAGGCAGCTACCGGATGGTTGTCAGGCGGCAGTAACGAGAGGCTGAGGGCGAAGAAGGGTCTCCACCCTGCCATCACGCCTTGCTCCGGCGAACCCATGAGTGCAGGCGACACTCAACGACGACGCAACGAAAGAGACGATAGCGATTTTGACTGGGTCAAAATCGGATTTAAGGGTTTCAAATTTACGCGCGGCGGAGTTGGTTTTGACAGTGGTCAAAATTGATTCTGGGCGTGAATTTTTGGCTGGAAATCTAGGGTTTCGGCGTGGTATGGAGTTCCACCGAAGAACCTTAGGCAGGGCGTGACACTTGGAGAGTGACATGAAGGTGACTAGCAAGCAATCATTTAATAGGATGAAACATCGAGATTGGAAAGTAAATTCATATTCGGTATTCTAGTATATGTTGGCTTTTACTTGATATATGAATATATGATCCTCATGAAAGATGTATGCATGTCAATGAAACAATATCATTAAGAAATTTTTGTGCATAATTGTTGCAAATTTTGAAGTTCTAGGCATATCATTAAAAATGGTAAAGCTTAAGTTATATTTAGCAATTACCCCAAATAATTAATGTGTTTATGACAGAATCACACGCATTAAATGAGATAAGATGAATGAATACTGACTCAATTCTTTTGCAATGTTCAAAACATAGAATTGACTGATTATAGAAGGAAAGTCAATGCATTAGTGTAAGAAAGACCTAGAATAGGTCATTGTGGAAAGAACGTAATCTTAGTTTGACTAGGGCAATGCAGTTATTGTTGAGCATAACGGCGGATGAGATTCGTTATGATATACCCAACCCATAAAGTTTGACATATCTGCGTTCTAGTTATGCATGCTAGTTGAAGAATTGCTTAATCAATCCAATCAGACACTTCCATGACAGCAGTTTCAAAATTATCATTTGAATAATAAGCTAACTAGAAGAGGATAAGATCTTTCACTAATTGTTCATCTTCCTACAAGTGAAATGAGAGAAATCGTAGCTTTTTCCAGCAGATAGTAATGAGTTGCTCTACTTCATGCATCAGAAGTGCCGATCAATAAATGCAAGGATAGAAAAAGTTGATGCTCTAGCTATAGCATCATATCTTTTAAAAACCAAGATTACAGCTGGAAGGTGCATAAATAACCCTTATCATCGGAAGTAAATTGAAAGCACCGTTTACAGCCCAATAAAAGCAAGGAATGAAAGCAGCACTAGAGAACGCGAACAGATTAAAATGCATCCACGAAGATGTAGAAAGAAAGATTGGTGAAAGGGCAAACCATTTTCATCCGCGTCGTACGAATCGGTGCCTCCATTCTTGCCGTTTTCCACTAGCATGCCCTCCGCCTCTTTCTTTTCTTCCTCTTTCTCTACCTCTTCTCCTTCATCTGCTTCATCTCCGTTGTCCTCCTCACCATCGGCACCATCGTCAGCGGCGGCGGCAGGGGGATCAGCCTCCCCTGGAAGCCCCGGTGAGGAATCAAGATAGCCGATGAGGGGATCAGCCTCCAACTCCGGCGAGGAATCATGAGCAGACGCTGCCGATGGTTTCGGCAAATCGGTCTGGGACGATGGCAGCGGCGGCGACGACATGAACGAAACAGCGAAGGTAATAGCCACAGCAATCTGACAACTCCTCCCCGCCTATCTATCTATCCTCCCCCCACCCCCCTGCTCGAGTTTATTCTTTTCTTCTCACGCCGGGACATTTTTATCGGGAACCGCTCGAATCACAACACAGCAAACCAGACCTAAACAGTAAATACCCGACGCGATCTGAATATTTCTCGCAAAATGTTTTAATGAAGTGACAGTACTTAAATAAAATGTAAATCCATTAAAATATGTGATAGAATATTGATTAAATAATAATTCTAGAAGCTTCGCTCTTTGGGAAAAACTTGTATACCAGGCACAAAAAGACGGTTCTTAGGCACGTAACATAAAGGTCAAGGACAGTGTGATTAAGACTTTGAGTTCTTAGGCACGTAACATAAAGGTCAAGAATGAACATTCAAAAGCATCATGCTAAAATGTTGGAAATAGAGGCTTCAATGCCATAAGTGTGGTAAGCAAGTCAACTCCTTTATTTTCTTGAGATAATGGAGACTGGCTGCATCAACTGTTCAACCAGTTCCACATCCCTAGACTAGCGCTTCTTTTCCTCCATGGTCGTCTGAAATCTTCATTCTTCTCCAATTTGTACGAACAGTGATGAGCATGAGGGCGACGCTCTGACAGCAGAGGCCAAAGATCAAACCCATCCACAGCCCCTGCATCCAAATGAATTAGTCCAGAAGATTGGCATCAGGATTCCCCTCGATCCCAGTAGAACATTCACAGATCATTGTAAGCTTGAAAGATTTCGTAATATTGTTCACCTGAGCATGGAAGCCCAACTTAAAGCTGAACAAGATCGCCAATGGCATTCCAATCACATAAAACGCCACTAAATTAGTCCACGCCGCAAGGTGCTGCCAGCCGCATCCTCTTGATACCCCTGACAACACTCCTTGAGCCGAATCGAGGACTATCGACACCGTGAGCAGGCCAGTCATGCCAGCAAATGCGCTCACGATCTCACGACTGTCACTGAACAGCTTCGCCCACAGGTCATGCCCAAATCCCAGGAGAAGCACGATCGCCAGCCCAAGAAGCACCGCGAGCTTCATTGCTACGGCGACTGCATTCTTGGCGTTGTCAATGTTGCCAGCTCCGATCTCATTTGAAACACGAGTACTGCATCCAGAATAGCAAGATCATTTAGTGTTCTAATTGCATGCAGGCTCGAAAGTTAATTACCTCACTGCTGCACTGAATCCGTAGGTGACCATGTACGCGATTGTTTCGGTGTTAACGCTGCATGCAGCAGTCAAACGCTCAGATTCTGTAGCTGCATGTGATGGTATTTATGAGCAGTACAGCACAGTCAACGGAGTTGAATTAGTCGTACCACATTGCGATCAGACAAGTGCTCGGCGCCGAATTCGGCTGCAGTCCGGCGAGCAGAACCAGGATCTCAAACGCCCAATACTCGAAGCTGAATCAAGCATATAAAGCAGAGATATATCGATCGAGGAGACATCAATCCATGGACAGCAGGTATATAAATACACTAACCAGACCATTACAGCTGAGGGAGCTGCTAACTTCATGGCCGGAACTACCTTACGGAATGCTTCTGCAGTGAAACCTTCCCAAGTGTCACGCCCCGGTCGGATCGGTCTAGAATGAGCGCTTATCCGCTTCCTAGAGCCGTCCGGCGGAATACCAGAACGTAACTCGCCCTAGGGTTTCCGACCCAAAATCGAAACCCTAATCTCCCCGAACGATTTTTATCCCCAAAATACAATTCGCACGGAGAAAACCCTAATTTGGAGAAAACCGATCGAAACCTTTAATTTCAAAATACCTCTCGGTCAAAATTGATTTTGACCACCAAATCTCGCCGTTCGATCGGAATGCTGACGTCAGCCCACGTCAGCCGCCGAAATCGAATTCGAAATCGTATTTTCGATTTCGCTTGCGTCAGCCGCCACCCGCTGACGTCACCAACGCCTCGTTTCGAACGCCCGTTGCGTTCGAAACTCGTCTTCGTCTTCGCGACGTCCGAAGTCGAGCGCCGCCTGCGCTCGCGACTGTGTTCGGAGCTCGTTGTCGGCCAGCCGCCTGCACTCGCGACTCGCCGTCCACCGTCGACGGCCGGAAACGTCGCAACTCAGAGAGGAGAGGAGGAGTTTGGAGAAACGGAAGCTTTATTCCCTCTGTCGAAAGCTTACAAACTCTCGTCGTCGCCCGCCGGCGTCCCTCTTCCCTCCCTCGCCGGTCGTCCACTCGACGCCGGTTACAGATCTCTCAAATCCTCACACGAATCCGCTCGTGGATGGTTTGAAGCTCGCCGATGGTGATCGAAGAAGCCTCGCTGCTGCCCTCGTCCGCAGCTTTATAGGGGAAGCGCCGCCGCTTCCCTTCTCCTCTTAGGGCGCCCGCCGCCCTAAGCTCTCGCGCGTCCGGGTCTCGCGGGGACGCCGCCGAATCCGTCGCTGTCGTCGCCGTCGTCCGAAGGGTGCGGAGAGGATCGCGTGCGCGAGCTTCCCGCAGCGCCCGCGTCCGAAGACGTTGCCTGATGTCGCGAAGCCCGGTCAACATCACCTGTTGACCGACTTTTTCCCCTTTCGTTGCCGCGTGGGTTTGGATTTGGGTTGGTGCTTGGGCTTGGGCCGAACCCGTTGAACCGGGCCCTGACAATACTCCCCCGCCCAATTTGGACATCGCCCTCGATGTCTCTAGTGGGCGGATCCTGCAGAACCATCGCTCCAATCCTCATCGCCCCGATCCGACACTGCTGCGCTCCAATGGCAGTGTGTGGAACTACCTGCAGTGATCCAATCCGCGGTTGTTCAGTTTCTTCAACCTGCTCGGCTGGATCCTGTGCCGCTATCGCCATAAGCTTTTGCTTGCTAGGACAATCCTTTACCCAGTGAGGACCGCCGCACCAAAAGCAACCCTGTGGCTTTTGCTCCCGTCGTCCCGGAGAACCCTTGTTCTGCCGGTAGAACGGCCTACCCCTCTCTTGAACTCTAGCTCCCGGCGGTGTGCGTGGGGAGCCGCGCTGAGGACCGCGCTTTGGTGGTGTCTTGGATTTCTTTGGTGGTGCTGGTTTGAAATTTCTGTTATCCACCAAAGATTCAGCCACTGCCGCTGCCGCCCTCCAGTCAACCGGCTCTCGTCGTCGAACCTCCGTTTCTGCCCATGGCTGAAGGCCCCGGAGGAAGAAGTATCGCCTATCGTCCTCCGCCATCCCCGGAAGCTCCAGCATCAACGTAGAGAAAGCCCTGACGTACTCCTGGATCGGGCCAGTATGCCTCAGCCGATCCAGTTTGCCACGCGCCTGGTCCGCCGAGTTTCCGGGAAGAAACTGCCGCCGCAGTTCCTCACGGAAAGTCTCCCAAGTCCAGCCAGTCGTCCCTGAGGTAGAGCCAACTTTGGTGCGCCACCAAAGCTTTGCGTCGCCTGTGAGATAGGCGATGCACACCTGTACCCGATCTCCTGCAGAAATATGGTTAGCTGAAAACAGTTGCTCCATATCCCAGATAAAGTTTTCGACCTCTCGGGACGATCGAGCCCCCCCGAACGTCGCTGGGTCTGGCACGCGCACCCTCGGTTTGGGAGCCTCCTGCTCCACCGATGCTGGTTTCGATACTTGCGCTAGGGCTAGGCGCAGTACCTTTACTTCAGCGTGCATGTCCTCCTTCATGCGAGCCATCTCTCCTGGCAGATGGATCAGACCCTCCATGGTCTGTTGCATGATTTCAAGTTGCAACCTCTGTTGCTCAATCTGCAACCCTTGTTGCTCGATTTGCAACCTCTGCTGTTCGATCAGTAATTCCTGATCCCCCACAGTCTTCTGAAGGTTTTCCACCTGTGGAATCATCCCAGTATCTCCACCACTAGTCATACCAAGCATTTGCTCGATGTGAGCAATGCGATCACCCTGATTCACCATCTCCACAGGATCAGCCGTCTCCTTGGCTTTTCCTTTATCCTGCCTGGGTCGGGCGTCCTCTGACGCTCCCCTAGCAGTATGGGTGATCTTCTGAAACTTCAGACCTTTCCTCACCTTCGAGGGTGAGATTGAACGTGCCGTGTTTGCTGGAACACGTTAGCCTGCTCTGATACCTGTTGTCACGCCCCGGTCGGATCGGTCTAGAATGAGCGCTTATCCGCTTCCTAGAGCCGTCCGGCGGAATACCAGAACGTAACTCGCCCTAGGGTTTCCGACCCAAAATCGAAACCCTAATCTCCCCGAACGATTTTTATCCCCAAAATACAATTCGCACGGAGAAAACCCTAATTTGGAGAAAACCGATCGAAACCTTTAATTTCAAAATACCTCTCGGTCAAAATTGATTTTGACCACCAAATCTCGCCGTTCGATCGGAATGCTGACGTCAGCCCACGTCAGCCGCCGAAATCGAATTCGAAATCGTATTTTCGATTTCGCTTGCGTCAGCCGCCACCCGCTGACGTCACCAACGCCTCGTTTCGAACGCCCGTTGCGTTCGAAACTCGTCTTCGTCTTCGCGACGTCCGAAGTCGAGCGCCGCCTGCGCTCGCGACTGTGTTCGGAGCTCGTTGTCGGCCAGCCGCCTGCACTCGCGACTCGCCGTCCACCGTCGACGGCCGGAAACGTCGCAACTCAGAGAGGAGAGGAGGAGTTTGGAGAAACGGAAGCTTTATTCCCTCTGTCGAAAGCTTACAAACTCTCGTCGTCGCCCGCCGGCGTCCCTCTTCCCTCCCTCGCCGGTCGTCCACTCGACGCCGGTTACAGATCTCTCAAATCCTCACACGAATCCGCTCGTGGATGGTTTGAAGCTCGCCGATGGTGATCGAAGAAGCCTCGCTGCTGCCCTCGTCCGCAGCTTTATAGGGGAAGCGCCGCCGCTTCCCTTCTCCTCTTAGGGCGCCCGCCGCCCTAAGCTCTCGCGCGTCCGGGTCTCGCGGGGACGCCGCCGAATCCGTCGCTGTCGTCGCCGTCGTCCGAAGGGTGCGGAGAGGATCGCGTGCGCGAGCTTCCCGCAGCGCCCGCGTCCGAAGACGTTGCCTGATGTCGCGAAGCCCGGTCAACATCACCTGTTGACCGACTTTTTCCCCTTTCGTTGCCGCGTGGGTTTGGATTTGGGTTGGTGCTTGGGCTTGGGCCGAACCCGTTGAACCGGGCCCTGACACCAAGTGTCAGGCCCGGTTCACCCGGTCCGGCCCAAAGCCGCTGGGCTGAGAGGAGGCCCAGAACCACACCAAAAGGGAAGCAGCAACGCGATTTCGGCTGGTCAACGCCGAAATCGAAAGGTGATGTTGACCTCGGCTTCGACTTTAGCAGACGAACAGATGCGCTGATGGCGGCATCTCCGCGACGCTCGGAGCTCCCAGACGCGGTCGACGACGATGCTCTCGGACGCGGCGTCTTCGCGTGCGAAGCGGGCAGGCGACGAGGTCTTCGGCACTCGGTCACAGCGAAGCAAGCAAACACGGGCGACATCTTCACGTGCGAAGCGGACGAGCGCGAGACTTGCGGAGGGGAGAAGCAGAGCGAACGGGGCTGGCGGCGTCTTCTGGGCGCTGCGGAAGAAGCGGACAAAGGCGAAAACGGCTGGCCAGCCACGCGCAGGCGCGCGCGAACGAAGCGGCAGAGCTTCGTCAAACTCGCGCAGAACAGAGGAGGGGAGACAGCGGCTCTTCCCTATAAAGCTCGACGAAGGGAGCGAGCACAGGGGATGCTGGAAGTTACGAGCGAAAGAGGAGAACCGGCGAGCGAGCATTGTGAGCGGCGACGCCGACGAGAGAGAGAGAGAGAGCGACGAGAGGCGGAGAGTTTAGGGTTTTTGTAACCTTCTAACGTGAATAAGAGGTGAAATTTCCCTATCTTCTCCGGTGTTCTCTGCCTTTTCGTGTTTTCCGGCGAGATCCTCTGCTTCGGTGTTCTTCGGTGTACGGCGGCAACGAACCTCGGCAGCAGGCGGCTGCGAGGTCGTCGACGAGGCGAGACACAGGCGGCGTCTTCCCCTTGTCGTCAATCTTCTCCCGCGATGGCTACGAACGATCGCGCGGCGAACGTTCGCGCGGCGAGACGAAGACGACGACTGTAGCAGTCGCTCGTTTCGAGACGAGTCAACGAGGCGGTCAACTGTGAAATTCGGATTTCGATTTCGAAATCGAAATCGAACGGCGGCTGACGCAACCTTACGTCAGCGGAGGAAAATCGGCGCGCGGCGAAAACAGATCGGGAGGGCTGACGTCAGGCGTGACGTCAGCAACGGAATTCGATTCGGCGAATTCCAGAATTGCACAGTAAACACGATTTTGACCAGGCAAAATCAGAAGAGGTATTTTAATTTGGGGTTCTCGATTCTTTTTTTCGGTCTTCTCAAATTAGGGTTAGGGTTTCTCTGAGCGACTTGTAATTTGGGAAGAAAAAGTGAGCGGGAACTAGGGTTTCAAATTTGGGGACGAACTTCGGTCTGGAAACCCTAGCGCGATCACGTTCCGGTGTTCCGCCGGACGGCCCTGAGACAACGGATAAGCGTTGTTTTTAGACCGTTCCGACCAGGGCGTGACACCAAGTGTACCTAAACTTGTCCGAGTACTTCACGTAGACTGCCAGCATCAGAAAGGAAATCCACAGCGATACAGAGGCGGAGAGTGATGTGCCCTTGAACCCGAGGCCAAGGGCGTGGACTGTGACATATGCTAAGCCGCCATGGATGAGCAGAGGAACCATTGAGCACACCACCAGGGGAGCCACCACGGTTTGTGTCTGCAGAAACCTCAGCAGGCACTGCAAGGAGGCGTATGCGAAGAGGCCTGGGATCAGGTACTTGAGATACAGACCGGCCATTTTGGAGACTTGGGGATCTTGATGAAGCCAGATGAGGATGGAATCGGAGAAGTACCACAGAATGGAAATCAAGATGCAGAAGAAGGTCGAGATGATTAGTGACGATTGCAAGTAGACTCCGAGCATCCGGTACTGCTTTGCACCGTAAGCCTGGCCGCAGAGCGTCTCAAGTGCCCCACTCAACCCAATCTGGCCGGCCGATTCGGGGAAGTAGTATTAGGGATCGATCATACATGCTACCAGATTAGCAATAACTTGAAATTCACACGAATTTGCGTATTGACATATATACCATGACGTCTATTCCGCAGACAGCTCCCCAGGAGTTGCCGAGGGTGGCGCCGGCGAGCTCGACGTCACCGAGATGACCGGCGAACATGACGGAGACGAGGGTGATGGCATAGTAGGCGACGTTGGTTAGAATCATGGGGAAGGCAAAGGAAAGCTGCTGCTTGGCCTCTTCCGCATTGAGAAGCCGCCTCCACCATGCATCTCCTCCGGTATCCTCCTCTTCGCCGCCACACTTGTGCAGCAAGGGAGACGACGAAGCCATGCTCATTAATCAGTCCGACGACTGTCGGTGGCCTGTGATGATGAATACCCCTGATCTGCTTATTTATTGTACATTATAGTACGTTTCAGGAATGAAGCTGTACCTGTACTCAAATCACGCGCCGGAAAACTTTTGTGAAAAGGTGGCAAGGCGACGGTCTTTTTGGCGAAAATTTGCGGAATGGTACTTAAATTTTAATTAAATTTTTTTTTTTTAATTTTTTTTTTAGATATGTAGTAGACATCAAGAGCTATCTAATAGTATATATATAGAGGTATTTTAGATCTTGTATACGTTAAAAGTACCCTATACAATATTATATATAAGATAAAAGTACTATTCACTTTTGTTTTATATGTGATCTTTATAGGGTATTTTATACGTATACAAGATCTAAAATACCCTAATATATATACTATTGGATAACTCTTGATGTCTACTATATTTCTAAAAAAAAATATTTTTTAATTAAAATTTAAGCACCCCCTTCACAAAAATCTGGCCGGTCTTTTGGGCTGCGTTTTGCGGAAGGGTGCTCCTCCGCAAATTTTGCGGAGGAGTAGTGCGGGATTCAAAGCACTAATCTTGAAGCAGCGGCGCACGAATATCCAAGCAACCACCACTTATGTGCGGATAGCGCCGATACAAACGCAGCGTTATATGAAATCCTAATATAACGCCGCTCGTAACGCCCGTTACAGCCATCCGAACTAACCATGGTTAACTCTCAAATTCTCATTACCCACTCAAATTTTCACTACCCGCCCGACTCGCTATTACTCTCTAACCCACACCTTTTCTCTAACCCTAACTTTGCTGTGACGAAAGTTCTATCACCTGATCCTCTCCGACAGAACTCCAACGGGCTCCGACGACCTCCGACGGCCATCGACAACCTCCGACTACCTCCGACATCCTCCGATGACCTCCTACTGCCTCAGACGTCCTCCGACGGCCATCGACGACCTCCGACAGCCTCCGATACATTGTTGTATACAGCTCTCTTTATACAACTTATTATAGCATAAAATTTTTCCAAAAGTTAAGGTAAGGTCTCCCTGGTCTCCCTATATTTGCTCACGTGTATTACGTGTCATTTAGGGTATAACGTCGTCATTTTGTCTTCTTAATACGTACATTGTTGTATTAATGACGTAATTTATTGTATACAGCATCACACTTTGGTATAACAGCCCCTTAACATAGTATAACAGCATCTCATTTGCAATGTGTAACATGCCTCAAAGTATAACATGCCTCAAACATAGTATAACAGCGTCCAATTGTGGTATAACATGGCTTAAACTTGGTATAACAACATCTCATTTTAGTATAACATGCCTCAAAATTGGTATAACAGCATCCCATTTTGGTATAACACCAGCTTAACATAGTATAACAGCATCCTATTTTGGTATAACATGCATATAACATAGTATAACAGTATCTCAGTTTGGTATAACAATGCCTCAAACATCGTACAACATCATCCCATTGTGGTATAACATGCCTCAAACATAGTATAACAGCATCTCACTGTAGTATAACATGTCTCAAACTTAGTATAACAAGACCCCTATTTTGGTATAACATGCCTCTAACATAGTATAACACAACCCATTTTGGTATAACATGTCTATAATTTGGTATAACAGCGTTCCATTTTGGTATAACATGCCTCCAACTTGGTATAACAACATCCCATTTTGGTATAACACCCGCTTAACATCGTATAACAGCATCCCATTTTGGTATAACATGACTCAAACTTGGTAGAACAACATCCCATTTTGGTATAACATGTATCTAATTTGGTATAACATGCTTCAAACATAGTATATTAGCATCACTAGAGAGTATAACTTGTCAAACTTTTTGTCATTTATTGAATCCTAGAATTTGAGATGGAGAAAGATCAGATGAAGGCGACTTGTTCTGAGATGTTGGAGTGGTCATCGTCAGATGACGAAGAGTATTTATTAGCAAATAGCGAAGGTGATGAAGAAATAATAGGAACATCTGGAAAGGCAGATGAAATGCTATGTATGGAACATGACAAATCAGAAATTGCATCCCAAATACCTATAGTTGGTATGACATTTATTAGTGATGATGCAGCACACAAGTTTTATAATGACTATGCTAGAGTAATGGGGTTCAGTATAAAGAAATCTCATTTTGAACGTCGAAAGGATGGTAGCTTGAAACAATGTACATATTGTTGTAGCAAACAAGGGATTAGAGAAGTTTACCGTAGACGTACTGCTAAAAAACCACATCCAGAGACCCGCACAAACTGCATGGCTAGGTTAGAGTTCAAGGTTGACAAGAATGAATTATACACGATGTCGAAAATTGAATTAAACCATAATCATCCCATTACAAGTCCAAATAAGGTGCACATGCTTAGATCTCATAGAAAAATATTGTCATTTCAATGTGCACTTATAGACCAGATGACAGAGTTGGGTATGAAGGCCCATAATATATATAATTAGTTTGAGTCTGGTGTAAGCAATGATAATGTTGGTTTCATAAGAGATGATAATAGCAACTATATTCAAAGAAGTAGAAGAAAAGCTTTGGATGGCAAGGAAAGCAAGGGTATTCTTAGGTACCTAAAGGAAAGATTGGCTAACGATCCTTCATTTTTTATGTTATTGAAGCTTGTAAGGAATCAGGGGAGATGAAGAACATTTTTTGGGTTGATGGGCAATCTATAATAGACTATGCATACTTTGGAGATGTAGTATGCTTCGATACAACCTTCCAAACAAATGAATACAATATGTCGTTTGCACCAATAGTGGGCGTGAATCACCACACAAACTAGTATATTAGGAGCTGCATTACTATATGATGAGTCTGCTGAATCATTTATTTGGTTATTTGAGACTTTTTTAGAAGCCATGCATGGTAAGCATCCAGTTACCATTTTCACGGATCAATCAGCTGCGATAGCCAGAGCAATACAGACGGTGCTGCCAAATACAGCACATCGTCTATGTTTATGGCATATATTTCAAAATGCAGCATTACATCTTTCTCACGTGATTCATAATAACAATACATTTGCCAAAGATTTTAAACATTGCATATACGAGCGGTGTACGGTTGATACTTTTGAGAAGCTATGGTAGGATCTATTACTGAAGTATAATCTGGTTGAACATCCATGGATGGTAAATATGTGGAAACTACGGTCAAAGTGGGCTGCATGCTTTCGAGCAGAGACTTTTTCGGCTGATATGACCACAACCCAACGCAGTGAAAGTATGAACCACCATTTTAAAAGGTTTTTTAGAAAGAAATTGAGTTTATTTGAATTTTTAGAACAGTATGACAAGGCACTTAGCTTCTTTCGAGAAAAGTAAATAAAGGCTGATTTCAAGTCTCGAAATAGTACAGCAGCCAATATAGTTGGGAACATGTGTAAACAAGCAGCCTCGATCTACACCAGGGTCATGTATAATGAGTTTGAGGCATGCTATCAAAGTAGTTTAGATTGCCTTATGTTCTTCATTGGGGCCGAACCATAAGGTATTTCATATAAGGTAACCAACGCAGCCTGTGGTAGAGATGAAATAGTCATTTTCAGCCATTCTCTTATACAAGTTACTTGCTCATGTAAAATGTTTGAGAGTAATGGGATCTTGTGTATGCATGCAATGAAGGTTTTCGCAGCGAACAATGTGATTTCTATACCGAAGCAGTACATAATGAAAAGATGGACAAAGTACACTAGAGAAGGTGATGTATCCATTGTCAGTCCGCACAGCTTAGATTCTTCCGGGCAAGAAAGATTGAAGTCTATTTATAACCGAGTTTGTCAAAACCATTACTGTATAGCAACTATGAGTTTGAAGTCCAGGAGAGCATTAGAATACATAGAAAAGACAATGAAGGATTTACGTGTAAATGTTGAGGACATCTTGCGCACTGACAATAAAGATATTGATGTTAATGATGTTGACAGTGGATCTGAACCAAATATACAGGTAAAAGCACCTCTAGTGAAAAGGGGCGGAAAGAGAAACGTAAGAAAGGAGTGCTGGAGCGAAGACAAAAAAAAAAGCACTACTACATCCAAAGGATCCAATTCTAATCCACCTACTGATGTCCAAATGCCGTGCATGACAGGCACCTATGTTCCACCAATGGGTGAAGCTGCAAATACACAGGTATGACTAACAATGTCATATCTTTAATTCTGAAGGACATACTTACTGACTTTTATTAAATTTATAGCAGGTGCCTATGTTCCACCAGTATGAAACAGCCTCATTCTACTCTTACACAGCTTTAATGGTGGGAGCATCCTCTTTTCATGAAAGTTGCGTACTGACACGCTCCGCAAGTGCACGGATATGTCAAAGTAATATAAAAGATGTCGAATCGCACAGGGAACAAGGTTGAGTACTAGAAAGTCCGAGTCCTAATAGCTAGGCGAATCGAAACGTGGGTTTTTGAAGACGGAAATCGAAAACAAACAAGTACAACTACTTCGGTAAAGAAAAGATATAAGAGAGAGTTCAGGGCTACGGCTTCCACCACGATGATAATCTTAATCACACAAGAAATATATTAGTTATTTGGTTTATTGGTTTTCCACAAGGGGTCTAACCCTAGGGTACAAGGTGTCCTCTCTCGAGTGATACACCCCAATATTCATTTTAGACCCACCTTCTACTCTCGCGGTGGATCGTTCTAAAATGAACCCAATGAGTTCTATGGTAGACTATGAAATCCTCGAGCGAAGAACAAGCACTCTCGTGTCGAGGTCTCGCAAGTTTTACTTAGAGGTTCGACCCTTACGATCCTTCTCTCGATATGAATCGTAACGGCTAACACGCGAAATCACTCGGCCAAGGTAAAATCGTGAAATAAATACGTCAAAGTAAAATATGCTCACAATTCATACCAAATAACATAAATAGATACAAAGTTTGCAATTAAAATCATCAAAGGGTTTCCACCAAGCCCCGAAATAGGGTTTACACTACAATCATCATTGAAACGCTCAAAATCTCTCTTTTAATGAAATGAAAAGTATAAGAAAATGAAGCTAAGGAGAAGGAGACGATGAGCCGAAGGAATCCTGAAGAAATCGTGATGATCGTGTGTCTCAATCTCCGAAAATCTCCAAAAGTCGCCTCTGTCGCCGTGTTCTTCCTCCCGCGCTGCTTCTTCGCGTGAATGCTCGATGTTTAGGGCAAGAAAATTGGGGCTTTTATATTCCATCTGTTCAACTCTGAAAGACCTTTCCATAGACACCTCACTTGCCAAATTTGGACTTCAAACGAGTGAGAAATCAAGGAAAAACCGAGTGGAACTCGGTCTCGTGCGTGACTGGGTTGGAATCACGGGTGAACCCCGCCGGGTTCACCTGCCCGTGATTCCTTCTGTGAGTTTGAGCGAATAGAAGCACGGTGCACCCCGTGGGGTTCACCCAGCCGTGCTTCTCTCTGGACTGGTTTCGGCCTTCAAGAAATCTGGTGAACCCGGTGGGGTTCACTTGGCCGTGATTCTCACTGTGAAGTTCCTACAGCCTGGCGAAAGATCTGGTGAACCCCATGCCGTATTTTTCAGGCTAACTCCGTTTAAGCCCAAATTTGACGTGTGACCTTGTCTTCATACAAGAAATCTTCCCATGGCCTTAGAATCTTCAAAATATGTCGAAAAAGAGCGTTTTTTACCTGAAATTCCATAAAAGTGCTAAAAAGTGAAGATTCCGAAGATATTAAGTAATTTAGCCTAAAAAGGGCATGAAAGTATTAAAATAAGCCTAGAATTAGCATAAAATGTCCATGAAAATTACTACTAAAATGCAAAGCATCAAAATACCCCAGACTAAAATATTTGCTTGTTCTCAAGCAATAAAATAAGATGAAATACAAGATAAGTATAAGAGCAATCTTTTGTGATAAGATATACTCCCAGGTTAGAAAAACATTCAATAGCAATCCAAGATCTAATCAGGAGAAATCAAGTAAATGGTTGCTTCAAGTGTTCAACAGTTTGATCCCACAATAACTAGCTGCTAAACAACCTAGTAAGCAACAAACATAGGATTCAATCAAGCCTACACACTACACTTTTGCAATTCTAATCCTTCCAAATCAAATCGTTGGGGTTAACTCAGATGCTAATAACTAAGAGAATATGTATCTCAATACGATTCTCATGTAAGTTGCAAGCTTTAGTTGGTTTAACAATCATAGTTATGTTTGACCTACTAATGAACAACTCAAATCAATCAAATTACAAGATTTCTAAATCATAAAATATATAGACATGATCAAAAAGTAATCATAACAAGGAGGTATTATCAACAATTATTGATTATTCCTAACCAATCATGCATTCAGCTCATAAAACTTTAACATGGCTATCATAGGACAATTCATACATATGCTAACTCATGGAAAAAATTTTCACACAGCATGTATGAAAAACATAATCATCAAATCAAAGTACGGTACGGACACAGTCAAGAAAATGATGTCATACAAATCTGTCACAGAGTGGGGCCTGAAGATGTGGACCAGGCCCACGAATATGATGACATATAAGATACAATGCCACATAATATCCATCACAAAGTAAAAATATCCATCCAAAATAGCAAGGTTAATGTGTCACAGTCATGTAGCCGCATGAAGCAAGAGAATATAAATTGGAATGTAGAAAGCTCACCCACTCTAAAAGTTTGCATAGTCCTCTATGCAATATTGTACTGTGAGAGGAGTGGATGACGATGCCGATGCTGATGGGGGGCTACCTCCATTTGCGCGAGCAAGAGCCAGATGCTCGGGAGCTCTTGCTCTTCCGCGTGCGCTATAGTCGGGCTCGGCCTCATCGTCGGAAGAAATGTTCATGCGAGCTGTTGTGTCCTCGGAGAGTACGGATAGCCGGTCATCCATGATCGATATTTTCTCCCAGACGGATCCCATCATTTTGTGTTGTCTCTGCATGTGTGCTTCCATTGACTCCCAATGCGAAGATTGGTTCTGCTGGATGTGGGTAACAGCGGTGTCCAGGTTATCAATCATCTTCCGTTGATGGAGTTGCTCCTCCCTGATTTCCTGCAACACAGACATCATAGAATAGTGAGAGGAGGTGCCACCAAAGGAAAATGCTCCAGGTGCTGGTGGTGCAGTGTTGACTGGGTCGGGCTATGCGTCCTCAACTGGCTAGATGCGCCAGTTTCCACGGACTCTGACTGATGTGCGCTCTGGGTTCGATAGTGGAAGGCAGAATGGGCTCCCTTTGAATGTCATACAATAGGAATCTCCCTTGTGAACAATCAGCTTCATGGCAACGCAAGACTCGATCTCGAGCCTGTTGCTGCCAGTGGCTTCCAGTGTGCCGTATGGGATGATGCCCAAGGAAACTGCCAATGGTGTAATCAGGCCGCCGATCACAATCGCTCCTTTCAATGAACGGGCGGCACGGCTAAATTGCTTTGCCAAATAATACCCAGAGTCCACCCTAAAACTGTGCAGCATACACCAGAGATAAAAGAGCTCGGTCTGCCGAACCATATCATCACTCTCACCGCGGCCAAATAAGGTGTGGGCCAACACGCGGTGGACATACTTGAGCACAGGGTTGCATAAACTAGATGCACGAGCCACGCAAGCGGAATAGATGTGCTCGTTAGTAATTGCGCCCCAAAAACCCTGCTCACTGAACTCAGTGGGGACCCTGCGAACAGAAGGCTCCGGAAAACCAAAAATACCACGCAATTGTGAGAGAGTGAGGGTATGTTCGATGTTACCCAGCCAAAATGTCAAACGTCCTGGATTGTCCTTGAGAATAGGATCGGCCTTCACTACCAAAGAACTCAGAAATTCCAAAGTCACGCCAACATAGGTGGGAGAAAATAGTCGCTGGAACTGCTCCAAACCCACTACAGCATACATCATGTCGACGTCATCAAGCATCCCAAGCATCTGCAGTGTACCTCTGTCAAGATACCTCGTGTTGAGGACCCGGCGTTGGCGCAATATCTGATAGCGTTGTTCTTGGTCAGCGTCGCGAAAGATAATCCCGAACTCGTTCGGGGGAGAGGCATATGGCTGTGATCGGCTGGAAGGAGTGCGCCCATGGCAAGAGGAAGAAGAGCCTGGAGTCGCTGCCGAAGATGGTCGGCGAGATGGAGGTGTAGGCGTAGGCTCATACTCCTCATCGTCGGTGGCGGACGAATCAGAAAGCGCCTGTTGAGGGCGTGAGGTCCGCTTGGCAGCCATAACTTTAGTCCTTGGAGGCATGGTGGTTGATAGCGATCGGAAGAGGTTGGTGGGTTCTAGTGAGAAGGTCTGGTAGGAGGCGCAGAGAAAACACAGGCGGTGGACCGACTAGATCAAACCTGGCGGAAAGGAAATCTGGAACCGATTGGAGAAGTAACCCGATTGGATGAAGGGAAAAGCTGGATCAAACCTCTGGAGATCTTCTTCGAGTGCTAAGAGGGAGAGGAGGCGGCGCGATCTGGTCAGCTCCGTCGGAATCGGGAGGCAGCGGCGAGTCGGCTGAAAAGCTCGAAGAAACTTGCGAAACGAAGATCTAGTGTCGTTTGAAGAAGAAACCCGATACAGAAACTTAGATCTAACCCTTGGGAACCTCCTCCGCGTGCTGGAAGGACAAGAGGGCGGCGCGATCGGATGATCTTCGTCGGCATAGGAGGCGGTGGCGCAAGAGTCACGCGCGATGCCCTAGTTTCGGGTGAACACAGGGTTAGAAAACCAGTGAACCCGCCCGGGTTCACCAGCCCGTGATGTTCACTGTGGTCGGGCTGAAGCAACAGAAGCACGGGTGAACCCGCTGGGGTTCACCGACCCGTGAAGCTTACTAGACATTTTCTGGAGTTCGGAAAGTGGGTTCACCATGCCTGTGAAGCTCACTGGTTGTTTTCTGCGCATGCTGAAAATCTGGTGAACCCCATGGGGTTCACCTGGCTGTGAAACTTACTGAACATACGAGCCTGGGTGCCTGCATAGTGCACTTCACGGGTGAACCCTGTGGGGTTCACCTGGCCGTGATTTGCACTGATATGCCCAAAAATTCTGGAAAAATTCCTACGCGCTCCATCTTCATCCTACATCATAAAGAGATATCAATTCAGTAGCAATCCCTTCTAGAAAACTAAAAATAAATGAAAAAGAAAGCAACAGTCTGAAACATTAACTAATATCAAAGGGAAACTATGCTTAAAAACTAAAAATCATGCAAAAACTTGGGTTATCTCCCAAGAGCGCTAGTTTAGGGTCGGTAGCTAGACCATAAGAGTTTTCAAGTTTGCAAATCCGGGGGGTATGAAAGAGCTAGAACTTCCTCTTTTTCGACCCGCTCATCTTCAAAGTAGTGCTTGAGGCGGTGCCCGTTTACTGTGAAGCTCCTAGTTCGTTTCGTCCAAATCATGATAGCACCATAAGGTTGAACTTTCTGAACTGTGAAAGGACCGGACCACCTTGTTCGAAGCTTTCCTGGAAACACTCGAAGTCTTGAATTAAACAGAAGTACTTTGTTCCTCTCATGAAATTCTTTCTTTGTTATGCGCTTGTCGTGCCAAAATTTGATGCGTGCTTTGTAGCTCTTGGCATTCTCATAAGCAAAAAGACACAATTCTTCCAATTCATCAAGTTGAAGCTTTCTCCTTTCACTAGCGTTCTTGAAATCAAAGTTGATTTGTTTGACAGCCCAATACGCCCTATGCTCAAGTTCAATAGGTAAGTGACATGATTTTCCATAAATAAGTTGGAAAGGAGACATACCAAGGGGCGTCTTAAATGCCGTCCTATATGCCCATAAAGCATCTGGTAATTTTATCGCCTAATCTTTCTGTGATCGCGATACAGTTTTCTCCAAAATTTGTTTGATTTCTCTATTGGAGACCTCTACCTGACCAGTAGTCTGAGGATGGTAGGGCATAGCAATTTTGTGTCGTACACCATACTTTTTCAATAATGCTCTGAACCTTTGCTCAATAAAGTGGGAGCCGCCATCGCTGATCAGAAAGCGTGGGACTCCAAACCGGGGGAAGATAGTTCGCTTCATAAACCTCATAACGACTCTGGAATGGTTTGTAGCTTCGGCGGATGCCTCAACCCACTTCGACACGTAGTCAACGGCGACCAAGATGTACTGTTTTCCACATGAAGAGGGGAAGAGGCCCATGAAGTCTATCCCCCATACATCAAAAATTTCTACTTCCATGATATTGTTGAGTGGCAACTCGTCCCTTTTTGATAAGTTTCCAGTCCGTTGACAACTGGAAACAAAACGTTTAGCATCATAGAATATGGAGGGCCAATATAAACCAGACTGTAAAACTTTAAAAGCTGTTTTAGAAGCCCCTGCGTGTCCTCCATAAGGTGCAGGATGGCAATGGGTCAACACATCTTGTATCTCCTCCTCGGGCATGCATCGTCTGTACAATCCGTCCGCACACCTCCGGTATAAATAGGGCTCGTCCCAATAATAAAACTTTACATCATGTAGAAACCGCTTCTTCCTCTGAAAAGTGAGGTCTGGAGGAAAAATGTTAGACACAATGTAATTAACAAAATCTGCATACCATGGGACTTGTTGATCTAAGAAGGCATAAAGGTGCTCTTCAGGGATTGTATCGTTAATCTCTAATTCTGCATCAATTTCTTTGTCTGCGCTGCGGTCAAGTCTGGAAAGATGATCAGCCACCAGATTTTCACTCCCCTTCTTGTCTCTGATCTCTATATCGAATTCTTGCAAGAGGAGGATCCATCGAATGAGCCTTGGCTTTGTGTCCTTGTTGATCAGGTATTTTATGGCTGCATGATCAGTAAACACGATTACTTTTGAATTAACAAGGTAGGAGCGAAACTTATCAAAAGCAAAGACAATCGCTAGCAGCTCATTCTCCGTAGTCGCATAATTTATCTGAGCGTCGTCAAGTGTGTGACTGACATAATAGATGGCGTGAAGCTTCTTATCCTTCCTCTGTCCCAAGACCGCCCCAACAGCTTGGTCGCTAGCATCACACATCAGCTCAAAAGGTAGCGACCAATCTGGGGGTTAAATTATTGGAGCAGAGATTAATGCATCCTTGAGTTTCAAGAAGGCTTCCTCGCAGTCCCTATCAAAGCAAAACATAGCATCTTTAGCAAGCAGATTAGTTAAGGGGCGAGCTATCTTAGAAAAATCTTCAATAAATCTTCTGTAGAAGCCGGCGTGTCCAAGCTCCTGATCCCTTTCACTGATGTAGGCGGCTTGAGATGTTCAATGACTTCAATCTTTGCTCTGTCCACCTCTATCACTCGTTCAGATACTAGATGCCCAAGGACAATGCCTTCCTTGACCATGAAGTGGCACTTCTCCCAGTTCAAGACTAGGTTCACCTCTTCACACCTCTGCAAAACCTTAGACAAATGAGACAAGCAATGATGGAATGAAGAACCATATACAGAAAAATCGTCCATAAATATATCCATGGATTCTTCGTTAAAATCAGAAAATATGGCCATCATTGCTCGCTGAAAGGTCGCGGGGCCGTTGCAGAGGCCAAAGGGCATTCTTCGATACGCATATGTGCCGTAGGGACATATAAAAGTTGTTTTCTCCTGGTCATCCGGGTGGATAGGGATTTGGAAGAAACCTGAAAAGCCATCCAAAAAACAAAAATAAGAATTATGCGCCAATCTATCTAACATCTGATTTATAAATGGAAGAGGGAAATGATCCTTTCGCGTGGCCGAATTCAACTTCCTATAATTTATGCACATTCTATGTCCCGTGACCGTAGGTATCAGCTCATCTGCCTCGGTCTTTATCACTGTGACGCCGCCTTTCTTGGGTACAACATGTATGGGACTCACCTAAGAGCTGTCTGAGATTGGATAAATAACTCTGGCGTCTAATAATTTGAGCACTTCTTTCTTCACTACATCCTTTAGATGCGGGTTTAGTCGGCGCTGGAACTCCACGGAAGGTTTGCAGTTGTCTTCCAATAGGATCCTGTGCATGCAAACAGAAGGGTTAATCCCTTTTATGTCATCTAATGAGTAACCTATTACCTTCCTATGGAGGCTAAGTTCATTGAGCAACAACTCGGTTTGCTCCATGTCCAATGCCGCACTGACAATCACAGGGTATGTGAAGTTTTCCCCCAAGAATTCATATCTCAAAGTGTTGGGCAAACTCTTGAGTTCAATTTTCTGCTGCCCTTGATTCTCCTGATTTTCTTCTGTCTTACCAATATGACTTACATCACTTTCTAACAATGCAACGTACTCGTCTGTCTCCCCATCGCCATCTTTATCAACAGAGTTCGTTAAGGCGAGTTCTAGAGGATCCACTTCTCTCCTAGGCGGCTCAACATCCTGTGTAGCTTTCTCCACAATGTCAATGCTGCAGCATGTACCTGCAAGAGAAGGTTTTTTCAAGGTATCAGTTAAATCAAATTGAATAACATTGCCACAAATGTTCAAAGACAGTTTTCCATTCTTGACATCCATGACAGCGCCTACAGTGGCATGAAAAGGTCTCCCCAAAATGATAGGGAGCCTGTCATCCTCGTCAATTTCCAAGATAATAAAATCAGCAGGAATAAAGTAATCTCCTACTTTAACAGGTACATCCTCTAAAATACCAACTGGGTGGCGTACAGATCTGTCTGCAAGCTGTATGGAAATATTAGTTAGTTGCAAATCTCCTAAATCTAGCCTTTTACAGAGTGATAGTGGCATGAGGTTAACGCTTGCTCCTACATCGCACAAAGCTCTCTAAAAAGACATCTCCCCAATCTGGCATGGTATGGAAAAACTGCCTGGGTCCTTCAGCTTCTGAGGGAGCTTGTTCTGGATTATGGTGCTGCACTCCTCAGTAAGTGCAACGGTCCCTTAATCTTCTAGCTTCCTCTTGTTTGATAAGATATCTTTCAGAAATTTTGCATAAGTCGGCATCTGCGAAAGAGCATCAACGAAAGGAATGTTAATATAAAGTTTCTTTAAAACCTCTAAAAACTTACCAAACTGCTTGTCCAATTTAGCCTTGACAAGCCTCTGTGGAAAGGAAATCAGTGGCTTATATGCTAGCGGTCCCACATAGGGCCGCTCCTCCTCAACTGGCTCAGGTGCCACTGGTGTTGCATCTGATTGCGGTTCCACAGGTTCTGGTATCACTTCATCTCTTCTGTCATCGGTCAGCATCTTTGGATCTTCCAGTTACTTGCCGCTCCGAGTGGAGATTGCATTGCAATGCTCCCTCGGGTTTACTTCTGGTTGGGATGGTAGCTTCCCTGGTACTCTCGATGATGAGCTAGCTTGCTGGGCTATCTGACTCTCTAGCATTTTATTGTTTCTCTAGGGAATCCATCCTCGTCATCATCATCTTCATCATATCTGTAAGTCCTTCAAGTTGCTTGCCCAGATTTGAATCATTGTTCAGCCTTGGCTGTTGTTGCGGTGGTGGTGGTGCATTATAGTTTCTGGCCCGGAATCCTGGTGGTCTGAAATTGTTCTGTTGGGGTTGCCTAAAGTTTCCTTGTGGGGGCTGGGTCTGCTGTGGTGGAACTTGTCCAGGCTGAATTAGCTAAGTTGTCCGGTAAGAGAAATTTGGGTGGTTGCGCCATCCTGGATTGTAGTAGTTGGAATAAGGGTTATTATTATGGTTGAAATTTTCAACTGCATTCAACTGCTCAGGATGAGCCGCAGCCATCTATCCATCTCCCGCCTGACAATCTGCCCCTGCATGACCTACGACTCCACAGACCTCACAAGAAATAGCGTTAACATCCATAGAATTAACAGACCAAGAATCAAGCTTTCTAGTCAGATTATCAACCTTAGTTGTGAGTGCAGTAAGAGAGTCTAGGTCATACTTACCTGACTTCTTGGTAGAAATACCTCTCTCAGATGTCCATTGGTGATGGTTAATCGTCATATCCTCGAGAAGGTTCATTGCATCTTCAACTCTCCTATTCATCAAGGCGCCTCCTGCTGCAGCGTCCACTATAAGCTTCGTGTTGTAATCCAAACCGCTGTAGAACGTTTGGATCAAAACTCAAGTCTCAACACCGTGATGTGGACACATCCGTTGGAGCTCCTTAAACCTCTCCTAAGCTTCATATAGAGACTCTCCATCCTTTTGCATGAAGCTCGTTATCTGATTTCGCAATTGGATTGTCTTTGACGGAGGGAAGTACTTGGACAGAAAGGCTTGAGAAAGCTCTGCCCATGTTCTTATCGAAGCAGCAGGTAGTGTGTGCAGCCAAGCTCTCACCCAATCCCTCAGAGAGAAGGAAAATAGTAGCAACCTGATAGCATCAGTAGGCACTCCATTAATTTTCAACATGTCGCAATATTCTAGAAAATTAGAGAGGTGCATGTTGGGGTCCTCAAGAGGAGAACCTCCAAATTGGTTTTGTTGCACCATAGAAAGAAGAGCAGCTTTTATTTCGAAGTTGTTGGCCTCAACAACGGGCCTAGCAATTCCTGATTGAAAACCGTAAGTGTAAGGTGTCGAGTAATCTTTCAATGTCCTGTTATTATAGTTGTTGCTCATTGGTTGTTGTACTCGGTCATTATTCACATCAAGTTGAATGTGTTCCATCTGATTGTCCCCTTCTGGATGGTTCATGATTTCTTTCTTTAGAATTTGATTTTGCTTCCTTCTTGTCCTGAAGGTGCGCTCGATCTCTGGATCAATGTCAAAGAATGTACCTGCCCTAGAACTTCTTCGCATAAAACGGTCAGTCAAAATTATAAAATTCTAAGACAACAAGTAAATAAAAAGAAAACGAAAATAGCAGTACAGTAAGAAAAATCTAACCTAAGGCCTAGTCTACCAATTCTCGGAAGTATACTAATATCAACCGTTGTTCCCCGGCAACGGCGCCAAAAACTTGACACGCTCCGCAAGTGCACGGATATGTCGAAGTAATATAAAAGATGTTGAATCCCACAGGGAACAAGGTTGAGTACTAGAAAGTCCGAGTCCTAATAGCTAGGCGAATCGAAATGTGGGTTTTTGAAGATGGAAATCGAAAACAAACAAGTGCAACTACTTCGGTAGAGAAAAGATATAAGAGAGAATTCAGGGCTATGGCTTCCACCATGATGATAATCTTAATCGCACAAGAAAGATATTAGTTATTTGGTTTATTGGTTTTGCACAAGGAGTCTAACCCTAGGGTACAAGGTGCCCTCTCTCGAATGATACACCCCGGTATTCGTTTTAGACCGACCTCCTACTCTCGCGGTGGATCGTTCTAAAATGAACCCAATGAGTTCTATGGTAGACTATGAAATCCTCGAGTGAAGACCAAGCACTCTCGTGTCGAAGTCTTGCAAGTTTTACTCAGAGGTTCGACCCTTACGATCCTTCTCTCGATATGAATCGTAACGGCTAACACGCGAAATCACTCGGTCAAGGTAAAACCACGAAATAAATACGTCAAAGTAAAATATGCTCATAATTCATACCAAATAACATAAATAGATACAAAGTTTGCAATTAAAATCATCAAAGGGTTTCCACCAAGCCCCGAAATAGGGTTTACGCTACAATCGTCATTGAAACGCTCAAAATCTCTCTTTTAATAAAATGAAAAGTATAAGAAAATGAAGCTAAGGAGAAGGAGACGATGAACTGAAGGAATCCTGAAGAAATCGTGATGATCATGTGTCTCAATCTCCGAAAATCTCCAAAAGTCGCCTCTGTCGCCGTGTTCTTCCTCCCGCGCCGCTTCTTCGCGTGAATGCTCGATGTTTAGGGCAAGAAAATTGGGGCTTTTATAATCCATCTGTTCGCCTCTGAAAGAGCTTTCCATAGACACCTCACTTGCCAAATTTGGACTTCAAACGAGTGAGAAATCAAGGAAAAACCGAGTGGAACTCGGTCTCATGCGTGACTGGGTTGGAATCACGGGTGAACCCCGCCGAGTTCACTTGCCCGTGATTCCTTCTGTGAGTTTGGGTGAATAGAAGCGCGGTGCACCCCGTGGGGTTCACCCAGCCGTGTTTCTCTCTGGACTGGTTTCGGCCTTCAGGAAATCCGATGAACCCGGTGGGGTTCACCTGGCCGTGATTCTCACTGTGAAGTTCCTGCAGCCTGGCGAAAGATCTGGTGAACCCCATGGGGTTCACCATGGGGTTCACCACCTGGCCGTATTTTTTAGGCTAACTCTGTTTAAGCCCAAATTTGACGTGTGACCATGTCTTCATACAAGAAATCTTCTCATGGCCTTAGAATCTTCAAAATATCTCGAAAAAGGGCGTTTTTTTACCTGAAATTCCATAAAAGTGCCAAAAAGTGAAGATTCCGAAGATATCAAGTAATTTAGCCTAAAAAGGACATGAAAGTATTAAAATAAGCCTAGAATTAGTATGAAATGTCCATGAAAATTATTACTAAAATGCAAGACATCACGTATTTATGTGTTTTCTGCACTTGCTACATTGACTATGTTGCCTGATTAATTACACTATATTATGACAGTACTCAGATGAGGTTTTCCAAGCAATGCCATCGCAGATTGGTTCTCAGGAGGAAGCTGCAAATTTTTCTCAGGTCATGTGTAATAGGTCTCAGCCAACAAATGAAGAATAATTTTTTATATTATGAGGAGATCAGAAACTACAATCTTTTTTATTATGTAACAATTTTGTGATGACTGATGTAACCATTCTTTTTATTTACTTTTAATCTGACATTGTATAACAATGACCTATTTCGTATAACAATGTCTTAAATTCGTATAACAGTGCACAGACATCGTATAACATTATATGACATTCGTACAACACCGCACAGCGTTGGTATAACACGGCACAAACATTGTATAACAGTGCACAGACATCGTATAACATTATATGACATTCATATTAAACTGCACAACATTGGTATAACACGTCACAAACATGGTATAACACAACACAAACATCGTATAACAATGCACAAACATCGTATAACAGTGCACAAACATCGTATAACATTATATGACATTCGTATAACACTGCATAGAGTTGGTATAACATGGCACAAACATGGTATAACACGGCACAAACATAATGAAACAGTGCACAGACATCGTATAATATTATATGACATTCGTATAACACTGCACAGCGTTGGTATAACATAGCACAAACATGGTATAACACGGCACAAACATCGTATAACAATGCACAAACATGGTATAACACGGCACAAACATTATATAACAGTGCACAAACATCGTATAACATTATATGACATTCATATAATACTACACAGAGTTGGTATAACACTTATGTCACCAATATGGTATAACATTGCATATACAAATATACACGTGTATGAATATACAGGAGAAAGAATATACAAGAGTATCAATATACAAAAAAGTTTATATTGCAATGTCAGTTACTCAACAGCCAATAACTTTCCTTCAAAGAGTTCCAAACTAACAAGGGTCCTCAATCTTGGCATGTCTTGTAGTGTGAAACCAAATGGTACATCTCTAGAGAGGTAGCCCATAAATTTAAAAACAAATACCCCACAATCCACATTTTCACCATCTTGTTGCGGGCAGACCTCCCATGTCAATGGCCAGGAAGTAATTTTATTCCTTGCACCAGATTGGAAGGAGAGATGAAACTGCAGTAACTCAAGCTGTTTAACACAACAATGCACAAAATAATGTTATACAATGTTGAGATAACAACAGAATAGCAAAGGAAAGAGGAATAAAGCCTTATCAGATGGTAGATACTCACATATCGTTTAACTAAGCCCTCAACTACCTTCGTAGGGGATAATGAATTATAACACCGAACGCGCTTCCTACGTATATCCAATACAATAAGAAATCAGTGATTTGAGTGGCATACGGGGGCGAATATTGTGTGAACATATCTTATTGTCGCATTACTCAAATGCTCTAAGCTTTTGAAAGCCGCCCCACCGAGGCCATTTACATAATAATGAAGAACATGTGGTTGAATGTAAGCAAAAGCCTTAAACTTTTTCTTGTTAGCCTTGCATCTACGGACGAGGAGTGATGCATACAAATCTATAGCCTACAATAGAATTATACAAGTCCATTAGGAAAAAGAAATACGCATACAAAAATTAGGAAAAAGAAACACGTATACAAAAATTAGGGTTATCTATATATGCTTACATCCTCACCAACTAGGTCTCCAAAGAGAATGTCACATACATGGCCTTTTGATATGTTCTGAATAATGGAATGATCTTCCAAAGATATATAAAACTCGAGTTGCTCTTTAAAATTTTCAGGTAGTACATCCCGCCCGCAATTGTCCCGTCTATTTAGATACTAAATGTGCAACAAAAACTATCAGATATGTTAATGCTATCAGATATTCTTATGTGAAAAACTATTTATACCACCTTATCTTATCAAACTGAGGTGCTGATTCTGCTTTATCATCCACTTCCACTGGCTGCTAGAAAGTTAGTATTGCTTATGTTAAAAATAATGTATAGGCTTATGTTTATAATTATGTATCCCCAAGTTTAATGGTCTTACATCTGATATTGTAGCCTTATTCTTCTTCTTTTCTTGTGTGTAAGGGCTGAGAAGAATACATGAAGCCTTTCTTGTCCTTTTAATTTTCACTTGCTGCTTTATAGGACTTGCATCAGTAGGCTCATCTTCCTCACTCCAACTTAATTCTTCCTCATTCGCAGTTTGCAGAGCCTCAATCTCTGCTTTCAGCTTTTTATTTTCCTCCACCAACTCATCAATTCTTTTTTGTAAATCAGCAGACTCCAAACTGTACCCTGTTTTGATGCTAGTAATCTCAGCATCTTTCTCAATACTTTCATCCTTCAGCAAAAATTTTTCATTCTCCAAGTCAATTATTTTACTCTTCAATTTATTATTTTGCTCTATAACTATTGACAACTCTCACTTCAAGTTATTCACTTCTTCATGGCTCTATACAGAAAAATAACGCAATCCAAAGAGAATAACATGTGTCAATGCACAGAATAACAAGGCCAAAATTTGGTATAACAAGGTAATAATTTGGTATAACACTTATGTAGTTTGGTATAACACTAAAAATTTTAGTATAACAAGGCTAAAATTTCATATAACACTTATGTAGTATTGTATAACACTGAAAATTTTGGTATAACAAGGCAATAATTTGGTATAACATTTATGTAGTTTGGTATAACACTGAAAATTTTAGTATAACAAGGCTAAAATTTCGTATAACACTTATGTAGTATAGTATAACACTGAAAATTTAGGTATAACAAGGCAATAATTTGGTATAACACTTATGTAGTTTAGTATAACACTGAAGATTTTGATATAACAAGGCTAAAATTTCGTATAACACTTATGTAGTTCAGTATAACACTGAAAATTTTGGTATAACAAGACAATAATTTGGTATAACACTTATGTAGTTTGGTATAACACTGAAAATTTTGGTATAATAAAGCTAAAATTTCATATAACACTTATGTAGTATAGTATAACACTGAAAATTTAGGTATAACAAAGCAATAATTTGGTATAACACTTATGTAGTTTAGTATAACACTGAAGATTTTGGTATAATAAGGCTAAAATTTCGTATAACACTTATGTATTTCAGTATAACACTGAAGATTTTAGTATAACAAGGCTACAATTTCGTATAACACATGATCTAACAACAGTATGAATATAATGGGATGTCGTTATACCAAGTTCCGAAGGCTGTTATACTAAGTTTCAGTCATGTTATATTAAGTTTCGGCAATGTTATACCCAGTTCAGAAGGCATGTTATCATATTACATACTTACAGGGCCAAGAATAGAGGGGATGTCTATTTGACTATGGGATGGGCCCGCAACACCAGCTTCCTCAGGGGTTGCATCTAATCCAAGCAGACTATGTACAACCTCACGCTCCACTTCACCTCCTTCCTCAAGTTCAAAAATAATCTGCAATTGTAATCAGTATTAGAAACTCTAACTTCAACTAACTTAGTACACTTACAAATAAACATCTTACTGCATCTTCATTTAATTTGTCACAATTTTTGAAATATGTTGTCCGTCGAGGTAGTTTCACATTGGGCCAACGGAACAACCGAGGGTGTACTCCCTCCACCTTACTATCTATATACAAGTTGGTATGCTCATAAAACCAAATCTACAAAAAAAAGAAATAAATTAATAACTTATCATTAACTTAACTATGTTTCAAATACAAGTTCAGATATTGAGAATACTTACACCAAGAACTATGACACAACCAGCAAATCCACGTCCCTTCTTCTTTGAGCTGGAGGTCAATTCCGTGCACAAAAAATTATGTACAGCCTCTGACCAATTGTACTCAGCCAATTTTGACATGTCTTCTACAAAACATACAAGTCCCTCATCCAAGTTGTATGTCAGACGACTGAATAAAAAATAACAAAAGAGATACAAGATGGCAAATCTTGTGAGTCTCTCCTAATTGCCCGCTAGGTCTTGTGAATAGATAACTTTCAATTTTCCTTCAATGGCTTTTATGTTTGGTAACTTCCCATCAAATTCTTCCTTGTAATATGTGGTAGATGGTCGGTCAGTGTCCCATCTAACTAGCTCCTCATCTCGTGGGAGACCAAGGATGATTTATACATCCTTTACCGAGAAGGGCACAAAATTGCTATTAATGTTGAATCCTCTTCTGTTACCATCCCATATAGACTGTAAATATTCCACAGCAATCACATCCAGGGAAACAGATGGCCTTTGCAGCAAATGTCCAAAGGGGGTCTGTAGGAGCAGTCGTTTAATAGCCTCACTCCCTTCCACTGTGTTGACAAATGTGTGAATCCGGCTCAAGGAGCATCTACTCAATACCCAACGAGGTTTGGCCCCCCTTGCAGTGATACTCCTTTTCGTTTGAAGAGCTATCAGATGGGCTTTCATGATGGGGGCTTTCATGAGTAGCCCTCATTGTACACATGAACGTACTGTTAAAAAAGTTAGAACTATATTAACATGACGAACTCAAAAGGTGAAGCTATTAAATGAAAATGAGATGCTGTTATACCATGTCTGTGAAGTGTTATACCATGTATGTGCAGTGTTATACCATGTCTGTCAAGTGTTATACCGTGTCTGGGATGTTGTTATACCATGTCTGTGAAGTGTTATACCATGTATGTGCAGTGTTATACCATGTATGTGCAGTGTTATACGAAATTTACGTCATGTTATACCATGTATGTGCAGTGTTATATCATATCTGTCAAGTGTTATACCGTGTATGTGCAGTGTTATACCATGTCTGTCAAGTGTTATACCGTGTCTGTGCAGTGTTATACCATGTTTGTGAAGTGTTATATCATGTCTGTGCAGTGTTATACCATGTCTGTCAAGTGTTATACCGTGTCTGTGCAGTGTTATACCGTGTCTGTGCAGTATTGTACCATGTCTGTGCAGTGTTATACCATGTTTGCAGTGTTATACGAAATTTAGGTCTTGTTATACCATGTATGTGTAGCCCTCATTGTATAGAACCTACTGTTAAATATGTTAGAACTATATTAATATGAAGAACTCAAAACCGCCGAAGCTATTATACCAAAATGAGGTACTGTTATACCAATTTTCCACACATGTTCTACCAAAAATAGGTCTTTAATACAACAATGTACGTATTAATAAGATAAATTCTGACATTATACCTTAAAGGAACATTGGAGTCGTCAGAGGAGCTCGCCATGAGATCCTGCAAAAAAAATAACAAGATTAGGAAACCCTAGCCCAAACAAGAACAAGTCGTATACCGTCGCAGGTCGTCAAGCAACAATGAGACGTTTGCGGAGGTCATCGCAGGTCGTTGGAGTTCGTTGCAGGACGGCGGAGGTCGACTGCACAAAAAACACAAAGTTAGGGGTCGACCTGAGCAGGAACTCGGAGGCCTCGGAAGTTGTAAACACAGAGTAGAAGGTCGTCGGAGGTCATCGCAGGTCATCGGAGGTCGTCGCAGGTCATCGGAGGTGGTCCGAGTTCATCGTAGGACGTCGGAGGTCGACTGCACAAAAAACACAAAGTTAGGGGTAGACCCGAGCAGGAACTCGGAGGCCTCGGAAGTCATAAACACATAGTAGAAGGTCGTTGGAGTCCATCGGAGTTCGTCGGAGGTCGTCGGAGGGCGTCGGAGAAGATCGGGCGACAACTTTCGTCATAGCAGCAAAGTTAGGGTTAGAGAACAGATTAGGGGAGTAAAGAGTAAGGGTCGGGCGGGTTGGGCGGGATGCGAAAATTTTCGAAGTAAACCATGGTTAGTTAGTTCGTAACGGATTGCTATAACGGGCTGCGAATATATCGGGATTTCGTATAACACGGAGAGGGGATCGTATAACGCCGCGCTTTACTTAAAAATGCTTGAAGATTCGTATGAATCATGCATCAAGATTCGTGGTTCGAATCCCACACCACTCCTCCGCAAAAACGCAGCCGGTCTTTTGTGCTGTGATAAACTATAAAAATCCCTGCAATTATGAACGGATATTATAACTTTTTCATTGCCTTGTTTTTTTTCTTTGGCGTACATATAAGAGAAAGATTATATAATATATTAATATAAATTATTAGATAAATTTCATATAAATAATAAGTTTTATAATATAATTGCTCTTATTTAATGATACCATAAAATTTTATAGTTTTACATTATATTAATACATAATTTTTATTATTTTGAAAAATATTTTTTATAATTTATTTGTATTTTTTAATTTTTATAACTTATAATAAAGTCATCTAGATTTATTATATTTTGCATACCTTCCACCATAAATTCTATTTAACAAAACATAGTCATCTGTGCCTCACGTGCTTTTCATACAACTATTTGTAGATAAGTTTTTGAGATAGTTTTAATCTGCCAAATGGCCTAAGCAAGTGTATATTATTATTTATAATCATATTATTTATGTTTTCTTTAACAAATATGTATAAAATACAATTTAATATATTTATAAATTCTATATGTTTTATAATTTGTACTTCTATATTTTATGTTTATTAAAATAATTATTATAAATGTAACATATAAAAGTTTTTTTCGCCAAAGGCAAGAAGGGGTTTTATATAAAACAAAAAATATGTTTATAGGATATGTACATACTCCACTAATTCCCATCTTAGAATCAAAATATTTTGACAAGGTTACCCCTGTACATATGGACGCGCGGATCACAAAACATCTCAACTATACATATCTAATCCCCGCACCCAAGCAAAGGGGGCAAAAGAAACAAAAGAAAAACAACACAGGGCATCAAAATACAACATATGCTCAAATTTGGACTATAGCTCTTCTCCTTGCAGCGGCAAGTACCGCATGAGCTCCAGCAACTTCAGCATCACACTTCAGCATCCTATGAGGGCGAGGAGCAGCAACCCTACGAGTGAGGGGCTGCATTGTGCTGGATCGGAGGCCGCCTGATTTGCATGTATCGCTCTCCCACTTTGCTACATCCAATCTCCTTAAACTCATGTCTGATATGGTAATATTCAGCGTCTCCTTTAGAGTCCCAATCGGGCTGCATCTCCAAAGCCTTGCGCAGCTTGTTGGTGATTTGAAGCCTGCGGAATAATGAGGATCAGCGAATTAAGGATATGAGTATACAAGCAAGCCTCCAGGATATAAAAGTTTATAGTATTAATAATTTAAATCACACAATATCTTAATATTTTAATTCACTTTTAGATAATATTAAGCCTATTTTAGGAGAAAAATTCTTAAGCAAAATCCTTAAGCAGGATGGAATCCTTGTCGTCTATCGCTTTAATATTATATATATAAGATCTAACACAATATTTCAGTTTAGCTCACAAATTAAAATTAATTAGAATACCTATTTTATGCTAAAAATATTAAATTCTTTAGGTTCGATTTAAATAATTAAATTAGACAAAAATAGCTTGAATTAAATTGGAGTCAACTTACAATTTTTTAAAGCACCATTTTAATTAAAAAAAAAATGTATAAGAAACGTCAACTGGTATAATTTTTGGCAATTATATAGTATGGACCCTGATATTAAAATTATCAGAAAAGAGGTCCTCCGTTGATTAATATCAGGTCCCTCTTGTGATAATTTTCTGTATCAAGTGCGCCTTTTTGATAATTCTCCGATTATTTCTCCGGTTCCTTCCAGGACAAGGATCATTGTACTTCCTCTAAAAGCCCCCGTCCTCCCCTTCTCTCGCACGCCACGGCCGAGGAAATGGTTGACCCCGACATAGCGGCCTGGATCCTCGAGTTCCTCTTCCGACAGAGGGACGTCAGCTTAGGGCTCGCGGTCGAGCTTTTCCTCGCCCTCCCCCTCCCGTCCCCGTTGCCCCCTCGCCTCTCCGCCGCACTACTGTTTCATCGCCTCTCTGCCGACGTCTCCAGCCGCTCCGTTTCCCTTCGCACTCTTGACACTCTTTCGTTTATCCACCGCCTTTACCCTTCCCCCTCCCTTCTCCCTGCTTTCGCCGCCGTCGCTGTTGAGTGCACCGTCGCCCCCCTCCGTCAGCGAACTCTCTCCTCTTCCTCCACGGACTCCGACGCCGAGTTCTTCGACGCGGTCAATAAGATATGGAACTGCCGGATGGATGACCTCGAGCGGTCGGAGTCGGCCGGTCTGGTTTCACCAGCATTGAGGGAGGCGAGAAAGGAGATGGAGACAGCGGTCGTGGATCCTGCTCTGAGAGAGGAATTGGCCCGGAGGGAGACCAAGGAGGCAGCTTTGAACGCGCTTAGGGTTTGTTTGGCTGCGGCGGGTAACGAGATGGGCCCGACGTTTCTTGAATCCGCAGCGGAAGCAATTATTTCTAGGGATTGTGAAGACATGGCTGGAAACAACATTGACAGATCTTTGGCAGCATTGGGCGACAAGATGAGAACTGTCTATTCCAGTTGGTCCGAACCAGTGGAAACGGGGAAAGAAGTGCTTATCACGCCCAGCAAGACGGATACATCAAGAACAACAGTTCCGGTGGAATTAGGTGCTTTACTTTTATTTTCTTACCTTAGGAAAAGAATTAGCTCATTATTAGGTGTTTTGAGAATATATCATATGAATCAAAATGAATTATTGTCTAGTTTTTGTATACCAACATCACGATATTTCAGTTGACAGGAGTAAGAATATTAAGTTGACCCGGCCAAATGTTGAAGACCATCAAATGGGAGCTTCAGCAACCATGACTGGGCAAAGGAAGGAAAACCTCGATGATAAAAATTGTAACAATGAGCTGCGGTCTGGTCAGCTGGAACCACTTCGATCTGATCCAGAAGACGTAGTTCAGAAGCATAAGAATGTTTTGGCAGATAAAGCTTCACGCCCTGCTAAAACATCTGTGAGTTGCAGCAGTTTGGATGCCAACATCGCTTCAAATTTGGATATTGCAAAAACAAAAAGACCTTCTTTAATGGAGAGGAATGCAACTGCACACACATTTGAGGTGGCAATTTATCGATTCACATCATCTTTGTGTAGATTTGTTGCTATGTTAAAATTTATTTAAATTCTTTTCAGTTCAAGTTTTTCTGTTGTTATATCCTTATATGTTGCTTGGTAGATCATTTTGATACACTTTCATATTAGATTGTACTTGCGCTGTGCTGTATGATTACTTTTTCATATCTAGTTACACTTGAACTGCTATAAGACTTTATGCTTACCAGAAAATAATTCTTACTAAGTTATTAGTAAAATTTAGGTAATTTTATAAACTAAGGTATTTCAACTTCTGTTGGTCTCAACTCTCAAGTTGTAATTCATTGTTTAAATTGTTATTTTACCAGGCTTACATATTCTGTCTTAGATAAATATAGTCAATAAATACACTTTGCACAAAATTTCAGCAAGTTCAATCCCTGAATTAAGACAAATATAGTTTGTTCCATAAGTTTGCAGCAGGTGATTTGGGATTAAATTGAATGTTTGCCTCACAAATTTTAGCTAAAACTCATAGATAATCCTATTTTTAATGAAATCACCTGGACGTTTGCAACCCAAGAATGACACTAGTTGCCTTGGCTTTATTTTTCATTCCCTTGGATTATTGTTGTTAACAGTTCTCTTACTTGAATTGGAAAATTTCACTTGATTCTATTTAGGATACTAACTTCTAAAAGTATTAGACTTGTTTGTAATGAAAATTTTAGTTTAAAAATCTTCATGTAACCTTTGAAGAATAACTGAAGGTAAGCTCTTTTAGAAGTGGTGGATTCCTATATTGAATAATTTAGGGAAATGCCTTATGGTGGGAGTTGGAGTAGGTTTGTTTAGCATTTGAAAGTTAGTCAAATCTGCAATTAAATGATTAAAATTCCTTACATCAATATATCATCAAATCAGAATCAGATGACTATTGTTTTCACATATTAGTTTATGAATTTTGATATTGATATTAGCTTTGAGATTATAATTTAACTTATTTTTGTGACATTTTTCATAAATATTTTTGATATTGTATTTTTTATGTATGGTTGTTCGTAGACTAATTTTATATGACATAAATACTTTTAAGTATTAGATTATATTTGTTTGTATTAAGTTAGAATTACAAGTTTTTGCTGATATAGTAATATTTCTATTATACTGTTATCATTTTATGGCAAAATTTTATGTAACCTCAATATCAAGCTATTAACCAAAATACAATATCTTATTCTTTATCAAAATAGATTTTGATGGAATTGAGAATAAGAACTAATGTCCTAGCTCATTTCTGAGGTTAGTCAGACTATGGAGCTGATTTTGGTCTTAGTTAGAATTTAAATGATCATTCGAGTTGAAAATTGGACAGTGAATGAGCCATGAGATCTCCCTTATTCCAGCAATGATAATATTCTGATCATAAAAGAGTCTTCAATTCATTTTTATTCGTTTCATTTATCATAATTTCAAACAAGTCTTTACTGTTGAATCATTAACGGCAATCAAAAAGAATCTAAACTAGTCATGAGTAAGGTAGGTAACTAGTAGTTACTTTTTTCTGGTTCTTACTAGTGCAATTCCTTCTATACTTAACATGATAATGAAATACTTAGTTACATATATAAACCAACGTGAAATTATGAGAATACAAATCTGGTAGCTCAGATATGGGGCTAATAAAAATTTTGGTCAAGATGAAGCAGGAGGTAGGCAGTGAAGGATAACTTTTAGTTGAAATCAATGTTTTGAAAACCGGTCCAAACCTAGTTCGGATCGGTTCAAGTCCAAATTGGACCATGGGGCAGAGCAGTGGAATCGAGCAGGGGAAAGGAAAGGAGGACAAAGGAGAAGGAGAAGGAGAAGAGGAGAGAAAGAAGGAGAGGAAGGAGAAAGGCGATGCAAGTAGGGATGATTCCTCCTTCCTCTTCTTCTTCTACTTCTTTCTCTTCCTCTTTTTTTCTTCTTTCTTTTTTTTTCTTCTGTTGAACACCGGAATTTCAAATCTTGGTTGAAACATAAAGCTTATGTATATGTAATGCTGAAAATTGATTGTGGGTTAAGGTTTGCCTTGTCGTTGTCCAACAAAATAACAGTACTCAAATTTATTCAATAGAAAAATCCTTCAACATTGCCAATAGGGAAGCAAAGTCATTTGTTTCAGCAGCATGCTTGTTCAATTGTAGCCATCACAAGACACTTGTAGAAATGGATATCACTATCTGGCACGAGTTGGACAAAAAATGAGTATTTTCAGTATGTATTCTTCACACAGCAGCTTTGATGATGAAATGATACCAACACACATGGCATTGTTGACAAGGTTTTGTTTATTATAAATGTTCAGAATGATGTTTGATATTTTACCCTGCTTTTTATCTCATAATTTGTGGTACTTACAGTGGGATTCCCCTACAAGTCAATATGAACAATCTTCAAATCCAACGAGGAAAGTTAACAATTCGAGCTCAAGGAAAACATCTTCTGCTTTAGATGAGACTGGAGAATTTATTTTGCGGAGAAGAAAAAGGAAATGGAACTTACTGGAGGAGGAGACTTTGAGAAAAGCTGTGGCAGAGTACGTGTTGATGTATTCTTTCAATTTGATCAGCAGTCCCTCATTCTTGATGTTTAAATAGATATAACAATGTTCCCATTGCTGTCTTTGTGCTACTATACTTATTTTCTTGGACCTTTAGGCTATGTTCAGGTGGAGGGATTCCACCGTGGAAAGCCTTTCCAACTGAACATAGCCTTAATGTGAGACCACCAAAGATTTTCTGGACCCTTTGTTATATGCTGTAAGTATAAATGCTTGATGTTGATGTCTCCCTTGACGTGAAGGTATGGTGTAGGGAACTGGAAATTTATTAAGAGCCGTCATCTGGATATATTCAAAAGTAGAACAGAGGTATTATTTACTAGACTGATCTTTCTAGTATTTTTAAAATCTTTATACTCAGTTATTTAATTGGATTCACCATTGAACAGGTGGATTTGAAGGATAAGTGGAGAAATATGACTAGATATTCGTAACCACTTTTGCAAGTCAATTACCCCCAATAGGTATGCGTGGCCGACAGCGTTAATGTAATAGACCGATTTCATGTCAATCCATATTATGGTTTTTCTTTTTCTGTGTACCTATTTATTGTTGCTCTTCCCTCTTCCTTGTCACCAGACTAAATCCACGTTTATATTGCCATCAAAGAAAGTTGTGCAACTTATCCTTGAACAGTGTTTTTTGTCTCGGCAGACGCCTTTTCAGATGTAAAGCATACGGGTTGTTTCTGAAGATTGCGCTTTTGATACTATGTATTGAAATATATGAGGCTTCCCAGATCCAGTACAGCGATATGATTTTGGCACTGGACTTCTTTACCACTATGGCTAACTATCCATTGAATCAGCTGTCGAAATCTAAGCTGCTGAAGTCTGGAAGACCCAATGGTTCTTGAAAACCTATTTTTTATTTATATTTATATCACTTGTGGATGGATGCACTTAAATCCCTGGAGGGCGAACATTGGCGATCCTTCGATTTTGTTTTTTCTTTTTGTATCCCTCAACGATGAATATGTAAAACCGCAGTGTGGTTTTTCTGTATTCTGTAAAATGTAACTCTGCTCATAAATCGATTGTTCTTACTAAATTACAATAGCCTGACACCTGCACTTTCGCATCATTTTCACACAAAATAACTAATTCATAATCATAGAGAGGCAGCTGTTCAACTCTGTTTATTTGTTTTGTTACCAACCGATTATGGTGAATACATTACCAATTCAGAGAGCCTACGACTTTTCCAATTGAACAATCTATAAGAGAGCCTACGACTTTTCCAATTGAACAATCTATAAACGAAACTTCATATTGTATTCACATAACTACTTAAAGCACGGGAAGTTTAAGGTTATGTTTTGTTGGATAAAATTTATCGTGGAAAGGATGAAAAATATAATACATTTAGATTTATTATATTTTTTATTTTTTTTACGGTGAATTTCATCCAATAGAACATATGGCTTAAGACTTAGAGCCATCCGTGGCAAATATGTAGTATTTACCAAGACTTTTAACATGGATCTAAATCGGTTCAATCAAGGTCTTGACTATAAGAGTAGAGGAGAAGAAAAAAGAAAAAAGAAAAGAAAGGAGATAAAGTAGTGCGGCAAGTAATGGGTGGAACAATGGAAAAAAGGAAGGAAGAGGAAGGAGATAAAAGAAGTTCGGCGAGTAATGGGTGGAACAATGGAAAAAGGGAGGAAGAAGTCTAGTAAACAACGGATGCAATGGTAGGCGAGGTTTTTTTTTTTTTTTCTTTAGCCACCGGAATTTTAAATATTGTTATTGACATATTGAGACGTATTTATTTCTGTTGATGAGCTCATTTTACTGAATCAACTTAGCATCTAAAGGATTTTTGTATTTCATATCCCATCTGTAGGTCATATAAATGGCATATTTTTCTTCAAAATCTATACAAGTAGTCACATCTTACTCTTGGCACTTTCATCTCTAATAATATTTTCTAAATCCTTCTAAGAGAGGGACCGCTGCGATTGAGTTGACGGAGAGTCTAATCCCAAACAGAATTAAGAAACGAGCACATTGAGCTCATCAAGAACTTTTTGTGCTGACAAATCTGTTTCATCTGTACCATGCTCGTTAATTCAGAGTTACTAAATGCTACCAGCGTTAGACACAGAACCTTTGTTAAAGAACCGGTAAGTGAAGTGGGAAAATTTCGGCAGAAAACGAAACAAATTTCCAGGCAGAGTTATTGCCTAGCAATTTAGGGAAAGGTGACTTTGTTTTAAGATTAGTGTTGCTGGGATTCGATTTTTCTGTGCAGTGAAGTTGCATGTTATGCACAGGGAATGAAGTTTTTTCATTCGTTAGACTCACTAATAAAGGCAAGAGGTAAGGAGTTGACTTCAGGTAAGCATCGATAAGATTTGGAGCTTTTGTGACTGGCTGACATATAAGCTCCCTTTGTGCAGTTCAATAGGTCGATGGAGGAGAGAAGGGGCAATGTGATGCATTGGCGATGAGATATGTGGCCTTCCAGTAGTCATTTTCGATTATCATCTTCTGGTTATGAAGTTTTAGGTTATTATGGACGTAGAGGAGGTCAGATTTGATATAGTTTAATATTGGATGTAAACCTTATATCAATGTAATATTGTAAATTTGCATATTTGAAATTGACAATAATCAATTAATAAAAAAATTCTATAATAACTAAATAAGATAATTTTATTTAGCCTCATGTGAGTTGTTTTAAAAATATCAATGAGCAACTTCACTTCACTTTTTATTAACTTAGTTCTCTATGGTGTTTTTTTTTTACTAAAAACTTAAGTTAATTATAAGAGCAAAATAATAGTTTTAAAACTATAAAAGATATCAACTTTACTTTTTTCGTTGATGACAATGTTTTTGGAATAATTCTAGCTTTTATCAATTACTTTGCCGGGAAAAAGAAAAACAACTTATAAACAACTCCAACTTGTGATAGGATGAAAATTGTATTTGAATTGTGCTAATCAGATATGGAGCCAATTTGCTTTTCTAATCCGAATTGATTCAAATACGGGGTTGAGCTCTTATCAGTGTCTTTATTTAGAAGTTGCTTTAAGTCAATAGACCTAAGAAGACTATGGATGGAAAAAAAAAAAAACACACTCTTAACCTAACTTAACTATAAGTGAAAACTCGAGTTCATCACGTATTAAGTAAAATTCGATTTTTATAAATTAGGTCAGGTCAAATGTATGATTTTGAAAACTCATTTTAAATTTGACCCAACTTAATAGTTTATTAAAATAAACTAACCCTCGCTCCTCCCGCTTGTCACGCCTTTTTGTTCACTCACACTGCTTACCACTCCAGCTCCCCCTTGCCCCTTCTCGCTCCACTCTATGCTAGCCATACCCCCCGCCCCGTGCGCGCGCTGAGCGGGGCACCTGATCCAATGGCAAACGGACTCGGGATTCATGCACACACAAATCCCAAGGCGGCACAGATGGTGGATGGGGGTGCTTAGAATTTTTATTCATGCTAGCCACTCATTTTTGTTCACCCACACAGCTTAACCCTCCAGCTCTCCCTCAAAAAAATTTTTGCAGAAGGATCCCCTTCTGCAAAAATTGCAGCGCTGTGAGAGGATTTACACGAAAAATTTTGTATAAAATAGTATAAAAATTTGTATAAAATTTATACGAAAATTTTTGTATAAAGGCCCCCCTTGTGAGAGGCTTTACACGATAATTTCGTATAAATTTTAATAAAAAAATTTTCGTATAAAAATTTATATAAAAATTTTATATAAACTTTATACGTTAACACTCACAGTGCTGCAATTTTTGCATAAGGGGTCCTTCTATACAATTTTTTTCCTCTCCCTCGCCCCTTCTCGCTCCACTCTATGCCGCTCATTGCAAGATGGAGTTTTTTCATGCGGACCCGATCCCTCTACTAATCCTTCGCTAGAGTTGAGTGGAGTGAAACTTTTGAAATTTGATGGTCCAGGTTTGGGGTTAGATATTGATAGTGGGCCCGCCCAACCCATTTCCATCTCTAAAAAGGCCAAGAATTATATGGGTACCTAACCCGTTTAGATTTACATTACATGAGCAATTGCATATCGCCATCGGTCACATAGTGTCACGCCCCGGTCGGATCGGTCTAAAAAGAGCGCTTATCCGCTTCCTAGAGCCATCCGGCGGAATACCAGAACGTAACTCGCCCTAGGGTTTCCGACCCAAAATTAGAAACCCTAATCTCCCCGGATAAATTTTATCCCCAAATACAAGATCGCACGGAGAAAACCCTAACCCCAATTTAGAAATCCGGAAAAGAACGGAACCCTAAATTAAGATACCTTCTCGGTCAAAATCAATTTTGACCAAATCAACGCTGGTTGCCGAATTTCCCTTCGCTGACGTCAGCCACTCGACTGCTGACGTCACCTGCCGATTTCGTTCGCCGCTCGCGAATTCGAAATCCCGCTCCTAATTTCGCCTCGCTGACGTCACGCCGACGTCAGCCTCCAAATCGATTTCCGAATCGATTTCGTTCTGTTTTGACCGTTGACTTCTGCCTCGTTTCGAACGCCGAGCGTTCGAAACGCTCGTGTCGTCTTCAACCTCGCGCCGAAGCCGTTGTCTTCACGCGTCGAACGCGCGTCTGCGTTCGACGCTACCGTCGCCGGAGAAGGAAGGCCGCCGCCTTCCGTCGTCGTTGAACAGGGGAAGGGAACATATGAAAGGAAGAAGCTTTATTACCTCTGCAAAGCTTACAACGTCTCTCAACCGACGACCTCCGTCGGTGCCCGCTTCCCCTCCCTCACCGGTGATTCCGGTTACATGCTCTCCTTGATCTCACTCTCTCGTCGACGCCGCTGCGCCGACCTTCGCCCCTTGGCGGCATCAGAGCCCAGCTCTGAAAGGGCGACGGCGCCTCGCCGCCGCCGGTGGAGTCGCCCCCCGGCGCTCTCTGTGTGGTGACGCCTCTGCGCACCCCGATCTCGTCGCCTTCAAGCTTCTTATAGAGAAGCTTTGCCGCGTCCTCCTTCGTCGCTCACCCCGTAAGCGTCGTCTCTGTCGCGTGGACCGCGTCTTCTGCCGAAGCTCGCGTGAAGACCGGGAAGGAGACGCTGCCTCTTTGCTCGACGCCGCGTCCGCCTTTCTCGGCGAGCCAGCGTCCCGTCGTCCGAAAACCTCGCCCAAGCAATCCGCTCGCGAAGCTGCATCCCGTGTGGCTTCGTCCGCTTCTTCCGCCAGGACGCGATCGCGCCGCATCCTCGTCCACCGCGCGTCGAGTTTCCGCTTCGCTCGCCCGTCCGCTTTGATCGCGTTGAAGCCGAAGCTCGCGCCGCTCTCTCCGAAGCTTTCGCACGCTGCGTCGCCCGCGCGTGTCTGCACACGCATGTCGCTGACTCGGCAGCGCTCTCCTCAATCGGGTGTTGACCCGATTTTGACCCAGGATTGGGTCTCTGTGTGGGCTTGGGCTTGTGTTTCGGGCCTGGGCCGGATCGCCTGAACCGGGCCCTGACACATAGGAACGTGCTATTGTCACAATTAAATTGGAGTAAACCCAGTCTTCAACTACTTAACCTGCGTTTCTTGTAAATTTGAAAATCCAATTAATTTTGTCGGATATATTGAAAAATCAAAATTGTGTCATACTTGAATCATATTCATATCTACAATTATAATAACTCAATATTTGATTAAAAATAAAAAATGTTACATCAATCAAGTATTTTAAAAATAATTATTATATAAATGTAAAATTATTTTAATTTATAAAATTACATTTTATACAATTAAGATAAAAAAATGATATTTAATTTAATTGTGTCAAGTACCTAACTCAAATATTTCATAACTTATAAATTAAAAAGCTAATTACATAATTTAGCCCGCCATAAAAAAATTGAAATTAGACTGCCATCTATGGGTCTGCATTAGATTTCTAACGTTTCTAACACATAAAAAAGAGAAGAAAAACCATTCTACCAACCAAAAAACCAGAAGAACATACCGTGAAATCAAAGAACTATAGGCCTCTGCAGATCAAAAATAACCAAGTCTAGGCCTGATGCATCTCAAAATCCATGCAAAGTATGAAACTAGTTTTACTGCAAACAGTTACAGTAGCAGCATAGATTAGCAACCTCTGCAAGCATATAGTACCAACAGATGGAGATAGCGGCGGGGTAAAAATATATCCTACTTTCTTGTCTAGATACTCGAAAGAGCGCATTTATTTACAACCTATTTTTCTCCAAAACTGATAGACCACTCGACCATTCTTTTTGAAAAATAGGAACAAACACAGATATTTCAGAGACAAAAAAGACATCATCCTTGAGAGCCAGCAGCATGAAGCCACGATACAACTAGATCTATCGACGGTCTGTTTCTAGGATCAGGGCTAATGCACTTGCATGCAGTCTCGAGGACAGAAAAGAGCTGTTTTTCGTAGACCTTATCCCAGATAAGCGCATCAAATATCTGCTCTTCCTTCTTCTCAGTTTTCATCCGGTGCACCCAAGAAACTAAATCTCTGGACCCTTTTGCCATGCAAACATCCACCGGCCTTCTCCCAGTTAGAAGCTCCAATAGAACAACTCCAAAGCTGAACACATCACCCTTTAGAGTAGCTGTCAATGTCTGGCTGTACTCAGGGGGGATATATCCCAAGGTTCCTACCAGGTCTGTAGTCACATGAGTGTCATAGGGTAGGATAAGCCTGGCTAGACCAAAATCTGCTAAATGGGCTTCGAATTTTTCATCCAGTAAAATGTTGCTTGATTTCACATCACGATGGATAATGTTGGGCTCACAAATTTTGTGCAAGTAGGCCAATCCCTTTGCTGATCCCTGAGCAATCTTCAACCTGGTCTCCCATTTGAGCAAAGATCCACCATCTGATCTCTCATGCAGCCAGTAGTCCAGACTTCCATTTTCCATATAGGAATAGATCAGCAATCTATCATTCCCACACCTGCAGTAACCTTTCAGTGATACAAGGTTCTTGTGCTGAGCCCTCGAGAGCACTTCCACCTCAGCACGGAATTCTCGTTCCATTTGACCGCAGTCACCAGAAAGCCTCTTGATAGCAGCTTTTGTTCCGTCTGGGAGGTATGCCTTGTACACCAGCCCAAAACCTCCGCAGCCAATTATGTTGGCTTGATCAAAGTTATTGGTAGACTTTAGAAGGTCATTGATTGTCAGCTCCTTAGCCTCTGCATTTTGAAAGAACAACACAAGCTTTGAACCAAAATCAGATGATAATTGTGAACCATCTTCCTCGTCCATCTCATCTACTGAAATTCCAGCATCCTTACGTGTCACATTAAACAAGACCACAGCTAGAAGGAATGAAATGACAACCGCAAAGCTAATGGTTATTCCAAATATCCTGCTTCTTGCCATCTTATTACCCATACTTGATGGTATTTCAGGGCTCAGCCCCATCACTTGAGATTTGTTACAAGGAGAGGATGATCGGCACAACCCTGGGTTATCATCAAAACTTGAGTTGGCAAAACTGAAGAACTGACCCCCAGTCGGAATCTCCCCTTGTAAATTGTTATGGGCTACACTAAACTTTGATAAAAAGTTGAGCTTACTCAAGGATGCCGGAATAAATCCATTAAGTTTATTGTAAGACAAATCCAGTACCTCTAAATTTGACATCTGAGAAAGAGTGTCTGGAATGCTCCCCGTGATACTGTTATTGCTCAAATCGAAGACATGGAGTGCCTTCAAGTTCCCAAATTCAGGCCATATCCTCCCGTAGAAGCCGTTATCATTAAGGTACAACGATGGAGGAAAATTTGACAGCTGATTGTATTGCATACCGCTGATACTTTGATTACGCTTAACATACAATGGCATACCAATGGATGTGCCTGCCGACAAGCTGCTTATGCTAATAAGACTCTTTAGCTGTGTCAAATTCTTTGGAATTTCACCAGTGAGTGAATTGTTTGAGATATCCAAGTAAATCAGGTTGTCAAGTTGCCCAATCAAAGGAGGAATTCCTCCAGTAAAGTGGTTCCATGATAGATCCAAAACCTGCAGTTTCTTGCAACTCAACAACCAGTGTGGAAGCTGGCCAGTGAGGGCACAGTTGCCAAGAGCAAGGACTTGCAAGTTGTCAAACCGAAAAAGTAAATCCGGAACCTCTTCTCCATGGAAATTCTTAGTGAGGATGAGTGTACTGAGGTTCTTGCAGCGTTGGAGTGTACGCAGAGCTGAAGATATGTTATGGAAGCTATTATTGGACAGTGAGAGCAACGCAAGAGATGTAAGGTTCCCAAATTCCTCGGGGACTTGACCAGAGAGCCCATTCTTAGCCAGGCTCAAGGTTTTCAGTGATTGGCACTTGGAAATGCTAGCAGGAATCCGGCCCTTGAAGTGGTTTGAGGCAAGATCGAGGGAGGCAAGGAACCTCATTCTTGAGAAATCTAGATTAATGGAACCGGAAAAGGAATTGTTTCTAAGATCAAGGTCCTTGAGCATTGGGCAAAGCTCCAATGATCGGGGGAGAGTTCCATTCAAGAAATTGGAGTAAGCGATCAATTCTTCAAGTTCGGTAAGGTTCCCAAACACGTCAGGGAGAGGACCAGAGAAGTGGTTACCAAAAACAATCAATGACCGAACGCTCGTAAGTTTGCTCAGCGCCACTCCCAACTTTCCAGAAAAACTATTTGAGGCGAGTGACAGCTTCTCCAGTGCGACTAGATCGAAAAGATGGTTAGGGAGATCACCTGTGAGGGAGTTGTAACCGAGATAAAGCTCCCGCAATGTCGCATTGCACTGGCCTACTGCTTTATCTGGGAGCGGCCCGGAGAGCGAGTTCAGCGACAAATCAAGGACTTGGATGGCTGCGATGCCGGCGCAGATATCGGGATCGATCGAGCCTTGGAGCGAGTTGTTGCTGACATTGAAAAAGGCGAGATTGGGCAGCGCCGACAGATCAGGGAGAGCACCGGTGAACTTGTTGGAGGACAGGTTCACGGCGCGGAACGCCGATACGCGGCAAGCCGCATAGATTGGCCCCGAGAGCGTGTTGAGGCTGAGATCGAGAACCTCGAGATGGTCCAGGAGGGAAAGCGAGCTCGCCAGGACTCCGCTTAGTCCCCGTTCGGAGAGGCGAAGCTCCACGACACGACTGCCGGATTCGGAGCAGACAACGCCGTCCCAGCTGCAGCAAGGCGCATCTTGGGACCAGTTGGAGTGGATGGATCCGGCGGTGAGGTTGCCGGCGAACTCCATGAGTGCTCGGAGGTCTGTGGGGTGGCATGGCGAGGGCTGAGCGGCGGCCACTGCAGGGAAGAGGAAGCAGAGCAGGAAAGCCGCTGCCCATTTGAGGAGAAAGATGGCAGGGAAAGGGGCAGCCATGGCAACAAGGAAGGAGAGCAAGTAGGGTTTAAGGACCCAGTGGATGAAGAAGCTCTTGCATTGTGGCGGGGAGAAGGTTTACATCCTCAGGGCGGAAGAGAGGAGCGTGGGATGGAAAGGAAACGAGAGGGAGGGAGGGCTTGTGGGTGAAGCAAGGGATTTTTGTTTTTTTTTTTCACCTTTAGAAAGGACCCACCCAACAAGAGTCCACCCACCTTCTACGCCATCATTTCTCACCTAGTCACCTATGCTTTCTCATCCTTTTTTTTACTTGAATAGCCCTTCTAGAGATCACTCCTTGATCAGTAAAGAAGAGGGTCAAAGCAGGGCGTCACTTTTGGATTGGGGTTTTGTTGTGCTAGTTAATGAGGTCTGGTGGTGGGAGGGTAGGGCCCTTAATAAAGTAGGGCAGGGTAGGCCGCTGACCGGGGCAGCGGAGTTGAAGTGCTTACAGGACTCACAAAAATGTTGCCTTTTTTTTAATGCAGTGCTCTCGCCACTGGCTGCTGCTGCTGCCAGTCACTCGAGTATTGTATTTTTATTGGCGGGATGCACTGCAATTAATGAGTAGGCTAGGGTTTGGGTGAAGCTGGGTTCCCTAGCTGGCTCAACCAAACCGGGTCCAGAAAGTTTCGCCAACATCGGGAATCGAGAGGGGGGGATTTCCTGCGCACTCGGGTCAACGGGGTTGCGTGCCCTTTGAGTCATTGCATGTGAAATCCCCACTTCATCGCTATGCCCTCCGCCTTCAGGAAGACAGGTAGAGAGAGCTGCAGCGGGGCCGCCGCCTCTTTTTGCTACTAACTGGCACTGCATCTTTGTAACTGTTGTGGGGAAGGGGAGATGGGTTCCTGCGCAGTCAGTGGCCACGGCCCGTGACTTTTTCTTTAGCTGGGAGATATTTGTATTGGTTCTGGGACAAACTATAAAACCGGTTGGCGTAGGGTGCAGGGCAGTCCAAGGAAAGCAGAAGTCAGACTCGAGTCACAAGTATATGAGCAGTGAATTAAATAATAAGGTAATGTAGCTTTAATTTTCGTGACTAGTAAATGTGCATTTATGTCACCAGCTCATGGTTCAATATTTGGAGAGTGATGAAGTTTCTGCCTGCGTGCCTGAACGGGCTAAAGATATTAATTGTACATTCCCGCTGCAGCAATTACGAACTAGTAAGTGCATGCAGCGGCATGCATGTGCCATCACGTAGCAAGGACGGGATACTGAAATTACCAGCTCCAACGGTCGGCCTCGGCAATGTGTTCTCCTGGTTAATTACTAATTCAATGTGAAAGTAGTACGATAAAAATATGAAACGTACTTTTTTTATAACACAAACGTAAAAGCCAGCGATTAGGGTTTAGGTGGGTCAACCTTGAGCACAATTAATAAAAGTACATATATTTTTTTATCTTGAAAACCTATAAACCATCCAATCTTATTTAACCCTCTAGATTACTTAGAATGAGTAATCCCACGACCTCTCGGCTACTGAAGATTCATTTTAATTCACCTTTGGCTAGTTAAATCAGAAGGTATCCATCCCTTTGAAGCATGTATAGATGGAGTCACCTATTAGGTCATGGTCTAAAATATATGTTTGAGTCGGTGTCAATAGGAACTCGTCGGTTCGGTTCGGTTTTTGATTCTCTCGGGTCGGGTCAGTTCAGGTTGGGTGAGTGTAAAATCCATTCGGTTCGGTTTCGATTTTTGCTTTTGAAAACCATTTAACCCGAACCGAAACAAATACAGCTTAATTAAAATTTTAATCACCGATTTCGATTAGTGATTCTGATTCTGAAACCGAACATCCATCTCCCGCAGCTCCTCCAGCGTCAGCATCTCGTCCCAGTTCTCGTGACACACCCGCACGACGTCCACTTCTGCTAGGATCCGTTGCTCCACCGCCAACCGCATTGATACGAGCCAGAAGAACCACGCCAGGGCGGTCGATGTCGTATCCCGCCTGGCCAGCACGAAGCTCACGACGATGTCGCGGAGGAACTCGACCGAGAAATCACTATCCAGTCTTGGACGAAGCTCACGCCAAGGCATTGGACAACCTCGAGGTTGACATTGGCAAGGATGAAGGTGTTGAACTCGAGGCTAGCGGTCTTTCGCTGCGGGCGCCAGTTGTCGCCATCGGCGTTGAAGATGTCGTGGCCGAGGAGGTCGCTGAGGGCGGAGGTTTGCTGGGGGCCCTTGGGGTAGTTGTCAAAGTTGTCCTTGAGCACGTGCTCGACGTTTTTAGGGTTTCCGATGATGACGGCAGAGGGGAGGAGTATAGTGTTGGTGGGGCTCTCGAGGATGCACTCCGCCGTCCACTCCAAGTACTGATCCCTGTTCTTGACCAGTTGTGAGAAGCTTATCGTTGGGCTCTTCTTGCTCGACGGCGAGGAGGAGATAGTATGAACAGTTCTCCAAAGGAAGAAGATAAGCAAAGGAAAAAGAAGGGAGGAGATAGGGGTGGCAATTTCACCCGAACCCGACAGGTACCCAACCCGACCCGACCCATTTATGGCAGGTTCGGGTACCCGATTAGCTAAATGGATCGGGTTCGAGTTTAGGGATGTGGGTATCCGGTACCCGATACCTGACTTCAATAAAAAATATAAATATTAATTTTTATTATTAGAGTATAAATAATAATAAAATAACTATTATATAAATATTTATTACTATTAAAAATATAAAAATAATAATAAATAATTCTTATATAAATATATTTATTTTAATTTTAATTTTAACTTTTAAAATATATTTTATATAATAAATAATTTAGTTTTTTAATTAATTGGGTACCCATGGGTACCCATTTAAATACCCGACCCGGGTTTGTGTCGGGTTCGAATAGCGGGTTCGGGTGGTAGGTCGGGTTCGGGTTTAGGATAAAATCCCGAGTACCCGACCCGTTGCCAGCCCTAGGAGGAGAAGATCAGAACGTGCGAGAGGAAGCGGCTAAAGATTTTCATTTTTCTCTATGTTTGCTAGTTTGGTCAATGTATCAAATTTATAGGAATCCATCCCTACGTGACGTCAGTGCGGATAGCGACCCAGACAAAAAAATGAAAATATGGAATCACACTTATTTGGTTTCCCTTAGGTTAAACCGAACCAAACCGACCCAATTGGTTCGGGTCTACATCAGTTTCACCGCACATCGGTTCGGGTTCGATTTCTTGCTATTGAAATCGAATCGATTCGATTTGAACCAAACTAGTTTGGATTGGGTCGATTCGGTTCAAACCGAATAGACACCCCTAGATGTTAATCATGGCATGCACACACATATCTATTAGTATATATCAAGCACAATTACCGTCATATTATATTATTAATCAATAGTATAATTAAATATACATGAGGACTACATACAATATTAATAACTCAAATCAATACATATTAAATACAACTAAGAATTCAGGTTAGCCGGTCATAAATAAATTATATTAACACACCCATGATTTGTTTCAATTAAGTCAAATACAAACTTGTCTCATTTATTAATTAGGTCAATTTAACCTGACTCAAACATAACTCATTTATTAATTAGGTCAACTAGACCTAACATGCATAGCATATTTAATTTATAAATAGATATACAAATATATAATAATAAATACATTTATTATTTATCAAAAGCTTAAAATATAATATATTACAGTACATATACATGTAAAAATATGATATATATGCAATATGTATAAAATGAACGAACTACATGAGTCAACCCATTTATGACATGACTCAACCTAAATAATTTTAGGTCATATCTGTTTATAACTCAAACATAATTAAGTAAAACCTAAACCCAGCTAACTTCGTGTTAAATTGGGTCAAGCTGGCAAGTTGAGTCACCTTTTGCCACTCTAATATTGAGCTCAACATTAAACCTTAATAAATTTATTCAATATTTAACTTGATTAGTGCAAATAGATAAGGACTTTAATTGTGGATAACAAGATCATGAACTCAAGTCTCACCTTTATCAATTAATTGTCTATAAATGTCACGCCCCTTTGTACAAAACCCATTTTCTATCCAATTATGAACTACATTCAATCCAACTCAAATAATAACTAAAAATATCCACAAAGACAAATTATGTGGTTTTTTTTTATAAACATTAACATGTTTCAAGTGTGTATAAGAGAATCACCACAACAATTCATTCCTCATTGAAACCAATTACAATCAAGAGTTTAACAATCTACAATGTCCCTCCCAACATTTTTGTTCAACCAAACTCACTCTTTAAGGGTGTACATCCTTTAGACATGGTTGAATCTGAACTTGAAAGTAAAAAAATACAAGAAGTTAGCTAAAACAGCTAATTAAGAATCACAATATGTCACATGTATCAATGAATGAATAATCAATTTAATTTATACTGATTCTATTTGAAAGAGGTCAAAATATGTACAAAAGTGAATATTCACATGTGTAAATCAAGAGTAGTGACAGCAATATTTATATAACCTCCATTAGTGAGTCCATACTTTTGTTTAGAAATAAGAGTATTTCTATCTTTGCTCAAATGATGAAACCACTGATCCACGATAGCTTATAAGGTATTGTGTCCAACACCTAGTGGTTAGCATATATATCAAGGCTAATTATTAAAAGACAATTTTGAGGGCTATCCAATTCTCGGTTCTAACTTGAGAAACCAAACCAAGCTACATCAAAATTTTTTAGTTTGGTTCAGTTCCAATCCAAACCGATTCTATTTGAGTCAATTTTAAAATTTTAAAAATTATTGATTCAATTTTCAATTCAATTTATTGAAGAAGTAATAAAATAATAATATAAAATATTTAAAAGTATATTTAGTTTCACTCAAATGAAACCAAACTGAACCCAAAAATTTGGGTTCAGATTTTGATTCTTCAATTTCAATTTTTATTAAAAATATCCAGTTTAAGTTGGGTTGGGTTAAACTGATTGGATAGACCTAACAATTGTCGCATATATTTTATAATGTTCACATTTATATTTTAATAATTATTATTATTTTATTGATATTTGCATAATATAAATAACTATAATGACTAATATGATTATTCTTAACTATCCTGAGTATTGTGGGTTGAGACAACAATAATCCATTGAGATTAGTATTTGTAATGATTGAGTTATCATAATATAGGATATCAAGTCACCACATGAGTACATATTAATGAACACAATGAGAATGCTACACAGATTGTTATGAGTATTATAAGCATTATGATTGTGTTAATATAAATGCAATCCTTAAACTTGTGGTTACTATAAACTTCTGCATAACTAGTGTTAGACCCAATCTTAAATTTAGGGCCCAGCCCAATTGAACCGTTGACCAAAAGTCAAAATTGGCCCAGGCCCAATTGTGGAAAGGGAAAAATCGGATGCCGATTTTGAGTGAAATTCCAGCGGCGGAAGAATTCTCGTCCGCTTGATCGGGCGGCATCTCCGACAGTATCTCCGAGGGCCGGAGGCCTCGATCGACCCAGCAGGAAGGATCGCCGGACGAAGAAGGACCGCCGGATGGTGGTCTTTTGGTCGGCGAGGCAGCAGCGAAACGCGCAGCCGACGAGGCGGACGTGGCTGGGCACTGGCGGATCGATGGGAAAAGACGACGCAAAGTCGTCTCCTCCGCGTCCGACGTCAGGTGGTGACGATGGCGACTGGACGGGAAGGCGACGTCCGAGGCGTGGCTCTCCAGTCGTCAAATGGTGACGAGGGCAAGCCACCGGAAGGACGACAAAGTCATCGCCTGGACATGGCCGAGTTGACAAACGCGAGGTGCCGATGATTGATCCAGAGGTCTGAAGCGGCGGCGACGCTTGGACCAGCAGATCATCACACGACGGCTGTAACACCCCCTCAGAAAAAGAAAGAAAAACCCCAATCACAGACAGAAACCGCGGAAGATAGGGAACGTCACACACAAACAACAATACAGATGCTAGGGAATAATAGCTTACAGAAACCGATTCGGAAAAATTTCGGCAGCATATCGCCAGGAAAACTAAGGAAATTCCTGTACATGTTCCATAATATGTCAATGTGGGTCGACATGCTGACCACAAACTGAAACACACCATTTCGAAATCAAAATTCTCAATCCTTATCACAACATCAAATTAATAAACCACGATAATCGAATAACACTGGACAATACAGAATTCACCGAAAACAGGCTTAAGCCCTCGGTTTTAACAGTCGTATCCAAAACCAAATGCCAACCCGGCAACAATATCACAGTAATCGAAAATCAGCAAACCAGCCACATCCGGCTAACATGTCCATGAACAAAATCATAAAAACCTTGGCCACATCCGGCCCTCAAATAGCACAGGCTCGCAGGCCCCAAAATCTCAAGTCAGAAAACTAAACATCCACTCAAGCTGTAGGCTCCTGCCCTGCATTTGGAAGTATCGTGGAATGAGCTACACGGCTCAGTGAGTAGATAGCCTCGTTCGACCATCCACTAATATACAATCAAAATAGATGCAGATATCTTTTCAAAACTTTTAACGGAAGATGTCAAAGTGTGTTACATAATAAAATCGATAACCATAAATCACAATCATGATCAGAAAACAATACACCCACAACCCCAGGCAACAGGATCACAAAACAGTCTATCCAGCTAACAGACTAAGAATCACACAACTATTGTCCAGTGATTTCAGAATTGACCCCCGAGAGTCCAACCCGGCCCTCGTCAAGGCACTGAGAGTAACCTGCAACGAACATTGGTGAGGCGTAGATTCAATAGGTGGCCCCCGCCAGGTCACGACGTGTCACTTTACTCCACGACACTCAACCGCACCCCCTTACCGGGAACACAACACCCCCACAACCGGGAAGGGAAACAGGAACAGAACAGAACGGAAGGTGAATGAATTCAAGAGGTGGCCCCCGTCTGACCAAGACGTGGCACTTTGTTTCAAACACCCAACTCTCAAAAGGTTTACCACTTGGACAAAATACCCTTAACACAAACCGGAAACCTGAACCTTTAACCTGGTCACTAGACTCTGGAACAGTCCCTCCATTACCGGAAATAAATCAGAATAGGATGGGTGGATTCTCCAACCCCAAATCAGAATGACTGTTCACTGAGTGCTCTAGTTAACCCTTAGGTTCAGTCCACTCAAGTCTAGGACCCTTATTGAGCACATACAACGCGAACATTGTCTCGAACATCACATCAATCAAGTTCAGAAAGGTCCTTAGATTTCATGCAAACATGGTTTAACCTTTTCTAAGTTATCATCCAAGGTTATCAATCAGTATTTCACATCACTACTTCCTACATACACCATTCAACTAAAATACATACTAATACAGAAAATTCACCAAATTTCATCCGCAGATAACATAAATACAGAATATCACAGATTCATAGTTTTCTCCTAGTTCTTATAACAAAAGACAGAAATGCCCCTAGTTCAATTTCAGTCAACAGAAACTTTTATTTCCAAAGATTCCCAAAAAAACGGTAGAGTCCTCATATACCTATTTCATGAAAAATCAGGTTTGCCCCAATTCTTACCCATACTTTGGGCGTAATCTCATGAAGAAGGGGCGAAATTCTCAATTAAGCCCTAATCTTCATGCAATTGAAAAAAAAATCTAAAGCCCTAATTTTCATGCAAACTAGGGTTTCGAAATTTGGGGAAAAACAAGGAAACGTGTACAAATTTGAAATCAAGAGTTCATGTCACATTTCTAAGCATTAATCTTCTCTAAATCAAGCAACAATCCCATTATACATGAAATAGGTGGAAGAGAAGATCCACTCACCTTAAATACGGTTCTTCCAAGCCACACGCCCTCACGCCTCCCCTCACGCCACTCACGTCGCCGGAAGCACTCAAGAATCGCCGGAAGCCGCCTCCACCACCACTCGCCACCGGCCACAAGAAGAGGGGAAGGGAGAAGAAGGCAAGCCGCCACCTTCACCCCAGGGAAGAATCGTGAGCAATGAGGGAAAACGTGGGTGAACACGAATCCCTCTAAATTTTCGTTTTCTGCCCACTAAGCCTCCAAAGATCCAAACCCAAGAGCTTAAACATAAGTGGAAGATCCAATAACCCTTTAGTATAAGTTATTCTCCACCTCACCCTTATCACGGACTCTTACCTGCTAATAAATTTCCGGATCTTACATTCCTTCCCCCTTAAAAAGCTTTAGTCCTCTAAAGCTCACCACCCAAATCATCGAACAGCTGAGGGAACTCTCTTCTCATATCCGACTCTGTCTCCCAAGTAGCTTCTTCGACTGACTGGTTTCCCCAGATAACTTTTACAAGCGGTATTGTCTTGTTCCTTAGGACTTTGTCTTTCCTATCCACAATCCTCAGTGGTCTCTCTACAAAAGTCACATCACTCTGGATCTGCAGGGGAGCAGAATCGAGCACATGTGATGGATCTGCACAGTATTTCCTCAGAACTGACACATGAAATACGTTATGAAGATGCTCCAGAGATGGTGGCAGAGCTAGTCTGTAAGCTACAGGACCAACCCTCTCTACAATATCGTAAGGTCCAACAAACCTCGGGCTCAGCTTTCCCTTCTTGCCAAACCGCATGACACCCTTGGTTGGTGAAACCTTCAAAAACACATGATCCCCCACCATAAACTCTAAGGGACGACGGCGATCATCTGCATAACTCTTCTGCCTGTCCCGAGCAACCTTCAGTTTTTCCTGGATAACTCTGACTCTATTTGTAGCCTCCTGTACAGCCTCTGATCTCAGAATCATCCGGTCCCCCGATTCCTCCCAACTCAAAGGTGACCTGCACTTCCTGCCATACAGAGCCTCGTACGGAGCCATCTGAATACTGGAGTGAAAGCTGTTATTGTAGGTGAACTCTATCAGGGATAAATCACTGTCCCACTCAGAGCTCCAATCTACAACATAAGCCCTCAGCAAATTCTCCAAAGTCTGTATAGTACGCTCTGACTGACCATCTGACTGCGGATGGTAGGCGGTACTAAAACTCAACTTAGTGCCAAGACCCTCATGCAAGCTCTTCCAGAATCTGGAAAGGAATCTGGAATCGCGATCTGATACAATATCCACAGGCACTCCGTGTAATCTGACAATCTCATCGATGTACAGCTTAGCCAGCCGATCGAGTGGATAAGTCATCCGAATAGGCAAAAAGTGTGCAGCCTTCGTGAGCCTGTCTACGATGACCCAAACCGCATCATGCCCTCTCCTAGTCCGAGGCATCCCACAGACAAAATCCATACTAATGCACTCCCACTTCCACTGCGGGATAGGGAGCTGCTGCAATAATCCCCCAGGTCTCTGGTGTTCGGCCTTCACAGTCTGACAGGTCAAACACCGAGATACGAACACCGCGACCTCCTTCTTCATGCTCAGCCACCAAAAATCTTTCTTCAAATCCTGATACATTTTTGTGACTCCGGGATGCAAGGAATACTTGGAGTTATGACCCTCCTCCAAGATCTCTCTCCTCAGACTAGGTTCCTCAGGGACACACACCCTTCCACGGAACCGCAGAATACTATCACCAGATAAGCTGAAATCCTCCACTGGCCCGGCAGCCAACCTCTCTCTGATCTGAACTAGACTCGGATCTACCAGCTGCTGATCCCTGATCCTCTGTAGTAAAGCAGACTGAACCCGGAGAAAAGCCACATATCCAGACTGGACTCTGGGAGACACCTTAACCCTGAGCTCTCGGAACTCCTGTAGTAGCTGCTACTCACTGACTCTCAGTGCTGTTACAGAAGTAACTGGGTGTCTGCTCAGTGCATCAGCTACCACATTGGCTTTCCCGGCCTGATACTGAATAGAGAAATCATAATCCTTTATCAGCTCCATCCACCTTCTCTGCCTCATATTCAACTCCTTCTGAGTGAAAATGTACTTGAGACTCTGATGATCAGTAAATAAGTCAAACTCCTGTCCCAATAGATAGTGGCGCCATATCTTCAGTGCAAAAACCACTGCCGCCAACTCCAAATCGTGTGTGGGATAGTTTAACTCATACTCCTTTAGTTGCCGCGAAGCATAAGCTACTACGGCCCCTTTCTGCATTAGGACGCAGCCCAGTCCTTTGCCTGAGGCATCAGTATAAACAGTAAACCTCTCCCCATCAGTAGGAATGATAAGGATGGGTGTACTGGTCAGTCTCCTTTTTAGCTCCTGGAAGCTTTCCTCACACTCCTCGCCCCAAACAAACTTAGCCTCTTTCCTGGTCAGCTTGGTTAAGGGACCCGCCAGCTTGGAGAACCCCTCCACAAACCTCCTGTAATATCCTGCTAATCCCAGAAAGCTCCGGATCTCTGTGGCACTAGTTGGTCTTCCCCAGTTCAGGATAGCCTGTACCTTCACTGGATCCACAGACACGCCCTGACCAGATATCACATGCCCCAGAAAGTTGATCTGATCCAACCAAAACTCGCACTTGCTGGCCTTAGCATACAACTGGTGCTTCCTCAGAATTGCTAGTACCCTGCGCAAGTCCCTAGCGTGATCCTGATAAGTACGGGAGTATACCAGTATATCATCTATAAATACCACCACACAAGTGTCTAACAGCTCGTGAAACACCCTGTTCATCAGATCCATAAAAACAGCAGGTGCATTGGTCAGTCCAAAAGGCATAACTACAAACTCGTAGTGTCCATACCTAGTCCGGAAAGCAGTCTTCAGGATATCCTCATCCCTGACCCTGAGCTGATAGTATCCTGACCTCAGATCGATCTTGGAGAACACAGTGGCACCCTGCAACTGATCGAACAGATCATCTATCCTCGGAAGGGGATACTTATTCCTTACAGTCACCTGATTCAGCTGGCGGTAATCTATGCACATCCTCAGTGTTCCGTCCTTCTTCTTTACAAACAAGACTGGCGCTCCCCAGGGTGAAGCACTCGGTCTGATATACCCCTTTTCAAGCAGTTCCTCTAACTGCTTCTTCAACTCAGCTAACTCTAAGGTGGCCATACGATAAGGAGCCTTTGATATTGGAGCTGTACCAGGCACCAGCTCAATACCAAACTCCACGTCCCTGTGGGGAGGCAAACCTGAAAACTCATCTGAGAATACATCAGGAAACTCACAGACTACCTCCATCTGAGCTAAGTCTGGATCTGAGTCTTCTTGCACCTTAACATGTGCAAGGTATCCTTTGCACCCACTGGCTAGCAACCTGCTGGCATGCACAAACGATATCATATGTGGCCCTTGATCAGACACCAGGCCCCTTACCAGCAGATGACTCCCATCATGCAGATGCAGAGTAATAATCTTCTCAAAGCAATCCACTGTAGCGTGGTGAGAAGATAACCAATCCATGCCTAGGATCAAATCATAATCCTGCATGCCTAGTAGTATCAGATCAACTATAAACTGATACTGCTCTACGTGAATAACACAGTCAGGGTAGACTATGTCAGTGGATAAACTATCCCCCAGGGGTGTACATACTGAAACTGTGTAACCTAGCACTCTAGGTGAGACAGGTAGTCTAGAAGCAAAGTTAGCAGACACAAAGGACAAATTGGACCCCGGATCAAACAAAATACGAGCTAACTGATCAAATACATGTAAAGTACCTTCCACGACGGATCGGGAAGCTCGAGTGTCCTTCTCTGCTATAGCATAGACTCTAGCCTGGACAGCTGGTCTATCGGTACCCCGGATCTGTGGCTCAGGCGCCGTGCAATCTCTGATCCTGTGCCCCACTTTTCCGCACTTGAAGCACGCCCCGAACTTCTTGTGACAGTCCACCTTCAGGTGACCCTTGGCCCCACAATGGTAGCAGACTCTGTCCTCTACCCGGCCATCAGTACCCCGCTGCTGTGGCTGAGATGCCTGCTGCGGTCTCTGAGTTCCTTTCCCCTGGTAAGGTCTGTATCGGCCTTTCTTCTGGTCCTTCCCCTTATGGTATTTCCTACTGCCTCCACCAGTCTGCTGGGGAACCGGTGCCTCAGCTATAGGGGCTACAACTAGGGCCGTTTCGGCCTGCTCCTCCAGGATGTACTTCTCTGCGGTGCGGGCACGATCCAGCATCTCAGCATAAGTCTCCAAGTGCTGCAATCCTACCTTCTGTCTGATATCCCTTCTGAGACCCCTGAGAAATTTCTTAGCTCGTCTATCCTCAGTATTTATCAAGTGTGGAGCATACTTCCCAAGCTTTGAGAACATCAAGTCATATTAATCCACCGTCATGTCCCCTTGTTCCAAGTGGATAAACTCCACCTCCCTATTCTCAACCAGGCTGGTGGGAAAGAATTTCTCATTGAACCGGGACAAGAAGTATTGCCACGTCACCGGTTCGGATCTGTCCACCGCGAGTCTCTGCTCACTCTTCCACCACACATCTGCGTCACCACGCATCATATAAGTGGCCAAACATAATCTGTCCTCATCTGAACATCGCATCACTTGAAAGATTTTCTCCAAGCCCAAAAGCCAGTCCTCTGCCGTCCTGTACTCTGGACTCCCATAAAAAGAGCTAGGGCCCAACCGCTGGAATTCACCCACAAGCAAGGCATAGCGCTTATGGGTGTCCTCCGGCAAGCTAACCCCCGGGCCCGAGCCAGACCCAGACCCCCGCCCCTGCGCCGGTATCTGTGTCTGAGACAGAAGCTGCAACTGCTCTCTGAACTCGCGTTGCTGTTCGCGATTCTGCTGTAACAGCTGCTGCTGCACCTCCTGGTGCTGGGTCTGCTACTGTTGCAGCATCTGAGCCTGTTGCTGGATTAGTGCGTTCTGTTGCTGCACCATATCAGTCAAAGACTCCATAGCCCGCAGGAATTCAGCAGTCTGATCACTGCTGCCAGTACTAGCACTCAACCTGGGGCGCACCATACTGGCTCCTTAAATACACACAAATCAAATTTACAATCAAGTCAAGGTTCCTAGCTGTCTAGCAATACACGAGCAAGGTTTACAGCTATTATTCGCTAGCTCATTCCTCTGATACCATTCTGTAACACCCCCTTAGAAAAAGAAAGAAAAACCCCAATCACAGACAGAAACCGCGGAAGATAGGGAATGTCACACACAAACAACAATACAGATGCTAGGGAATAATAGCTTACAGAAACCGATTCGGAAAAATTTCGGCAGCTTGTCCCCAGGAAAAGTAAGGAAATTCCTGTACATGTTCCATAATATGTCAATGTGGGTCGACATGCTGACCACAAACTGAAACACACCATTTCGAAATCAAAATTCTCAATCCTTATCACAACATCAAATTAATAAACCACGATAATCGAATAACACTGGACAATACAGAATTCACCGAAAACAGGCTTAAGCCCTCGGTTTTAACAGTCGTATCCAAAACCAAATGCCAACCCGGCAACAATATCACAGTAATCGAAAATCAGCAAACCAGCCACATCCGGCTAACATGTCCATGAACAAAATCATAAAAACCTTGGCCACATCCGGCCCTCAAATAGCACAGGTTCGCAGGCCCCAAAATCTCAAGTCAGAAAACTAAACATCCACTCAAGCTGTAGGCTCCTGCCCTGCATTTGGAAGTATCGTGGAATGAGCTACACGGCTCAGTGAGTAGATAGTCTCGTTCGACCATCCACTAATATACAATCAAAATAGATGCAGATATCTTTTCAAAACTTTTAACGGAAGATGTCAAAGTGTGTTACATAATAAAACCGATAACCATAAATCACAATCATGATCAGAAAACAATACACCCACAACCCCGGGCAACAAGATCACAAAACAGTCTATCCAGCTAACAGACTAAGAATCACACAACTATTGTCCAGTGATTTCAGAATTGACCCCCGAGAGTCCAACCCGGCCCTCGTCAAGGCACTGAGAGTAACCTGCAACGAACATTGGTGAGGCGTAGATTCAATAGGTGGCCCCCGTCAGGTCACGACGTGGCACTTTGCTCCACGACACTCAACCGCACCCCCTTACCGGAAACACAACACCCCCACAACCGGGAACGGAAACAGGAACAGAACAGAACGGAAGGTGAATGAATTCAAGAGGTGGCCCCCGTCTGACCAAGACGTGGCACTTTGTTTCAAACACCCAACTCTGAAAAGGTTTACCACTTGGACAAAATACCCTTAACACAAACCGGAAACCTGAACCTTTAACCTGGTCACTAGACTCTGGAACAGTCCCTCCATTACCGGAAACAAATCAGAATAGGATGGGTGGATTCTCCAACCCCAAATCAGAATGACTGTTCACTGAGTGCTCTAGTTAACCCTTAGGTTCAGTCCACTCAAGTCTAGGACCCTTATTGAGCACATACAACGCGAACATTGTCTCGAACATCACATCAATCAAGTTCAGAAAGGTCCTTAGATTTCATGCAAACATGGTTTAACCTTTTCTAAGTTATCATCCAAGGTTATCAATCAGTATTTCACATCACTACTTCCTACATACACCATTCAACTAAAATACATACTAATACAGAAAATTCACCAAATTTCATCCGCAGATAACATAAATACAGAATATCACAGATTCATAGTTTTCTCCTAGTTCTTATAACAAAAGACAGAAATGCCCCTAGTTCAATTTCAGTCAACAGAAACTTTTATTTCCAAAGATTCCCAAAAAAACGGTAGAGTCCTCATATACCTAATTTCATGAAAAATCAGGTTTGCCCCAATTCTTACCCATACTTTGGGCGTAATCTCATGAAGAAGGGGCGAAATTCTCAATTAAGCCCTAATCTTCATGCAATTGAAAAAAAAAATCTAAAGCCCTAATTTTCATGCAAACTAGGGTTTCGAAATTTGGGGAAAAACAAGGAAACGTGTACAAATTTGAAATCAAGAGTTCATGTCACATTTCTAAGCATTAATCTTCTCTAAATCAAGCAACAATCCCATTATACATGAAATAGGTGGAAGAGAAGATCCACTCACCTTAAATACGGTTCTTCCAAGCCACACGCCCTCACGCCTCCCCTCACGCCACTCACGTCACCGGAAGCACTCAAGAATCGCCGGAAGCCGCCTCCACCACCACTCGCCACCGGCCACAAGAAGAGGGGAAGGGAGAAGAAGGCAAGCCGCCACCTTCACCCCAGGGAAAAATCGTGAGCAATGAGGGAAAACGTGGGTGAACACAGATCCCTCTAAATTTTCGTTTTCTGCCCACTAAGCCTCCAAAGATCCAAACCCAAGAGCTTAAACATAAGTGGAAGATCCAATAACCCTTTAGTATAAGTTATTCTCCACCTCACCCTTATCAAGGGCTCTTACCTGCTAATAAATTTTCGGATCTTACAGCGGCACCTCTACCCGGCAGACCGAAGAGGGCAGTCAGACGACAAGGGGTGTGCGGCATGGGCGCGGCATGGCTCCGCCTGCCAATACATCGACCTCGCGTGATAAAGGCGTCGCCAACGGCAGCAGAAGGGAGCAGGCCTGAGCGCCTATAAGAAGCCGGCGAAGCTTAAGGAAAGCGGGGGATCGGCTGCGAGAGGTAACGTCCAATATTCGGTGAGGAACCAAGGGAGGTGGACGGCCAGACCTTAGAGCGGCGAACGGGAGCGGGGAAAGAACAGGCCGGCGAGGTTGAGAACGACCCTCGTCCGCCCCTTTTCCCGTTCGCTACTCGACTCCGGCGCCGACTTAGAGACTCAGACGAAGGCCTGTGGCGGCCCTCGCGCTTCGGTGGTGAGGGTGGGTGGTACGAAGCGCTCTCGACTCCGGCGTCTTGCGGCAAGCTCTCGACTCCCTTCCCCCCTTCGCTGTCCTCTCTGCCGGGCAGTTCCAACGAACAAGGGACGAAAGCCCCAGTTCCCCGTTCCCTCCTCCTTCCATCCAAACTCGTCAGGCCGACAATCGGCGTCGGCCATTCTACGGGGAGCTCGGACTCGGCGACTCCCTTCCTTTTTCTCCAACGCGACGAACGGCTCCGCCGTGTGTCTCGTGTGGACGAAGCGAGCGGCGCCTGCTGCTTCGAACGCAGCTGTGACGTGGACGCTGACTCGTTGACCCACGGACGAGAATTGGCGGAGGCCGAATTTCAAAAATCGGGCGCCGAATTGATTTCGGACACGGGTGGGTTTCGGATTCGGGCGGGGATCCAAAAACGGATTAAGGTATAAAACCTTTATTTAAATAGTTTTACATGCTGATGTGTCACTCTCTTTCTTCTCTTTGCTGGACTGGACGAGGACCTGAACCCCTCATGGAGGCTGAGGGGTGCCCGCGGACGCATCCTTGCCGGTCGCGCCGAACGATGGAGCGAATTTGAACATTTAGGCCTGCGTGGCATTCGAATAATTGTAATAAATTAATTAAAAAATTTGATTCGTTTCATTGTATAATACAGGGCGTGACAGTTTGGTATCAGAGCCCAATACTGATCCAGCTGCACAACTCTGAGGAGAGAGAATGGTATTGTCCAACACGGACCGTATCTCTCAGCTTGAGGAAGCTGTGGGAGATCTGGTTGCTCTTCCCAAGGAGACCCTTGCGGAGATGCTAAAGAGACTGCTGGCCTCCACTACTGAGTTGCAGACTCAGGTGGAGAATGTTTTGGGGGACATGGAGGTCTACAAGACCGAACTGGCCGAGCTGAAGCAGGAGGTGTCTGCACAGCGCCGGGCGGCTGAAGCGAACATGGGGGTCGCGCCGCGGCAGAGGGTCCCAGAGCCCGGATCCTTTTCAGGGGTCTGCAGCGCTAAAGAGGTAGAAAATTTCCTCTGGGACATGGAAATGTATTTTCAGTCGGCCCAGGTCCCCACGGAAGAACATGCTCTTGTCTGCGCAGCCTATCTGTCCGACGACGCCAAACTCTGGTGGCGTACGCAAGCTGCACCGACTCTTCTAGGGGAATTCCAGACTTACCAGCTCTCGTGGGAGGACTGCAAGACAGAGCTGAAGAGACAGTTCATGCCCAGAAACACGTCTTGGGCGGCACGCGAGGCCCTCTTCAAACTCAAGCACACGGGGAGTGTGCGCGAGTATGTGAAGAGCTACACCGCCCTAATGCTCGAGATAGACGACATGGCAGAGCAGAACAAACTCTACCACTTCCTGGCCGGACTGCAGACTTGGGCGCAGAAGGAGCTGCGACGACAGAAGGTTGTAACCTTAAAAGAGGCAACACTTACGGCAGACGCACTAGTTGATCTTCGGATACCGGACAAGGTGGTCCCGGTCCCTCCGAACCGCAACCGCAGGACCCCCTATCCAAAGGGGAAGCATCCCTTAGCAGCAAGGAGGCTGAACTTCAAGGGGCCGAAGGAGATCAGGGCTCCGAAGGCGATCGGTCAGCCAGCAAAACAACCGGCTGCTTCAGGGTGCTACATTTGCGGAGGCCCCCACTTTATGAGGGATTGCCCCAAACGCAGCATGGTCGCTGCTATCGTCGCCGAGGAGGGCAAAGGCGAGAAGCAGGCAGAGGAGACAGAGGACACCGCCATCCCGAAGTTGCTGTGAGATGATCTTTATCGATGTTTTGAAGGACTTAGTAGGAGTCCTGTATCTTAAAATTATGTTTTAATGTTTTGTGGATGTTTTGTAAGCCCCTGCTGAGGGCAAAAACAATTTAAGTGGTTGCATTAGCGCACCACTAAGTACTATTAATGCAATTCCTCTTTTTATGGAATTCTTGGTTCGACAAATGAGATTTTGAAAAGGTCAATATACCTTAAAAACCGCTAATTGAGGAAAAGTTAGCAGACTTCAAAACTACTATTTGAGGGAAAAGTTGACAGACTTTAAAACTGCTATTTAAAGCGGTCAAGTTAGCAGACTTTAAAACTACTATTCGTGGACTAAGAGAGTTAACAGAACTCTAGAAATGCTATTTAGGGAGAAATGAGGAAGAGTTAGCAGACTCTAAAACTGCTATGCGGTATAAGAAGAATGGGCGATGTCCAACTAAAACAAAAGAGATCCCTCTTCTTATTTCCACTAAGCCAACTTTGCGTAAAGGGACGCCTTTATGTGAGGGAAACTTGGGTGGACAGCAAGGAAAAACCGTTGAAAATCAGTCTGAGCTGGGTTTCTCGTTGTAAGGGGACGCCTTTATGAGGGGAAGATTCAGGGGCAAAATGAATTGGGCGCGCTAAGTTACTCTTCGACGGAGGTGGTATGGGACACCTTCGAAAGGGAGGAGACTTAGGCGTAACCAAATTGGACGAATCTCCCTAGCGATCCAATTCGATCGCAGACCTCAGGAAACCCTCTCCTACAATTCAATGGAAATACGAGTGCGAGTCGAACCGCACTAAAGTTTCGTCGAGGACGACGAACAGTTTAGGAGGGGGAGAATGTTAGGCCCAATCTTAAATTTAGGGCCCAGCCCAATTGAACCGTTGACCAAGAGTCAAAATTGGCCCAGGCCCAATTGTGGAAAGGGAAAAATCGGATGCCGATTTTGGGTGAAATTCCAGCGGCGGAAGAATTCTCGTCCGCTCGATCGGGCGGCATCTCCGACAGCATCTCCGAGGGCCGGAGGCCTCGGTCGACCCAGCAGGAAGGATCGCCGGACGAAGAAGGACCGCCAGATGGTGGTCTTCTGGCCGGCGAGGCAGCAGCGGAACGCGCAGCCGACGAGGCGGACGTGGCTGGGCACTGGCGGATCGATGGGAAAAGACGACGCAAAGTCGTCTCCTCCGCGTCCGGCGTCAGGTGGTGACGATGGCGACTAGACGGGAAGGCGACGTCCAAGGCGTGGCTCTCCAGTCGTCAAACGGTGACGAGGGCAAGCCACCGGAAGGACGACAAAGTCGTCGCCTGGACATGGCCGAGTTGACAAACGCGAGGTGCCGATGCTTGATCCAGAGGTCTGAAGCGGCGGCGACGCTTGGACCAGCAGATCATCACATGGCGGCACCTCTACCCGGCGGACCGAAGAGGGCAGTCAGACGACAAGGGGTGTGCGGCATGGGCGCGGCATGGCTCCGCCTGCCAATACATCGACCTCGCGTGACGAAGGCGTTGCCAACGGCAACAGAAGGGAGCAGGCCCGAGCGCCTATAAGAAGCCAGCGAAGCTTAAGGAAAGCGGGGGATCGGCTGCAAGAGGTAACGTCCAATATTCGGTGAGGAACCAAGGGAGGTGGACGACCAGACCTTAGAGCGGCGAACGGGAGCGGGGAAAGAACGGGCCGGCGAGGTTGAGAACGAACCTCGTCCGCCCCTTTTCCCGTTCGCTACTCGACTCCGGCGCCGATTTAGAGACTCAGACGAAGGCCTGTGGCGGCTCTCGCGCTTCGGTGGTGAGGGTGGGTGGTACGAAGCGCTCTCGACTCCGGCGTCTTGCGGCAAGCTCCCGACTCCCTTCCCCCCTTCGTTGTCCTCTTTGCCGGGCAGTTCCAACGAACACGGGACGAAAGCCCCAGTTCCCCGTTCCCTCCTCCTTCCATCCAAACTCGTCAGGCCGACAATCGGCGTCGGCCATTCTACGGGGAGCTCGGACTCGGCGACTCCCTTCCTTCTTCTCCAACACGACGAACGGCTCCGCCGTGTGTCTCGTGTGGACGAAGCGAGCGGCGCCTGCTGCTTCGAACGCAGCTGTGACGTGGACGCTGACTCGCTAACCCACGGACGAGAATTGGCGGAGGCCGAATTTCGGAAATCGGGCGCCGAATTGATTTCAGACGCGGGTGGGATTCGGATTCGGGCGGGGATCCGAAAATGGATTAAGGTATAAATCCTTTATTTAAATAGTTTTACGTGTGATGTGTCTCTCTCTTTCTTCTCCTTGCTGGACTGGACGAGGACCTGAACCCCTCGTGGAGGCTGAGGGGTACGCGCGGACGCATCCTTGCCGGTCGCGCCGAACGATGGAGCGAATTTGAACATTTAGTCCTACGTGGCATTCGAATAATTGTAATAAATTAATTAAAAAATTTGATTTGTTTCATTATATAATACAGGGCGTGACAACTAGTCATATACTTTGATATAGTTAAATATCACATAATTGATTAATCATAAAGGCTATAATTGGATATGTCATGAATTATATAAAGGATTGTGAGAAATTAAAATAAGATTTATCCCTTCTATATAAGGGGAGTGCTAGTATCTTGTGCCTCATAATTAAATGCAACTAAAAAATATATAGTCATTATATAGAGGATTGTGAGAAATTAAAATAAGATTTATCCCTTCTATATAACGAGAGTGCTAGTATTTTGTGCCTCTTAATTAAATGCAACTAAAAAATATATAGTCATGCTCAAATAAATCAATATAGGACATCAATTGTATTCGCTATATTAATCTACTAGAAAATCAAGAAGCATGATAGTTAAATTATACAAATATGACATATTTCATAGCTTATGTTCAATTTAGATAATAAAAACAAAGAGACTAAATTATATGAGAACATTATAGATTGCAATGTTCCTGCTAATGTCATAAGGATCTAACGGGTTGCACAATTATATCTCAATTATGACAATAGTTGTAAAGTAGCATGCTAATAATAGTGATCACCAAACGATAATAGGTCTTAGTTTTAAACCACAAACACAATACTTTCTTTTTTATATAATTGAATTAAAGTGTTAATTTCAATTTTGAAACAAGTTAATATGTCACATGTGGAGAGATGAATGCATGGACCAAGCACATTTTTGCAAGTGGTGTCCAAAACTAGAATGAGTCAACATTTAAAAGCTTAACCCTAAGCGTCACCCCTTCACAACATGTGGAGGAAGTATTCCTTGTTTATTAGAGGCATTGTCCCATGTAAAACCTTATCTTACATGTTTTTAATAAATGATGCGGGTAAGATGGAAATAAAGAAGAACAAAATCAACTTGTGTGTCATCTCCTCTTCTCCTTGTGCATCATTTGAACAAAATTTATGTTTTTGTTGTGTTACACAATGCTCGTTGCCAAACACTAATACCCTAAGGTAGCCTAAGGACATCACATCCGGTGATCTCTAGCCAACACTTACATATCCAAAAACTAGTAATATTATAAAGTCCATGTGGTCCAACTGACATACATAACTAGTCTCAAAGATCACATACATAGCACAATATCATACAATCAACATTGATAACAAATATCCAAATTAAGTATACAAATTCATAATTATTCATATCAATAGATAATAAACCAAACAATGTCAATATCAATAAAATTGTATAGACGTACTCATGCCATTCTACTTATACAACAAGAGCATAATCATCTTTATGCAGCAATGTATTAAAATATAGGAGAACAAGGGATATTGAAAGCAATTTCAATGAAAGAATAGGAAATGACTGTGCAATTTCTATTCTAAACATGTAAACAACTATAATATACTATAACGAAGGTGGAAAATAGATTCCAACCTTACAAATATTGCCCCTCGCTGACAAGTCTATGAAAATTCACCTACTATTGGTCTACCTTAAAGAACTCATGTCCCTTACAATTTTATATAACAAAAAATATGTTATTCCCTAATTAACCTATATGTTATGAAATAAGAAGACAAAGCAGATACAAAATTTAATAAGAAGACACAAAACACACTCAAATTTATGTGATCTGGCATGAGTCTATATTCATAGGAAGGAACAATTTTTACTAATCAATTGAAGAATACAAAAGATGCAAAGATCAAATCTTCTCAAATATCATAACCATATGATATCTATCAAGTATAATACAAAATGCTTCAAAAGGGAGTATATAGACTCTCTTTATCAATGCTAACAAGAGGTAGAATAAATATTATGCCTCTAAATCACTTCCATATCAAAACAAATGTGTGGAGAGGAAGATGAAATTTGCAAGAAAAACTCAAATTCGTAAAAACTGCATTATGTGCAAAAAAAATCTTAACGGTGTATGGATAAGCGGGTCTGTTTTTTAATGGGTTACAATTTAAATTCAAGACATATACAACATTAACAATTATGTTTATAAAATTTATTAAATTAGATTATATATACAATTCCACTGGTTAAGAGAAGGGTTACTGAGCACGCTGATGTGTACTGTTCATGTAGATAGTAATCCAATAAGGAAAAATATTAGTCATTGTTATATATGACTTGAATTTAAGTTGTAACCCATTATAGACATGCTAGACCTGCTACCCCATAAACTTGTTAAGCAATCTTTTATGAGCAGAAAGCTATTATTGTGAACTTATCATTTTTTTTTTGTAAATTTCATCAAGAAGGCAATCGTATCTTCTTCCTCTCCACGTTTATTTTAATGCAAAAGTGATACAGAGATACAAATTTTTGTTCTTTCTCTTTGTGAGCATTGGTAAAGAGTACATAAATTCTCTTATGAGATATTTCATATTGTGTTAGAGAGATATATATGTTCATGATATTTTGAGAAATTTGATTCTTGTATCTCTTGTACTCAATTGCTCCATCTCCGGTGGATACAGGCTTTTGCCAAACCCGTAAATTTGTGTGTGTTTGTCTTTTTTATTGATTTTGTGATGCCAAGATTAATTTATTATAAGCTGCAAATTTGTCATTATTATGAATTGCAAAGCTTATTTCATAAGTCATCCTAAACGAATGTTTATTTAAATCAAAGAGCTACAGCTATGACTAAACAGTGCTTGAAAATTAATTCTAATAATCACTAACGAATGCAAAAAAAAAAAAAAGCTTACACAATACGAAGCAAGGACACCTGGAAAACCACTCAAATCCTCATGCTGATATCCCAATCAAAGTAGAAAGTACAAAAAATAAGCCGAAGAACAACAGAGTTCTACTATTTCCGTAACGTTGGCCTAAACAGAATCAAACTAACCATAGAACAACACTTGATTCCGAACTAAAAAAATGGTGTCATATCCATAACTATCATGCATATCCGTCCAGGAAACCTTGAAGTCAACTGTCAAGGGCGACAACAGCAGGACAGGAAAACAATGGCAAGATCCCTAATATGAACACACGACTACAATTAAATCCGGCGGCAAAAGCACCAAGATTGAGAATATCAACGGGAGAAATAGAAACGGAGAAGAAAATGAACTTAAATTTCGTGCCGCACGTAGAGGAAAGTTGGTACCAGTTTACCGTGTCTCCAGGCAAGAAAAAAGAAGAAGGAAAAAAATTGCTTTCACGCAGCCACCACAGAAATGAAGAGATGAGGAGACGGCACGTCGTGGGAAGAGGAGATGAAATGCATGGAGAAAAATTGCTCGGAAGCGCTCGCAGCAACCCAGTCCCAAGGAAAAGCTTTCGCCACCGATCGGCGTCGCTCGTGGGAAGAGGAGGGTTTGGAATTGGGGCAGAGAAAAGGGCTGCAGACGAGATGGAGCGCCTTTTTTAAGGTAGTGTATACTAGAAGAGAAAAGCGACAAAAAGGATAGAAAAATAGATTTTCCGTGGTTTACCCAAACGGACGGAAAAAATACAACGGAATATGGAAAGAAAATCGCATGCAATTTTTCACGTTTCGTGATCCGTCCAAATCGAACGGAAAATGCATGCGCACGCAAAAAAAGAAAAAAAAAAAAAAAGGTCAAACACGTCCGATTCGGACACCTCCGCCTCCGTCGTCACGTCCGCCTCCGCCTTTGCAGCCCACCTTCGCAGCCTCACGCCTTTGCAGCCTCCGCCTTCGTCTTCTTTAGAGTGTAGTTCGTCCCCGTCGCCTCACGAGCTCGTCCATCTCACAAGCCCACCCAGACTTCGCCTCTGCCTTCGTCCGTCCACCTTCGCAGCCTCCGCCGCCTCTGCCTTCACAGCCTCCATCCATCAACGCCGCCTCCACCTCCGTAGCCTCTGTCCATCAACGCCGCCTCCACCTCCGCAGCCTCCACCTTCACAGCCTCTGTCCATCAACGTCGCCTCCACCTCCGCAGCCTCCGTCCATCAATGCGACAACGCCTGCCACGCTAATTTGGTTTTTTGAGTCACGTGAACTCGTTTTCCCTTCCATCCCTTTAAGCGATCCGAGTCGCTTAAAAAACTTAAGCGGATGAGCTTAGGCTAGTTTGGTTTTACTATGCTGTCGTAGCTGCGCTATAATAGCTGCGCTATAATAGCTGCGCTGGCATTGTAATATCTACTATTAAAGGTGTTTGGTAGATTCAGCTATAATGTCACTGTAACAACTATAATTAAAATAAAAATTATTTTTAAAATCTAAAATAATTATTTTAATAAAAACATATATCATATATATAATATAATTAATATAATTTAAATATTTAATTTTACAAAATTATTAATTTTATTGGATCAAATAATTGTTTTCAAAGAAAATTCAATGATTAATTTTATGTTTAAAGAAAATTAATTGAAATTATTATATATTATATTAATAAATAAAATGATATATTAACTTTTAATACATATTTAATATTATATATTTTATTTAAAATTTAATTTAATTATTAGTATATTATATATATAATGGTATATATTTTAAAATTTAAATAGATATAATTAATAGTTAAAAAGTTAAAAAGTGTTTTACTATAAAATTTTGCTTAAAGCTGGTGATTAAAGGGTGTTCACGATTAACGTAGAATCAATAAAATTAGTTAACCATTATTTAAATCAATACTATTTCAGAGTATATTATTTAATTCGTTAACCATCTATTTGACTTCACTTAACCACGCAAAACCAATAAAATTATTAACCATCTATTTGCATAACCGGGATTCGAACCATTACTCTCTCACAAAATGGCACGCGCGTCGAGATATTGCGGCAGCAGCAAAAGCAAGGGGAAGGCTGCTTCCCCCTACAGTACACATTTTATTACTATTTGACAGCACAGCACACAAACCGAACATGGATACAGTAAAAAATTCTACTGAAAAGTAGTGCCCAGCAGAAAGCAACGTACTTCCAAACGGGCACTTAATTTTTATCCCTTTCATATTTTTTTAAAAAAATAATGTACCCTTTCTAAGCTTTCAATGGTATTAAATTTTAGGTATTTTACATATGTATACATATAAAATATCCTAATCAATATCACATATACAATAAAAAACTATTTACTATTATAAAATACCCTGATCTTGTATAATACCTTACATACGTATACGTGATGTAAAATATCTAAAATTTGGTACCATTAGAAAGCTTAGAAGAAGTATATTATTTTTTTTAAAAAAAATTAAAAAAAAATAAGAGGGGCAAAAATTAAGCTGCTCCTCTTAAAAAGTTTTAAATGACTCGGGTCGCTTAAAAATTTTTCGTCGAAGCACGGAAAGGGTTTTCTTTTGCAATTTAAACCATTAGTTTAAGAAAGTTTCACTTAAATCCTTAATTTCACAAATCAGCATTTGTGAAGTTATCATCTTGCACCCAATTTTAAGAAGAAATGGTACCCAGCTTAGCGGCTTTAAGCTGGGTACCCCATTTTTGACTTAAATTTTTTTTAATTTCTCTTTATAAAAATAATTTATACATTTTAAGCTATCCAATAGCACTATAGAATAAGATTACACAATAAAAAATTATTCTAAATATTTTATATAAAAAATAAAATATTATTTATTTTTATTTTTTATGTAAAATATTTAGATTAGTTTCTTATGTGTTATTGGATAACTTATAGTGTATAGATTATTTTTGTAAAAAAAAATTAAAAAAAACTTTTTAAGCCTAAAATGGGATACCCAGCTTAGGCCATTTCTTTCAATTTTCATGCTATGTATATCCTAATAATTTTACTACTATCCATACTCAAATAACTATCGGTTTAATTTTTAAAACTTTTATGTAAATCTTATCCTATTAAAAATTTAACTAATCATTTAATATCCGAATCCTATAAATACTTGACTAAAATATTGATCTTAATAATGATTAAATTTTGAATAGGATAAAATAGGCACCCACAAACGCAACTAATATATTAAAAAATATATAATTTTTAATACATAAATAAAATTATATATATATATATATATATATATATATATATATATATATAATACAATACTACTCAAATCCTATCCAAATTTAACTCAGGTAGTATATACTCTATTTATATCTTATTTGGACCTGAAGTCAAATAATAGATATCAGATTAGCAATAAACGAGTTCAAATAAAATGGGTACTCATTAAAATATTATCCAACTGCCTTACAAAGGATCCAATTCATACTTAGATAAAACACCTCAAGCTTCCTGGGTGAACCCTTAAGTCATTCGAGAATGTTGATTTGATACCCTTTGTTAAGAGATTTTACAATTGACCGTAACTCACCTGATCTATACTCGAAGACGTAACACTTCCTATTTTTTTCAGCATGTGCAGACAAACTTAGAAAAAAAATTTCGCGCAGCAGGGCGGGGGTATTGTGAGGGGCATTACATGCAATTTTCAAGGTCAAAATCCATTACATGTTAGTCCATTATACGATAATCGTGTAAATTACACAATCATCGTATAATGTACTTTTACCTTGAAAATTGTGTCCCCTCACAACACCCCCACCCTACTGCATGATCGCAAAGGGGGGAGTTCTTCCGTAAAATTTTTTTCACAAACATAGGCTACAGACATCACGTCCTTGTGCAATATGCAAAGAAAACTCCACTCTTTTCGGTGTGTTTACTAGAGGGGATGAGATTTGGGGTTGCGCCGGCAAGCAAGCATTTGCATTGATAAGCAAGAATCTACATAGACGAGTAGGCATTAGCGAGGGTAAGTAGGCATCTACATCAGCGAGCAGACATTGATAAGGGTAGGCCTGGCAAAAAATTATACGACCCGCCAACACGACACGACACGACACGAGTTTTCGCGGGTTTGGGTTTAACATAATCGTGTTTTGTGTCATTATCGTGTCGACCCGTTTATGACACGCTAAAATTCGTGTCGTGTCGTGTCGTGTCGCGGGTTGACCCGTCTAACCCATATATAATATATATTATATAAAATTAATAATTTATATATAATTTTAATATAGTGAGTTAAACAGATTATTCATGTCGTGTCGTGTCAATCGTGTCGTGTTGTGTCATCTAATAACTTTATATTATAAATCATGTCAATCGTGCCGTGTCGTGTCGTGTTATGTGACACGATCTATTTATTAAACGTGTTAATCGTGTCGTGTCGTGTCACCTATGAAATAAGCGGGTCGTGTCTGTGTTTCGTATATTGACACGTATACATAAACGGGTCGTGTTCGTGTCAAGCACAATCGTGTCACGTGTCAAGTATGACACGACACGTTATGACACGCGAAACACAAATTGCCACCCCTAGATAAGGGCGAGTAGGCGTCTGCATCGATGAGTAGGCGTCGACGAGCAAGGGTTTGCAAGGGGCATCGACGAGCAAGCATCGATGAGAAGTGACTAGTAGCGTTATGAAACAGCAACACAAGCATCAATAGTCTTGTCTTCATCTTGTGCTTATTTTCGTACGATTTAGGCGGATTAGAAGTGATGAATTTCTCTCTCATCTATCTGCCCAATTTTTTCTCATTTGGATTTATCCTTTTTAGCATACAAGAGATTTTTCTTAGATTCATTTTCTTCCATCTTAAAATTCATTCTAGTAACAGGCTGTTAATGATAAAAAAAAAATTCACAAAACACTCTCTTTAATAAATCTAAAGGCTCCGAAAGGATTGACAAAAATTGCAAGCTTTTACCCTCGGCCTTGTCCACATCCCAATCTCTGTTTCGCTCTCTCCTTTTCTTTCTCTTTCTCCCACTTTCCCATTTCCAACATCTTTTTACTAGCATTCCTCCTTAGTCCACCAGATAATAAAAGATAAAATTTAAGACAGCAACGACAACAGCAATTGTTGCTGTAACTTAGAACAAAGCCAAAAGCCAACAAAAGTCTGGTCATTCTCACACCAAGCTTGGCCACTAACCTCTCTCCTGGAAAATAATGCCATCTACATCTCCTCTCCAATTCCATGTGACAAGAATAAAGTCGACCCCGATTCAACTTCCAAAAAGAGATTTCCATGGGAGCAAACACCTTCCCCTTCCTCGCTCTCCTCTGTCTCTATTTTCTTCTCTCAGGTAATTTTACAAACACCTTCCAGGCTTCTACATTTTCTGAATTCTTACTCACTGATTCCTCCTGCATTTTGCTATACGAGGGGCTTCGCAGTTACTGCAAGAGAGCCGCCGTTCGTGGGCGTGAGCATTGGCACTGACGTGGCCAACCTGCTGCCTCCGACGGACCTCGCCGCCTTCATCCAGGCGCAGCAGATCAAGCACGTCCGTCTCTACGATGCCGACCCGGCCATCCTCTCTGCCCTCGTCGGCGCCGGAATCTCTGTGGCCGTCGGTGTGCCCAACAACCAGCTTCTTGCACTCGGATCCTCCCCCGCCACCGCCACCGCCTGGGTCGCGCGCCACGTCGTCCCCTTCCAACCGGCCTCCCGCATCTCTGCCGTAGTCGTCGGAGATGAGGTCCCTGCTGCGCTTCCGTCCGCTGTCCCACTTCTCCTCCCCGCCATCCGCTCCCTTTCCGACGCCCTCGTTGCAGCCAACCTCTCCTCCATCCCGGTCTCCACCCCGCTGCCATTTTCCGTTGTCCTTGACCCCTTCCCGCCCTCGCAGGCATACTTCAATCAGTCTCTAGCCAACGCCTTCCTCCTTCCTCTCCTCCGCTTTCTCTCCGCCACCGCTGCCCCGCTCATGCTCAACCTCTACCCCTACTACGCCTTCATGCAGGGCCGCGGTGCCGTGCCCCTCGACAATGCGCTCTTCCGACCGCTCCCTCCTTCTCGCGAGGAGGTCGACCCCAACACGCTCCTCCATTACACCAACGTGCTCGACGCCATGATCGACGCCGCCTACGTCGCGATGCGTAACCTCAACGTTACCGACGTGGCCGTGCTCATCACCGAGACCGGGTGGCCGGCGAACGGGTCACGGCGGGAGGAGCCCTACGCGAAACGGGACCTGGCGAGCACCTACAACTCAAACCTGATACGGCACGTGCTGGACCGAGTGGGCACGCCCCTGCGGCCCGGGGCGACGCCAAGCGTGTACATCTACGAGTTGTTCAACGAAGACCTGCGGCCAGGTCCGGCATCGGAGGCGAGTTGGGGGTTGTTCTACGGGAACGGCACGCCCGTGTACCTGCTGCACATGGAAGGGGTAGGGGGGTTGCTGGCTAACGATACGACGGACCGGACGTATTGCGTTGCGGCTGAGGGGGCGGAACGGCGGGTGCTGCAGGCGGCGCTGGACTGGGCTTGCGGGCCGGGGCGGGCGAACTGCTCGGAGATACAGCCGGGGGAGAGCTGCTATGAGCCGAATGAGGTTAGGGGTCACGCCTCGTACGCATTTGACAGCTACTACCAGAAGGAGGGCAAGGTTGCCGGGTCTTGCTTCTTTCAGGGCGTCGCCATGGTCACCACCACCGACCCAAGTGAGTACTCAATTAAGTATGCTTTTCTTCACTAGCATTTTTTTTTTCTCTACTGCTTCCATGAATTGTACGATCTTGCTTTACCATTGCAGTTTCTCATTGTATTTATATTACTAGCAGTAGGAAATTAATGTGGGAATGATTTGATATCAATAGCTGGTTTACCAAATTCATGAGTTGATGATGGATGATTAAGTTTGCTGAACTAAACTAGCAATCTACGAAATTGGGTGTTCCGAGAGGATGAATTGTTTAGGGATTTGGTGTGTGTCAGCAGGGCACTGCAGAGTTGTGCTGGATCCTGCCGGAAATTTTGTTTCTTACTGCTTGCCTTTGAGGAGGGCCGGCAATAATTAGACTGCAGAAGAATTGACAATTCTGAGCCAATTTTGAAGGCAACTCCTATGACCATTGTTTAGATCCAACACATGCTGACATGTTCTTGCAGTCACTTGAATTTTTCTCAATGGAAGTAACTTCACCTTTCCTATTTACTGTGGCAAATAGAGCACCAAAAGTTTTCTGCTTTTCCATCATTCCATGTCCTTTTACTTTCATTCACATGCTTTTAATTCGAACAGCAGAAGCTGTCCTCCAACAATTACTTGTTTTTTAGCAAAAAGAGAAGAATACGATCACATTCAGTATTTTTTTTTTCTTCAGGACCTTCAAGAAGCTGTTTCTCTTGTGCTTTTTTTTCAGTTGATAATTCTTCTACGAGCTTTAGTCATGATTAGTGTTGGATTAAATTAGACCCATCTAACTGATACATTCCCAAATCAGATCTTACACATAATTCAAGTATGGCCCGGCCAACCAACCTCCAAGTTCTGCCAATCTTGCTTCATGGTCAGCGAACTAACTGATTCAATTCATGGACAACCTAACCAGCTGAAAAATGGCATCATCGATACTTTTGCTATTTTATGTTTAGAATATTTGTCGAGAAGACAAATATTCATGGCAAACAATATATAATTGAATAATATCTTATTAAAAAAAGCTGACGTCCAAGAATTACTTGATTGCTTCCAATAAACATAGCTAAGCAACTATAAATTTCTTTTTGAAGAGTTAGTTTGTATGTAAATTTCACATAAAATGTTACTGTTCTTACAATTTCATTTTTCAGCTTAATGATCCAAAAGGACGAGGTAATTCGTTGGAGAGAAATGAATACACTCGAGCCAAAGTAAGAATGCAAAAAAGTAAAGTGCAACTAAAGGAAAGAAAAAAGACAGAAGTTACTGTTCTTACATTGTTCTTTTATATTGCAATCCTGGTCCTTTGTAAAGTCTTTACCTTTTTTTTTTTCATATTATTAATTTGTCTGATTGAGGAACACTGTTCTTTTACCTTCATTAATATTTTTCAAGCCACTTTCGAGTTGCAATTGCTTCATTCAAAATTTTCACCGTGTACCTGTTAGCTATTCATATTTCTGATGAAGGCTTCATCTATTCTTCTATTTTACCTATATTTTCTTACTGCTCACTAAAAACATCATCTTGATATATTGCAGGTCATGGGCATTGCATCTTTCCAGGAAGGTAAGAAACTTTTAAAACCATATATATATATATATAATGTGTATTTATGTATGTATATATATAATGTGTATTTATGTATGTATATATATACACATGTCTTATGGGTGTGTTTGGTATAGCTGGAGCTTTTTAGCTCCTATTGATTAAGAAAGTGCTGATTGAAAAATAGCTGACAGGAAAAGTTGAGTGGTGTGTTAAATTAGTGCAGAAATTGATAGCCAAACAGGCCAACTTCTTAAAAATAACTTTTGCAGCCAGCAAAAGCAGCCCAGAAGCTACACCAAACGCACCCTATATTATTTTATTCACGGCTCTAGCCACAAATATTCCATTCCCTTGGCATTTAACGTAGCAATTGCTTACTAAAGAAGTAACTAAGACCCTCTATTTAATACGAGAAGCTGTAAAATAGAATTGAATAATCAAAATACAGAAGACTACACAAAGTCACAATAGAATGACAAAGAGTAAAGTGCAAGCGAAGTATAGATGGGCCGATTTCTTTAGCTATTTCTGCTAACCTTTATATTTGTTTTCTCTTTTCTTCCTTTTTGACAATTTGAATACATGGTCTCTGACTTAGCCTGTGGTTTGAAATGGTCTCAATAGATAATCAAATTTGATTATACTTGATGCCAAAGCCAACTATTTGGAACAGTAATGGTTCTGGTAGGAGTAGATGCTCCAGTTGTAGTTTCTGACTGAGATATTATGCAACCCTAAACCTTATAGGCAGCATTCTAAATATCTAAAATTTAAATGGTTGTTTTCCTTTCTTTTTTGTTTTTATTCCTGATCCCTTGTATTCATACAGCAAGCAGGTAAACATTACAAAGGAAGAATTGAATGCCACCCAGATGAGCAAGGCTGAAACGTGTAGACTAAGGAAAGCAAGAATACTTCTTCACCAGATTGTGCTAATAATCATAAACAGTATCTTGGTGGTTTCTGCCTCACCATGGAACTTCTGGTCTTGATGCCAGCAGCAAGAGACATAACCTCCGAAGTAAGTTCGAAGAGTTTTAGTCCATTTTTCAATTTTCTTCATTTCTTTGTAACATTTTTTATTTCATTGCTAATATTTCTTGTATGGTTTCCTTCAAAATAACTAAATAAGTAGGGTATCCGTCTCTGTTTTTTTCCCCTGAGATTGCAGTCATAGAGTACCTTAGATTGATAATCTATTTCAACTGCTAAACAAAAGGGAGAATCAAGCGAGGAAAGCACATCAGGTCATTACTGTAAGGACCACTGTGCAAGCTTCCATGCACAGTGGTTTATAAAAGATCATAAGATTTCACATGAAAAATCTAATAATGGTTAGCTTGAATTATGTTCTAAGATACAAAATCTTGATCTCTGTCAGTATGATAATTGTATCTTATACTAGTATGGATAGGAACTGAACATATACTAGTATAGACTTTAATCTTAAGTATTGCCTATACAGATTACAACTTTTGGTTGAACACAACTAATTTATAACTCATTGCTTTGTGTAACTTGAATTATAAATTTTTTGTATTGTTTTCTTTTTTTTTTTAATTTCCATGCATTTAAATAGAATGAAATAGAAAAATAAAAAGATAAAAGAGTCTTTTCGTAATATCCTGATTTAATCTCATATTAAAAATAAAAAATAAAAAATAAAAAATATTATATGGTATACAAGCTTTAGTGTGCTTATTATCGATAACTTGAACTTAAATATTTTTAATAAATTGAGCTATGTTGTTATTTTGGCTCACCAAGTTAATAAATTAATTTGCTCATTAAGTGGGTTATAACAAATAGTATCAGAGTAAAACTTAGTCTTATGCATGGTAAAAAGTCAATAGAAAAGGGTATACTGAGAATGGTAGAGTTGCTTTTGGTCTGATTTCACGTGGTGTCAACTAAAGGATGATTCATGAATGTGTTAAGCTTTGGGCTACATTTAGTCTTATGTAGGAAATGAGAGAAAAATTATATAATATAAAAGATTAATGTATTTAAATATTTTAATAAATTAAATTATATTGTTATTAGTAGATTTAAATATTTTAATAAATTGGATTATGATGTAACACACATTTACTTTTTTTTTTAAATACATCTTTATCTTATTTTCTTTTTAAAGAACGAAGACTCCGGAGTTTGTCTTCAACATTCAATAGTCGACTGAAAAAATTGACCGATTCAGGAGTCACCGACAATTAACAAACAAAACGACAAAAAAAAAAAAAAAATCAATCGCACGTAGTCGATTAAAAACTCACAACGCATCCTGTCCCGGTATAATAAAATGGCGGAACGGTGCATTAATTTTGGTTCATGCGAGCTGTATGAATGCAGAGGAGTCGCATGGCATGACTCGTAGTGTCACGCCCCGGTCGGATCGGTCTAGAATGAGCGCTTATCCGCTTCCTAGAGCAATCCGGCGGAATACCAGAACGTAACTCGCACTAGGGTTTCCGGCCTTAAATTCGAAACCCTAATCTCCCCGGATAAATTTTATCCCCAAATACAAGATCGCACGGAGAAAACCCTAATCCCAATTTAGAAATACCTCTTTTTCTCTCCCTGATTTTGACCCAAGTCAAAATCTTACCGTTGCTTGCGTCAGCCATTCGTTTGCTGACGTCAGCCCTCGAATTCGTCCGCCGCTCGATTTTGCACGCTGACGTCCTCCCGACGTCAGCGTCCCGAATTCGTTCGAAATCGAATTTCGATTCGATTTCACCGTTGACTGCACATTGCCGTTGACTCGCGCCTCGAACGCCGAGTCATCTCCTTCCTCGCGACGAACGCCGCTGCGTTCGCCTCAGCCGCCAGGCGCCGCCGCTCCTGCGAACCCGCCGTATTTGAAGATCACAGAACAGGGAAGGGAACATACGAAGGAAGAAGCTTTATTCCATCAGTAAAGCTTACAACGCCTCTCCAAGCCGCCGATCACCATCGCCGGTGCCCCCATCCCACCCTCGCCGGTCATCGCCGGTTACAAGCTCTGGTTTACTTCTTTCTCTCGTCGACGCCGCCGCGCCGACCTTCGCCCCGTGGCGGCATCAGAGCCCTGCTCTGGAAGAGGCGACGGCGCCTCGCCGTCGCCGGTGGAGTCGCCCCCGGCGCTCTCTGTGTGGTGACGCCTCTGCGCGTACGCCGAGCTCCGTCCACCTCGTCGGGTTTTATAGGGAAGGAGCTCCCTGCTTCACCTGGTCGCGCCCCCCCCCCAGATCTCGCTTCCGCGAGCTCTGCGTCCGGGTCTTCCGCTTCGCTCGCGACCGCCGTCGTCGAGCTCGTCCGAAGAATTCGGAGCCGCTGCCTTCGCTCCCGTCCGCGTCGCTCGCGTTCGCTCTCTCCGCGAACACCGCCGAAGCCGTCGCGTTCGAAGCCGCTCGAGGCTTTCGTCCGCGAGGATGTGGCTGCCGTCCCGTGTGAAGAAGCTCTGGTCAATCATCCTTAGTTGACCGGGCTTCACCCGTCCGCAAGTGTGTTTCCGCGGATTGTGGGCCTGGGCTTGGGTTGGGCTGAACCGCCTGAACCGGGCCCTAACAATACTCCCCCACCTGATTTGAACATCGCCCTCGATGTTCCTTGCAAGCTGAACACTGGTCCTTCAATGTTCAAAGTCTTCCATCTTCTATCTCCAATCTGATGATGAATGTTTGCTGCACTATGCTTATAGCAACCTGCATCAACAAGCTTGTCAAGAATAATTTCGGACCTATGGGTCATGGGCCCACAATAGCCTTGCTTCACCATTTTTGCTGAACTCAGCTGAGCCTCGATGTCCCTGACACCGGCATCGACGCCCCTGGCGCCGGCATCAACGCCCCCTGGTGTTGGCATCAATGCTATGCATTGGCATCAACACGCCCTGGTGTTGGCATCAACGCCCCCTGGGGTTGGCAACAACACGCCTTAGTGTTGGCATCAATGCTATGCATTGGCATCAGAGCCCCTGCTCCGGGAAGTGATCTTGCAATCACTGAGCTCTTATAGAGTCTCCTTCGATATCCCCTGACATCGGCATCGACGTCCCTGACATCGGCATCAATGCCCTTAGACATTGGCATCAACACTCCCTGGTGTTGGCATCAGGACCCCTGCCCTGGAAGGACGACACTCCTTGTCGCCGGTGGATCACTTTAAGCTCTGATACCTGTTGTCACGCCCCGGTCGGATCGGTCTAGAATGAGCGCTTATCCGCTTCCTAGAGCAATCCGGCGGAATACCAGAACGTAACTCGCACTAGGGTTTCCGGCCTTAAATTCGAAACCCTAATCTCCCCGGATAAATTTTATCCCCAAATACAAGATCGCACGGAGAAAACCCTAATCCCAATTTAGAAATACCTCTTTTTCTCTCCCTGATTTTGACCCAAGTCAAAATCTTACCGTTGCTTGCGTCAGCCATTCGTTTGCTGACGTCAGCCCTCGAATTCGTCCGCCGCTCGATTTTGCACGCTGACGTCCTCCCGACGTCAGCGTCCCGAATTCGTTCGAAATCGAATTTCGATTCGATTTCACCGTTGACTGCACATTGCCGTTGACTCGCGCCTCGAACGCCGAGTCATCTCCTTCCTCGCGACGAACGCCGCTGCGTTCGCCTCAGCCGCCAGGCGCCGCCGCGCCTGCGAACCCGCCGTATTTGAAGATCACAGAACAGGGAAGGGAACATACGAAGGAAGAAGCTTTATTCCATCAGTAAAGCTTACAACGCCTCTCCAAGCCGCCGATCACCATCGCCGGTGCCCCCATCCCACCCTCGCCGGTCATCGCCGGTTACAAGCTCTGGTTTACTTCTTTCTCTCGTCGACGCCGCCGCGCCGACCTTCGCCCCGTGGCGGCATCAGAGCCCTGCTCTGGAAGAGGCGACGGCGCCTCGCCGTCGCCGGTGGAGTCGCCCCCGGCGCTCTCTGTGTGGTGACGCCTCTGCGCGTACGCCGAGCTCCGTCCACCTCGTCGGGTTTTATAGGGAAGGAGCTCCCTGCTTCACCTGGTCGCGCCCCCCCCCCAGATCTCGCTTCCGCGAGCTCTGCGTCCGGGTCTTCCGCTTCGCTCGCGACCGCCGTCGTCGAGCTCGTCCGAAGAATTCGGAGCCGCTGCCTTCGCTCCCGTCCGCGTCGCTCGCGTTCGCTCTCTCCGCGAACACCGCCGAAGCCGTCGCGTTCGAAGCCGCTCGAGGCTTTCGTCCGCGAGGATGTGGCTGCCGTCCCGTGTGAAGAAGCTCTGGTCAATCATCCTTAGTTGACCGGGCTTCACCCGTCCGCAAGTGTGTTTCCGCGGATTGTGGGCCTGGGCTTGGGTTGGGCTGAACCGCCTGAACCGGGCCCTAACACGTAGCATGCTGCCTTTATTCCCATATTCTCACTTTTTACAAACTCTGCACATGCTATGTTGCTCGTCTGCGGATCCAGATCCATAGCCACACTGCCCACACAGGCTTCTCCTGCCCTTAGCTTTTAATTAATAATGGGCGCGTTTTCTACGCGGAGGGGTTGTTTAATTTGATCCGAGCGTTTTCTACGCGGAGGGGTTGTTTAATTTGATCCGAGCGGTTGTGAGCAGGGGCACAACACGTGACAAAAAAACATATCCAACGGTCAATTTCTCTCACACGCCCGTCGCTCGCCCTCGTTTTCGACCCCGTCCCACTCCTTCGCCCTCCGCCCCAGTTGCGGCCACGGCGGCTTCCGCATCCCTCCTCCGCGCTCCCACCGGCCTAGGCAATGGCTTCGCCGTCGAGTCCTAGTGCGCACCCTTCCTCGCGCCCGACCCTGACAACATATTCATGCTCCTCGGCTTCCGCTCTGCGCTCTTCCAGGGCTTCCTGGGGCGCCGCCTCCCCTGCCTGACGCCCAACGCCAATGCCGTCCTCGCCCAGCGACGCCTGGTTCGGTGCCTTCCCGGTGAGCAGCTCCAGCAGGAGCACGCCGAAAGCTGTACACGTCGGACTTGAAGGTGTGCTTCCGTGGCGCGCGTGTCATCTGTTGCTAGCCTCACTGTCCTCAACCTCGCTGACAACCATATCTCCCCGCACTCGCCTCTCTCAAGCACCTCGACCTCACTGGCAACCAAATCTCCGGTGTCACTCCTGCCGATTTCGGTGAATTGTCCATGCTTAGCTATGCCCTTCTCGCTCGCAACCTCATCTCCGGCAAAATCCCCTCCTCGATCGTTGTCATGGCCCACCTCGCCGACTTCGACCTTGCCAAGAACCTCCGTCTGGCGGCTGGCGCTCGGCGAGAACGGAGGGGTGATGAGGCGACGGCTGGCGAGAACTGGCTTCGGCGAGGGCTGTCGTCGGCGAAGGCGTAGGGCGTCGACGAGGGGCGGTCGGACGTCGGGCGTTGAGCGTCGAAGGCAAGACGAGGCGGGCGACGACTTAGGCAGAGAATAGAAAATGACGGATGAAACAGCGCTGTCGGATGCCTTTTTTGCCACGCGTCGCGGTCACATTCTATACCGCTCGGATCAAATTAAACGACCCCCTCCGTGTAAAAAACGCGCCCATTAATAATGGCTCTCCTGTAACTGTTCCTGCCCAAATCACTCTTCTTCTTTTTTACCTTCTTTTTTATAGAGGAGCGAGATCAGTGATGGAAATTGTAGGCTGAAAACTGTACGCTTCCAGTCAAACAGCCGCGATCGTGGTCGTTGACCCAGGACAGGAGATGGCCCGTGACATGCTACACTACTAATCTACCATAAAAGTAAAGGTGGCCGACAGCTGTACGTACGTTTGTCCAAGCTTGTTCAAAATGGTCCTGAGTTTCACTCACGGGTCAAAGGCGACGCGACGTTGATTAGTTTTATTTCTTTAAAATTAATTTTAAATCCCGAATAAATAGCAGAGCAGCAAAATTTTTTTAGACTCTCTAACCTCTCAAACCATTGAATAAAAATAAAAAATTAATCTATAGATTTTAGTGTATATTAATAAAAATTCAATAATAATATCCTAAAATTTTAAGAAATTTTAGAAACATCCGCTACAAAATATAACCAAACCAGAGCATACTCAACTTGGGCCTTTGATTCGGTTGGTTTAATGCCTTCCAACTGCGTTCCACTTTGCATCATCAAGTGGCCACTTATTCTGCACATGTCCTGCCGCCTCCGCAACTGCTTTTTAGATTCTTCTCCTTCAATTTTTCATCGAGCATGTTGAGCCATACTCTGGGATATAAAAAATAAAATAAAATTTAACACAATAACTAAGATTTTTACGAGTTAAACTAACTATAGGTCGGATCTAACACAATAATTAAGATTTTTACGAGTTGAACTAACTATAGACCGGATCTAGATCGTACCCAACTTGTGTCTTAAGTAATTGACGCATGTTTTACACCCACAGAGATTCCAAAATCAAGAAACACATGAACATTGTTCGCTTCAAGGAAACGACCCATGTATCCGTCCAATCCCGTGTCGGTTCCTCTGTTTCTTGTTAGCCATGGAAAATAAAGAAAATTAGAGTGAGAATCATTATGGAATATGGAGGGATAATAAAATTTAAACATTTAATAAAAATTATTTATTTAAATTAAATAGATCATGAAATAAGAAAAAAGACGATAAAATTTTTACAGCATGGAGGTGTGACTTGCGAGTGATCATCCATTTCCCCATTAATAACTGCCCCCCATCATCCCGTGATACTCGTACACCGCATCTCTCCCTACAAAAGGAGGCGGCAGACCGAGCAGCCTCTGGTCTACTGCTTTCTCCCGTTTCCCACTGCCGCTATGTGGCCGTAGATCTCGCCCGGCTTTCCTTTCCGCGTCCCCACTCCTTTTCCTCTCTGCTGTACTTGCGCTAAACCACCACTCAAGCATCCATTCCAAGCCTCGAGAGGCAAGGATGGGAAGGAGCAGCCCCGTGCCTGCTTTCCTCCTTGCTCTGCTATTCGCTGCGACTGTCCTGGGAGACGACCCTTACCGCTTCTTCACCTGGAACGTCACATACGGAGACATTTGGCCCTTGGGCGTCAAGCAACAGGTTGTTCTTCGATTCGCTCTTCTTAATCCATCCTGTTCTTTTGATTCTGCATTCTCCTTTCTGATTCTGGTGCATTTCCTTTTGGCAGGGAATTCTAATCAATGGGCAGTTCCCAGGGCCTCAGATTGAGGCCGTCACCAATGACAACATCATCGTCAATGTCTTCAACAGCTTGCCTGAGCCATTCCTCATCTCCTGGTTACTCCTCCTCCCCCTTACGTTTGCTCCTTTTTTGTGACAAGTCTCAGATCTCGGGATTTTGAGCGGTACATTGGTGGATCGTGTGGGTAAAAAAGAGAATATTGTCTTGGATGGTAAATGGTAACTACTCGCTGTTCTACCTTGGGGAGTTTGGGTCACGAGAACACTTCGCGTTACCCTTTGAGATTCGAGTGTCGAGAACAAACTAGGACGGTGTTTTTGTCTTCTTATGAAGACACTTGTTAGGTTGCAGGAGTGTTTTGTTTCTAGTGGTTTGTTCCGGCCATGTCGGTCGAGAAATTACTGGACAAAAAATGTGAGATGAAATTTGTGCCGGTTCTGTTCTGCCCTTGTTCTTTGACTTCAGCTGGTTGCAAGCGAGCCGAGGAATAAGATTACAATCTATGACTTATGATGGGAGGGGGCTGCAAGGCTTTCATAGAATTGAATGCAGGATTTGGTCGGTTCAATTAAGCTCAGTCACTGATAATGACTGCACTTTATTAACATTGTGTTCCTTGTTACATCAATATTTAGCACCCTGAGTTGATGCTGCGCGAATTATTGGATGATGACTTTTTAAAAAAAAAAAAAAATTTACAGGAACGGGATACAGCAGAGGAGGAGCTCATGGCAAGATGGTGTTTGGGGAACCAACTGCCCAATCCCATCTGGGAAAAATTTCACATACGTCATGCAGTTCAAGGACCAGATTGGCAGCTTCTTCTACTTCCCCTCTCTTGCATTCCACAAGGCTGCCGGTGGATTTGGTGGAATCAGAATCCTAAGCCGGCCACTAATCCCCGTGCCGTTCCCTCCTCCTGCGGCGGATTTCACTCTCTTGATTGGTGACTGGTACAAGGCCAACCACAGTGTAAGCACTTTGCTTGACGAAATGTCTGAGACATCACCCATTTATGTCATTGTACTGTAGTGATTAACTTTCATGTTGTTTTACTTACTGCAAGGCCTTGAAATATACACTAGATAGTGGCAGAAATCTTCCTCTTCCTGACGCAGTTCTCATCAACGGCCGTGGACCCAATGGGAATACGTTCATCGTTGACCAAGGTGCCAACTGCTTGACATGATGTATTCTAAGATCTGTATTGAATTATAGTTGTTGTACGGTGATTAATGCAAGATTTTGTTGATTTTTTAGGTAAAACATACAGGTTTAGGATATGCAATGTCGGGTTGTCGACATCACTGAACATAAGAATTCAAGGCCACGCTATGAAGCTGGTGGAGGTTGAAGGGTCTCACACGCTCCAGAACATCTATTCTTCACTGGATGTTCATCTTGCCCAATGCTACTCGGTCCTCGTCACCGCTGATCAGCCACCACTGGACTATTACATTGTTGTTTCAACCCGATTTACGAGCCCAGTGCTCAGCACCACCTCCATCCTCCATTATAGTAACTCCGCTGGACGACCAGCCGGCGGACCGCCGGGAGGACCAACAATTCAGATTGACTGGTCTCTCAATCAGGCACGATCGATAAGGTATCATCAATTTGATCACCCATACAAGTTAGTAAACATCATTTAAAGATGCTGCTGGCAATAATACAAATTGAGTTTTTATTGAAACAATTAACTTGAACTAGTTATTGGCAATGTAAGTTTGGTGCCCCAACGGCACACAATTGTATCATCAACCTGCATTAACATTGTGTATCCAGTAGATCATTTGACGATGACAGTATTTGTTTACTTGTCATGATTCAATATAATTTGTTTCACTGAAAAACCAGGTGGAATCTGACAGCCAGTGGCCCGAGACCAAATCCACAAGGTTCATATCACTATGGGCTTGTGAACACTACCCGAACCATTAGGCTTGCCAACTCTGCTCCAATCATCAATGGCAAGCAGAGATATGCAGTTAACAGTGTTTCCTTCATTCCAGCTGATACACCGCTTAAAGTAGCTGATTTCTACAAGATCTCTGGAGTATTCACGCCCGGCAGCATTTCTGATAGCCCAACTTTTGGAGGTGGATATCTCCAGACCTCTGTAATGGCGTCTAATTTCCGAGATTATGTTGAGATTGTCTTTGAGAACTACGAAAACGCCATGCAGTCATGGCACTTTGATGGATATTCTTTCTGGGTCGTTGGGTATGTTAATTCCCCTTGAAAATTCCATCTTTAATGACTTATTCTGTCGCTCGTCTTGGCTCAAGGCAACCTCTTATTACAGAATGGATGGAGGACAATGGTCAGCAGCAAGCAGGAAGAACTACAATCTCAGAGATGCCGTTGCACGTTGCACTGTGCAGGTATTACTATTCCCTCACTAAAAAGTTGTGAATCTCTTTTTTTTTAAAAAAAAAAAAAAAACTCAGTTAGTTATTAAGGTTTAAATATTTTTCCACTTTTTAGTTTCATATGGAAAGTGGGAGAAGAATTCTCATTGTATATAAGCCCTAATAAATTCACTATCTTTATTAATTCAAGCCTAAGCATTTTTTAATTTATATTATTTGAGACTCATCAATTAATTTAGCTAGTTTTTTTATTAGGTAGGTTATAACAAATAGTGTCAAAACAATCCTATACCTAGGCATGACAAGGTTGAGACTGCCATAGATGAATTGCAATTGGACTAACCTTACATAATGCACTGTAAGTTTAATCTTGGCTCGACAATGACATCCTATGTTAAGTAGGGGAGATTATTATACCCCTAGTTTAGTTTCATATAAAAAATAGGAGAAATTTTGTTATGATATATGAAGGCACAATGAGGTTACTCACATTAACTTGGGTTTAATCATTTTTATTTGACCATGTTATTTTTAATCTCATCAAGTTACTGAGATAGTTTTCGCAATAGGTGGCGTCGTATACTTAAATAACAAAACTGAACCAGTATACATCTCAGATTCTTATGAGAGTTTGAAATAATTTGAGAGAATCAATTGTATGAGAATTTGTGTTTAGAATAATAGCGTTGAGTAGTTTAAGTAGAACCTTACCAAAGCTTGTTGAAATAGTTATGAACCTAACGGTCAGTTCTCTCATCTACTTAGTTCATAACAAATTAAACATGGATAAGTCAATAATAGGGGAGTAAGCTGACATGAACTCTTAAGCTTACTTGCGTTCTACTATGTTGAATATCTATTTGGGCGGCCGCTAACCTCTGAAACTTACAATGTTAGGGAAACTCACAATCAACATTATTCATGATTTAGCAGTTTTGAACTTAGAGAATCCAACAGTATCATCTGTCAAATATTGATTAAGACATTGAATATGGAGTATGAGGTGAATTGTTAATTTAACATCAAAAATACAAATGTGATTTAATCTCTACTTGATCAGCATTAGTAATAGTTTCCTAATCAATGAATAAAATACATTGTAAAATATATAAATCAAAATAGATAGATCTGTCAATAAACCTATGGTTTACAGGTTTAGGCTATACTTAACAATTTACCCTAACGAAAATATACTTTACTGTAGCTTTGCAATTAATTAACAATCTGATTCTGCTTGTTTGCAGGTGTACCCCAAATCTTGGTCTGCCATCTACATGCCGTTGGACAATGTAGGCATGTGGAATGTAAGGTCAGAGGACTGGGCTCGCCAGTACCTGGGGCAGCAATTCTACCTCCGGGTCTACTCTCCTGCTAACTCATGGAGGGATGAGAACCCAATTCCCAGGAACGCCCTTCTCTGCGGCCGGGCGGCTGGCCGTAGGACCAGGCCTCTGTGATCTACTAGCTGGAGGAAATCTTAGTTCTTGGTCACGATGGGGCGATCAAGTCTTGCTAGAAACTAGTTATCCAGAGAACTCGGAGGATTAAGATTGAGCCTCTTTTTGTTTAATATTTGCTACTTTCATAGATGAACCAGTATTGTTTCTGTCAATTTTTTCCTAGCTTATGTTACAGCAATATCCTACTCCAGCTTTTAATTAGTTACCTACTGTAGAGGCAAATGGTTGACAAATTTATCTCTCAATAATATTAATTAATGAATGATATGTTCGATCCAAGTTGAGTAGAGGAAACTGTGCAAGTTAGAAGTAATGGGTGCATATATAAGTTGAATGATTTGCCAGAATACAGGTGATATGAACAACTGACATCGAAAAATAGTGTTGAAATCATTATGAGATATTATGAATGAGGACTGCTCTCTTACATATGTTTATCGAGTATAGTCGTGCTAGAGCTAGTTGAGCGAGCTGGAGCTGGAGTTAGTCGAGCAAGCGGCGGCGGACCTTGGCGGGTTTGCTCGAGCGGCGGCAGAACAGGCAGATCTATCGAAACGCCGGAGCTGGTCGAGAGGCGGATGGTCGGTAGAGGATGTGGATCTAGTTGAGCAGCGATTGGTCGGCTGAGGTTGTGGATCCAGGCGAACGGCTTGGCGGACGGTCGAGCGGAGGAGGATGGTGAACGGCGCTGGAGCTGGAACGGCGAGGAGGCGATGTTGGCTATGAAAAAGACGACAGATGCATTAAGTCACAGGCGAAAGGGAAAGCAACCTGCAGATCCTTAAGAAAGCAGCCTTTACATAACTTCCCAGCCGTTCTGCTGCCCGCGCCAGCAAAAGGGTGAAGTAATGCTAAATGCAGGCAATATCAACAGTGAGGAGGCGACGATTACTGCTTCCTCGACGACGAAAATGGCATTGTGGAGAACATGAACGCCCAGCTCTGATATCACAATTTGTTAGAGAATGAAAACAAGAGAGAAATTTCAAATCCAGTCTTTGCTCCGCTCTGCGGCTCTGTTTTTCAAATTTTTTTCACCACAAAACCCTTCGGCCTTCACCATCTAAATACAAAAATATATACACTCATACTAAAAGTCTTCCGTCACCCGCACTGAAATTACTTATTACACCTTAACCTTCACATTATTATAGAACAAGCAGTGCCGAGAGGAAAAAGTAACTGCAGGAACGAGCAATTAAGTGCAAAGATTTGAGAGCAAGGATGAACCACTGACTAGGGTAGAGAAAAGAGTAGATCTGAGAGCAAAGATGATTGGTTGAGTTCCGATGAACCTACGGTTTGTGCACGAGCGGCTATCGTCAATGATGAGAAAAATTATTAGACAAGTTCTTTAGAAATCTTAAATAGTGTAAATTGTGATTTAAAGATTCGTACATACTATGTGATTTACGGATTTACTATTCTGATCTTACCTGCTTTAATATTCGCCCAAGATCCCCCGTCGCTATTGCCTCGTATTCGTCCATCGTTCACGATTTCCTGACGAAGCTGCCATTCATCGTCCTCCGTATTCTTTCGTGAATGAATCGCGCATCGTCCATGATCCGCCGATCGGCGGTGACTCTTCTTCCTTTGATTTTGGCGATCAAGATCCGGCTTATGGATCTTGACGATACTTCATCGAATCCCTTCAAAGAGCAACCTCCGATCACCATCGTCCAAGAGCAACCTTCCTTTGATCTTACCTACGGTTTGTGCATGAATCGCCCATCGTCCATGATCCCCCGTCGCTATTGCCTCGTATTCGCCATCACTGCCAAGATTTCCTGACGAAGCTGCAATTCATATTCCTCCGTTTTCTTTCGCGAATTAATCGCCCATCGTCCATGATCTGCCGATCGGTGGTGGCTCTTCTTCCTTTGGCGACTTGGCGATCAAGATCCGGCTTATGGATCTTGACGGGACTTCATTGAACACCCTACATTGCGAGCAACCTCCGATCACCATCCGAAGGGATTGGAGTGAAGGAGCATCCGATCGCCAGAATTGGGAGACTATCTGCCGGCCACTTCCCCCAATTATTCCGGCGAACAACCTCGCCTCTGGCCATCATCTTTCGCCCGACCATTCTCCTCAAAGAGACTTTTCTCCAGAAACTTCTAGGTCGCTGACGACCACCGCACCGACAACCTTGAAGCCCTTCCGATCGGCTGCTGTCTGCGTTCGGGTGAGGTAGGAGACGGGCCTGGGGGAATGCTGACGGGGGTTCGCTAGCGGAGTTCTAGCTGGGCCGAGTCCGTTGATCAGAGTGAGTGTATTTTGTGGCCCATGATCATATGCAGATCTCAAGTCAAATTAAGCAAGTGCAAACCTTGAGAATCAAAGTCTATATAAAAGCAAAACAATTAATGACTCGTAGAAAATAGCTGATATATTATATACTGCCGGGACGTGGAACATCACAAGCCACAGACCATGCATGATTCATCATGTATAACAATTAAAGGTTTTCAGCAGATTCCCGGCATGTCCCATGGCGCCAAAGCATTGATGTTCCAGTCTTCCTGATCTGAGGGGTCGTGTGAGAAGGCAGAAGCTAATTGTTGCAACTCGAAACCGAGATCGTCATTCGCCTGAATAGCTGAATATTGCGCAATGTTGGACTCTCCGGTGCTGCCAACATTGCAGCAGTCGGGGATCGTCGGTGTCGTAGACGCCGGCATCTCGAGGAGTGCAGGTATACTAATGTATTCTGTGATACCAGAATCGCTCACTCCTTCCCCGTTAATCGTGCTTCCTGCTCATACAATAAGATCGAGATGGTCAATCTCTGCCCCAGCTGATTTTGTAGAAATTGAGGGTCGTTATTAATTAGGTTGTGATGTACCCACCCGTGCCACAATCCAATCCCTCAATCTTAGTAGCGGGCAATCTGCTCTCATCGTCATTGCAGCCAGTGAGATCGCCGCCGTAGACGAGTTCTTCCCACCCCGCGACATGCTCGTCGACATCCGGCGGCACCAGAAGCTCCCCGATGTTGATGTCATCCGCGACGTGCGTGTCCTGCAGCAGTGCCTCCATCAGCATACAACTGCTTTGTCCACTGATGTTGCCACCGCCTCCGCCGTTCGGGTACATTTGGAAAGAAGGGAGCTCCATTGTGACCTGGGTCCGCGGGGGCACCAACGGCGCCATGTTATAGCTCTGCGTCGCAATTAGGTGCTTCTGCAACAGAGATGTCGGGGTGGACGGCGGCGAGATGGACTTGAGCGAGAACCCAAAGTCTAGCTGGCAGGGGAACGGGTTCCACGGGATCGGCGGCAGCGTGATCCGCGAAGTAGGGCAAGGATTAGAAGGATAGAACGGCGACGGCAGCGGCAGAGAGTTGAACTTGGGCCAGCTGCGTGTCGACGACGGAAGCGGCGGCATTCCTGAGGAAACGCCCGCGTGGTGCTGCGGCGGGGGGCAGCTTTCGGATCCGACGGTATCTTGGATCTTCGGCGGGTAGATGGGCAGGCCGACGCGTTGACGGCGCTTGAGGCGGGTGTTCCAAAAGTTCTTGATCTCGTTGTCGGTCCTTCCCGGAAGCTGCAGCCATAATTATATAGATCAGTTTGAGTCCATACAGAACCACGACCAGCTAGCCAGCCATTAGTTGAAAATTGAGTAGGATGAGGAGAAGTTTACATGGGCGGCCATGCGAGCCCACTTATTGCCGAGCTGGGCGTGGAGGCGGAGGATGAGCTCCTCCTCCTCGGGGGAAAAAGAGCCCTTCTTGAGGTTAGGGCGGAGGTGGTTGGCCCAGCGGAGGCGGCAGCTCTTGCCGCAGCGCTTCAGCCCGCAGAGCCGCTGCACCCGGTTCCAGTTTCCCTCGCCATGCTGCTGCACATGCTCCATCAAGATTGCGTCTTCCGCCGACGTCCACGGCCCCTTCTTCAACCCCCCGCTTTCGCGGCTTCCCTCCTTTACTCTTTTGCCTGCCTTTGGCACCTCACCAGCGCTTGTCGCCTGCTCCATTGACACCACTTCTTCGGCCATTATCGTAGCTTCTTACGAAAAAGTACGTAGTATTATGCAGAATCTCCTCTCTTTTCTCTAACAAATAATAAACAGAGATCAAAATTTTATCTCTGCTTCCTAAATTGTATGAACTAATTCAACTTTTCTTGAGAAGATCGATTCGTGGAAAAAAAAGAGAGACGGGCTAGATTCTTGTTGGAAAAAGAAAATCTTTGTCGAGCGTTGGAAGAATTGTTCGAAGGAATCGCAAGTTGGAGAGATATTTGCAGTGTGCGATATTTATATTGAAGGGGTTTGGGTACGGAAAGAAGAGGTGTTCCGGGGAGATCGGGCCGCGTACAGATGATTTGAGCTCACCTCACTACTGCATTGTCCCTCGCTGTCTGATTTGACTTTCCAGTCTAAGCTCCATGTGTACTTCCACCTCATACTTTTCTCAATCCTCGTCATCCCCAGTTGACCTTACGAATTTATAAGAAAGCTTGACTTTTAATATTTCTAGCTAGCAACAGTGTTAAACACTAAAAATACATTTTCTTTTATAAAATTAATTATAACAATCTTAGTTGGAATAACCTACAACTACACGTGCATGTTTCTTTCGATTCATGTATTTTAGGGCTTATATAAATTATGCGTATTTTATGGTTATAGAGTGTATAAAAGATATAAAAAAAAATACTTCCATCAAATTATCGTTGTGAAAATAAAAAAAATATAAAGATGTTCATGTTAAGTAGCATATAATTTTCAATCAATCAAGATTTAACTATATACAATTTGAAATTAATTCAATTTGTCGATTTACCTTACCTGGGGCTGGGTGAGCTCTTGGCACCGGAAAAGGGGTGGCGACGAGAATGGCATCTGGAGCAACGCCATTGCACAAGGCGGCATCATCAATCAATGGGCTGCATAGGCCTAGGCATGGGAGCTCATGGTGTCGCGGTTGAAGTCGAAATCGCTGGCGAAGCCGACCGCAACCCAAGGATCCGAGCAACGTCGTCTGGACTATGCTGCCCCCTCTGCAGCTCCGGCAGGTTTGGCAAAACTCCCGCCGGCGCTATCGGGGATAGAGCTACGGCGAGATCCCCCTTCTCCTTCCGCCTCCAGTCCCATCCTAATGAGAACGGTAGGGGGGAAACTCAGAGCCCAATGTTGTTGTTTCTAGGAGATGAGGGAAGCGGAAGGGCAGATCGAGGGAGATGAAAGTGGGGGTTGGGCCTTGAGTCTCATGCCGTCGGCTTGTCACTTTGTCTCGATGCTTCGTCTTCCGTTTTGTCACCTAGGGACATCTGCTCTGGATCAATGAAATCGCCTTCGCCGTTGAGAAAACCTAGTTGAGGTTCACACGAAGATGCCTATTCTGTTACCCTCCACGCAATCGAATCTCAACTCTCAACTCCTGAATGCCTTGGCTTCACTAGGCTGAATACACTCGCCTGAATTGAATCGATACCTCAACACTGCATCACCGGTTTGGTTTGGTTTTATTATATTTTATTTGTTAAAAACCAAACCTGAACCAATTATTTTCTAAAGCATCATAACCCAAACTGAAAGTATATATTTATTTTTAAACTGAACCAAACTGAAATTATATTATCAGTTTGGTTCGGTTTGGGTTATCGGGTCAGCCCGTATATTGGACACTCCTATTTCATTGTGGTACTTCTCTTGCTTGCAAGATGATAATAATATATAGATCTTGCTTAATCTATCTAATTTCTAAATCTAGTGGTTATCTTTGGTCTACGATGCCAAAAAAAAATGAGTCAAATTAGGATCTAAATAGTAAATTAGAAGAGAAGAATTTGTAGTGTGATTATTTATCCCATATTTAACTTGATCTAAATTAGAATAGCTAATTTTGTATATTTGACATATATTTTCAATGACTTAGTATTTTTTTTGGAAAAAAATAAATTAAAGATATAGATAATCCAATTTCATGTTCTACAACTATTATTTTCTTACATCATAATTTAATGTTCTACAATTAAAGATATTAACCATTCTACATCATAATTTCTTACACAAATCAAGTTATCAGAGAAAAAAAAGGATGGCGAGTTGTTCATCAGTGGCATCCCTAATTGCTCAATAAAGATATACATTGTGTTGTGCATTTCTAAAATTATCACAGATGCTGCCAACACCAATGTTAAATGTAATCCAATCAGTATAAGATGCTCATCATCAACACTGAACAATAAGTATAAATATTTCCCTGAACATGGGATGAGGAACCTTCACTTTCTCCATGTTACAGTACGTACATTCAGCATCAGAAAAGGAAGAGAACATACTCCAAAAGGTGGATTGAATTCATTCTACTCAAATCAGATCCAAGTTCAACAATTTGGATGACAGAATTAATCCATATCAGGACTTATTTGGGATATGGTCCTCCAACATCTCTAGATCCTAATTGGTATTCTAATCAAACTCAAGAATGATGCAAACGGCTTTGTATCAGACTGGACCTAGAAAGTAGCTTCTGACTAATTTCCAACCTTAAGCTATGAAGGTTGTTTGTTAAAGAGATTTGAATCATAAATGTTCAGAGTGCATTTTGTGGTGCATCTGTATTACTGAACAAAGTCAACCTTGGCCCTCATGGGAAGACACCTTCAAAAGGTAGTACAATTTGGAAGCGTGCAGTTCAAGTCAACCTTGGTTGGAGTGAGGTCAGATTAAGCAAGTCAGACTCTAGGCTAGAGATCTATCCCCTTCTCCTTCAGCAACAAAGAGACCCCCAAACCATTGTTTAATCTGTAAGTATTCTATGGCCGTCAAGTGTTCTTCCTTACAATTCCTCCATTTGCACTAGTCACTACTTGGTTGGACTATGATTCCTATTTTATGAATAGCAGTGTTTTATAGACCTTATTGACTGCATACAGCCAAACAGATCTTCGTCAACCTGTTCTTGATAGTAAGGAAAGTTTGTTCTAATGCTCGGTTAGAAAACATATCAAACACAATCTGAAAGGACACCAACATTCAAACTAATCCATTTCTGACAGCAAGCATTTCGAAGTCAGACCATTAGATGTTCTTAAACTAAGCTCTTTACTCAACTACTCAAAGTATAGGAACATAAGATTGTGATATGCAGCTTGGTTTGACCATTGCCATGAATCAACCGGTTGTTCAGTTTATTTAGAACGTCACTTGTCAGAAAAGAAAAAGAAAATCAAATTGCCTTGGAGGAGGACTGATCATGACTTGGCAGGAGCCAATCATTTCGGAGAAAATGCCGTGCTTCCTTCAGCTTGCAGAGGCATCCATTCCTCTCTTCACGGTCGTTGACAAGATCTTTAGAATGCCAACCAACTAAAAATAGCAACCATTGGATGCGCTAATTATTAGCAAGCTATATAGGCAAGTCCGGAATAAGAAAAAGGTCATATCCTTCCCAATGAATTAAGGAAGAAGAAATAGAAATATTCCCTGAAGCCGATGATGAAGCATGGGCACTGCAAAGTGAAACCTTCCTCTGATCATACTGGCATTTATTTGCAGTCCTTTGTTGGAACATGCTAATTTTAACAGTGTTTGAATGCAAAGGAGATTAAAGAAGAAGAAGAACTATTATGGCCAACAAAAAAAGAAAGAAAGAAAGAAAGAGAGCCTTCGGCTGAGATTAGCAAGAATCAAGCTGTAAGAATACCTCTTTGGATGGAGCCCTTGCAGTGAAAGAGAGATATTGACGCGGCTCAATCCAAAATTACATGGCTATCAATCCAGCACACAGCCATGTATTCGAATTGAGACACGCCAATACCTCTTCTATCACAAGCACCCCATGAGTTAGTGGCGAGGAAGACGACCACGCCAGTAGCAGCAATTCACAAAGTGGCATCACTGGTGCGCGCTCTTCTAGTGTTGGTTTGAGCCATGCAAGGAGAAAGGCTTTTGGAAGGAGAAGGATAAAGCAACACTGAGTTTGGAAGGAAAGATTATATTTATTTTGGCTTGAAGGAAAAAATTAAAGGAAGTTACACCAACCTTATTGTTTGATTTTTAACCAGGTCGAAGATAGCATCTTCTTTTGTGCTAGCTTTCTCCCTACAAGCACTTCTCGTGCTGTAGTTCTCTTCACTTCTTTTTTGACAAGATTGCTGCACAAAAGGGAAACATGGGAAGCAGAAAGAGAGAGAGAAGGGAGAAAGGGAGTCAAGGGGGGCCATGGCAACATCCATGATTACAATCTAAGCCGGGTTTTATAATGGTCGGTCACTCGCTGAGAATTGTCCGCTGCCTTTCATGTCTCTCTCTTTTTTTTCCCCCTGTCTACTGTGCGTTCTCCTCTTCTAACGAAAGTTAATTAACCTCTGTGTGTGTAATGATAAAGTCCTCACACGCTGAACGGAGTTTACTTGCACGCCGAAGCTGTTCTTGACAACAATAAAAACTTTTGAATGAAAAGATTGATTGGCTATTTGGCTGCAAATGGAATCAGTAGTCTTTCAAATTTAGCGAACTTAACCTTGTTCATTCTGTTTAAGTTCAGTAATCAACCTACATCTTACTGATACAGGAAATCTTTTAGTTCATTTTATTTCAGTAAAAAATTGGCTCTAGTAAGTAAACAAGTATAGATTCAAAGCTATAGCCTTTTATTATGGGTGGAATACTTTTATCTGATTCTGAAGTGGGTGTACAGTGAATAGCATAAATCTTTGTCAGTTTTAGCCAATTACAACCAAAGGAACACAGAGAAAGTAAGAGCCAAAGAGGCTCACAGAGTGTGAGAGAGCGCCATCACTCCTTACAATCGCAGAGATAGACTAAAGTGCTTTGACTTGCAGTAAAAACAGGCTACCAAGGATACACGCTTTGTGGACAGAGTCAGAGACCTCAGTAGATGCGGTGGTTGGGTAACTTGCGCAAAATTAAAGTCTTTGGAACCATCAAATTTTCTCTCCCGCAGATACTGAACAGCCTCATTATACCCATACCATATGCCTCCAAATTTAAGAGCATTCAGTTCTCACCAGCAACTGCTGTTACTGCATCACTGTGATGTGCCACCAGTTAGCTGAGCTGTGGGCTCTGACTTCTCTCATTACTGGACCTTTTTCTTTAATATCTACTTGTTTTTCACTCTCAATTTCTGAAGAGGGCATGTGTAGTGATCAGTATTGCAGAAATTACAAACTTCTAAATGCACAAGAGACATGATTCTGTTCTCCAGTGGTAAATTTTGATAGAAATCTTGGAAAATCTTGTAAAGTACAAGCACCTTTGTAGTTTCACAGAAATTAGCAGTTGGAGGCTGGTGAGGGAAAATGGTTTCAAGCTATATATTGAGGAAGTAGCAGCTAAAGTGAGGCCTCCTTAGTCCCTAATAGAGTGACCAGTCTAGCTAGTTTGAAGTGTGAGATGGAGGCTCGGACCACTTGTACTTGTGGAAACGGATGGATGGATCCATCCATGTAATGATTGCTCACCGGGCAAGGAAGGAGCGCGGCATTGAATGAAATCATGCGAGGTGTTATCTTCCTCAGGTCAGCATTTGTCTCACCTCTCCTTTTGGAGCTATTAAAGTCATGGAACATTAATGGAGAGTCCTTGTGTGTCTGTTTAATGTTTCTGGCCTTTGGTGTGAGTAGATGAGTTAGGCCGGGGTTGGTGCCTATATCTCCAGTTTCTTTGTCCTCATTTATGAGAAATTTTTGCCTCAGTTGATGGTAAACATGATGTAAGGATTGATTGAACATCTTGGACTCTAGTGTCCATTCAGCCTTTCTTTATGTAGGAGTTGAACCCCAGTTCTTCTCTTTATGTGGCAGTTATCTATTCAGAACTCTATTTTTTTTTTACTTTCTCTGAAAATCATGAACAAAAGTAGAGCAGGAATTCAGCCTTCCAAGTAATTGAAATTCTATCTGAAATGTTCACTACTAGTCTTGTATTGAAAGCCTTGTGTTCTTCTAATGTATCCTTATTAGTTGTGTATGAAAAGAATCCTCTCTCATGGGATAAACGTTTGCAATTGAGATGAGCTAGAACCTAATATGTATCTCTATGCATCGAAAGCAGTAAGGACACCCAAGACAGTGAACGTTATGACACGAAAACAAGTTGATTTATTAACTTGGTGACCTAATTTATTAAAATACTTAAGTCGAGTTTTATATAGAGTGCTATTTTTTTTTTCTTATTGGTCATTCACCATGTATAAGATTAAATTTTTCTCAAATATCATTTATTATAACCTGCTTAATAAGCAATCTGACCTATTAACTTGGTGAACCAATTAGCAACATGGCCCAATTTATTAAATGCTTAAGCCCAAGTTAATAATAATAATAAGCCCATTAATCTTATATATTGTGCTATCTTTTCTTCCGAATCCAATGTAAGACTAAACCAAGGTATTACAATATATATATTTTACACCCACTAAGTCTTATATTATAATATCCCAGTTTAGTCTCATATTGGATGTGGAAGAAAAGATAGCACCATATATAAGACTTAGTGAGCGTACCACTATTAATTTAGGCTTAAGCATTTTAATAAATTATATCAGAGTAAAATTTATCCGACTAATGGATAGCATACTAACTAAGGCTTAGTGGATTTGTTACTATTAACTTAGGCTTAAATATTTTAATAAATTATCATTGTTAATTGGTTTATCAAATTAATATATCAATTTGATGATTAAATTAGTCATAACAGTGGGCCTTAGCACATGACCAAAAACTGTCACATGAGTCTGAAATCTTGCACAACGATAATAAAATATTTCATGTATCCAGCGGGGGAAGTTATCCAGTGGGGGAAGTTACACTGACACACTTGTTATGATTTTCACTTGGACCAGTTGAATCAAAGGCAATAGTGACATCTTTAAGAAAAGTGAGTCTTGCTTGGAGCTAGGATAATGGACAGTGCTTCTAATTGATAAGGACATGGATTATCCCTCATATTTTTATTTCTGTTTTCTCATGTCCTGGCATTATTTTACTTTGAGTAGATTTTTCCCTATTATTAGTTTGTTATTAGAATCATCAAGTCTTTAACCACATACTTTAGTAAAGAATAAGATACCCTTGCGTACCATCTTATTAAAATGACACCCTTTTGATAAAGTCTCAAATATTCCTTTTCTCCTCTTACCTATCCTGGGCGTGTATATGTTTTTGGCTTAGTTATTGACACAACAAATTAATCCAAAATATTATTTAATCAAGAATTTCATTGGTTTTAAAATTGAATTTTTTTTTAATAAACAAAATACATCCACATCATTCATTGGTTTGAGAGGGACCAATTCCACATTCACAACTTTGCTCTAGGATTACAATGTGTCATCGTTTTAGGTCCTCAAAAAAAAACACAATTTTTTAATTTTATTAAAAACTATGCAATTTATTAAAAGGTCTTCAATCCAATTCAAAATTTCAGAGATAATCATCTCACTCTTTTCATTTTTGAACACTACCATAAGAACAAGGCTAGTATTGTTCACACGAAGAGTCGGTATATCAAGGTGCTTGATTTGATCACTCTAATGATGTCTCAGCTCTACTATGACTAAGATGACCTGGGTTAGTGTTAATCAGCACGGTCCAATCAAGAAGATTCAAATGGGATTGACACTAAAATGGTTGGTGCTAATTAAATGACATTATTCATTTAGTTGCATTATGAGTGATGCGAAGGAGACTCTGAATTGGTGCTTCAGAGCTTAAGAGGATTAAATCTGTTCATTCATTTCTCAGCTATAGTTAGTGGTCCTATTGGCCATTGGATCAAATATAGATAGGAATGAGAGGAGGGCGGGGTGCCCATTTGCGAATAAAACTTCTAAGCGGTTAAGCGGGGTACCCGATCTAATCTTTAAAAAAAAAATTTGCCTTGGGATTCGCACGTGCACGAATCCTAAGACTAAGAAACTCTGACACTTGAAAGTTTTTTTCCCCATTTGCCCTTCTCGGTGCAGAAAATGTTAGCTCAGCCTTATCTGCAAAGATGTCATACCAGAAGGATCACTAGAAGATATGCCTTGAGCAGCTGAACTTCCTCATGTCTCTTCATCGCCAACGCTGATGAATCCTGATGTAGTTCTCCATTTACAAGTGCTGTACTTGCCGGCCTTGGTTGGTGCTTAATCCTGTTCAGTAATAAATTCATGGGACCTTGGTATCATCCTTCATCCAAAAGGAAAATGGTGTACATGCACCAGTGCCAGTCTTTGTCCAATTCTATCTAATTTGTGAGCTAGATTGCAAGTGGTTAGGGGATCACACTGGTCAACTGGTCCCCGGGCCCTGGTATACAAGGACGATGTTGACCGCTCGTTTAGTTGGTAATCATAATTTAATGCGGCGTTGAAATGAAAGGATAAAAAATAGTAATAAATCCCCATGTTCATGGTGGCCCTATTCAGGCGAGAGGAAGGACGTTCCTGATGAACTTTACAAACTTTCCTCCACTCATCAATGGATCGAACCTAGCTCATTAAGAAAGAAGGTACACATTAGGTGGCTATAGTAATTGGAGATCTTTTCCTTTATCATCTCGTTGAAGTAATATCCAACGAGCCCTGCTGCTTGCACTCTAATTCAGGAGCAGTAAAAAAAAAAAAAAAAAAGTTGTGGCTCAACTCATCTTGTCTCCTATCTTTGTCATTAAGGAAATATCCTTGCAGGCAGTTATATGTCATCATCCTTCCATCTGGAGAAATTATCACGTAACTTTCTTTTCCCCTCAGCAGCTGATTGTACTGTACAATATCTTTCTTTGATTTCTGGCAATAGAAAACTTTGCTCGACATTTATATTTATCAACCTCGGAGAAAGGATCACATGGAACCTCTTCCCAGCCCAAAGAAGTTGCTCGAGTCTTTACAGGTCGATTTTTATGGTTTCGATAAATTTTACAAGTGCGAGTTCATCGCTTTCAAAAAGCTGTCGTACTGATGGTCTCCATGTGTTTTCATAATCATTACTAAATGTATATTAGATAGCTGAGGAATTAGGCCGGTAACTACATGGATACATAGATCGGCACTAACATTGACGAGTTACAGGCCCATGAAGTTGAATAATTGATCACGGATCCAATGCATATTGTACGATAATAATAATCACAAACAGATTTAAAAAGCTCGTCCAGATAAGCAGATACCATAGATGCCAGTATTAAGTATGTACACCTTCCCAGTAAAGATTTCCATCAGCATCTTAAGAAGAACCAAACGTATTCTCACCACTGTATGTCATGTAAAGAAAACCATCTGCGTCTTTGTGTTCCTCATAGATGGCAGACATCATCGAAGCTGTAGCGTCACATTCCAGATGAGTTATAATATAAAATGTAACAAGGTAGATAACAAGTAGATCGTACCTGTGGGTGGTAAAGTATTCTTGACAAAAATGAAGATGGCCTTCTCAGCACTGAGTTTAATCCTCTTCCGAACCACATAAACAAATTGACCGACTGTTAAATCTGCTGGAACCAAGTACCTAGAAAATCAGTACAAGAATTTTAAGTACACTTTAAAAAAAACGAAAAACGAAATGGTATAAGAAAGGTTAAATATGATTTAAAATGGCTTCACAGGTTACAAAATACGAGTAAAATTTAAGTTTCTGATTACTCAGTCTAGTTATCTAATGTAGATAAAGCATATTCTCTGTAAGACAGGTATGGTTTATGATTACTCAGTCTAGTTATCTAATGGAGACAAAATATGCTCAGTAAGACGCATGATTACTGAACATTGCTTTAAAAGTTTGCAATTCACAATTAAGGAACCACAGTCGCATGGACCAAAGTTCTTCATCAACTCTATACATTTCCTAGTTCACCTAAATAAGGAACATAAATGCATTGTTTACAAATCATTATTTGTGATTAAAAGGTTATTAGTTGATTAATAGATAGTCAATAACTAGGTTCAGGAAACAGAAACAATTTACTAACTTCTTCTTATCAATGTCTGGAATATCACTCCTTTCTGCCTTCTCAACGATCACCTACATTCAAGTCAGTATAAGTTAGATAAGATTTACTGCGAATGTTATTACAATTAACGAGTGCAAACTCTTACAGGAATTCTATCTGGGTATTTCTCTCTGATTCGAGCAGCTTCAGCTTGCCTCCTTTCTGATATTAGAATGCATTGTTACAATATCAATAAAACCACATTTGCCAGGACATAAGAAAACAAAGAACTAAACTGTCTCATACACAAAAGACTAAACCAATCAGAAACCAAATGTGGTACCCATGTATCCTAGAGAGTCCAATAAAGTGATAATACTTAATAGATTTTGGTCTATCCAAAAATTTACCTAAATTAAAAATCAATTAATGAGCGCTCAAAATTAAAAAAAAAAAACTTGGATAAGCTCCTATGAGACCCTAGCAAGTCAGGAAACCCATCCTTGGCAAGATTGGATGTCAAAGATGGCATATGCAAACTAAAAAATGGAAGATGAAAGATAAAAAAGAAAAACTTGAGCAACCAGAGGTTAACTTCATTTGAGATTTTGTAACAATCAAAAGAGATCCACAATGAATCACGAAAATAATCTCAGTTCCAAACTTCGTTAGCAAAGACAACTACTAACAGGCAATGTCATGCATACTACCCACACTTTCTAGTCAAACTGAAAATTTTCCTAATCAGGCAGAACATTAAAGAAACTCATTGCCATGATCCACATAGAACAATCTTGGAAGTACAATATCACATTACATAATATGTGTACATATTCAGATGAAAATCTTTAATTGGCCCAAGACCAACCAAAGAAGAAACATAACAAGTTTGGGAGCAAAAGTAAAGGCACTATTATCCACATCAAAGATAAATAAAACAAGCATATAAATACTGAATCTAATATAAAAAAAAATTACCCTTTCCCCCTCAAAAGAAAAAGAAGCTATGTTAATCAGAATAGGTTACAGTCTCTCCTAAGAAGATATGAACAAAAAAAAAGCAAAAATTCTCACCTAAATTCAAAAATAAACAAGATCTAATCGTGTAAATATGTCCAAGGTAAAAAGAAAACAAAAATATCACAAGGCGCAAGTTTTTGTCAAACTTGTCACTGCGAACCTCAAACATTGAGCAATAACTAAATCACAAACGTCATCGAAATACAAGCAATGAAAGAATATATTAAATAACTTTTTCTTTTTATTCTATTTTTTAGGTGGGGGTAGGTAAAACAAAACAATCGAAATTAATTTTAGTAACACAACCGAAGATAAAAAGAACAAGAACCCCAACTCTTTTTCTTCTGAGAGAGAGATTACCGAGAGGATGCTCGACCTTGAAGGAGCTCTTCGCCATCGAGAGTTTGGGTCGACTCCTGCAATTCCCGAAGCACAAAACCATCGTCTCAATTGCAAAACAATCAAAAACATCACAAAAGAATTTTTTTTTAAAAAAAAGGCACATAGATGTACAGAAGAGGAAAGGGAAAGAGAAGAGATAGTACCGATCGCAGACAGGAAGGATCAGATCTAAGCTTTAGAATTCAAGCAGAGACAATCCTCGTCGCGGAATCGGGGGCGACGATGGATCGGAAGAGGCTTTTTGGACGCACTCTGGAGTTTGGGAAAGGGGGAAATAATTGCGCAGGGGTTTTATATTGGATTGGATTGGGGCGCACGGCAACCCCGAAGGGCAACTTTCAAACCGCCAAGGAAACCGTGAGCCTCTTAATTTCTAATATTAAAATGTCTAGCTCATAAAATAACTACTTTTCCAGTGTCCTTAATACGAGGAAACATAATTAAAATAAAATAAAATAAAATAAAAGGCCACACATTTCGAGGCCTCTGTCTGTTCTGTTGCCATCACCTGAGACGATGACGCACAGATAATCAGAGAGATGAATCATTCATAACACAACAGCAGGTTAATGCAGCTCTCCCTCTGCACTTGTTCGCTTGTGCATGGAGGACATGATCACATGAAAAAGAAAAAAAAGAAAAAGTGAGGAATCGTCATTCCCGATTCGCATTTCTTAAAATCCAAGCACACTTAAATTCCCCAGTAAGAAGAGTGTCAGTCATTCCATCAGTTGCAGTTCCCCAGGGCAGAGTTTGCAGCCACCAACCAGACTGCCGCCCAATCCCTCCGCTCCACCTTCCCCTCCTCCCACACCAGCGGAATTCCCATCCGACGGGAGCTACTATTGCCAAATAAAGAAAAGCAAGTCTGGTGCTGCTTCCTGTGGGCTCAAATTAAACCCCTCCTCCATTTTCCTCCCATCCCCTCAAATCACACATTTACATCAGATTAGATTGATGCTTGCGCCTCGCTCACCTGCCCCCACGCCCTGAGTGTCCTGTGGACACTTGAGGCAACCCCCATACCTCTCAATTCCATCACAGTGCTCGCTTTAATTTATAGCCCGGTGGTGGGGGTGCAGTAAAGAGCTGCCAAGAAACCCTATATAGTACTCATGTCTCCTCTGTGGAACACAAACCTGATAAATTAAGCTCGGAGCCGTAGATCCTCTGCGTTAGCGATGGCAGAGGAGTTCGAGGAAGAGGAGGTTTGGGCCGCGCTGATGGAGCGGAAAGACACCAGTCCAAAGGGTAGAAGAGGTAAGGCCTCGTGCCACGCTTCTTCTCCTTCTACTGCTACTAGGAGAGATTCAAGCAGTAGTAGCGCAAGGATGATCCCGAGGTCGAATGCTAGCTCGGAGACAGGTGGCAAAGCCTTGAGACAAACTGCTCCGGTCAGCATCCCTGGCTATTCCAAAACCTACAAACATGCAGGCGACGAAGGCAATGAGGAGGAGGAGGAAGAAGATGAAGACGATGGCAGAGCTCCTCCGCACGAGTGGCTGGCGAAGAAGATGGCAAGGAGTCAGATCTCCTCCTCGGTCTGCGAGGGGGTGGGGAGGACTCTCAAAGGCAGAGATCTGAGCAAGGTGAGGAACGCTGTGCTTACAAAGACTGGGTTTCTGGAGGAGGAGGAGTAGTAGTACTACTACTTTCACGTCGGTGCTGGTGGTGGCGGCATTGACATTTTGTGTTGGTCTGTTTAGCTAGGGAGGAGGAGATGATGACCTGAACTCTGATCTCTCTCTCTCTCTCTCTAAATCTATCGGTATGCTTATCTGTTTTTGGGTAAGTAAGCTTTGGCTTTCCCTTGCTGCGCTATATGTCCAAGGAATGTCTTCTTTTGCTTCAAAAGGCAGCCTGCTTTCTTCTTGCGTCGCCATGTGATGCTGTTTCCCTGGCCATGTGCATGCAGATGCAGATCAGCAGATTCAGTCGCTCTCTTTCTCATCCATCGATGCCATGCGTGTGTAACAAAGGAATGATCGATCCATCGTCTCCTTGCTTACGATCGGTAGTGCGTCCCAATTAGACCAATCAAAATCAAAATGCCATCGGTTAAAGGGACCCACTAACGAAGGGTGATGCATGTCCTACACGGAGGGGGTACGCCAATCAGTGCTGCGTGCCCGCTTATGTTAATCATTCATCCAGTCCGCTTGGCTTTACGTGAGTTTTGGCAGTATTTGAACTGCACACCTCACTGCTAAAGGACCGAACTTCGCCGAACCGCTTTGCAATTATAACATATTAAATTGATTTCCAAACCAATATGGTTTGGATAAGCCAGCCCCCGATGACACGTACACAGTGAAAAACAAGTCGGAGCTTCTGACTGATTTGACAGCAAAATCTATATTTTATTTTAGAAACGGATGAGTTTGGTTGTACTGCCCTCGCATATTAATTAGTACGTTTGAAGGAGACGATTCTCAATCATCTATTGGGATGAGAGAGGATGAGAGTTGGGTTTGTTATAACCGGATACCCGAGCTAGCTAAATATATTTATAAGTAATCAAATTAACTATTAATCGAGTTTAATTCAGATATAAATAAAACACTCTGTTTTATTGGAGAGAAAGAAGAGAAAAAAAAAAAAATTTTGATTTATTAAAAAAATTGATTTCTTTTTTTGTTCTCTCCAAATGAGGAAGAAACTCATTCTTTACTACCAACCTCACTATTTTTTTATTTATTTATTTTTCTTTCTTTCCTTTTTACTCTTGTCTCTTTTTTTTCTTGCCCCTTAATAAAAAAGACCCTAAGTCTGATTTAGTAGTATGGATCATACTCGCCAACTGAATCATATATATATATATATATATATAATTTATAAAAAATAATTTATATTTATAATTAATATTCTAATTTTTTATATAGTAGATTTCATTCGAGTATAAGTATATAATATACAATTTAATAAAATTAATTATTAAATAAAATTTTTATAATTTAATAGGATTACTAATTAGTAGATTACAGGGTTAATGGGTTAACAAATAATAAATTAGTATATATATATAATCGAATTCCGATAGCACAGATAGCCGCTAAATTGATACCTAATTATCATCCTAGCAAAAACTTCTATACACATCGCAAGCTAAATCCGTACTAAGAATAACCAACCTGCAATGAGATCGAGTTCCGTCTTTATTAACTACCTGCCTTTATTAAAAACAAAACGCCCCACAAATGCAATCGTTCAAACTCTGGCATAAACGCGAATCAAAATGCCAAGGGCCTTATATACACACACATCTCCTCTAATAACAAAATGATTATGTGTGAAACTTGTCTGAATCGGAGAATGCATGAACTCCTGCTTTACCTCTAAACTCTTAAGAGCTCTCTCTTCAAGTCTAGATCAAAATCATAGCCTATCACTAGTAATCTGATGGACTATAAAAGCTTTGATGGCTGCTGAATTCCACTCCTCATCATTGCACAAAATTCTTCGTAGTTAATCCTTCCATCCTGCATTAAGAAACAGAAGATTAAGAAGAAGAGTGAGTTTTCATGGAGCAGCTTGCAATCAAACAAGTGAAGTAGACAGATCGACTCACATTGTCAGTGTCAACCTCGGATATAATTTCTTTAATCGTATTGAGGTCACCCATTCCATGCTCCTGCATCGCTATCTCTAGTTCGTCTCTGGTGATGAACCTGTTGATCAGAACAAATACGAGATATGAGCTATGAGAACGGCGTATTGCTTCTTGAAATGCAGTCGTTGAGCAAGAACAATTGACTCGCCCGCTATTGTCTTTATCAAAATACTGAAACGCCTTGTGCAAATGCTCATCCCTCTCCAGTCTGTGTCTGTGCATTGTGGCAGTTATGAACTCGATATAGTCGATAGAACCATTACCATCCACATCAGCCTGAAAGGAATCCACAAGAGCAGGGAGTTCACCGTTTTGTTACGAGAAAGAAATGAGATCGATCGATCTGTCTGTCAAGCATCTTACAGCATCCATGAGCTGCTTTACTTCAGCTTCTGACAGCTTCGAACCGAGACGGGCTAACCCAGTCTTCAGTTCCTCGTAGGTAATGCTGCCACTGTTGTCAGTGTCCATGTTTGCAAACATCTGTTTCAGTCCTTTGATATCTTCTTCTGAAAGATTTTCAGCTATGACCTGCCCGGATTGTTCACAATTCCATCAGCAATTGGCAAGAATGAAGTATAACTTAGCAATTCAGTGCAACGCACCTTTAGTGCCATTTTCTTGAGTTTGTTCATTGCTCTGAACTGCTTCATCCTTGAGAGAACGGCACTGTCAATAGGTTTATCTGATGCCTCTCCTTCCCTAAGCCATGGATGTTCTGTGAAATCACTTGCGTCATTACCTATGTTTATAAAAAAAAATGCTACTGAACCAACAAAGAAATCAGTGTACAAACCAAGGACTTGTGCCGCAGTAATTCGTTTCTTAGGATCCACTGTCAGCATTTTCCTCACGAGATCTTTTGCCCTGTAAGAAACTAATGGCCAAGGATCACTATCAAAGTCGATCTCCCCTCGTAAAATAGCATTGAATATCCCTTTGTCCGTCTCTGCAATTGAGCATAGCAGATAGAAAGAGAAGACGTATCATATATTGTTGACCTACTTGACAAATTCAAAGTGAGAATGTCAAGATGGTGCTTACCAGCCCAGAATGGAGGTACACCACTCAGAAGAATATACAATATTACTCCAGCGCTCCAAATGTCAATCTCTTTTCCATAGTTATGTCGTAGAACTTCAGGAGCAACATAGTAGGCACTTCCAACTATATTCCGATATACTTTCCCTACATGAAGATCAAGACTAAATCATCAACATGAACCTCACAGCCACAGTTTAGCAGTGTAACCAAATATTTGTTCTATTAAAGCTATTAAAATCTGACTCATGTGACATTAATCAAATATATAAATTATAACCCCTAGAGGACTGATACTTCTATCCCTATTGGAGAAAGATCTTAACATCAATTCATGTATTCAGAATCCACATATCAGAACATATCCAACAAATTGGTACTCAGAATCCAAATACTCCTTCTCAAGTATGCCTCCTCAAGTTGCAATCAATGCTCGGTCTGGTACAGTGGTCCGAGATTGGACCAGTATGCACTGACATTATAATGTACCGGTATCGGACACATCGATATTGCATTTATGTATACTGATCTAGTCTCGAACTGATATGTACCGCCCACGATACGAATAGAAATTAAAAGCCTTCATTGCAACACTCTGCAGAACATTAAACTCATAGTTGCCAGTGGCCACAACTTCCTTGCCATCGATCACCACGCACCTCATCTTTCTCAGATGTAACTGATTTTGCAACTTCTGACATTCTTAGTTGCAGTGGAATATAGCAATCACAAGAAAGAATCCTTGATGTAAGCCACTGAATGAGTATTACAAGTAAAAGAGCAGGTAGACATTTCATTTCTAGTTTTTCCTACATTTTGTAAGCACCAAGTTTCTAAAATTTCTTCCTTCAATAATCAATGATCATGAGGCTTCTTACATCACAAGCTAGATAGAACAATACTAGTTCAAATTCATACAAACGACTATACTACAAGCCCACATTCCTTTCTTCAAAAATCATGATCATGAGGCTTCTTAAATGTTTCTCTTGTCTCATCTAGGCAAAAGGAAGTTTTAATATCGCATTGAATAGCGGTGAACAAGTCGGCTATTGCCACATTAAGTAATTTCATCTCACTTGGACGCATCAGTTTCAAGTATATATAAAGAAAAAAAGGATGAAGATTAAGGATTAATTAGCATATAAAAAGAACTTGAGGGTGACATAAGAGAAAATTGTTAATTGTAGTTATTGTGGAAGCACTAAGCATTTCTTAATGTAACTCAACTAAGTAAGAAACAATATATAGGATGCTGAAGCTTACCTTCCTCAATGAAAACCGAGAGCCCAAAGTCGGTGGCCTTGAGCATGGCATTTTCATCCTTGGTGGCCAATAAGAAATTCTCCGGCTTAAGGTCCCTATGCATCACCCCCATGAAATGGCAAATGCTCACCACATTCACAATAGCCCGGCAAACTGAAGCGGCAGCACGCTCGGAGTAATGCCCTTTGGCAATAATCCTGTCGAACAGCTCTCCTCCGGCACAAAGCTCCATGACAACGTTCACCGAATCTCTATCCTCGTAGGCCCCCTTGAACTCAACTATGTTAGCCTGCCCTGTGAGGTGCTGCATGATCTGGACCTCCCTCTTGATGTCCTCCCGGTCACTCTTATTGGTCAGCTTCCTCTTGGTGATGGACTTGCAGGCATAGCGGAGCCCGGTGGCTTTCTCGGTGCAAAGGTACGTGACACCGAATTGGCCCCGGCCGAGCTCTTTTCCAAGCGTGTACAAGGCCCTAACATCCTGAAAGGGCTTGCCGAGGATGGTGTCATGGATGATCAGGGGCGGCATCGACGCCGCTGAAGGAGCGTGCTGGATGCCTGCCGGCGGAGGCGCCCGCTTCTGGTGTTGCTGCCGTGGAGGGTGGCTGTGTTGAGTTTCTTTAGGCGGGTGTGAAGGATTCACATGCTGTTCTGGTACTTGTCGTTGCTGTTGTTGATAAGGTGGTGGGGTTGGCTTTTGGGTGGAGGAGGCATTCGTTCCTCCGCCGCCACTCGAGTGATTGACTTTGCTGAAGCACTTACCCATCTATCTGCGGATCTAAAGAACAACTTCTCTGGTCGATAAAAAAGGCAATTGGGTCTAACAACAAACTATATCATAATTTCTCCAGTTACAATCTATCAAACAAAGACTAATCTGCGACCGACGACTGAAGAACTGCAGAGCAAGAGAGAAAAGTATACGCTAATCCACAATAAAAGCTTTTCTGGTGAAAAGCATGAATTGAAATGGATGCTGCGATCAAATCAAGAACCAAGAGCAAGGTGGGTAAGGAGAAAGAGAAGGAATTGAGATTATATGCCTTCTGGCGAAACCAAAATCCAGCCTGTTGAGGTCGGCAACCAGCCAAGGAGGCGGCAGGATTGAGAGATGTTGGAGTGGAGAGAATCCAGCCTTTTGAGGTCGGCAACCAGCCAAGGAGGCGGCACGATTGAGAGATGTTGGAGTGGAGAGATAAAACAGGCGTCGGGAAGAACACTGCCCACAAAATCGTGGCAGCAACTAGTAAGCAGCACAGGAGAAGGATGTTTGAGATTGACTTGCTCTTCCCATTTATTCAACACAATCAACAGCCCGACGTTGGACGGATTATATGTTTGCTTCCATGTGATTGATCGAGAGATGACGCGGAGAGAGACAGACGTGGGAAAATTCCATAGCTTTATTTCGTTGTTGCAAATAGTGAAAACAAACTACTTGGAAGGAATGTATTTTGAAGTCTTTCTGGTGGGGATCAGCCGACGCGGTTTTGACTGGGCATCGTTGACCTCAGCTCCATAGTATTTGACGCCTTTAATTTGAGTCAATATTTCATTTTACAAAGAACAAACCTGTCCTAGCTCCAGATTACTAAACGAATACAATTTTTGCATAAATTTGAATGTATTTGTAGCTTCCATTGCTGGTTGCCATCATTCCTTTTTAAACTATTTCGCATGTGATCTGCACATTCAAGAACAAAGAACATTCTTGTGGTTTGATCCCATAATTTTAAACCAGCAGCAATTCACATTTTTTTTTTTAATTCTGTGAACATTATTTACACACTAGTACAATACCCAACCAAGGTGAAGCGATCGCTATATATCTTCAGTTCTTCACCAATTAAAGACAGACCGAGATGTTCTTCTTCTTCTTGCATACATGTGAAGAACTCCTCTTGGCAAACTAATTTGGCCAATCCAAACCTGTAATCTCATGCCTGCAAGTAGGGCAGGAAGCTTGCTTTACAAGCCATGTATCGATGCAGACCACATGAAAAAGGTGACTGCAACTCGGCAGTATCCTTGCATCCTCCCCCTCCACAAAATCCTGTCAAATTCTTCATATTATATATAGTTCGTGGTTGTCGATCCAGAAAGCTAAAAGCCTACAGACGCATGAAGAGACTGTAACGTGAAGTGACGAAATCTGCATGTTCTCTGATTAGCAAAACAGTATTTCCTCAAGCAAGCATGTGCTCCAGAAAAACACAAACCTGCAAACAGACAGCACAGCATGTGGCCTTCTCAGTGCTCTCATTAAGAATGATCTTAATCGTAAGCAACTTTTTGATAGCATTAGGTGGTAAGCCTTTGTCCTTGGCGATATCAAAGAGATCTGAGCTATCTCTGTAGCTGAATTCAGCTGCATTAATCTGAGTTCAAGGATTTTACGAGCAACTTAATGCTATTTTCCAACGAGTATTTCATGAGGAAGATGCTCTCAGCTACTTACTTGCCATTGGTATGTTTTGAGCAATGCTGGGCTGACCCATTCCCGGAAAATCTTCCCTTCAATAAGGCTGTCGAAGATGGCAAGCTGCAACATGAATTGGTTGATTGCAAAGAAGAACAAATTACGTTTACCATAAAATAGGAATCTGATTAGTTAAAGAGTAAAGACTCATTCGCAACATATCATCTGAATCCTCTCCACCATAAATTTCTCCAACCACTTGACGCCCATAGATATAAAAGACAAGCTCAACTACTATACCCATTATATCTATGCAAAAATTTGAAAGAATTGGACTAGCTCCATCTAGGGCCTCTACTTCACTAGCTATAAACCATTTCCTGCAAACTGACATATCGAGAGATAGATTACCGATGAACAATCACTTAGGTAAGTAGATCAGAAGGTCAAATGCCAGGCCCCATGGCCTCAAAAAAGGTGATTGGTCCTCCAATATCTCTTTATCCAACTATCAGCTACCTGCTTAACTTCCAATATCTCCTTATTGTGATATTCAGATATTGCCCTTTTCTAGTTGCTTGATCTTGCCATATAACCAACCAGCATTTAACTTGTTGTCTGTTAAACTCTTGCAATTTAGTTATAGGGTTCACTTAGAATCAGCTGGTGCTGTTGAATGCAGAAAATTTGTTGGTAAACACACATTCTCACAAGTAAACTTGTTATGTATAGAAGGAATTAGTCATTATTATCTCTGTTCTTATTCTTTCATGATTTCCTAATTGCTAAGATTGGAAATTCAGAAATTTCCAAGTAAAAAAAGAGGGAAATCTGCCTTTGCGATCTCAAGTAGTTTAATTAGCTGTTGCAGTTCTGACCTTGGTTAAAACCTCTCCTTGAAGGCAGGACTCCATGAGCTCCACGGCGAGAATGGCACCGGCAATGGCGCCTATCCCAGCTCCTCGGAACAGACCAGTCTCTGTGGTTTGGCCCTTGAGCGCACCTGAGAAGAACCCAATCAAGGATCCACCTGCACGCAGCATGAAAATTAAATAGCACATCAATTAGCCGCCAATAATGAAGTACGATAAGAAAGGGGGAAGTGCAAAAGTACTCAAGGCAAAGGTACAAGCAAGGCCAGCGAGGGCTATTTTCCTCGCAGCTTCCGCGATGAGCGCCCGGTGCCCTAAACTGAAACCCTCCATTGTTTTAGTCTGACAACTCCGATGGAGAAGGCGATAAGAATGAAGCATTCACTGTTGATGACATTATAGAGAAGGCTGAAGGCTGAACCAACGGCGCCAATAGGAATTCACTTGGAGTTGAAGCATTTAATGCGAGTGACAGCAACCCATCCATAAATTCTGAAATAAACGTCCGTTATACAATCAATGGCAACTTTCTCCGCGCATGATCCTGAAAACTGCAAGGATGGACAGGCGAGGGCGCCAATGGCCGCGCAGTGAACAGGCGGCAGCTGTGAAGCTGACTTGCGCTGCGCGATGATTTGTTTATAGGTGATGTTACCAAATCAAGTGGCGTCTTTAATGCCGTAGTTTTCCATTTGCAGATGAATCGCGACGCTAATTAAGGGCTTGTTTCGCCGTGCTAAAGCTGATTTTAAGTAGTTTTTAAGTAGAAAACTATTAGAAAATTGTTTGGTAATAAAAAATAAAAATAAAAAAAATTAAAAAAATAAAAGTTAGAAAAATTATAATTTGAATCTTTTTATACCTTCTGCTTCTCCAAAAAGTAATTTATATAATTTTGCTTAAAATTTTAAATGCGGGGAGTTCTCTAGAGAGATCGACAGTGATGGTGGCAAGGTGCGGGGAGTTCCTGGGCGGGCTCTCAACGCGGATGGGAGAGAGGGCTGGCGACGGCTCGATGAAGACGGGAGAGAGGTAGCGCGACGTCTCGACGGGAGAGAGGGACGGTGACAGCTCGACGGGGACAAGAGTTCTGGCACTCGATGGGAGTTCCGGCGCTTGATGGGAGAGGAAGGAGAAATTGGGCACGTTCAAGCATTCCCTTTCCATCTCTCTAGAACCCTTCATTCCTATTTTTCGTCTGCCCTGTTAAACAAATGGCTACCAACAATTTAGGTGTTATGTCCTTGTTTAGTTTGTGTAGTTATCTAATTTGGTTTTTGATTCCTACCTAAAGACTCAAATAAAGTCTAGTTGTCTACCTGTTTTTTTTGTGGGTTGGTTTAGGTCACCCATGAGACCGTCCTAATAAGTGTTGATCCTTTGTAATCCATCATTGCCACTTTCATGAGTTCTCATCAATAGAATACGATAAATAACCACCACGATCTTCTCCTTCTCTATCTCGATAGAAAATCAAAAAGATTTTTTTGACCAATAGTCAAATCCTTATATATACAACATATCATCATCAACCTTACGATATAATCAAATAATTAATAAAGACATAACTAAATCACAAGACTTTATTATCAATAATAAATTTACCCAAACTAGCACTAGTGCTCTTTCAATTGATTCATACTATCACAAGCTAGCCCTAGCTGAAATGTCATCCTTGACATCTATTGAATACTCTTATTGCCGACGCTTAGATAAACGTCGCCATAATCATAGCTTATTAAGATTCTAGATTTTTGCAACTCGGGCCACGTTAGTCTTGAAACTGACACGGTAATTAACTTGTCGGTTTAAATTTTAATATAATAATAAATAATGAATTTTATATTTACCTTTCAACTAAGATTAATTTACAAGGTTTCGAGGTATTTACACAATATATGCACACGTGTTTCATACACTATGTACGCAGTTGACTTTTTTTTTGCCTCCCTAGCTGACCAAATTAATCAATTTGCCCTGTGGATCTAACTTCCAGTGAAAAAATTCAACGACAGGGGAACCCACCAACTTTCATTCATTAATGTACTAGTAGTAGTTGCTAACCTTCTTAAATGAGATATTTGATTTTTTTTTAAAATTGTCAATTAGTTCAATTAATTTGAATAATTGTATTATTAATTATTTATCATGATATACAGATATAAATTATATTAAATTTAAATATAGTTGTTTTTGTTTGAATCTATTTGGTCAAAATTTTGGATCGATCTCTGCGGTCCACGTAAGTGGTGACCGCATATCTATATATGATGCATGCAGTGACATATCCAACTTGGCGGATGCAGTGCTGTAACTTTCAGCTCGCCGTGCAATCACATCTAGCATTCTAAAAATCGAATATAGTAAAAATAAATTTCATTTGAATCCAGTTTTAAAACTTAAATATACTTAATAAAATAATTAAACCTTTATATTAGACTTGAGTCAGTCAACTCATGTGCACGGCCAAATCTATTAACAAAAATAAGTTTGACCAAAATTGACTTGCACTTGGTCAAGTTAATTTTATATATTTTTTATTTTTATAATAATGTTTTTAAACAACTGACCTGAACTCGGGTCGCGTCGGCAGTTGGAAATTATATGCCGAGCCTAATTGATTCGTGAAGGGACTGTAGGCGGTGAGTGAAGCCAACAATGCACAGCGACGCACCACATCCTCAAATTTCTTTATATATATATATATAAAATAATAAAACATGGTTTTTTATTTTCTTATCCCTTTATTTCATTCCAAATAAAGCTCTGGTAAATATGTAAAGTTAACCCTAATTGAGTGCCATCAGTCACGTACTTAATTATGTTATCTTACGATTAATTTTAGGCAATAAAGTAAACTATAAATACACAGAAGATTAAGGGTTGAGAAACGTTGGTTTGGTCGAATAAATTTCCAAACGTGTTAATTGTACTTAAAATATGGGGAGATTCTGAGAATAGATTTGCAATTTTTTTTTTTTTTTAGATTTGCAAATTTCAAACTTTGGAGGACGTGAGAGATATTTGTACCTAAAGCTTGGAGAGTTGGCGTTCACGTCTCTTGTCCCCTGGTAGTACCTACCCGGCTATCCCCCTCCTTTCGCGAGTATATTAGTCAGTGCCCGGTAACCATACGCTCCGTGAGTCAAAGGACAGAGCTGTATTGGCATCATCCTATCGATACCGCCTGCTCTGCTTCATGGACTCCGCCCCTCTCTTGGATGACAAGCTCCTGCCGGAGTCGACGCCGGCGGACTCCGACCACGGTGAGGGCAGCAGCGGGGAGTTGGAAAGTGTGCTGACCGACGCCTCTCTCCCCTGGACCCGCCGTATGGCGCGAGCCTCGCTTATCGAGATGAAGCTGCTCGTCTACCTCGCCGCCCCCGCCGTCATGGTCTACATGATCAACTACGTCATGTCCATGTCCACCCAGATATTTTCTGGACACCTCGGAAACCTCGAGCTTGCCGCTGCCTCCCTCGGCAACACCGGCGTCCAAATGTTCGCCTACGGACTCATGGTTCTCCGCCTTTCTTCCACCTTGGCCACGCCGTGGGCTTTTTAGTATTTCAACGAATAAATTGTATCTTTTATTTCGAACATAAAACAAACTGCGGTATTGGGCAGCTGGGGATGGGAAGCGCGGTGGAAACTCTCTGCGGGCAGGCGTATGGGGCGCACAAGTACGATATGCTGGGGATCTACCTGCAGCGGTCGACGGTGATGCTGATGGCGACGGGGGTGCCGCTGGCGGTGATTTACGCCTTCTCCCGCCCGCTGATGGTGCTGCTCGGTGAGTCACCGGAGATCGCCAAGGCGGCCTCGATCTTCGTGTACGGGCTGATCCCGCAGATCTTCGCTTACGCGGCGAACTTCCCTATACAGAAGTTCCTGCAGGCGCAGAGCATCGTGATGCCGAGCGCGGTTATCTCGGCGGCGACGCTGGCGGTTCACCTGCTGGTGAGCTGGGTGGCGGTGTACAAGCTGGGGATGGGGCTGCTGGGGGCGTCACTGGTGCTCAGCCTGTCGTGGTGGATCATCGTGGTGGCGCAGTTCGTGTACATCGCCTACAGCGAGAGATGCCGGTATACCTGGACCGGCTTCAGCTGGCAGGCCTTCTCCGGGCTGGCCCAGTTCTTCCGCCTCTCCTGCGCCTCCGCCGTTATGCTGTGCTTGGAAACCTGGTACTTCCAGGTCCTCGTGCTCATCGCAGGGCTGCTGAAAAATCCTGAGCTGGCGCTCGATTCCCTTTCTGTTTGGTGAGAAAATAATCTCCTTGTTCCTTTGAAGCGAATAGTTCAATTTCACTTGAATCCTGATCGCCAATTAGATAACAAGCACCAAAAGGAAGATTTTCATCAACTTTCACAAATCTAATCAAATGTTTGTCATGTGGATAACTTGCTTTTTGAATTTGATTTTTCGTTATCAAAATCTTGATGTTTGATTCACTCGTTCTCTGCCTGATTATCGATGCAGTATGACAATCTCTGGTTGGGTATTCATGATCTCAGTTGGGTTCAACGCCGCTGCTAGGTAAGTATTCATCTTATTATATATTTCCGCTGTTGACTCTTGTAAATATCTACTCATCTGACATCAGAGTAGTCATTTCTGATCCTGCAAATATTGTCAACGCATTGTTTGCTCCTCAAAATCTTGTGCAGATCTGCACAACCTTTTCTTTAAATTCAATGATTCCTTTGTCTGTCTTGAAAAAAAAATAAATCTTTTTGTCCAGTGTGCGCGTAAGCAACGAGCTTGGTGCCGGGAATCCAAAGTCGGCAGCATTTTCAGTTATCGTTGTGACACTGTTGTCGTTCGTGATATCCGTGGCGATAGCCATTGTTATCCTCTTCTGCCGAGACTACATCAGCTACATCTTCACCGAGGGTGAGACTGTCGCTCGTGCCGTCTCTGATCTCTGCCCCTTACTCGCCGCCACCCTTATTCTCAATGGCGTCCAGCCTGTGCTATCTGGTGAGAAACTCGAGTCACCTCCATGAGTAGTCAGTCGCACACTAATAAGGTCCGAAACTTAATCAGAAGGATCAACACCATTGCAGGTGTGGCTGTTGGCTGCGGATGGCAAGCTTTTGTGGCCTATGTCAATGTAGGCTGCTATTACATTGTTGGAGTTCCATTTGGTGCTCTCCTCGGCTTCAAATTTGACCTGGGAGCTAAGGTAAGAAGAAGCTTACACTTGAGGTTGTAAACGTTTTGCTTATTGGATCAAAACATCGAGCAATTGCTCCTCTGTACAGGGAATATGGGGCGGCATGATAGGTGGAACCATAATGCAGACTCTGATTTTGGTGTGGGTCACTTTCCGAACAGACTGGAACAAAGAGGTTTCTGTTTATCCACCTTAAGATTTCTGTTGTTTAGCAACATCAAATAGCACGACGAACTGAGATTTAGAAACATGATTTCCTGTTTTTGTCGAGCAGGTAGAGGAAGCTCAGAAAAGATTGAAAAAGTGGGAGGACAAGAAGAAGGAGCCCCTTCTCACTTAGCAACCAATGCTCTTGTGAGGCGATCGTTTTCATGGCAGAGCCCCGATTTGTTAATTAATTGGCAAACGTTAGGAGACATAGTTTGCAAGCGACAAAAGCACGATCGGTCAATTATTTGCCAACGTTTATTGCAATGTAGTCATTTCATTTCATATAAGGGCTTTGATATTATTTCCACTTCAATTGCTTTGAAGAGGCTGTACTGTCTTTTGGACTCTTATCATTAATGTTAGTAATGTTACAAGGAATTCTCCTTTCAATTATTGTTTGGCAATCGGAAAAAAAAATGAAGTCTATAAATTTATATAAATTCAAGAGTTCCAATGTTTGGACCATTCTGGTTGGGCTCTTTCTTTTTTTGAAAGGGGTGCCCTTTTGCAAATTTTGTAGAGGAGCATATATCATAAAGCAGATAGCGTATGTATCTTTATATAATTTCACTTAAGCCTATTGTTATACACTATTTAATCTGTGTTATACGATATCATTATTATATTAAAATGATTTTGTATCGTATAATAACTTAATATTTTCATATAACACCTGAATATTTTCATATAACACATAAATATTTTCGTATAATATCTAAATATTTTCATATAATATATGTTTATTATCGTATAACACCTTAATAATTATACGATAATTGATATATAAAAATATTCAGGTGTTGTAAAAAATATTCAGATATTATACGAAAATATTTAAGTATTATACGAAATCATTTCAATATAACATTGATATCGTATAACAAAAGCTAACAAAAGCTAAATATCCTGTAAGAATAAAGTTACTTTAACATAGAGATACATGCACTATCTGCTTTATGATTTGTGCATTCCGCAAAATTTGGTGCAAAAACGCAGTTCTTCTGGTTGGTGTTGTACAGTCTTGATTCAGAGGATGAGCTTGTTAGCCTGCAAAGGAGCTTGGATTGGGAAGCGACGTGCCCTCTGCAAAAACGCAGCCTTCTGGTTGGTGTTGTCCAGTCTTGATTCAGAGGATGAGCTTTTTAGCCTGAGATGCTGCTGCTCGCAAAGGAGCTTGGATTGGGGAGCGACGTCAGATTGTGTGAATTGGCGAGAACAACCATCTACTCAGCACAAATTTCGGAATTGAGAGTGTACGATATTGAGATTTCTGAAACTGAAACGATACTGTTTAGTTAAAGATTTGATGTTAGCTTGAGTTCTGTTTTCCTTGAATAGTTTCTGAACCTGTAAATTAGCAATAGTGTGCTTAGTTTTATATAGAATAGCTATAGATCAGGAACTATTTAGACAATATTGCAAGTTCTCGTTCTTGCATGCATACAAGGGAAGTCCAGTACTTGCTTGTTGAAATGTCGATGAGGCAAATTCATTTCTGTATGTATATACACAGATTTTTTACTTGCCATCTACTCCTTGAAATGCCAAGGGAGTTTGTTTCATTCTGCATATACAGTGAGTTTGTCGATCTTGTTTAACGAAAACCTCAGCAAAATAGTAATCTAGTCATGTTCATATTAGGCACACAAAGTGTTTGATGAAATGTCAACCTCAAACATCTATTTTGATTTGTGCATGACATGACTCCTGCTCAGAAGATGTTTGATGAAATGTCAAATGATTTCCGTCTGAAGGCATTGAGGATCTAATGAGTTTCATACTATTGCGCCACTAAATTTGTCATTTCTTGAGTCAGAATTGGTGATCAATTATCAATTGTATATGCTTACAGAAAAATGATTTGACTTGTATAGTGATTGATTGGAAGTCTTTTACTTTGATTTTGACTCCAATTGAATTTCCAAGATTGGATTTGAGAACATTTGAGAATCCAGAATCTCCAAAATTTGGTTTGTGCACATTAATCCTCCACGTAGGGTGGCAGCCGGATAGCTCAGTTTGTGTTTCTCTAAATTCATCTGTGAACACAAGCTTGATATATTTTAAAAAATTTACCCAAACCTAACTTTGTGAGATATCTTTGCCCACAACGGCGATCAACGAGGGTGACGAGAGTTACTTGCCTTCGACCATCAGTTGCATCCATTTCATTCTTGTCATGTGTCATTGCGTTTATGCTTTCGCGTTTGACTGTATAACCATGCTCTCCAAAAATATCTTTGATCTGACTAAAATAATTATTATACTTTTTCACTTAGCTTCTGCTGTGACTTTTTAGTTTACTTTGTGTTGTGTCACTTACAGTTTAGCTCATTCAAGGTTTCCGTCGAAGCTGAGAAGAGGCATCAATAGATATCGCCATTACTTGCTGTTGTTGTGTTCTTGTTGCATTGAGTTTCAGACTTGCAATGTATAAGAAGAAAACGAAATCAAAACCCAACTAACCGGAAAGTGAAAACAAAGAAAAACCATGATCCATCGCAGTCGATCCAAATTTTTTTCCAGGTGGTCTAGCGCATGTTTCAGCATCAAGCTCGATCAGCTAGAAGAAGAGGACGAAGAGGCCTGCAGCAGGCGGTACACGGTGTGATTGGGGACAATGTAGAACACATCGCCGGTGTTCAGCCGTGCGTCGGGTCGGAGGACCAATCGCGGGTTCTTGAACACCTCCGGCCGGGTGACGCAGTGCCTCGGGTTCTTGGCCATGATCTCCGACACCGACACCGACTTGCGGTGGACCTCCACGAAACCGCCGGGGTGCACCAGCTTCAGCACGCCGCTCTCCTTCCTCGCAACTCCCATGGTGGCAGTGGCGGCTACTCCATTCACCACCAAGAGGCTCTCTCTCTGATTGGCCGAGGAAGACGGTGTACACGACACTCGAGCCCTTCGCTGCCTCTTATAGTACCGAACGGCGATCACAACAAAGTCGCTCTTTTGTAGTCCTCGTTGACGTTCGTTCTTGATCAGCAACGTTCTCTCCGAGTCTCCTTGGTCAGACTTTTTATACTTCCTAGGCTAAGTAGATGAAAGAGACAATTGTTACTGCGTGTAGCCCAGGTTAATGATATGAAAATTTATGCAGGTAGATATTTTTGAGTTGTTCATCTCATGTGCAAATCTTGACCAACACATGTACGACTCTTGCTTTTTTTAGATTTATAATTTCAAAGATAACTTAGTTTTAAATGACAATACGTTCTGAATCAAAGACGAACCAAACAAGATCAATCGGTGCCCCATTGCCTTGCACTAGCAATGCAACCTCTAGGTCCTCCTTGCTCTCCACCTCCCTGCCAAGCTCCACTATAAGCTTCAGGCTCATTTAGTGGAATTTTCTAAGAGGCGGATAGCGCCAACTGGATTTTTTTTCAGTTCCAAAAGAAAGCAAATTACATATGGGCGGAAAGTTGATCATGAGAAAAACATCAAACACAGATTTGTTGTACACCTCCACCTAGTCATCATGAGAAAAACATTACATGGAGTTGGGAGCCAAATATGAAGGTGAAGAGCAAGATGGCTTATATCCAGGCGGGATTTGGAGACGATGTACTTGATGAGCCCCTTGCATATGGTGATTACGGAAGCACTAGGCCTGTCTAATCGGTTTAATCAGAATTGAACTGAATCAATTGGACTTGAACCAAATTTTTTTTCACCCAAATTTGCAAACCAAAAATCGAACTAAATTTAAGAAAAATCGATTTGAACTGAACTGAAATTGTCATGTTCGATTCGATTCAAACCGATTAAAATTAAAATTTGACTTTTAAACACAGTTTACTTTAACACATAATGAAAATTTAAGTAAAAACTTTCACCCAACATAAGACGAAAACATAGTGCGAAAGCTGCCAAGATAAGAATCTTATAAAAAAGAATAAAAACATAGTGTAAAAACTGTAAAATCTTCACCCAACATAGAATGGAAACGTAAAATCATACTTCATATGAAAACCTAAAAGGAAAGTGATAATTGGACCAGCAGGTGAGGTGGAGGCTAAGCAGATGAATAAAAAAGAGGGCGAGAGCAACAAGAAGAAAAGGTAATAATCGAAACCAAGAAAAAAAAAAGGAACAGATGAATAAAGGGAAAACCTTAGAAGCGAAAGCAAGAAGACAACGTTGGAGATAGAGACCACAACCATGTTGCCACAGTAGAGCAGGACCAGCAGATGGAGTGGAGGCTGAGCGGCAGAGCAGGTAAAGCCCCGTCTGGAGGTGAGAGAACGATAGGGACTTCCGACAATTTTTGCGAGGAATCTTCCTTTTCTTCTCTTGGATTGTCGTGCTCGTGGCGTCGACTACGGCGATTTGGGCGTCTCTGATGGCCAGCTCTTTGAGGGCCGATTGTAGAGCTGTTGTAGACGCGCTTCGGTAGGAATGTCTCATCCCAACATAAAAAGGAGGCACCGCCGGCTCTTAGATTGCAGAGGGAGGCGCAATCGCCGGAGAGGGATGCTGCAGGAGTAGGCGAAAAGATGTTTTGGAAGTGAAGAATGAGCGAAAATGGAATCGTGGCGATAGGATTAGTTGATTTTGATGAGAGTTGGAGTCCGCCGTATCTACAAGAAAGAGACAGTTCATTCGGTTCAGTTCTAAGTTTTTTTTATTTTAATTTTTTTTAATCGGTTCGGTTCGGTTTATATTAGTTTTAAAAATAAAAAATCGCAAATAGAACCAATTCTATTTTAGCGCTGTCGAAATTGAACCAAACTGAACCGATTAATTATAAAACCAAATTGAACCACCTAATTTGGTTTATTAGGTTAACCTGAATAATGAACAGGCCTACACATGGAGAGAAGGAAAAGAAAAAAAGAAGGGAGACATAGACTTTTAAAATTAGAGCCTAGCATTCAGCCCCACTTAAAGTGAGTTATGTGACTCCCTCTTTCAAAAATGCATCTCTTTCAAATGTGACACTACTGGAAATAAGTGTATATTTTAAGTTGAATTAGGTACTTAACTTTTTTAAGTGGTGTGGCTAAGAAAAAAAAATACATTTATACTTTAACAGAAGAGTCAATGAGAATAAAAAAATATTTATTTATTAGATCTCAAAGTATAATTAAATATAATTAATTAGATTTTTTAAAAATTATATTTTTTTAATAGAAACTAAAAAAAATATAAAAATACATTGAATCTAATCATTTTTCTCTTTCCTCCAAAGAAACACAAAGTAAAAGTGTTGCAGTGCACCTAAAAAGCTTTTTTCGCTAGAACTTCGTCTTATACAGCAATTTTATAGTCAATGGGCATGTAAATTTTCCGAAATTATAAGCCCAATTAGCCCATTTCAGGCCCATGTACGAGCAAATGTATAAAATCCCTTCTTCTGTTCGGCGGCTGTGATCGCCGCCGCGCTCCCTCTTCGCTTCTCTGCTCGATGGCAGTTCGAGCGGCCCTTGCTCGACTGAGACGCCCAACTTTCCCCCTTTCCTCCTCCCCCGTTGAATTGCTTGGAGTCATGCTCGCGGAACACTCATCGAAACTGCAGCAGGTATCTCCATGTTATCCTCCTCCCTTCGTCGGTTTTTTGCCGTCACGAATTGGAGGGGTTGCGGCCGGCCTAGACTTGAGGCGCTGCTACCACGACGGGCGGCCTCGGGGGCCCCTGTGGAGGGGTAAGAAGATGATAGGCAAGGAGGCCCTGTTCGTTATACTGGGGCTCAAGAGGTTCAAGGACGACGAGGAGAAGCTGCCAAAGTTCATCAAGACCCACGTCCTTCGGCTGCTTAAGATGGAAAAGATCGCTGTCCTCGCGGAGCTCGAGCGCCAGGAGGAGGTTGATTTAGCGCTCAAGGTAATGTTTTCATTTCATTTTATTTTATTTCCCAATGGCTGCTCTTCTTCAATCTTGGAAATAATGACTAGAACAGTGTTGTATTCCATCTATGCCGTCTATCAGGAAATGAAAATGGGCCATTTAATGAAAATCTTGCATCAAAAGTCTAATTCACATATATTATTGCTGTTGGTTAGCTTAAAACATTGACAGTAAAAACGAACTTCTACCTGCAGTTGTCTTTTATGGTTCCCATAAAGTGAGAAATAGTACGTTCTCCCAGTTGTTATTCATGGTGAAAGAAAAGATATCATTTCCTTTTTCTAATTTCATTCTGTAGCATTCTAACTTCATTTTTCTTTTTATCCCTTTGAAATTTAGACGATAAAAGGGTAAGAAAAGATCCAGGCTTTAATTATATATTATTGTCTATTTTTTTCATTAGGGCATGACTGTTTAATTTAAGGTGACCTATTGATTGTGTTTTCCTAATCATTAGTTTCACATGGCGTTGAAGATTGTTTTCCTCACTATGCAATGCATCTATCCTCTACATTTTATTGCTGCAACTTCTACATTGATGCTTCCTAGGCTAATGTAAAGAGCCTTTTATGCTGGAGGATCGTTGACTCTGAGAGTTCAGCGGTTGACATCCATCAATACCTTGGTTGTTTTCTTTTATAACTGCGTTGTCAACAATAAACATAATGCATAATTTGTTAGTTTTTCTACTAAAGTAACGGCCTCCACTGAAGGGATTTAATGTGGAAGATCCATTTCTTACTTGTATCTCTTAGTGCACATGATTTCAATCATAAGTATCTTAGTTTCTTGTTTCGATGATTATAAAGGCACACTGTTTTTATCCTTTCTAGATTGCTAGGAGAGAGGAAGGAGAGGTGGCATAGTTTTGAGCAGCTTTATCTAACGCTTCCTTCTCATTTCTACGTTATTCGGCATCCTATTTATAAATTGCAGAACCTATTAAAGTTCTTGTGTTTCCTTCTCTTGTCAATTGATGAAATTCACTCTATTGGACAGTGCTTTTGAATCCACCCACTGCAGTTTGTAGGCAAAAGTTAATAAATTACTTGCCATTAATTCTGTCGTAGTTACTTTCAGAGATAATAGATCCTATCCACAACTCTTTTTGGTATGGTTATTATCAAAAGTAATCTACTGAAATGAGATCGTCCTTATGGGCATCTATTGGCAGCAATCCTTTGGGTTGTTCTTGATGAGTCTTCTGTATTCTATTGTTTGATTTACTATTATTTATGGGATGCTTCATTATAACTAGAGAGGTAGAATAATATGATTTTATGATCTCAATTTCTTAAGTCACTTTATGTTGGTATTTGAATCTTCTATTTCATTTTTTTGGTAGCATAGTACCTGCTCAGTTCTATGGGCTAATAATTGGTGCCTATGTTTCAGATATTTCAAATTATACAAAATGAGGATTGGTACAAGCCAGATGTGTATTTGTACAAGGATCTGATTATTTCTCTAGCAAAGTGTAAGAAGATGGAGGCAGCCATGCAAGTATGGGAAAGTATGCGGAAAGAGGAATTATTTCCTGATTCCCAGACATATGCTGAGGTGATTAGGGGGTTTCTGAGATACGGATCACCTGCAGACGCCATGAATATCTATGAAGACATGAAGAAGTCTCCAGAACCACCTGAAGAATTACCTTTCAGGATACTGTTGAAGGGGCTTCTACCACATCCGTTACTGAGGAATAGAGTAAAACAAGATTTTGAGGAGCTATTTCCAGAGCGACATATTTATGATCCACCAGAAGAGATATTTGGAATGCGATGAGTTGAAGGTTGGTTTCAGTTTTGCTCACCACTAAACTAATTTTAGATGATATCAATGAAACTGTTTTTGTCTTTCAATACATCAAGGAATTAGATTTACTTTTGTTTTTTTGATTTATTTTACTTTTGTTTAAATGTTAGCTTCTAATTGATTTCTATTTGGTAACTTATGGAAACTGATGTGTACTTCCCTAATGCAATTTAATCATTGGCTTCGAAAAGATATTGATTGTGTTTGAAAAACTTATGTGCTGAATGTGAAGTTATGGAGTACTCCACTATTTACTGAATTAATTGAATTATTATCAGAATTCTTAAAGTATTTCCCTTCCCTTCATATTATATCATTTTACCATGTGTGGCTTGATTGGTTGAAGCCTTGCTTTGCGTAAAGCAAAGTTGTCAAAAATGCAAAAATGCATCATGGATCTTAAGGTATTCTAAGACCCAAATTAGGCAATCATCTTAGAACAAATATAGGATCTAAAATGTGGTAGAATTGGTAGGAACATTGATCTATGTCTTAGGATCTTATAGGATCTTATGATCCCACCGATCCTGAGTTAATAGATATAATGAATTTAGAGTTAACTACTATTATACCAAAAATTAACAATCTATTATGTCAAAAGTCCTAAATTAATATATGATGTAATTTCTCATCTTTTGTTGTCATTATTTTCTCTTCATTGTTTTGACACATATTCATCAACTTAAACTCTTTGTTCAACAACGAGTATTTATTAGTATAAATTTTGTAATCTTTATTTGGAGCCCTCATTGTCATTTTTATCATTTTCATCATCATAACTGTGTGCTTCTATGTTTTTGTCGTGTTATCTTTATTTCACTATTTGCATTTGTTGTTTATAATTTTATTGTGTGCCTTTGTTGTATCTATATTTTGCAAACTTGTCTCCATCATCATGACCTCATAAATATTTAATTTTATAATTCTACACTGCACAACTGATATAGTTGAATATGTTGTATATATATAATTTACCCTTAGTGCTTGATACTAGATGAATATTTATTAATTTTTTTTATTACTTATTAGAAAATTACTCTGACTCTATTTAGATGAATATATTCTTCTTAAAAAATTATATATTAGGTAATTTGGTAGGATTTGAGCTGATCCTAAGTTTCAACCCATCATTTCTAAGTAGGATTTCAATCCTAACAACCTTGGTTTAAAGATTAGTTTAAAGAATTATGATAGGTTTCTTCCCCCGTGATTTTGAATCATTTTGCATTAAATATTTCTTGTTTCCTTTTCTATTGAGTTTTGTAATTTTTTTTTACATAGGTAAGTAAAATAATGAAGGTGTCTATTGGTTTAAGGACCTTAGTTTGTTGATAACAAGGCCTTAGGGATTGATTTTTGTAATGTTATTGATACATGAAAAAGGTTGTAGTATTTATCAAATCTTTCCGAGAATCACTCACTTCACAGACTATGTAATTCTAGTTGTTTGATACCTCGCTCACATGAAAATTGTGGAAATTATGATGCAGCACTATGTTGTTTTTCAAATAAGAACCCCTTAAATCTGTTCTCAACACTGTACTGTGCCTGTTCAGAGTGCGCAAGACATTTTGGTTGGCCCCGATCTCTTATACACTAGAGAGATGCTGCAATTTTAGTTTATGGGCGAATGATTCTCTTAACGGCCCAATCAGATCTGGCAATCAGCATTGTGCTTTGTCAAATTCATGACTCAAGCCCATATGTGTTCTGGCTCATGTGGCAGTCCTGTTATACTGCTACACAAGTGCCACTTATGCAGCCTTCGGCTGATGTGACATGGCCAATTAATATTTGAAATGAACTAAGCTAAACCTGTAAATTTAGATATTAACAATATTAAATTAATCTTTATTTTTTTATCCAAAATAATTAAATTATGATGGTTAAGATGACATTCTAATTTGGTCAGTAGCCAAGATTTTAGAGTCAAATTATTATTCCTATTACCATAAGAAATTATTGACAACAGGAAAGCCGATAGACATAATTAAATTTCACTGCGAGCTGAGCTTTTATGCAGAGTTGTCAGATCCATTTGGCTCGGTAAACCGGACACCATGTAGGCCTTTTATAGTGTCAAGATCAATAATATCTGTCAGTAATAAGCAGGCCAAAATTTATATATTGCAAGATGAAATAGCAATGACTTGCCAAATAAATATGGATATTTATTACAATATTAAGAGATAAGCAGCAGATAGCAGGGAAGAGTTCAGACTTCAGAATACAAGAGTTGTAAAGTAAATCATTTATATTTCTTACCTAATATTGTTAGGCCAGTGTAAAGCAATTCCCATCCCACTTACTCAAATTAGCGATACACCTGCCACGTTTGTCTTGTAATGGTAGTTTTTGTCATGGATCACTAAAAAGATCACGTATAACAGTAGCAATTATATTGGTATTCATTTGCCAGTGATGCTGGAATCACAATGAAGCATACTCGACCAGAATCAAGCAAGAGCGGGATGAGGACCTAAAAGTTAATAGAATTAGATAATGTTGAATTAAAAGAGTTGCAACGATTGGTACATGTGGTAAATCGGTTAGTGGTCACACTCTAGATTGCCATTCAAGAGTTTGAGAGTTCAAATCCGACCAAATCCTTTGGTATGTTAAGGCAACCCTTGGCAACTATACTAATTTACCATACATGACATGCATTGAGTGTTATTTAATTTGATTTCTTCATATTCTAGCAACCTCTGAAATCCTCAGCCATTCTTGTTGACTCTTGTTGGCGCTTTGTTTTGATTCCTGTCTTGCAGATGAATTCTGTTATTTATTGTTATCATTGCCAATCACTTGGTGATCTTTGTTGGGTATACTCAAGTTGTACTATATCTAATTTACGGCTTATGCATAATTTCTTGATACATTGTTATGTGTTTCTTTGGCTATGATGTCTTTGGTCTCCTTGTGATTCTTTTATCCATTATTGATCTTGACTCTGGGAAAGGCCAACTCAGCTTTGTTTATTGAGCCAAGTTAAATATTAACTTTTTTTTCACAAGTTCCTTCCGAGCAGAAGATACCACCACTAGCAAAAAAGAAGAAACAAATTAAAGTCTTGTAAATTTATTTTTGTTGAGTATATATAATTGCTTATTTTAATAAAATTATGGTTTGACCCTAATATCTTGACTATTGAATGGATTTCAATATATAGTATTGGTTTCTTGAATCAAAATATTTATTTTGTATATGTTATTTATGGAATTATGTATTTGATGGTTGTATATAAAGGTAGCTACCTTGTTTTGTTTATGTTATGAGGCATGACATTTTTAGCCTAGTATTTTCCTAATTATAGACAATAGGCATAAAAGCATATGAAACTTTGTATATTTATATTTTGAAAATGTTTGATTGATGTATCTTTCTGATTATACTATTAAACTGGAGCCAATTGCTATTTAATTTCTATGCCACACTTGTACTGTGTTACGTTTAGTTTTTTATATAATTTTGATCTAACAAAAATAGTATAAAAACTATCGGACCCTAGAATCAAATTATATGGCAATCCAAGATGATAGTAACACAAGATAAAGCACACAAATATTTATTTTGTGGTTCGGAGATGGAGCAAGTTTCACTATTAAGAATCCAAAGTGTACAATAATACATGAATGCCTAAAGAATAAACAATATCTCTCTAAGAATAATCTATCTTAATATGTACAAAAAAATTTATACTTAAACAAAATCTTCTAATTACAAAGAAAAGATAAGGAGATTTACTTTAAGAAAAAATAACTTTTTTCTACTATTGTTGTAGAAGAAAAATCCCTCTCAAATATATGAATTCGCTGAAGAAGAGAAAGTCTCAGAAAATAAACCCTTGAATGTATAATACCGTATTCTTTATATTAAATAATGTGCTAATCAGTTAGAGAGTTGAATCAAGTCAAATCTACTATATTGCCACTGGTTGAAGCATCTTTGGGATTGTTTTTTCTTTCACCTTTACATCTCATATCTTATTTCATAGGATAAGCTCAAATTGAATTCTTTAATTTCAGGTCATTACATCATTTTCTCTTAATGCTCCTATTTTAGTGGTGAGCAAGCCCTATGGTGAAACTCTCCGTTTGTTGCAGCGGAAAGACGGATATCATACAAGGTAATCCGGCCATGCCACTCTTGTTTTACCATGTCAGTGTCATGATCATCCAATGGTGTGTTTGCAATGTTTGATTCATCTGCTTCAATTAGACAATTTCGTGCGCAGATGTATAATCAGACAACCTCCTCATCTTCAAGGTCTGGACTGTGATTATGAAGTGTATGGTGGCCATGAGTGGGATGCCTACCTTTGAGCGGGATGCTTGTTATTTTTAGAACAATGTTTTTTATAGTGTACCATTTATGAGTTCAATTATTTTTCTATGGGCTTCTCTTATATCTTGGCATGTGAATTGGCCAGACACCGGAGCTAGTGGAAAAAAATATTTGGCAGTAACCCCAGGTTTGGCATTTCAGTCGGTAAGCATTTAGTAAATTTGATTATTAAATTTATTGAATAGAATTTATCAAATTTTTTACTGAATTTTTAATTATAATACCGAACTGATTAAAAAATTTATTAAATTAAATTTATTATAAAGAAAATTGATAAATTACTTATTTAGACTACTTTACCTATACTAAAACTAAATTTATTAAATTGAATTTATTAGTTTTGTCTAAATTTGATAAACTCAGTTTCTACCAAACCATTGCTCACCCTCTTCACTACTTTTTAACCTTCTAGGCCTTGATTATTTGATTTTTCTATATTTTGTTTCATTATATATATAAAAAAAAAGGAAAAGAAAAAGTTATACAACTTTCTTGCTGACGAGAGAGCTAAGATATTACCTTATTAAGTGTTATATGCGGTGTTAAGTTAGGTTTGAGTTAGCTCATAGTAGAAAGTAGATAAGAGATAGGTTAAGGTTTGGGCAAGGAGTAGGATGGGGGTAGTTATCGGTTCGAGTTTTAAAAATTTTAATAGAGTCAGTTCAATTAGGGGTTTGAAAAAAATGTGTAACATAACAATTAGTTAATTTTGTTTAAATTATAATATTTTAATATATTTAATAATTAAAGAATATATATGAGCTTGTGGGGTGGCGGTTATATTTTACTCAATTATTTTAGACTAAAAGCTGCCATTTGAGAGCTAGCTAATGTCTATCGACTTTGATTCTTTGAAAGTAAAAGAGATAATATTTTTAAGTAATTTATTTACTTTATCAAATATACTTTCACACTGTGTTTGCTTGGATGGATAGAAAATATAGAAAAAAATAAATAAATAAATAGATGGAATGTGTTATAGATTTTTCTTTTTTGTGTTTATTTAGAAGGAAAGAAAGTTGAAATGATTGATATATACACTCAAATTTTTATTTTTTTTACTCATATAATATATATACTATTAATATCATAAAATTATTAAATATTAAATATTAAATACAAGCAACGACAAGAACGAGCAATGGCAAGTTCGAGCAGCGATGACAAGGACGAGTAGTCGAGAAAAGCTCATAGTAAATGAAGATGAGTAATGGTGAGATAGAAAATAAGGTGTGAAGTTAGTAAACTTAAATGAATAGTTTCAACTTTCCTCTCGATTCAGGCAAAGAGTAAATGGTGGAATTAATGCCTAAATTTTCTTCTTACTTTTCCTCATAAATTATTGATTCGCCCAAGTAAACAAGCTTTTTTTTTTCTTCCTACTTTTTTTTTTTTTTCTTTCTAACTTTCTTTCCAAGTAAACCAGTGCTAAAATTGTTTAACATAAAAGTTAAATATATATAAAGAAGAATTTCTGAGTGGTGATACGAATACGAAAGTTTCTACTTGTAGGCAAAATTATTGGCTATTATTCGTCCGTTTTATTCTAACTCATCTAAAATCTAGAGAAATATTCAAGGAAATAAGAAAAAAACAAATGGTGGTGGGGACATAACACGGTACAGGAACAGATTCGCAAAGAATCGCGTTACGGGAACGCAAACCCTAACGTCGCTGAGGTGACAACGTCAAAACGATCAATCATCAACTTTTTTTTTAAATCGCCATCGCAATTCTGTGCAAAGAAACAGAAAATTTTTCCCATATAAAGTAATCAAAGGGAAAGAAAAAGGAGACGATGGCATCCGTCCGTCCGTCGATGCAGGAATTGGGTACCCAGCATCGGCATCTGGAGGAAGGAAGGAACGCAACAAATCTCTTTGTGCTGGATTCCGTGACGATGCCGTGGTCATCACGAGTTGAAATTGGCAATCATATCAATGCAAAACAGAGGAGAAAACGACCGCCCTCCCTGATTTACCCCATCTAATTTAGGGCGCGCCTCTCTGCTCTCTTCTTCCTCCTCCTCCTCTCTATAAATAACGAACAAAGGCCCACGCCAGTCCCTCACAATTTCCTCCGCGACGATTGGCGCGACAGCGGTATAGCGGATTCCTCCTCGTCAAGGTAAAACCGATCTTTCACACCTTTCATCGCTGATTTGAGCTTCGAACGACGGCTTTCTTTTTCTGTCTGATGGAGATTCCTTTTCTTGCTGGCTGATTTATCTTCTGTCGGCTATTGGGATAGTGAGAATTCTATGTGCACAATTTCTTAGGGCATGAGATAAAAGCTCAAATATAAGATGTGATGCGAGTTTTGTTTCTGTTTCCTGTTGTCTTTGAGCATCTACTTACTGCAGACGAAGAAATCAGAAAGCAAATTTTTTTTTTGTTTAAAAAAATGGCTTATAGGCTCTAACTAACATCAATTGCCCCTCGCGCGTTCCTTCTTTCCTCTGAATGTATTGCATATCATCTTCAACCTGTTTGTTTTATGTGATCGCTATGTGTTATATTTTAAAACCTGACAATCTAAATATATCCCTTGAGATACTTGGTATTTCATATATGTCATTATTTTTTTTAAATTTTATCTTATTAATAGGAGTTAATTATACTTTATTATTCATTTATTTATAGAAGTGTTAAGTTTCTTGACCATGTCAGTTTATATTAAATATAAGTGACATGTTTTCATGTTATACAATTTTATGAGCATATATTTGTAAAGCTTAAATTTAATTGCAAAATATGGAAAAAAACAACTATTTTGAAAGGAGATATGTGCAGTTTTCCATCAGCTCTTGGTGCATGTAAGTCTTAAATCTTACTTGATTTTGTTGATTGACGCAGTTTTAATAAAAAAAAATTCAGCCTTCTTCTGATCATTGCTTGTATCATGATATCAAGTGCTAGGTGGTATAACTAGTTTGTGACATGCTCGCTATCACTTATATATGTATATAATATATATACATATATATAATTGAAATTCATTACTGTTGTTAGTTGGTAACGACCAATACCAACTAGTACATACTGATCCGATCACAAACTAGTATGCCAGTAGTTTTGTGGTCTTAAGAATAGGGATCCGTTACACTTTGTCCTTGAACTCGTTGTTTTGCTTTCATTATTGAATCGGTACCAAAATTGGTTTTCCTATTATGAGAATTTTGTTTCTTTTCTAGCATGTTAGCAAACTTAGATGCATATGCATAACACTATTTTGTGCCAGAAAAGACAAGTTATTTACCCAATTTTTTAGAATTAACGTTCTTCTAATTCCTAATAGATAAAAAGAATCCAAATATTTTATCTGTACCCAATTTCGCCAACAATAGCAATAATAACCAGAGGTAATCTGTTAACCGGATTTTTTTTTTTTTACATTTAGTTTATTTATCCTTTCATGTTCTTCATACTGCCTCAATAGTCGGTTTGTTGGACATTTCTTGATGTGCGATTTATGTCATTGTCTCAGTATCTTACTGTCATTTTTTGAATTCATAATATTTGTTTTTGCTTTGCTGATTAACATATCTATTCAATTCTTAATTTAGCCAAATGCTAATAGTTTGTAAATTGCTTTGTTTTTTTATTAATTGCAGCTCACGAACTCTGTGATTCGTTTTTAGTCTCTCTCCAATAATTTCAGTGTTCATGTCTGATCTCGATGTCCAGATTCCTACTACCTTTGGTATGTTCATAAACTGCTTATTTATATATACATTAACAGAGAAGCACGTTTGGTTTTTTGCATTTGTGTACTGCCCTTCTACAGTTTAACAAAATGCGCTAGCGGGTATTCTATAACCACTAACTATTTGGTCAATCCATTTAACTTTTGTTGTAGATCCATTTGCTGATGTGAATGCTGATGATTCTGGTGCTGGATCAAAGGAATACGTTCACATCCGCGTGCAGCAGCGGAACGGCCGGAAGAGTCTAACCACAGTTCAAGGACTAAAGAAAGAATTTAGCTATACCAAGATATTGAAGGATCTGAAAAAAGAGTTCTGCTGTAATGGTACTGTGGTTCAGGACCCAGAGTTGGGGCAGGTAATGATAGATCATTGTCTATGATAAGAGAAACTCATCTTTTAAATCGATTTATGCTTTTGTTTCTGATATGCTAATGCTTATGTAGGTCATTCAACTTCAAGGTGATCAGAGGAAGAACGCTTCCAACTTCCTAATCCAGGTATATTTTCTCTAATCGTTTCCCTTGCTTCAGATGGATGTTTACAGATGAAGTGTATTTTTTTTCCTCGTCTCATGTTGATAACTAAACTTTTGTTTTGCTTTTTTATTGTGTAGGCCGGGATTGTGAAGAAGGAGCATATTAAAATTCACGGTTTCTGAATAGTTGTCGTCGCTTGTTAAGTTTCTATGTGCTTCTGTTAAGAGTGATACCATATTACCATCTTCCAGCTCGCTTCTTAGGGGAGCCAGTTCATGATGAATGATCTGTGTGACCATATATTGAAAACATATCTTGTTTGGATATTGTGCTGTTGAGACTAGTTTAATGTTTGCCTATCGTATATTGACTGATATTATGAAAGTCTGTGTTCCACCATTTTTGCGCCTTCTCTAAATTTAGCTTACTGAAAGCAATATTTGGGTGATAGTTATTACATTTAGATGCATGGCCATGTATGCTATGTTGCATGGAGCACTGATTTTTATGCTCTAGACAGAGGTTATTTAACCTTTTGTATATATTATTAAAAAATATTGCAGGTAATATACTCAAACTGGATATCAAATAAATTCTTCACAATGCGATACTTAATGATGAGTGAAAAAAAAAATTACACTAGAAAATATAAAATTTAATGGAGAGATGGTTAAAGTGAACCAAAGGCATAAAGTTTTTCAAACACTTGATTTAGTCCAATATCTTCACCCCTAAAAAAAGAATATATATAAAAAAAGCCTTGGTAGAGTGATTAATAAATTACCTATTTCTAGCATAATCTTATTGGTAATGAGTTGTCTAGTAATAAAAATTAATTTAGTATTTATTGAAAAATACAAAGACATGTATACAATAAGTAATATATATTAGCATATGAGATGACTAAAATAATTTTTGGAGGTCAATCAATTATTTTGTCAAAAGTTCTATAACATGACTTGTATATTTACTAGACATGAACTAAACCAAACAAAAACGGGTTAGCCTAATCTAACTTGAGCAATAGATATGGACTTGGGTTATAGCCTAAGTTAGTACCTAAAGTAGATCCAATCATCTCTACACTAGTCTAATAACCCCCAATCTAAACAACTATACACATGGCAACCATGTCGATTATCTTGTGATCATTGACTAAACTAATTCATAACAACTTCCAAGCATTTAGTTTATTATAAATTTTATTGGTTATTGCTCACTTAGTATTAGGCACTATAGGCATTCAATTTTCATAATGTAATTTCATTCAGTTTGATTTTGTCTGTGAGCTTACTAATTTCATTAATTTGTTTCTCATTTTAAACTATCATTTTAAAATGCCGCTTCTTTCTCTTTGGCCTTGAAGTATAGTATATTTGTCAAGTGCACTAAGAGGCAATGGTCAAATGACGTATTTCAAGGTGATGATTTTTTAGTGTAGTAGGAGATGAAGACAAAAGGCACTCCTCTCATTGTCTAAGTAGAGAGGTAGAAAAATCTCTTATCTTAACCCTTTGATCGATGATATTTTGGAAAAAGCAAGCCTAATAAAATCATTTAGGTCTGTTTCCTTGGAAAGAAAACTAGAGGGAAAGGAAAGAAAAATAAATTTTTCATTCTTTTTTTGGGCGGAAGGAAAAATTTGAATGGAAAAGTAGATGAAAAATTTTGTAACTTTTCCTCTGAAACTTTTCCGCCCGAATCGGACGGAAAATTTGGAGAAAACACAACGCCACTTCGTCCGACCTTCGAAATTAATTTTCCTTCTTCTTTTCCTTCCTTCCAAGGAAACAAGATATGGATTTTTTTTCTTTTCCTGGAATTTTCTTTCCTTGCAGTTTTCCTTCCCTCCAAGGAAACAGAGGGTTAGGCATTCTAAATTTAGAGGCAAGATATTGAGATATAGATGCTCACAATGTAGTGATCACAACTAGGATAATTGATCCTTATTTAAGGGGCCATATTCAAAGGGTTTTTTTTTGTGACCATGACATTTGACTTCCGGGAGAAAGGACGATGATGACAAAGAATAGTTTAGTTATCTATGGTGCACATTGACCTATTAACCTAGTAAATTTGAAGGTCGACATTATATGAGGTTAACCCAATGACAAATTTATCATCGGCCAATTTAAATACTAGCTCATTAACTCGTATATGCTATTTTTTTTTTTTCTCCCACTTTATGATGTCCTATACTTAAGACTTATCCTTATCAAACTCAAAATCTAACACATATCTAAGAATCATCTTATAGTCAACAGCATATGAACGATAATATTTTTATTTTTTTTCAATGAAACAACTTTCATGTGATGTAGTTTGGACATAATACTTTATATTCAAATTTTCTTACAATCAATTTTAGTATTTTAAAAGATATATTACTCAATCTCCATAAATCACCTATCTTATAGAGCAAAGGTAGACATTTATTTAATAGTGATTAAAACAAGCTTCACATTTATTTAATAGTGATTATAAAACGAGTTTCTCCCCCCTACACCTCTCCCCACCCCTGCTCGGCCCTCCCCTATGCCTTGTTCCCTCCCTTCGGCGTCAAAGCTACTCCTCGCATTGCCTTCCCCCTCGATTGTACTCCCCCTCTCCGCTACTCTTCCTCGGCACCAAGCTCCCCTTCGTTGCTGCTCCTCCTTAGCACCTTCACAAACCCCCCCCCCCCTCCGGCGTCTCTCCACAAATTCTTCCTCAACAGCCTTTCCCACATGGGCTTCGTCCTCTCAATTGCGCTCTATGGATGAAGCCAGGCGGTAGCGTTCGTCGACTTCAAGCATCATAAAGTCAGCTCCAGTTAGTGGTACCAGCACTCGAGTTCATTGTCCCTAGATGAAATGAAGTTGTCTCCAGGCCCCATCAAGGCGGAGGCGAACAATGCTATGTTGGTTTAAAATTTCATGTAGACCTTTATTTAAATAAAAAATAAAAATATAGATTATGAACAATAAAGTTTACAAAATATATTTAAAAGAAAGTTAGAATGGTAGAACCCACAGGCGCATTGCGGCTTGTCCTTAGGTGAAAATCTAGACTCTCGTGCGAATTAATTCTAGATTTGAACACTCAGGATACAACCAGGTACTCCTCTTCTACAGGCACGACTATGGAGAAATTGAGCAGACGTCCTTTCGGCAATGAGCAACAAAATCAGCAAAACCAAGAAAATAAATAAAAAGAATAAGAAAGAATAAGGGGGGAGAGAGGAAGAGCCGAAGAAAGAATGAAATATTATTCCATCCTCCCACAAGCCAATTGGATTAAGCCTTCATTGACTTTTAAGTCCAACAACAATTGATAGCAAGTTCATGCTAACATTAACCAACAAGTAACGTTAGCAATAAATACCAATGTTAAAGATATTTATTATTATTTTGTCCAACAATCCCCCACAAAAATTTAAAAAAATCTGAATATAATTAAACTTAACAAGATGATTAAATGAATTTAAAGTGCTACTTATGCCTATACCATGCGGTCAATAAAGTGCACTTACAGGCATAACCTTTACTTAGTGAAAATATTTTTATCTGAAGGAAAGATAGTGAACTAGTCTTAAACTACCTTTGACCCAGACTTCAACAAATCCACACACAACACCGGGTTTGTCCAATCGTGAGATTGTGCATTTTTGGTCGTGTGCGCGTATCTTCATGAGAGCTTCTGAGGATTGTCCATGTCCTCAGTCACGGTTGTATACGGAGTCTCTCATATAGGAAGTTCCCTACAAGGGATGAGTGTAGAAGCTCATCTCATGGTAATTAACCACTTTGGGAAATTTTTGTTTCCTCCTATAATAAGAAACACATAAATGTATCCTTAGGAATGAGAGTGTAGAATAACAACTATATTATATAAATATTTTTATACACCGTAGTATTTTATAAATTTTATTTTTCAAAGTGCTTCTCGGTCAATCAACGAACTTGTTATTACCACATTGAACCCCCTTCAAAGTATCTCCTATCACAGAGGTTGGGTTCCCACCACTGAGAGACCTATTTTCAGACTATTCACATTCCTCTCGATACTTCTAAGACTATAATCTTGAGCAAGCTTCGGTCAAGCTAATAGCTTTGTTGTGTTTAGTCTTTATAAAGGAAAGAGCTGCAATTTTTTATGAGTCAAGACATTTTATAGACTTTTGTCTAATTTTAACATGACTACTTTATATATATATATATATATATATATATATATATATATATATACTTTTATTTATTTATTTTTACTTTTGAATCCTTTACTTTTTGTTCATATATTTTATTCTTGAATTTAGCAAAAAAAAAAGAGTTTTTTTAAAAGCAACAATATGACATAAATAATTAATTTGACGGTTAGTTGCTCTTATCATAAAATCATTTCAAGAATTTTTTTTAACTTTAAATTATTTTTCAACATTATTTTAATTTTAAAAAAATTATTTTTCTTATATAAATAATTTTTCTTTACGAGAATTATTTTAATCATAATCCTCGTATATATTTAATTCACTATCAACATTATGTATATCTTTTCATATTATTTTTCATTGTATATGTTATCTACATTATGTACAATGTTTTTATTATGTACATTATTTTTATTATAAAAAATTTTTATGTACAATATATCTTACAAGATCTTCATAATGTCCATTATGACAATTGTGCATATGATGATTAATCTCTACATTATGCACATTATGATTATAATGTGCATTTTTGTTTCATTGTGTACATTATCTTCATTAAGAATGTCAAACATATTATGACATTTATATTTTATATAATGTTCAGCATACTATTTATAAGTATTATTTTAAATATTTAAATTATACATTATGCTTATTTATCCAATATGTTCAAAATATTATCCAATATATTAAGCATGAATATGAACAAACAAAAATAAACTATATTTTGTTCATACAGTTCTACTTGCAAAATAATAAATATTATAGCATTAGGCAAATAATAAAATTTATTTATTTATAAGTTATATTTGATAACATATTCAACCAGAAAAATAAACAGCTAACAGAGAAATACATTGCATTAAAGCATACAGTTTGTAAAAAAAATCAATATAAATATATCACAAACGATAATGATAACAGTTTTTTAAACAATATTGCTTATTTTTGTTAATAAACAGCATTAATAATCAATTGTGTTTAATCAGACATAAAACTAAATTTATTTTTTATTTTAATTACAATTAACAGTAAAGTTGAAAAAGTAAGGATAAACTTTTATTTATTATTTAAAATTAACACAAATAATATAATGTTACAGCACACAGATATTGATATTTATTTAAATTTATGAAACAGCTTACAAATATATAAATATACTAGTCGCATCTATATGCTGCAATTAAATTAGTGTTTTGAGCTTAATTTAATTAATTGTTTTGGGCTATACAGATTTTTTATGTTATAATATAACAGAAAATTTATTTCGTGAACACAGAAATAAGAATTTGATAAAATAATTTCTTACATTTTAAAATCATAAAAACAATATAATTTTTTTAATCTTTTTATAGCTGCTACAACACAGAGGTAAAAATAGGATTTTATTTTACTTTTCCTTCACCTGCCGCTCCTTGCGGTGAAATTATATTTTTCTCCCATTCAATTGTTTTGAACAAACATAGCGTAAATAATTTGTTTTAATATCTAAGATTTTCACCTAAATTGTTGGTCTAAAATTTTATGTAGATCTTTATTTTAAAAAAATAAAAATATAGATTATAAATAATAAAACTTGTAAAATATATTTAAAAGAAAGTTAGAATAATAGAATTCGGAGACACGTTATGGCTTGTCCTTAAATAAAAATCCAGGCTCTAATGCAAGTTAATTTCGGATTTGAACATTCAGGATATAATCGGGTACTCCTTCTTGCAAGCACGACCGTGAAAAAGTTAATCAGATGTACTTTCAGCAACGAGCATCAAAATTAAAAAAATCAAGAAAATAAATAAAAGAAATAAGAAAGAAGAAAGGGGAGAGAGGAAGAGCAAGAGAGAATGAAATATTATTCCATCCTCTCACAAGCCAATTGGATTAAGCCTTCATGGACTTTTAAGTACAACAACAATTGTTAGCAAGTTAATGCTAACATTAACAAACAAGTAATGTTAGCAATAACTGTGAATGTTAAATAGACTTTTTTTTTTCCAATATCCTCGGCTTCAACTCCAAGCATGCGTTCTAGGCGGCAACGTCTCGAACCCAAACGCTGGCACTAAGGTTCCCATCTTGGCGGCAGCATAGGGGGTTCCGGCGACCTCAACGATAGCTAACACACCTATATCCGGCAACAACGCAGGCTCGAAGCGTGCATACTTGTGCGCATGAGCAGCCGCTCGCGAGCGAGAAGGCACACATGAAGAGCAAGAAGAGCTATCTTGCGTGGACCTCACCCACGCGTGCACACGTGGGGTTAGTGAGCAAGTACACACGTGTGCTATGATTGGGATTGGATGTGACTTTGGGGCTCTGATACAGATTTATTATGAGCAATTTTTTTTTATCTATAAATCTTGCACCGTGACCAGTAATACTTTTTTTGAAACCCCTAAGGCCTAATCTAGAGTGTTGTGCCACTTATTTCACCCAAAAATAAAAAGAAGGAATGTCGCTGAAAGTCAATTAAAATCAGCCAATAACACCGGCATTCCATTAGATAGCGGTAAAAGGAAAATGATGCAGTGTAAGCAATGTAAACATAGACAATAAAATCATGATGACTATAAAGCATGAATAACAAACAGATCAAAGGGATGCATCCTGGACCTATACATACGCTATGCATTATGCCTACGCTCCTCTAAAAAAATAAATATCAAGAAAAAAAGAGAAGAAGAAGAAGTAAACAGAATTGAATGCGCTTCAAAGAAAACTTAGAACTCGGAAGCTACCTGCTCATACTTGGAGAGGTACACACGTACCTCCGCCAATGAACTCCACTGCCTCGTTCAGCTTCGGCCGATCGGTTCTATCACTTGCAAAGATGAATGTCGAGAAGCTCATGAAAATGGTTGGTCCTGTACGAATCGGTGGGAAGGGCACCGTGCGCAGGAAGAAGGAGACTGTTCACAAGACAACAACAACGGATGACAAGAGGCTTCGAAGCACATTGAAGAGAATAGGCGTGAATGCCATTCCTGCCATAGAAGAAATGCATTTGAAGCGGCTGCAGATGAGAATAAGGCTACATAGAGAAGAAATGCGTTCAAATGCTAAAAGACTTTCTTAATTGCACAATTTCTCATTTTGGCTTAGTTATATGGGGATCAAGTGCTATTTTTCTTATATTGAGCACATAGAGGCAAATGCTGTGGTGTTTCACTCAATTGAGCGGCTCGTAGTAATGCTATGTTTTTTGAATTTTCTACAAAAAAGAAGAACTTAAAGAGATGCCATCTATTGCTATTTCTTATGAGCATCATCGTCAAGGGATGTGCAGGTTCCTTCTTAGGACACTTGAAGAAATGTTGGCATCTGTAAAAATTGAAGTCCTGGTTTTACCAGCTATTCCTACTTTAGTTAAAAAACTATATATATCGGTGTTTGGGTTCAAGTATGTTGAAGATAATGAAGGATAACTTTGCAATATCAACTTCACGGTGTTCCCTGGAAATATTTTGCTGAGAAAAGGGCTTCTATGAAAACACAGCTAAAAAAAATCAGCTATCAATGGTACAACCAAATACTGGCTCCACAAGCAAAAAGGGCACAGCAATTTGTTTTGGAAAGATATAGCCATTAAAGACACAGGATATAGGGGCAGCCACTGCCCAAAAGAAGAGAATGAAAGGAAGGTTGGCAGTGGCCAATAATGGAAGAAAAGACAAAAGAAGGGTTTGCGGGCAGGAAGTGTTCAAAAAAAAACCGACAAAATTTTTAAAAAGGGGGAAAGAGCAGGAAAAGGAGTCCATGGAAAATATAACAAAAAAAAATGAAAAAGTAAAAAAGGGAGGAGGGAGGAACCAGCAGCTTATAAAAGGGGAGGACAAGAGAAAGAAAAAAGGGGGGATCGGAAGGAGCAAGAGAAGAAGGGAGAACACGGGAGTGGAAGAAGGTAAGAAAAAGAAAAGATCTTCTCTGTCCGATATGGTTTTTTTTTAGGCTTCATGGTTGCACTAAGCAACCTGGCATCACAAAAGCACACACCATTTCTTTTCTCGATCGCCCGATTTTTTTTTTTTAGGCCTCATGGTTGCACTAAGCAACCTGGCATCACAAAGAGCAGTCACACACTGCCTCTCTATTTCACGCCGAGCGCTCTACGGTACACGCTGAGTAAAACAAAAAAAACAAACATGAAAAGCGACGCAGAGACGAGTAAGGGATGGAGGAATGCTGGAGAAGATGAAAGAATGCAGAAACGTGGGAGAGGGTGAAGGAGTGTAGAGAGATTCATAAAAAAAATAATAATAAATAAAAGAGGGAGAAGGAGAAGAAGGGGAAAGTGGCCAGAGAGGCACAAGAATGAGTAAAAAAATCATCATGCAAAAGGGGAATAATCCCAGAAAATAGTAATACAAGAGAAAGGAAGAAGGGAGCAAAATACCTGATGTAAAGTTCCCTTTGATTTCTTCTCCGGGTCTCTGTCTGGAACAGAGATGGCACTAAGCAATGAAGTGCCTCTCGAAGGGGTTTCCGTCAAGAGGCTTGCGGCTACCCTAGAACCTCCAATAAAGATGCTGCAGTGAGATGTTCAGGAACCATTACGTGGAAGCAGGAGGGAAGATACGAGAGGGGAGGCGAGATCACCTGTATAGAATCGGATTACAATGAACAGTCGGGGTTCTATTTTGACCACCGGACGCCACCGTGCGAGTATTCTCGACAAAAAAAGAACAAAACGCAAAAGAGCCGTTTAAAAAAAAAAAAGGAAAGCATAAAAGGGAGTAATACTAAAAATGATAAAGGGGCGTGGGCTTTTTGGGTGGACCTGACCCAGATCCGCCCCGCCATTCCAAATCTAACTCATCGTCGGCAAAGGAATGAGATCCGCAAACTCAACCCAAGTCGGACTCTCGGCGCCATCTCTTCCACGGACAGCATGGTCGCCGCCAAACCAGGGTTGCGATGAACCCCGCACCATCTCTTTCGTCATCATTGCCCGTGAGGAAGTCGGACTTAATCGCGCACCAACATGGAGCTAGACGACCCAAACTTAATCCAAGTCGGACTTAATCGAACACAAGATCCGTGAGGAAGTCGATTAACATTGGAAGTCTCGGCGTGCTACGGGAAATTTTGTTTCAGAGATGCATACATTAACATTTATCGTCAGAATGTAACTCCCCAATGTAATGTCGCGTTCACCGAAGCCGGGTAAATTCCAAGTCCGATCATCCAGCATGTCGTAAGACCGGATAAATTTCCAAATCAAACCATCCAACGCGCCACGAGGCCGGATAAATTTTTAATCAAATTATCCAACACGCCACGAGGCCGGATAAATTTTTAATCAAATTATCCAACACGCCACGAGGCCGGATAAATTTTAACCAAATTATCCAACACGCCGCAGAGCCGGATAAAATCCCAAATCAATTTATCCAACACGCCGCAAGGCCGGATAAATTCCCACATCCAATTATCCAACACGCCGTAAGGCCGGATAACTCTTAAATTCAAGTTACTCAACATACCGCGAGGTCGAGTAATCTCCTTCAAATTCGAGCAATCCAATACGCCGTTGAGGCCGGATGATCTCCCAATCCTAATACCCAATTATCCAATATGCCGGCGAGGCCGGATAATTTTTCTCCGATTTGAGTCATCCAACACGGCGTCAAGGCCGGGTGATCTTTCCAGTCTAATATCCAACGCGCCTTAATGTATTGCGATGGAATATCGTCAGGGAGATGCGTACGTCGATGTTTACCATCGGGGCGTAGCTCCTCGATATAACATTGTATTGCCTAGGCCGGGTACTACCCAACACACCGTCATAAGGCTAAAGTTTGACAAACACAAATTTCCCATGTTGATGACAACTCTTTTTTTTTCTTATCATGTCAAATTATGTATCACGTCAAATTGAATTTATGAATGATATCATCTGACTGTCACTCTTATCTTGTCGCGTATCATAGATCTCTTAATCAAAGGTTCCCTAAATTTCTAGGGGTAATTAACAACGAGCGCTCGCGCTCATTGGAAGCCAGAACCCATAAAAAAAACCTTATTAATTTAAGGTGAATTTGAAATGGTCATATTACATTTCTAACGTAACAATTTTGGCCCCACATAGAGTGAAGTGTTCAGTCAGGAACACTTTAAGCGAAAGCACCAAAACTCCCAATCACTCGCACCCAGAAAGGGGTTTGGTAACTCACTACTCCTATAAGTACGCTTATAAATATCACACTCACTAAAGATTTCTTAGCCTGCACTCATCACTCATCGTAATACCCAAATCAGCCTGACAAACAAATAATAATATATGTGCACGAAAGCAAGCAAGCCAGACCCTTCAAGGAGCCGAGCCAAATCATACTAGATAATAAACAACTAGTCACTCACACAATAAGCAAAAGAGATCAATCGAGTAGAAAGCCCGGAAGAATTCGACGGACGATATAGGTACGATTTTCAGATTCAAAATCCAAAGAAATTAAATATTACTCTTGTAATGTGTCTCGCTTCTCGTGTTTCAATCCATCGGAGAAGCCTCCATGTAAAGCCCTAGTAGAACATTGCGTGGATGCAGTCGTTTGGACACCTGGGGCTGTGGCTCATCGCCACGGTTTCGCCTAGAACCATAGCAATCGCCGCCTCACGCTAGAGCCACTGCAGGCAATCCCTAGCCGCCGCTTCTGCTTTAAATCACCAAAAATCTAAAGGCTGCCGCCACGCATGCTGACAAAGGTGTTGCTTGCATGTCGCCTCATTGTTCGATGTGACCCCAGGATCCGCCTACTGGTAGCTCGTTGACAGGAAAAGGTCGCGGCTGACTGGTCTGCTCGAAAGCTCGCCTAGACACAACGAACGACGTTGAGCGACACCTATTCTCACCACCAAACGCCGCCAACCAAGACGAATGCAAGCTACTACCTGCTAGGCTGCTACCACCGCACAATGCCCGGATACCCAAGAGCCACAATAGATCCGAGTCAACGTTCGTAAAATTCACATATGTTTTTCCCTCCACTCTATTTTTCCTCTCATCCTTTTCTTTTCCTGTCTTCATAGCCTAAAGTCTCTCAATCAATTTTCATGCACCTATAAAGAGCTTAGGGCTGGCATAAACATCACTGGAAGCATTACCTGAACTTTGCAAAGTTTGTACCTGTTGTAGCCACTATAATAACGGGTTTCAAAACACTGTACAAAACTTCACTGTAACATTGCTCTAGTATTATTGTTGAATGGCCTGTAGTTATTAATAGATCATATACATCAAAAGACGCTGTAGTCAACAGGGCAGACAAAAGGCGTGGCAAGCTGATGGCTTGGCCCAACTCTTCGGTCCATGTTGCGTTACGTACCGAAAGGATTTACATTGATTCAAAATTCACCCAACAAATGCTTCTCGGATTACAAACTGGTCAAGAAGATAACCTTGTAACTCATCCAATCTGCCGATCTGCAAGTATTGTGCCATGCAATGCCGTGGAATCAATGCACTCTCTTGGTAAGTAGCGCGCAGGTCAGTGTCCTGTTGTGATTGCCCAAGGATGGGTGAGCAAAGCTTCAGTTCTGTGGTTTGTGTTCGATGCTGATCAGATTCGGGATCAATATACCATGCTCAACAATGAAGCAGCCACCAATGCATCTTCCAAAGAATTATTTCCCAGCACTATACGGGCCCTGTGGCAGTTGAGAAGAAAAATCAATTCAATATTTTATAAAAATAATATTAAAAAGATTAGAATCCCGAACCGATCAAAACCCAATACCGCAAAAAAGGAAACCAACGACCCGACTGGCCAAGTTTCAGTTTTTGATATCAGGTTTTGAGTTATTTTTCGATTCCAAGTTGGAAAAGAAAAACGTTCTGTGCCTACTGCTGAAGTAAGATCAGACTCTAAAGTAAATCAACTCTACTTTGGTTCAGGAACCTTCCCATCAATTAACAACTAAGAAAACAAATCGCAAAAATCCAATAATACCTGTCCCAACTGAAGTCAGCTCTCATCATCTGAGTCCGAGTCTGAGTCTGAGTCTGAATCTGAGCTAGAACTTTCAACCCGTCGATCCTTTATTGCTGGAAACAGCAGCTGCTTTGGATCTGGCACTGGTGTTGATGGAGTTTCTTTGTTTTTTGATGGTTGTTGCTTCACTTTCTTTGGTGCGTCTCTTACTTCTTTGCACACCTTATCTAATATTATAAGAAAATCTCTCACAACAACAAACAATCGCAGCCCCTCATCCTTCGCGGTACTTCCATGGAAAAAATCAGTGGTTTTCTTAACCGAAGTTCTTATTTTCTTTTCTTCTTCTAATAAGAAATTGACTTTATGTTCAGTTGACGCCACAAAATCCTTGAGTGTCTCGTGAAACCCACTTTCCTCTTCACTACTTTTCATGTTTGTATTTAGGAATTCCCTAGTCTTGGATAGCCTAAGGTTGAGACTTGCCACCGAATTCATCAAGGCATCAGCATCCACAGATGCTGCTTTCCTGACATTTTGAAGTTCATCCCCAAGACCTGAAACAACCTTTAGACCGAGTTTCCTGTAGTATTCTTCAGGTTCTTGGAGTTCAGCATCACTAAGATTATCAGAATTCACACTAGAGACGCTTCCACTCTGTTCCCTGGCTAAGCGTTCAGCACGGACACCTTCTGATCGAATGATCTCTTGCACAACAAAATGCAACAATGTTGTCTTCCCATCAGTTCCTTTGACATCGGATAACTTCAGGAGTGTATCAAGCTTGAATGCTTGTGCCCCCCCACGGAATGTACCATCGTTCATGCGATTGCCAGTCTTAAGAACTGCTTCAAGTAGCTTCAGAAATAGCCGACTGCTTTTTAGCTCTTCACAGGCAACCTGATAAGCATAGTGATTCAGTACCATGTACGTACGTCTAGTTATTGGAAATGCTTTCTGTGCTACAATACTATATTTAATATGAGAATGCTATGAACTCATACAATATGGTGGCTTGAGAGGAGCAAGTTATGTTTTATTATGATTGTGAACACATTGATGAAAAGGAAATATGTAGCATTTTGCCTGTCCGATGGCAGCATCCATCTCCCAAATTATCATGGATGACATCTTGATGGGGAACATCACAAAGAACACAACAGAATTGTTATATTGATAGACAAAAATTAAAAAATAAAATGAAATATGGTACGTACGACATGAAACAAAAGGACCGTTCACTAAATGCGTAGGAACATAAACTATACTAGGGATGGCAACGGGTAGGGTACCCGCATTTTTTGTGCTACCCGTACCCTAATCCAAATAACTATTCTACTACCCGTACCCGAATAACTACCCGTTTATTTTTTAGAACCTCTACTCATACCCTCCCTATTAAAAATTTAACTACCCGTTTAATACCCGAACACTATAAATATCCGACTTAAATATCTACCATATTAAATTTTACCTATATAAATATTATTATCCGATTAATATTCAGGTACCCGACCCTATAATACCCTAATAATGATCAAATTTTGGGTATATAAATATAGTTACTATACAATTCATGTATATCTAGATAAAACTAAAAGCAACCCTTTCCACCAAAAGTACAAGAAACATGGATAAACTATTAGAAACAACTTCACATCTGCAGTAAATCAGTGTACACATTTTGCCGGTATTCACCATCCAACATCTTGTTGAAAACATTTGTAAATTATGTGCCCCCTGCATGTATGCAGCAACTGATAAAATAAGCTTTGCAATAACCTTCTTTTATGTGGTTCAAAAACGTTATTGCATTTAATTATAGTAAGACTATAAGAGACTGAATCGTCCATGTTTTAAGTGTTAATGTATATGTTCTAAACATCAAGCAAACAAAATCTTTGGCAAGCATAAAATATCCTCGCTCTGCATTTACTTCCTACAAACCACGCTGGAGTTATTTCACCTCTTTCTCTTTGCTCTGAGTTAGGCTATTATAAACTTATTGAATGGTCATTCTTATTGGGTTTAGTTTTATCGAATTATTGGTCCTCTCTTCATATGTATAATATATTTTGACCTTCTTGTTTCAGTTCACAGATAGTCTTATTTTAATTATTACTTTTGTCTCTACCTAAACCCAAAAAAAACCCTCAATAGATAACTTCATGTAAATGACTTCTTTGGTTCCCTAAAAGTATATCCATTTGCAACATCTTCCAAACTAGATTAACAACTAAAAGTATATCACTTTGACAATATTAAGTTTAGCAATAAAATAAAATATCTCAAAATAATTAACACCATAAGTAATAAGTAGGTGTAATTCCGTGTAAATGTGTTTGTAACAACACATAGTGCCAATGTGTTTGTACTTAATAGTAAGCACCAATGTTAAAATTACCCATATAAACTGATCTACCAGTTATAGCCCTGATGACATATAATTGAACCCAATCAATCCATTGCATACTTTAATTTTATATTGGTCCTTCCCTCCAATTAGATTCCACAGATTTTGGGAACTTGCAAAGATTTGAAATTATTCAACTTTGAGTTGATTACATGTTAACTTTGAATAAAAGTAGACTTTACCTAGGGAAACTCATAATATTACTTGAATCAAAATGATTCATACCAGATGGTAGAGCCAGTTTGCATCAATCTGTCCATATACTAGCAGTGGTGGAGCCACATGGGAAGCAGTTGCCCATACTGACTAAGTATATGTAAATCTTTATAATATTATATATCATTAACACTATATATATAATCATATAATCTTTGATTTGTCCCCGTTAATAAATCATATTCTCTTGCCCCCTTGTTTTTATGTTTTCTTAAAAGTTAAATATAAAATATACTTGTTTAAGCTATTGCATTACGTGATTCTCACCAAAAAAAAAAATTAGTCAAATGCCACGTTGATGTAGCAGCAGTCGAACATTAAGTCATTTATGCCGCCAACTTTCCATGTGTACAAAGTTAATAAAAAAGTTACATTAAACTTTCCAAACATTTCCTTGACTTCAATCGACACTTTGTCTTCTCATATTCCTTATTCAAAATTCTTCCAAATTTTCAAGTTTTACCATTTGTTCTTCCTAACATCCTGCATTTAATTTTGGTTCATTCTCTCCCAACTCTTCCCAACTCCTACTTGCTAGTATTGCAACTAGTGAAATGCAGTACGCAGTTTGTTATATAGATCCACAAATTTATAGTAAGCTGGTAAGTTCATGCCATCTTAGCTCTTGCCCTTATTAGCCTCGTGTTGCTCTCTACTCTCGTTGTTCCTGGCATCCTTTTTGGTATTCCATTATCTTGTTCCTTTTTGCCTGATCGGCCAACCGACACATGTGAGATGTGAGGCGCCAATGGCCAACTATAAGTTCCTTGCAATTGCCGACTTACCTTTGATTTTATGATCAATTGTATTTTCTTATATTGCCCCCATATATCTTTAGGACTTAGTTCCACCACTAATATTAGGTTCTCAAAATCAGTTCGAACCAGCAGATTTTGCCGGTTCATACCGGTCTGAATGAGTCTAACGAAAGCAGTGAGCGGAGCAAGAGGGAGGAGGAGGAGAAGAAAGGAAAGGAGAAGAGGAGAAAAATAATGAGGAAAAGGGAAAGAAGAGGAGCAGTGACGGCGGATGCAAGCGGGCGACAGCGGCTCTTCCTCCTCTTCTTCCTCTTCCTCCTCTTCTTCCTCTTCTTCTTCTTCCTTTCTTCTTTCTTCCTCTTTCCTCTTGCTGCTCTGTCCGGTTCCAGCGGTATGTACCAGTCCGGCCGAAACTGATACAATCGATCGGACTGGTTTTGAGAACCTTAATTCCAGTACATAATATATAATTGATTAGCATCGTTGGTACTATGTGTTGGAATAGGCTAGCACCAATCAGACTAGTACAAACTAGTTTATAACAATGAGTTAAATTGCGATATCTTATCATGCTAATAGGAGCTTCTCTACTAATATTATTGAGCCGGAGCCCCTATTGTAATAAAAAATGAGTTACGAGTCTCAGCAATAGTAGATCAATTACATGACTTACGTCAATATCATGAACCACATGATTTTGCAATGCTAACAATTTCAAAATCATCCCTTAGATATGTGAAATTGGTATGTTGATATCTATATGCTTAATAAGCTCACATGGTCTACAACAATCGTGGAAGTAGTACTGGGACTGGATGAGGATACAGGTAAGAACATTTGTAGAAAGTGTCTATGTGTATCCTTCAACAACCATAATGATCCACTTCTAGGTTCTGATGGTAAACCCATTTGCTTATAGTCATAAGGGCATTTGTCTGTTTAGTTTTGCTAGAGTTGATCACTTATGTCTTCTGTAATATTGATGTGTGGCATCTCCTCCATGTCTACTCAAATGTCCACCATGGTCATCATCCTATGTCTGTAAATCCAACTTTATAGGTCCACTACTAAAACTATTCTGTCAATGGAATATAAGTCTTGCTATCACCACCTTCATCTCCTCAGACTTCAACGTTCATACTCGCCCTACCAACTATATCACTTAAATTATTTTGCACCTTGGAATGTAAAGGTATCCTAAAGAGGGTTGGGTCTTATATGATTCTCATCAATAGAAGATAACTGTTAACTTGAGCAATCGCCATTCGTATGTCCTGTCTCATCTTCTTTGTACCAGTAGTAACTATCTTGATTGAGCTTGCCAGCTGGGTGGTTGTTAAGATAATTGCTGACATTGCAATTAAGAAAGTTGACATGGTTGTATTTAGCTATGATAGAGTCTCATTTCCTGCTCCAACTTATCATCACTATCCCCATCCTCTTGCAATTGAGTAGGTTAGCCTAATGCACTTGCATTCTCACAATTCATTAGTTTAGCAATATATTAAAAGGGCCAAAATAGATCACCGGGACATCCATTGTGGGATCTTGACATTCACAATCCATCATCAAGTCAATGTCATCCTAGACAGATGAACTATCAAAAGAATCAACAACTAATTCGAAATCCCAATCTTTTCTTTTTATAGTTTATGTAGTTGTAGTCATGTTTAGTTCAAACAACCATCTTCTAGAGCAAGTAGAATGATAATTTATTTTGCACCTTTATATGTATTGTAAATGGTAACTAATTATATTCACATCCATTTGATGATGTGTATTGTAAAAGGGTACAGATGGCAATCTTGCATAAGATTGGACTTCTTACTATAAATTCCAACAATGCTAAATTTTAAATTGGTCATAATTAGACAACACATATTTAGTTGTACAAGGCAAATTTAACTAACTCAATTACTCAAATACTTGGATCTATCTCGTATTTTATATTATTGCAATTAAATCTCCAAATGTTATTTCTCCTTTATGGAACATGTGATCTTTTTCAATTGCCCTTATAACTTTTGTATTGATCTACGTTAGAATTGATAAATAGTTAGGGTTACAATTAGTAATATTAAAAATAATATTTTATATATAGTAAGTAATAATTAAAATATTATTATTCTATATATTCAATACCTCCATATATAGATGTTGCATTTATTCTGTAATTGAACAAGTTGATTAATACAATGTAACCCTTGAAGGTTACCCTCTCCTCTCTTCTCTCTATATCCTCTATTCTTAACATGGTATCAGAGCAGGTTTTCTAAACCCTAGCCACTTCTCAATTAATATCAGAGTAGAAAACTCTAATCTTCTCTCCTTTTCTCTTTCTCCCCTTTGGTACTATGGTACCGTTCATCCGTATAGTGGCGCTGTTCATTGCCACTATATCTTGTAGACGAAACTTTATGTCATCCTCTACTACTGGCAACGCCTTACGCTGCCGCCCTCTATTGTTGGCGATGTCTTACACAGTTTACTACTTTTGCTGGTGATGCCTCATGCCGCTTACTACTTCTATTGGCGACGCTTGATGCCGCTTACTACTCTTGCTAGTGATGCCTTACGTCGCCTACTACTTCTGCTTGCGATGCCTAATGCTGCCTTCTACTTCTGCTTGCGACGCCTGATGCTGCCTTTTACTTCTCTTTTAAATTATGTCATGTCTTTTTTTATTACATACAAGCTGAAGCATAATTGTCATATATGTTCTAGCTTGAGAGAAAGTGATATAATTGATAATAGTTAGGGTAATAATTAGTAATAATTAGAATTAATAATATTAGAAATAATATTTTATATATAGTAAGTAAGAATTAAAATATTATTATTTTATATACTCAATACCTCTATATATAGAGATACATTTATTCTGTAATTGAACAAGTTGATCAATTTAATGTACCCCTTCAGGGTTTTCCATCTTTTCTCCTCTATCTCTTTTCCTCTACTTTAACAATCTCTATGGGGTATCACATTCTATAATGCAGCGAGAAAATCTTATCTCATGTCTGAGTTATATTAATATTGGTATGCCTAATTTAGGTAATAAGTTAGAACATAGAAATAACAAATAATATACCATTATAAAAGTGAAAATTTGATATAAAAGATTAAATTTTTCACCAACAATATGAATTTCTTGACGTAGTTGGTTGTCCTATCTGCATCAAATGATACCAATGTAGGTTGCTATTTTATTGGATTAGCAATCGCATTCATGATTTTGTTGTTGCACCTCATGAACCTTATAAGCCACCTTTATCATCACCATTTTTGTTTTCCCTAACTGCATCTCACTCCACCATCGATAGCTTTTTCTACAAGTCCTCCATTTGGTCTTGACATTCATATGACTCTTCCGAGAGCTAAACAATCAATTATTAATCATCTTATATATCAGTGTATTTCTTGTGATCATTTATACTATCCTTTGATTCTTTTACCACCATATTTACACCCAATGATTTAATGTACTAGCTACTTGGCAGTATGCCTAGTATATAATAGTTTGAACCTACACTTGTGCACATAATAAGAGTGTTACCATTTGGTATATAGGTAGATATATTTATATATAGTTTATATAGAAACAATGTCTGACTTTAGGTCACCGGTTTGGGTAGTACCATGTATCCGTATTACCAAACTATACCAGCCTAAGCTTATACCTATACACAGTATGGACTTGTATTTTAAATCTTTCTTTCTTCTATTACTATTTTGAAATTTTATCACGAGGCATAGCTAGCTCTACAGTAGAATAAGCACTTGATGATGAAACAATAGTCCTTCACTCACAAGATGCCTAGACTCTTGTCTTTCCTTTGCCATAGTGATTGTAGACAGGTCTACTGAAATGTTATCTTCATGGTATCATTAATAGGGATAAGGTTTTATTGGTAACTAAGGATTGCTATCAGCCATATAGTTTGCTTTACATTGATATATATTTTTTGTTGGTCAACTACATTTTGTCTGACAAACAATTGCACAAGCTCGAGTTCAAGATTATTTTCTTTATTGTGATCAATTTGATGAGGTCTAGATGGAGCACCTTAAAGGTATGTTGAATAGATGACGATGATATGCTACTTGAATAAAGTTACGGTCTCAAGTAGAGTACAAAGCATGGTCTAAAAATTCTCTGAAATAACCACATTGTTGATTTCCAATGTCATAAAATTGATCATTTCATTTTTATTTGCTTGGCCAACACTACGATAATGATTTTTGTCGTTTATGTTGAAGGTATTCTATTGAAAAACAATGATACTATAGATAAAAAAACATCATCAGATACATGTCATCACCAAAGATTGAAATGTCAAGCAACTTCCTTGGAATTGAGATGCCCTACAAAGGTTAAAGTAATTATTTTTCTTAAAGGAACTATGCTCTATACTTAAAATAACGAGATATCTTGCTTAAATGCAAACCTACAAATGCTGGTCATATATATGGCAAATAGTACTTCTAATGTTGTTAATCCTTTTGAGTATCATAAGTTGTTGGTGTTATGAGTCAATTAATGTGGAATCCAGAGATAGTACTTCTAATGTTGTTAATCCTTTTGAGTATCATAAGTTGTTGGTATCATAAGTGTATCACACATGCTTTACGATATCAAAGGTGTACCTAGGGGAGGTTTGATGTAACAGAAGCATGAAATGTTAAACAAGCAGCCAACACTAATGCAGGGAACATAGACACTCCATTTTAGGTTTTTATACTTGTATTGTCGGAAATGTAATCACTTACACGAGCAAGAAATAGAATACTGTGGAATGATCTAGTTATGAGATCCAATACAGGATTATGGCTCATACCATTTTTGAGATGATGTGAATTCATACCATCATGATGTATTTTGATTCCACTTAATTTACTCATGAAGATAAGCAGACTACCATACACAGCCAACAATATATAAATTTTTATGGGAGAATATATATATATATATAAAGGATCCATTTGTTGATATCACAATAACATTCACCTTTATTTGATTTGCTCTTTATGTAATAAGTCGTACTTCTGATATCCATGGTCTAGTTTGAGGAGTGTCGTATTATTGTAGATTTATTGGTAGTCATCAATTATTGAGCTTAATTCTTCAGATTATTGGGATCTCTCCTCCTGTGCATATTATTTTGAAAAATACTACTAATGAAATGATTATTGTCTTTCCCTTGAACTCTCTGAATAATAGTTTTTAGCATGAGGATAATAGATGCAACCAACTGTGTTTGCTAATTTATGACTAAAGAGAACCCAACAAGTTAGATCAAAATAATATACAATAGATAAGATATTACCTCCAGTATGGAGAACGACCCCTTTGCACTTGAAAAATCTTCTGGGAGAGAAGACATCAAAAGAAGTACTTCTAATCGCTGAAAAGCAAATGGAATATCCAATAATGCCTTTAGGAACTTCTCGGCCAAGGCAAGTTCAGAAATTTCGCCACTAAACAATCTAAGCTTCAGCTCTTCATCTACTGTAGGGGCCATCTTGAGCAACACCTGGATCAACTCAACTGGAAGCTCGTTTCCTTGTTAAGAAAAATAATTCAGTATCATAATGCACGAACTTAAAATGCCTCCAATTTCGATGCATCTGTTGAAACATTTGTAAGGTTGAAATGAAATACACTAAATTCTAGATGCAATTGAGACAAAGTCTGGACATAGTGAATAAAACAAATTCTGCATACACTTCAGTTGTTTCACCTAAGAATAAAAAGTTGACTAACAGGTCTGCAAATCCTTAGGACAATAGACATGAATTATAAACAATAGTTTTCCAAAATTTGTAACTCGTAGTACACAGTTCTCCTTTTTCATCAGCTTTCCCTTATGGATTTTATCCAATGTTTCCTAGCAAGAGTAAGATACAATTTTCATTAGAGTAACAAAATCATATATGTATATCAAAAGGTTCATTTACACGGTGAAACATGAACATATTTTGTCATAATGATCGGCACAACTCCAAGCGCAAATCCAACACGATGAGAAATTAAATAAGTTGTCAAAAAAAGTTTACGAAGTTGATTCATTCCCTAATAACCACATTTCTACAGTAGTTTTATACATTTATTAGCCTCATAATGAAAAGTAAGACTACCTTCCATAAGTGCAGTTCGGACTTCATCTATTTTCACATTCAATGCCTTCAACGAAATTGCCAAATTCTGGGACTTCTTGGCATCAAGAATCCGAACGGGTATAGGAGTCTTAGGTGGTGGCTCCTTCGCTTCATTTTTGGAAGTATTAGGAGTGCAACCGAATAGAGTTGCAATCATCTCCTCGTCGAACCTGTAAACAGAAATTTGCTATTTTTTAGCGTAAGATTATCAGAAGGATTCAGAGCAGGAGTTCTTAAGGAGCTTACTGGAATGAACCAGCTTTAATCTGGCTCCACACCATAGTGTGATCAGGGTTTGCAAGAACTTTGTCCCAAAAGAATGGTTTGAGCTTGGTCTTTGGTGCTTCATTCTGTTGTTTTAGCCCAGGAGCGGATGGCCGAGGCAATCGTGCTGAACCTGGGCCCATTGGTGGTGGACGAGGACCATTAGATTTCAGCGGAGGTGGAGGGGGGCCACCAGTTTTTGTGCCTAACGGGGGAGGCGGTGGTGCAGGACCATTAGGACTTGCCGGTGGAACTGGAGGAGCCATCGTAGGTGGTGGAGCCTGCGAAGGCTGTGGAGCCTGTGGAGGCTGTGGAGGCTGTGGAGCCTGTGGAGCCTGTGGAGCCTGCGGAGGTTGTGGAGGCTGTGAAGCCTCCGGAGGCTGCGGAGGCTGTGGAGCCTGCGGAGGTTGTGGAGGCTGTGAAGCTTCCGGAGGCTGCGGAGGCTGTGGAGGTTGCGGAGGCTGTGGGGCCTCTGGAGCCTGTTGTACTGGAGGTTTTGGAGGTGGAAGTGGAGGTGGGGGTGGTGGAGTTGGAGTTGAAGGAGGTGGCGGTGGAGGTGGCGGTGGCGGTGGCGGTGGCGGTGGAGGTGGAGGTGGAGGTGGAGGTGGAGGTGGAGGTGGAGGTGGAGGTGGAGGTGGCGGTGGCGGTGGCGGTGGCGGTGGCGGTGGCGGTGGCGGTGGCGGTGGCGGTGGCGATGGCGGTGGCGGTGGCGGTGGAGGTGGTGAAGTAGGCTCTTCGGCTGCCCCATCAGTAGGTGCACTGGATAGCTCTATCAAGGAATTCGAGGATCCTGAGGATAAATTGGTTGTCAGAACTTCAGCTGAAACAACATCCGAAGAGGGAGCATCACCATGGACTGATTCAGATTTGAGAGACAAAACATCCAGCTTATTCTCCTCTTTTAAATTTGATGTACCGATAGAGTTTTGTGGAGAACCTGGAAGATGCATAACAAATTAGCATATGGACTCTATGGGCACAGTTGAAGGAATATGCTTTGAAGTTAGCACGGTCCATACCAGAGACTTCACCCATACACAGAAGGAGAGGGCTGTCATCCCTTATTTTACTAATATGCGCGCTAACATTTTTTTTACGACATTTATTATAAATAATAAAGAGAAGTGCCGCAATAAAAGATGTTCCTGATACGCTTATCGCAACAGCAATAGCAATTGTTTTGTTGATGTCCTCTTGGTTCTTCGGGGCTAAAGTTTGAGCTTCATCAGAGCTCACGCTAACTTCTGTTCCCTTCTTGCTGAAAACATGAGTAGGATGGGAAGCATAGGGAGCATGTGTACTTCCAAGTTTTGAGACAGAGGAAGGTTTTGTCCTATGCGTAGGGGTTGAACCATGGAGCTCTGTGACCTTGGTATGTGAATGTTGACTAGCTAGATTCCTCCTTGAAGCAGGATTCCACCCAAGCAATGACCCAAGATAATAAGAATTCCAATTTTCCAATTCATTCCCTTTTCCTGAATAATCAGCTGGGCGGTTCTGTTTTCTCAAACATTCAAGATGGTGCTCAAGATGCACAGACAGCGGAGCCACAACTTCATCTTTGCTCTCTGTAAGCGCGTGAACTTGTTTGGACTCCACACCCTCCGAGTGGGGAGGGCCTAAGCTGTTCATAATTTCATCAACATCTTCCGGATTTAGACCACAATCACTCAACTTATTTTCCACCTGTAATAGCTGCATCTCATCAGCGTCCTATATCAAGCCACGCATGTATATTCTAGTTCCAGTTCTATTAACGAGCATGTAGAACAGCAGAGAATTGATTATTCACCGAGATGGAAATTTCCACAAAACATGAAAATTTTCTACTCGCTATCTTCATAGGTTAAAGAACAACAGAGTAAAGATTTTAATTTGAGGCTATAATTGGAAGCCATTTCCACATAGAAAATTGCCTACAACAAAAGCTTTAAGAGGCACATATCTAGAAAAAAGTTTTGCAAGATATCGCCTTAGTTCATAACTTCCCCATGCATACAGATACAACTTGTAGATAGAACAGTAGCCGCAGAATTTAAAATTTTTCTGAACTATACCAGCTTCCACAAATCGTACCTATCCCTGAATATTTCAAATGCATACCCCTGAAAACGATTTCAGAAATGTACTATACACAAGGAAATGTAAAATCCAAAATGTGAACATGGACAGCTACTGAAGCCAGGTAGAAGATTTAGTAAGCTAGAATAGAAACAATATTATGAAATTAAAGCAAAAAAAAAAAAAGCAATTGTCAGGTAGAAGATTTAGTAAGCTAGAATAGAAACCAAATCTCGACTGAGAAATTAGGAGTCAGGGTATCCAATATAATATCTATTTTCTGGTGCCAAATGAAGCATAGACAAAGTGCAATACCTATCAGGAAGATTCAGAACAGTTTTCATGGATATCCATAGATTTACAGATTGATAATCTACAACAACTGAAAACACAGCACTTTCACGCTCATAAAACAATGTAAGATGAAATAGTTACAACTACAGAAAGAGAAAATTGCCATGAAAAAAAATTACGGTCTCTATTTTTCAACTACAAGGTTAGCTCAAGCATTATTTTCCTCTTCAGGAACAACGATTAATGTCAGTGATCCGTTTAGAACAAGCTCTACAGTAGTGATAGGGGAAATATAAGGAAATCTATGAAAACGTAAAGATATATACTTCAGTCGACAAGTGTTTTGCAAAAAGAATAAAGAAAAACTTAGATTAATATACAGGAAAGAGTTGTTTTATTAAGAAATGCAATTGTGATTTAAAATTTCATAAACGATACATGAAAGCATCTTTCTCACCGTACAATCAGTCAAACTAAAGAACTGCCACTGCCTCCCCATTGATCGTTCTGGCGTAGAAACAAGAAAGAATATCATACAAGCAACAACCAAAGTTTTCCTGCTCAAATCCATCATCTCTGAGATAGAGCAGATAAACAGGTGCTAATATTTCATGATTCTGCGTCTCCTGATGAACTCCCTGATCATTTCCGACGCTTGGCTCGAGAGGTTACTCCTTTTCCTTTCTCAAAAGGACATTGTTTCTAATATCCAGAAACAATAGCCAACGTGAAGTTACCTGAAAGAAAAGGCGTTGTTTCTAATACCCTGTCTTGTTCCGTGGAATGGCAAGAGAAAAAACTTAGCTTTGGCCGAAGAATACCAGATAGCAGCCACCCAACATCCGCGGCTGATGACTACGCATGCCTCGATGTGTCGTGTTAAGAATCCAAAGAAGACAAAAAATCATTCATTTCCTTCCTTGGACCAGAAAGAGTCAGACCATATCAAAATGCACAAATCCTCAATAAGAACCCTAATCATAGTTTGCCACAAGGAAGCCAACAAACCGATCGAACAGCGCCAAAGATGCTTGTAGTGCCATTTTCGTAGGAATGCCGAGAGTTGGGAGCGCAAGAGCAATGGTCTCGGCTTTTTTTTTTCTTTAATTACCTTGAGAAGGAAATCAATGGCAAGAGGCTCTCAATCGGCCAAGGTTTCTGCCCCCTTTTTGCCCTTTGGACCAATCAGCCCCGATCAAACTGGCATTCAAAAAGAAAATGATATGAAATGGCACTTGAGCGAAGGACTAAAGGAGGGAGAGAGGAAGTTCCTTTCGGATCGGCAATGCTCATGGGAGGAACAATTCCTTCCTCCTCAATGTTGCTTCCTCCTCAATGTGGCTTGTGGACTTCGGGCGGAGAAACGAGGAAGAAAGCCGGACGACGCGGGTGGATGCCGCGTCATAGAGAGATTAAAGGCCATTTCAGCTTTCTTGGTTTAATTGCCCCTAATTTTTTAGAAAAAAAAAAGGATAAATTTCTTTGCACATACAAACTTAAATTGTCTCGACAGTCCATTTGACATCAACAGAGTCAACGGACGTGAGCTTTATCGATTGACTTTGAATTAGTGTCGTATTCTCCTACTTTTTTAAAAAAAAAATTGTCGTTTTCTAATTTGATTGTCGATTCTATTTGGATTCAAATTTCAAGATCAGGAATAAACAAGTCAACCAACGTCATAAGTATATATCATGTAACTTCATGTTATAAGATTAAAAAAAAATGAATTCTAGACCTATATTATATGGTTGTCAAACTTAATTGTTGATTACCCTACTAATCACGTTAAATCATCATGCAATAATTTTGTGTTTTGACTTCACTTAGGATTATCATTAAGAAATATATAATTTCAACAAAATATGATGATTAATTTGATTAATTTGATTAATTTAGATAGTGTATTTTTTTATGTGTTTTTTAAGAGACAGTACTAAGATGCTTTTCACAAATCTTAAAGCAAAAAAAATATCTTAATCCAATGGCTACTTTAATTTTCTTTTTACACAAACAGAATATCACAATAAAAATTAAAAATATTTGATTAGATCTTAAAGCATGATTTAACATAATATATTTGAACCACTTAAAAAATTTTGAACACATATGAGGCTGTGTTTCTTTAAAGAAATTCATAGCAAAAAAATTAATAATTAAATCATATTTCTCTTCTTTTCGCTTGAATTCTTTAAAAAAAAATACAGCCTAAAAGTTTTCTGTATTTTACCCATCACCATCACCATTAGTTGATCTCTTATTATTAATAAAATTAGCATCTAATATTCTAAAAATTAGCTTCTCAATTTACTCGCTCAAATTTGTCGTCATTACTGCATAGAGTAAAAAAACTATTCATTGAGAGCGGATCTTGATCGGCCAGGATTTGCTAAGGTCTGCCTGAACCCGAGAATCTTCGGGTCAACATTCTGAAGATTGGGCCAGCTTAATTTAAGCCCACTTCCCAGTAATAGGTGGGCTGAGTCCCAATACTAAGCCCAATTTGAGTACATTTCTATAATCTGGCTTATTAATTCAACGGCGTAGAATCATCTCTATAGGTGTGCATCCTTCCAAGCAATTCGACCCTGATCTTTCCAATCCAGGCTCAGATTTATGATCAGATACTTAAATAAAGGAGAAAGGTCAATTTGAAATGAATGGTCAAGATTAATCTTGTTAATTTATGTAATTTTTTTATTCTGAATGGCATTTCTATAAATTGAGCATTTAGAGGGCCTGTCTCCACCCTAAGTGTGCTTGAAATTTAAATTAGGTATTTCCAGCACTATTAGTTTATTAGGGATTGAGCTTACAACTGCAGAGATTAGGCATATATGTTTGATTAGTTCTTCTGAAGATAGTCTACTTGTTGAGTTACTTTTACTCATCTCAGTTGATATTTTTGTTAGTGTTATTTGTCTACAATATTCTCAAAAGTAATTAAAAATTTATAATGAAACCTAAGAAAATATATATCCCAATCTCATTTATAGCTACTATGGGTCTGTTTGACATAACTAAAATTTTTAGCTTTTACTGATTAAAAAAATTTTAGTTAAAAGGATCTAGTTGAAAAAGTTTTAAGGTATTTGATAAAAATTAATTTTTTAACCAATCAGCAGCTTTGACTAGCTATAAGCAAGGGGCAATAGCTTCTTAAGGAAACAGATACTTTTGAGTTCAAGCTGACAACCAAATACTTTATCTTCTGAAAATCTATTTAAGCAAAAGTAGTTAAAAAACTATACCAAACGCACCCTATGTCTCCAAAGTTAGTAGCAATTGGACTAATATCATATTTATTCAATAAAATTTTCAAGACAAATATGGATACTATTCTTAGATAAGTTATCTTCTTCAATTTATTTTATTTCTTAAGTTGGGATTATAAACCTAAACTCCATAATTCAAGGTTCTCAGCTTTTTATATTTTTATTTTATAAATAAATTTATATTCTTTAATATTATATATATATATATATATATATATATATATATATATATATATATAAAGTTTTTAATTAGAGTTTTCTTGGTTATGTTCAGCCCTGATAGAATTAATTTGGTCAGTCGTATCATTGAATATTTGATCTTGCCTCTAACATTGCAGCTCAACATTTATAGTCTAGTTCTCATTCCTTATCCCTTATCAGGTTTTGCATGCTAATCAATTGAAGCTTCTCAATGTCTGTCCCAGCTCGTACGTACGATTAATTGTCCAACTAAATATCCTGACATCTTCATTCAATATGAAATAAAAGCTTTTCAATGGGCACCGCGACTCTCTAGCTACTGAAAGGATTTGGTTGACAAATCGAGTCGCACAAACAGAAATGCAAACGATGAACTCGCTTCACTGGCTGTACAATCTGCAAGTTGAATCCAGTTCATGCAACTTTATTAGGTCAATTTCCACATGGTGTCGTTCATTCAAGCCACCATTGGCTTTCCATTATCGTTGCAGCTAGTCACAAAAGAATCGTAGTGGTCATCTTTTGACCTTACCCTGGAAGAAGCCTTTTTTTCTTTATCCACATAAAAGATTCACCTGAGTTTGCTTGAGCGGCCAATAGTAAAGTAGAGATCATAGGGAGCAGTTTGGGCACAAAAGAAGATTCACATGGAAAGCAAGGCAGGTCAGTAAGAATGAATGATGCTGCTTCTCCTGTGTTCTTCGTTTGTTTATTGTCTGCAAGGATGGCATGAACTGAAAAAGATAGCTGATCGACCAATTCAAAGTCCGTAGTAGACTGTAATTGATTGTACATAAAGTAACCGCCAGTGACACAGAGGTAAGAATGAAGAAAGGAAGCTAAAAGACCTAGCAGCACCTCGAGATCCATGGTTGGTGGTGCAGGCAGCAGCACATAATATTATATGTATAGAGACAGTGGAAGAATTTGAGAGCTCTCATGGTCTCACTTTGGGTCACTTGTTCAACGCTGCCATGCTTTTTCCATCTGTCATATGGCCCTTGGTGTCTTACAAGTGTGACTTCCTTTTCTCTTCCACTTCTCACTCGCCATTGACCAGATATTTACCTGGGAATATGGCCTTGTCGATGCCGCCTCTGCAGCCCACCTGCTTTCCCAGCTCCATCATGGCAGTCCTCGCCTGCATGCCCCGCTGATCTGCTCTGACAAGCTGGCTTCTTTTTCAGTGTTCTTGAGCTCCTTTTTCAAAGTCTTGCTTGTGGCGATTTCTTGAGAAGCAAATGGTGGTGGCTTGTGACATTGAGGTGGATGTCAACGGCGAGGAGACATTCCTGGTGTCTAAGGCAAGCTTCTTTATCCAATTTTTAAGAGACAATTCATTGGAGTGTTGATTGCCGCTAGAGTTGGACAGTTTTTACCAAATCCTTATGATGAGAGCTTGCTTTTCTTTGTTATTGGCTTGAACTAATTGTTTTTGTTGATGCTCTTGTAATCTGATCAATTTTCGTGCCCTTTTTCACTATTTGGTTGTTTTTTCCGTGTATTAGTGTTCATGCCATTGTTTTGATGGTCTTCATGCTTCATCGACTGCGGATTTGCTGGAGCTATTTGTTCATGGGCATTTGTTATCTTACTTTATTGTCTGTAATAAATGCCTGAGAAAATCATTAAAACCTACATTGAATGGTGGCCATGTTTGCCTCTTCACTCAATGAAATTGTGGAACCAGGTACTTGTCTTCTTAAAGAATTTCTTGCTAATCATACAAAATTGGTGCAGCTGTCTTGCAAGATTGTGTGGCCTCAAGTTGTTGAGTATTTAATGAAATTGGATTTGCATTAATATCACTCATCTCAATCTGTTTAGCTCAAATTAATTTGTGTGGCCCTACGTAGGTGAATTGTTCTGTCCTTTGATGATCCAGGTAACTTTTATTTTTTGCAGGATATTCTTTCATGCTTCTCTGGTAGGATTAGCAAGTTATTCCATGAACCAGCAGTGCCAGAATCCAAAAAAACCTCAAAAGTAATACTCCACAACATGCCCGGAGGTGCCCAAGGATTCGAGCTCATGGCAAGGTTCTGCTACAGCAGCGGGAGATTGCTCCATGTCACTTCCGCCAATGCCTGCCTAGTCCATTGCGCTGCAGAATTCATGGAGGTGGCAGAGGAAGCCTCCTCCCCTAATTTGATCAAGCTCACTGAAAAGTGTCTCGAGGAAATGCCATACTGGTCGTGGCCTGAGATCATGAATGCCTTGAGACAATGCCAGTGTTTCCTCGCAGCAGCCATTTCTTCCGGGATCTTTGACAAGATTTTAGATTCCGTCGCCGGGAGAATCTTGACAGCTAGTGATGCAAGTCCGACAGTCACCTCTCCCGAGAGCTCAGCTTTCAGATTCTCCTGTGACACTAGGAGTACTATAAGCACAAGAAGTAGCATTCACAGAGCCTGGTGGTTTGATGATCTTGTGCTCTTGAACCCTGGCATAGTTCAGAGAGTTGTCAAATTGTTGATTGATCGGAAAGCAGACCATGCCATGATCAGTAGGTTCCTGTTTTACTACCTCAGAAGCGGAGTTTCCTGTCCTCCCTCAATGAAGAGGAAGGTCATTGAGAACGTCATTGATCTGCTCTATTCTCTCGACAGAAACTGCGTTTCCTGCAAGGGCCTGTTCGGAGTTCTTCGGGTTTCTTCGTCTGTGAGATTGATCGAGGCTTGCCAAACCAGACTGGAGGAAATGATTGGCAGTCAGATTGATCAGGCGACAGTGGACAGCTTACTAGTTCCTGCTCCAAGCGGGAAGGGCAGTCATTATGATGTGAATCTAGTTTTAAGGTTCTTGAATTCTTTCCTTGCCACTGGAGTCGAGCCATCGGCATCTCAGATGACGCGAGTGGGGTGCCTGATTGACGCTTACTTGGCTGAAGTTGCCCCAGATTCCTCTTTGCAGCCCTCCAAGTTCATGTCACTGATCACAGTTCTTCCTGACGCTGCAAGGGATTCTTACGACGCAGTTTACCGAGCCACCGACTTGTACCTTCAGGCATGTTTCTTTTACTGATGCAAACTAGTTTAATTTTGCTTTACTAGTTCTGCTGGTTGAATTCTTCATTCTTCTTGAATTAGGTTCATACTCAACTATCAGAGGAGGAGAAGATGAGGATTTGCCGTGCCATAAACTACGACAAGCTCTCATCAGAATCCTGCAAGCATCTCGCCATGAACTCAAAATTTCCATCAAAAGCAGCAGTGCGGGCACTCATTTCTCAGCAATCAAAACTTAAGAACCATCTACGAAGGAATGTCAGCTACAGAATTTTCGCTCATCCTCCTCCTCCTAAACAAGGTAAACCTAAGGAAAGCAAATTTGATGCCAACAGGCTGGATCTGAGCATGGAGAACGAGAAGCTCAAGGCCCAATTGCAAGGCATTCAATGGAGAGTAATGGAGTTGGAAAAGCTGTGCAAGGAAATGCAACTGCGGATGACCAAAGTCATGAAGAACAAAATATCAAGTTCCAGTGTTTCAAGATCACTTCCTTGGCTATGCTCCTGACTAGTTCCACACAGCTCAACTCCACAGAAGTGCACATAATTTTGTAGATTAGTAGTAGCATTACTGACATATGTGTCTCAGAAAAATATACTAATTGTGTCAGTTCCCCACAATGGCAATGCAAATTGACTGAGAGCTTGTCTTGCTGATACAATAATTCAGTTTTTTTATATATAATTTGTTTAGTGATCTTCAGGTAATTAAAGTAGTAACTCTTTGTCAATCTCCATTTCTGCACTACTCTTTTGAGTGAAGTTCATCAATGGCGATGAACTTTACTATCAAAATTGAAAATTTTCTTAAATTTTCATTAAAAAAGGTGATATAGTTGACCATCCTGGAAACTCACCCATGTTTCATAAAAGAAGAGAACATTGCACATAGCTGTCTAAATTTAATAATAAAATGTGGGGAAAAGCGCCGACATAAATGGTCAAAACTTAAACAGAGTATTTCAATAGTGCGGTGAAATGTTCGTGGGCCTAAAGGGAACTGCATAATTTGATAATAATAACACATGTGGGCGTGGCTTGCAAGTTTCAGAAGTATCACATTTCTTTATATATATTTTGATTACATATTGTGTATTAAACTACAAAAGAAAAAAAAAAGAAAGGCAGGATAATAGCCTTCCGGCTTGGCCACGCAGGAATCAGAATGATGCTTTGTAATTAAGCAAACTCGATAGATTAATTAAGAAGCATGATTGAAACAACGAGACACAGAGAGAGTGGCACAATAAAACAGGAAGGGAAAGTTAAAGAGCACCGAGAAGTGATTTCTTAAGTGACACTCGTGCTAGCTAGCAGAGAGTATAGTTAATAGGAGTCGATCAATCAATTTTGTCACTCATGGGGCAAAGAGCTGACACAATGGTCCAAAAACTCAGGAAACTCGTGCGTTAACTGGACGTGAAGGCAAAGAAAGGCAAATTAATGTAGAACAAGATTGTATTTTTTTTTTTAAAAAAAAAAAGTTTTACGCATCCTTTTTAAAACCATGGTTCAAAGAGTGAAGAGGTGTTAAAAGAGTTACTATTTTCACTTTTGTTTCTGCGGAATATGGGAAAACCGAGATTCAAACCGAACGCTTGATCATACATTTCTTTCTGTTCCAACCAATTATCGATATGTGACAGAAAAATACCTTAACGTGCTTAGACATTTAGAACAGAAGAGATGAATCACAATAAGGGCATATAGAACTACGCATGTGGTTCCTGCACAACCCGATCATCAATAGGTATGAAACATCCTTTGGCGACTATTTCAGGCAGTTGATGACCGGAAATCAAATTGAAGCAAACACATCGTCGACAAGAACAGAAGGGGCAGGATGGTGTTGTGTGATAATTGCTGAGGAAATCCCCTTTCTCTTAGAAGCAAGGGAAAAGGTACTAAAACTTCATTATGTTTGTCACTAACACTACAACTAAGAGTGGCAATCAGAAATCGGTTTTGCTTAAATGTTAGGTTTGAGAACAGTTCAATCATCAACAAGCTTGGTTAGAGTTTTCACTTCAGCAGGAATCCTTAATAGCAAAAAAAATCCTTGAAGAAAAAGGTCAGTCAGTCCAAATGAAAGGAGAAAAGGTTTTACAGCCATTTTGGACGAAAAAAAATATATTACTTTGCAAATAATTGAGAATGTTTTACAGACGAGTAAAACACAGCTGACGCAATCTCTAGAAGAAAACTTATAATGAAATGGCCAAAATTTATCCACCGTTGTGTTGGATGTAAGCTTGATTGTGTTAGAAGAGGAAAAAAAAGAACGGTATATCTACAGCTACACGGTTGTTAGTACCTTGCTATAAAGTATAGTCAACACTCAAAAAGTTTTCGTACTGCGTTCCCTTCAGAGTGTTATAAACAACATCCCAATTCTCAATCTGATCGGATAATGGCTTTTTATGGATCTTTACATGATGACTGTGAAGCTTCTGCTTTGGCAATTTTAAAAACTTCAAAACATCCAATACTTTCTGCAGAAACCAAACCCTATTGTGGTTAAGCATGGTTTGAACTTTGAACTGCAATAAGTGACGTGCTAATAAGATAATGCAGTAGAGAACTTACAGTCCTGTTGTTAACAAGATCCTCGTAGTACAGTAGAATGTGTCGAGAACTATTGCAGTAGCCGAGAGCATCAGCAGCCAATTTATCTGTGTGCTCCATTTCATGGATCAATGAAGTTGCATTCACCGTGGGCTTATATCTTGCAAGTATGTCTGCCTGAAACAGACATTAAAGTTACAGTTTTCAATTCCAGCGCATAATTTATGTGAAAAACTGTTGCTGGTTCAAGAGTTTATATAAGCACACAAATTTAAGTGGAACAAATATTTTCTAGAATATGACCTCATCCTTGGAATGCACATGAGCTTTGTGGGTACCATTCAGTTGCTTGACGTTCCGATCATGAGTATTTGCAAGCACTGAAACTAAACGGCGAAGTAAATTTCTTCTGAAGAGAAATATTACAGAAACTCCTCTCTTCTTAAAATATTCAGTTACTCCTTCATGGTGTTGCATGAAACCCTGAACAAAAGAGAATCGATAACTGAACTACTTTGAAGGTTAATCTAACACATAATAGACATTAAAAACTCAAGAAAAATCCTTCTTTCAGAACAGTAATAAAGTGCATAGCGTTGAAACTATAGAAATCAATATAAAACTAATTTTAGGTGACAACAGTAGTTGAAAATCTGTTCTCTTATTGGGCATTTTGATGCTATTCTACAGCTGCAAGCTTCACTTTCAAATGATAACAGTAGTTGTAACTCAATCTTCCTAGTGTTTTTCCTAGGCTTTTTTATCATTGTATCACCCGAGTGCTTCGACCTAACATCGAAAGCTCACCACAAGTCAAGTTTAGGCGGTAATTCTTTGCCAACAATCATTCACAAAAGTTTGGCTGCAAAAGGGCATCTAAACGTGTGGTGGAAAGCTCGCCAAAGCAACTACAGATTTATGTCCAGTGGTCGTGCATAGTGGCGTTCGGTTAGCATAGTGGATGAACAACTGAGTTGCATCTAGATTGAATTGGGCGTGGTTTACTAGAAATAAGCCAAATCTAATTTCAATGCCGAGTCGAGAGTTGATTTGAACCCGTCCAATAGATTAGATGGTTCAATTTCAATTTTGACCTAGCGCTAGTATTTAGACCAATTTGACTTAATTTCATTCGAATATCAGTCAGTTCACATACTTGTTGGGAAATTTCCTATCCAATAGTATTGAAATTGTCTTTCGATGACCCCTAGTTTAGGAGTAATTTCATGTTTAAGCATTGATCTATATGAAATCAAGTTTGGTTCAATGTCCTTAGCCAGTTCATTGCAATCTTGGCTGATTCAATATGGTTTTGGTTTGCATCCTTGATGGTCAAATTAGGTTATACCTAGATCTAGCTCAGTTTGCAAGTTAGGACTATGAATTGATCATGTTTCTAGATAAACTCCTTGTGTAGATCAACCAGTATACCTATCTTGCTCCTTATACCAGGATTTGTAGCATTTTCTAAGGTAAGATCTCAAACCAGCTTTTACAACTTATGATAGGCATTCTTTTAGTTTGCATGATAGGATAGTATATATATGGGAAAGTATGCAAGATAGTAGTAGAAAGTGGGAGCAGTTTAAATGTCATATCCAAGGGAGCTGCCACTAAGTTTGGTCTAGATCTAGAAAACCATCCTAAGCCATACAGCATTTCCTAGGTAGATCAAACCAACATACTTGTTATCCATAGATGTGCTATCCCATTACAACTAGTTGCATTTCAAGGAAAAATCTGGTGCGATGTTATAGCATATTGATTTGGCATCCTTTGATGTGTTTACCGTTATAACTAGTATACAATATGCTGAGAGCATTTTCACTTTATTGATTTGGCATCCTTTAATGTGTTTACAATTATATATGTTGTATAGTAGTTGCATATGTTCTCTCCATAATAGATGTGCATGTTAAAATACAGTCATACTTTACTTGCATGTTACCTAAATTAATAGGGAGCACACACGGTTTATTCCTAAGGAAATTGATTATTCAATAGTACATGTCCAGATTATTGTACCATGAATTTAAGACTTATAACCCATGGTGATGCGTGTGATCACTAGAGTGTATGCTTCACCACCACAGTGTGAGCAGGGTAACAATCCAAGTGTCGGTTTTTAGGGTGATAGTCCTTGGTTGATATTTGTGAGCTCATATCCATATACATGTAGAGTGTTGTATGTTTGTAGTTGCTATCTTTAGCACTTGGTATCTTGTATATCATGCTCAATTTCCATTTCAATTACAAACTTCCAGTTCTTGACATGGGTTCAAGTTCATTCTTGATACATATTATTGCATCATAGTTTATGAAGCTATTAGTATTGACAAACTTGATATAATGTTGAGAGCATGTATTGCTAGTTTTGTTCTAGTTTTATCATATTATATACTTTCCTCTTCGGTCTCTACCCTTTCTTTGGGAAAATCTTACTCAACAATATTACTGAGCCAGTTGTTATTATGGCTGCAGGTAAAGGTCCCCGGTCATCAGAACCCAACCCCGCAAGCGCCCCTTCAACCAAAACTAAAGGTGGCTACAAATCCATGCTTTTGAGTAAACTTTCAAAAATCAATGTAAAAAAAGAATATTTAAGTTGTTTAAAAGGATGCTGCACACTTTGATCCAGATTGATACAGATTATTTATCTTCTTCTTCTGCTACACAGAACCCTCTGTTCCGAACAAAAGAAAGGGGAGGAGGGACAAGGAAGGAGGAAATAAGGTCCAATTATGTGGGCTATGTAAGTTGTAACAAAGGTTCTAAAAACCAGTCTGTTTTGTACTGGTCCCTAACACATGAAACCCTTTGTTTTGAATAGATGAAGTGGAGCGAAAAAAGAAGAAAAAAAAAAGAGGAGAAAGAGACGATATGGACTGTACGTACCAATTTGAGCTTGGACCCAAACACTAGTATTTGAAACCATGGTTGCAACTACCATGGACGAGTGCAATAGACTATGGCTTTAAGACTAAGATAATGTTATTTTATCATCTTAATCATCATAAGTCATGAATATCTAAATAATAAAATAAAGGATAGCTATAACTGGATTGTGTAAGTCAACCTAACTATGACTCGACATGACTTGAATATTAGGGGGTCATAAACAAGTTGACTTATTTGCAGCCTAAATATGATTATCCTAAATTTGAACCCGCATAAATTCATATTATGACGTGTTGTGTCGGTGGATTATGCCAACTTTTGTCAATCCTACTTGAGGCATGTCCTCATCAAGCTTGAAGGACTAACTTATATCTCAAAAGTCAAAACCATCCACATATAAGACTAATCCAATAGCAGTTTCCATTATCATAGTAGTTTTTTCATATTGGACCTTGAGAGAACCACTCTAGTTTTTGCATAAGTAGAAAACTAATTCATTTACTTGGTAAGTCAAAAACAAGATGACTAAATTGAAAATCCTAAAATTCAAGCCTAATAGTAAAAAAGCTTACTAGACGTTATATACCATTCAAATTAATCTCACACTTCCCATTAATTACTAAACCGGAATATCATAATCACCCATAATTAGGATATACATGTCTTCGTCAAGCCTGAAGACCTAATTTATAGCCTAAAATCATCTTTGGTCATACCATGTGATGTTAGTTCAATGATGGCTCTCCTATACATAACAGTACTTTTTCTTTTAGACTCTCATCATTCTTGGACTAGGATCTCTTAAATACCATTTGATAAGACTCTTGAAAATGCTTATAACTATATAATGCTTGAGACAATGTGGCATTATTGAAAGTGCTTATTTCCTAACTAATGGTTGTAAAGTCATTAGATAGTATATATCATTACAATTATGATGTTACAAGAATGGAGAAGGAAGAATATTTTTCTCCATTGTATAAATAAAAACATTGTGAAGTGTGAACTCATATTTCAAATAGAAAGATAAAAATCTACCACGAGCCCTGCAAAGGTGTACATATTCATGATGGGTGCATAGTTGTTGAACGCACACGTGGATGTGTTGCAGGTGTCATGTGCAACCAATAGTTATGCATTGCACTACATACAAACACCTCCACAAGGGCCACAAGGGCTCTAATGCTCTATCGAGGATTTTTTTTATGGTTGAAAGCATTATTACAACAAACGATAAAACATCTACCATCACAGAGTACTTGACAGAATACTTGAAGTCTGTACAAAATCATTATGTGTGGACCTAAAGGATCCAATAAAGAATCCAACATAAAAATAATTGATTGAGAACATAATCTGTAGACTAACAAACAAAAGATGTTGCAGATCAAAGAAAAAAATATACTAGTTTCTTATCCATGGACATATAAGTTATATATAAAGTCATAAATAAAAGTAAAACAAGCAACTTAACAGTCATTAAAATTCAGAGTTTGTCTGACCTTATGTCATGTATGGATCAACATTACAAACAACTATTTCTGTCAATTTGTTTCTCCATTTAAAATAAAAATATAAACCACATTACCATAATGCATTATCAAACATTTGTGAACGTAAATCTAGTTAGACTGAACTTGCACCCGCCAATAATAAAGTAAAAGGATCTAGAACCGAGGATTCATAGTATTGTTTTAAAAAAATTCAACAGAAGTTACTAACTCATACTAATCATCTTTCACAGATTAATGACAATGATACAGGCAATGCATATACAGTCAGTCATTCTAATCTTATCTACCAATTGTTCAACTTAGACTAGAAAAGAATCCGTCTAATTCCATACTCAGTGGCATATAATTACATTCCAACACATTTATAAAGGAACGAATTAGTTATGTAGCCTTCAGCAAAATTGCAATAGCATTTGCTCTTCAGTTTTCACTACATACTTTGCTTTCATGAAGAACAATTAGGCCTTATAACTTGTACAAAATAATGGCAAACCAAGTGATATAGAACTGCCACAGTTTATTATAGAGCTCTGAGAAATTCATATACCCTGGTAATATAGAAAAGAGTAGATGCTATGTTTGTGTTGGATAGACAGAAATCAGAAAAGGGCATCCGAGGTACTTGGAAGACAAGGTCAAGTCAAATGTTCCTGGGTGAGGCTAGTCCAGTAAAGGACAAGTCTGAGATATGACAAGGCTAGTTCATCTGTGTGTTAGTACACTCAGCGTCAGCACATCTATGTGTCAAAATGCTTGGTACGTACTAATCTGAGATCAAACTAGTACATTAGTATTGGCAAAGATAGGAAACCTTGGGTGAGACTTGTTGAAATTGGCCAACCTTTTCCCCACAACAAGGGAAACCACTTGTGGCCAACTAACAATTAAATAAAATGAAAAACTTCTATACTCCAAAGAGCCTAACAGCAAGAAAGCCTGCCTAGTAATGAGCCCAATAACTACAAGCCAAAGAGCTTGTATCTCACCACTACTAATACAACAGTAGCAAGAAAATTGGTAAGCTTTTCATGAAAAAGGAAAAATAAAGATGAACCTCAAACTATATAAAAAGGTAAGAATCAAATATTTATCTGTAAGCCAAGTATCACATTCACATGATTCTCTACTGATTATATTTTTTTTTATCATAAGAGCCACACAGTATGATGGCAGCAAGTACTAAAAGAACTGAACAGAAACAGTAGTAACAACAAATCTCTAAAAGATTTTTTCCTGATATCATAGAAAAGCCAAAGGGAGTTTCAGGAAGTTACATCATTACAACAAAATACAGTCAGAATAGAAAAACAAATAGTTATATCTACGTTCCCTTCAAACATAGAAGAAAGTGACAGTGTGACGTCATTAAAACATTATACAAATTGACTGAATATACAACTGAAACTGACAATTTAATACACAGAATTATGTTTCAATGGATCATAATTTCTTGTGATCTTTTATGACAGAGATAATAATAGCACATATTCTAAAGAGTTTTACCTGGTTAAGCATCCACTTGAGACCAACGGCTGAGGTGCATTCATTTTTAGAAGCACTAGTGTACCAGTCCAAATTGTAGATTTTATCTAGTGTATTTGTGATAGAAGATATGTTACCCCTCCTATCTTTAACAGAGAAAATTTCACCATGAGAGCTGACATTAACGTGACTGTTTAACAATGTTTCAAACCATCCACTTCCAGATCTTTGCATTGATAGAATGGCAAAGAACCTAACTGGCGTACAAGCACATTCTTCCCTGCAACATAAAGCAAATGTTAATTAGAAAATGACCTGGCGGAAACCTACTTGCGGATAATCTGATCTAATTACCTACTATATGCAGTGGGTTGTGGATAATGCATATATTGAAGCTCAGATTTGGGGATGCTAGGATCATTACAAGTTTGCTTGTTTGCTTTCACCTTCATCTGATTAGGAATAACTTGGAGCCCTCTTTGATTTATGCATAGAGAGCATATGTAGACGCCACTTATCATGAACAAACCGAGTACTGCTATCCACAATTTAAGCGGATATTTCTTCGGATGCTTTATCGTTTGAGTATCCTGTACGTGAAATGGTTCGTATAGAATCATAAAATTGCACACATTGTGCATACTAGAAATTATTAATGTTAATTTGACCTCAGTTCATTAGGTCTTAAAACACACTCCCTTAAGGTTTATATGATTGACGAGTACCCGTAATGCAAAATGGCCAATAGAGAAGATGTAACGGCTCAAATTGACAACAAATTCTGACAGTGGGAGGAACAAAAAAGCAAAATGTGGTTTGGATCAAATCAATAATCCTAGAAAAAGAGCCAAATCTCAAAGTATAAAACAATTTCATACATTCAATTTAAGACAGAAGAATCGAAGAAATTATACTTAATATTTACAACATACCCAGAGAAAACGATCCCAGATTGACAATATCAAAAGAGCACCTGAGAACCCTAAGAAAGAATCAAATTTTGCATCAAGGACCGCATCTTTTTTTCTCAGCGAAAGAATGTGAAAAACAAGAAAAAAAAAATCACAACTTTCAACCCGAAACACATTTGAATTTTCATAAGCAAACGGGTGAAAAGGCAAGAGAATAATGGCATAAATTTAAATAAAAATGAAAGGAAAATCATGAAGCACAGACAGGGTGAATACCTTGACGACAAGGCTGCAGTCTTCCGCCACCATTTTCCCCCTCTCCCTCTTTCCCAATTCCTCGGAACGAATTTCAACAAAAAGCCATTACCGCAAGAAAAGCCTCCGCTCCTACCACCTCATCCTCCCTCCCTCCTCCATTCCTCGAGCCCCCCCTCCGTGTCTTCGACAATCAAGAATCAAATCCCGCGCCGGGTCGCGTTTTCTTCGAATCCCCGCGCCTCTCCCACTTATTTCCCCGGATCAAAAGGACACTCTGTTCCAATTTTTTTCCCCTGCCTCGTTCTTCCCCGGTTCTGCTCCTCCAGCAAATGACAACAATAAGAAAGGGCAAAAATGACAGGGGACCGGAAGCTTTTTTTAATTTTAGGCAAGTTCATTAACGGCCGCCTTTTAATGCTAATTTGCCATAAAATTACATTTATAATTGACTTTTATATGTATGATAACTTTACAATCCATCGTCACCTTCTAAAAAAACTCAATAATTAAATAAATATTAAAGGTACCATTTAGGTAAACCTAAGGATCTTCTGTATAGATTAGGAATTTAGTTCATTTTTAGTGGATACCCGAGCTATCCAAACCCGTAATTAGATCCAATTCAAATATGGATAGTATAAATACTATTTGAGTCGGATTCGATAGGGTATAGATAATGTAGGTTAAGTATCCATTATTATTATTTTATAAAAAAAAAATATTTATAATCTAATATCCTAATTTTTATATTTTTAAATATTAAATTTTATTTAAATAATTGAGTATATAATATATAATTTAATATGATTAATTATTTAAATCGAATATTTATAAGATTTAAATAGTTAATGAGTAGGTGAAAAAGCATTACCTGTTCTATGAGATGGCTTGCATTGATCTCTCGCCAATGTTTATCCATAATTTCCTTATATTGACGATGAAATCCTACCATTTAATGAGAAGACAAAGTCAAAGTCAAAGTCAATCAATGAAAGTCAAAGTCTATCTTTTTGGCCAAAAACAAGAGCCTTTTCATCTGACCTGGAAATTGGAATGCATCATGACAAGCTACTTTTCATAAGATCAAACTATACTTGTATCTATTATAAGGTATAGCTATATTTTAATCAAACGATTCAAGTTTTGAATGAGATTGGTGAGTGCCAATCAACTAACCACTGAAATCTCATGGTATCTTATTCTCGATCACGTAACGAGCAAGGAGAGAAGAACAGCTTCATCTGCATCACAGAACTGGATTCTTCAGGGCTGCTTTCACTTGCTGCTCTCGCTTTAGTATTGTTGAAGTTTTGCCTCGCTTTATTGATTCCGCTTGTCTCATTGTAATTCAGGAGCAGCAAGTATGCGTGAATCGTTCGTTTCATTCAGGAATTTCCTGGGTTTCATTCTAATTATTTCAATCCAGAAATATAAAAGCACGTTAATGCGCACAATAATTTGAGAGCACAATAGATCAAACATTTACAAGAACTACATGATTCATCGACGACTACACGGGAATTAAACGGTAATGAAGAAGATTTGTGCTCGATGTTGAGGTCACGGGGCGTACGATTTGTGCTTCCCGTTGCCCACCTCGATCTCAGCCTTGCCGACATGCACGTCCTCGTCGGCGATGAAGTTGCCCCAGAACCAGTGCTTCCTCCAGACCAGAATCATCTCCTCGATCGGCACATTCTTGGTCTCCGGCAGGAATAGCGAGATGAAAACAGTCATAATCACCACCCAACCCGCGAAGAAGTAGAAGAGCCCAAACTTCATGTGGCAGAGCATGGCGAGGAAGGCCTGCGCGATGGCGAAGGTGAAGAGCATGTTCACCGACACGTTGATGCTCTGCCCCGCCGACCGGATCTCCAGCGGAAATATCTCGCTCGGCACCAGCCACCCCAGCGGACCCCATGACCACGCGAACCCCGCCACGTATATACAGATGAACACCACCACGAACGCCGCGTAGGTCTTGGACAGCTCCGCCGTCCCGCTCGTCCCGAATTTGATCGCAATTAGAGTTCCCACGATCACCTGGGAAACAATCATCTGAAAACCGCCCTCGAGGAAGAGCTTACGGCGGCCGAGCCGGTCGACGGTGAAGATGGAGACGAAGGTGGCGAAGACGTTGACGAGGCCCGTGATGACGGCGGACATGAGGGACGCGTTTTTGCCGAACCCGATGGTCCTGAAGAGGACGGGCGCGTAGAACATGATGACGTTGATGCCGGTGAGCTGCTGGAAGAAGGGGATAAGGAGGGCCATGGTCAGCTGGGGGCGGTACTTGCGCTTGAGGATGTTGGCCCAGGGATGCCGCACCAGCTTGGACTCCTCGCTGGCGGCCACGAGGTCGCTGAACTCTTCGGTGACGTCTTCGGTGCCACGGATGCGACGGAGCATGCTGAGGGCGGCCTCCGGGAAGCCGCGGTCAATGAGGGAGTTGGGAGTGTCGGGGAGGAAGAGGGAGCCGACGGTGATGATGGCGGCGGGGACGGCGGCGAGGGCGAGACTGACGCGCCAACCCCAGCCGCCCTTGATCTTAGCAGTGCCGTAGTTGATTAGGTTGGCGGCGAGGATGCCGATGGTGATCATCAGCTGGAACCCGATGTTGAGCATGCCACGAAGGCGCGCCGGCGCCATCTCCGACAGGTACACCGGCACCGACTGCGCGATGCATTAATTTAATTAGCAATATGTCAATTTTTTGCCCCTAAACAAAATTATTGAAGACAAAACAAATAGGATAAATCTCGTTAGGAGACAACATTGAGCGAGAAGACTTTTTCCTTGATTCCTCCTCGACATGACATGCTGATCAGCCAAAAAAGTCAGCAAAAGAAAACACGTTTTATCTAGAAGACAGTGACGATCTTAATCTTCCTTATTATTAACATATTATTAATTTTATTCACGCTCTGTAACACAAATTAGTAAGAAAATGAAACTCTATGACTAATAATATTCAAAGTTACAGTTTTGAAGGTTTTTTGATGAACTGTCTCTTGCAAGAAAAACAAACGAACTGTGATCTGGAATATTGTGAGGAAGATTAGAGGCCATTTTTCTATGGCATGTACTCCAAGATAGTCAACTATGAGTAAAGCATTCGATGGATAACAGCTACCAAATCCCTATTTTATTTATTAATAAATACATATTTTGCAGAATATTTAATTTTGTGATCCATATAGTCAACGAACTGGAGCGGCGACTAGTTGACTTATGAGCCCGCAGGAACGATTTGGTGTGCTCTGTTCTAAGTTCTAACAGAGTAAAGTAGAGAAATGAAAATAATTTTTTATTGCAAAGCTCTACCTGATTTGCGAAGCCGACGCCGATTCCGAGAAGGATGCGGCCGAGGATCAGCATGAGGACGTTCCTCGCAGCGCCGTTGAGGGCGGCGCCGACGAGGAAAGTGACTCCGCCGCCGAACATGGACCACTTGCGACCGAAGACCCTGGTGACGGTGGAGGCAAAGAAAGAGGCGATGAGCGCCGCCAGGTAGAGCGAGGAGGTGAAGGTGGTCAGAAGCTGGCTGTCGAACTTGCAGTACTGGTTCGTGCTCTTGTCCTCCTTCTCCTTGCGGTACACCTCCGGGAAAAACTTCTTCAAGAACGAGTCCATGGACGTCACTCCCCCTACACACACAACCGACACGATCAGAAGCGGCGGCGCGGAACCAACAAAAAACAGGGGAGGGAATCTTAGTAGCGGTAGGTGCCTGAGATGCCGATATCGTAGCCGAAGATGAGGCCGCCGGTGGCGGCGACGACGCAGGTGATGAAGACGAAGAGCGTGAGCTTGCCGGGGTAGTCCTTGCCGGCGCCGGTGCTTACGATGGCGCCACCCGCCATTTTCTTCCCGGCCTTGGTCTCCTACTGCAACGAAACAAGAGATGGAGAGGTGGAGCAGGAGAAGGTGGAGATCGCGGTGGTTATATAGAGCCAGCGGGCGGTGACGTTGAGTAAGCGGCAGAGCAACTTCCCCCTTTTTTATTATTAGTTCAATGAGGATATTAACGAATTGCACTTGGCTCCCAAACATTCATTCATACATATTGCTTACGTAACCCTCAAACTTATTTTAGAGCCTCCTTAAGTTTCGCCATGTGAACATGATACCAAAATATGAAAACAACTACTATGTTTTATCTTATTTTAAAGTCAATATGACGACCTCATGATGTGGATGCAAAATATATCATTAATTTTTTCTGGTGAATGGAAAATCACATTGACTCGCATACCACTCAAATTTAGAAAATTCTAAAAAAAAAAAAATAGAAAATTCTTACATTTCTTTGTGTGTCATTCTCATTAATTGTCCATCATATACATAACAGTGACAATAGTAATGCAGAAGATAAAAATCCTAAGAAGGTGGTCTGCATATGACAAGCATAATACGTGTGCTTCTTCTCGTAGCAATCTAATACTATAAGAGTATGGTGTTTTGGGCCTTTGATAGAATTTTATTGCGTACGTAGATGAGGAACCGTCTAAGAATGATATAATATGCTTATTGAATATTGATCAGGTAGCTTTCACGAGATCAATTATTGACCTGTTGATGTGGAGGGAGATGCTCATTCCTACTGGTCAGACACGCCACGTCACCCCTGCTAGCACAAAAAATTATGGTGAAAGGAACTACTAAATTCATTCATTTTTTTTATGATGCTGTGATATTTTAATAGTGAAAGAAAATAATGTGTCAGGTAATAATAAGTAAATCCTTTTTGGCACATTGTATTCTTTTAGTCTGATGTAACTATTTGCATATATATTATTATTATATTATATTATTAATAAATTAAAACTAGATAATTTTGATTGCCTCATTGGTTGATCAGTCATGCATGTGAATGAGGAGCGGAGCAAGGTCAAGTCAACTGCCCAAGTCAAGGGACACTCAAGTCAATCCTTGCTGCTCTCTAGTCATCTAGTGGAGATGCTGTTATTACTAATAAAAGTCTAGGCAGATATTTTACTTGTACTTGTACACATGGACTCTCCATCGATGCATTAAATGCAACAAGGATTTTGGAGACTGTCCCCACAATTGATTTTTTAGGATGGATAGTAATAGATTTTTCCTACTAGTGCATTCCTGCCTTCCATATGATAAAATAAACTTAAAATTACTAATTTTTTTTGAGACGGAGCATGGAAATTCCTAGCATGACACAAATTACGAAAGCAGATTAATAGCTTCAACCAACTGATGAGTGTCACTCTTGCTCAAGACACAATTAAGAAAGTCCTGGCATGACACAAATATAGGTAATTACTGTTTCCATGAAACGTAACTTTTAAAGCTATTGCAAATAGGTTCTACTAGTCTACCATGTAAACTCCAAATTGTATAAATAATATCAATTTAATAAAAAAATGTATTAGACAGTAAAATAGCAAGATCTTATATTATATCAAATTTGTCCTTGAGATGAGTAAAATTATAGCAAGGCAATCTCAGTTGCATCTACTCTTATAATGCTCAAGTAAAAAAGTCAACCCAGTTGCATGTCTTTGAAACCCAGGAAGCGTGTACCAAAAACAATTGGCAATAGCTTCCTGATTCCAGGTACTTCCAGCTGCTCCAGTTCTTAATTATCTAAACAGCCGCAGCCAGCAGTCATATCTATCCATATGATGACATTTTCGACCCCCATACCTGCAGAAAAATGTGATCAAGTTGACATCCTACTTTGAAGAGTTTGTACTCTGGCATCAGCACAAGAAAGAGCTAGCATCCGCCAAATAAATACAATATACTAGTCAACCATATTGAAATTTAATTCAGGTTTCTCAATGAAATCGATGATGGCCTAATGCTAACATCTTTTAGGTAACATGGCAAGTGTAAAACTATGCATACATCTGTTCTATTGGTTGCAATAAGTCAAACCTCGTGCCATACACCATAATAAAAAAAGTAATCAAACATACTAAAAAAACTCAATTCTCCAACCTTCCTCTTCAGGTCAAACATACTAATGTGAAAAGCAAACTCGATCCAGTATTCATATTCATGACGGAGGATCAACACTTTAAAATTAAATGCAAAACTTAAACGGAAGTAGCCGAAGAACAGAAGAGTCGGGTCATATATGTCCCTGATCTTGCTGCACGTATCCACATATTGTCTTTGTCAAAAGAACACTTTAGATTCCCATAACCAATCCATTCTCACAAGTGGACCTCATCTATGGATTCCACAAATTGAATTATCTACTGGCATATTCCAAAAAGATCAATTGCCAGCCACTAGTTCAATCTCCAACAGACGTGGCCCCTCTACCATTGTTACTTCCATATCACGGTCTGAGATTATTGAGAGTTTGAGACCACCACCACTTCTTCCCGCACCTAGCAATCCTGCCTTTAAAAAAAGAGGCAAGCCTTAGCTTTTAAGGTATCAGCTTATCTCGCTCTCGCACTTGCAGAACAAACGACCAGCCATGATGGAGAGCCAGGCAATCATAGGGGAGACTGATATGCTGCAGGCCATGCAGCAGAATGCTCTCCGCTTGGCTGGGAAAGCCCTGGACGAGTTTGACGTCACAGAATCCACAGAGATTGCCCGTTTCATCAAGAAGGTAAAAAAGGAATATTGGTTAACTAATTATCTTCTGGGCTCTTCCTCTTGATCATAACCAGGTTTTGTTTTTTTTTGCTTGGATTCAGGAGTTTGACAGGTCGTACGGCCCAGGATGGCAATGCATTGTTGGAACTGATTTCGGTTCCTTTGTCACTCACCTTTGTGGATGCTTTATCTACTTCACCATTGGAAGTTTGGCGATCTTGCTCTTCAGGGGTGCGGCGACTCCTGAGCCTGACGCAGGTCTTTTGATGACCATGGAAGCAGTGAAGGCATGACCCTCCCTGCTATTTCTACTACTCCTTTTGGGGAGATCTACACATTGAGAGCATAATTGTACTGAGAAAATACATCTCCTCCTTTCTATAGTTTAATTGGTCTTCAAAGCCTGCAAGGAAAAGGCAAAGCCTACATGGAATCCAAGAGGACCTCAAAATTGTAAGAATTCTTTATCGGCACAAAAGAAAAGAGAGAGCAAAGCTTGATCATTTCCTGAAAACCTACTAGTTTGCAAGTGAATTACACATCATTTTTTTTTTGGCAAAGCTAAAACTTCACCAGATATCCGAAAATACTTTCTTCTGTCATGACATGATATTGATGTAGACCAGGCTTGTGCTGTCGAAGTTAGAATTCACTCCTAATTTAGTTCTTAGATCAAGATGAATTCAAGTATTTGAGTTTGTACACACTAACTCTTCACCTTAGGCTTTTGCATCCCGCCAATTGAGCTTAGTTAATCATACACAAAAAGGATGTCCAAAGTCTCCCTCCCTCCCATAACAAATTAGCTCGAAAATTATGAGACAAAAAAGTCAGAGTAATGCAGATAATAAACTACTAAGCTTATAAAGGTCTCAGGATTTGAGTATAGAGATTTTAGCATAAGGTTTTCCTTCGCCAAAAAGATAATTTATACTCCTGTTATTGTATTACGAGTTAAATGCTTCCCACCATGTTGCTAATGATGACATTTATGATTCACAAGGTATGGTGTTTGTGGCTTGATTGAATGTGATATGCATGCACATCTAGCTAGGCAAAAATAAAAACATCAAAGATAGCCTGGGGCTACATTTGGGCGCGGCGCATGCTGATCTAACTAGACGAAAAGCACTTACTATGGGTAATACTTAGTTGCTAGCATTGCCAAACAAAGATACATATTGTGCTTTGATTTATAGACAAACTTTTTACTTAAGGATATTTAATATGACTTTCCAATGACATAATTTAGGCTTTTGCATGAACTAACTAATAACAACCCCGTCAGAGATGTTAGTCTTGTCACAATGAGATATAATTTTAACCACCAATTGCTTGTACTTAGTATGATCAATATGTTTAGATTCATTGTTGTCACAATATTTGTTGACCTAAAAAAGTAGGAGCATCTGCTTGACCTAAAGGCTAGTTTCTTCCAATAAGCACACTTACTATGAGAGGGATATATTTTGTGCTTTATAAGTTACTTCAATTCACGAGAAGTTTTTTAGTCTCCTAAGATCCGCTAAATATTTCTTTCTTTCAACATGATCCTTTATATTACATGTTAACAAGAAGTCATCCACATAGATACCCATAAAAATATGTGAGAATTCTTGAAACCATATTCTGAGACTTTGTTTCAAACCATAAATGCTCTTGTGTGATCTACACTTGGTCAATAAACACAGGAGTTTGACCCATGTAAACATCTTCAAATATATCTTCGTCATTCATTAATAACCATATGATGCAATCATTAATTAATATTTATAGCTAGTGAGAAAAGATTACAAATATAATTAAACTAAGGAACAAGGGAAAATTTATCAAAGAAATCCACCACGTAAGTTTGGATAGAACCCTTAGCAACAAGGTATGCTTTGACCTGTCCACTATGCTATAAGAATTATATTTGACAACAAACACCCTCTTGTAAGCAACCAATAGAACCCCAAGGGAAGGAGATACTAAGGTTCATATACCCTTGGAGAGTAAAGCCACTATCTCTTAATCCATACTATATTTTTTTACATGGGATTCTGTATAACCTCTTGACAAATTTAAGGAACAAGAACAGATAAAAGGCAAGAAATAAAAGCATGATAATAGATAAACGGTGATGAAACATGATGCAAAATAAGATTAATAGTAGAAAACTATTTTACCTTTATGGTGAGTATGGATAGGTCACGATCAAAGGTGGAAGACTTGTAGAGGAAGACTATAGTACTGAAGGAGCCAAAGGATGATGTAAAAAAACCTATAAAGGAGGGGTATGTTATGTGTAAATGGTGGAATTATAGGGTATGGTGATGGGTGAAGTGAAACTAGGTGATGATGTTGCAGCAATATCATGGTCACCACCTAAGAGATCAAGTGAAATACTTATACAATGTAACATTAGCAGTTGCAAGAGTATGATGGATCATAGGAGCAATTATCTTTTTGAGTGTGAGAGTATCTAATAAAGATATAGGGATCTTCCTGGGGACTGAGTTGATTAAGTAATGGACCAAAAATATTTTAGTAGCAAAATACAACCAAAGATGTTGCTTTTGCTACAAAAATAAGAGAAAAAGATGTTGCACCCTTCATGACGTTCATCAAGTTTCTATTAGAGAGATGACGTGTTATAAGAATAGCATCTCCAGAAAAGTAAAAAGAAATATGCATTTGGAAGCGAAGTTTCATGGCTACACCCAACATATGGTGGATTTTGTGCTTCGCAACTTCATTCTATTGAGTAAGGACAAGTAGTCTAATAAATGATACCACCGGAAGTAGACATTCTTGAAAAAAAAAATACTCCTATGTATTGTCAATATGTATTGTCAATCCAAATATTTTTCAGAGATATACCAAAATGATTTTTGATATCTTAAAAAAATCTTAAATACATTAAGGTGCCTAGAATTGCCTTTCAATAAGTAAAGCTAACACATGCAAGAATCCTCATTAATGAAAGCAACAAAATATTGAAAATCATTTTTGCAGGAGTAAGACTAGGATCCCAAATATCAAATGAAAGGAAATATACTTCTATCATGTTGACCAGGTGGAGAAGAAACTTTGTGGTGTTTGCCAAATTAGCATGCATCACAAATAAAGGATAGATAGGACTCTAATGACAAATAATGTTTAATTTTATTTGGTAAAGAATGTTCCAATCGACAGTGCCAATAGTATAATGTGATGGATGATGTAAAAAGAGCATAATGAACAATATCAAAGTTATTGGCGCGGAGGACATAAACTCCCCATAACTCCTTCACCTTTGTCTTAAAGGATTTTTTTTTTTTTTTTGCCAAGGACCTTTGTCTTAAAGTTATGAAAATGCAATAGGAAGAAAGCAAGTTTATTGAACAAGATAAAATGTAAGCCAAAGTACAATTAGATAATAAATTTATTGAAAAACGAGGGAAAAAAAACTAAAATAACATTACACAAGAAATTTACTACAAATGATTGTATAGCCATTATAGCTTGTTGTCAAGTCCTGATCCATAACTTTGCTATTAATCACGAGCAACCACATCTCCTCCATTGACATTGAGCACTTCTCTGCCACCAGACCATACAATTGTGTAGCCCTTATATAAGTGACAGCCTCCCATTTTGAGCCCAGACTGTGAGAGGCGAAAGTGGGTCCACAACTTTGGGTTTAACCAATTAATAAAATTTAACCTACCTCCATCTAGTTTGGGCCAAGACTAGATAGCTAAAAGGGCAAATCCAATTTGGTATAGAATTTTCTAAACCTCGAATTTCAATGCTCCAGTTTACTTTTAAGTCTAATAATCTACACCGGAAGAGTCTCTAGTAATCCAACCCTCCACCCCAATCAAATCAAACATGATATTTCCAAATCAAACCTCTAATCTTCCATTGTAATTTAAAATGAGATCTAACTCTAAGGATTTATTCGCTATTGTTCATCATCCTGATTAGTGTTCAAATTCCATGTTTGCAATCCTCTTTCAGAACTAATTATCTTAACATATTCTCACATATCTATGTAAGTCATTTTATCTAGCATTATAATTATTTTTAGAATATTATTAACTATTCAGTCTATTATTTTATTACTTAAGTAAATCACCATAATTGTCAACCATAACTTTAGCCCCCTTTCATAATATCATATAATCTCACCTTAGTGCCTTTCATAACATTATATAGCCCACCATGTCTCACTCAACTTTATCTTACATAGCACTGACTCAGACTTTAACACCCTATTTTCTTGGATGGAAAAGAGGAAGAAAAGAAAAACATGTTCTTACTTCATTTCCTTTGAGGGAAAGAAAGCTCAAGGAGGGAAAAGTCTAGCCAAAAAGGATAAAGAAAAAAAAAAACAGCATTTGTTGCTGCTCGCTAGTGTCGCCTCACCCCATGTTGAGCTCCCCCTCGTTACCCCCCTCTCCCCGCACCAAGCTCTGTCATGTCCCCACCCCCACCCCCTTTAAGTAGCCTTAGGCATGCATGAGCTCGTGCTAGACCAGCTCCAGAACTATGCGAACTCACACCAAAACAACCCTTCCCAAGTTCCATTCTACCTGCCTTGCTAGTAGGGTTGGTAAAAAAAACCAGACTTGCCCCGACGAGAAAACCCAAGCTGACCTAGTTTCAGGGGACATTCGAATAAAACACAAGTCTTCATTAGGCAGGGTCGAGTCAAGGGTATTCTGAAACCTGCCCCAAATCCAACCCTGAACCAAAGTGTAATTTTACTAAATTACCCTTATATATATAAGAAAATTAAAATCATAAATTTCTCACTCATTTGACTCACTCCTTAGTTTATATTACATATACTAGTATTAAAAGATTATTTTTTAGCTAATATTTTTGTCGAGGTTGGGTTTCCCTACAAGGACTTGACCCCTCTAATGGGGTTGGATATGGGATATGATTTTTTAATCCATCAGGTTTGGGGGTAGGTTTAAGAGTTGTAGGGTCAGGTCAGGTCGGATAGGGTAAAACCCACCTTCAACCCACCCCGTTGCCATCCTTATTTGCCAGCACCACCGGAGCAGCCCTTCGCGCCCATTTTTAAATGCAACACAATCACGTGAATTTCATGTGATTGTTTTTTTATCCCCTCTATTATTTGTCTCTTCATTTTTTCTTTCTATGTTTCCTTCCCTCCAAGGAAACACCTATCTACTTGTACAACATCATCATGATACCATTGTTTGTTTCAGTAATCAACATGGAGTTTCCACTCATTAATCTATAATGAACCTACCTCTTTGTTCTTTTGTCTTTTTCATAGTGAATGGCAAGTTTGATACTAATGTGTAAAATAGCATATTTCTTACCAGGATGGCAATTAAATTCAAATCATTTAAGTATCCAACATGTTTGAGGGAGTTCAAATACATAGTTATAAATATGGAAAAGGGTTCAAGTTTTATATATCATGTTCGGGTTTAAGTGTATAGGTACTTGATACCAATTCAAAATAAAAAATAAATTAATAATTTTATCCTAATTCCTTATTCAATTTTATTAAATATATTTATTTAAAATATAATATTATTGTAATTTATAAATTTATATTTTATAGAAAAAATTTGAGAAAACTTCAATTAAAGCTTTGAATTAATCAAGTTTGACTATCTATGAGTACTAATTTGAATATTCAAATCGAGAGTGGGTGATATAATAAGGCACCCAAATTGAGTATTTAACAAATATTAGGCATTAAGTCAGGTTCAGATTTGAGTTTAGAATACAAAAAATGAGTTCCCAACTTGCTGCTATAAATAGTCTTATTAAGACAAACTTAAAATCTAAATGTGAAATGTGCTTTTATGAGCCTTCAGATTTCTTTGTGGGCAAGCTTACCTTTCATTTGAGTTAATGACCACAATTAGTCCAAATCAATCACTAAATCCATTCAGTCATTTACCTAAGTTTTCTTAAAATTCAAATGTGAAATGTGCTTTAAAGGGTCTTCATATTGTTCTCTGCGGGCAAGGTTCCCTGGGGCTCATAGCCACAATACATCCAAATCAATTTCTAAACCTAATCAATCATTTAACATGATAATTACTCTTTTGTGCAAAATGATTGAAAACATTATAGACCATGGATGAGAAAATTTTGGACGGAAACCTTCAATTTATTTCATTTTATCGGCCATATCGACACCACATAAGTGATGCTAGTGGATGATGCCATTAACTTGGTATTTTAGTCTCTCTACTTTCATCACTTTTCACAAATATTATGAAAAGGGATAGTCTTATAAAAGTTTGTTCTAAAACTTTGCAAAGTTTTCTATACACATAGTTCCTATGTGTCATTTTGATGTATGAAACTGTAATTATCAGAATGAGCACATGTATATGTACTATTTTAACAAAAACAACAACACATGTGCACAATTATCAAACGAGTGCATTAAAACCCTAAATATAGACTCACAAAGGATTTATATTGCATCACAACCTCACCTGTATATGGGTAGTTGAAGGGTACTTAATTTGTATGGGCAACTAAAAACTCAAATAAAATTAATGCTTTATTTTTAACATTTTAATCCCTAATTTAACTTGTGTCCTATCCCTTATCTCTAATCTCTTGAACAAACTAAGTTACGACAGCATGTGACTTTATTATTATTGCTCATGCTTGAGTCAATATATGGTTATCATCGGCCTCTCACCTCCTCCCACAGTCGTCAACTAAGCCTTATGACTTTGGCATAATAAATTATTGTTATTACTCATGATCTAACGTTGGTGGAATCGCTTAATTTTTCTGACTTCGTTTTCATACCTGCTAGTTCTTGTGCCCTGGAGCCATACGTTACTCTCGAGATATCATAGGTGTCAGGCCCCGGTCGGATCGGCCTAAAAACAGCACTTAACCGCTATCTCAGGACTATTCGGCGGAACACCGGAACGTAACTATCTAGGGTTTCCGACCCAAAATTGAAAGCCCTAACTCCCCGATTGATTTTTATTCCTAAATTACAAGGTCGCTCAGGAAATCCCAACCCCAATTTAGAAAAATCCGGAAAGTACCGAAACCCTAAAATCATAAGTCAAATCGCAAACCCTATTTTTGACCTAATCCGGTCAACACCCGAATTATCGAATTCCGCCGCGCCGCTCGCCGATTAATTTCTTTGCTGACGTCAGCCTGCATCAGCACCAAATTTCTCCGACGCGCTTTTGATTTTCGGATTGCTGACGCCCGACGTCAACCCCTCAACTCGAATTCGAAATCGAAATTCGATTTCGTTTTGCTGCGTTGACCAACTCCGTTGACCGCCTTGTTTCGAACGCCGGCCCGCGTTCGAAACTCTCGCGTGCCGTCGTCTTCGTCCGCTTGAACGTCGCCCGCGTTCGAGCCGTTGCCGGATAAGAGCCACCAGGGGAAGACCGCCCGCCTCCCTTTTTCTTCGAATCGCCCGCCAGCAGTCGGCCGTCACCAGAAACCTCGTCACCGGTTACAGAGAAGCACGTCGCCAAACAGAGTGAAAGACAGAGAAAGGGGAAGGTGGAGAATACTCGGTTTTATTCCCTATCGATGCTTACAAAGCTTTTCAAAGGTCGCCGACCCCCTGGTCGCCGACACCCCCACTCCCTTCCCTCGCCGGTGATCCCCTGATCACCGGTTATAGCTCTCTTCTCCCAAAGGTCGCTCGCCGCTCAAAGCTTTCCCTAAAGCTCGCTCGATGCTAATTAATCGCCCTTTTTCCTCTTCAATCGCCGGTTGGATTTATAGGAAGGCACAGCCGCCTTACCTTCCGCGCGATCTGCTCGCTGCTTCGTGGTTAGGGCGTCCATCGTCCGATTCACCCAGCGACGAAGATGGGGTCGCAGACGAAGCCCGCGTTCCGCCCCCGATTTTGAGGTCAACTGCTGCATTCAATTTCGGCGTTGACCGGCCGAAATCGTGATGTCTTCTATTCTGATAATGATTGTTTGCTGCACCATGCTGCATAGAATTGGCGCCCCCTTGGCTTGACACAACTAAGCCATATATTCACCCCCTGGTGCTCTGCCTGACCTCATGTGTCCCAGCCGTCTCGCCATAGTGCTGCCGCCGAACTGAATGCAAACAGGGTCACGTTCGTAGCGCATCTCCCCAGATGCTCCGCTCAACCTGTGGCCATTGAGTTCACGATCTAACGCACTGCATCATCATGCTTACAGCAACCTCCATCGTCAAACTCTGTCAAGGATAATCTTGGACCTGTGGGTCATGGGCCAACAGCAATCTTGTCGTTGGTTACAACCACTCAGCTCTTACATAGCTCTCCCTTGATGTCCCCTGACATCGGCATCGACGCCCCTGGCGCCGGCATCAACGCTCTCAGACGTTGACATCAACGCCTCCTGGTGTTGGCATCAGGGCCCCTGCCCTGGAAGGACGACACTCCTTGTCGCCGGTGGTGATGGTGTTGCATCTCGGATCTTTCTGATTCACCATCATGGTTGAATCTTTTAGCTCTGATACATTTGTCAGGCCCCGGTCGGATCAACCCCGGACCGGTATTTATCTGTTGCCTTAGGGTTGTCCGGCGGAACACCGGAGCGCAGACTTCCTAGGGTTTCCGGCTAATTTTCTTCCTCAAATCCCGCTTAGTAAGCAAACTATTCATTAACTTGGTGAGCCGATTTGCAATGTGGCCCAATATATTAAAATGCTTAAGCCCAAGTTAACAATAGTAAGCTCACTAAGTCTTATATGTCATATAATGGTCCCTCCCACTTCCAATGTGGGACTAAACTTGAGTCTGGGTCACCATTCGGCCCACTGGGTTAGGCCTGCTGGGCTCTGAGCTGAACCGAGTGAACTCGGGGCTAACAATAGGTGTTAGGTCACAACTCGTAACAAGCTAGCCCAGAGGTTTGGGCCTTAACCCAAAGTTTACAAACCCAATCCCGTTCCGTTTCATGGGTCATCATGCCCTCGAAAATATTCCGTCTGGAGCAGGATTCGACCCCTGGACACGGGTCATGACCCTTTAACCATTAAGCTACAAAAATGTTGCAGTAATATGCTGTAAATCAGAAATAAACCTATTAATTATGCAGATCTAAGAACAAATAATAAAAGGTTAGAACGAAAAAAAACCAGAGGCGACCAAGGTCTGTCCTAAGGCAAATTTTCGGGCTTTCCACACAAGCTTTTCCAGATGGTTGCCCAAAGATACAACTGGCGTAGCGTTCCTGCCGGCGGGACGGTGGAACGGCTGTCACTGGTAGCTTTCAATGTCGTTCAGCAAAATGGAGAGAGAAAAATTTGAGGAGAGAGAAGCGTCTGTGTGTATTTATCTCACGCGCCTGTCGCCCACCTTCTATTATATAGAGAAGGGGGTGGCGAGGGCTACGACTCTAAAACAAGAAAGCTAAAAATAGCATTCCCAAATTAATGTTATTATTAATAGTGTCTCGTGCGTACCTCTAAATAGGCACACGATAGACAGTAATTAAGACTAATAAAATATAGTCTTAATATCATTATTACTAATAACAATAATAAAATAAATTGGCTCAAATAAAGAGGCATAAAATAAATGCCCGAGAAGACTTTTGGGTTTTCTTTATAAAACTCCAACAATCCCCCACAAAACTCAAAAGTCCAATAAAAATTAATTTAAAGGAAAACAAAGTGCTGAACAGCATTTATATCACGCGGTCAGGAAAGAGCAGTGCTCAATACACTTAGTACACGGTACTTCACCGGAAGAGAGGTAGTGAATCAGGTCTTGAACTACAACCCTTTTGGCCCGGCTTAGAACGGTGCACACATGATACAGCCAACAGTGACGCGGGGTTGCGCATTTTTGGCCGTGCGCAGGTACCTTCTTTTTCATGTAACCTTCACTTAGCTAGAGAGGTCCAGTCTCTATTCCGCGGCCGTATACAGAAAAGTTACATATAGGAGAAATCCTATGAAGAAGTTTGTAGAGGCACTTCTTAGGTTATACCTTTTGGATTTCTTTAAGAGTTATCTAACTCAACCTAACATCTACATAGGAGTACTCAATCACCTTATGAATGGGGTATTGGAGCCTTTACAATTAACTCCAACAAACACATATAGTGTTTTTTATAATTTTTAATTATACTCCTTGGCCAACCTATCAGCTTGTTATTACCCATTGAACCTCTTTCTAGGGTCGACCTATCACAGAGGTTGGATTGCCACTCCTGGAGGGCCCTTTATAGACAAATCCTCATTCCCCTAGATGAAGTCATTACTTTGGTTTGATTCAAACCTTTTGTGAGGCAGTCAGCAAGATTGCTGTCAGTTCTTACAAATGATAAAGAAACAATATTATGAGAAGATAACCATCTAATAGTTTTCTGTCTAATTTTGATGTGTCTACTCATTTTGGTGTTCACTAGTTTCTTTTTGCAAAATTCTATTGCAGTCTTACTGTCACAATTAATAGAAATTGGAGAACTAAAGGTTAGGGCCTTTAGGGCCATTGGTATAGATGAGCAAAGGTTTTTAAGCCACTCAGCATCTGAGCAAGCTAAGTCTAAAGCAACAAGCTCTGCTTCCATGGTACTTCTAGCTATAATGGTCTGCTTTGTGGATTGCCATGAAATGGCCCCTCCACCAAGAGAGAAAACATAACCTGAAGTGGATTTTATATCATTGGAATCAGAAATCCAATTTGCATCACAGAAACCTTCTAAAATAGAAGGAAATCCACTATAGGTTAAGACATAGCTAGAAGTTCCTCTAAGGTATCTGAAGACTCTTTTAAGGGCAGTCCAATGAAAGTCACTGGGATTACTGGTATACCTACTGAGTCTAGATACAGCATAGACTATATCAGGTCTGGTCCTATTTGCAAGGAAAAGGAGAGAACCTATAGCGTTAGAGTAAAGTTCTTGATTAATAGGAGAATCAGGATTCTTAAAGAGATGACAATTAGGATCATACGGAGTGCTAAGAGGAGAGAAGGAATCAAATTTGAATTTCTCTAAGATCTTGTCTACATAGTGAGCTTGAGAAAGGGAAATGGAGTTTTGGTTTCTAATGATCTTCATTCCTAAGATCACATCAGCATCTCCAATGTCTTTCATATCAAAATGAAAGGACAAGAAGTCTTTAGTGTCTTGGATTAGGTTAAGATCATTAGAAAAAATCAGGATGTCATCTACATACAGACACAAAAGAGCAAAGCTAGAGTTTGCAGTTTTGTAGTAGAGACAATTATCAGAGTCGTTGATTTGAAATCCATATGAAAGAATGGTCTTGTTAAACTTCTCATGACATTGTTTTGGAGCTTGTTTCAGTCCATACAATGAGCGGACAAGTTTGTAGACTTTCTTTTCACAACCCTTTGTGACAAACCCCTCAGGTTGTGACATATAGATCTCTTCATCAAGGTCTCCATGGAGGAAAGCAGTCTTTACATCCATCTGATAAACTATCAGTCCATGAATAGTAGCAACGGAGAGAAGAAACCTAATGGTAGTAATCCTAGCAACAGGCGCATAGATGTCAAAGTAATCAATGTCGGCTTTCTGCCGAAACCCTTGAACCACCAGACGTGCCTTATACTTTTCAATACTACCATTGGTCCTTAACTTTTTCTTAAAGATCCACTTACATCCTAGAGATTTATTTCCAGGAGGTAGATCTGTAAGGATCCAAGTGTTGTTGCTTATTATTGATTGAAATTCATTATCAATGGCTTCCTTCCAGAAGGGAGCATCAGAAGAACTAAGGGCTTCAAAGTAGGTTTTCGATGTGTCTTCAATCAGATAAGTGACGAAGTCATCACCGAAGTCTCTCATAGCTCTAGTTCTCTTGCTTCTCCTGGGTTCAGCTATTGACTCAGAAGGAAGTGAAGAGGATTGATCAAGAGGTTCAGGTTCAGGAGGATTAAGATTAGAAGATTGAGGATCAATGATGGGAGAATGATTTTGAGGTTTGAAAGGGAAGGTACTTTCAAAGAAGGTAATGTCTCTAGATTTTATAAGGGAGTTCTTAGATATTTCAGGAACATCAAAACTAAGAACAAGGCACTTATAAGTGTTGGAATCAAGAGAATATCCTATGAAAGCAGCATCAAAGGTTTTAGGACCAATCTTTTTCCTCTTAGGTTCAGGAATGCTTACTTTTGCTAAGCACCCCCACATTCTGAGGAATTTAAGGTTGGGCCTATATCCTTTCCAAATTTCAAAAGGAGTTTTCTTGTTGTTTTTGGAGGGAATCCTATTTTGAATGAAGCAGGCTGAAAGAATAGCCTCCCCCACAAGTTCTGGGGTGCCCCAGAACTAAGTAACATGGCATTTACCATGTCTAGTAGGGTTCTGTTCTTTCTTTCTGCCACTCCATTAAACTGAGGAGAGTAAGGAGCAGTCACTTGATGAATTATCCTGTTTTCTTGACAGAATTGAGAAAATTCATTTGAGATGTACGCCCCTCCTCGATCTGATCTAAGGATTTTGATCTTCCTATCCAATTGGTTTTCTACTTCAGCTTTGAAGATCTTAAATTTGGAAAGGACTTCATCCTTGGATTTTAAGAGGTAGGTGTAGCAAAACTTTGAACAGTTGTCAATAAAAGTTACAAAGTACTTGCTACCTCCTCGAGTGGGATCTCTATTAGAGTCACAAACATCAGAGTGAATTAACTCAAGAAATTCTGACTCTTTATGAGGTAATGAGTGGAATGACTTTCTATGTTGTTTTGCTTGAACACATAGCTCACATTTTTCATTTGAGCTTGAGCTAGTTTTAGGGATTAAGCCTAGGTGACTCATTCTTGCAAGGTATTTGAAGTTAACATGTCCCAGTCTACCATGCCAATAATCACCATTTTTGGTGTTCAAAGCAATGGGAGAATCAAACATAGAGTTCAAAGGAAGAATGTTCAATTGAAATAGTCCATTACAGGTGAAACTTTTTCCAATGAATAAGTCACCTTTAGAAAGTACAACTTTGTTTGCATCTAAAACAACCTTAAAGCCACTTTGAACAAGAAGAGACCCACTCACAAGGTTCCTACGGATCTCAGGTACATGGAACACAGGATTACTTGACCGTGTCCAAGTACAGCTGCTGAGGAACCATTTCCCATTGTTACACTTTCTTCACTTGAGTTCTGATAGGAAGTGAACCACAGACGGTTTGAACATACATGTATGTTCACACCAGAATCTAGCCACCACTCAGAATCATGGTGAGTTAGGTTAACAGCGGGAGAAGTGGGGTCTATCCTTAGAGATGAGGTTGAGACTAATTGATTTTCAACAATGTAGACTTGAGGTTTGAGAAGAGATTTTTTGAATTTCTTTGAATAGGTTTTAGAGGAAGGAGAGAAATATGATTGGGATTTATTTAGAGAGGGATCTATACCAATGGCACTAATTAGTCCTAGTGTTATTAGCCATATAATGTTCATTAGGCTTTTTATGAAAGGCTGCAATAGACTATTAAATACCATATTAGAATGTATTATGGCCATTGATGTTAAATTGAGATTAATATCTATTATGTCTCAATATTTAATTTGAAACAGCAGATAATATTTAAGCAAGCAAATAAAATTGTAGGTAAATATTAAGCTAATATGCAGAATAATCTAGTAGACAATTTAGGCAATAGATGCGCAGGTAATTGGAATCAATTCGACAATGCGATTATGAAAATTTATGAATTAGCAGTCACAGAATGAAATTGTATAAAAGTAATGAACGCATATAACTATTAAGCAAGCTTCAGATGATGCTCTGGTCACGCGTGCGCGCATAAAGCGCGGGTCTCACGCAAGTCGTGGGTTCGACTCTGGGCGACCGTGACTTGCGGAGATAAGTTTTTGCTTCACGCCACGTGCACGACGTATGCGTACACGCAGGCGTGACGAAGTGCAGGCGTGATTAGGGTTAATCCGCGCCAACAAATAATTGATAATTAAAACGCGCAAAGCACAGGAATTAAGCATATCTATGCGGGTAATCAGAGAGTAAATAATTAAAGCATATCCAGATCGATTAATAGCAGCAGATCTAATAAAATTAACACCAGATTAGTTAATACGAACAGATAAGATCTGGAACGCAATGATTAAATGCAAATGCAAATCTGATGATGCAACAGGAATTCAATTAACAAGAGTAATTAACGCGAAAGATTAAGCTCGTGATTACAGTTCTAATCGATATGAAGATTCGTAAAGCATACAATTATGAAGATCTAATAGAAATGAATTGCATGCGACAGAAGATTAATTAGATCTAACAGCAAATTATGCAGAAATTATCAGATCTAATTAATACTGATTAATACGGATTAACAGTAGACGACGAATAAAAGATTTGTGATTTATGCGATTCACAGGAGATTGTTAAACCTAACAGGGTATCCGATCAATCGCAGATGAACAGATCTAATTAATTCGAACAGATGCGAATGCAGAATTACTGATTAACAGCAGATTGACAACAATTAAAAGATTTGCCTTGGAAATGTTGCGGTAAGATGCTGTAAATCAGAAATAAACCTATTAATCATACAGATCTAAGAACAAATAATAAAGGGTTAGAACGAAAAAAAACCAGAGGCGACCAAGGTTTGTCCTAAGGCAAATTTCCAGGCTTTCCACGCAAGCTTTTCCGGATGGTTGCCCCAAGATACAACTGGAGTAGCGTTCCTGCCGGCGGGACGGTGGAACGGCTGTCACTGGCAGCTTTCAATGTCGTTCAGCAAAATGGAGAGAGAAAAATTTGAGAAGAGAGAAGCGTCTGTGTGTATTTGTCTCACGCGCCTGTTGCCCACCTTCTATTATATAGAGAAGGGGGTGGTGAAGGCTACGACTCTAAAACAAGAAAGCTAAAAATAGCATTCCCAAATTAATGTTATTATTAATAGTGTCTCGTGCGTACCTCTAAATAGGCACATGATCGATAGTAATTAAGACTAATAAAATATAGTCTTAATATTATTATTAATAATAACAATAATAAAATAAATGAGCTTAAATAAAGAGGCATAAAATAAATGCCCGATAAGACTTTTGGGTTTTCTTTATAAAACTCCAACAATAGGTTCAACTTTTATCGTTGCTAAGATATCATAGGTTATCAAGAACATTGTTTTCTTTGATAGCACAATTTGTCTTTATAGTAAGAGAGAGTGATGCAATGTCAAATGCATTGCTTATAAGCATGATGAGTTGATATAAATATGAATATGGATGTCCTCTCACATAAGCTAAGCCACATATGAGCTCTACTCGGTAAAATATAATATTACATTAAACAATTAACAGTCTACTATATAATGTAAATGAGTTGAGTAAATAAATACTCACGGACAGGAGTGAAAAGTATGATCAGGCAAATCCGTCCGCATTAAATCAAGTCATTGAAACTGTTTAAAAATACAAATGGAACTAAAAAATCATATTCCTCAAAACATTGCAAATGTATCAGAGGCAAATAAAAACCCTCATTAAATCTCAATTGCATATGATTCAAGAATTTAAAATATTTTAAATTTCAACAATGAATAAATCAGGATCATCCATTTGTCATTTGGATGATCTGATAATCTGAAATTTTGACTAACTATTTGTCTATTGATATGAAAAGATCAGACACAACTTAATTGTGATTAACTATTTAATCGTAGTGAACCAATTCAGATCAAGCTCAAGAACTCCAAAACATTCTCGGCCGAGGTCTGGTTTTTCACTATTGAGACTTAGGATCAGAAATCGGATTTCAGATCCTGGAAGATCATGGCCACAATGGTAGGGTTCGTACGCCTGATCACTCTAATAAGTCATAGGTCTGAAATCAAAGATTCAAAATGTCGTAGCCATTCAATCCTGCCTTGCAAACTGAGTCGTCTGTTATTACGTGATGGTATTGGGCCGGCTGAGAGCGAGTGAGCGACACGACCCGTCCAATCCCTCCAAGACTTAGATACGGATTTGGATGTCGGATTTGACCCGTTGAATGCTGCGCCATTGGATCTAAGAACGGATCCGACGGCTGCTCAGTCTTCTTCTTCCTCAGATAAGATTTCGTCGAGCACTTAGTACAGGAGCCGGTGATTCCGTTCTAGAGGCATGGCGGTCCCGGAAATGGGTAGCCGTCGAGGCTACACTACAATAGAGCCTACGAGCTGCGGAACCTCGACCAACGATTGGTACAAGAATAATAATATGAGTAAATCAGATCTTGTCGGCAGCACAATAAACTCAATTCCAACGAACACAAACAATGCGAATATATTTAAGATCCAAATCTCGACGATAGAGATCAATCACGCAACGAAGGTAACCATTGCAAACAAAACCATTCATCAATCCAGCAAAATAACACAGTTGTTATAGTAGAGCAAGAAACAGGAAATGTGCACCTTACTTGTTAGGAGACTAGATGGTCGCTGAATCTGGAAAGAAAAAAAAGATATAGAAACTTGAATCGCTAGTGTTCAGAATGGAAAGGTGTCCTGCAAAACTCGTCGCCGACAAGGAGATCAGCTCAGTTTCCCATCCCACACTAAGAAGATCGACTGCATCTCACGATCGGAAGAAGCCCCGAGTGTCACGCCCCCGTCAGATCAGCCATAAATTGGTCCTAAATCGATGCCTTAATTGTGCGGTGGAACACCAGAGTGTGAACTCTCTAGAATTTTCGATCCAAAATTAAAAATCCTAACTTCCCCTAACAATTTTAATCCCTAAATTACAAGTCGCACGAAAAACCCTAACCCTAGTTTTAGAAAAACCAAACCCTAAAATCCAATCGAAAACCCTAAATCAAATTATACCTTCGGTCAACCCTGATTTTGACCCCAAATTGCCTTTGCTGACATCATCCGACGTCAGCCGCCGATTGATTCCGCCGCGCCGATTCTTCGATGTTGCTGACGTCATGCCTGACATCAGACGCCAAATCGCGAAATCGAATTTCGATTTCGGATTTTTCCCGTTGACTGCTTTACTTCGTTGACTTCTACCTCGTTTCGAACACGCAGGCGTTCGAAACGCTTGTCTTCGTTTTCTTCGCGTCGGACGAGTGCCGCCTGCACTCGTTCGTCGCCGCAGGTGTCACCGGAAGACTTGGACAACGCCGGAACGCTGGGAGAGGACGCCGCTTGCTTTTCTCCCTTCGTACGCCGCCGATCGACAGCCGCTGCTGCCGGGAACCGCCGCTGCGTTGAAGAATCAGATGAAGGAGAAGATTGAAGAGAAACTGTATTCTTATTCCCGGTAAGGTTACAAAACCTCTCGTCGTCGCCAACCCCCGTCGACGACACCTCTCAATCCCTCCCTCACCGGCGACCCCTGTCGCCTAATTACAATCTCTCTCGACTCACCCCAACACCTAGTCGAAGCTTCCCTAAGCTTCGTTCCCGCTGGTGGCTCTCGCTCCGAATCATCGACGATCACTTCCTCGCACGCTCGCTGAAACTCCCCAAGCTCGTCGGAGTTCAAGGTCGAAGATGATCCCGATGCTCGCCTCGTCCTTGCCTTATAAAGGGAAGAGCACTGCCTCAATACCGCCTCCACGTCCCCGCGTCATCAGCATCCAAGCCGCGTCTGTCTCCCAAATTAGGGCAGCCGCCCGATTCATCCGGAGGGCTCGCCGTGTCCGCGTTCGTCGCACGCGAAGAGGACAAAGCCGCTGCTTCATTTAACCTAGGGTCAATGCCAAAGTTGGCCGAGCTCCTCTCTTCTTTGGGCTTAGATTTGAGCTTGGGCCGGACCAGCTGGACCGGGGCCTAACACCAAGTGTGACACCCGGATTTGAGGAGGCCGGGCTAGATGAAGCAGGCCAGGGCCACAGCCCAAACCCACGGTGGAGAAGCCCAAATTCCGATCAATATTTCGGTCAACGCCCACATCGGAAGCGAGTGGCGTGCTTTCTGGACGCGGACAGCAACGTCGACGGTTGGCGATGAGGCGGTTGGAGAGCTTCAAACGCGGAGGCGGGTGGTTGCCTCGACGTGGGTTGGTGGTGGTTTCTTGGCGGTTCCTTAGTGGTTCCTTGGTGGTTGGAGCACGCGGACGACAAGGCATCTCCCCTTTCCCTTTAAATCACCAAGTGGGTGATTTGACAGAGGTGTGTGCGGCGAGAGTGCCCCCACTGGGGCTGAGAGCCTCTTTCAGGTGTACGCTGAGGGAGTGTCACCATGGTGTGCGGCATCTGAGAGGTGTCTCCACCGGGGCTGAGAGCCCCTTCCCGGCGTTTAGTGTGACGGCGCCAAAGGCAGGTCTGAGAGATCTGTATTCCGATGGAGAGTGTGAAGCCATCGAAGAGGTCTGAGAGGCCTGAGGGAAGCAGATCTGAGAGGTCTAAGTGGTTGTAAATTGATAGCAAGAGTTGCTATTGATATAAGGGTTGAGCGAGATCTGGCGAGAGATCTGTGAGAGAATATGAGGGTTTTTGTAACTTTTTATTTGTGAAATAAGAGTGAAATTTCCCTTATCCCTTGTTTCCAGCAATAGATTCTTGCAACAATGGTGGGCTGATAGACGATGGCGACGAGGCTAAAGGAGAGGCACGAGGCCCTTTCCCTGCCGGCACATCCTTGTTCTTCGGTGACGAGTACATGTGTACGCATGAAGACAGAAGGCGCGGTTGAAGGTGACTTAGCGGAGTTTCAAACTGGTGTTTGAAACAAGGTGAGAAAGCACCGGGTCAATGTCCAACATGGGGTCAAAATCGGAGCGAAATTTTGACTTAGGCACACAAACTCAAGTTCGTCGGAGTAACGGTTCACGGGGTGTGACAGTTTGGTATCAGAGCTGTGGTTTGTTCAACGAGAATGGTGATGCACGAAGAGAGGTTGCTGATGCAGTGTTCAAATCCTGAAGAGTACATCGAGGGCGATGTTCAACTTAGGTGGGGGAGAATGTGACACTCGGATTTGAGGAGGCCGAGCTAGATGAAGCAGGCCTGGGCCACAGCCCAAACCCACGGTGGAGAAGCCCAAATTCCAGTCAATATTTGGGTCAACGCCCACATCAGAAGCGAGCGGCGTGCTTTCTGGACGCGGACAACAACGTCGACGGTTGGCGATGAGGTGGTTGGAGAGCTTCAAACGCAGAGGCAAGCGGTTGCCTCGACGTGGGTTGGTGGCGGTTTCTTGGTGGTTCCTTGGTTGTTGGAGCACGCGGACGACAAGACATCTCCCCTTTCCCTTTAAATCACCAAGTGGGTGATTGATAGAGGTGTGTGCGGCAAGAGCGCCCCCACCGGGGCTGAGAGCCTCTTTCAGGTGTGTGCTGAGGGAGCGTCACCATGGTGTGCGGCATCTGAGAGGTGTCTCCACCGGAGCTGAGATTCCCTCCCTGGCGTTTAGTGTGACGGCGCCGAAGGCAGGTCTGAGAGATCTGTATTCCGATGGAGAGTGTAACGCCATCGAAGAGGTCTGAGAGGCCTGAGTGGCTGTAAATTGATAACAAGAGTTGCTATTGATATAAGGATTGAGCGAGATCTGGCGAGTGATGCCGGACAACTTCCCTGAAAAGCCAAGATGAAAAGCCGTTGTTCTAGATCAATAACCCTTTAGGGAACCGATCCAGCAAGTTCAGGAATATCAACCCACTTTAAAGATTTCCAAATCTCATAACCATAAAATCGATAACCACAAGAGACGAGAACATCATATTCCAACAAATAAGACAACAATAGTTGGACAATAATACATTAGCTTGGACAATGCGATAAAACCATCACTGAATCTCGGAGAACAAGCACAACGACAGAAAATCCATAAGGAGTTAACAATCCCAAACACAAGAAGGAAAACAAAGGAGTTACTAAGAGCTCCCAGGAACCCCAAAAGATAAGAAGCCACCACTAGGATCAAACATAGATACATGCTGAAGGTGCGAGCTACTAAAGCTTCAGAGCAAAGTTTTTCTAATGCCAAAAAGTGCCCCTTCTTCTCCTTCCAGCTCCCTTTACCAAGCTGCTGCCAGCAGACTTGCCAACACAGGCTCCAGGTCAGCTTTTGATAAATGGGAAGTCAAAGTCATGCTAGATTCTGAGGCCACATCCCCTGCCCAGGAATAAGTCAGCATTAAATCCTTACCACTAATTGTTTTCACTTGGCTAACACTCCCACAGCCACTGGTTGGCCCGCTCTCATCCCAACTCGATGAAGTTGGCTCGTCAGACTCAGCCTCAATCTCCCCTGCTTGAAGAAAGCTCGTCCCCGAGCTTGGCGCTCCCAAACAGGACTCCTCCATATCACTATAATGAAGCGATAAATCAGCCACATTAAATGTATTAGAGATCCCATAAGTTTCTGGGAGGTCAAGTCTGTAGGCATTCATTCCAATCCGCTCCAATATTTTAAAAGGCCCCATTGCTCGGGCATGAAGTTTGGCAAACCTCCCAGGGGGAAAACGTTCTTTCCTCATATGAACCCAGACCAAATCTCCTTTGTTGAATTCAACCAATCGCCGATGCTTATTTGCTTGCCGACTGTAAGTGTCATTCTATTTGGCAATTTGGTCTCAAATTTTGGCATGCAGACGTTGGAGCTGGGTTGCCCTTTCTGCTGCGTCGCTGCTGAAAGAATGATGAGCAGGAATTGGAATTAGATCAAGTGGTCCTTTGGGGTTTTGGCCATAAACGGCCTGGAAAGGGCTGCATTTGATTGTGCGATGTATTGAGTGGTTGTAAGCAAACTCAATGTGGGGTAGCACAAGGTCCCAACTACGAATATTTTTTCCCACTGTACTTCTCAGGAGAGCACCAAGACTGCGATTAACAATCTCAGTTTGTCCATCTCTCTGGGGGTGGGCAGTGGTGCTAAATTGTAGCCGCGTTCCCAACTTTCACCAGAGAGTACGCCAAAAGTGGCTCATAAATTTGGGGTCTCGATCTGAGGTGATAGTGAGTGGAACACCATGTAGCCGCACAATCTCTCGAACATACAGGTCTGCTATTAGGGATGCATCAGCGGTTTTTTGGCAGGGCAAGAAGTGAGCCATTTTAGAAAAATGGTCCACCACCACAAATATAGAATCTTTATGCCTCTGGGTCCTAGGCAGTCCAACCACGAAATCCATGCTCACATCTTCCCATGGGGCCTTAGGGACCGATAAAGGTGTGTAAAGCCCAGTGTTTTGCGATTGACTTTTTGCCAGGTGACAAGTATTACATCGCCGAATAAAATTGATCACATCTCTCACAATCTTTGGCCAAAAGAATTTTTCCTTGATGCTAGCAATAGTCTTGTCACCCCCAAAATGTCCCCCCAATCCACTATTATGTGTTTCCAATAAAATAGCTTCACGTAAGGAGCATCGTGGAACACATAAATAATTTCCCCTGAAGAGAAACTCTTGCTGTAAGTGAAACTGTTTGTAAGGACCCTTCTTACATTCCAGCCAAATGTCTTTAAAGTCAATATCATCTTGATACAATTCCTTCATTAGATCAAAACCCAAAATCTGTGACTGTAGGGTAGTCAACAAGGTATACCTCCGGCTTAATGCATCAGCTAGTTGATTATGAATCCCATTTTTGTGTTTAATTACGAAGCTATAGGCTTGTAGAAACTCCATCCATATAACATGCCGACGATTAAGTTTCTGTTGGTTGTTGATATGCTTCAATGCCTCATGGTCGGTGAATAATACAAAGGGCTTGCTGAGGAGGTAGTGGCTCCAATTTGCTACTGAACGCACGATAACATAAAATTTCTTATCGTAAGTAGAGTAGTTTCGCCGTGATTCATTCAATTTCTCACTGAAAAAAGCCACAGGTCTATTTTCCTGAGTAAGAAATGCACCAATTCCCAAGTTATAAGCATCACATTCTACCTCAAATAATTTGTTGAAGTCTGGTAGTGCTAGGATAGGGGCTTCAATTACTTTCTTTTTGATTAATTCAAAACTCTTTTGAGCAGTGTCAGTCCATTGAAATTGTTCACCCTTTAAACACTCTGTGATGGGAGTTATAATAGTGCTAAAATTTCGGATGAACCGCCGATAGAAGGAGGCAAACCCATGAAAACTCCTGATGCCTTGGAGTGAGGTCGGTGGTGGCCACTCTAAAATTGCTTTCACCTTTTGTGGATCCATCTGCAAACCGTCTTTGGAAACTACATATCCCAAGAAAAACCGTCTTTGGAAACTACATATCCCAAGAAAACAAGATTGTCAGTGAAAAATTCACATTTGTTAAGATTTGCATACAATTTTTGCTCCCTTAATGCTTGGAAAACATGGTGGAGGTGCTCCAAATGCTGTTGTCGATCCCAGCTATAAATCAAAATGTCGTCGAAGTACACAACAACAAACTTGCCAATGTATGGTTTGAAGACATCATTCATTAGCCTCATGAAAGTGCTAGGGGCATTAGATAGACCGAATGGCATAACTAGCCACTCGTAGAGTCCATCCCTAGTCTTGAAAGCTGACTTCCATTCATCTCCTTCTCTCAGTCGTATTTGGTGGTAACCACTGCGCAAATCAATACAAGAAAACACAATAGCCCCACAAAGCTGATCAAGTAAATCATCAAGCCGTGGGATGGGAAAACGATATTGAATAGTTATCTTGTTCACGGCACGACTGTCTACACACATCCTCAATTTGTTGTCTTTTTTTGGAACCAACAATGCTGGGACAGCACAAGGGCTTTTGCTCTCCCTGATAAAACCCTTAGAGATGAGTTCATCAACCTGTCGTTGTAGTTCTTCATGCTCTTTGGGGGTCATACGGTAGGCTGCCTTGTTAGGGATCGCTGAGCCAGGGAAGAAATCAATACAATGCTGAATATCCCTTAAAGGAGGCAGACCGGGTGGCAGATCTTTAGGAATCACATCTGCAAATTGTTTGAGCAATGCCGCCACTTCTTTGGGATGTTCATGTTGTTCCGGATTGGATTCCAGCAACACTAAGATGCAACCTTTTTTTGCAATTTCCAGTTCTTTAAGTACTTCAGTTATGGGTAGGATGGTGAGCCCCCTTTCTTTGTTGGTAGTGGTAGCTGGAGGAGTACTCAACTTGGTTGGAGCTAAGGTAATTTTAATGCCATCCTTCAAAAAACTATACGTGTTTCAGAATCCATCATGAATTGTCTTCTGGTCATATTGTCATGGCCTTCCCAAAATAAGATGACAAGCGTCCATGGGAACAACATCGCAATAGACCTCATCCTGATATTTCTGGCCGATTGAAAATTGGATTAGACAATGCTTATCAACTTTGATCTCCCTTGCCTGACTAAGCCAAGTTAAACCGTAAGGGTGTGGATGATCTTCGGTCTGGATCCGTAACTTTTGCACCATGTCGGCAGAGACCACATTCTCGAAGCTGCCACCATCAATAATAACATCACATACTTTACCCAAAGTAGTGCATCGTGTATGGAAAATATTGTGTCGCAGCCATTCATTTTGTTCCTCTCGTTGCATGTTCAAATTTCGACATACCAACATTTCCCCTTGGTCTGCATGAACTACTTCTTCCTGTTCTTTTGTCTCTTCCCCCTCCTCCACGGGTGGTTCCGTTGGTTCTTCTTCCACTAGCGTGATAATTCTTCTATTTGGACAATCTGTGCAATGTGTCCATACCCATGGCATTTATAGCACTTTCTGGAACCACTGGTTGGGAAGCGTTGTGCAACTGGAGGTTCCCCCTTGGGGAGAGACATGGAGTGGGACTCTTTAGAATTAACAGGCAATTTTGATGGAGAGGGTTGCACTAGAGAAGGGATACTGCTCTTACTGAAGGGGCGTGAGGCAATACCTTTTCCCTTGGAGTCCTTTTGTTGCTTTTCAACTTTCGCAGCAAGTTTACATATATCAGCTAGAGTCCAATATGGTTGCAAACTGACTACATTGCTGATTTCAATTTTCAAACCACCCAAATATCGAACGATAGTCTGTTTTTCTGACTCTCTCAGGTCACATTTAATCATAAGATGCTCGAATTCAATAGTGTATTCTTCAACAGACATCTGGTTTTGCCGAAAATTACGGAGTTAGAGAAAGAGATCTTGCCTATAGTTGGTTGGTAGGAAGCGTCTTTTAAGCTCTCTCTTCATTTTGTCCCAGGAATGAATGGGGCATTTTCCCTCTCGAATTCTTTGACGCTTGAGGTTTTCCCACCAAAGACCTGCATATTTTCTCAATTTTAAGGCTGCAAATTTCACCTTACGATCCTCTGGGACCTCCTTGAACTCAATCACCTTTTCCATCGAGTGTAACCAATCAAGAAATTCGTCAGGAGGCGACCTTCCATCAAACTCTGGAATGTCCACCTTGATGTCGAAGTCTGTTCGGTATGATCGTTGTGCCCGAGGGCGGAACTGATGGCGAGTTCCCCTTTCAGGACTTGGGGAATGAAATGGTGAGTTGTGGTCCTCTTCATCACTAGCCTCATCAGGATCACAAACTGGCTGTGGTTCCTCCCCAGCACTTTGTTGTTGCCCAAGTTCCTCCCTAGTTCTTTGTTGCAGCCCTAGCTGAGCTTGCAACTGTTGGACTTGTTGCTGGAGTTCAACTATCATTATATCACGGACGTCCCTTTTGCGACGGTGTTGAGCTTCGACATTTGGAACCCTGCAACGACCACCGGTCATGATTCAGGGCTCTGATACCACTTGATGCCGGACAACTTCCCAGAAAAGCCAAGATGAAAAGCGGCTGTTCTAGATCAATAACCCTTTAGGGAACCGATCCAGCAAGTTCAGGAATATCAACCCACTTTAAAGATTTCCAAATCTCATAACCATAAAATCGATAACCACAAGAGACGAGAACATCATATTCCAACAAATAAGACAACAACAGTTGGATAGTAATACATTAGCTTGGACAATGCGATAAAACCATCATTGAATCTCGGAGAGAAGCACAACGACAGAAAATCCATAAGGAGTTAACAATCCCAAACACAAGAGGAAAAACAAAGGAGTCACTAAGAGCTCCCAGGAACCCCAAAAGATAAGAAGCCACCACTAGGATCAAACCTAGATACAGGCTTAAGGTGCGAGCTACTAAAGCTTCAGAGCCTAATGCCAAAAAGTGCCCCTTCTTCTCCTTCCAGCTCCCTTTACCAAGCTGCCGCCAGCAGACTTGCCAACTCAGGCTCCAGGTCAGCTTTTGATAAATGGGAAGTCAAAGTCATGCCAGATTCTGAGGCCACATCCCCTGCCCAAGAATAAGTCAGCATTAAATCCTTACCACTAATTGTTTTCACTTAGCTAACACTCCCACAGCCACTGGTTGGCCCGCTCTCATCTCAACTTGATGAAGTTGGCTCGTCAGACTCGGCCTCAATGGCGAGAGATCTGTGAGAGAAGATGAGGGTTTTTGTAACTTTTTATTTGTGAAATAAGAGTGAAATTTCCCTTATCCGTTGTTTCCAGCAATAGATTCTTGCATCAATGGTGGGCTGATAGACGATGGCGACGAGACTGAAGGAGAGGCACGAGGCCCTTTCCCTGCTGGCACATCCTTGTTCTTCGGTGACGAGTACATGTGTACGCATGAAGATAGAAGGCGCGGTTGAAGGTGACTCAGCGGAGTTTCAAACTAGTGTTCGAAATGAGGCGAGAGAGCACTGGGTCAATGTCCAACATGGGGTCAAAATCGGAGCGAAATTTTGACTTAGGCACACAAACTCAAGTTCGTCAGAGTAACGGTTCATGGGGTGTGATAGTTTGGTATCAGAGCTGTGGTTTGTTCAGTGAGAATGGTGATGCACGAAGAGAGGTTGCTGATGTAGTGTTCAAATCCTGAAGAGAACATCGAGGGTGATGTTCAACTCAGGTGGGGGAGAATGTGACACCCGGATTTGAGGAGGCCGGGCTAGATGAAGCAGGCTTGGGCCACAGCCCAAACCCACGGTGGAGAAGCCCAAATTCCGGTCAATATTTGGGTCAACGCCCACATCGGAAGTGAGCGGCGTGCTTTCTAGATGCGGACAACAACGTCGACGGTTGGCGATGAGGCGGTTGGAGAGCTTCAAACGCGGAGGTGGGCGGTTGCCTCGACGTGGGTTGGTGGCGGTTTCTTGGTTGTTGGTGCACGCGGATGACAAGGCATCTCCCCTTTCCCTTTAAATCACCAAATGGGTGATTGACAGAGGTGTGTGCGGCGAGAGCGTCCCCACCGGGGTTGAGAGCCTCTTTCAGGTGTGCACTGAGGGAGCGTCACCATGGTGTGCGGCATCTGAGAGGTGTCTCCACCGGGGCTGAGAGCCCCTTCCCGGCGTTTAGTATGATGACGTCGAAGGCAGGTCTGAGAGATCTGTATTCCGATGGAGAGTGTGACGCCATCGAAGAGGTCTGAGAGGCCTGAGGGAAGCAGATCTGAGAGGTCTGAGTGGCTATAAATTGATAGCAAGAGTTGCTATTGATATAAAGGTTGAGCAAAATCTGGCGAGAGTTCTGTGAGAGAAGATGAGGGTTTTTGTAACTTTTTATTTGTGAAATAAGAGTGAAATTTCCCTTATCCCTTGTTTCCAGCAATAGATTCTTGTATCAATGGTGGGCTAATAGACGATGGCAACGAGGCTAAAGGAGAGGCACAAGGCTCTTTCCTTGCCGGCACATCCTTGTTCTTCGGTGATGAGTACATGTGTACACATGAAGATAGAAGGCACGGTTGAAGGTGACTCAGCGGAGTTTCAAACTGGTGTTTGAAACGAGGCGAGAGAGCACCGGGTCAATGTCCAACATGGGGTCAAAATCAAAGTAAAATTTTGACTTAGGCACACAAACTCAAGTTCGTTGCTCTACTCTGAACTTTCTTCCCTCTGAATTTTTTCTTTCCCAGTTGCCTTTATAGAGATAAATCAGTGCCTTTGGGTCGGGTACCGGATGGGCTGGACTTCCCAGCAGCAACTCCTGGATGAACTGGGTCTTGTGTTCTGGGCCTCAAGGCTGACGTAATAATTCATTGAAGAAAACTGTTATCATGGAAAATTGGTCTCACGACTCACAGAGTAAAAAATTATTGCTTTTACTCTCATGGTGTTATTCGGCCAACCACTTTCTGTTTCAACGTGAGTGTACCGATTTTATTTGAAATTTTCTTTTACGAAAACTTGGTATGTGCCTTTTTATCGTGATTAGTAACATCAGGTAATTGGATTTTAAAATTGAAGTATATCATCTCTCTAATTTTATGTTGGTACTTGTGGAAGACTCACAATACCTCTTTTTTCATGGAAAAAATATATAGATTTTTAAAATTATTAGATTAGCTGTGATTGAGTTCAATAGAAATATAGAATGCTCAGTTTGCACCAATCTTAGGGAAAGAATGAGATATTACTCTACTGAAGATTATGCCAATGTGGATGGTTCCTGCCATTCATTGAATTCAAAGGTGAAATTAAATACCTAATTTGTAATGACCATGGCTCTTACTATTTGGCGGTTTCTCTCTTTTTGTGATACTACTCAGCGCAATATGTAGAATTTATGCTCTTATATTCTTAACTACATGTATTTCAGCCCTGAATATTTTTTGACAAGTATCATTGTAAAGATGGGCTACAAGCTCTTTATATCTCTAATTGAAGATCAACTAACAAATGATACAGCATAAACAATATCCTCACAATGATTTTTTTTTTTTATGTGGAATGACGCAATGTAAACTCCGATTGTGGAGACGTTTTGGTTAAATAAATTTCTATTTCAAAAAAAATATATTTATAATTTTGTTATCAAGGTTAAAGATTTCATGATTTATTAAATATAATTAAAATCTCTAGTGACCGTTTTATATCTAGGAGCGTAGTTTGGTTGAACGGATTAGGCATTGAATAAAATATTAAATATATCAAATTTATTAGTTTGGAAACAGAGTCTTAGAACTGATCGTGGTAGCGTTTGGTATGGCTTTTGAGCTGTTTTTACTGATTGCAATAGCTATTTCTGAAAAGTTATCTTATTTGGCAAATAACTTCTGGGGTTTCAAACCCAGAAACTGCAGGTTCCAGCTTCCAAGCCTACTTCTGACTGGTCAACAGTCAAAAATAGCTGCTTTACCAAATTCTTCTCTTTTTTGATTCTCCTAGCTCGTGACTCTCCCCACCGCTAGCACAGTCGAAGCCCTTCTCGTCGCTGTCGAAGCTCTCTCTCGCCGCCAATCGAGAGAGGTTAATCTCGCCACTTGAGGGGCGGTTCCTGGGGGTAAGCCCCCCATCTGCTTCTAGCTCTCGCCACATCTGGATCAATGAGGAGGCGCGGACCTTGGGGCGAACATCGGAGGTACCCATGGAGGAGATGACAGTGGAATCAAAGGGGAAGGGGGCTGCCTCGCGAGGAAGATTGTTAAGGAAGGGGGCACCACACCATGCGGGGCCCCCATCCATCGTTGAAAGCAACTTTAGAGGTTTTGAGATATGTGTATTCACAGATCACGAGCATACATCAACGATGGATGGGGGCCCCGCATGGTGTGGTGCCCCCTTCCTTAATAATTTTTCGCCTCGCTGAGTAGAGAAGCATTTCGTGCTGCAAGTCAAAGGAGAAGCACAGGTAATAAATCGCATACTATTTTCCCTTTTTACAGTTGAATCCTGAAAAGGCAAAGGAAGAGTTTCGTGCTGCAAGTCAAATGAATGGAAACACCAGCGTCAATATAAAAACATCAATCCTTTTCACGATCATGAAGCAACTAGTGTATGTTTGCTTCTGCAATGGATGGAGGAAAACCTGCAGTAGTGTATGTTTCACGATCCGTCACCAATCAACTTAACTCTAGATATTATTATTAATCTAATCCAACTAATTTTACTTTTTATTCTAACACTATTTTGCTTTTTCAGCTAAGCTATTTATCCAAGCACCACTCAGCTTTTCTAGCCAGTTATTTTTCAATCAGCACTTTTTCCACCAGCAGAAGCTAAAAGTTCCAGCTATGTCAAACAAACCTATATATAATATAAAGGAGGTGAATTAATTCCATTTGTTAAGTATTATTGTCACTCAAGGAGTTCTTATTGTTAATAATTAGTGACAGTTCTAAAGTCTAAAACTATATTAGAGCAAAATTATATTTATGTATAAATTTTCGTTATTCTAGTAGGGAAAACATATATTTTTAGTTAGATTTTTATAATATATATATTAAGTATATTTTTAAATGATGTATAGAGTTTGTAAATCTTAATGATAATGAGGGTAGTTGTTTAACTAGAGGCAACGTAGATTTGAATACTCCTAACAAGCAAAGGAAATGAGTTGTTAGTGAGATATCAATAAATTAGGGGAGTGGTAATAACAGAGATGAAAAGATAGCAAGTACCATAACAAAAGGATGACGATGTTGCAGTAGAACATTGACAAACATAAAGCTTACAGTAGTGCTAGCTAGCTATAGGGACCTATAATGAGGAAAGAAAGAACAGATCAACTTTATTATGACATGCAATTTTTGTGCAATAATGAAGAAATATCTTAATCTTTCTATTTGCTCTAGATTAGATTATCAATCATGCATTGAGCACGTGATAACCCTTTACATTTTACATCCACCTTAGTCTCGACTCTCTCAGCAATGCACTGGGCGATCACTCTAAACTATCAGATTTTTTTAATACAAAATATTATATAAATTTTTTTTATTTATTTAAGTTTAGAATCTACTGCCACCGTGTCCGTGGGAGCGATTGTACTGAGCACTTTTCGGCTGGTAATATTTGAGTGAGTCAGTGACTAGGCGATTACCGATGACTAACTGATGGATGCACAGGACTCGCTGCTAGCTTTTGGGGGCGAATGACGTTTATGATTTTCCTGGTGCGAATGCGGATCCACCTGGGCCAAGTTTCAACAGGAGGGGAGCTTTGCCTTTGCCTTCCTTGGCGGCGCAAAACAGTACCATTACTGCATATGTCCTCCGACACCATCCCATGCTCTATAATTGTCACACCGAACGATTAAGCTGAAACAATTACGAGCTCATTCCATTTACACACAATTCATTTACCCAATCGATAACCAACGAGCCATAATAATACATCGAAACGACGAGTGCGCCAACTCCTAATATTTTATTTGAAAAAAAAAAAGAATATGCATCGGTAAATTATTTCCTCTAAAGGTCATGTTACGTGAGTGTACACCTTCTCTGTGCATGCAGTTTCGTTGACAAAATTAGGAGGGGTATTCGTGTAAATATAAATTGCGTGGCGGGCACGTAAATTAGTAAGTATTCGCCTACCCAATTTGGGAGATTATATCGAACAATACGATTGAGTCCATGAACACAAGAAGCAGCAGAATGACCCGAGTAAGATTGATGCTGTAGTAAACTAAATGACGCTCAGGACAAAATGTAAAAAGGGAATTGCAGGAAGACAATGACTTCTTATATGCATTGCACAGATTGCATCTAATTTACTGTAATGAATTTTATGTTGCACGTAATTAGTAAATGTTCCTTTTAACCCGTTGATTTTGCCGCAGTGTAGAGTGGTGAGTGGAGGAGGTAGTGAGAAGAGGCGACGACGCCAACGAAACGAACAGTCCCCCCACCCTTCTGTGACCACGCTACCCTTTTCTCTCTCATATATATATATATATCTATATATACACGCATTAAAGAAACGCCCATCTTTTTGTGTGTTCTACTACGGCCCCCTTCGCCTTCGATCCCTTGTCCCAAATCCTCGCCTCCCCCCCAATCCCCGCCCAGAGGAAAACTATTTCGTCCCTCTTTGATGATCCCAAATCCTTGCAGTTTCTCTACTCCAACGGCTCGCCCGCTTCCTTTTCTAGGGCGACATCGATTTGATTTGTTCTTCTCCTCGTAGTCTTCATGTCGTCTTCTCCGTCGGCGGCGGTTGCTGCTGCTGCTGCGGCGGAGGCGGGGGCGACGGCGGCCAAGGTCTGCCTGAACACAAAGTGCAAGGAACCATTGCTGGACTCGGCTCCAGCTAGGAGGAAAGGGTGGCGCCTTCGCTCTGGCGAAATCGCGGACCTCTGCGACCGATGCTCGTATGCCCTTGCGCGCTCCCCCTCGTGATTCTTTCTCCGACGTTTTAACTCCCTTTTCGCACGTTGGAATGTGTTTATGGCTGGATCTGGTGGTTTGTCTTCTGCTGTTTGGCATTCGATTTAAGTTCGTTCGTTCCCGTTGTGGCTTTATGGGTTGCTGATCTGATCTAATCGAAGGGGTCTCCTGAACAATGGCTTCTGCACTCTTTTTTCTCCACTTGCTTTATTATTTTATTAAATTTGTTGTAACCTTTTTCTACTTTAATGTGTTCTTTGTTCGTCCTGTAACTGATGATGTGATGGCTGCGCATGGTGCTTATACTGACGTCGTATCCCAAAAATTGTAACCACTATGTTGGTCGTTTTCTTAATGTTTTCTTGTTTGCGCAGCTGCACGTTCGAGCAAGGTAATTTTTGCGAAACATATCACGCCGATGATGCTGGTTGGAGGAACTGCGAAACTTGTGGCAAGGTGAGAAACTACTTTGTTCAGTAGTTCACTGACTGATAATGTAATGGTCTTACTGAAAACTGCTGCTTGTATTATTTGTTCAGCACAATTTTTCTGATCCAAACTTCTCTTTTGCTTCAGCGGGTGCATTGTGGGTGTATCGTTTCAGCTCCTACTTACATTTTTCTTGATGCTGGTGGAGTTGATTGCGTTGCATGCGCTAAGAAATCTGTCATTACGGTGAGTAGGGAAAAATAAGCGTTCCGCTTTGGATTTCTATCCATCACGTGCAGTTTATCATACCTTTTTACTTCACAGTCTTTACCATTAGTAATAATTGTTTTTCTATAAGCATCTTAAGTTGCTGATAATTGTTAGTACATCTAGCTAACATGTCGCAACGGAAATTGTATCAGTTCCATACTTTATCTAGGAATTCTTAGAGTCAACATTGAATATGGACGACTCTGTTTGCTTAATTGGTAAACAAAAATATGCTTTTCAATGCGGAAGCAAGCCCTTAAAGAGGCACAGTAGTGCATTATATGCTTTTGATCACGTTAGTGCAGCCTTGGATGCTTAAAATGGAGTGCTTCAATCCTATTTAAGCATTTACTTTTTTTTCTTTATACATTGTTCTCAGGCACCAAATCATATCTCTCCTTTATTATCCCAACAAGCAACTGATAGGAGAGAGTTTCCTGCTAAAAGTTGGAAACCTATGAACGGACCATTTTTTGGACAGTGGCGTCAAGCATCACATATTTGGAATATGACAAGTGCACAGTCTGATTTGCAACAAAGGTTGTCATTTGAATTTGACAGACCTAATTGCATAGAGAAGCTTACCCCTGGGGGGCGTTATTCTATTGCTGGACACGACAAGAAATTTGTGAATGTGTCTGACAGAAGCAACTCCGGCAATAATAATATCTCAAGGGAAAAGTTGGCAAACGGGAAATCTGGTTTGGATGCAACTTCGACATTTAGTTCGTTTCATGGTGAAGAAGGTAATGCTGAGGGCACACTAGATTCTTGCCGTCTAGAAGAAAATGAATCTGCATCCACAAGGAAAGCAGCTAATCCAGAACCTTATTCCACCAACTCATCGGGAGCTAACCTTGATGCACATCTGCATTCCCATGTGAACTCTTTTCCATCAACCACATCCAGAGAAGATTCTTCATCTCTCATTGTTGGGTTGGCTGCTTCTTTTCAATCAGCAAGTGGCTCAAAGGAACCAACTAGATTTTCTGCAAACCAGTCTCCATGTCAAGCAGGTCCTCAGGCATCAAAGCCGTTTTACCACCAAAGCGTAATGGAAGCTGATTTGCAATCTCAAGTTCGCAATGGTAAGTCTCGAGTTGACAACCGGGTACGAGCCCATTTACTTCCACGCTATTGGCCTAGAATAACAGATCAAGAACTGCAACAGATTTCCGGAGAGTATCCTTTCATATTCATCAACTTAATTTTGCTCAAATTTATATGTTTTTTTAGCTCAATTTACTAAGAAACATTATCATCCATATGATATCCATTACCTTTGTCTTGACCTTTTTCACCGACTGTTTGCTTAACCTTTTTAAAGTTCAAACTCTGTGATTACTCCATTGTTTGAAAAGATGTTAAGTGCTAGTGATGCTGGTCGGATTGGACGGCTAGTACTGCCCAAAAAGTGTGCTGAGGTGTGTCCTGGCTTCTCTATTTTTAAAACTTAAAACAATATTGTGGTTACTATCTTGATTATCTTATATCAATCACTATCCCAGTACAAAGGCTTTTCTATCACATGGACGAATTTGTTCATACTTGAGCCACCTGGAGGATACCTCCTATTCTGGGTCTTTTCTAATTTAATTTTCAGGAAATGTTGTTTCTGTTTGTTTTTGTACTTGTATAAGTTGTTGCATGCATCCTGGAATCATTTGAATACAGCAACTCTCCAGACCCGAACATTCTGTTATCTACTCAAGTACTTCCATCCTCTCTACCGACTTGTAGGGTCTGCATGTAGAAGTGGAAAAAATTCTTCTCTTCCATCCTTGCATATTCTATAACTAGAACATTTTCTGCATGGTTGGATTTAGAGAAAATAAAACAATTAATAGCGATTTTAACACATTTGAAAAGATGGAATATATGGGAGCTGTGGAGGGATTGGACACATGTTGCATATTTGTCTAGTTAAATGTTCAAGCTAACTGGTTCTAAAGTGCGAGCGGTAACCATCAACCTTTTTTTTTTTTTACTAAAATAGTTATCCATACAATGGCGTATTCTACAGTTAACCTCGTGATTTTTTCTGTTTTGGTATGAATCCTCTTTCAAAAAGTTTTAGTAAAATAAGCATGGCTCACATGTATCTATTTTTTGTAGTTGTACCCTTTTTGTGCATATGAATTAGGCATTCTTATCTTTCTGAATTTCTGTTTGACAATACACAAATCTGGCAAGAGTGAAATTGTATTTGGTGCTTTTTCAGATAGTGATGCTCAAGGATGGCGTACCATCCTTTACTAATTCCAAATGTGAGATAAAAGAAATAAATCTCCATATAATTTACTTCAATTACATTATGTTTTAATTGCTGACCAAATTACGTGAGTTTCTTTTAGTAATGAAAATGACTTCAATAAACAGGCGTACTTCCCTACAATTTCCCAGCCAGAAGGACTTCCTTTAAAAGTTCAGGATGCAAATGGAAAGGATTGGATGTTTCAATTTCGATTCTGGCCTAATAATAACAGCAGGATGTACGTTTTGGAGGGTGTTACACCTTGTATTCAGTCCATGCAATTGCAAGCAGGTGACACAGGTATGATATGGACTTCCATAGAACAGGTGATTCAATTCTTTCTAAGGTGTTTACATTTTGAAATTATGTCTAAGTTTAACATCTCCATGAGTCTAAGTCTAATATAGTTCTTTTATTTTAAAAAAGGAAAAAGAAAAAGGGTGTCGTTCACCCAATCGATTCATGAGATGAAAGCCTCTTAAGTGTTATAGTTGGGAATAGTCCTTCTTGGACACCTTTAGGCTAAATTTTTTGACTTTCATGAACATATGGTGTTCCTGGTACATTGTTATGTCCCCATTGGAAGAAACAGAGACTTAGCTTCCGGTTGCAGTTGAAAAAAGCCATATTTCTGCTTCAGCAGGTCTAGTCATCCATTACAAGTAACATTAATGTTACCAATTGAAGCTTTCTCAGAATTATAAATTATCCTCGTGCTACAAGACACGGAGGAAAATGTTTAATTTTATGAAGCATATATTTTGTCTCTTTATTTTGTTTATTTTAGTAGGTGCACAATAATTTACAATCATGTTGCTTAAAAGTTTTTAGTAAAATTTGGCTTATTGTATACACATATAAATGCAATTATTTTGATCTCAACATGTACAATTGTCTATGATCCAGTTATTAGCATAAAGATCCTACCTCGGAACAATATAGGTTGTTCCTAGAGGCTTTTGAGGCTTTTGGCGGATCGTAAGATCCTACCAAAGAATAAAAAAAGATATTTTTAAAAAATATATTCATATACTAAGAGTGATGTAAGCATTGTAATAAATAATAAATAATAAATATCTACAAGTTATGAACTACCAAGACGCCAACTATCTTGTACCTAACCAAATTAATCATTCACGTTAAATTAAATCATCACAACCAACCAATTCATCAAAGGTAACAAAACAAATAGAAAGAAAGAAACATAGATTCAACCATTAGCGAATCAACCATTGCAATCATTCACATTAAATTAAATCATTACAACCAACCAATTCATCAAAGGTAACAAAACAAATAGAAAGAAAGAAACATAGATTCAACTATTAGCAAATCAAACATTAAGAAAATTTCTACAATTTAATGGATCATGGATGAGGGATGTATATTGTAACGAAGGTTCAAGATATCGGTTTTTACTTGTCCTTAGTCAGATAGGACCCGTACATATTGGTATATATATAAATATATAATATAAAGTGTATATATAACCGGTATGGGTACATATTTGGACCGGTACAAGGAACTAGTACAAACCAGCTGTATCTAATACCATGATTGTAATATTATATTCTACAGATGTTGATGAGATTATATACTCAAAATAATAAACTTTGAAAAATATCTTAAAATTAACCTAATTCAATAATTGTGACTTGAGTCTATTTGCTCTTGAGACATTTGCTTAACTGAGTTACTAGCAACGACATAATATTTAGGTATAGGTAAATACTAGATTTTCAAACACTTTTAATTTGTTGAACAAACATATTTAGGGTTTAACATTAATGAGTTAACCGTACAGATTCAATTGTATTTAATCCATTAACACAAAATGGTTGGATCAGGATTGGACAATCTTATGTGATCCTACACGATTGTACAATGTGAAGTGTTGATCCTATTCCTGTCTGTTTCCTGTTCCTAAGTGCATTCTGAAATAATTTGAATTATGAATCATTTGGAGCGTAGGATTGGATACACCTATGTTTTGGATCGTGATTTTAACAACTATGATGAGTATATTATGGTTCAAAAATCCCGATCAAGATATGCAGATCCTGATCAGGTTTGGCAACAACCAATTTGATTCTGCTTAATTTCTTGGAATAGAAAAAGGGAAAATTCAAAAGAAAATGATCAAGGAGGATGAAGTAAGATGAAATATAAGGTAAAAAAATCTTTTTGAATGATGGGGATCAGTAATTCACAATGATTTTTAAATGAAAAGGAGAACAAAAATTAAACCTACTATTGTCAGCATTGTTCTAAGCTTTTAAGTGTCTCTCGCCTATTGGCTCGTGCTACATGGGGCCTGTAGCCAAAAGCTGAAAATGTGTCACTCCCATTGGCTGCTTGAAGCTTGTTTTTCTTCCTTGAAATTTGTTGCTCATAGCTCATTGATGCCACACATTGATGATGTTCACCATCTGTCACTTGTATGTGTTTCTTGTCAAGTGCATAATGTATCTTATAATAGCCCTTAGGGCCATTTCCCGCTAGCAGGTTGGAGTAAATTACTCCACTAAACCCTGATTGAGTTGAACTTTAGTAGACAATAAGAGTAAAATTAATTCTCCACCACTATAATTTGGTTAATGCTTAAAATTATGTTAGTGTTTATTATTTTATTAATTTAATGCTTAATCATTAAATGTTTATTTTGTTTACATTTACCATTTTGTGAGCCTATCTCAAACTTAAATTTCTTATGGATTAATTTATAATCTCAAATAGGTAATTAAATATTCATTCTATATTACTAAAAATAATTAATTTTATGTTAAATGTAAATGCTAAATATTTAATATATCACATCATTATTAGAAAATAATAGATAAAATGCTAATAATTGTAGACATATTTAATTATATTATAATTTAGTCAAACTACTTATTAACTCAATTTGTGTTAACAATATCAAATAATTATATATTAAACTTGCAAACATCTACAGATTTTTTAAATGCTATCTTATGTTTATTGTAATTTTTATTTACGTATGTTTAATTAATTTGTTTTTGGATTCTGATTCTAAAAATTCAATTTAGTTGATACGATCAATATCATATTTTATGGTTTATTCAATTCTGATATTGATGGTGTAAAATGCGGAAGGAGACCTGTATGCATACCTAGATAATTCCTGTGTATGTTCATTCTGCAATTATTGACCTATAGAACTGTTAATTTCTTCCTAAACATAAGTAGATCCTTCAACAAGCTTTGAATATAGTGACTGACTGGAATGCTTTTTTGGAAATCTTATTTTATTATGCATCTCTGCAGTAACTTTCAGTAGGATAGATCCAGAGGGGAAGTTAATTATGGGTTTCAGAAAGGCTTCTGGTGTCACCACTGAACAGGTATGCTGGTTAAAGTGCTTTGTGCAAATAAAACAATGTGTTCTTTGGAACCTTCTCACCCAGTTTCAGCTACAGACTTCAATGTTTAATCATTGTAAGGATGCCTGTGACGTTGTGCATCATTTATTGTTCACACATGGATATTTTATTAGTCTTTCGAGTGCAAAGCTATGAGTTTTTTGTATATTTTATTGAATATAGGGAAGTTTGAAGAATGCATTTGTTAGTAGAGCTAATGTACTTGATCACTGATAAACTGTGAGATTTTTCACGGAAAGCTACTCATAATTGAAACCTTTTGTGCTAATTTAGAGCAAGGTTTTGAATACTAGTCTGAACCAGTGTATTGGTTTTGGGTTGGACATTATGGTTAGCATCGGTATCTATATTATATGCATATGAATATATAAATCGTATATAATAATATTGTAATTCTATGTCTAGTATGGACATGGTCTGTATACCAGTACTATGTTGTATTGGTACTTTAAACCCTAATTCATTGTGTTGACATTTATTTCTCTCTATGCTGCTCAGTATCACAATTTTTTTCACATTGATTGACAGGACTTACAAACACTTAAGTCAGGCAATGGTTTTTCTCCACCTCAAGAGAGTGGCAAAGGCACCTCTAAGGATTTCAAATGCAATGCAGAATCAAGGAACTTGATCAGTACAACAGAGCAATTGAACTTTTCTAAGTTTGCAAATGAAGGCCATGCACAAAAAGATGGGCTAAGTGTTAGGTCATCGCTCAGCACTAGTAGAAGGAAAGGTGGCAATCTTGGTCTGAAGAGTAAACGTCTACGAATGGAAAATGCGGACTCAGTGGAATTAAAATTAACATGGGAGGAGGCTCAACAATTGCTCATTCCACCACCTAATTGTGTCCCTAACATTGTTGTAATTGAAGGTCATGAATTTGAAGAATATGAGGTATCTTGCTTTGTACTTCTGCTACATGTAACATTTTATGTTTGACTTTCATATGTTTTTATATCATTTGTGGAAGTATGTTATTTGTTGGTTAGTATTTGTTTATGCAAGCATGATGAAAGCGTGGCTGATTCTTTATTTATGAACAAGCCATTTTTTGGGTGATTTTCTTCCATCGATTGTTACAGTACAACAATCAAACGAAGCATCTGCTTTATCACTCATTACATTATGTTTACTGCAGTAGCATAATATTCTCATCCAAAGTATTTCTAAAAAGAATGTTTAAGCCTAGTTATATGCAATAAATAAATAAGATAAAGATGGTATGGACATGAATTTGGACATAAAGAAGACGTAATAATAATATTTCTGTGATCTGCTTTATAACTCGAGAAATAGTTGTGCTTAGATGTTCAGGTCCTATGGAAGAAAAGAGCCAAATCCTTGTTGTATGAAGAATCGCTTGGCATTCTTGTATCTTCTTATATACTAAAATGCAGTTAAACTAAGACCTGTCATTTTGTATACTTACGAATTGCAGCATAGAATAAGAAATGCATATGTACAAGAAGTTAGATACTGAACAAATAAATGGTAAAGATTAAAATGTTTTAAAATTGTACAAACATCAAGAAAAGATAAATAAGACAATAGGTAAAAAATTAAAAAGAAAGAACCTTAAGGATAACGAATTATTGGTGTTAATCAGGTGCACTACTATGTCATATCATTCTTCTGCTTTTCTTGACTGGAACTGGAACTGACAAGAGATCAAGCTAACAAGCATGAAGCTTCCCGGATATTGTATCCGAACTCCTCAAAGGATAGACAACTCCTTTGGTTGCTTAATTAGATCAGTTCTTATATTCTTTGTCATGTTGTCTTGAACTTCAGAGACAACTTCTTGCAAGTAACGAGCTTGCCATTTGCATGAAGTTGAGAAGAAAGGTATAATTGTCTTCATTAATCTCAAGATGAAAACAAGACTAGATATCTAGAAACTAAACATGTAACTTCCCTTTGCTGCATAAGAAAAGAAACTACCTATTAGTGACCTGAGTGAAGTACCAATTAAACTCCAACACTTCCCCTTAAGCTATAATATAGAATTATAGATATCAAACTTGTTTAACTTGTTGCATAATATTCTTGAAGCCTTTGTAAAGATGCTTACAAGTAGGCCTCTAGTTGAACTGTAATCCTATTTTTTCCTCATGGAATAGAGTCATTGCAATATGCTTTTACTGTTTATGATGCTCATGGAACTCTAAATGCAATATAGATGGTTGTCTTGGTAGCACACTGCATAGTTATATTATTGACTTCAAATTCTCCTAGTAAAGATTTGCCCACATAATTTCACATGTGCAATGAGTGATACACTTATTCCTCAGCAAAGATCCAGCGAGTTTGAGCCAAATGCACAAAAAAGAAACAACTCATGATACTCTCTCTTTGACTCCTCAAACCCTAATACATACTACTACTCTCTACTCTACTACCTGGGTCTAACTCACAAATCCAGATCCAGTTTGTTAACTGGGTTGGGCCCATAAGAATGAGCCACAAAACTGCACTCAGCTTCATTATATATTGATGTTTGTTACTTTTTTACTTATCTAAGCAACAATACTGTCTTCAGGAAAATATAATAATTAATAATTGACATTCTGTCATTAGCACAACCAACATAATCAACACCATCATTGGATTTTTCTTGTATCTATCACTCTTATATACACCAGCATTATGAATGGTATTTGTTGAGTAACAATTTGATAAATAAGTTTTTTGCAAATTGATGGTATTTGTGTGGTCATCAAAGCCTATGTGAGTATTAGAGAAGATTTTGGAATTGATAGGAGTGTACAATGAGAGTGTATAATGGCTAGGAAGTCAAGTTTCTTCGGAAAGACTATTTGTATATTTTGTTTAGACAATGAGGAATTCTTAGAAGTGAGTGTTAGCTTAATGCCAAAAAAGTTGGGACGAACAAGTTTTTAGTGTAGGAAGGTTCTTCTCTTGTGTCTTTTTATTCGTATTGGGGCATGAAATAAGAGCAAAGATTAAATTAAATTATGTACAAATTTATATATAGGTTTTAAGGAGAGATAAAATTTGTGCATTAATTTAGATTAAGGATTTAAAAACCAGTATGAACTGTGTATTGGTCCGAAATAGTACTAGTTAGTCGAGTTGGTATGTCCGGTACTAGTATCATCTAGTGTCAGTACGTTGATACTAGTGTCAGTACGTGCAGTATGTACTCGTTTGGGTCGGTATATGGTACAGATCGAGGTTTCAAACTTTGATTTAGACCTAGTCAAAACCTTATAATTACTCAAGTAATTTGTGAACCCTAATTTGCAACTTCTCATACTTTCCAACACTCCCTCCTGTGTAGCAATTATAAGTGTACAAAGACATGGAAGCAATAGTGAGGTAGCAACACTAGTTGGGAGCTTGCTCAAAACATGAAGTTGAGGAGAGGAGTTTCGCTGTGAGCCTTAACTCTTGGAAGAGCAATAACTTTGTTATGGAGATAGGACAAAAGAAACAACTGAGCCACAAGAAGCGAAGTATGATAGAGAGGGGAGGTGTGAATTGTCTTAGAAACCCGCTTTGGTACTATGTTGGAGCATGGGAATAAGAGAAGAAATTAAATTTAACTATATACATTTTCCTTTACAATGCTTAACAAGCATATATATTGGCTTTAAGGAGCGATAATACTAATACATTAAGTCAATCCTTATAAATAATAATCACACTGATTAAGTGAATCCTAATTTGCCACTTTTCATGCTTTCCAACAAGTCTTAAGACTTCTTCATAATTAGTTTCAAAGAGAATTGTCATATGCATCCTTTGTAGGCTTGTTTTAACACTAATCTAATCCTTTAGAGTGCTTGACAAAATAAAGTGATTATGCTACCAAGAAGACAATTTACTTGTACAACTCATGTAATTTCTCAAACAAAGCATGTAGCTTATTTGGAGTACAAATAACTTAAAAACATTATAGACCCAAGACGACTCTTGAGCAATGTGCCATCGTGGATGCTCCATGTAAACCATCTTAGATAGATACCATCAAGGAAGACAAGACTTGCATCAATATGATACATAAACTAATGAAGAGAGCAAGGAATAAAAAATTGATTCGCTGATAGCAGTACAAGGTCGGTATAGATATATATTATATATATAGGTGGTGAGTACAGTATAGATATATATTATATATATAGGTGGGGATGACTCACCAGACCCAACCCGTTTATGGTGGGTTTTATGTACCGATTAGCTAAATGCCTAAATGAGGCATGTTTAAGTTTAGCGAGTCGGGTTTTCATTGGGTTTGAGTTTATTGGTGCAGGTCTCTAATACCTGATCTTAAAAAAATAGAAAACATATTTTATTATTAAAAATATAACATAACAATACATACTTGATATATAAATATATTTATTATTATTTTAATTTATAAAATTATATTTTATAGAATACTTTAAATAAAAAAATTGAAATTGAATTTTTTTTATTTAATTTGGTACTCATGGTACCCATTTAAAAGACCCTTATAATAGGGTGCCCAACTCAGGTTTGGATATCGGATTTTTATAATTGGGTCGGATTTGGTTATATTATATATATATATATATATATATATTATACTTTTGTATATATGTCTACGTATACAACCTTGGACGAGAGATAACAACTAAGAGAAGGATGTATACAAAATCTAGATGATCAACATGTGAAAAAGTCTTAAAGCAGTCATTTAAAAAAAATATATATTGTGGATACCTTGGCCACAAGAATGTATCACTAAATTTGATAGTGAAGACCCAGTGACAAGATTGAAATTGAACACTGGACTGATTAGGAACAATTTCTCAAGTTTAGCAAGTTGTAATGCTTACTATCTTCCACATTGGATTGCGTTAGGCTTTTTGATGCATTTTAGGAATAGACTAAGGACAAAGATAGAATAAAACAACAAAAAGAGGTTAATAATTATCAAAACATAGAAGCAATGACTTTAGGTGGTGTGTTCATGTACACTTTACCTTTTGTGTAGGGCAATATGCGAATGTATATCAAAAGTGGACCTTTGGCCACCACATTTGACAACTGCAATTGGCGTGCAACTAGGGGGGGCAGCACCTTTGGCCACTTATGGTAGATTTTCAATGGAGATAGAAATTTTGAGGGTGCCGGAGGGGGAGGTGGTGGTAGAGGTAGAGATGCTATTAAATTCACAAAATATTGTGTCATCTCAAAAGCGGCAATATTAGTGTCATCTCAAAAAAAGGTAATGTTAGTATGGTGTTCCATGGGATCATAACAATTCCTTTTTGTCTTTGAATACCCTAGGAGAACTCAACAAATGAATAGAAAGAAAGTTTGGCATGGCTATGCCATATAAGGAAATCACATCCGAAAACTTGCAGACTAAAAAAAAAGTATCAAGACCAAATTAGAAGAAAATACACAATCTCAATAATGTCTAGGAAGTCCATCCAAATTAGAAGAGTACGTGAGGCATTAAACAAATGAATTCTTTGTTCAATGATGCCATTTGTTGAACTGTGCAAGTGCAAGTGCAAGTAACTTGATGATTTCTTGACTTTGTAGAAAGACAAAGAATAGATTTTAGATATTCTTAAACATTATAGTATGCAGACATTTTAGAGCTAGTGGAAGCCAAATTTTATTTTATTTTTTGATAAAAAAGTACGGAAAAATGAATGACTTCGCTACACTTGAACAAATACAACCATGTGGCATTAGTGTAGTTATCAGCAAAAGTAAGAAAGTACCTAAACCGGTAAACTATAATACAGGAGAATTGGACTAGGTTCCTAAATATCTATATGGATAAACTCAAAAGGACCATTTAGGAGTTACATTAGTAGGAAAAGACGCAAGATTATGCTTATCATATCAACAAGTAACATTGCAATTGGGAAAATAGTCGAAGGAAGAGCAATGAATTGGGATAAACATGAAACTAAAGGGTAACCTACTTCGAATTGCATCTTTATCCTTCAAAACTTGTTTGCTGACACCATTACATCACTGCTTCAAGACACCATTGCATCACTGCTTCAATTAGTTGAAAATTTTTTTGGGACTCGGTGCATAATTGGTTGTTTAATCCTGCAGAAAGAATTCACTAGAAGTTGATGATATAATTTTTATTGTAATTATTGCTGCATATCCAAGGGATATCTGCTTCTTTTTTCCTCTTTATATTCCTATTCTTTTAGGATATATGCAACATTCTTTTGCATATTCATCTGAATATACCAACTCTTTAACAACAATATGGTTCGTTATCATGACAGGAAGCACCAGTACTCGGGAATCCTACAGTCTTCAACACTAATCGAACTGGGTAAGTTTTCTTTTTTGTAGCTATTGCATTTTAGAATTTGTCATATTTAATTTGTCATCGTGACTGAGAGACATGATTCTAAATTGTCAAAATGTATATATGAATTGGTAAAAGTGAGTTTCTGTTTTGACAAGACACACTAGTGCTCCCAAATGTTATACTGTTTTTGGTTGTAGACCGGTACTCTGGGAAAACATTTCTCATGAAGGTGTCAAATGTATTTTTAACTTTTAAATACAACTTTTGGAACATAACAAATCAATAAAAGGAAGGATAGCCCACAACTAATGTGCTAGTCAATTTGGCTTTTGACAGAATGGCTGTCTCAAAAAAGTTAGTTAAATATATGTAAAGCGAAAATGTGAATATAAAGTTTTGATATATTATTTAGACCAATGGAATTCTCATTTCCATATGAACAATACTTGTCATGTCAACTGAGATGAATTCATTAGATTATCGATATTATAATATCTAGTCACAAAGCAGAATGCATGATCCATCTCAACATGGTTTGATTATCTTTGTAGCATATTTAAGGCAATTTACAACTTAGTGTTTAAAAAACCACAATTACATATTTCTATCATTCTATGTATTTAGGGCATAAATTAAAAAACTAGTTTGTATGGAACCACTAGTGCTTATTCCGGTTCCATCTAGTTTGAGCACACCGAGCTAACCTTGGACCGGTAAACTACCGGTCTGACCAATTGATAGAAACCTCACCGTCGAGAATTAAGAAGAATCACGCCCAAAGATGCAATTACAAAATACTCTACTCCAACCCTCAATCTTAGACTCCTATAAATGCTACTCTACAACTATGTGGACCGAGTATAACATGCTAACCCGGATCCACTTATTATTAACTCAATTTGGGCCCGTAACATTGCCCTCTTTCTACATACAGCCTTGGGGACAAGCCTGTTTTATAATTCAGAAACTAAGTTTATTTAATTAAAATTTTATCATGCATCTTCCCCAAGTTCCCAGATCGCGTATCCTTCAACCCCTTTCGCGTCTTCATCCTCTAGTAGTAGCATCAAACGGAATTTGCTTATTTTTACATCGGTGCATTGGGTGGAACGGTTGATCACAACAAAAACATAACCCCTTTTCTTTTTTATTTACATAGTCATGGTGGGACATAGCTTGTCTCCTCATGTTGTCATATGATCCACGTTGAATTTCCACGTCTTTGGAGCGTTATGAGATGTGTCACCTCTTTTTCCCAGTTATCATATTGAAATTGGTACTATAACTTTCCCTCAGTTGAGTACCACGATTTGAGTCGGTTCATGGAGATGATTCAGGTAATGCTAGGTATGTAGAAAGGCTTCTTCCCCAAGTGTAATTTTCAGAATTTGTATGACTTTTGCTCGCTACTCCTTCAACACCAGTTTGTCCTTTCAAATCAGTTCCTCTTGTTATCTCCTTCTCAATTATACGAGCAAGTGTCATGACTCACATTACGTCGGTGGGTAAGAAGGCTCATATATTATAATTTAAGTTTTTCAAAAAATATCCCACATATTATTATTTTTTTTTTGGAAGATATGGTATGTGAGGCTATCTCCTCATAGGCTGCAATATAATTTGTCAAGTCCCTTTGCTCTAGGGCGGTTAACTACTCGTACGCCGGAAATCACTATAGCATTGTATTATTTTTTCCTTCAGCATTTCCTAAGTAAGATTGAGAATTCTTCTTTTCATCCATCAAAACCAATGACCCACCTAGCTTTCCATGCGCACAAAAGCCATTGGGACCTTATATTCTTTAGTTGTGCTCTGAATATTAAAATATTGCTCTACCCGCGCAATCCAGCCTATTGGATTAGTTCCATCAAATCTTGGTAGTTCCATGCACTTGTGAATTCACCGTTTGCCCTCCCCTGAAGTCATCTCCTTCATTGGGTCTCCTCCTATGTGCACACCTTCTCTCTGTCTATCTTTATCGTTGATTTCTATCCTGAAGAGCTCCTTACCTTGGTGGTGGTTAGTGGCTGTTGGAATCCCCCTCTGTTCGTCCCTCCTCTTTTTCACTAGCTCCTCTAATAGATTTCTCATCTCGTCCACAACTCCAAAGTTACAATTCATCACCGAGTAATTTCAACCATCTCCTCTCGTTCTGCGGTCGTCAAGACTTCCATGCTTTCCTCCCTTGTAAATTGGAGTTCTGCCTACACTACTGCAATAGAACTCTATACTTCTACTACAGTCTTCTGACTCACTTCTTGCCATTTTCCTTCTTGAAACAATAAATTTTTTAACAGGTGCTAGGGTTCCTCACCTCTGGAAGAAGTGCTGGCAAGATTTCCTTCCCGTGGTGCGGCGACGCCTTCTTGGTGAATCATGGGGCTGAAGCATTTCGTCCTCCTGGCGAATCGGCGACGCGTGCATTGACGTCCGACTTTAAAGGCGCTCCATTGGTGAGGCTTTTCCTCTGGCGAGCAGCTTCGTTTAGTCCGGTGACCTTTCCCTCTTCCTGAGTGGAGCGGTGAGTGACTCTGAGCAGTCGATTGCCCGCCCATTTGCGTTCACTGCCGGCTGCACTCCCATTGATCCTCCTCAGGCTCCCATGAACACAGGTGATGAGGATGGAGCCACTTCCTCGAACAAGATTCCCGACGTCCGCTAGTCACGCCTCCTTGTTTGTTGGACGTCCGCTCTCCTTCATCAGCCTTCGTCAGCGTTCGTCAATATGAAAAACCCCTCAAATGACAAAGAAAAGAATGAGAGGAGTATTGATCATGTTCTTTGTTTTATAATTGCCCCTTGGCATCCCAAGTAGGAATTTGATGATAGTTGCTGTGGCAAAACTTGTGGGCAGCTTTTTCTGTTTGTATTTCTTATGAACTTAAACATTGTGTGAGTTCTAATTTCCTGGTTTGAGTTTCTCTCATTTCCTCCCCTCCTGTCACTCCTATATTGGTTGTTTATGCATTCTAGAGAATGTTGTGTTCTTGATCCTCTTTGCGAAAGGGGAAGTTGCAGAGAGGAGACAAAAGATATATTGCAGAACCCTCTTGCATGAGGTTCAAAGCTTTGACAGAATTGAAGGTGACATATGCCAAGACAACATGAGAAACTACTGAATTTCAATGCATACTAGGATGTGATAACACTGAGTAACAGGGTATTCAACTTTGAGAGGTCTAAAATACAAAATAGGGATAGGAGATGAGGAAAGGTGAGGCGGCTATTGTTTAGAGAAATCTACTCTAGTACTAAGTTGAATGAAAAAGATCAATTAAATCCAAGATATAGTAATGAGGGGCTAAATATGCACATACATATAATAATTCTTAACAACTATATAACTATATATATACACACATTTTTGTTGACTTTTTTAGTTTGTAAATCACATACAATATTCTTTTTGGTTAAAGAGCTGGAGGACATTTTTAATCCTGCTCTTCTTAATCCCTCTTTTATATAAACACGTCTTATTTTAACTTTACCTAGCCTGACCTTAATCCTCTCTTTTATATGTTATATAACTAGGCTTATCATCTCTGCCCGCACACTACAGAAACAACACATTATCTTGTAGCTCCACCTTTTTGCTGAAGAACTAAGAGAAATGAACAGATAGAAGAATTATATCTCCTGAATTATTATTCTCAATCCTTTCTCTTTCTTTTTTTAATCCTGAAATTTTGGCAAAAAATCAACCAACTTTTAGCTAATTTTTCAGTTGTCCTATTTTTGCTGTTTCTTGAGAGGTTTGTTTGATTTCAAACTGATCAAGATTATTTTTTTTTCTCAATTTGGTTGATCCTAATCCAAATCAGACGATCCATATCAGGATCAGCTGATTATGAAATTGTGCTTGCTACAAGGAGAAACGAACTATACTTATTAGAAAGAGAAAGAACTCGTGTAGAAGAAAGAGGCTTGGTGGGCATATTAAGTTGATTCTTTGAATTTATGAAAGGAATGCAAATATGTTAATCAATCATAACTTTTTTTAACAAAGTGATAGCTAATCATATGATATTATTCCATTGATATAAATATAAAATTACTATTGATATAGATGGTAGTTTGATCTCATAATACATTGTCAAATATTTAGCATAAACAATATCAAAACCTTGTAATGTATTATAAATTCACTTTATCAAAGAAGTCTGATTTCCTATAGCATTATATTTGGCTTTAAGTCTAGTACGTTCCACCATATTTTATGTTTTAGTTTTTCCAGTGACAAGGCTCCACTAACAAAGTGCATAAGTTTGAAATAGATTGCATATGATCAACTTTTCTGAATATTACACATTTAAATATGATTTAAGCTTTCTAATTTCCATGTTTTTTGTGTTGCAAATCTCTACTATATGCAACTTTAAAATAGTGAAAAAATTCTTACTGTATCCCAACAATATTATCCTTGTTCCTAGTTATTGACTCACTTCATAATAACAAATAAAGAATTTAATCTTATGCATATTTATTCTGGATGCAACGATAATATATTAAAATAATTAAAATAATTTCCCAACGTCACCATCTTGGCTCCTACGGATTGACCCACGACACAACAACAAAAAAGATACTTAGTGTAGTATATATTAGATAAATAAGATTTCTAACTAAATGATGATATTCGATACAATTAATCACCGGGCCATCTAATTAAAACATTTGACCAGGTAGAGAAAATTGTATGCCAACATATTTGCAATTAAATAATCATATCTCTTCTTCAAGGCCCATTACATGCCTTCTTCAAAAGAGGAAAGTACTTTTTCTAGATATTATTTCAAGTGTGTTATGCACATTGAACACCTTTTGATCTCATAATGCTCTATTAGTAATATATCATCTAACACACAATGTTAGAACAATAACGCCCACAATGATCAACCTCCTTTTTGTACTTAAAAAAACGTTAGTAACCACCTAAAAAGATTTATACACTGCTTGAGTTTTTCTTAATCCAAAATTTTCTTCTATGCTGCTCCATGTAGACTTCCTTGTTAAATCTCCATACGAAAATTTCTGAACGCCCATGGTACATTTTCCATTCTAAACTCATAGCTAAAGAAAAAAGCACTAGAATATAATTCTTCTTGACAATAGGAAAAAATGTGTCAACTAATCTACAGATTATGGTCGAGTAAATTGTTTAGGTATTTATTTGAACTTAAGGGTGTTCAGTAGTTTTTGTTACCAGGGGCTTGGTTCCACATTATGAATTTTGTCCTATATCTCTTATGTGTTGGTCTTTATAAGACTTTTTATTGCCTTATTGATAATTAATCTTGTATGTTACTCCATTCAACTTGGTATTAGAGTGGACTCAGCAAAACCCTAACCCTAGTTGCTCACCCCCCATCGCCCTATCCCACATTCCATTCTAATCACAAAACCCTAAAATTCTAGCCCTATGCATCCGTGTCTAAGGTAAATTTCAACTATGGCTTAAAATTTCATTCCTAGGGTGAATTAACTCTGCCATGAAGTATTTGTATGAAATGGAAATCCAACAATTTCTCGTACATAAATTTTTAGGTAATTGATCGACAAGAAAATCCAGGCTAACATTGGTGGCTTCTATCAAGTGAAAGGTGTAAAACACAAATCTGATTATGAGTTATTTCCTATGTTGGAAATCGATCATCACAACCTTGATGATAGGAGTACGTGAATTTTTAAATGACACAGTAGGTGTAGGAACAACAGTTTGAGTAAGAGGTTTCAATTTTTGCTAATAGGATAATTAGTTGCCGTAATAAACCTATGTGTACGACGACCACACCTACCACCACAAGAGGAGAGATAAGAGTAGCAGAATCGTGGGTACTAGAGCAACAACCATAGTTGAGGATGTAGAGAGAAGGCATTTTGAAAATCTAGAATCATGACATCAATATGCAACCTGTAGGATGAGAATCATCAAAGCCAAAACTTGCCAAAAAAACTTCTGTTGCTTCAATAGATATATAATACTGAGATTTGGATGATGATAGTCGTTTAATTCATACCTTTGTCCATGGATGTTATAATTTTTTGGGAGGGGTCGACAATTGGTCATGTAAAGATGGCAAATATTTTATCCAGAGTGTAAGTCTTGCTCAAAGCAACCTAATCTCCTAGTGATTTTGAGAATAGAAGCAATATCACCGTTCATGCTATTGAGTCAGGAAAAAACTTTGTAGTACGAAATTTTCGAGAAGCAAATGTAGTTTCCAAGAGTTGGTTGGTGGAGAATTCAATTGTGTGAGTTTCAAATGTGAACCAGCAAAGCATCAACCTTTCCCTAAGTTGATAATTGGCACCACTAAGTTTGATTGTGATGTCTAGATGAGAAGACTTTAGTTCTGTGAGAGAGCTAGAGACATTTATGTAGTTCATGGGTAAGAGGGATTTAGTACTGTGGTTCACAAAGCTAGAGAAATTAGATGCTCGAAATCCTAAATTAGAGAGGGGAACAGGTGGGAATTAGGGGATGGAAAGGAAAGGGGCAACTAGTATGTGGAGGAGACTTGACTATTTTTCTGATACCAAGTTGAGAAATACTTAGTTCGCAAGAAACAAGTACAAGAGATGCATATACCACCCTGTGTAAAAATCCTTAGTTTCACCATGTGGAACTAAAGCAAAACAAATAACCATCTGACAGACTGACAGTGACGGGTAAGCTTTCATTGTACATGATTTGGTGATTTAAGTTTATACTGCTATTAAATGAGTGCAATTCCTCTAAAAGATTCACAATGCTAACCTAAAGAAGGGGGCATTATGGCTTCCTTCTTGTTAGGGTAATGTATATATTATGGGTGCTTTATTTGAAGTGTCATATGTGTCCCTTTCCACTTATGGCCAGTTTATTGAGTGAAAAAGTTGAATGATGGAAGAGGGAGGGATGAAAAGCAAGAGAAATGTAGGTTTATCTTGCTTACTTTGCTGGAACAGAAAAGAGAGAAAGGAAAACTAGATGATAATGAAGCCAGGTTTCCCTCCAACTCAAACTACTCAAATCTGAGCAGAAAATTGAAATTATTCCCTGCGGACCCCATTTATCCTCGATTCAGTATTTGTGATGCTTTCTTGGATGTCTTTTGAAATTCCAGCAACTCAGTGGTAGCTTTCTACAAGTAGAGGAGCTTTATGGCAGTGACATTCCATTGAACTTGGCTATGATGAACCACTGAGCATGATGGCATCTTTCTAGTGAGTTAAGCCGGCATTCGTTGAGCAAGGAGGCGGATGAGAAGAAGAGGAGGAGAAGATAACAAAGAGAAGAAGAGGGGAAGAGGAAGAAGAAAGAAGAAGAGGAGCTCCTTGGCAAATGACGTTCCATTGAACACGGTTGTGACAAATTGGTGGGTTTGCAGCATCTATCTAGTGAGTCATGTTTGCATTATGGGACAAGAAGAAAAAAGAGAAAAGGAGGAAGAAAAAAGAGATGCATACATAGAACAAGTGAATGAGGAAGAAGAGGGGAAGAAAAAAGAAGAAAGAAGAAGAGGAGCTCCTTGGCGAAATGACGTTCCATTTCACACAGTTGTGATAATTTGGTGGGTATGCAACATTTATCTAGTGAGTCATGTTGGCATTCTAGGACAAGAAGAAAAGAAGAAAAAAGAGAAAAGGAGGAAGGAAAAAAGAGATGCATACTGATAGGATTTAAAGATTGAATCCTCCCTCAAGCCGCCACAGGCGACGAGTTCCTCTCAAAAGAGATAAAACCAGAATAAACCCTAGTTACCTCCCCTTCCCACACTCCCCTTACATAACCTCTCCTCAGTTTCCCCCCGGGCCTAGGCTAAGGCCCGGTCTTTATTCTACTCCTAATGTAGATATGCTATGTTGGTTGGGTTGGGGTCGTTGTGGCTAAGTCCGTAACAGATATCTCCTCCTTCAAAGAAGTCTTGTCCTCAAGACTTGTGTCAAAGGCTGGCAGTCGCCCCAAATCATTTCTATGAAGGGATCTTCATATTTGTGATCATGCGGCCGTTCTCAGCAACCAAATTAGTATCCCCCATCGCTTTTCTCTCATCTATTTCCTCATCAGCAAGGTCCCTATCCTCATCCTCTGCTAAGATCATGAGTTTCAAGTTCTTGTTGGCGCAACGATGCATCGGGTGGTAAGGCAGATCGCACCTGAAACATAAACCCCTTTCTTGTTTGGTCTTAAAATCTTGGTAAGAAAGGTATCTACCTCCTCGGTTGTTATTGGTTGCATGACTTCCCTCCGAAGCTTTACGACTGATATTCTCGCTAATTGGTGGTTGAGGTCGGCTGTCCACAACTACATTGGCCTTGGACGAATTAGTGTTTCCAAACTTGTCTTCCACATTAGTCTTAGCTCCCCCTGAATAATTCCACTATGCCCTTGCGACTCGGTTGTGGAAATATACCTGGCGTGTGCAATGAAATACCAGTCCTTTCTTTTGTTGTTCTTTTGGTGGGCCTACTAATACTTTCCTTGTCAATTAGAACACCTTCAAAATTTCTCACCAATTGTATCGCCTTCCTCACCATGAGAGGGCTAAAAGTGTGCACCCACCTCCTCATCTCCTCCTGCAATCCATTGAGAAAGTAACCCATATACTGCGACGGGGGCAATCTGGGGAGTCTAGCCACCAATCCTTCGAAAGTTTCCACAAATTCATTTACAAACTTATTGCCTTGTTCCAATGATGCCAACATCTCATAGGGATTCGCTGCACTGCTCTTGCCGAACCGTTCTATCAATTTGTCCTTCAAGGCTTCCCACGTAATATCCGGTTATATTTTTTGAATCCAACTGAACCAATGCACTGCCGCTCCTTCCATACTCACAAAAGCCCAAGGGATGCGCTGTGCGTTGGAGATTTCTTACACATTTAAGTATTGCTCAGTTCTCAAGATCCATCCAAGAGGGTCCATCCCATTAAAAGTGGGTAATTCCACTTTGCGACACATCAATCGACGCTCCTTGTTGTTAGGTATTCCCTAGTCCTCAAATGTCGTCGCCCCTTGCCCCTCTTCCGGCCTCCTCATAGTTTTTTTCCCACGGTTATTCAACCTGGCCGTTCTAGTCCCCGTTGCCGGCTCCCATCATGGCTGTGAACCACCTTTCTCTGGTACTAGTATGGGCTCATCCCTCCAATCGCCCGTTTGAACTTGAACAGATCTACTCCTGTGCTCTCGTAGAGGTGGGGGAAGGGGGAAAAGGGTTGGCGTTCCCCTCAGCTAATTTCTCTTTTATGAATGTGGCAAACATATCTTTCAACTCTTGCATGTCTTCTTTTAATATCCTTCTATCCTCATCGGCTGCCGCAGCCTCTCTTCATTCACCGTCATCTTCGTCCGCCGTTTCTCTTCCCCCACTACCAACTCAGCTATTGATTTCTCCAACGCTTCAAATCGAGTCTCTGAGCGTGTCAATGCCGTCTCCCTGTCGCTCATCAAGACTCCCTCCAAACACCACTACCGGGCGAGGCTATTGCTGCCCGTCGACTCTGCTGACTGGTCCCTCCCCAGTAGCAGCCGTCGCCTTCCTCCTTATGCACGTGGTTGCGTGCTCCAGATGCCGTTGGCGGCGGAAGGGCCTCTTCCACCAAGTATCACTGTTGGCAGAACGAGATTTTGCCTCCATGCCGCTGTTGCCTCCCCCCTCCCCCGACTTTCGCGGAAAAGGTCGCCGAACGTCTTCTAGCCGCCCACCGAGACTTCCTCTGCCACGAGAGTCGAATGAAGAGTTCGACTCGCCACTGGTTTCCTCCTTCACACGATTACAGCTCGACGGAGGGTAGTGCCCGTGAGCTGAGCCACCGAAGATGCTGTACCCAACTCGCTCCACTAGAAGCGTCATCACACTAACAGCGCCACGCGAATAGTGCTACGGTGCTCTGTTGTCCTCCAACCCTCCCAATAGATCCGGCAGGTCGGACCACTGATAGGATTCAAAGATTGAACCTCCCTCAAGCCGCCACAGGCGATGAGTTCCTCTCAAAGAGACAAAACCAGAATAAACCCTAGCTACCTCCCCCTTCCCACACTCCCCTTACATAACCTCTCCTCAGCTTTCCCCCTAGGCATGGGCTAAGGGCCAGTCTTTATTCTACTCCTAATGTAGGTATGCTATGCTGGTTGGGTTGGGGTTGTTGCGGCCCAGTCCGTAACACATACAGAGAACAAGTGAATGAGGATGCCGGTATCAAATACAATTTGATCTCAAAGTAGAGCCAAAATATTGGAAGGAGAGAGAAAGAGGCTGGTGAACGATTGTGAAAATTGTGGCCTAAGCTAAAAAAAATTGGTAAGGAAAGAGAAAGATTGGAAGAGGAAAGAAGGAAAAAAAAGAATGGAGGATGTTATAGAAGAAGAAAAGGATGAAGGATGGGTAAATTTGTTAGAATATTTTTAATTATTATTTTCTTTTATTTTCCACCTCTCAATGTAAACTAACAGTATGTTTCCTGGAAGGATGTAAAAGAAGAGAGAACATATCAATAATCCCTAGGGAGGAGAAATATAATCCACCGGGAAAGATCACCTAAGAATCACATGATCAGAGTTATGTGTGGAAATACACTCCGGAGGGGTCCAACGGAGGGAGGGAGGGGAGTGGAACAACGATGACGGGAAGAAGTATGCTGAACCCGCTGATGGCCATTGAGCGGAACGGTGACGATGGAACGACATCAAGCTCCTCACACCCAAGCTCAGGGTTTTCATGGATCCTCCTCCTCATGCCCACCATCCAATCGAAGAACTCCAACTCCTTGGCCCTCGCCAGGAATCCCTCAGCGGCATCGAGCTTCGATCTTGCATAGAGCACCGAGATCAGCAGATCGAAAAGCATCGAGCTCCGTGGTCGCCCGAGTGCCCGCTCTCCGGCGATGCTGGGACCCCTACCGATTCGGCCATCGATGCTGATGGCGGAGGAGCCGCCGAGGCTCTTGCTGTGGCTGCCGCTATCTGCCAAGATGCGGGCGAGGCCCGGAGCGGAAGCATCGCGGATGCGGCTACTATTGCCAAAGTCATCAGTCAAGTTTTCCTCCCGTTTTTGGGGGGATTGGTTTTTTAGTTGTCTATCCTCTCATTTATCCGTCCATCCTAACTGGTATGTCCAAGGAAACGAGGGATTTTAGTGATATCCGTCCCTCCCTCTAGTTATCCTTCCAAGGAAATATTATGTTAAGTGGAGAAATTTTTTCCCTCAATTTTTTTATCTTCCCTTGAATCACTCCTCTTCTTTCAAGTAAACATAGCATAAAGGAATTCATGACGCAACTTACCTTATAAGCATCAAGGAAGCTCGCTTTCTTACTAATCATGCCTTTGCTCTTTGCCTGATTCCTATATCTTCTTATGAGGGAAATACACATAAACGATAAAAGGTACCATCATAGTTCATAATGATTTGTGGTTGACATTTGTATGACAACTTCTATTTTTCTGGAAGTTTCCACATTCAAGTGATACTATTATATAACCACTTTACATGTTATCAAAGTTTTCAAATACACTTTCCTACCTAGGAATGATAAAAGGAAATCTTAAGAGTATAACATATGGTCATTGAATTCTACTATTTTTTTAAACATAAATAGTATTTCACAGTTTTTTCAAATATTGCATCCAAATAAAAATAGTAGGTTTGATCATATATAAATTCAAGAGAACATTTGCTCTAGTCAGTTTACTATTTGCTATTTCTAAAATAACAAATAGTGATTGTTGAAGTATTTATAAACAAACAACCATAGTAATTCACAGAAATTGGAACAATTCATTTGTGAGGAGACCTCTTTAAAAGATTGTGAAATATACTTGCTCAGTATTTGCGTAAAGAGCCAATAATGTTAATGGGGAGAGAGTGGAGAGAGAGAGAGCAAACAATGTGAGGCAAGTCAAGGATGTATAGAATCCCCAGTTATTTGTGAGTGGTATCACACATTGGATATATGGTCTTAACAAGCCTATTAAACACTAAATAGTTTAATAATTGATTCAATGAACTCAAGTAAACTCGTGAATTTAGTTGAGTTTATTAAAAAATTGATATTACTCTAGTCAACTCTGGTGACTATTTTAGAAATTAGAGTTGTGGGATTAGACTAGTTGACACGCGAGTTTGACAATCATGGACTCTGTAAAAAACATAGCTTAGCATGGCTTCAACTGACCATGGATGCACATATTCCATTTAGATGACTTCTAGTTTTTTTGTTATTCATGCTTGTTTGTAGGAGAAATAAAAATAGTTACAAGGAGTTTTCTTAATAGATTATTAAATATCAGTTTATTCCTGAATTTTTTATGTTGTTTCTGGTTGTGTATATATTTGCTATTCTTAATTTTGCATCCTTGGAAACAATGACATTTGCATTAGTTGTGATTACAATGTAGTGACAACTTTTTATAATAATTATTCTACTATGTCAATTTGACATGTATAATTTATTTTCATTTTAAATTCTGTCCTTATTGACTAAAAAAATACTGCAATATAAGGAGTGCATGTTTCATGAAGTATCAAAATAAGATCTCAATATTTTATTGAAATGAATAGCTTGTCGGGATTTGATCTTAACTATCTAGGATAACGTTATGAAAATGGCTTGGTTACTTGACGTCTAGATAATTTTCTGGTTTCTCTGAAGCAAAAAGAATCTCCTTGGTCGCCCTGTTTGAAGTTTTCTGAAATTCAATGTTTCTAATATGCTCAGTAAATACTCAGTGCATGTTTTTGGGCCATTCAAACGCTAGTTATCTTGGATTAGGAAGCCAATATTGCTTCAATTCACATACTCTGCATGAAAGTACATAGCAATAATATTATAGCACAATTGCAAGCCCGAGTAATAACTACATGATAGATCCAAAGTTAGTCGCAACTTAAATTCATCATATCCTCTCATTATCAAAAATATACAGCTTTACTTGAGCTGGTAAATTTGGTTTTTAATTTCTCCATTGTTGGATATTTAATGCAGTATCTGTATTCACTTTCATCAAACAGATCTTGTAAATCAATTTATCAAATGAAACTAACAGATTATGAATGCAGTGCTTTCTTATACTACTTTCTTTCTTTTAATTTATAGATCTTCATGCTCAGCTGCTCCGGAACAGAGTTTGGAACAACTTTCAGAATTGATCCCTTGTAAAGCAGGTGCAAATGTCTTTGGACTGATTTCATGGCCATATAAGAAATATTTTTAACGAATCTATGCATAGAAGTTAAGCAAACCTATGAAAGAGCAATAACTAATATCAGTTTTATCAGCAAACTGCATGTCAATCAACTGTTTGTTAGCACACCATGTCTTTGGTAGTCTAAATAAGGGGTTCTAGTTTGTACCAACTACCAAGAGTTCTTGTTTAGTACATGACCACATCATAGATGCTGCGATGTGAAGCAGGTCCTTACAAAACTAATTGCATCAGAACATGCAGAACTACGTTTCCATCCTCGGACATATTATTCATCTCCAGTCTGTGTCTAGTTGTCTGCAGATTTAATTTACTGTTCTTTTGGTGTATCCATTTTCATGTGAAGCATCCAACTTGCACGAACTGCCGAAAGTGAGCATTATAATATGAAAGTTAAAATTGTGGATACATGTCGTTTTTATTTTCGATTCTTTCTGAGTTTATGTCATTTACATATAAACATCCGGTAATATCAATTTTTATGAAATAAAGCAGGAAAATGCAAGAAGTCCAAGTTCAAAGTTGAGACTGACGTGGAAGTCTCAGATGGACTGGATACACTTGCCAATCTTGCCATTCTTGGTGCCAGTGAAAACCTCCCCTCTTCTTCCCAAGCTACGACAAAGCATCCAAGGCATAGACCTGGCTGCACGTGCATTGTCTGTATACAGCCCCCAAGTGGTAAAGGTCCCAAGCACAAGCAGACATGCACATGCAATGTCTGCCTCACCGTCAAACGCAGGTTCAGAACACTGATGCTGAGACGGGAGAAGCGGCAGTCAGAGAAAGAGGCTGAGACCACAAAGCAGCAGATGGAACAACCAAACCCATCACCCGAGAAACCACCAGTAGAGAGTGGCACAATAGTTACTGGTCTCTGTGTCAACAGTTCCCCAAAGAAGGAATTGGTAAATGATGAGGGAATCAGTGATGAAGCGTTTGAGCTCAGAAGAGCATCACCATCTCCGCTTAAGGCCCATCAGATAGATTTAAACATTCAACCAGAGCGGGAGGAAGAGACATCACCAAAATCTGATACTGTAAGTGTCATGAGAATCCTCCAGGATACTGCAACATAAGCACCTTAGATGCTTGAGATAAAGGTGACCTCTGTTCACAATGTATGCTTTTATGTGAATGAATCTTGATATGAATCATTCGGTTGTTTTTTCCAGAAGATTGGGATAAGTTTATGATCTTTAGATACATTCCCTGATTTTTTTCAGTATGATAAGAAAACATAACTAAATTGCACACTATTTTTTTCAGGCAAAACCTTCCGGCCTGTGTAGATTATTGGGTTGCAGCATTTTGTCGAAATGGCCCTCATCTCCACTATCTGTGAATTCCTTTCTTTGTTTCGTTCCAGGATACATGCAGTTATGGACCTTAAGGTGAATTTGAGAAATTTGTCTATTTAAGAATATTGCAAATTTGAAAGCTAACTCAAGGGTAGATAAATCGTTGTAATTGGTGATCATTAATGGAGAATATGATGGTGCAGCAGCAGATTTGTTTGCTAGAATCATGAAAATTCCAAGTGAACATAAAGTTAAAAGTACTTTGTGCACAACACCATATTTAATGCCGATTTGGTTTTCATGGAGTGGCATATATTGAACGTCTGTCTAGTTCCAACATGACAGTTGGAAATATTGTCTGGAAGTTGTTTGACTCGTCTGAGCAGGTTTAGAAAAAGGGAATAGCTGATTTTTAATCAGATTTAGAGGAGGATACAGCTAGCTTTGTATGTTGAAGGTGTTTCTATGCATGACGCTTCAAGCTTGGAGGTCACTGTATAAATGTGTTGCAAGCAAATATTGTTTTTTGGAGGATCAAGGCTCAACCTTCCCGTGCTGCAGAGGCCTACGTTTTGCAACTCGTTGTTTTCTTATAGTTGATAAGTTCCAATGGAGTTAGCGTTAATCTTGGATTTACAAAGAATGCATGGTTACTGTTCTAATACCACAGCCAAGCTTTAACACCAGAGGGATATCTAGAAGTTACAGTTATAATTGCACTACTATATTATCTGGGCCTATTTATGAAAGAAATGCACGTGGGTTTAAAACTAATAAATGGATCATTAACTTGTTTGAGTCAGTTCTCGCATTTTCTAACGTTCAAGAATCAAATAGCAAACGTCAAGCTCATGAAAAGAAACTTTCAAACAGTGCAAATTCTAGGTTTTGTTGGCGCCTGAAGTTTTTTCCTTTTTTTCTTGTCTTTTTCTTTCTGTGCTGACTAAAATTACCGAGGAAGATCGACAGGACGCACCTATAATCAACGATATCGCAATGAGCATCATGTCCATCTCATTTCTTATCACCTATTTGTCATCTCATGTACATGAATGCAGACACGCAGGAAAAATGTGGCCTACAAGAGGTGGAACTTCATTTATCTCAAGGAAAGAGGACATTGATAAAGGAGATCATCCACCCTAGGTCCGCGAGGTTCTATACTTAAATCATAAAAGCCTCATCTGGTCATTTATATATGGATCAGGTTTCCTCCCGCATTTACGGCACAGGCTTAGCATGAATTTCGATGCCATTGTAATCATTGAATTAAGAAACATTACAAAAGTTTTCTACGCGTGCGCGCCTGATAAGGTTTCCTTGTATATCTCTACACATGCAAGAAGGTCAGATCAGAAACTTATCCTATAGACCAATTTATTAAAATATTTAAATTAAATTAATAATAGCAAATTTACTAAATAATTTTTTTTACTTTTCATATGATTTAAAACTGAGATATTATAATTTTACTAAGTGGATTATAATAAATAGTATTAAAGCAAAATTTAATCCTAAGTACGATAAAAAGTTAATAGAAAAAGACTATCAAAGATGATGGAGCTGGGCTGATTTTATATATTGCTGGTAAAGGATGATTTTTAAGTATATTATTAAAATTTAGGTTGACAAGAATGTCAAGTCTTAAATAAGGAAGATTATAATATTGCGATTTAGTCTCATATCGAAAGTAAAAAAAAGATTATATAGTATATAAGATTTAGTAAATTTACTATTGTTAATTTAAGCTTAAACATTTTAATAAAAAATCTCTTGCGTACTTTGTTTCAGAATCAAACACTGGTCGGCAAAACCAATTACAGATTATAAGAAAAGCTAAATCGATGGAATCGAGTAATCTTAGTACCTCTATAGAGCATCAAAGATTGCCTAGATGATTCGATCCGATTATCATTACTATCCCTAATGGATCTAGTTTTCTCTTGTCGGTGACTCCTTGCTTATTATATCATAAAATCAAGCTTAGCACCCATTATAAATTCCATCAGGTAAATGTCCAATCAGATCTAGGAATGCTCCAATTGCATCCAACCAAGCCAAGAATGAACCCAAATCTATCTTCACAAGTTGACCCATCTAATCAATGCTTCTAGAAGTTGAACTTATAATATTTTCAGAAATACTTTAACTAATCTTGATCTCTAGAAGACTCGAACAAAATATCTAACTAACCATTCATTTTAATAAATCTAGCATGGCCTGTTTCAAAACTAATCTCTCTTTCAGATATCTCTCAAGACATCTTCAGGCTTTTTATGAATGTTTAAATACTTGAGAGTATACCTTACAACAGCATTTATAATTCTATCGGTAGTATTTTCTGTCCTACGTAGCATAACCCATCTTGCGTTATAGGCGCTACTCTTCCCATAGAGTAAAATCACATAATTGAGGAGAATTCAAAAGCACAAGCAAACAAAACGAAAAGCCACAGTAGGAAATATGTACAAGACACTATCTATAAAATATATAAAAAAAGGGGCAACCAAACCAATGTATTCTACTCAAACTATAATATCAGGTGAGGTGTGCAATCACATGAAGAAACAAACAGCCAAGTAGACTGGCAGAGCTATATCTGACCGATCAAAGTTCTACTTAACCCATCCTAACCCCCCAAAAACTGGTGATTTCAGGTCGATTTATCAAATCGCTGCTCTCACAGCACCGCGTGCCGCCTCCCGCTTCATCTCCGCAGCTTTCCCACTCCCTCGGAAGTACATGTACACTTGCTGCAAATGTAATGATCATAATCATAAGATCTTTTTTTGTTTTTCACACAGAAATGATCACTGTTTTGAGTATCAGCACATTATAAAAAACTGATTTATAACCTGCAGGACCCAAATGCTGAGCACTGATTCAAGGCAGAACAGTCCAAATCCAATGAAATATAGGATCTACAAGAAAACGAAAAAAAAATATCTGGAGTCAGATAAAGCTGTAATGGAGAAAGACAAATCATGTCACCGGCAGAGCACCAAAAAGTTGTAGATTAGAGGAGAAAAAAAGAATACTGATTTGTTTCTATTTCTACAAATGTACCAGTATTGGCTGCTACCCATCCTACCGTATACCAATGTATCATAATATATTGAGCCACTACTAATTGCTACCAATCCAGCATATCATTTTGTTCACTACTTAGAACGGTGTTTTGTGATCTGTGTCAGCCAAGCCAATGGCTAGAATCAGCTTCCTAAACCGAGTTAGCACCAGCCAATTCCATTTGATAGTTTCGCAGCACTAATGGCGTATAATTAGTCCAGCATTATATAATAAGAACAGCTCCATCATTTTATGACAATATATAATCCACCAGGCACGCGTAATAAAATGAAGTAATTGCACCATCAGATAATGTAGAACTAACCCCGACCACGACATTTTGATCAACAATGTCCACCGCTGGAAAAATTCCCCTGTAACAAACAAAAGAGAACATGCTAGCATCAAAGGGACAATGTTGCTGTAAGAAAAGCATGAGCACAATTAATACACAAATTTGGCTTCAGCTTTTAATCAGTCATCCTTCTCTTCCTATTTCATTTTGTTAACCTTGTCTACAGAAAATATTGATTCCGAAAGCGTAGCATTCAGTTCATATTTGTCAAAAGTTCCAATAAGAGATGATTTGCCATATGGCCCAGTGGTAGAATTGATTGATTAGTCTTACTACCAAACTACTTAAATCTAATGGGTGATTTGGAGTTCGTAATAAACTGAAATTGAAACATTTTTTCACACTCAAACTGGCACAATGGATGTGTTATGAGCTAACATATTGTCTCGAAATTTTAATTGATCTTCCAAACTTTATAGCAGTGAGGTTTAAGAAAATTTTAGGTAACAGTCTACACAAAATTAAAGATGTATTGGAAAGGGTTATAATTTTAGATCAGACCTAAAATAATAGTTAGGACCAATCTGGACTATGTTTCCGCTAGCTTATCGTTCTCATAGCATAATGCTTTAGTAAACACCACTAGAATGACACCATGAAACAACCTATCCTACTTTAAGTTTTTTACTACTAATACAGTTCAGTTGAAGTAATGTATCATTTGCAAGACATACACATTTAATGCAAGAGACCAAGTATAGTAGAAAAACCTTATTAAATTGACTTTCCAAAATTAATTGAGAGAATACGAACAAGCTTGTTTAGCCTTTCAAGTAAATGATGTGAAAACACACATGGCATCAAGAATAGAGAAAAACAGGCATTGAAGAATCACATACGTTAATGATTTCCCCTTAAAAATAATAGGAGGAGCCACCGCTGAATACACCACGAAAATTATATGAACCTGCAAAGAGAGAGAGAGAGAGAGAGAGAGAGAGAGAGAGAGAGAGAGAGAGAATTGACAGTAGGTGAGGTACAATTGGTAAATCTCTACCATAAACCGTCACAGGAACCAACAAAGCAAGCAGCTAAAGAAGCAGAACTTACCAGGTAAAACAAGAAAAACCATCCATAATTCAGAGCACTTTCAGTCCTACAAGATAAATTGCAAGTGCCTTGTAAATGACCTCATAAACTGTGTAATAGGGTTTAAGGTACTGCTACACTGTATGCTTGCAAGACATTTGTATGCCAAGTGACATTTTCGTTCATGTCATATGAGATGTGAATTGTGATGCATACATAGATTTATCATCAATCCTTATTTAATAGGAGTAAACAAATCTAAGGAGGATAGAGTACCTCATGGCACGATAAAGAGGTCTATACCACAATACATAAGCTCCTGGCACACCAGAAATAAAGTAGATGACGGCAAGGAACCAGATCTTGACGCCTAGCCCGAAAGCAAGAAAAATCAACTTCATCAATGTATAATGAAATTCTTTGCCAGGCAAAACAGAGTCAACTAGTGTATAACGCCAAACTTCATTAATACCTTCTACTTTAATCCAAGCTGCTGTAACTGCTATGAGGTTCCAAAAGAGGCATGCCGCTAATCCTGCAAAATCCAGATTGCAAACCTTCGCACTTGTTTAAAAACCTAAATCTAAGTTCTTAGGCAGTTGTTGGAAATAAAATTTCTTTCAGATACAGTATGCAAAAGAATAGAAACCTTAAAGAAGTTATGCCCTTAATCAAAATATGTCAGGACACTAGAACTATACACGCAGAATGCATTGAAAAGAATCCCAAATTTGTTGTTACTGCCACAGTTTAACATGCTCAAGAAGCAGGAGAATGCTCAACATATAGCTCAGTGATGCAACATATTAGAGAATAGAGAGTAGAAAGTCAAATTATACCTAATAATGATGCAAAAGCAATATACTGCATTCGTTGCAAGTGGATGGGTATCTCATTTGCTATATCATGATGAATAATGGGAAAGAAAGGAGGCCAATTTTTTTCTTCTATCACAATGCCCGCTGCAAAAGGAGAAGTCAACTTAGCTTTAAGTACAACAGTGAAGTTTTATGATGGATGAAAACATTTATAATCAGTTTGTAAACAAATAAGAAAACAAGATGTTACCCCGAGCCGCAGCATCTTCTCTACGTTTAAGCTCCTAGACAATATAAATAAATCATGAGCATAAAGATATAACATATAGAAACAAGAAAATCTTGTGAGGAAACCAGAGTTAGTCCAAGATGGAAGGCAGTGGAGTTATCTCTATCACGAGCAAGAAAATATCGTGTATATACAGTTATTCATACAACAAAGTCAGAATAAACAGAAATACAAGGTACATACAATGAATCAGACATTGCAAAAGATGAAAAATATATATAGATAGATAGCACTGGGGTTCTTAGACTATTTGCAGAAGTTTCATGTCTCATCATTCAGATCATAGATATATACCTTTTCCCTTTTATTTAGTTCTGCCTCCTTCATTTGTAGTTCCTTCTCCTTGCTCTTCAGATCCTGCATGAAAAGGTAGAGGGAGAAGAACATTACAACTAGAAAGCAAGAAAGATGCATTCACTAGAAGTCTGTGTGACAAGATAACTTAAAGGTTTGTCAAATGGACTCGTCCTAATTGGTCTGCAATCATTGTTAATATAAATGACTGAAATTTCTACTCACCCTTGTGTTATCAAGAGGAATATCTTTCGTTGCTGCATGGCTATTGTAGAAATCAGCAGGCTCTGGGGGAAGTGGTGAAAGCCACGAATTTGATGCTGGAGCACTTGTTGGATTCTGCACGAGTTCAAATGGATATTGGTGAATTCAGAAAAAGAATATAAAAACCAAACAAAATTTGTTAGTAGAACAAGTTCATTCAGATAACATCTGGCAGTGTGCTCTGAGTTGAAGCATGAAATCACTTATATTTAGTACACGCAAGACAGGTTAAATAAACTAACTGTCATGTATTGTGGCCCTCCACCATAATTTGATCCAGTTGCCTTCCTGCGAACTCCAGGATCCTGCCAATGGACGTACGAAGAGAATATGAATATACAAGATATTGAACCAACAACCAAATAGCAAATTTCTTTCAGATGTTAAGAAAAATAGAAATTTAACATGAGGTAAAATGCATAAAAAGGTACCTAAAACTTTTCAGTAGAAAATATCAATTAAAAGAAACAAGAAACTTGCAACAACTGAAAACATTTTGACTTTAGCTATAAAGCTTAAGAATATATGAATAAAGTAACATATCATTTTTTGTGACTTGTAAACATATATACAAAATGTCTGCTTTCATGTACATACAACATATGCCTGCATGGAATCGTTGAGCATTGTTTTCTTGATTTTCTTTATGCAGTAGAAAAAAAAAAGAAATTATGATATAGTACGAATATTGATAGTTCAGCTTATAAGGATATTAGTTGTTGATAAAAAGGTCTTGGAGTTGAAGCCCTAACTTGCTGGTATTGAGAGGATTAGCATTATCCCATGAAAAAAGAAAAAACTTTCCTGCAACTGATCCTGACAAACCATTAATCAATACATAGGTTCGAAGATAAGCCGCTGACTATTGGAGTCCCTTCATTTAAAAAATCAGTTGTTATTATTCAGGTCGCTATCTTATTTTTATAAAACAATCCAGGAAAATGCATTCAATGTCTCGGTAAAAGTGTTTTTACATTTTCTAAGGTTTAGTGACTTGTATTTTTTTGAGTAAATCTATCATTGCTCAAAAACTTGAACCTCGTCTCTATGTAACGACGGAATCGCACCTCATGTGTTTTCTTTTTCCTGAAGCAACAGGATGGCTAGTGCACCTAATTGGAGCAGAATGTGTCGAATCAATCAAAACAAACCAAATTTCTTAACTTTGGTTATGAAGGAAGCAAAAACAAGAGAAGACAACAGGGGAAAAAGTAAGAGATTGATGCTTAAACCAGAAAAGGAAAGGATTTTCCGATAATCAACCCCACAGCATCATGTACAGAACAAAGACTATCCTCTCCGACAGGAAAAAAAAAGGGAATCAAGACGAAAGAAATAAAAGATAGCAAAAGCCTCGGATACTTGGGTATGCCAAAACGGTGGAAAAGCACAGACCCAATCAGGAATGATCAGATAAAAAACAAGCGCACAGAAGAAGAGAGAACTGATGTAAGGGGGGTTATGGAGAGGTCAACTCACCGCAAAGGGGTTGACATCGTCTTCCTCGTCGAAGGGATTGCTATCATAACGCCTCGCCATGAGCTCCCTGAGCTCTCAAGCAGCAGCAGCAGCAGAAGAAGAAGAAAAGAAAAAAGTGAGCGAGTCTGCTTGTCAAAATTCACTGGGACACAACTAGAACGGAGGCCGAGGGTGCAAGGCAAATTGGAGGGAGGAAAATAGAAAGGACGACGACGACTTTTCTTTTAATAGATTGACTTGGTTTTTCCTCCGTCCTCTCACCGTGTCCACAAAGCTACACGAAACCTGCCACACAAACTGTTCTTTATTATATTAATATATCTTATTATTTCCTCTATTTTTCTTCCTTCGTTTTGTTATAAAGTTCAATTTTACTGTGTCGTTGTTTTTAAAATAATAAAATTTGTTTGTTCTCTCGCCAATTCGAACACAAAGTTCAATCTTACTCCACAATCACTTTTTTTTAAAATTTCATTCTACTCTTTCTTAAAATGAATAGAAAGAAAGTTGGAAGCTTCTTTCGGGTCAATGTTTTCTTCAACCGGGGGAAGGGAAGAGTTTTCTGTGTCTGACTTTGAACCGCTATAATAAATTCGACAAGCAGCTAGATGGCTATGCAGTTTCACAATCAGAAGAGTCAATCATTCAACCGATGAATGCTGTAAAATGTTGATTTCAAGGCTGCGACCGACCTTTTATAAACAAAAAATGACATTTCTTTTAAAAAAAGAACTTGAAGGAGGAAAAAGTAAATCAAGTTCAGAGAATTACATAGCTTATGAGAGAGACGTTAATTAGATTATTAAAATATAAAAGAATTGGTCTATGTGATGTCGTTAAACCTAACTTGTGACACACAGCACACCCACCCCAATAGAGCATTAATGACTTCATTAAGGTTTCACTATGAACACTGAAAGAGCCATGCATAATAACACATAATTGGAAGCTTTTAATTAAGCCTCTTGTTTATCTTTAAAAATCGCAAACTGAAAATGGGGAGGACAGGGAGAGGAGGGCTTCTTCACTAACTGTTCGGCGTAGCAGAGGAAAAGTATGCTCTAGAGAAGGGTTGATTCGGCAGGTAACTTCTCTGGGCTGCACCCCTAGATCTGAGAAGGGGGCAATCCCTGCCCCCTTTTCTTCCTACCTCTCGTCGGCATTGCACGGACAACTCTCTGCCAGGCAGCAGACTGCTACAGATGAGCATCTAATCCCCTCCTCCATCCGTCTGATGCTTGCCTCCATGAAGGCGGTTGCAACAGCGATCAAAGAAACGGGCGAACACAATCCCCATCTCCTTATTTGCGCTCAGCAATAGCAGTCGATTCGATGGCAGCAAAAGGATCGTACTCCACCAGCGAGCTCCCATCTCTCTTCCTTACCCACTCAGTTCCACGCGCGGCAAGACGAGTTCTTTCCACTATCCTCTGTTCACGACCTCCACGCATCCGCTCGTGAAGAACGACAGAGGAGAACAAAGCCACCCGACCTTCCTGCATCCAATCGTCACGAAGGACAGGGGCGGACGAAGCCAGCCCACCTCCACGCATCCGATCGGCGGTAGGGCAGAGAGAGCTTTAGATCAATCTTCGTCGGGCTTTCTTCACTGCCTTGTTATGGGCTAACCATTCGGGCCCAAGTTCACGTCTAGGATCGGCAGTCAAGGCCTTTTTCCTAGGGCCCACAACCACGCTCGCCAATTCAACCTTGTAGCTTGTAAGAATCCCATCCATAAGTCATCTATCAAATTGTATACTTATTTTGACATCGAAAGAAGAAGATTTAGGGAAATTTTTTGGCGTAGGTGATATGACTAAGATAGTGAAGGATTTGACTAAGTCAAATATAATTATATAAAACAAATCTAATATAGTGATTAACAATAGTTTGATGCAATGAAAATAATACGAAGGTAGATGTTAGATCTTCATTACATTTATTTAGTCCTATGATTTTCTTTTTTGTTATTATTATAATATAGGTGAGCTTATATATATAAAAAAAAATAGAAACAAAGAGTTTTAAGGAGTCTTTCAATAAAGTGGAATGCACAGCATTGCAAATGAATTGTGAAAAATTTCTCGAGGAAACTTAACAGCAGCCATAAATTTCATATTAAAAAAAATTTTTTAAAATATTTTTTTTAGAAATAATGTATATAATCTAAGTTATCTAATGGTATGAATATTAGAGTATTTTAGATCATGTATACTCGTTAAATATCCTAAACAAAATTATATAGTGAATATAGTGAATAATTTTTTTTTATTTTTTTATGTGATTTTGTTTAGAGTATTTAACTAGTATACATGATTTAAAATACCTTAATATTTATACTGTATAGATTATTTTAAAAAAAAATTATTTTTTTTTTAATAACAAATTTATGGAAGATATTGTTGGCAGGAAATTTTTCCATAAAGTGGGGAGGGAGAGTGGGACTCGCATTTATGCCGTAACTCCAATGTATTTAAGCCAGCACGCTCCCTTAAATTTGTCTGTCTACTACCCTAATTTTATCTGGCCTAAATAAATAAACAAGTCTGCACGATGGGCGCAAATCTGCACAATGAAATCCTCCGGCTTCCATCCCTCCTCTTCGTCAAGTCCAACTCTACTTGACTAGTACTACTCTTTTTCTTTGAGGAAAAAAAGAGGAAGCGAAGCGGAAATCTGAAAATCAACACCTGATCCTGAGGAGGCAGAATGTCGTTGTTGTAGTTTGAGGATGGGCGGCTGCTTCAGTGCTATCACCAAAAAGCATGCTACGCCCCCCGCCGGCGCCACCTCCGCCCCCAGCGACCCGCAGCTGCCGGAGCCTGATGCGGAGGAGACGGTAAAAGAGGTCCTCTCCGAGACGCCTAGACTTCCCCGTTCTCGGCCGCCGACCACGAGGGTAAGGGCCGATCTGGGGGCACACACCAAAGAGGTTGACCTCGTCGACAAGCCTCTTCCCCTTCCTGGCATTGTCTCCCTCCCAATCGATGGCTGTGATGCCAGATCCGAGGACACCTCCGAAGCCACGAGCGTCAGCGCGAAGAGCGAGGCCCTCTCAGCCGCCGCCATCCCCGCGGAGAAGCGACGATGCGCCGCAGCGGAGGCAGATCGGCGAGCGCCGAGGGGGGAGCGTTCGCCGGCCAAGAACCAGAGCAAGCCGTCCGTTTCTGGTGAGCTCGCCAGCAGGCGGGACCGGAGCGTTTCCGTCGGCTGCGGCAGCGGAAGGTCCTCGCCGCTTCCTTCGACGGCGAGGAGGCCTGAGCAGGTGGCTGTGGGAAGGGCGAAATCCGCCACGGAGGCAGCGAGGAGCCGAGCGGCGCCCAACGCCGGTGCCAAAAGGGATCCGGGTGAGCGATCAGGCAGGCGATTGGTGTCTCCTGCCTCGAAAAAGGCTGCGGAGCTTCGGCAGCGCGGGGGACAACGCAGGGTGCCGCCTCCGCTGCTGCCGGCGGCTACCAAGGCAAAGAGCCATAGTCAGGAGTTCCTAGCGGACGATCGAGGAAGGACATTGTGCACGCAAATTGAGGGTGCCGCCGAAGGCGGAGGTGTGGCCAGATCTGAAGGGGAGGCGAACGAGTCGCTGGAGAACCCTCTCGTATCTCTCGAATGCTTCATCTTCATCTGACTAAATTTCAAAGTGTTGCTTATTATCATTATCAAAAATTATTCGATGCTTATTATCAGACTAAGCTATCAGCCGCTCGATGAAATGCCAAGAAGGATTCTTCATTTTAGTTAATGCTAACATTGGTTCGGGGAAGGATCACAGCGGTACGTTCCAACGACTTGTTCTTATCGTGTAACGAAAGATGTGGCTAAATGTGCACTAACTGCTTGTGTGTCTACTATATGTAACTCTGCCTTGCTATGTAATTGCTTGTTTCATGTGTTCATCAGCTAACTTGAGTGAGTAGCAATCACTTGTGTCATTAGTAAGTCGGATGGCGGAGATGGTGATATGATGATAATGAGTTTGTACATAATGCTGCTATAAAAGAATGAATAATTGTAGGGTCGCGTGCTAGTATTCTAAGAGGCACATCCCTTTGCGTAGAAGAAGTTGCTGATCGGTTGTTGATGTACTTCCAGAACGAACCGCCTAGTAGAAGACTAAAAAATTCTCAGGTAAACACCGGAACACGTCATGTTCCTAGTATTGCAATGCTCACATGGTAGGACTCCAACCCACATGGCATCAAATCGCTCGCAAGGGACCTACCAGAACAAAATGGAGAGACTGCGATTGGCTCTTAGCTTCGACAAGTCAAAGAATGCAAATGGATGGAGGGGAAGAATTAACAGACAGACTGACGAATAACAAATCAAGTAAACAATATTAACATGGGAATTAGAGATAAGGCTCTGCGTCTGCGATCGGAGGCCACCCGTGCGAATTGCAATCCGCCGAACTAATTGAATAAGCGGAAAGCCCAAGGTCCACCAGTGGGACGTTCCACGGGGAGAACAAAAGCTGAAAGGTACGTATCTTACTTTGAGAAGCTGACAAGGTCCAGATGGAGGACAGAGAGATCTTTTTCCCTGATTCCGCAGAGCCTAGCGTGAACCCGATGTTGCATCCACCAATTATTAATAATTGATGCACGAAAAAAAAAAAACTTTTTTTGAGTTTGAAATCCGCGTGCTGCTTCACAGGTCTCCATGGCGTGCGTATAAAGTGTGTCGCTGGTTCTTGCTGCAGCGCTCGCCGTACTCTCTTGGCGCCAATCCATGGCTGTGCCATTCAAACGTAGACCTAAGTTGAGCCAGTACAAACTTGTGTCCCTTCCTCGCCTCTTGGCGTCGCAGTAAGATAAGTAAACTTATCGCTGATTTTAAGGTGTCCTTCCGGTGGTGGTCGCCATCCGTGTTTAATATGTTACAACCCTATTATCTATCCTTTATTGAGGTTTATTTGCTTGCTATTAGAAATTTTCTTAATTTATAATTAAGCTAAATAAATAGTTTTGAAGCTTTTAAAGCCATAAAAAAGGGTTAAACAAAAGAAAATTTTTAATAAGTGATTTACTTGATTTTGTTGTCTATTATATAAATTTTTTTACTTATAATGTGATGTAGGACAAGCTTCTTAGAGCGCTAATTGTGGGTAGTGGTGATCAGAGGCCCATGGGCCTTTATACTTGTTCACTGCCTGGTTACGTTGATGTACTAACTCATGAAAAACAAAAGAAAGAAAAAAAAATCGGCTACCTCGATCAAATATGGTTAGATTAATAGCCAAATGAGCGAAAATGGGCAATCAAATCGTGAAAGCTCCATTAAACCAAATATGCATATTTTGATGGCTAGAAAGAAGAATTTTTTTAAAAATAATTTTGCTAGTTATTTTGCAAGCTCCATTAAACAAGATTGAAGAGGAACAACAATTCAGCCAACCTGCGTACAATCATCGTTGACGAAAGAAATGGCATTCGTCCCCCAGTCAAACTGTATGCGCTTGTTGATCATCTGCATGGCTCCGATGACCGACAGCCCCTCTCCGGACACAATCCCCAGGCAGAACGTGCTCGCTTCGTCGATGGTTATGAACACGCTCTCGTCGCCCAAATCCATGTCCGCCCCCTCGAAGTTGAACGTCACCTTCGGAAACGGCGGGTAAATGTGCTGCTGCCTCGTCGCGTAGCACAGATTCATGCCGTACCCCAAGTCCATCGCGTTCGTCAAATCGACGGGCTGGTTCTTGAAGTAATCATCGATCTTCTGCCTCAGCAGGTTGTAGGCCGGGTCGATGAGGACGGTGTACCACGAACCGGTGTCGGCGATCACTCCGCCCTCACCGTCGTCGGGCCTCACGGTGATGTCCTCGGCCTGGATCCCCAGCTTCACTCCGTTTACGCTAATGTCTTGCAGCTTGAAGTAGTAGTTCGTGGGGAACTGCGGCACGAGCACGAGCGGCGTGGTGGGGGCATCGGCCGGCATGTGAGTGTCGTCCCCGAAGCGGAGGTAGCTGTAGGCTGTGGAATCGATGGCCACAAGGCAGTGCGAGAAGCGTTTCCCGATCTGGTCGCCGAGCTGCTGCGCCAGCGACTGCGCCCCGCCGGCGCCGACTCCGAGGATGCCGGTGATCGCGGAGGACTGGAAGGTGAGCCCCCACGTGGCGGTGGTGCAGCCGAAACCCACCTTGGGCGCGACGCTCCTGCCACCATTGCTGTCCTCGAAGGTCAGGTCGTCCTGCCCCATCTGGCCGTTGATGATCATGCCGTCAAAGTACGTCTTCGTGTAGGAGCAGTGGCCGGGGTCGGGGCATTGGTGGTCGTCGTCCTTGTAGCACAGCGCGTGGTCGCACGGGATGTACGAGAAGGTGGAGGAAGCGGAAGGGACGAACCTACCGGTGTCCTGCTTGAAGCAAGGCTTGCAGGCGTCGCACTGGAACCAGAGGAGATCGGTGCTGGTGGAGAGGAGGAGGGTCTGCTGCACACGCGGCGTGCCGACGTGGAGGTTCACGTAGTACTGGAGCATGTCGTGGTGCATCATGGGGCGGAAGGCGTCGGGGGCCGCAGCAACAGAGGTTCGTGCGAGGCGGAGGTAGTTGAAGTGGGTCTGTGAGTAGCGGCTTAGGCGGCGGTGGAGGTCGAGGGTGGTGAGGTTGGCGGGCCTGAGCTTGGAGTGGAGCGAGTCCCGGTGGACGAGGCGGACGCTGATGCTTGAGCCATAGCCGCGGCGGCCGGTGAAAGTAAGTAAGAAGAGAAAGAAGAAGAGGATGGGGGACATCGGCTCCAGCGTGGAATTGTGATGCTCATTTCATTTGGGGATTTCATATAAACTTGTAATTGACTGCATGCCATGTATGCTACAGGGAATACATGGAATAGATTGTGTAGCTAAGGCAAGTGTCAAAGAGGAAAAATTAGGCGTTTATAGACTTGGCTTGGAGCATTTCGTGGAGGCCTTAATTTACTTTGCTGTATTTCCCGATTAATCGCATCCATTTTGGTGCAATCTAGATTGAGAGACAAGTAATTAAATGAAAAGAACCCTAGTGTAATTGCATTGTCAAATATTATCCATCCAATATTCCAAATTCCCTTGGATATCGGATTCACATATCTCCCTCCCATATGTTGCCTTTGTAGCCAAACTTTATCCCATTTCGCTTTTAATATTAATTGACTCAAATGACTCCTAAAAATAACCTAACAAGGTTAGTTTTTGCTATCTCTAACTTAAACAAGATGGATAGCAAAATTTAAAGAAAATTTTTTTTTAGCAAGGTAACCTGCTGAATCTTGATGCAAGTCAACATACACAAAATTTTGATCAATGTATACAAACATGAAGTCAATATACACCATGTTTAATCAACGTATATTGATTTTAGATGTTCGTGTGTCAATATTGTGTATATTGACTTCAGATATTGAAGTGTAGCAGCATTTATGTTTTGCCTTAGATTAGTGTCTTAAAGTCAGACTTGATACAAAATTTTTTTCAAATTTACACCTATCTATTTTCTAACCTTGCTGCTAAAACAAGGTAGCGAATCTCGAATCTTTCTACATGGTTGATCGACTGGATTCTCGTCCTTATTCTTTTTAATCCGTGTTCTTTTCATCTGCAGAAGGTTGATCATGAATTTGCAAAGCAGTTTTTGTGCAGTTCAGCCTCCTTTTCCTTCCTCCGCCTTTCCTGATTCCTCTCACTCACCCCTTTCCCCATCGTCGCCCGCTTCGCCAGTGGGTACCTGTTCATAAAGCTGAGCTAGAACTTGATTACCTAAGAGCTAGCTTCTAAGGTAATCAAACTCTTTCATTGCTTTTCCTGTTCTCTTTATCCAGTGGATCTTGTTGTGAGCAAAACTTTTGGAATATGACTAACCTCTTTTCGAAGTACTTATGGCTATTCGAGGTCTTTATAAATAATAAACTTATTTTTCATAACAAATCTATCATTTTCGGATAAGATAGTGAAGAAGTGGTGGGATTTCTAAACGGTGTATCTCAATATTTGTCTCAGAAAATTACCACAGTCATTAAAGAAATTAATTACTTGAAATAGAATAAAAATTATATTTTTATCTATGTTGATCGATCGTATAATGAAGCAGCAGATTGGCTCTTCAAATATGCAAAGTATACCAATTTATTTAATTTTTGGGATACTATTTGGCCTGATGAATTAGGCCACTATTTTGAGTGGGATGCCAGGGCAGTAATTTGTAATAGTAGTTATCTTTTATTTTATTATATATTTTTTTTTAAAAAAAAAAACTGTTGAGGGTCTTGGAGATGACAAAAGAATCTATTCGTGCAAAAGGAGTGTGGAGGAGCACTTGGTCTGTCACTCAAGCATACAGGTTCTCTAAGGTACGCTAGTACTGTAGTGCTGGTTGGTGAGCCAGTGGCCAAGAGATGCACATTCCTTCTTTCCTTGCCTTGCTGACGATTTCTCTCTAATGGATATGGTAGAATATAGTAGCTGACAAAAAGTAAAATTCCCTGTGTTCAGTTCTTCGCTTTTGGTTGCTGGGAACACCATCCGATGGATATTTCAGCTTTCGGTTTACTATATTACAATGATAAGGTAGTAATTTGACGATTCTTTTGGAGATTTTCGTTATTTCAAAGACAGACAGCAAGACAATGTACATTTCACCTCTTAATACGGCAATATTATTTGGCAATATAAAGTTGAGGATTTGATTTCTGTCTTCAGTATCATCCCCATATTTGTAATAATTTATAGCTTATACGTGCTATGACATCAAAACTTGACGACTGTAATCTGGTTTCTGAGAGGCCTCTCCAACTGGGCATTATGTATCAGAGTGTCAGACCCAAAGCGCGCCGGCAGCCCGGAGCAAGGGAACGAGTTTTCCGCCCAGGTGAAGCGTCATGACCTCATGGGTCGATCCAACGAGGTTGCCGCCGATGAAGACGGCGGGCACCGCCGGGCTGTGGCCCAGCATCTTCACCAGGGCCCTCGCCATGTCCTTCCCCTTGGGGTCCTCGTCGAGCTCGTGGACCGCCGGGTTCACCCCCATCTCGGTGAAGAGCTTCTTGATGCTGTGGCACATGCAGCAGGAGCTCATGCTGAAAATTACCACAGCCCTCTGCGCCGACAGCCTCAGCACTCTGTCCATGGATCCCCGCAGAATGCTACGCAAGCAAGTAGACCGACGAAGATGTTTAGTATTCGAGGAGCCGGTGTCTCTGTGTGGTGGCTTGAGCTCTTCCGCCATGGCACCATGTGTTTATATAAGTTGCAGAGCGATTGCTCGATCAAGAGATAGGGAGGGGATATTGGATGAGATATTTTTGTGCATTGCCCAAAGTACCCTCATCAGTTCTTCCCGATGATTGCCATGAAAGGGACTCTACTCTGGCTCACTCGTGCCGGTTTGTCGAACCGGGTGCAACCGGCCAGCTCCACTTGTATCTATCTAAATTTATCCTGGTGACGGAATTACCCTTATACTCTGTGTCGGTGATAAGGTTTTGCTGAGTGGCTAATGGAGCATTTCTGTGGGCCAAAAATTCACCACTGCTTGCTTGTAATCCATCGTCTGACATGTCTCATGTTGATTGGCCAGTGGCAGCATTTCTGTGGGCTATAATTTCACCGCTGGATCCCTCGAGAAAAAGCATCCTTACAGCCACGTCCTTTCCTCTTCTTCTTTGACATGTCTCAAGTTGCAATATCATATCCTGGCATATGCCTGAAGTGGTAATGGGCCAGGTCGGCTCTAACAGCGGGCCACGGCGAGCCCGAATAAAAATAGTAATAAATGCTTAATTTTGGGAGAGGATATATGCTGAGCTGGAGAGTGAGTGAAGTTCATCGAATGCCCTCGTTTCCCCTGCGAATTACAATTCTACCCAATTGTGTGAGAAGCTTCCCGCTTTTGAGGAAAATATTCTTTACCGACATCTTCGAGTTCATTCCATACTCAATTGGTTCTCCATGAGATGCACGAACATTAAAAATAATTAACTAATATGCTAAGCCGTGAAACTTATGTGTGTACCTTTTATAACGGTCTCTTCGTAACGGATAAGATATTTATAATGACTAATGACAAAGAGTTATCGTGAGATATGATTCGTAATAAGTTATTGGTTAAGATTAAGTTCCATCACTAGCAATGTTAAAATATTATTGATTAATTAGGTGAAAAATGACCCAAAAAGTATCTTCAAAGTTGGGTTGCCAAAAGTTGACCGCCCACCAAGTTACATTTTAGCTCGTGATTATTGCATTCCATATGCTATATTGGTTATTAAAATGCACTTTCTGACTAAAAATTAAAGAGAGAATAAATCCAAAGCCGGCAGCCCACAATTACTGCTGAAAGTCAACGCAAAAGGCAAACGTAGATTCTTGTTGGAGGAGAATTGGTTCCATAAATCATCTCGCTTGCTTAATTAGTAAGTTAATAATATCTCATGATCTGGTAGTGTAGTTGAGAATGAGGAGCCTAATCATAGTTAGCTTTCGGTCAATCTTAGCTCGCATAAACTAACTTAGTTGGAATATTGTGATCGATGACGTGGAATATGCAGTAATGCTGTCAAATCTTTAATTGGAATCTAGTGGATATATTTATTGGGGGTATAATCAAAATGTGGGCTAATTGGAATCTAAAGGCTGCACGTGGGCGGTGCGTGGGTGCAAGAGGCACACGATTCTCGATTTAACTTTGGGCCACGGTCACGTACGGCCTGCTAAGGTGTTCGGATTTGGGGGAATATCAGTTGTGTGCAAATTGCGGGCATAGCATCTGGGCCTGGTCGGCGCAATGAGCAACTAACTGGTCGATTAATTCGTGGCGCGAGCGGCTACCTGCCGACGCGACTGCTCCGTCGATAGATTTCCGGCCCCCAGTTTTTGCAAATCGATCCCACAGATTTAAAATATTCTTCGTTTTTCTTGTATTTTGTACTTGTGGTTCGGCACAAGAGAAGCCTCTCTCGGCTCTGCTGCAATTTGGTTGGATGCCGGTGCAGGGCCCGCGACTCCTGCAGAAGAAGAGCATGTGTTGGCGCTGCCGCCTGCGTGCCAGCCGCATGCACGCATATATTTCCCCGCCCCGTCGGCCCAGCTGATCGATCCAACTCATCTAATTTGTTGCTTCTGCCTGCTCTCGCTTAAGTCTCCGCTAAAGTCCACGCCACTCTGCAATATCTTAAGCTTAGCTGTAAAACTAGAAAGCTGATGATGATCAGCCTCGCTGGCGCCTGCGCGCTGCAGCGCAACGAATGGCTTTGGAGATGGCCTCACCCCCTTGCGTCCGCACAGTCATTGGATTCTCTATCCCCACTCGTTCCTTCTCTTTCGCATTCTCGATCGCCAAATCCATCAGAGCAATTAATTGATTGTTCCAATTGCATGCCGCCATTAATTGGCTGTACCTTTTTCAAATGATTCGTAGGTGATTAACTTGGAGATGTGTGCTGACGACTAGGCCTCCTGTTTCTTGTGTGCGGCGCACAGGCCCAGCAGATGGCTGGCTTAGATGTCTAGCTGCATTTGTTTACCTCTTCCAGACTGCGCGGATCGGCTGTTGGGGGTAATTTCTCGTGAAAAATGTTTAGCTGGCTGTGGCTAGCTCCTATAGCTCTGCATTTATGAGGAGAAAGGTCCAGGTTCCGGAGATTGACTCGTTACTTTAGCGTGGTCCATTCGTTGCTGCTCATGGTGAAAGCATTCATGCATCAGAGGATTACTTACTACCGCTCTGCCATTTTGATCCTTGTGATCGTTAGTACCATGCTCGGCTGAACACTGTTGTCAACCAAATATGAGCGACTGTGCTGATTTTATGCTAGGATGATGTGTACTGGCATTTTATCAGGGAGAAGTCATCCTAAACATGCACATGGGGAATTCAAAGAGGCAAAGACTGCAAAACGCAGGGTGTCAGAAATTTAAAGAAGAGAGAGAGAGAGGGAGATGATTCTTTCCAATAAATATTCAGTTATTTCTATGGAGCACAGGTTACAGATTCTTGAATGAACTGCGCTGAACTGAACTGACTGAAATGAGTAAAGGCGATCAAGTCACAGTTCGGCATGCAGTTCTAGAGAGATGTGGTTTCTATCAAGTTTTTCCAGTTATAAATTACGTTAGCCGATTAGCTTTGTTGTCGCTGATCTTACAGAGATGGAAAATTTTGAACAGAGAATCAGTTTAGCCGGGGCATTGGGGCAAGGCAACCCAATATTTTCTGAATGCTTTTTAATTTCTTTTTTTACTAATTTTTCTTGTCCTTCCCCGATGTATCATATTTTCTTGCAATGAGAAATTGATGACGGAAAGAAATTAAGAAATCGGCGATGAGTATCATATTGACAGTCTCCCCCTTCTCTTGTATGCTGAATATTAAATGCAAAATCTGATCTGTCACAAGCTTTTCTTTGCTTACGGATGAACTGTTCTTTTAATCCATACAAAAACATAGAAGAATGCTTTCTTTTTTTTACTGTTTCAAGTGCTGGGTCCAAATCCACAAGATGACAACTCTGAACAAGAAGACAAATCCTACCATTCTTTACTAGGCTTCCAGCCTAGCCAGCCTATCCCAGCCCATGCAAGAGCAGCACTGGGCGAGGAGAGCAGAGCAAGTCAGTAGCAGCAACAAGACAACTCCGCACCATTCCAAGTTTCCAACTCCACAGAATTGCCCATTACCTGACCTCACTCTGGGCAGGTGAGAGCATTAACCATGCCCACCAAAGTAGGGATGGGATGCCAGGATGGGGCCTCCTCCTACCTCAACCACAGAAGCCGCTTCACACCTTGCGCTATTAAACTAGGCTAGCTCTTCCTTCCCCCTTCTCCCCCAACGTGACCATGGGGAAAGGCAGGGGTGGAATCTTAGTGGTGGGGGAAAGAAATCCTGAGATTGAGAGATCTCGTACCACCTTCCTCCAATCCCTTGTGCTCAATGACCATCCTTGCTCTGAGCCAATAAAAAGGTACCTGTCCACTTCCTGCCGGTAAAACCTCCCACATTTTACACTAAAGGCCCACAATGTGTACAATATATACTTATTCCCCTCAGATTGGTAGAGAGATTCCACAGGACTGGTATATACAACACAACCCACATGGGAGGAAGCAGAGCTACGCTCCTCGCCCAGTTAACCCCTTCATTTGAGTTGCATTCATATATTCCCCATGTGAGGGGTTTAAGCTTCCTCCCTTGTCTTCTTGACTCATTTGGTTATATTCTGCTATGAGTTCTCGACAATGTAGGACTGCAAGTGTCAGCATTGATATTTTTTAGCATGCAAGTTTAGGGCTTTTACTTGGCCTGCACATATTAGTTATTGGTTTATGGGAAAAGTTTTGCATGTTATGCTGCGTGGAAGCAAACGGCACTGGCAATTTCCTTCTTCGATGGATGGATCATTGGTCAAATGCCATGAGATGGTTGAAGTTGGTCGTTGAGATGCTTCAGCCTGTCTTGTATTTTTATTGTTGTCAGCTCTTGTATGAGGGTTTTGAGTGACATTCCTGTTGGGTTTCATCCCTCTTCGTCGCCTGTCATCGATCACTTGGAAAACCTTTTTGGAAGTATTCACAGTCAACATTTGTAGAATCCCTGTACAAGCGGAGGCTGGCAGCGGATCCAGCATTGCTACCAGAGGTAGGGGAAGCATCTGGCCTTTGCCTTTCAGTGCGCTGCGTTGCGCTACGGGGACGACTTAATCACTAGCAAACTTTGCTTCTCGTGTTGAGATCTAATAATGTGGCGTAGTTACTGAATTCCTTCCATTTTGGGCCACGTTTTGTCGAATAGGCCATACATTTTTGTACAAATTGCTTTTCCTTGTGCCGTTCTTCTTCGCCCAAGAATCAATGTTCTGGCTTACTGCACAAAGTCAAGGCTCTACCAGATGTCAACTTTTATTGCAGCCGTAGTTGGAGCTGCTGCAGGTGGCCTTGCATTGTTGGCTATTGCCATAGGGATCCTGTTGTTCTATATTTTACGAACTTGGAACCCTGCAAATAGAAGTTCTGAAACTGGTTCTTCTGACCCATCTAATCCAGGTAAGTGAATCTACTATACATGGAGCATAGACTAGTATTTAAGATTATCATTTGGTAATATTTTGGTTTATGATTTCTTCTTCTGGCTAAGGGCAGTGGAATGGAATAGGAGAGATAGGATATCGTCTGCCGGTTGTAGTCTTCCAATTGAAGCACAGGGTGCCAGGCAATTTAGCCTTGAAGAGTTGGAAGAAGCCACAAAGAACTTTAGCGAGGCCAATCTTGTTGGAACTGGTAGTTTCGGTTTAGTTTACAAGGGCTTGCTTCTTGATGGCACCATTGTAGCAATTAAAAGGCGCGTGTGCATCCCGAGGCTGGCATTTGTGGAAGAGGTAAAAAATCAGCTGAATTAAGGTTTAAAATGTGTTGTAAATGTCTTTCTTATGCATCATCCCGTCACTCCTATTCATTTCTTTCTTTGTATTTTTATGTTTGTTCTTTGCTAAATTGCGTAACGATCAACAAGGAACAAAAATGTAAGATCGATTAAATGATTCACCATGTTGGAATGATAATGAGGTCAATATAAGAGCAGATTCAGGTTTTGTAATTGTTGTTCACTCATACCACTTCTGATTTTTGTATACAAGGCAAGTTAGTGCTGTCTAGGCATTCTCTTCATTATGTTTAGTTTTCTTTTCCTCACTTGATTGAACTTAGTTCTTGAGCCATTTGCCTAAACTACTTGGCTTCTCCATGATCATACTTTTACAGTGGCATCATACTGAACTGCATTCTTGATTTCCTTTTTCAAACAGGTGAAAAGTTTATCTGAAATCAGGCATCGCAACCTAGTTACTCTCATAGGTTATTGCCAGGAAGGTGGATTGCAAATGCTTGTTTATGAATACTTGCCTAATGGAAGCATCACTCGACACTTGTATGGTAATTGCCAACTGGAAACAATTTTCTGGTCTTTTACATATTTAAACATACTTTTTATTTTATTTTATTTTTTTTGTTTTGGCAGATAGTGAACAACATTCACTTACAAGACTCGAATTTAAGCAGAGGCTCGCTGTAGCTATTGGAGCAGCCAAAGGTAGGTTCAAAATCCTTAATTCACCTAATATCTAATATATTATACATAGAAGAAACCTATCATGAGCTTAAGCTGAAAGCAAGAATGTTTCATAAATGAACTGCAGGCTTGGCTCATTTGCACAGTCTTGAACCTCCTTTAGTACATAAAAACTTCAAAACAAGCAATGTCTTGGTTGATGAGAACTTCATTGCAAAAGTAGCTGACGCAGGTGTTCTTAAATTACTACAAGTAAGTGGAGAAGTTCGACATCAAAGAAGCAATGACGTCTTCCAAGATCCTGAGTATGTCAGCATTCCACATTTGCTTCACAAATTTTGCATCCAACCATCAGAACACTAAGTTGACTTTGCTACAATGTTTTCCAGGATTGGAGAATTAGGTAGATATTCTGAATCTAGGGATGTTTACAGCTTTGGGGTATTTCTTCTAGAGCTTATAACTGGAATGGACGTCACTCTAAATTCAAACAGTCTGTTAGTTCAGTGGGTAATATTATTTTTGCTTCAAGTAGCTGTTTCTTTTATGTAGCTTTTCTTTACTCATCATTTGACCTCATGATGTAATGAAGTGGTGAACTATCAATTCCAGTCTTGATGTGGTTCATTATTTTGTCCATTAGCTTCCTGGAATTCTCATGATAATCCAAGGGCAACAGCTACAAAGGTTCTTTTCTATAGTGTGACAAACTGATCTCCAACCCGTAGGCATACTTGCACTAGCTTCTCTTATATCTAGCACTAGACTCTGAGCCGAGGTATTATGATCTATGCATTACCAGCAACAGAAAATCTGAGGCAAGGTCCAGTTGCTGAACAAATGTATGCACAATTTATTCTAGTTGCCAACTAGAGAATGAATTTGAGCAGCATTTGAAATCTCATGATTTGATGCTTATTCTATTGATATAGCCAAATGCAACTTAATTCTGTCCTAGGTAGCAATGTCTGATTATTGTACTACATTACAAGAGCACAGTTCGTCCTCCAATGTTCCATTTACATGAACAATCCTCCGAGAATCTAAATTTTGTTACACAGGTAGAAGCACATGCTGGTTCGAATGATCTCATTGACCGTCGGCTTGGTAATGGTTTTACCTCTGAATGCATGAAAGAGCTAATCGTGGTAACACTACAATGCCTGAATCCATCTGGACAAAGCCGTCCAAAGATGAGATCTCTGGTGGTGGAGCTTGATCGGATTCTTGAGACTGAGATGGCACTGACAACAGTCATGGGCGATGGTACTGCCATTGTTACCCTTGGAAGCCAGTTATTTACCTCGGCTTGAAGAGCGAAACGTCGAGCTGCAGCTCGATCAACTGTACAAGTAGTCAAAGAATCAAGCTTTTCATCCAAGGATCTATTGTTGCTAGTTTGTCAGTGCTATGCAGTTCAGAAAATCGCCAGCCTCAAGTCATGGCTGTGCATTTGCCTCCATGTTAATTATAGGAGCAAATACTAGTTTATTTTGTATTTGCCATTCTTTGCTGTGATGGTTGTTTGCGAAGCTAAACTGCCTTTACTCGGTAGCAAAGATCAGCTAGCTTTGGTGAAGCACATCACTTGGTGAACTATTCATGTACAGAATATTATGCTCCATGCCTCATCTTCTGCGAAACCTTCAGTGACTATTTTCTCTTATTCTTGAACTCTCTTATCTCTACTGCTATTTGTCTTGGCTCGTGTTCTATATAATCGATACAACAGTTTGAGACGACAATTGTTGCATTCAATTGATGACCGAACCAATAAGATCAAGTTAAAAAAACATCACTTTTTGACCGAACCAATAAGATCAAGTTAAAAAAACATCACTTTTTGAAGACCTTTATGTCCATTCTCGCTCATGAAGAGAGAATATGTCAAGGACTTGAGATTGAAGCACCTTTATGCATCCACTAATCGCCTAGTACTCGATCTTGGTGAATTATTTTTGTGCACCGCTGACTAATTTGATAACATGCAAAGTTTTAAGTCAACGGAGGATACTGAACTTTATAAAGCTGATTCTTTGCCAAGTTCTAGCGAGTCGGCAGCCGCCCTGCCCTGCAATTTCATTAACGAAGCAAGATTCTTTTGTAGATTTACATGGATATGAAGTTGACTCGAGATTTGTCCTTTTGTTATTTGTCACCTATAAATACAATACATAATGCATAGGAGATACGTGAATGAATAATCACACTAGTTCTAAATTAAGTCCTCGTTGACTTCCATGACCTTTTCTTCTCTGCTCTTGTATTTTAGCTCTCTGTTACTCAGCAAGCTTATAGATATCTCTGCCCTCTCACTCTCCCTCAACCTTGAACGGATGGAAATTGCTCTGAATTTTATACGTCGCCCAAAATATTAAAGCAAAATTAAGAAGGCATACTCTAGAGTATAGAGTGCCTCAGTACATTCCAGTTCAGCCAAGTAATTGCTGCGCTCAATCGTAACCGTTGATAACCAACGATTAGCGCCTATCGAGTGGGACCCAATCGAACATCGGCGTGCCGCGCATCGATAAGTCACTTCCCACCGTTGCCATTTTCGCCTAAGATTGGAGATTGCATGTTCCAAATTGGACAGGGAACACGTGTTTTAGTCACTACAAATCTTTATTTGTCCTAAAGCAAGCGACGTGGAGAAGGTTTGGGGGAGGGAGCTGCGTTCCCGGTTCCAACAGATGCAGGTCAAATCCACCCCTGTGGAAATATCCCTCGTGCCAGGGCCCCACGCAACATCCATCACCTTTCACGTGTCGGAGAAATTTCAATTCTCCTTCAGTCCTTCTTACCCCTATTTCTCCACCGAGCCAATGGCTCGGTCAATTACCATAATACCCTCATCTCATTCATTGCTGACACACGATCCGCTGTATCGTCCACGAGTATGATAATCCGTAGAACCAATTAAAAATTGGCACGCGTTTCGACGGCGTTTGAATCGTTGCTGAAGAGCTTCGCACGATCACCTGTTGTCAGTCACGTCCCAGTTCGGAGAGATTGATGATCACGGTATTCCTGGTCATTTATTGATTTGCTTGTGGCATTTCTGGAAATCAGAATGCAACGTAGAAAATTATTTTGAGGTTGTCACTGTTCTAAGTTTAATTAAGCAATACGTACTACAAGTCTACAGCCCCATTTATCTTTGGCGCGTATAAATACAGCGACGAAAAGAGAGAGAAAACAAAAAAAAAAATATCATAAATTTGCAGAGAAAGGGAACGGAAAAGGAGCTCGCTCTCCGTTCCTCGTTGCCATGATCGCCCTCAATCTGTGTCAGTTAAAGAGCTAATAAAAGAGAGGAGAGAGATCTCGTATTGGATTCGACCTTTTCTCGACGCAAAAATCAACTTCCTGCCCTGAATCGCGCACGATCCTCACAGCAACCTCGCCACCGGCCGATGGAGATGAGCGAGCTCCGGTCCGCTGCTGAAGGCCCCCGCCCCGATCCCGACACCGGCTTGGAAGGTAGTGCAGGAAACGTGCTTAAAGAGTTCCTCTTTTGTTCTCCGTGATTTCTCCTATTGATTTGTTTTGGGTTTGAATGGTGATGGGAGGGTTCTGTTAGGGTTTATGCCTTGGAATGGAGGGAAGAGTAGTGCGAGTAAGCATTTGACGGTTGTCTTTTTTATGGTAATGTAGAATCCATGTGGCGGTTGGGAGTGAGCGGGACCAATTCGCCGTACCCGGTGAGGCCTGGGGAACAGGACTGCTCTTACTACATGCGCACCGGATCATGCGGCTATGGAGTGAAGTGCCGCTACAACCACCCCCGTGATCGCGGAGATGTGAGGATTTTCGATAACCTTCCGCTATGTGTCTTTTGGCTTTGTCGGCGCTTAGATTTTGTTGTGTTGAATTTAATGCTATGGATACCGTCTTTAGTTGATCGGCGCAGGAACCAGAAGGTCTGGACCTGTGGAGTATCTGGAGCGAGTCGATCAGCCCGTGTGTGAGGTAGTTTGCTTACCATTTTTTGGCATTTAGTTTGCTGAACCAAAGACTGGTTACTGTGAAGTAGACCGGAAAACAGAACAGCGACACAACAATTTAGAAAGAAATGTTTGCAATATTAGATTCGTTTTGGTTTGGTTGTGGAAGTAAATCCTTCTAACTGCGGTAACTTAAAATTGTGCAGTATTATATGAAAACTGGAACTTGCAAATTTGGTTCCGCTTGCAAGTATCACCACCCGAAGCAAGGAGGTGGATTCATTCGCCAGTTGTTCAATGATTACGGATACCCTCTCCGACCGGTTGGAATATCTTATTCAATATATCTTCATTGCATTACTCCACAATTACTCAATTAGCATCCACGTATTTTTATAACATGTTCTGTCTTGGTATTTCTGTCCAATATTGAAATGCAGGGGGAGAAAGAGTGCTCCTACTATATGAAGACAGGTCATTGCAAGTTTGGTTCAACTTGTAAATTCCATCACCCTCAACATACTAGGGACTCGGGTCCTTTGCCTGCACCATCATTTTATCCACCGGTGCAGCTTCCATCAGTTCCCTCAACTCACCAGTATCCACCTATGCCTAGTTGGCAAGTCTCCAGACCTTCACTTCTGCCTGGTTCATATGTGGCTGGGTCTTATGCTCCTATGCTGATCCCTTCTGGAGTTGTTCCAGTTCAGGGCTGGAGTTCTTATCAGGTTTGTTAGGCTAAATTCTAATGAATGAAATATGTGAGAAAAAGTCCAGGCTTCTGATATATTCTTGTTACCTGCAAATCAGGTGCCTATGAGTGCGGTAGTTTCTCATGGTTTTCAGCAACCTATTCAAGTGGGACAAGTGTATGGATTAGCAAACCAGGCAACTCCTTCAGTACCGGTTTACCCTGGGCCTCAGTCAGTATCTACTTCAGTTGGCCCTTCGAATAGTAGTCATAGAGGAAACGGTTTTCCAGATAGACCTGGTCAACCTGAATGCCAGCACTACATGAAGACAGGAAACTGCAAATTTGGAGCTACATGTAAATATCATCATCCTCCAGATTGGAGCATATCACAAAGAAACTATGCTTTTAGCCATCTAGGCTTCCCTCTTCGACCAGTATGCATCTCTACCTTTTTAATTTATAATGAGATGAAAGTTAATCTAATTTCAGATACTTATTGAACTTTGAGTTTATTACGGCATTGTTTCTTTCAACTGACTTTGATTGTCATCACCCCCTGTCGAACTATAATGAGGACAAACTTTGAAGGTATCATTTTGGACGTGCATTATAATGTAAGACATACCCTTGGACAGGGCATTGCATACTCAAACTTTGCAGTTTTGGTCAGGGAGCATGAAGCATATACTATAACAGAACTTTTGCTAAGACGTTATCACGTGCAAATGAATTAATGATAGAAAATATATTGAAGGGGTAGTATTTGGAATCTTAGCAAGTTACATCCCTTTTGCCTATTGGTGGAATTCCCATTTAATTCTCTTTTGAGATTTCATAAAAGTACATCTACATAACAAAATAGGTTATTTTGATTGCACTTTTTATCTTGCCTCGCTATCCAAAGGTTACATAAATCACTATTGTTGAATTGCAAAAACCGGTCATCTTACCACCTAATTATCTGGATGAAGATCCAAAATAGATAACATATATTGAAATTAGTCTTAAAATTGGGCATACATAATCACGCAATTAGGGTGGGAAAAAATGGAAACTCAGAAGTCAGAACTGAACCCTTAAATTTCTAAGTTTTGTGGGCGGATCAAATTTTAGCCTTTTCACATCAGTAAATTGTAGATTTGGGTCAGATTTTAGGATTCTTGTTGAAAACTTAAGAAAACCAAACTCAACTTAAAACTTTGGAGATTTCTTAAAAGTTCAATTTTTTAGGACTTGGTACCTCAAAAATTTTGAACATGTATATAGTTTCAATAATAAATAATATAAAAAATATAAATATGACCCTTAACACTTTGAGATTTGGAGTTTAGGTATGGGTTTGGTTTTTATATATCTGAACTTAGAGAAATCAATCCAAAACCAACTCGATTTGACCTGGAACTTTGAAAAGAAATTCCAAAAATAAATCAAGGTTCACTTTACATCAAGTATATTTTTGTTACTTATGCTAGGTCCTTTTCTACTGTCATTACAATTTTCTAGAAGATATCTTTTTAGCAATTAGAGGATCATTGAAATTATTTATAATTTTTGAAAGCAGTTCATTTTTTACTATTTGATATGAGGATGCTCTTTATATTATTAGTTTGTTTTGCTTGAAAACATCAAAGCTTGTAGTTCAAGGGTAGATTTTTTGATTCCTTGGAAATTTGAAATTAGTTATCAGAACAAGCTTCATGCTTGACAATTTTGTTGATTGACATATTTTGAATGCACTTTGTGTTGCTATCCAAAGGTTACATAGAGCACGATTGTTGAATAGTTAAGACAAGTCTTACCACCTAATATTTGGATGAATATCCACAATGAATAACATATCTTGGATTATCAAAACCAGTATTTGAAATTGGGAAAACACAACTATGCAATTAAGGTTGGAAAATATTCAGAAATCCAATCCGACCCTAAAACTTGGGTTTTCTTAGGGTGTGATGGTTTTAGGTTTTAAATATCTCTAAATTTGAGTTTGCATCAGATTTTGGGATTTATGTTGAAAACTTGGAAATGTAAACCTTTAAAAACTAAAATAAATCCCAAAAAACTTTAACCTTATAATGTATGCATGTATGTATGTGTGTACATATGCATACATACATAGTTACATACATATATAAAATTTTAGAACAGATATATTTTTTTTAAAAAAATGAATAAACATAAACCCTATATGAGCTTGAGGCTTCTACTTTTGGAGTTAAGGCTTGGGTTTCTTATTATTTTTTTACATAGCATGAACTTTAGAAAAAAAGATTCCAAAATCCATTGTAAATGCAACCTAATCTCATATGAAACAAATGAAGGTTCATTGTTCTTAGAGTCAAGATTGTCTAGATGGAGATTTTACCTAGAGATGACTGATGTTTCGTATGACTAGAATGTAGAATCATAAAATTTTACAAGAGTAAAAATAATATAAATTAAATTTAAAATTTAAAAATATAATAAAATCAAATAAATTTAATGTGTATAGTACTGCATATTGTATAGTCAAACAATGGTTGGCGAAATTGCTCTCGAGCCGCAACTAGTGGTGATGAAGCTTTAGTTCAATAGGTGAAGCTTTCCCAGAGCAAAACGAAGGTTCTCCGGAGTTATGATGATGCTTCATGCTCAGGACAACAAAGCTTTGCGCTTTGGGAAGAGTGACAATGAAGCTTCATGAACAAGCGGGAAGATGAAACTTCACGAACGAACAGCGACAAAGCTTCACATTGGTGACAACGGATAAAGATAAAGCAACGTCAAACGTGAGCATATACATAATAGAAGATGAATTGCCTTTTGTTATTGTTTGGCTAGACCCAGGAAGATGAAGCTACCAGAGAAATAGTTGAGTTAACTTGTTTAGCTCGTCCGAGTCAACCGATTTCAATGAGTTGAGTCACGAGTTAGATCGAGTTTAGGCTAAAAACCAATCCAATTTATGAGTTGACTCACCTTGCTATAGCCAACTTGTTGACTTGGACTAAATGAGCCAGCTCGTGATTTTGACAACCTTGCTTGGAGATTTTTTTTTTTGCGCTTAGACTTAGTATTATTTTAGTAAAAAAAAAAGAAATATAGTTAGATTTTAGTGAACCCTATATTCTTTTCAAGAAAATGGAAGAGGAATTCATTCCAAGTGGGGAATAACACATTCAATTTGGATTAGAAGGGAAGGATACCGTTATCTTGGTTTCATCTAAAACAGTGAACAGGTTACTGACAGAATTTCTCAGGAAACCTTGCTTAGAGTATTATTTTTTTGCTTCGACTTAGTATTATTTTAGTAAAAGAAACAAGAAATATGGTTAGATTTCAGTGAGACCTATATTCTTTTCAAAGAAATGGAAGAGGAATTCATTTCAAGTGGGTAATAACACAGTCAATTTGGATTGGAAGTGAAGGATAGTGTTATCTTGGTTTTCATCTAAATCAGTGAACAGGTTACTAACAGAATTCTCAGGATACTTAATGGAAACCTTGCTTAGAGTTTTTTTTTTTTTTTTTGCTGTGACTTAGTATTATTATAGTAAAAGAAACAAGAAATATGGTTAGATTTCAGTGAAACCTATATTCTTTTCAAGAAAATGGTAGAGGAATTCATTCCAAGTGGGGAGTAACAGTCAATTTGGATTGGAAGGGGTATCTTCATCTAAAATAGTGCACAGGTTTAATAGTGCACATGTTTTTGACATAATTTCTCAGGATACTTGAAGGAAACCTAGTGATTGAATTCCATTTATAACGAGGCATATCCAAGCTATAAATAATACTTAGCTGATGGACTGTTTGGGAAAAGCATCAGATTTCAGAAGTTTTCATTTTATTTTGTATGAGTGGAGAAGTTTTGCCATAGATTTTATGTGAACAACTTCACAATTGTTGTGTTCTCTGCAGCTTATGGAAAATACCTAAAGAAAATTGCATTCTTCCTAATAAGGTTCATTGCAGGACCTCTATAATAGATCAAGGTTAAAAAATCCGGTTTGCCAGCTCGATCCGGTGAGCTGCCGGATCGGTACCGTACCATTTGTACCGGACAGTAGCAGGTGACAGTGGTAGCAGCGGGCAACAACGGGCTGGTATCAAAGCTTCCGCTGCCGGCAGAAGCTTCGATTGAAGCTTCCAGCCGCCGTCCGCCACTACTGTTGTCACCCGCTGCCCTTCTGCCCAGAGCCGCGCTCCGAAACTTGCACCGAATTGGCTGCCCACCGGACCGGTTCGTACTAGACTTACCATCCGGTACGGAATGGTTTTTTAAACCGTGTAATAGACTAATGTTACACAAAATTATTGCACACTATAGGTGTTCTCAGCTTTGCCTCACTGTAAGATTCTCCTTGAACACCCATTTGAGTTAGCTTGATGAATAGAAATAGGTTAATATTCATTCTTAACTGGTCACATTTGTTGGTTTGTATCTTTTGTATTGAATAAACATATCCTCTATCTTTCTTATTGAATTTAGTCAACTAGTAGTGTAAAATAATTTTCTATCCTCTATTTTTCTAATTGAATATGTGTAATACCTCAGTTTAGTCCCATATTAGAAGTAGGAAAAAAGATTATATAGTATATAAAGCTTAGTGGACTTGCTATTCTTAACTTGGGTTGTAGCAAATGATATCATAAACATAGTGAGATTCCAATTGAAAAGGGCTACTGAGGATGGTGAAGCCATTAAGTTGACTTCACATGTTGCCGACTAAGAGATGATTCTTGGGCATATGTTAAAGTTTAGGCTTGAAAGTGGGAAAAGAGATTATATGATATATAAGGCTTAAGCCTTACTGGGCTTGTTATTGTTAACTTGCGCTTAAGCATTTAATAGATTGTGCCACGTTGCAAATTGACTCACTAAGTTAATAAATAGTTTACTTACTAAATGGGTTGTAACACTGAATACCTCGTTAACTTGATGCTTGACACCCAAAGAACTTTTGAATAAAATACTATTTCTCTTTCACATCTTCACTTGTTGACTTTTTACTATAATTATATTGTAGCTACTATGCTTGACCTCTTTTGTTTTGTAAAAGACTAAAACAAGTTTGATACTGATAAACTAAGTTGGTTATTGGTGTGGATTAGAATTGCCGACCAAGTAGGCAGGACTTAGACTTGAGTTGATTGTTGTCAATCATGATATATTCAAGGCTGATGGTGGCTGTTACTTCTTCTTTTGCTGCTTTGGAACTTGCTTCTAGTTCAATTGAAAATTTGAAAAAAAAAATATATATATATATATATTCAAAATGGGATAAGTTTTTTGTTGGGAGTGTAAATTCTGGAGCTTTTGGAAGCTGTTAATCGTGACTTCTAAATGATCAATGCGGTAGTGCCACTTATTATAGCTTTAGCTTAATTACTAGAATCTTGTTTTGATGAAGTTTGTTTTATGACTCATTTGAATGTACATTGACAATACGTGGATGGACTTCATATTTACTCGTAATGCAGTTACTTGGTTGTCTATAACTGTTTGGGAGAATTACTACTATAGTTATATGGACTAGAGATGGCATCTGATAATAGTTTGCACATTGGTATCCTTCCTAGTTTTTTTGCTTTCAGGACTGAACCGTTACTAGTCAATCAACTTAAATAGCTTTCCTGTAAATTTTCTTCATATGTGAATTGTGATGTGAAGAAAAGAAGTGGCAAGGGCTTCAAATGGTAGGGGATTCATCTTTGGTTAAGATATCTAAATGAAAATTATTATGTAAGTGTACCTTCACATTATCTGCTTTTTTCTATTATACCAGTCCAAGAAGTGAAAAGATGATTGAACGGAAAAATATTCTCTTTTTTTTTCCATGTTTCCTTGGAGGACAAGAAAAGAAGGGAAGTAAAAAAAGTTGAGGGAAAATCTCTATTTTTCCCTCATTTTGATTCCATCCAAATTGGGTGGAAGCCACATAACAATTTGCCTTTCCTTTCACTCCCTATTTCTTTTTTTTTCTTTCACTTTTCTTTTCTGAAATATAGTGTTAAAGTAAATGATACACTTTAGTTGTGTATCAAAAACTTCACAAACTTTAGCCAATTGGTAAGTTGTCAATTTTTTAAATTTATGTTGTCACTCTTGATTTGATAACTTTCTCTAGTTTTAAAAACAAAGGATCTTTCTCACTGATTATTAAACATTATCAAGATATTTCATTATTGAACTTTTTTGGGAATATTCTGTTTCTAATTGAAGTATTGTGACAGGGGGCCCAAATTTGCACTTTCTATGCTCAACATGGACTTTGTAATTTTGGGACGACATGCAAATTTGATCATCCAATGGGAAGCCTGAGCTATAGCCCTTCGGCATCTTCACTATCCGATATTCCAGTTGCTCCATATCCTATTGGTTTATCTGTTGCTACCTTGGCTCCATCCTCGTCATCCTCGGAATTACGAACTGAATTCAGTTCCAGCAAGGAATCCCTTTCTACCAAAATGTTGTCTGAGAACACACCTAGTGATTCCACTGGTTCAGCATATACAAATAGAGGCATCCTTCCCCACTCGTCCGTTCAACCTCAAGCCTCTATGTCTAGTAGTACTCATGACAGTGAAGTCTCTTCCTCAAGCTGAGAAATTGAGAGATGTTTATAGTCAATTTTAATCTGTGATTCATGTCGCAATCTCCAACATGCTATTCATTGTTCTTTAGGTAGTCTCTGGCATTTGATAAAATTCAATTCCATCAAATGTCATCAACCTAGGCACCTACCTTTCTTTACCCTCGACGATCTTGTTTATACCCTCCTTATTTGACCAACCTTTGCTGAAATAAAGCTAGGACCCATGTGAAGACGAATAGCAAAACCACAAGCCTTGTAAGTTTTTCTTATACATCTTACTTCAGTAGATTAAGCACCAACTTGATCTGCCTGCTATTTTCTATGCAAAATAAGAACTTTCCACACTAGAAGTTGCATGATTCACGGCTTAGGTTTCTTGCACCATCTTAAAATCTTTGCTTAAAACATCGTTTCACCTTACAGTTTGCAAAGGCAATTTCCTGACTTTCTAATCTTGCACCGTTACATTCTGAGCAGAACATGAGGACTGATGTAATATCTGATTTCTGTATCATGTTCAATTACATTGGTGTAAAGAGATAATGTTCTCTTGTAATCTAATTGTGATCATTGGAATAACAATGAGAAACAAGAGTGGGGGCGTGAAAAACATACTATTTCAAGCATACTATTTAGTTGAAAGACCACAAATAGCAGAACTTCTTGTTTTCTGTATATGACATTAATGTTTTCATTATGTCATCTATATTCAATATTTGCATCGGGCAAATTGATACACAAATGCACTTCAAAAACTGAACTTTTGCAACGTGTTAGCACGATCAAGGTGCACAATCGTATGTGTTAAAGGTACTTGTCTGCAAAGCGTGCACTTTGTCACAGCTTTTTTTATAACCCTAGTCTGCAGCTTTTGATTTGCAGTTAATTGCAGAAACTCCACTTGTATAAATAACCTTTCATCGAAAATGTGATTCCCCACCTTGATGCGATTGTAATAAAAATGAGATTCTTATTAGTGGTGGCATGGATGAGGATAACAGCGATGTCCTTAATTGCTGAGAGGAAAGAGACCTATTGCAACTTGGAGAATTGGTGGATCTCGTCCATGATGAAGATAAATGACGATTTTTTTTTTAAAGAAAGACATTTATTTAGACGAAAGTATCTCCGTACACCAAAATGCAGTCTACTTCTTTGGGTCAATCAGATGACCACAGGACGTTGCTGATTGGATCTGAAGACTGCAATTGACCTTATGGTAGGGATACGAATCTCTTAGGTTGTGTCTCCTTGGAGGGAGGAAAAATAAGAAGAGGAGAGGAAAAAAAAAATCTAAGGGGAGGAAAAATAGAAGCACGTTACACTCATGTGCGTGTTTCATGCGTTAGATGGTGGCGGACTGATCAATAGTGGGTGGACAGTGAAACTTATCTTTCCAACGGCAGGCGATTCCGATGGCAAAGCGTAGAGCGAGCGTCGAGTAGGGCGTCAAGGGCAACAAGCGTATCCACGGCGGGCATGAGGGTGAACGTTGTGGGCGAGAGCGTAGAGGGCGAGCAGTGAGGGCATCGAGGGCGGTTCGAGAGGGTCAAGGGTCGAGGGCATCTGACTGCTAGCGTCGAGGGTATCGAGGGCGACGAACGACAAGGGTGAGGGATTTGTTTTCCGCCCGATTCAGATGGATAAAAAAGGCATTGTATTTGCTTTGTTTTTCGTCTGTCTAATTCTGTTTGTCTAAAAAATGATAAAAAAAAAAAAAAATCATTTATTTTTTAGTGTTTTTCCTCTAAAGAAACACGGCTTTATAGGTTGTTTTTACAATGATCCTGAAGGCCGAGAAGTCTGGGCTTGTATACAAGTAATTAAGAGCTGAGTATAGAGCCATAAGTTCAGCCCATTGAGTACAAGAGGTGTCAGGCCCCGGTTCAACCGGTCTGGCCCAAACCCAAATCAAGGCCCAAGCCCGAACGGAAGTAATCAAAACGGAGCCCGAAGCTACGCACAAACTTCTCGGTCAACAAGAGGCGTTGACCGGAAGCTCGCCACATCAGCGCACGAGGACGCGACCGCGTCGTCTCTGATTTCCTCGGACGCACGCGGCAATGGAGACACGAGCTCATCTCCAGGCGCAGAAGATGCGGATGGCGGAGGACGAAACGGGCTTGAGGACAAAGGGCGGCGGGAGCCCTAAAGCGATGCAGCCGAGCGAAAGGATTGGAAGGGGCGAGCGGCGCCTCTTGTATAAAGGTCGATGAGGATCGATCGAGAGAGAGAGAGGAGCGAACATCCATCTTCACCGGCGAGCGACACCTTCTTCTCCATCAGCAGAGAGCTCTGGGTAAGCCGGCGATCAGGGGACGTCGGTGTGAGAGGAACATTGAGCGATCGTAAGGAGTGGAGAGAGTTGTAACCGGTGATCAGGGGATCACCGGCGAAGGAAAGGAGTGAGGGCGCCGACGTCCAGGGGGTCGTCGGCAGACGAGAAGAAGACTCTGTAAACTTTCCAGCGTTGAATACAAGTTTCTTCTCTTCATCCCGATTTCCCAGTTTCATAGCTTCCTTAACGCGGCGGCGGCGGTTTTCGGTAGCAGACGGCTACCTACCAGCGTCAGAAGGGTTGGAGGAAGGCAGAGGACAGGTGCAGGCGGCATCCTCATCCTTTTAGTGTTCTTCTCCGGCGCAGGCGGGCGGACGAGCAGCGGCGGCTGCCCGGACGGAAGCGAGAACGAACGCGTCGAGCGTTCGTTTTGAGGCATCAACGCTCAGACGCGGTCAACGGAGAAAACGAAACGCAAAATCAAAATTGGCGGCTAACGTCATCCTGACGTCAGCACAACAAGAGCGATTAATTCGGTTGATTTTGACTTCGGTCAAAATCAGAAAGGTATATTTTACTTTGAGGTTTGGATTCCTAAATTAGGGTTAGGGTTTTCCATGCGAATTTGTATTTTGGGGACAAAATTTATTCGGGGAGTTAGGGTTTTCGAATTTTGGGTCGGAAACCCTAGTGAGTTGCGTTCCGGTATTCCGCCGGATAGTCCTAAGACAGCGGTTAAAAGCTGTTTTTAGGCCGATCCGACCGGGGCGTGACAACAGGTATCAGAGCGGAGGCAAACGTGTTACAGCAAACACGACACCTTCAACTTCACCCTCGAAAGTGAAGAAAAGTTTGAAGTTCCAGAAAATCACCCATACTGCTAGAGGAGCGTCAGAGGATGCCTGGCCCAAGCAGAATAAAGGAAAAGCCAAGGAGACGGCTGAACCTGAGGAGATGGTGAACCAGGGTGATCGCATCGCTCAGATCGAGCAGGTGCTCGGTCTGGCCAGTGGTTGAGGCAATGAGATGATTCAACAGGTGGAAAGCCTTCAGAAGATAGTGGAGGATCAGGAATTGCTGATCGAGCAGCAGAGGTTGCAGATCGAGCAACAGAGGTTGCAGATCGAGGTCATGCAACAGACCGTGGAGGGTCTGATCCATCTGCCAGGGGAGATGGCTCGCATGAAGGAAGACATGCACGCAGAAGTTAGGGTACTGCGTTTAGCCCTAATGCAAGTATCACAATCAGCAGCGGCACCGGTGGAGCAGGAGGCTCCCAAACCGAGGATGCGCGTGCCTGACCCAGCGACGTTCGAGGGGGCTCGATCGTCCAGAGAGGTCGAAAACTTTATTTGGGATATGGAGCAATTGTTTTCAGCTAACCATATTTCTGCAGGAGATCGGGTGCAAGTGTGCATCGCCTATCTCACAGGCGACGCGAAACTTTGGTGGCGAACCAAAGTCGGCTCTACATCAAGGGCTACTAGCTGGACTTGGAAAACTTTTCGTGAGGAACTACGGCGGCAGTTTCTTTCCGGAAACTCGGCGGATCAGGCGCGTGGTAAACTAGATCGGCTAAGGCATACAGGCACGATCCAGGAGTACGTCAGGGCTTTCTCCACTTTGATGCTAGAGCTTCTAGGCATGACACAGGACGATAGGAGATATTTCTTCCTCCGGGGCCTTCAGCCATGGGCAGAAACGGAGGTCCGACGTCGCGAACCGGTTGACTGGAGGGCATCTGCGGCGGTGGCCGAATCCTTGGTGGATAATCGAAAGTTCAAGACATCACCACCAAGGAAGCAACGGTCACCACCGAAGCGCGGCTCCCCACACACACCGCCGGGAGCTAGGGTTCCAGAGAGGGGTAGACCCTTTCAACGGCAGAACAGGGGTTCACCGGGACGACGCGAGCAAAAGCCACAGGGTTGCTTCATGTGCGGCGGTCCTCACTGGGTGAAGGACTCTCCATCCAGGCAGAAGCTCATGGCAATGGCGACAGAGGATCCAACCAAGGAGACTGAAGAAATCGAACAACTGTGGATTGGATCACTGCAGGTAGTTCCACACTTTGCCATGGGAGAGCAGCAGTGTCGGATTGGCACTTTGAGGATCGGAGCGATAGTTGCTCAAGATCTGCCAGCGAGAGACATCGAGGACGATGTCCAAATTGGGCGGGGGAGAATTGTCAGGCCCCGGTTCAACCGGTCTGGCCCAAACCCAAATCAAGGCCCAAGCCCGAACGGAAGTAATCAAAACGGAGCCCGAAGCTACACACAAACTCCTCGGTCAACAAGAGGCGTTGACCGGAAGCTCGCCACATCAGCGCACGAGGACGCGACCGCGTCGTCTCCGATTTCCTCGGACGCACGCGGCAATGGAGACACAAGCTCATCTCCAGGTGCAGAAGATGCGGATGGCGGCGGACGAAACGGGCTTGAGGACAAAGGGCGGCAGGAGCCCTAAGGATCGGAAGAGGCGAGCGGCGCCTCTTCTATAAAGGTCGATGAGGATCGATCGATCGAGAGAGAGGAGCGAACATCCATCTCCACCGGCGAGCGACACCTTCTTCTCCATCAGCAGAGAGCTCTGGGTAAGCCGACGATCAGGGGACGTCTGTGTGAGAGGAACATTGAGCGATCGTAAGGAGTGGACAGAGTTGTAACCGGTGATCAGGGGATCACCGGCGAAGGAAAGGAGTGAGGGCGCCGACGTCCAGGGGGTCGTCGGCAGACGAGAAGAAGACTCTGTAAACTTTCCAGCATTGAATACAAGTTTCTTCTCTTCATCTCGATTTCCCAGTTTCATAGCTTAACGCGGCGGCGGCGGTTTCCGGTAGCAGACGGCTACCTACCGGCGTCGGAAGGGTTGGAGGAAGGCAGAGGACAGGTGCAGGCGGCATCCTCATCCTTTTAGCGTTCTTCTCCGGCGCAGGCAGGCGGACGAGCAGCGGCGGCCGCCCGGACGGAAGCGAGAACGAACGCGTCGAGCGTTCGTTTCGAGGCATCAACGCTCAGACGCGGTCAACGGAGAAAACGAAACGCAAAATCAAAATTGGCGGCTAACGTCATCCTGACGTCAGCACAGCAAGAGCGATTAATTTGGTTGATTTTGACTTCGGTCAAAATCAGAAAGGTATATTTTACTTTGAGGTTTGGATTCCTAAATTAGGGTTAGGGTTTTCTGTGCGAATTTGTATTTTGGGGATAAAATTTATTCGGGGAGTTAGGGTTTTCGAATTTTGGGTCGGAAACCCTAGTGAGTTGCTTTCCGGTATTCCGCCGGATAGTCCTGGACAGCGGTTAAAGGCTGTTTTTTTGGCCGATCCGACCGGGGTGTGACAAGAGGTATGAAGGTGGGTGGAGCCCGCCAAATAACATGAGCCCTCATCGTTCCGTTTTTCCCATCATTCCGAACTAAGTAACTGATTTCCCCCTTTGATTATTGTGGTATGACTCGTCCACGTCAACTTTGAAGTAGCCCTTAGAAGGTTTTTCCTATTTGCATAATCTTCGGTCGAGAAGTAGATCATCCTTTTCCCTCAAAATTATGCATACCAAGTGTTAGGCCCTAGAACTGTAGGCCTAAACATGCAGGCTGGGCCAGGCCACAGCCCAAGCCCGGGTAGCTAGAGACGTGGGGGCGGCGCCCGAATTGGTCAACTAATGCTGTTGACCCAAATCGAGGACAACAGTGTCTTCCTTGCCGAACCCTGCGGACGCGGCTAGCGACGGAGAAGCTCGCAGACGACGCGGGCTGTGCGAAGACGGAATGACGGTGGCCGTGTCTTCATCAGCGAAGGAATCGGATGCGAGGCACGATTTCATCTGGGCGGCTTCGTCCAAGAGACGCGGACCCGGATCTAGCAGAGAGGCAGCAGCTCCTTCATATCCGAGCGGCGCGGGCAACTCGGCCAGGGGAGATCGAGTTCGGCAGAGGCGTCATTCGCCCAATAAAATAAGAGGTGGGCGCTGCTGAGAGAGCCAGAGAGGGACGGGGAGGGCGCCCCCTCCAGGGCAAGAGCCCTTTGCCAGCGGCGAGAAAGAGTTTGAGTGATCGAGAGATTGTAACTGGCATCGCCGGCGAGGGAGGGGACGAGGGCACCGACCGACGGGGTCGTCGGTGCAAGAAGAGAGTTTTGTAACTGATTTTGAAGGGAATAAGAGTCGGCGAAGTTTTCTCTCTTCCACCTCTGTTTCCCCTGTTTCTGTGCTGGTTCTGCGGTGGCGGCGAGTACCGGCGGCAGGTGGCTTCGGGTCATCGACGAGAGGCCGAGACGAGGCGCAGGCGGCGTACCTTCCTCCGGCGTAGAGGGGCGATGTCAAACGGGCAGCGCGAGCGGCGGCGTTCGGCGACAGAGACGAAGACGACGCGGGCGAATCGAACGAGCGACGTTCGATTTGAGGGAGTCAACGATGGAGTTGGTCAACGGGCGATTCGAACACAAATTGATTCGGCGAAATTGAATAGAGGTTGACGTCAGCATCCAGAAATCGGTTCAAACGGCGCGTGCGTAAAGGGCTGACGTCAACATCCGGAATAAATCAAACATGGTTGACTTCGGTCAAAATTGGAGGTATTTAATTAGGATTAGGGTTTTCCAATTGATTTTCTGATTTGGGGAGAAAGTTGGGACGGAAGTTAGGGTTTTCCGATCGATCGTGGTGGTTTCGATTTGGGAGTGATTTTCCACCCGGGAAGCCCTAAACCTAGGGAGTTCATGCCTGGAGATTAGGGATTCGCGCGGTGCATTGTTCTGCCAGAGAGCCCTAAGACACCAATTAAAAGCTGGTCCGGACCGGAGCGTGACACTTGGTGTTAGGACCCGGTTCAGACGGTCCGGCCCAAGCCCAAACACAGGCCCAGGCGACACAACTCCACTCGTGCACGGAAGGCGTGCGCACGCGTTCGCCGAAATCTTCGGACGAGAGCGGCGCGGGCGTCGTCTTCTCCAGACGGAAGATGCGGAGCTGGGCGGCGTCCCCTTCCCGATCTTCACGGATGCGCGCGGAAGACACGGGACTTCGTCCGCAGCAGAGAAAGCCGGACGACGGCTTCGGCGACATCGAGAACAGCGGGGACTTCGCGAGCTCCTCGGTGCAGCTTCGGACGGACGACGCGGCGCGATCTCGTCCTGGCGGAAGAAGCGGAGAGCGGCGGGCGCGCACGAGACTCGGACAGAGGCAGCTTCCTCTCTAAAGGAAGCGTCGAGGCGGCAGCGATCGGGGTGCGCAGGGGCGTCACCACACCACCACAGAGAGCGCGGGGAGCGACTCCACCGGCGACGGCGAGGCGCCGTCGCCTTCCAGAGCAGGGCTCTGATGCCGGTTCCAGGAGGGAACTGATGCCGACGTTCGGGGCAACGTCGAAGACTGGGAGGTTGAGTGAATTGTAACCGGAATCACTGGTGAGGGAGGGGAAGAGGGCACCGACGGAGGTCGTCGGCTTTTGTAAGCTTCAACCGACGAATAAAGCTTCGATTTCTCTCAAAGCTCCTTTCCTCTGTTTCGGTGTTTCTGGCGACAACTTCTGGCAGCAGGCGGCTGCCGACGGCGAGGTCGCAGGCGCGGCGGCGCCCGGCGGCTGAGGCGACGTAGGCGGCGTCGAAAGTTTCGTCCGAGGCGAAGCGAAGAAGACGAACGCGTCGGGCGTTCGTTTCGAGGCAAAAGTGAAAATTGAGCCGGTCAACGCTCAATTTTGGATTTGCGATTTCGTTTTCGAAATCGAATTGGAGCGCTGACGTCAGCGGACGTCAGCAACGGAAATTTCGGCGCGGCGTGGTTTTGATCGGAGGGCTGACGTCACGCCGACGTCAGCAAGGGCATGATTTTGACTTCGGTCAAAATAAGAGAGAAGAGGTATTTCCAAATTAGGGTTCGATTTCGGATTTTCCTAATTAGGGTTAGGGTTTTCTCCGTGCGAATTGTATTTTGGGGATAAAAATTAGTCGGGGAGTTAGGGTTTTCGATTTTGGGGCCGGAAACCCTAGGGAGAGTTGCGTTCCGGTGTTCCGCCGGACGGCCCTGAGACAACGGATAAGCGCTGTTTTCAGGCCGATCCGACCGAGGCGTGACAACAGGTATCAGAGCTAAAGATTCAGCCATGAAGGTGAATCAGAAGGATCCGAGAGGCAACACCATTACCACCGGCGACAAGGAGTGTCGTTCTTCCAGGGTAGGGACCCTGATGCCTACACTAGGGTGTGTTGATGCCAATGTCTAAGGGCATTGATGCCGATGTCAGGGACGTCGATGCCGATGTCAGGGGACATCGAGGGAGAACTCTATAAGAGCTCAGTGATTGCAAGATCACTTCCCGGAGCAGGGGCTCTGATGCCAATGCATAGCATTGATGCTAACACTAAGGCGTGTTGATGCCAACACCAGGGGGCGTTGATGCCAACACCAGGGCGTGTTGATGCCAATGCATAGCATTGATGCCAACACCAGGGGTCGTTGATGCCGACGCCAGGGGCGTCGATGCCGGTGTCAGGGACATCGAGGTTCAGCTGAGTTCAGCAAATATGGTGAAGCAAGATTATTGTGGGCCCATGACCCACAGGTCCGAAATTATCCTTGACAAATTTGTTGATGCAGGTTGCTATAAGCATGGTGCAGCAAACATCCATCATCAGACTGGGGATAGAAGATGGAGGACTTTGAACATTGGAGGGCCAGTGTTCAACTTGCATGGAACATCGAGGACGATGTTCAAATCAGGTGGGGGAGTATTGTTTGGACCCGGTTCAGACGGTCCGGCCCAAGCCCAAACACAGGCCCAGGCCCAAGCCCAGGCGACACAACTCCACTCGTGCACGGAAGGCGTGCGCACGCGTTCGCCGAAATCTTCGGACGAGAGCGGCGCGGGCGTCGTCTTCTCCAGACGGAAGACGCGGAGCTGGGCGGCGTCCCCTTCCCGATCTTCACAGACGCGCGCGGAAGACACGGGACTTCGTCCGCAGCAGAGAAAGCCGGACGACGGCTTCGGCGACATCGAGAACAGCGGGGACTTCGCGAGCTCCTCGGTGCAGCTTCGGACGGACGACGCGGCGCGATCTCGTCCTGGCGGAAGAAGCGGAGAGCGGCGGGCGCGCACGAGACTCGGACAGAGGCAGCTTCCTCTATAAAGGAAGCGTCGAGGCGGCAGCGATCGGGGTGCGCAGGGGCGTCACCACACCACCACAGAGAGCGCGGGGAGCGACTCCACCGGCGACGGCGAGGCGCCGTCGCCTTCCAGAGCAGGGCTCTGATGCCGGTTCCAGGAGGGAACTGATGCCGACGTTCGGGGCAACGTCGAAGACTGGGAGGTTGAGTGAATTGTAACCGGAATCACCAGTGAGGGAGGGGAAGAGGGCACCGACGGAGGTCGTCGGCTTTTGTAAGCTTCAACCGACGAATAAAGCTTCGATTTCTCTCAAAGCTCCTTTCCTCTGTTTCGGTGTTTCCGGCGACAACTTCTGGCAGCAGGCGGCTGCCGACGGCGAGGTCGCAGGCGCGGCGGCGCCCGGCGGCTGAGGCGACGCAGGCGGCGTCGAAAGTTTCGTCCGAGGCGAAACGAAGAAGACGAACGCGTCGGGCGTTCGTTTCGAGGCAAAAGTCAAAATTGAGCCAGTCAACGCTCAATTTTGGATTTGCGATTTCGTTTTCGAAATCGAATTGGAGCGCTGACGTCAGCGGACGTCAGCAACGGAAATTTCGGCGCGGCGTGGTTTTGATCGGAGGGTTGACGTCACGCCGACGTCAGCAAGGGCATGATTTTGACTTTGGTCAAAATCAGAGAGAAGAGGTATTTCCAAATTAGGGTTCGATTTCGGATTTTCCTAATTAGGGTTAGGGTTTTCTCCGTGCGAATTGTATTTTGGGGATAAAAATTATTCGGGGAGTTAGGGTTTTCGATTTTGGGGCCGGAAACCCTAGGGAGAGTTGCGTTCCGGTGTTCCGCCGGACGGCCCTGAGACAACGGATAAGCGCTGTTTTCAGGCCGATCCGACCGGGGCGTGACACTTGGTGTCACGCCCCAGTCTTAAGGTTCTCCAACGGACCTCTAGACCGGCGTGAAATCCCTAATCTCCGGATGCAAAATCACCCCCAAATCAAAACAATCAGAAAACCCTAATTGTCGTCCGAAATTTCTCCCCAAATCGAAATCACGACCAGAAAACCCTAACCCTAATTCGGAAAATTACCTCTGGTCAATGCAATTTTGATCCGAAACCCCAAAATCACCGTCAACGCCCGAATACCACTGCATGGTGCCGAATTTCTGCCTAGCTGACGTCACGCCGACGTCAGCATTCTCAAATCGATTCGCCGCTCACGATTGTAATCTTCGATTTCTGATTTTGACCCGGTCAAAATCGGATCCCATTCGTCTCGAGTCGTCTTCCTCACGCGAACGCATGCCGCATTCGTCGTTCGTCGTCGCCGGGTTCCGAACGTGGTCTCCTTCCTTGGTCTCGTCGCCGTTCGGAAACACCTCCGGAAGTCGCCTGTTTGTCCGCCGCCAGAGTTGCTGAGAGACGACGTCGTTGAAACACCGGAACAGGGGAAGAAGATGAGAGAACCAGAAGCTTTATTCCTCTTCAAGCTTGTTACAGAACTCTCGCTGACGACCCCTGTTGTCGATGGCCCCTTCCCCTCTCTCACCGTCGACCCACTGGTCGGCGGTTACAATCTCTCGCAGAACTCAACCTCCCTCTCGTCGGCGCCTCCCTAGACGCCGGGAATCTCGTGCAGATCACACCCTAAAAGCTCCCTCAGCTCGCTAGTGTGCCCTCTGATTGATCCCCCTTGGATCCTCCCGTCGGATGCTTTTAAAGGGGAGGCGAGCGCCCGCCGCCGCCTCCGACTTCTTTGCTCAGACCGCATCACCCGCGGGCTTCTGGTGCCCTAGCCGCATCGTTTTCGTTGCATCCAGATCGCCCGCCAAGCTTGTTGTCGTCCCCATCCGAATCGCTCGGTGGAGACACCGTCGTCACGTCCGCAGAACTCACAGCCGAAGTCGAGCCGCACTCAACCTTCCCAAACTTGTTCGGCGTTGACCGAACGTTTGGATCGCAGGCTTCATTCCTCATTCTCACGCGTGGGCTTGGGCTGCCGTTTGTCCGTTGGTCCAGGGCTTGACACCAAGCATATTATTCAATTCAATCAGAACCAGTGTAACAACTCTATAAAGATCTGAACTTTTACAAAAAAAAAAAAATTATGCATTGTGGGTCTTCCATAAATACCAACATAAAATTAAGAAGCAATATATTTTAGTTTAAAAACCCATTCGCCCAAAGCCTACTTACCACGATAAAGAAAGCGTAAGCCAAGGATTCATGTTAGACAGCTTCAAACGTAAGCAGCAGATTCAGGCAAATGACGATTGACATGATACGAAAGACAAGAGGATGAAGGCATAGAGGATGGCGAGGAGAGTGAAGGAGAGGTGACGATGCATGAGAAAGAATGATCGTGATAGTAAATGCGGCGTACTCGTGTTCGACATGCCCATGCAAAATAAGTGCTCCTAAAAAATGGAAGGTCTGCGTTGGGAAATGATCGAAACCTTCGGCATCTTGTAGCATACCTTCATTTAATTCGGACCCTTACCCTTCTCTAGATGAACCTGGATATGCGAGTAAATTAATTATATAATTTATTGACAAGTATATTCACATGTTTGAATTAGTTTGTCACGAGTACTAATACTTCTTTCCCTATATTTTGCTCTTGGAATGAGTTGCTTCTTGTTGATTTTAAAATTTATGATCTCCATATTGGTTAGATTAATACGCTTTTCAGATTTGCCCATTGATTTGCATAGATAGGATGTGAAAGTATTTTAACATCCAATTATTTGCTACTGATATGATTAGCCTCGATGCCGAATTACATCGAGCAAGTGCTCCATCAAAAGTTATGACAGAAGTAGCAACGATGTTCTGGTAACTCCATTTATAACACTAGGCAATAGTACAGGTAGCTTGTTAATCCAAAAATGTAGTTAACCAACTAAAATCTTCATAGATTACGAGGAACATTGTTCTTTTCTGACATCATCTTTTACATTGAGAATATTTATCTATCATCTATGATGTATAACTACTAAACATAGTAGATCATGCCCACTTCAATGAGGCTTATGTGAGGGATATTCAAAGCCACAATAGGGCCTCTGCAATTCTTACGGAGGAAAGAGTAGCCAAAATTAATGGCTACTCTTTTCAGTAAAGAGGACGTCTTCCTGGCCTTCACATGAGAATGGCCAATTATGTAGGCAACTCCTGCTTCCTTAGCTTCCAGCAGTGCCATTAGCTCTTCTCTGACCTCTGAGTTGATGTTTTCTGCTTCAGACAACTCAAAATGGACATGTTGACGCAGGGTAGCACGTGGTGATTCCTGCTCATACAGCGACTGCAAGCTTTGCAATGTTTGAGATCTGCTGCTCCTAATGACGGAAGTGTTACTTGTACTCTCAGCGTTATGCCTCATGACCAGCCCAGTACCAGAAGTGCCTGTGGTTTGTACAACAGCCATTCTTCCTTGCGGAGATGAATCACCCGAGACCGATTCCCCAGCTTCCATATGAATAAACTTGGCAATGCTTAGTATCAGTAGACTCTCAAAGTTTTCTCCATCTCTCTGCACATCCTTGTAGCCATACCTGATTATGCACCTGTACATTCTGTAGGTTCTGGGACCAATGCGTCCTATGAGGTATCTTTCATCTGGTGGAACATGTGGGACTGGTACTGATTTCACACAGACAAATACAAGGACTTGATGGAAAGCAGGAAGGTTGGTCACAAAATGGGAAAAGATTGCTGGTACACCACTAACTAGCTCTGTGTAAATGAGACCAATTCCAGGAACACGAACGATACCGAGGCTGGGACCAAGCGCAAGGATCCATTTCATGGAGACTTTATTTTGCAGGTCAAAAAGATATTTCTTGCGAGTGCCGTAATGCCAGACGTACATGACTGCCATAAAGAAAAAGGAGAGTGCAAATGGCACCCATCCTCCCTGTGGAACCTTAATTAGTGAAGAGGAGATATAAGAAGCTTCAATAGACCCAAAGAAAATGAGAAACAATAATCCAAATGTCACATCCTTTTGCCACACGAAAACTATAACTAATGCCATTAACCATGTGGTAACAAACATCACTGTCATGCTGGCAATACCTGCAATCACATGCACAAAGTCCTGCTTAGTATGAGAAGAAATGGTGGCAATGGCTGCAAGTTGACGGTAATACAAGGCTCATGTTAAGAGGTACACAAGTGAGCTATTTGTGGCTAGAACGGTCTTACCATATTTGTCAGGAAAAAGGATAGAACGGTCTTACCATAAGCATTTCCAATAATGGTTGTATCATGAAAGCCAAGAGTCACAGCAAGACAAAGAACCATAAGGATCCAGTTAATTTCAGGTATGTAAACCTGACCATGGATCCATCTTGAAGTATGAACTATTTTAACACGTGGAAAGCAACCCAAAGCATGGCATTGCTTCACAATGGAGAAAGTGGCAGAAATGACGGATTGACTAGCGACTATAGCAGCAAGAGTGGATATCACAAAAACAGGCCAATAAACAGGTTCTGAAAAAAAAAAAAGAGAGAGATAGTAAATATCCATGTTTAAACATATCGTACAGTAACAATCACACACTGAAAACTTACGTGGAATGGATTCAAAAAAGGTGTTTGATACATCAGAGATATTTTTAGAAAGAAAAGCTGCCTGCCCCATATATTGTAATACTAGACATGGATATACAAGACCAACAAATGCGACCTGCATAAATAGTTCCGCAGATATTCAACTGGTTCTTTCTAAACTTATACTAATTAAGCATAATTTCTCACTTTCAAATTTATCCTATAATTATGTAAGTAGATCTTGATAAATTCATACTCTTATGGATGCCCGGTTGAAGTGACCAAGATCTGCAAACATAGCTTCAGTACCTGTAAAATGATCCAAGGACGCAAACACAATCATACATGCAAGACATAAAGAATATAATGTGTAAAATAAAGGTTAATATATGCTCTGACATTGACCTGTAACTGAAAGAAGTACTCCTCCAAGAGAAATCCAACCATCTTTTCCTGTGTGCTGAAAGAACTTGACAATATAATGTGGAGAAAGAGCACGGAATATTGTAGGGTTCCAATAAATTGTATTATACAGGCCAATTACAGCAATGGATGAGAGCCAAATGATAACGACAGGTGCAAATAAAAAGGCTACACTCTGAGTTCCCTTGTGCTGCAAGGCGAAAAGGCCAACCAGAACAACACAGGAAATAAGTATCACCTCACCTATGTCAACACAGAAGATGAGTAAGAATAACATTATATACTCAAGTATAAGGAATTCCATCCAGGCCACTGTGGAAAAACAAAGAGCATCATCTTTGAAGTAGTTTTGTTTCCTTCAAGTACGTATCATCAATTAATTCATAAACAACTGCGCTACTTCTATGAAGAAGAGCTTAGTATAGAAGTGTTGATACATAAAAGAACGAACAAGAAGCAAAGAGGAAAAGCAAGAAATCAAAAGCAAAATCAATGTTTGGATAACCTTAAGGATGACTATAGTAAAGCAACATTATGCATATCTGCAGAGGGTTCCTACTTTCAACAAAAAAAGAACATTTCCCTAGAAAGTCGTGATGTTTCCTTCAAGTTTCATACTTATTCTTGACAAGTTTCCCTGCCTGTGAATAAAAGGGGTTTATCATAAGTGTTCAAAATAGAAAAGAGGGAGAGAAAAACAGTAGCGGTACGATTGCTTAAAAAGGAGCTAGTTTACTGCTTTTCAATCATTGATGTATGGCCCAGAAATCACATGTGCAATTGTTCAATTTAGCTTTAATAAAGCTATGTAAATTGTGTTTCCAATTTTACACTCTTCACAAGTTGATTTCAGAAGCCACTACCCACTGGCTTCTACCTCGGAATCACATCCCAAATGGGATGTTGAAGATACAAGTCACTCTATTTTCTTTCTAAAATGATGTAGCTCTTTGCTGAATGACATATCAAAAACATGTTTAGTGAGTGTAGTCAGGGTCGCATATGAGGAATGAGATTAAAGTACAACAATTTGGAGCCTGTCCAACCAATCTCTTTCTTATTCATCTTCTAGTAGGAGTCATCGATGTTGCCTTGTTTGCATGAAGGGAAAAGCCTTAGATCAAGATTGACAACACTCGAATCACCTAACATCCACCCAAGTTCATTAATCATTAAAAATGCCTTAGATGTTGCCTTGGAACTAAGAATGAGCACTATTTTTATTTGACATCCTCAAGCACTGACACTCCAACCATGGACATGTGTGTCCAAGGTGGATGTAGCCACACTTCCACTACCGTTGTTGTCCACCTTAAAGTTCGGTCCCTAAACATAATGCATGGACAAGGTTCACTAGTATTTCCTCAGGGTGTATTAAGCCTTCAAAGAACAAAGAGCCTCTTCCGTATCAGGGTCCTCCATAATCACATTCTCTTGTCCTTCATGCTCATCATAGACGGGTGCTCAAATGCTTGTTCAAATTCTTTCTGTTCCTCAGTTTTACATTGATCATTTATTTTTAAGTCTCAAGTACTCCTGGAATGACTAATGGATCTCTTGGGAGACTTTAGGAATTTCTCCATAGTATTGTAGCCCCCATGTTACTGTTTGAGATCAAAATTTGGAATTTGGAGATCATAAATGATGATTGAAAGTTTAAGTGAGAGAAGAGAGTATATACATATAGAGAGAGAGAGAAGAGAAAGCGACAGATGAGAGCTCAGAGAAAGTATGAAAGAGGGGGACCGATCAAATTATCCCTACAATAGCTAGTGCCTTTAAGGACAACGCTCCAATAACTAGACAGTGCTCCAATCATTACATGGATTGTGCCTCAATAGTACATCTGCCTGGTAGGGTTTATCTCTCGATACATACTTCTATTCCAATCAATGGGTGAAAGTATTGCTCTTATGTAAATGAGATTGCTAGCATTCTTCAATTATGATTTATAAAGTAGTTGGTTGATTTGAAAACTTACAAGAAGCTACATATTTGAGGTAGGTGCCTATGATTTATTGTACATTTGTTTGATTTAATATCTAACAAAAGCCTAACAGAAATGTTCATTTTCATGTAACTATGCACTTGCATCTAGTTGAGTATGAAGGATTTTAATAAATTAATTGACTAATATAATATTACCTAGATTAATAATAATTATAATAATTAGATTATTCATTACACACTTCTAAGCATTAATCAATCAATCAATTAATTAATTCCATCATATTACCTACACGGCTACACTATCTACAAGGTAATGACCAAAATAAATTTTCAAAAAAGATTTCATAAACCTATGCATCCAGCAGGCCATGATTCTAGTTATTGACCATTAAACTAGTTTATTGGGAGATCGATAAAGGTTAGACGGTGAATTGCTGGGAACTATAACTCATGAAAACTAAATCTTTCATCTTAGATTCTGAACATAAATCAGAAGAAGAAATAGCTGATGAAAGTTACAAAAAAAGAAGACACATGTAACTAGCGCATACCATCATGCAATTCCTTGGCACGAACTTGCAAACCAGAAATTGATGACAAAACTGCAGCGTGCAAAAATAAGTCTATGAAATTGGAATTGTTTTAGACAGAATATGGAAGGTGATATTAGTGAACTAACAAAAAGATAAACTATAGATATTACACATGGACCCTACCAGAAATTGCTGGTGTTAGAACTCCATCTCCAATCACCATGCATGCACCAAATAGAACAATCAGAAGTAAGCCAGTTCTCAACCTTTTGTGCTTCTCCAGAAACCTTTTTAAGGGGGAGTAAATAGTGGTATTGCGAATGTAACCAGTCCCATAATATGTGGAGAGATCCTCATCAGCTGCTTGTTGGTTAGGAAGCAAACTAAGCTTTGCATGTCTGCAGAGCAAAGAGTACAAAGCAAATGTTCCACCTGTGAGCAGTTCCATGATCATGAACACAAAAGGTGGGAAAGAAATGAAGGAAAAAAGGGCCCAAAGACAAAAAAAAAACTCACCTTCACCATTATCATCTGTTCCCAAGACTAAGATGACATATTTAAGTAACGGAATCAAGGTGAATGTCCAGAAAATCAAGGAAAATACACCAAATACTGTCTGCTCATCTCTATGGTTGTTTAATCTTCTAGAAAAAGAATTTGTATATACATACATAGGGGAGGTACTCAAGTCACCAAGCACAATGCCACAACTCTGGTAAGCTAAAAGAAGAAGGTGCTTATAGTTGCTCCTCCAATCAAACTGCAAAAACATATAGTGAATAACAACTCATCAAAACATTGATTTAATAGAACTAAGAGGCTTGTCGGAACGGCTTCAAAGCTATGTGTAATTAACAATACTGAAAAGTGTGGAATAAGTAAAAGGATTGACACAATATAGTGTGTGCGTGCGTGTGTCTGCGACATGAAAAGTACTTATAACTTCCAATAAGAATACGAGCAAGATTTGACAAGAAGACATCTAATTTCCATGTATAAGGATGGTTTCTCGTGAAGTTGGCGAAGAAGAGATTTTAGCCAGACTATAAAAAAACAATCCAGAAAGAGGTGCATTCGACTTCCAGCTCCTCGGTGCACAAGCACAAGCAAGACGTCTCCAAATTAACACCCTAAAGTCAGACTGAGCATGACGGTGAGAGATCTCATTCAATAGAAACAAAACCTTCTTCCGCCTTCATCGTTTAAATCAGAATGATAGTAGAAACATCTCTAACTAATATTCCAGTTCAGCACAGATCAAAGTTAATTTACTTCATCCGGTTCCATGTTCTAGAATGACAGCAATAGAAGCAAATAGAACCGATGAACAAATTTTCAGTTTGCTCAAAGCATATCCCGAAAAGTTGAATCTTTTCACTCGGTGCTCATAATATACAGTCGACAGTTGTTAACTTCACTCAATCCCAAGTTCCCGCAAACCATTCCCAACTCACGATCATTACTGTTCCCTTCAAGGATCAAATCCATCAAACACTATGACTCTCGACTTGGAGAGCAAACTCCTCGAAGATTTCGCCGCTTACACAGTAAGTATCATTATTACCCTCAAAATCTAGGATCAGCCGTCTACAAAACCCCGAATAGAAGAAGCAGGAAACAAATATAAAGGAAATTCTACGCCGAACCAAAAGATGAATCGATGGAAAGCGAGGGGTCTGACCCTATGGTCGTCGGGAATTGGAAACACCTGTCGATCCATTATCGCTCAATGGATTTCTTCCTTCCGTCCGAAATATTCCGACGTCGCCACAATTTTCAACCCCCCAACTCCCCAAGTCCCCAATGGTTTTAGCTGTACACAATCCCTCACCAAAGGAAGTCGCGCAGGAGAAACTCGACGTGGAAGAAAGATCATATTTTTTATTTTATCTTTTGTACGACAAAAAGATATTAAATTTATCGAAGAAAGTCTTCGTGCGTTTGTTTTTCTACAGGGAGGGCATCCCGGACACTCTAGTTATAATAAGATAATGGTCACCGCAGATGCCTAACGGCTAACGCCAGTCGCCAGCCGAGACTTGTTCTACTCTCCACAGTGTAATGTGATTTACTATTAACCACGGTCATTTTATCTACAAGGGTCAGGCCTGGCCAATAGCATAAGCAAAAAATATAATAAACAATTTTTTCCTATATTCTTATAAAAATAAATTAGTATTTTTTAAAAAAAAAATATGAAAGCCAATTGTATAGGATGAGAAATATGGATAAAAGAATTAATGATTAGTATTTCAAAAATATAATAATCCCAATGTAAATAATTTCCTATTATTTTATGTTAAAATGAAGTTGGCGGTTCTTTAAGAATTTATTACATCTCAATCCTGTTGAGGTAATGCAGGAGTGTTCCTTCTTTATAAATCATAATAAATCACGTGCCAATACAAATAATTGAAAAAAAGAAATCTCAGCTTTCGCAAAAAGGAGTGCACTGTGGACGTGGCAAGACACGGTAATCGATAAAAAGGGTACTTGGAGGAGATCCTGGTTAAACCATATATCGATAAATGAACGGGCCTGGTTCTATTGGACCTCTTTAGATGAGGCCCATAAATTCCAAACAATATTTCATATGAATAAAATAAAGTCAAATGCATAAAAGAGTGAAACAAAATCTAATATGTCGTCGGGCTGATCAGGTGCTTAATATTGTAAAGACAAAATACTCCAAAAGTCAACACTCTGACCAATTCATGTGTAACCTGAGTTGTTATTTTTTTTTTAAAAAAAAAATGATTATAACTTAGACTAATTGAATGGAAAAAGTCAATCTAGTCCTTTTTTCAAATTTTTTATATGACACGAATAGGGAACAACCCAATGTGAGTTTTAATACGATAAGATGAAATGAGCATATGATGAGCTCATATTCACAAGTTGATTGAACCCACTTGCTCAATTGGATTTTCTTAATGCAAATTGAACCTTTGAAAATACATACACATTTACGCACATCACTGACATACATGAATATTTTAATTTGAAAATATGATTTTGTTACTTAATATTTCTTTAGGTTTATTTAAGTAGAAATAAATTTGAATTATATCATAAAAAAATTATATTCTAGTGCATAAATGTTATTTTAAATTTATTTTAATATATAAACACTTTTGCTTAGATTTAATACTCAAACTTTATTCTTGGATCTAATTAAGTACTTTTGAGAGTGTTGGATTAAAATTTCATTAGTTATATATGATAAGGGTGCGAAAAAAAATTATTCAACCGTTCAACCGTAGTTAATATTTTTCAATTAATCGAACTGATTCTACCAATTATCAGTTTAGTTAAGATTTGGGATTTGACCGAATTGTCAGTTTAATAACCAAATCGATAGACCTAGCAAAACTTGATTGGACCAACTGATCCAACCCGACTTGACACGAAGTTATGCGAGTTCGAATCAATTATAATTGTATTCGAATCATAAACAGGTCAATTTGTTTATGATCTAAAAACAGTTGGGTTGTGTGCCTATGCCCGATTTGTAAACTGATTGACCCGTTTAACCCGATTATATATTGTATATTTATATATATAAATTTTAAATATGAGTCTGCTTAACTTCCAATACTAGCCCATAAGCTTAAATCCTTTCTAATCATCTTTTAATTCAATTTTTGGCCCACATCACAAACCCAAATTTTTATAAATTTTAATAGAATATATATATATATATATATAGGTCAGCAGGTCATAAATGGGTCGTGTCAATAGTGACCTGTGACCCGATTAAGCCAACCCGAATACGATTCTAATACGAACACAACCCGAATATAATCAAGTCAACCTGACGCGACCCGAATAACTCGTTTATTAAATGGGTCATTTATTAACTCAATCTACTTGACTTGACACGATCTGATTATAAATTTACCATTCATATTTTATACATAAATAATAAATTTTAAATATTTTTATATAAAATAAATATAATTAATCGTAACAAAAAAATCGGTTAGATTCAAATTTCAAACGATTGAGGACTGGTTTTTATTTTTCATGAACCGATTTAGGCCCCGTTTGGCCTAGCTTTTGGAGCTGCTTATGGTGTTGCGGCCAGCAGAAATCAAGAAGCTGAGGTGTTTGGCCCTGCAGCTTCTCTGTTCCAAACCACAAATAGCTGCTTCTCTGAGAAGCAGGGGTGAAGCTACTTCTCTGGCCCCCCACCTGCTTATCGTCAATTGTAATAATAATTTTTTAATAGTATAACTTATAATATTTTTAATAAATATTTTAATTATAGTTAACAATAAATTTAATCATATAATTTTTATCTTAGTAATTTTTTTAATAAAAACTTATTTATTATAAATAGAATAATCTAGTCATAAGCTGTGCATTGAAACACCCTCAAACTTCTTCAGTCTCAACCAACACTTTTTTAACCAGCAAAAGTTAGAAGCAGAAGCTAGGCCAAACGAAACCTTAATCAGTTCGGAAAACCGGCGTGAAGACCCTAAATTATATAATACGAGGCTTTCACATCCCGGAAGAAATATTCCTTGGTTGAGATTAAACGTACTCTCTACATGATCGGATCTGCTTCTACCTAATTGCGCTGCGCCACCTTTTTCCAAAATCTATTGTTCTACATTGAGAGTGCGGGGTGCGGGTCTCACCACCCACTAGCCTCTGTCTGCCGCTTAGCAGGAAGCGTTTTAGCCTTTTAGGTATTGATGCGCTCCTCATTTAGACAAATGATACGCTTTGACTTTACTACGGACACGTACATTTATTTCAGGGCACTAATGCCTGCTAGTTATTCATGGCCAGCTGCACGATAATTCAGCGACTTGCATGGATTCTGCTTGAGAAGAAGGATGTCGATTCAAGGAATTTTGATGCAAGAAATCGAGGTCCATGATCGACAATACTATCCCCTAGGAGCCTGGGAGCTGGAAGAAGAGAGACTCGGAGCGAACGGCAGTGAGTTGTTGATGCCTCGTTACTAAATAAAGCTGCAGCAATTTCTACTCAGCAATAATTCCGCTTCTCCATTGACAGATGCATCCCAGTTTCCGGTCCGACAACACCTTAGAATCTAAGGTCCACCGCAGCACCACCTGACCCAAACGAAACAGATTTGATGCTGTCAACGATCTATCACGCACCTTAGAATCTAAGGTCCACCAGAGCCACGCCTCCACTCACGGACCATAGCCTCTCTAATTCTTTTGCTTAGATTACTCACCACTACGGCCGGGATCTTGGAAGGAGATGCTTGATTAGATTCTTCATGGACCCTCGAAGACTGGAGAGATCCCCGTGAACCTCCAATTAAGAGCAAGTAAAATTCCCTCGCCACTTTGGTGGCCTCTGATTCCACGATATTGTGCCATTTTGTTTTCGGCAGTTGAACGTGGCCTGGTGCGGGCAAAGTGCACAAAGGACGGCTGTGGGAGGCCTCCTGGGCTCTATATAAACCCGCTCCTCCCACGTTTCCAAGCACGAAGAGCAGTCGAACAGAGTGATTCGTAGAATTCGCAAATCGCAATTAATTAATGGCTCCGGTCTTGTGCTCCAACACTTGCGAGGCCAGAGTTGGAGAGATCCAAGACATCCAAGAGCTGCGGCGCGCTCAGCCGACGGCCATCCCCGACCGGTACGTGCGCAACGAAAGCGAGCGACCGGCGCTGTCGCCGGTCCTCCCCTCCCTGCACGTGCCGATCATCGACCTGTCCAAGCTGGCCTGCGGCAGCTGGCGGCAGAGCCAGGAAGAGATGGACAAATTCACTGCCGCTTGCCAAGAGTGGGGATTTTTCCAGGTGACATTTATTGGACCATTTTTATTTTCTCTTCTTCTTCTTCAAAACAAAATGTTGATTTAGTATCTATCAATTTTGTTACGATAGGTGGTCAACCATGGGATAGAGTTAGATTTGCTGCAGAGCATGGAGAAGCTGGCGAAGGAGTTCTTCATGCTCCCTCTGGAAGAGAAGGAGAAGTACCCAATGGCGCCGGGCACGATTCAGGGATACGGCCATGCCTTTGTCTTCTCGGAGGACCAGAAGCTGGACTGGTGCAACATGCTTGCTCTCGGTGTTGAGCCTGCCTTCATCAGGAAACCTGATCTCTGGCCTACCAAACCAGCTGCTTTAAGGTAGGTACATACACAATATGTGCTCCTGTCTAATTTTTAACTATCACTCATCAAATTCACCATTACAGTGACACACTGGAGAAGTACTCTGCAAGCGTAAGGCGGCTGTGCCAGATACTGCTCATTCTGATAGCGAGGAGCCTCGGCCTAAGCCCGGACTACTTCAACGAGATGTTTGGCGAGGCGGTGCAGGCCGTGAGGATGAACTACTACCCTCCGTGCTCGAGGCCGGACCTCGTCCTCGGACTGAGCCCTCACTCCGACGGCAGTGCGTTGACCGTGTTGCAGCAGGACACAGGCTGCGTCGGCCTGCAGATTCTCAAGGACGACGCCTGGGTGCCGGTGCATCCCATTCCCAATGCCCTGGTCATCAACATTGGCGACACGATTGAGGTGCTCACGAATGGCAAATACAAGAGCGTGGAGCACAGAGTGGTGACCAACGAAGAGGTGGATAGGCTGTCGCTGGTCACTTTCTACGCTCCCAGCTACGAAGTGGAGCTGGGGCCAGTTCCCGAGCTGGTTACTGACCAGCAGCCATGCCGGTACCGGCGGTTCAATCATGGCGAGTACAGCCGCCACTATGTCACCAACAAGTTGCAGGGGAAGAAGACCTTGGAGTTCGCCAAAATACAGACAAGCTACTGAGGAAGCAACGCTTGCCCTTGTACTGTACTATAATTCAAAATGTCATCGGACAGAAGAAATCAAAATGTACTTATTTAGTAGAAAGAAATCCAAGCATGATGCCGGTTATTGACTCGTTGCTAAACTCCACCTGTCATGCTGCTGGTCATTGACTTATTGCTGAAAATGAAAAGAAAGATGCTACTAGCAATGGATGTTGTTTGACGTGATGTTAAAATAACAAGAGTTGGCAACGAATGAGTGACTGATCGAGAGGCTATGACCAAAAGACTCGAGTGCTGTGGAGGATCTTACGTGAGTGGCAGCTTGTGCGGCCGGGAATCTAGCTGCTACATAACAGATCCTACTACTACCACTCTTTTATCTCAATATCTTGTTATCAACGATTGAGATCTTCGCTGCTACTTCCTCTAGCATACATAAAATGCGAGCATCTGATTCCAAAAGTGTTTTGGACAATTGTTACACGTAATTGTGGAACTTCAAACAGTGTTTTTAACAGTGAAACTAGATGAGCCAAATGGCAATTCGATTCAATTCAATCAAAGCCAGCATTGGCAAAAAGTTGATCAAGGATCCATCAAAACAAAAGCTGATCATGTTCCATTCATTTCACAGTAATCATGTTATACCTTCATTTTTTTATTTTATTTATTTAAATTTAAATTTTAAATTTCAGAATCCTAATCCAATTAGCCCTAAAATCTCTCCTTAATTCTAGGCTATTTTTAGCCCCTTTAATCCTATAAATATACCCTTAATTTCTCTCTAAACCAAAATCTATTCATTAATCCTATTTTCCCTAAATTCTCTCGTGCGCCGCACGAGCTTTGCTCTCTCCCAATTTCCCTGTTCTTTTCTTTTTCCCCTGCGGACGAGTTGTTGCCGCCCGCCTTGTGCCTCGTCTTCTCCAGCAGCGAACGCACGAGCTTCCGGCGGCGATTGGAAGGGAACTCCGGCGTTTTCTTCGTCGATCTTGGAGCAGTTCTCTTCATCCGGTGAGGTCCCAGACGCGTGTGGCGGCTACGGCGATTCCTCTGTCTGCCGCGGCTTCGTTCTCCTCTGTCGGCGGCGACGACGAGTTAAGCGCAGGCGGCTCTCTTGTCTTCCAGCACCGGTAACTTTGACTCCCATCTCCTTCAGGTGACGAGTCTTCTGCGCCAGAGTCGTCTTCCTCTTCTTCCGGCGCCGAGCGAAGATCCTGCGGCGGCGGCAATTTTCTAAGCTAGGGGCCGCCTCCACCTTTCCCTTTCCAGCATCGGTAGTTTCTCCCTCTCCTCCCGGCGCCGACGATCCATCTCCTTCCGGCGGCTGATCATCTCCAGCGAGCGCCGGTGATACTTTCCGATCGAACGAACGTTCGTCCGTTCCGCGTCGGGCGTCACAACAAGATAACTAGGTAAGTTTAGTTTTTGATTTATTTTATTATATTAAATTTGTTTTAAGGGAATAAATTAGCAAAATATAGGTTTTGTTATTATTATCTTGGGGAAAAATTGATGATAGTTAATTTTGAATAAAATTGATAGAAAATTTGATGTTAAGGGTATAATCATGAGTTGATGTATATGATAGATAATTTGGGATAAAGTTGATTTAAATAAGAAATTAAGGGTGAGGGTATAATTATGAGTAGATATTAACGGATATTTTATTTAAATTATTCAGTGAAGAAAGGAAGATACTGTGATTTCAGAGGGATTAAGAATATCGGCATTCGAGGTAGGAATCTTACCCTACTCCTTTCTTACAGTGTCAATAATAGGATTTGTTATTTAATCCTTTGACTTGATATATGATGCATATGATAGAATTAATTGACACTGATATCTGATTGCTTCGTCTGCTTGGTTTGTTTCTGAAATTCCTGTTGAACTTAATTATCTTGATTATTTGGTCATATTCTATTTCTATATGAATGATTAACAAACCTGTTTTGAGATATCTGATATATTGGCTTATGAGCCTGGTTGAACAATTGTGTATCTTAGATATTGACGTATAAGTATGTGGAACCGTTGTAAATCTGTGATGATAAAGTCGTGATATATATTGACCTCTGACCTGGATGATTTATTCTCTAGTGGCCTGTTTATCTGAGTTATAGTTCCGACGCTCATCGGACTATCTGAGATGCCGGTACGGCACCGCCAGTTGTCTTGAGGACAATACTATGGATGTCAGTGTTGGACGCAACACTCCGGGCTGTTTAGGACAATCGTTCCATTGCATGAGCAACAGTGGAAACACTCTGAAAATGAGTGCGGCTCTTAAGTGAGATCTGTTGGCCAGCTTGATGATTTGCACGACATTCTTATATTATTTGTATTCGTTGTTTCAGTTATTGTATTATCCTGTTATTTGATTCCCTCACCATGTTTGTTGATTCCTACTTAGTATTTTTGCTAACTCCCTTTGTTTCTCTTCCAGGTACAGAGTTAGCTTCTGGGAGGGATAGAGTAGATAGCGGATATCAGTCCGAGTTGAGATAGTTGTCTTTTGTATTTTATTCAATTGATAATTTGGATAGTTGTATTCAGATATTGTGTTATAAAGTCGTTGATGTTAAATTTGGATTGTTTATTAAATAAAGGATATGTGATTATTGTAGTTCTCTGGTTCCTATCAATATTGTTATTTCCTGGAGAACCCTGAGTTAAAAATAGTCGACTTTCCGTGGGGGCGTGACAAATCAAGTAACCCAACACAGTACTTCCTGTTCGACTATTTATAAGGCTTTCAATAAAGCTACTTGGCCCACAGCCACTAATTAGGTATTAGAGTAAACATTTTGCTTTGTACCTCCTAGCCTTTTTGGTCTCTCTCCCAACCATAGCCATCCACTTTGGTACAAAATTTCATCTCTTCAGCTGGCAGTACAAAATTTTTATCTGAAACTTATGTACATTCAGAAGCGTGTAAATTGAAGACGCTATAGTGCATATTAATATATTTTAATCATAAACATCGATGATTGTTGCAGTATATAGTTATGGCAAACTGCGAGGCGACAAGTGGCAACTAATTATCCGAGGACCTTTTGTCGAACACCTTACCTGCGCAGAGGCGCGGGAAACCACAAAGCTACTAGCGTTAGGGCAAGGCATTTAATAACTCCGATCGTGGTAATTATTAAAAGGAACTAACAACAGCAATCTATTCGGGTTCTTGGGAACTTCATTGGAGAAATTAACGCTCTCAGCTTTTGCAGCAGTTTTGTGCTCTCAAAGCATGCATGCCGCAGATTGACCAACCAATCCTCTGACTTGGCTTGCCTGTACGGATCTCGCTCAGTTCCAAATACGTAGCAGATCTTTAGCAGGAGAAAAAGTCTACATAGACGTGACTTTCCGAGTGTCTCTTTTATTTGGGCATCCATCCTTGAAGATGAATGAAGATTGCTAGAAAGATACAGACAAATGTGTAGTAGGCAACGAAAGTGACACTGTTAAGTACGATAGATGCGCTCCAGGTGTGTGCAGTAGGTGATCAGGCGTTTCGATGTCTCACTATATTGGAAGATGAAAGGAGCAAAGAGAGAGTTGTGATGAGTGAAGCAGATAGGAGGAGCATGAATCATAGGAAGGTTAGGTTTCTACTTTTATGAAGTGCGCTGCATAAAGCTTCTTAGCTAATGGTTCATATGATCTACACAACATGTATATCTTATTAACATGAAATATGAACTGGTAAGACTTAAATTTCCCAGTTCAAAGCCAGTTTCCAGCATATGCAAGAGTCACGTATGGAAGTTAATTTAAGCTAGAATTTCTTTTCATAATATTTCTTGTGTTCTTCGTTTTGCTGCTATATGACTAATTGAATATATATGTTGCAGAAGTATATATGCATCAACATATTAATTTCGGAGCAAAAGAAAGAACAAAAAGAATACAAAAAGAACAAACAATGAGAATATGATACCATGTAATTTTAAATCAAGAGAGAAAAGTAATTAAACATTAATGACTACATATCCTTAAATTACGAGGATTTATGCCATCAAAGAATATAATTGAAGTCTGTAGAAATTAAGGTTCACAAATTAATTGCATCCCAATCATAATTAAATGCATAGGATTAATTGTCAATCAATAGTCAACTCTCACAATATTCAAGCAAATGCAATGAAATTAGAACACAGATATATGATCTGACCTTGTTCCAAAAAACAAAGCTCTCAGAGATCAATCTGGTATCAACCCTAGCTCGCTAGAATCCCCTCGACGACGCAGAGGCATTATTATTCTTTCTGTCCATGGCATTAAACATCAAAAGCTGATCCCCGTCTCTCCCATCCGCAGCACCGCCTCCGCTGCCGCTTGGCTTGTTATTGTTGTTATTACTGCTGCCTGCGGCCCGATCGCCTTCCATCTCGCGGTACTTGTTGAGGTAGCGCCGCATGGGCTCCACGTAGTCGTCGAAGCCGAGGGTGTTGAGCGCCCAGCAGATATCGTCGCCGTTGACGGTCTTGCGCTTCTCCTTGTGGCACTTGTCGGAAGCCTCGCCCGTGACGAAGCTGATGAACTCGGACACGCACTCCTGCATCGTCTCCTTGGCCTCCTTGGAGATCTTGGCGTTGGGAGGGAGGATGTTCTTCATGATCCGCCCCACGTTGGCGATCGGCAGCAGCCGCTCCTGCTCCTTGAGACTGCCCTGATCCTCCGAAGAGGAAGGGGCGCCGCCGTCGTTATGTTGCTCATCTGACTCCATTCTCGGATTAGTAGTCAACTGATGTGTTTCTCCACTACTTGGAGTGGTAAGTGGTAACCAATTGACTCGGTCGTCGTCGGACCTTTGTAGTCGTGGACTGAAACTAATTAAAATGCACGTATGCGTGTATGCGTACGTAGATTCACCTGTGCGCTATCTTAAATATTAATTTGCGGGCCATCTAGACGTGGGCCACGTGGCCGAAGTTGATTGGGTTGGTTTGAACTTTAAAGATTGTGGATGAACTGTTACCGGAAGAAAATTCAACGTTTGGTTGGGTCTCACGTGGTGGTAAGTGAACATTATTATTGGTGTCCTTATTCTGCAAGCAAATTAAAAGTGTGTGACCCAAATGTCAATGTTTCTGCCCCCACCCAGCATTTTGATTGGCCAATCTAAGATGGTCCCCTCTCTTTCTCTCTTGCTTTCCAGTTTCCTTCCCTCGATATCAAGTTTCTTAATCAATAATTGTACTGTGCCCATCTGTCACGTGTGCATGTGCTGCGCTGTAAATAAAAAGCGTATACCTAAATTCCATACATATACAGATCGAAATCACCCATCTCTCTCTCTACATACTTGCGCATATATATTTATTATGCGAGGTAGTTTAATAATTGTAAGAACCTTAGTTATTAATAACATTAAATTTTAACTTAATTAATTATATTAAAAACAAAAAAGGACAAATATAGAAGGGGTTGATGGATATATAAAATATATCTTGTCATTTAGTAATAATTCCATTCAGACATATATAAATTATACGTCCCGGACAGAATCTAATTTGTCATCAAGTGTGGTTTCATTTGCTCATCGAAGATTCTTAAACTAAACTTTGCAAGTAGCAAGGAACGTACAAACAGGTAATTAAGGGTTCGTCCTAACACGCTGCAGTTGACATTACTGCGTCTTTTAAGGCGAAAGATGAATAGAGTTGGGGCTCTTGCAATTCGTACGAACAAGTGCAAGTTGTAGCCATTCGTTCGCCTGCACAACTTATAGTTTTGACCTTGAAAGAAGAGAAGCTTTAATTGCCGGGGATCAGGCTTGCATCTTCAATTAGCTCGAGCAGCTACTCGCTCGGCAATTCAAACTTACTCTTTAATTTCAGGAATATAGCTTTAGACTTCATATGCATTAAAGACTCAAAATGTAGATTCTAAAGAGGTTAGATTTTATTGTTTTGAGCCCACGAGAAGGCTTTTAGTTGGATTGGGATTGAATCACAAGTGTAAGACTGACGAATTTGCTAGACTCAGTAGATTTCTTACTTCGAATTCTAAAACAGTCATCATTCAGCTGTATATATGCTATTTCCTCTCCCCTCCATCATATTCAACTTGAAGCTTATTGGCTTATCCATAAGTTCCTCACATGGTTAGAAGTTAGAACTATAGCTGGAGACAACATCGAGATGTTTTAAAACCAAGGTTCAGCTTTGGGGAATATGTTCATGAAATCTCCAAATTTATCAATATGTTCAACATGATAAATTTTAAAACCAAGGTAGCTGGAGACAACATATAAATGTTATCAATATGTTCACGTAATCTCCAAATTTTGTACAATGCAATCGTATCCATCGATAATATTTCTCATCTGTTGGAGATTGAAAAAGGAGACAGAGAATTTAGAAAAAAATTTGGCAGAATTTTATTTGTAAATTGGGAGAGAAGGAACAATGCTAGCTCTTGTTCCACCATTTTCTCAGTCAATACAAAATCTGCTACAAAGTGTAATAATAAAATCCTAAAACAAAGTCAAAATAAGTCCAGTCAATTACTTTAACAAGTTACAAATTACTACTTAACACCCTCTCTTAATTTGTAATATTGAGCTGCCGTTTGAACTTGTCAAACTTGTCTTTTGCAACAGCTTTTGTTATGAACTCAGTAACATTCTCATGTGTATTGATATGCTCCAAACAAATTTCACTTTTGATTACAAGATCGCGAATAAAGTGATGTCTTAGCTCGATGTGTTTGCTTCTACATGAAAAATCAGATTCTTTATCATGACAATAGTTGACATATTATTACACAATATCATAGTTGACTTTGTTATATTTTATTACAAATCTATAAGAAATTTTCTAAGCTAACTTGTTTCACATGTTGCTTCTGTTGCAGCCATATATTCAGCTTCAGCTAATGATAATGTCACAGTTTGTTGTTTCTTTGACCTCCAAGAGATCACATTTGAGCCAAGACAAAATACATAACTAGATGTACTTCTTCTATCTTCACTACTTCCTCACAATTACTATAAGTGAAACCAAATAATTCACATTTAGGATCTTTCACAAACCTAATACTTTCTTTCTTTGTTTCCTTCAAGTATCTCAAGATCCTCTTTGCTGCAGATAAATGCAATTTACTTGGATTGTTCATAAATCTTGAAACAACACTTACAGCTTGAACAATATCGGGTCTTGTGTTCGTAAGATAGATAAGAGAACCAATCAAGCTTCTAGTAGCATTTGCATCAACATCTTCTTTGTGCTCAATTTGTTGTAATTTATCATTCATGTACATTGGAGTAGCAATAGGTATGCAATTGGATATACTAAACTTTTGCAACAAGTCTTCAATATATCTTTCTTAAGGTAAGAGGATGTCTTCTTTTGATTGTTTGATTTGAAAACCCAAGAAATACTTCATAAGACCCAAGTCGATTATCTCAAACTCTTTCATCATAGCCCTAAGTCTTTAACCATTGCTTCATTTGTTCCTGTACATATCAAGTCATCGACATAGAGATAAACAATGAGAAAAATCTCCTTTTTCACCTTTCTTCATATATAGTGATGGCTCATTTGAGCTTCTATGGACACCATAACTCAAGAAGTAAGAGTCAATCTTGGTGTTCCACACTCATGGAGCTTGCTTGAGCCCATATAATGCTTTATGAATCTTATAAGCTTTATCTTCCTTGCCTTCGACAAAATAACCTTCAAGTTGCTTCACATAGACTTCCTCTTATAATTCTCCATTCAATAAGGCTGATTTCACATCAAGTTGATATACTTTCATCTCCAATTGTGCTGCTAAGGCAAGTACAGTCCGAATTATTTCCATCCTTGCAACAGGAGCATATGGCTCATTGAAATCCACTCCAGGTTGTTGTGAATAGCCTTTGGTTACTAACCATGCCTTATACTTTTGAATGTTTCCATTTTCATCATACTTGATCTTGTACACCCATTTTAAGCTAATGGCTTCTTTTCCCTTAGGAAGATCTGTCAATTCCCAAGTGCAATTTTTCTTGATGCTCTCCATTTCTACATTTATAGTTTTTCTCTAATTTTTTTCTTTTTGTGCATTTGAAAAGGTATCTGGTTCACATATTAAGAAAACATCATTACAAGAAGCATAAATGTCTACTAAAGATCGATACCTTCCAGGAGAAGTTTCATTATCTTCAAAATCCTCTTGTGGTTGCTGCTGAATATCAGGAGCATCATAAGAAGTTTAACATATTTAGCTACTTGTTGATGACTTTCTTATTGGTTTGCTTCATTTGTAATGTCTTATTGCAAGCTAATATCTTGATTTCCTTGTTGCAAGCTAACTTCTTTATTTTTCCCATTTCCATTCTTCTAATTCATCAAAAATAACATCACGTGAGATTACCAATTTGTTGTTGTTTGGATTGAGAAGTCTATAGCCTTTGGATTCATCACTGTATCCAATAAAAGATGTACTTCTCCCCTTTCTTGGATTGAGAAGTTGTGAGTGCATAAACAACACTTCTAAACACTTTGGGCTGATTAACTAAAGGTTTTCTTTTATACCAAGCTTCAAATGGTGTCTTGTTGTGAATAGTTTTTGTTGGGGAGCGATTTAAGATATAAGCAGCTACATGAACAGCTTCAGCCCAAAATTGATCGAGAAGATTCTTTCCTTTCAGCATACTTCTAGCCATTTTAAGTCATGTTCTTTCTTTCTGCAACTTGATGCGTTGTATTTACACCACATTTTTGCCTATATTTTAGATCATATTTTTAGCTTATTTGCATGATTTTGTGCTTATTTCGGTGCTTTTACTTCACTTTGCACGGAATTTTTACTTTTCTTGGTTTTATTAAAAATGTAGGTAAAACCACTCAAAAATGAAGGATTTCATGAGTTTTGAAGCCAAAGCATGATTCCTGAGGAGATCACGAGCTTACACGCCGAATTCGGAGTTGAAATAGTGAAGACTTTGACCGTAATTCTGGGACGGCCGTAATTTCGAGTTCGAGCGATGGGCGAAAAATGGCTAAGTATAGATATGCACAGAAACCTTCACGGGTGAAGCCGTAAATCCGTTACGGGCCGTGAATGTTTCTATGATTTGGATTTGCATGACCTCTTGCATATATTTATCTTTCTTGGGAGAAAATACCTCTTTGTACATAATCTGATCTTGTCACATTCTTCCTAGAAAAACTCATCTTCACTTGAAAAGTTTGCTTTAATGGTTGATCAGAATACTTATTCAACATTTGCTTATGAACGTCAAGTGAACCAATAAGCTCATACATACAAAGTATTGAAAGATCTTTTATTTTTTCAATAACTGCAATAATATACTCAAATTTCTGAGACAATCTTCTAAGTATCTTCTCAACAACTTTCTTTTCTGGAATTACTTCACCGAGACTTCTAATTTGATTCACAATTTCAGAAGCCTTTGAAAAGAAATCTTTGACATATTCACCATCTCTCATTCTCATGTTATCAAAATTCCTCCATAGATTTTGCAACTTGATGAAAATTACTTTTTCATCCGTGAAACTCATTCTTCAATATTTCTCATGCATCTTTTACTTTTTTCACACCAAGAATGCGAGAATAGATTGATTTGCTCACACCTTATTGTATGATTCTCAATGATATAACATTCTTTTTCACATTTTTTTTTGTACTCTTTTTCATTTATTTGTGATCTGGAAGAACTACTTGATGCTTCAAGTTGTTCTTCATAACCATTCTCAACAATATTCCACAAATCTTGAGAAATAAAAATCATTTATAATTGTGCATTCCATATATCATAATGTTCATCATCAAAAATTAGAACTTGACTACGAGAATATGCGAAAAATGTATTTTGATATGAAGTCATAGTTACCAACAATATTAGAATGATTTGAAGCCCTTTTCTTTGTTGTGGTCTCGACAAAAACTTTCAATGCAATCTCTGATATTTTCTTCTTCAAATTCCTCCCCTTTTTTGTTTTCTGAGCTCTCACAACTTTTGTCCTTTTCTCCTTTTTGCTTTCTCAGCTTTTGATTTGTCTTCGCTTTTCTTATGAAATTCCAAAAGAACTCCGATTGATATGAAATCCCAATGGATGTCTAGAATTTCAAATTGAAGAAAAATTGAAATCTTAATTCTCAATATGTTGTTTTGTCATTTCCTTCAAAATTGGTAAAATCATAGCGTCGGTGATGCACTGATAGGCGTACCACAAGTGCACGGTTTCCATCGAAGTAATAATAATATAATCTCAAGGGAATTATGTGTCGAATACCGACATATCATTTTATTGATAGCTAGACAGTTTTAAATAGGAATTGGAAAACTACTCTAAGTTTAAACTATCGAATCTAGAAATCAACGACTTAATGAGAATTACAGTTTAAGAAAGCTTCGGGATTTCAGGTTTTACCTCGTTGAAGGATTTAACGTAAAACATTAAGCAAATCGAATTAGGAAAACAGATTACCTTCTCTCGAAGCGTAATCCGACAGTAAACCACTTAAGGCGATTAATCCACTTGTACAGATCATCTTCTCTCGAAGCGTAATCCGATGTCTGCTAAGCTATCTACTACTCTCGTGGCTTATTAGCTTAGGAAAGATCCAATGGACTCTATGATAATCATCAATCCTCGAGTGACATTGAACGACTCTCGTAATTCAAGTCACAAGTTTAAATAAGGAATTTCGAGTGTTACGATTCACCTCTCGGCTCTACTCGTAACACTTAACATATACAAATGTTTGGGCCAAAACACATATATGCAATAAACACGCCTCATTTAAATAAGCAATTTACTAGAAAATATCACTAAGGCTATGTATACTTGGACGGAAAATAGGAAGGGATAGATGGATTAAGAAATTTTCCATCATATACATAGAGGGATGGAAAAAGAAAGACGGATTTAGGAAGGAAAAATGGATCAAAATCCACCATTTTTTGATTCGTCCAAATTGGACGGAAATCTCTTCCTCATCTGTGCCCAGCCTCACCTTCCGCTCGCCCAGCTTCATCCGTCGCCTAGCATCGTCCTTCCACTCGCCTCCTTCCAACTTCGCGAGCGGCGGCCCGCACCTCCACCTCTTCCTTGGCTACGCCGCCTCGTCCTTCCGCTTGCCTAGCCTTGTTCGTCGCCTAGCCCAGCCTCGTCCATCGCCGAGCTCTCTCTCTCTCATCCGACCATCGCCCTCCCTCCGACTTCGCGAGCGGCGGATGACGAATCCGGATGGCGTGTGAAGCTTCCTCCGCCCAATGCTCTCATTCTCATCCGGATTTCACACCTCCACCTCTTCCTTGTCTATGCCGCCTCTTCCTTCTGCTTAATTTTTTTCCATCGTCTCATATTCTATCCTTCCTCTTTTTTTCCATCCTCTAACTTTTTCATCTGTCGAAGTAAACATGACCTAAGATTCACAGAAATGTGTTACAATTGAAAATTTGTTCAACGGGCTACGCCCGAGTTCCAAAATAGAGTTTTACTCTAAAATATACATCGTTTAACAATAAAAACCCAAGAAATTATATCAAAAAAGAGGGTAAATTACTATTCAAGGTTAGGAGACATCAAATCTTCGGTCTTCTCTCAATAGCCTCGAATAAACTCGATCAAACAAGCCCTCGAACATGGAAAATCGCCCTCTTTTCACCCTAGTCGCCTTCTCTGAAGATTCGAACCTTGTAACTACTCAAAATCGTTATTTTTATACCTCAATCCACTCCTTTGGCGGTTAGGAAGGTTGTATGGAAATTTTTCCTAATTTCTAGGCTCCATGACCGTCAGATTTGGCGAGAAACCACTTGAAGGTCAGGATCTGCGGACATTGTCACGGGTGTGAAGGCGGTCACGACTTGACTATGACGAGTTCGCTAAAATACATAAACGTCTTCATGGCCGTGATGAGGATCACGGGCAAGCCATGAAGAGCGTGTAAAAATTCTGGATGGAGATAACGCCCGTGCACGACGCCCGTGTTCACTTCGTCAAAATCTTTGTTGAAGTCCATCACAACCGTGAAGACCATCATGGGCAAGCCGTAACGAGCTCGTGAAAAGTTTGGATGTAGATCACGCCAGTGCTCCAAGCTGTGATGACTTCACCGAATTTCTGATACTTGATGATCACAGCCGTGAACCTCATCACGAGCTGGCCGTGATTACTTTGAAGAAATGGGACTGGAATGCCGAGATGATCACGGCTGTGATCTCTAAGAAAAACTATAAAATTTTTCAAACTTGACCTGTGACCTCATTAAACTGTGACGAATCTTCCTGTAGCTTCAAATCTTCACAAAAATATAGAAAAATGGCCTACATTTCACAAACAAATGAAAAATAGTGATGATTTTATACTTTACGGGAAAAGATACTAAATTTTGACATAAAACAAGACTTAAGTCTATAAAGATCGTATGAATGAGATTTTAAATCATATAAAAATAACACTTATTATGCACAGTGAGTTGAGCACCGGGATTCCAAGAACAGGGATAAAGTGAACCTGGAAATAGAATTAGAGGGCTTGTAAGAATTCTTACACGTGGGATGTATCTGGTAGAGAAGCTTCGGAAGGCGACGTGCAATAGCGGTGCAGCGGTGGACAAATGATTTTGTGGTTTTTGAGCCTCTAGTGGCTAGGGTTTTTTTTCCTTCCTCTTGTCGATCCCTTCTATGGAAATAATAGCTCTAATACCTGATGCGTTGCATTTACACCATGTTTTTGCCTATATTTTAGATCATATTTTGGGCTTAATTGAATGATTTTATGCAAATTTTAATGTTTTTACTTCACTTTGCACAGAATCTTCATTTTTCTTAGTTTTATTGAAAATGTAGTTAAAATGGCACAAAAATGATGGATTTTGGGAGATTTGAAGCCATAATACGATTCCCGATTAAACTACGAGCTTACACGTCAAATTTAGAGCGAAAACAGTAGAGATTGCGACTTTCATGGCCTTGGCCGTAATTTTGGGCCGGCCGTAATTTTTGCTTCGAAGGGCGATGAAATCGGCAAAGTCAAAAAGTTCACAGAAACTTTCACGGGTGAGGCCGTGAATCCATCACAGTCCGTGAAACTTTCTGTGTAAAAGACGCTATACACACAGAAGCATTTACGGCCTCAGCCGTAATTCCATCATGGGCCGTAAAAATGTCCGTCTTTCGTGTTTCTCACTCGATTCGACTCCAAACCGAACCAGAATTGAACCAAACTCTCCAGAAACCTTCCTAGATGGGTTCTATACTGATTAGACAATAAAAGGAAAGGTTTTGGAAGGGTTTCAGGGGCTTCTAGGCACGAAAACGAACGACTGTAGCGGTGACGGCGGAAATCAGTTCCAAGGCAGAATTCGATCAGGAAAGCCATGCAAAGGAAGAATTAGATGGTTCATCTTCATCTCCACGTCGAGGGGAAGCTTTTCTAATTACTTGTCTAGCGATTTCCTGTAATCTTCTTAGGTTTTCATTTGATTTTCATTGATGAACATGTTGTTTGCTTTGAACATGAACGTGTAAACCCTATTTTTGGGATTTGGGGATTAGCCCGTTGATGATTTATGGATTGAATATATTGTTTCAAATCTTTTACATGAATTTTATAGATTTGATTTGATTAGAATTGTACGTATCTCGCTTTAATACTCTGGCCAAGTTTTATTGCGTCTTAGACGTTGCGAGAAGGACCGAGAGGTGAATCATAGTGTCGGAACTATTCTTTTCAAACCTACGAATCCGATCACGAGAGTAGTTCGGATTCGTTTGAAGGATTCACATGGTTTTTCATATAACTTAATGGGTCTAATTACGTTAACTGTCATGAGAGTAGGGAATTAGTGTAGTTAGATACTAGATTACGCTTCGAGAGGATGTAATCTGTACCTTAGGAAAAATCCCTTTCAAAACTATAATTTTCTGATCAAAGATTTATTTTTATTAAATTCATAATCGTCAGCCTGGTGAAACCCTAAATCCCGATTTTATCCGAACTGATTTTTACCAAAAACGTTGCCTCTATTTCTTTTATTTGTACTTAGAAGTGTCCAAAATAAAAACCACATATTTGATTCGTCTAGATATAAATCAATCGTGTAATCGGTACTTGATCGCCAGATCCTTGTTGGGAACGATATCTTTCTTTATTACTTCAATAAATCCGTGCACTTGCGGATCTCTATCAAGTTTTTGGTGCCGTTATCGGGGATCAAACCAGTCAATATTGATTTAATCATGAGATTTATAGACTAGACATTTATTTATTTATTATTTATTTTTGTTTTGTTTTTATTTTTTTATTTTATTAGTTTTTGTTTTCGTTTTTCTTGTTTTATTTATTTTGCGCATTTTTTTATTGGTAGTTTATTTTATTTTTTTTATTAACATGTTGTATGAACGGGATAACTCAAAAATCAATTGTCTACATATTTTATATTTCCTGTTCTACATTATATATTTCTGAATTTTATTGCATAAACTAAAAAATGATGTTTAATCAATGTTAATGGTCAGGTCAGACGTATGTGCCACCGGCGATGCAGACAAGAGAATATGGTATGGATTCATTACAATCACTTGCAGCAAGGGTAAATTCTTTTTCTCAACACACTGAATATATGAGCATGCAAAATTCTAAGTTGGAATACATTATTTGTGATATTTGTGGTTGTCAAGGGCATCATTTTACTGAATGTCAATTAGGGATCCCTCCATGCTTTAACTTATGCCCTAGTACCTATAACCCAAGTTGAAAGAACCATGAAAACTATTTTTATTAGAATGACCCAGCCTTTATTCCACAATCAGACTTTAGTGAACCTGAAGAATCCAACTTAGTAGTCTTGCTTGAAAAATATACAACTGCTTTGGAAAAACAAAATGAGTTGGAACAAAATATACAGCTGCAAAAAGCCATGCTTGAAAAGACTCTAGCTGCTATGGAAAAACAAAATGAGAAAATTTATAGTATGATTTATGACACTGATAAAAATGATATAGAGAATGGAATCCAGGATATATGAGAATTTTGTAGAGTTGGATAAATCATTAGTCATGACTCCTGATTATGATTTACTTTCTTCAAATTTTGATGATTTTGAAAATTTTGATGATTGTGATTTACCTTCCTCAACACTTTACCAGCCATCTAGTCCCCTTTCACGTAATGAAGTGTCATGCAACACAAATACTTGGGACAGATTTGATGAAAAATTTGAACTTTTTGAGTCTTATGAGAAGCAGGATAATGAATTTATGGATCCTCATATAAGAACTAATGAGATAGATAAGGATGAATTTGATAGTGTTAGGATGGAATACCTCCCTTTATTTTTATATTACACCGCCACCATTGAAGAGAAAGAAATTGAGGTAAAGATAAGGAAGAGGATCCTGAACATATTACACCACCACCCCTATATGAACCATCAATCCCTTTTCTCTAGGAAAAATCATTAGAGATTTGCATTATAGATGATATTGAGGATAATGATGATGAGATGATTGAAATATTATTTGATACAAATCCAACCACAGGTACCCAAAAGATAACATATGAGATTTTTTATCACATTGGCATTGAGGTAACTGAAAAACCAAAAATAAAATTTAAAAGTTTCTTGATCAATCCAGGGTATGAATTCTTTGATTTTAATTCTAATCTTCTTCTAGTTGCTAATGTAAATCTAAAGGAAGAATGCATGATTTTACTTTTGGATAAATATAGAAAAATTATTGAGTATTCTCTGCATGACTCTAACTTTTATTTTTGTATGCATGTACTGGCTACTGCAACATGGATCCACCTGTTTAACTGGATATATACTTTGGTGGGGATACTCTTGAGATGGAGGAAAAGAAAAAGATTATATGCTTTTTACTATGACACAGATTCACCAACTCCACCATGACATGAAGCTGTGGTTAAGCTAATGACTTTAAACAAGCACTTTTGGGAGGCAGCCCAAAGTTTTTTGAATTTTATTAATTTTTGCATTCTTAGTTTTTGTTTTTTGATTTTCTTTAAATTTTTAGGAATTTTTGCAGTATGTATTGATGAATTTTTATTGATGGAAAATCTTTTAATAAATTACTTTATTTGCAGGAAATTTTTGGAGAATTTTTACATGAAGAAAAGCTGATCAACGAGACCATCACGAGTGCAGCCGTGAATCATTCACGGACCGTGATTCTTGCGGAAATATCTTTGTGAGTATATTTAAACATGATTTTGATAGTGAACATGATGATATTTAATATTTGAAACTTGTTTACATTGTAAATTATGATTATCTTTGATGTGACATAGTTTGTAGATTTTTTTAGGTCATATTTTCATTCTTTTAATATGATTGTATAGGTTTTCGCCAACATTTTTAAAGAGAATTTTTTTAAATTTTTTTTTGAAATCTACCGTTCATTGATTTTAATGTTCATGTATATGCAACAATTTAAGTCTAGGGTATTCTCATATATTTTGCTTTTTCTTCAAAGCTTTATAGGCATGTATTTTGAATGTTTATGATTGTTAATAATTATCAAATTTGTTTTATCCTTAATTCTAGACTTAGGAAACATCTTGAGTGATTGATTTGATGACTTAGGGAAAATTTGAAATTTCATATAGATTTAGATTGTTACGTAAATTCAATTCTGGTATTGATAAAATGCATATGTGAATTGTTATATGTTCATAGGACATATGCATAGTATCTTGTTACTTGAAGTTTAATTTATCTATTTTTGTTTGATGGAAATTTTTATGAATAAAATTTGGTGATATTTATTTAACTGAGATTTGCTCCAACTCCTCTAGTTGAGTGATCTGAGGTCATGAGTTATATTATACCACGATGTGGTATACTTTAAATCAGTTGTGATCAAAGATCAACAACAATTTAAAGACCATGCCACTGACCGGCTTTCTCCAAAAAGAAAAAAAAAGGTGAGAGAAAAAAAAAAGTAAGAAGAAAAAACTCCTCTACTTGGCACTACGAAAAATTTGCAGTGGTACCTAAGACATGAGTTGAAGTCTAATTGAGAAAAAAAATGATGAAAAAAATATGGAGAAAAAGAGAAAGCTGTAGGTTAAGCGGATAACTCCGCTGACTTTATGATTGAGACTACGAGTTATATTATACTACTCTGTGGTATACTTTAAACAATGTTATGACATATGACAGTTTAAAGACCAAATTGCTTTAAAAATCTCTTATTTTTAACATCACCAAGATTCTTGAAATAAATTTTTGTCTATTGAGGAAGATTGATTTATTAAATTGAAGGTATTTGATATTTAGTGTGTGACTAATGAATACTATGACATGAATTCTAAATTTTATTTTTCTTGGATTGTAACCTCTTGGGAATTTATCTCTATTATGATTTTTCTTGAATTACTTGAGTTTGAAAGATTGATTGCATAATTCGTAGACTAAGGATATTATTAGGGGAAAAAACAAATGAGTGTTCCTTATCTTTGCATTCTCTTTACATATCAAGGTATTGCTTGAGGACAAGCAAAATTCTAAGTCTAGGGTATTCTGATGCGTTGCATTTACACCATGTTTTTGCCTATATTTTAGATCATATTTTAGGCTTAATTGAATGATTTTATGCAAATTTTAATGGTTTTACTTCACTTTGCACAGAATCTTCACTTTTCTTGGGTTTTATTAAAAATATAGGTAAAATAACACAAAAATGATGGATTTTGGGAGATTTGAAGCCATAATACGATTCCCGAAGAAACTACGAGCTTACACGTCAAATTTGGAGCGAAAACAGTAGAGATCGCGACTTTCACAGCCTTGGCCGTAATTTTTGCTTCGAAAGGCGATGAAATCGGCTAAGTCAAAAAGTTCATAGAAACTTTCACGGGTGAGGCCGTGAATCCATCACGGTCTGTGAAACTTTCTGTGTACAAAGGCACTGTACACACATAAGCATTTACGACATTGGCTGTAATTCCATCACGGGCCGTAAAAATATCCGCCTTTCGTGTTTCTCACTCGATTCGACTCCAAACCGAACCAGAATTGAATCAAACTCTCCAGAAACCTTCCTAGATGAGTTCTATACTGATTAGACTATAAAAGGAAAGGTTTTGGAAGGATTTCGGGGGCTTCTAGGCACGAAAATGAATGGCTGTAGCGGCGACGGCGGAAATCAGTTCTAGGGCAGAATTCGATCAGGAAAGCCGCGCAAAGAAAGAATTAGAGGGTTCATCTTCGTCTCCACGTTGAGGGGAAGCTTTTCTAATTACTTGTCTAGCGATTTCCTGTAATCTTCTTAGGTTTTCATGCGATTTTCATTGATGAACATGCTGTTTGCTTTGAACATGAACGTATAAACCCTATTTTCGTGATTTGGGGATTAGCCCTTTGACGATTTATGGATTGAATATATTGTTTCAAATCTTTTACATGAATTTTATAGATTTAATTTGATTAGAATTGTACGTATCTCGCTTTAATACTCTGATCAAGTTTTATTGCGTCTTAGACGTTGCGAGAAGGATTGAGAGGTGAATCACACCGTCGGAACTATTCTTTTCAAACCTACGAATCCGATCACGAGAGTAGTTCGGATTCATTTGAAGGATTCACATGGTTTTTCATAGAACTTAATGGGTCTAATTACGTTAACTGTCACGAGAGTAGGGAGTTAGCGTAGTTAGATACCGGATTACGCTTCGAGAGGAGGTAATCTGTACCTTAGGAAAAATCTTTTTCAAAACTATAATTTTCTGATCAAAGATTTATTTTTATTAAATTCATAATCGTCAGCCTGGTGAAACCCTAAATCCCGATTTTATCCGAACTAATTTTTATCAAAAACGTTGCCTCTATTTCTTTTATTTGTACTTAGAAGTGTCCAAAATAAAAACCACATATTTGATTCGTCTAGATATAGATTAATCGTGTAATCGGTACTTGACCGTCAGATCTTTGTTGGGAACAATATCTTTCTTTATTACTTCAATAAATACGTGCACTTGCGGATCGCTATCAATACCAAATTTGTTGGAGATTGAAAAAGGAATAGAGATTTAAGAGAAATTTTTGGCAAAGTTTTGTTTGTAAATTCGGGGAGAAGGAACAATGCTAGCTCTTGTTCCACCTTTTTCTCATTCCACACAAAACCTGCTACAAAGCATAACAATAAAACCCTAAAACAAAGTCAAAATACCAAAGTCAAAATAAGTCACATCAACTACTTTAACAAGTTACAAATTACTACTTAACACCATCCAGCATATCAAAATCTACTTAAAAGGTATAGTGTTTAGGGGAAATTAACTAACATAATAATAAATTGCGCTCGAGATAAGCTTTCAAGACAAGTTCTTTTGACAATGTTTGAGATCTTGGGAGGTTACCAAGGTGAGCACTCAAAAATAACCCGAAGAACTTGCTTGATGAACACTCAAGATAAGTTTTTAGGAAATGTCCGAGATAAGTTCTCATGGTGCCCGAGAATAGCATTAATAAACACCCATGAAGAGTTCTTTATGAGAGCACCTCATATATTAAATTAAAAAAAAAGTCTAGGTAATCTACACCCACCAACACCTGCAATCCAATCCAACTAGGTTTAACTTAGTTTGGTTTGTACAAACTCGTAAAATCATCTCCTTCTCAATAGTTTGGTTTGTACAAACTCGTAGAATCATCTCCTTCTCAATTATGTAGTTTATTATCTAAGTAGAATTTTGCAATTGAGTCTTCCTCTCTACTCGTATCAAACTAGACTTCCTCATCAGAATTCAATAATAAACTTTTTGTATCCCTCTTTTGAGTCTCCCTTACCTCTCTCTCCAAATTCAATCAAAGACCGCAAAAAAATGTTCCAATAGTCTAAAGTAGTGTTGATTCTTCTCTTTGTCTTCCTCAAGCCCCTCTAGGTCTAATATTTTTCCTTCGTTAAAATTTCTAATGTAATCCCCTTTGTTGATTTGTACAATGGCTAAATAACTGATCTTGTAGAAGTAATTTCACACAAATCGACTCCAGATCACATCAGAGTGGATCATGTGCCTAGTGCATGGGGCTATCACCGGGGACATCATGTGAATTTATGGTGAGGTGTCAAGGTATCAACTATCTTTGACCTTATGTTTGATTTTGTCCATGAAAGTCACAAAGAAAATGTGACCATCTGATCCTAGGGACATGGAATGGTAAGACCATATCTACAAATATGTTATGAAATAATACTAATAGAGTAAGTATCACTTGACCACTAATTATGCAAAATCACAGCAATATAAAGCAAGCAAATGACACCAAGATTTACGTGGAAAACCCTTTAAAACAAAGGGAAAAACCACAGGAGCAACACCGATCAAAACCTTCACTATCAAAGAGATATCACAAAGTTTTCTCTAGCCACATACTAGAGGGAATACATCAAAACCATCAAGAACTACACGTTCTTGGTTCAACAACAAGGTTGGCCATCACTCACAAGGTGGAAACCAAAGAGAAGATGGAGAGATCTCACCAAATGAAAAACTGCACTGTCTAGGGCTGAGAAATCGGCGACCTTAGAGAACTCCAATCCACGATCCGACCGTTCAGAATGTGGAAAATTGAGTGCTCTATACGCCTGCAAAGTTTCAGCTCGATCCAACGGTGCAATACTTCCAGATCGTCGTTTGATCAAATGCTGGACAGACTTCTCTCTTCTCTATTCTCTCAAGGTTTTTGTTGCTCCTATCCCTCTCAAAGCATGCGGCTACCCCTCCTCTCAAAAGCCAGCCCTAATGTCATCAATTAGTGACCAAAGAAGACCCAAAGATGGCTAATATTTCAAGTATGCCATTAAGTGGGTCCAACCAAAAGTGTCAAGGTATCAACTATCTTTGACCTTATGTTTGACTTTGTCCATGAAAGTCACAAAGAAAATGTGACCATCTGATCCTAGGGACATGGAATGGTAAGACCATATCTACAAATATTCATCTTCACCATTTCTCTCTAGTTCAACTCAGTTGTTTCCCTACCAATACAGTCTCCATAATCTCTTCTTATTTTGCATCTTTGTGTTCTTTATTGATTAGAAATCAACTTGTATGGATCGAATATAAGTTTTTTTCATTAACAATATAAAATCACTAGCACTTGGATGGATGGATGGGATTTGAATGCTTTATTGTATTATTCATGAGGCATTCCCCCCAATCATGTCTCTCACAACTTGATCATTGCTGTTTAGGCTAATTAGCCAAATTGTACATAAGATGTGATTAAAAAAAATGATTTTTCTAGTGGAAGATATATTAGCTAAGCTTTAAGTTGTCTTGGTGCAAAAAATTGATTCATTATATGTAGCCAATGACTCTCTAGTACTTTCGATGCATTATGCTGATGATACACTAACCATATGCTTTAAAGTACATGGACGATATCAAAATGTTCTTATTACCATCACATGCTTTCGTTTTTCCAGTGGATAGGTGGATTGGACAAAATCAAAGTTGATTAAAGTGGGTAGTATGAATGAAAGTGACTCTGCTATTGAGCTCCCTTCGTAATATCTGGGTCATCCTCTTAATTCTAGATCCCTGCTAGAGCTGCATGGGATAGATTAATTGCCGTATGTCATGATAGTGTATCAAATTGAAAGTTAACACCCTCAAATTAGGGAGAAATTTGATTGCTTATTAGTAGGTCTTTATTCTAAATCATGATTTATTTGCTGCTGTATTCAGATTTCCTCCATGAGCTTCTATGTGTTATTCAAAATATTGACTCTATCATAAGAACATTCCTCTGGCATAGCAGTGACATAAATTGCATACATTTACCAAATATAAGCTGGGATCGTATCTGTAGAAACAGGAGGGAGAGGGTGGACTTGGGATCATCAACATTAAGTTTTCAATCAAACCCTCCAATCTAAATGATTTTGGAATTCACCAAGAACGATACAAGCCAGGGTAAGATTTTTATCAATGCAAAATACTTCTGAAATCGTAGGTTGTCAAACCCAAAATTACATTGGTCCTACATATGGTAATGCATTACATTTCCATTATAGATGGTAAGAATTTGGAAGGATGAACTAACCAAGGATGACTGCTGCAATATACTTTTCCAATTTTTTTCAAAAGTGCACATAAACGTCGGCTAACTATTAAATTTATGTACTCACCGATTGGAGGTTCTATCATACATGCTGGAAATATTTTTGTTTGGTTGATACAAACGGAGACTAAAGCACTCAAGATGACTTAATGCTGCTGGTTGTTCTCTCTTCTCATGACTCTATTTGTGCTTTATGCAACAATTATGCACTATTTTTGTGATTACTAATTCATCAGAAGTGGATAGAGGAATTCTGAACCTTAAGATAGATGTAATGCATATTGTGAAGTTCTTGATATGCTGTCGTCTTCTACTATCTTGGTATCGTATCCCGTACTTCCTTTTGATTGCTAATTTCATAGTGCAGCGGTAGCCTCCTGTGTGATGTTGAACTCATGTCGTATCGCCTTATTTTCTGGTGCTGTAAATCTATTAGTACTTGTAGTACTGTTGAAAGCTCATCAGCCATTCATTTTCCTCTTTTGTTTCCAACGGGAGCACAGAACCAATGTGAATAATATAAACAATGATCAATGTTACTGATGAACCAGTATGGTTGTTTAGAGGCTCCAAAAGCTGAGCATCTCATTTCAAAGCAACATCATTTTGCCTCAACTTGAATGTTTTCAGAGTGAACGCAAATGATATTAAATACTTTTGTGAACATTGATAGACGTATTTGTTAGGAGCAAAAGTTGAGCATTTCTCCTTGAACATCAATTAGAATATGCTCACAGACCACAAGAATGATTGTGTTCAAAGTATAGTCGTTGAAACCAAGAGAATCTTAGACGCACTTGCTCTACAGAAAAGAAGAATTGTTAGAAAGATATCATTTAATTTGGCAGCACATACAGCATGTTCCTGTTTTACGTTTCATATCAATTATCAGGACAGGAACTTGCAAAGATTTTTGAAAGCGACAGTTTGTCCCCTTGCATCAAGTAATCAACTTTCTGAAAATTTTTAGTGATGAAATCTAGTGCCGGCTTTCTATGTTCTCACCTTGTCCTTATTCTGATCACATGATTGTTCTTTTGGCTCTGCAGATGAACCTAAATTACAGATTATCAGTGTTCATTTAGATGACTACTTATCCCAAATATTTAAGCAGCAAGGAAGAATCAAGAATCTAATTTAAGAAAATTACAAATAGTAGATGTCTCCAAACATGTGCTCTAATTTTCTCTTATATTCTAAAAAGTTTAAGCTACTAGGAAATCAAATATCTAATTAGAGTAGTCATGTGGAGACTATAATCCATGGGGATCATGCGGCGGAGATCCTGGGAAGCATTTAAGAATTAAATCTTTGGATACTCGGTTTGCAAGATGAGAAGGCAAGGAGTGAGATTATTGTGATGCATCATCTCTTTAGTCATAATTTTTCATATCCTAATTTGTAGGGGGATAGATATAGTCCTTGGTCTACTCGGCTAGGGAGAGGAGAGGAGACCTCATGGTCTACTTTGTTGGGATTTACCATTTATGTAGGTCCATTTCTAGGAGGAAGGGTCTACCTAGCTGATAGCTCTCAAAAGTCAAACTCCTTGGTTTTGTTAAACCAACTTTCCTCTTCTTAAAATTTTTTTTTTACGAATTTAAAGCTTTGGCTTCTCCATATCAGCAAACATTGTTCCACCACAGAGACCAATCCTTTCTGATTACTGTTCATTTAAATTCTGATAGTAATCTTAGAAAAATGAAGATGGATAAAAGACAATCTTTGCAATGATTCTGTCTTCTGAAAGCAATCTTTTAGCCTCAGAAACTAATAGATTATCCTGTTAATCCTTCATGAATTTAAACTTCACTCTCATCTATGCTATTCCCCTAGAATTACGACCATTTGGCCCTTCTTTAATTCTCCTGGGAGCCAATCTGCATCGGGAGTCGCCCTCAGAATAATTAAGCTTAACAAAGACGTGCCTTTCTCAGATTTCCACATCAATTTGACAAACAGCTCCTAGCAGTAGCGGGGTAACAAAAACAACCGTAGAGTTCGCTTTCTTCTTTGTCATGGCCTGCATTTTTTTCCTCCCCGTGTACCTATCATGGGTTTGTTTTCATCAATCGCTCGAGCTTGCTGTGCTATTTTATTTGTAGAGAATGGATGAATTGAACCATAGCTGGCCTCTTTTGATGGCACTTTCCTCTGGTTCTTTTGCTCACTTCACTTGCAGCCCTCAAGCGATTGCTTTGTTGTTTTTCTGTTATCTCCTTTGTTTTCACCGAACTTGGTTGATACAAACAGAGAGATGTAAGCGTAACAAGGACACTAGGCTTTTGAAGAATACTGATACTAAAATAATGCCTTGTGCCTCGTCCAGCTTAACGTTTTCTTGCACATTTTCTGAACCTTTTTTTTGTTACAGCCGGAAACAAACATTTTTCTCTGAACAGTGCTTCCTTGTTCCAATGCTATTCGCATAGCTGACAATTCAACTAGTTGCATGATAAGATGGAGGCTAGTCATTAGGAAGCTGTGCCCAATCTCCACTCTTTTTGATACAACACGCCAAGTTGGTCCCAATTCAGCCGACATCTCCCACAGCCTGCAGCGCTATTGCTTGCTGTACTCAATCAGCAATTCAGAGTTCACGAATGGCTACTGCAATTTAATTTTCCTTAGACATCAGCATTCAGCACTAGTATTGGAAGCGTGTACAGCTTGGGGAAGAACATTAATGCTCATAATCTATTGTCTGCAATAAATTATGGACCGGCAATTAGGAATGGAATCTCCGCGTAAATTTATTTATTCTTTAGAAGCTTGCATCGACGCAGAATTGCTCCAGTTGAATAGTTGCCGGTACTAAAATCTTTCCTTCAGCAGGTTGCGTTGTCGCTGCCCTTGCTCCAAGTGTCAGCTGCACATCTGAACATGGGCAAAATCCTGGCTCTGAAATATAAAAGAAATAATTTATTTAGGAATGTCGTTAGGAAAAAAAAGCGAATTGAAAGGTTAGACAGATAATGCTGCTTTTTGACTTTGGAAACTTTTCCTAGTCCTGGCTGTAGAGCTGAAGATTATTGTGTAGACTTGTTGAACTGATGATGTTGAGTTTCAAGATCTTTTTTTTTTTCAGAACTTAATTATCTGCCATCTCCAGTGTTCTCTAGCTGTCTCTGATGTGGAAGGCTGAGAAAAGTAACAAGCCTTTGTATTGCAAAATGGCTCTGAAATTTTTGTGGATTCTTTTAGAGAATTCTCTGCTTCAATCACTGCTCTGGAACAGTTCATTCATTGATTGCGAGGTCAGCTATTTGTCCAACTTAATGAGCAAATATTCTTTGCCACTTGAGATGACCTTCCTCTGATAAGATGGATGATATTTATGACTGGATTTGAAGGCATGAATGAGCACAATGTGGATTATTACAAGAGATTAGTAGCATATATATAATTTCAAAGTGCTAGAAAAAAAATGGCAGATACAAATATTTGCTCAAGGTTCTGTCCAGTATGGTTTATATTTTTGTTAAATAATATCTCCAAAGTTAAAATTATAGATTCAACGATACCTTGGCAAAATTACAAAAAAAAAAAATTGTAATATATATAGAGATTGTACCTTACGTTTTCTTGTCAACATCTAAAGTATATTTATACAACCTCATCTTTGCAATTATATATAATCATCGATCAATTTCGTCATTAAGCACGAACATATAAGGGGAGAAGTTCAACAGGAAATAATAAAAAAGTGAAAGAGACAAAACACACACAAAATTGCTTTTGTCACTATATGTTGCAGTTCCAACCTGTGTAAGCCAGCTAAATTCCTGGTATTAAGCAAATCATTAAATTCGATGAAGTAGCTCATTTCTTCAATATGCAAAGGATTAGCATCTCGAGGACAAAATGGGATTAGGATTCAGCAATAATCAGAGAGCTCCCTTCCAAATATTAGTTTTTCAGAATTTACATGTTAATTCTCATCTCAATGAGACAGCAATCCGCTGTAAGCTAGTTAATAATTGAAGGATGCAGGGATTTCTGCTATTCAGAAAGAGTTCCTAAGAACAGAAGAATTCACACGCCTGAGTGATGATGGAATTTGTCTTTGCTCTGATCCCTAGACCAAGTAAAATAATCGAGTGAAAAATTAATAAACAGTAGATAAACAAATCATACGATTCTGACTAAGGGACAACCAACGCATTTTTAAATGTCATCCACACCCTCTTCCTCCCTCGCCAGTCAGCATAAAAGAAGTCCACCGCATGGCCTTCTTCCCTCCCCCTTTCTCCCTGAGAGCTTCAGCTCCAACGCAAGTAGTAATAGACTGAAAGGGAGGAAGAAAGAGAAAAAGGAGTAGATTTTGTCTGCAATCAAGCAAAACCATGTCAAACATCACAACAGGCGACTGTGGAAGCTTCTCTTCTGGTACGAACACAGTCGAAGACGAGGCACAAGAGCAAAGCCATCTCTTTTATGATCCTTCGACGTCCCTCGCCGCAAACAGGGACATCTCTGTCTTACAGCTTCCGGAGCTTACGCCTGCCAAGAAGAAACGCAACCTCCCTGGAACTCCAGGTGATGATCATGATTGTAAAATTTTCTCCTTTTTTCGTTTGGTTTGATACATTAGTTGAATAATAATTGACTGCAGAGATTATTATAAGAATTTGAGAACCTGTTGTTCCTTAATTTCTGAAACACGATTCAGAATAAAGAAAGAAATAGTTTTTTCCTTTGTTTGGTTGGCACAGAAGGCTCAATTATTGGCTTGGCATTTCAATAATAGTGGCGACTGTTCGCTATATGTCGCTTGATTACATCACCCCCTTTTTAATCTTTTCCTTTGGGAGTACTCGTGAGCCGATTGATGGCTGAATTATATAAAACTACTCTGTAATTGCAGACCCAAACGCTGAGGTGATTGCTTTGTCGCCGAAGACGCTAATGGCGACGAATCGGTTCGTGTGCGAGATCTGCCACAAGGGGTTTCAACGGGACCAAAACCTGCAGTTACACCGCCGCGGGCACAACCTGCCGTGGAAGCTGCGGCAGCGGAACAGCAGCGAGGTGAGGAAGCGGGTGTACATCTGCCCCGAGCCCTCGTGCGTTCACCACAACCCCAGCCGCGCACTCGGCGACCTCACCGGCATCAAGAAACACTTCTGCCGCAAGCACGGCGAGAAGAAATGGAAGTGCGACAAGTGCTCCAAGAAGTACGCGGTGCAGTCGGATTGGAAGGCTCACTCCAAGATTTGCGGGACACGGGAGTACAAATGTGACTGTGGCACCATCTTCTCCAGGTTAATTAATCTGCATTTTCTCTTTTCTCTCTCATCTTTAGATCTAATTCTCTACATATGAATGCGATATACACTTAGTCACCATCAGAAATAGAGTTGCAGCGTAGGAACGATTTAATTTGGGCTTTAGACGCAGCGGCACACAAATAATTGTACACGAATGGTTGATCGGAAAAGTCTTCTTTTTTGATTCTTGAGCAACGCGTTAGCTCAAAAGTTTGACCTAATGTCGAATAGGTCCCTATCAATTAAGTTCAATCTTGCATCACCATAGATTGGTACAAGAAGAATACATGGCATGGCGTTGACCGCCGCCACTTTGTCTCCCCATGCACCTAAAGAAGTCGCCCCTCGATTCTCCGTTCGCACTCCATGTGTTCCTCCCGTCAAGCTCAAATTTCTACAGCCGGCCACATACTTGATAGCATTAAAAACATGACCATGATGCACGGCAGTGATTAATTGATTTCAGTGACGTTTAAATCTTTTACGACTTTGAATTGTGCAGGAGAGACAGCTTCATCACCCACAGAGCCTTCTGTGATGCACTGGCTCAAGAGAACAACAAGCTCAACCAGCCTCTCATGGCCAGCATGGCCTCAAGCTTACAAGGCCAAGCCTCCACCACCCTAATGATGCCATCTCAGCACGTCACCAACAGCGCCACTGCTGAGTTCAGCCACGACGTGAAGAGACCGCCTCTGGCCCTCTCCGACCATCTCATGCCGGCGCCGCCTTCCCACAAGTCCCGTGACATGGCCGGCGGCATGCTATCAAGCTTCTTGAACATCCCTCCCTCCTCTTCAGTTGGCCCAATGGGCTTCAGTGACCTCACTGAGGCCCATTTGTCAGCCCACATGTCTGCGACAGCGCTGCTGCAAAAGGCGACCCAGATCGGCGCGACAGCCGCCGGCGGCAACAGCATCACCCAAAGTCTGATGCACAAGGGATTGGCGTTGATGATGGCCGGCCCGGACAGGGTCTCCGGCACGAGAGCGTACGGGCCAATCAAGGCCCACGAGCCGCTGTCGCCATTTTACGTTGACGGAGGAAGCTTCGGCAACCTACAGTTCTACGACGGTTCTTCCATGAATGAGATGGGCGGATTCGCCGGTGCTGGAATGTTTACGGGCAATGCTACCGATGGAGCCTTGCGAGAGCAAATGGCAAGATGTGGCACTACGGACGTGATGACCGTGGATTTCATGGGCGTAGGGGGAGAGAGAAGGATGCGCTTGCAGCAGCAGCAGGGGATGGATCAGTTCGGCGGAATTCAGAGTAAGATGATGGAGAGTCCGCAAGCATTCCAGCAGCAGATGGTTCTTGGGGTGGCTGAAATGGAGAAGCCTGCGGTGTGGGATGTTTGACTTTTGTCAAATTCATTAGAAGCATGTAGCTAGCGAGTCCTCACTGTTCTAGTCGTTGTCCTAGAATGAATAATATAAGCAACTCATAAAGTGTGGCACAGTTTTAGTGGGAAGTTGAGAAGTTTGACCCGAAGTAAAGAGTGGGGGAGCAGACAGTGCAGGAGTGTCCTTGAGAATACTTTCGTGAGACGCTCATAATTCCAAGCTTTACATGTAAGACCAAATTACAAGTAAGAAAAAGGCCTTCTTATTGGGCCCCCTTCAGCCCAAGTTAGTGCCACGCGCTTCGCGACTTTTCTAGAAGAATCCTCGGCGCTAAAAGATAGGGATATTTCCGTAATTTTAGTCGAAACTAAACCCTACTATCCTATTCCTCTTTGCCTATATAATATTCCCCGCCTTTCATTCTTTTTTGACGGTTCTCGCTTCGACATTCGACGCCGGTAAGATTTGCTTAATTTGCTTTAATCGTTTCCTTCGATGAAAGTAGAGGCTGTGATTTGGAAACCCTACCTATTATCTGAGTGAAAAGGTTCTCGCCTCTCTGATTAACGAACAAACCAATGGATTATCCTAAGCCTTTCTTCCGCTTTTGATTTTCTCTGGTGTTTTCTCGTGATCTAGATCTGTTGTCGTTCTCGCCGTCGATGTGATGATGTCTTTCCGGAATCAATTACATGTCGACCGATTAAATTAAACTACAATTATCTGATCAACGGTGAATGCAGATCAGCATTTCGTCTTTTTTTCTATATCTTTTGGTTTGATCTTTTCAAGAGAATGTGTGCATGGATTGAATCGTGCTTGTGCACAATAAGCCGATGACCTGGACCCTTGGAGGAAGGGAGCATGGTAATGTGCACAGAGATAAACAAAAAAGGGGGTCCTCATGTCTGCTCGCCTTGGTGCCCTCGGGCGTTGTTCCCGCGGGCCTGGATTCGATCTACAATATTATCTTTCCTATACTTTTTGTTCATCCCTACATTAAAAACTTTTAGACAACCATACCTTAGCATCCTTTTTAAATACTTATATACTCGTAGTTAGTGTTTGAAAATGACTGACTGATGCTTTAGGATGTTGGTTAGGCCAATATGATGACTAATTGTTATGCTAATCGCATATGTTTTTGCTGAAGTATTTGATTGTCATCGCATAGGATACACCAATTTTAGTTGCGTTCTTTTTATGATTAACTTACAAGGAATTTTTGCAGTACATTGATAAGGCTTCAACCGTATTGACGAAACAACATCGCATACTCTTTGTTAGAAGATTGGCCCTAGATATTTGATACTAGCCTTGATAGTTAAAGTTTTATTGGTCAATACTTTTGGGTGCAATGTCTTATATCTAGGGTTTTTTTGGATCATATAAGCTGAAGTTTGTATCGATGTTGCTGCTTATTCTTAGTAGAATGCATTGAATCGATTCTGTTATTGTTTTGTTTTTGTTCTTATTGAGAAGTGTATTGGCTTCAGACATTTAGTGGAGCACTCAATTTTACATAAGAGGATGAGGGGTTAGGATTTTTGGCACTTCAAAAAATTTTTGTACCCTAATTAGTATAGCTGGTCATTGCTTTTACAAGTTGCTTTTGCAGATTAAAACAGTTGATTTTAGTATTTGACAAGCTACTGGAAATTAGAAGTAGTATGAGTTTGAAAAAATTAGGAGGGAGCTATTTTTGACTATTTTCTAATATTGAGACATACTTGGGGATGTCCCTACATTAACATTACTCATGGAGCTAGATTCTATATAGCATGGGTTACAACTATCCTTATTTTAATATGTTTTTACAATAACAAAATTATTATTTTAATAAAAAAATATTAAATTTAAAATTATTTTTAAATATTTTTTTTAAAAAAACATTTAATCAGGATAATAGTTTAGCCAAATATCTTTTAACTTTTCTAACTAGAAAGTCGATGAGATAACAATCTATTTATACTACCAAATTGGTTGCATATAAAAAACATCGGTACTCAATTAGGGTGTTTGGGCTCGCACCTGGGAGGTGGAACGCAGCTGTTGTCAACTTTTTGCAGTTGTGTAGCATTGACCTTTAATTGACCCGTGTGCAGTTGTGCAGCATTGACCTTTAATTGACCCGTGTTAAGCATTAAAAATAATTGGGCGGAATAGAGTTGTGCGTTAACCTTTTTTTTGTGCAGCGTTAACCTTTAATTGACCCGCGTTAAGCATTAAAAATAACTCATCCGTGCCTGCAGCCTTTCCCGGGGGTTCCAACCTGAATAAGACTCTTAGGGCTTATTTTATTAGGGAGAAAAATACCGAGAAGGGAAAGAAAGAATATTTTTTTTCCTGATTTATTAAAGAGACTGATTTGGAGAGAAAGAAAAATAGAAAGAAAAGTAATCAGTTTTCTCCCCTTTGCGTTCTCTCCAAATCAAGGAAAAATTTGTTTTCTCGCACTCCTCGCCTTGCCGAGCTTCACCACTCTCTCCCCTTGCCGATCGTCACCGCTCCCCTCGCCCAGCTTTTGCTCACTCGGCTGTCTTCATCAGCCTCGCCTAGTCCCCTTCCTCGGACGTCGATGGTGGCCTTGCTCCACCTCGCTGCACCACCAGCGTGCAGGTTGAGCAGAATCTCGTCTCCTTCCATGTCTTTGCCTTTGCCTCCTTCCTCTTCTCCAGCCTAGTGGTGCTCTGCTCCATTAAACACAACCCCTGCTTCACTTGATTGTTTTTCTCCCCTCACATTTTTCTTTCCTCTTAAATATTTCTTTCTCCTCAGGGTACCCGCTTAAGAGTTTTATTTTTCGAACCCCACCCAATTGTTTTTTATTTCTGCCACCTAACCTCAACAACCAATTCTCCTTATGCATTAATATATATATATATATATATATATATATATATATATATATATATATATATATATATATATATATATATATATATATATATATATAAAACTAATATTTATACAAAATTTAATATAAAATCATATAAAATATATAAACCATATATAAATATATAAAAAAATATAAAAACATATGTAAATAAAAAATATAAAAACATATAAATTATTATATAGTTTTTTCCTTAATAATATTTCAATGCTTCTTCCAGCAACAATCTATAGCATTTTGACTGACCTGCAACAACATTATCTGCACTGGAATCCCGTACGGCCATTATATTGTCAAAACATATAAATAAATTAATCCTTTGATTACTATCACTTACTAATCTATGACATAATTTTTTTTCTCAATGTATATAGTCTTTTTATTATCATCTCAAAATAAGTCTATGATACTATATAGATTGTAAAGATTTATTTATGAAATAAAATAAATAATACTTATAATGCATCTTTTACCGAGACATAGATTTATTTCTTAAATGATTAAATAATATAATTCTTAAGATTTCTCTAAGAACCTATAATTATTAATAATTTAATAAATAAATGAAAATAACATATATTCATCTGCATGAATTCAAATTATTTATTACGTGCAACCCATTTCATTACTTAACATTTACATAAATTATTATCTCATTTAAATGTTTCTAAATGTGAGGGTTGAATTTAATAAAAGTATAATATAATAAATATACAACGATGCTTAGTAAAAAACTGTTGAATGCAATAGATGTCTTTTCTAATATCTTAAGTAAAAAATAATACCTTTTAAAAAAAATGCTAGCTAACTAACTAAGTCTTATTAAATGGCTTTTTTAGAATTAAAATGCTGGCAACTTAACCTTGACAAACTGAGGAATAATTAAAAGCAGCACTCAAAATTTTTTGCACTGAAGTTATAATAAAAAAAACTCCTACTCTCTCTTTCTAGAAATTTTTTTATGTTAGAAAGTGACTCTTAGATATGATGCCGTTTTCTTTTCGGGCCGGATCCAGGAGCATATGGGCCATGCGGCGGCCCAAATCAGCCACAAGGCCCGGACACAAACGACGAGTGAAGCTCGCAACGAACTCCTCGGCGTTGACACAGACGTCGATCGCGATGACCTTTGCGGATCGCTCAATGACGCCAAAATCTTCGGCGTCGTTGAAGGCCTCTTCTCTGGCAGGATCGATGGGCAGACGCGCTGCAAAGGTAAGGTCGGCTGGCGACGACGACTGGCGGATACGCTCGTAGGTGTCTCGATTTGGGAAGGCGGCTGGCGGAGAGATACCTTCGAAACCAAGCGGTGTCTCCTCCCCTTTAAGAATCCAGGCGGACGATGGGGAAGGGCAGAGAGGAGAGTTCGGGGAAATCGTCTCCGTCCGGCGAGAGGTGGAAACAGTCGAGAGGAGCGACTGTAAGTCGTCGAAGACGACGTGAGTGAGTGAGGTGAGGAAAGGGTTTTATGTAACTGTGTGAGGCACCCGGAGCTTGAGCATACTATTTATGTTGACTAGCCTGCTTGACGCCTCACCCTAGGCGTTGACGAAGTGAACATATGGGACCCCTCCCCTTTTTATATATATAATGCATGTGGTTTTCATACATGCCTTTCCATGTTCACGAGTTGGCACTTCGACTCTGTTTGATGAGTCGCGTCGTGAATGACGGATCTTACGTGTCGGAGGTACCTCCACTGTTGGTCATAACACGGTAGCTTTGCTGCGCGAGCATCCTCTGTGGTGAGATGCCTCGCTGGTGCCAGAGCTCCTTGAGAGAGCTCGCTCTCTTGTGTTTGATCTAGATGGAGCAGACCGATGCAGTAGCCCTGATGCTGGAATCATTTGTGCGTTAGTCGGGTGCCTCATTTGGTGGCTTTGGCTGGCGACATGTGTCCACACATGCAACAAAAAGGAGTTGCACACATGGGACGGCGGGGGTGGGGGTGGGGGTGGGGGTGGGGGCGGGGCGGGGCGGGGCGGCTGAATTGACTTGCAGAAAAAGCATCGACCCTTGCTCCCGTGCGATACTCATCCCGGTGAGAATGCAGCCCTTGAGTGTCGACCAGGTGGTAACACCTGGGCAGGATTGTGGATGTCTGCAAGGTCTCCGCCAGCACTCTTCTGCTGGCTTTCGGACATCTGGTGGCCAAGGAGGTTTTTCCTCTTTGCTGGATGGGCTGAGGTTGCTTGACAACCTCTGCAGCGCGGTAACGCGTGTTGTGTCTGCTCCTGCGGTCTCCTCTTTGGTGAGCAGCCTAGCTGCAGTTTTCCCTGGTTCCTTAACCCACGCAACCCTCCTTTGTGGAGTTGGAAGGCGTGGGCTGTAAGCTGGGTTCTTGGAGCCTCCCTTGTGTAGCTGAACACTCTTCAAAGAGTGGAGGTTCTGTCAATCAATGGGAGCGTGGAATCAGCCCTTGAACGTGACGGCTAGGTATACTTTCTGAACACCCTTTCAGCCATGGGAGATGGTTGACCCTTTCCGCCATGGGTGATCGCTGAGATTGTTTGTGGATGTTCTTTTGGTGTTCCCATGTGCGGTTCACTGGGTTTCTCCTTGAGGGCTTTCGACTGCATTTTATCAGCTTGATGTGTGCTCTTGTGCGGAGGTTTTCATTGGGCATTCCGGCTTTCATGATGATTCCTTCTAATGGCTTTTTATTGCTCTTGATAGCTGAGATTTCCGGACGTAGTAATTGATCCTTATGCTGGATTTTGATGCGTGTGGATGTTCTTATACGTTGTGATGAATGTGCTGAATGCTTGTGCATGTGTGTATGTTAATTGAACCAAAGTGCTCTCGTTTTGATTCTGCAAAAGTTGCTGCCGCGGGTGCACGAACACCCCTCCTTGCTTGTGTTTACGTACCCTCGCTCCTACTACTATCCAAGTAGATCGCTAGTATTGGGTAAGAGTGGAAGGGAGGCCCTTTTGTATTACTTTTGTGTGTGGGCTGAATTGTAAAAAAATAGAAAGTTTCTAAGCAAAGTAAAAAGATGAAAAAAGTCCGTAATAAAAATAAAATAGGGTAATTGGGTTTACCGGAAAGGTTTGGGCCGTATGCTATGTTGTGAAGCCGCCAGGCTTGGGAACTTAGATGAGTGGAATATAAAAAAATTTTATAAGGACATTTAGGGCTAACAAACTGGGTTTGAGGGGAATCCAGATAAATTTTCCTAACTACCTGTGTCTTCTCCGGCGGCGACGGCATCTTCCCTATTTTCCGACGACCTTCTTTGCTGTTTCCATCTCCAGACGTTTCTCTCTTCTACGGCGAGGTTATCCGACAGCGGCGGCTGCGACGAAGGCTGAGGTTCGGGAGCGAAACTGCCGCACGCCTCGAAGCTCCGTCCACTCTCACCCTTTCTTCTCCAGCGCCGGGCAGACATTAGCGAATGCAGGCGGCATTCGCTGCTCTCGGCCGAAGACGCGTGAAGAAGGACGCCTCGTTCGGCATTCGAAACGAGGTCGAGTGGTCAAAATCGAAAACACGGGCGAATGAAATCAAAATCGAAATCGATTTCGTTTTTAGCATTCGCACGCTTCCCGGAGCATTCAGGCTGACGTGGACGGGCGGTGTGGATTGGCTGTGACACTAGACATGAAAAAAACTGTTAAGCGAGCCGCTGTAGGAGCGGGTTCCCATCCACCGTTCATCTCACATTAGGATTCGCGCATATAAATCAAAGTTTTCGGATCTTAAAAATTTCACTCTCTGCGACATATCTGGGTCTCTTATATCGATAAAATTCTTAAGCGCAACACCTCATCCAACCGTAAACTCACATTGGGATTTGTGTATGTATGAATCCCAATATGATTGGATTGTAGGATGGGTAGCTTAAAAAATTTACTCCTCTTATATTGGAATATCCATATGCGGTTCTAGATTAGGAACTAGAGACTTTTATGACTCTTATAAAATATTAAAATGTATGTGCACTATCACAACTGTTTTCAATTTTACCCACTAAATTAGGTGAAAATATTTGTGCACGATCACAATATTTTTTTAATGTCACCGATTTTTCAAAATTGAACTAAAATGGTGTAGTTCAAGACTAGTTGATGTTTAGAGTAACAACTTTATTTACATTAATTTATTTTTTAAAATTTTGAGAGATTGTTAAGTGTTTTATTTTAAAATTTTTATATATTATAATTTATGATATTTAATTTTATTTAAGTTATTTTGATCTCTTAAAATGATGTGTTTTTTTTTTAGATGTCTTATTTTTATTTTATTTATTTGAGTCTTATATTTTTCGAGATCTCTTAAAAAAGTGAACCTGTAAGAATAGAGCGATAAAAGAAACAAGCTGCTCGTTTCGGAATCGTATCATTTTTACGATTCCTACAAAGAATGAAGCCAATTTGGAAGCGCTGCCGCGGCTAGTAACGTTGGCATTTTACCTGTCGGGTCGGGTACTTGATTGGATCCGACCCATTTATATTGGATTTAGATACTCATTTATCTAAACAAAACGGCTTCAGATTTGATGGATTTGATTTTAATCGAGTTCAGATTTACCGATGTGAGTACTGGTACCTGATTGGATCCGACCCATTTATATTGGATTCGGATACTCATTTATCTAAACAAAACGGATTTAGATTTCATGGATTTGATTTTAATCGAGTTCAGATTTAGCGATGTGGGTACTGTTACGCCCCGGAGTGCCACCCGGGACCCACGCCGGGAATCCCGGACCTCGGGACGTAACAACACTGTACCTGTCCAATCAACCTGACAACCGAGAGGTACAGACATAATAAAATAACATAACATGACAAAAGGCCCACCCAGCCAATAAAATATCTGGATACAAACCGACCTTAGAAACCCAAGACCGGCGCAGCGGTCAACAGACTCATAATAACAGGACCGGCGCAGCGGTCCACAAACCCAACAGATACAAGACCGACGCAGCGGTCAAAAGTCCAATACAACATAAACAGAATACAACAACAGACTAATATGCATCACAACCCACCCAGACTGGTGGTCAAACACTAACTATCTACTCTGCTCTGGATGGAGCCGCGCCAGGACCTGGAGGCAAATCAAAGGGGGTTAGCCGGAGGCTAAGTAGGGATATATCAAATGGTATGGTGCATGATCAGATATAAGGGTTTACCAGAAATTACAACCAAGACTCTACATGTCCCATATAGAGTATAGTCAAACTCAAGTGTATACTTCAATATACGTGTCAACATGCATAAGTAAAACTGGGAGCTGATACAGCACTGGTCCAAGACCCACAACTCTATAAAATAGAGGGGTCCCTACCGTTGGCTCCCCGAATAGTAGAGACGACTGTCCGTTGACAGCCCGTTGGCGTAGCGTCCTACACCTCGATCAACCCCTCACTGGGCTGATAAACCAAGACCTCAAGCCCACATAGCGGACTATGTCGGTCGGAGACGATCACACAGCGGATACGATCACACAACATCTCGCAGCACCTCAACATAAATCACACAGGCACTACATCGAGGTACACTGGACTATCTATCGCTAGATATCCAGTCCTCATATATATATATATATATATATATATATATATATATATATATATATATATATATTATATATCTAACATGACATAACAAAAATACCAATTGACAGACCATACCAAATACATCTACCATGTAGCATGCAATCATGTTATATCAATAGGAAGTACGACTAGAGCAGAATAGGATCAGATAGTAATCAACAGGATTAATCAACAATAAGAAGGTGCCGCTAACTACACATGTGGTTGGCACCGTAACAAAGAACGGAGGTAGAATCCCTACCTCAAACAGCAGATGAACAGTACAGATCCAACCCGATAAGCACGAGATCAGGTAACAGATCCTAACAGGTTAAAACATCATATAAGCTATAGTGTTCCACTTAATCCATTTTAATCATAATTTTCACTTATCATAGGTTAAATAGATCAGATTATGTTCTTAACCAAGTTCGGCAGATGTACAAGTCCAGGTTTGATCACAAGCGTTCGTATACGTACGGAGAGGGTTCGGGTACTAACCTAGTTCGCAGCCTTATGCGAACGTAAATCACCACACAACGTCGGAAAGCGCAAGAACCAGCCCAAGTATGCGAAATAAGGCGTCAGCACGGATTACGAAGTTCGCCGGAACAATAGCGCCGGAACAGTACTTCGCCGGAAAAGTTTGCCGGAGCTCGGAAATCGCCGGAAAATAGAGGGAAACCTCGCCGTGTGCCACAGAAGCTCGTTAGAGTAGTTAATGTCGCCGGAAATGAAGTAACTTCGCTAGGAATCACGTCACACGCGCTTCCTCGTCAAAACCCTAGATCGCCGGACGCGGTGGCAAGGGAGGGCAGCGAGGCTAGGTCAGAGCAGGGAATCAACATCGGAAGAACGTGAAGTGGTCGCCGGCGCAGGGAGAGGTGAGGGGAAGAGTCGCCGGACGGAAGAACGACGCCAACACATGTAGCGTCCACGGCGCATGAATACACGCGAGAGGAAAGGAAACCGGCGTTGAACCATGTCGTCGCCGGCACCAGGTCTGGCCGGAGGAGTCGCCGGACGCAAGGGAGGTGCACGAGGAAGGAGGCGAGCATCGATCGAAGAAGGAGGAGGGCGGTGCTTGTTCGTTCGTGAAGGAGACGCGAGAACGGGGGAGAAATAAGGAGGAAAAAGGGAGCATGCACGATAGCAACGCATGGGAGAAAGGATGGGCTTGACCACCGCACAGTGTCAAGTCCCATCAGTCCAATCACCCATTATTTAATAATATTTTTATTTAAGATTTTATCCTCGTTCGTCCGCTTGCATCACGGGCGTAACAGGTACTCTGGAGTCGATACCGATTTTTATAATAAATAAAAATATTTTTTATTAAAATATAAATAATAATAAAATAACTATTATATAAATATTTTACTAATATAAAAATAATAATAAATAGTTATTATATAAATATTTTTATTATTATTTTAATTTTTAATTATATTTTATAAAATATATAATAAATAATTTATATTTTATTTAATCAGGTACCTACCAGTATACTATTAAATACCCGACTCAGATTCAAGTTATATAATAAGATATTTAACCCGAGTTCATGTTTTGGGTGATAATACGAGTACTCGACCCGTTGCCACCCTAGTGGCTAGACTCAGCCAGCAATAACACTTAGACAATGGATCATGCCACCGCATCGTGCGGTGGCATCACATATAAAGATTTACCCATCTAGGCGGGGGCTCAAGGGTTCAAACCTCTATTTGCAGCTCTATATATATAATTAATAATATTTGTTTAAAAATAAATTTAAAATTTAGTATGTTACTTTAAAATTATATATATATATAATATAATATAATAATAATTAATTACTTAAATTTATAGTGAAATGATTTTATTAATCATATAAAAATTAAGAAACTTCAATTTTATTTAATTATAAGATATGTAGGGGGGCATATATAATTTTAACTCTAATATATATTACTAATTAATTTACACATTACAATTGATTTAATATATATTAATTAATATATTAGCTGACATATAAATTAATAATTTTATAAACCTAATTATTTTTTAAAAAAATAAATTTTATTTAATTATGAGAAATATGTTATTAGACTCACATGTGTCATTATTATTAAAAAAAATTTGTAATCAAAATGCTCTTATTTGATAATATTATAAAAAATAATTTATAACCTTATATTAAATATATACTTTTTTAATATTATATTAATATATAATTTCTATAGTAACAAGGAATAAAATTTTTTCAACTTGATTATAATATTTAAACTCTAAATAACATTAAGAACCACAATACATCAAGAGTAACGGCAAAAAAAGTTGTAGTAAACACCCTCTAAAAAACAACTAACAGCAAATACCACATTTGCAATAGCATAATATGCGAAACACTGAAACACAGCCTAAAATTTTGAAATGTGAGTGTTAGCATTTCTAGATTACTGATTGGCAGATATGTGCAACCATTCATCCAAATTATGCTTCTAAAAGATAAACGTAGGCTCCCGTGATCGTATCCAGAAAAGAAACACTTCATAGACGTGATAAATTCCACAAGTCTTACATAGATGTTATATACCTCACAGTTTCAACCCACATGTCTATCCATGATTCACTTGCACTTCGTCAACTTCAGACTTTCTGGATCAAAATGACTCTGATTATTATTGTTGACAGTAAGATTGCCCTACGACGACCGGTTAAACGCTTATCTGGGATACCAATACAGTTTGAAGACTGACAATTGCACACAGCGTTTGGCATTAAAGGATGACATTCGCTGCCATCTGCTTCTTTGCTCACCATATTAATAATACTTTTATGATTTTATAATTGCTTAGTATGACTGGCGGCCTTTAAAAGTTCCTTAAACCATGGCCCTTGTATCTCACACCAAACAAGAAAATCACCTTGATGGTATCAGCAAGCAATCGAACGCATTTAACTATCCACGCATAGATTATTTAAGTGAATAGATTTTGATTCTCGAGTTGAATCATGTGTTGCAATCACCTACTATTACTGTCTAAAGGTTAATAATTGGATTTACCATCAATATGAACACGCAAGCAATGCAATCAGACAAAACACATTTTAGGAACCCATATTTGAAGGCGAATCAATTGAATTAGGGTAGAATTTTCATTAAATGAATGAGAATAAAGAATTTCGAGGTGATGTGTCATTGCCAAAAATTGCTCAAAACAGAATCAACCCGTCTATAGGGAAGTGTATTCAAAGCCATCATATAAATAAAAAAGAACATTCATAACCTAAATACGTTAGGTAAAATCTACGTCCAGATCGTCACTTGGCAAACATGTTGCAAAATTGAAATGTTTAACATGAAAAGCCGGAGAAATCAGAAAGAACAGCTGCGAATAGGAATTTATTGTAGTACTAGTTCGATTAGTGCTTGAGAGTATTACTTATTCCTCATCGTCCTCGTCACCATCACCTCCAGCCGCCTTCTTTGCAGCTGCTTTCTGGTTCTTACGCTTCACCCTTCCTGGTCGGCCTCCTCCAAATGGACTTGTGAGTGAGAAATCAATGTGCTTTGCAGAATCAACCCTTACCATGAATGAGGGAATATTGACCACTTGCCTGCCAACTCTGCACGCAAAAGCAAATGAAAATGTTTACACAAATAACAATTAGCAATTAGAAATCAACGTACAAAAGAAAGTTCACTGTAAACAAGAATAACTTTGGATAGTAAAGGAATACTTGTTATGACAACTCATAAGAAAAATTGCAGCATAGCAATGGCACAAGTAAGGGTTCAAGAACAAAGATATTCTCAAAATAGCTAACAACAATTGTTACTCTACCAAATAGAGGATTATGCTAGACTACAAGTACAATCAGGTCATAAAATTCATATAACATCTTAGTAGTAGGACAAAGATGAAGATTCAAAATGTAATTTAAATTGCACTTAATAAGAGGATAGGGTACGGAATTGTAAAGGGACAAGGTGCTTATCTGAACAAAGCAAGGTACAATTGCAAGATTTGGAATCTAGATTACAGTCCACATCTCATAAAAATTATTCTAATAACAGAATAATAATGAATAATCACAGTCATGGTCTCAAAAATCATTTTGCACTGCCGACATATCCGTTGACTTGTGCTAGGTGCTGCAATTGAAAAGCTTGATCAGAATATAGAATTGTGCACCACAATCTCAAGAATCACAACAAAGCATTCATAATCATCAAAACCTTCCAAATGATCATCATTATTACCTATATTTTCATCAATACTGCATTTATATTCTTCCTCCTTTTGTTTTGAGTCAACAAAATCACAATGGCACCTAGGAAAATCACCCATACCCCTATCACATCGTCCAAACACAAGCCTAGGTGGTGCTATGTGAAAGAGACACCTGGAAATTTTTGAGGCACTAAACACATGCCTAGGTGGCTTTTTGTGCTTGGGCGTTCCTAGTAAATGGTTGACATCACTGAACAATATTCGAAGGAAGGTAATACATACTAACGACCCAAGGTTACATATTGCCCTATGTATCAGGCCTGTATAATCAGAACCGTTGGTCAAGAAAAATCATTCCAAGAATGTCAAACTATTGAAGTACTTGAATGACAGAACCAGACTATAGTGCAATTGATAAAGCACATGAAGGACCTCAAACAATGTAAAAATAATATAAGCAACTAAATTGTTTCCATCACTAATTGAAATTACTCGCTGAGTTTTTCACCGCATCAAGCCAGGCCCTAAAGAAGAATATATTTCAACCACCTTGACGCTGTATTTTTCAGGATTAAAAAAAATGTAAGAGGTTGATGCACCAAGGGATATAGATTGGAGAGGGATCATAAATGTAAAATACTCCTCTTCTGTATTTCTTTAGAAGGATGAAAAGAAAAAAAGGATAATAGGTGACAATCATTTAATCCAAATTTACTCACCCCTAGATCTGAACCTACCGGAAAAAAAAAATCCATGAACGCCCAAGCCAAGGAATAAGGATGTTAAACCAAGCACTTTTTGACTCAGACCTTCCGAACAAAAACTCGTGCCTGATATAAGACAAATGTTTGTCTTCTTGTACTTTTGACTAGATAGCCCAAATAAAAAAAATCACCTAATCAAACAAAGCTAAATTGGGCCTTCTTATGGTACCTTATGCGAGGTTCAAACCCTCCTATCAGTGGCAAATAACCAAGTTGATAATAAAACAGTTGGTGACTCATGGAGACAAACAATGCCAGTATGCCACAACTTGTGGTGCATCAAATCAAAGAACAAGAGCTGAAACAAGAACGACACAATTTGCAGTACTGGAACAGCAGGTAACACACAAGCAACAGCAGTGTAGCTTGCACCGATGCAATTCGATCATGAAGGGCAAAGCGATCAATAACAGCAAAGCAAGTCTGCGATCAAAGAGGCTCACAAGGAAGAGAAAGATGGTAACACAAAGATGTAATGTTTACAAATGGCTGGGCCAATTGTGCCTCTCAAACATTTAGCAGCATTCAGTATGGACGTTATGCCGATTTGGATCGAATCAATTAGAGGATTTTTTTTAAAAAAAAAATTCCTTCCTCTTTATATTATTTCCACACTTATGCGCTTTCCTTCAAGGAAAAGGGGTTATCAAATATATTCCTTTCTGTGCTAGGAAAGACAATGTAGTCCAAAGAGACCAACAATCGATAGAAAAGCAAATTTGCTAGGAGAAAAAAACACTCAAGGACGCAAAGCCAACCATCCAATCAGTTCAGTAATGATATAATTTTTTTTTTAAAAAAAAACCTGATGTGGCGCTGCCTGATCAGGACGCGAGCATGGTGGATGGACTTGGCCATTCCAGACTTGAATACGAGTGTCTGGAGACGACGCTCGAGGAAGTTCTCGACGGTGAGGGCGAGAACGTAGTCGAGCTTGTTCTGGCCCTCCTCGAGGAGCCCGTAGCGGTTCATCCGGCGAAGGAGAGCCTCGCCCTCAAAGATACGGCGAGGGTTCTTCTCGTCGAGCGTGAGAAGATCCCTGGCAGCGTTCCGGATCCGGCTGAGCGCGTACTGGACCCTCCAGAGCTCGCGCTTGCACCGGAGCCCGTACTCTCCTACTAGCCTGAGCTCCGCGTCAAGCCGCTCCTTCTCGTAAGGGCGGCGAGGCTTCTTGAAGGTCTTCCCATCTGCCAAACATCATACACGGATATCGGAAAATCGGAAATCGTAAAATTGCAAATTCAAGAACAAAAAGACTGACTTTAATACAATATAAATCGATGCTAGAGGGATTGATCGACGAAAGACTTACAGTTGCGGTAGAAACTGACGTGAACCATGCCTGGCTCGCTAGGTTCACTTCAGACAATCGAAACGGGAGCCGCGGCCGCGGCGACGCAAGCGTACTCTCTTATGTAATCCAAAACCCTAGACTGTGTTTTCTTCGGTGGATTCCACAGCGGATGGAAGGTCGTTTCTTTCGACGAATGGAAAGCAACAAAAGGAAAGAACGAAGGAAAAAAAAAAATTAGTTTCCACCTTTTTGACTTTTGCATACTCTCTCATGTAATCCAAAACCCTAGAATGTGTTTCCTTCTATGGATTCCACAACGGATGGAAGGTTGTTTCTTTCGGCAAATGGACAGCAATGAAGGAAAAAAAAAATATTAGTTTTCACTTTTTTTAATCCGCCCAAATAAGGCGGAAAGCATTTTTGGTCGCCTCAACAACATTCCAACCGTTCACTCGCCTCGTCATCTCGTCAGTCAGCCCGTCCACTAGCGAACACATCTTCGCTTCTCCCCCGTCTTCATCTTCCCATCATCTCTCCGGCATCTCAAGTGAACGTGTATTCTCTTCTCCCCTGTCTTCATCTCCCCCATCAACACACTTGCCCTGCCCTACCCTCGCATGAGACCAGACAAGGAAGGAACAAGATGGTGCGCGACCAGCAAGCTCTCATGCACCAAGCGAGGTCGTTGCTTGTAGAAGCGAGGTCGTTGCTTGTAGTAGCGAGGACTAGTGGAGGCAAGCTCAGCGCTGACTCACTGCTCCCGTCCGCCTAGGGGTGGCAACGGGTCAGGTACCCGCGTTGCCACCCAAAACCCGAACTCGACCTGAATTCAAAATCCGATACCCAAACCCGACCCGAACCCAGGTTAAATATCTTATTGTGCAAACTGAACCCGGGTTGGGTATTTAATCGGGTACTCACGAGTACCCAATTAAATAAAATAAAAATTATTTATTATTTTATATTTTATAAAATATAATTTAAAAATTAAAATAATAATAAATATATTTATATAATAATATTTTTTATTATTTTATATTTTTACTAATAATAAATATTTATATATTCGTTATTTTATTATTATTTATATTTTAATAAAACTATATATATTTATTATTGAAATCGAGTATCGAGTACCGGGTACCCGCATCACTAAACCCGAACCCGATTAAAACCCGACCCATCAAACCTGAACTCGTCCCGTTTAGCCCGAACCCGACGGATAATTTTGCCAGCCCTATGTCCGCCCCTCTGCTCGCCTGCTCGTCTGAGCTCGCTGCACGAAGAGAAGCTCGCAGCCGACTCGCTACTCTCGTCTGCCCATTCGAGCTTGCTGCACGAGGAGAAGCTCAGCATCGGCTCGCTGCGCTCGCCCATCTACCGACTCGTTGCCCTCGGCGATCTCTCCCATGTCCGGCGAGGAGAAGCGATGGCGAGCTCAGCAATGAACTCTGTGCGCAAGAAGAAAGAAAGAGGCGAGAAGGGATGATTTTTTTTTTTTCCACGTGCATACTTGTAATTTCCCTCTATCCCTCTCTCCTTTCCATCGAACTCTCCATCCGCCATAGGAAACTAAGCCTTATAGAGATGGGATTGGGGGACATGGGAGCCCCTACGTCAGAGATAGGGATGGCAACGAGGCGGGTCAGGGTCGGGTTTTGCCATCCCCGACCCGACCCCAACCCCGAACTTGACAGATTTAGAAAACCCAACCCCACACCCGACCCCATGGGGAAACCCGACCCCGACCGACCTAAAAAATAATTATATATTGTAAACAATATTTTAAAATTAATTTTTATAATATATAAATAAAACATATTTTATATAAACTACACAAATCATTTCTACATAAATAATAATGAAAATAATTAACAAAGTATCAAACTACTATAAATTTAGTAACTAGGTTATAACTTAGAAGGGGTAAATTTATTAGTTTAATAATCGGGACGGGTTCGCTGGCGGGTACCTGAATTCACATACCTGACCCCGACCTGACTTTACCCAGTTGGGTTTTCTCCGAACCCGACCCGAGACCTAGTCAACTCGGGTTTTCCCTATTGACTTTGGGTCGGGTCGGGTCGGGGATGGGCTTTCTTGCCATTCCTAGTCAGAGGTGATGCGTGAAGAGCTGGGATAGCAACTGAGTAGTAATTTAGCGGGTACCCGCCCTACCCGAACCTGTTTAAAGGTAATGAGATATATGTTATTCAGGTTCGGATAGGGTATGGGTAATGCATATGCTACCCTAGTTGAGTTTGGGTAGCATAGGACATATACCCACTACCCGAACTCGGTTATATTTATTTATTTATTTATTTGTGTGCTAAAAATTATATATTTTTTAATATATTAGTTGGGTTTATGGATAGCCATTTTATCCTACCTGAAATTTAACCATAATTAGGATGTTTATAAGGTCAGGTGTAACTATAAATATATATATATAATAACTATTTAAGTCGGGTATTTATAGGGTTCGAGTATGAAATGGGTAGTTAAATTTTTAATATGGTAAGGTATGGTAGGGATTCTAAAAAATAAATGGGTCGTTATTCGGGTATGGGTAGTCAAATAAGTTATTCAGATTAGGATACAGCTAGTGTGAAAAATATGGGTACCCTACCCACTACCATCCCTATGAAGAGCTAGGACAATGGGAGGTTTCAGAAGGACCAACCTTAACTAGGGCTGTTTATTCGGTTTGGACCGAACCGATTAAGGCCAAACCGAACCAATTTAATTTCAATTGTAAGAAATCGAACTCGAACCGATTTATAGTGAAACCGAATATGAACCGAACATAATAAGCTTGGTTTGGTTCGGTGTAAACCGATTAAACCGATAAAATGAAAAACCAATCAACCACACCAGTACACCACACCGTCGCCAACATCCTATCAGGCCCTGATGCCCAAACCACCGCAACCCTCGCGCGGCTCTGCTCTCGACCCCCGCTAGCTCACCGTGCTGCAGTTCATGGCCATGGGCTTTCCCGTCATCGGCGACCCGTGCGCCGTCCCTTCTCCCCATCCCAACAACAAGCCGTCGCAGTCGCCGCCAATGGCTTCCTACCCGGCCTCGGTCCGCGACGGCGCGACGTGCTCGCGTTCCACAAGCCCGACCACGCTTCCTACAACAAGCTCGTTGACCTCGGCACCGACCCCGCCATTGCCCGCAACATCGTGGCTTCTCCCTTCTTCATGTGGCTCGAGCATATCGGAGTCAACGCCCTCCCTCACATCCTTCGCGCCAGCCCCAACCACCTCGATGTCCTCCGCCTCGTCGCCGAGGCCAAGTCCATCCTCAACTGCCGCCGTCGCGACGAACCCCCGCTCACCGGCGCCGATTCCGCGCTCGACATCCCCCTCATCGCCTCCCTTGTCAGTGAGCCACTCGACCTCCACTTATTCCACTACAACCGCGACATTGCCATCCACGGCATTGTCAGCGTCCGCCCAGATCGCGCAACCCTCCAAGCCTGAGCCCTAATTTGGAACTCTGGGGTCGGCTCGTTGTCGAGGCAGAGCTCATCGGCAAAGGCGGAGGAGATCAAGAGCAAGAACGGAGCCGCAGAGCAAGATGTGGAGGCGACTACTGACGACGCGTATCCTGCTGCTCTGGGGATGAGGCGGGCGAGGAGAAGATCGGCATGGCGACGGTCGACGGAAGCGCTGCTTCGTGAAGGAGCCGTCGGTGCTGCTGCTACCGTGCCGGCATCTCTGCCTCTACGCCGCATGCGTCCGAACTCACAGAGGGAATCACGGGCAGGTGAACCCGGCGGGGTTCACTCGTGATTCCAACCCAGGCGCGAACGAGATCGAGTTCCACTCGGTTTTTCCATGATTTCTCACTCGTTTGGAGTCCAAATTTAGCAAGTGAGGTGTCTATGGAAAGCTCTTTCAGAGGCGAACAGATGGAATATAAAAGCCCTAATTTTTCATGCCCTAACTATCAAACATTCATGTGAAGAAACGGCGCGGGCGAAAGAACACGGATATATCGCAGTAATACAAAAGATGTCGAATCCCATAGGGAGCAAGGTTGAGTACTAGAAAGTCCGAGTCCTAATAGCTAGGCGAATCAAAACATGGGTTTTTAAAGACGGAAATTGAAAACAAATAAGTGCAATTACTTCGGTAGAGAAAAGATATAAAAGAGAATTCAGGGCTACGGCTTCCACCACAATGATAGTCTTAACCGCACAAGAAATATATTAGTTATTTGGTTTATTGGTTTTGCACAAGGAGTCTAACCCTAGGGTACAAGATGCCCTCTCTCGAGTGATACACCCCGGTGTTCGTTTTAGACCGACCTCCTACTCTCGCGGTGGATCGTTCTAAGACGAACCCAATGAGTTCTATGGCAGACTATGAAATCCTCGAGAGAAGACCAAATACTCTCGTGTCGAGGTCTCGCACGTTTTACTCAGAGGTTCGACCCTTACGATCCTTCTCTCGATATGAATCGTAACGGCTAACACGTGAAAATATTCGGCCAAGATAAAATCATGAAATAAATACGTCGAAGTAAAATAAGCTCACAAATTTATACAAAATAACATAAATAGATACAAAGTTTGCAGTTAAAATTATCAAGGGTTTCCACCAAGCCCCGAATTAGGGTTTATGCTACAATCGTCATTGAAACGCTCAAGATCTCTCTTTTATTATAAGAAAAGTAAATAAAAACGAAACTAAGGGGAAGGAGACGATGAACCAAAGGAATCCTGAAGAAATCATGATGATCGCGTATCTCAATCGCCGAAAATCTCCAAAAGTCGCCTCTATCGTCGTGTTCTTCCGCCCGCGTCCGTTCTTTACATTAATGCTCGATGATTAGGATAAGAAAATTGGGGCTTTTATATCCTATGCGTTCGCCTCTGAAAGAGCTTTCCATAGACACCTTACTTGCCAAATTTGGACTCCGAACGGGTGAGAAATTAAAGGAAAACCGAGTGTGGGTCGGGTTGCTCGCGAGCCTGGGTTAGAATCACGGTGAACCTCGCCGGGTTCACCTGGCTGTGATGTCTTCTGAGGGTTCGGCTGAAAGAAGCGCGGTGAACCCCGCCGGGTTCACCTGGCCATGATGTGTTCTTAATAGTTTTTCGGCCAAATGGAATTCTGGTGAACCCCGCTGGGGTTCACCCGGCCGTGATGTTCTCTGTGAGATATGCAGGCTGGCGACTGGGATGGTGAACCCCGTGGGGTTCACCTGGCCGTGATTGTCAGGCTAACTCCAAATAAGCCCAAATTTGACGGGCAGCTTGTTTTCCACATAAGAAATCGTCCCACGGCCTCAGAATCTTCAAAATATGTCGAAAAAATGACGTTTTTACCTGAAATTCAATAAAAGTGCCAAAAAGTGAAGATTCCAAAGATATGAAGAAATAAGTCTATAATGAGTATAAAAGTGTTAAAATAAGCCTAGATTTAGCATGAAATAACTATGAAAATCACTATCAAAATGCAATGCATCAGACACCGGGGTATAGTTGATGTCAAGATGTAAGGATGCAAATAGTGCAAATACCTAAACATGAGAGGTAGCGCTAGAATCTAAAACCCAAGTATTAGTAGAGGCAACAAGAGAGGCAGTACAAAAGACACCAGGTATTCATACTCAGCGGAGGAGATCGTGATGGTCGAATCAATAAGAGATGGGGAGGCTAAGGTGACCGTCTGTCCTAATACATGTGATCTACTATCAACCGCCATTTTGGCATAGGATGGCCTACCAAACTTTTTTTAGTATATATCAGAAAGATGATTACTTCATCCACAATGTTCATAAGAAGTAGAGATATGACCACGTCCTCTGGCCCTACTAGAAGAGCCACGTCTGCCTCCTTGGGGAGCAAGGAGGACGCTACTGGTGTCAATGGAAGGAGTGACCATAGAGACACGCAAGAGACGCAAGTAAACACTTTGAATTATAGAAATAGTTGGATCAACAAGAAGTAGAGCTTTGACAGTAGAATATGAGTCATTCAGGGCGTTGAGAAATATGGTGACAAAAAATTTCTATCGTTGTTGGATAGTCACTGAGATATCAACAGTGGGCAACTGTAGCATTTGCAATTGATCTCACTTTCCTTTGAGAATACGATAGAGATCTGGTAAAAACATGTCTCTCTATTTCAGATTGAAGAGTTCCTCATAAAACCGATGGACTTGGCATATATTTTCTTGAGAAGCGTAGGTTGATGCTAGGAGATCCCAAATTTCCTTTGCAGTGTCTAAGTATATTACTGTAGAGGCTATATTACCCTCAATACTATTGAGGAGAGACGTGACAACAGCCATATTTGATCTCCTCCATATTTCATAAGCAAGATCCAAAGAATTTAGTTAAGTGCATGTCCTTCCTGTGGGACCCAAGATAGAAACGCATAGACCTAGCCCAAAGAAGATAGTTGTTGCCATCGAGCTTCACGGTAGTAACAACACTATAGGCAGACTTGAATTCGGTAGTGGTAACATCCATATTATAGTGGAGAAGCTACTAAAGTATTAGTAGTGTAGGACTCGACATGAGATGTTATTGGCGGTGAAGAAGACGTGAGGAGGAAACAACAGCTTGTAAAATGATGCTGGATTCGTCAGTGAAGCCCGATGTTGCTGATGTTGGAGACTTTTGCCAAAGTTGGTGATGTTCAACAACAGGAACACTTATGCCGAGTCCACCGAGAGTTGTCGACATGCTAGAGGCTTTTGGAGCCTCGCCAAGAGTTGTTGAACACAGCAAGATGGCGGGAAGACCCCTCACGCAAGGAGCTCACTAGTAATGAGAGAAGGCCGAGCCCTTCTACAACTCCAATCACCTTCCGAGAGGCGAATGCGGTAAAGGAGAGAAGGAAGAAGGAAGAAGGTGGAGCTTAGGTGGCGGAAGAGGGCTTAGATGTGATCGGGAGGTTACCAGAGGCTGGACAGAAAACGCCGGAGGGAGAAAGCACCGGAGGGAGAAGGCGCTGAAGGCGGAAGCGTGAAGCGGCGGCGACGCTCTGATACTGAGTTGACGAGAGCGGAGGAAAAAGTAATTCAATTAATTAGCTAGGTTCAACAGTAATATAGAAAACATAAGAGGCTTGGATAATAGTCCGAACCCGATAAACTAGGACCAAACCCGTTAAGGAAAAATAGAACCGCTAACAGCATAAAAAAAGGTTATTGTTAACTTTTGGTCAGTTTGGAGATGCAGTAAAATATACTTTCAAGATTAATATAAAAGCACCGGCAAAGTCAAAGATAGACTTGCGATAGTATTGAAATGTTATTGCTCAATAGAGGCCACACGGATGAGGGAAAAGAATATAGTATATTACTATAGTTATTTAAAGTTTTAATCCAACTTAAACCTGTATTGGCATTTACCAAGTTACCGAGTTGAAAGTAAGTAGACACTATTTTGTAGAATTAAAAAGGATCATAAATGCTAAAAATCCTACAGGTAGGATTGAAGATTATTCCTACACACATCAAGTTCTTATGCACATTTCTAATTGTTTAGACTAATTTGGGTGATGGGATTGTAAGATCCTAAGATCCAAATCAAGTCCCTAGGAACTTTGAATATTAGAACTAAGAAAATAATTTGTGCTAGGCTGAAAAGTAATGAAAACTCTTATCCCACTAAAAACATATGTATACTGCACCTTCATAGACCTCACGGTGCTCACTCAGCTATCGCAGACCAAATCATTGGCTATATGAGGTTGGCAAGGTCGTTACCACTTCAAAACTAGTAGGCATATGTTCATCAATTTGGTCATGAATTTCATTCATATGCATTCACCTCTTGGTCACATGAATTCCTACTTTTGCCATTAACAAAATTGGAGTAACACCAACTCTAAGGACACCTTGGTCAAGTAGAGTAGGGTCATTCTTGTTTGACCTACATTTCTTATAAACAACTTTGGTTGTCGAGAGAGTGCAAGCCTATGTTAACCAAACCAATTCTAGATAAGTTTCTTGTAAGGGTTATTGATCAATGGAGATTGTTCCCTCCAATGCCAGTTGGTGATGCAGATATTTCATTTATGTCATGGATCTTCTATGTTGTGGCAGACTCTTGGATGCTTAGTCTTCCTATTAAGTTGAGGTTTACTTTCATTTATATGGTTGCTTTCGCTTCCCCTACTATGTTTCTTTTCTGACGGAGGCAGCCTGGTACTCTGTGAAGTACGATACTTTTAATCTGCTGGCCTGTAATTTGATCCTTATTCCTCATGATGAGCAGAGGTGGGGCTTTCAACCCAAGACCGATGAGGTAAGATGTCTATGAGAAAACATCATAAGTTCCTCAGGCAGACCTCTTAAATCTTAGATCAGAATGAAACCAGTCGGGATAGTCCCTAGCAACTTATTAAGGTTGCCCAGGGATGAAATATTTCTATTGAGAAATGTTATGAAATTGCGTACATCTGATTACCTGGATAGAACTGGGAAGGGGCTGTCATAGCAGCCGCTTGATTAGTTGATCATATTTTCTATGATTGTTCCTAAATCCTCCCTCTTTGGAACCTTTGTAACATCAGACGATCAATTATGATCTCGCTTTTAGGTTCAACTCATGAATGTTATTCACCAGTTGAACTAGGGTACTGGTCTCTTTCTACACTGGCCATTAGGTACTTGGTGTTACTGGCCGAGTTGGTTTCCTAGGAAAATTGATAAGGCCTGTGATCATTATTTTGTAATATGCTGAAACACATGCTAGACAATGCTGAACTTTCTTCAATTGAAGGGAATCCGTATTCATCTAACCTAGGATCTCTTATGTTCCACCAATCTTAGGCATTTAGAAGTTGAATGTTGATGGATCATATAAAGGTGAGAACGAAGATGATCACTAAGAGATTTTGTAATGATCACACGAGATTTTGTTGTAAGGGCTGGTGGTACGTTTTGTTCAGAGAACTCAACCATTTATTTTGGCCATTTATTTTGAAGTCAAAGCAGTCTGGAAAAGCTTACTTCAGGCTCAAAGGGCGAATGGTCTTAATGTATGTATGGAGTCAGACTATTTGGTTATTATCATGGTCTTGAAGTAGCTGTCTAAGCCAAAACATGTATACTGGTCATGGCTTTTGACTGGTATATACAAGTACACTGACTAGGAGTACTAACTACCATGTTGGAGAAATCATACCCAAATACACTGACTAGGAGTACTAACTACCATGTTGGAGAAATCATACCGTACCAGACTTTGTGGTTGTCCGAGAACAACAGTCGGAGCACAGCTCACGAGCAGACATCGGAGGGAGACAACGGGTAGGAGCACACAGTTCAAAGCTTCCGGCGATTCAAAGCTTCCGGCGATGGGTGGCCGAAAACTTCTACGCTACCGTCCAATTAGGCGGTATAGTACCATACCAGTCTGGCAACTCGCCGGACAAATATTTCAATCCTTCCTAACTACACCAATACAGTCAAGGCATACCAGTCTCGCTTGTATTCATTGGACTCCAGTATACTTAGGTCCATGTTCCAGTCATGGTTAAACTATGATTATTGTCAATGCTTTGAATGTAGTCACTGAGACCCCATAGCAAATTGAATGTGTTGTCTGGGATATTAGAGAACTTATCTCGTCTTATGACAGTTAGTTTGTGCTGCAAATTTTATTTAAGAATAATGTTCAATTGTCTCAACATTTTGAGATTTAATCTAAGATCTGTTCTTATAGTCATTTTGATTTAAACAAATTTATTTTGCAAAACAAAAGTACATCAAAGAAACGATATGATCTTTACCACTCCCATCTGTTCTGAAGCTTTTGCTTTCCAAAGCAGGAGATTGGTATCATCATTTCCAGAAATGACGTACGAACCATCACAACTATACTTCACGCAGAATACCCTGCATAAAAGGGCAATATGTTAAAGCCTAGAGATCCATGAATAAAAAGACATGACAAGACAGGTCTGAAATTAACATTTACGATCGTAAATAAATTCAATTGTATAACAGGAAACTATATGATCATGTTAGTGAGAACTAGAAGTTCATTTTACGAGAACAACATCCAAAATAAGCTACTGCAGGCAAACAAATGAAGAGGTAGCAAAAACCTTTGCATCCGTTGTTATACCCTAAATTATTCTTATTATGGTGTAATTTGATTTTAGGATTTTTCTGGATTTTTTTTTGTATTTTTACGGAATTAAAACAGTATTTTCTACAACCGCCGCGCTTTCGGGCGGGTTGCAAAAGAGAATGGGTTTCTTATTGAAAACCCGACATTAAGGTATTTTTAGAGTGAAACCAGTTCGCCTCCCGGTTCTTCCGCAATCGAGTCTTTGGCTCGATTCATTGTTTTGCGGGGTAAAATTTTGGGTTTTTAAGCATGGGAAGTAACGTAACCTTCCCATCATGCTTCCAGAACTTCTAGAGGGAAATTTGGTCTTGGGGAGCGCTGTTGGAAGCCGTTGAAGAGATCGCCTGAAAGCTGCGCCGCCGCCTGTGAAATTCATCATCGATTGAAGCCGGCGAAGCTTCGATTCTTTGCCCACGGCGTCCGCCCAACGCTGCTCCAGGGATTCCTCTGTTTCGGACGTTTTTTATCGAGTTTTGACGTGATTTGGTTTCGGGCGGTGGTGGCGCCGCCACGTGACTCTTCCGCGATTCGCCAGAGAACCTTGGGTAGTGACCAAAGTTCGCCGCAATAGCTGGGGATCTTCGATCTCCTACTAATTTCAGATCTGGAAGTTATGGAGGAGATTGGAGGTCCGGCGTGCGCTGAATTTCTCGCCAGCGATGTCGTGAGCTTCGGCTCAGGTAGCTGCGGGCGGCGAAAATCAGCAGCGCCGTCGCCTGTTTAGGTTTATTAAGAAAACCGGATTCGACTGGTTTAATTTAGATTGAACCAGGCGAATTTCGGATTTGAGTCGAAATTTGATTTGAGCCGGGTCGACAGTTTGACTAGTTCAATTTCTATTTCAACCCAGTATTAGAATTTTTAGGCCGATTAAGTGAGATTTCCATGGAATCTCGGCCGATTCAGGTAGGCGTTGAAAAGCTCTTTCAATTGCCTATCTAATGGTATAAGTTTTGCATATTGTTGATTTGTATATTAGGAGTAATTTAAGGTCAAAGTGTTCGGTTCAATAAAAATCAGTTGGTTCAAGCTTAATTCCAATCGGTTCAGTGGAATTCTGGCCGATTCAATAGGTTTATGGTTTGGTTCTTGGAACCAGAATCTGATTAGAAGTTTTAAAAGGTTAATTAGGGGTTTAAATAGTTTCTTTGAGCATTGGGCTAGTATTTATTTGGTTTCATATGTTAAATAACAGAGTTTCTAAATGCACTGAATCTTGGATTATCTGGGACTTTACCTTAGACATTCTCAAGTTTGGAAGTTCTCAAACCAAGTTCACTCCTTTTATATTTCCTTCAATTGTTTCAAGTTAAAACAGCATGATCATGAACATTTACCTGTATACAGTTTTGATATAGCTTCCTTTGAGACATGCTATTTTACTATCATGAACATGTGCATACCAACTTATATCCGGGGTTTAATCAATGCATTCTTTGAACTCGTGGCACACTGTGGCGAGTGTGTTCATCACCTGCGGGTGCGGTTTAGGGTGACGACCCACAGGCTAAACCAGTGAACCAGTGAACCAATGAACCAGAAAATCAGTTGTATGCTTAACATGTTATGATATGTATTTGATTCAGTTATACAGTTTATTGTCTATCCAGTTAGATTAGTTCCTTCAGTTATACAGTTTATTGTTTATTCAATTATATATGTTAAGATTATTAACCCTATAGATGAATAATACATATTCAATTATATATGTTTGAATATGTATTATTCATGCTTATTGTGACCCTTGCTTATCATGATAGTATTCTTTCAGTACTTATTAAACGGCTATCCTTATTGACTCGTTGATTATATCATACTTTTCATAAGGGATTTCCCCTTTCTCTTGGAAGAGGCTTACTCGGCATTATTGTTGACCCGCGAGGGCTTTTGTTGCAGATACTTCTCAAAATAACTTAGGACTCTCAGCTAATCCCTGGAAGCATTCGTACGTTTGATATTAAAGGTGGTCCAGCTCCATGCTCGTAGTTCTTTAGTTAGATAGTTTGATTTTCTTAAATTTCATGTAATAAAGGAATATAGAGTGTCACACTAAAATCTTTATGTTTTATTCATGTAATAAATAAAGTAAAGTTTGGTGTTTTATATACTTGAGAAGAAATTTTAATCAGGTGTACTTGTTAATCATTTATAAATTCCAGTTTTTCCGAAAACCGAGTTGTTACATCCGTTTAGTATGATAGATATCCTTACTATGGTCTCCGCTGTATGGGAAGATTCTTACCTGTAATTCATTGGTTCCATGGGATTCCAGCATAGTGCATTACTCTTGGTCTGAATCAAGGAAGACAAACAATTTTATCACAAATCAAATATACCAAATGCCAAACTAATACACCTGTTTCTGTAGGCAAATAATTCGGTTACAAAACATTGTCACTTTAACTCGCCATATGATCAACTATATGAACAATACCGCTGCTTCCAAGAATTCTTACATGGTTGTTTATGAATAAAAATCAGATTAGCAGATAACATAATTGCAGTGAAATTTTAAACTAACAAGCTTGAAGAAAAGGTTAGCTCTACCTTTTATAGAATTAAGATTTGAACATTTAGATCCAAATTGGGTGACATAACAGCGAGTATTAGTCAAATGTAACATGAAGAAAGAATGGTTAATACGAATCAAGTGAGATGAAACATTACCCTCATAATTATCTTTCTAGCTGGCGATGACATGCGCAGATCATACAAAGTAATACTGCGATCACTACAAAAATGAAAAAAAAGGCACTCAAAGATCAATTTTGCAACAAAAAATTGGAAAGCAGCAATTCATTTTGCATGAGTAACGTGATCAGCTAAAAATTTCAGTTAGGTCTTTGTATTCATTTCTATTGTCACGCCCTTGTTTACGATAATATTTTATTATTATTATTATTATTATTTACTTGTGAGTCAACGCTTGACTCGAGTCTAAATACGTCAACACAGGTATCACAACAGTCAAAACCGCTAGATTGGGCGCGACTGGCAGAGTCGATTCCTCGAATTGACTCCCAGCTCGACTATGGACTCTTGCGGAAGATCTCTGTCATTCCAACACGGCTCAGGTCAATGTAGACGATTCACCGAAAACTAGTATCGTCGAGTCAAACCGGGTTCACCCAAACCCAAAGGAGACACGCCCGTAACCGACTGCGTCAGACGGGGGTCCACAACTGTATCCGAGCACACTCATGTGCCGGAAGGAGAACCAAGGGGAGTAACTAAACTCACCCACACGTCCACGGATCTAGCCGGCACCCAGCGATCACGGACGGGCATCTACACAGCGTCGCACGCCGGTGACGGAGGAGACTTGGTCAGTACCTTGCTCACACGCCAGCGAGGAGAAGAAACCGACCGAGAGACCTCCGCACGTGGTCGCACGCGTGTACGCGTTGACAATTATGGCTGTTCAAAAAAACAACCGAACCGAAAAACTGACCGAACCGAACCGAATGGGCGGTTAACCGAATGGATCGGTTCGGTTCACGGTCGGTTTTTTGGGTATAATAGTTCGGTTCGGTTCGGTTACGGTTCGGGGAAAAAAATTTTACCGGTTAACCGAACCGATCGGTATATATGTATATATATATATCTCAAACTTATTTTGATTGTATATCTAGTATGGTGGTTAAAAGTTATTTTGCAAATTAGTAGGTCATGGGTTCAAAACTCATTCACTACAACTTAAAAATTAATTATTTTACATATATAATTACCAAATAATAATATTTAATAATTAAAGTTAGTTTAAAAATTAATTTTTTAAAATATTTAATAGTCAAAGTCAACTTTTTAAAATAAATTTTATTAAAAAATTATAATCGGTTAACCGTGATTAACCGTTACCGGTTAACCGTTTGACCGGTAAACCGGTCTAATGGTTCGGGAACGGTTCGTGATTTCTTCGAACCGAATAGGTCGGTTAACCGATTGACCATGGTCAAGGCCTATCGACAATGGATGGACGGACCGTCCAAGCACACCTCGTGTGCATCCGCCGGTAGGCCGGAGAACCAACTACTCAACCTCACGTAGAGGAGAGCTGGAGGATGGAAGAGGAGCTGCCTGCGGCGGCTGGCAACGCCAGAAAGGAGGCCTGACGGCCGAGGAAGAAATTAGCGGATGGTGGCAGAGGAAACCAGCAGACGATGGCTGAATGCAAGGGAGCAGACGGATGGTGGACAAGAGGACGGAAGGCGTACGCGTACGTCGAGGTACTCAGGATCGTGCCGCGGCTCGAACAGGAAAGACACCACCTCTCGGACACCCTATGCCGCACACAGGCGGCCACAGAAGAAGGACGTCGCACGCAGGCGACGGGAAGGAGAAGGAAGCTCGCACGCAGGGAGCTCAGCTCCGGAAGTTCTCGCACGCAGGCGAGCCGGCAGCCAGAAGAAGGAGGGAGAGGGCTCGCAGGAGGAGCAGGAGAGGTATGAACGGCCATGACAGGCAGGGAGCGACAGGGTTCGCCGGAAACCGAAGACTCAGCCAGGAACGAGAACCAGGGAGGGAGAGGAGGAGTACCTCGGCGCCAAGTGCCGACTCCTTTCCGATGAAGTGGCTGCCAGCCGCGCCTTCCAAGGCATTCTGGTAGTGAGGTCCGGCGTACGTAGCAGCGACGGCGAGGTCGAAGGTGAAGACAGCGGTGGGAAGGAGACGAAGCTCTCCCTGGCGTTCCTCCACCCACCCGTACCACCGGAACGCGCTGAGAACTTCACCGACGAACAGCATCCGACGAGATCAACGGATGGTGAGGGAGGGAGAGAAGCTCGTTCAGTGTTTAGTGAGATAAAAACGAGAGCACGCTACTCTTCATCGTCGAAGACGATGACTTTTCCCCCGCTGCCACATACGCAACCCAAGGTCCTCACCCGTCGAGTCAGCCCACGTTCCTTCATGTGCACGCGACGCAACGCACGCGAGTTCACCTAACGGGTGAATTTTGGACTCGGATTCGGATTCGGGCGGCGCCCGATCCAATCTGCCAAATACCCAAAATGAAGCTGGGCTGTTATTTGGGCCGTGCCCAAATTCGGCCCACAGGCCTAACATCTATCATATAACACACCCAAAATTTAAAATATTTCTAGCAAGTTAATCAATCTATTATTATCATATTGAATCTAAGTTGAGTGCCTACATTAGAAAAAAAAAAATCCCTATAGACATAATCTCCTTTTTTTTTAATATTTTAAGAATTTCAGTCTTATTTAAATATTTTTTGTTTAGATTCTTTTTCAAAGAGTCGGATGCTTCCTAGAATCATGGTGAATTTTAATTAGATGTAAATGAGCAATATAAAAAGTAAGGAAAATAATTTTTTTTGACTAATCAACTTTAATTAAAGTTCTAAATAAAGCTAATAACTTAGTTGATGTCAAGTAATGACAATTCCACCTAAATATAACTAGAAGTAGATATAACACTAGTGGAATCAGGTATCCAATTGATAATAATCTTAGTTATTAATAATTTAAATCTAATGACCTCTACATGATCATCAACTCTCAATATTGATTATAATAACCCTTTGGTCATTGCTTAAGGCTGTGTTTTCTTGAAAGGAATCCACGACAGAAAGAAAGAAAATAACATTTTTCATTTCTTTCGAATGAGGGAATATAATGGAGGGAAAAAATGAAGGAAAGCCCCTTAGTTTTTCATAGTTTCTGTTTCCACCCAAATCGAGTGAAAAACATATCTAATAGACAACACGAGTCTTTCTCTTCCACGTGACAACGCATTTTGGGTTTCTTCTACTCTTGCTATCACTGCTTCTTGGTGATCACAGCTTGCTCTACTGCATGCTTGTCACCCTTCCTTTTGAGCCGTGGTCGCTGCTTCTTCTACTGCTTCTTCTACAGCTCATCACCCTTTCATTTTCTACTCTGGTAGTTGAAAATTTTTCATATTGTTTGATTAGTAGTTTGAGATACGCTAGATTTTATGTGTAAATCTATGTTTGCTTCATTATCAAGGTCGTCATATGAAATAAATTAAAGCAACATCATTGTTTGCTTCATTATCAGCCTTATTTTTAACATTGTGCTTCATGTTGTGTGTAAATCTATGTTTGCTTCGTTATCAGACTTATTTTTAACATTGTGCTATGACAGATGAAGGGCATTGACTTGGATATTTCTTTCAAGATTGTATACAAAGCAACATCATTGAGCTGGGTAGAACTAGAGGTGGCCATGGGCCGTGCTCGGGCCGGCCCGGGCCTGCCTTGGCCTGATTCCTGGCGGGCCGTGTCTGACACGACCCGTTTCCAATCGTGTCGGGCTGGGCCCGGCACGGCGAAAAAAAACTCTAGGCCCGGCACGGCCCGTGGCACGATTAGCCGTGCCGGCCCAGGCACGAGTCTTGTGTTTGCTTGGCCCGGAGTCGGCTCGCGGGCCGATTTCGGCCCGTGGGCTAGAGTCGGCCCATGGGCTGGAGTTGACACACAGGCCGTGCTTGGGCCGATTATAAAAAAAAAATATAAAATTTTGATTAAAATAAAATTTTAAAATAGGTAAATTATTAATTAATTAAAATATATAAAATAAGAAAAAATTAAAAAAATGAGAAACTAAAAATTATGTATGTTGCAAAAAATTTTGAAAATATATAATTTTAATTTTAATATATTTTATTAAGTTAATGTTTATTTATTTATTAACAACACATGACTAAAGTAAAAAACCAACTCGATTAAATTTCATATTCATAAATTATACATTTAATCTTAAATCAATTGCCGACATAATGGGCATAAACAACTGACAAGTAGCCAGCGACGCAAGCAGCTACTATGGAAGATGTGCGAGCATTGTGTTACACATACTTGCTCTCCATGCTCCATCTTCTCTATGCATATTGCGCACTCCATGTTTTCAGCTCTACCTCATTCTTCAACAATAAAAAACTCAAGTGACTCTTGTGCTTGGCTTGTTTCGATATATTGCTCCAGCTCATCGTTGATATTATCACTGTCCTCCTCACTATCATTTATTTCAAAGTCCTCAACCTCTATCTCAATCTCAACCCCAGAAGGGGAGAGAGAAGCCAAAAATTATTGTCTTGCATGATCAGATAAGTGGAAAAGTGTTCTTCGAACCTGAATACATCAATTCGTATGATTTGACTAACACATTCGATAATACTTAAACAGTGATTCTCCATTGATCAACATTGAAGAAATTTAAGGTAGATGTAAGGAAGATTGAACGTTGAGAATTTAGCAGAATGATAATTATCTTCACTCTTCTATTATCTGTCATTTTTCTCTATGTCTCGTACTCACCTACAAGACTATAAACACAATTAACAAAGTAATTAAAACTCACGTGATTAAGAGAAATGTAATAAAAAAAATAATTCAAACTAAAATTTTGTGTGTGAAAATGTAAGGAACTATCTAGAATTTATAGAGATGAAATGAGTGTAAATTTATAAATTTATCCTCTATTTTATATTATTAAAAGAGAATAAAATAATAATTTTATAGCTAAAAGATAATTATACCTATAAATTTTATTTTTTTTAGATACTTTAAGGGGGTATAAATGTAAAATAACATAGGTAAAAATAATAAAAAAAATATTAATTATGTGTGTTGTGCCTGGCCCGGCCCGCGTGCCATGCCGAGCACAGGTTCGTGCCGTGCCTAGCCCGGCATGCTTGCGGGCCGTGCCGGGCACGACCCACGTGCCTGAACTCCTCAGCCCAGAACGGCCTGGGCCGGGCCATGTGCCGCCCGCGGTCCGTTGACTTGGTCAACGTGCCGAGTTGGGCCGGGCCTAAGCCATGCCGTGCCGTGCGTACCGCGGGCCGGCCCGGCCCGTTGGCCACCTCTAGATAGAACACAGACCTAAACTGTTCAATTTAATGCTTATGATTATAGTGCACAGGGGTAAGCATGGCATTACTTTGAGCATAATAATTCTTGGTTTCAGAAGTTTGAGCAACATAAACATATCCTTGCACATTTCATGTAGAACTGCAATCATTAGCACCCCACTGAGTCGGAGGCAAAAGAAAAGTTTCAAGCCCAAGTGCCCAACTGAAATGAGCCCCAAGAACCACATAATTTACTCAGGGCAACCATGATTAAGTTACTGAATCAGAACTTGGAATTTAAAGAACGAGTTTGATAACCTTCATTATCCGGATTAGATGAAAGAAATGAAGTTGTTGGTAAACACCAATACTCTCGGAGGTTTATTCATTAGACCATACAGTACCTTGCTTCTGATTCTATAATACTTTTCATGTTTGATCATTTAACAAAAGTAGGATCATCATGGGCCTCTTAGAAAGAACTCAATGAAGAATGAAAAGTCATTCTTTTATTAGTTTGACACTAGAAGAATAACTGATTTTTATGTATGCAACTCGATCAAAATGCTCAATTCATCATAGATGGATAGAACTAGCTTTGAATCCCCTTTGGTTTCATTTTTGATTCTAAGTGTCATAAAATAGTGAACAAGATACATACGAGTATGATTTTGTGTAAGAGAACTTTTTGATGTTAAGTGCTATTTAGTTCTAGTTCATGTAAGAGAATTTCTTGAATTGTTTTACAATGATTATGCTTGCTTATATGTGTTTGACTATGGAGTTCTCAATATTGTTATACTTTAATTCAATATTGGAATATTATTGATAGTAAATATGTGAACCTTTTCATTTATAGATTTTTTTTATAATGACTCCAATGATTAAAAAAGATGAGATTTGTACAATTAAAGTGCCGCGTCATCGAATAATTTGTGCTTATGTGCTTCTAAGTAGCAATAAGGATAAAGCTAAAGTATTTTTCTCGAAGAAGTTTGATTAGAATTTCTTAAGGAATTATTAGATAACTAAACTATTTTGTGCATGTTATTTTGTGTTATGCCTATTTCGACTTATTGTGTTTTGAGGATGTAATTTTGATAAGGCACAAATTACTATTTTGTAAGACTTGTGGATTGGCTGTTGATTAAAGATTTAATTTATTTTCTTGTGGATTGGCTATTAGTTATTTTATAAAATATTTTATCGTATATATTTATTTATGTTTGTTTTCTCTAGTAGAAAACAAAGCTTAACACAAGATGGAATCATCAATCATGATGCCAAGGTCAAGTTGTGGGACGGACCGACGGGCTGGGCTAAAATTGGGCCTGGGTATATCCAAGGGCTTGTCGAGTTATATCGATTATCAAGCTGGCGCCTGTTGTGGTCTTTGTTAAAAACAGGCAAGAACTTGACCTTTTATAGTTGACTCGAGTTTACTCTGGTCCGACGTGCCCTATACGTATAAGATTAACTAAGTACCATCCCTTCAGTTAATCAGTACTATCAAAGGGTTAATTGAAATTAATATAATAATTGTTAAATAAGTTACCGTTTGATTTAAAATTTTGCAAATAACTTTTTAGCTAGTCTTGAAATCCACTCTTTATGAAATTTACGTCATTTATTTTCCATATTTAGTAATTACCAACAAAAATAATTTCACCGTTGGACCATTCAACCAACGGCAAAGAGTTGGCCCATCTTTCCTCTCAACCGTTAAATAATGCGTAAACACATCACTCAATCGCTATAAAGATTGATGGGCTTATTCTCCGTCCTTGGCCCGCCGTCGGCCCCCATTCTCATCTGACTGCTTTCGTCCATCTCGGAATCTATCTATCTCTCTCTCTCTCGTTCGGCCCCTCATGGCTTACCGCACTCTGGAGATCAACTTGATCTCTGCCAAGGGCCTTAAGGCCGTAAACATCTTCTCCAAGATGTCGGTCTACGCTGTCGTTTCCGTCTCCTGCGACCACCGCTCGAAGCAGCGCACGCCGACGGACCGCGAGGGCGGCCGCAGCCCCAGCTGGAACTCCACCTTCCACCTCACCGTCCCCGTCGACGGCGGCGCGGCCGGTGGCCACTCCCTCTACATCCTTCTCCGCACCGAGCGCGCCCTCGGCGACCGCGTCGTCGGCGAAGTCCGCGTCCCCCTCGCCGAGCTCCTTGCTGGGGACCCTGGGGACGCATCTCGGCCGGTCCAGTTCGTCACCTACCAGGTCCGCAGGATGGCCTCCGGCAAGCCCAAAGGCGTCCTCAACTTCTCCTACAAGTTAAGCCAGCCCGTCATGGCACCTGCCGCTGCGCCCGCGCTCTACCTTCCTTCGGCCACTGCCTACCCCGAAGCCCCCGCCGCTGCGCACCCTTACCCTTACGGTGCGCCGTCAAAGGCGGATGAACCCGTGATGGCGTACCCTGTGTGGGCGGGCACTGCGGCTTACGCAGCATACATGGCGCTGCCGCTGTATCGTCCCCCGTACGGGTATGTGTACCCTACGGGGGGGTACGCGTATGGGGCGCCGCCACCGGCGATGGTGGAGCCAGACAGGAAGAACAGCTGGAGCTTGAGATTGGGGGCTGCGTTATTCGGCGGCGCGCTAGGTGGGCGTCTGGTGGGGGATAGGGTGTCGGATGCTGCCGAGTACAATGCGGGGCTATGATGCCGGTGGCTTTAAATTCTAGAGAGAAAACTGGGAACTCCCTTCAGCTATTTTCATTCTTAATAAAAATACTACTGTAATTAAGCAAAGCAATGAGATTCCGAGTGGCTATTGTTTGTGCCTCTACAAGTGTTTGTAAAATGAGTTGGCCTCGCGTAATTCTTCCTCTTTTTTTTTTATATATATAAATACATAATTGGTAATCAAAATAGAAAAAAACAGAATAAATAAATTTTGTTATATAATTTTGATTATTACCAATTTTCATAACTCTATATCTGTTTGATTTAAAAGCTGTTTTTATTGTTACTGTTGGAATAGATTATTAATATATTATTGTCGGGTTCCGCAATTTTTCAGGGCAAACCTGGCTTCTTAACCATATTTTTGACAGAATTTATTATACATTAAATTATTATTAAATAGATTTTATGTATTGCTTTATTTAATTAATTTACAAGTAGAATTGCATGAATAAATTTTCTATTATAGTTTATTAATTATTATTCTTCATGCTACTGTTGAAAATATTGGACACTGTTATAAGCATTATATATAAAATTATAGACATTGTATAAAATATAAATATCATGCAACTTAATAGTTATTTTGGACATAATTGACATATCTAATGTGCATGATGCACATAATATAAAACATAAATAGTATAATGTACATGACATAATAAAACTAATGTTCTTAATATATATAATTGATATATTAGCTATAAAAAAATGAAATACATAAAATGCATAATTTTTATAATATAATTATGATTTTGTGCATAATATATAATTTAATTATTTTAACAACATTTAAAACAATCTCAATGCACATTATGCAAAATATAATGTATTTAATGTACAAAATAAAATTGATGTATATATACATAATGGTCATAATATGCATATTATACATAATAAACTTGATGTGCAGGATAATCATAATATATATATATATATATATATATATAATAATAATAATAATATACATAATATACATAATTATCATAATAGACATTACAAACATCACATAATATATTGACATGAGTGACATAATATATATACATGGATTAAAATAATTTGCAAAGATAATTTAAAACCAAAAAAATTTATTTAATTGGCTTCACTTTGTAATAAAGAGCAATTAGAAACTTAATTAATTATTTAAGACTAATTTTTTTATTATGGCTCTAAATTCAAGAATAAGATATTTAAACTAAGTGTAAAAAATTAAATAATAAAAGAGTCGCTGAATTAAAATTAAACCAAAGTTTATAAAATGATTTTACTTATAAAGGTTATAGCTTTATATAGCACACCAGCACCACTATGGTGTATATAATTTGTATGTGATATAGTTAATGCCCTGCACCCTATTCTTGATGATAGCATTTATGCCTCTTATTGTAAAGGTAATTAAAATTTTTTAAAATAGTTAATTACCATGAGATGAGATGAGCTTCTAAACTCTTTTTTTAAGGAATTTCCTATGTGAGAGAGTTCATATATGACCACAACTAAGGACATAGTTAACTTTTAAAAGCTCTCATAGAGATATACATATCTGATTAAAAACATACAACCCTGCAATTACATACACCTTGTATTATGTGAGAATTTATTAAAATTTAAGTCTAAGAGAAATAGTTCAATACTAATTCATTATCTTTAATAAAATATTTTTATAAGAAAAGATTATGCTTTTAAGCTTAATTATATTTAGAAAATCAATTTTTATGAGGGATTGGGATAAAAAAATTTAAAAACTAAATTTAATGCACCCAACTTTAGCAAATATTGCTAATTATAAAAATAATTTAATTACAAAGTCTATATATTTTTTTGTAAAATTAATGTATTGTTATATAATTATTTATTTAATTTAATTTAAATACCTAGCTGCTTTTGTGTAGAGATGATGACAACGACAAATACATTGAGAGGGCTTAATCAATGACAATAACTTAAGGCTTGTTTACTTGGGAGAAAAGTTAGAAGGGAAAAAAATTAAGAAGGAAAAAAAATATAGACTTGTTTAATTGAGCGGATGGATAATTTATGAGGTAAAGTAAAAGCGTTACATAGGCATTAAACCCTCTATTGCTTTTTGCTAGAATCGAGCAAAAATTGAAACTTTGTCCTAACTTCAATTCGAGTAGAAAGTTAAAATTATATCATAATTTCACTAACTTTACGCTTCGCTTTTCACCGCGTCGCTGCTTGTCTGAGCTCGCATCGACTACTCATCCTCGCCGCTATTGCTTATCCTTACCACCGCTACTCAAGCTCGCCACTATTGCTCATTATCGTTGTTGCTGCTTGTATTTAATATTTAATAATTCTATTATATTAATAATATTTATGTAATATGAGTAAAAAAAATAAAAATTAGTAGTTTATTTGATATTAATATTTAATATCAATTCTTCAAACTTCTTTTCTTTCAAGTAAATACAAGTAAAGAAACTTATAATATATTCTATCTATTTTTTTTTTTCATTTATACATCTTATCTATCCAAATAAACATGTTGAAGTTTGATTGACAATTAACATACTAAAGAGTTTGATTTGACTTTTAGATTGACCCACTTAGGAAGGAAATTAGATAAAAATATATATTATTATAAAAGAAAGGATGACATTATGATGCTCCTACTCTCGATTTTGACTAAACACATCCTATTAAGAATAGATTTTGGTGCATGCTAATTATTGTCGTGCCAAGTTGACTCCAACGAAGTGTTCCGAGGACAATAAAATATTTAAAATTATTATTCTATTAATCTAATTTTCGTGAAATTAATTAGATTAATAGAATAAATAAGATTCGATCTCGAAGCAAAATAATTCATCGCGTCTCTTTCAAGTTGCTCACAGATTCTTCTATTTACGTGCGCTTCCCCGCAGCATATCCGAGAAAAGCATCCGCTACGCCGAGTGCCTGAGTTGCATCGCCGATCGTAACATTATGTAGGGTAGAAACGTAAATATCTTAGCGATCCGTGTCTCTTCTGGTGCGAGCTCATCACCTTGCCGTTTCCCGCTTTATTCATCCCTCGCCTTTTATTTTTGAACTGTCGGTTTTGCCCTCCGCCTCCGTAGAATTCCCCGACCTCTCCGTCCGTCTCTACGATCCATGGCGTCCCACTCGATTCGTCCTTCTTCTTCCTCCTCCTCTCCTCCTCCTCTTTCCCCCTCTCGTACCTTCGACAATCCTAACCCTATCCCTGATTTCTCCTCCTTCGACCCTTTCCGGAGGGAAACTCCTCTTCCATCACAGCCCTTGTCACCCCCGTCGCTCGATCGTGGAGAGGAGGAGACCGACGTCTCCGATTCCTATACCGAAGATGGATCCTCTGCGGCTTTTCCCTCCTCTGTGTTCTTGTATTCTTCCCTTGACTCGTCCTCACCCGATCCTCAGTCGCCTCCGGTTCTCGTTGCTCCATCATCCTCGTCTCCACCCAGGATGGCGGGCGGCGACTTCGTTGTTGCGCCGTCTCTGCTTCACCTGTCCTTCAACCAGGACTACGGTTGCTTCGCGGCGGGCACAGATAGGGGCTTCCAGATCTATAATTGCGACCCGTTCCGCGAGATCTTCCGCCGGGACTTCGGCGGCGGGGGCATCGGCGTTGTTGAGATGCTGTTCCGTTGCAACATCCTCGCGCTAGTCGGCGGCGGGCCGAACCCGAACTACCCGCCAAATAAGGTTATGATCTGGGACGATCACCGGAGCCGGTGCATTGGGGAGCTCTCCTTCCGCTCGGAGGTCCGCGCAGTCCGGCTCCGGAGGGACAGGATCATCGTGGTGCTCGACCAAAAGATATTCGTCTATAATTTTGCGGACCTGAAGCTGGTCCATCAGATTGAGACGGTGCCGAATCCGAAAGGGTTATGCGCTGTTTCACAGCAGCAGGGGTCTCTCGTACTTGTCTGCCCTGGTAGTCAGAAAGGGCAGATCAGGGTGGAACATTATGGGTCGAGGCGTACCAAGTTTATTATGGCGCATGATTCAAGGATTGCTTGCTTCGCGCTTTCCCAGGACGGTCGGTTGATCGCAACCGCAAGCTCCAAGGGCACTCTTATTAGGATATTCGGTGCAGTTGACGGATCACTCCTTCAAGAAGTAAGAAATTGTATTCAATTACCTTTTAATCGTTATCCGTCATTTTCCTTTTGTTGTTTATATCATATAGCATGCCTGCAGTTCCTTGTCTACCTTTTTTCTTATAATTGAAGACATCCACTTCGTAATTTGGAACATAAGTCTGAACTTAATCTTGAAAGGAGTTTACTGAACCTTCTTGCTCAGTAAACCGCATATGATCAAGATGATTTGTTGGGTTCAATTGTTTATCTGAGAGTCCAGTTAGTTTAAATTCAATTGTTTCAAGCAGGTTTATTTGGAGATGATTTGGTGCAAGAGTAGACATTAGTCTATCTGATAGCTTTATGCTGGTTAAATATTTTTTATTCAAATTCAAAAGCCTCCTTATAACTGAAAAACACATGTTCTCAATCAAGATGGCAAAAATATTCGTACCCGACCTAGCCTGATCGTGGCAGCAAAAACCTGATTTGCCAGGTTTCAGGCTGGGTTTAGAAATAACCCGAGTCATGTAGGGCAAGCTCGAGAATGGGTATGGGGATTCTAAAAACTCACCGTATACCTGAACCTAAACCCATCAATGATATATATATTTTATAATTTATTTACTTTTATCCAACTATAATCTTTACTTTCTTCTTACTTCCATCTTATATAATTATTTTATTTTAATTGAATAATACTTTTATTTTTTTTATTTTTTTAATTTAAAAATAGGATAGGAGTGGGTTGGATTCCTATGGGTATCTGATTTTCTGTAGGGGTTGGTATTTTTTTTAAAACTAGCTATGTTTGAGGCAATTCTAGCAAGGCAGGGTCAAATTTGAGGGTGCAAAACTTGTCCCCGACCCGCCCTATTGCCAAGTCTAGTTCTAAGTGATGATTTGATCTCGCCTCATTTTAATTTACAAAATTAAAAAAATTAACTGTCATCATTTTTTTAACTTTTATCAAAGACGAAAACAAATATGTGGATGATATACATGATTTTGTTTCTAATCAAACTATTTCATAGAACAGCCGATTTAATGCCTGAAAAAAATATTAGTCTAAGGTCTAGAATTTTGATTCTGGACCTTTCTAATATGTTTAACTCTTATTGTAGCGGTTTGCCCATTTGAGTTTGGTTGCCTACTAGTCTATATTCCTCTATACAAACAAGTGAAATGAGTTTCTTTTCTCATTATATGCACTTCTGCATGGGACATCACAAATTTTGTTGCCTTCTGTAGTACATTACTGTCCGTATTATTTGATTATCTTATTTGCAGGTTGCAGCATTCTAATATGAGACTACTGATTAATTTTGATCTTCTCTAAGCATTGTTATGTTTTCACAATCAGTTTGGACAAAGATTTGAATTGCTATTTTCATTTGAATTTCATTTTGGTTGGATACTTGGCAATTTTAATAATAGTTTTAGTTTTTTTTTAACTTTCATGTAAAATATATTCAATTAAAATACAAGAAATTGAATCAAAGATGCTGTTGTTATATTTGTTTTATGATATTATGAGTTTAAGAGTGTATACATGAATGAACAAAGGAAAGCAAATATTGCATCTTTTATTTGTCATGGCAGATATGTATCTTCTCAATGCTAGATAATAAGGAAATGATATTCAGCTTGTGTTGAGTGCTAAGAAGGCCTTGTAGAGGTAACATGAACCCAACTTCTTGGATATTGGTATGGACCCAAATCTGCATTATTGTGTTTCAACCTGTTTCTTCTTGAATTCAGTTTATCAGTTAGTTGCCACAACTCAATTGTGTTTGTGACATTAATAGATTAACTATACTTCCATTCAAAAGTCAAAACTAGGCAACTTAACTTTGTCATTATGAAATCACATGTCTTAACTATCAAGTAAAAATACAACTAATAATTAGTTTCTCAACTTTACTAGAGAAAGTAGATTGTCAATTCTTTCGTTTTAACAGCTTAAATGGGATTAATGGCAAGGCTAAGGCGGCATGTTCAGGTAAAATACTCCATACAACTCAGAGATAAAGTTGTTTATAACCCATATAGTATACTAATATAGTAAGAATAAAGATTAGCATAGGTTTGCCTTTAGGTGGATTGTTCAGTACCATCTAGTACATGTCAGTGAATTGGTCTAGCTATAGAGTAATACTGTTACATAATCTATTGCTACAATCACCACCAACATAGATATGTGTTGGTATGCCTAGCATGTCCGGAGTGACATTACAATGGTATGTCAAGTGACGTTACACTGGCATGTCAGTATGAATTGACATTAAAAACCTTGTACAATTTTTTTGTTCTTGCTTCTAAATAAACTCTATGCATTATCATGTTGTTGGTCTTTGTAATCAATAATATATTATTGATAAACTAAAAGATGTATAAATTCATCTAGAAGAAGCCACCTAGATTAGAGTTTGGGCACCATAAGCCTATGTACACTGGCTTAAGCGGACCAACTACTGGGTAAGGACTTGATGCCATCTTATGGTTCAGGCCTCATGGGTTCTATTTCAGTTTTAGGTTTTGCTTTGATGGAAGGACATAATATCTTTGATCAATTGACTACAATTATGAATCTTGACTTCCTTTGATTCTTTATGATTACCCATATTATATAGAAATATATGGTAAGTGCCTCTTACAGATAGTGCATCTAAATAACAAAATATAATCTCAGCATTTTTCATTTCATTTATTTCCTCGGAGCTTCTATCATTCAGATAGTTATATTTGGTTATGCAATATTTTAGTTATTTCCTCAGACCTTTCATCCTGTTTTCTTAAGTCTTCTTATTCTTTGGTAAAATAGGTAAGAAGAGGTGCAGATAGGGCAGAGATATATAGCTTGGCTTTCTCTGCCGATATGCAGTGGCTAGCAGTCTCTAGCGATAAGGGGACTGTTCATGTATTCGGCCTCAAGGTTTACTTAGGATTGACAGCAAATGACAAGCCTCGCCCAGCAAAAGATTCAACTGAGCCAAATGCAAGTTCACATCTATCCTTCATCAAAGGTGAGCTTCATTAACACCATGAACTTTTCACATCAGATTAACCATTTATTGTCCTATTTGTCAAAGAGAAGAAATGTTATTTTGGTGGTTGGTTTTTTGTTACTTTAGGAAATTTGCATATTTCAAATAATAGGTTAAGTGTCTCTTTATGTTTCAAATGGGAGGTCTTCTCTTAGTTTTGACATGGTAATTAATGTATTTGTGATTTTATGATGACCTATGCTAATGAGAAAATTGAACCATTAACTGGGTGAGCCTGTGTAACTCAATTAGAATTGCTTAAGTCTTAATTGAGTGGTAATAAGCTCATTAAGCTTATATATCATAATATCTCTTCTCCCACTTTTAATATAAAATTAAACTAGAGCATTATAATCACTTTCACTTGTGGCTTGATTTTCTTATCAGACCCATGGTCTAACACATAGTCGAGAAGCATCCCTATTTGGTAACACGTGTGATCAGCCAATGGTGGCTTCACTAACCACAACAATCCTTTCTTTTTGACTTCTCACCATGCTTAAGATTATGTTTTCTTCAATACCATTTCTTATGACCCACTAATAAAAAATTTGACTAATTAACTTGGTCCTAATTTAAAATACTTAAGCCTAAGTTAAATATAGTAAGCTTATTAAGCCTTATATCCCATGACATATCTTTTCTTACTTCCAGTGTAGGATCAAACCAAAATATTAAATAGTAAGCCGAAGTTTAACTAGTTGAATTAATCATATTTTTGATATAATTAGCTTCTAAATTAAAATGAATAGTAAAATACAAACTTGTACGCGTGTTTGTTTACATATTCATTTTACCAACAACTCATGTGCCCCTTGAACTGGTTGTGCAAGTAGTTATATGGTCTATTTGCCTCCTTCAATAGCCTATTCTCAAACTTCAATTTTGTAGAATTGTATATACTCTTAATGACTGCATGATACCACATCTAATCCTAATTTTACCCAAGGAATGACAACTTCCAACACTTCTTTCAATGATGGTAATGGTACCGACATTAGTGCCTTGAATATTGGTAATCCATCTGACCACTACGTAGCACCATGCATATTGCTTAGCACAAAGTGGACTTATTTCATGTCTAACTCCCCTATAGTTTTATTTTGAATCATTTCAATTTGTTGAAGATGACACTTTCTCTACATAAACTAACTAATAGTGGAAAAAAATGTACAACTCAGGATCCAAAATGATGGATTGATGATGATCGATAAGAATTTTCAATTTGGAAAAAGAGAAGTTCCTTTGATCTCGGTGATCCCAAATGTTTGTTTTGCTATCCTTTGGTTTCATAATGTACTTGGAAGTTCTTTTTGTTCAACTACGTGGTCTAGTGGCTTGCATTTAATTGTGATTTTGATAGAAGTTATTATTATATTATGCTAGAGAATATAAGAATTATGAAGGACAAATATGGTTAGAAGATAATGATAGTGTCACCATATATATACAAATATGCTATAATATCAACTCGTGACAAGAAAAAAATGATATTTGTATGGAGAAACCATAGATTTTTAAAATCGGTTTGTATTGTCAAGAATGGACACTATACACTGATTCAGTTTGGTATCGATACACAAACCAAGTTGGTATTGAATAAATCATTTATTATATAGCTGCGCACACCAATGCATTGTGCATCGATATGGTTGACATTGATTTTGACATTACACATAGATTTAATCCAATACAGTGCACCTTGTGGCAAATCCACATGGAGCTCTATAGTGGCAATTGCCTCTAGTAAAATCAGTAACTTGATAATAGTATACATATATAAGTGTTACATATAATTACCCCCATTGTAAATCTATGAGAGTGTAGTAACAATTAGTTATATCTATTCATATACAATTTTATATAAGAGACATCTATGTTAATAAAAATTTTAATTTTTCTATCTTAAATTATAATATTTTATTTTAATTATTAAATTTTATATTTTTATACTAATTATTTGTCTAACTTTTGCTTGTTAAGTTGAACCTACACGCTTCACTCTCTTGGTTAGATCCATGAGATGATCACCTCAGCCCCTTGCATAGCAGCATTATCACCAATTAATTTTGTATCGTTATGTAAAAATTTTACACAATAAAGTGAAGATTTTATATTAGTAAAAAATAGTTTTACCTCACATGTGTCAAATTTCTCAATATTTTAATTCAATCATTTTTATAACGATTAATTTTGTTACTATATACAATTTTTACATAACAAAGAGAAGATTTTAGAGTAATTAAAAAAAATTAATTTTTCTTGTGCTTAAAACTCACACCTCAGCATAAATTTCATATTTTTAAATTTATAAATAAATTTTGATATTAGATGTTTCTTTGTTTGTCTGATGTTTAAATTATGCCCTTGAACTTAATATTTTATTTATTTTAGGGTTATATTAAATTAACATAAATATAAATTAATTTATAACTATTATATTAAATACAAATTAGAGCTTAGTTTTCTTTATTCTTTTTGTTAACTAATTTAATTTTAAATTTTATATACAAGCTCTTTAATTTTTTAGATTCTTTTATTGTGTTATGCATTTTGCAATATGAAAATTTTATAAGAGTAGATGTATGATGTTTTAACTATGGTTTAAAAAATCGATTCATACCGACTGGTATAACCAATTTGTACTAGCCCGACCATGTACAAGTAGTGTATGTATATGTGTGTATATATAGAGATCTATTTAAAATCGACTTATGCCTGATGGTATTATATGTTGGTTTGGACTAGTATTTAAAACCATAGTTTCAAATTTCAATTACAAAGCATTTATAATTTGGGTGATTAAAACAATTTTTGCTACATCATCAAGATAAAATATAAATTTTACATTAATTTATTAATATTCTTTGATTAATACAGTTATGGCCCCATTGAGCATTGGATCCCAAATCTTATGCCGGTCCAAGTTGGTATACTAAAGTTTTGGTGAAAAATATATATAGTACGAAAGGTGGAAAATTTATTGCATGAAAGGGTGATCTACAAATTAATTGTTGCATCAAATTTAAAATTTGTTGTGCTTCAGCTGGTCACCCTTAATCAACACTATCAGTTTATAGTAGAAAATGAAAGCATATGTCAATATCATGGTGAATATAAATGATGAACATTAACTAGCATCCTAATTTATGCGTGACAGATATAATTAATTCTTGAACATAGCACCTCATCATTCTAGAGCAGATAAAGAAAATAATTATTAGAGTGATTTCAGTAGAATAATAGAATGCTGAGTAGAACAAACATAAATCAGATGTCCATGTTATCTTATTACATCTGAACATTAGAGGAAATAAGTAGATTGAACTGAGATGTCGTGATCAGTATGTTTAAGAAGATCCTGTGTAGTATAGTGAGAAAGGAAGAGAAGCAGAAAAAAAAGAGCTTCAAAAGGTGCATACTAATCGTATATAGTAGAAATTTAATTGAGTGATGACTAAACTTGAAGGCCTATGTATGCAACCAATCATCAGAAAATCTAAGATCTTCCTTTCAACCCTGACATGACACAACAAAACATCCATGAAAAGGTTTGGTGGGTATAGTCAAACAAAATTTATAAAATCATTCGATTTAATAGTTCAGGCCAGCTGGTCATTTTGTTTCAAAATTTCATCCTAATGTGTTAAATCTAATCAAATTGGGTTGAGTTGGTTTATGTCAAAAATCTAGATAACAATATCTAATTGGCGTGTATATGGCATTAAGTTAGGTTAGAATTCATATGTCGGGTTGGATCAAGTTTTTCTTTTTCCTTTTCAAATTTCTCATTTCTTTTGAGACATTTCAATTAATTGAATTCTCTGTGCAAATTTTATTTAGTTAAAGTTGCAGAACGTGAGTTATTTTCTGGTTTTATTTTATATCGTGAAAATCAACTGGATATCACATTTCAAAAAACCTATGGTTTCGGATTAGGTTGGTTTAGTCAGATATTTGGACCCTCCTATTTGGATTTTAAATTAAGAAAAATCCAAAATCTTAGTCCATTGTCTCAATTTCCAAAAAGAACTCCAATGCCATAATCAAGACCTGAATTTCAAAGTAAAAAGTGCCAAAATCCTTTCTAAGATTTACCTCTGTCTCACTGCATTTGCAATTAGATTTTTATCCAAAATCATGTGGCAATTTTATGTGCATTACTGTGGGGAGTTACTCATGCTATTTCTTTTTTGTTGTTTTTCAAAATACTATGTTTCTGTAAAGAACTAGTTCTTTTTTTTTAGCAATTGAAACTATTACTAAAACCAAAGATACATACTAGTCCTGAACGTCAAGATTTAACACCTGCACATCGTCAACTCAAGAACGACTTGCTGTGGTAAGCTTAACATTGGCTGCCTAGATTTGTACCTTTTCCGTTTCTTTAATGTTGCATAATTTGTCAACCCAAAAGGAACTGTCCATGACCCTAATATCTATACTAAATTGATCACCTGCTTTGCAGGATAATCATTGCTTGCAAAACAGTTAATCAGCAGCTGTGTATCTGACTCCACATACACATTGTTAAGACAAGTGCTCAAGCTGCCTCGAAGCCATCTAGTTTGATTACTTTGTTTTTCTTTTTGTTGGTATTAGTTAGTTCAAGTTTAGTCAAGACGCCCAAATAAGTGTTAATATTAATGTCTCTTAAATCAACTATGCAATTTCTCACCCCCAATTATTTGCTTTTGTTACAAATTCTATTATCAAATTTAAAATTTCTTTTGGAGTCAGGATTATTGGCAAGCCACAGTTATTTGTTTGTTTATGCGGTACCTCAAACTTGGTCGTAGATTGTCTGGTTAGCGGAATTTACGATGACCTGCCTGGATTGTCACTTAAAACTGGGCAATTACTGCCTTCTAGGCCTAAGTTCTTGTACCATTATATTCAGTTAATATCTATACTGAATTGATCACATGTCTGCTAAGGAGGATGATCATTACATACAAAACAGTTATTCTTCAGCAATAGTGCATCCGACTCCATTTCCACACACATAGTTAAGATAATGCTCAAGCTGCCTGGAAGCCACCATAGTTTTATTACTTTTGTTTTTATTTTTTTCAGTATTAGTTATCTTAACTGGTATTGATCTTGATGTTTTCTTTAGTCAAGACACCCAAATAAGAGTTAGTATAAAATTTCTCTTACATCAAAATGCTAATAACACTGAAATACTAGCAATTAAAAACACTATGAACTATGTTCATACGTGTCCTGAGAGGAAGGAAAAAAAAGAATATTACTGAATCGGATAGCTTAGGAGTAATCAATTTTATCACCGGAATGTTTAAACACCTACCCGTTGAAATTCAAAGACTCTTTGGAGGAAATCAACTTTATGGCTGCTATAAATCACTCCAGCTTCAGACGTGAAAACAATGAACCAGCTAATTGGCTAGTAAGACAAGCCAAAAGGCACAAAATACTCCAGGGACTGTAAACTTGCCAGAAGAATTGGTTGCACTACTGTTAAAAGATGTACATGACTGAATGATGCTTAATTAAAGTAGTTAAACTTCTTTGTAAAAAAAATCTCTTAAATCAAACTATGTAATCAATTATTTGCTTTTGTTACAAATTGTATTTTCAATTTTAAATTTTCTTTTGGAGCATGGATTACTTGCTAAGCCATAGTTATTTGCTTAAGCGGAACCATGAACTTTGCCCCAGGTAAGGTAGTGTCTGGTTTTTGGAATCTACTAGGATTTAGCATTGACCTCTCTGGTTTGTTACTCAACCAAGTTATGCTCTCAGCTTTCCATTTAGTGGTGGTCAATTTCCACTTTTTCGGTCTAAGTGCTTGAAACATTGTGTTCAGTGCTTCCATGGATGGTGGCGCCAAGAGCGTCTCATGGCTGGAAGCTACTTTGATTTTTTTTTTTTTCACCATTATGGCCCGAGTGGTGTTATGCCATTAGTTGTCTTGAAAATTTAAAAAACTTAATTGCTTTCTGCAGTTCATTGATTGTTTCAACTTGTGCTAATAGCATAAATTAGAAAAAAACACATTCTTTTCTCTGAAGCTGTTTCCTTCTTTAGGAGTGTTGCCAAAATATTTCAACTCTGAATGGTCGATGGCACAATTCAGATTGCACGAAAATTCACAATATATTGTTGCCTTTGGCCACCAAGATAATACCATCGTCGTTCTTGGTGTGGATGGAAGGTACGCAATTCACATCAACTATTTGCTACAGACGAAGTGCTTGCCCATATAAAGCCTGCATGGTCCACGCAATATTTAATTTCTAACGAATGCTACGCTTCCTAAGAGCTTACAATTGGTGTGGAGATTTTACTACTTTTCAGTAAACCTTGGAATAGCAAGGGAGAGGTGGCAATGGGTGAAAGAATTGATCTATCATGGGGCGGTTTTTATTCTGCTGTCGATTTAGTCTTCTGGATATTGATACAATGTTGTTTGGGTTGTGCTTGCAGCTTCTTTCGATGCCAATATGATCCTGAGGCAGGTGGAGAGATGATGCAACTGGAATGCTACAATTTCCTAAAGCAAGAAAGTTAGAAACTCTTTAGTAACATGATGCATGTCTTACTCGTGGTTTATTACTTTTTTCTTGTTAAAGATAAAAAAAGAATCTGTACATATTGAGAATTGGTGTAAAAATTTCTCCACAAAGTTAGAAACTCTTTAGTAACATGATGCATGTCTTACTCGTGGTTTATTACTTTTTTCTTGTTAAAGATAAAAAAAAGAATCTGTACATATTGAGAATTGGTTTAAAAATTTCTCCACATAGAAGCAACTTTGCAAATCATAGATAACCATGGTCTTTTACGCCCTGTTTACTAGTAGGGATGGGATTGCAGGAAGGATGGGAAAGAGCGAGGAAGTGATAAAGGGGGAAGATAGGACAATATTCTCATGTAAAAATCATGTGATTGAAAATTTTTGCAGCGAGTCGTCATCCCCCTGCAGATCGGCGAGCTGTCTCCGCGAGGGCGTCGTCCCCCGCTTGCTCGGCACCCTATTTGCAGCGAGGTCGCCGTCCCTCGCGAGCTTGGCGAGCCGTCCGCGCACGTCCGCAAGCTCCTGTTCGCATGAGGTCAGTGGCAGAGGGCGGCGGCAGAGGTATGGCGTAAAGGCTCTCACTGTGGGTGAGGCCATTTAGGCGTAGGCACGTAGCCACATCACCTGCCCAGCTGCCTCGTAGAGTAGATTACCAGAGTCCTCGGTTTTGTTTCGTTGCTCCAGAGGGGGCGACGATGTTGGAGGTGAGGAAACCACATAAGGCCCGTTGGGAATCCCTTTGTTCGAAGAGGTCAACCATGCACAGCGTGGACTGCGGCAAGTGCACCATGGCCTTCGAAGAATCATCCTTTGAGCCCTCTGCTGGTTCCGCCGCAAAGGAGGAACCCTTGGCATTATCTTGGAGGAAGAAGTGAGTCATTTGCTTGGTGAGTCAGCCATGAAGTCCTCCTCCTCGTTGCTCCCTTCCGTCTCCGTCGCTGAATCCACTAGCGAGCTTAGGTTCGAATCAAAACCAAAGGGCAACTCACTGCAGGAACCAACTCCAGCGAGACCACCTTTCCTCTCTCCGCCGACCTTATCTTCTCCATGGAAAAACTCGTCGCAAAGGATATTGCTAGGCAGCCAAAACTCTCCATCGACAAACGGCTTCGCCATCGATGCCGCAGCGACCCACCGCCGAGCTTAGCGCGCTCGAACAAGTTCAACAAAGTAGCCGGAGGAGTTGCGTGGGGACGGTGTCAGCAGCTGGGGAGAACAGCTGCAAGGTGTGGGGATAGCGGCCTGCGGAAGGAATGAAGCTCTCTTGGGAGGAGAGGCAACCAAGGAGAAGGCAAGTTGACGTCTAGCGATGGCATCCGTCAGCGAGCGGCGTCCATCCACGAGCGCTGGAGGGAGGGGGAGCAGTCGAGCATGAGGGAGAAGAGGGGAGGCAAGCAAGTAGGCGGGCGCAATCGATTTTGTCTCGTCTGCCCGATTTGAGCCGATGAGAAACGAGGGATTTTTCCCTCATCCATCCACCTAATTTTCTCTCTTCTTGATCCGTTCTTTCTAGTATACAACAAATTTTTTTAACATCCATCCCTTTCCTTCTAAAATCTTCCCTGTTATACAAACTCTTAGGGTATGTTCGGTAGAGTGGAATCCACCGTGGAAAGGATGGAAACATCAATGAATCTAGATGGCATTGATGTTTCCATCCTTTCCACGGTGGATTCCACTCTACCGAATATACCCTTAGTGGTTCGTGAATTATTTTTTTTCCTACACAAGACAATTATTACAATTATCTGGAAGTTTTAAAATTGAAAGTAGCTCGAATTTTTTATTGTTGAGAAACAGGTGCATCTTTCGCTTTGGTTAAAGAAAAACATTGAATGGCTTGGATTGACAGAGAACATTCACTTCTTTTGTGATTAAGTAATTTTTTGCAGGATAATGAGTTACGCATTCTTTTTTCCGTCATTTCATAGTCAAATTTAAAGCAGAACCAATTACACCAGCAGAAAGTGACTGGAAATACGTTTTGATGATCCAACAAAAGAGAACGCAACTTCCTTGGCCGGAACATAGTTTGGTTTCATCATATTGGAGATCAGTAATACGCACCATTGTTGGTGCCATGCTATTAACTGATTCTTGTTGCGTTTGTTGGATTCAGTAAGTTGCAACTCCATGGATTAAATTTTAATTGCCTGATTACCAACTTAATCATACATTCCCTTTTAAACATTCATTCAAGCATTTGATCAGCTTAGAAAGCCCTTAGCACTAGTATGCTAGGAGAATTTTAAAATTTTGTTCTATTGCCTTGCGAATAGGAAACATTTTTAGATCCTTCCAAAAATCACTAAGCTCATACGAGTGCCTTGCAGCACTTAAAATTCGAGCATAGCTTGCTTGGGTACATGGCATAGGTTGCTCTTTTACAAGTCACTTGAGCATAGCTTGCTTAAGAGCCAAAGCATGTCATTCAGGCATAAATTATTCCAATGCATATATGGTTCACTTGGGCTCAGGCGATCCGAACTCATTTTTCAAAATTTTGGTTACACGTGTATTTGGGTTAATTGAAACAGGTGTGAAAGTGCCTTCAGATCTTCAAACGGTTGGATTTTTTTTCTCTTATGTCAAACAACATTTGAATTTTTATGGAGCTTTCTTTCTCCTCTAATTCATTTCTTATTCTCTTATGTCAAACAACATTTGAATTTTGGTTACACGTGCATTTGGTCAACCCCTACGATCTCGCTCTGTGGAAAAGAACTCCAGATTAAATGAGTTACAATATATTGAGCATTTATATTTACTAAACATGTGATTGTTTATATATACATAAAAGTTGTTATTATTGTGAATGAAAATTTCCTACCTAATGATTGTCACATGTAGTCTGATACTCTGATGCTTCAGCGCCGAAGTCGGGGCGGGCGACAGTCGAAGGAGACAATGTATTAGTTCTCGTATTTCTTAAAACTCATGGCTTTCCATTAACTAAATTCAATTGAGTTCATGCAGACGCATAAATAAAAGCAGAGCTAATTCTGTGTTTCATTGCACGAAATCCATAGCAGAAAATCTAATTCCCTTCCGCTGTGAGAAACAAGAGCATCAACAGGAAACATAATAGCCAAGACGATATTAGGACTGAATAAAACTCTACTTTGGTTTGAGGATTATGTTAATTACTGTTCTCTTGCATTCATAGCTAAAAGATATCACGTGCTGTGAGTTACCTCAAATTGCACCGGCAGAGGAAAAACTAGATTATAATCAATTCTCAAGAACCAGAACCAAATGTATGAGTAATAATGATACATCCAAATTTTATATAGAAAAACAATGGAGGAAACTAACGCCAACTGTTGGCACTTGACATCCTCCATGTGCATTACAATAATCCTGAAAACCTAGTAACACTAATAACCAAAATTTTTAGCAGCTAACTCTTAAGATGACCAATTCGCTTTACCTCTAGCTACCGTTTCTTCTTAGGTTTTGAGGGTACTTTTCCATACGCCATAAGCCTCGACTTGGAAAGTTTCAATTCTGCTTGTCGCCGTCGTCTTCTGCTGCGCCTAGATAAATTATTTCCGTCACCATTTTGTTCCTCCGTCTCATGTACAACTTGTTGCTTTGCATCGCCCAACTCTGCAGAGAACCTGTGCTTCTTGTTGTCATTCTTATCTGAATTTTCTCCATGAATGATCAAATCTTTCTTTAATCGTTGGTGATATGTCACCTTCCACTCCTTTTCCATGTAAGGAGCTATCTTCTTCAGTGAAACATATTGGTTCAAATCCTTCTCATTTGCCATCAAAATCTCCTCAGGCTTCAACCCGTATCTATTAGCTGGCACAGATCGATACTTGAATCGAGTTTTAAGGTCCCCAATTGTATCTTCATAATCCAGTTTATAGTACTCTTCCAATTCTTTATCAAGCTCCACCTTCTCCTTGAGGGAGATTTTACGCTTCCTCTTTCTCTTTCCGTCATTTTTCACCGCTTCATCATCCTCTCGCTGATTTAAAAATCTTTCTCTAGCTGCCTGAAACCCTTGGTGTCCACTATCAGCCCAACACTTAGGGAGGCCAAGTAACTCATCCTCCTTTTCAAAGTCGGGCTTCTCCAAATCCCCCTCTTCATTTTCAAAATCAGGATCAGCATCCTCCGCATCATAGTAAGCATCCCCAAACATCTCTTTCATCTTCTTATCATACTCTTCAGGATCAAATTCCTCCTCCAGATCATCCTCGTCCAGCTTGACAGCCTCACCATCCCCAATCCCAGCAATAGCCCGGATCTTCTCGAGCTTCTCCTCGATCTCCTTCTTCTTCAGATTTTTGAGGTGCTTCAACTCTTCCTTCCGCTCAAACTCTGCAAGTGTCATTCTCTCCTCCTTGCTTTTCCTTTGCAGCTTCCTACTGCTCTCCTTCTTTCTCACTGAGGCCTCCACAACTCTGGAGTGACCCAAGACTCGGTCCGCACCCCCTTGCTCAAACCTGAAATTGTACTCAGCCTCATACCTATCCTGTTTTTCAAGCTCTTGCTCATTCTCTGAAAAATCAGAAATCTCATTAAGAGAGGGGTTCTTATCCTTACCCTCATCGACCCACATTCTGTTGCGCAGGTAATCCTTCAAGAATTTCTCATTATCATTCAAATCATCATCCTTGCCAAAATAATCATCCAAATTCTGTTCCAGCTTTTGGGTATCCTCGTCTATTTCTGCTTCTTCAGCCTTCTCCTTCACCTTTAGAATGTCATCATCGTCCTCAAAAGACGAAAAAGCTGCCTTTTCCGCCTCCAAAAATGCCTTGATACCTTCAGCCTGCTCCTTATTGTATACTTTCGAGTCATGTTTGAGACGCTTTTCTTCAAACTCTGGACCTTGTTCGATCAAATGCCGAGCGTTTACGTCCTTCAGGTACAAAGGCCTCTCCTTTTTACCGGTCCTCGGCTTCTCCTCCTCCTCCTCCTCCTCACCTTCGGAATAGATCTTGACGTCCTTGCGGAAGATGTCGGGGTCATTTTTCTTAACCCTAACGAGGGTCTCGAAGAACTTAAGATCATTTTTGCCAGATTTGTTGAGTTCTTCGCCTTCGTCATCCTCATCAGAGGTGGATTCATCAGAGTCATCGGAAACGCCTGCCAAGCCCCGCTTCTTGAGTTCCTGCAGCCGATGGAGAGCCTCCCGTCGCTTGTTGTGTTCCAACCGTTTGGCATACTTGTCATCGACCTTGATCGTCGAAAGATGGGCTTCCTCGTCGCTCGAATCGGATCCGCCGAATAGATCGATCGCCATGGTTGTATATGCGACCCGATAGCTCGAGATGTGATATCTGGCGAAAGAAAAAAACTTAGTGATGTAATACAAAAATAGATGAGGATTGTAAGGGTACTAATCGACGAATGTAGGATAGAATTTCACACTGATTTAAGCATGTCAAATATCCTAAAGCAAGTGAACAGAAGCGGCAGCGATCGAAGCACTTGGCAATGGGTGGCTTCGGCGAACCTTGATGAACGAAGAAGGTGGTGACGCTCGGATCTGATCGGCGATGGAGGGGGCGGCGTTGAAATAGGGCAGCGGATGAGTTGTGCGGTTGAAAGGCAGCCGGCGAGAGGGAAGAGTAGTGCCGGATTACACTGATGCAGAGCGGCTGCAGGTTGTGTGGGGATCGATGAGGGACTCGTCGACGAGAGGAGGTGGGGTTAGGGCTCAGCGACGTCCGGTCGGTGAGCGTGGCAGAGGGAGGCGCGACGGTGTCCGGAGGCGAGCGTGAAGAATGGCGAACGACGATCGTGTGCGAAGGAGATGGAAGATGGGCGTGGTGATTTGAAGCGTCGAGCGGCGATGAACGAGGGGCGGCGTCGATTCCAGCCCAGGTATTGATGGCGGCTCTAGTTAGGGTTTTGGGTGAATTGGGTGATGGCTGTATGGGAGGAGCGCATTTCTATGCAATCACACAACGTAGAAATAAGAACCAATTATTATGTGTAGAAATAGTTAAAGTAAAAAAAAAATGCTACCATCTATAATACAATTATAATAAATTAAAGTACGATAATTTAATAAAAAATACTACTACTTGTGATATTAGTTCGTTAAAGTAGTACAATTTTTTTAAAAAAATAAAACTATTTGTAATAAACAGAAATTCTGAAAATGCATTAAGATTAGTGTGCGAAGCTTTTTTATTCCGTCGCCCATGCTGCTTTAGAAACCGTGTATGCACAAATCACAAAGAATGGATGGATGAAACGTCCCGCTCAGCGGGGAGGGCGTTTCAAAGATTTATTCAGCGACGTTGGCTGAGATTGCAATCGGGAAACCTTGTTAAGATAACAACTGGGGAAAATTGTTAAGGGGGGCACCAACACCAACAGCGCTGAGAAAAGCAGCAACGCCAAGTAATTTGCAAAAGGAAAATTTAATTACCAAAAGTAGTCGTCTTTGTTATGCGGTTACAACTATTAAAACAAAAAAAAAAAAATACTAAAATTAAACATTACCACTACTCAGTCCAAGACAAATATAAAAATAGTCGGTCAACCAATCCTGTACTGTATGGGTTTCTGAATTCTGATGCGATTTTTGGACTGCTGGGCCTCTTCGTCTGCATCACCTAGGTTCTTGCAATGATAGAGTGGTGGTTCAAAGGCTCGGAGTGATGAGAATGTAAGAAATTTTGCATACATAAATACAACATCTTTTGTATAGATTTAGAATAACATGAAAAACAAATATTTAACACATACTTGATTGCATCACTAATTCTTTTATCTTTTAATGTCAACAAGTTGGGCTAAAAATCTTCTGCTTGTTATTTTTCTTTAAACGACTCTCAATGAAAAGAGACAACTTTGGGTTAAGGATGTAAGTGAGGACCTAGCCCATATTTATAATGGTAAAACCCTAAACTTCCCCCATAAATGAGTTTTGGGTTTCGGATGCGAAATTCATAATCCAATAAGAATTATCCAATAAGAATTACTCTCAAACCCAAGGTGAAGAATTCAATATCCAATAGTGATTCTTCTTAAAAACCAATTAATAAATGCTCTCACAAATCAATTAATGTTGGACCAAAATTCTAACATTCTCCCACTTGGTCAACATTAATTGATTTATCATCTAAAGATTTTATAAAATAATAATTATTTGTAATATATATTAAAAACAATTTTGAAAGAGAGATGCATTTGTTAATCTTGATAACACCTCATTCAATCTAGTCTAATGCAATTACCAATATTAAATCATGACGAAACATTGTATTAATATGCAATACAAGTCCTCTATAGTCACAAATATTAGCTTGATGTACAGATTACATCAACATGGATCGCAATGCAACTGTGTAATAAAATGATGTATACTCAATATCATTTTCTTATCGGTCCTCCTTATGATTTCTCGAATCAAATAGGAAATCCACCTTATAATTTTTCTAAACTAAATGAGAAATCCATAAATTTTGCTGCAAGATATATTATATATCAAACAACCATGCTTAAGGTTACATTATCCTTAAGACTTTAAAGTTATTTAGCAAACGGTTAAGGTTACATTATCCTTAAGACTTTAAACTTGTTGGTGTTTTATTTAGAAAACCCAAAAAATCCTTTTTATTTATTTAATATTTTTGGGCCTTAAATTATTATTTATTAATTTGCCCAATTTTTATATTACCTATTTAATTTATTATTAAGGTTAACAAATAACCTTAATATTTAGTCGTTATGTCAATTAATGTTACCATTAATTGAGGCTAGTCTAAATAGGTATTTGTTTTCTTTTTTCCCTTAGTGGTGCGTATCTTCTTGTGTGAAGAAGTCTCAACTCTTTGGGAGAGAAGAAGATATAAAATTCCTCCGTTTTCTTCCTAAAAAATTCTCCTTTTTTCTCTCAAAAGCCGAAAGATTCTCTTCGACAACCGCTCCATCGACGCGTCGGTAGAAATGGATTCCTGATTGAATCTTTGGGCAAAAGACCAAATTTTATATTTTATATCATGTTAGGGACAGAATATTTGCTTAAAGACAAGATTATAAGTTGCCTCCAAATTCTTTTAATTTTATATTTTATTAATTTTACATGATAACACAAATTTCGTGCAACAAAGGCAAATACCTGTTCTATTAGTGCGTGTAATCCTGTAATTAAATCTTATCCTCTCAACATCATTGTCTGCATCCGAGTCTCGTCATCTTACAGATCTGTTAATTGTCCTTGTAGTTTTGTGTAAAGAACTCACGCATATCATCGAATCATAAAATCTGCTATTTAATTCCAAATTTGTTGATCGCATATTTAAATTATTGCTACGTATTTTGTTATTGTACATGTATCGCATATATACTTGTTAACATTTTGATCTGATCATATAATCTTATTATTTAGTATCTTTATAAAGAGATTGAAGATCTATTGGTCAGTCATCAATTAGATATTTTAATTTCCTCTTTTAAGTCATCTACTCTCTTGTTATATTTGTTATTTTAGATATGTTACCATACGTAGATCTGCACAAGATCTGGTAATCCAATTCTGATATGATTTGGTACCTTCTCAAAATCTGTTTTAATTACTGATTATCTTAATCGGGTAATTAGATTTGTATATGTTAATTTGCATCAATCTACATGTTCCTATTCCTATTTTTAATTTTACATAATTTCTATTAAATCAACATTCCTGCTGATCTTTGATAATCATAGATCTGCTTCTTACTGTTTAAAGTCGTATCAGTTGATCACCGTTCTCAATTAATTAGTTTTAATTAATTCTGATTAGTCCTATTAAGCTCATCAGATTTTGCATTTTTCCAAATCTCAATTCACCGGTGATTTCATATAAAATACACACTATATTGACCCTTGTATACATTGACATAATTATTTGTCAAAACTCTTGATTTAATTTTAATTAAGTTTGCATCACTTGTTTAGATTGAATTGTAGACTATTCTTCATATTAGCATCTAATTAAATCTGCACCTCAATCACATCTCATAATTATTAGGATTAATTAATTTATTTTGTCAATTATCTCTCTTATCTGTGTATCTTAATTACATTTGAATTGCATGTTCAATGTATCTATGATTTGCGCATACATCTAATCATTCCTGAATCCAGATTAAGCTTTATAACTCTATCAACCTATCTTCGGATCTTAGATCTTGCATGTTTAATTAGCGATAATTACACTTAGATTTCACATATTTTAATCTTTGTTAATCTCTTGCATCTGTTTATCTGCATCAATCAATTACTGTTATAAATTGATTAGCTTCATTAATTAATTAGATTTTCATCTTAACATAATCTAAGTTGTGTGTCTCATAATCGCATAATAATAGCAATTGCAACTTTCAATACCTAATAATATTACTCTTCCTGCATGTCAGATCTGCTATTTCCACTGTTTATATTATGCATGCTAATCCTGCATGCATGTATATATTTAGAACTGATTAATCTTGGCAGGCTTTACTAATTTTGTATAATCTTGTTAAATCTAATAATTACTTTTTATTTCGCTCTGTTAATTTCTTGCGAGCGGATTGACCAATGAGTTAGACAATCATTTCAGAATATTGTATATCATGCATTCTATTTATATAGTTGTTCTCTATGCATTTTTCTGCATCTAAATTCTCATTTTAATTACTATTATTAATTGGATAAGGTATGCACATGAAGCTAAAAACCTCATTAAATTGTAATTACAAGGACTCAAACTCATGACCTACGAGCATGCATGACCAACAAGCTAACCAATTATTTTTTTTAACATAATATATCATGCTTGTTACTTGTATTAACTATTACAGTGAACTACTTTGCATCAATAATACTTATTTTAATTTTAGTTATTAGCTAATTTTATTTATTGCCAAAATATATATATTGATTGCTTATTGAAAATTCATTACTTGCATATTTATTTATGGCTTGTAATTTTATTTCTTCTAGTCATTGTCTAAACTTAACGACTCTTGTGACTCCCTATAAAACTTAGAAATATCATAATCATAATCCGAAATCCTTTCAAATGTCGGGTGGTTAGCTAAAGTTCAATACACTAGAATTCAAAAGAAAGAATTTAGACCTAAATTTTTTGATTTAGAATATTCCCTCAACTCTAATATATATAGATGTTTAATAATCAATTTTAATAAATTATAATAATAAATTGAGTAGTCTATGTGAAGATTAGACAAAAATCTATTAAATGATTGGTAATACGTAATATGATGATTTTTTGATTGCCTCACCAAAGGTTTGTCTCAAACCAAGGTGATCGCCTTATCTAGGAGAATGAGGATTTATTCACAATGGGTCCTCCTACAGTGGCAACCCAACCTCCATGATATGTAGACCCTGAAAAGAGGTTCAATGGGTAACAATAAGCTGACTGGTTGGCCAAGGAGTACCAAATAATAAATTATAAAAACACTTATGTGTTTATTGGAGTTATTTTAAAAGCTCCAATACCCCATTCCTAAGGTGATTGTAGTACTCCTATGTAGATGTAAGGTTGAGTTTATAACTCTTAAAGGAACCCAAAAGGTATATCCTAAGAAGTGCCTCTACACACTTCTTCATCGGGTTTCTCCTATATGTGGCTTTTCCGTATACAGCCGCAGACTAGAGAGTGGATCCCTCTAACTATGTGAAAGTCACATGAATAAGAAGATTATGCACACGACCAATAATGTGCAACACCGCATCGTAGAGATTCTGTATCATGTGTGCACCGTTTAACATTGGGTAAAAAGGGTGTAGTTCAAGACCTATTTCACTATATCCCTTCCAGTGGAGTTCCGTGTACTAAGTGTGTTAAGCATAGCTTTTCCTTGACCACGTGATATAGGCATTTGAGAGCATTTTCGTTATTTATAATTATTCTTTAGATTTTTTTAGTTTTGTGGGGGATTGTTGGTGTTTTATTTAGAAAACCCAAAAAATCTTTTTTATTTATTTAATATTTTTGGGCCTTAAATTACTATTTATTAATTTGCCCAATTTTTATATTACCTATTTAATTTATTATTAAGGCTAACAAATAGCCTTAATATTTAGCTGTTATGTCAATTAATATTACCATTAATTGAGGCTAGTCTAAATAGGTATTTGTTTTCTTTTTCCCTTGGTGGTGCGTATCTTCTTGTGTGAAGAAGTCGCAACTCTTTAGGAGAGAAGAAGATAGAAAAATTCCTCTGTTTTCTCCCTCAAAAATTCTCCTTTTTGCTCTCAAACACCGAAAGATTCTCTTCGACAACCGCTCCACCGACGCACCGGCAGAAGCAGATTCCTGGTTGAATCTTCGGGCAAAAGACTAGATTTTATCTTGCACGAGGGACCGGATATTTGCCTAAAGACAAACTATAAGTCGCATCCAGGTTCTTTTAGTTTTATATTTTGTTGATTTTACAGGATTACACAAATTTCGTGCAACAAAACTTACTTAGCAAACCACCATGCTTAAGGTTATAGTATCCTTAAGACTTTGAACTTTATTTAGCAAACCGTCATGCTTAAGGTTATAGTATCCTTAAGACTTTAAACTTATTTAGCAAATCGTCATTCTTAAGGTTACATTATCCTTAAGACTTTATATTGTACAATTGCAAATGATATGCACATAAAGAGTACAATATGGATAATAGAAATATCATATGAACTTAACACCACATAATATGTATCAATTCAAAACAATACATGTGCACTCTAATTGATACAAATAAGAAATGTGAATCAAATAATTGAGTTCAACATTATATGCATAAAACTCCCACTAACCAAATACATTAAAAGATTCTACAATATCCCATGTTTGTAGCATAGTTCTCAAATAGTAGATATTGAGTTCATCAATGGATATGCATTGAAAAAGTTAAAATTAATATATTCAATCACTATATCTGCTTTCTTAATTATATTAATGACTGTATGACACTTAACCTCATGATGTTTGTTGCACTTGGCCTTTATTGATCTAGGTCAAAAAAAAAAAAAAACAAAGCAATTGACACATAAACTTAATAAGACTTAAAATTGGAATCAACTATTAATAAATCTTGTGATAAATCATTAAGACATATAGCTTGAAATAATTGCTTATCTTGCATCTTTTAAGACCAAAAGGTATACAGTTAATTTGAAGATTATAAGAGCCATAAACTGAATCCTTTGAATATGCTATCATCAACAATCTTGAGAAATAAGAATTAACTCTGCTATAGAATGAAAACCATCTATTATTGATATTAAAATCAAGTTTCTCCCAGAAGAAAAATACAAAATATAAAATATCTATTTGAAAACAAGATAGGAGATTACACTAATAGCCCTAATAAATTAGACTACTACAACCCTATCAATTCTTTTTTTATGCTTTGTCTTCTATTTGCTTAGTTTTGATTTGTTCATGAGCTCCTTGACCTTTCTTCTTTTCTAACTATGACTTAAATTTAGTGTCATAAATAAGTAGAGCAGTCTCATGAAGTTCCCTTTGAAACTTAGCTCCTTCATTAACACATTTAGACATCAAATCACTAATAGATCATTACCCATCTAATGCATTGTAAGTGGTCTTAATCTGGCTAAAATGCAAAGGAAGAGAATTTAAGGCGTGATGCACAATAAATTTGTCAGCTAGCTCAACATCAAAGGCTTTTAATTTATCCTGAATATGCACCATTTTCATGATAAAATCTCTGACACCTCCCTCATTATTATTTTATGCTAGTTAGAAGGTTCATGAGATTTCCCGCCTCACATTTGTCAGATGTCAAGAATCTCACCCCTAAAATTTCAATAATTTCCTTAGCACTTTGAACTTTAGGTAAACCACTTAACAAATACTCTAAAATTGATCTCTTTATTGCATGTAAACTTAATCTATTACATCTCTCCCACTTTGCGAATAGTTCCTTTTCTTTTAATGAACTATCAATGGAAGGTTTTTCTGGTTCACTTTCTCCAAGAGCAAAATTAATTCACCCATGCCAAGTGCAAATAAAATATCTTCTTTCCATCTTTTAAAGTTTGTGTTAGTCAGGATCTCTATAGTAGCTTGATTGCCATTAACAGAGAAGGAAGCTGATTGAAATAACAAGAATGAGTCAACACATTTTAAAACAAAAATGTAAACATATAACACAAAATTGATAAAGCATGATCAATAATCATATTTTCTCCTTTGAACATAAAAATAATATGAAATTTTATCTCAATAAGGAAAAAAAACAACAACTATTATGAATATCATCTCATATTATATCAACTAATTACTCCCTTTGGAAAGTAAATTAATTGATATAATTGAGATAAAATTCATCATTATTATAAATGCTGAAGCATATTATAATTAACTATAAATGAGCCACTTTGGCATCCAAACATTTATAGTAATTATAATTTTAATATAATTATAATGATGCTAACATGTCTATACAATAATTTATCTTATGTATACTAATTAATTACCCCCTTTAGGTAGGTAAATTAATTAATATATCTAAGATAAAAAATATAACCATATCATAAGTATTGGACATATTATAATTAATCATAAATGAGCTACTTTGGTAACCAAACATTTATAACAACTATAATATAATATATTTATGAAATAACAATGACATGAATATGCATTGGATTTAATGCATTTAAACCAATGTTAATAACATTCTCTCTTATGAAATGTCTATATCAAAATTATCCTATATATACTAATTAATTACCTCCTTTGGGCAGGTAAATTAATTAATATAATTCGGATAAAATAATTCTCTTTTATAAATATTTGAATATATATAAAAATTTATTATGAATAAACCATTTTGTATCAAATGTTTATAATATAGCATGTCATTAATGTCAGAATTAGAAAATAATTCATTAATAATGCCATAATATACAAAACCATTATAAAATATAGCCAAAAATTGTATTACCATAAATTAACATATTAAACCAAAACAACTTAAATTTTAATAATTTATGGTAAAACACATATATTTATGACACATATAAATCAAAATGAATTAATATTGTTGCAAAATGTTCTTGAAGAATTATGGATAAGTTCCTTTACAATAGCAAAAGATACACAATTCTTATTTATGCAATTAACAATGCATAAATAGATCCAAAATACTTAAAGGCATTTATGTACAACTATAAATGTGCAACATAATACAAAAATAAACAACTTAAAACATAGTCATCTTAATATTATAAAATAAATTAACTTACACAACACACTACTTTGGTAGTCATATTGCTTCAATTAATCTATTTTATAATGTCAAATATTTTATTATTTAGATAATAATTAAAAAAATTAATTAATTAAGATATTATTTGAATTTTATTAGAAAATTATTTTTCTTAGATTTTATAGAATTTAGAAATAGAAGCAGACAGCAACAGAAAACGCAGCCCAAATGATTGGGCCTAAATCAGGCCCAAACAGTAGAAAGCTACTTTTAAGCATGGCACAACACAGCAGAGGGTACAGCCCAGGCCCAAGCTCAGAAAATCAGGCCCAGGCGCTTAACCCGGACTACAGGCCCAAAAACAGCCCAAATCCAAACCAATAGCAAGACCCGAACCCTAGATCTATTGAAACCAGATCCGCTAAAGAAATAGATCCGAATCCGAACATAATGCGGACCCGAATCCTAGAACACTGGATTCGAATCTGGATCCAGCAATCCACACCAAACATCCAAAGCAGATCCAGATCCGTGCTGGATCCGCATGCAACGTCGCTCATCGGCAAGAAGCAGCAAAACCGGCATCGCCTGCGAACGTCAGACGCCTCTCGAGTCTTCGTCGCACGCGACGCTCAAGTTGCCTTCGCCCCTTTCACCGGAGGCCTGCACGTTTTACGCCTCTCGCGGCAGCATGCGACCCATGTCGCTCGGCCAAAGCTACCGGAAGCTGCTTGTAGCGACGATCATCCGACCGCGACGACGACCGAAGGAACAGGGCGGAAGCCCTAAGATCGTCGGACGGCTACATGCTATGACCCGTTGTCGTCGCCATGAGCCGCTGCTCGTCGAACACCTGGAAACATCCGCCGCTCGAGTTCGCCTCCACCGAATGGCAAGCTCGACGAGGACGACGATTAAAATTGGGCATAATCCCTTACCGATTCGTCTGTCTGCAGTAGTCGACCCGACTACTCCACCAGCGAACAACGATAGAATCGGCTTGAACAGCTGGCGGAGATTTTGTAGAAGCCCAAAAAATCGAATGGGATTTCGATCGACGGGGACAAGAATCAGCGGACGGCCAAAGCCCTAGATTTGTTTTCGTCGTCAGCAACAAAATCGATGGCGTCCAGATGCAAATTAGGGCATAAGCCCTATTTCCAAAGACAACGCCAGCCTCAATCGCCGACTGAATGCCGTTGCCCGCAACAACGCCGACAAACCAAAACAAGGCGCCAACGACGAGCGCCAACGACATATGGCAGCGGGATCAATTTGGGAAAATCCAGATGACATCAGAGATAACGTCGATAAGAACATGGGATTGATAACAAAAATCAAATGATAGGGTTTAATTTTTCCATTTAATGAAAACATTTTAATAATTAAAATGATCATGCATTCTAAATCTATACAATACCTCGCTCTCATACCAAATGTTAGAAATTTTGCATACATAAATATAAGATCTTCTGTATATATTTAGAACAACATGAAGAACAAATATTTAACACATACACGTTGGGTTAGAAATCTTATACTTGTTATCCTTCTTTAGAAGGCTCTCAATGGGAAGAGACAACTTTTGGTTAAGGATCCAAGTGGGGGACCTAGGCCATATTTATAATAGTAAAACCCTAAGCTCCCATATAAAGGAGTTTTGGGTTTCGGGTGTGAAATCTATAATCCAATAAGGATTTCTCTCAAACCCAAGGTGCAGAATTCAATATCCAATAATGATTCTTCTTAAAACCCACGGGCTACACAGGCCGTCTTTCACATTCAATAATGAGATGTTATGGGCCCATTAATCAATTAACAAATGCTCTCATAAATCAATTGATATTAGACCAAAATTCCAACAGAGAAAACCCTAGTTTCTTAATTTCAATGAGGCAGGTTCGATGCCTCATGTGATAGTTGGTGTTTGAATCCACTCCACATATTTAGTCTGGCTTTTGTGGAATGCGATAGCATCAAAGTGTTCACGCTTCGGTTAAAAATCGTAATCTCTTATTTTTCCCAAACCAAACTAATATCAATTCAAAAAAATTTTAAATCATAATCGAACTGAAAAATCGATTAACTAGTTAACTAAATTTTCAGTTCGATTAACCAACAATTTTTGGTTAATGGATAATTATATACATATAATTTTATAACTAGTAGTTAATATTATTTTTTTACAAAATTATTATTCTATAAAAGTATTAATCTATAAAATTATTAATTTATAAAAGTATTAATTTATATATATTATTAATTTATATATGATTTAATATACATAATATATATTAAATAATATATTGTTTTATTTATAAGTATTATATATAAAATTAATTATATGTATATGTATAGTGTAGTGGTAGAGAAAGAAGAAGAAGAAAAAAATATAGGACAAAGTTCAATTTTTTTTTCTATATAAATTTTTACACATTATTTTTTTTTTACTGGTTTAGGCAATTAATTGGTGGTGGTTTGGCATAATGTCGAACCTGTTCGGAACTGAATCTTTTTTATTTTCTTGAAAACCCACCTAGCGATTAAGCTGATCTATTTGGTTAATCGCCAATTTAGTTCGATTCAAATGGTTAACTGGTGACACGCTCAGCAAGTGCACGGATATGTCGAAGTAATATAAAAGATGTCGAATCCCACACAGAACAATGTTGAGTACTAGAAAGTCCGAGTCCTAATAGCTAGGCGAATCGAAACGCTGGTTTTTGAAGACGGAAATTAAAAACAAACAATTGCAACTACTTCGGTAGAGAAAAGATATAAGAGAGAATTCAGGGCTACGGCTTCCACCACGATGATAATCTTAATCGCACAAAAAAGATATTAGTTATTTGGTTTATTGGTTTTGCACAAGAAGTCTAACCCTAGGGTACAAGGTGCCCTCTCTCGAGTGATACACCCTGGTGTTCGTTTTAGACCGACCTCCTACTCTCGCAGTGGATCGTTCTAAGACGAATCCAATGAGTTCTATGGCAGACTGAAATCCTCGAGCGAAGACCAAGCACTCTCGTGTCGAGGTCTCGTAAGTTTTACTCAGAGGTTCGACCCTTACGATCCTTCTCTCGATATGAATCGTAACGGCTAACACGCGATATTACTTGGCCAAGGTAAAACCACGAAATAAATACGTCAAAGTAAAATATGCTCACAATTCATACCAAATAACATAAATAGATACAAAGTTTGCAATTAAAATCATCAAAGGGTTTCCACCAAGCCCCGAAATAGGGTTTACGCTACAATCATCATTGAGACGCTCAAAATCTCTCTTTTAATGAAATCAAAAGTATAAGAAAACGAAGCTAAGGGGAAGGAGACGATGAACCGAAGGAATCCTGAAGAAATCGTGATGATCGTGTGTCTCAATCTTCGAAAATCTCTAAAAATTGCCTCTGTCACCGTGTTCTTCTGCCCGTGCCGCTTCCTTGCATGAATGCTCGATAATTAGGCCAAAAAATTAGGGCTTTTATGTCCTATGCGTTCGCCTCTGAAAGAGCTTTCCATAGACACCTTACTTGCCAAATTTGGACTCCGAACGGGTGAGAAATCGAAGGAAAACCGAGTGTGGGTCGGGTCCGCTCGCGAATCTGAGTTAGAATCACGGTGAACCCCGCCGGGTTCACCTGGCTGTGATTCATTCTGAGAGTTTGGCTGAAAGAAGCGCGGTGAACCCCGCCGGGTTCACTTGGCCGTGATGTGTTCTGGATCATTTTCGGCCAAATGGAATTCTGGTGTACCCCGCTGGGGTTCACCCGGCCGTGATGCTCTCTGTGGCATATGATGGCTGGCGACTGGGATGGTGAACCCCGTGGGGTTCACCCTGCCGTGATTGTCAGGCTAACTCCAAATAGGCTCAAATTTGACAGGCGGCTTCATTTTCGCATGAGAAATCGTCTCATGGCCTCAGAATCTTCAAAATATGTTGAAAAAAGGGTGTTTTTACCTGAAATTCCATAAAAGTGCCAAAAAGTGAAGATTCCGAAGATATGAAGGAAATAAGCTCATAATGAGTATAAAAATACCGAAATAAGCTTAGATTTGACATGAAATAACTATGAAAATCACTATCAAAATGCAATGCATCAAAATACTCCAGACTTAAATCTTTGCTTGTCCTCAAGCAATAAAATAAGATGAGATACATGATAGGTACAAGAGCAATCTTTCATGTCAAGATATACATGTTAGAAAAATATTTAATACCAATCCAAGATCTAATCAGGAGAAATTAAGTAAATGGTTGTCTCAAGTATTCAACAGTTTGATCCCACAATAACTAGATGCCAAACAACTTAGTAAGCAGCGAACATAGGATTCAATTAAGCTTACATAAAACACTCATGCAATTCCAATCCTTCCTAGTCAAATCGTTGGGGTTAACTCAAATATTTTATTCAGGATACGATATACTGATTATTGCACTGGACTTCAACTCATAACTTTATGTATCATTGCCAATTTTTTGCAATGCCAAGTAGAGGAGTCATTTTATTGTTTTCAATTTCACATCTTTTAGATTTCAACTCATGTCCTTCTGTACCACTGCCAATTTTGCGCAGTGCCAAGTAGAAGAATCTAAGGTTGAGAAATATATATATATATATATATATATATATATATATATATATATATATATATATATATATATATATATATATATATATATATATATATTTATACCAGCAGTTGATAACACATCCTTTTTGAACACATGTAGTGTCTCCCCAACAATAGAAGGGAAATGAAGGAATAACTAAGCGAATATATAACTCAATATGATTCTCATGTAAGTTGCAAGCTCGAGTTGATTAAACAATCATAGAAATGTTTGACCCACTAATGAACTACTCAAAATCAATCCAAATCACAAAATTTCTAAATCATAGAACATACAGATATGATCAAACAGTATTTCTAACAAGGAGGTATACTCCAGACTTAATTCTTTGATCATTCTTAACCAATCAAGTATTCAACTCAAAATTTAGAAATAGCTTTCATAGGACAAGTCTCATGATAGACACATGAATTCATGAATAATAAGCATCATAACATCATTCAAGTTTTTCACAACATGAAATCACAATCATCATAGCAAAGTACTGATATAAGCATGAAAGTAAAGTGCAAAGTGTCATATATAACTGTCATAGAGTGGGGCCTGAGGATGTGGACCAGGCCCACGAATATAATGGCATATAAGATACAATGCCACATAATATCCAACCATCTCAAAATGAAAAATATCAATTCCCAACATCACAACAAATCACAGCCACAAGAAGAAAGGAAAAGTAGAGACCGGAGTAAAGAAAGCTCACCCACTCTAAAAGTTTGCATAGTCCTCTATGCAATACCATGATGTGAGAGAAGTGAGTGCTGAAATAGATATCCGGGGGCAGCTACTTCTTTTTGCGCGAGCGGGAGACAGAAGCTCTCGAGCTCGAGCTCTTCTTCTTACCACGCGCACTATAATCCGGCTCAACCTCCTCATCTGAAGGAAAAATGCTATCGGAGGAGATGTCCGTCTGAGCCCTATGCTCCTCAGATGCGAAAGTGAGGCGTTCATCTATCGCGGATAGCTTCCCCCAAATAGAGCTCAACATAGTATGTTGGCGTTGCATACCGGCTTCATTTGATTCCCATCTAGCGGCGTAGTCTTGCTGCATGTAAGAGATAGTGATGTCCATGTGATCGATCAACTCTCTTTGATGGAGCTGTTCCTCCTTGAGAAGAGGTACCACCAAAAGAGAATGCTCATGGTGCTGGTGGTGCTGTGTCGACTGGATCGGGTTGTGGGTCCTCAACTGGCTGGATGTGCCAGTTTCCACAAACTATGATAGATGTGCGCTCCGGGTTTGGCAAAGGCAAGCAGAAGGGGTTTCCCTTGAATGTCATACAATAAGAATCTCCCTTGTGTATAATCAGTTTCATGGCAACGCAAGACTCGATGTCGAGCCTGTTGTTGCCAGTAGCCTCCAATGTGCCGTAGGGAATAATGCCGAGGGAAACTGCCAGAGGTGTGATCAAGCCGCCAATCACTATCGCCCCCCTCAAAGAACGGGCTACGCGACTGAAATGCTTTGCCAAATAATATCCTGAATCGACTCTAAAACTGTGGAGCATACACCAGATATAAAATAACTTAGTCTATCGAACCATACCATCACTTTCACCGTGGCCAAAGAGAGTGTGGGCCAATACGCGGTGAACGTACTTGATCACTGGGTTACACAGACTGGAAGCGCGAGCTGTGCGAGCGGAGTAGATATACTCTGTAGGGACTCTACGTGCGCTAGGCTCTGGAAAACCGTAAATACCGCGGAACTGTGAAAGAGATAGGATGTGTTCGATGTTACCCAGGTGGAAGGACAGACGGCCTGGATCATCCTCAAGTATAGGATCAGCTTTAACTTCCAATGAACTCAGAAATTCCAGCGTGGTACCGATGTAGGTGGGTGAGAATAGCTGTTGAAATTGCTCCCACCCTATGGATGCATACATCAAGTCAAAGTCTCCAAGCATCCCTAGCATCTGTAAGGTGGTTCGATCAAGATACCACGTATTGAGCACGCGGCGTTGTCGCAGAATCTGATACCGTGCCTCTTGTGCAGCATTCCGGAAGGTAATCCCGAACTCGTTCGGGGGAGATACGTAAGTCTGCGGTCGGCTGGCCAGCGTGCGACCATGGCGAGACGAAGAAGAGCCAGGCGTAGCCGAAGAAGGCCGGTAGGAAGGAGGTGTAGGCGTCGGTTCGTACTCCTCATCGTCCGTGGCGGACGAATATGACAGCGCCTGCTGAGGGCGTGAGGTTCTCTTGCTGGCCATGACTTTTGTCCTTGGAGGCATTGTGCTGAGATGATTGGAAGACGACTGGTAAGTGTCGACTGTGAGAACTCTGGTCGGAGGTGTTCTCAGATCAGAAGTAGTGGCGGGTCAGCAGAAAGTCAGCGAAATCAGGTGACACAAAGTTCCGATGTGAAACCGGCGAGAAAAGCTAGATCAGACTGCAAGGAATCATAAATCAGAACATGAGAGATCGCCTTTAAGTGTCGAAGACGAGAGAAAGCGGTGGAATCAGTCGATCTCGTTGAGCACGGGAGGCGGCGACGGAAACCTGCGTGATCTGGCGAGGCAAAAATCCAGAACCGATTTAAGAAGAAACTGGTATAGATGAGAGGGAAAACCTAGATCAAACCCTTAGAGATCCCTTCAGAGGTTTAGAAGAGGAGAAGGCGGCGCGATCGGGTGATTTCGCCAAGTATGGAAAGCGGCGGCAGAAGCTTTCATGCGCGTGCCCTAGTTTCGGGCGAACAAGACTTGGAATTCCAGTGAACCCGCCCAGGTTCACTCGCCCGTGATGTTTTCTGTGGTTGGGTTGAGGCATCAGAAACACGGGTGAACCCGCTGGGGTTCACCGACCCGTGAAGTTTACTGGAAGATTGTTGGTCTTCGGAAAGATGGTGAACCCCATGGGGTTCACCTACCTGTAAAGCTCACTGGTTGGATTCTGTGAATTTAGAATACTGGTGAACCCCCTGGGGTTCACCTGCCCGTGAAGTCCTCTGGTCACTAAGCCTGGGCGCACTGCACAATACACATCACGGTGAACCCCATGGGGTTCACCAGGCCGTGATGTTCACTGTATGCTCGAAAAAATCTGAAAAAATTCTAGAAAAATTCTCATGTGCTCCAACTTCTTCCTACAACATATAGAGACATCAAATTAGTAGCAATCCCCTCTAGAAAAGTGAAAATAAAAGAAAAACAAAATAATGATCAAAACACTAACTAATCAACATGGAGAAACTATGCATAAAAATTAAAATTAAGTAAAAACTTGGGTTGCCTCCCAAGAGCGCTAGTTTTGGGTCGGTAGCTCGACCATAAGAGTTTTCAAAGTTTCAAATCCGGGGGGTCTGAGAGAGCTAAAACTTCCTCTTTCTCGACCCGCTCATCTTCAAAGTAATGCTTGAGGCGGTGCCCGTTTACTGTGAAACTCCCAGTTCGTTCTATCCAAATCGTGATAGCACCATAAGGTTAAACTTTTTGAACTGTGAAAGGACCAGACCACCTCGTTCGAAGCTTTCCTGGAAATAGCCGAAGTCTTGAATTAAACAGAAGTACTTTGTCCCCTTCATGAAATTCTTTCTTTGTTATGCGCTTGTCGTGCTAAAATTTGGTGCGTGCTTTGTAGCTCTTGGCATTTTTAGTGGGGTTCGTCAGAGTAGATTCCAATGGTTCCTCTGTCTTTCTGAAGGGCTCAACATACTGAGCGGCTTTTTCCACAACGTCTACGCTACAACACGTACCTGCAAGGGAAGGTTTTTTCAGAGTATCAGTAAGATCAAATTGAATGGCATTGTCACAGATGTTCAAGGTCAGTTTTCCATTCTTAACATCCATGACAGCGCCAGCAGTGGCAAGAAAAGGCCTCCCCAGAATGATAGGGAGCCTATCGTCCTCATCAATTTCCAAAACAATAAAATCAGCAGGAATAAAGTAATCTCCTACTTTAATAGGTACGTCCTCTAAAATACCAATTGGGTGACACACAGATCGGTCTGCAAGCTGTATAGAAATGTTAATTGGTTACAAATCCCCTAGATCTAGCCTTTTACAGAGTAATAGTGGCATGAGACTGACGCTCGCTCCTAGATCGCATAGAGCTCTCTGAAAAGACATCTCCCCAATCTGGCAGGGTAAGGAGAAACTGCCTGGGTCTTTAAGCTTCTGAGGGAGCTTGTTCTGAATGATGGCGCTGCTCTCCTCAGTGAGTGCAACGGTCCCTTGATCTTCTAGCTTCCCCTTGTTTGATAAGATATCTTTCAGGAATTTCGCATAAGTCAGCATCTGCGAAAGAGCATCAACGAAAGGGATGTTAATATAAAGTTTCTTTAAAACCTCTAAAAACTTACCAAACTGCTTGTCCAATTTAGCCTTGACAAGCCTCTGTGGAAAGGGAATCGGTGGCTTATATGCAGGCGGTCCTACATAGGGCCGCTCCTCTTCGGCTGGTTCAGATGCCACCGGTGTTGCATTCGAATGTGGTTCCACAGGTTCTGGTTCAGATGCCACCGGTGCTTGCCGCTCCGAGTGGAGATTGCATTGCAATGCTCTCTCGGGTTTACCTCTGGTTGGGATGGAAGCTTCCCCGGTGCTCTAGAAGATGAGCTAGCTTGCTGGGCTAGCTGACTCTCTAGCATCTTATTGTGTGTCTCCAGGGAGTCCATCCTGGTCATCATCATCTTCATCATATCTGTGAGTCCTTCAAGTTGCTTGCCCAGATTTGATTCATTGTTCGGCCTTGGCTGTGGTGGTTGTGGCAGCGGTGCATTGTAGTTTCTGGCCTGGAATCCTGGTGGTCTGAAATTGTTCTGTTGGGGTTGCCTAAAGTTTCCTTGTGGGGGCTGAGTCTGCTGTGGTGGAACTTGTCCAGGCTGAATCGGCTGAGTTATCCGGTAAGAGAAATTTGGATGGTTGCGCCATCCTGGATTGTAGTAGTTGGAATAAGGGTTGTTGTTCTGGTTGAAATTTCCAACTGCATTCAACTACTCAGGATGAGCCGCAGCCATCTGTCCATCTCCCGCCTGACAATCTGCCCCTGCATGACCTACAACTCCACAGACCTCACAAGAAACAGCGTTAACATCCATAGAATTAACAAACCAAGAATCAAGCTTCCTAGTCAAATTATCAACCTTAGCCGTGAGTGCAGTAAGAGAGTCAAGGTCATACTTACCTAACTTCTTGGTAGAAGTACCTCTCTCAGATGTCCATTGGTGATGGTTAATCGTCATATCTTCGAGAAGGTTCATTGCATCTTCCACTCTACTATTCATCAAAGCACCTCCTGCTGCAGCATCCACTACAAGCCTCGTGTTGTATTCCAAACCGCTGTAGAACGTTTGGATCAAAACCCAAGTCTCAACACCGTGATATGGACACATCATTTGGAGCTCCTTAAACCTCTCCCAAGCTTCATATAGGGACTCTCCATCCTTTTGCATGAAGCTCGTTATCTGATTTCGCAATTGGATTGTCTTTGATGGAGGGAAGTACTTGGAGAGAAAGGCTTGAGAAAGCTCTGCCCATGTTCTTATCGAAGCAGCAGATAGTGTGTGCAACCAAGCTCTCGCCCTATCCCTCAGAGAGAAGGGGAATAGTCGCAACCTGATAGCATCAGCAGACACTCCATTAATTTTCAGCATATCACAATATTCCAAAAAAATAGAAAGGTGCATGTTGGGGTCCTCTAGAGGAGAACCACCAAATTGGTTTTGTTGCACCATAGAAAGAAGAGCGGGTTTTATTTCAAAGTTATTGGCCTCAACAGCGGGCCTAGCAATTCCTGATTGAAAACCGTAAGTGTAAGGTGATGTGGGACCAAAGCAGGACCTTCGGAGGTCCACCCGTGTCCGAAAGAAGCCCTCTCGGTATGGCTATCCTAGCCATTAGATATGGCTTCCTTAGGACCCCCTTTTGTTGCTTATTTTGTCTTAGACTAGGGTGCATCATGTGGTAGGTTAGATCCACCCACCAATTACACCATGTAGTTACATCCCTAGGATCCGCCACTTATGTATGGTAGGTTAGTGCATGAAATTGATGTAATAGTATAGGTCAACTCCATTTTTGGGATGCAAGCCAAAATCAAGTCAAGACAACTCCAAGAGATGCCATGGGCCATCAGCCCAACTCATGAGGGAATCAGCCCACCCCAATGGAGCAACACCACAAGCACCTCAAATTCCACCATCCTAGTTGGCAGCCATGTGGAGTGCCTTCATCTCCAACCAAGTCAAGGAGCAGCCTGCACAATGACCTACTTCAGCCCATCATGCGCCAGCCATCAAAGTCAAGAAGCAGCTTGCACAATGTCCACTTCAGTCCATCATGCGCCAGCCACCAAAGTCAAGGAGCAGCCTGCACAATGTCAGCCTTTGCAACAACTTCAGTCCCTTCAAGCGCCAGCCACCCATACCAATCTGCAGCCTGCACAATGTCAGCCCTTTGCAGCCTCTTCAGTCCATCATCATCTCGGCTTTCGAACTTGCCATCCTGCTGAAAACTCCAAAGCTAAACCTCCAAGCAACCGCCCACTTGGGGGAAGAAATCAGCCCATTGAGTTGTCTACATCATGCTTGCTTGTGTGACTTGTCTTTGTGCTTAGGGAAGGGAGACAACCGTTGGGAAGTCTCTCCTATATGTTGTAAACTCTTACAAGAATGAAATCAGAGTTGATAATTTGAAATCCAAATTGAAGTGTGTCTTCTAGTGTGTGTCACTACAACTCTCCCCCACTTTTCCCATCTTGCCGAGAGCCTCCTCCACTTGTTTTCAGCCAGCCGCCACAACTGAAGCTTGGACCTCTCGCATCCTCCTCCACCAGTAGAAGATGACCTCTATCTTAAGAGGAGGAGCTGATTCTCGCCTTCATCCAAGATAAGGGACCTTCACCAAACCGAGGGCAAGACTATCCCACTATAGCTAAGTCTTCTCCTCTCTTGGTCATTGTTCTTTGTTACTTGTTGGACAGATTCCTTGCACTCACGTTTGCTTTCTGCAGGTTGCGCAAGGCCATGGAATGATACTCTAGCCGCCCCTTCTTCCTTCCCCTCTAATCTAGATAGTCTAAGCTATGTTAACAAGGGAATTTGGAGTCTAGACTCCCCCTTGGGTGTTCTTGTATTATTGGCCTCTTAATATTCTTTCAAACTCACCCACGCATGTGTGGGATGCTGTGATGCTCTGGTTGTAAGCTCATAGGGCCCTACTTCGTGAGTTTCCACCATTGGACCGGTGAAGAACGGGAAGGTCACCCTTTCTATTCTCAAAGGGTGCAAGGTGAGTTCCTCCCTTAGAGTAGCCCTATTTCTTATGGTAGAACCGCATGCCTAGATTTATTTGATGTTGTAAACCGCATGTCAAGCTCTTGTTAGGCGTTCCTCTTTATTAGAAGTGCATGATAAGTTTAGTTTGCTGAATGTAGATTCGGATTTCATTATAAGACTATCAAACCTAATTTCTCAAATCGTTAGAGTTAATCGGGTTTTCATTACTCTATACTTAACTATCAAATGTTTTCAAAAAAACGTTGTTTGAATGCTTGTATGACCTGCCCCCATCATAAGGTGTCGAGTAATCTTTCAATGTCCTGTTGTTATAGTTGTTCCCCATTGGTTGTTGTGCTCGGTCATTGTTCACATCAAGTTGAATGTGTTCCATCTGATTGTCTTCTCCTCGATGGTTCATAATTTCTTTCTTCAGAATTTGATTTTGCTTCCTTCTTGTCCGGAAGGTGCGCTCGATCTCTGGATCAATTTCAAAGAATGTACCTGCCCAAGAACTTCTTTGCATAAAACGGTCAGTCAAAATTATAAAGTTCTAAGACAACAAGTAAATAAAAAGAAAAAGAAAATATCAGTGCAGTAAGAAAAATATAACCTAAGGTCTAGTCTACCAATTCTCAGAAATATACTAATATCAAATGTTGCTCCCCGGCAACGGCGCCAAAAACTTGACACGCTCCGCAAGTGCACGGATATGTCGAAGTAATATAAAAGATGTCGAATCCCACAGGGAACAAGGTTGAGTACTAGAAAGTCCGAGTCTTAATAGCTAGGCGAATCGAAACGCGGGTTTTTGAAGACAGAAATTAAAAACAAACAATTGCAACTACTTCGGTAGAGAAAAGATATAAGAGAGAATTCAGGGCTACAGCTTCCACGACGATGATAATCTTAATCGCACAAGAAAGATATTAGTTATTTGGTTTATTGGTTTTGCACAAGGAGTTTAACCCTAGGGTACAAGGTGCCCTCTCTCGAGTGATACACCCTGGTGTTCATTTTAGACCGACCTCCTACTCTCGCGGTGGATCGTTCTAAGATGAACCCAATGAGTTCTATGGCAGACTATGAAATCCTCGAGCGAAGACCAAGCACTCTCGTGTCGAGGTCTCGCAAGTTTTACTCAGAGGTTCGACCCTTGCGATCCTTCTCTCGATATGAATCGTAACGGCTAACACGCGATATTACTTGGCCAAGGTAAAACCACGAAATAAATACGTCAAAGTAAAATATGCTCATAATTCATACCAAATAACATAAATAGATACAAAGTTTGCAATTAAAATCATCAAAGGGTTTCCACCAAGCCCCGAAATAGGGTTTACGCTACAATCGTCATTGAGACGCTCAAAATCTCTCTTTTTATGAAATGAAAAGTATAAGAAAACGAAGCTAAGGGGAAGGAGACGATGAACCGAAGGAATCCTGAAGAAATCGTGATGATCGTGTGTCTCAATCTCCGAAAATCTCTAAAAATCGCCTCTGTCACCGTGCTCTTCCGCCCGCGCCGCTTCCTTGCATGAATGCTCGATAATTAGGCCAAAAAAAATTAGGGCTTTTATATCCTATGCGTTCACCTCTGAAAGAGCTTTTCATAGACACCTTACTTGTCAAATTTGGACTCCGAACGGGTGAGAAATCGAAGGAAAACCGAGTGTGGGTCGGGTCCGCTCGCGAATCTGAGTTAGAATCACAGTGAACCCCGCCGGGTTCACCTGGCTGTGATTCATTCTGAGAGTTCGGCTGAAAGAAGAGCGGTGAACCCTGCCGGGTTCACCTGGCCGTGATGTGTTCTGGATCATTTTCGGCCAAATGGAATTCTGGTGTACCCCACTGGGTTTACCTGGCCGTGATGCTCTCCATGACATACGCTGGCTGGCGACTGGGATGGTGAACCCCCGGCCGTGATTGTCAGGCTAACTCCAAATAGGCTCAAATTTGACAGGCAGCTTCGTTTTCGCATGAGAAATCGTCCCATGGCCTCAGAATCTTCAAAATATGTTGAAAAAAATAGTGTTTTTACTTGAAATTCCATAAAAGTGCCAAAAAGTGAAGATTCCGAAAATATGAAGGAAATAAGCCCATAATGAGTATAAAAATGCTGAAATAAGCTTAGATTTGACATAAAATAACTATGAAAATCACTACCAAAATGCAATGCATCAACTGGTGGTTTGATACAGTGCCAAACTAGTTTTGAATTGAATTTTCTTTATCCTCTTAAAAAATAGCCTAGTGACTAAATCGATTTATTATATTAACTGCCAGTTCTCATAGCTAAGAGCAGTTTACTACAGTTCAACAGTTTTTTAATTTTTCCTTTTTAACACCCCTACCATTAGGGATGGCAATCGGGTACTATTTTAGCAGGTACTTGATAGGATCCGCAAGTGTACGGTTTCTATCAAAGTAGTAAAAGGTATTGTCCTCAGGGAGCAGGTGTCAAATACCGACTTTACGCGTCATTGTTAGCTAGATAATTCAAACGCAAAATGAAAGAATTACACTTAAACTAATTTATCTAAATTATCGAACCAAGAAGTCAACGACTTTAAGGGAAGACTACAGTTTAAAAAGTGTTCGGAACTCTAGATTTCACCGCGTTGAATTAATTAAACGTAAAACATTGAATCTAATTAAATTAAAACAAACGGATCTCCTTTTCTCGAAGCTCAATCCGACAGTAAATAACTTAAGGCGATCTTTCCTATGATACGGATTACCTTCTCTCGAAGCGTAATCCGGTGTCTAGCATAAGCTAATTTCCTACTCTCGTAGCAAAATTAACTTAAGAGACCCATTGGGATTTATAAAAGACCGTGAATCCTTGAGTGACGTCGAACGACTCTCGTAATTCTAGTGACAACTTTAAATGAGAACGATCGAGTGTTACGATTCACCTCTCGGTACTTCTCGTAACACTTAACACATATAAATATCTGTACACAACAATCATACGCAATAAGTACAACTCATTTAAATAAGTCAAATTACTTGATAAATACACTGAGATTCATTAGAAATGTTTTACAAGAGAAAATATGTTCAACGGGCTACGCCCGAGTCCCGAACTAGGGTTTAGTCTAGAAAGTACATCGTTTATCAACTAAAACCCACAAAAATATATTCAAAAGAAAGGAAATTTACAATACAAGGGTGGGAGATGACAGATCCTTGGTCTTCTCTTGATAGCCCCAAGAAATCTGGATCAAACGAGCCCTGGAATGTAAAAATCGCCCCTCTTTCGCCCTAGTCGCGTCCTTCCCAAAATCGACCCCTATAACTGCCTAAAAATCTCAATTATATGCTTCTCTTGAACCATTGGGTGGTTAGGAAGATTAATTGGGAGTTTCCCCTAATTTTCTGGCATCTGGAGCGTCCGATTTGATGGAAAACGGACGAACAGTCGACAACAACGTACGCGAGCACGGGCGTGCTGACAAACACGGCCAGGCCGTGTTCAGTTCTGTGATCTGCAGGTACGTATGCACGACCATGTGTCTGAACACGGGCAGGCCGTGTTCTATTCTGTGAATTCCGGAATGCCCGAACACGGGCGTGCGCACGGCGGTGAATACTTCAGCTGATTTTGGATTCTGTCGAACACGGTCGTGATTATAAGCACGGCTGGGCCATGTTCTCCTTGACATATGCGGATTTTGCAGCCGCAATGAACACGGCCGTGATCACATGCACGGGCAGACCGTGTTCTCCATAAAAAGTCCAAAAATTCTCAAAATTTTCCTGTGTTATGCTTGAAATGTGCTGAACCTTTCCATAACTTCATATCTTCACAATATCTTCGAAAATCTAGAGAAATAACCTGCATTTCATAAATAATCGGCAAAAGAGTGAAGATTCTGAACTTAAAGAGAAAAGATTCAAAATAATAGCTTAAAAACAGGAATAAGTCTGAAAACATCAAATAAATAAGACTTTAAATCATGTAAAAATAACGCTTATCAAAATATCACAGACTTAAAAGCTTGTTTGTCCTCAAGCAATTAAACTAGCAAGAAACCAAATGGTAATGAAAGAAGGATGTTCTAAAGCTAAAGCACTTACTAATAAGAAACCGTTACACTCAACCTTCAACCTTAGAAGACAATTGATATACAATTAATATTGAAAGTAGAAATCAATTCACTAGGGTATACCTCAACATCTGAAAAAGGATTAAGCACTATTCATACTAAAACTAAACATTATTATCAATTCTCTCTAAGAGAACCTAACTAATAAGAATTCACCAGGATGTATTATGGTAACCATAGAATCATGAATTAGCATCGGTTGGTTCAAGCTACTTCCCTGAATTAACTTGACACCTTGTGACGCGAAGGACAAACATTTGTGATGAATGTGAAGGGTCCCCTTCTAGGGGGAGCGCAAGCGGATAAAACCCCTTTCAAGAGGGGGGCCGAAAACCCTAAGAGTGGGTGGCGCATATTTCATTCAATCCATGAAGATGCTAGGGTTTCAACTAGTCGCATGTTACATGTTCTCATGATCAACTTCGAACGATTGAATGGATAAGAGAGAATTCATACCATTGCCATGAGGATAGGACTCGGCTTGGAAGCTAGAGAACGATAGGGTTCTCCTCCAAAGTGTGCCACACACAAGAAGAAATTGGCCTACACCTTGTCGTCCTTGTGCTAGCAAGGCTTCAAGGTTCTTTGCCGTATGGAAGGGAGGGAAAATCTTGCTTGGCGAGACTCCTTTCTCTTGTTTTCGTCCTTCTCCTTCTTCCACCGAATTGGAGAAACCTTCACAAGAGCATTCGACAAGTGAGTAACCTCCCACACTAATGTGGAGGCGTTACACACAATCCACTTGAAACCGAATTCCAAAGATGGAAAGTATTGAAGGCTTAAGCGTTCACGCTAAGTGAACCAAGCCCTTAACTCACCTCACTTGAACCATGCGCTCATCCATGAGCCGGTTCAATGTCGGTTTGGTCCAAGACCAATTAACCCAAGCCATATGGTCTAGATCACAATAAACCCTAAAGGTTCAAGATCCACCGTTCATTTCTTGATGCTCCTGATCTCACCGATCTAGCATCATCTCTCTCGATCGAAGCTTACCGATCTCAAGCCCTAATCAATCAAACATGATCAGACCAGATCTCACTTACAATCAGAGATTAAATCCCTTTAAACTGAACCCAAACAATTCAGTCCACACGATCTGACTCAAGTAAGCCATATCATCAAATTGTGCGACCCTGAGGGTTTCCTTTAAATGTCGGTAACGACAACTCACGTTATCACGATCAGTGAGGGGTATCTAGCAACACATCACTGTCTCCCGATATAAAGGAAAGAGTCTTCCAAGACTACTCCCAAATCACAGCTCAAGTGTGAATCTTCTTCACAAGGCATACATGTGTCCTTTGCCACTGGATGTTCTTATTGGACAAGCCTGTCAAGCTTGTAACTCCAATATGATGAGCATGATTAGATCAGATGAACATAGTCACCTGGGTATGGCCATACACTATCTCAATCATCTCATCTAGGGGGGCCCATTAGAACATCACACTCCTTAAACAAGGAGACGGCAATCCTATATCTATCACTAGTGTCCTAACCTGACTCATGATCATTATCCAAGATAGTCTATAATCATTATCTTTCAAATGATATTGAACTACCTCAAAATAATGACATTCATCATTTAGATACACAAGTGATCTCAAGTCAAAGGACATGTGCCACTTGATGCATACAAGGAATATTCACATTGTGACAAACAACTGAATATCCTAGTAGGGTCTGTCCAGTACATCCAATGTACCCATGAGTCTACATCTTATTCCATGCTCGAAGCATCCTATAAGATTAGAACATATATTAGTCTCAATCATATCAAGGCTGTCTCAAGTTCACCAAGATATCTCGACTAAGGACATATAGCATGTCAGCCTAGCTGAACAGCTTTGAGACATTATTCAGTAGTACACTTATTACAGCAGACAAGGTAACAACCTGAATAATAACCATGCCTTTATAAACTCAAGAGTTTATTACATGATACTTATACAATCCCAAGGCCTCAAACATTAGCCTTAAGGGCATACCCCAACAGAATGCACCCCCGGTACTTAGTTAACAAGTAAACACAAAGTGTGGACACCACATAATGTACACAAACTCATATCTTCACTCTAATCCTAAATGGAAGAAAGAGGAGTTGTTCACTTTTACCAAACCCCTTTTTTTTTCTTATGACCATTTTTATTCTTTTTTTGTTGTTGTTGTTTTTTTTTTCTCGACAGTGCCAAGTTGGATGAAACCTTTGGAGTCATCTTCACTTCGGTACCACTGCCCCTTTTTATTTCCAATATATATATATATATATATATATATATATATATATATATATATATATATATATATATATATATATATATATATATATATATATATATATATATATATATTACATCCTTGGTATCTCCTTCTTAGATGGTTCACTGAAAAGAATTCAATAAATAAAATAAAGTCATAGTATGTAATTGTGCTGTAAAACTAAATCAGAAGAAAAGTTGACCTAGTGAATATCATTCATGCTACAATATCATTCATGCTCAATTATAATCTAAAGGCAAGGTAGCTGTGTAAAAGTAGACATGATTTGAAGTACTTTAACCAAAGAACAAACATATTTCCATGCCACAATGGTAACTCTAACTAGCTGAATTACTCAGACAAATAGAGATAGCATAAGTGACGGAGTCGTAGACGCCTATGGGGAAGGCCTCATGCCTCTCGAAGATGCTTGGGAGAACTCCCCAGGAAGTGACGAAGATGCCCCACAAATTCCAGTTTCAGAAGCCATCTGCCGCCCTGAACACGGCCAAGCCGTGACAAACTCGCAAATTGCCAACACAGCCAAGCCACCGGCCGTGTCCATCTCGGTGCAGCAATCAGATGCCAAACACGGCCGTGACGACGAGCACGGTCCGGCCATGTTCAGCCTCAGAAAGCCTCAAACAATGATTTTCCCCACTCGTCGCTCGCAACGGTCTTCGCGCCCCCCAGACCGTTTTTTGTGGGTATGACGAGTCCTTCCACAGCCACCACCTGCAGCTGTAATTATCCTCGCACCTCTCCGAAGCACTCTTTGGAAAAAGTCAGCAAGTTTGATTTGACTACAATCTCTATCTATTAATGAGATTAATAGTCAAAGGATGTGTCCCTTCATCTGTCAAAGGATGTGTCCCTTCAACTGTCAAAAGGAGTGTCCTGTCATCTGTCAAAGGACATGTCCCTTCTTGATCTATAAAATAGGGCGGAGGACTGTGTTTCTTAGTTAGTTCTTGTTGTAGTTTGCGCCTTCCCTTGCAAGGCCTTAGGTCCAGCAAAACTCCGAGGAGCTCGCCTAGAGTTCCCTCGACTCCTCTTTGTACGTTTTTTTCTTTCAGCTTTCAATCAAAACACCCGGCGAACCCCGCTTGGGCGCCGGGTCCTTTGCGTTTTCATCTTGCTGCGTTTGCGTCTTGGACGAGTAAGCTTGGGCAGTTGTCATAGCATCGTGAAGGGTGTGCGCGTGGGCTTGCAAAAGAAATTGGCTTTCGTGATCGAGGTGAGTATTTTCATTATAGTTCCAATCCGTGGTTTCTTATCGCTCCGAGTGTTGCTCAAGATACATCTTGCACTGTTTCTATCGGTTTTCTCCGCGGGTTTTTTTTTATCGTACATGCTTTCTCTTCTCTCGTCTCAAGACCCTCTCCCGGATTTTCCGCATCATAGTTCCCCCACCGTAGAGTATTGCTCTAAGGAACCTACCTATACATCTGCTGCGTTAAATTTTTGTATCAGAGCGAGGTTGAAGCTAACTTTTGTCTAGCTTCGCCAGTCTCTCGCTGCATTCCATTCGGTTTCTTCGGCTTTATTTCAGCATCCATTCGCATTTCCTGCATCATGACTACTAGATCTGGAACCCCATATCAACAACCCCCTATCCAAGTGCCTGTTACGACCGAAGAGCGTACTCCACCTAGGGTAGAGTCGGTTGAATCGTTGTCCATACGTTTAGAAGCGATGGAAGCCATGTTTCAGCGCCTCATGACGTCGGTCTAGCACTTGACAGACCAAGCCATGGAAATTCGAGCTAAGCCCGCCGAGGGCCAGCCCTCTGCTAGTATCCCACCTCCGTTGGCCCCGCTGCGTATGCACGCCAACGAGTCACCACACTTTGATCCCTTTGCCAATGAGTCCGCATGGGCTGAGGACACTCCTCACCCACGTCGCCTTGTTCCGCGTAGTCGTGAGGACGATGAGGTCCGACGGTTCACGCGCATTGACCCCCCCCCCCCCCCCCCCCCGATTTTCAACGGTAGTCTCGAACCTCATGTCTTCCTAGATTGGGCTGCCGCTGTCGATAACTATTTCAAATGGAGCGCCATGTCCGAACACCTTAAAGTCAGTTACGTCCGTCTTTTGCTAACCGGCCCTGCTCGGTTGTATTGGACGAATGTCGAGCGCCAATTAGTAGACCAACATCTTCTCCCCATTACGAGGTGGGAGGAGATGTGCTACCGACTTAAGGAAAAGTATGTGCCCCCCACCTATAGACAGCGCCTCCTCGATTCGTACTCCATCATTTCCCAAGGGTCCGACACCGTGGATGCATACCACACTCGTTTTGACGAGCTTGGTATCCGCTGCAACCTTAAGGAGGATCCCGCCTTTACCCTGTCTCGGTTCGGCAACGATCTCCGCGAGGAGATTCGGCGCGCGTTACCCTCCTACGACCTTGACACGATCCTCCTTGTCCTCCGCCATGCTCGCGAGGTCGAGCAGGACCTCAGATCGAGCACCCATCGTACTGAGGCTCTCCCCGCTCATCGGACTACTTACGCGCTTCCGGCGCCTGTCCCTCTCCCTCGTCTCGAGGCACCACAACATCCTAGCTTTGCTGGTCCTCGTCGTCCCCCCCGGGATGCACCCCGCGAGACACCCCCTCCTCGCTTGACTTGGGAGGACAGGGGTAAGGCGCCCCTTGCCGCTGTTCCCCCGGGACCTTGCCGCCACTGTAACCAAACCGGTCACTTCAACCGGGACTTCCCCCGCCGTTCATTGCACATCGCACCTGAACGACGCGACTCTCGACCCCCTGTTCCTTGCGGCCCACCTGTGGTCCAAGAAGTCGGCCCTCAGTGTTACTCCGATGAGGAGTCAAGCCCTCAACCCACATTGGGCGTTGTCCGCTGCACTCTTGTCCATACCCCCCCTCCGTCCGAAGACTGGAAGCACACGAGCATCTTCTACACTTATATTAAGTGTAACGGACACTCGTGCAAGATTGTGCTTGACGGAGGCAGCAGCCTTAACGTTGTCTCACGGACAGCGGTCACCCGTTTCGGTCTCACCCTTGAGCCGCACCCCCGACCTTACTCGATCGCATGGGTGGACACGTCCAGCCTTCCTATCACCCACCGATGCCAGGTCCCCATCTATTTCGGTGATTACTCGGAGAAGGTGTGGTGCGACGTCGCCTCCATGGACGTCGCCCACGTCCTCTTAGGTCGCCCTTGGCTCTACGACCGCGATATGATCCACTACACTCGCTCGAACACCTACGTCTTCCACCACGGGGGACGTAAGATTTGCTTGACCCCGGCTCCGCCTAAGGAGTTGTGGGCTTCCACGTCCAAGGGTGTCATCACACCCTTACCACCAGCCCCGCCTGCGCCTAAGGCAGTCGCCTTGGTTCGCCCCGCTTCCCTTGTCCATGAGGCCCAGGAGACCAACGTGGTCTATGCCCTCATGGTCTGCGAGGCCTCTCCCATACCCTCACTTCCACCGGCCCCTTTGCTGACCGAGGTCACCGCCTTGGTAGAGGAATTCAACGACATCTCCCCAGTGGACCTCCCCGTTGGTTTGCTCCCGGAACGTGACATCCAGCACGTCATTGACCTCGTCCCCGGTGTGTCCTTGCCCAACTTGCCCCATCACCGTCTCAACCCAACCGAGCACGACGAGCTCAAGCGGCAAGTGAACGACCTTCTGTCCAAAGGCTTCATCCGTGAGAGCCTTAGCCCCTGCGCCGTCCCGGTCCTTCTTACCCCTAAGAAGGATGGTTCTTGGCGAATGTGTATTGATTACCAGGCAATCAATCGCATCACCGTCAAGTACCGTTTTCCCATCCCGTGCTTAGATGACATGTTAGACCTTATCTCGGGTGCTTGTTGGTTTAGCAAGCTGGACCTTCGGAGCGGCTACCATCAAGTCTGCATCCGTGAAGGCGATGAATGGAAAACGGCCTTCAAGACGAAGGACGGTCTCTACGAGTGGTTGGTGATGCCCTTTGGCCTCACCAACGCGTCGTCCACGTTCATGCGCCTCATGAGCCAGATCCTCCACCCATACAAGGGCAAGTTCCTGGTCGTCTACTTTGACGACATTCACATCTATAGCCGTACCCGCGCTGACCACCTCGAGCACTTGCGTCTGACCTTCGACCTTCTCCGTAAGGAACGTCTATTCCTCAACGCGAAGAAGTGTTCTTTCCTTGATTCTCAGGTCCCATTTCTAGGGTTCATCGTCTCGGATCAGGGTCTCATGGTCGACCCCACAAAAGTCGAGGCCTTTAGTCAATGGCCGGAACCCGAGTCCGTCACCGAGGTCCGTAGTTTCCTTGGTCTTGCTGCCTTCTACCGCCGCTTCATTAATAGATTCAGCACCATCGCGTCCCCTATGACGGCTTGCACCAAGAATGAGACCTTCTGTTGGACCCCCGCGACAAGCCGCGCTTTCCATGCCCTTAAGGACATAGTGACCTCCGCCCCGGTCCTTCGCCTCCCTGACTTTTCTAAAGTCTTCGAGGTCACGTGTGACGCTTCCGGCACCGGTATCGGTGGTACCCTCAGCTAGGAAGGCCACCCGGTCGCTTTCTTCAGCGAGAAGCTGAATGATGCACGACAATGATACTCCACGTACGATAAGGAGTTTTACGCCATTGTCCAGTCACTTCGACAGTGGCGTCACTATCTCCTTCATAAGGAGTTCGTTCTCTTTAGTGACCACCAGGCCCTGTCATTTCTTAACTCTCAGAAGAAGCTCGTCCCTCGCCACGTGAAGTGTGTCGAATTTCTCCAACAATACACGTGCATGATTTCCCACAAGGCTGGGAAGGAGAACGTCGTGGCCGACGCCCTTAGCCGCGTCCGATCGCTTCTGTGTGTCCTGTCCACGTCTATTCCAGCCCTCCCTCACATTCGAGATGAATATGCAGACTGCCCTGACTTCAGTCCGGTGCTCGCTCATCTTCAGGCGGCCGACCTACCGGACCTCCCTTATCGTCTCCATGATGGTTACCTTGTGTACGGTAACCGGTTGTGCGTAATGACACGCTCCGCAAGTACACGGTTACGTCGAAGTAATATAAAAGATATCGAATCCCACCGGGAACAAGGTTGAGTACTAGAAAATCTAAGTCCTAATAGCTAGGCGAATGAAGATGTGGTTTTAAGAACTTAAATCATAAACAAGCAATTGTAAACAAGCAATTGTAAACAAGCAATCGTAAACAAGCAATCATAAACAAACAATCACGACAACTACGGTTGAGATTAAGTATGAGAGAGATATCAAGGCTATGGTTTCCACCACGATGATGATCTTAATCGCACAAGAAAGATATTAGCTATTCGAATTATTGGTTTTGCATAAGGAATCTAACCCTAGGGTACAAGGTGCCCTCTCTCGAGTGATACACCCCGGTGTTCGTTTTAGACCAACCTCCTACTCTCGCGGTGGATCATTCTAAGACGAACCCAATGAGCTTTATGACAGACTATGAAATCCTCGAGCGAAGGCCAAGCACTCTCGTGTCGAGGTCTCGCAAGTTTTACTCAGAGGTTCGACCCTTACGATCCTTCTCTCGACATGAATCGTAACGGCTAACACGCGATATTACTCGGCCAAGGTAAAACCACGAAATAAATACGTTAAAGTAAAATATACTCACAATTCATACCAAATAACATAAATAGATACAAAGTTTGCAATTAAAGTCATCAAAGGGTTTCCATCAAGCCCCGAAATAGGGTTTACGCTACAATCATCATTGAAACGCTCAAAATCTCTCTTTTAATAAAATGAAAAGTATAAGAAAATGAATCTAAGGGGAATGAGATGATGAACCGAAGGAATCCTGAAGAAATCGTGATGATCGTGTGTCTCAATCGCTGAAAATCTCCAAAAGTCGCCTCTGTCGCCGTGTTCTTCTGCCCTAGGCCGTTTGTCACATGATTCCTCGACTATTAGGTCATAAAAATTGGGGCTTTTATATCCTTTACGTTTTCCTCTGAAATAGCTTTCCAAAAAGTCCTCACTTGCTAAATTTGGACTCGAATCGGGCCCGAAATCGCCAAAATACTGAATGGGTGTCGGTTAACTCGCCCTCACTCGCCTTTTCCTCGATTGCTCCCCAAATATGGCATGAAAATTAGGGCTTTTGTCTTCTGTCCATTCGCCTCTGAAAGAGCTTTCCATAGACACCTCACTTGCCAAATTTGGACTCCGAACGGGTGAGAAATCGAAGGAAAACTGAGTGTGTGTCGGATCTACTCGCGAGCCTGGGTTAGAATCACGGTGAACCCCGCCGGGTTCACCTGGCCGTGATTCATTCTGTGATTTCGGCAGAAAGAAGCGCGGTGAACCCTGCCGGGTTCACCTGGCCGTGATGTGTTCTTGACAGTTTTCGGCCAAAAGGTTCACCCGGCCGTGATGCTCTCTGTGAGTTTCGCAGGCTGGCGACTGGGATGGTGAACCCCGTGGGGTTCACCTGGCCGTGATTGTCAGGCTAACTCCAAATAAGCCCAAATTTGATGGGCAGCTTGGTTTCCACACAAGAAATCGTTCCATGGCCTCAGAATCTTCAAAATATGTCGAAAAAAGGGTGTTTTTACCTGAAATTTAATAAAATTGCCAAAAAGTGAAGATTCCGAAAATATGAAGGAAATAAGGTCATAATAAGTATAAAAGCGCTAATATAAGCCTAGATTTGACATGAAATAACTATGAAAATTACTATCAAAATGCAATGCATCATGTACCCCGGTCCTCCCTTCGCGAGCACCTGCTGCTCGAGCTCCACGCTGGCGGTGCCACTGGGCACCATGGCCGCGACAAGACCCTCGACTTGGCCGAAGACCGCTTCTTCTAGCCCACTCTTCGTAAGGACGTAGAGAGGGTCATCCGGCATTGCGGCACCTACCAACGTGCCAAGCCCCGCCCCGCCAACACTGGCTTGTACACCCCACTGCCTGTCCCCAGGAGTCCATGGCTCGACATTAGCATGGACTTCGTCCTCGGTCTGCCCCGCACTGCCTCGCGCCACGACTCCATCTTCGTTGTCGTGGACCGCTTCTCTAAGATGGCACATTTTGTGCCTTGCTCTCGGACCGCCGATGCTTCCCACATTGCCCACCTGTTCGTTAAGGAGATCGTCTGACTTCACAGTTTGCCCCTCACCATTGTCTCCGACCTCGACACCCGATTCGTCGGCCACTTTTGGAAATCATTATGGGCCCTCCTTGGGACCACTCTCAAGTTCTCATCGGCTTACCACCCACAGACAGACGGTCAAACTGAGGTGGTGAATAGGAGTCTGGGTAACCTTCTGCAGTGCTTAGCTGGCGACTTCCCACGCCGTTGGGCTGAACACCTTCCCATCGGGGAATTTGCGTATAATAGCGCGTCGCACCGCTCCACTGGGCTGAGTCCTTTCCAGGTCGTCCTCGGGCACCAACCTAGGAAACCAATATACATGCATAACGTTCCTCCCCTACCATCTGTTCATGAGTCTGCATACACCTTTGCTTCTCATCTTGCGGGTTTACACGATGAAATTCGCAATCGGATTTTCTTGAGCAACACCCGGTATGCGGCTGAGGCCAACGTGCATCGTAGGCCACATCACTTCGAGATTGGTGAGTACGTTATGGTGCGACTCCACCCTGAGCGATTGAAATCGCGAGCCAATTGGAAGTTGCATGCCCGCTGCACGGGTCCCTATATGGTTCTACGGCGGCATGGATCCAACGCTTACGTCCTTGACCTCCCAGCGGACTCCCACAGCAGCCCTGTCTTCAACATTGCCGACCTCCTACCCTATCATCCTCCCCTCCCCACCGGCACTCCCTCCACCGACAGCTCTCCACTTTTCTTCCCCCCCCCCCCCCCCCCCCGGGATACTTGATGGAGTCGTAGACTCCTATGGGGAAGGCCTCATGCCTCTCGAAGATGCTTGGGAGAACTCCCCAGGAAGTGACAAAGATGCCCCACAAATTCCAGCTTCAGAAGCCATCTGTCGCCCTTAACACGGCCAAGCCGTGACAAACTTGCAAATCGCCAACACAGCCAAGCCACCGGCCGTGTCCGTCTCGGCGCAGCAATCAGATGCCAAACAAGGCCGTGACGACGAGCACGGTCCGGCCGTGTTCAGCCCCAGAAAGCCTCAAGCAGTGATTTTCCCCACTCGTCACTCGCAACGGACTTCGCGCCCCCGGACAGTTTTTTGTGGGTATGACGAGTCCTTCCACAGCCACCACCTGCAGCTGTAATTATCCTCGCACCTCTCTGAAGCACTCTTTGGAAAAAGTCAGCAAGTTTGATTTGACTACAATCTCTATCTATTAATGAGATTAATAGTCAAATGATGTGTCCCTTCATCTGTCAAAGGATGTGTCCCTTCAACTGTCAAAAGGTGTGTCCTGTGATCTGTCAAAGGACATGTCCCTTCTGGATCTATAAAAGAGGGCAGAGGACTGTGTGTCTTAGTTAGTTCTTATTGTAGTTTGCGCCTTCCCTTGCAAGGCCTTAGGTCCAGCAAAACTCCGAGGAGCTCGCCTAGAGTTCCCTCAACTCCTCTTTGTACGTTTTTTCTTTCAGCTTTCAATCAAAACACCCGGCGAACCCCGCTTGGGCGCCGGGTCCTTTGCGTTTTCATCTTGCTGCGTTTGCGTCTTGGACGAGTAAGCTTGGGCAATTGCCATAGCATCATGAAGGGTGTGCGCGTGGGCTTGCAAAAAAAATTGGCTTTCGTGATCGAGGTGAGTATTTTCATTATAGTTCCAATCCGTGGTTTCTTATCGCTCCGAGTGCTGCTCAAGATACATCTTGCACTGTTTCTATCGGTTTTCTCCGTGGGTTTTTTTCGATCGTACGCGCTTTCTCTTCTCTCGTCTCAAGACCCTCTCCCGGATTTTCAGCATCATAGTTCCCCCACCGTAGAGTATTGCTCTAAGGAACCTACCTATACATCCGCTGCGTCAATAAGCATCACAGACTTAGAATTGGACACAGGTGTGCAAAAGATGAGCATGCAAAACATCTATGAAACTTGGTGTGGAGGAAACATCACATAACATAGCACTAACACATGAAAAACCAAAGTCTTAAAAGGAACAGTACATGATTACTGACTAACATATACTAAGAGGGAAACCCTCTACCCACGGCAAAAGAACTGCATAGTCTCCTATGCAGATGAAAATACATGAATAGCATAGCAAAGTAAGCAACTTACTTAAGATGGAACAAGATCACCAATCACGAGTAGTCATGCGCCGCAGCATCTCCTGAATATCACGATGGTCCTCGGCCTGAAGACGACCCTGGCGAGATTGCTCGGTCTCAATGTCTCCCAAGCGCCGTAACACATCCTGCATCTCCAGGCGGTTCTCTTGCTGGTCCTCATGAATCGCTTTAAGATAGCCCTCAATGTTGGCATAGGCGGTCGTGGTGGACGCAGAAGCAGAGGGCTCGCCATGCCTGAAGGTGCGGAAGGACGGAGAAGGTGGCGCAGTCTCCATCGGAGTGTCGTCATCAGGTACCGGGAGCATGCACCAGTTCCGCCTCTCGCGAATGGTAATATGAGGAGGGTTCGGCAGCGGCAGCGTGAAGTCACTATCACGGAAGAGAAGGCAATAGATATCGCCCTCGCGGGCGATCATCTTCATCGAGAGACAAGACTCGACATCAATCCGCGAACTCCCCCTGGCCTGCTCCACCCCATGAAGGTCGACACGCATGGAAAGAGCGATCGGTGTGATAAGGCCGCCTAAGGCGACGACCCCCTTTTGCGTGGTGGCGAGCTTCTGCAGTCTCTGCAACAACCAAATCATTAGGTGTCACATGGGGAGCTTCCATTTGAGAGCCACTGCATGTCAGAATCACGTTGCAGTGCTCTCTCGGATTTGCCTCAAGTTGAGAAGGAAGCTTCCCTAATGGCCTAGATGTCGAAGCAGCTTGTTGAGCAATCTGGTTCTCCAACATCCTTGAGTGAGTAATCAATGAATCCACCTTAGAATTCAACTGCCCCACATGAGAATTCAATTGCCTGATAGACTCGTCCACATCTTCATTTCGCTTTGACTGTGTGGTGACGAAGTTCTCAAGCAGTATTTCTAAATTGGACTTCTGTGGTTGGTTGAATTGTCGCAGTTGAAGTCCAGGTGGTGGCATAAAGGAATGCTGGTTAAACTGACTGCCTATATTTCCCTGGGGAGCCTAATTATTGAAATTCGGGGGAACGGCCTGGCTCTGGTTGTTCCGGTAGGAGAAGTTGGGATGATTTCTCCACCTGGGGTTATAGGTGCTGGAAAATAGATCATTTTGCTGCCTCTGATTGAAATTGCCTAAGGCATTCACCTGCTCAACAGAAACATTAGAAGATGAAGGTGTCATTATCTGGCAGTCAGTAGCACCATGTCCCGAATTCCCACAAATTTCGTAGATAATTGTATTAACAGACGATGCATTAAAATTCACAGAAGTAAGTTGGTGCGACAAGGAATCAACCTTTGCCACCAACGAACTGAGCACGTCAAGGTCATGCTTACCTCCTCCTCTTACCGGGACGTTTCACTCGCTCGTCCATTGGTAATGATTTAGGGCCATGTCCTCGATTAAATTCATGGCATCGTCTACATTCTTCTTCATGAGCGCACCCCCTGTGGCTGCATCTACAGACAAACTAGTTTGGTACAAGAGACCATTATAAAAAATATGCACAAGTACCCATTTTTCCAGTCCGTGATGCGGGCACATGCGTAGCAACTCCTTAAAATGGTCCCAGGCTTCATATAACGACTCGCCTTCTCTCTGGCTAAAATTTGTTATCTAGTTCCTCAATTGAGCAGTCTTGCTCAGCGAGAAATACTTGGAGAGGAACGCATGGGAAAGCTGATCTCATGTTGTGATTGAGCCTTGGGGAAGAGACTGTAGCCATGCTCGCGCGCGATCCCTAAGGGAAAAAGACGTAAGCGTATAGCATCAGAAGTTATCCCATTTATCTACAGGGTATCACAGTATTCAAGGAAAATTAACAAATATAAATTTGGATCATCCTGTGGGGAACCACTGAACTGTTCTGCTGAACCATATGCACAAGGGCCGGCTTAATCTCAAAGTTATTTGCTTCGACCAACGGTCGAGCAATGCTAGAGTGCATGCCCTATACATTGGGTGTAGCAAAATCTCGTAGTGAGCAGTTCTGGTCCATTGCAGTAGGCGGGTTCGGATGGGCTTCCTCAAGCTGTTGATCCTGATTTTTCCTCTGAGCTCGGAGGGTCCTTTCAATTTTGGGATCTTCTGGAACTAAATGACTTGTTCTAACTGTTCTTGGCATGCACAAGGTTAGCTAACCAGATAATACAAGCTTGAAGGAAGGAAGAAGACAAAAAATATGAACAAATGAACTTAAATAAAATAAAAATAAAAAGGAAATAAAAATAAAAAGTATATAGTCTATCAAATCAACTTTTTAATCGATATTGACTACGCCTTGCTCCCCGGCAACGGCACCAAAAACTTGATAGGAGCCGCAAGTATACGGTTTTTATCGAAGTAGTAAAAAGTATCGTCCTCAGGGAGCAGGTGTCAAGTACCAACTTTACACGTCATTGTTAGCTAGATAATTCAAACGCAAAATGAAAGAATTACACTTAAACTAATTTATCTAAATTATCGAACCAAGAAGTCAACGACTTTAAGGGAAGACTACAGTTTAAAAGTGTTTGGAACTCTAGATTTCACCGCGTTGAATTAATTAAACGTAAAATATTGAATCTAATTAAATTAAAACAAACGGATCTCCTTCTCTCGAAGCTCAATCCGACAGTAAATAACTTAAGGCGATCTTTCCTATGGTATGGATTACCTTCTCTCGAAGCGTAATTCGGTGTCTAGCATAAGCTATTTTCATACTCTCGTAGCAAAATTAACCAAAGAGACCCATTGGGATCTATGAAAGACCGTGAATCCTCGAGTGACGTCGAACGACTCTCGTAATTCTAGTCACAAGTTTAAATGAGAACGATCGAGTGTTACGATTCACCTCTCGGTACTTCTCGTAACACTTAACACATATAAATGTCTGTACACAAAAATCATACGCAATAAGTGCAACTCATTTAAATAAGTCAAATTACTTAATAAATACACTGAGATTCATTAGAAATGTTTTACATGAGAAAATATGTTCAACGGACTCGCCCGAGTCCCGAACTAGGGTTTAGTCTAGAAAATACATCGTTTATCAACTAAAACCCACGAAAATATATTCAAAAGAAAGGGAATTTATAGTACAAGGGTGGGAGACGACAGATCCTTGGTCTTCTCTCGATAGCCCCAAGAAATCTGGATCAAACGAGCCCTAGAATGTAAAAATCGCCCCTCTTTCGCCCTAGTCGTGTCCTTCACGAAATTGACCCTTATAACCGCCTAAAAATCTCAATTATATGCTTCTCTTCAACCATTGGGTGGTTAGGAAGATTAATTGGGAGTTTCCCCCAATTTTCTGGCATCTTGAGCGTCCGATTTGATGGAAAACGGACGAACGGTCGCGAACAGGGTACACGCGCACGGGCGTGCTGACAAACACGGCCAGGCTGTGTTCGGTTCTGTGATCTGCAGGTACGTATGCACGGCCGTGTGTCTGAACACGGGCAGGCCGTGTTCTATTCTGTGAATTCCGGAATGCCCGAACATGGGCGTGCGCACGGCGGTGAATACTTCGGCTGATTTTGGATTCTGTCGAACACGGCCGCCGTGATTATAAGCACGGCCGGGCCGTGTTCTCCTCGACATATGCGGACTTTGCAGTGGCGATGAACACGGCCGTGATCACACGCACGGGCAGGCCGTGTTCTCCATAAAAAGTCCAAAAATTCCTAAAATTTTCCTGTGTGATGCTTGAAATGTGTTCAACGTTTCCATAACTTCATATCTTCACAATATCTTCAAAAATCTAGAGAAATAACCTGCATTTCATAAATAATCGGCAAAAGAGTGAAGATTCTGAACTTAAAGAGAAAAGATTCAAAATAATAGCTTAAAAACAGGAATAAATCTGAAAACATCAAATAAATAGGACTTTAAATCATGTAAAGTCTTTGTTGGAAGCCTTTGTTGGAAATCAAGAGGATTCTAACTAGGAGTTTTCAGATTCATTGAAGCCTTTGTTGGAAATCACGACCGGGTCCCGATCAGAATCATGCCCGTGATCGCCGCGATGCCTGAAGCTGAAATCGACAAATCACGACCGGGTCACGACCAAATTCTCGCCCAAGATCGCGGACCCGCCTGTTACGAAATTACCATTTTCTCCCACGTTTCTTTGATCTGATCTGAGGGGAAGCTGAAGGGAACCTAGGACCTTTCTCCTCCATTGACGAAGGAGGCGTGGAGCAGCTTTTAGGCGTGGAGGTATGGGCAGCTGTACCTTGCAGGAGATGGAGGCTGGCAGAAGACTTTCGACTGAAACTCTGAAGCTTTGCAGCAATCTCTTTTTGCAGGGCATGGGGAAGAGAAGAAGGTTCAGAAGAGAAGAGGATATAAAGGCTTTTATTGGTTTCATAAGAAGGAGGGAGGGGGCGCATAAGAAAGGACCGAAGGAGAAACTGTGCGGGCGGAAAGAATCGAGGGGAGTTGGGCCCTTGCATCCAGCGAAGACATCTTGGTGCGCAAGCCTCTCGGGGACAAAATCTGTAAGGCAGATCCAACATTTACATTCGATTTGCTGCAACATCTTGTATAAATCCTAGCAAAGTATTGTGTGATCTTGTACTTGTCTTGTAATTCCTGTACAAATCTGCTCATGTGCATGTTGATAATGAACATTATGTGCGCTATTATCGTGAACATGTTAGGCTAAAACTCCTAAATCAGGATGTGGGATTAGCCCTCGATTACTCACTAGTTGGACTGGTTTAACTTTATTCATCCAAAAGCCCTTACTCAACCTTATGAATGCGCCTTGCCTGCATCACTCGAAAGAGTATGCTTGATCCTATAATTGCCTAAGTAAGGTTGGTTAATCAGCGTCTCTGGGAGGAAGATCCTCGCCTGCGGAACTGTACTTACTTACGGAGGTTATAAGGAGTTTGGACGTTTTGGGGAGAAGCTTTTCCGACCAAGCGTCGGAACCATTGGGTTGAGGGTTTATCCTTTCCGTTGATACGCTATGCCGACGTAGCCCGAAAGGGAGCGTTTGAACCTTAGATCGCCTAAGTAATGTTGGTTAATCAGTGTCTCTGTGAGGAGGATCCTCGCCTGTGGAACTGTACTTACTTACGGAGGTTATAAGGAGCTAAGGCGCCTCGGGGAGAAGCTTTTCCTACCGAGCGTCAGAATCCTACGGATTGGACCGATAATCTCGTCTGTAAGAGCGGATAAGATTATTGGAGGGAGCGGCCCGTACGATGGGTAGTAAAAATCCCTTGAATCAGGAAAGACTTTGGTGATAAGGTTTAACTATTCCACTATGAGGAATCGAAGCAGTAAAACCCACATCCTGATGCATTTTCTCATTAAGTTCCTTCTTGCACGAATTCCTGTAGTTCCACTCTTACACGCAATTAATTAGTTTAGCATTCAAAGCTTCCTAATCTCTAATATCGTCTAGCTAGTAAATTCGCGATCAATCAGTACTTGCCCATTAGTCCCTGTGGGATCGATATTTTATTACTTCGATAGACCTGTGCACTTGCAGGGAAAACGCCTACTATACCCGTGGGCGCTATCAAGTTTTTGGTGCCGTTGCCGGGGACTAATTTTGGCAATATTGACTAGATTAAGAAGTTATCAGACTAGACATTTTTAGTTTGTTAAAATACTTTCTTTTACGTTACTTTACACTTTACTTGCTTTAACGGAACATCTACTTGTTAGAATTTTAGTTTATGCATAGAACTCCGCGACCGGAACCTGCCATACCATTTGATTCGGAAATAGAGAGAACGTTCCGGCGTCGCAGAAATCTTCAGAAGTATCAACTAAAGAAGAATTCGCAAACATCAATCATGGATGGTAACAAATCACTCCCTGACTTCGCCACACCAAATGTTCAAGGACTGCATTCTAGTATTGCACGTCCACCAATAGAAACAAACAACTTTGAGATAAAACCGTCACTTCTATCAATGTTACAGCAAAACCAATTCGGTGGATCTCCAACCGAAGATCCGAACATGCATTTATCTGTTTTCCTTGAATACTGTGACACTCTTAAAATGAATGGTGTAACCACTGACGCTCTGCGGTTGCGACTTTTTCCTTTTTCACTTAGAGACAGGGCGCGAGCTTGGTTGCATTCATTACCATCTGGATCCATTACCACATGGGAACAACTTTCACATGCCTTCCTTGCAAAGTATTTTCCTCCGAGCAAAACAGCACAGCTTAGAAACCAGATTACCAATTTCTCCCAAAGAGAAGGCGAATCATTATATGAGGTGTAGGATCGTTTCAAGGAATTGCAGCGAATGTGTCCTCACCACGGCCTCGAGAAATGGGTACTGGTACATACATTTTATAATGGCTTACTTTATAACACTCGACTTACTGTTGATGCAGCCGCTGGAGGAGCCCTAATGAACAAAGCTGTTGATGAAGCTTACAATTTGATTGATGAAATGGCACTCAACCACTACTAATGGTCGGGCGAGAGAGGTACTTCGTCCCAACAGATTGGTAAATATGAACTTGACGCTCTTAGTTCTCTTGCTGCAAAGGTAGATTCATTGTCGTATAAACTTGATTCCATGAACATGCGTCATAATGTTTCTAATTCTGCTATGTGCGAAATTTGTGGAGTGGAAGGTCATTTTTCTGACTCATGTCAATTAGAAAATATGGTATCACAAGATCCCCCACCCGCCTTGGTAAACGCTGTGGGGAACTTTAGCCAAAGGGTCCAAAACAACCCTTATTCCAACACCTACAACCCTGGGTGGAAAAATCATCCCAACTTTTCCTATAGAAACAACAATGCAGCTCAACCATCAAACTTTAGGCAACCCCCTGGATTCCATTATCCAACACCGGGTTCCAACCTAAACAGTTTGACCAGCCACCACAACCAAGCACTAACATAAATCCACAGGAACAAACCTTAGAAATGTGTTTTGACAACTTCATGTTAGCGCATACAAAAGCAATGGACTGCATGATGGAGGGAATCAAAAACTTGACCACAAATCAGAAGATAATAGAAAACCAAATAGCCCAACAAGCCAGTACATCCAGTAGACCGCCGGGCAGATTGCCTGGACAACCTGAAACGAATCCCAAGGAACACTGCAATGCTATCACAACGCGTAGTGGCAAGCAACTTGAGGAACCGGAAATGCCCAAAGATAACCATTGTGAGGATGAAATCAACACCCCTGATCCTGAAGAACCAAATGAACCGGTTATAAGTGAACCACAATTAAAAGAGACTGAACCTGTTTATGTCCCACCACCACCGTACAAACCACCTATTCTGTTTCCTCAGAGGTTGGCAAAAGCAAAACTCGATCGACAATTCAGTAAATTTTTGGAAGTTTTGAAGAAATTATACATTAATATACCATTTACCAATGCTTTGTCACAAATGTCATCCTATGCTAAGTTTTTGAAGGAAATTTTGTCCAACCAAAAGAAAGATGGAAGAACACGGCACAGTGGTGTTGACTGAAGAATGCAGCGCAATCATCCAAAACAAGTTACCGCCGAAGTTGAAAGATCCAGGCAGCTTTACCATTCAATGCCTGATCGGAAATACATCTTTCGACCGTGCTTTATGCGATCTTGGAGCAAGTGTAAGTCTGATGCCACTCTCCCTTTGCAAGAAACTGGACATCAGAGACTTGAAGCCGATGAATATCTCTTTGCAATTGGCCGACTGCTCCGTACGACATCCGGTAGGAATTCTTGAGGACGTACCGATAAAGGTCGGTAAATTTTTTGTTCCAGCTGATTTCGTTGTACTTAAAATGGAGGAAGACTCTAAACTTCCTATTATACTGGGCAGACCATTTTTGGCCACTGCCGGTGCTATTATCGATGTCAAAAATGGGAAGTTGGCGCTCCGCGTAGGTGAAGACACTGTTGATTTTGATATTACTGAAAGCTTAAAGAAACCTCTCTTTGTAGATTCTTGATATAGTATCGGAGTCGTCGACGATGAACTTGATCTATCTTACATCCCTCGGACAAACGTCGACCCTCTCGAGGTTTGCCTGATGCGAGACTATGACGAAGAGCAGGAGGAAGAAGTTCATGCTTACATTGACATTCTCAACTCAAGCACGGAGGTGGAACCAGATGAAGAAGAACTTGAGGAATCATCTGTATCGGAATCTGAGGTTTGTAAACACCCTGACCTAGAGCTCAAATCCTTACCGAGCAACCTCAGGTACGAATTTTTAGGTGAGAATTCTACTTATCCTGTTATTATAGCTGCTCACCTTAATTCGGAACAAATAAGCCTTTTGCTCGATAAACTTCAAAAACATAAAAAGGTAATTAGCTACACCCTGGAAGACATAAAAGGCATTAACCCTTCTTTGTGCATGCATAGGATTCATCTAGAGGAAGACAGCAAACTGTCTATTGAATACCAGAGACGTTTGAACCCAAACCTGAAAGAGGTAGTCAAGAAGGAAATTCTAAAATTATTAGATGCTAGAGTCATTTACCCTATATCGAACAGCCAATGGGTAAGTTTGGTACATGTGGTACCGAAGAAAGGAGGAGTAACAGTAGTAAGGAATGAAGATGATGAGTTGATACCAACAAGAACTGTTACCGGGTGGCGCATGTGTATCGATTATCGAAAACTGAACAAAGCCACCCGCAAGGACCATTTTCCTCTTCCCTTTATTGATCAAATGCTTGAAAGATTAGCCACTAACTCTTATTTTTGTTTCTTGGATGGCTACTCTGGATTTTTCCAAATACCGATATATCCCGACGACCAGGAGAAAACTACATTCACATGTCCCTTCGGCACCGGCGTATGCCGTTTGGTTTATGTAATGCGCTAGCTACGTTCCAGCGTTGCATGATGGCGATCTTCTCCGACCTTATCGAGGACATCATGGACGTCTTTATGGATGACTTTTCGGTATACGGGTCTAGTTTCGATTCTTGTTTATCTAATCTAACCCGTATATTGCAGCGTTGTGAAGAAACGAACTTGGTACTTAACTGGGAAAAATGCCACTTCATGGTAAAAGAAGGGATCGTTCTTGGTCATCTGATATCGGAACGAGGTATCGAAGTAGATAAGGAGAAAATCGATGTGATAGAGAGAATGCCGCCACCGAACTCTGTTAAAGGAATAAGAAGTTTCCTGGGCCATGCAGGCTTTTACAGATGCTTCATTGAAAATTTTTCCAAAATTGCTAGACCTTTAACGTCTTTGCTCGCTAAAGATGTTCCATTTGTCTTTGATCAAAATTGCATCGGTGCGTTTCAACATTTGAAGAGAGCATTGATTTCTGCTCCAATAATACAACCTCCGGATTGGTCGCTACCCTTCGAAGTTATGTGCGATGCAAGCGACTATGCGGTAGGAGCTGTACTAGGACAGCGAAAAGACAACCGAACTCACGCTATTTATTATGCTAGCCAAACACTGGATGGAGCACAGAGCAATTATGCCACGACTGAAAAAGAACTCTTAGCTGTGATTTTTGCGTTCGACAAATTCCGATCATATATAATTGACTCTCGTGTTATTGTCTATACAGATCACGCAACGATCCGATACCTCATGACAAAGAAGGACGCTAAACCACGATTGATTAAGTGGATATTGTTGTTACAAGAATTTGACGTTGAGATCAAGGACAAAAAGGGAGCCGACAATTTAGTAGCTGATCATCTCTCCCGTCTAACGTCCATTCCTGAGAACAATTCTGGAGAACAAATCAATGATGCGTTTTCAGATGAAAAATTATTAGCCATCACCTCAACAAAAATATCGTGGTATGCCGATTTGGTAAATTTCTTAGCAGCCGGTATCATACCCCCTGGTCTATCGTACCAACAACGAAGGAAATTCAGATCAAATGCGAAATACTATTATTGGGACGAACCACTTTTATTCAAACGCTGCGCCGACTGTATCATTCAAAGATGTCTACCATAGGAGGAGATTTCAGATGTTCTATTCCAATGTCATTCTTCCTCCTATGGAGGTCATTGTAGTGGTAAGAAGACAGCCTATAAAATCCTCCAGAGTGGTTTCTTTTGGCCGACCTTATTTAAAGACACGAGAGATTATGTTCGATCATGTGATCGCTGCCAAAGGACATGTGGAATATCAAGAAGAAATGAGATGCCCCTCAACACCATCCTGGAAATCAAAATTTTTGACGTGTGGGGAATTGAGTTCATAGGTCCGTTCCCACCCTCTTGTGGTAACAAGTTTATTTTGGTTGGGGTTGATTACGTCTCCAAGTGGGTAGAAGCTTTAGCTGCCCCGACAAACGATTCCAAGGTAGTTACCAAATTTTTCAAGAAATTAATTCTCCCATGATTTGGAACACCTCGTGTAGTGATTAGCGACGGTGGATCTCACTTCATCGAGCGAAAGTTCGAATCGCTTCTTAAGAAATATGGGGTAGTGCACAAGGTAGCTACCGCTTACCACCCTTAGACCAGTGGCCAGGTGGAAGTGTCAAATCAGGAAATAAAGCACATACTTGAGAAGACAGTCTCACGTACTCGCACTGATTGGTCACTTAAACTCGATGACACATTGTGGGCATACCGTACAGCGTTTAAAACTCCAATAGGGATGTCCCCATTTCAGTTGATATATGGTAAGTCATGCCACCTACCAGTTGAAATCGAGCACAAGGCATATTGGGCAATATGGCGACTGAACTTTGTTGAGAATCAATCTGGAAAGGCCAGAAAGCTCCAACTCAATGAGCTCGATGAGTTTAGGCAAGAAGCCTACGAGAACGCCACAATTTATAAAGAACGCACTAAGAGGTGGCCCGATCAAAGAATCATAAGAAGGGAATTCCGCGAAGGCGAGCTAGTACTCTTATTCAACTCCAGAATCAAACTCTTCCCTGGTAAGCTCCGGACGAAATGGACAGGGCCGTATGAAGTGCGAAAAGTCTATCCTCACGGTGCGGTGGACATTTTCAGAGAATCAACTGGTACCTTCAAGGTCAATGGGCAAAGACTTAAGCGCTACATTCCCCATGAACCACTACCAGAGAGGAGCACACTGATCCTCACGGACCCCTCTTCACCTGAATGACACTGAAAATGGTCAAGCTGACAGACCGTTAAATCAGCGCTTCTTGGGAGGCAACCCAAGCACTTGACTTTACTTGAATTTATTTTCAGCATTTTTTCTTTCCTAGATTTCATAATTTTTGTGGAAGTTTAATTTAGCTTGCGCGCATTTAGAAGTTCTCATGATGATTGGCCTAGAATCTCTAACGGTCATATATTTCTAACACAAATCAAGTTAACGCTAGAGCTTGTTAATCGACTTTAGCACATCACAGTTTCCTCTACTATGAATTTGAATTTCATTACCTGGTTGCGTCTATTCTATTCAAATGCATGATTTCACTATCTAACCCTGACGATAATCTTGCAGGTAGCGCATCTACACAGTATCAACACCAAATACCGACGCAAGATATTAACATTCAAGTCGTAGATATTCATAGAGAATGACGCAAGCCACATCTACAAAAACCAATCTTAAAACCTATTTACTTGAAGCAATGAGCATTCACGAACTTACTCTATTTATTCTCAGCATTGGCAAATGTTCTCCGTAGGAGTTGGAAGTGATATTTGGGCTTTGTTGTGCCCTTTCACTATTTACATTATCTATTTCCTTGGTTTTTATATGTTCCAACTTATTTTGCTATGGTTATTGATGCTTCTGCTTGACTTTGAATGACACAGGTATATCCCAAACTGATCCTAAGGAGATAAGCGTTTTCTATCATTTTTCCAAAAATCACGGGTGGGTCATGACGAAAATCTCGACTGTGATTATCACTCAACCAACATCAGAATTTTGCCGAGAGAATTACGGCAAGGAGGTGACTAAAACCACGACCGTAATTAGCATCACAGAATTATGCGAGAAAATCATGACCGGGGTATGCTGAAAATCGTGACCGAGATTTTTCATAAACAAAAGAAAGACTTATTCGCCGAGAAGATCATGGCAAGGCCGTAACTATGGTCACGGCCGTAAAATATGCGTGCAACCTTACAGAAGCAATCACGGGCGAGTCACGACGAAAATCATGGGCAGAATTTTTAGAAGACGGAATTTGCACAAATTTTTACTAGAGTTTCATGGCTGCCCTGTGAGTGGAGCCACTGCCTCGCCAACTTATATTGAAAATATGGGAAGAAATCATGACTGGATCCTGATGGAAATCTCGGGCGTGATCACCAAACTTCAGCAGCTTAGCGGATCCGCTTGGCCAGCCCGACCCGTTAAGCCACTCACTTAAGCAGCTCGCCCGAGTTTCCAAGTTAGGGTTCCCAATCTTTCCACTTCCGTACTCTGTGCGACCCCACTGCTCGACCCCACCTGACGCAACCGCTCATCCCGCCGCCGGCCATTGACCGACCGGCGACTCTTCCGGCGACACATCAGCTTTCGGGGAACTCTCACTCCAAGTTTCCAATCTACTTCTCGCCGCACACTCTGCTTTTCGTTCGAGTTCTGTTCTTCGACATCGTCACCCAGCCACTCAAGCAATCATGCCGCCAAGAAGGAAGAACACCGGAAAGCGACCCGCTAGAACAACGAGCCCTCGGCCGGAGGCACCTCAACAGCAACAAGCTCCACCGCCAGAAATCCAGATGAGGGATAGCCACCAAGCAGCACGATACCAGGTTCTTTCCAATTGTCGCATAGTTAACACACGGTATATTGATCCGACTTCACTCGCCGCACTGGGAATCTTCGATGATCTATTATGGATGTTTAGGCTGTTCGGCTGGGGAAGGTTTCTTCAATACGCACAACCCACCTACATCCCCTTTACTCTCGAGTTTCTCAGCTCGATTGAAGTTAAGGTATCGGCATTAGAGACTGACCCAGGCTTAATCACCTTCAGACTTTCCAACAGCGAGTATCGCTTAACTGTGGCCGATTTAAACGACATCTTCGGATTACCAGCTTATGCGTCCAGGCTAGGTCCTCCGAACTTCAACGAGGACATCTTCTGGCGTTGTATTTCTTCCATGTCTGCTTACTCCCCTAGGAATGCACGGGCCTCTACAATGTCAAACCCCTGCATAAGGTATGCACACCGCCTCCTAGCCCACTCCATCTTCGCCAGAGAGGGAGACGGAATAGTGCGCCAACCTGAACTGCTCTGTTTATGGGGACTTCTACACCAGTTCCAGATCAACGCCGGCTATCACTTAGCTCGGCAGTTCCTTCGCGTCGCTCACGCATCCAAGGGAATTATATGTATCGGTGGGATGATCACTACCATAGCTTTGTCAATTGGGCATAATCCTTACGGACAGCTGGAGGCAATAGGAAGCAGACGACTGGACTTAGAACATCTGCTTTCAATGAAAATGGTGGTCAAGAGGGGAGACATTTACCACCTTACCTTCGTAGATACTACCGCCACTATGCCTCTACCGAACTCCGCCCGAACTGATATTCATAACAGCGTCAACTGGCGCCTCCATCCTGAACCAGCAGCGCAAGACCAGACCACTCCTCTTGACGTTGATCCCAGTTCCTCTATTAGTGGACAGCCTCGGACTGTCGTGCTGCCTTCTACGGAAGATTTGCTCCACTTGCTTCACCAAGATCAGATCCACCAAGGGAAGCAGCTGGCGGCGCTAATAGATACGGTGAGCTGTATCGAAGTTTTCCTCCACAGTAACATGGCTCCACCACCACTGCGAGACGAGGATGAGGATGCCAACGACACCATCCATGTCTCCGATTCCTCCGAGCCAGCCGACGACGATGATGATGACGACTCGGCTGAGTGCAGTGAGTAGGGCTGCACTCTAGTAAGTTCTCCCTCACCCCTTTTGATATATACCTATATTATATGCATCTGGATGATGCAACTTTTGCTGGGTGAGGGCACTTACACGTTTTGATGGGTCATCGAGACTTCTACTCCCTTGTGATAGGATGTTGTACGGATATTTTAACTTTAAGTTGTTGCATGTGCTGGTAAACTGTTACTGTTTGATGTGATACCATTGGCATGTTGCTGCCCCAAACTTGCCAGAACTTTAAACTTCTATGCTACCAAACTGATGCTGAACATGACAAACAACATTTGGGTAGTGTATTCCACTTTCATGCTATCTTTATGACAGAATGCTTTGGCAATGCTTTAACCTTGAATGTACATCTTTATTACTGCAGTGCTATCATGTCCATATTCCTCTGCTATGACTCTATCATGATTTTATTGATAAACTTGAACACTGTTGACAATTGTTTCCCAAAACATGACAAAAGCCTAAGTCGTAGATCCCAGCTGCAATTCCGTATTTTTCATTGATTAATATTTTTCTCATATTTGATTAATTCTTGTTCAAATTGCTTGAATTATGATTGATTCGTATTCCCACATTACCTTAAGGACACCTTATATGCCAAGCGACTAATCTAGTCACTTGATCCCTTATACACTGAACACTGAATGATAGAACTTTGATAAAGCTTTGAGTCTAGGAAATATCTGTGTCTCAACACGAGTACTATTTGTTTGGGTAATTATAGACCGAACCACCTTGACACATACTTATTACTCTTGATAACTCTTGGTATTGGTTTTCAGTTCAAACTCCCCTAACTTGGCACCGTATGAGAAGTACAAGAAAGAAAGAAAGAAAAGAGCAGTGGTACCTAAGTCTTGACTTGGCACTGCCATTCAAAAAAAAAAAAACAAGACCCAACAAAGGAGAGGAAAGAAAGAAAAGAGCAGTGGTACCTAATTCTTGACTTGGCACTGCCATTCAAAGAAAAAAACAAGACTCAACAAAAGAAAGAAAGAAGGCAGTGGTACCAAAGCTACGGCTTGGCACTGCAGAGAGAAAGAAAGAGAAAAAGAATGGTGGTACCGAAGTTATGAGCAAAACCTTTACTACTACCTTAGATGTTTATCTTGGGAATGAAATAGTAAGTTAATGTTTCATGTGGTAAGGAACTATCGTTGCCCGAATTTTGGTATAACTGTTGATCATTGATATGACCTAGAAGCTTTGCTTTTCAATTTAACAACCTTAAAGTCTGCAGTGATTTGTGTATCTTATGACTAGCACTGATTGTTAAATATTATTAGATTATCGGGGAGTATGATTTCAAGTGATATAAACAAACCTCATGGATTTCAATTCTTTCTTTTTGCTTGAGGACAAGCAAAGGTTTAAGTCATAGATATTCTGTTGACACAGATTTATATAGAGTTTCATGTGTCGATTTACTTATGGAATCATACCTATTTCACGACTTTAAGCCTTGCAATTGCCTATATTTGAATACATTTATGGAATCTACACCTGTTTCGGTATTTTTTACGTTTTCAGGTCAAATTGACCACATAGAGGGTAGATTCTGGAACTTTGGTAGTAGAGGAGCTCATCCTAACTCAAGAGGATCCTAACCAGGAGTTTTCGGATTCATTGAAGCCTTTGTTGGAAATCACGACCGGGTCCCGATCAGAATCATGCCCATGATCGTCGCGATGCCTGAAGCTGAAATCGACAAATCATGACCGGGTCACGACCAAATTCTCGCCCGAGATCGCGGACCCGCCTGTTACGAAATCACCGTTTTCTCCCACGTTTCTTTGATCTGATCTGAGGGGAAGCTGAAGGGCACCTAGGACCTTTCTCCTCCATTGACGAAGGAGGCGTGGAGCAGCTTTTAGGGGAGATTTCCCTCACGAAATCATCATTTCGTGAGGTATGGGAGGTTGTACCCTGCAGGAGATGGAGGCTGGCAGAAGACTTTCGGCTGAAACTCTGAAGCTTTGCAGCAATCTCTTTTTGCAGGGCATGGGGAAGAGAAGAAGGTTCAGAAGAGAAGAGGATATAAGGGCTTTTTTTGGTTTCATAAGAAGGAGGGAGGGGCGCATAAGAAAGGACCGAAGGAGAAACTGTGCGGGCGGAAAGAATCGAGGGGAGTTGCGCCCTTGCATCCAGCGAAGACATCTTGGTGCGCAAGCCTCTCGGGGACAAAATCTGTACGGCATATCCTACATTTACATTCAATTTGCTGCAACATCTTGTATAAATCCTAGCAAAGTATTGTGTGATCTTGTACTTGTCTTGTAATTCCTGCACAAATCTGCTCATGTGCATGTTGATAATGAACATTATGTGCGCTATTATCGTGAACATGTTAGGCTAAAACTCCTAAATCAGGATGTGGGATTAGCCCTCGATTACTCACTAGTTGGACTGGTTTAACTTTATTCATCCAAAAGCCCTTACTCATCCTTACGAACGCGCCTTGCCTGCATTACTCGAAAGAGTATGCTTGATCCTATAATCGCCTAAGTAAGGTTGGTTAATCAGCGTCTCTGGGAGGAAGATCCTCGCCTGCGGAACTGTACTTACTTACGGAGGTTATAAGGAGTTTGGACGTTTTGGGGAGAAGCTTTTCCGACGAAGCGTCGGAACCATTGGGTTGAGGGTTTATCCTTTCCGTTGATACGCTATGCCTACGTAGCCCGAAAGGGAGAGTTTGGACCTTAGATCGCCTAAGTAAGGTTGGTTAATCAGCGTCTCTGGGAGGAAGATCCTCGCCTGCAGAACTGTACTTACTTACGGGGGTTATAAGGAGCTAAGGCGCCTCGGGGAGAAGCTTTTTTGATCGAGCGTCAGAATCCTACGGATTGGACCGTACGACGGGTAGTAAAAATCCCTTGAATCAGGAAAGACTTTGGTGATAAGGTTTAACTATTCCACTATGAGGAATCGAAGCAGTAAAACCCACATCCTGATGCATTTTCTCATTAAGTTCCTTCTTGCACGAATTCCTGCAGTTCCACTCTTACACGCAATTAATTAGTTTAGCATTCAGAGCTTCCTAATCTCCAATATCATCTAGCTAGTAAATTCGTGATCAATCAGTACTTGCCCATTAGTCCCTGTGGAATCGATATTTTATTACTTCGATAGACCTGTGCACTTGCAGGGAAAAACGCCTACTATACCCGTGGGCGCTATCACAAGCCGACCGCCATCCCTAAGTCCGAGTCGACCCTTTCCCTTTCCCCTCGCCAAGCCGATCGCCATCCCTAAGTCGACCCTTTTCCTTTCCCCTTGCCAAGCCACCCACCGACCTCGCCAGCCCTCCCTGCCAGGCCCCCCTCGCCAGACTCCTTGACTGCATCTCCATTTCTCGGCGTTGGTATAAAAGCAAAACCCTAAAAAAAAATTTCAATCAAATTGTAGTTTAATGCTAGTTAACTTTTATTTTTATGTTTCAATCTTGACGTAAGAGTTAGGATTTAGGAATTAGAAATTAGGATGCAATTTAATGATCCTATGGGTCTAATATTGTTATATATGCTCCATGGCTATTTAATGCTTTTGTAGGTATTAGATTGTTAAAAAAATGTCCTCAGCTGATAGCATCCAGAATCTGGCTGAGAATAACAATACAGGACCAACACCTAATCTTGTGGCTATGAGTAGTGATAGGGCCTAGACGGCTGCTACCGCAAGTGCACGGTCTATCGCGTAATAAAAAGATCGAACCCACAGGGACTAGGGTCAAGTACTAACTGATCGGTTAATCAATAGCTAGGTTAATGATTAATGGAGAAGTGTCTAAAATCCTAGAGCAAGCAATTAAACTAAAGCAGACTTAAATCAAGCGAAGCAGAAAGCAAGGCAAAAGGGGTTTTGAGATTATGAGAGAGATTCGGGGTTTTAGGTTTCACCACACTGAAGCATGCATAAATATTAGGGCTTGACAATTTAAATAAAGTTTTATCTAAGTTCTCAAGGTAACCTTTCCTAGGGTACAGACGCGCTCCCTCTTAGGACACGGTCCGGTATCCGTCTTAACCCAAGTCTCCTACTCTCGTGGCTTACTAGGGTTAAGGCGGATCCAATGGGATCTGTGAAAGAGTAGGGTTCCTCGAGTGATTTTGAGTGCTCTCGCAACACGAAATCACCAGTCCAGTCTAGGGGTTCCGATGACTGTGGTTCTCCTCTCGGTCCTTCCCACAGCATCTAAAGGATGTATACGTATGGCCAGTACATAAACATGAGATAAAACATCCTAGACATGAATAAGAACGAAGGTAAATAAAGAAATATATAGATCAAGTCATAATATTAAGCATTCATACAGTGGGCTACGCCCAAACCCCGAAAAGAAGAGTTTACGCTAGTGTATACATCGTTAAACACATAGAATCTCTCATAATAATTAAATCAAACCAAAGGGAGGCTAGATCGTCGATGGAAGAAGGTTCAGCACGAAGATCCACGCCGGAACGACGAAGAAATCAAGCCGGAACAGTGTTGTCTCCTCCGAAATCGCCCCAAAACCCTAAGGTCTTGCCTTTTTCCCTCGTTCTCCTCGGTTTCTTCTTCAAATCCGATGATTCTGGTCCCTAATCGTTCATTGCTAAGTTGGGAAGGTACTCCCCAAATTTTGTCCAATTCCGAGCCCAGAATAGAAAGTTACGGGTGAAATACCGGATGCCTATCGAGCAATTCGCGACAATACACGGCTGTGCATGGATGCACGGCCATGCCCGTGCACGGCTCGGGAAATCCAATTCTGCGCACAACTTACTCTTCACGGCCATGTATGGATGCACGATCACGCCCGTGCATGGCTCGGGAAGGTTTGGGTTGTCTGGGTGATGCACGGCCGTGTATGGGTGCACACCCACGACCGTGTACTCTATAGAAAGCTCCATTTGGGCTGAAATTTGGCGTGTAGCTCCGTCTCATCATGAGGAATCGTCCCATACCTTCAGATTCTCTAAATTCCATCGATTTTGAGGCCAAATACCTGCATTTCATTAAAACAGAGGAAAAGTGAATGTTTTGAAGAATATGAAGCATTTGAGTAAATATATGAGACGAAACATGCATTATGCTCTAAAATAAGAATGAAATTGGGTCACGAAATATCATATTTTTACATGTCATCAAAATACATCGGACTTAAAGTTTTGCTTGTCCTCAAGCAATTGAATTGTCTAGAATACAATGATGACATGGAATAAGGAATCTCAAAGTAGCTTAAGTAGGTCTAATGGGGTTAATGGTTAAACACAACAATTCTTCAGGTTATAATGCAGTATGGAAAGCAAATTAAACCAATTATCATGAATACAATCTATAGAACATGCAAAATTACATAACCAAAAACCCCTACAATGCATCTCACGCACATGATATGATTGATCAAGCTTTCAGAAGGCATAACATTGTGTACTAAGTTATGGGAGAATAGCATCAGTACCACATAGTCCCTATGTGGTGCCTTTATATATATATATATATATATATATATAAGAACAAACAGTGTCAAGTGCCAAGCTTTGCTTCGGTACCACTGTTATTATTGAAAACTATGGGGTTAGTGCCAAGTATGATGAACAAGGGACTTAGGTACCACTAACCCTTTTTTTTAGTGAGATGCTATAAATAGTACCAAGTGGAAGTACAAAGTGCAATGTACAAGAACACTTCGGTACCACCATTTTTATTTCTAACCCCCATGACAAAGTGCACAAATAAAGTAGAGATAGAAACTAAATACAATCACTTTCTACCCATGAGATGCATATCAAGGCTAAGGTGAAATAACAAGCATACTCTTCAAGATTCTACCAATAATGAATCGGGTTAATTACATCAATCAACTACAGTAAACCAAAGAATCATATGTGCAACCATAACCATTATAGACCATTGGCAGATAAAAGTCAATATTCCAATCCCAAGCAATCAAGTAGGCATAGATCAATGCAATACTAAAAGACAAAGCAAATATCATGAATGAATAGAGTGGGGTTGGGTAAGACACTATAGATGTTGATACAACTAAGAAAACTAAAACATGCAACTAAGAATGTAATAAACTAAAAGCAGACCGATGAAAACTAATAACTAAAATAAACTACTCGAAAAACAGAAAGCTGACCAAGTGACGAGTGAAACCAAAGAAGCTCATCATCAACGCCGACGCAGTCTCGCCTGAAGCTCATGCACAGACTCTAAAATAGAGGACTGTGTTCGTCCTTGGCGCTCCACTTCTGCCTCAAGTTGTTGGATCTGGTAATTGCCGTCAGAGACAGATAGATGAGTCTCTTCCTGTGCATCCCGGATAAAGCGGACATAGGCCTCAATGCGGTCAAGATGGGTAGAAGGGCGTTGCTGAGCAGGTTGTGGTGGTTCAGTGACAAGAGGTACATCCACATCTTCAACTGCTTATACTCTCCAGTTCCGCCGCTCACGAATTGTGGTGCGTGCAGGGTTTGGCAGCAGCAACTTCACATCGCTCCCGGGGAAGATCAAGCTGTAAAGTTCACCTTCCTTCACTATCATCCGCATCGAAACGTAGGAATCGAGATCAAGTCGGCAGTTGCCCCGGGCTTGCTCTCCATTTGGTAGGGATGAATCCCTACTGCGCGAGCGATAGGGGTGAGAAGTCCCCCCAAAGCTATTGCACCTTTCGGTGCCCTTGATACCTTCTGGAGTTGTCGGGCAAAGTGAAAAACAGTGTTGAGGCGGACCCCATGCAGCATAGCCCAAAGAAACTGAAGCTCAGATGCTCTGACTATGCCATCAGACTCTCCTCGTCCAAAGATGGTATGTGCCATGACACGATGCACATACTTCAAAACAGGGTTCCTGAGGCAGGTGGCTCTAGCTGTCCTGGTGTCAAAGGGTCTCAGGTCGGTCAGTTCAGCCCAGAAATTGCTATCATTGAATGCGGTAGGTGTGAGCCTTGTCCCGTCTGTAGGAAAACCATATATAGAGTTCAGCTCTGTCAGTGTAAACATATATTCGGTGTTGTTCAGCCGGAAGGATAGACTGTCGTCGTCTTCATCAGTGTGAATGCTAGCATGGAACTCCATGGATGATAAGAACTCCAGTACAATGGGGATGTAGGTGGGGTAGCAAATGGTGAAGAATTGTTCCCATCCTATGCGTTGAAACAACCATTGTACATCTTCATAGAAGCCAAGAGTGTTGAGAGTACCATGATCGAGGAATCTGGTGGTGATCACTGGGCGGCATGCGAGGGCAGTAAGCTTGGCAAGTTGCTCTGGATCATGGCAGATGATCCCGTATGGTGTAGGCGGCAAGGCAGGCGGTGATGGAGCGGCGGCGCTAGATGAGGACGCATGATGCTTGGACGTGACTTGCTTGCGTCGAGACATTCTGGAGGTGTAGGAGGCGACGGGAAGGTAGTAGTTGTTGAGGAGGAAGCTTCCGATGCGCCGACGATGAAGGAAGACGGTCGGCGGCAGCGGAAAAGTGGGCGGCGACAGAAGTTAGGGCAACGGCGAACGGCATCATGAGGCATGGATCAACGACGGAAGTTTGGGGGAAACAGTCGCCGGAAGGTGGGGAAGACGATGGAGGGTCGCCGGTGGTCGATCGGGCATCGGAGGTGGCGGATCGGGAAGGCGGCGGCGGTGGCTAGGGTTTCGTGCATGGGTGTGCACGAGCCTGTGTATCCTTCTCTTTTTATCACTTATCGTGCACGGCCATGTATGGATACATGGCCTAGCCTGTGTAGCTCTCGGTCAGATCGGGCCAACTGAAGTCACTAATGATGCACGGTCGTGCATCGGTGCATGGGCACGCTCGTGCATGTCTCAGGTGAAAGTCGCCTCAGCTGTTCACGGTCGTGCGCTCCTTCACGCCCCTGCCCGTGTTTCTTTCGGTCATGCGCTGGGAAGAGATAACCGAGCCGTGCACTGCCGTGCATGGATGCACGGGTGCGACCGTGCATGGCTCGGTGATACCTGAAAAACCCAGAAAAATTCCTATCAGTGTGGTACAGCCTAGAGAGCATAAATATGAAAGAAAAACTGAAAAATAACAATGTCTAAATAGTGAGAATAAATAAGAAAATGTAAGAATGAAAAAGAGAGTAAAAATGCAAAAGAGGTTGGGTTGCCTCCCAACAAGCGCTTCTTTAGGGTCACTAGCTTGACCAGAATGGTGCTCATGGTGGGTCTGGAGGTGGAGAGGCTAAGTAGATGGCATGAAGCCTCTGCTCTCGTTGTTGCCCTCGAAGTGTATCTATTAAAATGATCATGAAGTATAAAAGTTTTTCTCTAACTGTCTTAACAGAACATGGAATAACAAAGTGGCACAAGACATAAGAAGTGCCAAAGTCAATTAAAGTGTCATTCTCAAACAATTCCAAGGTCTTCTTTTGTAAATCGGCCCCTGTGGCCTCTTCAGGATGCGTTTTCATTTCCACCATCTTGTCTCCTTCTAGGCCGATCGAGTCGTTGGGTCTGTCTCCAAAGTGTTCGGGAAAGGCTTGTGGGAAGAGTTCCATCTTGCTCCTCGACTGTGCAGTACTCTCCTTCACCACCTCTCCGTTCTCCCTAGAACCTGAAAAACAGAAGTGGTTATCAGTAGCAGGAAAATCAAACGACATATTATTTCCTTCAACACGAAAGGTCATTGTTCTGTGTGGGACATCGATTATAGCTCTGATCGCAGTAAGGAATAGCCTGCTCAATATAAGAGGGAAAGTTGGGTTCTCGGCTATATCCAGGATTACAAAGTCTACTGGGATAAACATTCCTTTAAATTGCAGTGGTATATTCTTAGCAATCCCCAGCGGGTGAAGTCTAGAACCATTTCCAAACTGCAGTACTTGAGATGTTGATGTGAGAGTTCCCAAGTTTAGCTTCTCATAGGTTATGGCAGACATTATGCTGACTCCAGAGCCTAAATCCAACAATGTTCTATCGAATGCAGTGTTCCCAATCTTGCATGGTATATCAAAACTACCAGGGTCTTCAACTTTAAGAAGTAGCTGCTTGTGTATGGGATCTTTAGAGTTCTCAGCAGACATTATTACTTTTTCAGCATGGGATGTATTGAGAGTCTCATAACGAGGCTCCTCTTCATGGTTTGCAGATGCTTCCTCTTCATTTCCCACGTTTTGAGCTTCAGATTCCTCCAATTGCTTAGTGCCACTTGTCATGACAGCATTGCACTGATCTCTTGGATTTGCTTCAGGTTGAGCTGGGAGCATCCCTGGGGTTCTCAGTAAGGAACTCGTTCGTTGGTCCAGTTCTATGATCCGGCTTTCCATCATTTTTTGGTGGGTGGAGACAGAGTCCACCTTCATGTTCAGCTGGCGAATCTGCTTACTTACAGAGTCATTGTGCTTCATTTGAGTTGTCATGAAGTTTTCCAACATTGACTCTAGCCTGGACTTCTGTGGAGGATTTTGTTGTCCTTGATTGGCAGATGGATGCTGTATACCAGGAGGCCTGAAATTAGAAGAGAAATTCTGATTAGAAAAATTAGCAGGAGGAACTTGCCCTTGATTTAACCTGTAGGAGAAATTCGGGTGATTTCTCCATCCCAGATTGTATGTGCTCGAGTAGGGGTCGTTCTGGTTCCTGAAATTCCCAATGGCATTGACTTGTTCAGAGGGGGCGCTCAAGATGTGGCAGTTATCAGCAGTATGCCCTATCACACCACAAACATCACAAGTCAAAGAATTAGAAGCAGATACATTAATAGAATCAATTTTTGAAGAAAGTGAATCTACTTTTGCCATTAGAGAATCAATTGAGTTAGCATCAAACTTCCCTGAATTTCGAGTATGTTGGCTCCTCTCTCCTGACCACTGATAATGGTTGAGAGCCATGTCCTCTATCAACTGCATCGCATCATCATAGTTCTTGTTCATTAATGCCCCACCAGCAGCAGCATCTACAGAAAGTCTGGTCTAGTATAGCAATCCACTGTAGAAGGTGTGGATGATCACCCATTTCTGTAGACCATGGTGAGGGCACATCCTCAATAATTCTTTGAAACGGTCCCATGCTTCATACAGGGACTCTCCTTCTCTTTGGGCAAAGTTGGTGATTTGATTCCTGAGCTGGGCGGTTTTGCTTGGTGGGAAGTACTTTGACAGAAAAGCTTGTGATAGTTGTTCCCACGTTGTGATTGATGCCTGTGGTAAAGACTGCAACCATGCCCTAGCTTGATCCCTGAGAGAGAAAGGGAAAAGTCTCAGTTTAATAGCATCAGGATGAGCACCGTTAATCTTAAAGAGTATCGCAGCATTCCAAAAAGATAGATAAATGAATGTTATGATCTTCAGTGGCTGTTCCACTGAATTGGTTATGTTGCGCCATCTGTACAAGTGATGGCTTGATCTCGAAGTTGTTAGCTTCAATAGCAGACCGCGATATGCTAGAATGCACGCCAGAGATGGTGGGGGCTGCATAATCTTTCAAGGAGCGAGTGGCTTCCATCGTTTGACTGTTAGAAAAGTTGCCTTCAAGCTTGAGCTTTTTCAAATTTCTTCTGACTTGACGAAAAGTACACTCTATTTTCGGGTCTTCAAGTACACGTTTTCCTGTTCTAGCAGTGTTCCTGGGCATAAACAAGTACCTAGACAGGAAAGATTAGTAGCACTACACCAACAAAAAGAAAAACTACAGCTAAAAATAAAAAGCAAATAAACAAAACAAAAGGCAAATAAAATCTAACTAAACATAGTCTATCGATCTTCTGATCGTGTTAATATTGGCAACCTAGTCCCTGGCAACGGCGCCAAAAACTTGATAGGGCCTAGACGGCTGCTACCGCAAGTGCACGGTCTATCGCGTAATAAAAAGATCGAACCCACAGGGACTAGGGTCAAGTACTAACTGATCGGTTAATCAATAGCTAGGTTAATGATTAATGGAGAAGTGTCTAAAATCCTAGAGCAAGCAATTAAACTAAAGCAGACTTAAATCAAGCAAGGCAGAAAGCAAGGCAAAAGGGGTTTTGAGATTATGAGAGAGATTCGGGGTTTTAGGTTTCACCACACTGAAGGATGCATAAATATTAGGGCTTGACAATTTAAATAAAGTTTTATCTAAGTTCTCAGGGTAACCTTTCCTAGGGTACAGACGCGCTCCCTCTCAGGACACGATCCAGTATCCGTCTTAACCCAAGTCTCCTACTCTTGTGGCTTACTAGGGTTAAGGCGAATCCAATGGGATCTGTGAAAGATTAGGGTTCCTCGAGTGATTTCGAGTGCTCTCGCAACACGAAATCACCAGTCCAGTCTAGGGGTTCCGATGACTGTGGTTCTCCTCTCGGTCCTTCCCACAGCATCTAAAGCATGTATACGTATGGCCAGTACATAAACACGAGATAAAACATCCTAGACATGAATAAGAACGAAGGTAAATAAAGAAATATATAGATCAAGTCATAATATTAAGCATTCATACAGTGGGCTATGCCCAAACCCCAAAAAGAAGAGTTTACGCTAGTGTATACATCGTTAAACACATAGAATCTCTCATAATAATTAAATCAAACCAAAGGGAGGGTAGATCGTCGATGGAAGAAGGTCCAGTACGAAGATCCACGCCGGAACGACGAAGAAATCAAGCCGGAACAGTGTTGTCGCCTCCGAAATCGCCCCAAAACCCTAAGGTCTTGCCTTTTTTGCTCGTTCTCCTCGGTTGCTTCTTCAAATCCGCTGATTCTGGTCCCTAATCGTTCATGGCTAAGTTGGGAAGGTACTCCCCAAATTTTGTCTAATTCTGAGCCCAGAATAGAAAGTTACGGGCGAAATACCGGACGCCTGTCGAGTAGTTCGCGACGATACACGGCCGTGCATGGATGCACGGCCATGCCCGTGCACGGCTCGGGAAATCCAATTCTACGCACAACTTACTCTTCACGGCCGTGTATGGATGCACGGTCACGCCCGTGCACGGCTCAGGAAGGTCTGAGTTGTCTGGGTGATGCACGGCCGTGTATGGGTGCACACCCACGACCGTGTACTCTGTAGAAAGCTCCATTTGGGCTGAAATTTGGCGTGTAGCTCCGTCTCATCATGAGGAATCGTCTCATACCTTCAGATTCTCTAAATTCCATCGATTTTGAGGCCAAATACCTGCATTTCATTAAAATAGAGGAAAAGTGAAGGTTCTGAAGAATATGAAGCATTTGAGTAAATATATGAGACGAAACATGCATTATGCTCTAAAATAAGAATGAAATTGAGTCACGAAATATCATATTTTTACATGTCATCAAGTAATCAGGCTATGTTAATGTCACCAACTTCAGAACTGCTTGTTCCATCCACTAAAACTGCTTCATCTTCAAATAAACCCCCCTTAAGTGAATCAAGTCGAAAGCTCCGAAAATTAACATCAGATGTTTGGGATCATTTTGAAAAAAGAATTATTGATGGTTTAGACGTGGCAATTTGCAATTACTGTAAATCTTCTCCCAAGGCAAGTAGTAAAAATGGAACAACGGCTATGAAAAATCATATTCTACTGCAAATCTATATTTTGTACCTTGGATCCAAGACAACAGCCACAAACAACACTATATTGATAACTTTTCAATATTTGACGAATTTCTCAAACATTTTCTTCGCCATCTCACTAATTAAGACATCGTCAGAAGACATCCACTGCACTATTGCATGTCGAAGTTGACACACTTGGACAAAATATAGATTTGCAGTAGAATATGTTGTTCTAGAAAACAATTCAGTCGCATTATAAAATATTCAAAATTTTCTAGAACAACATATTCTACTGCAAATCTATATTTTGTCCAAGTGTGTCAACTTCGACATGCAATAGTGCAGTGGATGTCTTCTGACGATGTCTTAATTAGTGAGATGGCGAAGAAAATGTTTGAGAAATTCGACAAATATTGAAAAGTTATCAATATAGTGTTGTTTGTGGCTGTTGTCTTGGATCCAAGGTACAAAATGAAGATGGTTGAATTTTATTTTTCACAAATTTATGGTGAGTATGCAATTCATGAGATTGATCAACTAAAGCAAACTTGTTATGATTTGCTTAATGAATATCAATCTAAATCTTCTCGATTAAATTCTCATTCTTCTAACAATTCACCAATACCATTGGTTCAAGTTAGCAATAGTTCTGATGATTTTTCCAAGTTAGTTGCATTTCTTCTTCTTCTTCCACGGGTGTGCTTGTGAAATCTGAATTAGATCACTATTTAGATGAGGCAGTGTTGCCATGGACTCATGATTTTGACATTCTTAATTGGTGGAAGATAAATAGAATAAAATATCCCACCTTGCAATTGATTGCTAGAGACTTCCTTTCTATTCCTATTTCTACTGTTGCATCTGAGTCAGCATTCAGCACTAGTGGAAGAGTGGTGAGCAACCATCGAAGCAGACTTCATCCAGACACCTTGGAGGCATTGATGTGCACACAAAATTGGTTAAAGAATGAAACACAAGGTTGATTAATATACTTCTTGTTATATAATTTATTTATCAATTGTTAATTTCTTTTTCATATGTTTTATTTATGTAGGATTTATCTTCGGCTACAAAATTAAGTTGCACATTTGATGTTGAGGAAGAAGAGTAGAAAAATAGTTTTGTACTATTGTTACTTGTTGGAAGTTGTTGTGATGTTATGCACTTGATATCAGTTGTTTTGTGTATTGAAACTTGTTTCATGTGTTGAAAACTTCAACAGTTGACTTGATATTTCAATTATTACTTGTATTGTTATTATTAATGTATGGAACTTGACAACTTGTCGCAGATTTTTAGTTGTTACTGTGTTTGGTATTTTAGTTTTAAGTGTTAAAAAATAAAAACTTGCTGGAAGTTGCAGATTTTTAGTTGTATTTGGTATTTCAGTTCAACTACAGGACTGTTTGCATATATGAGATTACTCTAGAATGAAATGCAGGTATGTGGGCTTCTTTTGTTGTAATCTTATTCCAATTTATAGTTTTTTAGAATTATTTTATAATTTATTTCATTAAGCAATAGTACATTGTAATGGTTTTATGTTGCTAGTACTAAATAATCGGGTCAGGTTTAGCGGGTACCCATTAAACCCGACCCATATATGTAAATGGGTATGCAAATTATTCAAGGTACTTATATTTGTTGTACTTCATATCGGGTATTTATAGGGTTCGGGTAGTATATGGGTAGTAAAATTATATTCGGGGTCGGGTTTAGATAGGAGTGTTAGAAAAAAATTGGGTAGATAATCGGATAGTTAATCGGATTCGATTATGGGTAGTGTAAAAAATATGGGTACCCATCCCTACCTATCATCGGGCTCGGGATAACGTTTGGGTCTTTCTATCCTAATTTATGACCCGTTTATATTTTTTTTAGTCATAATTCAGACTTTTTATAGAGAAGTTTAATATCATGTTTCTAAAGGACAATACAGACTACAATATAATTTTGTAGAAATAATTTCATCTTCATATTTCGAAACACTATTTTACCGTCGGAGATTGAATCTCAAAATTTTCATTATGGCCTGGTTTATTAATTCAAAAAAAAAAATAGGATGCAATTTCGATTTGTTTACACTTAGGTACAAATAATAACATTATAATCTTGTAGAAAACTGTTTTCTAATATTTTACAATATATAATTTTTTTTAATGAAAACTTCCACAATTAAACTTTTAAAATTTAGACCTAGTCTTAACAAATTTCAATTTGATCGTAAAACTACTCTAATTTTTTTTTAAAAAAAAAGAATCTAATGGGCTTCAAAATCCACAATTTGCATTTAAATCAAAATAGGAAATCATAAAATTTTACTTGTTTCAGTGTAAAAAAACTAAAAATTCACAAGTTAGAACAGTGATTGATCAAATACATCTCATGTTTTACAAAATTTCTGAACTTTATTTTGAATGAGATTCTAATATTATCGCTAGGGCTGTGTTTAATTGAGAGGATGAAAAATAAGAGGTGAAGGAAAGTAAGAAAAAAAAATAGTTTTAGTTGTTTAATGGAGCGGATGAAAAATAGGAAGGAAACAGAGAAGAATACATTGTAACACAAATTTGATAAACCGTGTTAATTTTTGGCATAAGTTACTGTAGCTACATTAATTACTGTAGTAATATGTGGCATTTTCTTTCTTTTTTTTTTCCTCTTTGATTTCCTCACCTCCCACCTTCTATCCTCTCAATTAAACACAGCATAGGAGTAGGACGGGGATACTCATCCATTATTAAAAAAAAAATTAAATCTTATTAAGTGAAATGAAAAGTTAGTAAAAATCATGACTGAATCACATGTCATATATCAAATTCATGTATCCATCTAATACAATCAATCCCCACTAATTAAAAGCTCTTGGAAGAATCTCTCTTTGACTTATGCAAATAAACTTCTTGCTGAAAGTGAACAACAAAAACAAAAAGATGAAGACAAAATTGTTCAAGTCCAAATAATCAGTGCACCGCTTTTGTTTACTTTATTCACTGGCCACACACATCACATTCATTACTTTGTTTAAGTTATTCTAGCTTGCTATTTAGTGCAATTATGGCATAATTACAAAAAAAATAAAGCTTTTTCTTACTGGAGATGGCCTTTCCCAAATGTGCATCAAATTAATCTATGGAACTTTCTGTATCTTTCTTGAATGGTAGCTGATAACTTGCTGTCATCCATGCATGGGGTTTAAAGATATGTATTGACCAAGGTGTGCAAGAAACCATCAAAGTTGTGAATCCTTTACTTAATCAGGATGAACAACAAATTGGTGTGTGTATATTCAATAAGATAAACAAGAGTAAGAAATGCTCCATTATGAGATCTAAGCTAGAGTTGCTTCTCAATTAAGATATCTTTTGACTTTTGGATCCTTCAATCTCTACAACTATGCTGGTAATACGTGTCTTTGCACAATTTGCTGCTTTTAAAAGATTAGATTTCCCTCCGAGTGCTTAGCTACTTAGCCTGCCTTCTTTTATATATAAAAAAGGCAAACAATAGCGACCATTACCAGCTGTACAATTCAACCAATTGCGCAAAGACTACTGTCCTGTCTTTAATGGCTTCCTATAGTCCCCCCTCTCCCATTAATTGATATTGAAGGGCTCAAAAATGCATTAGATGATGAGACCGACGACAGTACGTAAAACATTTACTAATGCGATTCTTATCGTAGCGGATCTTGTACAGACGGGTAAAACCAGACCTTGCAATCTCGTACACAGCGGCAAGAAATGTTCTTCAACTTTGTTTGTTCTTTGTTTTTTTTCTCATTATAATTTGGTGTAGAAAAAAGGCAGATAGTGCTGAATGACAATGGCACTGTCCTCTCGAAGACGTCAAGTACGCAATAATTCTTTATATATTTGGGTGAATTCTGCATTCTTTAAACTCTCATCATCGCATGTGGCGCTGCCTGTCTTTAACTAGTTATTGCGTGATTTAGTGGGGGCACGCTCAACGCTATTCTCTGAATATAGTTGAGAGCTTAGCCAAGGACAGTCACAGAGGATATGAATCTGTTTGTAGGAGGAAGATAAGAGTTAACCAAGCCAAAACATCAAGGACTAAGATAATAAAATAGCGGATAATTCACTTAATTCCATTCTTGGTAGATGCATATTTCAATTCAGCAGTTAAAGCGTCAGCTCTGCAATACCTACTACTACCAACTAAGAATGCAGCAGAAGTGCAGGCTCCATTTTCAGAGAGAGTGTTCTTCAACATTGCACCGCTTGTGCTTCTATTTGTCATTCCACGAGAACATGACATGCTCAGTTGCTCACCAATGTCTTACCTCAAACGCTACCTTCCAAACTGGTCAAACTCATGCCAAAAAGGTCAGCTGAGCCTGACATAATTAGGTCATACTCCTCTGTAAGGTTAGATACATGCTCCAATGAATAACAGTTCACCTGCAATGACATTGCAGAGAGCACTTTACTATACTGAAACTCCAACCCTTGAATCACTTGATAAGAAAGATCCAAGACGTTTTGTGTCATCAACAATTTCTGTTTTTTCATTATTATTTATTATAATCTATGGAAGAGTGAGCATTTCAAGTCTAGAAGCAAGCATTAATCCATTAGTAGAATTTCACTCTGATACATCTCCATCTCTAGATAGATTTGTTGAACGCCTAATACATGACTAATCTAAGGTGAATTGAAACCTAAAACTACTTTCAAGATTCCGGCCACCTACACAGCCCGCGCCGATCACATAATATAGCAAGCATTCGGATTCTCCTCGTTGAACATGTAATGATGCGGCGGAGGTTGCTGCAGCGGTGCAGTCAGGCTCGGATCAAAAGATCCATAGTAGAACTCCGGCGGAGGATACGGCATGCAAACGTAGCCCTGTGAGGCCGGTGGCATTGGCGGTGCATAGTAGGCATGGTTAATGGTCGGTTGCGCCACGTTGTAACTCATAACATATTCCGGCGGCTGCGGCGGCGCGTGCGCCGGATAAGAGTACACTTCTTGTGGTGGTGTTGGATTGAAACTGCGAGAATCCAAATTCGTCCTGGCGTCCTCGCGGATATTCTTCTGTGCCTTGGTCGATTTTTTCTTAACGCCGCCGTTGTCACCGTCCTCTTTGACGCCGGTGGAATCTTTCTCGATGATCTCTGCCTCGGCAGGCGCCACAGGGGCAGCCAATTTCTCGGACTGCTGGGTAGGTGTGTCTGCCTTCTCTGGTTCAGAATTTTGAGGCATTTTGGTGTCGCTCTCTTCGGTTTGGGCATTGGGATTTGGCGGCTCGGCTAAGGATTTGGCTTTGCTCTCTTCGGTTTGGGCATTGGGACTTGGCGGCTCGGCTAAGGATTTGGCTTTGGCTTCGACTTCGGCTTCTTCGGGTTTGGCACTGGGATTTGTAGGCTCTTCTATGGGTGCGGCTTTAGCATCCAAATGCATTGCCTCCGTCGATGAAGCAACCGGACTTGTCTCGGAGGAGATGATCGGCTTCTTCTCGGGGTTCTCCGACGGCTCTTTGGTTGCAGAGGTTTCCTTGTCCTCTTTCTCACTGCCGGCACTGCCATTGTTGGCATTTTGGTTAATGTTGGGTTTCTTCTCCGGCCACAGCACGGCGTGCTTCCCGGACTTCTCTAGCTTCCTGATGAGCGTTTCAACATCCACACTGGCCTTCACAGTGACCTTGTGCTGCCTTGCATCAATCTCGGAATCATAAACGCCTGAAGTGAGTGAGAAGCAGGAGAAGACAAAAGTGAATGGTTCTAGTTCCTGCTTCTTGAAGAAATTGTAAGAAAATTTTGTACGTGATTTACCTTGAATGTTTCTTAGGATTCTATTCACCTTCTTCTTGCATCCTTCGCAGTGGATGGAAACTCTTAACACCCATGTCTGCGAACACAAAAGAAAGAGCATGCTTTCAATGAAAGTCAGGCTTTTAGCTCAGTAATAGACGACATAGTAGAGTAGACTGGAACCTTGCACCTGAGAGATTCTGAGGATTCTTCTCCTGATGCCATGGCAGAAGTTTATTTATAAGAAACTAGAGGATTAAGTGGAAATTTAGGAAATATCGAGAACAGAATTATAAAGTGCACAGGATGAAGGTTGGCTGAAGCTAGTGTGGATATAAAGACAGGAGTAAAAGGAAGATATAGAATCAGACAGCGTTTGTATAGAAGAGAGAGAGAGAGAGAGAGTTAGATAACTGGTGGATCTTATTGTGGCTGGTTTGGCCATTTGGCCTCTTGTATGTGTGTGGAGAGATTGTGAACTTTTGGTAGAAAGATTCATGAGTTGGAGAAGAAAGTGCTGTGTTGTTACTCGTTATCAGTGTCAGGTTGATGAGTAACAAATCCACTTATATCATTGTTGAAAGGATGAGCATGAATGGCACAAGGTGATGCTAGAGATGTGGATTGGCCTACTATAAGCATTGTCAAGTTGCTCAGGCACAACTGCAACAGTACAATTTATGCCCTAAATGACAATATTTGATGTCTAAGTTTCTAGACAAACTAAAGCTACATGGTTAATTATCTTTATTGCAACTTTCGTACACCCTTTCCATTATTGAGAAGCTTCCAAATTCTATGCAGCGATGGGTCCTATAAAATTAAAATATTTAGGTAAAATCAAGCACTACCTGTTCAAGTGGCACGGATCATTATCTCCTCTTAATCATGCGTTTATAGAATCCATTCAATGTGAAGCGAATTTGTGCCTACTGTTCACTAACATGAACAACATGAGATACTTTGAACTTCATGTGTCATTGACAGGCGAATGTAAACTGTGTTTGGTGAATAAGAAGCACTGATGAGCAATAGCATTAATTGTTACTGTCATTAGATCTTCATCTCTTCAGAACTTACCTGCATCAAGCTTTCTCGATTCAACTGACTCCAGGTTCAAAGGTTGGATCAGCCTTAACCATCTGGTCTTTAACACGAATAAAGTGAACAGCTTCTGGAAAAGGCCGATGCTGTTTGAATAGGCATTGAGGGTAAAACCTCTACCCTTCCTCGGGTGCACAGATGAAAGCAGATATAGGAATTAAATCCTCTGGCAAGAGCTCATTTATGCAGTCACTGCGAAAAGCAGAGCTCATTTCATTTTCTGATAAAGATTTGAAGACTGAGCAAGTGGAAATGGAATATCCTGTGACCTCACAGCTAAATGGTTGAGTCTAATCATATTTGTACTCATCAATTAACCCGTGTTCTCACTCATGTTAACTCAACCAGCAGTAAGGATCAGCTGAGAAGTGACTCCCTTCTTTTTTATCTGAGAGAGAGGGGGGTCTGTTGCAGATCACAAATGCTGTACTGGGAAAAGATCTCTGACTGTGAGGTACAAAGTCTCCATATCTGGATTGCAGGTGGCCAGGTCCAGTGTCCCCTGCAGATGATGAAAAATTAACTTAAACAAACACAACCTTCAATCTTGTGGCCTGGAATAACACAGACGACTTCTTCTCAATTCTCAAGTTGCTGTTGACTGTTGATAAAGGACGAAATGACCCTTCATGATGGAAAGAAATATGGATAAGATATCTAATGATGGATGGGTTGCATATGGACCTCAGCTTTCCCTACTAAACGGCAATAATCGGGCAGGAGAATAAAGAGAAAGCAAAAGCTACACTGGACGCATGATCGTACTAAAATGACATTCTGTGAATTGCATTTGAAGTTTGCAGAGCGATGAAGTTCCAACTTCCAATGTGGCCTTCAAATTTAACTCAAACGGCGACACTAAAAGCGTCATTCTCAGCTATCGACTTAAAAGAATGCATGCTTTTAAAAAGCACCAGCCTTGTTTACTAGCAAGGATGGAAAATAGAATGGAAAGGAAAGTTAGATGGAGAGGATAAAAAATTGGAAAGAAAAATGGTAAAATTTTACATCATTGTGTTTTTTTGAAAAGTTTGAAAGAAAAACAATTTTGATATATTTACCTTACTTTTATAATTTTATACCCAGATTTAAAAAATATAATTAAATAGTAGTAAAACTACTAACTAGGTATTATTAAATTAACTGATATTAAATATAATTAAATAGCAATTAACTAGGTTCTTTAAATATAACTAAATAGTAATTAACTATAAATATAATTAAATAGTAATTACTATTAAATATAATTAAATAGAAATTAACTAAAATAATTGCTGTAAAAAGCTTTCCTAATTGCTCACTCTTTCAACTAACAAGGTGAAAGAGCGTCACATGGTTACGCAGGACAGGAGATATTGCTGCTAAGATCTGAAAGCAATAAAATGTTACTGCCCAGCAAACGTTTCTCAACTCAGCACATGCATTGTGACGCAGCAACAAATGGTTATTCATAAACGCAGCAAACCTTCACTTAATCGAGTTGGGTTTGGAAAGCAATAAAATAAATCAAAATCCACATGGTTTATATCAAAATCCGGTAAACAAACTGATCCAGTGAAGATATGATTAAACTTTGCTTATATTTCATAGGAGCTGCATAAATCTTAATATGGGTTATAATTTATCTGTCATTTTGAAAACTGTCTACTCAAGCCTTCAAATATTTTCTGTTCTGCTGACTCAAGTTTCACATGGTTTATATCAAAATCCAACCTCACAGGGCTTAGATCAAATAATTCATTCCCAATTTTGGTAGCACATATAGGATCATTTAGTCATACATTTTCTCTCGTAGGTGCCAAATAAACAAAATAGCTTGATGAAAACTAGTGCAGAACAATAAGGAGATACCAAATAAACCAAAGTTCAGTCTAGCTCCACGTTAGAGTGACCAATGAAAGCGAAAGGATAAGAAAGCAGAATACCCATTTGCCACCACCAAAGACCAAATATGAATGGAAGAAAAATATCTTGCGGCAGTGGATAAACGCAGCTCCAAATGTCAATTTGATAAGATTAAAATAATGTGAACAATGGTAATTGTGCTTATCCTTCTCCAAAACAAAGAAACTCATGGTTCTCTAACAACGTTACGAATCCAGAACAATCCAAAGTCTAACAAGAGCATTTGACAAATGGAAATCACCATGGAGCTTGAAGAGAAAGAAGAGGGGGAGGGATGTAGGTTGGGCCATCTACAATCGACACCAATATGTGGGTTGTGGATGTGGGTTTGGAGAAGGAAGAGGGGGTTGTCGGTGATGCTAGTCTAGGGTTTGGGTGTGGGATGCCAGTGAAGGAAGAGGGGTCGGTGGGGAAGGAAAAGAGCGAGAATGGTGAAGTGGAAGAAGAAGGTGGCGAAGGCGGAGTTGATGCGAGCTCGACATATTCCGAATGAAGATGCAGCGAAAAATAGAGATGATGCATGAAAATTAACCTCTTTGTTGCTCATGTGGAAGACAACAGTAGGGAAGGTAGGTCGTCCAGGGCTGGCGAGCGGAGTGGAGGACAATGAGATAGAGAAGAAAACTGCTATAGTTGGCGAAGAGGCATCAAAATAGGGCGAGAGGTGTTTTTGCCCGATTCGGGCGGATCACAAAACAGCGGAAAAGAGATGTCAAATCCATCATCTAATCCATCCGCCCATTTTCATCCGCTCTAGTAAACAGTGAAAAATTACCTTTTCCATCCTGATTTCCATCCTGGTAAACCAGGTGCAAGAGAGGGAGTAGTGGCTGCCACTACAAAGGAAAGTTGACAGAAGATTATTTGAGCTTGCTTAACTACAAGCATATGGCTACTGGTAGGAAAGATCATCTGCGGCTTAAGTTCTACATACTAAGGAAATTAATAATTGGGGTGGGGGGGCCTAAGCTGGGTACCCAGCTCAAGGCCATTTCATCTGGGTGCTTAATTTTCACCCAAAAAAAATTTTTTTTTTTTTTAAAGAAATGTTGTATATGTTGTAAGCTATCCATTGGTACTAATATTAGGGTATTTTAGATTACATATATATATAAAATACCTTATACAAAATCACATATAAGACTAAATATTTTTATAATATATCTAAAATACCCTAATATTAGTATCAATGGATAGCTTACAACATATACAACATTTCTTTTTAAAAAAATTTAAAAAAAAATATTTTTTGGGTGAAAATTAAGCACCCAGATGAAATGGCATGAGCTGGATACCCAGCTTAGGCCATTTCTTCGAAAAATTAAGAAGAGAACAAGCCAGAAGAGGAAAGAGGATCACTACCTCTTGTTTTTATAAAAGATGAAAGAAAGTGGGTGGGCACCAAGGTACGTCATCTTCTACTAGGGGTCACTCCTAACTTAGAACATACTAATTATAGGTATGGTCATTTGCAGGAGAGCCTGTATCTGCTAAGGCCTCTCCAAGGACATAACAAGCCATAGTCTTTGGTTGATGATAACTTAGCGCGACAATGGGCAACTTGCAAAATGATCACGTGTGGCACACATGCTTCGAACTATTAATGGAGGTATGGTGTAAATAATTCAAGTTTTCAAGCAGGTATGAGCTCAACTATGTGCATTCTTAATTTGCGTAAAAGATTGGTGTGACTTTCCCCAACACTCGAGACACTAGAGCTTTACATGCCTATTGACCTAAGTCATTGAAGTCTAATCTAAACTAGCTTAACATGTCTTGCACTAGGCCAACCTTGAGATGTCACAATGCTGTGACATTAAGTAAAGCTCAAAGTTTCGCTACACCAATATCAAGATGTCACCGGTACTTAGCTCAACATGTCACTAGAAGCTCGAATCTTGAGATGCCCCAGTGCAAACTTGGTGTCCTAGCTCTACACTGTACATCAATACTAAACCTACAAATAACATTGTACTTTTTTACTTCTCTACAGTAATAAAAATTGCTCCAACAAAAATACAATAATCAAGGTGAATCTTCTCATTAGCTCTACCAACATAAGAGACATCTATACAGGACTCAATCAATATGTGTTCATATCTTTTATAGAATTGTCTCTTTCTAAGAGTCCTTCAATGTATGACATTCTAGCACTCTGCGTGTACTGACTTACCACACTAACAACAAAGGATATATCATGAAGAGTTATAGTAAAGATAAAACAAGTTTCCCAACAAGCCTACGATATTATGCGGAATCTATATCTCTAGTGTCATCATCACTGCATATTTTTAACCAAAAAAATAAGATCGTGAATTATTTACAACCCAGAAGATAAGTATCATGTATCTTTAGGATATCAATCACATATTTCTTTTATGAAGAAAGAGACTACCAAATTTATAAGCAAACTAAGTTTCTAGAGAGTAGGATGGATTGCCAAGATTCTTAAGCATAAGTTTGTCTTCCAATTATCTTTTCACATTGAATACCTTATGTATCACTCCTAGTAAGAATAAAATCATTAAGATACAAAGCAAGAACGACAATAGCAATTGGGTTTTGCTGAATGAAGATAGAATGATATGTCTTGCTACATTAAGAATGCACTATCTAGCACTTGAGAAAACTTTTTAAACTAGTCTATAATAAATAAAAGTTTTATAAGAAAGCTAGTAATAAATAATACATCATTAGTGGAATTCCAGAAGAAGTAACAATAGAGCTTGTATCATGGACTAGCATAGTGGTGCTATTAGCAATATTAACAAAGTGTATAGAATGAATATATGAAAAATAGTAAAAAGGTTATGATCCTCCATCGTATGAGTAAAAGCTGTTAGATCAAGAAAGCAACTAGGAAAAGAAGAAACTAAGAAATCTATGCTAATAATAAAGCCGATGAAACTATAAGTATAATGGTGGTAGAAGAAATAATAATATTGACAACTACAGCAACATTAGCTTGAGTAGGAGGTCTAACTTTTTTCCATTAATGATAAACAAGATGATTTGTACTCCCGTAATGAACAAAAAGATAAATTATAACTACATCCATGTTTATGGCTAGAGCATCCCCCTCTCGATTCAAAACCACTAGTCAAGGCAAGAATATTAGCTTTTGTTGTAACATTAGTACGAACCTTAATTCAAAGAAGCTTGTTAAAGGCATTATCAAGATAAGGAATGAATCAAAAAGTAGAAAGTTATGAGAAACAATAAAAAAAACAATTAAGCCCAAAGAAAAACTTTGTTATAAGAAAATCCTAGCATTGTTTTATAAGATTAAAGGTTGTTTGCAGGAAAATAATAGATTTATAACTCATCCCACATTGCTTAAAGAAGAGAATAATATATATGTAAAGGTTTATAATCTTTATTAAGATTAAATAAATTTTAATAAAGAGTATACCCCCGTAATGTTTCTTTATGGAAAGTAAGTCTTGCAAATGACATTCTATTTCTTTGGTAGCGGTGAGGAACATAATGATACAACTTAATATGGGAACCCAAACTGTTGATAAGGTATGTGATGGCCATAAAATTTATCATCTTAATGTCTACAAAAACTATAATCAATTGCTAACAATGTTTGAAAACCAATCCAAACCAGCTGGTTTTGACCGAGCAGCGGAAGAGAAAAAAAGGAGAAAAAGAGGAAGGAGGGGAAGAAGAAGGAGAAAAAGAAGAGGGAGAAGAAAGAGAAGAAAAACAACCAATTCCAGTGGGCGGACGCTTCTTCCTCTTCTTCTTCTTTTTCTTTCTCCTCCTCTTCCTCTTCCTCTTTTTCCTCTCTTTTTCTTCTTCTGCTGCTTTTGTAATACACTGGTTTAGTCCCATATTGGATATAAAAAAAAAAGATCCAAAGCATGATAAGATCCCAATAGGAAAGCACTACCGAGAATAGTGGAACCACCATTGGGATGACCTTACCTACTACCAACTAAGGGATGGTTCTTGGACATGTGTTAGGGCTTAGGTTTGATGAAGATATCAAGTCTTAAGTAGGGGAGATTGTAATACCCTAGTTTAGTCCCAGTAGAAGAAAATATAGTATAGTATATAAGGCTTAGTGGGCTTACTACCATTAACTCGGGCTTAAGCATTTTAATAAATTGGGTCACATTGTCATTCTGGCTCACCAAGTTAATAAGTTAGTTTGCTCATTAAGCAGATTGTAACAAATGATATCAAAGCAAAACTTAGTCCAAAGCATAGTAAGATGCCAATATACAAGGGTTACTGAGGATGGTGGAGCCGCCATTGAGCCGACCTCACCTGCTAACGACTAAGTGGGAGAGATTGTAATACTCTAGTTTAGTCCCACATTGGAGGTGGAAGCAAAGATCCAAAGCATGGTGAGATCCTAATAGGAAAGGGCTACCAAAAATGATAGAACCGTCATTGGGCTGACGTCACCTGCTACCGACTAAGAGATGGTTCTAAAACATGTGTTAGGGCTAGGGCTTGATGAGGATATTAAGTTTTAAGTGGGACAGATTGTAATACCCTTAGTTCCACGTTGGATGTGGAAGAAAAGATAGTATAGTATATATGACTTAGTGGGCTTACTACCATTAACTTGGGTGTAATCATGTTAATAAATTAGGTCACGTTGTCATTTCGGCTCACCAAGTTGATGGGTCAATTTGCTTGCTCATTAAGCAAGTTGTAACAACTTTGCTATGTTTGGTTGATTTTTATCTAGTATAAACTGGCACGTACCGGTCTAAACATGGATCAGTATACTGGTCCGAACTGACTTTTCAAACCTTGATTGCTAGAGGATGTAAAGAAGTGATGTAATAAAGCTTTCCTCGAGCGTCAAGAAATTGTGTCAAAGTGCATGCACTCAGATGTAGTTCTTTCCATCAAACTTCAATGTGATGCCAAAAAGTTTGAGTCAGCTTTATGTCAAAAAATGGGACTAGAGAGAACCATCCTTAGGAGAGGAAACTTGTACATAGTGTTTACAAGAATGGAAAAGGGAGAGAAAGGAAAGAAATGGAAAGGAAAAGGGAAATTTTCTTTGGTATACCAGAAAGGAAAAGAAAGGTCAAGAGGGAAAAGTTTTCCCTTGAAACGCAGTATGCCCGATTTGGGAGGAAAACGAGCGAACGACGTGCTTGTTGCGTTCTTCACAAGCGAACGAAGCCTCGCTGCCTCGTCGTCTGCCTCACTGCCCGCCTCATCATCCGCCTCGTCACCGTCCCAATCTCCCTGCTCATCTGCCTTGTCCACCTCGCTGCCCGCCTCATCGTCACCTCACGTCCGCTTCATCGCCGACTCGTCCATCGCTTTGTCACAAGCCGTCCGCTACCTCGTCACACGCCGTTCGTCTCGTCGCCTCGTCGCATGCCATCCTTTGTTTTTTTTAGTCGGGCCGGTGTTCTTGAGCTCGGTGGCAGAGGGGCGGAGGCCGAAGGCCTCGCCGAGGAAGTCAAATGAGGTGTTGTCGTTCAGCTTGTTGGAGTCGGACTTACTGGTAGAGGAGATCAGCGACTCCATGGTCAGGAAGAGGGAGGAGAAGTTGCTGTGGAAGGTGGGGATGACGAAGACCTTGCGCGAGGCAAGCATGTTAAAGAGGAGCTGCTTGACCTTGGCGTGGGTGGGCTCGGAGGGATCGAGGTAGGCGCACATGCGGTAGCCGCCGGTGAGGGATGTGGAGGGCATGTAGGTTCCGGTGAAGAGGTCCTTCTCAACCTTGGAGACGTCGAAGAGGATAGGGAAGCTCTTGGCATCGAGGACGGCGACGACGCGAGGGTTGGAGGCCATGAAGGGGCCTGGGGGCGCGTTGAGGCGAACGACGATGGACTTGTAATTGTCGATGCGGGACTGAAAGAACTTGTCCTGGCGCTGTCCACTGCCTCGTCGCACGCCATTCGCCTTGTCACTTCATCGCACGCCAACTGCCTCGTCGCACGTCATCCTTTATTTTTTTTGAGTCACGTGACTCATATTCTCTTCCACGCTTTTTCCTTTCTTTTCTAGTTTTCTTTTCCGTCTTGTTTCTTTCCTTTTCGGTATACACAGTAGTAGAGTTAAGGCTTAAAAATCTTCATGTGCCCTGCTCTAGGAGAAGAGTGCAACAATAATCTACTATAGTAAGGATAACAATGCTAGAGATGAAGGATGCTTGTAGCAAACACTAGATGTCTTAGTAATGCTTATGTTGGTGACAGAATGCAACTAGAGGGATGTAGCTCCTGTCTAGCATTATCCTAGTTGAGATCAAACACTATTGAGGTTTCTAACTTATATGTCACTAGTTGTGTTACAAGATTCTATGTCTTAGTTTCTAGTGCTTACATCTTTTCATTCATAGATTTTCACTGCAATAAACTAAGGATAGCTTTATGTGCATCCTTGGGAATAGTGATACTTGACAAGGATAATGGCATATAGTGAAAAGTGAAAGATAAATAATTATACAACACAGGTAGAAATAAGGTGATCAATGATAAACCATTTATCTTTACACAGGAGGAGAGACCCAAAATGTGGTGAAATTAGGGTAATATTGTTTCTGCAAGATTACGTAAACTTATCTCAACAAGTAATGGAGTAGGCCTTAGTGGCAACTTAGTATTTTTTAGATTGATGAATATGGTAGCACTACAATAGGACTCACACTATAAGAAGGTGATATTAGCACAAACATAGTGATATTTGATTTAATAATCATATCAATGATAGCCCTGTTGAGTTCAAGAGTGTAATAACCCGATTTAGTTCCACATTAAAAGTGATAAAACAAATTATATAGTATATAAGGCTTAATGAGTTTACTATTGTTAACTTAGACTTAAGCATTTTAATAAATTGGGCGATGTTACTATCAGGCTCACCAAGTTAATAGGTTAGTTTGCTCATTAAGCAGGTTGTAACAAATAATATCAGAGCAAAACTTAATCCTAAGTGTCACGGACAATTTTTCTTTTAACTAGAAACCTTGCACCGAGACTGTCAGGACTTTTTTTAAAGCCCCCAAGCCCAATCTTGAGTGAAGCGTCCGATTAGGGACACTTAAAAGGAAGCACTATGACTCACAATTTCCCGTGCCCAGAAGGGGTCCGGTGACTCTCCGCCCCTACGAGCACACTCACAGATAAACACACCCAAATACCCTCATGTGAGAGTGGACAACTCATCACGAACTCTCAACGCTTACAGAATCTCTCACAGCCCGTACTCCTCACTCGTTGTAATACCCAATTGGGTCGACAAACAACTGTACCTGTGCAAAAGAGCAAGCAAGACCGACCCTTCAAAGGACCGAGCGGAATAATAGCAGATAATAACCAACTAGCCCTATACGGGCCCACACACTAAGCAGAAGAGGTCAGTCGAGTAGAAAGCCCAAAAAAAGCTCAACCGATGATGTAAGTATGGCAATTAAGTCCTAAGTCCGAGGAGATTAGATGTTACCCTTATAGCATACCTCGCTCCTTGCCTCGGACGGTCGAAGAAGTTTCCACATAAACCTCAAAGTCACGTGCACATAAACAGTAATGCACATGTTTGCTTCAGTCGTACACGGAAGCCAAGTCAATCCAATCCTTTGTGAGACCAGCAACCAATCACGTGTGTGCCAACTAAGCCACACACACGTTGGACGCGTCGTTCACCTAGACGCGGCTGCTTCACATGAGCTCGTCACTCGCTGTTCCTGTGTACGCCACCGACCGTAGTTCTCACCTCGACGAACATCAATGCATTTGCCCGGAACCCTAGCCACCGCCGCCTCTCGCCAAAGCCGCCGCAGGGCGGAACCCTAGCTGCCAAAAATGCTTATTGGAAGAGAACGAAGCCGCCGAGCATCGCGATCGCCGCCAGGAAGAGCACGCGATGCTCGGAAGAACTCGAAGTGCCGCCGGACATCGACGCCGAGCCGCCTGGGAGCATTCGCCGGTGTGGAGGTCGCCAATGCCAAGGACGAGTCACCTACTCGTTTGACATCGCCGGATCGCACGAACACACATGGGCGCTATGAACGACACCGACGATGCACCGTGTGACGCTTGGTCTCGCCACCACACATCAAACGCCACCGAGTCTGGATGCCGAGCGCCAGGGATTGTTACCTGGCAAGGGACACCGCCACCTGAAAGAGATGCCGCCTCTGCTCACCGGCGTAGAAGGTGTTGGGCGCGAGATGTAGCTACCTCACGCATGCGTAGGCGCCGCTATTTGCTACTGTTGTATGATACCCTGATGGCGCATACGTGTGTGTGGAACCAGAGAAACGCACCCTGTTTCTCTCCCTCGCCTAGGTCTCCGGCCATTACCTTATAACATCCTTAGGAAACCTAGACTCGTCAACGTATTAACGCCACCCCATGGCCCCCAAGGTCTATTTAAAACCCAGGGCACCACCCACACCCACGCCACATGTCGCCACCTAAGGCGCCACGTGTGTGCCACCAGGGTCCGCACATAAGCTAAACCATTGGCTCGCCAATAGTTTAATATGAACGTTGGGTCCAGTCCCACAATTACGTGCATACCCTCTGCATGTATTAGGGTGAGTATCTGCTCGTCCTTCGCTCAAGCCCCCAAATTATGATGACCAGTCGGGTCAACCCATTGGTGGATTTAACTCAATCAACTAACCCGAGCTCAAACGACCTATGTGCTTGTCCACTATGCAGGATGATCAGGGATCAATGTCATCCGTCATGCTCGATGTGCCTCGAGATTCGTGCTAAATCTCGATGGGCATCACACTAAGCATGGTGATATACTAATAGAAAAGGGCTACCAAGTGTCATGCCCCGATCGGATCAACCCTAAAGTGGTGCTTGACCGCTATCTTAGGGCCATCCGGCGGAACACCAGACCGTAAACTTCCGCTCAGATTAGGTTTCCCCCAAATTAAAACCCTAACCCTAGCCGTCCAAAATCGATCCCCAAAGTAGAAAACAAGCGAAACTCTAACCCTAATTTAGGAAATCCGAAATCAAACCCTAAATCAGAATTCATAAGTCAAAATTACCAAAGAGTCAACGCCGCTTTGCCGATTTAATTTGGGTCGCTGACGTCAGCATGACGTCAGCCCCAAATTTCGCTCACTGCGCTGAATCACCAATTTCTCCGATTCGATTTCGTGTGCTGACGTCACCTCTGCGTCAGCCGAATCGAATTTCGCCGAGCGGAGTCGAAATCAGCGCAAAATCGGAAATCGTCTTCGTCTTCCTCGCTTCGCAACGCCGCCTGCGTTGCTCCAGCCGCCGAACACCGTCACCTCGTGAACTCGCCGAAGAAGGAAGTTGGCAGGGAAGGTTCGCCCTTCCCTCCGGCCTCTGATCGCCGCCCGTCGAGCACCGTCGTTGTCGGAAAACGCCACTGCCACTGTCGTCGACACGCTGATAACGCAGAAGAGAGAAGCTCGCCAGAAAGTTCAAAGAACAAGGGAAAACTTTCACTCTATTTCTCGTAAATCAGAGCTACAAAAACCCCTCCTCTCCACTCGTCTCTCTTCCTCGCGTCAGTGACGACTCGCCGCCGATTACAGGTTCTCACGCTCGCTCGTCGCTCACTTCAATGGTGGAAGATGCTGATGGTGTCGCTCGGCGGTCGAGAGAGAGAGAGCGAGGAGCGAATGTAACCGGCGATGACCGGCGAGGGAGGGGAAGGGGGCACCGACGACAGAGGTCGTCGGCCTAGAGAGGAGGTTCTGTAAGCTTGCCGACGGTGAATAAAAGCTTCTTCGGACTTTTCTTGTTTCCCCTGTTTCTTCCGGTTTGCGGCGGCACTTCCAGCAGGTTAAAGCAGCAGGCGGCTGCTAGGGTTCCGGCGGCGGACGGCTACCGGACGACGACGAGAGGGCGAGGGCAAGGCAGCATTCTTTCCTTGCCCGATCTGGCAAGAGCGCGGCGGCGCTCGGCGGAGAAGGACGATGCGGCGGCGTGCGGCGTGTCGAAGACGAAGACGCAGATCGAACGCGGGTGTTTGATCCGAGACGCCGACGTCAGCGAGGACACGGGTGACGCAGCATTCCGATTTTGACCGGGTCAAAATCGGAACACCAATTCCCCGCGGCCAAAGCAAATTTACGGCTGACGTTAGGCGTGACGTCAGCGAGGATTTGAAATTCGGTTTCGAATTTCCAGTGCGGCGCGACGGCGTTGGCTAGTCAAAATTGAGTTGACCAGAAGAGGTGTTTGGGAATTTAGGGTTTTCCGGACTTTCCTGATTTGGGGAAGAAATTCGGACGGAAACCCCAGGGAGTTCGCGCTCCGGTTTTCCGCCGGACGGCCCTAAGACAACGGTTAAGCGCCGATTTTAGGCCGATCCGACCGGAGCATGACAAAAGGTATCAGAGCCGGACACGACCGAGCACGGAGATGCAAGGTCCAGCTGAGTTCAGCCAGCAGAGATGGTGCAGCGAGATTGTTGTGGGCCCATGACTCACAGGTCCGAGATTATCCTTGACAAAGTTTAGTGATGCAGGTTGCTGTAAGCATGATAACCCAGTGCATTAGACCGTGAACTCAACGAACGCAGTTTGAGCGGAGTATCTAGAGAGATGCGTCACAGAGGTGACCCTGCTCATATTGAGTTAGGCGGAGCATTATGGCGTGAGATGGCTGGGACACAGAAGGTCGGGCAGAGTACCAGAGGGTGCGATAGTATGCGGCCTGGTTGCGTCAAGTCAACGGTGTGCCAATTCCATGCAACGTGGTGCAGCAAACATTCATCATCAGACTGGAGATAGGAGATGGAGGATTCGAACATTAGAGAGCCAGTGTTCAACCCGTATCGAAAATCGAGGGAGATGTTCAAATCAGGTGGGGAAGAATTGTCAGGTCCGGATTAGCCCGGTTCAGACCGGAGCCCATTGGGCCAAACCCAACCCAGGTCCACGCGGAAGACAGCAAAGCGAAGCCGCTTTGCTTGGTCAACTATTGATGTTGACCCTAAATCGGGAAGCTGCGCGTGGATGCGGCATCTTCTTCCCCCGACCTTCGGATGCTACCAGCGGTGCACCGAAGGAAGCGGACGCGGAAGTTGGAAGCAAGCTCCGGCGAGATCTTCGGAGGCGACTGAAGCTGCGGACGCGAGGGAAAGACGCGGCGGGCGTTTTCCTCAGCGATCCCTACAGATGAAGAAATGGAGACGAGAAGGCTTCAGGGAGATGAGAGCGTCTCCAACAAAGGAATCGAACGTTCGGCGCAGCAAGGACTAAGCGTCCCGGAGATTCGGACGCGCGTGCTTGATTTGGAGCCAGCGGAAGATTCGGGCAGGAGATGCCCTAAATCAAGATGAAGGCAGCGGCAGCTGTCTATATAAAGGTCTGACGAGGCGGATGAGAGTGAGGGAAGAGGCGACACCACAATAGGGGAGAGGCGGGAGCGCCCTCCAGGGCGAGTGCGTCCACCGGCGACGAGAGCGTCGCCCCGTCCAGGGCAGAGGCCCTAATGCCGGTACCGGAGGGTACTGATGCCGCCAGAGGGCGATGTTCCGGCAAGTGCGCCGACGAGAGAGAGAGAGAGAGAGAGAGAGCGAGGAGTGAATGTAACCGGCGATGACCGGCGAGGGAGGGGAAGGGGGCACCGACGACAGAGGTCGTCGGCCCAGAGAGGAGGTTCTGTAAGCTTGCCGACGGTGAATAAAAGTTTCTTCGGACTTTTTCTGTTTCCCCTGTTTCTTCCGGTTTGCGGCGGCACTTCCAGCAGGTTAAAGCAGCAGGCGGCTGCTAGGGTTCCGGCGGCGGACGGCTGCTGGACGACGACGAGAGGGCGAGGGCAAGGCAGTATTCTTTCCTTGCCCGATCTGGCAAGAGCGCGGCGGCGCTCGGCGGAGAAGGACGATGCGGCGGCGTGCGGCGTGTCGAAGACGAAGACACAAATTGAACGCGGGTGTTTGATCCGAGACGCCGACGTCAGCGAGGACACGGGTGACGTAGCATTCCGATTTTAACCGGGTCAAAATCGGAACACCAATTCCCCGCGGCGGAAGCAAATTTACGGCTGACGTTAGGCGTGACGTCAGCGACGATTTGAAATTCGGTTTCGAATTTCCAGTGCGGCGCGACGGCGTTGGCCGGTCAAAATTGAGTTGACCAGAAGAGGTGTTTGGGAATTTAGGGTTTTCCGTACTTTCCTGATTTGGGGAAGAAATTTGGACGAAAACCCTAGGGAGTTCGCGCTCTTCTGTTCCGCCGGACGGCCCTAAGACAACGGTTAAGCGCCGATTTTAGGCCGATTCGACCGGGGCGTGACACCAAGGATGGTGAAGCCACTATTAGGCTGACCTCACATGCTACAGACTAACGGATAGTTCTAGGACATATGTGGCTTAGGCTTAACAAGGACGTGTCATTAGTGGGAGATTATAAGACCCTGGTTTAGTCCCAAAAAAATTATATAGCATATAAGACTTAGTTGGTTTACTGTTATTAACTTGGGCTTAAGTATTTTAATAAATTAGGTCATGTTACTATCAGACTCACCAAGTTAATGGGTAAGTTTGCTCATTAGACGGGTTGTAACAAAGAGTGTCTAAGAAAGTACACCATGGTGCTTGTCATGTACTAAGACAAGTGTATGGGCATAGCAAAAGGCATCATATACATGTTGATAATGCAAATAAAGAAATATTACGACATACTTGAGAGAAAAAACTTCAACCATGTAATGTGAAGGAGATCTTGTAATTTATCAGGTATGAAATAATAAGAACAAATCTACCTAGTAAAATTTTGGCAACCATACGTACCATATAAAGAAGATGTCTATTTTTACATTATGCAACCCAATTTTATTGCAAAATATATGAACAAAGTAATTTAGTAGATAATACCATGAGTTTGATTTAACTTATAAAATATACCTAAACATAGTTATTTGCATTACTAGCTCATAAGATTTTAATGGAAAAATTGAACTAATTTTTTATTTTATTATAAAAGACTTCAAAGAAATCAAGAACACTGTTCTAATTTTTAAAAGATAAATCCAAGTGATCCTGCGATAAATATAACAAAATAGTTATAGCTTATTATAGAACTAACAAGACTTTGAACTCAAATATTAGATTGTATAAGTATAAAAAGTACTACATTCAGAACTAGTATTTAGTGAAGCATACAATGAAGTTTTCTTAGTCGACAAACATCACAAGTAAAAGTAGGAATAGACTGAAGCAAGGTTCAAGGAACCCGAACCAACTGGTTTTTTCGGTTCATACAAGTCCGGAGTGGTCTGGAACAAGCAGCGGAGCTGGCAAGATACAACGGAGGAGGAAGAGAAAGGAGAAGAGAAGAGGAAGGAGAGGAAAAAGAAGGAGAAAAAGGAAAAAAAAAAAAAAGGAGAGGAAGAAAAAGAAAGAGGAAGAAGCGGCGGACCAACCGGTGGATGAGGCAGAAGCGGTAGTAGAAGTGGCAGCGAACGCAACTTTTCTTCCCCCTTCTTCTTTTTCTTATTTTTCTTCTTTCTCTTCCTCTTCATCTTTCTCTTCTTCTTCTTTCTTCTTCTTCTTTCGCTCTTCCGCTCGATTCCATGACTCCCATTCAGTACAGATTGGTATGTACTCGTATAGACCGGTATATACTGGTACATACTGGTCCGAGTGTGGGCCGGCACACGAGTCCGGACCGTTCTTTGAACCTTGGACTAAATAGATAGTAACAATTTCACTAAAATAGAAGGCTGATCAAGAAGATAATGCAACCAAATGAGCCTAATGAAAATGATCAAAAAGATAGTAGATGTTATCACTCAGTCACTCCCCTCTCCCAATCAATTGTCTCCTTTGTGTGCAGATCCAGGAAAACACAATGATTGGGAAAAAATATTACTAAATGTTGAAGATAAGGAATAAAAAACTGATACGACCGGTTTATTATTTCGAGCAAACATCGGTACACAAACCTATGTGCATTGATGTGTATTGGAGTAGAGAGGCAGAGAAGGAACTAGATACAGTGAAAAGAAGAAGAGGAAAAAGCCTCAACTGCCGTATGAAGCTTTCTCCTTTCCTCCCGTGAGCTTCCCCAACCACTAGTAAGAAGAAGAGGAGAAGAAGAAGAAGAAGCAGCAGCCCCACCCACCCAATGGTAAGCTTCTTCCTTTCTTCTCGCTAGCTTTCCCCGGCCGACGGTAAGAAGAAGAAGAAGCCCCAACCGCCACAGGAAGCTTCCTCCTTTCTTCCCATGAGCTTCCCCCAATCATTGTTAAGAAGAAGAGAAGAAGGACGAAGAAGAGAAAGAAGAAGAAGAAACCCCACTCACTAGTAAGCTTCCTCCTTTCTTCCTGCGAGCTTCCCCCAACCGTGAATAAGCTTCCATCCAATTTTGGTATAGACCGTACCATGTCTTATACATGGACTACATTAGGATAATATATGGAATGTGAATTAAAAAAATTATGTAAAGAAATATTATGATGACCTATCATGCAGGTAGAGGCTCTTGAATCTACAACCCAATGAATAGAAAAGGAAGCCAAAGAAGCTACATGCAAGGTCATAGAACTAGAGCTATGTGAGAAGATATTTATTGCACACGCCCAAAGTAATCTTTTGTATTTGGCAATAATTATAGTTGTAGGAGTATAATCAACATTACTAGATTGGCCTAAGTAGGTTGCTCGTACTTCTACCAACATCACTCTAACGAGTGATTTAATTGACCACAAGAAGTACAGGGAGGAGAGGAAAGTTTATGGCCTCCATCTTGATTAGATTTTCCTCTGCTCTGACTAGATTAACTAAGGAAAGGGTAGTGGCTTATGCATTAATGACAATAGAATTCTTATTAGATGAGTTCTTAGATTTACTTTTATTCTCAAACGTCTAGTAAAGACAATTTCAAGATATAGCACTAAATCATCAACAAGGAGATGATTATGAGCAGCAATATATAAACTGGTAAGTCATTATATGAAATTTAATTTTTCTTGTAGTAGAGAATAATATGCTTGAAGAAATTTATCATTTTGCTTAAGATTGAATAATTTTCATAAAGAGAATTTACTTGTATGACATTATTTGCCAGAGAGTAAGTCTTGTAAAGATAATCTCATACTATTCTTAAAGAAAAATAATGTGCACTAGATGTTACCCTCCATACTATTTATAAGCTATGTAACAACACCATGGTAAGTTATTTCTTATTTATAAAATTTTGCATCTACATTTGAAGGAGGTAGATAAAGTAATATGATATAAAAAAGCTTCTCTTGAGAATTGAGAAAGTATCAAGTGCTCAAGCTCAAATAATATATTATTGTCCATTGAATTTAGTGATTGTACTAATAAATTGAGTTGACCTCATATTTGGGACGAGCAAGATAGATTCATCCTTTGAAAATAAAAAATATTTTATCTTAACACACTGAACCTTAAAAGAAGGGTAATAGAGATATCATGCTATAGAATGAAGGATCTAGATTAGTAAATAGTCAAGACGAATACAATTAAATTTGGTTGATATCAACCATCTTTTGGTAAACAATCCAAGTAGCTAAAAAATTTGAGGCTTGATATATCTCTGCAGATGAATAAAGAGGTAAATAAAGCCATATATATAGTAGATAGTTATTGTAACGTAGATGGAAAAACAAGAAGGATAGAGAACAAGTTGGTGATATCCAGTAGCATCAAAGATGATAAAAAGTCCTCAAGAAAACCAGTCTGAGACGTCAAGAGATTTGGCGAAAGTTTCAACCACAGTAGAACCAAATATGAAGTACCAAGGTAGAAAGGCGTAGTCTCTCAGGTAAACTCTCAGGTTGATTCCAGAGGCCACATCACCTTCCAATTGAACCGCACTACTGATTGCAATCATTTTCACCCTCCCTGAAATCAGAATTTGATTCTCATTTTTCATACCAATGGCTACATTTTGCCCTCACTTATGTCACAGAAACTCCACCTACAGCTGTATTCTTTTTATGTAAATAAATTTAGTTTCTCCTCGATAGATTGGATATCAATGACAGTAAATCTAGAATATCTATAACCCTTTTTTTCACTATTCTTTGCAGAAATGGACAAGTTTAACTCGTGAATGAAAATTCACTCTTAGTATTTCATGATTTGAATGGCTGCAGGCAGCAAAGCAATCAGATAGTGCAAATATCTGTTCAACAACAATGCCATAATAATCACAGTCATGATTAGTACCGTCCAGTCATATCACCACAACCAAGATCATCTTAATAACCTTTTTCCTCAATTATTCATCTCTGTAATTCTCCTAATTAAGCTCATCATACTAAGGACAAGTAATTCTTCTTTATCAGAAACAGGCATTGCCGCCCCCACCTGTTTCTATCACCAAATTGTCAATGACTTGCTATTTTTTTTTTTTCAAATCTCATCATGATCAGATGAAGTCAACAACCATCGGGACTTTCAATAGAAATCATGAGAAACAATATTAGAATACCTTCAACATTCCATTCCCAGAATCCTTTGCTTCTCTGGATTCACCACCAAGCTATTAGCGTCAGTACCCCAGAACCAGGTGCCTCATCATCGGCATATAGAAAATAGCTGCTGCTTCAGATGACCCGCCACCGAAAATCTGACTTTATCCAGCATATGCGACTGCGAATGGCTCTTCATCATTAGCACTTGGGGATCTGCCGCATCGCTCTCTCCCTCCTATTTTGAGGGCTTTTAGCTTCAATTTTCTCTTCCCCTGACGCCAACTAAGAACGGGGTCGCCTCTATACTTGCTAGCATAGAAATCTTGTTACCCTTCATTGGGCCCTTTAAATGATTCTAACCATATCATGCAGCCCATTTAAACATTTGGGCTCTGTAAATTATTCTAACCCAATCGTTTAGTCACGTCGCCTATCTAGCCCAACGAGTGACTTGGCAACCTCTATCTAGCCGGATCGTCAATCATTTCAAAACGGTGAATTGACTTGATTGCGCTTCTTGATTCAACTTGATGTATCGCCCTGGTTGAGTTCCTGACCAATGCTAAAACTAGAAGGGATGTCAAGCCCATCCAGACTGTCCGACATAAATGAGGTGTGGATTAACTTTGTAAATGATTTCCATCCAGTCTCATCTCGCTATCATAACAAATTTCCTTTTTTAAAAAGAAAGAAAGAAAGAAAGAAAGAAAGAAAGAAAGAAAGAAAGAAAGAAAGAAAGAAAAGTTTCGGTTCGCTTGCACATGGAACCGATATCTTACGTGTGGCCATCGTGGCCATCGTGGCATCGGGGTATACACACGGTAAACTGCTCCGTGTGCATCTGTGACACAGAGTGACGTGGCTAGGCCCTACAACAAGTTCAAAAAACATGATTGCTTTGGCCTCCGACTCAGATTTATTATTCTCTCAATGTGAAACGTTCTGTCTTTTATCGCCACAAGCACGTGGTTGGGTACATACAGGAATCGTTCCAATCCACAATGGATAAGAACCGGGAGCAAATTTCTATTAGTATACTCACATACTAAGTCAACGCAATGTCCGTGCAATTAATTGCCTGTTGGAAGTTATCAGGATAAAAGAAAAAATAAACTAACTGTCATAAATAATTTAAGATATTTTATCCGGTGTCGGCTGACGTTATGCTAATTAAATTTTGTCGGACGTCTATTGGATGATAATTACAATCAGTTTATTTTTTTTGTAAATGTTTTTTAATTTATATTCTGATTCGTGGGATGCAACGACCCTCCAGAGCTTGACCCACACTAAAGTCTAATCCACAACAGATCAACCGTGGAAGTCAACTCAGGGCACCCGGATGATTATAAATTATGGCATACACGCGATGAACTTTTGTAAAAGGCAAGCCCACGTGCGGAATAGGATTACCTAACTCAGCCACGTATGAGGCTATGAGCAGATGGGCACAGCCGCACAGCGCGGGTGAAAGAAACTTCTCGAATCATGATGCCTGATTTCTTGCTTCTCACATGAAACTGAAAGTCGTGTTTCGTCTCGCGGCTATGTTAAATTATCCTTTCAACATTAAAATTTATGCGACAAATTGACACAAACTAAAATTTATGGCCACACGAATTTGCTTGTCTTTTGTATTTTAATATGAGATTTCAATTTGAATGGCATGTTTTGATTAAAAAAAATTATGAGCAAATTAACGCGAAAATTAATCTTAATAATTTTTTAGATAAATTGTGTAAATGGTCCTCTAACATTTTTAAAAATCATGACTTAATTTTTGAGCTTAGACATGCTAATGGAATTTAGCCTCTCAATTTCTGATAAATCTGAATTAGGTAAGCATGAATGAGGAAAAGACGGGTGCAGTGTTCGCACACAACCACAACGGAATTAACTATGTCATTCCTGCAACTCGAAGCTAAAAGCGCCACTCAATAAAGGAATTTTTACATTCCCACCTACCATCCAAACAAAACTTGGCGGCGAAAGAACCCAAAAATCAAAAAAGAAAAATATATTTTAAACTTTTTTTTAAAAAAATGAAATACAATAATGAAAACAAAAATAGATACAATATTTTTCCTATTTTTATTCATAACACCACTTTGCTTTTTCTTGATTAAAGAAAAAAAAAACCTTAACCTAGAATTATCCAAATATGCAAAAGAAAAGTACACATTACTTTTCAATAATGCAAGTTGTAAAATGTCTGTCCCATATTTATAGTCAATTTCTAAATTACATTATTTTGGTTCAAATCTAGCTAGCCACTCCAACCTAAAAGTTAATTGATTGGGTTTAGCCAAAATTTTTACAATCACTTAGAATGAATCAAAGTCAATTTAGCCTTGAGAATTTACATTAGCCAAGACATTCGTTTGATCTAGCCTCAAGCGAGATGCTAGACTAGGGCCAAACTCATTTATGATAAGTGGGGAAATCTATGCTAAAAAAATTCAAGAATCTTCGCAATATAAATTACAAGGATCCAAAATAAAGGATGCCATTTTTATGACCATGAATAGGTAGAGCATGCGTGGTAGCTCCTTGAGCCATTAGGCTGTGTTTCCTTCAACGGACGGGGAATAAGAGGAAAATCAGCAGGGAGAGAATAGCAAATCCCTAGGGAAAGAGAAGGAGTCATGTGACTCCATCCGCTCCTCTGCGCACAAACGCGAAGGGCGATGCAGCGGATGGAGGTCTCCGGGCAGAGGTCAACGAAGGAGGCAGAGGGCGAGGTCGGCGGCGGCGGACATCGTTCACGCTACTGCACACGAATGGGGAAGGGGCGACAAGCGCCATCCGCTACTCTACGCACGAACACGAATCACCAGGGTAGCGGCGGAGGGCGATGCTGCGGATGCCGTACGAGTGCGAATCGCCGCGGGGGGAGGGGCAGAGATCTCCGGTGTCGGCTCCAACTGCAAGCGTCTTCGGCGTCAGCTCCGAGCTTCGTCGAGGTGAACGACAAGGGTTGTTTGAGGGAAGACGGGAGCGGATCCTTCCCTCTCAGCGGCTCCGACAAGAGGGGCATCGTAGCAGGGGGCGCATCTTCGGAGGGGGACGACAGGCGGTCGTTTGAGGCGGACGACGGAGGGGAACGACAGGAGGGCTCGTTGGATGGAGACGCGGGCAGGGACGCCGTCGCCGGGGGGCGCATCATCGGAGGGGGACACCGCCGCCGGGGAGCGCATCGTCAGAGGGGGTCACCGCTGACGTGGGGGTGGGGCGGTGAGGGGAGACATTGCACGCGAGCGAACGGCTCGCCTTCTATTTTGCTGCCAATTTCGGAGGGGGGGCAAATAAGAGCACTGTAGCCGCCATCTTCTCCCTCCATCCAAATCCGTCCGTTCAAAGAAACAATGGAAAATAGACAAATCCATCCGCTCTCTCAGGTTTTTCCTGCAAGGAAACCGGCCCTTAAAGATTCAATGAGCCATACTCTTCTATAAAGCAAGCCTAACTAAGGGAACAAATTAAATGAAATTAAGAAAATAATTTTTTTATATATTATTAGGGTTAAAAAAAGTTTTATATTTGAACATAGAACTATTTTTACTTTATAATTATTTTGATTCTCTTAAATTTTTATTTAGAGAAAATATGATGTAGGCACGAAAAAATCACAAAGAAAGTTTGTTCACTAAAATATATATATAAAAATAAAGGTAAAACGATCTGTTTTTGGTCAAGATCATGTATTGTCATTATCATGCTTTTAACGAAAACAATAGTTTTGTTGGCTCATGCACTAATTATTTTTTTTCCTAGTTCAAATTTTAATTAATTTTTACTCACAATTCTTAGCATAATTCCACGACAACCAATCATTTGCGAAAAAAAATAAATTCTTAAGCAGCCTCATCCACCGTTCTTGTTATATTGAGATCCATGAATATACGAATTCCAAAGATGAGACACCACTCCAAGCATGAGCCGCTTAAGAATTTTTTCTAATTATTTACTCGTCCGGTTGTACCAACCTTTATAATTAAATAATATTAAAATAATTCAGTGTATGAAATTTTTTATTATTATTAAATTTATAGTTCTTAATGCAAGAAAATATTTATTAATTTTTGTAGATATCAAAATTTATTTTCCTACCTGTGAGTCATCCCAAGTGCTTGAAATTGTTTGAAGCATGTGGTCAAAATGTGACTCGCCCCATTTGACTTGTACTTTTTTAATAATTTTGTCAACTCGAGCGAAGATTCACAAATTTGAAAAAAAAAAAAAAATAATAACAATAGACAATTTTGATCAGGTTAGGTCAGGCAGCCGATCACAATAATTCAAGATAAGTTTGGGCCAACTTGGACGCTGCGATTCTTGCTCATATGTAATGCCTTGATGGGTTACACTCGTGACAACAGAAAGGCAATCATTGACTTGACCAAAAAAGTCCCATTATAATTCCACAACTAAAAGGTGAGAAAATCACAAAAATTGGAACATATTATTTTCTTTATGATATTTTTTAAAATAGTATATATATATATATATTGTATTTAAGGTAGATATTTTATAATTCGAATATGGTAATAAAATATAATATTCAGGAAATTTAAAATATTAATTAAAGAAATATTAATTTTCCACCAAAATAAGATATGTTGTTGTCCTAATTTATTTAGGCAAAACTAAGAAAACCATATCCGAGTCAGAATCTACCTTTCGAGTTTCGGCCGTCGTTATTGTTTTGAAATGCTGGATGAAAAATTAAATTAAATATCAGCAAGTAATTATATGATGGTGAAATTTATATAGTGTTTTGTCGCCTTGGTTCTTGGTCCTCTTTCTCTCTCTGCCTCTTTATCGCTCTTCCCCTCTCTCTAGAGTGGAACTTTTGGATCGGCGGAGGTCAAGGAGAGGGCGAGCAGAGGCAGAGATGGTTGAGACTAGGCGGAGCTCAGCCGCAGCGGCGGCAGGGAAGCGCGGCTCTGCCCCACCCTCTCCTTCGTCGTCGTCGGCGGCGGCTCCCCCCAGCGCAAAGCGCTCCAAGGTTCGATCTCTGGTCTCCTTACAGATGATGACCTTTTTTCTTTTTCTTCTTCCGCGTATTGCGATCTTTACCGGCCGTACTTTTGTGGGGGCTAACTTGTTTCAGATGGAGGCTGGGGCGTTGCTGCCGAGGGAGAAGGAGCCGATGAATCTCGAGGAACCGGTTTTGGCAGGTGATGGCGTTGTTGCCGAGGCTGCCCCGCCCGATAACATGACGGTGGAGATGGAGGCGGATGGTCCTCTCGAGTTGCCTGCGCAAGGTGTGATGTCGGGGTGCATATGCATGCTGCCGTTTGTTCATTCTGTATTTTTCTTGTTTGTTCTTTTGCCAGAGAACATTCTTTTTTATTAGGATTTGGGCTTGAATTGTTTCTTGCTGCTGGGTATTTCGCAGGGCATATCGACTGTTCGTCGCAGTTAGATCTGTCAATGAAACATGCGGAAGAAGGTGGCCTTCCAAGGGCCGCTGCATGGGGCAAGCTTGTGTCCCAGTTCTCTCAGGTCGATTAGTTTATTTTGATCATTTTTCCTTTGTTTTCCTCACTGTAGCTCTTTTCTGTTGTATGTTTGGAGGTTTGTGTGTGCTATTTTAAGGCCTTGGAAATTTTTTGTCTTCTGCATCAGTTGTCTGTCGCTCGTTTCTGATAAATTCTGTCCTGCACATGTAGAATAGTTCTTCCTATACATGCGTCCTTGCCATTCAGCTGAAAAATTTGTGTCAAAATTTGGTTTTCTCTGCAGTAACATATCATTTGTTAGGAATTCCAGGACTCTTCTGTTTACTAGCTTCTCTGACAGTTAGTGGAACGAACCCTTTGGAAAAAAAACTTTCCTTCTTTATTCTGTATAATTATCGATGGTTATGGATTCCTTGATGAAAGATGGAGAATTCTCTCGATGCTTAGGAGGAATACCAAAATAAAGCTCTCTGTTTCTAACTGAGATTCTTTCATCTAGCTAGGAGGCCAGCTTTTCATTAGTAATAAAGTTTCAATAATCTTCTTGGGTCCCCTGTCATCTGGATGAGATGCATATTAAAAGATGTATGGTGTGTAGTTTTGTAGCATCTGGTCTTTCGCAAGGTTTTGGTCACTTGGAGAGGATAGTTTTGGTTTCTCCATGGACAACTGATATTAACTGAGAACATCACCAAACCATAAAACTATACACTGATGCACCGATCACCTCATAAAATCCCTGGCAAACTCATAATTATAAATACAATTTTCTCTCTGCTTATTAAATCAAGTTTCCAATATTATCTTCCTTTCGATGAATAAGATGGGTCCTGATGAGTTACTTTTTCATGTACATATGACTGCAAAGAAAACGTTTTGCAAGAACCACAGTTTTGCTTTAAACTTGAACTTTTAGATTAGCATCATTGTGTGGATAATGTGCCCCCATGTTGCTGTACATCACAATTCTCTCAGCTACCATGTCCTAATCTCATTAGAATTTGACAAAAGATGCTGCACAGCACCAAAACTTGTTCCAATTATTGGAATTTAGTGCTGACTGAAGATGAAATCAGCATGTATGATCTCAAGCTTTGAACCGGATGATTTGCGGGCTTAGTTGAAGCTTCCTTTTTTTTGAAGTAATTGGTGATTCCATTCAAAAGATGTCTTTGATTTTTCATTTTTGAGCATATAGGAGTGCACTTTTCATGGCTAGAAATTGAGTACTAGAAAACCTTTTTCCTTGTCAAAAATGACCTTACGAGTTATGACATTTAAGTTCACTTGAAATAAATAATGAAAAATCTGTAGGACTAATTCTTGAGGTCTGATGGGTGTCAACTTTCTGTTTTAGGCTTTTAACTTATCCTATATAGTATCTCTAAAGAATGTGTAGGAAGTGGCCACATATCAAGGTTAGCATACAAAACTTATTTTACTACTAGTTTAAAACAAAATCCTATCATTTATCACATTTGTCCATACATGTTTTCAACTGTGTTCAGTCACATAGAAATTCTTTGATTAGTACTAAGCTTTTTGTTTAATTATAGAGTAACCACAGTGTCACCTTTTCTTTTTTCTTTTTTCCTTTTTCCAATATATGCTTGTTCTTTTAACAATTATAAGATCCATTCTTTTGTGACCTCTCTGAATGCTGAAATTGGTATTCATTTGGAACTTCCTAAATCAAGGCAGTTAGAATTATCAGTAATATGTTGTTGCTTGGTGCTGTCACTTTCAATTGGCTTTATGATGCAATAAGTCGAACATCATTTTATTTCCTTTCTTCCACCATAATATTTTGATAAGGAAAGAAACTAGGTATAGAATAATTCGTAGTCCAGCTTTTGGAAGAAACTTAGTATGCAAGTTTTTTAAGTAGGTCCGTTGACCAAGTATCAAGTACAAAAGATGGAAATGCGAAAGAAAAACGGATAATAGCATATTAAATGTGAATTTTAACTAGAAAAAGAAAACTGATAGTCATTATATTTCCAATCCAGTTTCAGTCAAGAAAAGCAAATAATCAATATAGAATTGAATCGCAAAAGTGTAGCTTTTGCAACATGGAAGTAGATCTACAATTTCTACAATTTAGCACCGGTTACTCATAAGCTTCTTGGCTTTTTTTTTGATGATATATCAAGATTCCAATTACTAATACCAGGTTGTTTCTCTGTGAGATTTAGAAATCTACAATATTAGTTTAATCAAGTTAAAGATATTGGTCCATATGGGTGCTGGTCCATTATATATATATATATATATATATATATATATATATATATATATAGTATAAATGATACTAACCTTGTACTAGTACTACTAGGTCACACCAGTATGAACTACCAGTACCAGACAGATCGGTTTTTGATTTCCTAAGTTCAGTAGTCACCTCCAACATCTTTGTTGCATCTTTAATTCTTAGGGAATGTACCTGTCTATATATATATATATATATATATATATATGTATATAATATAAATGGTACTGGCTTTGTACTGGTACTACTACTAGGTCACACCAGTACAAACCACCCGTACCGGACGGTATAGATTGGTTTTTGATTTCTTGAGTTCAATAGTCAGCTCCAACATCTTTGTTGCATCTTTAATTCTTAGGGAATGTCATGAAGAACTGAGTTTGATGTTAATTAAAATAAAGTCTATGGAAATTTTGCTGAATCGCAAAATGTGGTAAGCAATTTATTTACAGTTTTGTATATTGAGTTAGTTTTGAGGGAAGTTGTCGCATGAAATTTGATTTAATTCTTTTTCTCTGGATCACTGATATATGATTAATTTATTCTTATTATAATATTACATTCTCACAATATCATGATATCCTGTTTTGATCTGTCCAGAATCCTTCCCTTTCCATCTCCCGAAACCAATTCACTGTTGGTCACAGCAAAAATTGCGATTTGCAATTGCTTGATCCATCTGTTGGCACTACACTATGTACTCTGAAGCAAACAAAGGTACCATCTTGGTTATTTTTTCTCTAAAAAAGCTGATGACCTTAACTCTTAACTTATATGTGCATTCTTTCCTTTCATGTTTAAGCGAGGCGGTAATTCTGTAGCTTTACTCGAAACTGTTGGAGCAAAAGGGGTTATACAAGTGAATGGGAAGATTGTCGAGAAAAGTTCAATTATTCTTAGTGGAGGAGATGAAGTTACTTTTAGCAAACCTGAAAAACATATTTATGTATCCTTTGTTAGTTTGCAAGGCTGCTTTTATTGCTTTTGTATTACCTTATTAATGTCTTCTGAATATCATACTAGTTTGGGGATATGATAATTTGTGAAATTGGATTTAAATTAGTCTGCAGTAGACCTATAGTGAATATTCTACAAAGACATTCCTATGAGGCCAAATTTTCAATGATATCAGTTTTTGGCCTTATTTAATCTTTATTGAAGTGGGCTCATTATTATTCCAAATATTATACAAAGATGTGCTACAAACAGATCTAAAATCTATATTTCCCTTTGATTTTATAGTCTCTTTCTTTCTGTGGAAGTTCCTTAATAGAAAGTCAGATTTTTCAGCAACTACCCAAGGAGAAGATGAGCACACCACATAATTCATCAGAGACAAAGGATGCTTCCAAAAAGGGGCTTAAATTTGAGAATAGAACCGGGGACCATTCAGCAGCCGCTGTGGTTTCAATGCTAGCATCATTATCAACCTTAAAGAAGGATCTATCTGTTCTTCCTGTGTCTGCACCTAGTGGTGAGAAAATTTTTGCATGGTATAATGGCATTTTGATGTATTGCATATGAAGTCATGGATTAGTTAAAGTTGTATTTAGATTTGTGGTGTTTAATGTAATTGGTTAATTTTTGGACAAAGGTTCCTTGAATATCCATGCAAAATTCAGTTCGCAGAAATCATTTCATTTTTACATATTTGCAGAATCTTTAGCAGATGTTCGCAGAAATCATTTCATTTTTACATATTTGCAGAATCTTTAGCAGATTTGGAGTTGAATTCCAACAGCTGCAAATTCATCGAGGATCAAAGGGAGCTTGTCAGGGATCTTGAGATTCAAGCAAATTTGGTAGCATGCAAATCTCAGGCTTTTAAGGATGGTTTGAAACGAGAAGTTATTGAGGCTAATGCTATTGAGGTTTCTTTTGATAATTTTCCTTACTACCTCAGGTATTATTTTAAATTTTTAATGTGTCGTTTTATGAATAATATGTTCCATCCAAGTCTATGAGTTCTTACATTGCTGTTTTTGGATATCTGCAGTTTCCATATGCAGTATTAAAATAGTATAAATTCTTATCTATCTACTCCATATGATTATGAAGCTGATCTTTTTTATTTCAATATTAATTCTCTTTTATATGCCTCTTTATTCATTTACTGCATATGTTTTACTTGTTGACATCCTTGCACGCCCTGAGATATCCAAATAATCTCATAAATATTCCCTCGATGCCTTTTTGAAAAAGAGATTGATTCAGTAGGTCAGATTTATTTTCAGAGTACACATGGAGCTTTTCTTCTCTCAGTGATGTCATTTTACATTTAGTGAAACTGCATTAGTGGATAGAGGTATTAACTTTCTAGAGAAGCTATCTCTGGTCGCATTTTCATATCGTAATACATGTAAAATGATGGAACAAGTAGATGATCAAGGTTGTGTAAACGGCTTCACAAGTGACTCAGCATCATTACATAATCGAATTACTCAGTTGAAGTGCAGTTTAGGGAGCACAGTTGATATATAAAGAAGTAATTTGTTGCAATAACGCCTCGACTCGTTTTCTACAAAGGCACAGTTTTTACACTACATGATCCAGCTTGGGCCATAAACTTCTGCGCAAACTGGTGCTGTAAATAGATAGCCACTCTGTTTTGCTATTTCGTTAAACGGTGTTTGTTATATATGAATTTTGGATGTTATTTACAGCTGTTTTGTGCCGCATATATATGTATTGCGATTGATAGGGATTGGAAAATCTAAACGAATCATTCCTCTCAACACTTGAGCAGTGAGAACACAAAGCAGACTCTTCTTTCATGTGCATTTGTTCACCTAAAGCAAAAAGAATTGTTGAAGTATACAATGGAGATCTCATCTTTGAACCAACGTGTTTTATTGTCTGGTCCTCCAGGTATGCAGGCATCTTTTTTTTTTCCCTTTGAGTTTTTTCTATTCATGCAACTTCAAAATTTTTCTTCTTTTTTCTGTTGATCTATGTACAGGATCTGAAATCTATCAGGAAATATTGGTAAAGGCACTTGCTAAAGAATTTAGTGCTAGAATACTTATCGTAGATTGCGTAACACTTCTGGGTGTAAGCTTCTCCTTGCTGCTTCTTGTTCATTTGTGGTTGAGCCATGTTTTAATACTTTTCTACGCGTTGTGTTTTCACAATTCTCTGTAACATTGTCTTCTGCTTTCCTTTATTAAGGCCTCTCTGTTATCCTGGAGTTTCTGTGTTCTGTGTTGCACAAGTTTCTAATAGTGTGCTTTTGTCTCGCACAATATATCTCAGGGGTCAACTTCAAAGGATATTGAGTCACTTAAAGAAGTCGCAAAGCTGGATAAATCTAGCCTCCTTGATAAGCAGCATGCTGCATTATCTGCATGCATGCGGCATAAGAGGCCAGTTTCTAGTGTTGAGGCTGACATCGTTGAATCTTCTGTTTTTGACCATGAATCTTTGCCAAAACAAGATGCATCAACCACCTCATCGAACTCCTACTCTTATAAAAAGGGTACTTTCTGTTACAATAATGCAATCTGCTGCAAACCTCAATACATGCTTACAAGTCTTGCATTTCCCATACTATTGAACTTTTACAATTGACGATCTAGGTGATAGAGTGAGGTATGTAGGTCCATCACAACCAACAAGATCTCTTCTGAGCCCAAGGTTTGTTTATCCTTGTTGTGAATAATGAATTTTAGTTTTGATACAGTTTCCTCTATCCTGCTTCTGCTAAAATTATCTCATATTATTTTGTTTTAGTTGCTTTCTTCAAATTCTATTACCTTGAAAGATGTAAAAAATGACTATTTACATTGGCAAATTAATTCATTGCACCCCAAGTACAATGAAGATACTAAGAATAGCATGTATAGAATCTATAGATATGAACTAAAATTACTGTATAACAAAATTAGGACAGTTGAACCAAGCATAACTTTTCTAGATGCTACTTGGTGAAATCAATGCATCAACATTCTGTTTAGAATTATTAGGATTTAGTATAAGCTTGACTGCTGCCATGAATAAGATATCTGTTAATTTCTATTCCGTTAAATGCCTCATTGTCTGAAAATATCTAATAACCTATGTAGAGTTTTTACTGGTACATTGTTGGCTAAAAATAACTAAAAATATCTCATATACGTCTGTTTTACACAACACTCTTCCTGACATTAGACTTGTTGATGGAAACATGCGAATAATAATAATGGTAGCCTTAAAAGAACCCCCTTTCAAACTTTTTTTCTTGTTTTATCTGATCCTTTGTTACAAAAACTAACAAAACATCATTTATATTTCAAAAGTTTTCATTTGGAACTATGGAACCTTTGGATTACATATGGCCAATAGGCTAAACTCAGATAGCTTGGTGTCACGCCCAGCCTTTTTAGCCTGTCCACGTCAGCCGGTTTGCTTGGAACTGTGCGCCAACTTTCATCCGAAATCGGAATTCAATTTCGTTCAGTCCACGCCAAGTTTGACCAAATCCGTTGACCGCCTTGTTCCGAATGCCGTGCGTTCGATTCGCTTTGTCTTCGTACAGCTCGGATGCCACCTGCGTCGCTCATTCGTCGGAACTCTTCGTCGACAGAGGTGGACGGGAAGGCATGCGGCAGGCTCGGAACTTATCTGAACCTCAGCCTTCAACCTCATGGAAGCTTTCAACGCCGGAAATGGTGAAGGAGACATTGCCGGAAAATTCAAAGGGAGAGGGGCTCGCCGGAGCTGGAGAAGACAACATAGAATAGGGAAATTTACATTCGATTTAATCAAGATCGAACTTACATAAACCCTAGCTTGGAGCTTTCCCAGTTTTGCTCCCTCACGTCGATGGCACACTCGCTGTTGACTACAGTTCGCTCAACGAGCGTGCCATGGGGGGGGGGGGAAGAGGTCTGTCCAACTTGCGTCTCTCGAAACAGGGGAAAGTCGCCTTTCCTTCCTTGTTCCCCCTTCCTTGAAGCTCATCTTGCTTGCCTCCTTAAGTAGGGAGGATGCGTCCCCCGCCAGCGGCCTTCCAACATAGGCTTCCGCGAATCACGTCTCCGCTAATCCCGCTTGCCCTGTCCACCTTTGCGTCCGCCCCAAGATCGTGTCTCCTTGTGCCATTCTGACTGCCAATCCCACCCGCCGTCTCCGCCGGAGAAGAGGTCGAGGAAGCCGCCGTCGACCTCACCGCTGCTGGCATCGGGGATGGGGACAGAGATGACGCCTTTGATCCACCGCAGTCATCGCCGAAAGAATCAACGCTGCCTACGTCGATTTCGTCCAGACGCGGATGGATCACGATTCCGGGCCGCCCGTAGGAATGGGTTGGCTTGCGCGGCCCGAACCTCCTTCAGTTTGGCCCACTCAGGTTTGAGCATCACACTTGGGCATAGGCCAGCCCACATTGGCCTGATATATTGTTGGCTACTTAGTTTAAAACATCGGTTTGGACGGTTTGTATTGGTTTGACCAAGTACCAATACTGGTACATAGTTGGTACCAATATATATATATGTATATATTATTGTTATTATTTGTAATTATTATAATTAATAATATTAGAAATAATATTATTATATATAGTTAATAATAATTAAAATATTATTTTTTCTATATTTTCCTATATTCAATACCTCTATGTCTAGAGGTTGCATCTATTGTGTTAGTAAGCCCAAATTCTTCTCCTCTTCTCTCCGTTACTTTTTCTCTACTCTAACATGATGCCAAAGTAGGTATATATGCTTCTCTTGTTGTTTCCTCCCCAATCTCTTGATGCTGGTGATGCTTTATGATGCTCTTTGCTTGCTGGAGACACCTTTCTTGCTGGTGACACCTTTCGCGATGCCTTAAGGCTGTGTACACAAGTAAGGATAGAAAATAGATGGAAATGGGAGAGAAAGGAAAAAAAGAGAAGAAAAGAAAAGAAAGGAAAGAAAAAGTTGAGATTTCATTTTCCCCTTCTTTCATACGGATCATGATTCGAAGGAACAGTTGGGAATTTTTCTTCATTCATTTTTTGTTCTATGCTAGTATACCAAGGAAAACTTGGTTTTCCTTTCCGTTTCATTCCTTTCTCTCCCTTTTCTTCCTTTGTATACACAGTGTAAGTGATCCTCTACTCTTGTTGGCGATGCTTATGCCACCTTGTGCTCTTGCTTCTTCTCCTTTATCTGATGCCACATTTATTGCTTTTGCCTCCTTCGCTGGCTGTGAAGGTGGAAAAAGATACTTTGGGTTCAGATGCTTCTTCTTGCTTCATCCACCTTCACCGTCACACGAGCGTGACTAGTTCTTTGGCGGTGATGATTTCATCTTCGATTACCATGAGGGGTTTGCACTATTCCCTACTACTTAGAGTGATATGCTGTATCTCTAAAGTATGCCATGGTGAAATCTTGGTGATGCGAGAGCTATATCTTGTGGAAGCGTCCACTCTCTCTCAGCATCTCTTTCTTTGGCGAACAAACTAACTCGCCCCCACCATTGTATTTGTCCCCTTTGGTTGTTTTTTTTTGTCAATGCCCCGTTGCTTACGAAGCAAACAAGGCTCAATGCCATTCGCACAGATGAACCACCAAATTTCACCATCCAAGCTGATGCCGGCTGGTTCAAAGGCCACTAGGCTGGTTCACTTTGGCAACATTTTCTTGGGTCCAATTCCAGCAGGCCTAGTTTTAGCCTAGTTCCTGATCAACTATTCACAGCACCAGGCCGATCCCCAAATTTGCATCAGCTTGCCCAGTTTTGCATCGCTCTCTTGCCAGCCCAAACTCTCACTGCTGAGGAAATTTTCAATCAAAATAGTTGATGAATACAAAATAGATGACGTAGTCTCATCTCTCATGTGCTGTTGTCCTTTTCTCTAATGTTCTCTCCGCCAACAACTTCCTATGCTGTGTTCTTGAATTTTACGGCAACTTCTCATGCAAAATTGTTGCCTTCGTTGCTTCTATCAGTGAGCTCTCAACCGTTGCTGATTTGGTATCTTCAGCCTCTCTATTTGCCTTATTGCCTTAGCTGTTTCTCTCTTTACAATGTCTTTCTCAAACTCCTGTCGTTGTCTCTCTTTACAACTTTATCTGCCGCATATAATTGTTATATATGTTCTTGTTTGAGAGGAGTATTAGAATTAGTAATATTATGAATAATATTATATAAATAGTAAATAATAATTAAATTATATTATTTTACTCAATTCCTTCTATATATAAGGTTGCATCCATTGTGTAAGCAGATTTAATGTAATGAAGTCCTTTAGGGTTTCTTTGTCTCTTCTCCTTTTTGTTACTTTCTCTCTGTTATAACAATTATATAGATAAATTTAATAACAGTTGATTAGTGCTATGTGCTGATATGCATGGGTGCATTGGTATAGACCATTATCTAAAACCTTGATGAGCCATGCTACCACAATACTACTGATTTCAAACTATGGTTGGCATGGCCCGAAATGCTAAACCCCTTCGTCCAGCTTGGCATATGAACTATTTAGGGCATGCCACCTACAACCAAGGAGGTGGGTTAGGCAATTGGTCCTAGCACAACACAGGTCTCTAGGATGATCTAGAATTTAGAAAGAAAAGAAATTCTAAAATAAAATATAAACCTATTAAGAAAAAATTATGGCCAAAAGATGTATGCTATTTTACCAAAATTTGTCTTTTTATTATTAAAAGGGGTAAAAAGGTGAAAATATGATAAAAGTTGACTTTACCTTTGCTTTCACATTTTTTGAACTCCTTGAGAGAAAATGGGTTAAATAACAAATTTGAAATTGAAATTTGAATCATGCTATTGGAATTCAATTTAATGGGCGAGCCTCGTCTGGTGACATTTCCTGGGCTCAGATTACTTGTGGATTATTAACCAATCAACATGTTATGTTTGCTCGGCCCTAGAATGATAGGCCATTGTGAACTTCTTGGGTCATCTCTATTTTGTATTGAGGTTTAAGATATCGGTTCAAACCGATGTACTGGTCCATTATGAAACTGATAGATACCAGTATCATACTTGAGGTACCGATACACAGTACTGATAGTACTAGTTAGTACCAATAAACTACATATATACTGACCATGTACTGATATCAGTTCATGATTGGGCTGGTATATATCACCCATACTGGGCGGTGTGGAATGATATTTAAATCCATGCTTTGTACTACATGATAAAGGATATTATCTCAAATATTTTGACAGTGACAAGTGCCACCTTATGTAAGATTTTAGATTGCTGATGCTACTTTCATTGCTAATCCTTGACAAACAATAGCCGAGCTATCTCTTTTGCTTGTCCTCTTCTTCTTTTCTTCATTTATCAGCTCTCTTACATCTCAGCATGATATTCTGGATGCTGTGTCCAATGTTTGATTGACACGAGGCCCTGTTGTTGCCAAAGTTTGTCCGTGATATCGGAGTATTTGCATTTTTGTGAGTTGTTGTAATTTACAGGAGATGAAAGATCTCAGGCGGTTTTTGTTGAACATTGTTCTTCGAGTTCAAAATCTTTATATTGTTGTCCTTGCATATAAACGATTTTGATTACTTCTGTGCGTGTAGATCCTTTTGTATTTCTTCTTTATAGGCTGCTTTGGTAACTTGTAAAACATACTCTTTTAGAGTGCCTGTAACATGCAGGTAGTGTGAACCTAGAAAGTTCAGTTAATGTCACTCTTATTTTTTATTGGAACAATCCTGTTTTATGTGATTTTTTCATACCAGATGGGTGATACATATTGTTATAGTAGCTAGCTATTAAGACAATCTTTAATCATCGCCAATTAATTCATGCAAGCCTTGTTTCTCTAGAAAGGATTCTGTTCAGCTTTCATGCTCCACTTACAACACTTTCCTTGGAGGGAAAAGAGGAAGGAAAGAAAGGAAAAGTTTGTTTCTTTAGAAGGAAAGCAAAAAGAAACTATGATAGTTTTCCTTTAAAATGCTATGTGTTCGATTCGCACAAAAAGGGAAGGAAAGTGGTGACTAACCTAACAGCCTGTTTGAGAGGAAGGATAGAAAATAAGAGGGAATAGAAAATAGGATAGAATAGGAAAATGGAAGGAGAGAAATATAGCTTTCATTTTCCTATCTCTTGTTTCAGGATCCGGAAGGAAGGAAAGGTTTGCAGCTTGCAGCTTCAACTTCCCTTCTCCAGCTTCCCTTCCAATTCCTCGTTGGCGTCGATAGCGAAGTCGGAGGGCACTTCCGTTGGATAGCTTGCATTGCAAACCTCAGCCACAAAAAAAGAATTCACTAGAGGAAGACCTATTTTTTCTGCTTCCCAGATCCGAGGTCTCGACTCTCGCGATTGCTTCTGGCGCTCCGCGGTGTCGGTTTAATGCCTAATCAATACTCTCTGGAGCTCTTTGGTTGACATCTACAAGTTTCAATCTTCCGATTTAGGAGGCAGAAATTGTAGAGGTACTTTTTTGTTCTTTGTCTACTACCCTAATCTCTTACGGTTATTTCTTTTGAGGAATTTCGGATTGTTGAAGATGGTTGTTGATCTTCAGATGTTGGGTGATGAAGATGGCCGTCCACCTTCACGACCTCCACTTACTCCTTCGCTCCTGCCTCCTCCGTGATCGCGCCGCTACGGCCGTATCCCTCCTCGCTTCCGCCTCAAACACCTCCCGTCGCGTCGTTTTCTATGAGGGCGCCCTCGGTCCTCTTCTCCCTCCTTGATTCTGGCTCACTTGTCGCCGCGATCCAAGCTGTGACTTGGTGAGCAGTCTCCCAAGGCGAGCGGTGACTTGGTGGAGGCGAGCGGCGACTTGGTGGAGGCGAGCGGCTGGAGTGGATGCGTCGCCGAGTGGAGTCAGCGCCGCCGATGTGGTGGAGGCGAGCGGAGAAGGCGTCGCCGAGTGGAGTCAGCGTCGCCCGATAGGGTTCGAGCACAGGCGTTAGAGAACGGGAGGGTTTGAGCGTGAGACGTCCAGAGTTCAGGTGTGAGAGGGAGAGAAAAGTGATTTCCTTCTTATTTGGAGGGATTGGTTTGAAGGGAAAAACGTCTAAAATTTCTCTTCTCTTTTCTTTCCTTTCCTTTTTTTTTTTTTACTGAAACAAAGGAAAAGGTATAAATCTTTCCTTTCCCTCCAGATATCCCTCCTCTGAAATAGGCTGTAAGGGAAGGAAAGTGGTGACTAACCTCTCTTCTCTCCCATGCGCGTGCCGATGCCACTCTCCCGTCTCTCTCTCGCTCCAAACCCTTGGTCTCTCCCTCTCCTGCCACTTGTGCACTCTCCTCTTCCCCGCTCCTCTCCCACCCATATGCCCCCCTCCTCTCCCACCCTCTCTTGCTGCATGTCCGTGCTCCCTCCTCGCTCGAGCTCCCCCGTGTTGCCCTCCTTCGCCTTGCCCTCTCCCTCTAGCGCCGAAGTAGCCCTCTGGCCGCTACTTGCTCCCCTGTGTGTCGCCCCTTCCCCTTGGTGTTGAGCTCTCCTGCATCAAACCCCCCATATCACCCTCTTCCCTTGGGGCCAAAGTAGCTGCCTCATCAAAACCCCCCATATCACCCCCTTATGATTACGTGAATTTCATATGGCTATTTTTCTATCATCTTCATTTTCTTTCCCTCCTATTTTTCCTTCCCTTGAAGGAAATAAGGCCTTGTTGGTTTTATGTAATTCAGCTATTTCTTCATGGAATTGAGAATCAACTACCGTGAGTGTTAGAATTAGATTAATTAGTGGTAACGGGTACAACCCATTTAACCAACTTCTACATATGTATTTAAACCCTTGTTTCTTTCTTGTTAATTGATTAATCTAGTTTTCTCTTTCTTCTCCACCTTATCTCAATGATGCTAACTTAGTAACTTTCACTTGGTATTAGAGGAAGATTTCTAAACTCTAATCTTCTCCATTTACCTCTCTTTTTCCCACTCACCGTGTTCCACATAGTAAACGTGGGTTAGTATTCATCCACACATGCAGTGTAAATGCAAGTTATTGTTCATCTGCATAGTACCACAGATACTGTTCATCTTTACAATACCATGGGATTGTTCATATGCAGTATTCAATACTATTCATCCATACCATTCATTGCCACCCCTCTACCCTTGCTAGCGATGCCGCTACTATTTTTGCTTGTGATGCTTGACGTTGTCGGCATTTACTTTATTTGCTATTAACTTTACTAAAAAAACCTTACCCATGGTAAAACACTATTCGGGGGTTGCATATGTTGATACCTTGTATTGGGGCATAATTCCTCAGGTATTTGCTTACCGGTTGAATTTCAAGTCAGATCATGATAAACATGTGCGAATCCCAATTGTTCATAGTCACTCTCAATTGAAATTAGTGAACCACAAAAAAAAAATGGAGAGGAGGAGATAGATTCTATATCTAGTAGAGGTTGAGGTCATTGCCGTGATCTTTGTGTATGTATTCATTATGGTCATACTAATCATACTTCAGATATATGTTGGCAAAAATTTAGACGTTTTAGTGCAAAAATTGTGATTCATGCTCCTACTCCCACTCCACAACGTACTTTACTTTTTCAACAAATGAGTATGAAAAATATTTCAAGTTTTCATCCTCTGTTACTATAGATTTACCTAAGACCACTGATGCTAGTTATCTTACTAGTTTAATCTCTTCTAAAAATTCTTGAATACTTGATTTCGGTACATCCTTACAACAATAAACTCCTTTTTTATATCATTGTCAATTGATCATTATAAGTCAATAGCTAATGGCTCTCTTATACTTGTGTTAGGCATTAGTTATGTTTCTCTTACCCTCGCTGTCACTCTTCATAATATATCTATATCCCACAATTTTCTATTAACCTTTTATTTGTTTATGCATTTATAAAAACATTCAACAACATTATTACCGTTACTCACTCTCATTGTCTTTGACCTCAAGACAAAGACAACGATTAGTAGGGGACATAGGCATGGAGCTATCTACCTTTTTGATACATCATATTCATCACGGCATAAAGTCAGTACATCCACTAATTTTAATGCATACTAGTGGCATTGTTGTCTTGGCCATCCTTCACCTATCATTGTTCAGATTTTTTTTTATCTTTGTCATTGAGTCCTATTTTTAATTGTGTTGCATGCCAACTCGGTAAGCATCACCATTCATTTTAGTTAAGTCAAAATAATAAGAGTTTGGGTCCTTTTCATGTAGTACATTTTGATACTTAGGGTTCCTCGGTAAAGATGGTCATCGAGATAATGTCACTTTTATTGATGACTACTCTATTTCTTGGTTTTTTTGAAAAAGCTAGGTCTGCAATTTAAAATCTTTTATGCTAAAACAAGAAATTAGTTTAATACTTCTGCTCTTGAGTACACTAAGGCTATGTTTCGTTGGATAGAATCCACGATGGAAAGGATGGATTCAATGCATTTTCCATCCTTTTCACCGTGGATTCCATCTAAGGAAACATAGCCTAACTCTAGCTTTCAAAACATTTCTCAATCCAATGTTATTATTCATAAAACTAATTGCCCATATACTTCATCACAAAATGGAGTTAATGAAGGGAAATATAGATATATTCTCGATGTAACTAGCACCCATATATTTTATACGCATGTTCCTCCTTGTTCCTTTTGGATTGAAGCTATTCTCATTGGTAATTTTTTGATAAATCTCATGTCATTATCTGGTCTTCAAGGGAAGAAGTATTCTTCCGTCTCCAGTCTGCATTGTCCATACTTTTTCATCTAAAGTTTCTTTTCCATTAACACTACGAATATTTGGATCTATGCTATGTTTATGCCTTTAGCCCTAAGTTAGATAAGTTGAGTTCTGATATGTTCGTTATGTGTTCCTTGGATACTCGCAATCCAAAAAGAATGTTGGTGTTATGACCCAATATGAAGACGTCATGATGAAGTGTTGATGTTACTTTCAATGTATCATTTCTATATTTTTATAAATCCATATATAACTCAACTCAGCAAAATTCATCACCTCCTCTATCTACTCCAGAGCCACTTGAGACTTTGTCTACCTTGTCATCTTCCCCTTCCCCATAGCCTACACCACCATTATAGGTATCTAGTCGATGCGTATGAGCTCCACCAATCGAAGTGTTAGGTCTTCCACTTAACTCAGATACTTACCATTGCATTACGGAAAGGTAAACATAGCACAAATATTTATCCTATTTCTAATTTTGTTTTCTATCATCATATATCACACAAGGATTGCAGATTTTCTATTGTACTCTCTTCCTTCAATATTCTTTAAAATGATATTGAGGCTATGCAAATACCTGAATAGAAGACAATAGAGGATGAAGAGATAAAAATACTTCAATCACAAACTTGGACATTAGTTTCCCTCCCACTAAGAGTTCAACTTATTTCTTATTATTAGGTGTACACTATAAAACATCTGTACAATGCCCAATTAGTTGCAAAATACTAGGATTTACTTAGGTGTATAGAGTTGATTATTTTGAAACTTTCTCTCCTGTTACTCAATTAATTTCGATGAATATTCTATTTTCTATAGTAGCAAATTTGGCGGATACATCAAATGGATGTTAAGAATGCCTTTCGATGATTTATTTGAGTTAGTTTTTTTGGAGCAATCTCTAGGTTATGTTGCTCAGTGTGCAAACTTAATAAATTAATTTACGGACTTCAACTAAAGCTTTGACATGTTTACCAAAGCTTTGACAAGGCTGAGTGTTCCATGTAGCAAGTTGAACTTAGTTGATATTTCTGATTTGGCTTGAGAGGGAGGATTAGAATTAGATAAATTAGTGTTAAATGGGTGCAACCCATTAACCCACTTTTACATAGGGGTAATCGAACCGTGAGCGGTTTTAAACCGAATTGTTCTAATCGGTTCAAGGAAAATAAAAACCATTCTCGTACCAGTTAACCAATTTTTTAGTATTGTTAACCGTCGGTTTTCGATTAACCTTTTTATATATATATATATATATATATATAATATATCTAAAATTATAAACTAATTTAAGATAATAAATATATATATTTTCGGTTAACTGTTGGTTTTTGGGTAATTGTCGGTTTTGGGCAGTTAACCTGTTCGGTTTTGGGTGGTTAATCGGTTTGATTTTCAGCGGTTAACTGGTTTAGTTTTTGATTAACCATCGGTTTTCAGCGGATTACCGGTTTGGTCGATTATATAAATATAATTATTTTTATATATAAATACATGTTTTATATAAAAATATATTATATACTAGTTCAGTCGGTTAACTGGCGGTTCAGTCAAGTTCCGAACCGATAACCGGTCAATGGGGAGAAAACTGAACCATTTAAAAATCGTTCGGTTTGGTTAATTGGAAAACCCGTTCGATTCGGTTCATTAACCGCGGTTCAACATTTCAACGGTTTTTTTTTTTTGCACACCCCTACTTCTACATATGTATTTACCCTTGTTTTTTTTTTTAATTAATTGATTAATCTAGTTTTCTCATTCTTCTTCACCTTATCTCTATGGTGCTAACTTTAAGTGAGGCAGAAAGGTTTCCAAACATAAGTTGGCTAGTCATTTGAAATTGAAAATGAGTTGTTGCCCACCACATAATTCTATGGATTGTTTAATAATCTCTTGCTAATGTGGAACTTAAAGAGGACTAGTACTTGGCGTATCCATGACATTCCCTTTGCTAAGATATGCATGGTTCCTTTCAACCCTTGATCTCATTTATAGACTATATTTTGGGAGGATCTATAACCAACAATGACCATCCCGTATAAATATTGTTACCTTTTCTACCATGTGATTCAACTAGTGCAGGACAAAAACGTCGGATGTGTTGTTAGGACCAACCTCTTTTTTTTTTGTCCCGTCCATACCATCTTATTTTTTAAACTTATGCTTCCTCATCCAAGGATTTAAATTTCAGTGCCTGTTTTGATTGTTTATATGATGGCTGGCGTCTAGTACTGTCAGCAAATCCAATACACAATTAATATAATAGATTATATGTTTAGTTCGTAATAGATGATTAATTAATTTGATAATATGGCTAATATTTTAAATAAAACATTATTTCTAATTTAATTTCTTGCTACTCTTCACTTCTCCCAAAATATTTCACCCCACTGGCCTTTTTCCCCTTCTTTTTCCTCCATTGACTCAACTCTTTTTTTGTTTTACTTTGATGCTTTCTTTGATGATATTAATAGCCTGCCTGAATAGATTGTTGTATGGGTTAAGATGTCCAAAATGTATCTGCCTAGTGGCCAGACGACATTTGTAAGGGACTAAAGCTTTGATGTCACAATTGGATCCTACATTTGATGTTGCAATTTGCATCAAGTAGTTGCAGCATCTAATCACCTGTTTTGGATCATGAATTGGACGTTTCGTATGCATTGTTGGCATGGAGCTTCCGTCCAACTCTCATGTCTTATGAAATGGAACAGAAATAATGGTTGCTTGTAAAAATCCTTAGGTTGCAGAATAAATTTAAACTGTCGAGATTAATTGGTTACCACTTATCCTTTAAGTCTAAGCTCTTCAGAAAAGATATAATTTAGTAGTCACTTATCCTATAAGTCTAAGCTCTTCAGAAAAGATATAATTTAGTAGTACCTTCATGATGATGCTGCTAGATTTGAATTGTGGACACAATATATTTATAAGCTAGATTGACTTAAGTAATAAATAGAAATGAACTAGGAATCAAACTTTTGACTGCCGATAGCATGTTGAAATGAATTAGTTACCACTTATCCTAAAGGTTTAAGCTATTAGGAAATGACAATTTATGTATTTATAATTTAATAATATCTTACATGCTTGCCAAGGATGGGCATCTTTTAGAGGCACATTCTTAGATTTTATGGTGATTGTTTCACTTTTTAGTTTCCTATGACTACAGTGGTCAATTGTGCGGTATGTTTGAGTAGCATGCTAATATTATTGGAAACAAGATCTTCTCGTATCTGCTTCATTCTTACTTCTCCAAGTAGCATTTTATAGAAGTTCAAATAGCAACTAACTCTTCTTCATATGATTTATAAAAGAATCATTTGTCATAAGCACGCTAAACCTGTATACAAAAGGCCTAAGAAGTGCCTTAGTCCTTAAAAGCTGAAGTCTTTACAAGTAACCTATTACGGTGTTCTTTGTTCTTGTGAAGCAAATCTGATGTTTTTGCACACAGATACTATTCAACTATACATTATACTTTAAAAAGCTAAAGGAGAATCCTCTTTTCATATTGTTGATAGTATCATCTGGGTTACTTTCTTACTTTGACTATGTACAGAGGACCAAATTATGGCTATCGTGGAAAAGTACTCCTTGTTTTTGAGGAAAACAAATCTGCCAAGGTTGGAGTTAGATTTGATAAGCATATTCCTGAGGGTAACGATCTTGGAGGCCTTTGTGAAGAACATCATGGTTACTTTTGTGCCGGTAGCTCTTTCCTCTTAATATCTTTCCTATGCTAAATTTATTAATATAAATGAACATAGTTTGCCTCAAAAAAAGATATTACTGAAGCACGGGCTATCTTTCTTTTGTTTCTGTTGGTTAGTGGATTCTCTCCAACTAGATATTTCCTCGCGTGATGATACAGGAAGATCTGCACTGAACGAGTTATTTGAGGTGTGGTACTTGTTCTTTAATGAAAATGGTTTCTTGCTGCCTGTTCCCTCTACTAAATATTGGTTGTCTTTCTAATCCAGTTTGTATCAGAAGAATGTCAACGTGGTCCTTTAATAGTTTTTCTTAAAGACATAGAGAAATCTGTGGCTGGAAGTATGGATTCATACTTAACTATGAAGGCTAAGATTGATTCTCTGCCAGCAGGTGTTCTTGTTGTCTGCTCCAACACCCAAATGGATAGCCGCAAAGAGAAGGTATGCTTGGATTTCTAGTTATCTGATTTTGTTACTGATTATTTAGCTCTTGCAAGTAAAAGACAATGCTAATGAAGGTTTTAAAGTTCAATCCATATTGACGTACCAACCGTTACATACTCTTATGTTACTGATTGGCATTGTCCAATTCATATTATATATATACTGGATCGGCACATACCCATGTGCCATGTACCAGTATTTATTGGACATGGTTTTAGATCCATGATGCTAATAAATCTAGTATATATGTTGCAGTCACATCCTGGTGGTCTTCTTTTCACGAAATTTGGCGGCAACCAAACTGCTCTACTTGATTTTGCTTTGCCGGTATGGAAATAATTTTCATTTAAACAAGATTTGGTACCTACCTTTGGAAGCTTTTTTTGAAACATTACTTTTGAGGCATGGATTTTGAAAATTATTTTATATAATTTTTCTATTTGTGTTTTTTCCCTTGAATTTTTTATTTGTTTGGAGATTCTTCAATGTTCTAAAATGTTATGACAAACATATGCATTTTTTAGTACAAAATATGTTGAATGGCCATAGCATTGTCTTCTTTAGTGTTTATGGAAATAATTTTCATTTAAACAAGATTTGGTACCTACCTTTGGAAGTTTTTCTTGAAACATTACTTTTGAGGCATGGATTTTGAAAATTAGTTTATATAATTTTTCTATTTGTGTTTTTTCCCTTGAATTTTTTATTTGTTTGGAGATTCTTCAATGTTCTAAAATGTTATGACAAACATATGCATTTTTTAGTACAAAATATGTTGAATGGCCATAGCATTGTCTTCTTTAGTGTTTATGGAAATAATTTTCATTTAAACAAGATTTGGTACCTACCTTTGGAAGTTTTTCTTGAAAGATTACTTTTGAGGCATGGATTTTGAAAATTATTTTATATAATTTTTCTATTTGTGTTTTTTCCCTTGAATTTTTTTATTTGTTTGGAGATTCTTCAATGTTCTAAAATGTTATGACAAACATATGCATTTTTTAGTACAAAATATGTTGAATGGCCATAGCATTGCCTTCTTTAGTGTTTGTGCTGGTAATGGAAATTTATGCATTATAATTCTTTCTGAATTATGGTAAATTGATACTTTCAAAACCATGGGGAGAGCTCATCACATCCCTAGTTCAGCTTCTTTTATCTATTTGACAACAGAGTTTATGTTGGAATCGTATCTCAACCTTGATTGAAGTTTGGAAGTGACCAGTTATGTGAAACGATAGAGATAACTTTATATATGAAAAGAAAGACCAATCTAATGTTACAAAAAGTGTGTTCCTATCAAATATTTCCAAGCAATATTTAGCAATAAACATTTAATGCATATTTTTCTTTTGGTAGATTTAAAGTATTTTTTTTATGTGAAAAAGTATTGTAACTGTTACTTGCAACGAAATATAGAAGTTATTTGTTCTTATAAATGAAATGTGTGTCTAGGAAGGATTTGAAAGAAGCCATGGTTACAAAGTGTAGTTTAGAGGACAAAAAGTTTAAGCACATGTAACGAATGGACATGAGGTGGATATTTTGGAAGTTTGAATTGATCCACCAGTAAAGCATAGGCAAATAAGGCTTCCATAAAATTGACATAATCTGACACTTTTGGAGTTTAATATCTTCAATTGGTAAAGCATAATGAAAAGTTGGAAACAATATTCTATTAAGTTTTCCTTTTAACTTGTTGGTGAACAGGGAACGTTGGCATATATCGTTAACATTACTGTTATGTCGATAGAGTTTAACCAAAATTTGGCTATGCGTTTTGTATTAAAGAATTGCTATCGATGTGGGTTAAATATTGGCGCAGTTTGTCATCTGACTCTTCATGTTAGACAGAGCCATATGAAACTTGTGGTATTCTTGAATCTAGTTCATGTAACAAAATACTCTTACGAGGATAAAACAAACTTTTTCTTTTATTGTGAGTTGAATTGCTAGTTCTTGAGGTTTTGACTTGTGAAATATGAAGCTTAGTTACCAACTTACTATTGTGGTAGCATACAACTTGCTGTAGTATATGAGCATGAAAACTTTAGGAAAGCATGTCAACTTATGGTGGGAGTGGGATATGATTTTATACCAAAGGGATGTATATTATGCTAGCTAACCTTACATGAAATTTGCTTTCCTCCATATGCTTCCGCAACAATCTTTACCTTTCAGCTTTACCAATTTCTTGCTTTTAGAATCTGACTTCATCTTTGGTGAAATTGCAGGATTGCTTCAGTAGGCTGCATGAAAGAAGCAAGGAAAGTTCAAAAACCGTAAAGCAGCTTGCAAAGCTTTTCCCTAACAAAATTATCATCCATTCACCTCAGGTATATTATTTTCAAAAGTCTTTTGTCTTTGGGGTAGAACACTAATTATGTGTAAAAATGTCAGGAGGAATGTCAAGTGTCAGAATGGAAAAAGAAATTGGACAATGATGTTGAAACACTTAAAGCGAAGTCCAATATTCAAAGCATCCGTTCTGTAAGTTGGTTTTTTTGGGGAAAATCAACACAATTTCTGCCAAAAATTTTACACTGCTGATATCATGTCCAGCTGTGAATTATTTATCATTTAATCTATTATGTAATCTCAGTTATTTTATTTATGATTTTATGTTTCTGGAATCTGTTGGTATCCAACGTCTATGCAAAACGATTGAAGTGCAGGGTACGCCAGAGAGGCAGAAATTGCTAGTTAATTTTTTTGAATGTCCAAAAAACATTTTGGAGCTGATGTTGTATTTCCTCTATCTGATGTGGGGCCTTCACTTCTTACTTTATTCATCGGCATTCTCCTCCTTTGGATGGAAGGCTGATTTGAACCCAAATGTCATGTTTGATGCTGTTCTTTTTTTATTTTAAAACTGTAAATTTTGTTCTACCTAACCGATCACCCTTGCAAAATCTGATGTTGATTTCTCCCATATCTTCATCTACTTCTCCATGTCACTATGAAAGTGGGATGGATGATGAACTCCCAATATCTTCTACTTCGTGCTGGTCTTCAAGAGAGAAAACAAAGCGAAACTAAGATAAGGAGAAAAACCCCTGCCATGCTTTTGTGATGGTTCACTTCCCTTGTATGCAAATGTTGTGTACTCTATATCTGCAATAATAGGATTTTGATTCTGCTGACTCAATCCCATATATCAATGACATTCTTGAACTTCCTCTCTTTTGAAGTTATCCAATTATCTTCATGATATTTGCTACCGATGCAGATAAATAGTGTCTGAGGAGGATTTCATATAGAAGTCCCATGGTGTTGACATTCTAGAGTCTAGACTATGTAATTGTTAACACTAAATATTATGTGTTTATTTTAATCTATCTACTTAGTCTTCATTTATCTAAGTAGGTTAGTTTTGTAGCTCATTTTTCTCATTTAGACTTATACTAATATTGATCCAGGAGTCCTTTAAATGTTTCTAAAGTGCAAACATATGATTTCATGATAAGTTTTTAGAAAAAATCTTAATTTCTTGTAGAAAGATTATTCTTTTTTACTTTGAGGAAATGGTCACCTTGAGCTTGGCATCTATTCACTCCTAAAAAATTGTTTTTCTAATAATGATGTTCTCGTTCTATTGATGTTTTTGTTCTAATGTGCATGAGGATGTTGACAATGATGTATTTTTATGTATGACAATAGATAGCTCTTTAAGTGTTGTTGTTCCATGAAACTTATTAATCATTTATATCATGTACCTCACATTCTGCATTATTCCAGTTCTTGAATCGCATTGGATTTGAGTGCGAGGATCTTGAGAAGATATTCATAAAGGATCAAACACTTTCAAGTGAAAGTGAGTTTTGTTTTTGTTCGAAGTTCCTTCAATTTCAGATCCTCTAGGTCATCTTTAATCAAGTAACTTCTCCAGATGTGGATAAAATTATTGGTTTTGCTGTGAGCCATCACCTGAAGAACAACACATTTGAAGCGTCTGGAAAGGAAAATAAACTCATTCTTTCTAGCGAAAGGTTGATTTCTTTAATTATTTTTAGATTTTCTGTAATTTCTAATAGTTATCTACATCTTTATTGAATCTATGGTACTGCTCTTTAGCATCCAGCATGGTCTCTGTATGTTGCAAAATTTGCAAAGTGACTCCAAGGGTGCAAAAAAATCACTTAAGGTGAGCTGAATATCTTTATGTTCTGTTGTACGCCAAGCTAATATTTGGATGATCCCTTCTGATACCATTTATTGCACTAAACTTTTTTATGGACTCAGGCTTGGAGTTTTTCTCGATGTACTTTTATCAGCAATTCTGCAATGAGGTTGTTCTGATAATGTAAACAATTTGACATGTCTTTCTTGATTTCTTTTTTCTTTTTCAGGATGTGGTTACCGATAATGAATTTGAGAAACGACTTCTTGCTGATGTTATTCCTCCTAATGATATCGGGGTTACATTTGATGATATAGGAGCTTTAGAAAATGTCAAGGACACATTGAAGGAGTTGGTGATGCTTCCATTGCAAAGGCCAGAACTGTTCTGTAAAGGACAGTTGACAAAGGTTTTACACTTGCCTTTTTACAAGTTTTTTCAATTCTCATCTGTTGTGTGACCTTAGTCTTTTATCTTTCATAATAAAATTTTACAATTGACAGAGGAGTTGGTGATGCTTCCATTTAAAGTCTAGAATTGTTTCTTTAGTAATCTTGGTTATTAGTTTTATGATGGAGCATGATGATGAGTAATAACTAGCTTATACAAACTGCATAGTCCATTAAGTTGACTGTCATATTGAACTCAAGCGACTATCTTTTATCATGATTTAAACAAACTAATGTTACAATCTAAGAATCTTTTTGAATTTGATCTTTTTGTATGAGAACTTGTGTATTTTCTATTCATCCTTATTATATCTTGTAGCCACATTAACAAATTGTTATATCAGTTCAGTTTTAATTTGATCATATGTATTATCACAGCCATGTAAAGGGATACTGCTATTTGGTCCTCCTGGTACGGGGAAAACAATGCTGGCTAAAGCTGTTGCTACAGAAGCTGGTGCAAATTTCATCAATGTATCAATGTCAAGCATAAGTTCAAAGGTGATATTGTGCTTTAAAACCTTATGATAATTGTTTCTTCATTTAAACTTCTAGCTCTATCTAAATTTCAATTTGTAACAGTGGTTTGGCGAAGGGGAAAAATATGTAAAGGCTGTCTTTTCACTAGCAAGTAAAATTGCCCCCAGTGTTGTGTTTGTGGACGAGGTTAGCTAAGTTTACCTTTTCTGTGGTTGAAGATAGTTGGTGTTAGTTAAAATCTTTTATGCTATTGTTGATTGGTCAATGCCTTTTCATAAGAAAAGACTGTTATGGTAAAGAAATCTGATAAAGGCTCCCTTCACAGGTGGCCTTATGAAGGGCTCATCTCTGCCTTTCGGTTCACTGAAGCTTTTAACTTTTACTATAAAAAAGCCTAATCATTTTGACAGTTAGAATTAGTGATAATTTCAGAGGTTTGGATCATTGTAAGTAATCAATGAATGATTAGGATGAAATCTTCACGAGGACCCCTATGTTGGGGGGCTTATTATATTTCTTTTCACTTTTGTGCTGCTGCCCCACTATTGAAATGCTTTCACTTTTACTGTAGTGGGGCTTATGGTATTTCTTTTCATCTTTATGCTACTGTCCCACTATCGTAATGTCTCTCAAAGGAGCTGTGTATCTTTTCCTACATCTTTCTTTGCTTTTGTTAGTTCTTCTGAATACTCTGTTTACTTATAGGTTGACAGCATGTTGGGAAGGCGTGAAAATCCCGGAGAACACGAAGCCATGCGGAAGATGAAGAATGAATTTATGGTCAATTGGGATGGTTTACGCACAAAGGACAAAGAACGTGTTTTGGTGTTAGCTGCAACCAATAGACCTTTTGATCTTGATGAAGCTGTCATTAGGAGGCTTCCACGGAGGTAGATCTCACTATTATCTTTGGTGTCTTAAAGGATTTGTTTTCATCTATGTTTTTGTATTATTTGGACAGATTAATGGTAAACTTGCCAGACACTTCCAATAGAGAAAAGATACTCAGAGTAATATTGGCTAAAGAAGATTTAGCTCCAGATGTCGATATGGAAGCTCTAGCAAGCATGACTGAAGGTTATTCAGGAAGTGATCTGAAGGTCTCTATTGTTTATTTTCATGCCATTTTTAGTATTATGTTTCTTGTACTCTTCTTGTCTTTGGCATAGAAGTGAATAAGTTCTTAGCGTTTCTTCTTCAATATCAGAATCTTTGTGTTGCTTCTGCACACTGTCCTATTAGAGAAATCCTGGAAAAGGAAAGGAAGGTTAGTTTCCTATACAAACTTTACTTGCTTTCCTATATGTATATTTTCACTCGTTTGGTTAATTCCATTGATACTTCATTTTACTTTGTTTAGTAATTTCCTTTGCTATTGACCTTTACATTATTTTTTGTCTCTTTGCTCTTGTATGTGGTGATTTCTTGTATATTTTTGTATTTTATTCCATGAAACATGTTTCGTTATTACTTGTTGTATAATAAACTCCAAGTCTTTGGATATGGTAAGATGAAACATTTACTGTTTCAGTATTATAGCAGTCTTATTGTGCAATTTTTGTTGCTTAGTTGTTTGACACATACCTTAGGTGTACCTTTGAATATCATCTGATTTTGGACAGTATTTACATATATGTACTTAATGTCTTGTGATAATGGTAGTGGACTTGCAATTGATTCCGAATTACACAATTGAAATCAGCATTATTGATCAGATTGGATCTCATGTATCTTAATTCATTATCACCTATACAATTGAAATCAGCATCATCGATCAGATTGGATCTTTTATATCTTGATTCATAATCGCCTATACAATTGAAATCAGCATTATCGATCAGATTGGATCTCATGTATCTTAATTCATAATCACCTATATCAGTACTGATATATCATTTGGTTGCTCACCAAGTGGATATGTTAGGTTGATTGTAATTTCATAATTATACGGTGATAATAGAAGTAAGAAGAGTAACCATATTTCATTAGGTCATTGATAAAGTTGTTAATAAACTCGAAGCTTGTGTGATTAATAGCTTCTCTTCCATATGGAAAGCAAAAAACATCACATTCATTAAGACCACATTCTTCTAAAGTTTCTGTATACCTAAAAATTTCACTGGGTAAGCCTTGACCAAGAAATGGAGAATGTGTCGGATTTCTGTCCTACATCAGCTATTGCCTGACATCTTCCTGAAACATTTCCTCAATTGTAAAAATAAACTTCTGATGAATAAGGCTATCTTACAAAAAGTAGGTATCTTCTGATGAGTAGTTCTATCTTACAAGAAGAGTTAAGTCCTATATCAGCCATATAAGCACTATATGTCATTTACCGCATCCCCACCTCTCTCTATGTTGGGCACTTGCGTGTGTTAAAACTGACAATATGATGGCTGGAAATTGCAGAAAATTATCAAATGCAACAATAATTGTATCTCTTACTTGTAGCCGTGTCATGGCTCCTTGTTTGGCTGACCTAAATTAATCATTGTTTTGCTGATCCCTTCATTTAAATCTGTCAAATTGGGTTAAAAACATAGTTTTAAGCTCTAAGACTGAAAAATTGACTTAAAATAGTTTTAAGCTCTAACGCTGAAAAATTGGCGAAATTTTGATTTGACTTTGGAAGGCACAACATGGATTGAATTTATTCTATAGTCAGTTGATACCATGGACTTCAACGGATACTGCAAATTTTCTTAACTAGTGTTTATTCTGTGGCTTTTGCCATTATGCTATGCTCCTGTGTATCTGGATGATGGAAGCCCAAGTTTCAATTTATCTTACCCTTCTACAGGAGAGAGATGCAGCACTGGCGGATGATAGACCTACACCAGCCTTACACAGTAGCGATGATATACGGGCTCTAAGCATGAATGACTTCAGATGCGCACATGAGCAGGTAACTTTGACTAGCATATCCAATTTTGTTAGTTTCTAGAATTGAACTAGATTTTCAGTATAAATTTTATATGTAGTGCCTACTTCATCTCTAGTGACTATAATTTGTACCAATCTTTGTCTTATGCCATTTTCTCCTGATGATGCTACTACTGTTTTTTTGGCTGCAAGTACTTTGGTTTCTCTAATATTTTGTTTAAATTAGGTACTTGAACCATTATTAGCGTTTCAATTTAGTACCTCAGTTTTCACCAACCAAATACTTCTGTGGTGTAGAAATATATTGTCACACGGTCATGTCCGCCACTACCACATGATACACGACATTTTCACCTTGGGGATGGGGTAAAATGGAAAATATCACATGATGCAGTGTCCACATGGCAGCTACGTGACAACTCATTGTCCACGTATCTGCTAAATTAGAATAATTCTAGGTCATGTTAGTTCCTTGGTGGAAAACTAGTGTAGAGTGCTTCAAATGAAATGCTCATCAAAATTTAGGTGTTTATTTGAAAAATAAATGAGTTCTGAAGTGGTTGCACGCATATATTAGGTACTGCACAAGCAATTATCCTTTATTACATATACTCTTTTATATTTCCAAAATTGTTCTTTTTCTTTCTTTCAGGAGAATTTTCCAATAATTTTATCGTGTTGCAGGTTTGCGCCAGTGTTTCATCCGAATCCTCAAATATGAGCGAGCTTCTCCAGTGGAATGAACTTTATGGGGAAGGTGGCTCTAGGAAGAAGAAAGCACTCAGCTATTTCATGTAGGAGATTTATTTATGTTGTACAGATCTCTCCAAAGCTCTTCCGAAGAAAATCTGAGGATTGGCTATCGTTATAGGCCGTGCTCTTTTGAGGTTCTTTTGTAACATATGCATGCCGAGTCAATTTTACATATTATTTTAATTATCGTAGTTAATTTTAGTTGGACCTGCTTAATGGAATCTATTTCCATGTGTATACAAAATATCTAAGTTGTGGAAGTTTACAAGTTCCACCATCTGCCGAATGTCTCTCCAATCTAAGTTTCTAACTCTTGGCACTCATTGTGTTGTTCGTGGGCTTGCTTTTCTTTTGTGCTCACATGATCTTTTACTAGCATTGATGTTTGTATAGTCTTGATCCGAGCTTAGAGGAGAGTTGCAATAAATTTTACCTGGAAACACCCTTTTTCCTGTTGTATCTCCTGTCCATTTATTCGTATCATTTTGCAAACCACGAGAGAAATGAGTCGATGGTGCAGCTGTAAATCAAATGAAAGATGATGCTATTCAATAGCACAGGAAATAAGTACCTGCAGTGTTGGGCTGTTAAAAATTGTTGTACAATCAGTTCTGCAGATCGAAGTGGCGTTGGGGAGAGACTCAATGCACAGGAAATAAGTACATTATGTTGCATTAGATGAATGATAATAGCGGTCTGATATTTATAATATGGATGCAATGATTTATTGTTGAAATAGATAATTATGTAGAAACATGATCGGGTCTCCTGTTTAAGAAGTCACTGAATTAAGATTACTTTCTGATTCATCGGCAAATAAATTGCTGTTATAATTATGTTTGGGTTTTATATGTTTAATGCCATATGCTATGTTTAAATTTATCTCATAATAGTAAGATTTTTTGTTTAATGACTTATGACTTTTAATGAGTGTAAATATTTATTATTAATTATCTTTAAAATCAAAATATCTTTTGATTAAAAGATTTATATTATGTAAATAAATAATATTACATAATTGGATAATAAAGTAATTTTTGTCAATATGTCAGTACTAATTTTTAAACCTTGGAACTCTCTGATTGAAAGATAAAAATAGGTTTCAAATATCGAATGTGATATCGTTATGTACAAAAATAATGATGCGAGAATTAATTTTTCATATATCAATAACTCTGAATTGACCTTTGCTTGCTAATTAAATATTATTTGCAAGTTCTGATGAATTTTGCATTTGGAATGCATTAATAGCAAACCAAGTAGATTTTATTCTGTTTCCTGTAATTTGAAATATCTCATTTACCCATACATTGTTCACGTCGCTTTCCTGCACCCAAGTTTTGCATGGCATCCATCCCCTGCCAATTAGTTCTACTTTAGCAATTAATAGTAAAGTCCTGGGTTGAGCCGTACCTTTATTGCTTCACTTGCTGTCTAAACATATAACAATTAGTAATTAAACTACAAAGGATCAAACTAATATTCAATTAGATTATATTTGACATTTTAATCTCGCAGAATTTCACCCTAGCAAGATCTAAGGATCCATAGTTCTTCCTATATATTCTTCTTCACAATTGAGAAAATTGATCATATCATGTATGATCACATCCAAGAAAAAGCACAGGAAGAAGACCCATTTATCCCTCGTTATCCCTTGGCTCTTAGAGGCCCATGAACTCCCGGCTCAGGGATTCCCAATATTCCTTTGTCTGACGAACACGTTCCACTCTATCAGCCTGAAGCCGCTTCTCCCAGTAGTCAGGGCAGCTGTTAGGAGACTCAAATTTAATAAAAAAATCCTCCAGCAATGGAGCAGTTTCTGAAACACCATCTCACAGAAATATACCTTTTTCTTAGCAAGATGTTCAGCTCATCCAAGTGCATGGCACCTGCATGTACTCCTTCCTGAGAATGCACATTGGAATCAAGTCAATTACATAAATATGTTTTTAGGGAAGATAGGGAATGATTCACCTGTCGACATAGAGGGCACTTTGCTTTAGGGTCAGCCGCCTTCAAGTCATCTACGATCGTCACCGATGCAGCAGAACAACAACACATGTAGCAGAAGAGATGGCCGCAATTAAGAGCCACAGGGTCAAACACTGTGTCCTGTAAAATATCTTTCAACTAGTTCAGTTTTACTGATTTCAACTAGCACGCATCGAGCACTGTTTTCTATCATAAAAGAGAGTGTTTGTGTAAACATTCGAAAGAGTCTGTGCAAAAGAACTAACCACTCACCAAACAGATTGAACACGTCAAATCAATTTCGATCTTCATGGAGTCGAAGAGCCCGCATGAGAGTGTTGGCTTGCCATCATCGTCAAAAGTAAGCGAGCAGTCGCCGAATAGCTCGACCATAGATTTGTTCTTGCATGTGCTTTGCCTCATGTTGATGTAGAAGGCCATGAGCTCACAGAGCCAGGGTGATTGAAGGATCTCGATGCGCAGGCTCGGTGCTTTTGCTCTGAATGTCTGCCCTTGCTTTGAGTAATGAATCTGAAGGCACTACTCCAATTTATGAGGGATAGATCCAAGAAAGGCGAGTCAAAGAAACTCAGCGGCGAATTTCGCATACCTTGTCATACTTCTTCAGTATTTTCCTCATGGCAATGGAGTTTATGATACCATAAGCAACTAGGTCCTTTCCTTCTTGTATCAGTTCTCCATGATTTGGCAGAGATTTGCCTCTAAGCCGCATAATGTACTTCCTAAAGCCTGATGCTAAATGTAACTCGAGGAGTTTTTGAGCCCTTTGATTAAAGCAACCAACAACGGCTGACATCTCGTTCAGTAGGGAAGGGAAGAAGGTTCCATCACACACTACGCATGAAACAACAAAGTGAAAAAGGAAATCCAGAAGAAGAATGCAAAATCAATTTCTTACCGAATGCTGAAATATAAACAATCAGAGTTCAGCTCAAGCTTGAAGAATAAACACACAATAATACCTGATAGCATCCGTTTCTTGCTTATCTTATTACCAAGATAACATTCTAGTAAAGGAAAAAAGAAGCATCATTTATCTTTATCACGAAGAATCAGCAAATTTGACACAAACAGAGAAGGGGGTTTATAGAAGAAGAGTAGAAGAGATATTGCAGGTGACTTCCATTGAGTTCCAAACAAGTAACTAAAATAGCAGGAAACTTCAACTAAGCTTTTGAATTGTAAATTTTTGATATTTTTTTTCTTTTGATCGGAAGGCTATCCAAAAGGAACTGGAGTCTATAATAAAGTAAAAAACGAGATGATCAATGATGAAGATGAGCAGCTAGCTTGAGCAAAATCTGAAGTTTAAGTAACAGGAAATGACGCTTCAGACGCTTCCCATCCTAAAACAATTTTTTTCTATATTTAACAGGCAATATTTAGCTAATCTTCTATCACCCGACACAAACAAAAGGCAAAAGTGGGGGATCCGGACCTAGTTTCAATTCTATTTTGGCAATCTCATCTTCTTTTATCCATAGTTTCAGAAATAAGATGATACGAACGTAGCAAATGAGAATCGAGAAGGACCCTGCAGATTCAGAATCGAAACCAGGAAAAGAACATGTCAAAGCACGAGAGAAATTTTTGCAATGGCGATGAAGAAATTCCATCGTCCAAATCATAAAGGTCACATCTTTTACACGTAAACAATTAGAATTCCTCAACCAGAACGAAGACAAGCCTAAAATTTTCATGCAAAACAAATAGGAAACCAGCTTATTCATTTCCCCGGCATGATACCTGCACAATTATCCGCGCATTTGCTTCCTCCATCTCCTCCTCCACCACCGCCGCCACCGTAGTTTGGTTGCGCATGCTGCGACTGAAATTCTCGCCTGCACCTCTTCAGCGTCTTCTTCAGCCTCTTCAATCCGACCACGGGGAGCTCCTTCTCCCTCCTCGCCCGCATGTACTCCTCGTACGCCTTGCAAAACTTCATCTTTCCTCCACCTCCCAAGCAAAGCTTCCACCGTTCGGTCGTCAAACGCCAGAAATGACTCAACTTTAGACAAGAAACCTGTGAGTTAGATCACGAATAAATCCAAGTGTTTTACTTTTCACTTATCCTTATCTTTTCAAAACACCACAAAATCGCATCTCCCCCCTGCAAATATACAATATCATACATATATCCTTTAAATTATAGCTGCTATAGAATCGTTTCTCACTTCAATACACAAAGATTCACCTATAGATTATTTTAGTTCAATATATAGACTTAACAAGTGCTCCAATTAAACCAATTTAATAATAATAATTTACATAACGTATAATAACAATAATCTATTACGTAACGTATGCGAGAAGCATAATATTACACATTGCCTAATCCACTACGAAATGTGCGGGGAAGTGGCAGAGCAATCCATGCACAAGAGAATTGCATTTTGTTATCATCTCTAGCCGGCTAGCAATTGTGGTTGACGGAAGCTAAGTTTGAATAATTGCTGGAGTCGAGGAAATTGATCAGAAAAAGAGATTGTGGAAATTTAGTACAATATCGACTTTGATTCAATTAGTCAAAATGCTTAATTTCTTACATAGATTAAACATACATGATTAGATTCTTCGAAATTTCTGGCCACAAATCGATGGACGGGAATTTGGAAAGCTGGAGTGGTTTGATCGACGGGGGTTAAATTAAAGGCTAGTCTTAGTCTGGAAATGGAAATGATTCGCCACTAGGGTTTGCCGGCCGCTGCTTTCTTAATTTGACGCCACCAACCAACAGCACGTCTGATGCATGCATGCATGCACGAACGCGAGCAGGTGAGCCGAGTGCTTGGCTTCGCACTGACTGACTTGTTAATTTCAAGGATGGCACACTCAGTGGTGGTGCTCGAGTCAAAATATTACTGTGCCGTCGTCAACGACTCTCATCCATTGCTTTTTAGGAATTTTATATTTTACCAATTCAATCCCAAATTCTAGTATAATATGATACTACTCCCAAGCCGCCAAATAGAATGATCATCCATTTTAAAAAAGGACCTTATGGTTATATTCTTTGATCCTAAAAGAGGGAGTGATAATTCGTCTCAATCCTATCTTTATTGCATAATCGGAATACAGCGAATAAATTACTGCCATTTTTATAAAGATTAAAAGTAAAAAGTAGTCATAATTGGAGAGTCTCATAGGCTTACTTTGATGGCGTCAGACATATTGATCGGCCAAAACTTTGCAAAAAGATGACAATGATAATCAATCAATGCCTACAGTTTCTAGAGTCTACATCACATTAATGTCAACGTAATCTGATTACAGAATCTAGTGAATTATCTTCAAGTTTAGATTGGATCCAAATTAACTGCAAGTACGTGTGCATAAATTTAATCAGCTGTCTTATTGTATGAAAGATCAATCACTTAAGATGAACATCTGCTGCAACCAAGAACACCTATTGATCCGCATCTAAACTTGTACCCGAAGAATTCTTGATCGATCTTGTGTAGTTCCTGTTTTTGATGAGTTTGGAGTACCAGTAAGCTGACAACTTGGGCGTCCTTTTCCGGTTCTCATCCTCAAAGTCCACACGGCACAATCCGCAGCGTGATTGATAACCAGTCAACACCTCAAACACATCCATGAACGACCAAACGAAGTAGCCTTTCACATTGACTCCATTCCTGCACCACAGGAGAAGACCTTTCTGTCATTAATGTTTCCACTATTTTCTTTTTTTTAACATTCATTCGCACAAGAAGCAAGAATCAACCTGATCGCATTGAGCACGCTGCCAATGAAGCCGCTGAGGTAATTGATCCTATCGGTGTCATTAAGTGAGACTTCTTTCCTTCCTATTCCATAACCTGGTGGGAAAAAAACAATGAACAAATCCTACTTTTTTTTCACTGAAACCAACATTTGTTCTTATAGTCTACAAACCATTTTCTTCCACAAACAAGGGAGGATTTCCATAGGCATCTTTGATGTACTCCAACACATACTGCAATCCTTGGGGATCGCTTGGTTGCGGTACGGTGGGATCATACTGGTTAATTATACACATCTAATTAGCTAATTCAAGCATTTAGCAAATTAACAACTTACAAGAGAGAGATAAATCAAGTAGCTTTGCAGTTTACCGGATCAGGTGTTACATTCCTGGAACCTGCATTACTTCAAGTGTGAGCATTTGATCTAATTAACACAAAACCATTGTCTAAGAAGGTAATTAACTAACCGAATATGGTGGCTAAGATATCTAGATAATAGTCTCGAGGGTTTAAATTAGCTAAATAGGGGTTATCTTTGACATAGGACGAAGAGTAGTGATTCAGACCAATGTAATCAAATGAGCCTTTTATTTGTTCAGATTGATGCTTGGTGAAGGATGGGAGCCTTGAACCCGCAATCTTTTTTATCACCTCAGGATAATCTCCAGAAATGAGCGGATTAAGGATCCTAACATTGGACATCAGTTAGACGATAAGACTACTGATCATCACATACATTGAGCTGCATCGAATGACTTACCAACCAATGTAGAAGTCACGAGCTCTTTCGACGGCTGCAATATCCGCGGAAGAGTTTGAGAATGGATAATACCAGAATGTGTACACATTGATGCCCACCCAGCCTTTTTGCACTGCCTGTGCATGTGAAAGGAAAATGTTTGTGCATGGATTGATAACACAAACTCTGATGTAAATTAAACAAGACAAAAGAACTGACTTGATACTTGCTCCGGTACAGATTGACAATGGATGCATGGGATAGTAGGACATGATGAAGCGCAATGTAAGGCTCTGTTGTAGAATTGCCGACAGTGCAATTGGTGGCAAATGGATAAGAGCACCTGTTTGGTGGAAGTACTGCAAGGTCGTATGCACTCAATGCCATTATGTTGGGTTCAACAACTGTAGTCCATCGGGATACTCTGTCGCCAAAATTCTTGAAGCACACGTCTGCATATGCTGTGAAATCGTCCCTGAAAGGTATTGCTTCTGTTATTTGGGGGATTGAGAACATTACTGATGAGATATTCGAGTAGTTGAAGGATTTCTTACACGATTTTCGGACTTAACCATCCTAAGTACTCATCTTCAAGCACTTGGGGAAGATCAAGATGGTAGAGAGAAACATGAGGTTCGATTCCTGAATCATTGAAAGGGAGGAGGGAGAGAGACTATTATGAATGATAATGATCAGGTATTATACACTGCAAACTCCATCGCCAAAGCAAAATATTCATGGAAACTTTTTCTATCAAATTCAAGATCCAAAGAGTATATGTTAAATGACTTAACTATGCATGACTAAGGATAGTATATTCCAAGCTTTTTGGATAAGCTTGTAACCACTTGCATGCAATTAAATCTTATGCGTCTCTGAAATCCCTAAAAGGGAATCTCATGCATATAAACTCATAAGCACCTAAATCAGCATTGATTTATCATTTGGTTGGCACACCGAGTGGAGAAGTTAGCTGATAGCAATTTCATAATCACATAGTAAAAGTAAGAAGACAGACCATATTTTAGTAGCTCATCGATGAAGTCGTTGTAAAACTGTAAACCTTTAGGATTAACAGCTCCTCTTCCATCTAGAAAGCAAGTAATCATCGCATACATAAATATCATATGATTTTTTTTAAACAAAATTGAAGCACCTAAAAGTTTCACTGACATACATGGGAGAAGCCTTGACCAAGAAATGGAGAATCTATAGGATTCCAATCCTATATCAGCCATCAGCTTGACATCCTCCTGGAAAATTTGCTCAATTATAAGAGAAAACTTACTTCAGATGAAGTGGTTTATCTTACAAAAGAAGTATCTCACAATCTATGACTTGTAATCTTCAACATTGTATCTTAGAGTGGACAGAAAAGTAAAATGAAATAACATAATTGTGGAATAGTAAAATAAGACGATAGGAAAGTATTAAAACTTTTCTTAGTTATATGTCATTTGAGGGAAAGAAAGAGAAAGTATTAAACTTCTTATATATGTACACGAATATACTTCCTCATGTCATCTTATATTTGTATACAAAAATAACGAATTGTTATGTTAATAAATTGAACTCAAATCTTTCGCCTGAGTTCTTCTATTTGCTGATCAAGCATGGTCTGGGAATACATGCCTGGTAGTGGGTGCTACACGCAGAGACAAGGATGTGAACAGAAAGGACTTCGCTCTAGTGCAAATGAAAGCAACAGAGAACGTAGATGTATCCATGAGAATGAATGGTGCATTAGCCATGATGTTCAGAGTATCTACTTCATAGGTAGTAGCTATTTGTGTTAAAAGTTTAATCCATGTGATAAGTTAGTCAAGCGTCTTTCTTAAATTTCTTAAATTTTATGACAAAAATGTTAGTAGAGTTCCATAAGACTGATGCTTATCCTTTTAATCATAAGTTTAATTTAGGTGAAAACAGGATACAGTACTGGTGGTTTTTACACATACGTATGCATGAATAAGTTGTTCATTATTCAGGTAATATTCCTAATTTTTTGTTAAAAATGATTAATAGAATTTTGATATCAATATAGAAAGAAGATTTCTTGTTGACACCATAGATTAAAAGCCAGTATAGACCACCTGTATTGGTGCGGTATCGGTATATTATTGGCTAGTGTTGTTTGTACTATATATCAATACCATCAAATACTTTTCGGTTTGACAAATGACCAGTATAACAGTATAGATCGAAATCTTAAACCTTGGATGACACTTTGAATAGCCAAATCATGAGTGAAAAAGAGGAGTTTCTATTAAGTACTAGTTTGTATTAATGTTTTAGTGCACTATCAGATTAGTACATACTAGTCTATATCTACACATAGTACTAATGGTACTAATTGGTACATTTTAAATATTTTATATATAGTATTGTACATGTACACAGTTGGACCAGTAGAGGGCGATCATACCACTTTTGATACAAACTAGTTTTCAAGATGTTGGTTTAGGCTACAAGAATGCGTAATATTTATAAACAAACATGTCACTTTTATATTTGATAGCATTGGTATTGAAACAATAAACACAATCGCTTTTTTCTTTATGTAGTGTTGAAACATTAAATTGTGGAGATGCACAAACAATGTCTGCATTGGATCTATTGTAATTTCTTGAACTCATTTTATGTAGTTGCTGAAATGGAATAATGTAGTTGCCAAATACCTTGTACTTGTGGTATCCATCACTAGCTACATCTCCCGTGCTCTTGTCCTTCATTCGCCCTGATACATTCATCGTTATAATTGAAGTAAGACAGCTACAATATGAACTTGAAGAACCTCCTGTGAGAGTTTAAGTTTCTTTTGCATGCATCCATGCTCCAACAAGCTCGAGACTCCCAAGACCACTTTTATTGTTCCGAGAAGTGAAAATTTTACATTGACTCCTGAAGCTTTCCCTATTCAAATTCATCTCAAGACTTCTGAAATTAGGATTTTGGTTTTGAGTTGAGATTCATTTTGATCCTCTTGGCCCACAATTGAAGGGCGGTTTCATGAGATTGATTGTTATTAGCTTTGACTCCTTATTACTTCTTAGTTGTTATTATATTTTTTTAGTTTCTTAAATCGTTAGTTATATTACAACCTTTCTGATCAGTGTACTGGATAGTATCTATTTTTCTCTGAAGTGACAAACAAGAAGAAAGGATAGTTTTTTTACTTTTTAATATTTTCAGTTAACTAAGGGGTTAAAGGAACAAATTAAAATTAGAATTTTACTTACCTGAAAATAGAAAATAGAATGAAGAGACAGCCGGTTTGGAAAAAGTTTTTATGTTTTTATGGTTAAAGGAGTACTAAAATTCAACTCATAATTCATTGACTAACTGTTCAGAATATTTCAGAGTTGACAAGACAAATAGAAATTAGAGATAAACTTCTCTGAAATTAGGAATTAGAAGGAGCCAAACACACAACAGAAGATTTTCACCATCCAGATTGGTGATACTACAGAAACAGTAAATGGATAGGCCAACAAACAAAGAAGAAAAATTCACCTTCATGAGTAAAGGTATCCCAAATGCATGGACTCCTTCCATCCTCAGCTGCGGCGCCCTCCACCTGCACTTGTACAAATGAAACAGAGCTCAGTGATGCATGAATGTTCCGGCTGTGTCTCATGTGTTACCTCAGTCATTTGAAGAGCCATCATTGGAGGATAATACAGAATTAAAGATGCTGTGAAGGACAGAAACAATCAATTCCATGTCCTTGGGTCACTAATGAAGCAAGGATAACATCCCAGATGTTGCTTTCTATTTAAGTTGTCAATCTTCTTGCGAGAAAAACAAAAAAGTACCAATATCATCACTATAGAGAGCCACAAAGTTAGCTATTCTAGTCATAAATAATTAACTTTCAGATAAAAAGAAGCTGGAATCTAAAGAGATGAAGAACCTGATAAGCTGAAGTGCCAGCTCCAAAGATGAAATCAGGGGGGAAATCATCCCTGCTGAAGCTAAGCTCAAACGGCTGCGCTGAACCATATCTTTCTAGGTACAGCAGCAGGAACGAGGAAATTAACAACAAGGTCAAGCTGCTTCCTCCCATGATCCTAGTTTTGAGGTGCTCAGTTTCCCAAAGAATCCTTTAGCTTACAAATATACAATGCCATGGTGTTTCGCTATCAATGTCCTGACTTTAAAAAAAAAAACGAATTCCTTCGAACGGCTGGTGAACTTGCTTGGATACCGCATTCCATGTTCGCTACGCTATCCTTGCATATTGACAAAATCACAGAAGGTCGGTGGGTAGTTTTTCAGAAAATTATATGGAGGGTGACGACTCTGATTTTTTATTCATAATAAATTTAATATAAAACTTCAATCATAAAACTGAAAGTAGTTCTTTATTTTAAAACTTCAATCATAAAAGGGCGAATTGCAAAGTAAACCTAACTCATGACCCACAGCATCTTCATTAATAGTGGAATCAAATTTAAAACTCATTCCCACTTAAAACTCTATGGTTGACTATCGGGATATAGTGTAATCAAACAAAATTTCTCTCACCTCGATTAAATCTCCTCATTCTTAATAGATCATTCTCGTTCAAAGACAAAGGAACAATGTTGAACCATTAAATTTCAAACATGTGCGCAGCATACTTGGATGCAGAACTCGTGCAGGTTTATTTTGTGCAGGAATTGTTCACTTGCCACATCAAATTTAAATCCCAGCAATGTTTTGATGATTGGAATCAGAAATTAAATAATGCAATATCTCAATATAGCTACAGGCTTTTCAGAGATTCAGATGGAGATTACTAGAGTAGTTGCGCATATCATCAATAAAGTTAAACAGCCAAATATGAAGGCTTACATTGTTTCAGGAACATAAAGAAATTGATTCCTTCTCCGAGTACTTGGTTACAAGAAATCTTTACATGATGAAATTTTAGTAATGGACTTAAATTGGCATGCAGTGCTGCAGATTTTTTTTGATGAATACATATTCATTTATACAAGCGTCCAATGCAGAAATGCAGATGAAACACATGACTGTTGAATCATTAAACACACGTGGAATGGTCAAAATCGATTTTTGACCACAAATAAAATCACACGTCAGAAGCTGAGAATAAAAAGGGAAAAGAGGAAAGATCTGCCCCGCGCCAGTGCGGACAAAAATAGGGAAAGGAAAGAATACAGAAAGCAAAATCGATAAAAAAAATATAATTAATAAATAATTTTTGGAAGGAAAGCTGGAGAATTGATAGCATTTATTCACGGCTGTCAACAGAAATTGAAAAAGGGCGGCAGGAAATCAAATTGTGGCTTGAAAGAAAAAAAAAAGCCTCTACAGCAATCAACCATAAAATTCAAAATGAAAAAAGAAGCGTGGCAATAATTTTCAAAAAGTGGCTGGGAGCTTATAAAAACAGGGGTTAGGCGACCAAAAAAAGAGGAGACAGAGAACATAGCGCCGATAGGTTTGCAGAAAAAATGGAATCAAGGGAGATTGTCAAAAGGCTGCTCAACTCATTTGATACGTTGGAGGACAGAAAGGAGAGGCTAGAAAACAGAGCGAGAAGAGAGGGATAGAACACAGAGCGAGTAAACTGTGATATGCTTATTGATATAGTGCTGAGATAAACTGTAATATACTTATTGATATAAACTATGATATGATATATTGTGATATATTTCTGATATAAATTACGATATACCTATTGATATAGATTGTGATATATCCTTGATATAAACTGTGATGTATACTTGATATATACTGTGATAAATTGTTGGAATAGATAAACTGATAAATTGTTAATATACTGATGATAAACTATTTATAATTGATATATGCGGTGACATATTTTATATACTATAAACTCTTGTTGTCGTTACATTGATAATAGTTATAGAATTGTGATAAATTGTCTATAAATATAAATTGCTATAACTGATACTGCTCTAATTTTCTCTGAGCCGTAAGGATATTTGTTAATATTGTTGAGTTATAAAAAAAATGATATAAATGAAATCTCGATGATCAAGAAATAAAGAAATAATCTATGGATGCGCTACTTGCATCCATACTTTATCATGAAACGAATTGCGAACAAAAGCTACAGTCGGGGAGAACAAGCGACAAGAGTAAAAAAGAGAAGAGAAGAAGCACCGAGGGTATAAGGAATAAAAGAAAAGGGAAATAAATAAAAAAAAAAGAAGAAACTGCCTGAGATCTCACAGGGGAGATGGAGACTAATAAAAGAGGATTAGAGATTTCGGCAGATAAAAATGCCTCAACAACAAAAGAGGGGAAGAAGAATGAATTAAACTCAGCACAAAAATCCCAACAAGAACTTTGTTACTTAACCCAAATCTACAATCACTCCGTCGCTCCAAAATCCGGAGGGCTACTACTGTTACGTTTCGAGAAGCCATGGGGCTGTATTAAATATGGTATTAATGAGACTATCCGCATTCCAAGAGTTATAGAAGCTAAGGGTTGCATTAATTGGTATTAATGGAACGTTCTTCTATTTATAGTGATGAGAGCCCCAGCGCCCCTCTCCCCCTTCTTTCGACCAACATTTGTCTCCTCCCTCACGCACCTCCGCCTGTGTTCGACATGTGCTCCGGCGGCTGGATTTGGTGGACGAAGCTTCCACCTCCTTTTCGTGTGCGGCAACGAGATCTTGTTGCAAACCCTAGATCCGGCGAGGGTTTGGTCTCCGGCGACATTTCTGAGCCTGGTGATATTTCACACCTCCAACGAAGCTTTCCGCCGCCTCCTGGTGTATTTTCGGGGGTCGTCTTCCCCACCTCCGGCGAGATTCACGAATGTCGCCGCCGACCGGATTTTCCCCGATTTCCGGCGATCTAGACTTCGTCCCACGAAACCGACCGTACGGCCGGAATCCTCTCAGCGCCGGCTACTCTTTGGCTACCGGATCGTCCCAATCTGCCATAGGAAGTTACTGTTCCAGCGGTACTGTAGCGGTGGTGCTACTGTTCTGGCGAACTTCCGGCGATCTCCGAAATCCGTGCTGACGTCGCGGTTTATGTCAATGTGGTTGGTTCTCACGTATCCTGGTGTTTCCGTGGTGTTATACGTTCGCACGTGGCTGCGAACTCGGTTAGTACCCGACCCGACTCTATACGTATTTATATGAACGCAAGTGAACAAATCTGCCTTATATATTTGCTAGACTCCACTAAATAACCCGGATCTGAACATAACCACTTAATGACGGATTAGTATGTTTATTAACGATTATGGTAAAATGGATTAAACGGAGTACATGGACTCATACATGATTTACCCTGTTAGGATCTGTTGACTGATACCTGTGACTGTGCTGGTTGGATCTGTGCTATTGTCTACTGTTCGAGGTAGGGATTCTATTTCCGTCCTTTGTTTCGGTGTCAACCGCATGTGTAGATTTGTGTCCCTTCCTTATTGTTGATATTACTGTTGATTACTATCTAATTCCATTCTGCTCTGAGTTATATTCCTGTTGACATAACCTGTTGCATGAAACACGGTATGAGTATTTTGTTATTGCATGTTTATTGGTAGTTGGTAGGTGGTATAAGTTATGTATACATACTTTGAGGGCTGGATATCTAGCGATAGATAGTCCAGTATACATCGGATACTGCCTGTGATATTTCTGTCCGAGACGCTATGTGATCGTCTCCCTGTGTTTGACCGAGAGAGTCCGATGTTATGGGCTTGAGGTCTGATATCAGCCCAGTGAGGGGTTGTACTGAGTGTAGGATGCTACACTAGCGGGCTGTCGACGGACAGTCGTCTCTACCGTTCGGGGAGCCATCGGTAGGGACTACTCTATTTATAGAGTTGTGGGTCGTAGACCGCTCTATGTTTATAGAGTCGAGGGTCGTGGACCACTGCTGTATCAGCTCCCAGTTTTATCTGTGTATGATGACACGTATATTGATACGTATTTGAGTTTGACTATACTCTATATGGGACATGTAGAGTCTTGATTGTAGTTCTGGTAAAACTTTATATCTGATCATGCACCATACAACTTGTGATATCCCTACTTAGCCTCCGGCTAACCCCTTTGATTTGCCTCTAGGTTTTGGCGCGGCTCCTTCTGGAGCGGATTAGATAGATAGTTTGTGACCACCAGTCTGGGTGGGTTTGAGTTGCATATAAGTCAAGTTTTATATGTTATTATGTTCTGTCGTATCAGTCTCGTGACTGCTGCGCCGGTCTTGTTATCTGTTGGCCTGTCGACTGCTGCGTCGGTCGTATTACCTATTGGACTTATTGACCGCTGCGCCGGTCTCGTTATCTGTCTAGTCTGTCGACCGCTGCGCCGGTCGCATTGTTGGTTCTGTTGACCACTGTGCCGGTCTTTGTATCTGTCTGTGGTTTGACTTATGGATATTCGTGGTCGGGTTGCCCTTTATTATAATATATTATAATAAAGATCTCGTGGCAGAAAGATATTCAGCGCTAAATACTGGAAGGATAATAAAAAAAAAACTGAATTCATATCTTACCTTGAACGAGAAAGAATTGCGGATCTTCAACCTTCGCCGATGAAACTTGAAATTGTCACAATTTAGGACACTAAAACTCCAAGCTTCCAGATTTGGAAAGACAACAAATCTTTTCCTCCGCCATCGACAAATCAAAACTACCAAACATAAGATTCATGCTCCAAGATCCCTTCCCCATTCGCAGCCTCCATTATCCCTTCCGCCGAATTAATCTCACACTCCATCTCCACGCCAGAAACTCTTCCACCGAAGGCGACGTCAATGACGAGCCCAACCACCACCTACGGAGCCTCCTGTCCAGCCATTTGCGGCAATGACAATCCAGCTCCTCAATAGTCGCCGACGACATCTCCTTAGCCGCCGTTGACGAATGTCACCAGTGAATTTGCCCCAAACCAGCTCCTCAGCAAACATTGACGCCATTTCTTCCACGGACGACCCGCTAGGTCTGCGTGTTCTTCACTCCGGATAGGCAACGCCTCACCGCCTCTGCTAGCCCTAGCGCCGCCACATTCTCTTCAGCCTGGACGTCCTTTCCGCTGGTCGCCTTTCCTTCGACTTTCGTCGCCTGTACGCCACTGCTGATCGGCGCTACAATAAGTTGACATTGCCGCTGCTTCCAGCTACAGACTACAGACGAACGTCTCTGTTATTTGTTCGCCTGCGCCCAATACTCGCCGATGCTTCCATTAAAACATTCGGAGACCCAGATCCCAGTTTTTCCCTTCTATTCCTCGCTAGTGCCGCGATCGCTCCGGAGAACAGCTCGTCAACTTCGTCCCTTCGCCCACGAGCCCCCTCACTGAAAGTTGCAGAAACGCGGAAGGCTACAAAATCGAAAAAATTTCCTATGTTAGGATGCAACCGAGCTGTCTTATGTTGGGTCATCCCAACCGTCCATCCTGGCAACTTACAAAATTGATAACGGAGCAGCAAACGCTGCTACGTTAATGCTTCTCTCCCCTCAATAAACTCTTCTCTCTCTTTAATAAACCCTTATATCCTCTCTCTTCACTCAAAACCTCTTCAGAAATTTGTTTCCGAGAAATCATCTGACCTCTCATTGACTCCTTGCCCTCGTCACCTCTACTCTTGCAATCGCCGGCATATTTAGGTCTCCTCCTTCGTTGAACTCTCTCCTCACTCTTAGAGACTTTCTCCTATCTCATGATAGTGAAGAAAGGAAGCCCTAGTTGCTGTGCTGCTGTTCACCCCGCTCACTCAATTTCACTGCCATTGGAGATCACCACCAGCCCTATAAAGATAACTTCTGTCTCCTCCTAATCGTCGCTCACCCACCCAACTTCACTACCATTGAAAATTGTTCATTGCCAACTAATGAATACTATTTTTATATGATTTGAAGTACTATTTATATGATCTTTTCAAGTTTTAATCTTGTTTTATAATTTAATTTAGTATCTTTTCTTGTAAAGTTCAGAATCTTCACTATTCTTTCGTTTATTTGTGAAATACAGGTTATTTTACCTATTTTCGTGAAGATTTTGAGGATGTGAAGTTACAAGGAGATTCATCACAGATCAGCGAGGTCACAGAAAAAATTTCAAATTTTTTGGAGCTTATTATGGAGATTACGACTTAGCCGTGATCATCAACCATCACAGCCATGATCATTTCGGCGTCCCAGTCTTCCTTCAGCGAAGCCATCATGGCATGGCCGTGATAGTCATCACGGCCGTGACCGCTAGAAATTAGAAATTCTAGCGAAGTCACCACGGCTTGGAGAATGGGCATGATCACCGTCCGAAATGTTTGCGAGCTGCCGTGATGATCATCATAGCTTGGCCGTGATGATCATCACAGCTGTGACGGACTTCATCCCAAATTTTGGAGAGTCGATCACCGGCATTCATCACGGGCGTGATCTCCATCCAGAAAGTGTACGAGCTTTTCACGGCATACCCGTGATCGCCATCACGACGGTGAAGACGTCGTTGTAGATTCCAGAACTCATCACGGCCTGGCCATGATGGCATCCGCATATCGCGACCATCGACCGGTTTTTTACCAAATCCGATGATCCAAGAGCCTAGAAATTAGGGAAAACTCCCAATAATCCTTCCTAACCGCCTAAGGCTTCGATTGAGGTATAAAAGATGGGATTTTAGGTGGTTACAGGGTTCGAATCTTCAAGGAACGTGACTAGGGCGAAAAGAGGGCAATTTTCTGCGTTCGAGGGATTGTTTGACCAGATTTCTTTGGGACTTTCGAGAGAAGATCGAAGATTTGTCATCTCCTACCCTTGATCTATAATTTTCCTGACTTTTGGTTGTATTTTATTGGGTTTTTACGAGTTAAACGATGTATGTTTTAGCGTGAACTCTATTTCGGGACTCGGGCATAGCCCGTTGAACAAATCTCCATATGTAAAACTCATTTATGAATTTTAGTGATATTTTTAATAAATTGTCTATCTAATTTGGATAAGCTTAATTGCGTATATGTATTTTGGCCGAGCATTTTATATGTGTTAAGTGTTATGAGAAGTACCGAGAGGTGAATCGTAACACTCGACTGTCCAACTTAAACTTGTGATTTGAACTACGAGAGTCATTCAACATCACTCGAGGATATACGATTGTCATAGAGCCCATTGGGTTTTCTCTAAGCTAATATGCCATGAGAGTAGGAGATTAGCTTAGGTAGACACCGAATTACGCTTCGAAAGAAAGTAATTTGTACGATAGGATTAATCGCCCTAAATAGTTTGCAGTTGGATTACGCTTCGAGAAAAGGTAATTCGTTTTTCATTTCAATTTATTAATTGTTTTACCTTAATTAATTCAACGTGGTGAAACCTAAAGTCTCGAAGCTTCCTTAAAACTGTAATTCCCTTATAGTCGTTGATCTTTAGATTCAACAATTTAGACCAGAATAGCTTTTGTTAATCCAATTTGAATTGTCTAGCTATCAATGACATTAAAAGTCGGTACTTGATACCTAGCTCCCTAGGGACGATATTTTTACTACTTCGATAGAAACTGTACACTTGCGGTGAGCCTATCACCAACCTAGGTTTTCTAACTCCTCTCATTTCCTCTATTTTTTTTTCATATTGATTCAATTAAATTTACAGTTTGAATCTAATGTTAATGTCAACGATTATGCAATTTTTTTATATCTTTACATAACTATTGCATATTATAGAAATTTTGGTTTTTATCGTAGAAATTCATGTAAATGCGCCAAAAAAAAACTAGGTTAGGGGTGGTTGAGAACCTCATTAGTAAATATAATATTTATGTCAAGGATCATGCAACATGTTTTTACATTTTTTTAGAATTATTTCATATCATAGAAATTTTGATTCATATCGTAGAAATTTAAGTAAATGCACTGAAAAACTAGGTTATGGGTGGCTGGGAATCTCATTAGAGGTCCAAACAAGACAAATTAAATTACCCTCCTTTTGTTCATATCTCCCCAAATTGCATATATTTGTACACGGTTGATAAATTTAGTGCACCAACTAGGTGTTTAGAACACTTGACCATTGAAATCCTTATAAACATATGTAGAATTTTTGCCCTGATATGAAATGACGAACACTGGTTTTTATTGTACATAGATGTGGAAAATAGAAATAACTCGTTATATGTCCGTAGGGATCATGCTACAGTTCTTGCTAAATATGTAAGTAATGTTATTCTAGCATTTTAATTGTATGCAATTTAGTATAATGATGCATTTAATAAATTATTTTTTTTCCTCTATAGGTTGTTGTATTAAGTTCACATTTTCAACTGCAAAGCAAGAATGACAGCATTGATATAAAGAATTGGCCACTGACTTGGGAAGAAAACTACCCCAAACAATATGATAGTGCAGATTGTGGTATTTTTACAATGAAGTACATGGATTATCTGTGTAGCAATAAGGATTTTAATTTCTCACAGTCTGATATGTTAAGGCTTAGGGCCATTACAAGTTTAGAACTCTTTAGAGGACTTTTGGAGAGTGAGTATGGTAAATGTTAATCATTTCCTAAACTGATGTAAGTTGTGTACAATGTATTGTAATTATTTTGGAAAAGAATTTATAAATATATTGGTTATAAGGTAGTTTTCATAATCTTTGTGATTTTTTTCTATGATATCCAGGATTTTTCTACGATATCCAGGACGATTTCTACGATATTCTAACATATTTCTACAATATACAGGATGATTTCTACGATATTCTATTAGAATTCTATGATATCTTGTAAGTTGTATACAATGTATTGTAATTATTTTAGAAAAGAATTTATAAATATATTGGTTATAAAGTTGTTTTCATAATTATAGGATTTTTCTACGATATCCAGGATTTTTCTACGATATATAGGACGATTTTTATGATATTCTAATATATTTCTACAATATACAGGATGATTTCTATGATATTCCATCAGATTTCTATGATATCCTAGAGTTTTTCTACAATATCCTAGAATTTTTCTGCAATATATAGGATGATTTCTACGATATTCTATTAGAATTCTACGATATCCTGGAATTTTTCTACGATATTCTATCATATTTCTATAATATCCTGGAATTTTTCTACGATATTATTAGTTCACAGAGGCGAAATTCCACACAATATAAATACAACAAGAACAACAACTTTTAACTAGTTAAATCACAAACCATATTAAGCAGTCGACATAATGTTCTTCACACATTCACAGATACGAAATTTCATACAGTACAAATAGAATAACAATATTTAACTAGTTAAAACAAGAAGAGTTAAGAAGATAAATAGATTCTTTGTCAACTTCGATCCACACAAGTTTGTTGTCACAGATATGGATGTTCCTGTGTTTGATTTTGTTTGCCTGATATGAGAGGTTCTTTGTCTGAACATTGCATAAAGATAAATAGATTATTTGTCAGCAATCGACAATTGTAATTAGGTAGCTCTATTGAGATTTTACAAGTTAGTATATTTACATAAAAAGATGTGGCTCCCATCATCATAGTATAAGAAATATAAGGCTATGTTGGATGTATATAGCTGCTTGGTAACATCATCTACAATGAAGAATTGTGTGAGTTGAGCTAATTAGCAATTGGTAGCATGCAGAGTCCATGTAAATGTGCAAACATGTGTTGTTGGCAAGCCGGTATGAACTTGGCTGTTAGTAGGAGGTATGCTTGGGCTTGACTTTATTGTACCAGTCCTTTTGGGCCTTCTTTCAAGCATATTTTTCTTTCTTTTCTCTTTCGGTCCCTTCTTTGCAGGTGGGGGTCTTATAGTTATATTTGGCCTTGGGTCAATCTCATTGCTGGCTTTTGAATGTAAATCCTCATGTTCACTCTCGGTGTACAATATTTCTTGCACGTCTATCCTAAGTTGTTTGGTTGCTTTTTCAATATATTGTAGCGCACTTTTGGAATATAGACTCATACCAACAATGGGGTCTACAGATAATATCATACCAACCACAGGTTTAGCACTATTTTCCACTAGCTTCAACTTTTACTAATGCTTCCATATCATCCACTTCCTGGCATATTAATTAAATCATTTAAAAATTACCCTAAATAATAAAATTAATAATATCATTTAGATTTTTACTTACCAATTTTACAGTATTCGAGTTGATTTTAGGAAATACTTAATCGTCTGATGACTCCCAACCGAGGATCTTATTGTACATCATCGACTTCTTTTTTTTTCTCCATAGTATCTTAGAACTTGTGCAGTGGTAATAATTCTGAAAAAAATAAAAAATATAGCATAATCATTGTTGTAATTATGATAACTATTTCAGGCTAACAACAACCCTAACTTAATTTTTGACTAGGGCAGACTTCCAAAAGTTGGCAATGAACGTATAAAGGGAGATAGTGAGGAGAGTGTGAGAAAGGAAGAGAGGAGACGCCAGCGAGGGTAGGGGGACTTCTTTGGCGAGTTCACGACAACGAGGAAATTTTTTCAAGAAGACCAGCAAGGTGAAAAGTGTAGCGAGAGATGAAAAAATGCGAGAAGCTTCTTTTGAATGAGAGAGAGTATTCAGGTGATGAGAATAAGGGTTTATTGAGGAGAGAGAAGAGTTTATTGAGGGGGAGAGAAGCATTAACGGGAGCAAATGCTGCTCCGTTATCAACTTCTTTTAGTTGTCAAGATGGACAGTTGGGATGTACCCAACCTAAGATAGCTCGGTTGGGTCCTCACATAAGAAATTTTTTCTAAAAAATCGAGAAGAAAAACTTTACTCTTCCACAAGGGAAACAAAGAAATAATTAATGATAATAAATTAAATAAATTAAAAAAAAGCAAATGTCATATATATGGATATCACAAGATATCGGTCATTTCGGTCACGGATGTACATCGCAAATATTCAAATTTAACTGGCATCGCGTCTAGCTAAAATGTCTAAATCTGACAAAAATAATACTGGAAGCTTTGGCATATCGTAGTGGAATATTGTTTGGGAAGGTGTGTACGTCAACGTTTATCATCAGGACATAACTCCTCAATATGACATTGCATTTGTTAAGGCTAAAGTATTTTTTCTCCTTAAAAATTAAATTATACAACACACCGCAAGGCTGGGTAATTTTTCAAAATAAAATTATCCAATATGCCACAAGGCTGGGTAATTTTCAAAATTAAATTATCCAATACGCCGAGAGGCCGAGTAATTTTCAAAATCAAATTATCCAACACGCTGCAAGGCCGGGTAATTCTCCAAAATTAAATTATTCAATACGCCGCAAGGCTGAGTAATTTTTCAAATCAAATTATCCAACACGCCGCAAGGCCAAGTAATTTTCCTAACCAAATTATCCAATACGCCGCAAGGCCAGGTAATTTTTAAATTTTAAATTATCCAATACAGCGAGAGACCGGGTAACTTTCAAAATAAAATTATCCAACACGCCGCAAGGCCGGGTAATTTTCCAAATTAAATTATCCAACACGCCGCAAGGCTAGGTAATTTTCCAAATCAAATTATCCAACACGCCGCAAGGCCGGGTAATTTTCCAAACCAAATTATCCATTATGATGCAAGGCTAGATATTTTCCAAATTCAAATTATCCAACAAATCACGAGGTTGGGTATTTTTTTTAAAATTTAAATATTCAACAAGCCGCAAGGCTGGATTTTTTTTTAAATCAAATTATCCAACAAGCTACGAGGCTGAGTAATTTTCCAAATTCAATATCCAATGCTTTAATACATTACGATGGAATATTGTTTGGAGGTGCATACGTCGATGTTTATCATCGGGGCGTAGCTCCTCCAATATGACATTATGACCCTTTCTCTTTCATCGCTTATGTATTATGACAAATTATGTATCCTCATAATAATGAATGATATTGTTTAGTCTTATATTGTATTTTATTTTATAATATAGATCTCTTAATTAAAGGTTTCATAATTTTAAGGGTAATTAACAACGAGTGTTTGTACTCATTGAAAGCCAGAACCTATTAAATACAAAGTCTTATTAATTTAAGGTGAATTTAAAAATAGTTATATTATATTCTTATATAATACTTTTTGACTTATAAACAAAAAAAAAATTAAGATTACTTGATAGTAGTATCGAGGGCTGTGAGGATGAAAAGAGGACAAAGTCGTTCTAGAAACATAAATTATAGTCCAGAAGCTAGACGGAATCAAGATAAGCATGATCTTCAGCGAAATTTAGTACAATATCGACTTGTGGAAATTAGTCAGAACAAGACATTGTGGAAATTTAGTACACTATCGACTTTGATTCAATTTGTCAAAATGCTTAATTTCTGACCACAAATCGATGGATAGGAATTTGGAAAGCTGGAGTGGTTTGATTGACTTGGGTTAACTTAAAGGTTAGTCTTTAGTCTTATGTTGTCTTTTTATTTTATAATATAAATTTTTTAATTAAAATTTTTTTAATTTTAAGGGTAATTAATAATGAGTGCTTGTACTTATTGGAAACCAGAACCTATTAAATAAAAAATTTTATTAATTTAAGATGAATTTAAAAATTATCGTATTACATTCTTATGTAACACTTTTTGACACTCAAACAAGAAATAAGTTTTAAGATTACTTGATAGTGTCGAGGGCTGTGAGGATGAAAAAAGGACAAAGTCGTTCTAGAGAACATAAATTATAGTCCAGAAGCCAGAAGGAATCAAGATAAGCATGATCTTCAGCGAAATTTAGTACAATATCGACTTTGTAGAAATTAATCTGAAAAAGAGATTGTGGAAATTTAGTACAATATCGACTTTGATTCAATTTGTCAAAATGCTTAATTTCTGACCACAAATCGATGGACAGGAATTTGGAAAGCTGGAGTGGTTTGATTGACTTGGGTTAACTTAAAGGCTAGTCTGTAGTCTGGCCATGGAAATGATTCACCACTAGGGTTTACCGAAAATTTTTCAGGCGGAGTCTTTATCTAAGAATCTTGAGCTGAGGTGATATTGACTATTAATATTGTTGCGCTCTCATTCCCTGCGGCCTTTTTAGATGCATGACATTGAGAGGATCTGCTCATTATATATAATACTGGATGAATTATAAATTTTAAAATAATATCAATGATTAATTAAGAGCCTGCTCACGATTCTTACGCGGAGACCCGCCTAGAAAATTTCGGCCGTTGCTTTCTTAATTTGGCCGCCACCAACCAACAGCACGTCTGATGCATGCATGCACGCACGCACAAGAACAGGTGAGCCGAGTGCTTGGCTTCGCACTGACTGACTTGTTAATTTCAAGGATGGCACACTCAGTGGTGGTGCTCGAGTCAAAATATTACTGTGCCGTCGACAACGACTCTCATCCATTGCTTTTTAGGAATTTTATATTTTACCAATTCAATCCCAAATTCTAGTATAATATGATACTACTCCCAAGCCGCCTAATAGAATGATCATCCATTTAAAAAAGAGGACCTTATGGTTATATTCTTTGATCCTAAAAGAGGGAGTGATAATTCGTCTCAATCCTATCTTTATTGCATAATCGGAATACAGCGAATAAATTACTGCCATTTTTATAAAGATTAGATTGGATCTAGTGAATAAATTACTGTCAACGTAATTTGATTACAGAATCTAGTGAATTATCTTCAAGTTTAGATTGGATCCAAATTAACTGCAAGTACGTGTGCATAAATTTAATCAGCTGTCTTATTGTATGAAAGATCAATCACTTAAGATGAACTGCTGCTGCAACCACGAACACCTATTGATCCGCATCTAAACTTGTACCCGAAGAATTCTTGATCGATCTTGTGTAGTTCTTGTTTTTGATGAGTTTGGAGTACCAGTAAGCTGACAACTTGGGCGTCCTTTTCCGATTCTCATCCTCAAAGTTCACACGGTACAATCCGCAGCGTGATTGATACCCATTCAACACCTCAAACACATCCATGAACGACCAAACGAAGTACCCTTTCACATTGACTCCATTCCTGCACCACAGGAGAAGACCTTTCTGTCATTAATGTTTCCACTATTTTCTTTTCTTTAACATTCATTCGCACAAGAAGCAAGAATCAACCTGATCGCATTGAGCACGCTGCCAATGAAGCCGCTGAGGTAATTGATCCTATCGGTGTCATTAAGTGAGACTTCTTTCCTTCCTATTCCATAACCTGGTGGGAAAAAAACAATGAACAAATCCTACTTTTTTTTCACTGAAACCAACATTTGTTCTTATAGTCTACAAACCATTTTCTTCCACAAACAAGGGAGGATTTCCATAGGCATCTTTGATGTACTCCAGCACATACTGCAATCCTTGGGGATCGCTTGGTTGCGGTACGGTGGGATCATACTGGTTAATTATACACATCTAATTAGCTAATTCAAGCATTTAGCAAATTAACAACTTACAAGAGAGATAAATCAAGTAGTTTTGCGGTTTACCGGACCAGGTGTTACATTCCTGGAACCTGCATTACTTCAAGTGTGAGCATTTGATCTAATTAACTCAAAACCATTGTCTAAGAAGGTAATTAACTAACCTGATATGGTGGCTAAGCTATCTAGATAATAGTCTCGAGGGTTTAAATTAACTAAATAGGGGTTATCTTTGACATAGGATGAAGTGTAGTGATTCAGACCAATGTAATCAAATGAGCCTTTTATTTGTTCAGATTGATGCTTGGTGAAGGATGGAAGCCTTGATCCCGCATTCTCTTTCATCACCTCAGGATAATCTCCAGAAATGAGCGGATTAAGGATCCTAACATTGGACATCAGTGAGACGATAAGACTACTGATCATCACATACATTGAGCTGCATCGAATGACTTACCAACCAATGCAGAAGTCACGAGCTCTTTCGACGGCTGCAATATCCGCAGAAGAGTTTGAGAATGGATAATACCAGAATGTGTACACATTGATGCCCACCCAGCCTTTTTGCACTGCCTGTGCATGTGAAAGGAAAATGTTTGTGCATGGATTGATAACACAAACTCTGACGTAAATTAAACAAGACAAAAGAACTGACTTGATACTTGCTCCGGTACAGATTGACAATGGATGCATGGGATAGTAGGACATGATGAAGCGCAATGTAAGGCTCTGTTGTAGAATTGCCGATAGTGCAATTGGTGCCAAATGGATAAGAGCACCTGTTTGGTGGAAGTAGTGCGACGTCGTATGCACCCAATGCCATTATGTTGGGTTCAACAACTGTAGTCCATCGGGACACTCTGTCGCCAAAATTCTTGAAGCACACGTCTGCATATGCTGTGAAATCGTCCCTGAAAGGTATTTGCTTCTATTATTTGGCGGATTGAGAACATTTAGAACATTACAGATGAGATATTCGAGTAGTTGAAGGACTTCTTACACGATTTTCGGACTTAACCATCCTAAGTACTCATCTTCAAGCACTTGGGGAAGATCAAGATGGTAGAGAGAAACATGAGGTTCGATTCCTGAATCATTGAGAGGGAGGAGGGAGAGAGACTATTATGAATGATAATGATCAGGTATCATACACTGCATACTCCAACCTCAAAGCAAAATATTCATGGAAACTTTTTCTATCAAATTCAAGATCCAGAGAGTATATTGTTAAATGACTTAACTATGCATGCAACTAAATCTTATGCGTCTCTGAAACCCCTAAAAGAGAGTCTCATGCATATAAACTCATAAGCACCTAAATCAGGATTGATTTATCATTTGGTTGGCACACCGATTGGAGAAATTAGCTGATAGCAATTTCATAATCACATAGTAAAAGTAAGAAGACAGACCATATTTTAGTAGCTCATCGATGAAGTCGTTGTAAAACTGTAAACCTTTAGGATTAACAGCTCCTCTTCCATCTAGAAAGCAAGTATTCATCGCATACGTAAAGATCATATGATTTTTTTAAAAAAAATTGAAGCAGCTAAAAGTTTCACTGACATACATGGGAGAAGCCTTGACCAAGAAATGGAGAATCTATAGGATTCCAATCCTATATCAGCCATCAGCTTGACATCCTCCTGAAACATTTGCTCAATTATAAGATAAAACTTACTTCTGAAGTGATTTATCTTACAAAAAAAGTATCTCACAATCTATGACTTGTAATCTTCAACATTGTATCTTAGAGAGGACAGAAAAGTAAAATAAAATAACATAATTGTGGAACAGTAAATACGACGATAGGAAAGTATTATAACTTTTCTTAGTTATATGTCATTTGAGGGAAAGAAAAGAGAAAGTATTAAACTTCTTATATATGTACACGAATATACTTCCTCATGTCATCTTATATATGTATACAACTATAAGGACTTGTTATGTCAATAAATTGAACTCAATCTTTAGCCTGAGTTCTTCTATTTGCTGATCAAGCATGATCTGGGCATACATGCCTGGTAGTGGGTGCTACACGCAGAGCCGAGGATGTGAACAGAAAGGACTTAGGTCTAGTGCAAATGAAAGCAACAGAGAACGTAGTAACAAGATTATCAGATGCATCCATGAGAATGAATGGTGCGTTAGCCATGATGTTCAGATTATCTACTTCATAGGTAATAACTATTTGTGTTAAAAGCTTAATCCATGTGATAAGTTAGTCAAGCGCCTTTCTTAAATTTTATGACAAAAATGTTAGTAGAGTTCCATAAGACTGATGCTTATCCTTTTAATCATAAGTTTAATTTAGGTGAAAACAGGATACGGTACAGGTGGTTTTTACACACACGTATGCATGAATAAATGTTCATTATTCAGGTAATATTCCTTATTTTTTTGTTAAAAATGATTATAGGATTTTGATATCAATATAGAAAGAAGATTTCTTGTTTACATCATAGATTAAAAAGCCGGTATGGATTACCCATATGGGTGTGGGAGGTTTGTACCGGTACTATCCAATACTTATCGGTTTGTACCAGTATATTATTGGCTAGTACTGTCAATACCATATATCGATACCATCCAATACTTATCGGTTTGACAAATGACCAGTATATCAGATAGATCAAAATCTTAAACCTTGGATGACACTTTGAATAGCTCAATCATGAATGAAAAAGAGGAGTTTCTATTAAGTACTAGTTTGTATTAATGTTTCAGTCCACTATCAGATTAGTACATACTAGTCTATATCTACACATAGTACTAATGGTACTAATTGGTATATTTTAAATATTTTATATATAGTATTGTACATGTACAGAGTTGGACTAGAGAGCGGTCATACCACTTTTGATATAAATTAGTTTTTAAGATACTGGTTTAGGCTACAAGAATGTGTAATATTTAGAAACAAACATGTCACTTTTATACTTGATAGCATTGGTATTGAAACAATAAACACAATCTCTTTTTTCTTTATATAGTGTTGAAACATTAAATTGTGGAGATGCACAAACGATGTCTGCATTGGACCTATTGTAATTTCTTGAACTCATTTTATGTAGTTGCTGAAATGGAATAATGTAGATGCCAAATACCTTGTACTTGTGGTATCCATCACTAGCTACATCTCCTGTGCTCTTGTCCGCCATTCGCCCTGAAACATTCATCGTTATAATTGAAGTAAGACAACTACAATATGAACTTGAAGAACCTCCCGTGAGAGTTTAAACTCCTTTTGCATGCATCCATGCTCCAACAAGCTCAAGACTCCCAAGACCACTTTTGTTGTTCCGAGAAGTGAAAATTTTACATTGACTCCTGAAGCTTTCCCTATCCAAATTCATCTTAAGACTTCTGAAATTAGTTTTTGAGTTGAGATTCATTTTGATCCTCTTGGCTCACAATGGAAGGGCGGTTTCATGAGATTGATTGTTATTATCTTTGACTCCTTATTACTTCTTAGTTGTTATTATATTTTTTTAGTTTCTTAAATCTTTAGTTATATTACAACCTTTCTGATCACTGTACTGAATAGTATCTATTTTTCTCTGAAGTGACAAACAAGAAGAAAGGATTTTTTTTTTTACTTTTTAATATTTTCAGTTAACTAAGGGGTTAAAGGAACAAATTAAAATTAGAATTTTACTTACCTGAAAATAGAAAATAGAATGAAGAGACAGCCGGTTTGGAAAAAGTTTTTATGTTTTCATGGTTAAAGGAGTACTAAAATTCAACTCATAATTTCATTGACTAACTGTTCAGAATATTGCAGAGTTGACAAGACAAATAGAAATTAGAGATAAACTTCTCTGAAATTAGGAATTAGAAGGAGCCAAACACACAAAGGAAGATTTTCACCTTCCAGATTGGTGATACTACAGAAACAGTAAATGGATAGGCCAACAAACAAAGAAGAAAAATTCACCTTCATGAGTAAAGGTATCCCAAATGCATGAACTCCTTCCATCCTCAGCTGCGGCGCCCTCCACCTGCACTTGCACAAATGAAACAGAGCTCAGTGATGCATGAATGTTCCGGCTGTCTCTCATGTGTTACCTCAGTCATTTGAAGAGCCATCATTGGAGGATAATACAGAATTAAAGATGCTGTCAAGGACAGAAACAATCAATTCCATGTCCTTGGGTCACTAGTGAAGCAAGGATAAAACATCCCAGATTTTGCTTTCTATTTAAGTTGTCAATCTTCTTGCGAGAAAAACAAAAAAGTACCAATATCATCACAGTAGAGAGCCAGAAAGTTAGCTATTCTAGTCATAAATAATGAACTTTCAGATAAAAAGGTGGAATCTGAAGAGATGAAGCACCTGATACGCTGAAGTGCCAGCTCCAAAGATGAAATCAGGGGGGAAGTCATCCCTGCTGAAGCTAAGCTCAAACGGCTGCGCTGAACCATATCTTTCTAGGTACAGCAGCAGGAACGAGGAAATTAACAACAAGGTCAAGCTGCTTCCTCCCATGATCCTAGTTTTGAGGTGCTCAGTTTCCCAAAGAATCCTTTAGCTTACAAATATACAATGCCATGGTGTTTCGCTATCAATGTCCTGACTTTAAAAAAAAAAAAGAATTCCTTCGAACGGCTGGTGAACTTGCTTGGATACCGCATTCCATGTTCGCTACGCTATCCTTGCATATTGACAAAATCACAAAAGGTCGGTGGGTAGTTTTTCAGAAAATTATATGACGGGTGACGACTGTGATTTTTTATTCATAATAAATTTAATATAAGACTGAAAGTACTTTTTTATTTTAGAACTTCAATCATAAAAGGGCGGACTCACATGTGACGCACTGCATTGTCATTAATAGTGGAATCAAATTTAAAACTCATTCCCACTTAAACTCTATGGTTGACTATCGGGATATAGTTTAATCAAACAAATTTTCTCTCTCACCTCGGTTAAATCTCCTCATTCTTAATAGATCATTCTCGTTGAAAGAGAAAGGAACAAGAAGTAAGTTTCAAGATTACTTGATAGTGTCGAGGGCTCTGAGGATGAAAAGAGGACAAAGTCGGAAGAAATGGCCTAAGCTGGGTACCAGCACACGGCCAAAAATCTGGGTCGATAAATTTGATTTAAAAAATATTTTTTTAAAAAAAAATGTAATCTTCTTTGTAAGCTTTCCAATGGTATTAATATTGGGTATTCATACGTATACATATTCATATGTATACGTATGAAATACTCTATACAAATTTATATATAAGATAAAAAAATTTTATAATATAAAAAAATTAATTTTTGTATAGAGTATTTCATATGTATACGTGATCTAAAATACTCTAATATTAGTACCGTTAGAAAGCTTACAAAGAGTACTACATTTTTTTTAAAAAAAAATTAAAAAAAAATATTTTTTGGATCGAATTTATCGACCCAGATTTTCGGCTGTGTGCTGGGTACCAAGTTTAGGCTATTTCTTCACAAAGTCGTTCTAGAGCACATAAATTATAATTCAAGCAAAAGAATCAAGATAAGCATGATCTTCAGCGAAAGCCAAAGTGACAGGATTGTTTATTGTGGCGACAATTCCAAATCAGGACTGAGCTGGACAGGAACGATATTTAGATTGAAGGGAAGAAAATTTATTTATTATGTCCACAAAAATTGGGCAGAACTGAAGAGGCAGGATAAAGTAGGAAAACCAAAGTTGTTTTTATCTGAACTGAGATTGACCTGGCTAATGGAAAACAAAATGATTCAAGGATCGGTAGTTCCACACAATGTGAACATTTTGTCACTACCTGGTAAGGCAGTCAAATGGAACTGCATAACGTTCGTAGTTTTCCCCAAAGGAAAAAGACACTAGAGAAGTTGCATTTATATACGCAGAGACACCTAGAGGACTGAAGCATCAGAGCCTGTGGACAAGCTTCTCTCACTGTCGGTTCCTGAAAATGGTTGATCGGCATTTTGAAACTTCTCGTAGAAAGTTAAAACACGCAACTGTAGAGAACCATCGGGAGCAATAGGGCATTGGATCATGCGAACAACACGAGGAGGAACTGGAAAAAGATTATTTAATGAGAGCAATAAGTCATTGGATCATTGCATCAAGAGCCTACGTTAATGTTTATCCTTTTTTTTAAGTGAGAATTTGGGCTCTCGTGAAAAGTTAATTTAGATCAAACACTTAAATACAACGGAGATGATGGTGAAAAAGTTAATTTAGTTAAAAAAAATTAAGTGAAAAAAAATAGTTTCTCTTTTGTTTTCTTGAGCAATAGAAAAAAAAAATAGTCATTTTCTCTCATTTTTTAATCCATCCGAATATGATGAAAAACTAGCTCTATTTACTCCCCTCAAATGTCATCGCTGCCTCCTCTCCCCTTTAGCTCCATCATAGCCTTCCCGGTCCATCCACCTGACCCCTCTAGTATCATCACCGCCTCTCCTACCTTCCAGCTCTATTGCCTCCTCTCCCTTTGGCTTATTTATTTATTATTAGTTTTTATAAGTTAATAGTATTTAATAATTTTATATTATTTCATAATATTCAATCAATTTAATAATATTTAATATAATTAATAGTATTTATGTATTATAACGGTAAAAAAAGAAAGATGAAGTGTATATTTTAAATAATTTTTTTTAAAACAAAATTCTCTTCAGATAAATACAAGATAAAAATTCTATAATATTTTTTATTCACCTATCTTTTCTTTTCTTTTAAATAGAAGATGTTATCTTCCTTTTACTTTCCTTTGCAGAAGATGTTAAGGGTTAAGCAGTAGAAAACCAGAAAAAATCAGAAAAACCAGGCCCAAGAATCAAAAGCGGAAGAGAAAAAAAATTGCATTCCATGTTTTCGGCCGAGATTAGTCGTAGGTGAATGCTACGTTAACCAGTTGCATTAAAGGTTTTTTTTTTAAAAAAAAAAATTATTTCAAACAGTTTGACTTTTTGTCTAACTACTCCTGTTTGTACAGGCAAAGCTTTTGTACCATTTGAAAATTGACTTTTTTGGCACCATTTGAAAAAAAATTAAATTTTTTTTTAAATCATGTAAACACAATAATAAAAAATATTGAATGAAGAGAAATAATTGCAAATACACAAATGCTTAATTAATTAATTGATGGCTTTAAATAATTTAAACATTTAGAATATACTGTAAGTTTCAATTTGGTAAACATAATAATATAATATGATAAGTTAAATGCCTCAAAATTTTATCATGTAATCAAATAAACTTTGTTAAATACAATCAATGCATTGGATACACAAATATACTTGACAAGAATATTTTCTTCCATTATGTTTATTAGTCGCAAAATATTAATTTACATTTGGGTAAATCGTATAATTCTAATAAATGCCATTTATCCAATAGTTATTTATTTATGAATAAATTAAGATAACTGTAATATTAATTTTTGATGCAACATGGAACTATTTTAAAAAAAATTATAGTGAAACAATTATTTTGGATCAACTTATGTGTTTCGGCACTAAACCTCTCTATTTTTTGTAGACTTATCCGCCGACAAACAAAACAAAGCAAAGCCTAAATACAAAAGTTGAATATGTATGACAGCGTTGTCACATCATTAGCTAACATGTTATAATTATTTTACATTAAATTTTTATTAATCAAGTTAATTTTCTCAAACAACAAAGCATAATTAGTTAAAACAATGTGATCCTACAAAATGCATTTGAAAACAACTATGGGCTGATACACTAATACCAAGAAATATGTAAAACCATGCACAAAACAACTAATGTGATAGTTAATGAGCTTAAATACCAACTACTTTTAGATATGAAAAATGAATCAATAAATATATCTAATAAATAACAATTACTTTTATGTTTTCTAGATAAAAGAAAAAGGGTTCTAAAAAAAAATCATTACTATCAGATATTTTACTTGCAAAACTTCTTTATCTCCAAAAATAAAAATAAAAATAAAATCTTTTCTTTGCAAGTGCAACCTAAGTTTTCAAGAATTTATGATCAAGATTATGATAATATCAATATAAATGACAGTTATTAATTGAACATCTTAATCACTAGAGAGATCTCATTAACTTTCTACATTTAGTATTTTGCACCTTAACTCTAGCTTATGCATGTTTTTTTTTTGTCAAGGTTGCTTCACTTTGCTAATCTGGTGTCTATTGACTATTGTATTAAACGTTGTTGGTGGTTCATGTAAATGTGTCGACATACTTGGAAATAAGTTACACACATTTGACTATTTGAGTGCCACTTGACCGCAAATGTATATAATATATTAACCAGAACTCTCAACTATCCTTTTTTTTTTTTTTAACAAAACTTTATTGAATTATATCAGTCTATTACATCCCGATCAAAAGTCTGGTCAATTCAGTTGACCAATTGATATTCCATGCATGTTAAATTTTGATATTCTTAACATATCTTACCAATCAATTGGCAGGTTCATTTCCTTTCCTTTTGATGTGCCTGAAATAATAGCTTTTAGTCGTCTTCATAAAATTGATTTCACCCAGGATAATGTGAGTTTCAATTGGTGTATGAGCATTTCTTCCCATAATGGCTTGTATTGCTTCCAGGCTATCTGACTCAATTTGAAATGTATATGTTGTCATGTTCGTACTTGAGTGAATATAACTCATCACACTCATGATTGCCAAAAGCTTTGAATATAATATAGACGGACTTTCATGATAAACTGCAGCTACAAGTAGAGTATTTCCTTAGCTATTCCTAATGATGTTACCAATTCCTGCTTCTTTTGTATTGCAATTCCATGCTCCATCTGTATTAATTTTCAGTTCTCCCTCATGTGGCTTTTTCCATTTGCTCTTGTTAAAGACCTGCATATTACTTTTTCTCCCTTTCTCCTCTATTATTTCATCAACTTATTGAATTCCATTATGACCTACCTACTTACATGTGTTGGGTTGATTTGTTCTCCTTAAAATATTTTTGCATTTTTGTCCTTCCAAATCTACCAAAAAGTAGTAAGTATTAGAGTTTGATATTGAATTAAATGACCTTTGATTTTTTTTTTTTTTTTTTAACCAGGCGCATCTTTCCAATCCTTAATGCTTCCATATTGAGTTTTAGTGTAAAGCACATAATAAGTCCACACACTTTGAGAAAATTCACATGTGTGATAGTTTCTATTTCTTTATTGCACAAGACAAAGTTGACATAATTAGTAATTCCCATTTTATTTAGCTTGTCAAAAGTGGGAAGCTTTTTTATGTAACAATTTCCAGCCAAAAATTTTAATCTTAGAGGTGGTTTTAAGATTCCAAAGGAGTTTCCAACTTATATGGCCCTTAAGCAAAATGTTATATATTGCATTGGTTAAAGAGAGGCCATTTGAGCCTTCTCTCCAAGCCCACTTATCCTCATTATCAAAGTTTCTAAGACTTATGTTTCTTATACTAGTACATATTTCACTATTGAAGTATTCATTGATATTATCATAGCTTCAACTTTGACTTTGAATGACATCAGCAACCATGGTGTTGGTATTCAGGTTTTTATTCATCAAGGTTGGTTTATAAGCAAGAGGAATGTCAGTGCACCAAGAGTGCATGTAAATGCTAGTATTTTTACCATTTCCAATAATTTAACAAGGTGTGGGCGAATAGTTTCGGGTCTTGCATTAAACCTTTCCAACTATAACTAGCTTTTTTGTTTTTATTGAGGATCCAAGGATCAATTATCCCGTATCTAGCTATGCAAACTTTTGACCCAAATGGTATCTTTTTCATTAAGAATATCCATAATGCACTTGGTATTTATGGCAGTACCCATAATTTTGAAATCTTTAATGTGTAAACCACCTTGATTTCTAGGTCTTATAATTGTTTTCCAGTTTATAAAGGAATCCCTCTTTTGTCTTATCTTTCAACCAGATAAATCTTCTAACATGGGCATTAAGTTTTTCAAGCTGAGTTTGAGTGAATCCATTAGTAACTAGGGCTGTGCATGGACGGTTAACCGAACCGATTGACCAAGTCAACCGGTTAACCGAACCGTTCGGTTCAACAAAAACTGTGAACCGTTCCCGAACTGGTTTGACCGGTTAACCGGTCAAACGGTTAACCGGTCATAAATTTTTTTCTTTAAATTCTCTCATTTGACCGGTTAACCGCTAGTTTTCGGTTAACCGATTCGGTTAACCGCTAGTTTTTCAGTTAATCGTCGGTTAACCGGTTCAATTAATTATATAAATATAATTATTTTAATATAAAATATTTATTTTTATATATAAATAAATATTTTATATAAAATATATTATATACATGTTCGGTCGGTTAACCGGCGGTTCGGCCAAGTCCCGAACCGTAACCGAACCGGTAACCGTTAGAACCGCCGAAAAACCGACCGGTTAAGGAACCATCGGTTCGGTTAACCGGAAAACCGGTTCGGTTCGGTTCGGCTAACCGCAGTTCGACGGTTCCAACGGTTTTTTTGGACACCCCTATTAGTAACCATATTGTGAATTGGAATGGAGGAGATAACACTTTTGGCGAGCATGACCTTGCCAGCTTGGGTCAACAATTTTCCTTGCCAAGCTTAAAGTTTATTTTTGCATGGTATTAATACAATCTCAGAAAGTTTGCTTTGGCCTACTTGTAGGGTCAATGGGTCTATTTGGGAATGTAGTGCAGTTAGTGCTGGTGCAGGTTAAAAAATGTTGTGTTGTATACTGAAATGCAGTACTGTTGCTATGAAAATATTATAGATTACTGTTGTAAAAAGTGGTATAAATATTGTTATATCAAAACCTTTATGATATTAAAATTATTTGTTAAATAAAATAGAATATTATAAATATTAATATATAGATTAAAATAATATATTTTAAAATATATAAAAATATATAAATATATAAATATATAAATATATAAATATATAAATATATAATATAAAACTATATATATATATAATAATAGTTAAACTTTTTTACCACTACTATAGTGAATCACAATATATTAACATATCCAAGTGCTATTAAAAGTAATAGATCAATTATTTTATTTAACAGATGAGATAAAGGTAAAAAGTAAAGTTTTTTATTTTTATTTTATCCCCCTGCCGCGGGCTCAGCCTGCAGGTAACTAGGTGTGACACCCGGTGTCAGACCCCGGTCGGATCAACCCCGGACCGGCATTTATCCATTGCCTTAGGGTTGTCCGGCGGAACACCGGAGCGCAGACTTCCTAGGGTTTCCGGCTAATTTTCCTCCCCAAATCCCGCTTAGTAAGCAAACTATTCATTAACTTGGTGAGCCGATTTGCAACGTGGCCCAATATATTAAAATGCTTAAGCCCAAGTTAACAATAGTAAGCCTACTAAGCCTTATATGTCATATAATAGTCCCTCCCACATCCAATGTGGGACTAAACTTGAGTCTGGGCCACCATCTAGCCCACTGGGTTAGGCCTGCTGGGCTCTGAGCTGAACCGGGTGAACCCGGGCCTAACAATTCTCCCCCACCTGATTTGAACATCGTCCTCGATGTTCGATGCGCCCTGAACACTGGCTCTCCAATGTTGATGTCCTCTATCTCTTGTCTTCAGTCTGATGATGATTGTTTGCTGCACCATGCTGCATGGAATTGGCGCCCCCTTGGCTTGACACAACTAAGCCGCATATTTACCCCCTGGTGCTCTGCCTGACCTCTTGTGTCCCAGCCGTCTCGCCATAGTGCTCCCGCCGAACTGAATGCAAACAGGGTCACGTCCGTAGCGCATCTCCCCAGATGCTCCGCTCAACCTGTGGCCATTGAGTTCACGGTCTAACGCACTGCATCATCATGCTTACATCAACCTCCATCGTCAAACTCTGTCAAGGATAATCTTGGACCTGTGGGTCATGGGCCCACAGCAATCTTGTCGTTGGTTACAACCACTCAGCTCTTACAGAACTCTCCCTCGATGTCCCCTGACATTGGCATCGACGCCCCTGGCGCCGGCATCAACGCTCCCTGGTGTTGGCATCAGGGCCCCTGCCCTGGAAGGACGACACTCCTTGTCGCCGGTGGTGATGGTGTTGCCTCTCAGATCTTTCTGATTCACCATCATGGCTGAATCTTTTAGCTCTGATACCTTTGTCAGACCCCGGTCGGATCAACCCCGGACCGGCATTTATCCATTGCCTTAGGGCTGTCCGGCGGAACACCGGAGCACAGACTTCCTAGGGTTTCCGGCTAATTTTCCTCCCCAAATCCCGCTTAGTAAGCAAACTATTCATTAACTTAGTGAGCCGATTTGCAACGTGGCCCAATATATTAAAATGCTTAAGCCCAAGTTAACAATAGTAAGCCTACTAAGCCTTATATGTCATATAATGGTCCCTCCCACATCCAATGTGGGACTAAACTTGAGTCTGGGCCACCATCTAGCCCACTGGGTTAGGCCTGCTGGGCTCTGAGCTGAACCGGGTGAACCCGGGCCTAACACCCGGGGTACTTTGGGGTACTACCCTGCCTTTCCCATGGACTCATGGAGGTTATGAGTAGGGACAAAGGGGGTAAAGTTGGATAAGAGAAGTGAAGTAGTGACCTAGACCACTAATCTTGTGTTAAGATGTTTTGCAGGTACATGGCAGGGAGCATGTTCACTAGCAAAAATATGAGGGCACATGTAGGAGGCTACATGGGTCATGGCACATCACAAAGACTTGTACAAGAGGCGTGCAAGCATTAACAAAAAATAAGCATGGGTGAGTCTCGAACCCAAGACCTATAGGAGTGCCAAAGCTTATGTTATATGAGAGAGCCAACCCAACTTCAGGGTGATTGCTAAAGATAGAGGAGGAGCATTCTTGTTAAAGGCTTTCATCACTTATAGGGGCGCAAATGACATTAACCATTTGGGGCCCAAATCAATTTGGGGATCTTGGGAAATCAATCACAATCGGCTTTGGAAGGAAGGAACCGAAAGCTTGGAGAGGAGGGCGACTTGGAGAGGAGATCTGATCATCTTCTTCCTTGGCTTTTGGCGTGTGCTTGAGGGGAGCTCACCATCCTCCATTCCCATCGGCTTGCTTGAGAGGAGCTCAAGCATCCATCCAGTCCATCCGGCTACACTTTGCTCTATTGCATGGAGCCGAGAGTTCCATCCTTCCATTGACGACTTGGGGCGTGATAACTGGTATCAGAGGGTTAGCTTAGTGCGAGTCTGGACCACTAGGATATAGACGTTAGTTGGATTACCGTTTGGGTGTTACGTACGTTGGTGCTTAGCGCCGGGGTGTAAAACCTCGGTATCCCCTTCTAATCGATCAGTTCTGGCCAGGCGAGTACTGGATACCTCTGAGAGCGTTCCATCCAGCGGATCCATAGAGCAGCACACCATTGCACCGAGGACTAGGAGTATGACACAGTTTGAGGAGCGGTTCTCCAGACTGGAGAGCGCTTTGGGTCTAGAGGAAGATTCAGATTGGCAGGGAGAGCCTCTTGCTGAGCGCCTAGATGCATTGATGCAAATGTTCCATCAGTATAGGGATTACACCGATGGGAGGATAGGCACTTTGGCGCACGATTTAGAGACTGCTACCGCAGAGATCACAGCGTTGAGGTTGATGGTGGCACAGGTGGCTTCCCATCCACCTACTCCACTTGCACCATGTTGGTGTATATGCCCTTGGACCTGTTGTTGGTCAAGATTGTACTACTTGACATTGGTATTTAATATATCATTCTGGCATTGTCGTTATTATGCTGTGTTTACATATGCGATTATGTGCATGGATAATAATGTCCCTGGAGACAGATTGTATCTGTGCTCAAACGGTGTGTCCCCGGTCGAGTACCTGAGTGGATAAGGGACAACTCTGGTACATGTGAGACTGGTATATGGGCTGGTAACGCACGGGGTGCTAACGTAAGCATATGAGTATATCAATGGTGGATATACTGGACCGACCCGCTGTGAGGCTTTAACTTAGTGTCATGAGTTAAGCTCACAAGTGACAGGAGATGCATTGATCTCTCGACTTGAGGTCATTGACTCTTCTATATGGTTAGAGACATGCTTTGATACAACCTAACCCTCGCCGTAGCAGAGAGGTCATAACGGTTGTCATTGGGTATGTCACGACCCATATGAGAAGATCAATGGACAGACATAGGATTTGTCCCTTCCTGCGGGAAGCTTGATATCCACGGGGCCCCCCTATGGTTGCATGACTGAGAGTGTATGGCCATACCCAGGTGAAAGCCTGATCTAGTCATGACCATGAGATTGGGTGAAAACAAAGTGGTGACGCACTTTGTCCAATCGGATATCAGTTTGGCAAAGAGACTGTAATGCATCGGTATCTTGTTGCGATGAAGGGGATGTCGATGCTGATATCCATTCCGAAGACTTGGGTAGCAGCGATGCACTGCTAGGTGTCACTCACTGCTTGTGATGACTTGAGTTCATCATTCCCAACGTCAGAGGAACCTACAGGGTCGCACAACTTGAAACTCGGGTTCTCGTATTGATCGAGCAGCCTAATGATTGAGTTATTGGATAACTTGGATCTTTTTGGGAGAATCTATCAGCGCCATTGTGCCAGATGAGATGGAAGGAACTTATTGGAGCTAACTTCATTTTTGGGCCAGATGGGCCAAATGGGCCAAATGAGCCAAATAGGCCCAATAGGTCATTTGGGCCAAATGGGCTAAATGAAGTTTAAGCGTGGAGCATGGACCAATGGGCCTCCAAGCCCAATGGGCGTGAAGCCCAGTTGGGGCGTGAGGCCTAATGGGCCTTGAGGCCCAATGGGCCGTCGGGCCTAATGGGCCATGACAATAAGTTGCCTGGGCCCAATAGACATCATGGTGAATTAAATCATGAGAATTAAATACTGCATTTAATTCTGGGAATTAATTCTGTATTTAATTCTATAATTAATTCTAAGTTTAATGATGAATTTAATTCTGAATTTGAAGAGTCATGCTATTAATGATCATTATGAGACTTTATTTCAAGGTTTTAATGAGTCATTATGAGACTTTAATTCAGAGTTTAATTCTATAATTAATTCTGAATTTAATTCTATAATTAATGATGAATTTATTATAGAGATTAATTCTAAATTTATTTCAGAATACTAGAGGTCATCATGATTTCTATATAAGGGCTAGGAGGGTTGAGAGGAATGGTTCTGGACGAGGAGAAGTCTCTGAGAGACTCGCGCGGGGAGACTTCATTCGCAAGCTTGGAGCTTAGCGATTTCCCCTTTGAGACTCTCGCTTGAAGACTTGATTCGCAAGCTTGGAGCTTGGCGATTTCTCCTTCTTCCTCTCCTCTTGGCATTCGCAAGGTTGGACCTTGGCGAGTTTCCATCATCCCTCTCCTTGGTGCCTTCTACTTGTGAGTGGCGCAAGTTCTTGAGGAAGACTCCTAGAGGCGTGGATCTTCTTCCCGAGGCTAGCACCGGACGTGGAAGAAGAGAACTCGGGCGTCGGCTGTGTGCGAGACTGCAGAGGGCGAACATTTGGGCGCCTGCATCGCATCCTTTTCTTCGCTGCAAGGTATCATCTCCTACTCACCGTGTCGATTCCTTCGCATGTCTCGATCTTTTGGGTTTTTGGGACTGGCCTGTTTTGGGGATTGCTTCCGCTGTGCTTGTTTCTAAAATTTTAAAATCCCTGGGGTTTCCCAATACACCACCCCCTGTTCAGCCTGCTAGACGTCATGTTCCTCATCCAGTCACTTTCTCAGGAACGAGAGTGGCAAAAGAGTTGGATAACTTCATTTTTGACATGGAGCACTATTTCCGGGCAGCAGGAGTTGCTGATACAGATCGGATAGAGGTATGTGCATCCTACTTTCGTGGGGATGCCAAGTTGTGGTGGAGAACCTCTATAGCTCCCAGGACAGAGGGAGAGAACCCAGAGATTGCTTGCTGGGACGATCTGAAGACTGAGATGAAGGCTCAGTTTAGACCCGTAAATACCTTACATGATGCTCGCATGACTTTGAGGTATTTGAGACATACTGGCACAATTCGAGAGTATGTTAAGCAGTTTGCCACTTTACTGCTTGAGATACCGAACAAGAGTGAAGAGGAGAAGTTCCACGACTTTCTGGGAGGTTTACAGCCGTGGGCACTTGCAGAGGTTAGACGCCAGTCAGTGACCACCTATAGGGAGGCGGTTGCAGCAGCTGATGGATTAGTGGACATGAGAGCTTCACGTCCCACTATGATAGCTCAGGGAGCTCGTCCTGCTACCCAAAACAGACCAACAGTTCAGAGTAAACAGCCACAGAAAAAGAACGCACAGAATTGGAAGAATATGGGTAAAGCAGTAGTGTACCAGTAGAAGTCTCCACAGAAAAAGCACTATCAGTCACAGCAGAAGAGAGCTTCTGAGCCAGTCGCAAAAAGAAAGATAGAATGCTTTATCTGCTATGGACCACACTTGATGAGAGACTGTCCCACCAGGAAAATGATTAGTTTATTGGTGACAGTAGATGGAGAGAAAGGACAGAAAGACCAGGGATGCGTGACAGTTTCTGTTAATCCTTTGGTGATTGCAAATGTCAGTGCTAGGTCTTCACCCTTGATGTATGTTGATGTGATTCTGAATGGTACAACTATAGCAGCTATGGTAGACACTGGGGCTACTCATGTGTTTGTCTCAGACCGAGTGAAGGATCAGTTGAGACTAAAGACTAGCCAGTGTGATACAAGTGTTAAGACAGTAAATGTAGATCCAAGAAAGGCATTTGGAGTTTCTTATGACGTGCCTGTGAAGTTGGGGCCATGGACAGGGAGAGTTCATACTATGGTGACAGCCTTAGATGATTTTGATGTCATCATAGGGATGGATTTGCTTTGGAGGGCCAAAGCAATACCCATGCCTCACTTAAATGGGTTGCAGATACTGGATGAGAAGACACCTTGCTTTCTCCCTTGTCATTCGTTGGTTAAGGATGAGAAGAGCAACAAGGGCAAGGAGGTGATTGCAGCCTCAGTCCTAGCAAAGGGGATTCGGCGTGGAGAGACTACCTATTTGGCACATGTCAGAGTGGTGGAATCTCCTCCTGTGATTGATTCCAGACCGATGCAGACGAGGGGACACATGGGAGACTTGATCAACCTTCCTAGTTCTAGTAGCCGAGAGGTCTTTGGAGTTGAGATAGGGGCGACGAGTCTTACTTTGGGTGAACGGATTCATCAGTTACCTACGCCTATTGGAGGCCTGTTACATGAGTTTAGAGATGTGATTCCCCCTGAGATGCCCAAGGTGTTACCACCAAGGCGGGACATCGACCATGCTATTGAGTTAGTGCCAGGAGCAGTCCCACCAGCACAGTCACCTTATAGAATGCCTCCTTCTGAACTAGCTGAGTTGAGAAAGCAGCTAGATGAATTGCTTGAGTCTGGATATATTCAACCTTCAAAAGCACCTTATGGAGCACCTGTGTTGTTTCAAAGAAAGAAGGATGAAAGTTTAAGAATATGCATTGATTATAGAGCTTTGAATAAGGTCACAGTGAAAAATGCATATCATATTCCATTGATCTAAGATTTGATTGACCGCCTTGTGCATGCAAAGGTGTTTACTAAGTTGGACCTTCGATCGGGGTATTGGCAGGTGAGAATTGCTGAAGGAGATGAGCCCAAGACCACCTGTGTTACAAGATATGAATCGTATGAGTTTCTGGTCATGCCATTTGGGCTGACCAACGCACCTGCGACTTTCTGCAATTTGATGAATAACATTCTTCATCCATTCCTGGATAAGTTTATTGTAGTCTATTTGGATGACATAGTCATTTATTCTGCCAACATGGAGGAACACAGAGAGCACTTGAGACAGGTGTTGACAATGCTAAGGCAGAATCAACTGTACTTGAAGTTGGAGAAATGCGAATTTGCGCGGAGTGAAGTGGAATTTCTGGGGCATGTTGTTGGTTCAGGTCAGGTTCACATGGATTCAGGCAAGATTAGAGTCATTGAGGAGTGGCCTGCACCTTCTTCGGTTAGCACTTTGAGGTCCTTTCTGGGACTTGCTAACTTCTATAGGCGATTTATCAAGGATTACTCCAAGATAGCAGTGCCTTTGACTGACCTTCTGAGGAAGGATGTTGCATGGGCTTGGGAAGCCAAGCACCAAAATGCATTTGATAGACTGAAGTCACAGGTGACTTCAGAACCAGTCCTGAGGTTACCAGACTTTGCCTTAGCTTTTGAGGTACACACAGATGCGTCTGATAGACCATTAGGGGGAGTGTTGGTACAGGATGGTAGACCAGTGACTTATGAGAGCCGAAAGTTAAAGAGTGCCGAGATGAACTACTCTGCTCACGAGAAAGAAATGCTAGTAGTAGTACATTGTTTAAAGCTATGGAGGGTGTACTTGTTGGGGAATAAGTTCACGGTGAAAACTGATAATGTGGCTAACACCTTCTTCCAGACTCAGAAGAAGTTGTTTGCCAGGCAAGCCAGATGGCAAGAGCAGTTAGCTGAGTTTGATTTCAGCTGGAAGCACAAGCCAGGGCGTATTCACCTGGTTCCTGATGCTTTGAGTAGGATCTTCTCCGTTTCTCACTATTGTGCTATGTCTTATGCTGTGAGTAAAGTAACTCAGTTGATTAGAGATACTATGAGTTCAGATCAGTCATATATGAAGCTTGTGGCGAAGATAAAAGAGGGAGTCACCCGACACTTCTACTTAAGTGATGATGGGCTGATCATGGCACGAGGTGATAGACCGTATGTTCATTCTTCTAGGAATGTCAGATTCGGTCTCATGCGTGAGTATCACGATATAGTTTGGGCTGGTCACCCAGGAGGGAAGCGCATGTTTGCTTTGTTGAGTAGAGCTTGGTACTGACCGGGGATGAAGGAGGATGTAGAACATTATGTGAAGACTTGTCTTGTCTGCCAGCAAGACAAGGTTGAGAGGAGAAAGGAAGCGGGGCTTTTGCAGCTTTTACCTATTCCAGAGAAACCGTTTGTTTCTATATCTATGGATTTCATCACCCATTTTCCCCGAGTGGATGGGATGGCATCTGTCTTTGTAGTGGTTGATAGATGTTCCAAGTATGCTGTGCTTGCACCAGCACCAGAGCCTTGCACTACTAAGGTGACTGCAAATTTGTTTATGACACATGTGGTGAAACATTTTGGTTTACCCAGAGAGATCATTAGTGACAGAGATCCTGGGTTCACTGGGAAATTCTGGTCTTCATTGTTCAAGAAGTTGGGTACTGATCTTAAAATGTCCACAGCATACCATCCACAGACTGATGGGCAAACAGAGAGGATTAATGCTTTGCTTGAGGGGTATCTCAGACATTTTGTTTCTTCGACTCAGAAGAATTGGATTAGATTGTTGGATACAGCCTAGTTTGCATATAACATCCAGGTTTCTTCTGCCACAGGAAAGAGTCCTTTTGAGACAGTGTTAGGGTGGCAGCCTATGACACCAGTGGATACACTGAATATGAGTTAGAGGGGAAATGCCAAGCGGCTACTAAGTTTGTGGAAGATAGAACCGAGCTATGACAGGAAGCTCGTGATAGCTTGCAGGAAGCTAGAAACAGGATGGTACAGTATGCAAATAGAGATAGAAGACATCTTGAGTTTGATGTGAGTGACCTTATGTTACTCAAACTCACCCCACATATGTGGAGAAAAACTGAAGCCCGCACTTATCATCGGGGTCTTGTTAGGAGATATGAGGGTCCTTTCAAGATTATCAAAAGGGTAGGTCCTGTTGCTCACAGACTTCAGTTACCACCATGGCTACAGTTTTATCCCACATTCCATGTCAGTTTGTTGAAGAAGTACTATCCAGATGGAAAACATCCAGACCGTGGAGAAGAGAGAAGACAACCAGCCCAAGGGAGAGTTGATTATGGTAGGAGACCATTAAAGATTCTAGACCATAGAGTCTATGCATCTAGTGGGCCCAGTGAGCGAAAAACTAAATTTTTGGTTCAGTGGAAGGATGAGACACTTGAAGATGCAACTTGGGAAAAGGCCGCGGATCTGGAACAGTATGAGTGGTTGTTGAAACAGTACGATGAGTACCTAACATCGAGGGCGAATGCTAATTCAGGTAGGGGAGAATTGTGACGCCCGGGGTACTTTAGGGTACTACCCCGCCTTTCCCATGGACTCATGGAGGTTATGAGTAAGGACAAAGGGGGTAAAGTTTGATAAGAGAAGTGAAGTAGTGACCTAGACCACTAATCTTGTGTTAAGATGTTTTGCAGGTACATGGCAAGGAGCATGTTCACTAGCAAAAATATGAGGGCACATGTAGGAGGCTACATGGGCCATGGCACATCACAAAGACTTGTACAAGAGGCGTGCAAGCATTAACAAAAAAATAGGCATAGGTGAGTCTCGAACCCAAGACCTATTGGAATGCCAAAGCTTATGTTGTATGGGAGAACCAACCCAGCTTCAGGGTGATTGCTAAAGATAAAGGAGGAGCATTCTTGTTAAAGGCTTTCATCACTTATAGGGGCGCAAATGACATTAACCATTTGGGGATCTTGGGAAATCAATCACAATCGGCTTTGGAAGGAAGGAACCGAAAGCTTGGAGAGGAGGGCGACTTGGAGAGGAGATCCGATCATCTTCTTCCTTGGCTTTTGGCGTGAGCTTGAGGGGAGCTCACCATCCTCCATTCCCATCGGCTTGCTTGAGAGGAGCTCAAGCATCCATCCATTCCATCTTGCTCTCACTTGGCCGAGAGTTAGCAAGGGAGTGGCGGCTTGGAGAAAGGGGATCTAGGCGGGATCTTCCCTTCCATTCTCCTTCTTCACTTGGAGCTTCTTGGTGGCGATTTGCTTGAGGGAGATCCGGCCACCTTGCTGTCCATTAGAGCTTGGGCGAGTGCAACCTTGGTTCTTGGCGTATTTCCCCTTTGGAGGAAAGGGGATCGACTTTGGGGAAGAAGGGAGCACCGGCGGCCATTCATCTTTGGTGGAGCCAACCTCCTTCTACATCCATTGGGGGCGGCAACTTGTTGTCCATTGGAGGGCTGAGCGCTTCTTGGAGCAAGAGGCGCAAGCATTTGAAGATTCAACCACCTAGAGGGGCGACTCTAGGGTGGGATCCTCAAAGGCTTGACTTTTGAGGAGTGATTTGGAGCTTAGAAGGTTCGACCACATCTAGAGGAAGGGGGCTAATCTTCATCTCCACATTGTTTATTGCTTGGAGTGGTATAACTCTCATTACTTTGTGCTTATTACATTGTAAGAACCTTGTGTAATCATTGTTAGTGAGTTTTGGTATCTCTACCCATATTGGGAGAGGCCTATTCCTCATACCGAGGTTATTCCTTGGAGGAGAGAGTTTTATTGTCCGGTGTGTTTAGCTTGTGACTTGTGCAAGCGTTGTGCTTGTGCAAGGAGCTCGCTCACTGTGTAGTTGTTGATATTTGTTTAGGACTTGGGCATATGTCTAGTGCCCTTATCTTGTGACTGCCAGCGTGTGTGTGATCATTTACAGGGCGCCTAAGTCTAAGACGGTCTTTAAGTGTGCAAAGAGGTTGAGGAGCAACATGTGCTACCCATCCGCCACTTATTGACGTAGGTCTAGGATTAGGAGAAGGCTAGGATTCAGTACTACCTGAGATCAGCCTTGGAGCTCAGTTCCATCAGAGCTCAGCCCTTGGAGCGCAGTGCCATCAGATTTGCACAGTGGGTTCAGAGATTGTTCAGTCCGCACTTAGATCTTGATATTTCCGCATAGTGAATGTTGGCTGGTAATTTACACTGGGGTGTGTAAGTTGTGCCATCATGCTCAAATATTTAGTGCAAAAATTTAGGCACAAATTTGGGGCGTGACACTAGGCACGCCTTAAAATATTTAGGCACAAAGCTGGCAGCAACGCACGTTGGGCTGTGCGTTCCGCCCTTGCCCCCGTGCGGCCTGCAGGTGGCGACGCACTCCCAAACAGGGCCAATGAAGGTTCCAAGATACTTAAAAGGAAATTCACCCTAAACAATACTCAATATATTGACAACTAGTTTGAAAAGAACAATACTTGGGAAAGTAAATTCGTGATTTGCTTCTATTAACCCTTTGCCCAGTGATGTCATAATAATCATCAAGGATTTTTCTTAGATTTTTGCAAGTTTTCCTATTTAGCATAGATACATAAGATGATGTCATCCGCATACATTAAGTATGATATCTTGCATTTGCCTTTTATGTTATAAGGGGTGATTTTGTTGTGCGTAACTCCATCATTGATTAGAAGGCTAAGAATGTTAGTAGTAATGACATAGATATAAGGAGAAAGACGGTTTCCTTGTCTAATACCTTTGTTCCCCTTGAACAGCTGAGTATTACTCCCTTTTATGTTGCAAGTAAATATAGGAGAATTTATGTAGGCTTCAAGCCATTCAATGAATTTGCTAGGAAAATTTAAAGAGCTAAAGGCAAGGCTAATAGCTTTCTTTTTTATAGTATCAAACACCTTTTTCTAGGTCCAGCTTAATCAAAATGATAGGATTTTTGGCTCTCATGAGGCTAATGCTATGGGCAATTTCTTGAACAATTTAAATATTATTATGAATTTTTCTATCCTTTATAAAGGCAGATTACTCTTTGCTGATAATGTTAGGAAGGTGAGGCTTCAACCTATTAACAATCACTTTAGATAAAATTTTGTATATAACATTGCATAAGGCCAAAGGCTTATAGTCACTTATACTTATTGGGTTAGGACACTAAGGTATGAAAATGAGTTCAGTGCGGCTCCTAAGTATAAGGGCTATAAGAAGTGCATTGGCATTCAATGAAGAAATTAGTTCTCTTGTAATGTCTCTTATCGTATTTTGGCCAAAATTATAGCTAACCGTATCAAATCTGTTCTTCCTAATGTTATCAACTATGAGCAATCTGCTTTGTTCAAGGGCGAAATATACATGATAGCAATCTTACTTTACAAGAGATTACTCATACGATGTTTTCCACTAAAGGCAAGTTTCCCCTTGTTATTCTCAAATTGGATTTGGAAAAAGCCTTTGACAAAGTTTCTTGGAGAGGTATTTTTGATGAGCTTGCCCTTTTAAATTTCCCTCAGCATTTTATTAACTGGATCCATGCTTGTGTGTCCTCCCCAAAGTTTTCTTGCATTGTGAATGGTCTTCAATCCCCTTATTTCAATAGCAAGAGAGGTATTAGGCAGGGGGATCCTCTTTCCCCATATCCTTTTATCATTGTCACTAATATTCTTAGTGTTAGGCCCTGGACTCCCCGGTTCAGCCCAGAGAAGGGTGGGCCTAACCCAAGCCCAACTGGCGGAAGCGGAAGCGGCTTGATCCGGTTAAAAGATTATTTTGACCAGAGAAACAAGGCGGCAGCACTATCATCCGCGAGCTTTGCGGACAAAAACCCGAGCTTCTCGCCAGCAAAGGAGTCGGACTCGGGGCGTCAGAAGCGGGCGTTGCGGTTAGGGGTGGTCATGGTCGGTTAACCGAACCGTTGACCATGGTCAACCGGTTAACCGAACCGTTCGGTTCAGAAAAATCAGAAATCGTTCCCGAACCGTTCGACCGGTTAACCGAATCGGTTAACCACCGGTTAACCAGTAATTAAAAATAAATAAAATTTTAGTTTAATCTATGTAACAATTTTGCACTTTGTAGTAATGATTCTGGACTTTTTTCATACAGCTAAACCAATATTGCAGCCAATATTAATGTTACACTAAATCAATATTGCAGATGTAAAAGCTGCAAGAGGAAAGGATCGGAGAAAAATAAACCAATATTGCAGCCAATATCAATGTTACACTAAATCTTTGTGTGCCTTACATTTGTTGCGTTAATCTGATTACGGCCCAGCCGGTAAACCTGGGTATGCCAGAAAGATAATTCAGAAGACAAGCCATTAAAGACAAGAATTAATACTAAAAAAAACAAGAGAAAAGAATAGATACTTGTTAAGTCCTTCCAACACTCTGTACTCCAAATCTCAGGCTGACGAACCTCTTGTTGTATCAAGAAGAGCATCTCATCAAAAATTCTATTAGAAGAAAGATATCAGAGGAAAAGTAAAATAAGCACAAGAAACATACCTGCAAGAAAGAACAGTGCTCGGTGTATCTTCTTCACTACTGCAGAAATTGATGAATCTTCTTCAGCACTGTAAGATTAGAACTTCATAGAGAATTAGCAAACATCTTTTTTTGAGCATTGCAAAACGAACTATTTCCCAACATGCTTCTTAATAAAAATAAATAAATAGAAAGAAAGTGGCACGGCAGGAAGAAATTCACCAAATCCAATTGAAAGCAGCCTACCTATAAACCACAGCGAAATGGGAAACTGAAGCAACTTTAGCTAATCCAATAACTATATTTTCTTTCTTAAAGTGAGATACTCTTCTAGCAATCAAAACAAATACAAGCTCTACAGTTAGAATCAGACTTTAACAATACAACATTACAACACAAACCAAAAGTTCCAACTTACAAGTTACAACAGTATTACAACGCAAAACCAAAATTCCAACTTCCAACAAGTCCTACAACAGTACAACATAACCATAAGTTTCAACTTACAACAACTCAACAAGTCAATACAAACCAAAAGTTCCAACTTCCAACAAGTTCATTGTTAATCCAAAGTCAATACTCCTTAGTCTTCAGTCATATCAATAATATGCTCTTGAGAACCACCTAACAATTCTGCAATAAAAACAAAATAAACAAATATCAAATTCATAAAAACAATAATAGTTCATGAATGAAAATGTATTATAACACAACGTATAAGAAAAAAAATCACCTTTTTCTATCTTTTCAATCTCATCTAGTGACTCTTCAATATAAATTGGACCATGTGAAGTACGAAACCAATCCTGCCCACAAATAAGAGCTTCCACCATCTTTGGAGTAAGAGAACTACGGAATGGATCAAGTACACGACTACCAGCACTGAAAGCCGACTCTGAAGCAACTGTGGAAATTGGAATAGCTAACACATCTTTAGCCATACAAGATAATATCTGGTACCTTGCTGCATTTACCTTCCACCAATTCAAAACATCAAAGGATTGATCATTAACATCTTCACATTCTTCTTGTAAGTACTTGTCCAACTCAGTTTTCTTCTCCCCTCCCTCTTGGCCACCCTTTTGCTTCTTATACAACAAGAATTGGTAATTGCGGCAACTCAGTATATCATCAACCTTTAGTTCACTTGTTGGGTCAACATTGACATCTTTAGAGCTTGTACCTTGATGTATTGAAGCATAAAACTCAAACATATATGTTAGAGTTGTTTTCACTTTATGTTGCAACAAAATAGCAGCCTCCTTTGAATATGACTCATTAATAATCCATTTCACATAATCTAATTTGCATCTTGGATCAAGAATTGAAGCAACAAATATTATCTCATTGATTTTATCAATATTGGCCCAATATTTGTCAAATTTAGCTTTCATGTTACAAGCCATTAGCTTCAAGCTATCATTATCACTACTGCAATATTTTGAAATAATCAATCCAAGTCCAAAAATTTCACTAACATACATGTTACTAGTGTTGTAAAATGAACCAGACAATCTTAAAGTAGCTTCATAAAATTTCTTCAAGAAAGGTAATAAGCTACGAGCATACTCCCAATCACAATCCAATGGGACCCCTTTCTTTGCAAGTTCTTCACTGAATCTAACATCTTGTATTTCAAGCAACTCAAAAGCTTTCTGAAATTTGATAGCGACCTCTAACATCAAATAAGTAGAATTCCACCTAGTCTCAACATCTAGGCAAACACTACTTTGGCATTTAATTTTTTCTTTTTCAATGCAAGCCTTGAACCTTTGTAATCTTGCTGGAGAGGAACGCACATATTTGATAGCTGAACGTATTCTGCTTATTGAGTCATCAATTTCTTTTAATCCATCCTTTACTATTAAACTCAATATATGTGCAGCACATCGCATGTGTAAGTGTTTAGCTTGCAAAATACTACCTTTCCAGTTATTAAGTCATTTCTGCAAATGAGCAATACCTAGATCATTGGAGCTTGCATTGTCAATAGTCACACATAAAACTTTGTCTATCCCCCACTCAAGCAAACAACTTTCAATTGATCTCCCAATTACAATACCCGCATGGCTTGAAACTAGATTAAAATTGATAATCTTTTTATGTAGCACCCAATTTTCATCAATAAAATGGGCGGTAAGGCACATATAATTCAGATTTTGACAAGATGTCCATGTGTCTGTGGTAAGACAAATGCGAGATGACAATTTACTGAAAACCGATTTTAACTCTTTTTTCTTTTCAATAAATAGCTGATAGCAATCTCTAGTGATTGTTGAACGAGAGGGAACAACAAATCTTGGTTGTAAATTTCTAATAAAATCAAGAAAGCCTTCACGTTCAACAAACTTAAAAGGCAATTCATCTACTATAATCATTCTAGCAAGTGACTTCCTACAACTTGCTTGGTTAAAATTATGAGCAACAACTGTATGCTTAATAACACTCCCCTCTGATTTATTATTGCCTTGAGTCACTATCTCTAAGGTCTTTTGTTTTTTTTCTGCATTCAAAGGATATTTCTTGCATCTACCCAAGTGATTGATCATACCACTAGTACCATTTGATGTAATGCAACTAATAGATATTTGACAATAACTACACATAGCTTTTTCTTCATCTTTTTTTATCACTTATGATCTTAGAAAAATGGTCCCATACCCATGATGGTTTTCTAGTACTAGTAGGCTTGGCACCACTGACCTTTGATTCAGAAGGAATATCTCCCTGTTGATCAGTTGGTCCAGATGCAGATGCTGAGATGAGTGGTTTAGAAGCTGAGGGTATACTACCACTGCTCACATTTTTCCTTTTGGTGTTAGTCTCTCCCGTGCTCTCCTCCATCTAATAACAATTCAAAAGGAATACATTTGATGAGCTGATGGCACATTGACACTATCTAAGTATCAAGTAATAGTATCAATAGAAGATTAATAACATTGATTGGTTTCAGAATTTACCAAATTAGGGATTTAGGGTTGATGTCTTGAGGAGCTTGCTGTGTGCTGACGCCTGACGGGCGTCACTGGGCGACTTGGCGAATGCCGAGTAGAGGGACTGCCGAGCGGCGAGTGTCGACTCTCGACTGAGCTTCGGCGTTTAGGGTTCAGGGCTTCAGGCGTCACGGGTGAGGGCGTCGGCCGTCGGGTGACTGGTAGTCGACTCGTCGAGTGACTGGGCGTCGGCCGTCGGGTGACTGGTCGGCGACTTAGCGAGTCACAGGCGAGGGCGTCGGCTCACGGCTGTCAGGCGAGGGCGTCGGCTGTCAGGCGAGGGCGTCGGCTGTCGGGCGACGACGAATCGACGATTATGAGCGAAGGCACGAGGCCACGAGCGTCAAGCGTCGAGCGGCGAAAGTCTGAAGGAGGCAAGGAGCGAAGGAAGTCGGCCAGTCGGGATTCGCCGATTCGGGAAGACGCCAAGACGCAAGACGGGAATGGGGTTTTTTGATTTTAGGGTTTTGTACATATTAACATATTACACAGTAACACATATGACATATACGGTCGGTCGGTTAACCGTAGAATTTTTTTCGGTCGAACCGAAACCGAACCGAACCGTTATATTTTATTACAAAACCCGACCGTAACCCGAACCGGTCTTTCCGGTTAACCGCCCATACGGTTCGGTTCGGGCGGTTTTCCTGTTCGGTTCGGGTTTTCGGTTTTTTTGAACAGCCCTAGTTGCGGTTTAGGAAGCAAAGGCAGCGGCTCCCTCCTTGAAAAGGCAACGAGAGCTTGAGGGAGGGAGGACCTGGAAGCAGAGAACTGACAGCGGAGATATACGAAGAGATTGAGACCCGAGAGCTTTAGAGAGAGAAGAGAGGAGAGCCTATAGTCGGCGGCAGGCGTCGCCGCCGACGTGAGAGAGGTGAGAAAGGGATTTTGTACTCTTTGATTTATAGATAAATAAAGAGGAAGCTTTCCCCTATCCCTGTTTCCGGTGGATATCTCTGTTTCCGATCTTCTCCAACGCGGACGTCGACGACGACTCGAAGCAGGCTTCCAGGCTGCGATGCTTCCCGGTTTCCGGTCCGCGACGAGGCTGAGACGCAGGCGGCGTCTCTCCCTTGTCGGCCTCCTTCCCCGATGAAGCCACGAGCGCAACGGCGCTCGGCATCAGGCGAATGAATGCAGCGGCGTTCGTTCGCGGAGAAGACGACCCGCGAGCCGAGGCAAGTCAACAAACCCGAGCTGTCAACGCTCAATTCGGCGAAATCAGGATCGATTTCGCGTGCCGACATCAGCGTGACGTCACCCGGAAAACGATTTCGGCGTAAAGGAATTAATCGGTGGCTGACGTCAGCAAGGGCGATTTGGCGACCGAATTTGCACAGTGAAATCAAGATTAATTCGACGTTCGATTTTGACTTGGGTCAAAATCAGGAGGTATTTTGATTTCTTGATTTAGGGTTTCGATTCTTTCCGGATTTCTAAATTAGGGTTAGGGTTTCATCGTGTGAATTGTAATTTGAGGGATAAAAGTTGAGTAGGGAAGTTAGGGTTTCAGATTTGGGGGAGTGAATTGGTCCGGAAACCCTAGCGAGTGCACGCTTTGGTGTTCCACCGGACGACCCTAAGATAGTGGTTAAGCACCGGTTTTAGGCCGATCCGACCGGGGCGTGACAAAGGTATCAGAGCCTAAAGAGATCCAACAGCATGGTGAATCAAGAAGATCGTATAGCACGAATCGAGCAGGTGCTCGGTTTGACAGGGAACAACAAAGATGCGGTGGTTCCTCAGGTGGAGGACCTCCATCGCACGATAGAAGAGCAGAGGCTGCAGATCCTTGCCCTCCAACAAACTTTGGCTGGAGTAGTGGAGGCTCCCCAAACTGTTGAAGGCATGGCAGCCCTACAAGAACAAGTAGGGGTCTTGCAAGGACAAGTGACAACTTTGGCGACACAGGTAGCCAACACCACGGTAACTCAGCAGCAGATATTGACGGACCTCGCGGTGATGCGCATGGCATTGGCGCAAGCACAAGGCGGGGCCCCTACAGCAGCCATGGCAGAGTATGGGGCTCTAAACGGGAAGGTTCGCACCCCAGAACCTGCAGTGTTCAAGGGGGCCAGATCAGCAAAAGTATTGGGTAATTTTCTATAGGATATGCAATAATACTTTGATGCTAACCATGTTTCAGACCAGGAGAAGGTGAGGGTGTGCACCGCATACCTCTCAGATGATGCAAAACTTTGGTGGAGGACCAAAGTTGATTCGACATCAGAAGCAGCTAGTTGGACATGGGAGGTGTTCCGAGAGGAACTGCGGCAGCAGTTCCTTCTCGGAAACTCGATGGACCAGGCGCGAGAGGTAGTGGATCGGCTAAAGCACACAGGAGCGATCCAGGAGTATGTCAGGACGTTCTCCGCACTGATGTTGGAGCTACATGAGATGGCGGAGGGAGACAGGAGGTACTTCTTCCTCTAGAATCTCCAACCATGGGCGGCAACCGAGGTCCGACGACATGCGCCGCAAGACTGGAGGACGGCTGCAGCGATAGCCGAGTCTCGTGGACAAGAGAACTTCAGACCAAGGTCGCCCCTGAAGCGACCATCTCCACCCAGAGCAAGAGCGCCAGAGAGAGAGAGACTCTCTCCCCGACGGAACGGAGGCAGACAGCACGGCAGGAGCAGACCCGACCTGCAAAGAGAGGGCAGGGTCAACTAAGACCGATTGCTTGCTTCTTTTCCAAAGGACCACACCGGATACGCGATTGTCCGGATTGACAGCAAATTAACGCAATTGTAGCGATCGTGCATCGGGAGCTAGCTGAGAAACCGGCAGTGGTTGATGACGAACCAGTAGAGGCTCAGATAGGAGGTATGTACATTGTCTCAGTGGTCGCAGAAAAATCTTCATCGACTTCCTCAGGTGCAGACGCAGGGCCGAAAGACATGGTCGGCCAGAGCAGCGTCGGGCAGAAAGTAAGCGCCGAAGATACGAGACTCCCACAGGAGAAGTCGACGTGGAAGCAAGTGGTGGAGAAAAAGGCTTCACCAAAGTCTTTAGAGGAGATAGAAGCGGAAGAGAAAGCCATGATCCTTACGAACCATGAAAAGCTCCAATGCAAGAGGGAACAAATATGGAAAGAAACCTATGAGGCTAACTGTGCCGAGCAAGAGCGGTGGCTCCCCGGCAGGCATTGAGCGGGCCGCCTGCGCCGGACCTCGAGGGCGATGTCCAAATTGGGCGGGGGAGAATTGTTAGGCCTTGGACTCCCCGGTTCAGCCCAGAGAAGGGTGGGCCTAACCCAAGCCCAACTGGCGGAAGCGGAAGCGGCTTGATTCGGTCAAAAGATTATTTTGACCAGAGAAACAAGGCGGCAGCACTATCATCCACGAGCTTTGCGGACAAAGACCCGAGCTTCTCGCCAGCAAAGGAGTCAGACTCGGGGCGTCAGAAGCGGGCATTGCGGTTTAGGAAGCAAAGGCGGCGGCTCCCTCCTTGAAAAGGCAACGAGAGCTTGAGGGAGGGAGGACTGGAAGCAGAGAACTGACAGCGGAGATCTACGGAGAGATTGAGACCCGAGAGCTTTAGAGAGAGAAGAGAGGAGAGCCTGTAGTCGGCGGCAGGCGTCGCTGCCGACGTGAGAGCGGTGAGAAAGGGGTTTTGTACTCTTTGATTTATAGATAAATAAAGAGGAAGCTTTACCCTATCCCTGTTTCCAGTGGATATGTCTGTTTCCGATCTTCTCCAACGCGGACGTCGACGACGACTCGAAGCAGGCTTCTAGGCAGCGACGCTTCCGGGTTTCCGGTCGGCGACGAGGCTGAGACGCAGGCGACGTCTCTCCCTTGTCGGCCTCCTTCCCCAGCGAAGCCACGAGCGCAGCGGCACTTGGCATTAGGTGGACGAATGCAGCGGCGTTCGTTCGCAGAGAAGACGTTCCGCGAGCCAAGGCAAGTCAACAAACCCGAGCAGTCAACGCTCAATTCAGTGAAATCAAGATCGATTTCGCGTGCCGACATCAGCGTGATGTCACCCGGAAAATGATTTCAGCGTAAAGGAATTAATCGGTGGCTGACGTCAGCAAGGGCGATTTGGCGACCGATTTTGCACAGTGAAATCAAGATTAATTCGACGTTCAATTTGACTTGGGTCAAAATCAGGAGGTATTTTGATTTCTTGATTTAGGGTTTCGATTCTTTCCGGATTTCTAAATTAGGGTTAGGGTTTCATCGTGCGAATTGTAATTTGAGGGATAAAAGTTGAGCGAGGAAGTTAGGGTTTCGGATTTGGGGAGTGAATTGGTCCGGAAACCCTAGCGAGTGCACGCTTTGGTGTTCCGCCAGACGACCCTAAGACAGCGGTTAAGCATCGGTTTTTGGCCGATCCGACTGGGGCGTGACACTTAGTATCTTGCTTAAAGAAAAAAATGGATCATAATCTTATTACTCCTTTCAAATTTAGGGGAGGGGAGAAAATTTCTCATTTGATGTATGCTGATGATGTCATTTTTGCCTTCCGTGCTAACCCTAAGACTTGTCGTAACATTAAGAAATGTCTTGCTGATTTCTTACAGATTTCTGGGCTTAATATAAATATGGCTAAATCCAGAATGTTTTTCCTAATCGTTGTTCTTCTCAACTTAAGAGGGATTTGATGCGTTCCTTCCAAGTGCAGGAAGGGGTTTTTCCTTTTAAATATTTGGGTGCATTTATCTCTCCTAGGCCCTCCTATGATATCACCTTTCAACATTGTTTGTCTGCTCTTCAATCTCATTTGAGTTCTTGAAAAGGATCTCTCCTTTCTCAAGCTGGAAGAGTTGTGTTAATCAATTTAACTTTCATCTCTACTCCTATTTTTGCTTTGACGTCGACTTGGTTACCTAAGAACCTCACCGAAAAGCTTAACCAAGTTACTCGCCAGTTTCTTTGGGCTGGTCATTCCCCTTCTAGGAAAATTCATCTTGTTGGTTGGAACCAGGTTACTCAGCCTAGAGGGTTGGGTGGCTTAGGTATTAAAGATTTCACTATCCTTCGCCCTGCTACGCAGTGTCAAAGATTGCTAAATTTACTTAATTGTAAGGATTCTACTTGGACTAGAATTGTTCTATCTAAATATGGGATGCCGAACCCTTGGCAAATTACCCGAAAAGTTAACATGAGCTGGGCTTGGAGGGGGCTCATGCGTGACCTAGATACTTTAAAGGTTGGGTTTACTAGACACATTGGAAATGGTCGAGATACCAGTTTTGCTTTGCATAGCTGGTGTCTTGATATTCCTATTGCTCATAAACCTACTTTTATTGTATCTAGCCCTTCTCTCTTTAACTTAACTGTTGCTGATCTTTTGCAGGGCCATGGCTGGAAGGAAAGTTTAGTCCACACTTTGGGAGGTGGGGATCTAGTCTCAGCCATTCTTAGTGTCAAGGTGCCTTCTATCCCCTATGATGATTATTGGTTTTGGAGAGGGGCTTCCATTGGTTTTTTCCCTAACAAAGTCTGCATATCGCACTTTGCTAGAAAACGATTTGAGCCTTAATGATCCGTGGAGAGGTTGGAAGTTGCTTTGGAGTTTGCATGTTACCCCAAAGATCAAGCTCTTTGGCTGATGAAAGCTGCTACTCAATAGACTTCCGACTTCTTCTTTCCTTGCAAACATTGGACTTAATAGAGCCAAAGAATGTTGTTTTTGTTTTCTTGATTTGGATGATGCCAAGCATTTTTTTCTTTCAATACTCTTCCACTGATTTCATTTGGAAGTTCTTAGCTGATAAACTCAACCTGAAATTTAATTTTCGTCATAGCTGGTACCATGGGGATTGGATTTTTGAATTGAAACATATTTCTTCGTTGATTTTAATATCTTGATGGGGATTGGATTTTTGAATTGAAACATATTTCTTCGTTGATTTTAATATCTTGCTGGTTTCTATGGAAAGCTCGCACTAATTTCTTTGAAGGTAAAAAGCCGGTCTTAGTCGAAATTATTAGATTGGCTCTTATAACTCAATGATATGCTTGGAATTACTTTTACTGAGGGGAAGGACAAATTTCTGGATAGAAAACTATGCCGATGGATGAAACCGCCAACCGGATTTATTAAGATAAATGTGGATGGCTCGTGGCACCCAGATACGCAAGCGGCTGGTGTGGGATATTTGATTCGGGATGAAAATGGTGTATGTAGTCTTGCTGTCTCAGCTTTTGTTCAAACAACTTCTGCCTAACACTCTGAACTCTTGGCGATCAAATCTGCTTTGAGCTATTTGTACGGCCGACCAGATTATGCAAACATAAAGATCCTGCTAGAAACTGATTGCAAAGGATCATTAACTCTCATTGAAGGTCAACAGGATTTTGACGAGCGGAACCTCCACATTCTGCTTTTGGAAATTCGCTTTCTTCTTACTATATTACCTGTCTGTAAGCTTCAATTTGCTCCTAGAGAAACCAATCGGGCAGCTAACGGGCTTGCCCATCATGCTGCTTTAACCACCCACTTGTACACATTGGTTGAATAGCTGGCCCAGCGAGCTATACTGTATTTTGGTCTCCGACTCTGGAGACACTTTTGGTGAATAATAAAGGGTGGTTTCTTTGTGTAAAAAAAAAAAATAGTTCTCTCATCTTTAATAGTGTTCCAGTTAAACTTGAAAATCTCAGTGGTGAACCCATAAGCCTAGGGATTTTACCCATTTTTAACTCTTTAACAATAGAAGTGATTTCTTCGGTGATGATAGGCTTACTGAGCAAGTCATTGATGGCTTCATCTATACGAGAGGTATTCAGAATTCTCAAGTATCTCATTGCACACATTTGCGTCACAGGTACAGAGGTTCTATTTTTGCAATAATTAGTAGTGAACACCAGTTTTGAATCCAAAACTTGTCATCAACAGCTATGATCATCAACAGCTGTTGATCTTGAGCGAATTGATGCTTTCGATACAAAGGTACTCAATAGAGTAGACAAAAGAAAAAAAAAAGTAATAGGTTAGAAGTAGCACTCTGATAAGAGCAAACAAAGTCAAGCCAATATGTATTTCGCTGATATTCCCCTCCACTGAAGTTGAACCGAATTATGATCCAAGACTCATAACTAGATGAACCCATTTATGTGCCAAATCTCATGCCTATATTTATATCTCCAATTGGCAAAGAACAAGAACAATGCTGATTGAAACGCTAAGAAGCTGCTTCCAGCAATTGTTCGCTCGCTTGGATCATTTGCACCAAATAAAATTTATCACAGCACTCAGGCAAACGAAAGGAAAAAAATTGTCATAAACATGATTCTGATGCCATATTGTCAAGGAATATCAACTAAGTGTAATAGATTGTGTTTGAGACTTCCATGATCTTTTATGAGCTGCTTCTCCATTACAAAGCTACAAAAAAAGAAAGTGCTCGAGTATCTAATGTACTAGCAAATTATCAATATGAATCATTAAAACATAAACATGACATCAACAAGATATTAAACTCGGCAAACACATGATGTGCAGAAAATGCTGATTAGTAACACCTGCATATTATATTTGACTACTACAAAATGCATTTTCAAATTTAATATTAAGAATAGAGTTCTAACTTGGGTTTATCAACTAATCATGTTGAGGATACTCAAACGAATTCAGTTTCTAAAATGAACTTTTGAATTAGTTAGTATACTTGTGATGCAATTAGAGTTCGATTGGTGGTTGCGAATTATATTCACATTAGTGAGTAATTAATTAGATCGTGAGTTAGTGATAGATCTAATTTGTGGCCGATATGTTTTTTGGTTTATAATATTGGAAGTAAATTATTTTAAGCCGAATGATTCTTAATTTTCTATCTTAATCTCTCTCTCTACTCACCTTGTTTGTGCCATTGGTATCAAAACCCAACAAGTGTTCCTCTTCCTCCTTGACTCCTTGTTCCTCATCTCTCCTTTGCAACAACCGAGCATCACTCACCATGATCCACCTTCCCTATCAAAGGGAGGCCTACAACGACTCGATTTTTATATCTCCCCTTAGCAGCTCCCTCTCAATCTCCACCGTACTCCTTTGCCATCACTCATTGTAACTCACCTCCTCCAGCATGCCCATACATTAACAGACACCATTGACAACTTGGCTGTTGCCATCAATATCTGAAAAAAATATCTAAACAGGGACCCTGCTTAAAAACAAGATGCAAGGATCTCATCATACCATTCAGCCCACTTTGAGATTCGTGCCAACTAGCTTCTGCTTTTAAAATCACATGTGACCAAATCTCAAAGATAAAGAGGTCTGATGTGGACCGCTTAAGAATTTTTAAGCAACCCCCCCCCCCCCCCCCCCCCCCCCCCCCCCTCTCTCTCGCTTAGATTTTTTTTCTCAACATCTCCTCAACCACCGAAAAACATTGTTCTCCTCTTGTTCCATTGTCACTAAGGCATTCCATGACATAGAAAAATTAAGGTGGAGGCACAAAAGAGATTAATGCAAATGCAGCATCTCCAACTACCATTGTTGGTCATCACCATTGTCAAGCTTTTAAATAAATAGTACTGACTAGTACCGTACATTGGTACAGGATCGGTACGGGGCATGTGATAGTCTGATAGTAGACCAATAAACCTATATTTAAAACCTTGACAACGGTGATGACCTATAAGGTACCAATTGGTTTGGACTAGTTTTTAAAACGTTGGCTGTTACTCACCATCACAAGGTCGATGTCTCCCATTCATTTCAATAACCCCACTACTACAACCATGCTTGCCACTCCACTAACCACTAGAGTGAAAAGAAAGAGGATGCCCAGCATAGTCATAAAAGATTGACACTCAGATGAAGTTGCTTGTTGCATCCATGTCATTACAGTGCCAAAAACAGTAAATTGTTAATTAGAATTTACTTTCACCAATTGATGAGCTTTATTATACAAATTCTCACAATAAGTTCACTAGTAAAAGTTCATTTGATTGCTCATAACATAACATAAGCCTATTAATATTTTTTTTTTCTTCCTATCTCATCTCGCTTAATTGAACCGGCTAAGAGCTCTACTGAGCACATTCATGAGATACATACTGCATTCAGCTAAAAATTGCATTTAAAGATTACTATAAATTGCACAAAGATTGCTATCGTAAGCAAAAAGAGTATAATGATGATAAATTTCTTATGCACATCAGTTTTAAGTGTTTTTCTAAGAGGCATTTTAAGAAATTTTATAATTGTGCATCTATTCCATTTCTCATTGCGATGAAACTAAACACAAATATTTATGAATTTGATTTGTCATATTTAAGTATTAGTCTAGCCTTTTAATATTGAGAATTTTCTATCTTACAAAGGAACATTTGAGCTTCCCTTATTTGTTGATTTTTCTTTTTGCAAGTTATATTCTTTCGATCACTCTAGAACCAGCGACCCTTTCAGCAGCTCTATCAGTGCCACTAATTCATAAATGTTAAATATACAAGCGACTCTTTTGCCATAATATACCTCCAACATTAGTCTTTTTGAAGGAGTGAGCAATCCATCAAACCTAGATAATACATAGATTTCTAGGATTACCTTCATAATATAGCATTTGATAAGTACCTTGGAGGTCCAAGAACAAAAGAAACGCAAAAACAATTTGTTTTACCTTGATCATCCTAAAGTTGATTAGTAGTACTTCCGTACCTCTCCTCGTTGTGGACATTCAAGTCATAGCCAAGTTTAACTTGTAGAAATAGAGTTCTTTTTTATGGGAGAGTATGATGCAATTAAATTTTAATTAATTAGAGTTTAATTAGTGATTGACAATTACTCTTGTGTCAGTGGGTAGTTAATTATCATGTTTTAGAGAAATGTTTAATATGTGCTTTATATGCTTTTTGTAATAATGTCAAAAAGTTTATTATGAGCTTAGAATATTGTCAGAAATTAGTTTAGTTTAAATGATTCTTAATTTTCTTTTTTCAATCCCTCTTTTTTCTCCCATTAATTTAGCTCATTTACAAAATAAAAACAGCCCATTCAATAGTCAGAAAGTAGGGTGTTGCAAAGAGACACATACCGCGTACTTCAGAAGACTAGCTTATTTTTCAGTTCTCTGCTCTGCCATAGCATGATCCCCCACCCTGCAAGCAAGGAGCAGAAATAACCTAATGAGTACAATAGATCTTGGTAAAAGAATGTCAACCAACTATTATAAAGAAAAGAAATAATAAATGAGGAAAAGAAGGAACTTTTCAAATTACAACAATACAGTAACACAGATCGGAGAAAATAAAGAAGGGCACTAAATTATCACAATCTTGCACATGTCACATGGATACAAGGCATGGTGGCCATGGATCACTTGGGCTGCCGCAAATGAATTTATTGGCACATACCACAGCCACAATAAACTGCAATTGTTCGCAAAGCTAAGTGGAGCAAAAAAAATATAGATAGTTCATAAAGAAGTGAAAAATATATCCACTTTGAAACCAAGTTGACAATAACAATTCCAAATTACATTAGCACTAGTAGAATACTTTGATAAACAATATATAGCCATATGAAAACCAAATTGACCAATCAAAACGCGCACTTAGGGCTAACAGATTCTATCTTTAAGCATACAACGGCATCTCAGTCCATGCCCCAGAGACATGACCATTCTCGCAAACATATGCCCTGACTACTGGTTCCCCATCATCATGAAACCCAAAGACCCTCCTCAAGCAAAATGCAGAGTGAAGGTCCCAGGTCTCTCTGCAAGCACAGAAAGCGCAATCCAACGCAAGCTTGCCTCTGTTGGAATCACTTATCGTCTTCCACACTCTAGATCGCTTAAAGTTTTTGAAAACGCCTCTAAACAGCATGTACTTGCGTCTTTCTTCAGCATGAACGCACCCGGGCCAATCACATATATAGAGGCAATCACCCCTGAACCTGCTAGCGAGCAGCTTGTTTCCCTGCTCGCGGCTCAGAGTCCAAGGACCGGAAGCCAGATGAGAATCTACCGGCCCGAGCCACTTCATCTTCCTCTTGTTGGTGACAACCGAACCGATTCTGATAGAGGTGTCGCCTGAAGCCGGGTCGACATCTGTGGCATCCTGGGCCTCCGAATGGTCGTACTCGGTGTCAAAATAGAGGTCGTCGAAGAGGGACCAGCAAGAATCGACGGTCTCGGGGGGGATCTGAGGCGGGAGGTTCGAGGGATCGCTGGAAGAGGAGGAAGAGGAAGAGCAAACGGGGGTAGGTAAATGAGGGCCGATGTCACGCTCGAGGCCGAAATCGGAGTGCTCAAGGAGTACGCCAGCGCGGTGGAGGCCAGGACAGCAGACGGAGAGCTTGTGGAGGAATGGCCAAGCGGCTTCAGCCACTGTAGGGGAAGGGAGGAGGTCCGGGGGGAGCGAGCGGCAGCAGAGGGAGCGGCAGCAGGCAGTACGGACGAGACCGGAAAGACGGGAGGAGACGCACGCCAGGCGAGCCCAGTCTCGCGGATCGTTCTCGAGCTTAGCGAGGATGCTAAGAACGATGTCGTCAGAGAGGAGGAGAAACGGGCAGGATCCGCGGCCGGAGGCGACGGTGGAGATGACCGTGGCAGAGGAAGAAGAAGAGGGCGACAACGAGGTCATTGGGGCGAAATGAATGCGATTTCTTCGAACGCTCGCCTTTCGGTCGCGAAATATATAAGGGTAAAGGTGATATTTAAGTTAAATCCATCTCTATAACCGAATGGATGGATGACGATACGCCAAGTCTGCTTCTTATTCTTTATGCGATGCCTTTTTATGTTTTTCCCTTCTTTCCTTTTGTCTTGTTCCATGGAATCCATGTTCTTTTCAAGTTGAATTATTCCAAGGGAATGAAGATAATAGATACAATAAAATAAAATAAGAGCATTTTGTTTTTTTTTAAATATATAGGTCAATTTGACATATCACAGCTATTTTTATTGACCAAAATAGCTAATTTTAAAAAGCTAGAGTGTTTGAAACCGTAGTATGAGTTTGAAAAAGTTGAAAGGAAACTGCTTTTGGTTATTTTCTAACTATTTTTCTTCTTGCATCTTATTTCTGCACCTATATTCATATGTTTTTTTTAGACCTTGCAATTCGGGTCAACGGGTTATAAACGGATCATGTTAACTGTGACCCGTGATTCGATTAAGCTAACCCGAACACGAACACAACCTGAATATAATTGGGTCAACCCGACACGATCCGAATAACCTGTTTATCATTTATATTTTAAATATAAATAACAAATTTATAAAAATTCTATTAAAATTAATAAAAGTTTAGGCTTATGTGTGGGCCAAAATCTGAATTAAAAGATAATTAGAAGATATTTAGGCTTATGGGCTAGTAATGGGAGTTACGGAGCCTATATTTAAATTTTTTATATATAAATATATAATGTAAACGGGTTAAGTGGGTCAACCTATTTACAAACCCGACACGATCCGATTATTTTCGGGTCATAAACAGGTCGACTTGTTTAGGACCCAAACGCAATTATAGCTAATCCGAACCTACCTAGCTTCATGTCAAGTCGAGTCGGGTCGGGTCAGGTTTTGCCAGGTCTAGTATTTACGATAATAAAATTATTATTTTAATAAAAAATATTAAATTTAAATTTTTTTTAAATATTTTTTTAAAAAAATTACCAGCATAACAATTTAGCCAAACATTTTTTTAATTTTTTCAATCGGCACTCTTTTAATTAGCAAAAAGCTAAAAAATTTAACTATACTAAACGCGAATTACATGTCACTTTCACGTGTTGATTTGTCTCAGATATTTAGCACAAATAAATTTTAATTACGAGATACAAATATCATCTAATTGAGATCCAGTATTTTATTGTTAAAATATTCAAGATCAAGTTATTCATATTTTTTATGTATTATATTGTTCAGTGTTAGTGTAATTGGTAAGAATTTTAATTGTTAATAATAAAATTTTAAAATCAAATCTTGCTTTTACTAGTAAATTTGTATATGATAATGTCCGAAAAGAGACAGAAAAGTACGATAAAATCAAAATCAAAATCATGTGACAAAAGAAGTAAGAACGTGTCAGGTCGTTGGTGGCGAAAGCAGCTGTTCCGCGTTCGCACATGTCAAAAGTGTGTACAGATCCAACTATCCACGATGACGGAGAAGGCTACGTCACGTGTGCAGCAGAGGCACGTACGAGCGCGGGAAACCGGTGGACACAGATCAACGACATGCAAGTCGCGCGTCCCCGCCTGAAACCAGCGGCTGAAGGGAGGCCACAGATCGCGAGCAATATAAAAAAAACCTGCACAGACAGCTCTGTGGCTGCGATTTGGCTCCACAACCTTCAAAGGTAACAGAGACGCTTGCCCTCGCGGACCCACACCTTCACGTGCGCGCAATGCCACTTGCCCGGGCTGTTTGATTTTTGCATGGACCATCTTAAAAAGGTCAGAAATGTTGGGATGCATGGAGCAGAATGTGTGGCGCGCAGGGCAGCGACAGTGCAATCGAGCCCACTGCTATTACTCATCGTTTCATTGGCTGCCTCTAGAGAAGGCACCGATTCGTTCTTATCCACGCGAGCATCCATAAACGAGCTCTTAAATTATTTAATAAAGAAAAAAAATTATTTAGTAAAGATCACTGAAAGTACAAATGCAGATATTTGTTTTGATTTTTTAGAGTATTAATATTATAATGCGTATCCAAAATATCTAATATCTTTTTGTTTACTCGAGTCCAACACAAATAAATGTGTATATATATTTAGTACAGATCGTTTTGCCTCCCTATTAGTTCATACCTGATTTAGTTATCACTTTAGTTGATGCTCTAACATAGACTTTGGCAAAATCTGACATGACTTGTTGATCTAATCCGACTCAATACGAAATTAGATGAGTTCGGATCAGTCATAATCATATTCGGGTCATAAACATGTCAACTTATTTATGATCAAAAAATAATCGAGTCGTGTCGGGTTGACCCGCTTAACCCGATTACAATATATATTTATATATATAATTTAAATATAGGCTCACTTAACTCTCATTGTTAGCCCATAAGACCAAATATCTTCTAAATATTTTTTAACTCAGATTTTAGCTCACTCATAAGCCCAAAAATTTATTAATTTTAATATAATTTTTATTAATTTATTATTATATTTAAAATATGAATAATAAACAGGTTATTCAGGTCATGTCGGGTTGACCTGATTATATTCAGGTCGTGTTCAGGATAGACAGTTTGACCCAATTAATTAAACATGTCATGTTCAAGTTGGCTTAATCGAGTCACGAGTCACAACTGACACGACCCATTTATGACTCACTGACCCGAATTGTCAGGTCTACTCTAACACCATGTTTGGCCCATTTTAAAGGTGTTTTTAAGCAGTTTTTAAGCAAAAAAATATCAAAAATGTGTTTGATAATAAAAAAAATAGAATTAAAAAATAATAAAAAGTAGAATATAATAAAGCTACAATTTTATACTTTTGCTACTTATATTTTTTAAAAAAAATAATTTGCACGATTTTAATTAATTTTTAACTATTATTATTTTAAATAATATAAAATTTTAATAATAAAATATATATAGTTATTTTAAATAATTTATTTATTTATTATTTTAAAATTTGACAGCAGTTAAAAAGTTATTTACTAAACATTTTATAAATTTTGATAGCACAATATAGTACAGTACAATATAGTTCAGCATAGTTATAAAATTATTAACAGCGAGACCAAATAGAATGCAGTCTTTAGTAGCTAAGGTATAATTAGATTTTCGTTTCTTTATATTTTAAGAACTTATATGCAAGGTTTCATTATAAGTCTTTCATCCCATTAACACACTCCTCACAAAAATACACATTTTTGTTAATGTGGGCAAAAAATAAATAAAAATGTGATTTGATCGCTCATAAATACATTTTTTTTAAAATATAAGCAAATAATTAATAAAAAAATGAGATTTGACTTCAAGACCAAAAACATTTACCAATTCAACTCACTAATATCTACTACAAATAATATATTCCAAAACATAAATGAAATATGTCAAATCAAATACTAATTCATTTGTGTATTCTTCAACAATTTAAATACCCCTCTAGGGATGAGAGTCAGACTATAATTTTAGCGGATACTTAATATACTTGAATCCGATTATAGATAATTTAGTAGCTATTTCGGATAGTATATGTTAGATACACATTTCTGGTAACCTATTAATCCATTAACTTCCTAACCCACTAACGCAATACAACTAAACCCTAAAATCCCTAATTCTTGCTCGGCCCTAATCTCAATTCGCCTTTGCTTCCCTCGATGCCTTTGCATCACGTCACCACCACTCACCAGCAAGTGGGAGTAGGGGGACTAGGGTAGAGTTAAGGTAGGTGGCCACAAGAGGTGGGAGGCCAGAGAAGCGAGATTGAGCAGGAGACAAGACGAGTAATGTCGGTGAGACAGATCACGAGTGAAAAGTGACAGTAGGTAGCAATGCCCCCGAGTAGGGCTGATAATGCATCGGGGGTGGTGAAAATAAGATCCTATTAAAATTGTATTTCTTTGAAAGAAATCGACAGCGGAAAAAAATAGAGATAACTATGGATTTGAGTCATATATAATAAGATTCCGATTAAAATACAGTTTTAAAAAGATCGGATAAATAATTAGGTATAAATATACAAAAAAAAAAAAATCCAAATATGAATGATATAAAAATAGCAAATGCCACCCTGAAAACCCTCAGCCGCTGAAAACCCTGCAAAACTGCCAAAATCATGAAATGAAATGTATTATCTTTAAACTTTATCCAAAATCTAAAAGTCACGTCAACTTTAACCTTTAATATTAATCAAATGTATTTTTTCTCCTCCATCTTTCAGATTTGCACAAACAAACAAACAATTTATTATTATTATTATTATTAATTTTTTACTAGAGACTTCAAAATCCGCTTGAACATATAACTTAAAATTTGCTTGATTTTCATATAAATAAAATAACTGTAAATCACTTGGAAAAAAACCCTGAATGATTCAAATTGAGTCTGTTTTTATCTTAAAAATTCTCCTGCAAATATCAGATAGCCTCAAACAATCTCCCGAGGCTAATTCAATTAGAATAAATATAAACCCTCATGCATGGGCTTCTTTGGGCGCCATTTGATAATTTGTTTTGGCCCGCTAGGCCGAGTTAGAATTACGAATTTTACGACGTGTGTAAGAATATATTTACTTCACATTTGGGGAACAGGAGCGGCTGCGATGGAGATGGGGGGCGAGGCGCTGGCGGCGTATCGTGCCTTGCTGAGGGCGACGCGGAAGACGTTCGCTGGGGATAGGTTGATGCTGACCGAGTCGGCGGCCGAGATCCGACGTAAGTTCGAGGAGAACCGGGCCGTGTCGGCGGAGGCGGAAGTGAAGCGCCTGCTCGACGAGGCTCGAGAGGCATCCCACTTCATATCTCACATGATCGTGCAAGCCAAACTCAACTCCTCCGGCGGCTACGGTAATCGCCCCAACTACGACCTTTCTTTTTGAGTTCGTAATATTCTCGCATCTTTTCTGTTCTCATTACTAATATTCAGATAGAAAAATCATCTGCCAACTTTAAGAATTGGGTATCATATGGTTTTTTTATAAGCCTAGAAACCTAAATCTTTATGGGTCTTGTTTGCTGGAGTACCATTTGGTTTATTGGATCAAAACTATAATTGGACATTTGGGCTTTGCGTTTCACTTTGATCATCTTCGGTTGCAGCTGTGAAACCTACGAAAGAACATGCTGGAGCAACACTGGAGGTTCCCTCAGAAGAGTTTCTCTCAAAGTCTAAATGAGAGTTTTAGCTGACTGCAATCTCCAAAAGGTAATCACTGATCAGGCATCATTGTGGTCGGCTAAACCTCTGTCAGTTGCTTAACAATATTTGATTATACTCAAGCGAAGAAAAGGGAAAAACTTGTCTTCCCATGATTTAATTCCATTGTCTCCTAAATCTCCACTTTGTTTGCACTTTGCCGCTCTATGCTTTAAACTTCGATTCATGTTTTCTTGTGATGTTCTCTGACCTTGGGTCTAGGAATGTGATAAGTGAATCAATTCTCTGTTCCCCTTGATGAAAAATAACGTGTTCAGGTTGAGATAAATTTGCATGTTTTCTTCTTTGGAATGAATTTAAAGGGATAATAAAGATTTTAGTTGTTGATAACAAGATCCTGAGTTCAAATCTTGCCTTCACCAATTCACAACTTGCCTTCTTGCAAAGAAAAAACAATTTAAATGAATGTTTCCATTTAATGTGTTGTTGACTCCTTTGTTGTCTTAACCAAGGTTGGAGATCTTGGTAGTAGCTGTGTATATAGGGGTACCATCTCGGACCGGTATATACCACCTGCGAGACGGTTTTAAAACATTTGTCTTAACTCAAAACACTTCTTTATTACTCTAGCGTTTATGTTTCTTTTTTTTTTTTTTATTGTGTGGAAAGTAGCCTACAAATATTTTAGTCTAAAAGGAAAGGAGTATAATAGGAATCTTTTTCTTGGCTTCCTTAGTGTTTGTTCCGTTGTCTGATGTAAGAAGCTCCCTCCATTTTGTTTAATTGTTAAGCTATTGGTTAATATACTATCACTCACTTTTTCATCCAAGAAACAAAAAAATCATATTCCTTAGCCAAGAAGTTATCATTATTACGAGATTTCTTGCTCTAGGAGACTTTACATGAACTAAGACAAGGTCTTTTTTTGTTTAAACAAAAGGTTGGAAGTAAACGAACTTCCAGGATAACATTTCATAAGTACAATGGAGCGACAACTTTATTATAGCAAGGAGAAGAGAAAAAAGTAAACAACAGAAAAAGAAAAACAACAAGCTGATCATCTATCTATTTTTTCAATTTAGATCTGGTTATGGAAACTTAATATGCAGCTTGTTAACAACTTGGGAAATACATTTTCATCTAGTACCACCAAGTTTTTAAAGATAATCTTATTTCTCACATTCCAAATGTTCCAAACCAAAGTCATGCTTAATTTTAGGAGTTCCTTCGGTGTTCTTTTGTTAGGAAATGGAATGTATCAGAAAAGCAGAGAATGGGAATGTCTGAACTCAGTATTATTGTCAAACCTTGTGCTCTTGCTGGGAATACAAGAACATGTTATTTCTGTTTTCCGTGTGATTTTTACAAGAGCAATTAAAAGGCCTGTGTGCTACATCTCCTTGGCAGGCAGTCTACTTAGTTTCAACTATCAATGACATATTTTTAGTTTCATCACAGTTCTACTTTTCCATATATACGACTGTAAGGATGAACACAACTTAAAATGTCTGCATTTTGTACCTAGGAGCACGGAGCAAAACAGTTTGACTTGTCCATTTCATGGAATAGTAAATTTGAAGTATTCCAACTTGATTTATGAGTAGTTGCATTCATCTATCTTGAATTTAGAATCACAAGTCAGCCTATCAAAATTTGTCTCCGGTCTCTAATTCAGTGGTGATGACCGTATCCTTTTTCCCTCTTTCTTATTGTTGATGAAAACGATAAGAAAAGAACTTAACCTAGTTTAATGTTCCCTGATATAATATAATTTTATCATCTAGATATGAATTCAACCTAAGCTATTCTTGGGTCCTTTTGCCAAGGTAGAAGCACATTTGACTAATATCTTGAGTAGAACAATTCCATGTATGGGCCACTATCTAAAAGCAAATCCTATCCTTAAAATAAATCTACTATTTTGATTCAATCTCACTGATCTACACTGTAAAAAAAGAGAGCCTTCATTGAAAAGAAGAAGAAACATTTATGTTCTGGGCTCCTTTTGCAAGAAACATCTATTCTTGGGTACATAAAGAACTATGGTAACATTTGTCCTCTAATATGTCATAATACTTTGTCGAACATTTGTCTTTAAGTTTGATAGCACTCTGGTAACAATCATCCTCTAGTTGGCTTGTTTTGCAAGAAACATCCATTCTTGGGTATATAGAAAGCACTTTGGTAACATTCATCCTCTAGTATGACATAATACTCTGCCCAACATTTTTTCTTAAGTTTGATAGCACTCTGGTAACATTATATAATACTATTGTTTTGCAAGAAACATCTATTCTTGGGTATAGAAAGCACTCTAGTAACATTTTTCCTCTAGTATGACATAATACTTTGCCAAACATTTTTTTCTTAAGGTTGATAGCACTCCGGTAACATTCGTCCTATAGTATGATATAATATTTTGCCAAATATTTTTTCTTAAGTTTGATAGAACACTATGCCAAACATTTGTTTGTACATCTAGAAATGTGATTTTCTAGTATTACTCACTTCTCTATTGTAAGTCTAGTTGATATTGTTGAACCTTTTTTTGGAGAACCCGCTTGAGACTGGTCCCCACTGCATCCAAACGAGGAAAGGTCTCGGTTGCATTTGTAACATAGCCATTTAGTTATTATTTGGAAATGTGAAATCTGGAAAAGAGATTTGGCATATCTTCATAATATGTTCCTGCTTTCCAAGAAAATGGGACGACATATGTTAATGTTATATGAAAATATGACCACAAAATCAATTGTTCTTAGATAAAGTCCAGGAACACAGATTGAAGGGAAACCTTGTTTCAATAAGAATATTGAGTTCTGTACAGGATAAGAGACTATCAAACTAATTATCAACTCTGTACAGGATAAAAAATGAATCTTCCCTCCTTTGGAGCAAACTGACAAGCACTCAGAGAAACACCTCCCTTTGGCGTATGCATTGGTAGCACGGGTCCAACATCCTGTCATTGCAAAGCAGCCCCCGCATCCTTGAGCTCGGATATGCCGCATTTCTCCATATGAGCCGTGCCTGCTTCAATAAAGACTAAACAGATAAAACAAGTGTCGAGATCCACTAAATGGCAGAAAAGAAATATTCCTACTTCCACATATATATATAATACATGTTAAATACCAGCCCAGTAGCAGCCTGTTCAGTCTAAGTCCATAGGTAGCAGCATTTTCAGGTTTAGCAATGGATTCATGAGTTTCAGCTACATTTCTGAGAGCAATCTTTGGAAATAACACGATCAGCATCTGCAACAAGACCCGATGCCTTGGTCCACTCTTCGCTAAGGCAATCCCCAGCATTATCAAAGCACAAAGCTGCAAACTCAAAATTTCCCTCATTGAATAACTGGGGAATGAATCAAAATAAATGGAATAACACATACGAAGTGGTAACCTATTCACTGGTGTTTCAAGGAAGCAAAAAAGATTCACTATAACGCCAGGCCGAGAAATAGGAAACACAAACCCCGAGCCGCAGACCCTCTAAATTCTAGTCCAGCAAAAGGGAAATTCCTTGTGAAAATATCCTCAAACTTCTTTGCAGAAATTTTGGTGAAATCCCTGGACGAAGATGAGCTTGATGTGCTTATGGAGTCTTTGTTCAGTATCGGATATGTTGAACATAGCAACTGCAAATGGATCGCACGTCTGCAAGGATAGAGTGATGAAAAGTGTGATTGCCAAACAATGACCAGAATTTTAAATGCTGAACTAATACAATTATTCGAGATACAAGTATATAAGCAAAAGTATACAATTATTCAAGATACAATTAATTGACCATGTGTATGAAAAAAAAAGAGTCAAAATCCATTTTTGACTAAAAATGAAATCAGATAAGACAAAGCCTAAAATTTCCTCGCAACACCTTACAAAGGAAGCCGAACGTCAGATAAGACAAAGCCAAAAGGGAAGGAAAACCTGGCGTATACCACGGGGAACACAGAAAATGTATCACCAAATCCTGCCAAGTGGTCATAAGATAAGACAAGTCTACAAAAGACAAGACAAGTCTAGGAAAACAAATCAGAGAAGAAGGTCTGGCAATGGACAAACGAGCTGCCAGAAGTAAGGGAATGGAAGAGCTGACATGAAAGAGAAAAAGGGAGGGAAAATAGCTGTTAGGGTTAGGTCAGCTGGAAGCTTATAAAAGAGGGAGGTCGGCCAAACGAAAAAGAGAGACAACACAAGGCATAAGAGAACACGGAAGAAAAAAAAAACACAGAAGACGCTGCGAACAAAAAAACATCGCAAGAAGAAGAAGGAAGCGCTGCTACAAGAAGAAGACAGCTGCTGCAAGGAAGAGCAGGAGGAAGCGGCAAGAGGAGGCATCCGCAGGTAAGAAAGGGAAGTATCTTTACTTACGTAGGCCTGAGGTGCACTAAGCACCGGTGGCATTTAGGCCTGAGGTGCACTAAGCACCGGTGGCATCACAAAACGCCGGCGAAAAGGTGAAGAGATGAAGAGAAAGTGAGGTGAAGAAGTGAGGAGAGGTACGAGAGATTGAAGAGTGAAAAGAGGAAATGTTGTCAAAGAAAAAGAGAAGGTTGATGCTGCGTCAAAAAAAAAAACAGAAAGAGACATGGAAATAGAGTCTGCGGCCAAAAAAACACGGAGAAGAAAACAAAAAGAGGGAAAGAAGGGGAACGCGTTGTGAAAGAGGATCACGGAAGAACAGAAAGTAAAAAGGAGAGGGAACAAATACCTGTTAATGTTTGCTGAGTCCCTAGCCCCTTGCCATCTCTCTGAAGGGTCGGATATGAAGCCAAGTTCAATCCAAAGTAAAAAGTTTCCTTCCTTCATCCAGATCTGAAATATGTGATGCCAAGAGGAAGAAGATGAAGTAAATGATAATAATAATAAAGATAATAACGTACAACAGGGTAACGAAAAAAGGAGAATTTGTTACCTGGTTTTACTCGAGCCTGGTCACCTCAAGACAATGATTGATGATGAATCTTCCTCAACACTGCGCAAGAATGAATCAAACTCTCTGTGAAAATGTGGTAAACACACACGAAAGAAAAGAAGTTCTCACGAAAGAATTCGCCACAAAAAAAAAAATCGTTTAAGTATGCAAACAAAAAAGACAACAGCAAACTGAGGAGAGCAAAAAAGAGGGCTTTACCTAGTCGCCGATCTTTAACCTTAGTCGGCAATATAATTCGAAAGTCCACCCTAATCAAATCCTAATTCCAAATAAAATTCGACATCAATAAGATCCAACCCGATTTTGCTGGATCCTACTCGATTTTGCTTGAATCCGACCCGTTTGGATTTCAATGCCCCAACAAGATTCTGCCCTGCCGCTGAAGACGGAGGAAATCGAGCTCATCATCTTCATCTCCAGTAGAAGTCGCTGGTTGGGAGCCCGGCTGATGCAGCCACCCCTCCATGGACGAGTCACAAAAAACGACAGATGCAACGCCACAGCAGCCGTTGACGTCATATCTTCTGTCGCCGCCTATGGAAGAAATGCTACAATCTACCCGACCGTGGACGGACGATGCCAAAGCGACCACTGCCACCTCCTCAGCAGCTCCCAATGCCAGAGGACCTTCCCCAATGAAACTCAAGGCGATCATGCAACAAATCCCTCGATCACGAGCCATCTCCTCTACGGGCGACACTAACGAGCTCGTCCCAAGACAGCGCCTCGGTGGCCTTCCGCCGTCGTGGACACGCTGCAGATTGCCAGGGCTCTGCCTTATTACTCCCGCCACCGTTTCGCTCAACGCCGCTGATGTTTGGTGTGATCAGGAAAAGGAAAGAAAAGGGGTTCGGTAGCTGGCAATGGGTATTACCTAGGGCATACGCTACTTAGTCCAGCCGGTGATTATGATCAACCTGATCCAACAAAGTCTGGTTGCATATAATCACACCATTCAATCTAACTTAGGAATCCCTAACTTAGCTAGTATGTTCATCAAGCACGAATCACACTCATTCTAGTTCATATTTGGTATTTAAACTCAAAGTATAAGTCCAAACCGGAATCAGACGAGAGATCTGACAACAATCCAGCATTAAGTATGAGGTCAAAATGAAGTCAAAAGGAATAATTGTGCACCAATATGGAGTCAGATGACTCAAACCCAACCCAAGTCGCACTTAATCAAACACAAACTCCCAAAGGAAGTTGATTGACATCGGAAGTCTTGGCGCGCTATGACGAAACATTGTTTGGGAGGTGCGTACGTCGACGTTCATTGTCGGGGCGTAACTCCTCAGTGTGACGCCGCGTCCGCCTAGGCAAAGGGATAAATTTCCAACTCAAATTATCCATCACGCCGCAAGGCCGGATAAATTTCCAAATCAAATTATCCATTACGCCGTGAGGCCGGATAAATTCTCAATCCATCACGTCGTAAGGCCGGATAAATTTCAAATTAATTTATCCATCACGCCGTAAGGCCGGATAGATTCCAAATTAATTTATCCATCACGCCGTAAGGCCGGGTAAATTTCAAATCAAATTATCCATTACGCCGTAAGGCCGGGTAAAATTCTAAATCAAATTATCTAACACGCCGCAAGGCCGGGTAATTCCTAAACCCAAATTATTCAACACGCCGCAAGGCTGAGTAAATTCCCCAAAACTAAATTATCCGACACGCCGCAAGGCCGGGTAATTCCTAAACCCAAATTATTCAACACGCCGCAAGGCTGAGTAAATTCCCCAAAACTCAATTATCCATTACGCCGTGAGGCCGGATAAATTCCCAAATCAAATTATCCCACACGCCATCAAGGCCGGGTATTTTTCTTCCAAACCCAGTTATCCATTACGCCGTGAGGCCGGATAAATTTCCGAACCAAATTATCCATCACGCCGCAAGGCCGGGTAAATTTCAAGTCAAATTATCCATCACGCCGTAAGGCCGGATAAATTTCCAGATCAAATTATCCATCACGCCGCAAGGCCGGATAAATTTCCGAACCAAATTATCCATCACGCCGTAAGGCCGGATAAATTTCCAGATCAAATTATCCACTACGCCGTCGAGGCCGGATAATCTTTCTTTACTTCAAGTCATCCAACGTGCCATCAAGGCCGGGTGATCTTTCCAGTCTAATATCCAACGTGCCTTAATGTATTACGATGGAATATCGTTTGGGAGATGCGTACGTCGATGTTTACCATCGGGGCGTAGCTCCTCGATATAACGTTGTACTGCCTGGGCCGGATATTACCCAATACGCCATTACAAGGCTAAAGTTCGACGAACACAAATTGCCCATGTTGATGGAAACTTTTTTTCCCTCTCATGTCGAAATATGTATCACGTTAAATCAAGTTCATGAATGAAATTTTGTAAATGACATCATCTGATTATCTCTTTTACCTTGTTGCATATTATAGATCTCTTAATCAAAGGTTCCCTAATTTTAGGGGTAATTAACAATGAGTGCTTGCGCTCATTGGAAGCCAGAACCCATTAAATAAAAAGCCTTATTAGTTTAAGGTGGATTTGAAACGGTCATAATACATTTCCCAATGTAACAAAAATGACCCCACAGATATCAAGAATCTACTAACTCATAGATTTGTTTCTACCTATCCATACAGATATGTTGTTAGGAGGTTTGATTGGCAAAATGTTTGTTCAAATCATGGGTGCCTTTCCTTTTGCTACTATCCTAAGATATATCAATACTCATTTAAAGTCATAGTTTTTCTAGCCAATTGCAAATTAAATATTTCTGCTCAACCAAATACCCATTTAATTGTATGGCCACTTGCTTGGCCAGATCATCATTTAGCTAATGGGGTATGGACCACTTTACTACCATCTTAGAGGATATTATGGATCTGCTTGATTAATATGTTCAACTAGACATCTATTCTCAAGTCTACTGGGATACTGCACAAACATTTGTCCTTGAGTATATCAAAATACCAGTAGACATCTATTTGCATATGATATCCATCCTTTCATTCTTAGTTCGAAAAAGACTACTAGGATATAGATCTATGTTTGACACGTCTCTCTTACATCTTGCTAAACATATATCCTTGGGTATGGAAAAGCCTTACTAGATATCTATTCTACAGCTCATGGGTTGATCAATCCCTTATTGTAAGAAGAAGAAGCATCAGTGACTTCTCCTCCTCTTTGTCCATGAGCGTGAGCAATAGGAGCATGCAGCTTATAGCGGAAGAGGCAGATGCAATTTCTTCTTCTACTACTATTTTAGTTGCACTCGGTTTCGTACGAGATATGATTCGCATCGGAGCTCTCATGTGAGCGACTTCTCCTCCTTTTCATCTGTGAGCACAAGTAACAAGAGGAGGCATCTCATAGCAGAAGCAGAGGATGTGAGCTCTCGCACAAGCAACTTCTCCTCTTCATCCACAAGCGTGGGCAGCAGAAGGAGGCAGCGATGATGATGCCTTCTTCTATTACTACTTCAGCTATGCTCGGTTCCTTACAATACATATGTATGGGTTTGAGCTTGGACTATAACAAGTTTCGATCAGAACATTGGTCTAAGCTTCAATCGGAACACTAGTTGAGCTTGGACCGGAACACCAATCTTCACTAGTATTTCAGATCCTATTTTGACCAAACTTCCCCCTTAGTTCTATCGTAGATATCTTAAAAATATGGAGAAGCTAACATTAATCAATTTTAAGGTGTTTACATATTAAATTTATATAAAGTATATTTATATCTTTGAAAATTCATAACATGAATTGAATTCTTATATCTTACCTTGCTAGTAGGAGCTTGTATACTAAAGTTACTTAGAAGGAGTCCCTACTACATCTCAAATGGGTCTCAACTCTTGGAATAGTAGATCAACTGCACTTGACATATGTTAATCCCACAGGTCTATGATATCTGAGTTTAGATATCTTACTAAACTCATGTGATTCTACCATTTGTGGGACTGGTATTATAAGTATTATAACTGGGGCGAGCACATGTATTAAAATTAAATAAAGATACATGTAAGAACCTTTGTAGAAAGCTTTTATGATGTTCCTTCTTAGCTTGGTTGTGACAATAACGAGGCATTCTCAAACTTCGGTAGTAGAGTGGATCTTATCTCCTTGTAGTAATCAAAGACATTTGGTTTTTTTTTTTTTTTTTTTTTTTTTTGGCTAGAGTTGATCTCTTGCTTCTCCTCTAATATTGATGGTATTTGACATCTCCTATAAGTTTATTCAAATGGTCATCACGGTCTTCATGTTGTGTTGCATGTATAAATTTAGATTTGCAAGTCCAATACTAGATTAAGGAATCCAACTACTTATGAAAATCCGAACAACTAGTTTACTAACCATTGGGTAGTACTGCCCAATATGTAGCAATGTGTGGAGCATATTGACAAACGACATATTATATGAGTACTAGTCAAGTGTTGCCTCACCTAGTATTTAGTGGACCACTGGTACATAGCTCACCACTTGGTATGGATCAGTACTTCAAACGATGGTTAAGAATCTACTAAAATGGTTTTTTCTTCTTTTTCACACAGAATCTACTACACTTAATTTTTAGCTAGTTTGTGTTATCAGCTATAAGCCATCATTTTTGTCCAATAGATGAAATATCCTCAATCTTTAGCTTGTTTGGTATATTAGTCCTTTCTATCAATTCAATTCAATGGATGTGATTTGTTCCTCTGCTTTATTAAATCATAATCCCTAAGCTAGCTGTGTAGCTTAGCAAATGGATTCTGCTCTTCCTTCAATATGTTTAAGCACCATCCCTAGGCCATTGGTTCAGTTCAGCAGACAAATTGGCTCTTTCTTTTCAACTTATTTAAGTCGTAAATTTAAGCTATATGTTTAGCCTTTAAATCAAATTTGTTCTTATCTTCAACTTATTCTGGGTTTCAACCTAAGCTATCAATTCAGTTTGTAAATGTGATCTACTCAATGTTCAACATGTTCGGGTAATTTATTCTAGGCTCGCAATTAATTCAATGAATGGGATCTTCTCTATCTTTAGCTCATTCATGGCATCAACCTAAGCTGTTGGTTTATACCATTGATGGGATTTGCACTATCTTCAGCTTGTTCAGGGAATCAACCTATGCTGTATGTGTAATGCCTTCTTCAGCCTTCTACTCATAATTAGTTCTGATAAGCAAATTGAGTTAGGCACAATGCTTTTGGTCACACAATTGAGGTTCAAACCTTTGTTGGAGATACTAATATGAACCCCTTTTAGCCAAAAAAGAATTCAAATATCATGATTATTTTTGTCGAATTTGGACCATAATGTTGTATTTCATTGGACGGAATCCGCAGCGGTAAGAATGGTTTGCATCTAGATTCAATGTGTTTTCTATTCTTTCCGCCTTGGATTCCGTCCAAAGAAACACAACATAAGGGAACACATCAAGGTTTGGCTGACTGAATAAAATAGTATTTGAGTTCAAGGTTCGCAAAACCAGTCCAGCGACTCGTTCCAGTGAGTCGCTGGACTGGTACCATACCGTACGTACCGGACGACAGCAGGCGAGTAGCGGCGGCAGCGGGCAAGCAACAATGGCAACAGAAAGCTTCGATTGAAGCTTCCGCCGCCGCCCATTGCCTCCCTCCGCCATCCGCCCCGGAGCCATTCTTTGACTGCCATTCCGGATCCGGTCGCCTCCCGGACCCCTTAGTGTTATTAGTGTTGCCTCCAAGTTAAAGAATGGTTTGGTAAGTGCATCTTCTTTATCTTCTTTAACTAAAAGAGGAAAAGAGAATGGAGTTGAGGTGGAATATGATGCATTCTTTGAAGAATTAGAAGACATTGATTTTGAAGATTCAAAAGAAGAAGTTAAAGGATATGCCTCACTACTTGAGAATGATGATTATGTTGGAGAAGAGGTGGATTAGAATGAATAGATGTCTATTTTTTTTGTCATTGTTTTAGTGTTTTGATTATTTTGTTTTGAACTTTGCTTTTGTTTAACTTCCGTTATTTTCCCGCTACACCATTCACTATATCATATTGAGGATTTTTGGTTTTCCATTATTTTTTTGTGATCCACTATTAATAACAATTTGACTAATGTTTATAACATTCATTTTCTTAAATGCATTTTTCTCAACAATGAGTGAATTGGCTCCTTTCAATTTTACTTTAATTGTGTAACAATTAGTTGAGTCTCTTTAGAATTATGTTGAAAAATCATATGGCATTAACCTAAGAAATTAAGGAACTAAATTTGTCATGACTTGATGATAAGATTCAACTTGACCAATTAGCTTATTAGTTTATCTCCGACTCAAAGTTTTAAAATATCGGTCTATACTAATTTGTCTTGTCCCATTTGGTGAAAGCTACCTTACTCAGACTATGTGTGATATTTATTATAGTTAGCCACATGATATAAAAAAATTAGTATTGCCCCAATTATTTGGTGAAAGCTACCTTCCACTTGTGTATTTTTGATCATTATCTTAGCGGTTCTTATGCTATTCTTGTTGCTAACTTGCACAAGCAAATAGAGGGGTGCTTTGTGGCATGACTGGTGTGTTCTTGACATATAGTGCAGATTTTAGCATACAAGTACTAATCTCTATCTTTCCTCTGAAGTTTGTTTTCTTTCTGAATGAATCAAATTTTACAAGATTTGTATTTTCCCGATTAGTGTTGCCCTCAATTTTTCAGATGCTTAGAAAAAAATGAAACATTGTCCGCTTGTTGATGCAAGGGGCCGTATCACCCGAAGTTCTCTTTCATCTATTTTTGTCCGCGTAGATAGTCTTTTGCTTTTAAACCATTTGCTATCCACTTTCACAGTAGAGGTCGAGCATCGTTCTGACTGCGTGGGAAAGTGTCTACGTTTGTATCACTCCTTTGTTCCACCATGCTATTCAATTTTATACTTGAAGCATGGGTTGTTTCGAATTATGTAATGTTGAAAATTGTTGGATTTGTAACTTTTTATAGATCACTTTAAACTTGCTTCAGAAAGTTATCCAGAATCATATCACTTCTGGTCATCGAGAGAAGGAACAATTTACTTCGCAAAAATGCGGCGAGCATTTGGGATAACATCACACCCTATTATTATGTTAAACTACTTCCTCATTCACAATTCATTGATTCGGTTGGAAGGGTCATGAAAAATATCATCGTACTCATATGCTCAAGTCGTACTAAATTTGATAGAAGTGTTGAAGGCTTGCTGGACAAAGGAAGCGCTGCACCTGAGCTCTCAAGAAAGTGTGCGATAGCCAGCTCCAGATCACAGAGCTTATTTAATTCATTGGCTAGTATTATTTTACTACCAACAACTTGTCCATGCTAGCTAACACAACTTTTTATAAGGATTGAGGTATCATGTCCTCGATATGCTCCAGTCTTTTTATTCTAATTAATTTTGCAGAACCTCGTGAAGAAGCTTCACTCACGCATTCATGTGCCTGGAAGTTGGTTGAGTCACATGAGTGGTTGTTGACTTGGGAACTAATATAATTGACCCTTGTTCTAGCCAGATTCTGTGCAGCGGTACACTACTAGTTCAAGGCTTGAGAAGAAGGCAGTTTCTTTTTTCTCATCGTCCAGTTTCTTGTGGAGCATAACAGTTACCCTACTTGATTGTTCTTTCAACCAAACGCTGCATAAATATGAACAGTAATTGCTTTGCAAAAATAAGAAAGAATATTGACTTGACAGATCATGGTGCAGAATTAATCATCATTTTCTTTGTTTGTTCATTGAAAAACCTATATTTTTACAGTTACCTGTTTCTCTCTTTATTGTTGACCTTTGCAGATACTTAATACTTTGGTTGATGAATCTCCACGGGAATGCACACTGGCTCAGCGGAGCTGCATCTCCGTACGAGGCAAACTAAAAGCACCTCATCACACACAAACGGTGGGCATGAAACTGACACTTACCTACATACATCTTTTCTTTTTTTAAAAAAATACTAATCTATACTAAAAATTATAAGAACCATACACGTGTATAAACTATTATTAATTAGCGAACTTAAGATTTCTTAATTGAATACGCTAGCAGCCTATTCAAGAAAGCACGCAGTGCTGGATCAACTTCCTTTGATGCTAACGAACCATTAATTGTATACAGGTAGATGATTACTAGCTCCGAGAGTGACATAATATACAGTGCATGTGAGTGTACATGTATCTTGAGCATATTCAAGATACATGAAAACAAAAAGAAATAGAAGATATACATGTGAGTGTATATTTTCTGTTCATTTGGGAAGAATCATTCCATGTGAATCAAGGTAATAAACTCTTTGTTTTTTTTCTTATTAACTATATATTTGATGTTCATTTGACTTGACAGCCAAGAGGAATCTCTTGTCTTAAAAATCTGCAATGTACGAGGATCTGTAATTTTATGTTTTTATTATATATATATTTTTACATTAATCACCTCGATATATACTGAAGAATTATTTACAGAAATTAAGTGCTGACCTTTCAATGCCTCCGCCTAAATGTATTCCTCAAAGTCAATTATTTGTATTCTTGCAACTTGAATGTTTTTATTTTAACATTGAAGCTAGTCATGGATTGATGGACCTTTTAATTAAATAAGTACTGTAGAGGGAGGGAGCAGGTGAGGAAATCTGGTCAAAGAAATTTAATCAAGAAAATAACTCGACAACTGTTTCGAGTTCGAGGTCCTGAATGTGGCTTAATCAAATGTTAATGTAGTCCAAATCAGAGACCCGTAAGGTTTTCAAATTGATATATATATATATATATATATATATATATATATATATATATATATATAATTTGGAGAACAGGGATTGATTGGGAAGTGCAAACAGACACAAAAGCCTCCGAATTCTTAATGCATAAAATGAGGTCCAACCAAGAAGAATGTGCAGTACCTAATGCTTTGAGTATTCTTGTGCTATTAATTGTTTAATTTAATTAGTGATCAATATTCACGTGGGCAACGCAGCCACGCCGTCTACTCCTTGCCCTCCATGACGCTTGAAGAAGACATCGGCTTGATCCCTCCTTATTGACATGTAGAAATGTCTACCCCTATGACTTGATTGATGTTGACATTTCTTCAAATTAGGTCGATCGATTGCCTCGCTCCTGCATCTTTTGAAGTTGATGTTTTGATCCTCTCATTTCTACCCCAATGGACATGTTTTTTTTAATATATTTTACATGTTAGAGGTGCTAATTTTTTATATTCTCAAAACACTCTAAAAGTAAAATGATATAGACAATTTCAAGATATGTTTTATATCTTGTACAATTTAAAAAATAGATGTGTGCTTAAGACTACTTAGCCTTGTCAGTGAATGTCCTATGACACCTCAACTAGATGCCACCTTGCCCCTTCTTAATTATAGAGAGGTTCAATCTTAAGTAAAGAAATCAACATTGACAATTGTATATATGTTAACTAAGGCGACAACCTATCTCTCTTTGGTAAAGTATAAGCATTTGTGCACCAAACCCAATTCTAGTGGTGGTGAGTCTTAACATTTTTTAAAATTTTAACTCAACACATAAAGCTCAAGAAATACTTAAGCATAGCTTGAATGATCATCTAACTTGGGCTCAAGAGGAGCACTTGATGAGGATTCACCCTCACTTATCAAATGATTTGAAATGTTACCATAAGTTTGGATGCGATTTACATTATTGGAGCCACATAGGCATGTTGATTTTTTTTGATATTATAAATAGGATTTATAAATTTTTCTAATTGTATTACAAAAATCATAATACACACATTGTATTAGTAGGATTGAAGCCTTAATTGTCCAACTAAAATCACGCTCCAGCGCTGCCTAACTTGAACGTAGCAATTTCCAAGTCCAATTGATTGTCTAACGTTGACTAACGCAAGACATATTGATTTTCAATTTGTTTTCGGTGCACCGATTTCTATTATTTGCCTAACGTTGACTAGCACGCAAATTGTTTGTTGTCTTGATCGCAACGGCTCGGACGGAAGCAGCCAAACCGAGCCAAGCAAATTATTCGTGACTTTGACTTTGGATTTTTATTTCAATTTCGAGGTTTAGATTTTAGAGGCAGTAAACAAGATGAATTCTGTTTGGCGTTGCCTTTGACTATTTCCCAGCATGGTCAGCAGTTTTGACTTTTAAACCTTCCTTGTACAAATAATTGCACATACATACATATATATTATTTGATTGAAAATAGTTGGTCCAATATATTATTAAAGATAAAAAAAGGTTAATTTCATAAAATAACCCATTTAGTTATAAACCAAGCGTATTTTTTTACAGTGACTCCAGTAAAAGTGTTCCGTCGGACCACGATAATGAAAGAGACACACCTTCTCCTCTATTATTTTCCATACCATCGCTATAGTTGGTGGAAAGAGTTCCAGGGACCCACAACAACTTAAATCACAAGAAAGGTTGTTGGTCGGGTAGGGGCGTAGGGCAAAGTTCGCCTGGCAGAAAGTATTTTGTACGTTCCCGAGGAGAGCAGGACAACGAGTTCTTCGCCACGCTGCTGATAAAATTACAATACAGCCCTTGTCGCTCGGTCGAGTTCTACAAGAAGAGCTGCTTCAAGGCTTTCCAGTTTCCACCCGACCCGGCCCTCGTCCTTGCGATCCTCCCTCCGCTGTGATGGCTTCCGAGCTCATCTACCGCGGTGGCCACGAGCCCCAACAGGCGGAGAGCGGCGGAGGGTACACACCTAAGCCGGAGAAGCGCTTCCTCTGGCTCTCCCGCCCGCTCCGTTACCTACTCCGGGAGCAGCGCCTTGTCTTCGTCTTAGTCGGCATGGCCCTTGCCGCGATCATATTCTCCCTCACTCGCTCCTCCTCTCCCTCCTCCTTCTCCAACTCGTACTCCTCCTCGTTCAGGGCCGAGCTCGCCCTCCGGTCCGCGATGGACCAGTACCACCACCAGCACCACAAGACCGCGGCTGATGTGGCCAGGAGGGGGTTCGTTGGGGGAAAGGTGCCGCTAGGGATCAAGAGGAAGGGCCTCCGCATCGTGGTGACGGGCGGGGCAGGGTTCGTAGGGAGCCACTTGGTGGACCGGCTGATGGATAGGGGGGATAGCGTGATTGTGGTGGACAACTTCTTCACGGGGCGGAAGGAGAACGTGATGCACCACTTCGGGCATCCCAACTTCGAGCTCATCCGCCATGACGTCGTTGAGCCATTACTGCTCGAGGTTGACCAGATCTACCACCTCGCTTGCCCTGCATCTCCGGTCCACTATAAGTTCAACCCCGTCAAGACCATTATATCCTTATATCTTCATCTCCAATTTAGTTCGTCTTTTTCTGTGAAATTGGAAATCGCTCATTTCATTTGGCACTGTGTTCTTCCTTTGCTTTGTTATTAGATTGCAATTTCGTTTTTACTGTTTTTCTGTTCAATTTGACTCATTGTTTTATTGAAAATAGTTATCTTTATTTTGTTCTCTTTTTGTTTTCTCATATTTGGATTCTTATTTTTTTTGTAGTCCAGCTGTAACGACGTATATAGTTTGTTCACATCGTTTATGGAAGTTTCTCACTGACAAACACTTTAAAGAGTTTCTCTATATTTTATTACTTCTTTCTACTTTGCCGCATCCAATTAATTATTTTCTATTTATAGTTTTTGTTGTTCTAAAACTTCATAAAATGACTTATTTGAGTGTTATTGTGTGTGATTGCTTCATATTTGTGATATTATTTGTGCCCGATTCTTGACATACATAAGAAAACAATGCATTTTTCAAGAGCGAATTGCTTACTCATGCTTTTAAATCAATTCGTTATTGTTTGGAGAACATTATTTGGTCACTGGTGATTTGTGGTTGGTTGAGTGGACATTATAGAGTTCCTACTGGTGCTTCGTTCTTCCAGGCAAAAAGACTCTACTAGCTAAGTGATAATTTCAAAATTCCGAACCCCTGGAAATAAAAAAGGGGGGAAGAACAGTTGAAAAAGTGCCTTTTTTTGCCCGTTAAATTCCTTAATTCATGCCGCTTTTTGTTTGTGGAATGCACAAGACCAACGTGGTGGGAACGCTCAACATGCTAGGCCTGGCTAAGAGAGTGGGAGCTAGGTTCCTCCTCACAAGCACCAGCGAGGTCTATGGCGATCCTTTGCAGCATCCTCAAGTGGAGACCTACTGGGGCAATGTCAATCCCATCGGTATGGATATCAATCTGTTTCTCCATCCTTTTCAGAGAGAATATAAGAAGGAAGAGAGGGAAGTTTAACAAAATTTAGTTAAAAAGTTAAGAAACCAACATGGGATACATGGTGCACATTATATTTGCTGGATGTTAAGGTATTTTACTACATAGAGAAGCACCTTCCAAGTAACTCAATTGCTGTTTGTATGTGATGATTGCAGGAGTGAGGAGCTGCTATGATGAAGGCAAACGCACAGCCGAGACCCTGACCATGGACTATCACCGCGGTGCCCAAATTGAGGTCATTTAACTTCTTATTTTTTTAATTCCTTTAGATTAACCACTGATTCTGTTTTCTTGTTATAATAATTCCTCTGGTACAGGTCAGGATAGCTCGAATATTCAACACTTACGGGCCTCGCATGTGCATCGATGATGGTCGGGTTGTCAGCAATTTCGTCGCTCAGGTTTTCTGCAACTTGTGATATTAATTTTCTGTTTTGAACTTCATACTATCAGTACCATTGTTCACATGTGTTTGACAACTGAATCAATTTTTTTTTTTTTTTTTTTTTTACTTCGATGACATGATTCAGGCGTTGAGGAAGGAGCCATTGACAGTCTATGGCGATGGAAAGCAGACAAGGAGCTTCCAATATGTCTCTGACTTGGTGGGTCTTCTTCCTGTTTCTCCACCAAATTTAATTCATCTTCTTTGTATGCATGTCTGAATTGTCTTAACTTGGAAATTGTAGGCATAGGAGAGTAGTGATTCATTTGATACATGTTAGGCTCCCATGGACCCCAAAGTTCTGAAATCTATTGTTGGTGCAGCGGGTCCAAAGGGCATTTGGACATGCAAAAATAGCACATGCACATGTAAAATCAACCTGCTTTATAGACTGGATGAGCTTTTTTTTCTCAGCTGCACATGCTTGTCCTTTGCCCATTGGATCTTATGAACCCCACCCACCCACTGTATTAACTAGCTATTCTTGCATCAAGATATTTGAAATATCTCTCACATTGAATTCCTAGATTCCGTTAATGAAACAATAGCATCAATGCTCTTGGCTGTAGGTTTTGCCTTCCTAATCAGAGATTCCATGTTTTATTTTTCATTTGATGCTTCACTTTATTAACATTTGCAAGTCACATTATTCTATGGAATTCAACAACAATTTAGAGGGGCAAGAACATTCAAACAATCATCAGTTTGATGATAGTGTCATTTCTAAAGCTAGATAATGCCATGCTTGACCAAAAAACACATTTTCCTCTGATTAAATGCATGATAATCTGTATAACTTTTCCTGACTATTTAACAATAAAATGCAGGTGGAGGGGTTGATAAGACTGATGGATGGAGAACATATTGGTCCATTCAACCTGGGCAATCCTGGAGAGTTTACAATGCTGGAACTCGCTAAAGTGGTGCAAGATACCATTGATCCCAATGCCAAAATTGAATTCCGCCCCAACACAGCAGACGATCCCCACAAGCGAAAGCCTGATATCACCAAGGCCAAGGAATTGCTTGGATGGGAGCCGAAGATCCCTCTCCGCGAGGGTCTTCCTCTAATGGTCTCTGACTTCAGCAAGCGCATCTTTGGTGATCACTCTGATGTCAAGCCATCCACCACCACAACCTCAGCAGCATCCACCGACACTGGATCATCCTAGATGCGAAACTTTCTTCTCATTTTCATTCACTCTAGGAATTCAATTGGTGATACATGAAATATTGAGATCGCAGGGATCCCTTTTGGTCTAGGTTCTTCAAGTATAAGCTGCTGCTGCTGCAGGCTGAGAGGTAGTTTGATTTGGGTGGTATAAGTTCCTTTTTATATATTTTAGTTATTTTTTCCTTACTTGTCGAAGAAAATTTAGGTTCAGTATTGTCATACAATGTGTTACGTGTAGGTAAATAAGTGTATTATGCTTCCTTTGAATGGATCAGCAAAATTGTGAATGCCTCAAATCTCCTTGTGTTACTTGTTTATGTTTGCTGGCTAGGCAAGGCCTTGGGCTTAACTTGTGCTCATGATTCGATGACATTAGCTTTTTGGCATGTGTGTTGTCGATTCTTCTTGGATACCATGGTGCATTATTGGATATCATGGTGACCTATTTACTTTTTGTTTTAGAATTCTAAATTCTAAAGTTAGTAAGGTTAATTATTTGGCTAATGAAAAGTACAATCAACTTTATAAAAAGGTGAATACTATCAATATATATTAGATGAATTGGTTTTACCTTTTACCTGATAGTAAAAGGTTTAAACTTCATCCAAGAACATATTCATGAAAGTGAATGGACTTATAATAATAACATTGAGGTAAGAAGAAACGAGTCCCCTTGCCTAATTCCTATCGATTAATAAAAGCAAATAGAAGAAATGCCTTCAATCATGCAAGAAAAGAATGAGGAGAAATGCATGCTTTAATATAAAATAATGAATTAGCATTGCAAATTTTTTTTAATCACACTATAAAGATCCATTTACTCTTAGTAGTGGGTATAATGAATGTTTTCATGTGGAGTAAAAAAGGATATTCAGTAGGGAAATAATTTTCTGTTTCATATGGCTCGTAAACACAGGCCAGAGGCCACATTCGGGCAGTAACTTCGCAGTTTGCGCTGAGTAGCTTTTGGTTAACTGGTGTTTGGACAGCTGCTTCTCAATTGTCGATATGAAAAATTCTACTGTTTACGGGAAGCTACCGTTAGGGTGCTTCTAGCCCTAATCGCCTGCACTGCTTTACGCCTTCCCCTCCTCTCCTGTTGGTGATCGGAGAACGCGACCCGCCTCCCCTCTCTACTTCTGGCGCCCCTGCCGGTCTTGCTCCTGTCGGCTCTCGGCGACCAGCAGACAACTGGGCGGTTCTCCTCTCGACGACCTGCGAACGAAGCAATCGGCGAACGGCGATCCTCTTCCGGCGTGACCAGCCTCCCCTCCCTGTCTTCCTCTTTTCCCCTCTCAGCGACCTGCGAACATCCTTCCAGTGTGACCTACCTCCCCTCCCTGTCTTCGGCGATCCCCTCTCGGCGACGTGTGAACGAGGTAGTTGGCGATCCCCCCTTTCTCATCTTGGCGATCAGCGAACACAGTTTGGTTTGCCCTTGCCAGAAATTCCAACGACCTCCAGTAGTCTTCCGACGAGAGGTATTTTTTTTCTTCATTCTTTCTGCTATTTTCTTCACCATCAACCTGAATGAAACAGGTGAATTTTTTCTCCTCTTAGGTGTTGAGCCTAGATTTATATAGATTTTGGTAAATTTTTTCAATCATCTTGATCTGATCCATAGAGATGAATTTTGATACGGCAAATTTGAGTATAGTCATTTAGATCCAATTGTTCTTTATAAAATTTATGTGTTGTTGTTAATCCTATTTTTTTTGACTTCCTTGTTCGTTTTTATGCTTTGTGTTCCTTTTTATGCTTTTTCTTATCATGCAACTCTGTAAGATAGCTGCAGTATAACTTGTTCCTTTGAACACTTCAGCATTCATATATTAGATGAGAAATATGTCAGGGCTTATTTTTGTATTGCAATGTTTAGCTTAATTCTCATTCAATTTTAATTGTACTATATTTACATTTAAGTATTGATTGCAAACAAAAATTCTAAGGCTTTATGAAAATTTTAAAACTTGAATATTTTGTGATGTGTGTATTGCTGCCATCGAGAAGGATTTTCAGCTAAAAATGTATTTTACTGTACAAGGATGAAAATTTGTTATTGAAAATTTTCAACAACTTGCTGAAAAACAAAAGAGATCGGTTAAAAATGGATTGAAAGTTATGGAAGCAATTGAAAGGTAGAGAAATAAGTTTAAAGTGGGATGCAAAGATAGAGACCATAGATGCATCCCCTGAATGGTGGGCACCAAGATTTCGATTAGAATTTTATTTGTTTACTTAATAATGTTTATAATATTTAATTATTTGTTTTATGTTTCTAATTTAGTTGTAGGTTTACAAAGATTATATAATAAAAATGATCTTATGTTTGGACCATCAATAGCTACTGGAGAGTTCTCTTGCACACCTGCTATAGTTGAAAGCGACAAAAACATAGTTCTACTAAATGATTGTTATGTGCATATGGATGTACAAAATGAAATGATTGTTATGTGCCTATGGATGTACAAAATGAATCACAGGGCCATCTCAACAAAGTAGTAAAAGTGGTAAAAGAAAGTTAAAGAGTAGAGTTGCAGATGAGATAAGGAATGATATACACTTATTGATAGACTCTATTGAATGAAGAAGTATTTTGGAATCTAAGATATTAGGGTATTGTTCATGAGGCCATAAAAATGCTGAAATCTATTAATGGAGTTGAATATGACATTCAGTTTTTCCATTTTGCTATAGAATTGCTTGAAAAAAAAAACAAAACAAGTTGTTTGGTTAGAAGTAGAAATTCTTGAAGCTAAGATTGCATAGCTACAGTATTACTTTCAAAAGACAAAGAATTAGACTTATTGTATGATTAATAGACCGTATTTATAGGGTTAGAATAAATCAATGTGGATGCTATTTTAGCATTCTAGAAGCTTCATGGGTTGGAACAGAATCGCCAATGTTGCTTTCACTTGGACCATTTCTAGATTGCCCTTCCACCTTAGAGTTGCTATTTCCTCAAATTTGACCAAGCTCATTACACTTAAAGAGATGTTTCAAGGATTCTCTTCAAAGCTAAGTTAGACTATTGTCTTAATGATGAACCTTAGTGGGGATAAAATGTATCTTCATCTTCAAATAAGATCTTCATACCCTATTTATAAAGCTAGGATAAGTCAACATGGACATTACTTTAGAATTTTAGAAGCTTCTAAAAGATTTTGATGATGTGATATTGCTGAGTATGCATATACATCTTGTGGTGGGTGACATTATCATGAAGAAAGATCTTGCTATGGAGGCATTCAATGTTATTGATCTAAGTCAAATATAGTTGATGCCACTATTAAATCATCAAATACACTTTTATCAATGATTTCAAGGTTAATCATTGAACTTTGTCTACACTTTAGCATATCAGTCCTAATTAAAGTCAGCGGCCAATCTTAGTTCTGGATGCTAGTGTTGTTCTTTTGTCATTATAGCCTGTGATTGGAAATATTATATATATCATTCTTTCACAAACTTAGCTTTAATTAAATCACTTATCCTATCCATGGACTTCCCTTATAGACTAAACTCCAAGATTCTAATATTTAACTCTTAGAATCCAATAAAGTTTGTATTTGTATTGGATTGTAGGATTGTATATCTTAGATTTTAAATATTTAACTCTAAGATTCAAAGTTTTAATATCTCATATTTTTCTCTTCTATGATATATACACCATGAGATATGTAAAATTATTAAGTCCCAACCTTGCCCTAAATTACTTTACAGATTCGGTGATATATGCAATTAGTAGAATTTTAATTATGTGTTGTAATTTATATTTGTTAATTACATTAGTATATATTAGTGAGGTTTTATGGGTTAAGTGTTGGAGTCTTGGAGAGACTATAAGTTTGTGAGAAGTTTATGCATGTTCAGTAATTAGCTATAACATTGACAAAAAAAACATATTTATATATATTGCCTTCTTCACCTTGTTTACTTGCCAAGTCTTCTTCATGGTGTATAAGCACCAAGATTTAAGATACCAATCTGTATCTATGTATTAGTTTATATTGACACACAATATTGACAGTACTAGTTGGTATATATATGTGTATAGTATAGGTATAAACCTTGAACCGGTACAAAGTTAAACCGCTATGTACTATTTGTACTGGAAGCACAAACTAGTTTTTATTCCTTATAAGCATTATGAGGAAATCGACAAATCCTTGTGAGATATCATCTCAATAACCTCTAGTTTCACCATTTTATAAATAATCGGGTTCTATTATTATAGAGAAGAATTTGTGATCAATTTGTGGTTAAGTATCACAGTCTTGGGTGAAACTTGTGACCACAAATTGATAAATATAAAAATGGACACAGTTAGTTAAATTGAGCTGGGCTAGGAGACCCATTTAATTAGCAAATAGGCTATGCTGGGTCCAATCAAGCTGCTTAGGCCTAGCCTTGGCCTTCGTTCTGGAGCAATTTCTCTACTTCCATCACACCTAAGACCTAAGCTACAACTGGTTGCTGCTGACCACGGCTCCATCTCCTGCTTTGTCCTCGCCACCAGGAATTCTTCCCACCTTAGCGAACCCTCATTCATTCTAGAGGTTCCTTTTTTTCCAGAAATCTTGAATGGATTCTAACTTCTATCTCAAGGCCTATTATGTGAGATTAGGGAAGATATGGAAGTTATATGAATTTGTTATTTTATTTTGGTATCTCTAGGAACTTGAAAATTCCAAGGTCACAGACTGATTGCCAAATTATGTGAGATTAGGCTCGCCAAATGATCAAGTCAACGGAGGTAGGAATATTTGTGCCGGTAACATTATTTCTTTGCTGATGTAGGTAAATTTTTTGGTGGATCTACGGAAATTGTTAAGACTTCTTGGATCATTTAGAGTGCATAAAATGAGTAGGAATATTTGTGCCTATAGGACTATGACTATAAACTGGCTGTCTCTAGCTTTAATATGATGCTCTCTTGTTTCAAAGAAAAATTGCCTATAACTTATTGTTCAATGCATTCAACGGATATTTGAATCCAAATATTTTATGCTGAGAGCCTTAAGACCTATCACAACACGTGGACATGTACATGCTTTCTTCTTCTTTAGCACTATGCTTCGCATGACTCAAGCATTGGTCACAGCTTAAGCCCATGTCATGAGCAGTTGTAGTAATAAGCATATAGTAGATTTATAAATGGTGAAACTAGAGGTTAGTGAGATCGCATGAGTTTGTGGATTTACTCATAATGCTTATAAGGAATTAAAGACTGATTTATACTCTCTAGTACTGGTAGTACATACCGGTTTAACTTTGTATCGGTACAAGATCTATACCTATATATGTATATGTATATTAATATAGGTAGCAACTAGTACTAGTACTAACACATGAACTAATACACAAATATGAATTGGTATCTTAGACCTTGATGCTTATACAGCATGAAGAAGATCCAGCTTGGCAAGTAAATAAGGTGAAGAATATATAAATATGACTTTTGACATAGTTATAGCTAATTACTAAGCATGCATAAGTTTTCCACAAACTTACGATCTCTCTAAGACTCCAACACTTAACCCTATAAAACCTCACTAATATATCCTAATATAATTAACAAATATAAATTATAACACAAATAATTAAAATTCTACTAATTGCATATATCACCAAATCCGTAAAGTAATTTAGGGTTGGGACTTAATAGCCCTACATATCTCATGGTGCATATTTTAGAAGAAAAATATGAGAGATAAAAACTTGGAATCTAAAGAGTTAAATATTTAGAATATAAGATATACAATCCAATATAAGTACAACTTTGATTGAATTCTAAGAGTTGAATATTAGGATCTTGGAGTTTAGTTTATGAGGGAATCCCATGGATAGGATAGATGATTCAATTAAAGCTAAATTTGTGAAAGAATGATATGTATAACATTTTCAATTGACAAATGTGTATTTGATAACTTAATAATAGCATCAACTATATTTGACTTGATAATAACATTGAATGCCTCCACAGCAAGATCTTTCTTCGTGATGATGTCACCCACCACAAGATGTAATTGCTAATGGCATGCATACTCAACAATATCACATCATCAAAATCTTTTAGAAGCTTCTAGAATCCTAAAGTAATATCTATGTTAACTTATCCTAGCTATAAATAGGGTATGAAGATGAAGATACATTTTATCCCCACTAAGGTTAATCGTTAAGACAATAGTCTAACTTGAGCATTGGGGAGAATCCTTAGAACATCTCCTTTTTAAGTGTAATGAGCTTGATCAAATTTGAGGAAATAGCAACTCTCAAGTGGAAGGGCAATTAGAAGAGGTCCATGTGAAAGCAACATTGATGATACTGTTCCAATTCACGAAGCTTCTAGAATGCTGAAGTAAGCATCCACATTGATTTATTCTAACCCTATAAGGGATGAAGATCTCATTTGAAGGTGAAGATACATTTACTCCCCTCTAAGGTTCATCACTTGGACAATAGTGTAACTTGAGCATTTGATAGTATCCTTGAAACATCTCCTTTATTGTGTAATGAGCTTAGGTCAGATGAGAGGAAATAACGACACTCAAGTGTAAGGGTTATCTGAGGGGAAGACAATATTGATCTTATCATTCCGATACACAAAACTGATTAGCAAGATGTCAATTTGGCAACTGACCTCAGGTTAGCTTTATCATATCCTAAGTGGCAACGACCATAATCTAACGTTGTATAGAACAACAGATTGACGATGTAGAAGATATGCAACTTTAGGATATTGATAAGCTGTTAACATTTAGAGAGGACCCAGAGGAACGTCCCATCTTTCTGCATAAAATGCAGATCCTACACTATTGCCCAACAGTATAAAGAGATCATATACATTTTTGTACTGACAGCCTGCAGAAATTATATTTCTTCCTTCATCCTGCTCACTCTGAGCTAATGTTACTATACAATTGAGATCCAACTTACTAGATTGAGCGTAATGTTTTCTTGTTACTATGTTTGCTCCAAAGTTATCGTGCTTATTCCCTGTATTATTATTATATATCTTTCTTGTTGACCTGTTAGATAATATATAAATATTATTTCTTATACTTTGAGATGAATGCATACAAATTTGTCCGAGTGGACCGAGTTGTTATTCAATTAAAAGCTTCCTCCTGTCCTTTTGTATATGTGTGCACAAAGTGTTGGTTCTAGAATCTAATGCTTCTTAATCCTTTCAGGTTTTCAGCTTATACAGTCATGGTTATTCCTCCGCCAGTTAGGCCACCGAGGATCATTAACTATCTCAAACCATATATGCTGAAGATGCATTTCACTAATAAATATGTCAATGCCCAGGTCATCCACACCCCTACAGCTACGGTTGCTGCCTCCGCAAGCTCACAGGAAAAGGTGTTAAGGCCAGGCATGGAGTCAACCCGAGATGTTGCAGCAGCTGGGAAAATTGGGAAGATTCTGGGTGAGCGGCTGCTGCTCAAGGGCATTCCTGCAGTTTCTGTCTTCTTGAAGAGGGAACAGAAATATCATGGAAAAGTGAAGGCTGTCATAGATAATATGAGAGATGCTGGTGTCAAGTTGCTGTAATGTCTGCCTCCGCAGCGACTGTCATCTTTTGAATTTTGAGACGACATTTTGCTGGGAGTTGTAGCTTCCCATTTTAGGGCAATAAGCAGTGTCACAGTATAGCGTGAGATTGTCGTTCAATTGCTATACCTCTTCTGATCAAAGAAGGGTGATGGAAATGACCATGAAGAGATTATTGAACATAGTGATGCCATTTTAGATCATGTCACTTGGAAAGCACTGTTTTGACCTCATTGCTATTTGCATGTATCTTTTCCATTTTACTAATCTCAGTTGCTTATTGCTGGTTCACCTTTTTGTCCAATTTATTTGATCTCAAATTTTTGTAACTTGATTTTACAGTTGGATGTCGCTGAGGCTCCAAAGTTTCTGACAAACTGACTTGTTAGGACTCGAGCGATAAAAGTTCTAAGACCCTCTCAGGATTACTTACATAGGGATATTGTACCTATTATTCGCATATTTTGAAATGTAAAATTATACTATCTTTTAGGAGCATACAATTTATGCATATTCGATCAAATACTATTATTATATAATTGTGAACTACCAATCTGTATAATAATACGCCACCGATCCATAGTCAACGATAAAATTAACATTTTCTTTACGGAAACAGCCCGTGCAAGGATTCTCAAGGCTGGTGGAGAATGCTTGACTTTTGATTAGCTTGCTCTCCGGGCTCCTCTTGGGCAGAACACGGTGCATATAACACTTACTATTGCGTTATTTTTACGCTGGGATACGCAATTATTTTTTAATGATTTTAAATAAGATATTTGGGATATTTAGTCCCACACGGCAAGCTAATAGAAGATTTATCATGATACAAAGTAAGTTTAAGACTATAAATTGGGTAGAAGTATTTTAAATTAGGCTTTGGACTCACCAGTTAATGGTTAGTTTACTGATTATGTGAATTATAACAAATGGGGTTATCTTAAATGTTGGAGCTTTATTGGATTAACCTTGTGTTCTTTTTACTATAGATCGTTCTTGGCAATGCATTAGGCCTTAGATTTGATGACAATGATATGTTTTTAAGTGGAAAATATTATGATATCTCAATTTAGTTCTATATATAAAATGAGAGAAAAATTATAGTACATAAGATCTAATGAGTTTACTATCATTAATTTTATCTTAAGCATTTTAAATTAGCCCCCGTTGTTTATGCTCACATCATTTTTCTTATTTGGTGGGTTGTAACAAATGATATTAAAGTCCTAGGCATATTGTGGGGTCAATACAAAAGGTTTGTGTAGATTCTATAGCCACTATTGGATTAATCTCATATTTCCAACTAAGGAGATGGTTCTTAATTGTGTATTAGGGTTTGGGCTTGATGAGCAATTAAAGTCCTTAGCCAAGGAAAATTTTGACACCCTAGTTCAGTTCTACTTGAGAAATGAAATAAGAATTAATTAGAACCTAATGACTTTACTATTATTAACTTGAGTTTAAATATTTTAAAGTGGATCATCTTGTTCTAAGATTATCAAGTTAATGGGTTTATTTTTTTTTTAGTTTTGTTGTACCAGGACTATTTGACCTAGTCTTTATGATATCACAGAAGAATATGGGTGTATTTGGCACAACTTCTAGGCTGGCAAAAGCTGCTTTTGCTAGTTGCAAAAGCTATTTTTGGGAAGCTGGCCTGTTTGGCTATCAACTTCTGGACTAATTTAACATATCACTCAGCTTTTCCAGCTAGCTATTTTTTAATCAGCACTTTCTCAACCAACAGAAACTAAAAGTTTCAGCTATACCAAACACACCCTATATTGATTTCATTTGTTGCTGATTGATTATAGAAAATATTTTTTAGAAAAATATATATCATATATTGTATTAATGCTTTACTTTCATATATTTTGTGTTATTATGATTTTGTTGCTTTTAACTTATGACACCTCAAGAAATTCTGTGTTTTACAACTTATATTTCAAACTTGCATATCCTTACAAACTCACTTACTTTTGTTTTTATTTTTTGCCTCTAAATTTTAGTGTAGCATTAGTATTATTGTGATACCAGGGTGGTAACACACACACACACACGAGTTATTTTAAAACAGCATATATTTCCTTGCATAACAAAATTTCTTATAAAGAATGATAATCTTTTGTTGTTGTCAGATAGAATACTAATATTGAAACTGCAATTGACTACATGATTTCTATTAATTTGGTTACAATAATTTCTTATGATTAACCTGGGTTTAAATGAAAAGTAATGCATATTATCTGGTAATATATATATATATATATATATATATATATATATATATATATATATATATATAACAAGGGTTGAATTTATTTTGAGTATTTTGCAAGTTTTTAGTCTTAGATAATTCAATTTTTCTATTTGAAAGTTATGATTAGTCATTGATTAACTTATATCTCACTAGGAAAAAATAGTAACAGCATTTGGTAGGACTTACACATTGATTAACTATTGCAGGGGTAAAGAGATTATTTAATAAGTTTGAATGGATACATACATGAAATCTCTATATACACTTGAAAATTAATGTACTATATCCTTTTGATAAAAGGAATTTTGATATTTGTTGGGATTTTTATAGAGAAGGCTAAATGGTGAGTGCTAAATTTGATTTTGTTACCTTTTTTTCAATAATGTCTTTGTCAATTGAGCTGATTAGCATTTAGCATTAACAATAATATTCTAGTTTAAAAGCACAAAAATCTTCACTATCTATTCCTTGTTGATCTAGTTCCGTGGTGAATGCTAAATTTGATTCCATTATCTTCTTTTCAATAGCGTCTTTGTCAATTGAGCTAATTAGCATCTAGACATAGCAACAGTTTTTGTGGTAAAATTGAAAGGCTACTACCCATCTTGTCAAATTTACCAGCAAAATAGTTCGTCTTCTTCCGAGAGCCATTAAGGCAACATGGCAAGAGTTTCAAACCCCTTCTTTGATATTGTATTGATTATAAAATTTAGATTAGTATTTGATGTAGGACAGTTTGAACAAAAATAAGGTCAATACAAAACAAAAATCATGAACAGAAACTCAAATTGCATCCTACCCTGAAACGAAAAATTAGCAACATTTGACTTATTGATGAAGCTGTGAGAATCATTCATTCAGAGAATCTCCGAACTGGGGATGATGTCCTCGAAGCTCCAAAGCATCTCCATGCCCGTCGAGATGGGTGGATTACGCGCCCCCACACCGTTCCCCGTCGCTTCCCCTGCTGGCTCCTCATCCGGCGCCGCCGCGAGAGATCCGCCTTCCATGTACGGGATCCCGCAGAAGTTCATGTAGGACTCGTACGCAATAAGCTCCTCCGACAGACGCGTCACCTCGGCGTCCGCCAAGGCGGGTCCCTTTTCCCTCCTGGGCTCGACGACGGCCCGCGCGGGGTTGCACGGCTCCTCCGCCTCGTTGGGGAAGTTGACCTTGGCCTTCTTGCCGCGGATGCGGCGGGCCTCCCGGTCGTAGGCGCGGGCGGCTTCCTCCGCCGTGGCGAAGGTGCCCAGCCAGACGCGGACGCCCTTCACGGGGTCGCGGATCTCCGCTGCCCACTTCCCCCACGGCCGCTGCCGAATACCCCTATAAAGATTCTTCCTTTCGCGCTTCCGAGGGGCTGCAGTACGAAAAGAATGCATCAAGAAGCCGCCTTTGGGGTTCAAACTGAAGATGGCTCGAATGGAACAAGTGGAGGCAGCGACGAGAGGATACCTTTGTCCTGGGTGAGGAGATGGTGGTGTGCGAGGGAGTCCGGCCAGATGTCGGCAGCAGAGATCAGGTTCTCAGAGTCGGGGCGGCGGAGGTGGTGGTTACGAGGAGGGATGAATTCGGAGATGATGTCACCGCCACACATCTTCGCTTTGCTTTCCTGATGCTGCTTGCTTCTTCTGCTGGGCTTGATAGTGGTTTGAGAAAAGAATGGAGCAGTCTGATTACACACAAGTGAAGGCGATGAAAGGAGGAATTGGTACAGATAATTTGATGGTTTGGGGCGGTTTTATATACTATGCAATGCCATCACTATTGTCGATGCTATTATTCAACGGGCAGAGAAGATGACTCTTCTTTGGCTTTCCACGGTAAAGTACATCAGCCAAGTCGGTGACTTGAATTCGTTCCGTCGTTGATGACAGCTACCAGCCAATCTGGTCCACTGAATGAATCATCCCGGCTGGGGGTATTACTTTGGCCGACACCGACGGCGGCACATAGATTTTCTCCGCCGCCGTTTTGACATGGCGAGCGAACGAGTCCTGCTTGTTCGACGGTTCAAAGCACTTGTTGTAGACGCGTTACGGATGCTAAGGTGACCAAATAATAGACGCGTGTTTTCTACACGTTCCACTGCCACCTACGTACTGTGTCGAATATTCAAAGAGACGACTTCGAATATTGAAAAAGAACAAAAAAAATTGAATCCAGACAGATCTGCCAATTTAGATTAACAAAACATAAATGGATCGTGTCAACTGTAATTCATAATTTGATTAAATTAATTTATCTATTTAATTAATTGGTTAAATTATATAACATGAACACAACTCGAATATAATTAGGTTAACCCAAATAACTCATTTATCATTCATATTTTAAATATAAATAATAAATTGATAAAAATTATATTAAAATTAATAAAAATTTGGGTTTATGAGTGAGCCAAAATTTAGGATAAAAGATAGTTAGAAAATATTTAGGCTTATAGGCTAGCAATGAAAGTTAGATGAGCCTATATTTATAAAGAAAATTTAATTTTCTAGATAGATATTTGTCCAATCTAGGAATTCATCATTTGATTGTTGTTAAGAAAGTGACGTGGTATCTGCAAAAGTCAAAAAACTATATGTTGATTTATAAACATGTTGACAATCTTGTAATTAAAGGTTATTCATACTTTGACATTACTGGATGCCCTAATAATATGAAATTAATATCTAGATATATCTTTATATTAGCAAGAGAACCTATCTCATGAAAATTTGCAAAGCAAATAATTACAACAAGCTCTACATGTAAGATGAGTTTATATCATGCTATGGAGCAACCATTCAAGCTATTTAGTTTATAATTATCATCATAGGTTTGTTAGTTGTTGATTCTATTTCTAAGCCTCTCAAATATTTCTATGAAAATAGCTCTGTAATATTTTTTTTATAACAAATAATGAAAGGTTAAGTGCAACAAAATATCTTAAGGTTAAATATTTTACAATCATGGATCTAGTAAAGAAATGAGATATAATGATTAAATATATTAATATTGACAGTATGATTGCATATCATTAACCAAAGTCTTAGTATTTACTATTTTTGTAAACCATATTTAGTGGGAGTTTTTTTTGTAATACAATGGTAAATTCATTTTATATTGCACACGTATTATTTTGTATTTATCCATATAACATAATATTGAGTTCAAGCTCATACTTCTCAATTATATCATTTTTGTTGTGCACATTATGTACCTTATTACTAAATGTGATGGACAGTTTATGTAACCTGTGTGTTAAAAGAGGAATCCTTAGGCTACCTTTCCTTCAAAGAATGGAAGCAATCCACAACAGAAAAAAGAAAAAAATATTTTAATTCAATAATAATTAAAGCACTTTTTTTTCTTTCCGTTATGGATTTCTTTCAAGGAAGCACAATCTTAATGAATTTGGATTTGATACCTCATGTTGGAGAGTAATCTTTAATAAATCTGGATTTTTCACAATACATCTAAACTTCTTGATGACGAACCTTAGGATTTTACAATTATAAATACGAGCTAAGCTCTCACTCGTATCTTTCATATTTTTTTGGTTTATTGATGAGAGAGCTTAGGATTTTTAGGATTATAAATATGGGTTAGTCTCCTACTTATATCTTTAATATTTTTTTGGTTTCTTCCCATTTATACTATGTTTATTTGGAAGGATGAAAGTGCAAATAAAAGAAAAAAAAGGAAAGAAAGGAAAAATAGATGGATGAAATATATTATAGGTTTTCCTTCATTATGTTTACTTGGAAGGAAAGAAAGATTGAAAGATTGATATATACATCTCAATTTTTATTTTTTTACTCATATTAATAAATACTATTAATATTATATAATTATTAAATATTAAATATTAAATATAAGCAATGACAGCGAGAATAAGCAGTGGCAGAGAGCTTGAGTAGCGGTGGCAAGAATGAGCAGTGGCGGGCAAGCAAATAGACGATTTAATGCCTAAGTTTTTCTTTTATTTTTTCTCATAAACTATCCATCTACCTAAGTAAACAAGTCTATATTTATTTTCTTTCTATTTTTTTTCTTTTTTTTTAACTTTTTCCCCCGTAAACATGCCCTTAGAGGCCTCTTAAAAAGATATAGAAGATTTTTAACTTTAGTGTGTGTGCACCATAAAAAAAAATAAAATTCAATGGCACAATAAAGTATAATTTTATTATATTTTTTTAAAGTAATTGTTATTCTAAGTTGAAATAAGAGATCGTTTTTTTAGTTAAGTTGACATGTGATGCAGCTTGGTCTACGTGGAATTGCACAAAAAAAATTTGCTAGCGAGAAAATTATAGAAGGGTGATGATCTCACCATTTATTTTAGTTTAATATTTTTATTTTGATCATTTATTTTAGTTTAATATTTTTATTTTGATAATTACATAGAACATAGATCTTAAAAGAAAATGAAGGGTGAGGATCTCACCATGACTTTCTTGATTTTAAAGGGCAAGTCATTTTTCATGGAAAAGCGGCCACATGGGTGGTTTGGTAAGACTGAAACTTTTGACTAATTTGACCAGAGTTGATTTGATTGGAAAAGCTTATTAGGTCTATGACTTGTCTGCAGCGGGATTCGACCCCTGGTCATGACCCGCCCTCTAACCATTAAGCTGCAACTCAGATGGTTAAAGGGTCATGACTCGTGAGGGTCATGACTCGTGAGGGTCATGTTCAGAGGTCAAATCCTGCTGTAGATGGAATATTTTCGGGGGCATGATGAACCAGATCGGGATTCGGATTTGTAAACCTTGGGTTATGGCCCAAACCTCTGGGCCTAGCTTGTTACGGGTTGTGACCTAACAAAGCTGAGGCTGTTTGGGTAAAATAGCTGATCTGGATAGCAGCTTCTCACTGTTGTGCTATGCTGTTTGGTTTTATTGAGTAAAAAATTTATAAATACATATAAAATTTTATAAATTATAATAGAAATAAACTTTTCTAATATATAAAATTTAAAAATATCTAATATAACAATACATATTTTTGTGAATTATTACATGTGTGTTTTTCATCTCGATGACTAGTTCTAAAATTTTTTTTGCAAGAGCTCTCTCGATATTTTAGATGTAGAATCCTACATGCATAACATATATATATCACAATATAATATAGAGTAACCATAATACATCACAAGTATAGAATAATATGAACTTGCAAATGTATTAAATTGAAAAATAAAATCAAACTCATATATGCTTTATAACGGTGTCATCTAACCAAAATCAATATGAATTGTACATTACAATTAAAAAGATTTTTCACTTTATTACAATAACAACATTTATACTAATAACAAACCATTGCAAATGTATTTAAGTCATACATGTGATACTATTAAACTTAGAGCAATCTAATTACGCTACGTATCTATTTGAATTGAATTTATATACTTTTCAACAACTTCCTCACTGACTTCTTCATCAGCCTCAATACCAAAATCAAGATTAGCATCACATTCTTGAAAAATCTCATCAGATGTCGTTGTTTGCCAAATATAATTATGTAATGCAATTGATGCAACTACAATTTTAACTTGAGTCTCAAATATGAACGATGACATATTGCATAATATATTTCACCACTTCTTCCACACTCCAAAAGTCTATTCAGTACAACTTCTTAGGGAGGAGTGTGCTTTATTAAATACTTCTTTAAGGCTTCGTGGTGGATGCCCTTGTTGATATTCTTGAAGATGATACCTCACTCCTTTGTACGGGCCAAGATACCCACTCATTTGTGAGTATCTAGCATCAACTAAAAAATATTTCCTTATAAATTTTAAATAAAATTATAATTAGAAATTATAATCTTTCATATTAAAAAACCTAAAGTTAAAATTGTGTATCGTACTTGGAGGAGGTTTTAAAAAATGTAAAGTCAATGTTTCAGAAAGAACACATATATCATGAGCTGTACCTTCATATCTAGCTAATACATATGCAAATTTCATATCAAATGAACATACAGCTAGCACGTTTTGGGTTGGCCGACCCTTCCTTCCTATAAATCGCAACTGATCATGCAATAAAACGACTGCATCTATATGTGTTCCATTAACAGCCCCAATGCAATCCTATTAAAAATGGAAAGCCCAGGTGTTTGGCTGCGTTTGATACCTTCACACTGCTTTACAAGGTAGTAGCACACTGCTTACAGAGATATCACACAATATCACACATATACTTAAAGCTCACACTAAAGCGCACACTAAGCTCACACTAGGGGTTGGTCGTTGCTTCTTTCTGTTCGCATGCTCCCTTCTGAGAAGAATGAGGGGGTATTTATAGATTTGAGGAGTGAGGCTGAAGGCTTCCTTGGGTAGCAAGTCTTTGAGTTTCTTTGGCAGCAAGTTCTTCGAATATCTTTAGTGAATATCTTGAGTGAAAAGATAGCTTGTCAGAAATCCTTCTTGAGTGGAGAGAGCTTTTGAAGGAATCTTGCCAGAAGATATCTACAGAGAAAATCTTCTTAAGTGGAGGATCTTGTCAGATACTTTTATCACGCGAAATCTTCAGGAGTGTCTTTTCAAAATTTTATCCTTGAGAACCTTTTTCCACGTGAAGTCTTCAGGAGTGTCTTTTTAGAGAATTTTTTTTGCCATTGTTTTTATGAGGCTTCTAGTGCCATTACTTTTATGAGGCACTTTTTTTTACTTACATTTCCATAGCATTTTCAATATTAACTTCAGTAGCTTCTGTAAGATAGCCATCTTTTTCATCTTTAGGATCTGGTGGAAACCTTAAGTGGATATTAATGAAGTTGCATCCACTGTCGCCGTATACAGTTCGTTTATTGAAGGCTTTAAGTTGCTGGAGGTGCTTAATATAAGCTGGTTCATAATCTATTAGATTTGGGAATGGAACATATAAACTTGATCCAGAGCAGTCCAGATAAATCTTCATATTTCTGTTTTCATGTAGGAGGACTTGTTTGGTTAATTTTTTGGAGATCATCATACATCTCCAAATCTTTAGGCTACGTAGTGTATCATCCTCAGTTAATATTTTTACCGCTTCTTCAGAAAAATGTAAGGTATTCATATAAGGCTTGGCATGACTGACTATTGTAATCATTATCTCATAACGGCTTCTGTCAAGAAACCTAGATTCATATCCAGGGCTTATAGGAAATACCCTAAGATTAAGAAAGTCAGATCTCTTTACTTGTCTGAATAGCTGTTTGACTACCCATTGAAGTTGTCAGTCATCACTAATCTTTTCAATTTGGTATTCTTCTTGTAAAATAATCCTTCCAATAAAACCTTCATCCATATAGTCCTTTATCTGAATCTTTTTCCCATTAACTAGCTGGTCATACCAAATATCCATGTCCATAGTTAAAGATAGGACTTTAAATCCTTTATGGCAGGGGCAGTAAGCATGCCAATGTTTATTACCTTCGTAAACTTCATAAATAAGATTGCGTCCAGTTGGAAAGGGTATATGAACAGTTGTTTTACAAAAGCAGAATGGAACCAAATAAGTAAATATATATTTGATAATAGTAGATTTATAAGAGAAAATAAATTAGAAGAAAATAGATATTCTGGAAATTATAAATATTTAAAACATCTCCAAACAAAAATTGAGAAGATCATAAATGAAATTATAAAATTAGAAAATAATTTTCAGGCTAGAAAAACCTCATATGAGCAATTTGATGAAAAAAGATTTAAAGCTCTAAGAACCCAAAAGGCAAAATTAGAAAAAAGCTTAAATATTATTAATCAAGTAATAAACAACAATTAAGGAAAATGAGCATAAATGAGATAAATGCCCTGGTAAGAGAAAACGAAGAAGTAAGAGAAAATTTAGAGGAAAAGAGATAATAATCTTACTATGCCAACTTTGTAAGAGATTGATCCAAGTCAATAAAATACTTAAAAGAAAAACATATAAAGGGAAAAGATATGATAATGATAACAACGATAAGTATTATACATCATAAACAGTCGTTAGTCCAAAAGAGAAACATATGAATAATAAGTTTGTAGATGAGAGGCCTAGTCTGGTCTAGCAACTTCTCAAAGCAGATTCTGTTCTTCATTGCACCCTGTTTCGGAGGACATAGACTTCTGTGATGGCTGAAAATAGAGAAATTCAAAAATATAAATCAGAAACTAGAAGGCTTATATGCATTCTAAAATATATTAGTGAATCAATTGAAGAATTTAACAAATTTGATAAGGGAAAGCTGAAAAGCTAAAAGATATATATGAAGATATCAAAGCACAAATAGATGCAATTAAGCGTACTGTGGAGTATATAAAATCAAGAGAATATTCAGAATCCCCATAAAATGGAGAAATTTGGATTAAAAATTTTAAAGAAAATAGAGCTAGAAGATAATAATGTTACGTGTCATTTTTACAGGACAGAGTTCACATGTATTACACCATACTAATCCTCAATTAAACAGTGTAGTTGACATAATATTATCAATTTCTATACAAATTCAAGAGCTTAGGACTCAAATAAGAGAAAATCGGACATTATTATTATAGAATTTGAACCATATTAAAGAAAGTACTATAAAAATCCATGGTAATCAAGACTATCAGAAAAGCCAGAATGAAGATATAGTGAAAATACTAGAGGAACGAATTTAGAAACAATAGTAAATACACAGACTAATGGAACCCAACTACAAGAAAAATTACATTTGGATATAGAAAAATTAAATGAACAACACTCTTGTTTGCAAATTGATCTGGAGCTAAAGAAGAAACTAAAAAAAGCCAACTTATGAAAGGATTGCATTTGGGAAATATGAACTAAGAAAATGAATCGGGAAATTGTTAAGCAAGATAATACTACTTTAGAGATTAGAAATAGTTTCATATCAAAAATATTAAATAGAAATACAGATGAAAACCAGATAATAAGGACATTAGAAGAAGTAATAAACCTAGAAAAGGAATTAGTCTTGTACAATAATCACCAATTAAGCTTATTAAACCCTAAGGTTTTATATAGGACTGGTCCTCTTAGTTTGTCAACTGGTTTAATTCGAGTAAATCGTGAGGAAGAAGCATTAGTAACCAATTCTGCAATAAACCTTGAATTACTACATACCCAATCTATAAAAGAACTACAGCAACAGGGTAAGAGACTCATTCACATAGGTCTAATACTTGTAGGAATTAAAGGATTAACTAGGAAGGAATTAGGAGCAAAGACTCTAGTGGGTCTTATTAGATACTAGATGGAAAACAGACGCTAGGAAAGCCATTATTGCTAGCATAGAAGCAGATATGAATAGACATATAGGATTATTTTATTGTAGTCCAGACTTACTTTTATCCCTAAAAGATTTAGCCAAAATTAAATTAGGAATCCAAACAAAAGGATATGAAGATTTAGAAGGGCACAGTAATTTGTTAATTAATATTGGAATGATAGAAAAAATAACAAATAATAGCACAACAAATTATAAACTTAATGTTGAACAAATCATTAAAGGAATCTCCTCTAAGGGAATTACTATGATAAAACCAATGCATATAAGTAGTGAACACTTAGAAGGAACAGAGTGGGACTTAGCCCACAATTTAGGATCAGGAAATTCAAATAATGTCCCTGAAACTAGAAATTTATACCAAAACACTTATGGAGGATATAATATTAGATTTAGTAATTACAAAAATAAGGCAATAGTAGATGAGACTGATATCCCATATGAATAAGGTAATTATAGGACAATTAGAGGTTAATTTAGATAATAGTATTATAGAATAGAGCAACAATTAATAAATGCAGGAATAATTACTGAGGATCAATTCTTAGAATACATAAATAATACATTAGTATTGAGAATAGAAAATATGGAAACACCTATAGAATTAGTTGACATTGGAGAAGGTAGCAGTAGTACGCCTCAATATACTCCCCAACATACACAACCAACTTATCAAACTCAACCAACTCAACAAACCCCCACAATATTCAGCACAACAATCCACTCCATTATATTCAACGACAGTATATCCTATAGCTGGACAACCTAGTAGAGACGTTTATAATGATTATCGTGAAAGAAACAATGAATTTAGACCTAGGGGAAGGAGATTACCTCTAGAAACAGTTGATAAAAAACTTTTAGTAGACGATGGTCAAATCTTAAATATGACAGCCCATGATCCACAGACTTGGCCTGCTGTATTAGAATTATGGAGCTCTATAGTAGCCAGAAAATATGACAAATTAGATCATAATAAGTCACCAACAAAAATGTACTCATATTTAGAAAATTTTTTGGGAGAGACAGCAAGGGTTGCTTGGGAAGCCTATAAAAGAGAATTTCCTCAAGACTTTATTAGAGATATAGAATTGGGAGAAAATCCCTACAATTTTATAAATAAAATACAATTATTATTATTAGGGTACCAACCTAATACTGGATTTAATAGGCAACAACAAGAAGCAATTAGGAAACTTGAATTATTACAGAGAAGAAAATAGGTGTTTATTAAACCATTTTTACAAGATTATATGTACTATAGTACTATAGCATGATGTTTTTATGACCAAACTATAGGAGATAGATTATTCCTAAAATTACCTCCCCCTCTAGGACCAATAATACATAAGAAATTTATGGAGCAACTACAAACAGATGCTGGCCGAGTAACGCAATTAGTTAATATGTCAACTAGGATTAAATTTATAATAGACCAATTAGTAGAAAAATGCACAAAACTCTAAATAGCTAGGCAACTTAAAGGTGAATATAGTTTTTGCCAGAATATATACACCCCACAAAGATATGATACATAAGTACGAAATGGAAAACTTACACAAAAGAGATATAAAAAACCTTATAGGACATCATATAAAAAGAAAAGGTATTATATTAAGAAGAGCAATGCAAGAAAACCTTATTTAAACCAAGCTAAACATGTCAGAAAATTTAATAAACAAAGGGAATACAAAAATAAACTAAGTTGTTATACATGTGGTAGCCAAGATCATCTAGCAAGTAATTGTACTAAACGTAAGAATTATCATAATAAAGAAGCAATACTTGTTACGCCCCCGTGAAAGACTTCACTAGGGACGTAAGAGTTTAACAAATACAAGCCAACACAATATCACATTCCAAATCATGACACAACAACATAACAATCACTAACAAAATTATATAAACTTCAAATCTCACCACCCATACCAAAAGAAATCAAACCAGAATATGCTTATTACAACATTTTTCAAACTTTTCAACGAGGTTCAAAGCTAGGCCAACAATGCCAAAACATAAATGTTACAACTCAAGAGAACCACTTTAATTATTTATTTCCCCAAGACTGCAGTCTCTATCTAGCTATTCATTTGGGGTTGGGCCGAACCTGAACCTGGACCTGGAGGCAAAACAAGGGAGTTAGCAAGAAAAGCTAAGTAGGAATTACAAAATGCATGTAATAAGGAAGGATTATTAAAACAACTTTACTATTCTACATATAAACATCACATAATCATAGTCGTGTAAAATCAAGAGCATAACCACAAACAACCTCACAATCGAGTCCACACTCTTTGTTAGAGTGTTTCCATCGTTGCTCAACCGATGGAACAACTGCCCTCAGACAGCTCAGGGGATGTTGCGTCCAACATCCAGGACCCCGGTTAGTCTAATGACTTCCCGTCAGGTGACCTCTAGCTAGCACCTCTATCGTCGATCTATACTCGACACTATAGAGTCCACGGTGGTATCATAGGATCAATCAATGCCACGACATCAGACACTCACCAACAGTACTATACTATCATCACAAGTGTATATACAAGTAACCAATACAGTTGTCAAATCATGTCATATCTATCACAATGATCAATAAACAATGATAATGAATTCAACGGTTAAGAAGCAATAATCAAAGGAAGTGAACTATAAGGTACCACAGATTTTAAATAAATCAAAATGCTGTGATGAAAGGAGAGGATTAGATTCCTACCTCAATAGTTGGTTCTCTTTGTCAAATATTTATCAACACTCACGGTCCTTGAATCGCTTTAGTTTCCAATCTTGACCTTCTAACTTATCCAACTTTAGCTATCTTTCTTTTCTAATCATTTCAAAGAGAATGAATTACAGTGTGCACATAATTAAAATTACTTTATTAACTCATTCAGGACAAAGCTATGCATGTATTTAATTTTCTTTAACGACATAAATCTTAATGTACTTTCATGAGGTTCATTCTAGACATGCATTTATATTAATTGTTATCCAACTCTAACACTGTTTATTTCAATTAATTAATCTCATTTGGTCACACAAACATGTATTTGATATTTTCCACCATTTATAATTAATTCCAAACACTCTTCTTATGATTCTAACTTATTGTTCACATACATAGAAATATTCCCATTAATAGAGTTACTAATTCACCACCTCTTACCAAGCAAAATCTTGTTCTACTTATATGCTGTGTTTCATTCTATTACATATTTCTAATCATCAGCTTTTCTCTCTTTGCTTGCTACGCATCATATATTCATTAGTGTGAGCCCTTTAAGATAATCTTGTTTATACACTTTCTCCTACCTTCTTCTGTATATTATCTATTATTCTTTCATTACCTAAAACTCACTATAGCAGACAAAACTACATTAACTAAATCATTAAACATCATTCTTTATCTAATTATTCTTCTTTCTCTCACGCTCTTAATATGTGCTTGCTACTTCCTTTAACTGTTACTCATGAACATTTACAACTTCCTTTACTTATGTTGTCTCTTTCCTACTCTCATTATCTCTCTTATTATCTTTATTGCTGCTACAAGATCTAACATTAATTATCTATTTATTATTTGTAATGAGTTTATTCCCCAACCAAAGGCTTTATGAATCCCAGTTAAAGTTTTCAAAGGAAAGAATCCAATACTTGAAACTTAAATTGCAGCAGGTAGCACAAATTCACATGGCAATAGCATATAAAGAATCAAATCCAAGAGCGCAGAAATCAGTTAACTAATGATAAAAAAAATTTAACGTTGAATAGGATTAAGGAATTAAAAAGAAAGGGTTAAAGCTGAGAAATTTCATAAATAATATCTATTAGAGCAGACTTGGAACCATATCCACCGTTTAATTCACTTAAACAATTTCAATGACTTGCTTTCAATATATTCTGTACTCTTTACATAATTTGAATATTTGACTGTTCCATTAGAATGCAATTAATAAAGCAAGTTTCATTCTAATTTTCATAAGACTTTTCAAGATTCACATACAACTTTAGAAACAACAAGAATTCAAAAGCATGGATGGGGATTTAATGTGAAAGAAGATGAACCAGTATTCAACTAAAATTAGGTCAGTGGTTCAATCCAAATCATAAAAATCCCATTTGACTAACGTTCAACAAATACAGGTGAATAAAATTCCTAACATCAGTACCAAAGACATAACACAGAAAGAGCTTGTCAGGACCGAAAGGAGTGAAGAATTAAAATCGTACAAAAAGTTACTTTAAACAAATGATCATATTATAGTAAAAGTCATGACAATCTCCCATTAGGCATCATCTCCGAAGCTAAAAAAATATTAATAACTCATTGTAGAATATATCTAGATATGAAGATCAACATTAAAGAATATTCAACTGCTAATGCGACATATTGGTGACAGGAGACAGCAACCGCAAGAAGTTCTTTAATGAATCCTCTACTCATATAGAGATGAGAAATAAGAAACACTCGCAGGGATTGAATGTATGAAAATTGGTAGAAGCTCACCTTAATTTCTTGTCGAGAAAAGAAATAAGAGAGAAGATTAGAGATCTGCCCAGAAATTGAATTGCTCGGTTAGAAGAAGAACAGGAACGTGCTGGCACCAATGCTCGCCGAGATTGATACACCATCCATAGAGAGAAGAGAAGATTATCGCAAGGACCTTTGCTAGAAGGTTGAAGAAGAAAGACCTCCGCTGGAATCCATCGATGATCGCACGGAAGATCGCCGCTCACAAAAGGAAGAAGAAAACATAAAACGAGAAAGGGGAAAAGAAACCCTCAGCAAGGAAAAAGAAAAAAAAAGGTTTTAAAAGGAATATTACACAAAAGCCCATAAGTTTGCTACTAATCACAACTAGGTCCGTGCAGAAAGAAAAGAAAGTTAATTCAAATCAAATTATAACATTCTCCCCCTCTAAGAAAAATTTGGTCCTCCAAATTAGCTTACCCTCCTTGAATACATCAGGGTATTGAGCTTTGACGTCTTCTACACGTTCCCAAGTTGCTTCGCTTTCCGGATGGTTTTGCCACTTGATTATGACTAACTTAATAACTTTGTTCCTTAGTCGATGTTCTTTCCTATCGAGTATCTGAATAGGAGGCTCGGTAAAAGACACATCTGAGGCAATCGGTGGATAACTCTCGCTAATAACATGTGCCGGGTCTGGAATGTACTTCCTCAACATAGAGACATGGAAGACATTATGCACATGACCAAGTGATAGAGGCAATGCTAATCTGTAAGCTACAGCAACCACTCTGTCTAGTATCTCGAAAGGTCCAATATAACGAGGGGCTAGCTTTCCTTGCTTTCCAAATCTCGTGACTCCCTTGACCGGAGAAATTTTTAGAAACACATGATCTCCAACTGTGAACTCAAGGTCTCGTCTTCTCCTATCTGCATAACTCTTCTGCCTACTCTGCGCAGTCTTTAATCTCTGCCGGATCTGTTGAATTGCCTCAGCATTACCTTGTAAGATCTGAGGACCCAATAATTGTTTCTTGCCTGTCTGCTCCCAAAGTACCGGTGATCTACATCGTCTTCCATATAGTGCTTCAAATGGTGCCATCTGAATTGCTGAATGGTAGCTGTTATTATATGCAAATTCAGCTAAATATATGTGGCTCTCCCAACTCCCACCAAAGTCCAAAACACAAGCCCTGAGAAGATCCTCTAAAGTCTGAATGGTCCGCTCGGACTAACCATCAGTCTGGGGGTGAAATGCTATGCTAAAGCGGAGCTGAGTACCCAATGCTCTCTGTAAACTGCCCCAAAATCTAGATGTAAACCTCGGGTCTCGATCAGATATGATACTCACCGGAACTCCATGTAATCGCACAATCTCTCTACAATAGAGGTCAGCTAGTCTATCCAGAGGATCCGTCTTTTTAACTGCCAAGAAATGGGCGGACTTAGTCAATCTATCAACAATCACCCAGATTGAGTCATGCCCTCTCTGTGACCTTGGAAGTCCGGATACAAAATCCATTGTGATGTGATCCCATTTCCACTCTGGAATAGGGATGTTCTGAAATAATCCTGCCGGTTTCTGGTGTTCTGCCTTAACTTGCTGACACACCAAACAACGTGAAACAAAGTCAGCTATATCCACTTTCATTCTGGGCCACCAATAAAATTTCTTGAGGTCTTTATACATCTTAGAGCTACCAGGGTGAATTGCAAACTTAGACCTATGTGCCTCACTCATAAGTTCCTCTGTCACAGGATGATTTTGAGGTACACATAGTTTACCTCTAAACCGCACAACACCCTCTGAATCTTTGGAAAAATCTAGCCTCTTACCTTGATCTATCTTGATTACCAAGTCATAAATATCCTTATCCACAAATTGATTTTCTTTAATTTTCTCTACTACTTGAGAATCTCCATCATGACTGCTAAGTACCCTTTTTCTGTATCACTGACAATCTCCACACCCAATTCTGCCACTTCCTTTGCAAATTCAGTTTGAGCCACCCTCAAGTATGCTAAAACTCCCCTGGACTTCCTACTCAATGCATCTGCAACCGTATTTGCTTTACCTGGATGATAATTGATTATACAGTCATAATCTTTCAAAAGCTCTATCCATCGATGCTGCCTCATGTTTAATTCCTTTTGACTGAACAAATATTTGAGACTCTTGTGATCAGTAAAAATCTCAAATGTGACTCCATACAAGTAATGACTCCAAATTTTCAAAGCAAAGATAACTGCTGCCAATTCTAAGTCATGTATAGGGTAATTCTTTTCATGTTCTTTAAGTTGCCTAGAAGCATAGGCAATAACTCTACTGTGCTGCATGAGAACACCACCCAATCCCTGAATAGAGGCATCAGTGTAAACTGTATATCCATCATCACCAGTAGGGAGTACTAAAACTGGAGCACTGACTAATATGCTCTTAAGCTCTTGAAAACTAACTAAACAAGATTTATCCCAAAAGAATTTTACACTTTTCCTTGTTAATTTGGTCAAAGGAGCAGCTAGTTTAGAAAATCCTTCCACAAACCGTCTGTAGTAACCGGCTAGTCCAAGAAAACTCCTGATTTCCTAAATTGTCTTTGGCCTCTCCCAATCAAGTATTGCCTTGACTTTCTCGGGATCCATGGCAATTCCAACACCTAAGATCACATGTCCCAAGAATGAGATCTCACTTAATTTACTATAGACTCCGAATTTAAAAACATGTTTGAATCAGAACATATGGATTTGGAAGTACCGGATAAAGGATATTTTGAATTAGAACATAATTTACTAAGACTCCGAATTTAAAAACATGTTTGAAAATAATATGTCAAATTATTATTAAGGATTGAAAAATCACTATACCATCACTTTTAGACACAGGAAGTAGTAATACTATTATAGATAGTAAACTTATTCCCAAACAATATCAAATACCTATTCCAGAAGAGGAACAGTTTTACGCAGAACAGATGAACGGAAAGTTATTCAAATATACATTGCAATTAGTTAAGCATAAACTAGCATTCAGTATAGGAAATATAATGAGTAACTATATAATACCCAAATCAAGGATTTATCTTAGAGATTTTAATTTAAAAGCTACCCAGTTCATACTAGGATTAAACTTTGTTACTCAAAACTTTGGAGGATGTATTATATTACAAGACTACATCAGCTTTATACCCCAACCACTTATCCCTTACCAACATACAATCTTAAAAACTCCTTGTTGTAAAGAATGTAAAGACCAAAATAATAAGCATAATAGTCCACCTGAGTTAATTAATTTAGATAAAACACCAGAAGAAATATTAGATAGCATGATAGAACTTGTTGATATAGGCGAAATTACTTTATCTCACCACATTAACATTGAATCTTTATATAATTATATTAATACAGGACATGATGAAATAGATGATTATATAAGCAAATTAGAAAAAGAAAATATTATAGGCGATGATCCTACTAAGCATTGGGAGAAAAATAAATTACTTTGCAAGTTAGAACTTAAAGATTCAGAACTGCGTAGAAACCCCAAATGATCATATTAAAGAATTTGAAATGCATATTACTGACCCAACAAAATTAGGGATAATTAGAAAAAGTACTAGCAGACATAGGAGTCCTGCTTTTATAGTAAACAAACATAGTGAGATACTAAGAGGAAAGTCCAGAATGGTGATCGATTATAGAAGGCTTATTGACAATACTGTTGATGATGGTTATGATATACCTGATAAAACTGAACTTGTGAATAAGATACAAGATGCAAAAATTTATAGCAAATTTGATTGTAAGTCAGGTTTCGGGTAGATAAAAATGCATCCCGATAGTATAGAATGGACAACATTTACATGCCCTTTAGGACATTTTGAATGGTTAGTAATGCCCTTTGGATTGAAAAATTCCCCAAGTATATTTCAGAGGAAAATGGATAATTGCTTTATGAAATACAGAGAATTTGTATGTGTTTATATAGATGATATTTTGGTTTTCTCTAAAACTAAAGAGCAACATATAGGACATTTAAAATTAGTCCTTAGCGAATTTTTAAAGAACGGAATTATAATTAGTAGTAAAAAGGCTCAGTTTTTCAGGAAGTATATTGATTTCCTAGGAGTAGAAATAGGAGAAGGACATATAAAACTACAACCCCATATTAGCACCAAAGTCTTAGAATGAGAAATTAATGATATAAAATCATTACAAAAGTTTTTAGGCCTAATCAACTATGCCAGACCATTTATCCATAATCTAGGAAAAATAATAGGACCCTTATATGCAAAAATAGGAAAAAACAGGTTTAAAATATCTTAATCATGAAGATAAACGCCAAATAGAAAAGGTCAAAGAAGCTATTAAAATTATACCTAAACTCAAATTGCCTTAAGACACAGATTATCTTATAATAGAATCTGATGGATGTGAACAAGGATGGGGAGCAATCATAAAATGAAAGCTGCAAAAATATTCCTTGAAAACAGAAGAAGAAATTTATCGTTATAATAGCGGTCAATTTAGAGAAAAAAGTGTTACTTCTAGCATTGATTTTGAAATATTAGCTATTGTATATGCTCTGGACAGTTTCCGTCTTTTTATACTCAGTAAAAAAGAAATCTTGGTACGAACAGATTGTGAAGCTATAGTAAAATTCTTTGCAAATAAAAATAGCAAAAGAATTAGCCAAAGAAGATGGCTAAATTTTAAAGATAGAATAATAAATGCAGGATATCATGTTATATTTGAACATATAAAAGGGGTAGATAATGCCCTTGCAGACAAATTATCGAGACATGTTTATATGAAAGAAATATAACTAGTATATGTAGGAAAACTAGTATATAGGATAACTAGTATATGTAGGAAAACTAGTATGTAGGGTAATTAGTATATAGAATATTGAATTGTTTATTAAATTAATGCTGTGTTATAATTTGCAGATGGATTCTACAATCAGGTCAACACCCTCACAGTCACCCACCTCTGTCCTACCTACCAGCTCAACACCCTCACAGTTACCTACCTCTGTCCTACCTACCAGCTCAACACCCTCACAGTTACCTACCTCTGTCCTACCTCCACCATTATTACCTACTCCAGCACGCCCAATTAATTTACTTATGAGATCCCTTGTTATCTCTCCTAATGTTTCTCCAACCACCAATAAAAACTAGCCACCAATGTTACCTGCCAGTATTCTAGCCCTACCACCTGCTTTTAACAAATATAGGACTACTCAACCTTTACATAATTTCCAGCAAACTATACTAGACCATTTGTGGTTATCTAGGACAAATTTTTAAAGTTTTCTAGCGACAATGAGACACTTAAAATCCCTTTTTCAATATACCAATGACTTTGTTAACCATCATCTCCAATTTCCTAACCTAAGTTGTGAAGACACACAATTCGTTCCAAAGTCTCATCAATATATAAAAGAGATCAAAGGAAAGAACAAAAGCTTAGTGGAAAGAGAAAAAACAAGGCAAGAAAAGATTGAGCTAATAAGGCAATTCTATCAAGAGGATAGGATGCACAGAGTATCTATGTATGAGCAGTTCCCTCCAAAAATTAGTGAAGTCCAAAAAACAATGTAGGAATTGATTATGAAGGAAAGGTTAAATAAGTATGTTGAAAAACATGATCACTTGAAGTCATGTGCTATTATGAATATACCCTTTTCAGCTGGACTCAGTCTTATTTATGAAGTTTACGAAGGTAATAAACATTGGCATACTTACTACCCCTGCCATGAAGGATTTAAAGTGCTATCTTTAACTGTGGACATGGATATTTGGTATGACCAGCCAGTTAATGGGAAGAAGATTCAGATAAATGACTATATGGATGAATGTTTTATTGGAAGGATTATTTTACAAGAAGAATACCAAATTGAAAAGATTAGTGATGACTGGCAACTTCAATGGGTAGTCAAACGACTATTCAGACAAGTAAAGAGACCTGGCTTTCTTAATCTTAGGGTATTTCTTATAACCCCTGGATATGAATCTGGGTTTCCTGACAGAAGCCGTTATGAGATAATGATTACAATAGTTAGTCATGCCAAGCCTTATATGAATACCTTACATTTTTCTGAAGAAGTGGTAAAAATGTTAACTGAGGATGACACACTATGTAGCCTGAAGATTTGGAGATGTATGATGATCTCCAAAAATTAACCAAACAAGTCCTATTTTATGAAAACAGAAATATGAAGATTTATTTGGACCGCTCTAGATTAAGTTTATATGTTCCATTCCCAAATCTAATAGATTACGAACCATCTTATACTAAGCACCTTCAGCAACTTAAAGCCTTCAATGAACAAACTGTATACGGCGACAGTGGATGCAGCTTCATTAATATCCACTTAAGGTTTCCACTAGATCCTGAAGATGAAGAAGATGACTATCTTACAGAAACTACTGAAGCTAATATTGAAAATGCTATGGAAACGTAAGTAAAAAAAAATCTCTGAAAAGACACTCCTGAAGACTTCACGTGGAAAAAGGTTCTCAAGGATAAAATTCTGAAAAGACACTCCTGAAGATTTCACGTGATAAAAGTATCTGACAAGATCCTCCACTTAAGAAGACTTTCTCTGTAGATATCTTATAGCAAGATTCCTTCAAAAGCTCTCTCCACTCAAGAAGGATTTCTGACAATCTATCTTTTCACTCAAGATATTCACTAAAGATATTCGAAGAACTTGCTGCCCAAGGAAACCTTCAGCCTCTCTCCTCAAATCTATAAATACCCCCTCATTCTTCTCAGAAGGGAGCATGCGAACAGAAAGAAGCAACGACCAACCCCTAGTGTGAGCTTTAAGTATATTTGTGTGATATCTCTGTAAGCAGTGTGCTACTGCCTTGTAAAGCAGTGCGCTACTACTATTCTATAAGTACGTAGTTTAAATGTTAATAAATCTTTGTTATCATGAATTCTCTCTCCATGATGCATGAGTAGTGATTCTGAATGGGACTAAATCCCTCTTTGTTCTATGACCATGGAATGAGGCATCATAAAGGGTAGGTTTAAGTTTCATTTAAACTCTCATGTGTTATTATGACTCCTTGCAAAAAAGGATCGGCGGAATAGTAACCATCAAGGCAGGAGGCCATTATTGAGGAAAGTATGCGTAGGTATGAGTGCATGGTGATCATGGTTTCATATGAGATTTGAATAATAACTTAGACTTAGAATAATGGATTGATGGATGGATGGTCAAAAGGGCAAAGGTTGGGTTTAGTTCCCAAGTAAGACTTTTTGATAATTATTCTATTTTTAGTTCTGATCTCTGTAAACGTAGTATTATTAAGCTTGTTACATTTTAATCCTAATATTCTTGCCTAAATACTTAAATGTGAAAGTAACTGAGTTATCTGTGCTTCATCTCTTACTGCTTAAAATGCTATTATTCTGCCACCTTTTCCTATCCCAGTTTTATTTTCTGTTAGTTGTAACCATCTTCAGTTTTCCTTACTAAATCTAATATTATATCCTCCATGAGTGTTTTGGTATAAAGTTCTAGTTTCAGGGAACATATAAATTATTAGATTTGGGAATGGAACATATAAACTTGATCCACAGTGGCCTAGATAAATCTTCATATTTCTGTTTTCATGTAGTAGGATTTGTTTGGTTAATTTTTTGGAGATCATCATACATCTTCAAATCTTCAGGCTACACAGTGGTCTAGATAAACTTGATCCTCAGTTAACATTTTTACCGCTTCTTTAGAAAAATATAAGGTATTCATATAACGCTTGACATGACTAACTATTGTAATCATTATCTCATAATGGCTTCTGTCAGAAACCCAGATTCATATCCAGGGCTTATAGGAAATAACCTAAGATTAAGAAAGTCAGGTCTCTTTACTTGTCTGAATTGCCGTCTGACTACCCATTGAAGTTGCCAGTCATCACTAATCTTTTCAATTTAGTATTCTTCTTGTAAAATAATCCTTCCAATAAAACCTTCATCCATATGGTCCTTTATCTGAATCTTCTTCCCATTAACTAGCTGGTCATACCAAATATCCATGTCCACAGTTAAAGATAGCACTTTAAATCCTTCATGGCAGGGGCAGTAAGCATGACAATGTTTATTACCTTCGTAAACTTCATAAATAAGACTGAGTCCAGCTGGAAAGGGTATATTCATAATAGGACATGACTTCAGGTGATCCTGTTTTTCAACATACTTATTTAACCTTTCCTTCATAATCAATTCCTGCATTGTTTTTTGGACTTCACTAATTTTTGGAGGGAACTGCTCATACATAGATACTCTACACATCCTATCCTCTTGATAGAATTGCCTTATTAGCTCAATCTCTTCTTGCCTTGTTTTTTCTCTTTCCACTAAGCTTTTATTCTTTTCTTCGATCTCTTTTATATATTGATGAGACTTTGAAACGAATTGTGTGTCTTCACAACTTAGGTTAGGAAATTGGAGATAATGGTTAACAAAGTCGTTGGTATACTGAAAGAGGGATTCTAAGTGTCTCATTGTCGCTAGAAAACTTTGAAAATTTGTCCTAGGTGACCACAAATGGTCTAGTATAGTTTGCTGGAAATTATGTAAAGGTTGAGTAGTCCTATATTTGTTAAAAGCATGTGGTAGGGCTAGAATACTGGTAGGTAACATTGGTGGATGGTTTTTATTCGTGGTTGGAGAAACAGGAGGAGAGATAACAAGGGATCTCATAGGTAAATTAATTGGGCGTGCTGGTGTAGGTAGTAATGGTGGAGGTAGGACAGAGGTAGGTAACTGTGAGGGTGTTGTGCTGGTAGGTAGGATAGAGGTGGGTGACTGTGAGGGTGTTGAATTGGTTGTAGAATCCATCTGCAAATTATAACGCAGCATTAGTTTAATAAACAATTCAATATTCTATATACTAAGTTTTCCTACATGTACTAGTTATCCTATATACCTAGTTTTCCTACATATACTAGTTATCCTATATACTAGTTTTCCTACATATACTAGTTATCCTATATACTAGTTATGTTTCTTTCATATAAACATATCTAGATAATTTGTATGCAAGGGCATTATCTACCCCTTTTATATATTCAAATATAACACGATATCCTGCATTTATTATTCTATCTTTAAAATTTAGCCATTTTCTTTGGCTAATTCTTTTGTTATTTTTATTTGTAAAGAATTTTACTATAGCTTCACAATCTGTTCGTACCAAGATTTCTTTTTTATTTAGTATAAAAAGAGGGAAACTGTCCAGAACATATATAATAGCTAATATTTCAAAATCAATACTAAAAGTAATACTTTTATCTCTAAATTGACCGCTATTATAACGACAAATTTCTTATTCTGTTTTCAAGAAATATTTGTGCAGCTTTCATTTTAAGATTGTTGATATGAGGTTTTTTTAGCCTGAAAATTATTTTTTAATTTTATAATTTCATTTATGATCTTCTCAATTTTTGTTTGGAGATGTTTTAACTATTTATAATTTCCAGAATATCTATTTCTTCTAATTTATTTTCTGTTATAAAGCTGCTATTATCAAATATATATTTACTTATTTGGTTCCTTTAAAATAACTTATGTTTCCTTTGTTTTCTCTTTAAGTTTATTTTCTCTTTTAAGTTTAGATCTTAAATCTTGAGGGTTAATGATCTATTAAACTCTTTTGGTATTCTATTAATTTATTTATTTTTTCACTTGTTAATTATATTAGATATTTTGACCACCTCGGTCCTCGGAGGCGCAATTTGACGGAATGCAAGATTTTTTTTTTTTTCATTAAATTTGGTGGATTAATATATATGTTCATCGGACCACCGACAAGTCGGAAATGTTGCTTCAGTACAGCTTGCTTTGACAATTTGATTACGACCACTACACTTTATTCCCTACATGCAAGAAATTAAAGCAAGCATTACAAGCGAATCGTGCCAATCCAACTCATTAATCCGACGGATCACAACCCGGAGGTGAAGGGGACCGAAATCTGAGGCAGCCACTGATCCCCCTGGATGAAGGACGCCACGGTGAACTGACTGGCCTCGGCGGAGCTGTTGATCACCCGGTACCCCGGCCACGTCACCCGGGCCGAGGTGTTGGAGCCGGGCCCCCGGTTCTTGTACTCGCCGTAGTAGAGCGTGCTCAAAGCGAAGCTGCCGTTCCACTCGAGCCAGCCCCGCGGCGCGATGAGGCTGTCGATGAACGACTCCATGTAGACGGTGCGGGAGTACTCCTTCCAGGGGCGGCCCAGGTAGCTGCGGATGGACGACTGGTTGGCGGCGAGGTCGGAGGCGGCGGCCACCTTGCAGCTCTGGATGGAGATGCCGGTGTTCTGGTTGGGGTCCTCGCGGCCCTGCGCCGTGAAGATGTTCTGCTGGTTGTCGAGCGGCTTGCGGGCGTAGAGGCTGCAGTTCTGGAAGACGACGGCGGCGTTGCCGAAGATGAAGTCGACGGTGCCGTAGACGTCGCAGTTGCGGAAGAACTGGCGGAGGGAGTGGACGTAGAGGGTGTCCTGGTACCCCACGAAGCTGCAGCGGTAGAAAGTGGAGAGGTCGGACCCCACGCGCAGCGCCACCGCCTGGTGCTTGCTGGGCCCCGCCGAGTTCTCCACCGTCATGTCGCGCATCAGGAACCCCTTGCCCACCACCGCTGCGTTCATTGACTTATATGAAATTCATGGACAGAGCAAATCTCTAGTTATCAAATTGTTAACAGCTAGCATTAAAAGGATATCCCAATCAACAGACACTAGTGCATTTTGCAAGCGGGAATGAAGGCCGACAATAATATCAGTATGATTGGGGCAATTCTGACTTTTCAATGGAAATCTAAACCAAGTCCTCGCCCAGTTCTGAGTTCTGACTTGCAAATTTGTAATCCATCCCCACGAAGAAGAACGTAAGATTTATCTTTCCTGAATTGACGCAGAAAAGATGGACGTCCATATTTCTGCGCCCAGCTTTCTAATGGCGACCGACACTTCGATGGCCAGTTAGTGACTGACAGCTGTCAATTCCATTAGATCTGCGATCCATCCTTGGCACTTGCACATGCCGCTCTCTGTACGCGTGTGAATTGAGTGCAGCGCATTTACTGTTTCACTGTTCTTCCATCTACTCTGCAGTACGTGACAACTGCTCATCCTCTGAGCGGTACTGGGCAAGTGTCGCCGCCGCTCCCTCTCCATCAATAATTTACTATGTGCGTATTACTAGACAGCAGACTCTCTTTGAATGCTAGATCTGCCCCCTGCAGTCTGATTTGTTTGTCCTACATTGGATTTTTTAATCCAAAATCAGCTTTGGAATCCGTCTCTCTCTCTCTGTACAGGGTGTGTCTTGTCTGATTGACAAAAGGACATTTACTACAAGATGGACTCTCTGAGGTCAGTGATTAAAGTCTCACTTGCTGCTAGATCTGCTTTCGTGGCCTTTAATCATCAGAGATGAAATGTAGAATGTACGTGAAAGAATCTCAAGTTAAAGCAAACAAGGTTTTTAATGCAGTACATAAAGAAAAAGCAGCGTATTTGTATGCTCCTGAAAAGCAGAAAGATGACAAGAAACGCAAATAAAGATTCATTATTTAATCGTTGCTCACCGACGGTGGCCGATCTGAAGGTAGTCCACCCGTCGATCACGTTCCTGTTCCCCTTCACCACCGTCTTCCCAATGCCGTCGCCCATGAACATTAGGTTCGTCAAGCTCTTCCCCACCTCCACATTTTCAAAATACGTACCCGCCTTTATGTAAATCACAAACCTCGAATCGCTCTTGTTCGGCGCCGCCGCCACCGCTTCGCCGATCGTCGTGAAGTTCCCGCTCCCGTCCTTCGCCACCACCAAATCCACCTTCGTCGAATTCGCCGCGGTCTGCAGCAGGCGCCGGTCCTTGGCCCGCACCCACGCCGGCCACCCGCGCGCCACCTCGCCGTACCCCTCCATCGCCTCCCGCCGCGGCGCGGCCCCCTGCCGCTTCCGGACCTTCTTCAGCATGGCGAGCGAGTTGCTGACGAGGTGGGACACGTGGTAGAGCCGGCTCTCGATGGTGCTGCGGTAGCCGCCGTCGTGGTCGACGTAGGCGAAGCCGTCGAGGCACGTGTACTGGTTGGTGATGGCGGCGGAGAGGACAGTCTGCGCGTCCTCCACGTGTAGGCTGGCGTTGCCGGTGATGTCGGTGGTGGCCGCGCTGAGCTCGTCGAGAGTCTGCGAGAAGAGGTCGAGGCAGTCGCCGAGCGCGTAGCGTTGGCGGGAGTCGAGGGCGTAGCCCTGGTGCGAGAGGTAGTTGGTGCAGTTCCTGGAGATTTTGCGGACGGCGGACTCGGAGGCGTTGATGGTGGCGCAGATGACTTGGGGGAGCGGCTTGGAGTGCCAATCGGGGATTTTGGAGAGGGTGGAGGCGCAGAGGTCAGGGTAGAGGGTGCCTTGGCAGTGGTCTGAGGTGGCATCGGGAAAAGAGTGCACCTCGAGCCACAGAGTAGTGGCTAGGGAAATCCATGAGGACAGGAGCAGAAGGCGATTGGTTCTCGTTCCTCCATTCATGGTTAGAGGCTTAGAGCGAGCTAGTGAGTGAAGAAGCGTGAAGCGGGGTTGGTGCTATAAGTACATAATACTGACTAGTGTTACTGAGATGAAAACTGAGGGCATTAAATTCGGGTTGGTGGACTGGTGGCGAAGATCAGAGCAGAGATAGAGATGAAGGTGGTGATTCATTTGAAAAGGTGGACAGATGATTGTATATTATTATTATTACGTGGAAGAGAGACAAGGCCGTGGGGATGGATGGGCCGATTCACGTGAATTGATTCATTGCTTTGTTGGCGAACCATAAAAGAAAGACAAGATAAGATAATCTGATCAGAGGACAAGGGAAATTTCGGAATAATGTGGGCTTGCTTTACATTTTTCGCACATCTTTTTGCCGACATAACGCTGTATTAAACAGTGAATGTGCCTGGCATCGTTTAATTCTTTTTGTATCAATTATCATGCCGTCAATCTTCAACATGCTCTTGCTTAAGCGTCATTATGCACGTTTATCATGCATCTTTATATTTAGTTTAGCTCATAACAAAATTCTATGTTTGAAATTTAACCCAATACTTGGACATTCGAAGAATTAGCATATACTTTTGTATGCGCCCAATCAAAGATAAGTTGATACTAATAATAGTTAGGTGGCTTCACTCTAATGGCACTAGTACAATTTAGTTAAGCTTGCAATTTTCGAGTTCATTTCCATTTTCCAGAGTGTGGGTCCCGATCCTTCCAATTAAAATTTTCTTTCTCATTTCTTAGATCTGCTCGTATGTCGTTGAATCCGAGAGATGGTACGAGCAAGCGCTAAATTCTGTGGAGATCTAGACACAGATGTGTGAACGCAGGAAGTAACGGAATAGACAGAATCTCCAACACCAGTAACTGTCCTTCCACCGACGCCGACGCTTTCCACCGACGCCAACTTAATCTTCATTACTTCATTCATCAAAAAGTAGCAATGGATATAATAATAATTTAATTTTATAAATTATTGTTATAATAGGAAACGCTCTTATAATATGAGTAGCATTACTCTCCTAAATTAGATTAAGGCAATCTGCTCAACTAGTAATGACTTGTGACTAATTTATCATATAACTAACTATTGCACACACTTGACGTGTATGTTGGTGGCAAAAGACTAATCAATACGCATTTGACTTGAACAAACCTTGTTTGACATGCTAACGAAAAGTCAGCCTAGAAAGTGAATTCTTATCATCATTTCTAGAAAGCTCCTTGAGTTTTGGTGCAGTAGTGGAAGCCAAGCCAACCAAGAAAGGTCCCAAAGCCATCAAAAGCAGTGGAAAAAATTATAATTATTCAATGAGAGAAACTAATTTTATGTCATTTTTTTTAATTTAAGACTTGAGTATTACATGAGTGGACTCTCCTGTTAATGTATGGTAGGATTAGCTCTTATCAAGTGATTTGACACAATAACTCTCCAATTCAAATTTGACTAATGTTGGCATTGTTTACACTTTCTAAATTGACCATATTAACAACTAGAGGGATTTCTAAGCAAATTACTCGCGTGTGAAACACATTTATATTGAGTCTCTCTCTCCCTACAAACTCAATCTTTTTTATGTTGTATTTTTTGGATGAAAAATTAGAAAAAAAAGAATAAAAAATATATTGAATCGGGTAGAAAATATTTTAATAAAAAAATAAAAAAAAATAAAAAATATGTTAAATCTTGTGGTATTTTCTACTAAAGAAAATACTATTAGATTCAATATGTTTTCTATTTTCTCATTCTCGTTCTTCTAAATCGGGCAAAAAAGCTAAATGATGTGTTTTCTCCCATGCCACAACTCCTCTCACCTTTTCTCCCAAGCTCATGACATGGCTTGCTGACGCCAAGGACGTGTCTCGCCCTTTCTCCCATGCTCGCGACAATGCTCATCAACATCGCTTGCCATTTCTCCCGAGCTCACGACGCCGCTCACCTAGAGGTGGCCATGGGCCGTGCCCGGGCCCGGGCCCGCCTCGGCCCGGTTCCTAGCGGGCCGTCACGGCGGGAAAAATGCTGGGTCCGGCACGGCCCGATTAGGCGTGCCGGCCCAGGCACGGTTCCGCCGGAGAGTGAGCACGGATCCGGCACGCGGGCCAGGCACGGCCCGCGGGCTGAATACGGCCCAACGGGCCAAATTAGGAATGCGGGTCGTGTTTGGCTCGGCCCGATTGTGGCCCATCGGCCAAAGTTGGCCCACGGGCCGATTGTGGCCCATTGGCCCGTGTGCCAAATTTAAAAAAAATAAATTAATTTAATAAGTAAATTATTACTTAATTAAAATATATAAAATATGAAAAAATAAAAAAAATTGAGAAATTGAGAATGTATATTGCACAAATTATTGAAAAAATGTTAAAATTTTATATATTTTAGACTAGACCCATTACAGGCTGCCTACGTACCCCACTCAAAGGAGGAATCAGGTCTACGTAGTTCTCTTTTTACAACTCTTTTTACAACTCTTTCTACAACTCTTTTACAACTTTTTTTTATAATTATTTATTACAACGTTTATCCATTGTTGCTTCCGCTTGCACTTCCAAGACTTTGTTCATCATCATCCGATGAAGTTGAATGACCACCTTTATCTTGAAGACGATCTTCAGCATCTAGCCAATCTTTAAGACAAATACATATTTCCACGCTTTCTTCGTTCATTCGGTTTCGCTTCTCGTCCAGCACCCTGCCGTCTGCACTAAAACAAGACTCCGATGCTACAGTAGACACCGGAGGAGTTAGTAGATCACGTGCCATGGCAGAAACCACAGGATATGATTTTCCTTGTGATCTCCACCATGATAAAATATCAAAATTATCTATTTGTTCTTCTGTGAGTAAATATGTATCATTATTTTCTAAAAAAAATGTTAATTCATTAAAATTACTAGATCGACTTGTTGATGTTCCTTTTCTATTTAAAATTGAGCGTATTCTTCCTGTAATATTTTTACTACTAGTAGATACATTAGTTTGAGAGGATGTTGGATTCATTGTATTTCCAAATTTTAAATTATAAACATTATACATTTCATCTAATAAGGTAGAAACTTCATTTTTTTTCTCATCTACTCCTTCAAGTTCCATATTTTTATAATACTCATCTAATAAAATATGAACATCTTCTAATTTTAATCTAGGATCCATAATTGAAGCTAAACAATATAAAGGAGATATATTTTTCTAATATTTTTTAAATTTTGTTTCCATTTTAAAAATTACTTGAAAAACATTTTCATCATGTCTATATTGAGAAAAAATTTCACTAATTAAAACTAAATATTCTAAAATTAAACATGATGTAGGATAATAAACACCAGATAAATGAGTGCTAGCATTATAAAAAATTTCTAAAATATTATGTAATAACTTTGCTTTATCCCAATCATTTTCTTCAATATTTCCATCAGACATTCTTTCATTATAAAATAATGTAAGAGGATCCTTAAATGGAAAACATATTGTTAGCATATCATATGTAGAATTCCATTGTGTTTTAATATCAAGTTTAAATTTTTTATATGACAAACCATAAGATTTACATATTTGTCTAAAATCTTGATTTCTAGAAGTAGAAGAAGTAACAAATCTAACAGCATTTCTTAATTTAGTTACATGTTCATCTACTTCTCTTATTCCATCTTGAACACATAAGTTTAGAATATGGCATGCACATCGCATATGAAAAAAAGCACCATTAAATATTGGATTTAACAATCTTTTTAATTTATCAATTGCACTATCATTATTACTTGCATTATCAAAACTAATTGAAAAAATTTTATTAATTATATTATATGAATGTAAAATGCTATGAAATTGTCTAACTATAGCATTTGCAGTATGAGGATATTCAAAAATTTTAAATGCAATAATTCTTTTTTGTATAAAAAATTCACTATCTATCCAATGTGCCATAATACACATGTATGACTGATCAGAATGATTACTGGTCCAAATATCAGATGTTAAAGAAATACAAGAAGTTAATGTAATTAAAGCTTGTAAAAGATTAGTTTTATATTCAGAAAAAAATTTTATAGCATCCCTACGCATGGTTTGTCTACTTACTTTTTTATATTTAGGTTGTAGTGATTTATGTATAAATTTTTCAAATTTATAATTTTCTGCTAAAGAAAATGGTTGTTCATCCCAAACAATAAATTTAGCTAATTCTTTTCTAAGAACTTCAGTAGAATAATTAAAAATTTCAAAAGAACTAAAGGAAAGATTGAGAGTAGCCTGTGCACGATCGATTTGAGTTTGATGACTTTTGATGTGGCGAGACAAATGACCAGTTCCACCCGATGATTTGCAAGCCATGACTTTTCTGCACTTCTTGCAGTTGGCTCTTTCTTCGCCGTTAATCATCACCACATCGAAGCTCTTCCAAACGTCGCTCGTGCGTTTTCTTGAGCCCGACACAGTGGACTCGTGTGGGTTTCCACTGCATCCCTCCTCTCCCTGCATAGTGTTAGTAGGCTCAAATTCAACATGATCTTGCTGTTGTTGATTTGAGTCGTAAGGCGGAGGGTTGGCATCTTGATCGGGTGGCATAACGGGGTCAGTTGTCCCCATTAGCTCCTACTCTAATGCCTCAAGCTCCCATGGCAAAAGATCCCATGTATTGTTAAATCCCGCCATTAATTCTACATATAATATTAAAAGTTAGCCAAAAAAATTTATAAAATAAGATTAACTACTTACTAATAATAAATTATACATTAAAAAATTACCTTATCACGTGTTTGAAGATCACTTAGTAAGAACTAAGAAGTTGAGGTTTCAGTCTTCAACAACCTTAACTTAAACATAATTATGAAAAAAAATTATATTAGAATAATTTAAATTTAAGTACAATTACATTATAAAAGACTAAAAGTAAATTAATTTACTACTTACTTGATCTTCTCCACGTGACTAGATCGAGGGAGCTTTGAAATTTTGATGGCTAATTGAAACTTAAGATTTAGAAAAGAGATTAAGAGAGTATTAAGAGAGAATGAGAAATTAATCCAAAGTTAATTGGAAACTTGTGTGAAGAAATGAGAAGGTTGGGGGGGTCAATTTATAGGGATGAATTGGGTGTAAATTTACATATTTATCCCCTATTTTTAATTATTAAAAGGGGCTAAAATGGTAATTTTATAACATAAAGACAATTATATCCCTAACTTTTAAATTTTTTCAAACCGTTATAGGGATATTTGGGTAAAAACGCATGCTCAATTTGAAAATTCCGACCGTTATCGCCCAAATACCTGTGCCGTGCCCGTGCCGGCCCGCGTGCCGTGCCTGACCCGGCACGCCTGCGGGCCGTGCCCGGCCCGGCCCATGGGCCGAGAGGCCTCGGCCCAGCCCGACCCGAGTTGGGCTACGGGCCGCCCGCGGCACGTGCTGTGTCGTGCCCGACCCGCGTCGTGTCGGGCCGTGCGGGCCGCGGGCCGGCCCGGCCCGTTGGCCACCTCTACTCACCGATGCTGGGGACGTGGCTTGCCGACGCCAAGGACGTCGCTCGCCGACGCAAGGGATGTGGCTCGCCCTTTCTCCCATGCTCGGTGCCGCTCATCCTTTCTCCCGAGCTCACAACACTGCTTGCCGACTCTAAGGACGTGGCTTGTCTTTTCTCCCATGCTCATGACACCGCTCGCCAACACTAGGAACACCGCTCACTCACGGTACCGAGTTCATTCCCTACCTATGTGCAGATGGCAAGGTTGAGGGCGGAGGGAAGAGGATCGCATGGAGACATTTCTCACTCTACGAAGAGGATCACGTGCAATGCAAGTGTCATCTTTGTTTTATTCTCCCTATTTTTACCTTTTCCCTATATTTTTTTCCTTTTTTTTTTCTTTTTTTTATTAGGAAACACAGTGTTAGGTTAAACGATCACCAATTAGATCATCAACACATGCAGAACTGACATTTATATTGCGAAGGGCCTAAAATTGGGTCGCAGGAACCTGCAAGTGGCAGCTCATCGTCAGGGCAATTTGTCTTTAGACTCTCGAGCTCATTCAAAGGTTTGGCAGGGAAAGCCGAGGCGGACTCGCAGTCAAACTCCGACGACAAAAACTCGGCTAAAGTCTTCGGTTACCAACTTGCTGCCGAACACACAGTGCCTTCCTTTCCCTTTCCTAAGAACTGACATGATTCTTCCCTCGCTACGCCTCGATTCCTTGACAAAATGCCGCGGCCAGGTCCTCCCTGCTTTGACTCTCACCGTCGTGAACAATTAGCAGAAAAGACCAACCGGTTTGTGCCGAACAGGGGCCGGTGGCATCTCCCTGCATGTGACTTGGGACCCTGCAAAAGGATGATTTTCTTTGTTGTTTTCTGTAATGTGCGGATATTGTCCTCCGCCAAATACATTTGTTTTAGTCCGTCTTCAGCTGTGCTCGCACCTTGCTTGTGGAAACCGCGTTGCAGCTGATTAATTCTTTTTTTTTTTCTCCTGCATCGATCTACAAGAGTCAATTAACTACGTTCAAAATGTACTTTCATGTCTGCAGTTTCTTCCTAGTACGCATTCATTGATTATTTTCTGAGCTGAGAGTAAACAAATGAGTGGATCGAGAGTTTGACCGCTAGAGGAATTTGACTTTTGAAGCAGAAGGATCTAATTAGGTGCGTTTCCTATTACCAACGGCTGCATTAGCTAATCGTTTGAAGGTCAAATCCTGCTAAAATAGCAATCTCAAATACGATCCTCATCGGCTGAGTAGTTTAGTTGACAATGAAGTCTTTCCTTTTATGTAAGCCTGAACAGCCCTTGAAGCAAGCAATTCTTCTCGATGAGGCCAACCGAGTCCCAAGAACATGCACATGTTGCCAAATCTTAATCCTTACACTGCCAGCTATTAATTCAGATGTAGATGAACTCGTCGCTCCCCGTCGACACGCTTTTTGGCATCTAAAGTCGTCGAGGTTGACCTTGACAAGTAGCATGTCATAACAAAATGTCAAGGTTGAACAAGACTGCATCTGATTGGCTGATTGATTTCCCTTGTCTCGTTATAGCATCTTGACCTAACTTCAATTTTGACCTTTTCCACCTGGTACTTAGGACGGATGCGCAGGTCAAAGCAAACTAATCTATGATAAAAACAAGTCGCCGAACTCTGAAGAAGGCGAGTATAATTAACCTTCACTGTGCACGGTCCATCAGCTGAATTGACTCGAACCATATAGAATAATATTAACATTGATAAATTTAAAGAATTACGAAGAACCTAACTTTCAAATGCATTTAAATGATCTACTTGTTGAATGACAATAACACCCTCAAAACATCTTATAAATATAGAGCATTCATAACCCCGTTCGAATCCATCATCCGAAGCAGGATAGGGCATTAGCTCTTCAACACACGTAGAATCATGGCTCAGAGCAACTCCATTGCTCTATTCTTCCTCTGCTCCTTCCTACTCATCAATTCCACAGTCTCCGACGCTCCTCCCTCAGCCCCAGTCGACCCATCCACCGCCTGCAGCTCCACGCCCGACGCCAAGTTCTGCAAGGGCATCCTTCCCCAGCGAGGCTCCGATAACCTCTATGGCTACAGTCGCTTCTCCCTAGCCAAGTCCCTATCCAACGCCAACAAGTTCCTCAACCTCGTCAACCGCTACCTCGCTGCCCGCTCCTCCCTGTCTCCCACCGCCATGCTCGCACTCGCGGACTGTCAACTTCTTTCCATCCTCAACATTGACTTCCTGGTCTCCGCCGCCGCTACATTGAATTCCACCAACAACCTCTTGGACCCCCAGACCGAGAAGGTGCAGACCCTGCTCTCGGGCTTGGTGACCAACCAGCAGACATGCTACGACGGCCTGCAGGCGACAGCATCGGCGTGGTCCGTCAAGAACGGCCTCGCGGTGCCCATCTCTAATAGCACGAAGCTCTACGGCATGTCTCTCGCCCTCTTCAAGAGGGCATGGGTTCACAACAGGAGGTACAAGCCCCGCAAAGGCCACCACGCTTCCGCGATGGTCCCAGAGCGTAGAGCGCTGCTCTTCCATGAAGCAGAGGTTGGGCCTGGCCGGGAGCTGCCCCTGAGCATGCCGGCGACGAAGCGGCAACTGTTCGAGAAGTGGACCGGTCGCAGGCTCCTCCAGGAGACCGACACCGTCCTGGTGTACGACATTGTGCAGGTGAACCAAGACGGCAGCGGGAACTACACGACCATCACCGACGCCGTGAATTCCGCTCCCAACGACCTCGACGGCACCACTGGCTACTACTTGATCTATGTTGCCGCCGGAGTCTACCAAGAGTACGTCGTCATCTCAAAGCACAAAAAGTACTTGATGATGATAGGCGACGGTATCAACCAGACAGTAATCACCGGAAACCACAATGTAGTTGACGGATGGACTACCTTCAACTCCTCTTCCTTCGGTATGTTTCCTAATGATACACGCTGCGATTCACCGTGCAAAAATGTAAAACATGCTTGCTGATGAGTTCTAATCTGCATCATGCAGCGGTCGTCGGGCAAGGATTTGTGGCGATAAACATGACCTTCCAAAACACGGCAGGCCCGGTGAAGAACCAGGCGGTGGCGCTCCGAAGCGGCGCGGACTTGTCCTCCTTCTACCTCTGCAGCTTCGAGGGGTACCAGGACACCCTGTACACCCACTCGATGCGACAGTTCTACCGAGAATGCGACATCTACGGCACAGTGGACTACATCTTCGGCAACGCAGCAGTTGTGTTCCAGAACTGCAACGTCTACTCGCGGCTGCCGCGCCGCGGGCAGAGCAACACGATCACGGCCCAGGGACGAACGGACCCGAACCAGAACACGGGCACGACGATGCAGGCATGCAGGTTCGTGGCTGCCGACGACCTGGCCGCAGACAACGGAACGACCCCGACGTACCTCGGCCGGCCATGGAAGCTGTACTCGCGTACGGTGATCGTGCAGTCGTTCATGGATGCGCTGATCCAGCCGGTGGGGTGGTTGCCGTGGAACGGCAACTTCGCGCTCGACACCTTGTACTACGCGGAGTACGGCAACACCGGGCCGGGGTCCGACACGGCCAACCGCGTGACCTGGTCGGGTTATCATGTGATTGGCGCCAGCGACGCCGCTAACTTCACGGCAGGCAACTTCATTCTGGGGGACAATTGGCTGCCGCAGGCGGGAGTGCCTTACGACAGTGGATTGCTCTAGGAACAATTAAGGAAATATAAAATTAAGTAGCGTTGACCTGGGGATTAGAAACATAGGATAACAAACCGCAGGAACTTATCGTGGGAGGGAATTATTTGCAATTGAATCTTTTGCACAGTTTCATCCATTATAATTAATTTGTTAAATTTATCTTTTCAAATAAATTTAATTTGTACCACACTTTCTCATACAATCTTAATTGTTACAAGCCTAGTCTTTTACTTTTATCAGTCGAATTTTAAACAATTGTATAGTAATATTTAAATAATACATAAACATTTTTTATAAAATTAAGTACATAAATTAGAATCCATCCTTGTTCTCTAATTATTTCCTCTTGTGTTATGTTCTCCTGTTTCATCATACTCTGCTGTCTTTTGCATTAGACCTATTTGAACTGAAATAAAATATGATTTATTTATTAATTAAGTCGACATCATTCACCGACTGGAATTGTATGATTGATTCGGTGCCTGTGGTTGTAATCAAATGCGGAAAAGACAATTGAGATGAAGTAGATAAATAGTTGTATGATTCTTCTTCCATGTAAATAATCCATAATTTAGTATAATATTGGTGAAATCAAGGAACAGAGAGATTACTATCAGCAACGAGGTGGAGTTGATTGATTACCAGTTTACCACCACATGAACTAGATCCACTCTCGAAGAAAAGAACAGAAATCGGATCTAAACAAAGATTTTTTTTTTGGCTAAGATCAAAAATACATATTAACATCATGATCATCATGCCGTGTTTGGGCTGACCAATTACTTGATCAGAGCCCGCGATAGGCTGTAGCATGCAGCCGCGAAATTAGAACAGGTGATGAGCAAATGGGAGCAGCCATGAATGGAATCAATGCAGGAGCCTGGTGAGAGTTAGGGTAATGCTGCAGAGGGTGCTGACATCACTGTTCCTCTTCGTCATCAAATAATACTCCGACTCGTGGCACTCCTCCTGGCACGCCTTGACGCCGGCGAGCGCCATCGACACCAAGTTCTCCACGGCCTTGTAGTCCCTTCCATGGAGCGCCGCCTTGGCGTCGTAGAGCTGCTCCACAGCGTCCACGTACTCGTCCGCGCACTCCGTCAAGTAGTCATCCAGCTCCGGCTTGCCGACCTTGTTGTGCTGCGCCGATACGAAGGCCGAAGTCGCGGTGGCGTTCCGGAGGGCGAGCTCCAGCGAAACGACCGCGATGTCGTGGACGTCGGCGGCCTTTGTGGCGTTGGGCTCTGAGGAGAGCGTGGAGAGACAGTAGTGGGCATGGGCCTTGGTGTAGCGGCAGGATCGACCGAGGAGGTTGAGGTTCGGGTCGGCGGCTGAGATGTCGATGAGGGAGAGGGAAATGAGGAAGAGGGGGAGGGAGGTCGTCATCTCCTCGCCAATGGTGATGGCTCTAGTGGAGCAACTACCATTGCTCGTGTATGCTTATAGAATTAGAGACTAATTTCTTACAGCTTCATTGCAGCACTGTATAAAAAGTAATTGCTCTTCTTTGCTGGAGGTTGAGAGGAAGAGGAATTAGATTAGATTGTTCTTAACATAGCAATGCAGAGGAAGCATTCATGGCCAAGCACAGATGTAGGCTTGGACTTGGTCCTATCGTCATTCACATCCATTCAAAAGAAATTGATACAAGTTCTTCCCGATTCATATGCCATCATGGACAATCTAAATTAAACCTAGAGAAAGAGAGAGGGGAGTTAGCATGATTGATATACAATTAGTCGATTCTGACTGTAACAGAGAATCCTTAAGAGAGCAAAAAATTATTGTGAGCAGGCTTTGAAATCAACATCTTTAATTTGATTTTTCTCATTCATCCATGCAAGACATTGGAAAACATGATCGACTGTTTATGAAAAAACAGAACAGAATGAATGGTCTATAATTTAAAAAAAAACCTGCAATACAAAAGGGTTCGTAAATCAAGCAGCGCAGGTAAAATTAGGCCTTTGCAGAGAAGGAAAAGACAGCACTTCACACAGGGAGCTGCGAGGCTTCAGGATCGATCGAAGCTCTGCAGACAGGGCACTCCAAGTGCGACGCTAGCCACACGTCAACGCACTCCACATGGAAGCAATGGAAACACCGCGGCAGGAACCGCCCCTTCTCGCCCTCCTTCAAGTCCGCCAGGCACACCGAGCAGTTGAGCTGCTTCTTTTGCGCCGCCGAGGAGTACACGAAGAAGGGCAGCGTGGAGAGCACGTCCCGGGAGGTGGCAGCCGCCCCGTCGTTCACGCTGGCGGTGCCAGCGATGGAGGCGGCGGGGACAGCGGTGGCGGAGGCTGTGGAGTTTGCGACGGACCGGGCGGCGGGCGAGCCCCTGCACATAGCCTTGACGAAGGATGAGAGTATGAAGAGCAATACGATGGCGCACAAGATCCAGATCGTGATGACTATGAGACCAGGCATCACCTGGGCGCCACCATCCCCTGTTCCTGACTGGCTGTGTGGAGGTGGGAGATGAATAAGGATCGGGAGGTGGATTTAGGTGACGACGGAGGAGAAGAGGCCGAAGAAATTGTTTATAGGGAGGGTGGTTGAGGGCGGCGAGAAGGGAAGACCGGAAGGGAAGCGATTGGGGGTGGTCGTTGACATTAATATTTCTGTGAATGTGGTACGAAATCGCATGGTAATTGAAGGACTTGTTCACTCGGAAGCCAAAGCGACGAATCCAAAGTGGATTTGGTTTTAGTCTTGTACAGCGCGATGGTATCGTGGCACAAATTGATGCCATTCCTCCGCCCCTATTAATTACAGTTTAACTAACTATCCGCTAATCCGTGCTTTAAAGTAAATTACTACGAGGTGTGTTTCTAAATTGCAGTTAATTTCCGGTTGATTTGGTTTGGTGAGAATGAGGTTACAATTTACAAGGGCAGAGCAGTTGCATATCTTCCCAAATCCCAGTGAAGGTCAAAGATACAGCAGGTCGGTCCTCTCGTTGTGTCTTGGTGTTTTGCGTGGGCGAGGAAAACAGAGCTCTACAGCTTTGTTCCATAATTTCAACCGTTCTCTCTTCTTTAATAATATATATTGTGGCTGACGGCATTGCCCACCTTCCCAAGTAAAAAAGCTCGCATAGAATTCTCCGTCGACGTTGACCCCGACCAATTATTGCTCGCTCCCTCGTAGAGGGCACGTGTATGTGGGGCCCAAAATTTGCCCAATCTTGGAATTTTGGGGTGTCCGCCAATAGAAGGTTGACATTTCGACGGTGATGCAACCAGCTATTGTGTGCGCCAACAGATTCCACGCTATAAGCCAATTAATGGGTACCGACTCCCGATCCCATCACCAAACCGATCCGCGTAAGCCGATATTTCTCATTTTTCTTATTTTAAAACGAATTTTATTTATAAGATATGTAACTATTTGCACCTGATATGATCAATTAAGATATTAATATATATTTATTGCCCTCACGCAGGATTGAACTACGGACCTTCAGTTTACAAGACTGACGCTCTACCACTGAGCTATAAGGGCTAAGTGCTTAATAGTAATTACGTAAATATAATTGTAGATTCTTTACTTGAATGAAATAAATTGTTCATGATCGCATTATTGATATATACTCGTATGAAAGTTTCAAAGTTAGCATGCACCCAAGTTGAAAGCAACATTATCACTTATATATTAGTCAAGATGACTAAATTATTAAGGTCCTTCTCTGCATTGAAAACCTATGTATATAACTCGAAAAAGACTGCTATATTACTTAGGATCTATCTTGGCATTAGGTGAAATAACTTAGGGCTCCACCCAAGATGGATATGCAGTAAACTAGATAATGTTCTAAGCATAAAAGAAGATAAACTTTAGTCTACAGTGTTTATTTTCCACTTGGCTTCAAATGAATAGTCTAGACCTATAGTTTATCCCTATACAATCTTGTGCTTAACGAAATAACTTTGACATATAATTTAGCTAACATACCCATATGACCATAAGGTCTATCTTGGTCAAAGATGGGATGAGCTAAGCGGTATACCCACCTCAACCTTTTAATAGTCTTATCAAATCCAATAGTTATCTCAAATATGGTAAGGTTATCTCTACCCTACTATGAAGTAGATAAAATATATGATAAATATAGAGTCACCGTCTATTACCTCACAGATTCACGGTCACAATGTCAATATAGTGTGGATAGAGTTGTTAGTTGCGGTCACACCAAGTCACTCACTAGAAAGATAGAAGTCTAAAAGTAGCATAAACGTCAAATGAGCAAATATGAGGTAACTTAATTAAAAATAGAATTTAATATTTTAATAAATAATAAAGTTTAAAATTGTCCCAAATTGACTTTTGGGTATATCACCGTCATAATTCCAAAAATAATTGGTACTGATTTTAAAATATAATACTAAAAATTTTAATATAATTACCATTTGCTCACCCTTACGAAAAAATGATGAGAGAAAGTGCTTTTGGCACCTTGCTAGAACCACATCAATTCCACAATTTACCCCAGCCATGCACATATCTTCGTAGAAATACTTCATAAGAATCTGTCATATCCCTCTGGCACTCCAATAAACCATTTCGCAATTATAAACACATGTTCCTTTTTACATCTCGCAATGTAAAATAATCTTAATCTTAGTACCAGCGTTTGGCCGAGTTGCACTACCAATTAAGCAAATTGGCACAACAAAAGTTTGCTTTTTGGAGGATTAGCGCAAGAAATTCAACGGATACATATACTTTGTAATCATATTGCTCTCATTTAATAATGAGCATAAAAATTAATTGAGACTTTATATATAAAGTGTGTATTATTAGATTTTTATATTATATTAGTATATAATTTTTATAGTCTAAAGAAAAATTTTTAAAACTCAAAACAACATTTAGCAAACTCTTAAATACCTTATTCTCATAGTAACAACTATATATTAGAGTTGTGGTTAACTAATTGAATTGAATAAATACTATTAACTAAATTTAACAGTTCCTCAAATTGGTGATATTTTTATCTTTTAATTATTTATGTTTTGGAAATAACTTCGAGGGTAAGTTGAAGTAACAAGTTAACCAAACTGACTAACCAACATCGAGATACTAAGAGTCTATTTGCCCCGCTGTTAATAATTTTATAACTATGCTATGCTGCACTATGTTGTATTGTCAAAATTTATAAGATGTATGGTTAATAACTTTTTAACTGTTGTCAAAATTTAAAATAATATATTATTTTAAATTATTTAAAATAATAATATATTTTATTTTTCTTTAGTATTAAAAATTTAAATTATTTAAAATAATAATACTTAAAATTTTAAATAAAATAATATAAATTACTTTTTTGAAGAAGTAGAAGTTGCAAAAGCATCAAATTGTAGCTTTTCTAACTTTTGTTTTTTTGCTGCTTTTTTTTGCTTCTATTTTTCATTACCAAACAATTTTCTTTCTGCTTTCTGTTTAAAAGCTGATTAAAAGCAACTTAAAAGCGGGGCCAAACATGCCTTAATTAGGAGAGGTACTTTTAACTCACATTGGAAAAGAGATTAAGCATAGTTGATTAGCTATTTTGCTGGTTAAAAAAAATAAAATTTTAGAACATTGAGATATTTAGTAAATTTTTTTTCGGTTTCTTGTAAAAAAAACAGCATGACTTCAAAAAAAACTAGAAGAGAATTATTATTGGCTAATTTTCAACTATAGTAATATATTTTTAATTTTTTATATTTGTAGGGTCTTTATATGATAAAATTATTTTATTAATAAAAAATATTAAATTTAAAATAATTATCTATTATTATTTAAAATTTTCTTTTTTACAAAAAAATTTAGTAAAAATATTATTATTTTTAATAAAATTATAAACATTATTTTATTTAATTTTTAATATAAAATTATTTATTATTGTTATTATAGTTTTATTTCTTAATATTTTTTAAAAATTATTTAAAAATAATATTTATTTTTTAAAAAAATTAACTAGCACAGTTCACTCAAATACTTTTTAACTTTTCTAATAAATTAATTTTTAACCAATAAAAATTAAAAATTTTAACGGTATCAAACACCCTATAAACCCACAACATTGCGCTGCCCGAAAAAACTTGTATGCAGAGCCACCGTGGTGGCCCCATCTACCATCAACACTAACTTGAGATTTGTGTTTTCACAAATCTCAAATACGAAAAAAGGGAAAATTTTTTGACACAAGGCTCCCCTGCGTCAAAATCGCAACAGCCTCGTCAGATTTGATAGGCACAATTTTTGAGGTTAGTCAATGTATACGATATTTGGTCAACATATATGATGATCGTGTATGTTGACTAATATTGTGTAACTTGATCTCTTGATCAACATACACGATATTAGTCAATGTACACGAAGATTATGTATGTTGATAATATAGTGTGTTTTGACCTCCTGAAAAATTATAGTCAACGTACACGATAATGGTCAATATATACGATCATTGTATATGTTGACCAAATATCGTGTATGTTGACTTACCTTAAAAATCGTGCTGGTAACATCCAGCCACGCTGCTGAGATTTTAACGCAGGGGGAGCCCTACGTCAAAAATTTTTTCTGGAAAAAGGGTATTAATGGTAGATGGGCCACCGCACCACATACAACTTTTATTGGCACTGCCCTCGCTCCAATTTCTCATCGTAGTCAGCCATCTCATGCCTCCGGCGCGGCGGCTGCCTGGGACTTGTTCTGCAAATTCTTTACCTAGTAGCAAACGGTCCATACGAGAACAGCGGCGCGGCAACTGCCAACGCCAAGATGTTGCTCAGCTTATCGTTCACTTCTTCCCTCAGCTCGATCGCGACCAATTGGATGCGGCGCAATTAAAGAAGCAAAAGCAGAGAAATTTATTGGAAGTGGAGGAAGAATACTGGTAGAACTAAATATCACAACTGTGTAATGAATTCATCAACGCTAAAGATTGACAGTGCATCAACCCAAATAACTGGCAGTGCATCAACCAAATGATTAGTGCATCAATTATTAGTGTATCAACGCAAATAACTGATAGTGTATTAACCCAAATAATTAGTGCATCAATGCGAATGACTGATAGTGCATCAACCCAAATGATTAGTGCATCAAGGCAAATAACTAGTAGTGCATCAACCCAAATAATTAGTGCATCAATGCAAATAACTGGCAGTGCATCAACCAAATGATTAGTGTATCAACGCAAATAACAGATAGTGCATCAACTCAAATAATTGGACAATTGCAGGTAACAGAAAATAGCAGCACACAATCACAATGGCTAACAACAAAATTTTTACGTGAAAAACCCTCCAACAAGAGGAAAAAACCACGGGACTGCTCTTTAGTCCACACCCACAAATTTCACTATTAGCGAAGGTTTTACAGTAGCAATATGAGATCACAGGATTGAAAATGATCACAAAACTCAAGCCACAAAACTAAGCAATGATAAGATAGAGTATTTGGAAAGTAAAAAGGAACAAAGAATCAAAACCGGACAGATTCTGTTTTTGATACCATATCTCCAAAAACAACCATTGAAATCCAATCTCCTCCGTTCAAATCAAAGAACACATAGAGATGAAGAAGCTCTCCAAAAATCAATACGATATGACCTCTGATTGATCTCTGATTGTCAATGAGATAAAGCTAGTTGTGTTGAGAAAGTCCTCCAGAAAATTGCTCTTGATTTTTGTTAAAGTGGCTGCACTTATAAAAACTTGCTACAATATTACAGAAAAATCGCTGGAAAAATATGACGGAAAACCTAATGAGTTTACCAAAATTAGTAGGAATTTCCTGATTTGGATTTTACTCACATAGGACCAAAAGCCCAACAAAAGTTATATAACAATCAATGTAATGGAATGTGCGCGCACGTAGTTGAGAATGACATCGCAGCTTGGCTAGACTTGTTCAAATTTGTTATAAATACTAATGACTTCATATCTTGAATGATAGTATTCAATTCTCAATTGCTCAACCATGCTCGCCATTAATTATTCCGCCCTATCTGATCAAACTTCAGAGGACCTATCATAGCTTGACACGTCCGCAAATTACCAATCTTAAATTTCATAACTAGGAGTTCACCTTTTGTTGTCAGTTGGTATCCTCATTCTTGAATTTTTATTTTCTTTTTTTTTTTTTTGTTTATAAGTAGATTACTAGAACTATTTGTAATGAAGGCATAGGAATATGTTTGTAGGACGTTATATAATTTTCAATTTTGAATCAAATACGAACTATACAACGATTATAATTTTGTCCCACATATAATATTAATTAATATGTTTGAGTTGTAAACTTTGCTTACTTTTGCATCAGTAAGGCATTAATTTAATTGAAGGAGCGCATGCACGAGACTCTATAACGAACTCGTCACCTGATGCATGCGTGCGCTGCAATCTGGTTTGCTTACATCCGTTTGCTAACCATCACTTTCGTCATCGATGGAATGCAAGGCGCATGCACGCTGGAAATGATGCATAATTTTGTAAAATTATTCATTAATTAGGTTCGCCAAGGTGTTCGATTAGTTCAATTGGTAAAGATTTTAATAATTTTTTTAATAACAAAATTTTGAAATCGAGTCTCGCTCCAACTAATTATGTGATTTCTGCTTGGCATGGCAATAGGATGAGTGAGTCGGAGTTTGTAGTATATGATTAGAATAATTAGATTGGTCAGGACAAGTGGAATTGGAAATGGTGCATGAACAGCATGATTGAGTCAAGTCCGCAGCCATCATCCGTGCCGGAGCCATATTCCAAGAACGAAGACAGAACCGGCGCTCATGGTTAAATCAAATCATAACCACCTCGAGCCCCATGTGACACTAGATCCTGATGCGCTCCTACCACAGTGCGTTTCCGCGCAGCCCCCTGCAGCGGACGCGAGCTTAGCGCTGCGTAAGTCTGGCTTTTCTGAGAATAACGACAAAGCCATGGACTTCTCCATGACTGCCCTCTCTTTCCCTCCTTAAAAGCACCACCCGTCTGATGGCAATCAACGCCGTCCCACTCCACCAACTTCCCTCTCTGTCTCCAAGATGAACAAATCACCAGTTTTTCCGGTGGCGTCGGAGGGTAACCACTTCAGCGACTACGGTTTCGATCCCCAAATAGACTATTTTCAGGTGAAACCGTCTTCTCCTACCATCAGTTTTTTCTCATCATCGCATTGGTTTCTATCGTTATCAATTGCGTTGAAGGTGCTCGAGGAGGCGCGGCGGCACACGAAGCGCGTCGACCCGCGCCCCCTCGATTCCATCCACTGCAAGCTCCAGAAGCCAGTCGCCAAGGACGACGACAAGTGCAAGAAGCGCCGCCGCGGGTGGTGGTGGACGTCTGCGCTCCTGTTCTGGCGGCGCCCCAAGGTCGCGTCCGATGCGGGCGAGCGGAAGAACCGTGGGCGTCGGCAGAGGCAGCCCGGTGCAATCTCGGGGCCCATTTACACGACGGAGAGCTGCGTCAGCGGGGGACGACGCAGCAGCCGCCCGAGCTCCGGCCCTCTGAGAGCAGCTGAGGTCGGCGCGGGGGCGGCGGGGTTGGCGTATCTTAGCCTCAGAAACCTCAGCGCCTCAGAAGCAAGCCGGAGCTCGCCCTACGCGGCCTCCCCTACGGCGAAGCCCATCTACTTGGTCACCTGAACCAGCTCCTCCCGCCATTATCCTGGTCCTAGTTTATTTGTTTTTGTTTTGCGGCGTGGCGATCTTTTGGTGGGTCATCTCTTTTTCTCCGGTGGTAGACTCCAATTTCATGTCAGATTGAAAAGGGGAAGGCGTGGATTGGCACAGGGGAAGCTTTTTGTTCTTGTCGCTTTCTTCCTCGTGTTGCGCTTCTCCTTTGTCTCCCTCCTTTTCAATTTAAACCATTTTACAAATATTGTGTGAAATCATTTTACTAAAAATAGGCATATATTTTATTTTTTTTATATTACTTATACATTTATAGAAATATTTTATTAGCGTGTGTTTTATCATAAATTAAAAATAACTCAATTTATTAATAAAAAGGGTAAATGTGATAAAGTGACACCATCCCATTATCACGTCATAAATAATAAAATATGAATTACAAGTATATTATAAAAATTGGGTGCTCTTTTGAAAGAACGGGCTATAAAAATGGGCTATGGTGGATAAAAAAACAACATAAATGGGCCAACTCGATGATGATGGACCAAAACGAGCTGCATTTTCCGTGGCCCATGGTTAAAAAATCTTAGATATATTACCTGCCTCCTCAAGCTCAGCTATTAAACTATATAATTTTTTTATCCATTAGATAATGTTTGAATTGATCATGCATTCCAGTTAAGCTTCCCTTTTATTATATTTTCTTTCTGTCAATTAGCAGTTGCACAATCCTGATATCATTTTAATTGACAGGTCGTGAAATATTAATTGAGTTGTGTTGACTATTTAATTAGAAGTCAAAAAGACATATCGGTAAGTCAAACTCACCTTCCTGTTTTCAAACATCCAGTTAATGCTTCGACGCCCTCGAAAGTTCAACTTGGAGTCTAAACCGATTCAATTACTATCAAAAATAGCTGTTGTACTAATAAATAATTAAATATTCGATTAAGTCAACGCTAGACCCATCATTAGATTGATTTCTTTATTCCGTTGCTTGATCATTTAGAGCAATTGGACTGACGTATTAGAGACCGAATCAAAGTAAGGCAGCTCTCTCATTAGTGGCTTGAAGACCACGCATTCAAAGCATGGCTTCCAACCTGACTCAGATCTCAAAATCTTTATTATCAATAATAAAATTTTTTATTATAGTAGATTTCCATGAATACAAATTTATCCTATTTAACTCGTGCACTTTTAAGATATTCACACTCTATAAATGAAAGATATAAACTAAAAATACCAATCTTGCTCCATGGAAATAAAAAAAATATATATAGTAATTTAGAATTTTACATAAATAAAAAATAAAAAATAATTATATTTGATGATTCGAACTCGTGCTCCACGAAAAATGGAAGAATAGCAGCATGGGACATGGTTTTCATTATGCACTTGGTCGGTGGGATCGGGCATCCAATCATGCAAGCATCATCTTATGCCACTACTCAATTATACTTTTCATAAAGCTACGCTTTTGAGATTTGGAAGGGACCCAATTAGCTAGCCAATCGTCGTTGCAACAAGAATAACAAAATAAAGAAAAGTTGATTAAGCCTCTACCCACACTCCAATAGAAATGGACGTTGCATCAAATTACAGCCATCCCGAATTTAGCATTAATTATAATTTTGACAAATAAATGGCAGTCGCACACGGTCAACGATGCATTATTGACCGGTACAGAGTCTCCACAGGAGTAACACGTGGCAATGTCTACTTCCCTGGATGCCCTTGCTTTTCTCCTCCGTTCCTCCCAATCCTTTCGGGGCAACACGGTCATTATCGACTCGGCGCTCGTGAATAAAGCAACAGCCGCTAAACCAAAGTCGCGTCGCTCCTCACATGTGGTGACTACGAGAGGCGCGCAGGGACCAAGTGAGAAGCTCCCCCAAGGCAGCCATGGCTGCCTGCAGTCCTTTCCAGCTTTAACAAATCCAGATTTAGCCTTTTCTTCAAGCCTTTTGGTTGCACTTGTTTTAATCCCTATCGAAAAGAGCACAAATTTTTCTTTATCCAAAAGCTCATCCCTTTGGCTTTGAGACGATTTGTATAGGAGAAGGGGGGCGTTGGGTGTTGTTCGGTTGGATTGCGAGCTGAGGACTGATGCCGCAGCTCTCGTCGTTGATCAACGGGATAGCTAAATCTCTGTATGCAGGGAAGAGGAAGAGCTTTGGGGCGGAGCAAGGCAGGGAGGTGGCGGATGAGCTGAGAAGGGAGGCGAAGAAGAATGATTTCATTCTGCGGTCATCGGGCCCGGTGAGGAGAGCCGGGTCGAAGAGCTCGGTTTCCGTGTTCTCGCAGAGAGGGGAGAAGGGGGTGAATCAGGATTGCTATATTGTTTGGGAGGTATTTATTATTATTATTTTTTGTATTATATAATCTTGTTTTTCTGCTGTCTCCTTCTCTCACAGTCTCACCTGTTGATGCTCCAAGTAATTGCAGCATGGCTAATCACCAGAAATGCAAACCCTTGATATCACTAATTTGATTATTTATTTTTCGTGTCTTGCTAACGAGTTCAAAAGAGAAGCTGGAAAAGAAATCGCTAGTTTGAATTTTTCTATTGGTTTTCAGTAAATAAGTAATGGTGCTTTGGAACTGTATTTTTCTTTTTTGGGAGGAAGGAGAATGAGATACTTATAATTAATGCCAAAATTCGCACTTTGTTTGAGAGTTTGGTTTTGAATTGAACACTAGGACTATGGATTCCAAGACGACATGATTTTCTGTGGAATTTTTGATGGCCACGGACCTTGGGGGCACTACGTGGCAAAGTTGGTCGGGAAATCGCTTCCTTCCTCTCTTCTCTGCAACTGGCAGGAGGCCCTTGCTCTAATTCATGATAAAAAGCCTTGCCATTTTGATGTTTGGAAGCAGTCATATCTCAGATCCTGTGCTGCTGTGGATAGGGAGCTTGAGCGCAATCGTGGGTTAGATTCCTACAATAGCGGAACCACTGCTCTCACAATTGTTAAGCAGGTAAGATTGCGAATTTAACTCTGTCGTTCTTGGTTAATTGAATCTTCTTTGAAGTATTAATCTATGTCAATTCCTCAGTTCTTGGTTTCTTCAGCTAAGATTTCATTCTGGCATCAACATGGAATCTGAGACATGAGATTGCGGTAGTAGAAAAAAAGATAAATACTGATACTTGCTTATCCTTTTCCATAAGCTGAATTTTTATCATAATTTTCTTATAAAAGCTGGACATTTTCTTCCTACAATAGGCAAGATCAGAGTATTTTACTGGTAACTTTGTATATCATTGATATTTCAATCATACTGAGAACCATCCATTTGTTTACTAGAGAATGAAGCAATTATTCAATCTCTTTAGATGAATATTTGGAGAAAAAAATTCACCTTTCAATTCACAATACTCATTGCTCATAAATAGTTTAATCAAATTGTATATCTTACGTTCACAAAGACAGCTAAGCGAACACTTTGTTAGGTATTCTATCATGCTCAGCTAATGATCAACGACTTTAACATGGAAAACGCTTTTCAAAGCTCAAACATTGTTTGGTATAATATATTAGACATGAATGTGGTTTGATCTCTACAGAAATTCTCTCAACATTTTGTGTATATTGGTTGTTGTCTTTACAGGGCGAGCTCATGGTAATAGCCAACGTTGGTGATTCTCGGGCTGTGTTGGCAACAACTTCTGATGATGGCAGCTTGGTCCCTGTCCAACTTACTGTAGATTTCAAACCTAATTTACCTCGTAAGCTTCAATTGAAATCACTGATGAGTGATAATGAATGCTTCATCCGAAATATTTCAAGAATTTCACAATTCATGTTCTGTTTTTTGTTTCTTTCATATGTTTATAGTATGACTTTTGTTGGCCTCAGAGGAAGCTGAGCGCATAGCGCAATGCAATGGGCGTGTATTCTGTTTGCGGGATGAACCTGGAGTGCATAGAGTGTGGCTACCGGATGAGCAATCACCAGGATTGGCAATGTCGAGAGCATTTGGGGATTACTGCGTCAAAAATTTCGGCCTTATTTCTGTGCCCCAAGTGTGCCAAAGGAGCATAACCAGCAGAGATGAATTCCTAGTGCTTGCCACTGATGGGGTAATTAATTAAGCGCAGTTGACATTAATAATCTTTGGTTTAGAATTCAGTGGTAGGATTGACGATCCAATGTTTGTTGCGCTAGGTTTGGGATGTAATCTCCAACCAAGAAGCTATCAACATTGTGTCATCAACCAAGGATAGGCGAAAATCAGCGAAAAGGCTTGTGGAGTGCGCCGTTCGAGCATGGAAGCGTAAACGGAGAGGAATCGCGGTTGATGACTGCTCAGCCATATGTCTCTTCTTTCATTCTTCTTCATCATAAGTGAGATTCAATTGAATGAAGCAAACAAAGCATGAGGAGATGAATCCATTCGTTATACTGATGTTGGTCTCTTTTCTTCATGAGCATAATGCAGACTGGCTTTGACGATTGATTACATGATTTCCTTTCTGAGTAATTTCAGCTTAAGTAACCACTTGTAACTGTGGCCGCCGAGAATTTTGTTGACCAGTTCAGCATATTGCATTGGCAGAGTGAGGATCGTGGTGAGGGTTGACCTTATCTGTAATCAATCATTTGTGCAGCTTAAGTGGAGGAATCTTCCTTTTGCATATTGCATAAATTTGAAGCTCGATCGATGCAGATGATTAATTTATGAAAGTCAAACGAATATCATACATCGAAAGGAGCGAGCATGATTGCCCGCTCTCATTGATCTTTTGTTCTTTGACAGCAGAGGATATGAGCCATTCCTGGAGCTTCCAGGCACGAAGAACAAAAAGTATGCTATAGAATATCATATAAACGATTGGATAATGGTTCTCTTAAACTACTAAAACGTGTGCAGATTATATTTAACTGACTTATTTGAACAACGAGTTTTGCATTCCATAAAGATGTTTCCTTTGACAGATTGTAGTGGCGTGCCTGTTCTTGTTTAAGAATATTCAGAATGAATTCAATTAATGTAAGTCCAATGATTAAAGATGCCTTCAACTACTGTAGTCAATCAATAATATTGTTCTATATATTAAAGAAAACCATAGAGCAGAAGAAATTGTACAGGAATCAGAACCTTTCAAAGGAAACTTATAAGGGAGTCCTGAACTTGTTCTTAAGATTTAAACGTATAATCAATTGAATGAACCATCAACGACAATGAAGGCATTCTTGTGAAACATGTAGTTGCCATGCTTAAGACAAAGGTGGTTGGTTTAATTAGAAAAGAATTTAGTTGTTGATAACATGATGTTAGATTGAAAATCCTACTTTCATCTCTAAAACCACTTGTCTTCTTGAAGAAGCTATGTTTTTTAATTGACTTAATTAAAAATTACTTCCGGCTATGAATTCGCTCCCAAGTTTTTATTATTATTATTATTAAATTCGCCCACAAGTTGTTTGTTCATTTGCCGTAGCTAAATTACCAGCTCCGGACCCAATTTGAAACTGGCGCAACATATTGGGTGATCTACAGCCTACACAAGCTTCTTCTCGACCCTGGCATTTCGTCAAGCAGCCGCATTGTTGCGCAGAGTCAAAATCTGCGTCCAATAATATGCCTCGGGCGATTTCGTGACTGGCTGCCTCCGTCAGGTGCATCCCGTCCCAACACACGTAGCTGGAAGGATCGCTGCACCACTTGGACTCCGGATCGCTGCAACGCACGGAGGAGCTGAAGTTGTACGGCCCCTCTCCTCCGCAGCAAGCCGCCAGAGGTGGCTTCATCCCTGCACCCCTCCAAATCAACAAATTATGCCCCAATCATGGAACCGATCATCCTATCGTTAGCAATACCAGCTAGAGTTACCGAATTGGTTTGGCGATCTGTAGATCGGCATCAGAGTCTCATAGTAATCTGCGTAAATGACTGTGGAACGAGGATGGGACTCCCGGAGTCGGCTGAGTTCATGCTTCAGCAGGAGATTATGGTACCGCGATAGCTCGTTCAGTGATTTGAGGCAACCCGTTTCCGGTTCGTACGCGCCCGAGTTTTGGGTCTGGAACTTGGTGAGGAACAGAGGAATGCAGCCCATCGGGAAGAGACCCGCGACAATCACCGTCTTTGCCCCCATCCACATCAGCTCATCGGCCGCCGAACCGATTGCACGCACCACGGACGGCGCCAAAATGTTGAGGAAATCAATGGACAAGTTGCCGGATGACAGCAGGATGTTGTAGTCGTTCACTCCGATCTCCCCCACGAAGAAGAGCGCGCTGCTTACAGTGTCATTTGGGGCTGTTCAGTACCAAGAAACTAGATTAGGGCGTATCTCAGTGACTGCGGACCACAAAATCCATCAAATATTAATATGGATTAATTACCAGGAAGCGAGGCGGAAGAGGACACCACCAATTGTTGGAACCACTGGAGCTGCGTGGCCAGGGAGTAATGCTCCCATGAGATACTAAACCCCATCGCTTCAAAGAAATCGTTGCTCAGCGCGGAGGCTCCCGCGACGGCGAAATTGGCCCCGTGGCCAAAATCCTCGGCGTCGCCCTTCTTCCCCGCCGCGTATGGCGGCACCAACGGCAGCCCCACGGTTTGTGCTGTTGTGCGCAAAAGTAAACAAGCGGTTAAATAAAGAAGATGCTGGGGAGCAGCGGAATTAAACTGGCTTGCACACCTATGAAGTCTAAGACGATTCGACCGTCGGAGTAGCGGCCGCTGGGTCGACGGAAGTAAGTTTCGCCATAGGGATGGTAGTTAGCGGGTTCAGTACCGGAGAAGTAGACCAGGTTTCCGGTGTCGGTGAGCGAGTCGCCGAAGCTATAGATGGCGGAGTAGCAGCCGGAGACCGGCAAGGCGAGGCAGACGAGACGTAGAAGAAGAAGGCAGAGGAGGAGGAGGAGATTGATTGGCATCAGCATCCTACAAGAATCGCTCGCAAGGTGTGGGTGGTCACGAACACCACCAATTTCACTAATATCTAATTAGATCTGGGGCGGAGTCCCACTCACCTTCAATTTGCATATCACCCGATGAGGAGATGCATAATGATTTTTTTGGCAGCTAAGAATTGAATTGCTCGAAAACTGTGGGTGAGCAGATCTTTGCTGGCAGTCATTTGCCTGCGATTCCTGGTTTTTTTTTTTTTTTTTTTTTTTTTTTTTTTTTTTTTTTAATCAAAGATAAAGGATAGAGCAAAGCTCAGGTTACATCAGCTTGAAGTAAGGAGGATAAAGCCGGAGGCCAATCCTTATCAAAAAAAAGAAACACATGCTCGGTTCGAGCATGAATAGCCAGCCAATTTGCTGGTTGATTCCCCATCCTCATGGTATGATGATAAGTCAAATTCAGACCAGTGGAAAGATGCTTAATTTCAGTCACAAGACCATGAAGAGCATTTGGAGGGTAAGTACTCGCATCAGTTAAGAGATTGTAAGCTTCCAAGGAGTCAGTCTCAAGAATAAGCTGCATCAGCCTATACCCATTACCAGAATATACGTAGCCAAGAGCGCTCCGAATGGCTATAAGCTCAGCTTGGAGGGGAGAATCACAGGTGGAATGGGCAGCAACAGCCATACTTGCTACCCCCAAATGGTCCCGAATCACGTAACCGACGCCAGCATCCTTAGTGTGAGCGTGCCAAGAAGCATCAGTGTTTATCTTAAGGGTCCCGTCGGGCGGTGCGATCCATCGAATAGGACGAGTACGAGGTTGAAGTGAGGGGGGAAGCCTCTGCTTGTAAGCTAAGGCAAAATCATTGAGGTCAGAATGAATCGCACGAATGACCTCAGGTAAAGTACGCTGTTCGTTCCGAAACTTTAGAGCATTTCGAGCTTTCCATATGTTCCATATAGTCGTTAACAGAATAATAGTCCATTTATGACCCATATCTCGCCCAAGATGAACCCACCGACCACGGCTCATACGATGATGGAAGTGTTCCCAACGAATCAGAGGACCAGAGATTAACTGCCAGATACCTATGGCAAAGCTACAGTCGTAGATAATATGAATACTAGTCTCAGACTCCTCACCACATAGCACGCAAGTAGTGTCCATCGAGTCCCATATCCGGCTGAGACGATCCATAGTGGGAAGCTTGTCATGTAATAATTTCCACCCAAAAAACTTAAGCTTGGGCGGAACCTCCAGACGCCAAAGCGCCCTCCAAATCCAGTGCTCCTCAGTAGAAGAAAGCCGCTCCCTCAAAATAGCATGATATATAACTTTAGTAAGAGGCAAACCCATTGAGCCCAAACGCCATATCCATTTGTCTTCTGCAGTCGAGTCAGGCCTAATATTAGCAATAACTTGTATCAAGTCAGGACCAAACCGTTGCATCAGTTTCGAAAGGTCCCAGTCGCCCAATTGCAGAAGGTCAGCCACCATAGAAGCATCAGAAGAATTAGGAGAGATGTAGGTAGGTGTACTAGCAATAGGGAACTCAGTACACCATGGATCATGTAAAATAGAAGTACTGAGGCCATTACCAATACTTTTGGATAAGAAAGTCTTTAGCTTATGAAGATCTTGAAGAAGCACTTTCCAAGTCGCACTGGCAGCCTTAGGGTAGAGATTACACCATGGTGAAGGAACACCATACTTAGCCATACTGAGCCGAACCCAAAGTTTAGGGGAGTGATTGAGCAAATCCAGAAGACGAACACCATTTAAAGCAGTGCGAAAAATAGTAAAGTCCTTGATATTTAAACCCCCTTGATTACGAGGCCGAATAACATTATCCCACCTGATAAGATGAATCCCTTTGCTATTATCAGTTTTCGCCCAAAGAAAATGCCGAAGCCGAGCGTTCAATTTCTCAAGTTGCGAGATCGACAGACCGCCCGTAACCATGTAATGAAGAGCTTTAGAAGTAAGAACACTCTGGATAAGTGTAGCACGGCCCGCAAGAGATAAAAACCGCCCTTTCCAAGACTCAAGGTTATTATTTAATATGTTCAAACATTGCTGAAAATTTTGCCGGCCAGTATATGAGGGGGAGATCAACACACCAAGGTATTTGAATGGGAACTGACCAACCCTCATACCAAGCTCCTGAATAATGCGATTCTTGACACAAGGCATACAACGTCTGGGGAAAAAAATTCTGGATTTCTCCAAGTTGATCTTGAGCCCCGTAAAATCACGGAAATGATCTAGAGTTTGCCGAAGAAACTTGCATGAATGATGATTAGCCCTTAAGCAAATAATAAGATCATCAGCATATAAAAGGTGAGAGATGTGACAATCTTTAATCTTGATCGGAGAAAAATGGCCCTCCTTAATACCTTTCCTGATAAGCGCACTAATGAGATTAGTAGTAATAACAAATAAATAAGGAGAGAGAGGGTCCCCTTGCCGAATTCCCCGGGAAGCCTGAAAGCGCCGAGTAGTAAATCCATTGAGGCAGCAGGCGAATGAGGGGGAGTAGATGCAAGCAGACAACCAGCCAATGAACCTTTCCGGGAGCTGAAGGAGACGTAAGGTATGGATAATCGCCTCTCTATCAATCGAGTCGAAAGCCTTCTCAAGGTCAATTTTAAGAAGAACGTCCGGAACCTTGCCTTTACGGTTATATAAACTGTGAAGCACCTCCTGAACAGTGAAGATATTGTCATGAATACTCCTTCCAGAAGTAAAAGCAGACTGTTCCTCAAAAATGAGAGAAGAGAGAAAAGGTTTGAGCCGCATAGCAAGCGCCTTGGCCAGGATCTTATAAACGACATTACACATGGAGAGAGGTCTGAAGTCAGTGATGCGCTCAGGGGAGTTGTTCTTAGGAATAAAAACCAAGTTAGTAGAGCCCCAACTAAGGGGAATAGTAGAAGTTTGCTGAAAAAGATTAAGAGCATAAAGAACGTCTTTACCAACCGTGTCCCAAAACCGTTGATAAAATTCTGCTGTGAATCCATCTGGACCTGGGCTTCGATGGCGGCCAAGCCTTCGAACTACAGAAGAGATCTCCTCCATTGTGAAAGCAGCCGTCAAGACGTCCGAGAAGGCCATATCAAATTTGGGCAAGAGCTCAGCGAGACTAGAGGAGGGCCAAGTGCGGGAAGTATGAATAGGAGTCTGAGCAGACCAAAGAGACTCATAATGCTGGAGAAACTCCAACTGTATAGAAGCATTATCACGCACCGTATGCCCCTCCTTGGTGATGATATGAGAGATATAATTTTGCCTTCTTCGCTGGCGAAACATCCGTTGAAAAAATTTTGTGTTCCCATCCCCCTGCTGCAACCAGTGACATTTGGCAAGAGCACTCCATTTAATATTTAACTGAGCCGCTAGGGCTTTGGCTTTGTTGATAGCACAGCGGTAGCTAACCTCCTCCTGGGCCTGCAGGAGTCCCCTTCGAGGGGGAGCGAGAAAACCCTAATGGCGCATGTGTTACATCGCAGCGGAAATAGGGGTTTTAGGGATCATTATGCATGATATATATTCAACTATGAAAAACGATTACGAGTGCCAATAAGATTCATACCATCGCCATCTATGGATGAAGTATTGGAAGCAAGGAGCGAAAGGGATCCTCTCCCTAGTCGACGCACACACGATGAAGAATGGCCTCTCCTTGTCGTCTTTGTGCTAGCAAAGCTTCAAGGGTCCTTTGCGCATGGAGGGGATAAGATCCTTGGGCTTGTCGAAGAAGAAGTTCCTCTACCCTCGTCGAGAGAGTTTTTTCACACGAGAAGGAAGGAGACTTCGTTCAAGAGTGATGATCGCCAATAGAGTAAACACGTTGTAATGAACGTGGGCGTTGCTATCCAAAAATAGTAACCCATTACTCACTTCGGTTATGCGTTCACATGAAGTGAACCGCAATTCCTTCTCTTCGATTATTTGAACCAAGCGCTCATTACATGAGCTGGTTCAAGTGACTTTGGTCTAAGACCAAATCGGCCCAAGCAATGGTCGATCTTATTGAACCACAAGGTTCAAGATCACCGTTGATCTCTTGATGCTCTAGATCTCACTGATCTAGCATCATAACTCTCGATCGAAGCTTACCGATCTAAAGCCCTAATCAATCAAACATGATCAGACCAGATCTCACTCGCAATCAGAGCTTAACACCCCTTTAAACTGAACTAAACAATTCAGTCCACACGATCTGACTTAAAGAAGCCATATCATCAAATTGTGCGACCCTAAGGGTTTCCTTTAAATGTCGGTAACGATAACTCACGTTATCACGACCAGTGAGGGGTATCTAGCAACACATCACTGTCTCCCGATATAAAGGAAAGAGTCTTCCAAGACTTCACCCAAACCACAGCACAAGTGTGAATCCAATTCACTAGGCATGCATACTTCCTTTGCCACTTGATGTTCTTATTGGACAAGCCTGTCAAGCTTGTAACTCCAATATGATGAGCATGATTAGATCAGATGAACACTGTCACCTGGGTATGGCCATACACTCTCTCAATCATCTCATCCAGGGGGCCCTTATAGAACATCACACTCCTTAAACAAGGAGACGGCAATCCTATGTCTATCACTAGTGTCCTAACCTGACTCAAGCTCACCATCCAAGATAGTCTATAATCATTATGTTTCAAATGATATTGAACTACCTCAAAACAATGACAATCATCATTTAGAAAACACAAGTGATCTCAAGTCAGAGGAAATGTGCCACTTGTCGCAATCAAGGAATATTCACATTGTGACAAACAATTGAACATCCTAGTAGGGTCTGTCCAGTACATCCCATGTACCCATGAGTCTACATCTTATTCCATGCTCGAAGCATCCTATAAGATTAGAACACATATTAGTCTTAACCATATCAAGGCTGTCTCATGTTCACCAAGATATATCGACTAAGGACATAATAGCATGTCAGCCCAGCTGAACAGCTTTGAGACATTATTCAGAGGAACATATATTGCAGCAGACAATGTAGCTAACTGAATAACAACCATGCCTTTATAAACTTAAGAGTTTATTACATGATACAGATACATTCCCACAGGCCTCAAACATTAGCCTTAAGGGCATACCCCAACAATCTCCCACTTGCACTTAATCTAATGGTTGAGAAATCTCAAACCCATATTATTACAGTGCTTCTCATGCTTCTGCTGCGCCAGAGGCTTGGTAAGCGGGTCTGCCAGATTGTCATCTGTATGAACCTTGCATACTTTGATCTCGCCACGATCAATGATCTCCCTGATCAAATGAAACCGTCTCTGTATGTGCTTGGACTTCTGGTGCGACCGTGGTTCCTTTGCTTGTGCGATTGCTCCAGTGTTATCACAAAAGATAACCAAAGGATCTGCACTCGAAGGAACGACACCAAGTTCTCTCACGAACTTACGAATCCACACTGCCTCCTTGGATGCTTCCGAGGCTGCAACATACTCGGCTTCTGTTGTGGAATCAGCAACAGTTGACTGTTTGAAACTTTTCCACACCACTGCTCCTCCATTCAAGCTAAAAACATAGCCTGATTGCGATCGGAAATCATCCTGGTCAGACTGGAACGAAGCGTCAGTATATCCTTCAATACTGAGTTCTTCCTGACCACCATATATCAAGAACATATCTTTGGTCCTCCGCAGATATTTTAAAACGTTCTTGACTGCAATCCAGTGCGCCATACCTGGATTACTCTGGTAACGACTGGTCACGCTTAACCCGTAAGCGACGTCTGGGCGAGTACACAACATCGCATACATAATGGAACCAATAGCCGAAGCATAAGGCGTATTGTCCATTTCATCTTTCTCAGTCTGTGTTTGTGGACACTGACTCTTCGAAAGACTCAGACCATGTCTGACTGGAAGATATCCTCGTTTAGAATTCTCTAAATGAAATCTCTCCAGGACCTTATCGATGTAAGTACTCTGGCACAGCCCGAGAAGCCTCTTAGATCTATCCCTGTAGATCTTCACACCTAACACATAGGCTGCTTCTCCTAAATCTTTCATCTGGAAACATTTCCTCAGCCATGCCTTAACAGCATGCATTTCAGGAATGTCATTTCCAATGATCAAGATGTCATCGACGTAGAGGACTAGGAAAGTAATCACGCTCCCACTAAACCTCTTATAAACACACGGGTCATCCTCGTTCTTGATGAAACCAAAATCAGTGACTGATTCATCAAAACGAATATTCCAGCTCCTTGATGCTTGTTTAAGTCCATAAATGGACTTCTTTAACTTGCATATCTTATGACGATCCGCTGGATTAGTGAAACCCTCAGGTTGTGTCATATACACATCCTCATCCAGATTTCCATTAAGGAAAGCTGTTTTCACATCCATTTGCCAGATCTCATAATCGTAATATGCAGCTATCGCAAAAAGAATCCGAATAGACTTAAACATGGCAACAGGTGAGAAAGTTTCATCATAATCTATCCCGTAGATTTGTTTGAAACCTTTCGCAACTAGCCTGCCTTTATAGGTAACCACGTTACCATCCATGTCAATCTTCTTCTTGAAGATCCATTTACAGCCTATAGGGATTATTCCCGGAGGCGGATCAACCAAATCCCAGACTTGGTTATCTGACATGGAGTCCATCTCGGCGCGCATAGCCTCAAGCCATCTCGCTGACTCCGGTCCACTGACCGCATCCGCATAAGTAAGGGGTTCATCATTATCAATGATGTAGACTCCGTCATAGCGCTCAGGCTGTCGACGGATCCTACCCGATCTTCGCAGTTCCCGTGATATCTGAGCCTCAGGTTGTTCAATAACCTGTTCTACCGGCTCAGGCTCATCCAACTGTGCTTGGTCACTTTGTCCTTCTTCTGGACTCTCATCCAGCTTTATTTCTCTCCCACTGGCCTCTTGCAGAAGAAACTCCTTCTCAAGAAATATGGCCGTCCGAGCAACAAAAACCTTGTTCTCCTTGGGATCGAAGAAATAATAACCCTTAGTTTCCTTAGGGTAACCGACAAAGATACATTTGTCAGATCTGCTCTCTAGTTTCCCAGAGGCGAGCTTTTTGACATAAGCCTCGCAGCCCCAGATCCTGATAAATGTCAAGCTCGGCTGTTTCCCATACCATAACTCATATGGCGTCTTAGAAACTGCCTTGGATGGCACTCGGTTTAGTACCTTTGCAGCTGTTTCCAGTGCAAAACCCCAAAAGGAGTATGGAAGAGTAGCCTGACTCATCATAGAACGAACCATATCTAGTAATGTTCTATTTCTCCTTTCGGACACACCATTCCATTGCGGTGTTCCTGGTGGAGTGAGCTGTGAGATAATCCCACACTCTTTTAGATAGTCAGTAAACGCATGACTTAGGTATTCACCACCTCGATCTGAGCGAAGTGTTTTGATATTACGGCCTAGCTGATTTTGTACTTCATTCTTGAACTCTTTGAACTTGTCAAAAGATTCACTCTTATGTCTCATCAGATAGACATACCCATATCTACTGAAATCATCAGTAAAGGTAATGAAGTACTGATAGCCACCTCTGGCATGTTTACTAAATGGCCCACACACATCACTGTGTATAAGGTCAAGTAAACCTGAAGCCCTTTGACCTTTGTGAGGAAAAGGTGACTTCGTCATTTTACCCATTAAACAAGCCTTGCATGTATCAATTTCCTTGTAGGAGAATGATCCCAGCAGTCCATGATGATGCAACCGCTTAATGCGTTTCTCGTTAATATGGCCTAAACGACTATGCCATAGCAAGGTGCTGTCATCAGCATACTTGGCTTTCTTAATATCAATTTGCTGTATCGAACATTCCATGTCCAACATGTATAACCCATTGTTAATTGAACCAGTTGCATAAACAATATTATCTAAAGACAAAATACACTTTGAAATATTGCATTCAAAGGAAAATCCCTTCCTGACAAGAGCAGGAATGGAGATAATATTTTTAGTTATACTGGGAACAAAGTAACAACTGTTTAGTTCCAATACAATTCCAGATGGTAAAGAAATGAAGTAGTCTCCTACAGCAACAGCAGCAACCCGTGCCCCGTTTCCAACGCGTAGGTCCACCTCATGCTGTCCCACCTGCCTTCTTCTCTTGAGTTCCTGCACATTTGAACAAATGTGAACTCCACATGCAGTGTCCAACACCCATGATATAGAAGAAGAAAACATGACCTCAGTCACGAATATACCTGAGCCAGAAGCAAAGCTTCCCCTCTTGTCTCCTTGGAGCGCTTTACAGTCCTTTTTCCAGTGACCCAGCTGGCCACAGTGGAAACACCTGTATTCCTTGGACCGCTTCACCTTCTGCTTCAGAGCCTTGCTGTAATTCTTGACCGGGGCCTTGCCCTTCTTCCCCTTCTTCTTGTTCCTAGAAGGAACCATCAAGACAGAGGTTGAAGGCTTACCCTTCAGAGTTTCCTCAGTAGTCAAGAGCATATTCAACAGCTCTGCCGGCGTACAATCGATTTTGTTCATATTAAAGTTAATAATGAACGCGTCGAATGATGGCGGGAGAGACTGCAGAATAATGTCCACAGCAAGCTCCTGGTTGATGGTGTGCCCCAGTTTCTCCAGAGCCTCCTTGTGCCCAATCATCTTGAGCACGTGAGCTCCCACTGGGCTCCCTTCAGCCAGTTTGCTCTGAAAGAAGAGCTTAGTCAAATTATAGCGTTCAGTCCTCGCCTGTGCAGCATACAGCATCTTGAGGTTTGCTATAATCTGTATAGCTGACATATCCTCATGCTGACGCTGCAGCGGTGGCGTCATAGACGCTAGCATCAGGCAAGCGACATCAATGCTATCATTGACGTGCTTTTCATAGGCTTCCCGAACCGCCCTTGCGGCGTTCGGAGCGGGCTGCGGCGGTATCGCCGTCTCGAGGACATACAGTTTCCTCTCTGCCTTAAGAACGATCTTAAGGTGTCCAAACCAGTCAGAGAAGTTCGGCCCAGCAAACTTCTCCCTTTCCAGTAGGGATCGCACATTGAAGTTCATGGTGTTCGTTGCTGCAGGTATCTACAACAATGCAAGAACAGCAAGGTCAGTATCAATGTATAAGAATCGATCAGGACTTAAGAAAGATTCTTTTTCTCACTATTTTATCAGGCGTGAAAAATCCAGCAAAACAGCCCGAAAGAGTAGAACTCTTTTAGTGAGATGGGATCCAGATTTCATACTTGGTCTCCGCGTCCCGCTCAGGCGAGATAAGATGCACAGAGAGTACAAGCACTAGTTTCTGGTAGGCGTCCCAGCCAATCGCCAACCCGTGCGATTCCCCTTCATCTGGGCAATCCAGCAGACTGTGCCAACTGAGTTGGTACAACACAGTCTCTGATCCCACAGATGGCTGCCTCCATGTGCTACCATATGCGCCACATATGTAGCCTACACGGTCAAGCTGACCCGACCTACTCCCTGGACCACCATGTGCTATGCTGAGCAACGAGAAGGGATAAATCCCTACTCTGTAACACACAGGTGTAATCCCACACCCTCTGAAGATAGATGGACGTGCCCACTGAGTGGGTACAACACGGCTCCAACGATAATCAGAACAGTGAGGTTTCGCGTCAGAAGGCTTACGAGCTTGATATTTTAGCGTTGGATTTTAACGGTCTTTTATCTTCTTGCCTATCATGCAATTCCTATGGTGATAGCAGAAGATAATTTGATCATGCAATTCCAATATTTAAGCAATAAAAGAAAGCATGTATCTTATGTGGTAAAAGCCCATAGCCCTAGAAGACCTTAACCTAACTTAAGTCTTCATTTGCTCTTCATGGGTCTTTTGCTGCTCATCTGGCCCAAACTTGGGCCCAAGCGCCATCTGCAGCACAGGTGCGCCCACCAGGAATTTGCGCCTGGTCCCAGAGTCGAATCCTGGACCTCCCACCTGGTCCAGCCACTGCTGCATGCGCCTCTGCCAAGTGTGCTTTGTGCTCTTGTCTAATTAAATTACAAATTTAACTATCTAGACAAGAGTGACACGCAGGTCACTAACATTTATAAATTAAAACACAGTGATGCGCAGATCACAATAATTAATTTACAATTTAATACAGGCACGCAGGCCCCAGCACAGCACACAATTAATATGAGCAGCCCACATAAGACTAAATAGACAAACATATGCATCCAATCAGCATCATGTGATCCATCATAAAAATTAAAATTTTCGAAAACCCCTTGGGATCAATTTTAATTTTTTCCTTATTTCCCCTACAACCTTACAACGGTCCATTACTAGGGATCCACTCAACCAACCTAGTCAAATCCACTGCCCTTGCATGCACCAAGTCCTAACTGACTTGTGTTGACCATAAGGTCAACCATGCATGCGCCAGGGCTGAACGACCACACTGAGGTCTGGCAAGCGGGCGTGACCCCGGGCCTAACTCAGGTGCGTTCATCTGGTGTCTCAATCAGACATCGCTACACACCTGTCTGCAGTCGACCTATAGCCACCATAGGCTTGCGCCAAAGTGCTAACTGGTCGACCCATTCAGGCTGTCAGATGGTCTGATCAGACTGTTTGGATCTAACACAGGGGATGATTTCAACCCTAATAACCCGTCTAAGGGTTTAATGCAGGCGGCACTTAGATCTAATGGTGTGCGCGCAAGTCGTTTGAGTTTTTAAGAAAACATCAACAAGAACATATAGAAGCGCTACCTTACTACATGCGTCAACTACAATACACAACAAGTAAAGGTTCGCATGTAGCCTAGATCTAGCAATATGGCGCATACAAGGATCACAAATCACAGCAAACATATTATCATGCATTTTAACCTGCTCTGATACCAATTGCAGGAGTCCCCTTCGAGGGGGAGCGAGAAAACCCTAATGGCGCATGTGTTACATCGCAGCGGAAATAGGGGTTTTAGGGATCATTATGCATGATATATATTCAACTATGAAAAACGATTACGAGTGCCAATAAGATTCATACCATCGCCATCTATGGATGAAGTATTGGAAGCAAGGAGCGAAAGGGATCCTCTCCCTAGTCGACGCACACACGATGAAGAATGGCCTCTCCTTGTCGTCTTTGTGCTAGCAAAGCTTCAAGGGTCCTTTGCGCATGGAGGGGATAAGATCCTTGGGCTTGTCGAAGAAGAAGTTCCTCTACCCTCGTCTAGAGAGTTTTTTCACACGAGAAGGAAGGAGACTTCGTTCAAGAGTGATGATCGCCAATAGAGTAAACACGTTGTAATGAACGTGGGCGTTGCTATCCAAAAATAGTAACCCATTACTCACTTCGGTTATGCGTTCACATGAAGTGAACCGCAATTCCTTCTCTTCGATTATTTGAACCAAGCGCTCATTACATGAGCTGGTTCAAGTGACTTTGGTCTAAGACCAAATCGGCCCAAGCAATGGTCGATCTTATTGAACCACAAGGTTCAAGATCACCGTTGATCTCTTGATGCTCTAGATCTCACTGATCTAGCATCATAACTCTCGATCGAAGCTTACCGATCTAAAGCCCTAATCAATCAAACATGATCAGACCAGATCTCACTCGCAATCAGAGCTTAACACCCCTTTAAACTGAACTAAACAATTCAGTCCACACGATCTGACTTAAAGAAGCCATATCATCAAATTGTGCGACCCTAAGGGTTTCCTTTAAATGTCGGTAACGATAACTCACGTTATCACGACCAGTGAGGGGTATCTAGCAACACATCACTGTCTCCCGATATAAAGGAAAGAGTCTTCCAAGACTTCACCCAAACCACAGCACAAGTGTGAATCCAATTCACTAGGCATGCATACTTCCTTTGCCACTTGATGTTCTTATTGGACAAGCCTGCCAAGCTTGTAACTCCAATATGATGAGCATGATTAGATCAGATGAACACTGTCACCTGGGTATGGCCATACACTCTCTCAATCATCTCATCCAGGGGGCCCTTATAGAACATCACACTCCTTAAACAAGGAGACGGCAATCCTATGTCTATCACTAGTGTCCTAACCTGACTCAAGCTCACCATCCAAGATAGTCTATAATCATTATGTTTCAAATGATATTGAACTACCTCAAAACAATGACAATCATCATTTAGAAAACACAAGTGATCTCAAGTCAGAGGAAATGTGCCACTTGTCGCAATCAAGGAATATTCACATTGTGACAAACAATTGAACATCCTAGTAGGGTCTGTCCAGTACATCCCATGTACCCATGAGTCTACATCTTATTCCATGCTCGAAGCATCCTATAAGATTAGAACACATATTAGTCTTAACCATATCAAGGCTGTCTCATGTTCACCAAGATATATCGACTAAGGACATAATAGCATGTCAGCCCAGCTGAACAGCTTTGAGACATTATTCAGAGGAACATATATTGCAGCAGACAATGTAGCTAACTGAATAACAACCATGCCTTTATAAACTTAAGAGTTTATTACATGATACAGATACATTCCCACAGGCCTCAAACATTAGCCTTAAGGGCATACCCCAACAGGGCCGTCAATTGGCGAGAAGCCTCGATCAAGTGGAAACGATGGATTTCCGAGAGCAGCTTCTCATGAGACTTCTCCAGATTACCAATGTTGGTTTTGCTCCAATTGGAGAGTTGTGCTTGCATGTCACGAAACCTGGATTGGAAGTTGGAGTCGCTAGTAAACGGACGAGGCCATGTTGCAGCCACAATACGAGCAGCTTCAGGATAATGGTTCCAAATAGCTCTATACTTGAATGTAGGCCGAGGCAGGCGCTCAGTAGGAGATAAAATAAGCAAAAGCGGGTTGTGATCAGACACCCCACGAGGAAGATGCTTAATAACAGTGTTACCATAAAGCTCCAGCCAGATGTTATTGGCAAAGGCTCGGTCTAAACGACAGAGAACCCTCCTAGCACCCTTCTGATTGTTGCTCCAGGTGTATTTGGGGCCTTCAAACCCCAAGTCAATAAGCCCTTGTGCCTGCACGAAAGCAGCAAATTTAGCATTAGAGGAATTATACCGGAATTGGAGACCCCCCTTCTTATCCTCCTGGCTTAAAAGACAGTTAAAATCACCGCACACGAGCCAAGGGGTATCAAGGAACTCAGATCTAGAGAAATCCTCAAACATCTTATGACGAGCATGATAAGAAGTACTTGCGTAAAACGTGGTCAGCATCCAGGAGACACTCCCAATGGAAACATAGGCACTGATGTATTGAGAAGTAGTAGCAAGCAGATGAATGGAACAACGGGTAGTGTCCCAGGCCAAGAGAATACCACCAGATCTGGCTAGTGCAGGGTAAAGGTGGGAGCACCAAGAACTACCAAGTTCCTTAGTCAAGGAGAGGGATTCCTCACTGTTCATATGCGTTTCCTGCAGCATGATAATGGATACTTTGTGAGACTTCTTCCACAACTGTAGGTAGTGCCTGACGCAGTGACGAGCAGCACCTCTACAGTTCCAACTAATACCTTTAAGAACCGTCATAAGGAAACAGACAGAAAGAAATTAGGGGACGACGTCCCTGGCGCGTTTAAGGCCTATCTGCGAGGCCTCCATAAGAGTATCCCCATCATCAGAGATAGTCTGGGTAGACTCCATTGCCTTCTGCTCCAAATCCCCCCGACGTCCTCCAAAAATAGAGGAGAATTGATGGCCCAACTGAGAAAGTCTAGGACCCGGATCATGTGGATCGATAGTTCCTCTGTCTCCTACTGCAATAGGCTGATGCTCTGAGAGGACAAGGGCTGTAGAATGAGAACCTTCCACAGAATTAGTCAATAGCAGAGGAGGACGGCTACTTTTCAAGGAGTTAACAGGGGTCCCCGACTGACTGCTGGGCCGCGAGTGAAGCCAATTAGCTAGGGGTTCATCGTCATCCGCCGGCCGCATAGGAGCAAGGAAGTGGTCAGCGCCCTTCGACATAGAGAGAGCAGGCCCAGAAGCAATGTCAGCAGTGTCTCTCAATTTCCCAGAAGCCGTCCGCGCCGGGACCAGATCAACACCTCGTTCCTCCGATGCCGAAGAATGGCCTATTTCAGCACGCTGAATTCCCTGAGAATTACGAGAAGAATAGGATCCAGTTTTCTTAAGGGGAGGGCGGCGTCGTTCAACCCGAATCCAAGGACTAGTTGCCACAGGTCGAAAAGCAGCTTCAGCAGGCTGCACCTCAACCTCGTCCAGATGGTTGGGAGGGGGAGGTCTCGTAACCTCTAAGCATTCCGGACTGATATGACCCAATCGACCGCATTTAGTACAGTAAGCCGGTAAATTCTCATAGGAACACACTTGAAAGAAATCATCGCCTTCTTCGCCAATCCATATCCCCTCTTGGATCGGTTGCTCCAAGTCGAGCTCCACACAGACCCGCAGGAATTTCCCACGATTGAGCACACTGGCTCGATCATCTATCTTCAGAGGTCTGCCAAGCTTTGACACGATTGCAGCGATGGAATCAGCCTCCCAATATTCAATTGGGAGCGCAGGGAGACGAACCCAGATAGGGGCTTTGGTGATCCTGTGTAGATGGGGTTGAAAATTTGGTTCCCAGGGAATGAGGGTGAGAAGCTCTCCAAGAACAGACCAAGGTCCTCCAACATGTACTTCAAGGGCAACTTCTGGCGTGGGGAAACGAAATAAGTAGTAGCCGTTGGCTAGGTCGATGACTTCTGTAGGTGGAAGATGACTCCATACTTTAGCAATGGCTTGTCGCAGGATCGGCACGGGAGGACTTTTCGTGAGAAACTTGCCAATCAGACAAGCTGCCCACTTGCTACGCCAGGCGGAGAGACGATCCTTAGCAAAGACAACGCGATCTGAGTATTTGCTGGAGATTGAATGAAGAGTCTGAGAGAACTCCTGCGAAAATTTGGACGGGCCACCAATGTGGCCCTTGAACAGATCGCTCCAAGGACGGCTCGAACCATCCTTGGTGCCCTAATTGAGTTTCGATTTCGTCGAAGGAGTGGGGCGTGAAGGAGCCTTAGAGTGCAGATCGGCGGAAGCTTCACCGGGAGAGGAGAGATCTGGCGGCTTCTTGCGAAACGTCGCCCGCTCGGCAGTCGCCTCTCTAGGGTTTCGCCCTTCCATCACTAAAATCTAATATCATATTAAATATAATATTTAAATAATTAAATCACATACCTAATACATATGTGATACCATGATATTTAAAGCAATCTGATTATCAAGCATATCTATCTTCGTAGATCTATTTGGGAGATAAACTTGTCAAATGATAGATATATAAGAGAAAAAGTAACAAATAACTAAATAAGATTATTATGTTTAGCAATTAAGTGACACTTGTTCCTTTGGCACAATTTGACCTGCGATTCCTGGTTAATAATGGCCAGTTTGGGCCTGGTTTTAGCTTTTACTGACGAGAGAATTATAAAGATAGTTGATTAAAGAAGCAGAAAGCTGTAGGAGAAATTATAAGTGCTAGTTAATAGAATAAAAATACTATATTAAATAAAAAAAATTTAACAAAAATAAATATTTCAACAATAATTGTCTAGTATAACACAAATGAGATTTCTTACATACAAAATAATATTTAAATCTAATATCATATTAAATATAATATTTAAATAATTAAATCACATACCTAATACATATGTGATACCATGATATTTAAAGCAATCTGATTATCAAGCATATCTATCTTCGTAGATCTATTTGGGAGATAAACTTGTCAAATGATAGATATATAAGAGAAAAAGTAACAAATAACTAAATAAGATTATTATGTTTAGCAATTAAGTGACACTTGTTCCTTTGGCACAATTTTATCTAAATTAAAACATAATAGGAATCTGCTTATTCTAAGCCACATTAAAAAAACCTAAGATTTAGTTTTATCATCCATCATGCACAAATACAAAATAACATAAATTATAAGTGTACCATAAGTTTGTTTTTTTATGTATTTCTCATATGCTTCATTAACATCATCGTACGTTATTTGAAGCAATAAAATTCAGAGAGGTTTTCTCTTCGTAAATACGCCTTTCAAATTTAGCAACTACTACTTTAATAAAGATTTTCAAGCACCGCCCGGCGCACCACCTTCTTCCACAGCTCTTTGCCTCAAACATGCTCGCCTCCATCAGATGCCTCATTTCAACCCAGTAGAACAGGCCTGCGTTGCTACGCAAGCAGTTGATCCCTATCCGCTGGAGCCCTCGCACGAGCTTCTGGTGCCGCTCCGCAAGCCACTTCCGGTTCTCCGCGATGTAGCTCTTGGTGCCGCTCCGTAAGCCCTTCAACCTTAGGCTGCGCTTCCATGCACAAGGAACGCTTCCCCTGGTTCAGCCAGGCAAAACATTAAGATCTCGTTGGCCGAGGTGGCGCCAGCCGTGAGGATGAGCTTGCTCGGATCGAAGGTCACTTCGTTTCCTCTTAATTCTGCTAATCCCTGGTGTGTTTCCTCACCTAGCTGCGGAGCACATCCTCGCCCGACAGAGGAGTCCGCCTCCCAGCAGGAGAACTATTATTTGTCGCCGCCGACGAGGGCGTCTTCTCCCTTGTGGGAATGAGTCCCACGACTGGGGAGTCATTGGTGATGTCGAGGAGCGCCGGCTGATCGCCGGATCTAGACGTAAGGTAGGCGAAGGATCTGGTCGTTGATCAGTAGAGGCGGGCCGGATCTAGACGACTCTGAGCTGGATCTGGACGATGAGCTGGCGCTGGTGGACTCGAAGGTCGATGGGGGATCTCACTAGCATTGGAGCTTGCTGGCGAGGCGCTGGAGGTGCGAGGCGGAGGAGATCGGCGAAGCGCTGGTGCTGGCAAGTGCTGGAGGCGGAGGAGGTCGGCGAGGTGCTAGAGCGACGGAGATGGCAAGGCGCAGGCACTGGAGCGACGGAGCCGGCGAGGAACAGAGGAAGCCCGAAGTAGTGAAGCTAAGCTGCAGCAGCTACTGAGTACGTGACTCATGAGGACTGAGGAGTTCTAGAATCAAGAATATACCGCTGATTCTAGAATTGTAGTATTCTTAAATTTTGATTACTAACTAATGCTATAAATTATAGTTCAATTATGGAGGAATTCAAGCTAAATGCACAATAGATTGCCTAGTACCATTAGCAATTAGATTTGATGAGAATATAAAACAAATCTATATTGATAAATGACAACAAAAATGCAACAAAAGTCAAAAGAAACTTAAACTCAACAATCAACATGCCAACTTGCCGATGTTCTAGGCAACACATAAATCCAGTTATCCACGTACTAGTATACCATAATTCCATAATACCACAATAAAATTCATCATACAAATGTCTTCATACATCACTACATTTTAAGTTCATAACATCAATAGATTCAATACATCAACACATATTACATCTACATCATACAACATTACAACATTTGTAAGTTAACATCCAAAATTCCAAATATCCAATGTCAAATTGTCAATATTTGAAAGTTAAAACATTCACAGGCCCAGTTTGGGGCTGATTTTGATTATAGCTTCTGCCAGCTGAAGAATTGCTAGTTGAAAGGTAGCTGACTGAGAGAGGCAGAAGCTGTTTGGAAAACTATAATTCCTAGTCAATAGAATAAAAATATTGTGCTGATGTTAATAAATATAATAGCTGTAATAAATATACTAAATGTTATTATTATTATTATATATTTTACCAAAACAAATTTGTAAATACTAATAATCATGTACAAATTAAGATGCACAATCATTCAATCAACACTATATAATAAATAATTTTCCCATTGCTTCCTTCGCTAATCCATCCCCTCCTAATACTAGTATTCGAGAAACAAAGTGTCGGGTTAGTCGAATCAGATTTCAATCACTTTCTTCTCCCCCACTTTGAACCCTCAAATCTTCGCTGCCACCCTCCCATGGATCGATTTGGAGCCCCCTGCGCTCGAGATTGGCGTGTTAGTGCTGCCGTTGGATGGGTGGAACGACCTGGAGCAGGCGGGGAGCAGATCCGGAGCAGGGAGCGAAGGAGACCGGAGCAGGGGCAGGTGAGGAGCTGGAGGATGATGGATCTGGAGAAAGGGGCTAGCGGGGGAGCTGGAGCAAGTAGGTGTTATATGTGGTTCCTGCATCATGCAGGGGCCCACGTGCAAATACAATAAGGGTTTGGATTTTTTTTTGTAAAAGGTCTTTAATTAAAATATAATACTCAACGTGAGGTGCTGGGGGATTGAAAATTGGGTTTTCAATCGATTTGACGAGAGCGGTGGCATAGGAGAGAGAAAAGAAAGAGAAGTTTTTGGCTGAACTTCTGGGCACGATTTTGGAGTCATCTACTGTCTGATCGGCGCAAGAATTTACAGATTTTCTTCTGAGATAATTCCTTTCATATCCAACGGTCAGATTTTTCATTGGTCTCTTCTAGATACTGTGTCGAATATAGTGGCGAATTTAGGGATAGTTTTTCCCTTGCTTGATTTTTCATCCTGTTGTTATTGATGAAATTGTTATTGTGAAGAGACATTATAGTGTTGGATTCATAGTGGAATTTTGGTGGCCGGCTCCGTGGTTGTTTACCCTATTTTTAGGGGTTTTTCCATGTTAAATCTTGGTGTTCATATTTTTCTGGATTGCTATTGTTCTGATTTCGTTATTTGCATCATATATATTATTGTGATTGCACAAGTGAGATTCAGGGACTTATCAAGTTGAGATAAAAATCTCAACAGTGGTATCAGAGGCAAGTTGATTATTTACTTGTGTTAATCATGGAAGTTGACAATCGAATGGTAGTCTTGAATAGAGAAAATTGGCTTATCTGGAAAGCCAAGATGGAAGACTACCTATATTGCAAAGACTTATTTGATACAGTTAAGAATGAAACCAAACCAGAAAAAAATAACATATGATGATTGGAAGAAGCTGAATAGAAAATCCATAAGTTATATTCAACAGTGGGTGGAAGATATTGTTTTTCATCATATTGTGAATGAAAAAGAAGCATATAAGTTGTGGAAAAAATGAAGACTTATATGAGAGAAAGACTGCTGGTAACAAGACTTTTTTTATTAGGAAACTGGTGAATCTGAAGTATATGGAAGGTGGAAAAATTATTGAGCATTTGAATGATATGAAAAGCATCATCAATCAGTTGGCGTCTATGAAGATGGTAATTGAAGATGAATTGCAGGCACTTTTGTTATTGAGTTCTCTACTAGAGAGTTGGGAGACTTTGGTTGTATCTCTCAGTAATGCAGCACCAGATGGTATGTTATCCATGAGCCTAGTAACTTCAAGCTTGTTGAATGAAGAAACTAGAAGAATATCTCCGGAAACAAATAGATCTCAAGTATTGGTGACTGAAAATCATGGTAGAAGCACAAATAGATCTCCATATCAGCATGAGAATTCTAGGAACAATTCATCTACTAGAAAAGATGTTGAGTGTTTTTATTGCCATCAGAAGGGACATATTAAAAAGTATTATTGGTCATTCAAAAAGGCTCAAAGAGAAGAAAGCAGTGGAATCACAAGAGAGAATAAAGAGAACAACACTACAATCACTATGGACAGTGATGTTGGCATTCTAGCAGCAAGTGACACAGAAAGTATATTGGCAGTTAATGGAAAAGACAGTTAGATCATTAGCACAGGTGCTTCTTTTCATGCTACCCCTCATATTGATTATTTTTCATCTTTACATCATTATGACTTAGGCATTGTAAAGATGAGAAATAAGAATACTGCAGTTATTAGAGGAAAAAGGGAAATCATTATCAAGACTAGCCTTGGACATAGATGATTCTCAGAAATGTAAGGTATATCCTTGACTTGAGATTCAGTTTGATATCACCTGGTGTTCTTGATGATGAGGGCATAGTGAGCACATTTGGTAATGAAAAGTGGAAGCTAACAAAAGGATCACTTATATGTGCTAGAGGAAATAAGCAACATGCTCTTTATCACACTAATGTTGAGGTTCTCAGAGGAGAAATTAGTACTGCTTCAGCACCTACTTTAGAGTTATATCATAGGAGGATTGGACCCTTGAGTCCGAAGGGTGTGAAGATTCTATTAAAGAATATCATTTCTCCTAAAGTACAAAGTGAGCTAGTTTCTCAGCTAGGGGGAGAGTTCCAAGATGAACACCAGTCAATTGATGCAAGTAGTGCACAGAAAAGACAAATATCTCAGCAATCTTAGATGAAAACTCAATTGAGAAAGTCTCATAGAGGAAGAAAACCTTCAAGGCTATTTGACAATGGTTTTGTCATGAGCAGAGATGGAAGAAAGCAAGAGTGCTATCGAGTGAAGAAGGTTATGACAAAAAAAGAAAGCTGAGGTTTCCAAGAAGATGACCAGTGTGGTCATCCCTGCATGATGCAGGAGGGGGAGATTGTTATATGTGGGTCCTGCATCATGCAGGGACCCACGTGCAAATACAATAAGGGTTTGGACTTTTTTTTGTAAAAGTCCTTAATTAAAATCTAATACTCACGTGAACGTGAGGTGCTGGCGATTGGGGATTGAAAATTGGGTTTTCAATCGATTTGACGAGAAGGGCGGCATAGGAGAGAGAAAAGATAGAGAAGTTTTTAGCTGAATTTCTGGGCATGATCTTGGAGTCATCTACCATCTAATCAGCACAAGAATTTACAAAGTTTCTCCTGGGGTAATTTGTTTCATATCCAACGGTCAGATTTTCCATTGGTTTCTTCTAGATACTATTTCGAATACAGTGACGAATTTAGGGATAGTTTTTCCCTTGCGTGATTTTTCATCCTATTGTTGTTGATGAAATTGTTATCGTGAAGAGACATTATAGTGTTGGATTCATAGTGGAATTTTGGTGGCCGGCTCCGTGGTTGTTTACCCTATTTTTAGGAATTTTTCTACGTTAAATCTTGGTGTTCATATTTTTCTAGATTGTTATTGTTCTGATTTCATTATTTGCATCATATATATTATTGTGATTGAACAAGTGAGATTCAGGGATTTATCAAGTTGAGATAAAAATCCCAACAGTAGGGAGCAGGAACGTGATGCTAGAGTTCTCTTGGATTTGGAGGAGGCCGGCGCAAGGAGTTGGCGGGGGAGCTGTAGCAGGCGGGGAGCAGCTTGAGGAGGCCGGAGTAGGCAGGGAGGTGGAGCAGATGGAGCTGGAGAGGAGGACAGAGCTTACCTGGAGCTTGAAGGAGGCGGAGAGCTGGCAAAGCCATGGATCTGTCGTTCGGCGGAGTTCGTCAGGAGGGAAGCTGGAGGAGGAGTGCTGGGTTGTTACGCGGATGGGGAGGAGGAGGAGGTCAGACGGAGGTGAATCTAGTTGGATCTCTGGTCGGCGGAGTGCTGGGCTGTTACGTGGACGAGCGTCATGAGTGGATGCAGAAGGCTAATTCTTGAGAGAAGCAGGTAAATGGCTGCTTCTGTCGGCCAACAGAAAATCACTGGTGCGCCCAGCGATATCAATCCCAAATAGCCTGATTTGAGTAAAATCTGCTGGCCAGACCAGCAAAAGTGGGCGGCCAGTAATCTCAAACCAAGCCATAGTTTCATACACCTCCATAGAGTATAGACCATAGTCCACATTCCACAAGACCACAATTCCACAAAATACAAATACAATTCCACATCTGCATGAGAGTCTGAGACTTTGTCAAATATCAATTATCAGTTTATCACATGAGGGGTTGAGGGCTGAGGGCTGAGTGCTGAGTGCTGAGGCTTGAGAGACTATGAGTCACCAATAGTCAATGGCCACCAATACTATCACTAAATCCAAGACGCTAATTCATCATTCCCTTTCCTACATAAGATCAACTAACAAGAAAATACATTAGTAGTTTAATACAAATGTCCAATTCACCATCTACCAAGATAATAGATAATAAAATCATAATACAAGTAAGCAATAAGATAATAGATATCACCATCTACCAAAATGTCCAATTCACCAAAATGTCCAATCATGATTTTCCTATATATGGAGAAAGAGAAATAGAGAATTAAGATCAACAAAAGTACAAGATAAAAAGTTAACAACTAAGAAGAATATACAATAACACATTGAAATGTAAAATTATTCATTATGACCAAATTCACAATTAAATTAATACTTACAACTATATATGCAAGTTAATAACACCCGGTGCAGAATGAATGGTAGAAATCACTGTAAATTGACAAATAACAAAAAAATTAGAGCTTTCAACACAACTTAAAAAAATCATGAAAATGTAAATTAATATGAGATAATCAGATAAGTCAAGAAATTTACCTCTGTCTAGCATGTCAACATCTTCTAAATTTTCTTCTACTTCACGTTGCTTATTTGATCGAATTCAATCTTGAGAACAAATTAGAGCTTCGAGCATTGGAGGAGATAACAAACTCCTAAAAGGATTAAGTACTCGACCACTTGTACTGAACACAGATTCTGAAGCTACAGTTGAGATTGGAATTGACATAATATCTCCAACTATGGAAGCCAAAATAGGAAATATGATGGCATTCATCTTCCACCAAGTTAAAATTTTAAAACCTTGATTTGCATTTTCTAATTCTTCACATAGATATTTATCTACCTATGTTTTTCTTTCACCAACAACATTTGCCTTAAATCTCTTGAATTTCAACTCAATTTTTGTAAGGTTATGCTCAACTGTGACATTTGATGCTTTAGAAATAATAGAAGAGCTACCACTAGGTCCACTACTATAAGCACTACTCATACTCATCTGAATCTTGCTCCTATACTTGTTGAATATTCGATGAAGATTCATTTCTACCTTACTTATGATAAGTGAAACTTTATCTTCACCATACATTTTAGCTAATGCAAATTTCAAATATTCTATTTTATATCTCGGATAAAAAATGACAGCCATAAACAAAATCATGTTTAGCTTGTCTACATGTGCCCAATATGTATCCCATTTTGTTTAATTTTTATTGTCATCTCATGAAACTTGGGATCCAAATCCATATCATCTACTCATTCATTCAAAGTAGATGCTACTTGGCTAATTTCATTCACATACAAATTACAATTAGTAGACAAACTCATGGATACAGTCAAAGTGAATTGATAAAAAATCTGTAACATAGAAACTAAGTCACAAACAACTTTTCAGTCACTTTCTAACGGTCTCCCAGCTGTATCACTAGCTAAGAGTTCCAACAGAAAATATGAATCTTCTTCATCGAATCTTTCAAAAGTGCTTTCATATCTTGGTGCAACATCTAACATGATATAAGTTGAATTCCACCTTGTGCACACATCAAGAGATAAGTGAGCTTTGCTTTCAATTTTTTCTTATTCAACACATGTATTGAAAAGTTGTAACCTTTTTGGAGATTGTCTCACATATCTTATAGACTCACAAACTTTAACAATGAAAGAATGAACAATTTTTAAACCATCTTGCACAACAAAGTTCATGATATGTACATCACATCTCACATGCAAAAAATCTCCACTAAATATGTTTTTTTCTCCTCAGTTGCTAATTCTTTTTTTAAGAAATGAAATTGCAGTCTCATTGCAACTTGCATTGTCTACTGTAATAGTCATAACTTTGGATATTCCCCAATCATGCAAGCTCTTCTCAATTGCTTTTCCAATTAATTCACCTTTGTGGCTAGTAATTGCAAAAAAATTTAAAACCATTCTATGTAATTTCCAATCAATATCTATGAAGTGACCAGTGATGCACATATAATTTATTCTTTGAATTGATGACCATGTATCCGTAGGGAGACAAATATGTTGACAGTTGACTTGTAAAAATCTTTTTTTCTTTAATCTCTCTTCAAAGAAAATCTCATAACAATCTTTAGATATGGTCTAACATGAAGGAATGTTAAAACGTGGTATAGAAACACTACAAAATTCGTGAAAACCTTTACTTTCAATAAACTTAAATGGTAGTTCATCTATAATTATCATTCTTGCAAGTGTCTTCCCAATTAGGTTTTGATCAAACTTCTATGTTGTCATTACACCACTACCACCATCCTCATTGCCTTATTTGAATGAAATATCAGTTTGTGTTTTATTCTCATTCACACTACTTTGACCATATAAATTTTGATACTTTATACACCTAGTCAAGTGTGCTTTTAATGTGCTAGTACCACATGATTTATTATCACAAAGGTACATGTTTTCACAATAAACACACATCGCTTTTAGTACACCGTCCTTTTCAACTTTTTTATAATGATTCCAAACTTCAGCTCGTGGTTTTATTATTATTATTTTTTTGGATTATGAGATTGAGAAGGTTGTGTAAGTTCTGTAACTTCTATTTGTGTTTGGTTAGGATCAGCTACAGGATCCTTGTATGGTTCAGAAATAAGAAATTAACAAGTTAGGTTAGCTTTTAGTAACAAGTAATAACTAATAAACCAACAAGCTATGTATCATTCATTCAATTGTAATTTATAAGTTTGTAGGAATTAGGAAAACAAACCAAGCTATGCATCATTGATTCAATTGTAATTCATAGGTTTGTAGGAACTAGGAAAGTAAGTAGCAACTAATATATCATGATTTACTATCACAAAGCAAGTAGCAGAAATGGTGAAGTTAAAAAAGCACCATAATTCTAGCAGAAAAAATAACTAGATTTTGTGATACATGGTAATTTTAAAAACAATCAAGTGCTTAAGCTATCATGTGCCACCATTTCGACATATGATAATTAGACCTAGTAAAATTTGACAGGACCCGATTCGACACGAAGTTAGACGAGTTCGGGTCAGCCATAATCGTGTTCGGATCATAAACAGGTCAACCCGTTTATGACCCGAAAATAATCGGGTCGTGTCAGGTTGTAAATGGGTTGATCCGCTTAACCCGATTATAATATATATTTATATATATGTATAATTTAAATATAGGCTCATCTAATTCTCATTGCTAGCCCATAAGCCCAAATATCTTCTAACTATCTTTTAACCTATATTTTGGCCCACTCATAAGCCCAATTTTTTTATTAATTTTAATATAATTTTTATCAATTTATTATTTATATTTAAAATATGAATGATAAACGAATTATTCGGGTCATGTCTGGTTGATCCGATTATATTCGAGTCGTGTTCAGGTTACACAGTTTGACTCAATTAATTAAACGGGTCGTGTTCGGGTTGGCTTAATTGGGTCACGGGTCATAGCTAACACAATCCGTTTATAACCCGCTGACCTGAATTGCTAGGTTTAACCATAATCATATATTTATGAGAATTACTACAATTTTATACTTTTTGTGATAGATAGTACTTTCAAAGAAATAATTAATTAAAAATATATTAATTTTTTTTAAAAATTTGAGCGCCTAGCTGTCAAGGCCGACATTTTGAAGTACCGGAATCCGGCAACGTTTTTGCGGAGGGGTGCCCCTCTGCAAATTTTGCGGGGGAGTGGGCTGGGATTCGAGACACAAATCCTGGAGCATTTTTGCACGATTCTCCAAGCAATCCCAACTTAAGTGATAATATAACGCCGCCCATTATATCAAATCCTGATATAACGCTTTCTCGTTACAGCCATCTGAACGAATTGGCTCATTACAGCCATCCGAACTAACCATGGTTACCATGGTTAGCTATCGAATGCTCACTACCCGCTCAAATTTTCACTACCCGCCCGACACTAAATTTGGCGAATCCCTTGCTCTCCAACGACAGTTTTGTCGCCCGATCTTCTCCGACGACCTCCGAGTTCGTGGTCGTGTCGAGCACTCGGCCTCCGAGTTCTTGGAGTGTCGAGCCCTAATTTTGTGTTTTTTGTGCAGTTGACCTCCGACGTCCTACGGCGATCTGCGACATCTTCCGACGCCCTACGGCGAACTGTGAGGACCTCAAACGACCTCGGACGACCTACGACATAATGTCGAGTTCCTGGTTGGCTTAGGGTTTCCTAATCTCGACCTACGGTGAACTGCGACGACCTCCGATGACGTCCCACGACCTACGGCGTAATGTCGAGTTTCTGGTTGGCTTAGGGTTTCCTAATCTTGATATATTTTGTTGCAGGATCTCATCTTCCATCCTTTCAGCCAGTGAAGGCCGAGTTCCTCTAACGACTCCAATCTTCCTGTCCTCCGACGACTCCAATCTTGCTGTAAGGTATAAATGTTGTACTTTATCTTCTGAATACGTAAATTGTTATATTAATGATATAATTTGTTATATACAGCATCCCACCCTATTATGGTATAACATGTTTCAAACATGGCTTACAGTTTCCTAATCTTGTTTTCTTTCTTGCAGGATCTAATGGCGAGTTCCTCTGACGACTCCAATGTTCCTTTAAGGTATAATGTCATAATTTGTCTTCTGAATACGTAGATTATTGTATTAATGTCATAAATTTTGCATAACACGCCTCAAACATAGTATAACACATCCCATTATGGTATAACACATCATATTTTTGGTATAACAACTAGTCATTTTGGTATAACACATCTCATTATGGTATAATGTCTCTAATTTGGTATAACAGCGTCCCATTTTGGTATGACAATATTGTATAACACATCTCATTTTGGTATAACATCTCTCTAATATGGTATAACAGCGTTTCATTTTGGTATAACATCTCTCTAATATGGTAGAACAGCGACTCATTTTGGTATAACATGCTTCAAATTTGGTATAACAACATCGCATTGTGTTATACCAAAATGTCTCTAATTTGGTATAATAGCTGTAAATTTTGGTCTAACATGCCTCAAACCTAGTATAACACATCACATTTTCGTATAACATATGATATTTTTGGTCTAACAGCTGGTCATTCTGGTATGACATGCCTGAAACATAGTATAACACATCCCATTATGGTATAATGTCCCTAATTTGGTATAAAAGCTTCACATTTTGGTATAACAACATAGTATAACACATCTCATTTTGGTATAACATGTCTCTAATATGGTATAACAGCGTCTCATTTTGGTATAACATCTCTCTAATATGGTAGAACATCGTCTCATTTTGGTATAACATGCTTCAAAATTTATATAACAGCATCCCATTGTGTTATAATATATCTCTAATTTGGTATAACAGCTGTAAATTTTGGTATAACATGCCTCAAACATAGCATAACACATCACATTTTCGTATACCATGTCTCTTATTTGGTATAACATCTGTAAATTTTAGAATAACATGGCTGAAACTTGGTATAATAGGATTCCGTTTTGGTATAACATGTCATAACAGCATTTCATATTGGTATAATAGCTTCACCTTTTGAGTTCTGCATGTTAATTTAGTTATAACGTATGTAACAGTAGGTTTTATATAAGGAGGGCTACGAATGAAAGCCCATCCAGTAGCTCTTCAGATGAAATAGAATATCAGTACAAGGGAATCAAACCTCGTCGAGTACTCAACAGATGCTCGATGAGCAGGATTCACAGTTTTATCAATACAGTGCAAGGGGGTCATGCTATTAAAGAAGAACTCCTACATACCCTCTTTGGACACTCGCTGCGAGGGGCATCGGTTCCACTGGACATGGTTGCTGTGGAATATTTGCAATCTATATGGGAATCGGAGAGAAGGAGATTCAATATTAATGGCAATTTTGTGCCTTTCTTGGCCAAGGATGTATCTATTATACTTCGTCTCCCACAGGTTGGAGAGTTGGTTAGATGGGAGAATAAGCGACCAACTACTCCATATTTCACTGGGGAATTTGACAAGAATGCAGTTAATAGAAAAGTAATTGAAGAAAAATTGACTGATCTCTGCTCACAAGGCCTAGAGGGAAATGAGAGGATCAGAAGATTGGCTATACTGTATTTCTTTTGTTGTTTTATGTTCAGCTGCCTAACATTCAACTTGGATGCGGGCCTTGTATTATTTGTAGAAGACCTCCAAAAATTGGCTGATTACAATTGGCCAGGAGCAGTCCATCATTTTCTATGCTCGGAATTGACCAGTAGCTCAAAGAAAAAGGGACGTGGATTTGCCGGATGTGCCATTGTTCTCTCTGTAAGTATTTTTTAATATATGAAGTTGTCTTTCCATAATTAATATTGCCTCATAAATATTTTGTTCTCTTCTGCAGATTTGGTTTTATGAGCATACCAAAATGTATATAAATAATAAGATGGAGGCTGTATACCCTCGGTTGTTTCGTTGGGCCAAAGTGAGTCCACCTCAACGGATAATATTTTTTAAAAATTATGGAAAATTAAATGAATCTGCGGTAAGATGCTTATATGTAAGAGTAGTAATTTGTATGTATCTGGGGTTTCTAATGTTATATATTATTATAGATTATTTTACAACTTGAGGTTGACGAAATGGAGTGTGACGTTGTAAATACGACACCTTTATTAGAGGCAGCTTCTTAGGAAGCTCAACTTGATGTTATTGTACCAGACCCTATACTTGGGAACCTGTCATCTCAACTTGACATTGTAAGTATGTTAAAAATATTAAGTTATGCAAATATTTATACTTGCTATTCGGTACATGACATGTTTTTACTAAAACTACAACTGAGTGTTATACCAAATCTTTCAATGTTATACCAAATTTTTGTCTTGTTATACCAAACTTTTCATTGTAATACCAAAATTTTGCCTTGTTATACCAAAATTGTCAGTGTTATACTAAACTTTTGCCTTGTTATACCACACAATTTGGAGTGTTATACCAAATTATTGTCTTGTTATTCCAAAATTGTCAGTGTTATACTATACTATATAAGTGTTATACCATGTTTGTGTCGTGTTACACTATGTCTGTGACCTGTTATACGAATTTCAGGCCATGTTATACCATGTTTGTCCCGTGTTATACCATGCCTGTGCCCTGTATACGAATTTCACATCTTGTTATACAAATTTAAGGTCTTCTTATACTATGTTTGTCCCGTGTTATACCACGTCTATGACCTGTTATACGAATTTCAGGGCTTGGTATACCATGTTATACCAAATTTTTGCCTTGTTATTCTCAACCAGATTGTGTTATTTTTTTGTATAGAGTCATGAAGAAGTGAATAACTTGAAGCGAGAGTTGTCAATTGTATCAGAGGAAAATAATAAATTGAAGAGTGAAATAATTCAGTTGGAGAATGAAAAATTTATGCTGAAAGATGAAAGTATAGAGAATGATGCCGAGATTACTAGCATCAAAACAGGGTTATGTTTGGAGGCTGCTGATTTACAAAAAAGAATTGATGAGTTGGTGGAGGAAAATAAAAAAGCTGAAAGCAGAGATTGAGCCTCTGCAAACAGCTTCTGAGAAAGATTTAAGTTGGAGTGAGGAAGATGAGCCTACTGAGCCTGCTGAGCCTACTTGTTCAGGTCCTGTGCAGCAGCAAGTGAAAATTAAAAGGCCAAGAAAGGCTTCATGTCTTCTTCTTAGCCCATACACACAAGAAAAGAAAAAGAAGAAGGCTATAGAAGCAGAGGTAATACCATTAAACTTGATTATACATAATTGTAAACATAGGCCTATCTATACATTATTTTTAACATAAGCAATCCTAACTTTCTTTCAGCCAGTGCAAGTAGATGATGAAGAAGAATCTGCACCCCGGGTTGATAAGGTAAGGTGGTATAAATAGTTATTCTTTTCACATACTTGGCATATATATAGTTCTGATAGATTTTTGTTGCACATTTAGTATCTAAATAAACGGGACTATCCTGGGTGGGATGTATTACCTGAAAATTTTAAAGGGCAACTCGATTTTTATTTATCGTTGCAAGATCATTCAATTATTCAGAACATTTCAAAAGAGCATGTATGTGACATTCTCTTCGGAGACCTTGTTGGTGAGGAGGTAAGCATATATGGAAAACCCTAATCTTTGATTACGTATTACTTTTTCCTAATGGACTTGTACAATTTAATTGCAGGCTATAGATTTATATGCATCACTCCTCGTTTGAAGATGCATCGCCAATAAGAAAAGGTTTAAGCCTTTTGCTTACATTCAACCACATGTCCTCCCGTATTATTTACAAGGCTTCGGTGGGGCGGCTTTCAAAAGCTTGGAACATTTGAATCATAAGACAATAAGATATGTGCCCAGAATATTTGCCCCTATATGCCACAGTTGTCACTGGTTTCTGGTTGTATTGGATATACATGGAAAACATGTACGGTGCTATAATTCTTTGTCCCCTTCCAGGGTAGTTGAGGGCTACGTCAAACGATATGTGAGTATCTTTCATTTGATAAGGCTTTATCCATCCTTCCTTTGCTATTTTGTTGATATCTTTCACGAGTTTTAACATTATTTTGTGCATTGTTCTATTAAATAGCTTGAGTTACTACAGTTTCATCTCTCCTTCCAAACTGGTTCAAGGAAGGAAATTGCTAAATGGCCATTAACTTGGGAGGACTGCCCACAACAAAATGGTGAAAGTGTGGACTGTGGGGTTTTTATGTTGAAATTTATGGACTACCTCTCTAGAGGTGTACCCTTTGGCTTCACACTACAAGACATGCCAAGATTAAGGGCCCTTGTAAGTTTGGAACTATTTGAAGGAAAGTTACTGGCTGTCGACTAAAACTGTACCCTTGAATTGAAACATGTTTACATTGATACCATTGTATATTCATTCTCTTCTATAGTCTGTGACCTGTATATTTGTATATTTGTATGCGCAATATTATATACATGTTCATATTTATACCATGTCTGTGATATGTTATACCATATTTGTCCCGTGTTATACCATGTCTGTGCCATGTTATACGAATTTCAGGTCGTGTTGTACCATGTTTGTGCTGTGTTATACCATGTTTGTGACCTGTTATACAAATTTTAGACCTTGTTATACCATGTTTGTCCCGTCTTATACCATGTTTGTCTCGTGTTATACCATGCCTGTGCCATGTTATATGAATTTCAGGTCGTGTTATACCATGTTTGTGCCGTGTTATACCATGTATGTGACCTGTTATACGAATTTCAGGCCTTGTTATACCATGTTTGTCCCGTGTTATACTATGTTTGTTCCGTGTTATACGAATTTCAGGACTTGTTATACCATGTTTACGCCGTGTTATACCATGTTTGTGACCTGTTATACGAATTTCAGGTCTTGTTTTCTTTTCAGCCTGTGCAATGTTATACGAATTTAAGACATTGTTATATGAAGTATGTCGATAGTGCAATACGATCTCTTTGCCCCTTGGTATACAATGTAAGATTATAAGTACATAAAAAACAATGGTTCATAAAAATGTTTGTAGTTTCTGATCTCATAATTAAAAAAAAATTTATTTTTCATTTGTTGGCTGAGACCTATTAAATTGAGAAATATTTGCAGCTTCTTCCTGAGAACCCTGCTGCGATGACATTGCTTGGGAAGCCTCATCTGAGTACTGTCATAATATAGTGCAATTAATCAGGTAACATAGTCAATGTAGCAAGTGCATGGAACACATAAATAGACAACTTACATGAAAAGAGGGTGCTCCCACCATTAAAGCTGTGTAGGAGTAGAATGGGGCTGTTGGCACTGGTTGGTGGAACATAGGCATCTGCTATAAATTAAACTTTTAGGTAAGTATGTAACATAAGAATTAAAGATATGGCCTTGTTAGATATACCTGTGTGCTTGTGTATTCACCAAAAGGTAACCCTGTCATGCGCGGCATTTGTACATCACTGGGTGGATTAGAATTTGATCCCTTGGATGTAGTAGTGCTCTTTTTAGGTCTTCACTCCAGCACTCCTTTCTCACGTTTCTCTTTCCGCCCCTTTTTCACTGGAGGTGCTATTACCTGTACATTTGGCTCAGATCCACTGTCAGCATCATTAACATCAATATCTTGAAGGTCAGTGCGTAAGATGTCCTCAACATTAATACGTAAATCCCTCATAGACTTTTCCATGTATTCTAGTGCTCTCCTGGACTGCAAGCTCATAGTTGCTATACAGTAATGGTTTTGACAAACTCGGTTATAAATAGACTTCAAACTTTCTTGCCCGGAAGAATCAAAGCTGTGCGGACTGACAATGGATACATCACCTTCTCTAGCGTACTTTGTCCATCTTTTCATTACGTAATGCTTTGGTACAGTAATCACATTATTTGCTCCGAAAACCTTTAATGCATGCATACACAAAATCCCATTGCTCTCAAACATTTTACATGTGCAAGCAGCTTGAACAGGGGATTGGCTGAAAATGACCATTTCATCTCTACCATGAGCCGGGTTGGTTACCTTATATATAACACCCTGTGGTTCGGCCCCAATGAAGAACATAAGACAATCTACACTATTTTGATAGGATGCCTCAAACTCGTTATACATGACCTTGGTGTAGAGCGAGGCTGCTTGTTTACACATGTTCCCAACTACATTGGCTAGTGTACTATTTCGAGACCTGAAATCAGCCTTTATTTCCTTTTCTCGAAAGAAGCTTAGTGCCTTGTCATACTGTTCTAAAAATTCAAATAAACTCAATTTCTTTCTAAAGAACCTTTTAAAATGGTGGTTCATACTCTCACTGCGTTGGGTTGTGGTCATATCAGCCGAAAAAGTCTCTGTTCGAAAACATGCAGCCCATTTTGACCTTAGTTTCTACATATTTACCATCCATGGATGTTCAACCAGACTATACTTCAGTAATAGATCCTGCCATAGCTTCTCAAAAATTTCAACTGTACACCGCTCGTATATACAATGTTTAAAATCTTTGGCAAATGTATTATTATTATGAATCACGTGGGAAAGATGTATTGTTGCATTTTGAAATATATGCCATAAGCATAGACGATGTGCTGTATTTGGTAGCACCATTTGTATTGCTTTGGCTATCGCAGCTGATTGATCCGTGAAAATAGTTACTGGATGCTTATCATGTATGGCTTCCAAAAAAGTTTCAAATAACCAAATGAATGATTCAGCAGACTCATCATAGAGTAATGCAGCTCCTAATATGATAGTTTGTTTGTGGTGATTCACGCCCACTATTGGTGCAAACGGCATATTGTATTCATTTGTTTGGAAGGTAGTATCAAAGCATACTACATCTCCAAAGTATGCATAGTCTATTATAGATTGGCCATCAACCCAAAAAAAGTTCTTCATCTCCCCTGATTCCTCACAAGCTTCAATAGCATAAAAAAAAATGAAGGATTGTTAGCCAATCTTTCCTTTAGGTACCTAAGAATACCATTGCTTTCCATTCCATCCAAAGCTTTTCTTCTACTTCTTTGAATATAGTTGCTATTATCTTCTCTTATGAAACCAACATTATTATTGCTTACACCAGACTCAAAATAATTCTATATATTGTGGGCCTTCATACCCGACTCTGTCATCTGGTCTATAAGTGCACGTTGATATGAGTACATTTTTCTATGTGATCTAAGCATGTGCACCTTATTTAGACTTGTCATGGGATGATTATGGTTTAATTTAGCTTTCGACAATGTGTATAAATCATTCTTGCCAATCTTGAACTCTAACGGAGCCATGCAGTTTGTGCAGGTCTCTGGATGTAGTTTTTTAGTAGTATGTCTACGGTCAACTTCTCTCATCCCTTGTTTGCTACAACAATATGTACGCTGTTTCAAGCTACCATCCTTTCGACGTTCAAGATGAGATTTCTTTATACTAAACCTCATTACTCTTGCATAGTCATTATAAAACTTGTATGCTGCATCATCATTAATAAATGTCATACCAACTATAGGGATTTGGGATGCAGCTTCTGATTTGTCATGCTCCATACATGGCATTTCCTCTGCCTTTTCAGATGTTCCTATTATATCTTCATCACCTTCGCTATTTCCTATTAAATACTCCTCGTCATCTGACGATGACCACTCCAACATCTCAGAACAAGTTTCCTTCATCTGATCTTTCTCCATCTCAAATTATAGGATTCAATAATGTTATACCAGAGTTTGACAAGTTAAGGGGCTGTTATACTATGTTAAGGGGCTCTTATACCAAAATATGATCCCATATACATCATGTTATACGCTTACGGGGCTGTTATACAAAAATGTGGTGCTATATATAACAAAATCTGTCATTAATACAACAATCTACGTATTAAGGAGACAAAATGACGACATTATACCCTAAATGACACGTAATACACGTGAGCAAATATAGGGAGACTAGGGACCATACCTTAACTTTTGGAAAATTTTTATCCTACAACAATGTCGTCGATGGCCGTCGGAGGTTGTCGACGGCCGTCAGAGGTTGTCGGAGGTCGTCGGAGAGGATCGGGCGACAGAACTTTCGTCACAGCAAAGTTCGGGTTAGACAAAACTTTCGTCACAGGAAAGTTAGGGTTAGAGAAAATACTAAGTCAGCGAGTAATAGCGGGTCGGGCGGGTTGGGCCCGACCCGACCTGTATATTGATACCCGTGTTATACCATACTTGTTCAGTGTTATACGAATTTCTGTTCTTGTTATACCATATTTGTGCCGTGTTATACCATGTTTGTTCCATGTTATACGAACTTCAGGTCTTCTTATACCATGTTTGTTCCGTGTTATACGAATTTTTGTTCTTGTTATACCATGTTTATGCCTTGTTATACCATGTTTGTTCCGTATTATACGAACTTCAGGTCTTCTTATACCATGTTTGTCCCGTGTTATACCATGTTTGTTCCGTGTTATACGAATTTCAGGTCTTGTTATACCATGTTTATGCCGTGTTATACCATGTTTGTTCCGTGTTATACGAATTTCAGGTCTTGTTATACCATGTTTGTCTCATTTTTCATGTCTAGTTTTACCATGTTATAATGTTAAAACATTGTATAACACACGACAAATAAGGTGTAACAAGACCTTTTTTCGCAAAACATTGCACAGAAATCGTATTAAGGGATAAGTAGATACATATAACACATATAACACGCTGTTATACCAAACATGGTAGATACTCGTCAATATTCCGACAATACTGTATAGGACAATACTATGTACATGGTATAACAAACAAACAATTGTCATTTACAATCTACTTACGACCATATTCCGACATTAAACAACCTCTAAATAGCTCTAGACTAATTTGTGTCCTCATAGCTGGGATGTGCTTTTGGGAGAAATTAAACTTTTTACTGGAAACGAGACATTCCATAAACTTCACCAAAAAAACTCCACAATCAACTAGATTTTCTTGCTTTGGGCAATCAGCATCCCATATCCGTTCATAATCTGCTATAGAAAATTTTCCTTTAGTCTGCACACTCAAATGGGTGTCTAAAAATTTTACCTGCATAAAAAATAGCACAACAGATTATAAAACTTCAACATAGGAAAACTAGTCATGCATAACAAATATACTAAACACTCACATATTCATTCGCAACATCCACATCACTCTTACGGGCTTCCAATGAATTATAAAAAATAATGCCTCTGCCTTCTAATTATATACATCAAAATCCAATGGTTTTTATCGCAAATTGGCGCAAGTATTCTTGTAGTGTAACGAAGGTTTTCAGCTACCATATGTTCCAAACAAGCAGCACTAAATCCGAATTTATTATCTAAATACAAACCCATATAGGTTGGAGATATGTAATCAAAAGCCAACAACTTTGTCTTCTTGGGATTATTCCGACCTCTAGCGACCAAAAGACCAGTATAAGCATCTACAACCTATAGTTAATACAGTCAGCATAAGCATCTACTAAACAAATAGTATAAAATAGTAAAATAATTAGGTATTTATACATACATCATCACTAACGTCCATCCCAAACATCAGTTGAATAACTTTCACCTTGTCAACTCTCCATTCGGTACCCATGTGCAAAAACTTCTCTGAAAACTTTATATATAATGTCATATCATTTCTTTCTTCAGCAGACAATGCCCCATATCCACAATAATCTGTCCGATCCACATACTGAAAATATAATATGGACATATAGATGAATAATCAGTATCCTTCAGTATTCCATATAGATAAATAATTGACCGTAGGTAAAGAATATGTACAGTAGATAATAATTGATACCTCGTCAATATTCATATAGATCTTGGACTCATCAAATCCAGTGGGAGGAACTGGGTACTTCTTGTTCAATTCCTCTTGTGAATAATGGCACAGAAGGCCCCATATTCTCTTTCTCTGTCGTTTCCCTTGCATATCCACTACACAAGATGTGCTGGGGTCTTCTGCATTTGTGTCCTCTTCATCATCTGACCAATCGGTATCTTCATCGGATAGTTGCTGCTCCCTTTCAGCTGCCATTTTCTTTATTTTGTTTTCATACTCCTCAACTAGTAATTTTGAAGCTTATATTTGGTTTTCTTTCTCAACATTTTGGGAGTCAATTATTGCCTATAACTCATCTATTTGGCTCTGAAATGCTGCAGACATGCTATATTTCTCGTCGATCACTTGCTCTACTCTGCCTGAAATTTCAGTCACAGCTGATTTCAGTTTCTTATTTTCTATAACAAGTCCATATCTATAGTAATCCAGCTCTTTCTTCATATCAGTTTCCATTTTATTGTAACGCTCAACAATGCCTTCCTTCTCTTCAGTGAGCTTCAGTACTTGAGCTTTGAGGTGTGCTATATCTGTATCATCATTTGTGAGCTCATTTACCTTTCCTTCTAATTCTTCAACTTTAAAATTTAATTCTGCCTCCATTTCCTCTTTCTCCTTCCCAATCTCCTTTATCTCATCCTCTGCTTTTTTCAGCTTCAGCTTCTCCGCTTCAATACCCTTCTTGTAAAATTCAAATTGTTCCTGCATATCTGTTTGCAGCTTATTGTAATTTGTAAGCATGCTTTCTATCTCTTCCCTTAGTTTCTCTAGTTCTAATTTCAGAGTAGCTATCTGAGATATATTATTATCTTTATTTACCTACATCAAAACAACAAAATATCATTCAAATACATACTCAAATTGCATGCTTCTAACATTACGTAGTTCAGTATAACACTGAAAATTTAGGCATAATAAGACAACAGTTAGGTATAACATGTATGTCGTTTAGTATAACAATGAAAATTATGGTATAACAAGGCAAACATTTCGTATAACACTTACATAGTTTAGTATAACACTGAAAATATTGGTATAATAAGGCAACAGTTTGGTATAACATGTATGCCGTTTAGTATAACACTGAGAATTATGGTATAACAAGGTAATAATTTGGTAAAACACTTATGTAGTTGATGCATTGCATTTTGGTAGTGATTTTCATAGTTATTTCATGTCAAATCTAGGCTTATTTCGGCATTTTTATACTCATTATAGGCTTATTTCCTTCATATCTTCGGAATCTTCACTTTTTGGCACTTTTATGGAATTTCAGGTAAAAATACCTTTTTTTCGACATATTTTGAAGATTCTGAGGCCATGGGACGATTTCTAGTGTGAAAATGAAGCCGCCCGTCAAATTTAGGCTCATTTGGAGTTAGTCTGACAATTACGGCCAGGTGAACCCCACGGGGTTCACCATCCCAGTCGCCAGCCTGCACAACTCACAAAGAGCATCACTGCCGGGTGAACCCAGCGGGGTTCACTAGAATTCTATTTGGCCGAAAACTGTCCAGAAGACATCATGGCCAGGTGAACCCGGCGGGGTTCACCGCGCTTCTTTCAGCCGAACTCTCAGAAGACATCACAGTTAGGTGAACCCGGCGGGGTTCACCGCGATTCTAAACTAGGCTCGCGAGCGACCCACCCTACACTCGGTTTTCCTTCGATTTCTCACCTGTTCGGAGTCCAAATTTAGCAAGTAAGGTGTCTATGGAAAGCTCTTTCAGAGGCGAACGTAAAGGATATAAAAGCCCCAATTTTATGACCTAATCATCGAGCATTCATGAAAGAACGGACGCGGGCGGAAGAACACAACGACAGAGGCGATTTTTGGAGATTTTCGGCGATTGAGACACACGATCATCACGATTTCTTCAGGATTCCTTCGGTTCATCGTCTCCTTCCCCTTAGCTTCATTTTCTTATACTTTTCTTGTTATTAAAAGAGAGATTTTGAGCGTTTCAATGACAATTGTAGCGTAAACCCTAATTCGGGGCTTGGTGGAAACCCTTTGATGGTTTTAATTGCAAACTTTGTATCTATTTATGTGATTTGGTATGAATTGTGAGCATATTTACTTTGACGTACTTATTTCATAATTTTATTTTGGCCGAATATTTTCACGTGTTAGCCGTTACGATTCATATCGAGAGAAGGATTGTAACGGTGGAATCTCTGAGTAAAACATGCGAGAATTGCTTATTTACGATTTCTGTTCTCAAACCCACGTTTCGATTCGCCTAGCTATTAGGACTCGGACTTTCTAGTACTCAACTTCGCTCCCTGTGGGATTCGACATCTTTTATATTACTTCAACATAACCGTGCACTTGCGGTCGTGTCAAGTTATTGGCGCCGTTAACGGGGAGCAACGTTTGATATTAGTATATTTTTGAGAATTGGTAGATTAGGTTTTAGGTTAGTTTTTCTTTATTGTAATGCTATTTACTTATTCTCTTTGCTTACTTTCTGTCTTAGAACTTTATAATTTTGACTGACCATTTTATGCAAAGAAGTTCTAGGGCAGAAGCGCTCATCGATATTGACTCTGAGATCGAGCGCACCTTCAGGTTGAGAAGAAAACAAAATCAAATTCTGAAGAAAGAAATCATGAACCATCCTGGAGGAGAAAGTCAGATGGAACACATTTAGATTGAAGTGAACAATGAACGAGCACAACAACCAATGGGCAACAACTATAACAACAACAGGACATTGATGGATTATTCTACTCCCTACACTTATGGTTTTCAATCAGGAATTGCTAGGCCCGCTGTTGAGGCCAATAATTTTGAAATAAAACTGGCTCTTCTTTCTATGGTGCAACAGAACCAATTTGGTGGTTCTCCTCTTGAGGACCCCAACATGCACCTTTCTATTTTTTTGGAATATTGTGATATGTTAAAAATTAATGGAGTGTCTGCTAATGCTATCAGGTTGCGACTATTTCCCTTCTCTCTGAGGGATAGGGCGAGAGCTTCGCTGCACACACTACCTGCTGCTTCGATAAGAACATGGACATAGCTTTCTCAAGCCTTTCTCTCCAAGTACTTCCCTCCATCAAAAATAATCCAATAGCGAAATCAGATAACGAGCTTCATGCAAAAGGATGGGGAGTCTCTATATGAAGCTTGGGAGAGGTTTAAAGAGCTCCAAAGGATGTGTCTACATCATGGAGTTAAGACTTAGGTTTTGATCCAAACGTTCTACAGCGGTTTGGATTACAACACTAGGCTTATAGTGGACGCTGCAGCAGGAGGCGCTTTGATGAATAGGATAGTTGAGGATGTAATGCACCTTCTCGAGGACATGGCGATTAACCATCACCAATGGACATTTGAGAGAGGTACTTCTACCAAGAAATCAGGTAAGTATGACCTAGACTCTCTTACTGCACTTACGGCTAAGGTGGATAATTTGACTAGAAAGCTTGATTCTTGGTCTGGTAATGCTATTGATACTAATGCTATTTCTTGTGAGGTCTGTGGAGTTGTAGGTCATGCAGGTGCAGATTGTCAGGTGGGAGACAGACTGATGACTGTGGCTCATCCTGAGCAGTTGAATGCAGTTGAAAATTTCAACCAGAACAACAACCCTTATTCTAACTACTACAATCCAGGATGGAGCAACCATCCAAATTTCTCTTACCGGACAACTCAGCCAACACAACCCGGTGTTGTACCACCACAGCAAACACAGCTCCCACAAGGAAACTTTAGGCAGCCCCAACAAAGCAATTTCAGACCACCAGGATTTCAGGCTAGGAACTACAATGCACCGCCGCCACAACCACAACAGCCAAGGCCCAACAATGATTCAAATCTGGGCAAGCAACTTGAAGGACTTACAGACATGATGAAGATGATGACGACCAGGATGGATTCCCTGGAGACACATAATAAGATGCTAGAGAGCCAGCTAGCTCAGCAACCTAGCTCATCTTCCAGAGCACCAGGGAAGTTACCATCCCAACCTGAGGTAAACCCGAGGGAGCAGTGCAATGCAATCTCCACTAGGAGCGGCAAGCAATTGGAAGATCCGAAGATGCCGACAGATGACAAAATAGAAGAGTCAATACCAGAACCTGTGGAACCACATACTGATGTGACACCGGTGGCATCTAAACCAGCTGAAGAGGAGCGGCCCTATGTGGGACCGCCAGCGTATAAGCCACCCATTCCCTTTCCACAGTGGCTTGTCAAGGCTAAATTGGACAAGCAGTTTGGTAAGTTTTTAGAGGTTTTAAAGAAACTCTACATTAACATCCCTTTTGTCGATGCTCTTTCGCAGATGCCGACTTATGCAAAATTTCTGAAAGACATTTTATCAAACAAGAGGAAACTAAAGGATCAAGGGACCGTTGCACTTACCGAGGAGTGCAGCGCCATCATTCAGAATAAGCTACCTCAAAAGCTTAAAGACCCCGGCAGTTTTTTCATACCTTGCCAGATTGGGGAGATGTCTTTTTAGAGGGCTCTATGCGACTTAGGAGCAAGCGTTAGCCTCATGCCACATTCACTCTGTAAAAAGCTAGATCTAGGAGATTTCCATCCAACTAACATTTCTATACAGCTTGCAGACCGATCTGTGCGTTACTCAGTTGGTATTTTAGAGGACGTACCTGTTAAAGTAGGAGATTACTTTATTCCTGCTGATTTTATTGTCTTGGAGATTGATGAGGATGATAGGCTCCCGATCATTTTGGGGAGGCCTTTCTTAGCCACTGCAGGCGCTGTCATGGATGTTAAGAATGGGAAACTGACCTTGAACATCTGTGGCAATGCCATTCAATTTGATCTTACTCATGCTTTGAAAAAACCTTCTCTTGCAGGTATATGCTGCAGCGTGGACATTGTGGAGAAATCCGCGCAGGATGTTTAGCCGCCTAGAAGAGACGTGGAACCATTGGAACTTACCCTGACCAAGAAAGCCAAGAGCTACAAAGCACGCACCAAGTTTTGGCACGACAAGCGCATAGCAAAGAAGGAATTTCATGAGAGAGACAAAGTACTGCTGTTCAATTCACTACTTCGACTGTTCCCAGGAAAACTTTGCACGAGGTGGTCCGATCCTTTCACAGTTCAGAAAGTTTAACCATATGGTGCTATCACAATTCGGACAAAACGAACTGGAAGCTTCACAGTTAACGGGCACCGCCTGAAACATTATTTTGTAGATGAGCAAGTAGAGAGATAGGAAGTTTTAGCTCTCTCAGAGCCCCTGGAATTGAAACTTTGAAAACTCTTATGGTCGAGCTACCGACCTAAACCTAGCGCTCTTGGGAGGCAACCCAAGTTTCTGTCTGATTTTAGTTCTTTTGCATAATTTTTCCTTGTCATTAGTTGGTGTTTTAGAACGTTAATTTTTTTTCTTTTATTTTTGCTTTTCTAGAAGGGATTGCTACTAATTTGATATCTCTATATGTTGTAGGAAGAAGAGGGAGCACATAGGAATTTTTCCAGAATTTTTCCGAGCATCCAGTGAACATCACGGCTTGGTGAACCCCATGGGGTTCACCGTGATGTGTTCTGAACAGTGCGCCCAGGCTTTGTGACCAAAGGATTTCACAGGCAGGTGAACCCCACGGGGTTCACCACGATTCCGAAGATCAGAAAATTCCCCATAATGCTTCACGGCTCGGTGAACCCTAGCAGGTTCACCCGTGCTTCTGTTGTTTCTGCCCAACCACAGAAAACATCACGGGCGAGTGAACCCGGGCGAGTTCACTGGAATTTCATGCTTTGTTCGCCCGAAACTAGGGCACACATGCTTGACCTTACCGCCGCCGCCACTCGATTGCGCCTCCCTCTGATCTTCTCAACACACGAAGAACATTTACAAGGCTTCAATCTGGATTTCCCTTTCAGCTATTCTCTCTAAGCAACTCCGAATCTCAGTCCTGTGCATCCGCTGTTCTTCGATTTTTATCGACCCGATCCGCCGCCGCCTCCCGATTTTGATGAAACCGATAGGATCGCGCCGCCTTCTCCCCATCTTACCACTCAGAGGTGATCTCTGAGGTTCTGATTTACGATTCCTTGTTGTCTGATCAAGCTATTCTCGCCTATTTCACATCGGATTTTCGTGTCGCCTTTTCTCGCCGACATCTTCTGTTTCCGCCACTTTCGATCTGAGAGCATCTCCGCCGGGTGAACCCAGCGGGGTTCACCAGAATTCTATTTGCCGAAAACTATCCAGAAGACATCATGGCCAGGTGAACCCGGCGGGCCTATGTGACTGAGCTGATAGGGTCCCAGGTGTATGGTCTAGTGTCCTATGTGACAGGCCAACATCTTCATGGCTCTACGCACAAAATTAACAAAAAACCCCATTAGGTTATACTATGTTAAACCTCATGCACAATTTGTAAACATACTTACACTATGTGATGGGCTCACATCTAACTCTTGTACACCGAGTGATGGGCCCACATCTAACTCTTCCTCGAGAACTGTTTCTAATACAGGTGGAGTATTTACAACATCACGCTCTACCTCAACAGCTTCAAGTTCAAAAATAATCTACAAAAAATTAAATAGCATTAGAATACCAAATTTGACCAATAACTTACTACACCTACAAATTTACATACTTACCGAATCTTTATTTAATTTAGAACAGTTTTTGAAATACGTTGTCCGTCGAGTACAATTCACATTTGCCCAACGGAACAACCGAGGGTATACTCCCTCCACCTTCCTATCTATATACAAGGTGGTATGCTCATAAAACCAAATCTACAACAAAGAATTTCAGAAACAGTTAGCTTATAATTAACGTAATTAGTTTGAAATACAAGTTCACATAATGCAAAATACTTACACCAAGAACAATGGCACAACCAGCAAATCCACGTCCCTTCTTCTTTGAACTGGACGTCAATTCCGTGCACAAAAAGTTATGCACAGCTTCTGCCCAATTGTAATCACCCAATCTTGAGAGGTCTTCTACGTAGCATACAAGCCCCGCATCCAAGTTGTATGTCAGGCGGCTGAACAGAAAACAGCAAAAGAAATACAAAATGGCTAATCTTCTTATCCTCTCCTCACTTCCTTCAAGGCCTTGTGCGCATGTCATTCTCAACTTTTCTTCAATTATATTTCTATTAGGTAACTTCCCCTCAAATTCTTCAGCAAAGAATCTAGTACTTGGTCGCTTATTTTCCCATCTTACTAACTCCCCAACCCGTGGGAGACCAAGGATGATTGATATATCCTTAACCAAGAATGACACAAAATTGTCATTTATGTTGAATCCCTTCCTTTCAGGTTCCCATATGGATTGCAAATATTCTACTGCTATCATATCCAAGGCAACGGATGCCCTTTGCAGCAAATGTCCAAAGGGGGTTCTCTAGAAGCTGTACTTTAATAGCCTCACCCCCTTGCAAAGTGTTCACAAACGTATGCATCCGGCTTAATGAGCATCTACTGAGAACTCGCAGACGTTTGATGACCTTGTCATGATATTCCCCTTCATCTGATGAGGTACTAGCTGTGCTTTCATCTGTAGCCCTCATCCTCTTTGTAACAAACCTACTGTTAAATATGTTATAACTAAATTAACATGAAGAACTCAAAAGGTGAGACATGTTATACCAAAATGAACAGCTGTTATACCAAATTAGAGACATGTTATACCAAAATAGAGACATGTTATACCAAAAATGGTTTGTGTTATATAATGTTTGAGGCATGTTATACCAAAATGAACGTGGGACATACAACTTAGTGACATGTTATACCAAAATAGAGAAATGTTATACCATAATGCGATGTGTTATAGTATGTTTCAGGCATGTTTTACCAAAATGAATAGTTGTTATACCAAATTAGAGACATGTTATAACAAAATAGAGCCAAGTTATACCAAAATGGGAAGTGTTATACAAACATGATATACCAACTTACAGACATGTTATACCAATTTAGAGACATGTTATACCAAATTAGAGAAATGTTATACCAAAAATGGGATGTGTTATACTATTTTTGAGGCATGTTATACCAAAATAAACAGTTGTTATACGAAATTAGAGACATGTTATACCAAAATAGAGACATGTTATACGAAAATGGTAAGTGTAATACAATATTTGAGGCATGTTATAGGAAACTTTACAGCTGTTATACCAAATTAGAGACATGTTATACCAAAATAGAGACATGTTATACGAAAATGGTAAGTGTTATACTATGTTTGAGGCATGTTATACGAAACTTTACAGCTGTTATACCAAATTAGAGACATTTTATACCAATATGGGATGTGTTATACTGTCATTAATACAACAATGTACGTATTTAGAAATAGAAAGCATGTTTATATCATTAATGCAAAAATTATGTCATTAATACACAAATTACAACTTTTATACCTTAAAGGAACATTGGAGTCATCGGAAGAACTCGCCATGAGATTCTGCAAAAAAAAACATGATTAGGAAAACCTAAGAAGACAAATTATATCAATTTACTTATTTAAATAATTAATTACGTCATTATACCTTAAAAGAAGAGTTTGGGTTCGTCAGAGGAACTCGGCCTACAAATGGTAGTAGACGGAAGATGAGATCCTGCAAAAAATAAATCAAGATTAGGAAACCCTAAGCCAACCAAGAACTCGACATTACGCCGTAGGTCATGGGACGTCATCGGAGGTCGTCGCAGTTCGCCGTAGGTCGAGATTAGGAAACCCTAAGCCAGCTAGGAACTCGACATTACGTCGTAGGTCGTCCGAGGTCCTCACAATTCGCCGTAGGGCGTCGGAAGATGTTGCATATCGCCGTAGGACGTCGGAGGTCAACTGCACAAAAAACACAAAATTAGGGCTTGACACTCCAAGAACTCGGAGGTCGTGTGCTCGACACGACCACGAACTCGGAGGTCGTCGGAGAAGATCGGGCGACAAAACTGTCGTCGGAGAGCAAGGGATTCGCCAAAGTTAGTGTCGGGCGGGTAGTGAAAATTTGAGCGGGTAGTGAGCATTCGATAGCTAACCATGGTAACCATGGTTAGTTCGGATGGCTGTAACGGGCCGGTTCATTCGGATGGCTGTAATGAGAAAGTGTTATATCAGGATTTGATATAACGGGCGGCGTTATATTATCACTTAAGTTGGGATTGCTTGGAGAATCATGCAAAAATACTTCAGGATTCGTGTCTTGAATCCCAGCCCACTCCTCCGCAAAATTTGCGGAGAGGCACCCCTCCGCGAAAACGTAGCCCAGAATCCCATAAGTACCACAATTCCAGAAAAAATAATACTTTTTGCAATACATAGTAATTTTAAAAAAATAATAAAAAATACATTAATTTAAAAAAAATAATCTGAGTGCTTAGTAGAAGTACTATAATTTCAGAAAAAGTACTACTATTCATTTATTTGTGATATATAGTAATTTCAAAAAAAAAAATGAATTATAAATATTTTAAAAAATATATTAATTTTAAAGAATAATCCAAGTTCTTAGGCTATCATGCGCCATCATTTTGACATATTAGAATATCATTTAAAAGATGTACTACAATTCTAAAAAAAATACTACCTTTTGCAATACATAGTAATATCAACATTTACATCAAAATATATAACTAAAATCAGTGAACATCAACATTTACAAGTGAATATCTATATTTACTGTGTGAAAATCAACGTTTACATGTGTGAACCTCTGTGAATACCAACATCGACATTTACAAGTGACTATAACATTTACAAGTAAACATGAAGGCGGAGAAGAAGATAAACGGAAGGAGATGAAGACGGATACGGGTAAAATACACTCCTACCTTTGGTACAAGCTTCAAGCACAAATAATATGATGTCTAATTTAAGTATGCAACTGTAGAAAGGGAATAAAATTAAAAGTCCCTAAATATACACTATAAGAGAGTAATTAAAAATATAATCTCCAAATCCAGTACAACATCTTATTTCAAATTACTCGATTGAAACTTTAGCTGATTGAAACATGTTTCAGCAAACACATATTTGTTTATTTTTTAAAAAAGACGCTCGATCGAAACATATAATTTTTTTCTTAGAAAAACTCTATTGAAATTCAGTCATTTTGACGACCAAATCATGCAGCATGCGGCGGGCTACCAACTCGTGAGCTGCTTCAGTGAGATGCAATCCATCCCAACAAACGTAGCTCGATGGATCGCCGCACAACGTGGAGGTTGGAGCACCACATGACACATTCGTAGAGAAGTTGTACGGCCCCTCGCCTCCACAGCAAGCAATTATTGGATCCTTTATCCCTGCATTAATGAGTGTTGGTTAATTTTTAGTTCAGATAAAAGCAGTAAATGTCATCGATCGAGCTGACCAAAATTTGCAGGTTTTCTGTAGATGGCCATCAGTGGTTCGTAATAATCGCCATATAAAATCGTTGAATTTGGATGAGCTCTCCGCAGCCGGTGCAGTTCGTACTGCAGTTGGATATTGTGGTAGCTGACGAGTTCATTCACCCACTTGAGGCATCCAGTTTCTGGATCGTAGTCCTCGGCCGCCTGAGTTTGAAAGACGGTCAGGTATGCGGCGCTACATCCCATCGGGTAAATGCCTGCAACTATTACCGTCTCCGCCCCTTTCTGGATCAAAGCCTGCCATAGCAAATTAAGAAAAAGAATTCGTGAATCTGATCACGCTGACTAGCGGCAAAAACAAGTGCTGGGCTCACGTTGACTGTTGACCCAATTGCGCCGACGACTGCCGGGACGTAGGTTTGGATAGTAGATCTAGCATTCTTGTTGAGTAGAATTTTTGTGTAGTCATTGATCCCCATCTCTCCCAAAAACACCAGAGACTTGCTTAATAATTTTGCTTTCGACGCTGCGGGAAGCCGGACATAATTGATATACTTCATAGGGGCAAGTTTACATGCTTCCGGAATTGAAACTTAATTTAAGGTCATTAGGATTTACAATTGTGACGGAGGGAAGGGAAGGATCGCTGCAGCAGCTGATCAAGCCACCGAACCTGCGTCGCCAAGGAGTAATCCTTCCATGTCACATTTATCCCTGAGCCTCAAAGAAGGCGTTCCCGAGCGCGCAGGCTCCTGCGACCGCAAAGTTCGCTCCTTGCTTGAATCCACAGCTACTGTTTCCGGCGCGATACGGCGGCACCAGAGGCTGCCCCAACGCTTGTGCTGCACAAATAAAAATATATTGCATGAGCAGCTGCTGAATACAATACAACTTAGTGATATGGAATTATTGATTAAACAAGTACAAACACATAAATACCGATGAAGTCGATGACGAGTCGGCCGTCGGAATAGCGGCCGGTGGGATGACGGAAGTAAGTCTCGCCGTATGGAAGGTGGCCCGCCGCCACCACTGTGTCCCCTTCGAAGTAGAGCAAGTTACCGGTGTCGGTGAGGGAGTTGCCCAAGGCAAAGATGGCGGGGAAATAGCGACCTGCGGTTGCTACGGGGAAGAGAGATGGGAGAAGGTGGAAGATGATCAGAATGTGACGAAGCGAGATGGGTAGGGAGAAGGCGGCCATGGAGCAACAAGTGTGTGGAACGAGCAAATGGCAAGTCGATGCCCTACATGGCTGCTCTTGGACTAATTTCACCGGCCCCCCAACGGACGGGGCCACTTAACTTCACCGGAACGAAGAGGTTTAAGCGTATGACACGTGGTTAAAAATACATCCAACGGCTGACTGGAAGAAAAAACTTAACAAGTCCCCAGCCGCCGTGCCCGCTTCTCTCAACCTTCGATCGCCGGCCCCCCAACGAGATCGGGATCGTCGGTGGCCTTCACCAGGAAGGCCAACATCTGCCGTGGACGCCGCTATGTCTCCTTCACACGCTTCCACATACTCTCCAACCTCTCCTTTATACGCCTTTGCTCATGCCCTACAGTGGCTGCTCTTGGACTAAGGCTCATGAGATTGCCTCCTGTGGGTTGGCCACGTGCTTGCTAACAATTGACTTGTCATGTTTTGATTAATCTGATATTTCATAGACTCAAGTGTCAGCATGCTTGAATGTTTTGCTAACCAAGAGTCTAAGAGGATGACGTGGTTATACTGTTACACTAAGGCGACTCCATCTAGAAAGAGTCTAAGATAATGTTTTTGCTTACAAGTGTCATCATTTTAATAATTAGATTATTATTATAAACAAATAGATAAAGTTACAAACTCAAAAAAATTTTAATAATAAATTATAAAACTTTTTTATATATAAAAATAATATAAAAATGGTAAAAATCAATAATTTAGCTATTTTTACCAATTTACTGACGTTAAAATCAATAAATTATGGATTGATAATTTTTTATTTGGTAACAATAAAAATTTTATGGTAAAAATGGTAATTAGTAAATGAGAAATTACCAATTACTCATCCCTACTTCTAACAATTGGAGTAGGTGTCTTACAAGCAACCTTTAAAGTGATAAATTAGATGACAATGAGCATCGACAACCTATCTGATGCCTTTGATTTATGCTTCATAGGGTCCTTTACGAGAGTCAAATTTTTATTTGTTGTTTATCGTCACTCATCTTATTTTAGTATAGGCACCTCCGCTCACAAGTCATCTTCTTATGTCCTACTCAATTGTCGATTTGGCTATTATTGTATCTTAAAGTGCATTGTTATCACTATCTCTACAAAAAGAACTTAATCTTAATTTTAGGCCAACCCAAGTTGAGGTTGAGGGGAGTGTTAAAATTAGAATCTAATTACAACTTTGGGTTCTACTAGATAAAGTATTTGACTTAATAAAAGTTATAAATAGATATTAAGATTTAATAATATTATCTATATATATAGTGAGTGTTATTTCCATATACTAAATTTTATTATGAAGTTGATTAATATAATATACCTCTTCAAGGAAACCCATCACCCTCCTCAGAAGATGAGTCTCCGCACAACGTGGACGTTGGAGCGCCACATGGCACCGACAGCGAAATGTTGTACAGCCCTGCACCTCGACGGGAAGAAATTATTGGCTCTTTTATCCTTGCAAGCGTAAAAAGAAATTTTTCCACAAGTTAATTACTCCTACGATTAGTATTTATTAATTTTTGAGTTGAAAAAGAAAAGAACATATGCCATCAAATCTATTGAGCTTACCAAATCTTCCTGGATTTCCGTAGTTCGCCATCAATGCTATGAAATATTTTGATGACTATGAGTTGATTAAATTTTCAATCACCGATTCTATAGAATTTAGAGATAATGAGCATTTCAGACGATTTAGGTTATGTCACTCATACGCTCCTGTTACGATCAGGCAAAATTTGACCCGACCCGTTGACCTGATTCGATTCGAGATGAAGTTAGGTGAGTTCGGATTAGCGATAATCGTATTCGGGTCATAAACAGATTAACCTATTTATGATCCAAAAATAATCGGGTCGTGTTGGGTTATAAACGGGTTGATCCGATTATATTATATATTTATATATAAAAAGTTTACATATAGGTTCATCTAACTCTCATTACTAGCCCATAAGCTGAAATATCTTCTAATTATTTTTTAATCCAAATTTTGGCCCACACATAAATTCAAAAATTTATTAATTTTAATAAATTTTTATTAATTTATTATTTATATTTAAAATATAAATGATAAACGAGTTATTCGGATCGTGTTCGACAGTTTGACTCAATTATTTAAACGGATCATATTTGAGTTGGCTTAATTGAATCACGAGTCACAACTGACACGAACTATATATGACTCATTGACCCTAATTACCGGGTTTAGTCACGTGGTTGAGTAGATAGCTATTATTGATAAAAATAATTGAACTCTTGGGAAAGCAAACCTCATGTCGAGAGTTAACCTCAAGCATAGGTTTCCATAGTCAGCTTAGCCTCATTCCAAATGTTTTCACAAGTCAAGTAACCATAATCATAGCTTTTATGAGATAAAAAAGTTAACCTCGGGGCTACAATATTTAACTTCTTTCTTATATAATCATTCTACACGATTCAATTCGCGGCACAAGATGAAGGCCCAAGGAAGGCGAAGCAGCGAAATCCGTCTATGAATTCGCCCCCAAGTTGTTTGTTCATTTGCCGCACCTAAATTATCAGCTCCGGACCCAATTTGAAACTGGCACAAGCTTCTTCTCGACCCCGGCATTTCGTCACATATTGGTTTTAAGTAGCAGATTAAAAAGCACGTGTGGTCACAGCATACACAAGCTTCTTCTCGACCCCGGCATTTCGTCAAACAGCCGCAAGCATGGTTGCGCAGAGTCAAAATCCGCGTCCAATAATATGCCTCGGGCGACTTCGTGAGAGGCTGCCTCCGTCAGGTGCATCCCGTCCCAACACACGTAGCTGGAAGGATCGCTGCACCACTTGGACTCTGGATCGCTGCAACGCACGGAGAAGCTGAAGTTGTACGGCCCCTCTCCTCCGCAGCATGCCGCCAGAGGTGACTTCATCCCTGCACCCCTCCAAATCAACAAATTATGCCCCAATCATGGAACCGATCATCCTATCGTTAGCAACACCAGCTAGAATTACCGAATTGGTTCGGCGATCTGTAGAGCGGCATCAAAGTCTCGTAGTACTCTGCGTAGATGACTCTGGAACGAGGATGGGACTCCCGGAGTCGGCTGAGTTCATGATTCAGCAGTAGATTATGGTACCGCGATAGCTCGTTCAGTGACTTGAGGCAACTCGTTTCCGGCTCGTACGCGTCCGAGTTTTGGGTCTGGAACTTGGTGAGGAACAGAGGAATGCAGCCCATCGGGAAGAGACCCCCGACTATTACCGTCTTTGCCCCCATCCGCATCAGCTCATCGGCCGCCGAACCGATTGCACGTACCACGGGCGGCGCCAAAGTGTTGAGGAAATCCATGGACAAGTTGCCGGATGACATCAGGATGTTGTAGTCGTTCACTCCGATTTCACCCACGAAGAAGACCGCGCTGCTTACAGTGTCATTTGGGGCTGTTCATTACCAAGAAACTAGATTAGGGAGTATCTCAGTGACTGCAGACCAAAAAATCCATCAAATATTAATATGGATTAATTACCAGGAAGCGAGGCGGAAGAGGACACCACCAATTGTTGGAACCACTGGAGCTGCGTGACCAGGGAGTAATCCTCCCCTGAGATACTAAACCCCATCGCCTCAAAGAAATCGTTGCTCAGCGCGGAGGCTCCCGCGACGGCGAAATTGGCCCCGTGGCCAAAATCCTCGGCGTCGCCCTTCTTCCCCGCCGCGTATGGCGGCACCAACGGCAGCCCCACGGCTTGTGCTGTTGTGCGCAAAATTAAACAAGCGGTTAAATAAAGAAGATGCCGGGGAGCAGCGGAATCAAACTGGCTTGCACACCTATGAAGTCTAAGACGATTCGGCCGTCGGAGTAGCGGCCGCTGGGTCGACGGAAGTAGGTTTCGCCATAGGGATGGTGGTTAGCGGGTTCAGTACCGCCGGAGAAGTAGACCAGGTTTCCGGTGTCGGAGAGCGAGTCGCCGAAGCTATAGATGGCGGAGTAGCAGCCGGAGATCGGCAAGGCGAGGCAGACGAGAGGTAGAAGAAGAAGAAGGCAGAGGAGGAGGAGATTGATTGGCATCAGCATCCGAAGAAACGGATTCGAGGGAGGCAAGAATCGCTCGCAAGGTGTGGGTGGGTTACGTACACCACCAATGTAACCAATAACATTAGATTTGGGGCGGATTCCCACTCATGTCGGGAACGTGTCGGCCGATGACGAGATGGATCATGACTGTACTCAACTACCTTTGGCGTTAGCTCATAAATAATAGAAAGTGAAATTTAAGTATGCAAAATAAAATAAAAGTGCCCAAATATACACTGTAAGATATTAATTAAGAATATATTCTCCAAACCCATTGCAAGTTGCAACATCTTATTTCGAATTACTCGATTGCAACTTTAGCTAATTGGAACATGTTTCAGCAAACATATATTTGTTTATTTTTTAAAAAAGTGGAACATGTTTCAGCAAACATATATTTGTTTATTTTTAAAAAAAGATACTCGATCAAAACATATAATTTTTTTCTTAACAAAACTCTATTGAAATTCAGTCATTTTGACGGCCAAATCATGCAGCAGGCGGCGGGCTATAAACTTGTGAGCTGCTTCAGTGAGATGCAATCCATCCCAACAAACGTAGCTCGATGGATCGCCGCACAACGTGGTGGTTGCAGCACCACATGGCATATTCTGAGAGAAGTTGTAAGGCCTCTCGCCTCCACAGCAAGCAATTATTGGCTCCTTTATCCCTGCATTAATTAGTGTTGATTAATTTTTTTAGTTCAGAGAAAAAGTAGAAAACCAGTAAATGTCATCGATCGGGCTCACCAAATCTTGCAGGTTTTCTGTAGATGGCCATCAGTGGTTCGTAATAATCGCCATATACAATCTTAGAATTCGGATGAGCTCTCCGCAGCCGGTGCAGTTCGTACTGCAGCTGTCGATTGTGGTAGCCGGCAAGTTCATTCGCCCACTTGAGGCATCCATTTTCTGGATCGTAGTCCTCGGCCGCCTGGGTTTGGAAGAAGGCCAGGTACGTGGCGCTACATCCGATCGGGTAAATGCCTGCAACTATTACCGTCTCCGCCCCTTTCTGGATCAAAGCCTGCCCTAGCAAATTAAGAAAAAGGATTTGTCAATCTGATCACGCTGACTAGTGGAATAAACAAGTGCTGGGCTCACGTTGACTGTTGACCCAATTGCTCCAACGACAGCAGGGACGTAGGTTTGGATAGTGGATCTAACATTCTTGTTGATTAGAATTCGGGAGTAGTCATTGATCCCCATCTCTCCCAGAAACACCAGAGACTTGCTTAATAATTTTGCTTTCGACGCTGCGGGAAGTCGGACATAATTAATCTACTTTATAGGGGCAAGTTTCCATGCTTCCGGAATTGAAACTTAATTTTAGGTCATTAGGATTTACAATTGTGACCAAGGGAAGGGAAGGTTCGCTGGAGCAGCTGCTCAAGCCACCCAACCTGCGTCGCCAAGGAGTAATCCTTCCTTGTCTCATTTATCCCCTGAGCCTCAAAGAAGGCGTTCCCGAGCGCGCAGGCTCCTCCGACCGCAAAGTTCGCTCCTTGCTTGAATCCACAGCTACTGTTTCCGGCGCGATAAGGCGGCACCAGTGGCAGCCCCAACGCTTGTGCTGCACATTTAAAACATATATTGCATGAGCAGCTGTTGAATACAATACAACTTAGTGATATGGAATTATTGATTAAACAAGTACAAACACATAAATACCGATGAAGTCGATGACGAGTCGGCCGTCGGAATAGCGGCCGGTAGGATGACGGAAGTAAGTCTCGCCGTATGGAAGGTGGCCCGCCGCCACCACTGTGTCCCCTTCGAAGTAGAGCAAGTTACCGGTGTCGGTGAGGGAGTTGCCCAAGGCAAAGATAGCGGGGAAATAGCTACCTGCGGTTGCTACGGGGAAGAGAGATGATGGGAGAAGGTGGGAGATGATCAGGATGTGACGAAGCGAGATGGGGAGACAGAAGGAGGCCATGGTCATGGACCGACAAGTGTGTGGAAGGAGCAAATGGCAAGTCAAGATGCCCTACTGTGTACTCTAATACTCTTGGACATGGCTCATGGCTTGTCAGATGATCATGAGATTGGTAGCTAGCCTGATTGAGTAATTGACTTGTTGGTTAGCCACGTGCTTGCTAGTCAATTAAGTAATTGACTTGTTGGTTTTGATTAATCTTAGGCTCAGATTGGAACGCGTTTTTTAACCGACCTCACATATATATATATATATATATATATATATATATATATATATATATATATATATATAATCTTTTTATATAAGATTAAAATATTTTATAATAGTAAATAGTTTTTTATTTTATACGTGGTATTAATTAGGATATTTTATATGTATATATGATGTAAAATATTTTAAATTTGATATCATTGAAAAGCTTAGAAGAAATATATTATTTTTTTAAGAAATATTTTAAAACAAATATTGAATTGGCAAAAATTAAACCCTCCGCTTAAGGTCGCTTAAAAAACGCGTTCCTCAGCTGCGGCAGGGGACGTGTCACGTGCGCAGCGCAGGCGACAGTGGAATAAAAAGAGTTGCACAGAAATTGTGATGGCGACGGACAGGGCCACCTAATTTCATCGGAACGAAGAGGTTTAAGCGTATGACACGTGGCTAAAAATACATCCAACGGCTGGCTGGAAGAAAAAACTTAACAAGTCCCCAGCCGCCGTGCCCGCTTTGACACGTGGCTAAAAATACATCCAACGGCTGGCTGGAAGAAAAAACTTAACAAGTCCCCAGCCGCCGTGCCCGCTTCTCTCAACCTTCGATCGCCGGCCCCCCAACGAGATCGGGATCGTCGGTGGCCTTCACCAGGAAGGCCAACATCTGCCGTGGCCGCCGCTCTGTCTCCTTCACACGCTTCCACATACTCTCCAACGTCTCCTTTATACACCTTTGCTCATGCTTCAGTCTCACCACCTTTGCTAGCCACCCTCTCCTCCTCTTCCTCCGACTCTACATCCTCCTTCTTTCCGTAGCCGCCGCTCCTCCTTACGATTTGTTCAGCAGATGCGTCAGATGCGTCTGCCCTCGCAGGAACGATGCATGCGCAAATTCCCACCAATCGGGATCCACCTTCCGAAATCCCTGCATTTTGATAACGCGAAGACAAATTAGGCGAATTCGTACATCTTTCTTCGATTTTGAGAGAAAGTAGGGCCATTAATTCCTGAGATCTGGAAGCCTCTCTCTCCAATCCTAAGAAAGCTTGGGCTGCCTTATTACTAACATAAGTATTGAGCTGGCGGACAAAGTTGGAGAAGTTTCCATGCTTGATGTGGGTAGGGAGGAGGGTCTGCGAGAACGCGAAGGGGTCTACGACGACGAAGCTGTTGCTATCACGATCCCAAGCAATGGCACCGTCGGTGGAGGGGTCGTCCACCATACGGTACATTTTGAGAACAAAAGGAGCGGGGACAGAAGCGGAGGCGAAGTCGAGGGTAGACGGTGACCGCTGCCGCTGATGCGGCTGCCTTCTTCCATGGAAGTTGACTGAATGAGAAAATGGTCGCGAGTGTAGCAACAGTAGCACGGGCGTTTCTTTCAACTGTTGGATTTATTTTTAACCACGTGTCATGCGCTTAAACCTATTCGTTCGGATAAAATTAAGCGGCCCGTCAGTTTAGAAAACGCGCCCGAGCGACGGTGGAACTTAATTTTTGCCCCTCTAATATTTTTTTAAAATTTTTATTTTAAAATAATTTATTTCTTCTTATCTTTCCAACGATACCAAATTTATAATATTTTACATCACATATACGTATAAAATATCCTAATCAATATCACATATAAAATAAAAAACTATTTACTATTATAAAATACTTTAATCTTGTATAGGGTATTATATATATATACGTGATGTAAAATATCTTAAATTTAGTATCATTAAAAAGCTTAGAAAAAATATATTATTTATTTAAAAAAATTTAAAAAATGTTAAAGGGGTAAAAATTAAGCGCCTCCGCTTAAAAAACGCGTTCGTGGAACCCAAAGTTAATGATCTAATAATTCCCAAATTGGGCTGCGGCAGGCCTTGGTGTCTGATTCTGTAGTCTGAAATCGGTCCAGAACTCAAATGGGAATTTGATTCGGCCCAAAGGAGGAGGCAATGCGGGGATTCGGGTACTGTTTCTTTCATATCCGATCAATCAGCAGTACTTGGTCTCCTTCCTCGCGCGAAGTGGCGGCCCTAGCGGATCCGCGGAACATGCAGCTCGGCTTTCGGCCGTCCAGTTATCTTCAGGGCACAGTAAGGCATCTGGAGGAAGCCCTTGTGGAGGAGAGCTTGCTTCTGTAATTTAGCTGTCGGAGGCGGAGCGGATCGGCGGCAACGGAAGAGAGTGATCAGATTCACCGATCCTTGGATCTGGGGTTTCCTAAAGAGGAGAAGAGCGTAATCGCGCGGCGTCTCGTCAATCCAACAGCTAGGTCGATCTAGAGAGAACTGGCCGGAAAGAATCGCTGTTGTAGGAACGGAGGAACAGCGTCGGGCGAGTAAAAGATTTTGGCAGCGACGGCGAAACAAACAGGTACGGTGAATGACGAATCCTCCCTCCGACTAGAAAACATAAATCTCATTCGTCAATCGTTCATACTTTTTTTTTTTTGGCAGCAATCTTAATACCTAATGGTTGCCCTTTAAAAGGGTATATTACAATCAATTATTCGTGGAAAAGGAGAAATTTAATGGAAATTTTTGTATTCTATTTCCATTTGCCTAAGACAGGATCTCCATCAAGAATCTCTTTAAAAATTTATTTAAAATAGAAATATTTGGAGATCCCAATTTTTTAAGTTCACAAGTTCAAACACATCATCACCACTTACTTATTTTCAAATAAAAATTACATATAAATAAACTTCTTACGCTCCATTTTTTAGGCTTCTAAAGCACCCGCAATATAGCTTTAAGATATAAATTCAGCATAACATTAAGTAGGTAAATCATTAGTGATAAATATTTTTCATTTATCTCTTTATTAAAAAATATGATGGTATATAAACAATCCAAATCCACATGAATTTTTCATAAACATTATACATCATATTGTTTTTTTTTAAAAAAAAATTCAACGGAAGATGAGGGACGAAAATCACATACCTCTTTTATTTTGAATCCACACTCGCCTGTGATATTCCTAGTGTCACGCCCCGGTCGGATCGACCCTGAATCGGCGCTTATCCGCTGTCTCAGGGTAGTCCGGCGGAACACCGGAACGTGATCGCGCTAGGGTTTCCGGGCAAATCTAACCTCCGAATTCGAAACCCTAGTTCCCGCTCAACTTTTACCCCCAAATTACAATTCGCACGACGAAACCCTAACCTCAATTTAGGAAAAGGTTGAAAATCGATCGAAACCCTAAAATTACCTCAATCCTGATTTTGACCGAAGTCAAAATCCACCGCTGAATTTAATCTCCGCGCTGACGTCACGCCGACGTCAGCAATTCAATTCGAAATCGCCGCCGCGATTCGATTTCGCTTGCGTCAGCGTTGCCTTGCTGACGTCACTCTCCAAATCGAACGAATTCGATTTTGCTCGTTGACCGCTTCAAGCGCTGACTCCGCCTCGTTTCGAACGCCAAGCCGCGTTCGTCGTCTCCTTTGCGTCGAACGCCGCCGAAGCTCGCTCGCCCGCACGCGGACGTCACCGGAGAACTGAGCGTGATGGCAGGGAGGCGGACGCTGCCTGCGTCTCCCCGTCGGCCGTTCGCTAGAGTCGTCTGGCTGCTGCTTATCACCGGAATCACCTCTGATTCCGCCGTCAGCCGAAACAGAGAACAGAGGAGGAACTCGCTCGTCAGAGAAGAAACACAGGGAAGGATGAGACGCCAGAAATAGGGAAAGCTTCACCTTTATTCCTTCTTCAAAGGTTACAAAACCCTAACCTCGCCTCTCACGTCGCTCATGCTCCTCTCACCGGTTATCAACTCCGGCTACAATCACTCAACTCTGGTCGTCCCCTGACGCCGGATTCCTTCTCCCGACACACCCCTCTCGCAGCTACGCTAAGCTCCGTCCTCGCTTACTGATATGGATGCCGTTCCCTCTCAATGCTCGCTAGTGTCCCCCTCGCTGCTGCTCGCCTCTTCGATTTATAGAGGAGGCGACGCCGCCTCTCGATCCTACCTCCGCCCTGACCGCGTCCGCGAGTTCTTCGCCAGCGTCCACATCTTCCGCTCCACGCAGTCACGCCCGAGCGCCGTCTTTAGCCGAGAATCTTGCTGCTCCAAGCTCGATCGTCGCCTGCGTCCGCTTCGCTAGGCGAAGCCGACTTTGTCACCCATAACGCTCGCGGACGAAGGGCCAACAAGCTTCTGTCAACATTACACGTTGACCAGGAAATCCGGCTCCGTGTTCTTTCCTTCCGCATGGGCTTGGATTTTGGGCTTGGGTCAGACCCACTCTCCACTGCGCTGAAACGGGGAGTCCAGGGCCTAACACCTAGTGTTTTCACACCTTTCCTGACCCAACCGCGAAAAACGATGGGCTAAAAGTAAGCTTATGGCATATTATTCAATTTAACATATTAAGCGCAAAAGGAAAATCATTTACTGATTTAATGATATTAATTTAAAATCCAGTAGGTAATTTATATATGGAAACCAAAAAATACGTTACAAATGGAATTAATTTACATTCAAATAGGAAATGCATGGCTATTTCCATTCATTTTCCGCTTGAATCAAGCAACCAAATGGAATTTAAAATTCAGTAGCTTACTCATTTATATCGCCAATTCACGCATCAGCCTGCGGGCTATGAACTCGTTGACTGCTTCAGTGAGATGCAATCCATCCCAACAAACGTAGCTCGATGGATCGCCGCACAACGTTGAGGTTGGAGCGCCACATGGCACAGGCAGTGAAAAGTTATACGGCCCCGCACCTCCACAGCAAGAAATTATGGGCTCTTTTATCCCTGCAAGCGTAGAAAGTAGTATTTTCCACCAAGTTAATTACGCCTGCGATGAGTATTTCTTAATCTTTGAGTTGAAAAGAAAATAGCAAATTAAGCTCACCAAATCTTCCTGGATTTCTGTAGATCGCCATCAATGGTTCGTAATAATCGCCGTATAAAATCTTGGCGTTTGGATGAGCTCTCTGCAGCCGATGCAGTTCGCGCTTCAGCTGCAGATTGTGGTGGCTCACGAGATCATTCACCCACTTGAGGTGATGTAAACGCAGCCCGCAAAGCCAGTCCACGCCGATCCAAACGAGCTCGACGGCCTCCAACGCCAATGGACCTGTAATCGGCCATTGGAATATACATGCAAGCCCAACTTCTCGAACAATCCTCCACGTAGAAGACCGTTCGCACAGCTGGAAGAATATTCGCAAGATGTAACTAATCGGTGATTAGCGACGCCCACTTGCGCTAACACCTCTGTCCTTTTCCTATAAATAAAGCTCCTTCCTCTCGAGACGGGGCAGAGTGAATGTAATGTTTTTTTTTTCAGTTTCAATGAAGTAAAGCTGTTTCTTTGTTCCTGGGTGTTTGTCGTCGGGTGAATCGTCCCCGCTCCGGCTAAAACGGCGGTGAAGTGTCCGGCCTTTTCCCTTCTTCCCCTCCGTAGCAACTAACTCTGGGCACGAGCTCCTCTTCCTCGTAGAGATCTCTCGTGTCTGCCGATCCTTTAATGGCTACGGTTACGCTGTAAGATCAGGCGACTTCGCCTGTTCCGATTCACCATCGAGACTGTCCTGTGGCAGATCTCGGTGCAATCCATCCCCTGTAATTCTTCTTGTAATTCCCTGCTTGTGCGCTGAAGTGAATGTATGCTGTGAGGTCCAGCGGCGTGGCTCGACGAGAACGTGCGAAATGGTCGGCGGTCCTGGTTCTTGGCAAGTGCAGCGAGGAGGCTCCTTCCACCACTGGTGAGTAACAGAACTGAGCGCTTGTTAATACCATTTTTGTCGCTGTTAATCCTGCTAGTTTGTTGTTGCTCCAATACGTTTAATTGCTGCTTCGTTAATCCTGTCCCTTGTGTTTCTCGATCGACTGTTCCCCTGTTTCTACTACACCCAGCCTCGGTTTTCTGCATCACCACGCCCAGATCTTCTCAGTGACCTTCACCGAGAGATCAGATCCCTGTAGTCGTCCCCTATACGCGCTGCCTCATTGCATGCCGTTTATCTCTGTTCCCTAGCTTTACCTTCAGAACGCGCCAAGTCCCGATCGTAATCGAGACGGTGGCGTCCCCACCTCCCTGCCCATTCAGCCGCAGTCACAGACATCGGCACACCCAGCTCTTCTCTGTGGCATTCCCCGAGAAGTTGAATACCTGAAGCCATCCCATAAACACGTTGCATCATGAGGCATCCAGTTTCTGGATCGTAGTCGTCGGCCGCCTGGGTCTGGAAGAAGGTCAGGAACAGCGCGCTGCATCCGATCGGGTAAATGTCTGCAACTATTACCGTCCGCGCCCCTCTCTCGATTAAAGCCTGCCGCCGCATATTCAAGGGGAGAAAAAAATAGAAGACGACTGACAACTCGTGAGTAATCGGGTCAGATTTGAATGGTGGCATAAATCAGTGCTGCAGTTAGGGACCTCACATTGACTGTTGATCCAATTGCGCCGACGACAGCAGGAACGTAGGTTTGGATTGTGGGTCTAGCTTTCTTGTCTATTAGAAGGTGAGCGTAGTCATTGATCCCCATCTCTCCCAAAAACACCAGAGACTTGCTTAACAATTTACTTTCGACGCTGCGGGAAGCCGCACACAATTAATATATGTACGTACTCAAGATCTGGTAGATTCAAAATAATAATGGAAAGTCAACAAAACCTACGATTGTGGGGGAGTGAAGGGAAGGATCGCTGGAGCAGCTGATCCAGCCACCCGACCTGCGTCGCCAAGGAGTAATCCTTCCATGTCACATTCATCCCCTGAGCCTCAAAGAAGGCGTTCCCTAGCGCGCAGGCTCCCGCCACCGCAAAGTTCGCTCCTTGCCTGAAGTTGCAGCTGCTGTTTCCGGCGCGGTAAGGCGGCAGCAGAGGCAGCCCCGACGCTTGTGCTGCGCAACATACATACATTGAACGAGCAGCTGCTGGAAGCATACAGTATTTACTGATATCGATTAAAGATGCGCATACACACCGATGAAGTCGATGACGATTCGGCCGTCGGAATAACGGCCGGTGGGATGGTGGAAGTAAGTCTCGCCGTACGGAAGGTGGGCCGCCGGCTCTGTGTCGCCGTTGAAGTAGACTAAGTTGCCGGTGTCTGTGAGGGAGTTGCCCAAGGCAAAGATGGCGGAGAAATGGCTACCTGCGGTTGCTACAGGGAGGAGAGACGGGAGAAGGTGGAACATGAGGAGGATGTGATGAAACAAGGTTTGGGGAGGAGAGAAGGAAGCCATGGACCAAGAGGCGTCTGGAATGAGCCAACGGCGATGTCAGGCTGTATGCATCGGATCCATGAAATACTTTATAATTAACTATGGCGATGTCAGGCTGTATCATCGATGATGGATGAAATACTTTATAATTAACTAAGTGCTATTTCGCCGTTGTTAATAATTTTATAACTTAGCTATATTATATTAAACTGTATTGTATTTTACTGTACCTATTCTTAAAATTTTTAAAATATTTAATTAATAATTTTTTTAATTATTAAAATTTAAAATAATAAATAAATATATTATTTTTAATTATTAAAATTTAAAATAATAAATAAATATATTATTTTAAATTATTTAAAATAATAATATCTAAAATTTTAAATAAAATTATATAAATTATTTTTTCATCTAAGAAAAATTATAAAAATATTAAATTATAATTTTGTTAATTTTTATTTTTTTATTATTTATTTAATTTTAATTTTTATTACCAAATAATTTTATAATTCAGCGGGCGAAACAAACCCTAAATAATCAACCTTGTGATACATGCGACCTCAAGATTGTACATTATATGCATATATAACAGGGATTGTTGATTGTGAACAGCTTGAAGATTGAATATTATATTCCACTTTGTCGTTCAAGACAATTAGAATCTTTTTCTCAATTTTTATTGACCATGTACCTCTGGACCCTAGTGAGGATCATATCTTATGACAATGAGAATGTCAAAATACATAGGATTTAGAATTGTCAACTAGTTTACTGTGTTCACACTATGGATTGGAATCGAACGGGATCGTTATTCAATTTATTCTAATTTGACCAAATCTAATATATATTTATTATGGGTGTTTAAAAAAATTAAAAAATTAAAAAATCATAGTTAACTGACCGAATTGAACCAAACGAATGGTTAATCGAATAGGTGAGTTCGTTCATGATCGATTTTTAGTTTATAAATTTATAGTTTAATTCGATTCGTGAAAAAATTTATATATATTCTAAACTTATATTATAATTATTTATCTAGTACAAAGGTTAGATGTTATTCTATGAGCGTTCAAAATTTATTGATTGTAATTTAAAAATTAATTATTTTATATATTTAATTATTAAATAATAATATATAATAGTTAAAGTTAATTTAAAAAATAATATTTAATTATTAAATAATAATATTTAATAGTAATTAATTTTTTTAGATAAATATTAGTAAATAAGTATGATCAGTTAATCGATGATTAATTGAACCGATTGATTGGTTAACTATTGACTCGTGAATCAGTGAAACCAGTTCAAAAACAGTTGATAATTTTTGTTGAACTGAACTATTCGATTAACTGTTACCAAGTCAATCGGTTCAATTAATCATAAACAGGTCTAATATTTATTGGATTTGGCTATTGAATACTATCTCTGCTGGGTTTATTTTAAAGAATAGTTTAGTTTGGCTAAATTGATTAATATTCGAAACACCTGTTATTACGATTTATGGGTCCGCGTGTCGCCCAGCAGACGAACATCGACTGCAGGGTTTTTTTCATGTTGTTATGATATTCTTCTGTGAAAAAAGTCTAGGGATCTTTTTTTTTTACGAAGAAAAGAACCGTCCTCAAAATTCAATTCAATTAGTTCTAAAAAAAATATTAGGATGATTTACATATTTTAAGCTATTTAACGATATTAATATGATTATTAATAAAATTGTTTACTATGAGGAAAAAAATCGTAAAGGATAGTAGAATCCGATAATATCTTCTACGATTTTTTTTTTCATTATAAAAAATTTTATTTATGATAATATTAATACTGTTGAATAACTTAAAATACGTAAATCATCCTAATATTCTTTTTTAAAACTGTTTGAGTAATAAAGTCGTGATCCTTGTTATCTTGTCGTATAAAGGGAGCAGGCCAATTTTTCTTGTTTTTATCATCTATTTGCTGTGAGCATGATGTGTTTAGTTTGATCACATTTATGGGCTATTATAATCCCGGCCCATAAATGGACAGCGTGAATCACCACTGACCACATCACAGGAACAAGAGTTTGCGGGAGTTGCAACTAACGATTGATCCGTAGTCATCCATCATCCTTCTGGCTCTCCGATTCCCGGGGCTTGCTAATGGAGTCATTCAATAAAGTTCCATTTCCATCGGGCCCTTCCCTTGCTCGCATGATTAGAGTTAATCACACATGGGAATATTGATTAAAAAGCTCAACCTTCTCGCCTTATACGTGTTTGTGAATTGTGCAAATGACGACGTGCGAAAGGAGTCGCTTTTATGAACAAGCGGCAGATGATTACATCTATGCCATTGTTTGGTGGATGAGGTAGAGATTAAGGAGTTCCTTCATCTCTGCCTCAATCTCCCTCTGCTCCTTCCACCGTAGGCGATGGAGAGGAATCTGGAGGAATGGAGATAGAAAAGAGGTGGCCGGTGGGGGTGAACGCAGGAGGCGCAGGTCTGCGTCGGAATTGAAGCCCTAATACTGTTTCCATTTCTTCGATTGAGCTCTAAACCCAAGGGGATTCTTCCTCGCTCTTCGCTCTGGAGGGGATCAGCCGCAGCCGCAGCCTTTTTTCTGGTGTCCGCGCTCGCCCGCCTCGCTCATCTCTTCGATTTCTAGACCCGGAGGTGCCGCCGGCCCAAGGTCTGGAGACCACGAGGCGGAGGAACCATGCTCTGGCTCATTCGCTTCACCGGCCTCTGCTCCCTTGCCATGGTCATGGTGGTCCTGTCCCCATCCCTTCAATCCTTCCCCCCTGCCGAGGCCATCCGGTCGTCTGACTACCTTCGCTTCGCCGGCGCCGGTGGCCACAACCACCACCTCTCCGACGCATCCAGTGACGCTAAAGGCCTAGGTTTCAGGAGAGCGCCCTTCTTCCACAATGCGGCCGATTGCGAGTCCCATTCCTCCAACGGAACCTCGATCTGCGACCCATCGCTGGTCCACATCGCAATAACTCTCGATGAGGAGTACCTGCGGGGCTCGATCGCGGCGGTTCACTCGGTTCTCGCCCACGCCCAATGCCCGGAGAGCGTCTTCTTCCACTTCTTGGTGTCGGAGCCTGGCCTGGAGCGGGTGGTGCGGTCCTCCTTCCCGGGCCTCCGCTTCAAGACATACTATTTCAACCCGCATCGTGTCCGGGGGTTGATCTCGTCGTCGGTGCGGCAAGCCCTGGAGCAGCCGCTCAATTATGTTCGCAACTACCTGGCGGACATACTTGAGGGTTGCGTGAGCCGGGTGATCTACCTCGACTCCGACCTAGTGGTGGTTGACGACATCGCCAAGCTATGGCAGACACGGTTAGGGTCGCGGGCGGTGGGCGCGCCCGAGTACTGCCTCGCTAACTTCACCAACTACTTCACCGACCGGTTCTGGTCTGACCAGCGTTTCGCGGCCACCTTCGCCGGTCGCGAGCCGTGCTATTTCAACACAGGGGTGATGGTGCTCGACCTAGTTCGATGGCGGCGAGTTTGGTATACGCAGCGGATCGAGAGGTGGATGGAAGTTCAGAAGAGTGGCGCCGCCCCTGGCGGGGCTGGGCGGATCTACGAACTGGGATCGCTGCCGCCCTTCTTGCTTGTGTTCGCTGGGGAAATAGCGTCCATTGAGCATCGGTGGAACCAGCACGGCCTTGGCGGTGACAATGTCAAGGGCAGTTGTCGTGACCTCCACCCGGGTCCGGTGAGCCTTCTCCACTGGAGCGGAAGTGGGAAGCCGTGGGTGCGGCTTGATTCCAGCCGGCCCTGCCCCCTCGATTACCTTTGGGCACCCTACGATCTATATGGCCCAGCAGCCGCCTGACGCCCCCGAGCAGCCACTACCACCGCCACATTCCGGTAAAATGCCACCACTAGTCCATTTCCATACCATCTCTGATGTTCCTCTTGCTACCTTGTACCTAATCCTTAATTTCCTTCTTTTCTTTCTCTTCCCTTCCCTTCCATTCATTCTCACTCTTCTAAACAATTCTTTACGGTTGTATTATGTACATGTTATCTTCTTCTCCGGTTTTTTCCTCATTCTGCTCCCTCTTTTGTTACGAGGCGATTTTTTATATACCGATATTGATTTTAATTCTATTGTTGCTGCCTTTATGAAGAGAAACAAATTGTTTTGTAAGCAAATTTATGTACATCGCGTTCAATTGCTTCTCTCTTAACTGGCATTACTCTATCTGATTTTATGGACATATCTAGTTCGCAATACTCTGTTTTTAGATCAGTGAAGATTCTTGTTTTGGGTGCATGAGATCTGATTTTTTTCAGATTTTTTAAATGGCCGGCAAAGATGTTATATGCCTGTGTAGAGTTTACATTGATTTGATTCATGCAATTTAGCCCAAAATTGTCCAGTTCTTTCAGAATTTCGAAGAACAAAGACAATATAAATTGCCTTGAAAATACTTGAAAAGGGGTGGTGGAGTCCCTCCAAGCGTGGCACAGACGTCCTGTGGGCTGTGGCAGCAGAAAAATTGTGTTGAAAAATAATTGCAATATATTTTCTCCAAGACAAATAATAATTGAAATATAAAATTTATAAAGTAATAGAAAACGACACTATAATTTTTTAGTACTTTTCAATATTTATGATCATTTAAAAATGTGTTATTAAGTTTAGAGGGTGTTTATTACAATTTTGAAAGTACGAGTTCTGCTGTAGGATAGCATTCTTTCTTCTATGATATTGTACTTATCTGTGTTCTTCCATGGCCTCTCTTTAAATGAACTATCGATTAGTAGAATGTACAGAATTTATTGAAGAGTAGATAAGGTGGCACCTTTCCATTGTTAGCAAGCGCTTCCGTAGACGGTCCTCCGTGTGTTTTCCAGTTGGGTATCGGTAAGATGCTGGCGATGGATTTCTGTTTGGTCCCTTAACCTTTTCCGTTGATTTCCTTCTTTCTTTTCAGTAGTTAACTTTCTTCGTCATGGTGTAGAGACAAAGTAGAACACAGGTGCGGTCGCTATTCAGTCGAGCTGGTAGCTCTTTAACTTGGATCAAATTTAAGCAGTGGACTCAACTTGTGCCAATAGTATGTGGATTAGTAGAAGACAAGTTGATTATTAATCATCTAATTAAGCTGCCATGACGGCTGCAGAAACCTCTCTGGTAACAACACTTATCGTTTCCCTTTTAATTAATTATTTATATTCATGACTTGTGAGATCGTGTTGATAGATTGTGTATAGATAGATTACACCAAGGTCGGCAAGCTCTGGAGAAATGGGCATTTGTCCCTTGTGATGTGGCCCTTGCACATGAAAGCAAGCCTGGTAGGGCCTCCCGTGCTGGTCCTGGTTCTATTTTACCACACAACTCGCATCCTTCTGGGTTCCCCAAATGAGAGGTGTGCTTCAACCAGTGCAGTATTGAATGCCAGTTATGTTGATGTGGCAATTTAGCTGCAGTTGTGAATTGTGAGTCCTCAATCACGACAAAAAAAAGATGCATGCCTCGAGGCTTATGAGCTGTGTTGTTTGCGACGGGCCGGTGGTGGCGACGATAGTGATGCACTACCGGCTCGGATAATTTTAATGCAGACTGATGCGGCTTGATATCTTCTATCATCCTGGAATCTGCACCTGGATGAATGAATATTACTGACGTCTTCCCTAAATCATACAAGTAATCGACAATACTTGTTCCCTTTGCTATAGAGTAACTCAATGGAAGCAAGTGATAGGATTTTGAAAAGAGGTAGTAGATAGCTCGGATGGAGTGACTAATTGCACGATAGCTCAGAATGCTTTCTTACTAATGGTCCTGCTTGATTCTTCAGTGTTTCCTGTGACTTGTGTAGCTCCATGCTCTTTGCAAAGGGATACACAACTTGTGGATTCTGCTGGCCAATTGGTATTCTGTTTATTGAAATATAGAGATTGGGAACAGATCCATGGGGGGCACTAGTCCTGTTTGTGTCAAAGTAAGAAAAACATTAGCATTCCTTCCTGATATATTAGTCGGAATGCTGTTTCAAGATTTGCTGTAAGAGTGCTGACGTGACGACAACATCAAGTCATGACCGGTGGTGTTTTTCCATGTTTCCGAGAGAGAAAAAATTGATGGTGTTGTGGATACTTGTGAATTACTGAAGACTAATCAGTTGGTCTTTGGTGCTAGCTCCAGCAAATACTGATCTTGTTATTTGAGAAGTTGGTGTGTTAAAGGAAACTGGAGTTTCTTCCTCTACTTGTAAACCCGCATCTCCATGTCATTCGTCATACCGTTGCCCGACATGTCTCGACTGAATGCTGTCAGTGATTCCAGACAAGTAAGAAGTAACTCAGACCTCCATTGTTCTGTAGCTGCAGTGATGCAGATCTTCTACTTGAAGCATTTGCAGTATTTCCTAGTAGACTAAAAGCAGGCAAGCTTAATTCAATATTCATTTCTTCTTGCATTCGAAGGTAGATCTATAAAGAATCTGATCATATAGTCTTATTAGGATACAAACTAGAAAAAGGGTCTTAGTACGAGGAAAAATGTTATTTTGGTGATCCAGACATTTGCATGCTTAGTGTCACGCCCAGGTCGGATCGGCCTAAAAACAGCGCTTATCCGTTGTCTTAGGACCGTCCGGCGAAACACCAGAGTATGCACCCTCTAGGGTTTCCGGCCAAAATCTTTCCCCAAATAGAAAAACGATTGGAAAACCCTAATTGAAATTATACCTCACTGGTCAAAATTAGCCATTGACCGAAAAATCACCGCGTCGCGTTAATCCGTTTGCTTTGATTTCGCACGCTGACGTCCGCCTGACGTCAGCGTCCCGAATTCGATTTCAAATTCAATCCGTTGCCGAAACGCGTTGCTGTTCCGATTTTGACCAGTGAGGTAAAATCGGAACAATTCCTTCGTCTTCTTCCTCGATGTGCCGCCTGCGCCCGAGGTTTCGCCGTGCGTGCCGGTGGAGGGAAGCCGCCTGCTTCCTCTCAGTTACTCGCCGATGCCCGGACACAGTCGCCTCGCCGCCGATTGCTGTCGTCGCTAGAAACGCCGCCAGAAACTGGGAATAGGGGAGAGATGGACGGAGAGGAAAACTCAAGCTTTTATTCCGAAGAAGCTTACAGAACTCCACTCTAGGCCGACGACCCCCGTTGTCGGTGGCCCCCATCCCTCCCTCGTCGGTCATCGCCGACTACAAGCTCTATCTCTCGAACGCTCCGTCGACGCCCCTGGCGCCGGCATCGGTGCCCCCTGGCACCGGCATCAACGCCCGTCGGCGTTGGCATCAGAGCCCTGCTTTGGAAGGGGCGACGGTGCCCGCCGTCGCTGGTGGAATCGCCTCTGCGACCTCCTCTGTTTGGTGTCGCCTCCGCGCACCCCTTTTACGCTCGATCGCGGCTTCCCTTATAAGGACGCGCCGTCGCCTCCGCTTGCGACACTGCCCGAGTCTTCCGCCGAAGTCCGTTGCTCTCACGTCTGCTGACGAAGTCTTCATCAACTCGTCCGAAGCTTTCATCTGCGCCCGAGTCTTCCTCCGAAGACTCCGTCCACAGCTGCTGCCAGCTTCGAGTTGACGACGCCACGTCAGCCTCTTCCGCATGCCGAATCCGGCTTGCTCGTCTCCGCTCGAGTCTCGCGGGGACGCTGTTCTGCTGAATGTCCACTAGTTTCGGACTCCGGCGCGTCCGGAACTCCACAGGGTCCGCCGACCCCGCTCCGCGTCTCTGAAAAGCTTGGCGAGGACGTCGCCGCCTGCGACGCTCGCCTCTGTCCTTCGGATGAAATCGCACGCATTTGTGATTTCTCAATTGGGTGTTGATCCAATCTTTGACCTGGTATTTGGGTAGCCGAGTGGTTTGGGCTTGGGCTTGGGCTTGGCCTAGTGTGCTTTGGGCTGAACCGAAGAATTCCGGGCCTAACAATTCTCCCCCACGTGATTTGAACATCGCCCTCGATGTTCGATACGAGTTGAACACTGGCTCTTTAATGTTCATGTCCTCCATCTCATATCTCCAGTCTGATGATGAATGTTACTGAACCACGTTGCATGGAATTGGCACACCATTGACTTGACACAACCGCATACTATCGCACCCCCTGGTACTCTGCTTAACCTCCTGTGCCCCAGCCATCTCATGCCATAGTGCTCCGCCCAACTCAATACGAACAGGGTCACGTCCATAATGCATCTCCCCAGATACTCCGCTCAACCTGCAATCGTTGAGTTCACGGTCTAACGCACTAGATCATCGTTCTTACAGCAACCTGCATCACCAAACTTTGTCAAGGATAATCTCGGACCTGTGGGTCATGGGCCCATAATAATCTTGCTGCATCCCCCTGGCTGCACTCAGCTGAACCTCGCATCTCCATCTTGCCGTTGGTTACAATCACTCAGCCCTTATAGACCTCTACCTCAATGTCTCCTGACACCGGCATCGATGCCCCCTGGCGCCGGCATCAATGCCCTTAGGCATTGGTATCGACACCATCTGGTGTTGGCATCAGGGCCCCTGCCCTGGAAGGACGACGCTCCTCGTCGCCGGTGGTGATGTTGCTCCCTCTCGGATCTTCCTGATTCACCATCATGGCTGAATCTTTAGCTCTGATACCTGTTGTCACGCCCCGGTCGGATCGGCCTAAAAATAATGCTTAACCGCTATCTTAGGATCGTCCGACGGAATACCGGAACGCAACACTCTCTAGGGTTTCCGACCGGAAATTAGAAACTCTAACTACCCCGAACAATTTTTATCCCCAAATTATAGTTCTCACAAGAAGAAACCCTAACCCTAGAAATCCAATCGGAAGATCAAACCGAATTCAAATAATACCTTGGTCAAAATTGAATGTTGACCGAAATCCGTCGCCGCTCGAATTTCCGCATGGCTGACGTCACGCCGACGTCAGCACCAAATCGATTTCGCCCGCATCTGAATTAATTCGGCTGCTGACGTTCGCCTATGTCAGCTTTTCGATTTCGTCCGCCGAAATCAAAATTCGTCTCGGTTCCGATTTTGACCCAGTCAAAATCGGAACGCGTCGTCTTCAACCTTCGTCTCCTTCATTCGAATGCACGCCTGCGTTCGATAGTTGTCGCCGGAGAAGGGAGTCGTCGGGAAAGAGGTCGCTGCCTCTCGCCCTTGACTACGCCGAAGCCGCCTTGGCCGTACGCCGCCGGAATCGACGCCAAAATCAGAGAACAGGGGAGAACAGGAAGTGGAGAAGAAAGCTTGTATTTATCCTGCAAAAGCTACAAAACTTCTCTCAGTCGTCTGCCCCCCGGCCTCCGGTACCCCGCTCCCCTCCCTCGCCGACGATCCACTGATCGTTGGCTACAAATCTCTCACGCGAACCTTTCGCTCGTCAGGAAGCTTTCCCCAAACTTCGTTCTCCCTGATGACGATGGTGGTGGACTCTCGCTGCTTCCAGGTGATCCCTTCTCCTTCGTCTCGCTGCAGCTTTAAAGGGGAAGAGCGCCGCCTCCACTCTTCCGCTTCAGCCGCTCGCTGCGCCCAAGTTAGGGCGTCCATCGCCCTTCCGCTTGCGTGCCGACCTCGTTCTGAGTCCGAGTCTTCCACTGGAGTCGACGAGCACCGCACGTCCGCTTCCTTCGGTGAGCTCACACCCGAGCTTCGCGAGGAAGATGCGGCTGAAGTAAACGCCGCGTTCGCGTGGTCAACATCAAGCGTTGACCCACGAATCTGATTTCTTTTTCTCCACGTTGGGCTTGGGCTTGGGCCACCTCTTGGCCTGGTGGACTTTGGGCCGAAACGGACTGAACCAGGCCTGACACTTAGCATAAATAACTGTAGTTTTTATAACTTCAGAAAACTTGTTTGGTAAATACTTCTAGTTATCGATTATTATGGAAGGGGTTACGCCACATTTTGGCTCTTGATCAGAAGTCACGCGTCCATTCATTCTAGTGCTGTTTTCATAATCAAAGCCAAATCTTGGAAGTTGATATGTGTTAGGCCTAATCCAGCCAGCCCGGTCAACTGGGCTGTTGACCGGGTCAAAATCGGGCCAAGCCCCCAAAATCACGAATGAAATTCGATTTCGTGAAGGCGAGCGAATCGAGCGGTGATTCTGCTCCAATCGTCGGCAACGACAGCGATGCTTGCTGGCAGCCGGAAGCCTCGGATCGGCCGACGAAGTTGACGCCGGTAAGTAGAGAGACGCCAGGTGGCGATTTCGGCCGGCAAAGCTTCAGCGCATGGGTGGACGATGGAGCGGCGGACAACGACGAGGTGAGGCGCTGATTCGATAGGCGGTGACATCTCCTCAGCTTCGATGTCAGGCGTCGAGTAGAGACGATGGCGACTAGACGGAACATCGGCGTCAGGCAGCAGCTCTTGATCCAACGGACCGAGGAGCGGCGACGAACTCGAACCAGCGGGCCGAAGGGTACGCCGACGTCTAGTTGCAGGCGGCATGGGCACCGTCAGCCATCTGGTCGTTGTCGTAGGGATCCGGCGGATGCGTGCGTCTGGACGAGAGGCGAAAGACAACACTACAATCCTTATAAAAGGGGGCCGCTGAGCTCAACTGAGGGAAGAGGAACCGTGGGGGAGAAACAACCGATAGGAGGCTCGGCGGCGGGCATGGTTGAGGACGAACCATGCCCAGCCTCCCTACCTCTTTGTCTTCCTCTCTCTTCTTCGCTAGAGGGTGGTATGGTGCCGGTAAGGGATCGGCGATGAGGGAGATGGAATGCCGGGTGAGGAGTCTGGCGATCAAAACTCGCCAAAGAAGAAAGCTACTCCATCTCTCCCTCCCTCTCTTCTCCGCTAGTGGATCCCGGCGGGGTCCCTTCCAATGGGGTAGATGGGTTGCGAGGCCGTCGCGGAGACGGTGGCTTCCTTCCGCTCAACGAGCAAGGACGCGTGACGGAGACGCGGAACGAGAAACGATGCAATCAGGCGATCGGAACTCGCCTTGAACTAACAACGTCGCCTCTCCCGTCTGCTCGCCTTCTGTCCCCTGATCTCAGCGTCACACATCGCCGGTTGGGTAAGTGGATTGACTCTCCGACGCGCTCCGGTGGTGTGGGTGGGAGGAACGAAGCAACGACGACGCCTATTTCTCCCCCAAACACCCCTGACTTCCCCTGTCGCGGGCATCTTATGGTGGATCTCCGGTGAGTTCGAGATGGCGATCTTGGGTGAACACCGAGCTCGTTTAGGATCAATGTGTACCCGTCAGAAAGGGGAAAGGACTGCTCGCCGGACGGCGCAAGCGCTTGGAAGGACCGCTCGCCTGAGGACGGGAGCTATCAGGGACGCAGTGTCGACACTTTCCCTGCGGATCAACGTGAACACGATGGCGAGTGTGGCTTTGCCTGTCGGGCGCCGACGTTGACCAGGTTTCGAGTGTGGACCTGGGATCGTCCTTAGAATTCGAATGCAAGGTAGGGAGCCGACGGTCGCGCTGTCGTTGGAGGAGACGACGAAGCCGCCATTGCTTCGTCGCGGACGCGAACGCTAGCAATCTCGGAATCAGCATTGACCGAAATTGGGAGTGGACCCGATCACCACATTGACGTCCTCTGTGAAGCGGTACGGAAAGTCCGATTTGGGGATCTCGGATGCGGATGAACGTGCGTCGTAGGTTCGGATCCGGGTTTGGATCCAAATATCGGTTAAAGTATATTTCTCTTATCTCAATTGGTTTCAATATCTGATGTGGCTGTTTCATTTCTCTCTCTCTTTCCTGGGTTGGACGAAGGTTGAAACCCTTCGTGCAGGCTAAGGGATGTGCGCAGGTGCTCACTTGCCGGTCGCGCTGAACCTAGACGAATCGACCGAACTCATCCCCTACATGGGACTTTGACTGATTTGAGCCCTACGTGGCCTTTAAGATTCGTGTAATAATTAAAAAATATTGATTCATGTATTTATATAAAATTGGGCACGACAGTTTGGTATCAGAGTTGGTTTAACACGGGAAGAACAAAATTTTGCTAAAAAGAGAGAGAAAAAATAATAATAATAATGACGTTCCCAGCTTGAAGAAGCAACATGGGAAACCAGAAACAAGAGGTTGCTTCATGACGTCGAGTGGCGGCGGATTTTGGTATCGATACGTCGGCCGACACTGGGAGATATAGACGTGCGGCGTCCACGAGTTTGTCGGAAGAAAGGACGTGGGGTCCGCTACACTGACATAAACGCGATCGCAATTCGGATGCGATCGTAGCGTGAACTCTCGCATTGGGGAACGTGCACATGCGAATGGGCGCCTGATAGCCGTTCCGCAAGTATACGGACTATCGAAGTAATATAAATGTATCGATCCCACATGGACCAAATACCAAGTACCGACTGATTCCATTATCACAAGCTAGACAATCTTTTATTGGTTTTGAAATGGTTGCTAAGATCTAAAATTAAGCTAAACAAGAAATCAATGTGACTAAAAATGAAGTTAGGGTAATTGTACGACGAAGGATTTAAGGCTGAATAGGATCAGGGCTAAGGGTCCACCGCCTTGACACTTGATGCACGGATGAATAACTACAATAAGCTCTCTCCTTTAAGTCCTAGAGTAATCCAAAAGGTGCTCGTTGTCCCCTCCCGAGGATGCAACGAGGTGTTTACTAGGCTAGACGCCTACCTCCGTAGTACATCCACCCAAATGAACCCAATGAGCGCCGGACTGTGTACACAATCTCATCATTTGAGTTGTCCTCTCCCAAGGATGCAACTAGGTATTTCCACGGCTAAACGCCTACCTCCGTAGTACGCTTACCTGAGTAAACCCCTTAGAGCACAAGTTGGTGAACACTATTCGTATACAATCACCCACTCCCGTGTGATGATTGACAAACCTCTACCTAGGCTTTCCAATATTTGGACGTGCCTCCCGGCGATACCAAACATCTAACAAATGAAGATAACAAAAGGACAATCTTCTTTCAACAAGTGCAACTAGGTAAAGTAGAACAACTTAGGGTTTACAAATGACAGTTATCATCCATACATAAAGCATTCAAGGGGGCTTTCCCCAGCCCTGAAACAAGGTTTAAGCTACAATGTTCATAGTTAAAAGCAAAGCATAAGACAATCCCAACATTACATCCATGGATAAGCAAATAGAGCAAGGGTAAATGGGAAGAGGAGGATAAGACTCCCTCAAGGAAGAAGAAATCGCTCGAAGCCTTTGGGGCTCCCGCCGCCTAGACTCTCCTCTCCGGTTCGATTGATCTCCAGTCCTCACCTCCTCGCTCAGCCACCGCCCGCATACGTACGTCTCCTTCAAAATCCTCCACCGAAAAATCCCCCCTATAACTTACGTGAATAGGGTTTTTGTCTTCTTTTTCCCCCCTCCTAGTCCAATTCCTCTTCTGCCCCTCTGGAGCCCTCTATCTGACGTGGATAAACGAGGGGTAAAGTCTGGAAAAATCAACATCGGGTGACACAGAAGCCACGGGTGTGATTCCGGTCACTGAGTGGGCCGTGGTTCTTGCCTAGAATACTGATCCAGCTGAAAATAGTCGCATTCCCTCGCTTTTTCTCTGAAATGATACAAAAATACCAACGAGTGTAGATTCCGAAGATAATGCAATAAATCTATATAAATTAGGTGTAAATGCCAAAATAGTAAAGATTTAACAATAGAAATAGCATATAAATCTCTATAAAAAAAACTACTTAACAGCGCCCGATCTCAGGACGTAAATGGGCATTGACCGGACCCGAGTGTGGACTTCGAGTCGGCACGCAGGACTCCCGGTAAAACCTTGGACACGCGCAGGTGGCTATGAAAGCACGGCTCCGGCGGAGTAAGCGGAGGATGCTCACGACCATTCGAATGGTCGACATGAGTAGAGCGACACAGCTCGACGGGGGAACCTCGACAGCTAACAGTGCTAGTCGGAGGATTATCGTGATGATCTTTCGCCGTGACGTGAATACGCTAGATTGCAGACACAACTTCCACAAGTGTAGGGCACGTGGGCTCGACCCACGATTAAATCCACTAACGGATTTGGATAACAAACATTGGGTTTTTAAGAACCCGAATCAAGTGGATGAGTTAGCAGACTCTAAAACTACTATTCAAGAAAAAGTTAGCAGACTCTAAAATTACTATTTAAAAAAAATATATATATAAAATTTTATGATTTATAATGTAAATAAATTTGTATAATATCAAAAAATATATAAAATTTAAAATTATTTAATATAATAATAAAAAACTTTGAGCTAATATACAAATATATAACGCATGGTGTGTATTTATTTAGGTATTTATTATATAAATATCTAATCATTCTCTAATTATTCCTGGTCATAAAGAGATTTATGCGGTAGAGTGCTGAATATCCTTTCTCGATTTATTCATAGAAGATCCTTCTCTCTAAATAGTTTAACTTGTTTGCGGGCAATCTAAGAACATGCACAAGTCTAAGATCATCAAATGGAGGTGAGGGATGAGAGAGACGGATACCATCGTAGATGGCCTGCCTCCGACGTGCGTGTTGGCGGGTAAGTCACCAAACTGCCAGATTAGTTGTGTTGTCTCTTGATTGTTGTGTTATACTTGTAGAACAGTTAATTATCACTTTTAGGTTATGGTTTATTGAATAAAATTTATAGTGAAAAAAATAAAAAATACAATGAATCTAAATAGCTAAAAGTGATAAACTATAAGTACTTTACTTTCTAAAACAGGTTCGTCCATCCACTTCACTCAAGCAGCAACAACTTTCATCCAACACGTTGTGAGCAAAAAATTAATAAAAAAAAATCAATTTTATTTAAAGGTTTAAAGATTCAGTAATATTCGATAATTGTTTAAATTAATCCACGATGAAAATTTGGATTTAGTAAATTTAGTACTACGTAATTTAGTAAACTCAATTATAATTAGTGAATGTACGGGTTTTCGGATGAGAGATTCAATAACTGCTGCTTACGGAAACCTACACGAATCAACAATATAAATGACGAAAAATTAAAGTCAAACCTAGGATTGAGACTAATGTGGCGGACTGGCGGGCATTACACTATAATATTCGTGTTGTTTTTTTTCCAAAAGCTTAATCGTCAACTCCGAATCAAATTAACCCTTTAGGGAATCCATTAACAATTTGGTGCCGCACTTGTAGGAAAAATGAGGACGTAAAGCCAAAGTTTTTTTGCCAACCTTCGCTAGTCACTTTCCACCCATTTTCTGTAATTTTCTACTACGAGAAAAATCTATTGGGCCGAACATATACGAATTAAGAAAGTAAATATATTTTTTAAAAAAAGAAAACTTATTTTCTCATAAGCCTGATGACTGAGAAATTTATTAGCAGGTAAGAAAAATAAAATATTATTTATTTAGCATTTTTGGGAATTTCTTTCAATGAGAAAATGTCTTGATTTATGTATTTTCCTGCTATGTAAAAATATGTGTCACGGAGAGGATTCGAACCTGCGACTTAAGGCGTAGGTTGTGTGCTGCACGCCACTAGGCTAGTGGTGTCTTTCTATTTAGAAAAGGGTAAGAGCCCTTGATAAGGGTGAAGTGGAGAATAACTTATACTAAAGGGTTATTGGATCTTCCACTTATGTTTAAGTTATAGGGTTATTGGATCTTTGGAGGATTGTGGGTAGAAAACTAAAATTTGAGGGATCTATTTTCCCTCTCACGATCTCCCTCTTGCTCACGATCTTTTCTCCCTTGGAGGTGGCGGCTTGCTCTCTCCTTCTTCCTCCTTCTCTTGTGGCCGGCGGCGAGTGGAGGTGGAGGCGTTTTCCGGCGAACTCTTGAGTGCTCCGGCGACGTGTTGGCGTGAGAGGAGGCGTGAGGACGTGAGGCTTGGGAGAAACCGAAATCAAGGTGAGTGGATGTTCTCCTTCACCTAGTTCACGAAAATTGGATGCATTGCTTGTTTTAGAGAAGATTAATGCATAGGAGTATGGCATGATCTCTTGATTTCAATTGTACATGTTTTCCTTGTTTTTCCCAAATTTTCGAAACCCTAGCTTGCATGAAAATTAGGGCTTTTCGTTTTTAAGACTCTTAATCCTAAATTGGACCTTGATTAAACATGTATGTAGCTTTAGAATTTCAATTGCATGAAGATTAGGGCTTGAAGGAGAATTTCGACCCTTCTTCATGAAGTTACGTCCAAATGCATGGGTAAAAATTGGGGAAAACTTGATATTCATGAAATTAGGTATATGAGGATTCTACTGTATTTTTTTGGGAATTTTTAGAAATAAAAGTTTCTGTTGACTGAAATTGACCTAGGGGTAATTCGGTAAATTTCCTAGTTAAAATTGGGGAAAACTTGAAATTACGAATCTAGGGATCATGAGGGACGTAATGAATATTTTTACGAAATTTTTGGATAACTTTTCCTGCATGACTTAAACTTTAAACTAGGGGCATTTCTGTCTTTTGTTATCAGAACTAGTAGGAAACTATGAATATGTGATATTCTGCATTTAGGTTAATTGTGAACGAAATTTGGTGAATTTTCTGTATTATTATGTATTTTTAATTGAATGGTGTATGTAGAAAGTAATGACATGAAATATTGATTGATAACTTTGTATGATAACTTAGAAAAAGTTAAACCATGCTTGCATGAAATCTAAGGACCTTTCCTGAACTTGATTGATGTGATGTCTGAGATAATGTTCGTGTTGTATGATTGAGGATAAGAGTCCTAGACTTGAGTGGACTGAACCTAAGGGTCAACTAGAGCACTCAGAACAGTCATTCTGATTTGGGGTTGGGGAATCCACCCATCCTATTCTGACATGTTTCCGGTAATGGAGGGACTGTTCTAGAGTCTAGTGACCAGGTTAGAGGTTCAGGTTTCCGGTTTGTGTTAAGGGTATTTTGTCCAGGTGATAAACCTTTTGAGAGTTGGGTGTTTGAAGCAAAGTGCCACGTCTTGGTCAGACGGGGGCCACCTCTTGAATTCATTCACCTTCTGTTCTGTTCTTGTTTCCCAGTTGTGGGGGTTTTTGTGTTCCCGGTAAGGGGGTATGGTTGAGTGTCGTAGAGCAAAGTGCCACGTCGTGACCTGGCGGGGGCCACCTCTTGAATCTACACCTCACCGATATGTGCTGCAGGTTACTCTCAGTGCCCTGACGAGGGCCGGGTTGGACCCACGGGGTCAATTCTGAAATCACTGGACAATAGTTGCGTGAGTCTGAGTCTGTTGGCTGGTTAGGCTATTTCGTGATCTTGTGTTGGCTGGTTAGGCTATTTCGTGATCTTGTGTTGGCTGGTTAGGCTATTTCGTGATCTTGTGTTGGCCGGTTAGACTATTTTGTAATCTTGTTGCCCGGGGTTGGGTGTATTGTTTCTGATTATGATTGTGAGTTATAGTTATCGGTTTTATTATGTAACATACTTTGATATCTTTTGTTAAATGTTTTTGAAAAGATATCTGTATCTATTTTTGATTGTGTATTAGTGGATGGTCGAACGAGACTATCTACTCACTGAGCTGTGTAGCTCATTCCACTATATTTTCAGATGCAGGGCAGGAGCCTACAGCCTAGCGGATGTGTTATGTTCTGACTTGATATTTTGGGGCCTGCGAGCCTGTAATATCTTGAGGGCCGGATGTGGCCAAACTTTTTATGATTTTTGATTCATGGACATGTTAGCCGGATGTGGCTATTTCTTTCTGATTTCTGTGATATTGTTGCCGGGTTGGCATTTGTTTTGATACGACTGTTAAACCGAGGGCTTAAGCCTGTTTTCGGTGAATTCTGTTCGATTACCGTGGTATTTTGATGATGTGATAATGTCTGAGGATTTTGATTCGAAATATGATGTTTTCAGTGTGTGTTTATGAAGCATGTACAGGAATTTCCTTAATTTTACTGGGGACATGCTGCCGAAATTTCTTGTATCGGATTTTTGTAAGCTATTATTCCCTAGCATCTGTCTCGTTGATTGTGTGTGACGTTCCCTATCTTCCGCGGATTCTGTCTGTGTTTGGGGTTATTTCTGAGGGGGCGTTACACCAATGAATCGTACTATTACTTTCATCTTTAAAATAAATAGAGCCACGTAGGATTCTGAATGAAAAACTATCCCATACAGGGGACTAAAATAACACACGAGAGCGATCGACAGACGTGACCACTCACATCTTACCTAACTCAACAAACAGTAAACACCGTATGCAGATGGTGGCGCACAAGAGCGAATAAAAGATACCACACAGGGCGTCAGAACAGGGCCACCGCACACAGGCGACAAAACACCAAAGCCAACACAACACAAAAGCGACAGGGTCGCAAACACCGAGAAGAGGAGAGAAGCTGCCTCGCTCGAACGAGCAAGGGAGAACACTGGAGAAGCGAGGGATCGCACGCGTCTAAATGCGGGGTCAAACGCGGAACACGCACACATCACAACAACAGAACAAGGCATCGCCAAAAAGCATGGCGACGCCGGAAAGCAGAATAAATAGCAGAAAACTAAATAACAGAAATAAAGGAGTCGGAAGAGAAGAATACCTCTCGGCAGAACTCGAACCCACCGGCTCCACCACTGCACAACGGACCTCTAACAATCTAATTTGAACTCCTTGACGCCGAACCGCCCACAGCACACCACCGGTTGTCTCATGAAGTTCGCTAGTAATCACGCCGATCACAGGAGTCCATCCGAGCAGTTGATACGGCTACGCCAAGCTGTAGAAGAGAAACTGGGTGGACTCATCGATGCCGAACCGCCCACACCACACCCCGGTCATCGAAGCCCACCGACAATCGCCGCCAATCGCTGGAGTGGAGGGGTAGACCTCCTGACGCTTTGAATCCTCATAGCTCGTCGATCTCCGTCGCACGAAGTTCACTAGAGGTTGCCGAACCATCGCCGGAGCCCAACGGGGAGAGGAGGTTATCGGACGATCATCGCGGATCGCCGGAACCAAACGGGAGAGAGGGAGGTTGCCGGACGTCTTTGGACTCGCTGGAGTTGTTAGCCCTTGCCGGAGATGATGGAGTTCGTCGGACTCCTCCAAAACTCGCCGAAGCTCGCCGGACATGGTCGGACGATGAGAGGGGAGGAGGGGCGACACAGGGAGGCAGACGTCCGCGCATCCGCTCCACTCGCTTGGTGCCGCCCACTCGCCTAGAACTGCCCGCTCGCCTGAAGCTGCATCCAAAGCTACGCTTGCCCTCTCGCCTGGGGAGCCCAGCCATCGGCATCCCACGCTGGGAGCCTGCCGGTCTGCTCCCTGTCGTCATCACTGACGACTCACCAATCAAGCAGCATCTCCTAAACCCAAGCGTATGTCTCCATGAAACCCATCATCCCAGGCTACCTCGCTACCCGACCGGCGCCGAGTTCCTGTTGCCTAACGGAACTGCTCCCACCGCCAAAGCTCATCTCCCTCGTCCCCAAATCCCTCCCTACGCTGATGTTCCACTCCCCATCCTCTGCACGCCCGTGCATGCCCACGAAAGATGAAGCCATCATCCATCTCCGCCAGCCAGTGTGCACCACACGGCCGCCGTCTCGGCGACCGACATTGCCACCCATCATTACATGCCATGCAGCAAAGCTCGCCTGCACCAGCTAACATCAGCGATGGCGGCTTCGACGAGCGTCGTTCGCCAGTTCCACATACACGAGCCCTAATTAATTTTGGGTTGATTTTGACCTGGTCAACAATTCTTTGACCGGTCAAAATCAAGCCTAAATCTTGGAAAAAAACTTAAATGCATGCGGTGGCACCATCCACCATTCATGCTTGCATTCGGATGTGTGTTTCCGCACATGTCAAAGTGTTTGAGGTAACATGAATGGTGGATGCAGTGGCATCGCATATAAGTTTTATTCCAAATCATGGGCGTAACAATTACCTTGGCGACGCCGGCCACAGACGGAATCCCACGTGCGTTTACTGCTACACAACCTAAAAGCTCTGGGCCCCAAATTCCCCTAATTTTTACCATTCGTCGTTGGGTCAACGATTGGTGCATGATGCATTCGCTATTATGCGCCAAGCCGATGCTTAACCAGGGGCGCGACAAAGCTGTGCTGCCCAAGGCAGGCTCTTTGGTCGGTGCCCTCGGCTCCTCACCTTTTCCACACGAAGCTTTGCGGTCACCCCCTTTCCTACGACCTGCGGGCGTGGCTTCGATTAGGGTTCGCGGTGAAGGAATCGGCACCAACCACCAGATTCGTGCAGGGAGCAGACCGGAGTTCCAGGAGCTATAGGTCATGGAATCCGATGCGTGGAGCCGTTTCTCTGCGGCCGCGTCGAAGCGCCATCAGAACGCAACGCGAGCGATGTACATGGACGCGTCCCGGGAGTCCAATCTTCGTAGTTGGCGAGGTGGGTGGGGGATTTCAGTTTCGTAGAAGAGGTTTGACTTGGAGTCTTTTTCTTGTTCTTATTCTTAGTGCGAATGTCTTGATTTGTTTTTCTTGGATAGATTTGTTTATCGGGTTCGAGGAGGACGATCCGCATGTGGAGTTTCCGTGCCCGTTCTGCTCCGAGGATTTCGACATGGTTGGGCTCTGCTGCCACTTCGATGAGGAGCACCCAGTGGAGACGAAGAATGGGGTAGGAATTCATTTTCCTAATTTACTAAAATATAACGATTATGATTTATGAAATCTATTGTTTCCGCTTTCCTTTTTTTTTTAATTTTTGGGCAAATACCTTCTTTTTGGCTAAGAATCTTGCATTTCCATTGGGGATTTTGTTGGTTGCAGGAGTTCATGATTTGTTTCCATGTTTTTATATGCTTTTCTTTTGCTATCAACGATCTTTCTTTACTTTATATTCGAAAATTTTATGTGTACAAAAATGCGATTTGTTGTAGATGAAATTCATTAATTAAGATCAGTTTATTCCACATTGTACAATCTGAACGCCAGAAAGTACACGAGGGATTTCCTTACACTACAAATCTTTCGGACACTATGTACTGTAGCTCAATTAGCTCAATTATGAGGAAGAATATATAACCTTCTAGGTACATGATGCCGATATAATACATTTAGATTTATTGTTTATCTGTCTCATTCGTTCATAACATGAGAAGAGGCTAAGGTCTACTGCATTTGCATTGGTACATATTTATTCGCTTGAAGGAGGCAATCGAATGATACAATGATACCCGTGTACCTTTCCTTGTGATGAAGCGCGAGATTGTTTGGGCTTAGATTTCCAACAAAGATGTGATTTTGAAGCACCAAGTCTTAGAAATGTTTTTCACATTGATTCTGGATGAAGATTGGGGAATTATGTTTCACGTTTTGCCTACTTATATCAACCTGTTATCATCTTAAATTTTAATATTTTATCTGCCAGGGAGCTTTGAGTTTCGTTTCCTAGGATAAATTTTGCTTATCTTCTAAGTACGCTTTTGTTCCATGTGAAAATCAGTTTATACATCTAGATTGGAGCTAATCAGTAGTTCTGGAAGGGAGCATTGGTTTAATTGACCCCATGTTGATATAGTGCTTTGTTTCGAGCATGAAAGGATGAAATGTCTATACATGAATTTGAAAGTTATCAGCATTAAGTGGGTGTAAACCCCTTTTCTCATTATTACCTCAATCTCAATGCATATTGTGTAATCACTTGTTATACTAAGAATTTGGATGTGTTATATTATGCAGGTATGTCCTGTTTGCGCTGCAAGTGTTGGACTTGACTTGGTCAGACACTTAACAACGCAACACGGGAGCTACATTAAGATATCCTTTAGATTCTTTGCTGATGTTTAGCATTTTTATATGTTTTAATATAATTTCTTGCTTAAAGAATCGTAATTGAAATGGTCTAGGGTTCTTTATTTTCATTGTCATCCAAAATGATCAGAATTTGATATTCAGCTCATAAAGTTGATTTCCTTGATTGGGGATTACATGCAACGTAGAAGGAAATATCGCAAGGTACCATCTGCATCCCACACCATGCTTTCTTTGTTGAAAAAGGATATGAGAGAAGGCAATCTACAAGCTCTTCTAGGGGGATCTTCCTACATGTCTCCTGCCCACTCTGCAGCTGCCCATGATCCATTCATATCCTCTCTAATTTATAAATTACCTCTTGATGATACTTTGAAAGATGCACAACCAGAATCTTTAGGTGAAGGTCGCATTATCAGCAACAGTTCAGATATAGAAGTGGTCAAGAGGTATGATTTCTATTTTTAAGTTTTCCATTGTTTGATTTAATCTGGTATACAAATAAATCATCTTCTCTGCAAATCCTACGTTACTTGACTCTTTCAGTTAAGCAATGTGTCACTTAGAAAACTTGGTTGCAAGTATTGCACATCCATGAATAGGTGACACATACTACTTTTATGCCTCTCACAAGCTACTTTATTACTACAGCATGTAAATTGATGTCTATTGTTCATGCATAGGGGTGAGCAAAAGTTCGGTGACTACCAAACTTACCAACAAAATCAGTAAATTTGGTATCAATAATTAATTTTCCATTATTCAATTATTGGTATTGATTAAAATTTTTTGGTAAATTATTGAATTTCAATATATGTGCTAAATTATTAAATTTGAATTATAATTTAGATGTGTAATTAAAAAAATAGACAGGGTAAATGAATTGAAGAGAGCATTTTTTTTATGTATTTATATAGGTGAGATAGTCTAAATCGGTAATTTACTAATATTATCAATAATTAAATCGATAAATTCAGTTATGTAAATATTGGTATTCTTTTTTAATCGGTTTAGTGTCTAATGAAAAATTCGATAAAATTGTTTTAAGTAAATATTATTTGGAATATTTGATAATTAGCGTCAACATATGAGACATAGCTATGGTCATGTTGAGTGCACGAGTCTTACTTGAATGTGTTGAGATAATGGTGGTGTGGTAAAAATGTAGATTGTAATGTCAAGTTCTAATTCAACTTTAATATGATTTTCTAATGTGGAGTGTCATTGTACTTGTCCTACCATCTAAAGATTGTCACCATGACATTTTATGCACAAGGGATCAATTGTAAATTTAATATTTTTTGTTTAGATTCTAAAGGGCACAAATGTAAAATCCCTCCATGGAATTACTTAAATGCCTAGGGATAAAAAGGCCTATTTATTTGCTAGGAAATTTGTCATTGTCCTATAAATCCGAGTTGTATGTTACGATATGATTCATCAATGGAGAATGTTTGGGGAAAATTTGGGAAAAAATAGGCACGATATATATAGTGATAGCAAGAGGTCAGTTACCGGATCTTTTTACCCAATACCCAAACCCAACCTGAATATAAAAACCCAATATATAAACATGACTCGGGTACTTAATTACATAACCTAAATTGACTTAGGGTATTTAAATATTAAATATTAAATAATAATTTATTCTATTATTAATTAATTATATTATTTTTATTTTATATTTTAATTAATAAAAATATATGTATTATTTATTTTTGAAATTGGGTATCTAATATCCATACCTATAAATCTGAGCCTGACCTGGCCTAACTCATCAAATATGAACTCATCCCATTTAACTATCCCATTTAGTTAATTGTGTATCAGGTTAGGTTAGATCAACTATCATCAAATATGAACTCATCCCATTTAGTTAATTGTGTATTGGGTTAGGTTAGATCAACTATCTGAATTTGTTAGGATAAATTGTCTTCCCTACATTAGTCCCTCCTTTCTTTTCTCAAAAAGGTGAGTGAAATTGTCCCACCCTTCCCCCTTTCCTTTCCTTGGTATCTCTACCTCCTCCCCTCGGATTCACCAGATTAGTGTTGTTGGTTGATCATTCTAACATATCAAGTTTCTTATAGTGGTAAGCTAGCAATATGCTATTTTATCCTTCACACAAAAGACGTTAAATGCCCTGTTCGTTGCATATATTGCACGACCATAGGTGAAACTCTTTTTGATTCCGTGGCAACATGTTTTGCAAATTAAGTTATCACTTCACTGGACATGTCTTGATCTTCTTCATTGCTCATGTTGTGCAAGCTAATTGCTTGCTTGTTTCTTTCAAGGAGCATAGCACCTAAAATTCTTTGTCGCTTAGTTTTTGACATAGAGAATAGTCAAATAGTAAGTTTTTTCTTATTTATACTTTTTGTTAATTTTGTGAAGATCTCAGCTAGATAAGTTCATTGTATTCAATCAAAATGATCGTGAGTGTTCCCTTACACAACTTTTCCCAGCAAGCACCTTGGTTCTGTCGCATTAGGGTGGTTTTGATCCGAGTTCGAGTCTTTGATAATTATGCATGGCCTGATAATTTGTTTTAGAAAATTGTAAGCCAATCTGCTGGCTCACATTGCATATCTTATTGTAGGCTAGCCCCACGTTTTAAAAATGATATCTATTTGATATCAATAGAGCATTTCAGTTGTGCATGGCAGAATATAATGTTTCATAGCCAAGCTTGAACCATCATCGGTCGTATGGAAGACCATGTACCTCTTTTAGAGCTCATCTGCATAGACGTGCAGCTTTTATATATAGCATGTCTTCAGTTTGGCTGTGGTCTTCCTTTATTGCTTTGTCCCGATTTATTAACCTATGTGGTATCACCTACAGGGTGGAACCATCTCTATCTCACAAGGACCAGAAAGAGAGAGCTCAGAGGAGTGAGTTTGTCCAGGGGCTTGTGCTGTCTACTATTTTCGACGACGCCTTGTGAGAGGGATCGATGCTTTTCCTGTCTACTGGCAGCGGTACTGCTCGAGGAAAACACGAGCGCGTTAGGTGGCTCTACAATTCTTCGCAAGTGACCGAGTTCTACCCCACAACCTGTATATCTAAGCCATCCGAAGACCAAGTGCAAAATGCCTTAAATTGTATTACTACGTATGTAAGGTTAGCATTAGTATCTGAAAAGACGATGTTCTGCAGGCTGAATGATTATACAATATCATATTTTTCAAGGCCGAAAGCCTATTCATGGCAAAGATTGCTTACTGGCTTTTTCAGGGCCAAAATGATTCAAAATTGATTATTTCATGCTCTGCTTCAATTAGACGCGGAAGCTACTTATTAAAATTATTATTCTATTAAACCCTTTCCAACCCAAATCTGAGAAATATAAAATTCATACAATGATACAAATGCACCAAAAAAGTGAATCATTGTTCTTTAAGAGGATGAACATTTTAAAATGAGCAAATTTAGCCTAATTTGGAAGTTCATAATGGTTAATCAAATCGAGTAGTTTTTAATTGGTCGGTTTTTTTTATTTGTTGACAGGTTATCGGTATAGTTATGATTTTGGATTTAGCTAAATCGCCGGTTAACTGAGCGAATTGGTATATAATATATTTATTTATATATAAAAATAAATATTTTATAAAAAATAATTATATTTATATAATTAACCAATTAGTTAATCGTCGAAAACTAACTGTTAACTAAAAATATTTATATTTATTTATCTTAAATTATTTTATAAATTTAAATAATTATATATATATATATATATATATATATATAGAATACAGTTAATTATTAGTTTTCAATTAACTATATCAAAAAAACCGATTAACTAATTTTTCGATTAATTGGTTCAAACGATTCAGGACCGGTTCTTATTTTCTCCAAACCCTAATCAGTTTAGTTCGAAAAACCCGCCCTACATCTAGATATGACTTACGCACTTAGGCCCACTTGAGCAAATTAGTGCACTTAATTCAAATCATTCAAAAAAGCCTTAATGATTGGTGCCTTGCACATACACTCAAATCAAGTGATTCAATCTCGCTCCCACTTAATTTCGATCACTCAGGCGATGAGTAATTGAGTCCTCAGTCATTCTCTCACTTGGCCTACATAATAAATCCCAAACAATTGACCCTTCCAAAACAAGAATGTTTTAGTTAGTCAAAATCACTAGAGGTTCCTGAGCTTCTAACACCCCCTTCATTTGGGACACTTGGGAGTCTCCATAGAAGATTAAGACTATCATGTCTATGTTGCCTCAAGCAAGATACAAAGCTTTAGATATTACCCTACGTTACCAATCTTTCTGACGAAAGGCTATCTCCATATTAGTCAATACCCAAATTAAATTCTATCTACCCTACACATTATTAGAATGTACAAGCAACCTTAGTCGTTTCTAATCTAGCGGCTAGTTAGATAGAAAGCTCAAATTGCCGATGCTAAAACCCAGTCATGTAATAATATTAGTCATGAATGTTGTCAAAAACATTAGCATAGCCAGAACCATTAAAGAACAAAAACAAGTGCAGTTTGATTTCCTGGAACGATATGTTTGTTACGAAGGCAAGTTCTAATTGCAGTGCACAAATATGCTTCGTACAATTTCAAAATCGGTTAGCGTTCAAGTTATCAATATAGCACTGCAGTTGGTCCTTAAAAAACAACTACTATGCAGCCACCCTGAATTATATATTAGCCAGCACAGTTTATTCGCCTTACCCTTTTTACACTTACTAGTAGAGTTATTTAGAAGCACACACACGCTCAACTCTTTCTTTCTTTTTGTTCACCTGGTTATTGTTGACCCTCTGGGCCGCTTTCCCTCCATGGCATCCTTCTTTCTCCGGCAGTCAGCGCAAAGATAAGGACCATCCCATGGCCTTGATGTTGGCGAGCAGCAATCACCAGATGTGACCAATAAATCATCATTTTGTGCTTGATCCATTTGGCAGATGGCGCATCGTGAAGACACCGAGTTCTCCATCGATGGAAACTTCTTTCCCAGTCTGCATTCAGTTCCAGAATTTCGTGTTCAGCAAAGATTTGGCCGCAATACTAACGAGAAAAATGGAACAGCTGCTTGCAGCGCTACATGTTATTGGTGAGAAAAACTTCGAGTTTATATTTACTAATCTTATCATTCAACGAAAGAAAAAAAAAAAAAGAAATCTTCAGATGAATTTGAGCACCCTATAATTCAATCTTTAATGTGGCAAATGAATCCAAGCCCTTCTGAAGTTTGGTTGCAGGAATGTCCCAAGAGAAGTGCAAATATGGAATGAGTACTTCTTTGATATGATTTGAATTCAATGGTAGAAGAATAGTTTGAAATACTAATCCGTGTACCAAAGAACTGACCCTAAAATTTTATTTCATCCTGAGTTTAAGAATATCTGAACATGTAACCAGCTAGAAAAGAACGATAAGTTTGGATGGTCGGACCGAAAAAACTAGAACCACTCCTTATGCATATAAACTCAGTTGACATTGAACAAAAATATCCATCAAATCACCTATGTTATACAGCATTGATTTGCACACTGCCCTAACTGCCAATAACTCATAAATATATGAATATGCTTATTGATAAATTTTGTGATGTTCATTTTATTATCACATTAAATCTTTGTTGTTTAAAATCATATATTAACAAACCTATTTAATTAGAGTGTGTATCAAACCTATTTCTCGATTGTGTTATTGTATTGGGCTTTTAAGTAGAAAAGTGTCTTGCTTTTGAGGAGTTAGGCTTCTTCGGGCCAAAATATAATTATTCAAACCCAATCGGACTATACTCCCAACTTCCAAAGGGGCTAGAGTTAGTTGGCGCATCTAGAGAACCTATGTGGACCAGCTTGATTGTTAAAAGATGCAAGACCTAGAGCACACGAAGCTGAGATCAATGCAAGTTTGCCTAACCCAAATATGAATTCAATTCTGTAATATCCGGTTTAGTCTCGCATTGGATCTAGAAGAAAAAAATAGTTTAGTATATAAGGTTTAGTGGGATTTCTACCATTCAACTTGAGCTTAAGCAATTTTAATAAATTAGGTCATGTTGTTATTCCAGCTCACCAAGTTAAGGAGTTGGTTTACTCGTTAAGTGGGTTGTAATAAATAATATCCAAAGCAAAATTTTAGTGCATAATGAGATTCTAATAGGAAAGAACAGCCGAGAATAATGGCACCACCATTGGGCTGACCTCTTGTGCTGTCAACTAAGGGATAGTTCTAGGATATATGTTAGGGTTTGGGTTTGACGAGTACATCAAGCCTTAAGTTGGAGATATTATAATATCCTATTTAGCCCTACCGAGAATGATAGAGCCACCATTGGGTTGACCTCGTGTGTGCTATCAACTAAAAGATAGTTCTAGCATATATGTTAGAGCTTGGATTTAACGAGTACATCAAGTCTTAAGTTGGAGATATTATAATACCCAGTTTAACCCTACATTGGATCAGAAAGAAAAGACAGTATAATATATAAGACTTAGTGGACTTACTACCATTCAACTTGGGCTTAAGTATTTTAATAAATTAGGTAATGTTGTCATTCCGGCTTACCAAGTTAATGGGTATTTTAATAAATTGGGTTGTATTGTCATTTTGGCTCACCGAGTTAACGAGTCAGTTCGCTTATTAAGTGGGATATAATAAATCCTCCTTTGATGCAAAACTAATTTGACCTAATCAAACCTAATTTGGTCAAAATTGACTTAGTACACCATCTAATCTAAATGAGAATGTTACTTGTGGACATGTTAAAGTTACAACAGACATTATGAATTTAAACTAATAATTTTTTTTTTTTGCAAAAGGCAAGTGGAGGACTGATGGTAGAATATGAACAGAGGATTTTGTTATCAACAACTAAGTTTTTTACCGGTTGAGCACTAACAAAATTTCAAAATCATAGTTTGCTAGAAAAGAGTAAATTGAACACAAACTAACATAATACAATAGTAGAGAATCAATTAATATTTATGTGTCCACTATTAGCATTTAATATTTTATAAATAGTAAAATAAATTAAATTCTAACCAAAGAAAAATTGAAATACCACAAAGATTACTATTAGCTTTCTCTCCAACATCAACAAAGCAAATAAGGGCACTAGCAGCAAACTTATAAGCCGACAATAGCATTAAAAGTATTGTTGGTAGACTAAGGCCAAAAGAATAAGAAAAGTGAATGAAATAAAAATCTTGTATCACCCTAATTATTTAAATAGACTAGGAGCTTCAAATAATAGTTAGCAAGTTAACCAATTAAAGATAAATGAGTTGAACTTGGTCACCAATTTTGTTGGATTGGAACTTATTATCGATCCTATATATCCTATGACTAGATAAGAGGTCCTATCATTCCTACACCCATTAAATTACTCGCATTCCAAATCTCGTGGGCTAATCTAGATTTCAAGATATAGAACGAGTTTCAAATAACATAGCCATTACCTACTCTATTGGCCTCCAAAACCTAGCCAATTCACTATCCTCCATTACCTCTCTATAATCAGTGTTCCACCATTCTTTGTTCTTCCAACACATACTATTGCCCACAACATCCAATTCTGAATGACACCTACAACCATCAACCATCCACTACATCACAAAATATAAAAATGGTACAGGTAAAGCGAGAAGCTTACATTCACCACCTCATGTTATTACTTTTGCCTTATTGCCTCTCAGACAAAGTTTTAAAATCCGGTCCGATGTTCGATCCGGTGAGCCACCGGACCGGTACGGTACCGGTATGGTACCGGTGAACCGACGAAGGCGGTGGCGGTGTAGGAGGCGGGCGCCGTAGAAGGCAGAGGCAGAAGCTTCTGCTGCCAGTGGAAGCAAGCTTCCGCCGCCTTCTATGCCGCCCACCACCTTCTACGCCGTCTGTTGCTCCACGGCCGTTCCTCCACCAAACCAGTACAAACCGGCCGGTACGACCGGTTTCGGACCGGATTTTGGATCCATGCTCTCAGGCTACCTTGCAAGTTGGGGTCTTCTTTGCAATGTTGCCAATGTCGAGATTAGAATTGCAACCTCAAGATTACTACATTGTCAGATTGGATAGACTTTTTTCTTGTCATGGTTGATCAGTATTATTGTCGCTATTATTTGTAATTGCACATTCCTCAATTGTCATCTCATCAAACCCTTTCACTTATTCATAGGCACTAACACATTGGTCGACTCGAGTCACTATAACACTGCTTGCTATTTTTGTTGGCCAACTGATCAAGCCACCACAACATTGTCATTGTTGTTGATTGGCATGCAAAAGAAAACTTGTTGTTGCCTTCAAGACATGGGCTTGCTCACTGACCCACATTTGGATCATGCACAACATAACATTAGAGAAGAAACAAGAAGGTGTAGATGTGTTTAAGTATTGTAAATAGATTCCATTGAACAAAGCCTTGAATACAAAAATAATAATAATTGAATTACTGTTTACAAAAAAATTAAACCATCTAATTTGGCTCGTTCTAATATGTCTATTCCCAACACTACTTTTTCTAACAATGGCAAACAACTAAATATTGAAAAATGAGACAAAAATCATAAAATTTATTAGAAAAAAGGTGGAAACCAATGATGTTCTTTTAGCAACTTTCATATTTGAAGTCAACTGTTGGAGATGATTTACTGTCCCACAAAGGAGAATGATATGGTGTAGTATGAAATTATTTAATTATATTGGCTTATAAGTGGAGTTTAATTGGTTAAGTAGTGGGTAGTTAATTAGGTCATATATTAATGGTGGGTTTTATTTGTATGATTTGTATTTATTTATAGTATGCCTATAAACCTATATGTAGGACTTCAAACAATTCAAAGAATTAATGGCATTATTTTAATCTAGCTTGTCTCCTCTCCTCTCCCTCTGCTGCTTTCTCAGCTGCACTCCTTTCTCCCTCAACCTATCGCATCTTCTCTTCCCTATCTCTAATTCTTGCATCCCTGTCTCCTATTTTCTTCTATCTTTTCCCCTCCTTCTCATCACACTTCCGTGTCTTGCATCACTCTCACAGAAACAGGAAAAATAATTATGCACCACAAATTACAAAAGCAGTACATCAGAGCCTGGCTTGTAGAAGAAAAGATTAATGGTGAAACATCATTTCATAAGATCAGTATTACCTTTCTTCCAGCATAGCTGATCCCTCCTCAAATAATTCCTCCACCACTCCAACAGAAGAAAGTTTGTTAGGCTTACTAGAACCATTCTGATACTTCTTCCCAAAAAGGAGGGACCTGAACTTGTTCTGAAGCTTTATCGGAGATGGTTGTACAAGAGTTTGAGCAGATGGAGTTATATCAACAACTAGGCAAGTGGTGTCATCTTTTAAACCACTTGTTCTTAAAGCTTCCTGTACAAATTGATCGTACACGAAATTCAGAATAAACAAAATGAGCTTAAGAATTATGATCATGAGTTAATGAGGAATAAGCTGTTATCATACTAACAGAAGCAAACTGTTTATGCATGTGATCACCTTAACTACAAGCTTCGCAGCAAGTTCTGCAGGGATTCCTCGGCAAGCTTTTGCAGCTAGCTCAGAAGAAAGAGCATCCCATATGCCATCAGAAGCAATTATCAGACGTCCTCCAGCATCCGAAAGCTGATTATTCAAGAGAGTAAAACAAGTGTATTTAGATTAGATCATACACAACAAACAACTTAGCTCAACCACTCTCACCTTAACTTGCTTCACATGAGGAATTGGGACGATGAACTCGCCAACATCTGTATCACCAATTGACCTTGAAAGGCATAACCCACCAGGCCAGCAACGAAGTGGCCCAACCTGGGAATCAGTATTCACATATTTCAGATAATTTATATGGCACGAAATTTCGGTAAATTATGACATCGCACATTAGATTATTCGGCAACGCTTCACCTCTTTTCCACCGCAAAGATTAAGTCTTCCGACCTCCCCTCCGCTAGCAGTCACACGTTCCCTCTCCTCAACATTCTCCTCCAACCGATGGTCAACCGTGAGCAAAGTAACAACGCCGTCCTGCGAATCCAGTATGCATCTCGAATCACCAACGGATGCAACTGTAACAGTCCAACCATCAACGACAACGAGCGTTGCAGTCGTCCCAGAAGTCTCCCCTGCCGGGACAAGGAAAAGGCTCAGGTTAAGTTTGGCCAAAAGTGCAAAATCAGCAAAGGTAGATGAACAAAATCTTGCCTTTCCGCTGGAAATCAATGTCGGTCTTGACAAAACCCGCGACAAGCGCCCGCGGAAGGATTTCAAGCCACTCTTCTCTACTAATTCCTTGAGGGATCGCGCTCATGACATGGTCCAAAAGATGCTCTTTTGCGAACACCGCAGCAGAAACTCCATTGTGGCCATCAAAGATCTGCAACTTTTTAAACAGCCGTCAAACGGATGGGAACGGCAGAAGAACAAAAGGTCCCAAAGAAGCCAAAACCGAGAGCGGGAAGAAAATACCGCGAAGACTGAGAACGAGGAAGCGGAGTCTCCAGGAACTCGGAGACAATCGGGCCTAACAAGGAAGTAGTCTTCCCCTCTTTTAGCGAAGGCCGCGTGGCCGTACCTGATACCGGGCTTCTCAGACTTCCCGCCACGGAGCTCCCGGCCGATGAGGGTCGCCAGGGGAATCATGGTCAGTCGCATGCTCGGATCTTGAGGCTGTACGTCGGTTGCCATCTGCGGAGGACGCAGCTGTCCAGTAAGGAACCCTAATCCATCCCCCTTCCGAAAGATCACTCACTTCCTCAGCATTTCCATCATCCTGATACCAAGAAACCACATTTCTTCCCTCTCTTTCCAGTCGGAATCAATGATAAGCAGGAAAAGGCCTTCTTTTTTTACCAAAAGCAAATTTTGATAACTGGAACCGGCAATGCCTGTTGCAGAAACCGATCAACGGGACCAAGAGAACGCAAAGATACGAATTGGGAACATAGAGCAACAGTAGAAGATTCAATTGGGAAAGAAACCAAAAGAGAGGAGGAGGATGCGAGAACTCAGCAGTCAATGGCCACAGCCCGCTCCCACTTCCCAGTTCTCACTAGGAGAGAGAGAGAGAGAAAGAGAGATGGAGCGGAAAATGAAACAATTAAACAAAGTAAAATATTTGATTGTGTGTTTTCCAGTTGTGCCGGTGGCCATCATCCACAGCTACAGTTACTGTCTCTTTTTCTGGAAGGTCTCTAAAGAGATTGGGATTTAGCTGTAACCCTCTCTGTAGCTCCATGTGCAAGGATCAAAAGGCACGTTAAGGACCACACCACAATCATTTTAATGACCTGGATTGACTTACTAATCTCTATTTTGACCAATTGATTAAGCCATTTTCAACGCCGAAAATAGTGAAAAAAGTAAACCTTTTCCCTTCTTTAAAAGCACAGAAAAGGAACATACACGACAAAAATTAATTTACAACGAAAGCTAAAAAAAATAAATAAAACCAACACAAGAGACTTAGAGCCTATTTGTACTAGCTTCTTGTGAAAATTTATAAATTATTTGATTAATAATTTTTATTTATTATTAAATTTTAAAATAATAAATAAAAATATTATTTTAAATTATTTAAAATAATAATATATTTTTAAAATTGTTAACTAAAACTGAGTAAATTATTATTTTTAAAAGCTAAAGCAATAAAAAAATAAATTAACGAAATAGATACTAAATACTTTTATCTCTACTTTAAGATGCTATGTATGATACCTTAGTTTAATTTCACAAAAATAATATAATATAATATATAAGAATTAGTTAGCATATTACTATCATAAATTAGATTATATTATTTTAGATTCACTAAGTTAATAGATTAATTTACTAAGACTAATATTATAATTTTATAAATATATCTGTCTATTCTCTTAATGTATGATTGAATGATACATGGATTTAGTTATATCTTATTCATAGTGACGCATGGCTATACAAGATAGGATATATATTGATTAAAATAAGGATAAAAAAAATTCAGTAATCCCCCAGCATACAGGAGGTTCTATGTCAAATATATCAAGGCTCTACCTTGAGTGCTCTAAATCATCAAGTGATAGGACCACAGAATCTAGTGAAACGAAACAAAGTAGACAGTCACGAGATTGGGCACTACCTCAGCACAAAGTTAATGGGGAAAGAAAAAGCTAAAATCATGATCAGGCAAAAATTTTAAAAAAAAATTAAAAAAAAAGACGAAAACGAAATTATTACCCTGTGCACAAATATGATAGGATACACAAGAGATCAATACAAACACATTATTAGTTTGCCTCTCTTCTCTTTTTCTTTTTAGATTATGGACGATACAAACAAAAGAATGCAACAAGAACCAAAAGAAAGAACAACCAATACAGGCAATTGGGATTGTTGCCAGTCATTACTATACAACTTCTTGTATCACTCTAAAAGAAAGAACAAATTTCACACCAGTCTCCCGTCAACACGCTTACTTTGCGCCGCCCATTTTCCCAGATGATGCAATCCGTTTCCCGCTGTCTCCGCTTGAGTTTGCTTGCCTCGCTGTTCTGTTGGACGCATTCCCTGTTTTCTTGGAGGATGATGGTAGGTGCGTATGATCTGGAGTCCTGAGTTGCAGAAACAAAAATAGAAGAACATAAAGCCTAATTGATGTACTCTTAAAGCAGAGTTGCATAAAAACGATACTGGCAAGTGTAGAATATTCATATCTATTTATTATTGACCATTTATATCGCAAACATGAGATTTTAAATGGTCACTTAAACATGACACTGTTGCAATTTCATGGAGAAGAACTTTCCCCTTGGGCAGAAAGTCCACTATGAAAGCACTAATTTGCCAAGGCAAGTGTTGTTGTTCTTCTATGGCAGAGTGACTAGCTGTTTAAGAATGCCAACTATAAACTATAAACCATGGTTTAAAATACTGGTTTGGCGGCTCAGTCCGGTTGGCTACCAGACTGGTACAAATCAGTCGGTACGCGACAAAAACTGAATGAATCGTCCAATTTATGACAAAAATGAAGCAGTCAAGCTCCCGCTGCCAGCCTCCCACTGCACGAGTGCGAGCTCTAGGCGGAGCTTCCGGTGCTAGCACGTGCTTCCATGGTGAGCACGAGCTCCTGCAGTTTCCACCGCAAGCGCCTATGCTCCCGCTTCCGCCGTGAGTGCCTGCTTTCGCCGCCGACTACGGTACTGTGCTTCGACACATAGTCCAAGCTTGATGATTCGTCGGACTAGTACTGGCCGAAATTGGTGTACGGAACAAAATCTTAAACACTGCTATAAACAATAAAATGCATATTCTTTAAAACATAAAAGAAGGTTTAAGTTTGTTGACTCTTGACTTTGAATGTAACAGTAGATTATCATGTTCTTGTATACAGAAATCAAAGACAGTAAGTGCAGCAAACACGACTTTTTTTGAGCAAAAGACAAGATTGTTTGGGTACTAGATATGCCAGCAAATGTCAAATATATCAAACATCGCTACACTTCAAATTAGCAGGAACCTTTATGCAGCGGGGCTGCCGTGTAAGATCAGAGAAAAAAAGCTATGGCATGACATACAAAACAATGTTGTAAAGTTGGTTTAAACAAGCAAGAGGAAAGTAACTCCAGATTTTATACGTTCTTTGCATAGAATTCAAGAAGATAATAAGTATTTTATATGCTTCAAAGTCACTATATTTTCTTAAAGATTCATGCCACTTCTTTAATGAGTTAAAATTTAGTCCAGGAGACTATTAAGAGAGGGATACATCAATTACCTTATATCTGGACTCTTTGTTGGCTTTAATTGAGTATTCTTGATCCTCGAACCACTCTCCCTAGCGATCGTATGAACATTCTGGATATTGAATTGCCATAGCATGTCTGCTTCAGAAGAATCACTTGTTGCAATATCCATATCATCTGAATCATCAGTAGCTGCATAGTAGGACCGACTCTTTTGCACCTCCAGCTCATAGCTATCTTTCCTCCTTATGTCACTTTTATAGCACTGTTTATCTGGATAAACTCTCATGTCCGAAAGACATCTCTGGAAAGAGAGATCAGATAGTGTTCCAGTATCTCCATCCCAATCTGTCATGGAATCATCATCTTTAATAGCTATTTCTGGCTTATTCACCATGATTTTATCAACCCAGTCCCCAGAAGAAGTTTCTTTGTCATTTCTCACGGGGAGATTCATTCTAGAACTGGTATCAGGCCAAGGAGGAGAGTCATTTGTAGTGAAAAAATCTTGAAGATCTAAACTTGGCTTCTTTTGTCTCAAAAGCAGTTTACTCCTGGCCTGGAGACAGATTATAACTCTATGATTATATGATACAACCATAATATCATAATAGAAAAAGTTGAATCGAGTTATATTGGTAAATCCTAATGCTGAAGAGAAATGACTAATCAATCCAACTTTCACAAGATAATGCAAGAAATTGAGATGTGAGCATATGTAACAATTCAAAAGGGTATCCACTTTGTGTGCCATCCAAAAAGAAAAAAGTAAGTACAAAATAGAAGCGGTGACAAAATGCTTTATTTTAATGTGGTGACTACCTCTATGTTTCCAACTTCCTCCATTGGCTGTCTGTGGTTAGCTTGATTGTCTAGGTAATCTACTCCATTGTGACCGCTGACTACAGTTGACGGTGCTCTTACATTGAATGAATCCGGGCTTATATTCTGGAGATGCTCTGATCCTTTCTGTTTACACGACAATGCTTCTTTCAAGCTAGCTATCTGAAGGAGGAAATGATGATTTTACCTTGTAAATGTGAAAGGAGTGTAGAAATTACAAAACTAAAACTGAACAGTGAAGAAGTTCATAAATGTAAGAGAATGGAGAAAATAAGTGAATCACCTGCTCTCTTAGTTTTTTTACTTCTCCACTCTCTCTGTTTATTTGCGCAGTACCAAGTTCAACTGTGGAAACTCTCTCGGCAAATTTCAATGTGCTAAGAGTTTCTCCAATTGCATCCATTTCCGGACTTATATGGACAAACATCAATGTCTTTGCCTGTCCACCTGTGGTCAGTGATATCCAATTTAAATAAACATAAGGATTCTTTCCTCGAAATGGATATCCTAGCATGAGCATTGCTTACCAAGAGAGTCTTGAAGTAATTGTGTCAGTTTGCTATTTCTGTAAGGAACATGGGAGTTCTTTTGAGCAAGGGCAGACATTACATCACCTAAAGCTGAGAGAGATTTATTTATATGCTGTGCTTCCTTTAACCTTTCCCCAGTAACCTCAGATTTGTCAACTCTCTCACTGCCTGCCAGATCGACAAGATGTAAGCATCCATGAAGAATAGCTCCTGAAGCCATGTCTTTTCCTTGAACATGAACAGTCAAGCAACTGCAAAAATAAGAGTTCATTTAAGGGACATATTAGATTACACCAAAATAAATTTTTGGGCTGATGAAATATATTCTACCTATGAGAACGACTGCTACGATCATTCAGAGCTGTAGCACCTACAGCACGGTTCTTCTGCCCAATATTCATTAGCTCAACCACATCAGATGTGGAGGTAACAGGGATCAAGTTTGCATTGGGCACATTAATCCCTTTCTGAGAATTGTTTCGAATTTCTAGTGTACTTATTTGTAAAGGAAACGAATTAAAAAACGGAGCAATTTGAAGAATATCACCATTTTCAATTTACGCTAATCTGTTTGCAATAATGTATAATTGCATTTACATCTGAAAGAAGATGAATATGATGTACAGAGAGTTTTAAAATAACTAAAACTATATTATTAATGGCAGAAAAGGATATCGGTTGTTAAGACCATCATCTATAAGGATGTCCCTGACTTGCTCATTATATATTTCAATCATTTGTACAGAAATCTCATAGGAAAATATCCCCCTTCTTTGCTCAGAGAGTTTGAACAGATCACGTAATGCTCTATAATCCACACCCAGCGTATGCGCATTAAGAACCTTAGGTCCACTCTGTATCCATGCACAGCATCATAACAACAATTATGTTAATTAACTGTCATATGAAGTGTATCCTTAATAATTCAATACAATTTGTTGTACCATTGTGTAAGTCTTCCCTGATCCAGTTTGACCATATGCAAATATACAAACATTATAACCATCAAGCACAGAACGAATGAGAGGTTTTGTATCTGAGAATACTTCTTCTGCAGTTTGATGAGTGTGAATGATGTTTAGCATATGTTACTAGTGATGCAAAAATAAAAGGATGTAGATTGAGTGACCTTGGGTTGTGGATGGACCAAAACATTTATTGAAGCTAAAAGATTTACGCCCATCCTTTCCATTCCTTGAAGGTGTGATTATTGTTACATTCCCCTCATCAATTGAACCAATAATACTACCACTTAATTGCCCCGGTAGAAAAGGTCTCACTCTACAGTAGACCCTAATGCTTCCTGACAAGAAAAGTAAAATTTCCAAAAATAAATTCCTTGTTACAACCTCAATTCTAAAATTGCACTATTTTACCCTTTAGATCTTGCACTTGATTGTACAGCTTCCTGTTCTCCTCAAGAACTTTATTGTAACCTGAAGCAGCATAAGCAAGGCCATGGAGGTACCTTCCTGATATGTGGATTTCCCAGCAAGAGAATTGGTAATCAATAATGAGGTATGATAAATTTAGAAATTATCTGAGAAGTCTTTTTGTTTTACCAAGCTTGGAAAATTCCTCAGTATACTTCATACGCATAAACTCCAATCCAGATTTTGTAGTTTGAAGAGTAGATTTAAGTGCCTACATACGCTAATTATGTCTACAATTTGATAAAGGCAATTGATAAACAAATTCCCAACATAAGTTCAGATCTTTGAATACCTGAATATCTGTCTGTTGTTGCTCAAATATGTTTTGTTGTTTCAAAAGCTTTTCTTTTGATGTCTCTTCATTGGTCATCTCCTTAGCATGGTTCTCTTTCTTTGACTTAGTGAAAGTACTTCCTTCCTTTTCGCTCTTTCGAAAATTAATTGAACAAAATACTATCATTTCCATACTCATTTACGAATTCATCCATTTGCAGATGAATTACACAACATATGCCAAATATATATACATGCAAATTCTGGTTTGCACATATATGTTAATATATCATACCTCCATTTCACAAGCATATGGAGGCCCAATTGAGGTCTTGGCTTTCACAAAAGACTTGGTAGTTTCATGGCTCCTTGCAGCTGTTTTTACCTGTTTTGTACATAGCTAAAATTGTTTCATATGGCAGCAATAATTAATTTTTACTTAGAAAGTTAAAAGCGCACTATGTGGTATGAGAGTTCATAGATAGCACAACAAATGCAGTAGAAAAAAAAAGGGAAAGAGTCAGAACATATTTTGCACTACTTATGTGTATTTCATAAACCTTGGAAAGATAAATCAAAGTTAAATGCCACGATGTCCTATGAGAGTTCAAGGATAGCACCACAGCTGCAATTACAAAATAAAAATAAAAATAAAGAGTCAAAATTTTTCGTGCACTACTTGTGTGCATTTCATACACCATTGAAAGGTAAATCAATCAGTTTTCTTTTTCTCCAATAAAATGCTTAAATAGATTGAAGCATACCAGTTTATTTTCACTTGCTACACGATGTTCAAATTCTTCCACAACTTTATTCACTCAACAAGCTGCAAGAGTGTTGGATTTTACGATCCACCAAAAGAATTGAAAAACATCAGTTTTTGAATCAGTAACATGTCAACGAGAGAAATTTGTGTAGCCTTACTATTGGGAGTTCTTCAGGCTTCCTGCCCGATAAGGCTGCATGGACAAGCATGTTTAAAGGACGCGATGCAATCTGTAAGCAACTTGGCATGTTATATATGATGCATAGAACAAACATGACAATATCCCGTATGATTATCTACAAAAAGCTTGCTGCACCAACCATTTCAGAAGATTCTATTAATATGTCTCCAAAAGGGCTGTGCTCAGCACACATCACATCATTATCACTCATAGTTTGGATTTTTGATGATAAACCTTTAGAATTTTCTGAACTTTTCCTTAAGAAGGACTTCCCTGAGGTAGATGGTCCAAAATTTCCACCATACCTCCAGGAACCATGCCCACCCATTTGTTTCCATTCACCGTAAGATCTGAGAGCTAGAACACAATCCACAATCCTGGCACTCTTACCACCCTGGTATTCAAAGAAAGATAAAAGAGAAAAAGAGAGATTTCAGAACTATTTGTGTATTAAAGAGCCTAACGTGGTAGATTTTCCAAACGCAACAGATGACACCAACAAGGAACTTGTGGGAAAATTCCTAAAATCCATGTTTAAGCAGTAAAATATTTACATTTTCAAAGAGATGACATACGGAAAGGAATTTATTATTTGTGAGTTTTTAAGCCTACCTGCTCTAGATCAGAGGCTTCAAAGGTAGGCAGACCTATCTCTTGCACAGCAGTAAGAAAGTTTCTCACATTCTCAAAATACTGAAATGCTGATAATGCTGCTCCATCCGGCTGCTGAACTGGATCTCCAGGATTCACAACCACCTGAAGAATTTGTTTTTTTAGAGAGGAGAAGGAGCGCCTAAATGAAACGAGCAAAAGAGAAGGACATATAAGAAGTTAGAACCAATGCATACGTTAAAGAAATTTACTCACTTTTTGTACTGCTCCCGGGTGAACCTTGTTCAGTGCATTACAAAGGATCAACCCGTTCCTCAGTCCAAGTCTGAACTCTTCCTCCGATGGCTCATCTGGCAAATCTTTCGCGGCAACTACTCCTACTGCCCTCCTAAGCCATGCGCTTGCTTCATACCTTCTTGCCGCTACCATTGAAAGGAAAACAAGCTAATAAAACGTGCAAAATTTCCTAATACAAGAAAACATGAATTGGGGAAGCTAGACGTCCAGTAGTCAACATCAAAATTCATCAACGAAGAAACCAGTTGGCAACTGAGTTCCGTGCTCAATAGATACAAAAAGACAACGATGAACAATAGGTCACCTGCTTCATCGGCTTTCCTGGAGGCCAAGTTGACATCGTTGAGCCTAGTTCCATGCTTCTTCAGAACGTCCTCGACGACAGAAGCCAACGAGATCGAGAATCCCGCGTCCGACGCCATTGCCGACCTACCTCGCCTCGAACAAGCTCCAACATGAGCACCCCACCCTCATATGCTCTCTTCAGTAGAGCTTCCTGCGCCACCGACCGATCAAGAACAACTCCATGATGTGCCACATTGCTTCTGACATTTCGAGTTCGATATCATCAGAAACAAATCGGAAGAAGCCAGTTCCCACTTCTTCGGAGCGGGGAGCGAGGGGGCGCGTGAAGGCTCTCTCCAGTGTGTTTCGTCTTATAACCTACTTCAATTCGCTCGAGGTGAATTTTCAAAAACACTCAACTAAAAGTCAAGGATTCAGGCTTTATCCTTCAAAAAGAGTAACCCAAGTAAAATCAACAGCCGCAAATTCCACTTCCCCTGCAATTTTCTGAATCTAGAGGAAATCTATTTCGATCATTTCCTTTTTTTGTCCATGGCCTCAGCTCGCAAGTCATGCCACTCTTCTGAATTCTGATTCTGACTTCTGAGTTCTGACCCCGCCAGCGTCCGAATCTTCCGACCCGAACCTAACCGTGGCTCGCCTACTAAAGTGGCTGGGGAAAGGCGAGAATGGTGGGGCCCTTGGCGAGCCACTCCGCCGGAGTCGTGGGCCCGAAAGCAGGCTCGCCAACCGCTCCTCCCGCATCATTCTTCTGATTCTTCTTTCTCCTATTTTGACGCCCTTAATTTTAAAGATTTCAATCTTGTGTTCTCTTTTGGACCAAGCTAGCGACAAGGTGGAGACCATGGACTGAACACACCTTTTGAGTTGGACTGCACAGATGTTACCAACCCTATAGTGAGCAAAAGATTTGGGCTAACAATTAAAAGAATTCGCCAATCTAAAGAGACTCTTGAGTTAACGTTTACTTGGCAGAGCTTTTTCTTCGCTTTTCTAAGTCGAAAAAAAAATCTAACTTTCCAAGCCAACGAAAGTTGTTCGACCACCAAACGGAAGTCTAATCTAATTAAGCTCGGGGCAATCTTTTAGGCTGTGTTTCCTTCGAAGGAAGGAAAACAAAAAGGAGAGGGAAAAGGAATAAGTAGGGAAGGGAAAAAAGAATTAAATAGGAAACACGTGACACTCACGTGTGTCACGCTGCCACCCGCGTTGCTCCAGCGGTAGGGAAGATGATGCGCGCAGCAGAGAAGAGGCACCAATGCTCACTCCAACGGCAGGAGGCAGTGATCGGAGGCAGCTGCGTTGCTCCGACGGCAGGCGACAGTGATCAGAGTCGGCTGCGTCACTCCAGTAGCAGGCGGCAGCGGAGAAGATGCTCGAGCGACGCCTGCTTCGCTCCAGGGGGCGCCAGCAGGGAGAGACTCCAGCACGTCGCTCCAACGGCAAGCTGCTGCGGAGAAGAGGCTGTGTCTCTCCAGCAGCAGGCGGCAGCGGAGAAGACGCTCCAGCGACGCCTGCTTCGCTCCAGTGGTAGGCGACAGCGGAGAAGACGCTCTAGCAGCGCTCGCTCTAGGCGGTGGGCGGCAGGTGGCAGCGGAGAAAGAGGCTCGATCGACGCCTGCTTCGCTCCAACGGCAGGCAGCAGCAGGGAGAGGCTCCAGCAATAGATCCTAGCGAAGAAGACGCTGGGGCGTTGGCTTCCACGGCAGCCGGCTGCCCGGTTCCGATCGAGGGCGCTCCAGGGCGACGTCTGCGAGCATCGGGAGGGCGTCGAGGAGGGTCAAGAGTGGCGTCGGCAGCAATCGAGGGCGAGCGGACGAGCGATCGAGGGAGCAGATTTGTTTTCCGCCTGATTCAGAGGGATGCAAAAAAGGGGACTGTAGCCGTCCCATTTCCCCTCCGTCCAAATTCGTTCGTTTAATGAAACTAGGGAAAACCGATAAATCCATCCACTCCCTTGTATTTTCCCTGTAAGGAAACACACCCTTAGTGTCATCTTAACTATTTCATGATGCTATCGAAGACATGTTAAAAATGCTAAAGTATCCATCACTCATGTGCGAGTGTCCTTTATCTCAAGCAAGCGCATGCATCCGCCCTCAATGAGAGAAATGTCTGCTTTATAACTAAGCATCATTGCCTCTTCCATCTTTTCATTAAGATGACCAGCTTAACTTAAGATCTGTCCTAGCATAAATTAAGGGGTTGCCACCCTTTCTCTGACTACTTTATCCTCTCAATTTATTTTATTTTACTTTTTTTTTTTTTCTTTACTTAATTTTGAGTGCTAGTTGGATGAGGCATGGTCCTCTCTTTAGCTAACAAGGAGGAGAATCAACACATGGTCGGCTCTCAACAACCGATAGCTGACCCAAAGTATTGGCTAATACTATATTAAATTAGCCACTTCATCGGATAAAGTAATGCCGTAATTGAAAGTTGAAGCACTAATTATAATGTTTTAATAAAATTAGCTAAACGACATGAATCTTAATTTGAGATGTGCCATCAGTTGAATCATTGGTCAAAGGAACCCTATGCTATTCTCGTGGGGGAAAAAATCATTGAGGAAATGACTTGGATCACTCCATTGCTAAACCATGTTTGATGGATTGGTCAACATATAGTGATTTCAAATTAGGGTTTGTGAACACAATGCAAAATCTTGTGGAGGATCTAGATCCAATTGAAGACTCGCAATATTAGATCGTTGCGATACTTTTTCTAGAGAAAAAAGAGAAAGGAAAAAAAAGAAGAAGATACATAAGAAAATAACAACGAGGGCCTTAATAATGCTTCCTAAGAGGTTAACTATTGACATCGAAAGGCTTGAAGATGATATTGGTGGTGGTGAAGAAGAGATGGTAGAACTTTTCTTCAACACATTTAAAACCAAATTACTTTTAATGTAGCAATACCCTCCTCCACTCAACTCTAACAGTCTGTTTCTATAGAAGAATATATAAACAAGGGAACGGATTAATAATCCCTAAGAAATGGATCAACAATCCACAGTAGCAGATCACGTGAGAGTCACGTGTCTTTACGTGAAAACGAATACAGACGCCATCTTTCCTTTGCCTCACTAGCTCTCCGCAATCACTAGTTTTGCTCGCGGCGACCCCTCGCCATCTTTGAGCATGCCCGCCAGTCATCCTCCACTCATCCACTCCCTCCTCCTCTATTTACCCCACCCACCCCCCAACTCCCTCCGGCTCCCTCTCCCTCTCCCTCTCCCTCCTCGTCGGGCCGGAAGTCGAACTGCTCCTTGATCAATCCAAGAATCTCCTAGTTCGCTCCATCCCATGTCAGAAATGGTAGCCGCTGCTGGTAGCGGCGGTATTGGTGGCCTGGCTTACGCCGAATCCGCTGACTCGTCCCCCCTCCGCCCGATGTGCAGCTACGGCGGCCGCATCGTCCCCCGGCCCATCAGCAAGTCCCTCCGCTATCTTGGCAGAGAGACACGCATCGTCGTCGTGGATCGCTACTGCTCCCTTGCTGATCTCTCCACCAAGCTCTCCCGAACTCTCCTCGGTGGCTGCCCCTTCTCCCTCAAGTACCAGCTCCCCAACGAGGACCTTGACTCTATCATCTCCGTCACTACCGAGGACGACCTAAGTAACATGATCGACGAGTACGACCGCATAATTGCCTCCGCTGATTCTCGTACCTCACACCTCCGGCTCTTCCTCTTTCCCTCCAAGACCGAGGTGTCGCCCACATCCTCGGTTGGGTCGCTGCTGGATGACTCCAAGTCCGACACTTGGTTCGTGGACGCGCTCAATAGCGCCTTGGGTGGGATGGGGATCGACTGCATCCCCCGCGGCCACTCCTTCGACTCCTCCTCTGTCAACTGCCACCTCGGCCTCGAGGATGACCCTTCCGACCGCTCACACAGCGACACAACAACTGCCAGTGTAGGAGGTGGTGGCAGAGAGCAGTCGGAGAGTGCGAAACAGCCCATCCTAGCTCACTCGGACTAGTGTAGCAAGCACGATCGACCAATCCAGGAGGTCCACTCCGTCCCAAGCTCACCAATGCTCGACATGGCTTACTCATTTGGATCTGCTTCCTCTGTGCCTTCACTCTCCAGTCTCCTGCCTCTCTGTCTTTGCCCCGATGACCATCCATCTGAACACCCGATCATCGACCTAGTTGAATGCTCCGCACAAATGAACCTCTCCGCTGTCGCTTTTGCTGCTGGTAGACGGAGGCTCAACGACGATCTCTAGGACTCACCTTACACTCCTTATCTCCAGCCATCTGTACCATCCGTCCTCTCCGCATCCTCAAACTCCACTGCGACCAACTCCTCCAATGACAATGCTACCAGAGCTTGGTGGCGAGGATGTGGGTGAGGGGCATGAGCTCGGTGGCGTAGCCGAACATGTGACCCTGGTCTCCGGCTCCGATCTCCTCAAGCGGCTTGCTGAGGTGGCCGTGCACGCCCTGCGTGATGCCGGGGCTCTGCTCCTCGATGTTGACAAGGACCTTACAGTGGTCGGCGTCCAGGCCAATGATAGTCCCCGCAAGTGTACGATTTTTATCGAAGTAGTAAAAAGTATCATCCTCAGGGAGCAGGTGTCAAGTACCGACTTTACGTGTCATTATTAGCTAGATAATTCAAACGCAAAATGAAAGAATTACACTTAAACTAATTTATCTAAATTATCGAACCAAGAAGTCAACGACTTTAAGGGAAGACTACAGTTTAAAAAGTATTCGGAACTCTAGATTTCATCGCATTGAATTAATTAAACGTAAAACATTGAATCTAATTAAATTAAAACAAACAGATCTCCTTCTCTCGAAGCTCAATCCGACAGTAAATAACTTAAGGCGATCTTTCCTATGGTACGGATTACCTTCTCTCGAAGCGTAATCCAGTGTCTAGCATAAGCTAATTTCCTACTCTCGTAGCAAAATTAACCTAAGAGACTCATTGGGATCTATGAAAGACCGTGAATCCTCGAGTGACGTCGAACGACTCTCGTAATTCTAGTCACAAGTTTAAATGAGAACGATCGAGTGTTACGATTCACCTCTCGGTACTTCTCGTAACACTTAACACATATAAATGTCTGTACACAACAATCATACGCAATAAATGCAACTCATTTAAATAAGTCAAATTACTTAATAAATACATTGAGATTCATTAGAAATGTTTTACATGAGAAAATATGTTCAACGGGCTACGCCCGAATCCCGAACTAGGGTTTAGTCTAGAAAATACATCGTTTATCAACTAAACCCCACAAAAATATATTCAAAAGAAAGGGAATTTACAGTACAAGGGTGAGAGACGACAGATCCTTGGTCTTCTCTCGATAGCCCCAAGAAATCTGGATCAAACGAGCCCTGGAATGTAAAAATCGCCCCTCTTTTGCCCTAGTCGCGTCCTTCACGAAATCGCCCCCTCTAACCACCTAAAAATCTCGATTGTATGCTTCTCTTGAACCATTGGGCGGTTAGGAAGATTAATTAGGAATTTCCCCCAATTTTCTAGCATCTAGAGCGTCCGATTTGATGGAAAACGGACGAACGGTCGTGAACAGCGTACGCAAGCACGGGCGTGCTGACAAACACGGCCAGGTCGTGTTCGGTTCTATGATCTGCAGGTACGTATGCACGGCCGTGTGTCTGAACACGGGCAGGCCGTGTTCTATTATGTGAATTCCGGAATGATCGAACACGGGCGTGCGCACGGCGGTGAAGACTTCGGTTGATTTTGGATTCTGTCAAACATGGCCGTGATTATAAGCACGGCCGGGCCGTGTTCTCCTCGACGTATGCGGATTTTGCAGCCACGATGAACACGGCTGTGATCACACGCACGAGCAGGCCGTGTTCTCCATAAAAAGTCTAAAAATTCCCAAAATTTTCCTGTGTGATGCTTGAAATGTGCTGAACCTTTCCATAACTTCATATCTTCACAATATCTTCGAAAATCTAGAGAAATAACCTGCATTTCATAAATAATCGGAAAAAGAGTGAAGATTCTGAACTTAAAGAGAAAAGATTCAAAATAATAGCTTAAAAACAGGAATAAGTCTGAAAACATCACATAAATAAGACTTTAAAACATGTAAAAATAACGCTTATTAAAATATCACAGACTTAAAAGCTTGCTTATCCTCAAGCAATTAAACTAGCAAGAAACTAAATGGTAATGAAAGAAGGATGTTCTAAAGCTAAAGCACTTACTAATATGAAACCATTACACTCAACCTTCAACCTTAGAAGACAGTTGATATACAATTAATATTGAAAGCAGAAATTAATTCACTAGGGTATACCTCAACATCTGAAAAAGGATTAAGCGCTATTCATACTAAAACTAAACATTATTATCAATTCTCTCTAAGAGAACCTAACTAATAAGAATTCACCAAGATGTATTATGGTAACCATAGAATCATGAATTAGCATCGGTTGGTTCAAGCTACTTCCCTGAATTAACTTGACACCTTGTGACGCGAAGGACAAACATTTGTGATGAATGCACCTCCGGTACTTAGTTAACAAGTAAACACAGAGTGTGGACACCACATAATGTACACAAACTCATATCTTCACTCTAATCCTAAATGGAAGAAAGAGGAGTTGTTCACTTTTACCAAACCCCTTCTTTTCTCATGACCCTTTTTATTCTTTTTTTTTGTTTTTTTATTTTTCTCGACAGTGCCAAGTTGGATGAAACCTTTGGAGTCATCTTCACTTTGGTACCACTGCCCTTTTTTATTTCCCAAATATATATTTATATATATACATCCTTGGTATCTCCTTCTTAGATGGTTCACTGAAAGGAATTCAATAAATAAAATAAAGTCATAGTATGTAATTGTGTTGTAAAACTAAATCAGAAGAAAAGTTGACCTAGTGAATATCATTCATGCTACAATATCATTCATGCTCAATTATAATCTAAAGGCAAGGTAGCTGTGTAAAAGTAGACATGATTTGAAGCACTTTAACCAAAGAACAAACATATTTCCATGCCACAATGGTAACTCTGACTAGCTGAATTACTCAGACAAATAGAGATAGCATAAGCATCACATACTTAGAATTGGACACCGGTGTGCAAAAGATGAGCATGAAAAACATCTATGAAACTCGGTGTGCAGGAAACATCACATAACATAGCACTAACATGAAAAACCAAAGTCTTAAAAGGAACAGTACATGATTACTGACTAACACATACTATATATATATACCCTCTACCCACGGCAAAAGAACTGCATAGTCTCCTATGCAGGTGAAAATACATGAATAGCATAGCAAAGTAAGCAACTTACTAAATATGGAACAAGATCACCAGTCACTAGTAGTCATGCGCCGCAGCATCTCCTGAATATCCCGATGGTCCTCGGCCTGAAGACGACCCTGGCGAGCTTGCTCGGTCTCAATGTCTCCCAAGCGCCGTGTTATATTCAGTGTAAAAGGGACCTTATCAAGCACGGGCGTGTTGACACGCACGGGCTGGCCGTGTCTATCTCGTCCGGAACAAGAGCGCCTTAGATACGCCCTTATCTCCACGCACAGCATAGCCGTGTTCGCCTCGACATGCTGCTGCGTACTTGGCGAGACGATCACGACCGTGTTCATACGCACGGCCAGGCCGTGTTAGGCTCGTCAATGAGGAAAAATTCCCTAAAAATTGCCAAAAATTCCCATTATTAAAATGATGTTATTCAATGTATAAAACAAGTGAAATAATGCCATGGGATATCACAAAAATTATGAAAACAAAAACTATAACAACTAAACAACCACAACAACAATAATTGAGTATGTCTAACCATACAACACAAAAGATAAAGCCATGGGGTGTCTCCCATGTAGCGCTGATTTAAGGTCAGTAGCTTGACCGATGATCATGCCTCAAGGTACGTCCAGTGGATCGGAGGCAGAAGAAATGGCATGGAAATGCCCCTTTCTTCTTCGCCTAAAAGTAACACCTATAGAGATTAGCAGCAGTAATAATAGGTGTACATAGGTCAATGTCCGAAAATCATGCAAAATAAAAATATTTTTTAGTTCACTGTCTGTCTTTCTGAAAAATAACAAATGTTCCTCTTCAACCCCATCATGAAAAAGCTCAGTGCAACCAGAATCAGGGTCTGCATCAAACAGGTCATCAAGAGTGGTCCGTTCATCTCTCATCTGTGCAGCACCTATTTCCTTATCGGTACAACGGTGGGATGCAAGAAAAGCCCACTCGTGGCACGAACAATGTACAAGCTTACGCACTGTCTCAACACTGCAGCACGAGCCTGAAAAAGGAAGACCTGACATATCAATAGATAAATGAAATTCTAAAATAGTATCACAAAAGTTCATAGAAAGCTTCCCCTTCTTGACATCTATAACTGCCCCAGTGGTAGCTAGGAAAGGGCGGCCCAAAATAAGTGGTAATCTTGAATTTTCGGACATATCCAAGACTACAAAGTCGACTGGGACAAAGAATTTCCCGACATTAATTGGCACATCCTCTACTATTCCCACTGGGCAGTGTATAGAGCCATTTGCGAACTGAAGGGCTAAGGATGTGGGTTCTAGGCCTCCCAAGTCCAGACTGTTGAACAAGGAGAGAGGCATGATACTCACACTAGCCCCCAGATCACAGAGAGCTCTCTCAATGGAAAAATTACTAATACGACAAGAAATAGAAAAAATGCCAGGATCTTGAAGCTTCGCGGGCATCAGTGAACTGTATTGTCCTGTCAATGCCTTGGCTAATCTCGGAGGACAAGACACAGGTGGCGTGTGCGGGGATGAAGGAACTAGGACTGGGGCTTGTTTAACTGGAGAATCCAGAAGCAACTCCTTAGAATATTGTGCATCTGTGCTTACATCTGCAGACTCTGCAACAACCAAATCATTAGGTGTCACATGGGGAGCTTCCATTTGAGAGCCACTGCATGTCAGAATCGACCCCTCTAACCACCTAAATCTCGATTGTATGCTTCTCTTGAACCATTGGGCGGTTAGGAAGATTAATTGGGAGTTTCCCCCAATTTTCTGGCATCTGGAGCATCCGATTTGATGGAAAACGGACTAACGGTCGCGAACAGCGTACGCGAGCACAGGCGTGCTAACAAACACGGCCAGGCCGTGTTCGGTTCTATGATCTGCAGGTACGTATGCACGGCCGTGTGTCTGAACACGGGCAGGCCGTGTTCTATTCTGTGAATTCCGAAATGCCCGAACACGGGCGCGCACACGGCGGTGAAGACTTCGGCTAATTTTGGATTCTGTCGAACACGGCCGTGATTATAAGCACGGCCGCGCCGTGTTCTCCTCGACATATGCGGATTTTGCAGCCACGATGAACACGGCCATGATCACACGCACGGGCAGGCCGTGTTCTCCATAAAAAGTCCAAAAATTCCCAAAATTTTCCTATGTGATGCTTGAAATATGCTGAACCTTTCCATAACTTCATATCTTCACAATATCTTCGAAAATCTAGAGAAATAACCTGCATTTCATAAATAATCGGAGAAAGAGTGAAGATTCTGAACTTAAAGAGAAAAGATTCAAAATAATAGCTTAAAAACAGGAATAAGTCTGAAAACATCACATAAATAAGACTTTAAATCATGTAAAAATAACGCTTATCAGCCAACGTCTGCGGAGACGAAGCCGATGCCGCAGCAAGTCTCACAGGCCACTTTGCTCTCGAGGTCCTGCTCGAGACACGCATCGAGGATGGCGTCGGAGACTTGGTCGCAGAGCTTGTCCGGGTGGCCCTCGTTCACTGACTCTGACATGAAGAGGAAGGTGTCCGCCATCGAGGAGAACGAGTGGCTGGCGACGGCAAGGAGGGCGAGCAGTTTGCGCGGAGGTAGAATGGTCAAAGCGTCCGTCCCTTTTTCCCCTTGATTTTGGGGGATGACCAAACGAGGGATGAAATTACTTTTTGCCACCTCCAATTATCCCCACCTCTACTTACTCCTTGATAGAAATAAAGGATAAAATGCTAATTATATCCATCCCTCCATTTATTCTTTCAAGGAAACAGTATGTAAAAAAACTTTTTATATGGAGTAAGGAATGAACCATGTCAATCTTATGAAACTCTATATGTTAGTGTCACATTGTAAGTGAGGGAAAAGATTAATTCTTAGTAGAGTTACTATTAACTTATGTTTAAATATTTTAATAAATTAGGTCACTTGAAACCAATTATGATTGTACTAAGCCAAATATCACATATAGGATGACTTAGAACCCAAATAAATAGAAGCGCATATGCTTAAACTTTAACTTGTTTGGTAGAGATTGGCCTGTTTGGCATAGCTGGTCAATTGTTTTTGTTTGTGAATACAATAAATTTTTGAAAAGCTAAAATGTTTGGCAAGTTGCTTCTTCGTTCCTAACCAAGAAACAGCATGAGTTTGGAAAAGTTAGGAGGGAGTTAATTTTGGCTTTTTTGAACTATAGTAATATATTCTTTTTACATCTCATTTTTGCACCTATATCCATGCAATCTTTACATAATAAAATTATTTTTTAATTATTATTTTAATAAAAATTATTAAATTTAAATTTTTTTATAAAAAATATATAAAAATAATTATTAGTAAAAAATATTATTATTTTTATAATTTTATAAAAATATTATTATTTAATTTAATTTTTTAATAAAAATTATTTATTAATGTTATTTTATTTTTATTTTTAAATACTCATTTTTTAAAAAACTTATTCCTTTTTTTAAAAAATTATTTTTTTTAAAAAAAATAACTAGCACAATATCAAATGCCTTTTAATTTTTTTAATTAACTACTTTTTAACTTTTCTTTTTTCAATTAATAAAAATTAAAAGTTTTAGATGTGCCAAATAGAACTGTTACATTTTTTATACTTTCTATTTCAGAAGTCCATCTAAATAGGTGGTCACTCTCAATTTAATTTGTATTTTATTTTTTGACGTGTTTTTAGGAAAAAAAATTTATGATGAGCACGAGTTGCTAAAAATTTTTAAGTCAAGCGTCGAAAAACGCAACTTCCTAAAAAAATTTTGATGTGTTAAACCATTTCGATGGAAACGATAAGTACGAGTGTCACGCCCTGTATTATACAAATTACAAGAAAAAAATTTTAATTTAATTATTACAATGTTCAAATGCCATGCATGGCTAAATGTTTGATTCGTCCAGGTTCAACGCGACCGATAGGGGTGCACCCGCGCGTGCCCCTCAGCCTCCACGAAGGGTTCTGACCTTCGTTCAGTCCAGGAAGGAAAGAAGAGAGAGAAAGCTACATCAGCATTTAAATAAATTAAAATAAAGAAAGGATTTTATACCTTCAACAGGTTGGATCCTCACCCGAACCCGATTAAATATTTCGGCAACGTCCAAAATCCGATCGCCGCCCGCGTCCGAATTTTCGATTCGGCGCCTGAATTCACGCATAACTCTAGAGTTCGAATTTCCACCCGAAATTCATTCGCTGAGTTCGGATTTGTGGTCAACGATCAACGCCACATCAACTCTGGTGTTTTCGTTTGAAACACGACTGCATTAGCGTCGAGACGGAGGACGCCGCGTCGGTCCGACGAGCGCACGACCGCCACGTTCAACGTTCGTTTAGGAGGAAGGAGACCTCGTCCCTCGCTCGTTGAGCACCAGCCGACCTGACTGAGCTCGCCATCCAACTGAGGCTGTTCGCCTTGAGCTCGACGTGGTCGAATGGGAGAAGGGACGAGACGGAAGGAAAAGGGGAAGTCGGGAGCTCGTCGAAAGAAGCCGGCGATGAGTGTGCTTCGTACCACCCGCCCTCACCACCGAAGCATGTTGGATGAGGGCCGCGGCTGGCCTTCATCGAAGTCGCCGCGTCATCGTGGGGAGGAGTGGTGAGCGGCAAAAAGGGTGGACGAGGTTCGTTCTCAACCTCACCGACCCCTTCTTACCGCGTTCCCGTCGCCGCTCTCAAGTGCGGCCATTCGCTTCCACCGGGATAGTCACTCCTCTTACCGAATGTGGGTTTTCATCTTTACAGCCGTTCCTTCTTGCCTTGAAGCTCGTCGGCCAGCCTTTTATAGGCATTTGTCCTCGCCTCCTCTAGCTCGAACTCGGCGCACGCAGGCGGCGTCTGCACGCGACATCGGCCCAATGGGAAGCAGTGTCCATGCCGCGTCGAAGGCTCCGCCCATGCTTACCCATGCCGCATGCCTTTCGTCGCGTGGTTGCCTCTTTCGGCCCGACGAATCAATTGTTGTCGCCCTGTCAGTCTGCAGGTCCAAACGTCGCCTCCGCTTCAGACCGCTGGATCGAGCATCAGCACCTCGCTCTACTACTGTGCTCGTGCTGCTAGGGTGCGTCGTGGGTCTGCCGGAGCCATGCCTTGTGCGTCATCCGCCTCGTCCGGTCGCCATCGTCTCCGCTTGACGACTGACGACAGATGACTTTGCTGCGTTGCCTTCCCTGCCCAGTCGTGTCCGTCTTCATCACCTGATCGTGCCACTGCCGCCTTGCCGGCTGGGAACCTTCAACCGAGCCGTGCGATCTTATCCGGCGACCCTTCCTGTTGGGTCGGCTAAGGCCTCCGGCGGCCGGAGAAGTGGCCGGCATTGCTATCAATCGGCGCTTAAGGCGTTGATTTTCTGCGGACGCCTAATTTCCCCCAAATCGGGTTTTCCCGATTTCTCCAACGATTTGGGCCAATTTTGACTATTGGTGAACGCCCTAATTGGGTGGGCCGGAAAAAAAGGGGCTAGGCCTAACATGAGGATGTATTACTAATGACGATATCGAAGAGTCGAAAAGCCCCTTCCAAAGCCAAGAGACTCGTGAATAAATATAGGGTTTCGTTTGATGAAGACGATGTTGATTATGAGGAGAATGATGAGGATGAGGAGATATTGGCATCGAGATCAGAGCGTCTGAAGGTCCCTTCCAAACCAAATAGTAAGGTGGAAAAATTGAAGGCGTTGTATGATGACGATGACAACGATTATGCAGGCGACGAGGCTGTAGAAGAGGACTTACCGGTTAGGAAGACGGGCAAGAACAGGAATTCAGTTGGGATTAGATCTCGCCAGCAGCAGTATAGGGCTTCGGATTATGTGGAGGAAACGGACGAAGAAGACGACGGGGATGAGGATTTCTTACCTGATGAACAGGACCTTGATGGTGAGGCCTTCATGATTTTTGGATTGAAAAGACGAGGAGCTCTGGAGGAGTGTGGAAAGAAGAGGAGATCGAGTGTTCTCAGGGAAAATAAAATGAAAGAGAGCTAGCATAAGAAACCTAAGGTTGTGCACGAGGATGATTTTATTGTAAAAGATATAGTATATGTCGACAAGAAAACAACGAAAACAAGTAGGAAGAAGAGCTCGAAATCACGAGCTATTAAGAAGAATTGAGAGTGTCAGGAATTACGAGCTTGTGGAATCAGATACATCTGATTTTGATTCCGTAACATCAGATGATGATTCTATAGATAGTGTCATTGCGTCAGATAGACGGAGGAATAAGTTCAAGATTGTCAGGAAAACAAAAAAGGCCGGAACAAGAAGGAAAAGTGTGTTAGATGAATTGGGATCTTCTTCAGATAGTGAATATATCATATCTGAGGAAGAATTGAGAGATCTTGGAGCTGTTGGTGTTACACACTGATTTTTTTTTTCCATTGACCATAGGCTCACCATTAGCACTAAATGACAAAATCAACAATCGAATTCAATTTTTCTCTGATGGCCAGCTCAGCGACGGGACGTGTCTTCGTTCGCGTCCGTTGCTTTTCCTTTGCCACGAGCTTTTGTCTCTATCTCTCTCCTGTTTCCCTCTGCTCTGCCGCTGAGTTTCTTCACTCACGCATGCAAGCATCAGCCTCGCACGCGAGCTTCCTTCTCCACGCAAACTGCTCTCATCTCCTCCTTCACGCGTGAGCTGCTCGCGACATTGCCGCGTCTCCGCTCCTCCCTCTCGATCGGCAAAGGAAGCAATCGAACTTCTTCCTTCCTCACGCGCGTTTCCTCCTCCTTCCCTCTAGCCAGCGAGCGCCCCTGCACCGCTCGTCTTTGCCCTCCTCCTCCTCAGGCCAATGGAAGCTGCGGTGTCGAGTTCCCTGTCGGTCACCCCTCACGCCGCTTGCTCCACCTTCCTCGCGTCCGGCGGCCAGACCCGGTGCCACTCCACCCTCTTTCCTTCAAGCGAATGTGAACAGCGACGGACGAACGGAAACTCCAGATTCGGCGCCGACTCACCTCCGGCACCTCCGACAACCTTTTTCCACCTTTGGCGGATGTTTCCGCCACCTGCCGACCCCTTTCCGGCGCGCCATCTTCCTCACATCCAGCGAACGGTAGTAGCGGCGCTGCCGACTTCTCCAGCCTATTTCCGACGATTTCGGCGGCCATTCGCAGAAGCAACAGTACGGCCGAACTCCCCTCGACGTCAGCTTTCTACGGTGCTCCGGCGCACTTCGATCCGATACCGACGAACACTGTTCCGACGGCCGGAGTTACTGTTCTGGCGAACTCCGAGATTCATGCTGACGTGTCTATCTACTTATTTTGGGTTGGTTCTTAGTGCAGACCTGTGGATTTGAGGTAGGGCCTTCTTCCTACCTTTGCTACGGTGCCAAACACATGATTAGACTAGTGACACCTTACTTTTAGTTCCATCCTTTGATTTGCATCTTACCCCATTGTAGTCTAATCCTGCATGTTGAACATACACGTGACTGCATGTTTCTTGAGTTTAGTTTCTGTTGCATATATGCTCTGCGATATGATATTACGATGATGTGATTATCTATGGCTGTATATTAGCACATGTTGATCTCTGTTTTATTATGTTGGTGTGTTATATTATGTGCCGATCGGACTGGTGGTAGTGGTGGTTAGACCAGTCGACTAATGTTTGTTATCGTAGCTTGTTGGGGGCGTTTTGTAGTTTGGCCACTGGCTATAGTCATGGTGTGAGGACCACTAGTACTATATACTGTCGACTTGCGTCATCTTTGAAGGGTTGTATACCGACTTCGGGGTGATTGGTGTTAGACGCTACACTAGCGGACTGCCGATGGGCAGTCATCCCCTTTGTTTAAATCTGACATTGGGGACCACTCCTCCTGGAGTGCATGTCCTTCAGTAGACGTTTGGCCTAGCTCTATTTTACTGTTACATGTTGCTGTATATTTGAGATGATATTGATTTGTGATATATCTACATTTACTGTTGTACATTCACGTAGGATACTAGTAGAGTTTGCAAATGAACCTTACTTGTTGTTCATGCACCATATCTTTGCATTTCCCTACTTAGCCCTTCTGGCTAACTCCCCCTACTCTCCCTCTATCTTCCAGGTTCTGGTGTTGCTCCTCCTGGAGCTAATCTAGATAGTTAGTTGTAGTGGCCACCACGGGGAGATGCATTTCTGCTTTATGTGCTATTTTTAGTCAGATTTCGTATTTCAGACATTGTTGTATTCAGACATGTATTTACGTATACCCGGTCATGGATCGGATGATGATGTTGTATTATGGGTTGTATCATTTTATTTGTTGTATGGGTTTTGTTCCTAACTCATCACGCAGGTTGATCCTGTTGCGTCTTGACGTTTGACTCTTGGGGAGTGGGCCCGGGCCCCATGTCGGGGCATGACAGTTGGAGCCTTGGATCAGCCAAAGAGAATAGTTGCAGGAAGAAAGGTAGATCAGAAGGGTAAGGAGAAAGAAAGTGAGGAATTGGGTAAGCCATTATATAGGATCTGTTTGTTAGAGGAGCAATTGAAGACGGTTCGAGGAGTATTGAATTCTGCACTCACGGATTCTGGGTTCAGGTTGAGGAAGACAGTTAAAAAAGTTGAAGAGCGCAATCGGGTATTTAGTTTACTATGCAAAATGAGTCTTCATTGGTGAACTTTATAGTCCTCTTTTTTCCTTATAACATTTATTTAAGTGCATGATGATACTCACTGGACGGCTTATACTTGTATATATACAGAGAGATCATGATGTGAAAATAATGTATGGCCAATTAGTAACTATTATAGTTCTTTAAAGAAAAGAATATTATAAATTAAATGCTATTTGTAATTATGATGCATATATAATTCCTTTTGCCCTATAAACTGGTGCAATCCCAATACCTATGGAACGATGCCCATTCACATAAACCATCCGACCAAGTGTAGCTCTTCGTAATTATAAAGTTGTTACTGCTAGAGGTGGCCAATGGGTTGTGCCTAATGGATCATGCACAGGAACATGCTAGGCACAATATGACAACATTGCTATGCCAACTCGACCTTTTAAAACCTTGGCTGGGCATGGCACACGACACGAACGGGCTGTGTCATGCCTGGCTTGACTTTTCAAAAGTTTAGCCAGGCACACGAAAGATTGGGAGATGTATCTGGTCACATGCCATGAAGTTCCTATACCGTTGGAGATGGTTGCAATCATGGAGGTGAGGAGAGCATGGTGATAGAGTCGGGAGGCAAGGGAGCCACTCCCATAGCTACAATGACTGAATGGTGCTTAGCCCTTACAAGAATGGGGAGGAGGAGGATATAGCGCCTAATGGTGCTTAGCCCTTACGAGAATGGGGAGGAGGAGGATAGGGGGCGAGGCGCTGATGGTGGGAGGGGAGGGGAGGCACAATGGTGGAGGGGGTAGAGGGCAGCGAAGTGGGAAGGGGAGACAACGAGGGAGGACCGGAGGGGTTTGGGGTAGGGGGAGGGTTAGATTGGGTTGTCAGGGTGGCTAGGCATGCCATGTCTTGGCCCATGTCGTGCTTAGCCTGACACTCAAATGTGTTATGTCTAGCTCGGCCTACATGTGTTAGGCCTTAGACTGAATTTTGGGCGCGGGCCAAAATTCCAGCCCCAATCCAACCGAGCCCAGCCCGCATCTCTCTTCAGCCGATCGGGTCGGCGAACGAAATTCGGGCGGCGACCCGATTTCGCTTGATTCAAACGAACGTTCATTCGTTCTGCGGAGACGGAGTGGGGGGCTGATGCAGATGGGGCATGTCAGCAGACGCGTAGGTGGCTGACTCTGGTCAGCACGCGAAACTCGAGGCGATGCAAGGGTAAAGCAGAAGTAGAGGTGGCCATGGGCCGTGCCCGGGCCGGCCCGGGCCCGGGCCCGCCTCGGCCCGGTTCCAGCTGTGCCGTGCCTGGCACGACCCGTTTCAAATCGTGCCGTGCCAGGCACGGCACGGCAGGAAAACCGCTGGGCCCGGCACGGCCCGCGGCCCGATTAACCGTGCCGGCCCAGGCACGGTTCGGTTGGACCGTGAGCACGGATCCGGCACGCGGGCCAGATCCGGCACGCGGGCCAGGCACGGCCCGCGGGCTGATTTCGGCACGCGGGCCAAATGAGGGGACTCGGGCCGGGTTTGGCCCGGCCCGATTGTGGCCCATGGGTCAAAGTTGGCCCACGGGCCGACTTTGGCCCGCGTGCCAAATTTTAAAAAAATTAAAATAATTTAATAAGTAAATTATTACTTAATTAAAATATATAAAATATGAATAAATAAAAAAAATTGAGAAATTGAGAATGTATATTGCATAAATTTTTGAAAAAATGTTAAAATTTTATATATTTTAGACCGGACCCATTACAGGCTGCCTACGTACCTCACTCAAAGGAGGAATCAGGTCTACGTAGTTCTCTTTTTACAACTCTTTCTACAACTCTTTTACAACTTTTTTTATAATTATTTATTACAACGTTTATCCATTGTTGCTTCCGCTTGCACTTCCAAGACTTTGTTCATCATCATCCGATGAAGTTGAATGACCACCTTTATCTTGAAGACGATCTTCAGCATCTAGCCAATCTTTAAGACAAATACACATTTCCACGCTTTCTTCATTCATTCGGCTTCGCTTCTCGTCCAGCACCCTGCCGCCTGCACTAAAACAAGACTCCGATGCTACAGTAGACACCGGAGGAATTAGTAGATCACGTGCCATGGCAGAAACCACAGGATATGATTTTCCTTGTGATCTCCACCATGATAAAATATCAAAATTATCTATTTGTTCTTCTGTGAGTAAAGATGTATGATTATTTTCTAAAAAAAATGTTAATTCATTAAAATTACTAGATCGACTTGTTGATGTTCCTTTTCTATTTAAAATTGTGCGTATTCTTCCTGTAATATTTTTACTACTAGTAGATACATTAGTTTGAGAGGATGTTGGATTCATTGTATTTCCAAATTTTAAATTATAAATATTATACATTTCATCTAATAAGGTAGAAACTTCAATTTTTTTCTCATCTACTCCTTCAAGTTCCATATTTTTATAATATTCATCTAATAAAATATGAACACCTTCTAATTTTAATCTAGGATCCATAATTGAAGCTAAACAATATAAAGGAGATATATTTTTCTAATATTTTTTAAATTTTGTTTCCATTTTAAAAATTACTTAGAAAAATATTTTCATCATGTCTATATTGAGAAAACATTTCACTAATTAAAACTAAATGTTCTAAAATTAAACATGATGTAGGATAATAAACACCAGATAAATGAGTGCTAGCATTATAAAAAATTTCTAAAATATTATGTAATAACTTTGCTTTATCCCAATCATTTTCTTCAATATTTCCATCAGGCATTCTTTCATTATAAAATAATGTAAGAGGATCCTTAAATGGAAAACATGTTGTTAGCATATCATAAGTAGAATTCCATCGTGTTTTAATATCAAGTTTAAATTTTTTATATTACAAACCATAAGATTTACATATTTGTCTAAAATCTTGATTTCTAGAAGTAGAAGAAGTAACAAATCTAACAGCATTTCTTAATTTAGTTACATGTTCATCTACTTCTCTTATTCCATCTTGAACACATAAGTTTAGAATATGGCATGCACATCGTATATGAAAAAAAGCACCATTAAATATTGGATTTAACAATCTTTTTAATTTATCAATTGCACTATCATTATTACTTGTATTATCAAAACTAATTGCAAAAATTTTATTAATTATATTATATGAATGTAAAATGCTATGAAATTGTCTAACTATAGCATTTGCAGTATGAGGATATTCAAAAATTTTAAATGCAATAATTCTTTTTTGTATAAAAAATTCACTATCTATCCAATGTGCCGTAATACACATGTATGACTGATCAGAATGATTACTGGTCCAAATATCATATGTTAAAGAAATACAAGAAGTTAATGTAATTAAAACTTGTAAAAGATTAGTTTTATATTCAGAAAAAATTTTTATAGCATCCCTACGCATGGTTTGTCTACTTACTTTTTTATATTTAGGTTGTAGTGATTTATGTATAAATTTTTCAAATTTATAATTTTCTGCTAAAGAAAATGATTGTTCATCCCAAACAATAAATTTAGCTAATTCTTTTCTAAGAACTTCAGTAGAATAATTAAAAATTTCAAAAGAACTAGAGGAAAGATTTAGAGTAGCCTGTGCACGATTGATTTGAGTTTGATGGCTTCTGATGTGGCGAGTCAAATGACCAGTTCCACCCGATGATTTGCAAGTCAAGACTTTTTTGCACTTTTTGCAGCTGGCTCTTTCTTCGCCGTTAATCATCACCACATCGAAGCTCTTCCAAACGTCGCTCGTGCGTTTTCTTGAGCCCGACACAGTAGACTCATGAGGGTTTGCACTGCATCCCTCCTCTCCCTGCATAGTGTTAGTAGGCTCAAATTCAACATGATCTTGCTGTTGTTGATTTGGGTCGTAAGGCGGAGGGTTGGCATCTTGATCGGGTGGCATAACGGGGGTAGTACTAGTCCCTATTAGCTCCTGCTGTATTGCCTCAAGCTCCCATGGCAAAAAATCCCATGTATTGTTAAATCCCGCCATTAATTCTACATATAATATTAAAAGTTAGCCAAAAAATTTATAAAATAAGATTAAATACTTACTAATAATAAATTATATATTAAAAAATTACCTTATCACGTGTTTGAAGATCGCTTAGTAAGAACTAAGAAGTTGAGGTTTCAGCCTTCAACAACCTTAACTTAAACATAATTATGAAAAAAAATTTATATTAGAATAATTTAAATTTAAGTACAATTACATTATAAAAGACTAAAAGTAAATTAATTTACTACTTACTTGATCTTCTCCACGTGACTAGACCGAGGGAGCTTTGAAATCTTGATTACTAGACCGAGGGAGCTTTGAAATATTAATCTTTTTTCTAAAAGATTAAGAGAGTATTAAGAGAGAATGAGAAATTAATCCAAAGTTAATTGGAAACTTGTGTGAAGAAATGAGAGGGTTGGGGGGTCAATTTATAGGGATGAATTGGGTATAAATTTACATATTTATCCCCTATTTTTAATTATTAAAAGGGGCTAAAATGGTAATTTTATAACATAAAGACAATTATATCCCTAACTTTTAAATTTTTTCAAACCGTTATAGGGCTATTTGGGTAAAAACGCATGCTAAATTCAAATTTTCGAACGTTGCCGCCCAAATTACTCGTGCCGTGCCCGTGCCGGCCCGCGTGCCGTGCCTGGCCCGGTTCTGTGACGTGCCTGGCCCGGCCCGCGTGCCGTGCCGGGCACGGTTCCGTGCCGTGCCTGGCCCGGCCCGCGGGCCGCGAACCTCCGGCCCAGCACGGCCCGAGACGGGCCACGGGCCGCCCGCGCCCTGTTGACTTGGTCAACGGGCCGGCCCGTTGGCCACCTCTAAGCAGAAGGAGGTAAGTGGCGTCTAGGACACGCTCTCATCTTCGAAAAAAAAAGGAAAGGAGAAAAACCTTGCGCTTGTGATCGTCTCCCCCGGCCTTTCCCGTCTCCCCGACGCTCCCCTCCGGCGCCGACGATCTCGTCGGCCGTCTCTCTAAGCTCGAACTCGTGCAACCGGTGGTGTGGGAGGGTGGAACGGTTCGCGACGAGCTTCTTGTTCCGTCCGACGCCGTTGTCTTCTCCGACGCTACTGCAGCCCGCCGCCATAGCTGCCCTCACTGTCAGATAGCCTTGGAAGGCACCGAACGCAACCACTTCATCGTTTAGAAGGAGCCGGCATAGTTTATCGAGGTACACTCTTGCCGCTCTGGCACCCCCTTGATCTTCGCTCCGGCGGTTTGTTTCTGCCCCGGTAGCGCCGTTTTCCGCCTCTCCTTCGTTCCCTGCCTGTGATGGCCGCTTGCGAGCTCCTCGGCGAGCCCTTCCCTCCTTCCATGAGAGCGCCGGCCTGCCTGCGTGTGGGAACTTCCAGGCTCGGCTCGCCTGCGTGCAAGTACCCTGGTCAGCCACTGGACGTCGTCTTCCGCCTGCATGCGGCCCCCATTTTCTCCTCTTCCCGTGGCGTGCCCCGTCGGATCCTGTCCTGCGTCTCCCTTCCCGGTGCTGTCAACCTACTCGCGGACGATGGAGCCGTCCGTTCAAGACGCTGAAGTGATTCAGTCGCCGCTCCTGTCGCCCGCCAATGCCGAGACCCAGCCTTCGTCTATGTTCCGGATCGTAAACAGAGGAGGCGTCGCCCTTCTCAACTTCTTGATTGACATTCCTTTCGGGATTCACCGTCTAGGTCTCCCTGTTCCGGCGAGTGACGCCGATGGACGGACGGTCCGTCGACGGTAGTCGCCGGCCGTCCCTCCGACTTGTTGACATGTTGATTTTCTCGGTCCGAGGATTCCGACCGTGCGTCCATGTGTGACTTGGAGTACGGACGCGTTACCCGTAATGTACGCGACGGCGGGACGTCTTCAACATCCTCGACGTTGATGTTACAGTTGGCGAGTTCGCGCTTGTAGTGGACCCCGTCCGACGTGGTCGGTTCTGGGCGAGTCCACCAGGTATGGGTGATTCAGGTCCGGCTCTTTGATCCCGGCCCCCGCTGGTCTTGAGCACCGACCTTAGTCCTGTTGGGACGGTAGTGTTCCACACCGAGTCCCTGGTCTGGCTGGGGTTCGACTCGAGGACTCATTCCCGCCGGTCGCGCCCACCCTCGTGGTGTTCACCGTGGTGCCCCTGCGAGGGCGTGTATGGACTCGAGTAAAGCGTTGACTCACGTGTATTCGGATTAAAAATTTGTTACAGTAAACATGGGCGTGACAGCTTGGTATCAGAGGCCAGGTTTTGCGTGTTCCAACTTGTACAAGTGTTGTGCATTCATATTCCTTATTCCACTACTTACTTGCATATGGTGATGACTACTGACAGCAGGCTTTCCTCACTAGAGGACATTGTTGGGGACGGGTCCCTGGCTCCCAGGACCCTCATGGAGATGGTCTCCACGTTGCTCGTCTCTAACGAGCGCCTCACAACTCAGGTGACTCGGCTCACCGGGGAGTTGGAGGTAGCTCAGGTGGAGATCGCGCTCCTCAAGCGCCTCACAGCTGCTTCACCGACACTGACTGCGGCCGATCCCGGCCAGGGGACCGTCGTGCGACGACGCATCCCGGAGCCTGCCCCCTTCAAAGGGGTGCGCTGCTCCAAGGAAGTTGAGAACTTCCTCTGGGATATGGAAATTATTTCCAGAATGCCCAGATCCCCGAAGGGGAGCAGGCCCAGGCCTGTATAGCGTATCTCTCCGAAGATGCGAAGTTATGGTGGCGGACTCAGGCCGCACCAAACTTGCTCGGGGCAGATCCCACCTGTAGGCTCTCCTGGGAGGAGCTTAAAAATGAGATCAAGGCCCAGTTCCTTCCGGGGAAGTCGACCTGGTCGGCGAGGGATGCCCTTAAGAAGGTCCGACACACTGGGAACATTTGTGACTATGTGCAGCAGTTCTCCCAGCTTATGTTGGAGATTGATGATATGTCGGAGGAGGGCCGACTCTACACCTTCATGGACCATCTCCAGGGCTGGGCCCGCGAGGAGCTGCGTCGCCAGGAGGTGAAGACCCTGAAGGCTGCCATGCAGGCAGCTGATGCTTTAGTGGACCGCAGGGATCCGAGGGGACAGGGCCCTCATGCTACTACTACTGCTACTACCACTGCTGGGGCTTCTACCTAGCGGGTGAGAGGCCCATTCGCCGCGAGGGGCAAGAAGCCCTTTTTCAGGAAGAACCAGCCTGCCGCACCGAAGCCCATGAAATCGGTCAGGGACCGCCCACCCACTCCAGCGCCCAAGAGGACGAGTGCTACTATGGAGTGTTATATATGTAGGGGCCCCCATATGATGAGGGATTGCCCCAAGAGAGAGAGGGTCGCTGCCCTAGTGGCAGCCGATGAGAGCAATGTAAAGGGTGAGGAAGTGCTCCTCAACCCTATTGTACTTGGTACTACTTCTACAACTACTGATAGACCCACTTTGCTCTATATCGAGTGTCTTGTGAACTCTCTGCATGTGAATGTCATGATCGATACAGGTGCATCGCACCTCTTCATAGGACAATCCACAGCCAAAAGGATTGGACTAAAGACATCTCTAGCACAGGACCGAGTGAGGTTGGTCGGTGCGATAGACCCCGAAGTCGTAGGAGTGGCCTACGACGTGGACATCGCGATTGGCAGCTGGCACGGACGTTGCCACACGAAGATTCTTAACCTCGTGGACTACGAGGCTATCTTCGGCCTTGAGCTATTGGTCAAGGCAAGGGTAGCGATAATGCCGTATCTGTACGGACTACAAATAAATGACGAGGAATCCCCTTGCTTTGTCTCTTGCATCGGTAGCAAGGGGGCGAAAAAGGGGAAGAAGAGAGACTCTCGGGGATAGCCTCTATCGGCGAATGCCTTAGCGGCAGGTTTGCGCCAAGGCGATCTAACACTCATGGCTGTCTGGGTAGAGGGCCCCTCAGCTAGGAGGGAGAGTCCCCTGGTGGTTCGAGGAGTGCTGGAGGAATATGCTGATGTGATGCCTTCGGAGTTACCGAAGCATCTCCCGCCAAGGAGAGGGATCGACCACAGGATAGACCTCGTGGCAGGGTCCATTCCCCCATCCAAGGCTCCCTATAGGATGCCGCCGACAGAGTTGGCCGAGCTCCGCAAACAACTCGATGAGTTGTTGGAAGCAGGGTTTGTGCGGCCAACTGTTTCACCATATGAGGCCCCGGTCCTATTCCAAAAGAAGAATGACGGGTCTTTAAGGTTCTGTGTAGACTACAGAGCCTTGAACAAGATAATAGTCCAAGACTGTTATCCCATTCCACTGATCCCAGATCTATTGGACCGACTGGGAAAAGCTAGGATATTCTCCAAGCTCGACCTGAGGTCAGGGTATTGGCAGGTCCGTATCACCGAGGGCGATGAACGGAAGACAGCCTGCGTTACTCGATATGGGTCATTTGAGTTCTTGGTTATGCCCTTTCGACTGACCAACGCTCCAACGACGTTCTGTCATCTCATGAATCAGGTGCTTACGCCTTTCTTAGATGACTTCGTCGTTGTGTATCTGGACGATATTGTTGTATATTCCTCGAGCGTTGAGGAACACTCGACTCACTTGAAGAAGGTTCTTCAAGTTTTGAGGGAAAACCAGCTCTATTTGAAGCTGGAAAAATGCACCTTCATGTCAGAAGAGATTTCATTCTTGGGACACGTCGTGGGCCACGGCCAGGTGCAGATGGATAGAGGCAAGGTCCAAGCCATTATAGAATGGCTGATTCCATCTAACCAAACCGAGCTACGGAGTTTTCTCGGTGTGGTGAACTTCTACCGGAAGTTCATCCGGGGTTGCTCGAAAATATCGGCACCCCCCAGCAATTTGCTGAAGAAGAATTCCAACTGGTGTTGGAATGATCGGTGTCAAGCTGCCTTTCAAGAGCTGAAAGAGCGCATTGCTTCCGAACCGATCCTAAAATTACCGGATTTTGGAAAACCTTTCGAGGTTCACACCGACGCTTCGGATCAAGCGATTGGTAGCGTCCTAATACAGGATGGACATCCCGTTGCTTTCGAGTGACATGATAGACAAAAGTGTGACATGATAGACTCATAGAATCATAGTCATAGAAAAAGGTGTGAAGCATGAAACTCATAGAATCATAGTCAAAAGTGTGACATGATAGACTCAAACAACCTCGTATAATAGAAATCTCAATAAGTGATACAATCAAAAGCAAATCAAAGATGCAACCATATGAATTAATCATGAATACAAGAGAGTGCAAACAATACTCACAAAACTATGTAGCAAGCTCTGATCAAAAATACATAAGGCTCAGACCAAAAATAGTGTCGGGGCAAATGCTGCAAAGTCCAAAGGTGTGTCTTTTGAAAATTTTACCTGCACAATTTAAGATACATAAGACTCAGTTATTTTTAAAAAATAGTCTCTAAAATAATAATAATAGAAATGATTTTCTCAAAGAATAATCAGAGATATCATCGATGGTCCAGAAGAGTGCTGGTGAAAAGAGTTGATGCAGCTGAGAAGCAGAGGGTGAACAGAGGCTAGCTGAAAAGCTGCTAGCGATGATGGTGGTGCCGACAGTAGAGTGAGTAATCTCTAGTGGCCTACTAGAGACTACAGTCCTAGAGGTGAGATCGTCGGCCAGTGGGCGGTGAGAAATAATGCTGCATAAAAAAAATCAGAGTCACTAATGAAGAGTCTGTTGCATAAATAAATAAAATAAATATAATCAATGGAAATAGAGGTAGAAGAAGAAGCAAGAAGCCGCTAGTGATGCTCCGCAAGAGGTGGAGGACAATTGCTCTTGAAGATTTCTGAATCTGGAGTCAAAAGAAGCAATAACAAGTAGAAAGCAAACCAAGCAGTTTTTGAATTTTTTATGAAAAGTAGCCATATCCTAGAATAAAATTTAATGATCCAAATAGAAAATGGACAGAACCAAGTTGTAGAATAAGATATGTTATTTTCAGACGCATGAGAATTAAAGGATCAAAATCTGTCAGGAATTTAGGGTATCAATAGAAAGAAGGCTACTCAGATTACAAAATTGCTAAAAACTACACAAAAGTTAATCAGATTCAAAAAGTTGTCATGTGTCCTAAAATGATCAGAAAATAAAATCATAAAAATAATTAATCCACAAGATAGAATGACACATGTTCTTCATATTCCATGCGAAAAATTTGGGTTTTAAGTTATTTAAGCATCTTAAAAACTTGCAGCAAAAGTGCTAATCAAATTAGTCAAAAGAAAAATGCTGCAGAAATTAATCATTTACCAAAAGATGCTATGTGTTTTAAGATGATCCATGCACTTTAAAATTCGACAAAAATATCCAAACAATAGACAAAGATGAGTACTTCGTGATGGTGCCAAAGATCAAAATTTTTCGCAACCCAGATTCTTAAAATCGTAGCGAGAAAACACCTACTCAAATAAGCAATTTGCATATTTCAAATACGATACCGTGAAATTCTTTACGGCAGTGCCGTAATATGCATAAAACTCTCGGGTCAGAAATCGGCAGAAATACGGTACCGTGAAAGATTTTCTCAAAAATACGGTAGTGCCGTATTTTGCGCAATTTTCTTATTTTTTTTTACAAAAAAAATAGAAAAAATTAATTCTAAAAATAAACCAAGATAAAAGAAACTAAGCTAAGCAAAAGTGCTTGGGTTGCCTCCCAAGAAGCACTAATTTTTAGGTCATTAGCTTGACCAAAACCCAAAAATCATGGTGAAGCAGGTGAATCAGTACCAAAGTAAAGAGCAAACAATTTTCTGCATTTTCTCTGTCCAAAAAGTTTAGTCACTAATCCAAAAATCCAGAATTGCTTATAAATCTCAATCAAAGTGGCTTTCTTAAATATGCAGAAATCAAAATCAAAATTTTCAATGATTTTCCTATGTTTGTCAGAGAGCAAAATCATAAGTCCCTTCTTTAGATTTATATTTTCAATGGCCATAGGACTTTGATCAAAAGATATAAGCATTGGATCATCAAAATAAGTTTTATGTCTTTCATTAGATTCCTCAATAAAACACACTTTCTCAAATAAATCAAAAGAGTGAACATTAGATATGGGCAAAACATCATCATGGTGAGATTCATCTATGTTTGTAATATTCAAATCCTTTTCAAATTCCTCATGCTCACAATCTAATAATTTGTCAATTTCAAAATTATCATCAATAAAATCAGGGTGTGGCTCTTCAAAATATATTTTCTCATGTTTTTCAACAATTTCAGAATCATCAACATCAGAGTCAAAATCATCAAATTCAGCAATTTTCAATCCTTTTTCAAGTTCTTTAGATTTAGCTACACACAATTTACCATCAAGATCAGAATTTTCATCAAAAGAGTCAATTTCATCAAAAGGGGATTTATCAGTTTCAATTTCCTCAAATTTTTCCTCAATTAATTCATCATCATAAGAGTCACAAGAATCAATCTCAGAATTACAAGAATCAGATTTAACCATAAATAATATGTCATCAAAAGAATTAATTTCATGACCATCACTAAAATCAAAAGGAGATTTTTCAATTTCTTCAAACTTGTCCACAAATAAACTATCAGATGAATCAATTTTACAATCATCAAAATTAAAGTGAGATTCATTAATGTTCACATAAGGCTCAATCTCAAAACAATCATAATTAGAGGGGGAATTTTCTAAATCAACTTCTTCAGTTTCCAAATCAAACTCAAATAAACAAGCTTGTTGTGCTAATTGGGTTTCTAAAATTTCATTGTGTGCAACCATGTCATCCAACCTAGAATTGATTTGTTTGAGGGTCTCACTCACATCATCATTTTGTTTCATGAACTTTTCAAACATAATCTCTAAGCTAGATTTTTCAGTATCCTCAAAGCATGGTTCAGAAGTAAAGTTTGAGCAATCATCATAAAAAGATCTAGAATCATATTGATCATCTTGATACCATGATGAATTGGAATTTAAAAATTGGCAATTAGAAGTGTAATGACCAATAGATCCACAAATATCACATCTATTAGAATAAAAAGAGTGCATATAAGAGTTAAACGTATCTTCAAGTGTGCTCAATGAATTATTTTCATACTTACCTTGTGGCATATATACCTCACCTCTTTGAGTTGCCCATGAGTTGTGATTAAAAGACATATCTTCAAATCTATCAAGAACAAAAAGATTATCCAACACAAATCAATTAGAAAAATTATTTTTTTTTTAGAATATATAAAAAATAGAAAATCTAAAACACAAGCAAATTCACAAATTTTTAGATATCACAGCTCTGTCACAACTGTGAAAATCCAAAACCTGGAAAAATAGAAAACAAAGTTAAAACTAAAAATAAATAAAACTTAGTCTAGCAATACTAACAACTATTTTGATATTAACAAAACTAAGGTCCCCGGCAACGGCGCCAAAAATTTGTTGTGTCTGCAAGTGCACGGATACTCAAAGTAATAAAATAGATATCGAACCACAGAGACCTTATTGCTAAGTACCAAATAGTTGTATTCTCACTAGCTAAGCAAACCGAATATGATGAAAAGCAATGATGGAGAACACACGAAAAAGATAATCAGAGAGAAACTGAGACTACGGTTCATCCACCTTAATTCTAATGACTAGAAGGAAATAAAGGTTGTTAGTTTAATTCTATTATGATAAAGACCTAATTCACTTCATAAAGGTATTGTCTCACTCTCGTGCAGACAATCATGCAGATAACCGATCCTCACTCTCGTGCAAGATCTATTCTCAATGCCAAAGATAAGTGAATCATTGAACAAAGAACTCAAGGATCACTCTCGTGCATCCGAATTCTAAGTCAATCATCTCAGGTGGAATCTCAAGGATCACTCTCGTGCATCCTGAAACTCAACACAGGTTTTACTTATGGTTTTCCGACGACTCGATCCTCACTCTTGTGCAAGATCAAATCAAGTCTAACACAATAACTCAATCCAAAGTATCAGAAACTCAACATGGCAATAAAATCACTAAAGATCAGAATTCAAAAAACTACTTAATCTCTCACGATAGTTCCAAACTCAATGATTCATAGGGTTCCGAATTTCAAATGATCAACCTCTCGGTCTATTTCGCAAAACTCTAAAACATGCTGATATTTATAAAACTAAAGAGAATTAAAGAACAATCAATCACAAAAGTAAAATCATCATATTAAAATTAAGCTTGACAAAGATCAATGTTTTCTAGTCACTAACAAATTAAGGAGATTACACCCCATGTCCCAAAAGAAGATCTAAGTTTTCATGGTGAAAGAATTACAACAAACCATAATTTCAGAGGATTAGAAAGCGAAAAAGGGGAAGAAAAGTTACAAAACAGGGTTGTAATTGAAATACAACCCGTAATTTCGCTTGTGAACAGTGTTGTCACCACTATTTTGATGATTTCTCCCTCGATCGGACTCCAAACGCTCTGAAACTTCTTGGGCGTGCTCTCCTACTCCAGACTAAGCTTCGATGTAAAAATCACGATCTGAGATGTCCTCTACGCCTCTCGGTGCGAGGACAAACCCTAACCGCCTCTTTGACGATTGCTCTCTCAATCCTGGATAAAAATTGGGACTTTCACTTCATGTGTCTTCTCCTCTTTACGATGCATTCACAGCAACTTTTGGATTTCAATTTGGACTTCTGGATCAAACATTATGGTCCCCGCAAGATTCGGACGAAAAAATCAGAAAACAGGGCACGAAATACGGTACCGTATTTTGAAAATGGCATTGCCGTATTTTTACCCAGAATTCAAAAACTTTCGGTATAAAATCCTCCAAAAATATGGTACCGTGAGATTCTGTCCCAAAAATACGGTAGTGCCGTATTTTGGCAAAATAGCTCCGATTTTCATGAAATTTGATGGGTAGCTTCGTTTCGACGTCTGGAATCCATTAGTGTGCTCCAATCTTCCAAAATCCATCAAAATATGGTACTTTTAACCTGAAAATGATCAAAAACAAGAAACAGTGTAAATTCTGTAATATTTGACAATTAAGACTTAAAAACAAGCAAAAGAGCATAATTATGACACAAAAGACACATGAAATGACACAAAATATACTATGAATTTTGGTATCATCAGGGAGGTGTCCTGCCGCACAGCGGGAAGCTCGCGAACAAGTGGAGTCGCTCAAAGAAGCGAGAGATAGTCTTGAGCTAGCCGCCCGACGAATGCAATACTACGCGAATCGTCGCCGTCGAGGTGAAGAATTCGCCGTAGGCGACTTAGTTCTTCTCCGACTAACTCCGTAGATATGGAGGAAGATATTTGCAAAGACGGAGCATCGGGGGCTTATCCAAAGATACGACGGACCCTTCGAGGTACTGAGTCGGGTTGGCTCAGTGGTGTATCGTCTGAAGCTCCCAGACCAGATGAAGTTGCATCCGACTTTCCACATGAGTTTTTTAAAGAGGTATCATAGGGATCCAGGGGATCCCTCTCGATCCCAATCTCTTCGTGCACCTCCGACGGTCCGAACGGAGTTTGACCAACGGATCGGGGAGATTTTGGATCACCGAATTTTGGGACATAGTAGGATGAACCGACGAATAGAGTTTCTAGTTTAATGGGAAGGTTCTCCAACAGAAGAAGCCACGTGGTACAAAGCTTCCGAGCTGTGGCAGTTCGAAAATGAGATCCGACATTATTTTGAGTCACCGAGGATGGCGACTCGCTCCGGAAGGGAAGAATGTTAGGCCTTATACTGAATTTTGGGCGCGGGCCAAAATTCCAGCCCCAATCCAACCGAGCCCAGCCCGCATCTCTCTTCAGCCGATCGGGTCGACGAACGAAATTCGGGCGGCGACCCGATTTCGCTTGATTCAAACGAACGTTCATTCGTTCTGCGGAGACGGAGTGGGCAGCTGACGCGGATGGGGCGTGTCAGCAGACGCATAGGTGGCTGACTCTGGTCAGCACGCGAAACTCGAGGCGATGCAAGGGTAAAGCAGAAGGAGGTAAGAGGCGTCTAGGACACGCTCTCATCTTCGAAAAAAAAAGGAAAGGAGAAAAACCATGCGCTTGTGATCGTCTCCCCCAGCCTTTCCCGTCTCCCCGACGCTTCCCTCCGGCGCCGACGATCTCGTCAGCCGTCTCTCTAAGCTCGAACTCGCGCAACCGGTGGTGTGGGAGGGTGGAACGGTTCGCGACGAGCTTCTTGTTCCGTCCGACGCCGTTGTCTTCTCCGACGCTACTGCAGCCCGCCGCCGTAGCTGCCCTCACTGTCAGATAGCCTTGGAAGGTGCCGAACGCAACCACTTCATCGTTTAGAAGGAGCCGGCATCGTTTGCCGAGGTACACTCTTGCCGCTCTGGCACCCCCTTGATCTTCGCTCCGGCGGTTCGTTTCTGCCCCGGCAGCGCCGTTTTCCGCCTCTCCTTCGTTCCCTGCCTGTGATGGCCGCTTGCGAGCTCCCCGGCGAGCCCTTCCCTCCTTCCGCGAGAGCGCCGGCCCGCCTGCGTGCGGGAACTTCCGGGCTCGGCTCGCCTGCGTGCGAGTTCCCTGGTCAGCCGCTGAACGTCGTCTTCCGCCTGCGTGCGGCCCCCATTTTCTCCTCTTCCCATTGCGTGCCCCGTCGGATCCTGTCCTGCGTCTCCCTTCCCGGTGCTGTCAACCTACTCGCGGACGATGGAGCCGTCCGTTCAAGACGCTGAAGTGATTCAGTCGCCGCTCCTGTCGCCCGCCGATGCCGAGACCCAGCCTTCGTCTATGTTCCGGATCGTAAACGGAGGAGGCGTCGCCCTTCTCAACTTCTTGATTGACATTCCTTTCGGGATTGATCATCTGGGTCTCCCTGTTCCGGCGAGTGACGCCGATGGACGGACGGTCCGTCGACGGTAGTCGCCGGCCGTCCCTCCTACTTGTTGACATGTCGGTTTTCTCGGTCTGAGGATTCCGACCGTGCATCCATGTGTGACTTGGAGTACGGACGCATTACCCGTAATGTACGCGACGGTAGGATGTCTTCGACATCCTCGACGTTGACGTTACGGTTGGCTAGTGCGCGCTTGTAGTGGACCCCGTCCGACATGGTTGGTTCTGGGCGAGTCCACCAGGTATGGGTGATTCAGGTCCGGCTCTTTGATCCTGGCCCCCGCTGTTCTTGAGCACCGACCTTAGTCCTGTTGGGACAGCAGTGTTCCACACCGAGTCCCTAGTCCGGCTGGGGTTCGACTCGAGGACTCGTTCCCGCCGGTTGCGCCCAACCTCGCGGTGTTCACCGTGGTGCCCCTGCGAGGGCGTGTATGGACTCGAGTCAAGCATTGATTCACGTGTATTCGGATTAAAAATTTATTACAATAAACATGGGCGTGACACTTAGATACCTTGGCCTAGCGTAGCCCGCATATGTGCCTAGCCCATTGACTAGTCTAGTCAATGGGTTGTCATATCTATCCAAGATTGTGTGAGGCCAGTGTGGGCCAACGAGCTGGCCTTCTCTCGTTCTATTATTGGGGCATGTGAATGATATATTGGAAATGCAATAAACTTTCCTATACATGTTTGATTGAGGGTCTCTTTTGGGTGCAAAAAGAAATTATATGCAGAAAATAAATTTTAAACATGTTTATTGTTTATGAATATTTCAGCCAAATCATTTGATGACAATAATACTCAACCAACATGGTGGTTGCTTAGACCGGTATATTCTTTCTTTTTTTATTATTATTTACTATTTAGTTTTCCACTTGTTCGCTTAGGACATTTTCTGCAACATTCTTTTACTCATTACGGCACATTTATTTTATCACTCTCCTAATGGATTTTCAACATCAAAGTTATATGACTAACTAATGCTTGAATACATGTACGCTCAATACTCTATACTCTGGTGTGTGTATGTATGTATATATATATATATATATATATATATTGGATTTGCCTAGATTTTGAGTTTATATGATGATGCTCGTCCCGCTCTTAGACATTTTTGTTATGTATTTGTGGTATACATGCAAGATGTCCAGGTGTTGGCATGGCAAGTTGTCTTGGTTGGTGTCGAGCTCGTAGCGAGTCATCATGGTTGGTGCAGAACTTGCGTGGTTGGATATGGGGATCCTCACTTGTTATAGGTCACTGTGATTGAGCAGTATTGAGTTTGCAATGAGACACTGATAAGGTTAGTGCTGCATTGATCTCCCATGCTAGAGCTCACCTTGATATATGTGAGTGTGCTCAACTGGGTCAAGCAAACTAATGCGGTAAGCCGCTTGGTGTCGAGTATATAGGAGTATTGTTATTAGTTGGATGCGCTTCTTAATATCAATAGGCTCAAGTGTTGTAAGGAGCTGAATTGTGATATTACGGATGAGATTGCTAAGAATGTGCAAGGGCACCGGGCATGCGTCTAGGCGTTCTATAGCATATTGACACATTGCGTTACTTGATGCACAAGAATTAGCTGGACAATGTGGACGAGGCGAGGGTATTGAGCCAAACCACACAGAACGCATTTCATGATATGCACTCTAGCTCGATGGTGAAGCACTAGGGTCTACATAAGTGAATGTAGATAAATTGGAGCTAGGTGGTGATGGATGCATCATCTAGTCAGGCCAGAATCCGGTTTATAGCTGATCCATTGAGCTCTTATGTGACCCAAGGGTTCATCAGTCGAGGACCGGAGTGATGCTATTCGCTAAGGGTAGTCAGATGGAGGTCAGACTTTGCCACCCGGCTCCAGGGCTGACCGGTTTGGGAGACCCTATTCAGTTGAACCCCTCGTGCAGGGATTAAGGAGACTTACCAGCATTTACGGCCTGTTTCGGAGAAGGGAAAGAAACCAGAAAAGAAAGGAAACAACAAGGGAAAAGAAATAATTCCTTTCTTTTTTATGCCTCATGTTTCAATGGAAAGAAAAGAATGATTTTGATTAGTTGACCAAGTCAAAATTGAATCTTTCCCCTTCTTCCACTTCTCCTTGCTGCGCAGCGTGCGTGCCCTTCGGCTGGGAGAGGGGTCGACTGCGCAGCATGCACACCTCTGCTCAACGCCTCGCTTGAGCTTTATAGGGGAGAAGACGCTCGCGTCTCACGCCTCCGCGTCTGCACCGCATCTTCCTCCTCGCGTGGACCACGTCCGCCACGCTCCACGCCCGCTGAAGGCCTCCCGCCTCCTGTGTCGCCCACGTTCGCTGGAAACCCTGAGCCGAACCGTCCGCGCACGCCTCTGCTCGCGTCCGCGTCCGGAGACCTCGCCGACGCAACCGCCCGCCTTGTCGACGTCTCCGGAGGAATCGCCAACGGAAACGGAACCTCTGCTCGCCTCGCGTGGACCACATCGTCCACGCCGCTTCGTGCTGGAATCCCGGAGCTCGTACCGCTGCAAACGTCGAAGCCGTTGAAGATGACGATGCACGCCTCGCGTCTTCCGACGGAGGGGGCGGCTGAGCGAGAGGGCGAGGTCGGAGGGAGAGGGCGAGGTCGGCGAGAGAGGGGAGGGGGCGAGGTCGGAGGGAGAGGGAGGGCGGCGTCGGAGGGAGAGGGGAGGAGGGGAGGAGGCGAGGTTGGAGGGAGAGGGAAGGGGGCGTGGTCGGCGAGAGGGGAGGGGTCGTGGTCAAAGAAGGCTGAGCGAGAGGGAACGACGCGACCGGAAGAAATGGAAGGAAACGCGGCGAGCGAGAGGGAACGCGGCGAGCGAGAGGGGAACGCGGAAGAAATGGAACGACGCGAGCGAGAGGGAACGCGGCGAGCGAGAGGGGAACGCGGAAGAAATGGAACGACGCGAGCGAGAGGGAACGCGGCGAGCGAGAGGGGAGGATGGAACGGAAATCGTTTCCGTCTGTTTTGGAGGGGAAGGTTTTGGAGAGAAAGGAAAGAAATAATTGCTTTCCTTTTTGTTCATTCCTTTCTTTGAAACAAACAAAATGGAAGGAAAGAATTCTATTTCTTTCCTTTCTCTTCTTGTTTCCCTCCTCCGAAACAGGCCGTTAAAGGAATAGATTACTCAACTAAGTGTGCAGAGGAAATTGGTAAGAGGGTTAAGTGCAGGACTTAGCTCCTTCACGCGTGCGATTGCTACCCTTGCTGGTTAGGGTTCTCAGTAAGTGATCTCTCCATGCCAACGGGAACTCCAGCTGTTCTGGGTGTTCTACTGAGAAGCTGGAGTTCCTCTCTTTCCCCTTTGTTGAGATTTCTGGGCGGCAATGCTGGCTAGCTTCCACCCCCTGAGGCAGTCTCGCTGCCCGGTTTCGATTCTCCTCCAGGAGGCTTCGTAATGCCTTGTGATGCTTCCTTGCTGGACTGATCATCTACCCCTGCTCTCTCGACAAAGCTGGAAGAAATCCTGTTTGTGAAAACAGGGTTGGCTGGTTCACATCCATCTTCTTGGTTGGAGTCTTGGCGGTTGATGGTATACCTTCCCCTCCTTCTAGTGGTCGGTTTTGATGACTTCTGATGATGGTATTTTACTGGTTTTGATATATAGGGGCTGAGAGTGTTCCGCATCTCAATTTTGGATTTCATTGTGTAGAGTCTATTCGAAGTAATTTTGGAATGAGGTGACAAAAAATTGTCAAAATTGTTGGCAAAAAAATTGAATAAAATAGATAAACTAGAAGAATGAAAAGTGATGAAGTCAATGAAACAAGGAAATAAAGCTGGCATTTGTGAAAGAAAAGAAAATCGTATGCAGCCAAATCAAAGATTTGTTGTGAGTAAATCAAAGAAAAACGACGACAAGAATCTGGGTCATGAAATCACTCTAATCAAACAAAAAAGAAGGGAATCGTGAAGGAAACAATATCTAGAATATTGTCTAACATGTATAAAAGGGAATAAAAAAACGAAGGGCTCTAGGAAGGGAGGACGGAGGAAAATAAAATAGAGTTGTACCTAAGGGCTGGAGAGCTGTTGGCAAGAAAAAGAAGTTGGGCTGAAAAAAAAAAAAAGAGAGAGAAGAAGGCGGGCGGATGGGAAGGGCAAAAATTTTGAAAAAATATCATATAACACTTTAATATTTTCGTATAACATCTTAATATTTTCGTATAATATTTTAGTATTTTCGTATAATATCTTAATAATTTTATATAACACCTTAATATTTTCTATAACATCTTAATATTTTCGTATAATACCTTAATATTTTCGTATACTACTTTAATATTTTCATATAACACCTAAATATTTGTATACAACATATCAAATCTCAATATAATTTTATCTTAACAACATATTTATACAATATTTTAGGTATTATAAAAAAATTTTAATCAAAAATTAAGGTATTATATGATAATAGCCTGATATTATAAAAAATATATAAGTGTTATACGATAATATTAAGTGTTATACGAAATTAATATTCTAAGATTTAAGAGAGGCTGGTAAGAGAGGAAAGTGATGGGCATTTTACAAAAGAGGAGCAAAGGTAAAGGGAGAAGAGTTTGATTGATTGATACTAAACGTGTAACTGTCATATAATTGCTAATATAAACTGTTGATATATTGCTGCTATTATTTTAATTGTTGTTATTTTGTTATATTGATATAACAGCTGATATAAATTGATATATTCTGTGATATTGCTGCGGATATAAACTGATATATAATGTTGGTATATTGCTGCTAGTATTTATTAATTACTAACTGCTGATATGAATTATTGTTATGGCTGCGGATATAAATTGTTGCTATATGTATATATATATTGATATGTACTGTAGCTATGTTGATATATATTGTTACTGCTATATTGGTGATATGACTGTTGCTATAAACTGATATATATTGTTGATATAATTGTTTATATGAATTGTTGTTATATAATTATTGATATAAATTGCTGTAAATCATTGATATATTGTTCATGAAGTACGTCTTTGTTATAAGTTGTCGATATGCTGGTAAAGTATTAATATATTTTTCATTATTTCTGATAAGCCGTTAATATATGCGTTTGTTGACTTAACTGTTAATATACATGCTTGTTGGTTTTGCTATTATAAATTGTTTATAACCGGTGATACACAGTATGATTATTGATATATCAAATTGCTTATAACTAATATAGGGTGCATTTGGCACAGCTTCTAAGCTGCTTTTGCGGGTTGCAAAAGTTGTTTTTGAGAAGCTGGCCTGTTTGGCTATCAACTTCTGTACTAATTTAACACACCATTCAGCTTTTCCAACCAGCTATTTTTCAATCAGCACTTTCTCAACCAGCAGAATCTAAAAGCTGCAGCTATACCAAACACACCCATAGTCACTATGTTCGTTGATATGAGTAAGAAAGAAAAGAAGGGAAAAGGGGAAGGAAAGAGAGGCGTAAAAAACAAAAAGAGGAAGAAAGAAAAAAAAAAGCTAGAAAGAAAGAAAAGATGACAAAGGAAGCCAGAAAAATATAAATAAAAAATAATAAATAGAGGTTTCTTCATGAAATAAAGAAGGTGATTAGTAAAAAAATAAAGAGAGAGAGAGAGGAGTCAACAAAATATAAGACAAATTGAAGCAGAAATGAAAGTAAAAAAATACATGTTATTTTCCCTCTGCCAAATTCTTTATCATGATTAAAGATTGTCCTACCATTCTTTCAACCTTCTTCTAAAACAAGAAAGACAAGATCAGTTATAAGGGAACAATTAACATATATAAAAGATAAACAAAACCTTATTAAAGAGGAAAATTGAGAAGAATAGTCTGACAAATCATTCAAGAAAGAAACTCAGAAGGAATAAAAAAGAAGAATACGTGATTATCACATTCAAAGAATGAAATAACATAAAACTTTTCCCCATAAAAAAAGGTCTTATATGAGACAAAAGATAAGAACTTTAGAGTGAAGAGAAGAATATGGCCATTGACCGACAAGTCGAAATCATGATCGATGTTCCCTCAAGATTATAAAAGAGGAGGAAATAAAATATTTCTATGTCATTGCCAAAAACAAGGAGAGAAAACTTTAGGTCACAAAGGCTAGGGGGCTAATGGCCTGACCAAGGTTTGGAAGCATGATGCAAAGGAGTTATCACCGACTGCAGACTGCAGAGGAAGGCACTAACTTGTGTTTAAATTGTGATGCAGGGCATGAGGATATCACGGGCCGGTTGTTAGTGGAGTACTCCTGGAAAGAACATTTGACCGACACCAAAAAATATCTAGTCATTGACCAAGGTGGGCCTTCACTAGACTTCATTGAAGCTGAGCTGGATAGTCAATAGAAGAAAAGGGGAGTACATGAGGTCTGAGCTCTAGTTTTTGGGAAGAAGATCGAAGCTATCTAGTTTCGGGGCGAAAAGGGGGCATTTTGCTTATCCTTATTGACTGTATCCTAGAGTAGCGATCTAGGTGGTGTCTATCCGCCAAAGATTGTCTCTTTAGTTGCTTAGTATCAGGTTCTTTCAGCTTTGAAATTGTGCTTTCTAAAGTTCCAGATATTTTGTTAAATGGATATGATGTTTTGGCCCTCTTTTCTCTAAGTAAATGCACCTGTTGTTCTATATCACTAGAACTAGTCATTGTAGACATTGCCACTACTCTTTGGGATTATCCTGCATTGTTGAATGTGAGATTTCATTGCATGCAAATATTGCCTCGAAGTGAGCTTTCTGTGTGGATTCAGATTTTTGATTTTATCTTCTCATTGCTTTACTAATCCACCGCTAGTCAATTTCCTACGAATCTGTTTGCTAACTGAAATCCTCCCGAGAAATCGGATCAAGTGGTATCAGAGCCATCTGTTATGGTTGGTAGCCGCCCAGTGGTCCATCTGAGGAATTTGATCATCCTCGTGATAGGGATTTGCGTGATATTGAGCTCGCCAAACTGCGGAAACATGTTCAACAATTGCAAGCACAGTTATCACAGTTGCAAAGGAGAGGGGATGAGTAACCACAACAACCTCATGATAATGAAGGAGACGAGAGTAATGATAATTTGTCCCCTCAATCCCCTATAATCGAAAGGCGCCATCAACAACAGTTTCAAACTCAACCTCCACAACAAACATCGATCTGAATTTGACTTCTGTGTAGACATTCTAGAGTTTAACGAAAAATTGCAACCTAATGATTTTCTGGATTGGTTGCTTACAGTGGAGCGGATTTTTAATTTCAAAGAAGTTCCCAAAGACTGAAAAGTCAAATTAGTCGCCTTGAAACTGAGAAAGTATGCTGGCCTCTGGTGGGAGAACCTCAAGAAGAGATGCATTCAAGATGGAAAGTGCTCTATTCAATCATGGGCTAAAATGAAGAAGGTGCTTAAAAAGAGGTTCCTACCTAAAAGTTATAAGTAGGACTTCTATCTCCAGCTACATAATTTCAAACAAAATAATCTATCTATGGAGGACTATACCACCGAATTTGAGCATTTATTGATTAAATGTGATGTCACATAGCCTGAAGAACAAACTATTGCTCGCCACCTTGGGGGTCTAAGAATTGAAATTGCCAATGTAGTACAGCTGCAACCTTATTACACTCTAGCAGATGTTTACAAACTTGCCTCCAAAGTTGAGAAGCAACAAAAAGAATCCAGAGGTAAAGGAATCCTCCTAAGACCTATTACGAATAGCAGTTCTAGCCCAAATCAACTTTTACCTTCTCGAGGTCCGAGTCAACCAAAGTGGTCACTCTCTACAACTCAACCAAGAACAGATCCTGCCAATCCTCAACAACCCTCTACACTTGCCCCACGAAAGAGTTTTAAATGTCAAGGTTTTGGTCACATCGCTGCTGATTGTCATAATAGAAGGATCATCACCCTCATTGAAGAAAATAATGAGGAGCTTTTAGAACATGATAAAGAGGAATCAGCTAAACCTGAAATTATGGTTTATGCAGATGAAGGTGAATTGTTGGTTTGTCGGAACCTTAATGCACAATGGGTAGAGCAAGAAGATTGGCTTAGGCGTAATATTTTTCATACTTGATGTACTATCTTGGGCAAAGTTTGTGATGAGATCATTGATGGAGGTAGTTTTGAGAATGTTGTATCCTTCGACATTGTCAACAAACTGCATATCAAAGTTGAAGACCATCCCCGTCCCTACATGCTATCATGGTTAAGTAAGACTCAGGAAATTAAGGTGAACAAACGTTGCCTTATCCAGTTTTTTATTGGGCAGAAATATCAAGATGAAGTATATTGTGATATAGTTCCAATGGATGCATGCCACATTATTTTGGGAGGCCATGGCAGAATGATAGAAGGACCATACATAATGGGTTCAATAACACTTACAGTTTCATCAAGGATGGAGTTAAAATCTTGTTGGTCCCCACAAATTCCACAGCATCCAAGAAACCAATGAGAACAAAGAGAGGGGGCTTACATTATTTCCTCGAACTGAATTACACAAGGAGGTAGGGGAAGCGAAAAGAGGTTTCATCTTAGTCATAGTTGAAGCAAATGAAGAGCTCATGACCCATCCTAATGAAGTAAGACCCTTGTTAAATGAATTTGTTGATGTTGTGCCTACAGAAATGCCACCTAGCCTTCCTCCGTTAAGGAGCATCCAGCATTGTATTTATTTTGTTCCTATGTCGATGATCCCCAACAAGGCTGCATACCGCATGAATCCTAAGGAGCATGAAGAACTCCAACGACAAGTTGAAGAGCTCCTTCTCAAAGGTTTCATTATGGAAAGCAAAAGTCCATGTGTCATACTAGCACTTTTAGTCCCAAAAAAAGATGGGACATGACGGATGTGTGTCAATAGTAGGGTTGTAAATAAAATCACAATCCACTACAAGTTTCCAATTCCATAGTTGGATGACCTTCTTGATCAACTTTGTGGAGCTATCATCTTCTCTCGTATTGACCTCCGGAGTGGATATCATCAAATTCGTATGAGGGAGGTTGATGAATGGAAGTCAACTTTTAGAACTCGGGATGGACTCTATGAATGGCTTGTGATGCCATTTGGCTTATCTAATGCCCCGAGTACTTTCATGCGCCTGATGAATGATGTTTTCAAGCAGTATATTGGTAGGTTCATTGTAGTGTATTTCGATGATATCTTGATCTATAGTTGCGATAGGGCACAATATTTGGGGCATCTTCGACAGATTTTTCAAACTCTAAGAGAGCAACAACTTTTTGTAAACCTCAAAAAATGTGAGATTATGGCGGATAGTCTCACCTTTTTGGGATATGTGATCTCTAAAGATGGATCAATTGAAGGTGCAAGCAATTCTTGATTGGCCTCCACCAAATTCCCTGCAGGCAATTAGGAGCTTTCACGGCTTTGTCCCATTTTATAGGTGTTTTATTAGAGTTTTCAGCACAGTCATTACACCAATCACGGAATGTCTAAAAGGTGATACTCACAAATGGGGTGCAGAAGCCCAAAAGAGTTTTGATCTCATCAAGAAGGTCACATAAGCCCCTATTCTGGCACTTTCAGATTTTGCTAAGTTTTTTGAAATAGAGTGTGATGCATCTAATGTGAGAATTAGAGCTGTCCTTAGTCAAGAAAGCAGACCAGTAGCATTTTTCAGTGAAAAGCTCAATGACTCTCGTAAGAACTATTCTACATATGACAAAGAATTTTATGCTATAGTGCGAGCTGTGAATCATTAATGTCACTACCTTCTTTCTAAGCCTTTCACCCTGTACACTGATCATGAAGCCCTAAAACATATCAATAGCCAACATAAGCTCAGCCGTCGTCACGCGTTATGGATAGAATTTTTTCAAGCTTATAGCTTTGTGATTAAACACAAAAGGGGCTCTCAAAATCAGATAGTGGATGCTCTAAGTCGCAGACATGCCTTGTTGGCAATAATGCAAATGCAAGTTCTGGGTTTCAACATCCTCAAAGAGCTATATCACCAAGATGAATTTTTTGGGAGCATTTGGCAAGAATGTCACCAAGGTCCTCATCAACAATTTCATTTACAGTAGGAATTTCTTTTTAAAGGAAATTGCTTGTGTATTCCTCAGTGTTCCCTTTGTATGGCTATCTTATCAGAGGCACACAAAATGGTGGTTTAGGTGGTCATTTTGGGCGGGATAAGACATTAGCAAGCATCAAAGAGAGGTTCTACTTGTCAAAAATGGAAAAGGATGTGCTCAATTTCATTCGAAGATGCAACGTATGTCACATCGCTAAGAGCCAATCTCAAAACACAGGTCTTTATACTCCTTTGCCTATTCCCCAAGCACCTTGGGAAGATGTCAGCATGAATTTTATTCTAGGCCTGCCGTGGACTCAGAGGAACAAGGACTCTATTTTTGTAGTAGTTGATCGTTTCTCGAAGATGGCCTATTTCATACCATGTCAAAAGACATCAGATGCTTCTGGGATAGCTGACCTCTATATCAAGGAAGTGATGAGGCTACATGGCATTCCCCTAACTATCACCTCTGATCGAGACACTAAGTTCATGAGTCACTTTTGGCACACTCTTTGGCAAAAGTTGGGTACCAAGTTACAATTTAGCTCTACGGCACACCCCCAAAATAAACGGTCAAACTGAAGTTATTAATCGCAGCTTGGGCAATCTCCTCAGAAGTGATGTAGGCAAAAATATTTGTGAGTGGGACTTACTATTGCCTCAAGTTGAATTTGCTTACAACCAGTCAGTTAATCAAACTACTAAGTGCAGCCCATTCCAAACTGTTTATGGCCACAATCTCAAGGGTCCCTTGGATTTGAGTCCAATTCCTATCCAACACTCTTCCAGTAGTGATACAAACGAAAGAGCTACCCAGCTCAAACGATTTCTTGCTAAAATTAGAGATCATATCATTCAACAAAATGAATCATATGGTAGGCGAGTAGACAAACATCGGCGATATGTGGAATTCAAAGAGGGAGATTTAGTATGGGTGCATATGAGAAACGAGCGTTTCCTAAAAGGAAAATTTGCAAAGCTTAGCACTAGAGCTATGGGTCAATTCCCAGTGTTGCAGCAAATTGGGAGTAATGCCTATAAGATTGATCTTCCAACAGATTTTGGGGTTTCCAACACATTTAATGTGGCTGTTCTTTCTCTTTATTTTGGTAGAGATGATGATCCAAGCTTGAGGACAAGCCTTTTCCAACCTGAGGAGACTGATGCAGGGGAGTTATCGCTGGCTACAGAGGAAGGCACTAACTTGTGTTTAAATTGTGATGCAGGGCATGAGGATATCGCGGGCCGGCTATTAGTGGAGTGCTCCTGGAAAGAATATTTGACCGACACCAAAAGACTTGAAAGATATCAAGTCATTGACCAAGGTGGGCCTTCACTAGCTGCATTGAAGCTGAGCTGGATAGTCAGTAGAAGAAAAGGGGAGTACAGGAGGTCTGAGCCCTAGTTTTTGGGAAGAAGATCAAAGCTATCTAGTTCTGGGTTGAAAAGGGGGCATTTTGCTTATCCCTATTGACTGTATCCTGGAGTGGCGATCCAGGTGGTGTCTATCCACCAAAGATTGTCTCTTTAGTTGCTTGGTATCAGGTTCTTTCAGCTTTGAAATTATGTTTTCTAAAGTTCCAGATGTTTTGTTAAATGGATGTGGTGTTTTGGATCTCTTTTCTCTAAGTAAATGCACCTGTTGTTCTATATCACTGGAACTAGGGGTGTGCAAAAAAACCGTCGAACCGCGGTTAATCGAACCGAACCGAACCGAACCAATTTTCCGGTTAACCGAACCAAACGGTTCTTAATCGGTTCGGTTTTTTACTTGTGATCGGTTATCAGTTCGGTTACGGTTCGGAACTTGGCCGAACCGCGGTTAACCGAACCGAACCGTTTATATAATATTTATTTATATATAAAAATAAATATTTTATATAAAATAGAACCGGTTAACCATCAAAACCAACGGTTACCGCCGAAAACCAACGGTTAACTACCAAAAACTAAAGGTTAACCGAGAATATTTTTATTTATTAATTTTAAATTATTTTATAATTTTAAATATTTTTTTTATACATAAATAATACGGTTAACTGTTGGTTTTCGGTTAACCGTACCGAAAAACCGATTAACCGAACATCGGTTAACCGGTACAAACGATTCGGGATCGGTTCAAAATTTCTCCGAACCGATCCCACCGGTTCGGTTCGGTTTTTTGACACACGGTTCGGCGTGCACACCCCTAACTGGAACTAATCATTGTAGACATTGCCACTATTCTTACGGATTATCCTGCATTGTTGAATGTGAGATTTTATTGCATGCAAATATTGCCTCAATGTAAGCTTTTTGTGTGGATTCGGATTTTTAATTTTATCTTCTCATTAGTTTATTAATCCATCGCTAGTCAATTTCCTACAAATCTGTTTGCTAGCTGAAATCCTCCCGAGAAATCGGATCAAAGCAGGGTGAACGGCCACTAGTTTCCACCGGTGAGCTCATTGTATTCAAAATTCTGAATATTGAACCCTAAAGCTGAAATCTCAGTCCGGGTTTAACTTTGCTTCTTTGCGATATTTTATAGCCTGACCCGTTCCCAGCTTCGTTTCATTAATAAACCTGGATTCGGAAATCCTAAAAAATTTCATAGTTTGATCTTACCAACATCAGACTCAATCTTGAACCAAGATTTGATCTACGAATCCATTGTCACTCATTCCACTCAGCCACCATTACCTTCGCCATTTCTTTTTCTTTTTGAAGGTGATAATCACGTATTCTTCTTTTTTATTTCCACTTGAGTTTCTCTCTTGAATGATTTGTTGACTCTTCTTCTCAACTTTCCTCTTTAATGAGTTTTTTTATCTTTATTTCTATTAATTGTTCCTTTATAACTGATCTTGCCCTTCTTGTTTTAGAAGAAGGTTTAAAGAGCGGTGGGACAATCTTTTATCATGGCATAGAATTTGGCGAGGGGAAATAACATGTGTTTTTTTTACTTTTATTCTTGGTTCAATTTGTCTCATATACTCCTCTCTCTCTCTTTTTTTAATCTTTTTTATTAATCACCTTTATTTTATAAAAAAATTTTATTTATTATTATTATTATTGCTTCCTTTATTCCGTCATCTTTTCTTTTTTTGCATTTTTTTTTCTCCCTCTTTTGTTTTTTGCGCCTCTCTCTTTCCTTCCCCTTTCCCCTTCTCTTTTTATCACTCATGACAACTACTTTTTTTTATCATTTGTATCAACGAACATATTCATTATATTAGTTATAAGTATTTGATATATCAATAATCTAGTGTATATCACCTGTTATAAACAATTTATAATAATAAAACTAACAAGCATATATATTAATAGTTATGTCAACAAGCATATATATTAACAATTTATCAAAAATAATGACAAATATATTAACAGTTTATCAATATATGGACAACTTATAATAACAACATATGCATACTTCATCAACAATACATCAACAATTTACAACAATTTATATCATTAATTATGTCAACAATATATATCAGTTTATAGAAACAACTATATCATCAATACATATGTAACAATATATATCAACATAGCAGCCGTTCATATCAATAATATATATATATATATATATATATATATATATATATCAACAATTTATATCAGCAGCCATAACAACAATTCATATCAGCAGTTTAGTAATTAATGTAATAATGAAATAATAAAATAGCAGGAATATACCAACAATATATATCAGTGCATATCAGCTATATCACATAATATAACAATAATTTATATCACCAGTTTTAGTAATCAATAATAAAATAATAGCAATAATATACCGACAGTGTATATAGTTCATATTAGCAATTATATTACAGTATATAATAACAGTTCTAACAATGATAAGAACATAACAGTATCAATCGAACTCCTCCCCATGCCTTTACTCCTCTTTTGTAACGCTCCTCTTGTGTAACAAGCGTATCACTTTTTGTTTACTAGTCGCTCAGTCGTCTCTTACCGCCTCTCTTTTCAACTTTTTTTTCTCTTTCTTCCCCTTTTTTTTTTTGAAAAAAATTTCTTCTCTGCCGACTCCTTCCCAGCCACCCAGTCTTCTTCTCTCTCTCTCCCTCCAGCCTTTCCGGCCCTCAGTTCTTTTTCTTGCCGACAGCTCTCCAGCCCTTGGGCACAACTTTATTAACTTTATTTTATTTTACTCCCTCTTCCCTTCTGAGAGCCCTTCGGTTTTTTTTTTCTTTTTTTACTCCCTTTTATACATGTTAGCCAACATTCTAGCGATTGTTGCCTTCACGATTCCCTTTTATGTTTGATTAGTATGATTTCATGACCACCCAGATTCTTACCCTCCTTGTCTTTGATTTGGCTGCATATAATTTTTCTTTTCTTTCACAAATGCCAGCTTTATTTCCTTGTTTCATTTGCTTCATCACTTTCATTCTTCCTCCTATGTTATTAAACATAGTGTACGTAGCAAATCCCCTCTTCTAATTTCATGCCATATCTCCATACAACACTGCATCATATAAGAAAAGAAAATTTCTGCATGGGTGTCATGGCCTAAACACCCGTGATCAAGGTTGAGCTTGTTGTCAACTAAGTTATTTTTATGATTGTTTTGTACATGAATATTTTTTTAATATCATATAAGAAAAGAAAATTCTTTGAAGAAGTATGCTTAGTCCGTAAAATGACTTTTGGGTGCTTCTTTCTTTGTAAGGAAGCCGGCCCGTTTCCGTTTTTGCATGCCTACACCCGCTATAATGCAAGGTTTTGGCTTTTTTTTCTCACGTGTCTTGCTGCTGTTGCAACAATCATTGATCTTGAACATGATATAGAATTTTTTTTCTCTAGATTTTTTTACATAGCTTTCCAGTATTTATTTTTTTGCATCATTTTTTTCTTATGCCTTTTCTTTTGTTTGCTAAGGTGTATCAGCCTCCGAAGAAGAAATAAGGCAAATGCTGGATCCATTTGAAAATGTGGTATACATAGAATGCCATCAAGGTGGAGATGATAGACTCATGTTGCTTTGTGATATCTGTGATACACCTTCACATCCATATTGTGTTGGTCTTGGGAGAGATCAGAAGGCAATTGCTACTGGCAGACTTGTAGATCTGTTGGTCAGCATTTATCATACTTGCAAGATCAAGTTTTTAGGACTGATCATGTAGGCAATTGTTATTTTTTTAGGCAGAAGCAGTGAAGCAGAGATAATGCAAATCTGCAGAGGTCAAGTCAACCTTCTATGCAAGAGTTTGATCTGAATGTCTCCCCTAGGCCAGTGGAAGAGTATGGATCCATGTCTCAGCCTATTGGAGCTGTTTCAGGCAGACGTGCAATGCATCAACGGATACGCATTTTGCTATCCAACAGTAGACCAAGGCAGATCTTCGAGAAAAATCATGTGCCCCGTAGTAGCACACTGAGTTCTTCTAATGCAATGATTTTCAGGACATAGGCAGAGCGGAGAAAGCTTGCATGCATCTCATGCACTGAGTTCTTCTAACGCAATGGTACCTTCTGAAGATATCCATCAGATCAATAGGCTTTCTATTCAGTTTAATTCTAATTTAGCTCATTGCACTACTCAAGGCAGCAGTTTACAACATTTCGATGGTGCCAAGCAGCAAGTCCGGTGCATAGTAAAGCGTCATTTAGAAGAAGCATCCAGTGATACGCCACGTGGTATGCCTGACCTTTATCTATACACATTGTTTACAAGGAACAGAGATATGTGATGAGAATTTAGGTGTGTCATCCTCATGTAGATGTAAATAATATTAAAGAGAAAGCCAAGGCCTTTTTTGTTGTAAATGACAAAATGAGTTGTCCTGTATTTATGTTGGCAAACTATCACAATAAGAGAAGTAATAAATTATTAAATCTGAGAGAGGGAATCAGTAAAGATTAAGCAATTTGACATTTTACCTTTATGAACCACCTGTTTGTATAAAAGGAATTATTATCCAGCAAGTAATTGGTTGTTCTGGTGCCTGAAAATTCCACATGATAAAGTGCAATTTACTACTTTGTGGGCCTCTATTTATCCTTCCAAATAGATAAGAATGGTTTAATGGTTATCAGTTTCTCTTAATCTGGCCACTAAACTTGGTCTAAATAGTTCTCTTGTAGATAGAGGTTGGCGGGATATTCTGTCAATTCAATTCGTTTTCTTTCTTCAGTTGATGCAACCCTCTCTCCGTTGGTCATCAGCATTGATAGAGATAGAAGCGTCTTGATGTTTCCATTGAATTAAAGGACTAATAACTTTATTCCTTTAGATACCAAATGTCATTTCCTCGGGCAACGAACTATGTAAAGCTGAACATGAGAACATGTGATTCTACATTACTTTGATTCATGGATGTATTTAGTGTTTACATAATTAAAGAGTTGTACAAAAATGTCTAGAATTTTAATTTTCCCTACATTTCGTTCTCCATGAATCTATGATGATCTTGGTTCTTGACTTCTTATGAGTGACATGCTATCTTTGCCAAGCTTTTGCGATTGTACTCTGCTTACAAGAGTTAAGGCCTATCAATTGTTACCATCCTGGATTAGCACACAATAAATGCTCTTGTTCACTTGTTCTTCGTTATTGATCTCATACTAGTTTCTCCGATCGATTCAAGTTACAGAAGATAAAACTGTTTGAACAACTAACTGCACGTACATTGCTCATGGTTGTTTAATTTGTATCAAAAATTAGTATTTTGCATCCCAAAGTATACCCGTCTCTCTCTCACAAATTTGAACTAAAACTTCATCCTATTTTTAGCGCACAAACCGAATCTCCACCGACCCGCCTCTTCGCGTCTCTAAATCGCTACATTGCCCTCTCCCCCCTCCTTCCACCTCCACATCTCCACCATCTCCTCCTTCTCTCCGGCCGGAAATGGGCGGCGACTCTGACCGAAGCTACAGCAGCGCGCAGCGCTACTATGCTGCCGACTACGACCGCTCCCGCCGCAGCGACTTCCGCGCCAGTAGCGCCGGGCGCGGAGACCGCAGACTGGAGATCGTGAAGGGAAACGCCTTCGGCCAAGATCCGCCTCCCCCGCTGCGGCGCTCCTCGCCGGATCCGCCGTTCCCGCCTCCCGCCCGACGCAGCCGCAAATCGGGATCGTCCGCGTGGCGCTTCAGCGATCCGGAGATGAAGCGGCGGCGGCGGGTGGCGAGCTATAAGGTGTACGGGGTGGAGGGCAAGCTGAGGGCTTCGATCCGCAAGGGCTTCCGGTGGATCAAGATCAAGTGCTCCAAGCTCGTCCACGGATTGTGAGCGCCGCGGAAGGGGTAAGGATCGGGTGGCATTTATTTGTTGCAATTTTATCATGTGGAGGCTGTGCTTCTGTTCATCGAAAACTGCCTTTCTAATATTCGAGTTCTAATTTGGTGCAACATTATTAGAATTTAGATTTTGATAAATCCCAATGCTAGATGAATACATCTTCTGTTTCTAGTGCAGTTTGAAACTATTATGTAAGAGCACTCTAATCTAATCTAATATCAATTTAAACTTGTGATATTTGTAAGGTTATAATTGTGGTATTCTCTGTTGCTTCCGAAAAGCAAATGTAATGTTAGTCAAATCCATAGGCAAAACCTGAAATAGAGGATCAACTAGCTTATTTATCAATGAGAAGAAATGAATGATATTAGTATTGTTTGTTAGTATTGCATATAAAGATGTGATATTTACTTGAATATGTTGGGAAAAGATTTTATGGTAACTCTTGTTCCTTGGTGGTTCTTTCATGAAGGACATGGTTGGAACTCATGTTCAACTTAAGTTCTAGATTTCAAATATAAACACCCACGTGACTATTTTTTGCTCAAAAAGTAGTAACATTTTTTTATTAATTGCTGTAAACACTATATTCACTCATTACCATAAATAATTACCATTAACAACAATTTTCATATAATATAATTGTAAAGCCAAACTGCAGTTGCTGAGACCATAAAAAGCCCAATGACCAGTGCAGCATCCAAAAGCCCAATAGCTTTGTAGCAAGCCCAATTGTTAGTTCGATGGCATCCGCGAATCACGGGCACACTAATATCTAAACGGAACGTTGATGGGATCTAAACCCACGAAGCACCCCACGTAGATCCAACGGTTTGCATTCTTTCGCATTCGAATATAGATACATATCCGTTACCACCTATTGCCATTTTTAAAACTTCGAAAAACTTGAGTGGGGTTGCCGACGAGCTTGAACCATGGCTTCCTTCGGCTTCTCTTGGGCCGACGACGTAGAGCGAGAGGAGCGAGAGGAGATTCTGAGAGCAAAGAGTGCGAACACAAGAGAGGAAGCGGAGGAGCACCATCACTTGGATGTGGACGAGGAGGAAGAGAAGCAGCGACCTAAGCGAAGATTCGACCCTTTTGGGGATGCGAGGCCCAGAGAGGTGGTCCTCGAAGAGAAAGGAGTGGACTGGCGAAAGCTTGATCTGGAGTTCAACGCTTCTTCCGTTCCGAGGTGACACATTTTTCTTACTTCATCTCTGCTCCATATCCCTCTTATTCTTCGTTCCTCAATTTCTTCTGAAGCGTAGGATTATCAGGATTGATTGTCTTGGAAATAGATCTCGGTTACTTAACCTTCATGTGACATAATTTCAACTTGCAATTTCTTTAATTTTTTACGGTTAAGTTCATGTTGACTCCTATGTTTAGACAATACTCACTTTGCCCTTTATTAACGTGATGCAGTATAAGAACAATAGCAATAATCCCAAATGTGTCAGTCCAGTCCTCTTCCTTGATAAAATTTCTTTCAAAGAAGAGAACATCTCCTAACCCAAACCTACCGTTTATAAGATTGATAAGCTAGGAATGCATTCTTAGTGGTGACAGTCCCCGAATCATCAAATTTGCATAACCTTTTCATCTTATTTAGGAAATTCAGATGCTCTGTAAAGGAGATCAACCGAACAAAACCTGGGCGGAAAATATCATTAATCATATTCATGTTCTAAGATCTACAACTACAAAAATCCTCAATAAAATGAACATAATCAACAGCATAATTATTTGTGAAAATACTTCTAAAATTCAATGGAATATCCAACTACTGATCATTTAACATATTAGTATTGAGAATTGGTGCAGTGATAAAGCCAAAAACCAGAATCTAGGGAAGTATAAGACCTCAAAAATAATCTCCAAGACTAATTAACATACTATTTGAAGAAAACAAAGAATTCTTATCATCGTATTTATTCAACCTCTGCAAATTTTGCCGCAAGTTACTACTACCATTATGGATGATAGCTTAGCACTATTTTTTTTAATCAAATATTCCATGACCACCGGATAACTTGGGTTTCGTAACAAAATTCCATTCAATCAATTGCATTCCAAGCATAGATGAACCCCAATCTCAAAGAAAATTCCTTGCATTTTTAATAAGGATCCTTGATAGTGAGTGAATAGAAATTAATTTAATAATATAATTACTAAAGACAACTCTATCAAAAAACAATTAGATTTCTAAGCAATGTTTAGAAAACTAATCTATACCGCAGCACAATATATATTGGTTTGAGGTTAGTGCAATTCCCGTAGTCCATACATATCTGGTATAAGTACAACATAGCATCTATATGTTTGGTACAAACCACTCCTATCTCGGATTGGTACATGGATATGAATTGAGATTTTTAAACTTTTGTCTAGTATGTTTTTATTTTGTTATGCATTCAAAAATTAGTTACAATTATAGACTGTTTAATTTTTCCTTGGTCGAGTGAGTCACCATGATGTAGGTAGGAGATACGACCCAAGTAGGTACACGTGGAGCTTAAGATTACCCTAAGGTATTCAAGGCTCCATAACCCCCTTGCATTACGTACATCATTTTAGGTTAAATTGTTTTAATTTAGCATGCATCCATGTAGTTGTTAGATTTAGTAAGTTGTTTTCTACATTACAAGCATGCATCTAACCACCCTACATCTTATTCGTGCATTCATAGTAGGACTAGTATATATTTCGCATTACAAGCCCCTCAAGAGTCAAAGGAAGTCCAACACATAGTCAAAGAGGTTCAACTCAAATCATCTCAAATTTAACCAAATTTTCATTGATGAAAGATATCTCCACCCAAGCCTGAAAGCTGCAGCTTGCATATGGAAGAAAAGAGGAGCTGCCATTGCAGCTTGAGTGAAGAGGAAGAGGAAATGAGTAGCTTAGAGTAGCTGGCGTGAAGGTGTTTGCTCAACGACTTCTCTTGTAGTTGCCTATAAACATGTTCTCCTTTATGTATTTTAAATAAGTTGATGAATGAATAAAGATCTACTAGTTTCCTAGCATTTCATGGATTTGGAGGTCTCTTACCTTTGCCTAGGTGAAGTTTCCATGGATTTGGAACTTCTTCCCTATCTTTTTCTCTAATCTTCCATGGATTTGGAAGCTTCTATTCATTCATTCTGTTGACTAACCTCTTCATGTACATCTCTCGTCGTTGCCGCTTCTTCACCATCGTGCAAGAGGTTCAGGAGGCCGATCGAGCTTAAACTCCGTTCATCCATTCTACTTGACTAGGAGAACCAATAACTAGAAGGATCTTCCAATCTGACAGTTGGATTGTCGGAATTGGCAAGATCTTTGAGACGCCCTAGTCTTTGCCTGATTCCCTCTTAGACCCTTCTCGCACGTTGTTCTCCTTTGACCAGCCACCATTCTCTCCCAACTTCTGGCCACGAGCTCATCGTGATTAGAGGAACCTCCACGGCTCCACCTATAGTAGGTTCGACGTTAATATAGTGTACGATGCCCGGTGGTGAACCTTGCTTCATTCCGCATCCTCCCCTATTTTCGCCAGAAATAGGGTAGTGCTAAGGTACAAGTGGAGCTTAAGATTACCCTAAGGCATTCAAGGCTCCATGACCCCCTTGTATTGCATGTATAAAAGGTCATCAGTCTAATTTTATCATGATAAAGATATAATTTACTTCATACAAGGATTATCTCACTTTCGTGCAGACAATCATGCAGGGACCGATCCTCGCTTTCGCGCAAGATCTATCCCAAGCTGAAAATAAGTAAGTCATCAATCAAAGAACTCAAGGATCACTTTCGTGCATCTGAATCCTAAGTTAATTATCTCAAGTGGAATCTTAAGGATCACTTTCGTGCATCCGAGTCTCAACACAGGTTCTACTTATGGCTTTCCAACGCTCTGATCCTCACTTTCGCACAAGATCTTCGTGTTTAACAAAATAACTCAATCCTAGATTCAAATTATCAAACATGACAATTATTCTTCTAAAATCAAGAAATAAGAACTAACCTAATTTCTTACGGAGAGTTCCTAATGTTCAATTTTAGGGTTTCAAGTTCTCAAGCAAATTACCTTTCAGTCCATATTGCAAAAACTCTAAAATCATGCATGATAATAAGAAAACTATGGAGAATTATAGGCAATCGTCACATAAATAGAATTACCATAATAAAACTATTCTGACACAATAGAATCATCTAGTCATTAAGAAATCAAAATGAATTACTCCCCCATGTCCCATAAAAGGTTTAAGCTAGCATGGAAAAAGAGTTACAATAAATCATAATTTCAGAAGATCAGAAATCGAAGAGGAAAAGCGGAAAATAACTTTACAGCACGGCTGTAATAGAAATTACAGTCGTAATTTGCTCCAAGATTCACGGTGAACAGTGCCGGCGCCCACTCTTTCGTTGATTTATCCCCCGATCGAGATCCTTTCTCTCTGAAACTTCTGGGGTATCGTCTCCTCCTCCAAGCGAAGCTTCCTCTCGAATTTCACGACCGGAGATGCGTTGTACGCTTCCCAGCGGCAGTAAAAAACTCGATTTCTCCCTCGACAGTGGATAAAAATTAGGGCTTTCGCCCTCGGCGTATTCTCCTTGTCGGAGGCTCTCTTTTTTCCTTCTTACGACTTTGAATTTAAAGGCCTGGATCGTCCGCAATTGATCGCGCAAAAATCGGACTTCAATTTGACCACGAAAATCGCGTGCCAGGAATAGAATTACGGCCGTGGAAATGGTTACGGCAGTGTCGTATTTTCCTTAAAGTCTTCTGTATAGAATTCGACCAGAATTACGGTACCGTGAAATTCGTTACGGCAGTACCGTATTTTCTCCAAATATCTCGGGTCGAAAATCGCCTTAAAATACGGTACAGTGGAAATGATTACGGCAGTGCCGTAATTTTTGCAAAACTTTCTGTATGAAAACTGACCCAAATTACAGTAGTGATCCGTTATTACGGCAGTACACGAAATTACGGTACCGTAATATGAATTATGGCACTGTCGTAATTTCGTCTAAAGCTCTGATTTGGATGAAAATTGACTGGCAGTTTTGTCTTGACGTCTGGAATCCATTAGCGTGCTCAAATCTTCCAAAATCCATCAAAATAGGTCCTTTTTACCTGAAAATCATGAAAAACCAGAAAAGAAGTAGATTCCACAATATTTGATAAAAATGACATGATAATAAGCAAAGTAGCATAAATATGACACAAAAAGAGCAATGAAATGACACAAAATATACTATAAATTTTGGTGTCATCATCTTCCCTTGGCCTAGGTGAAGCTTCCATGGATTTGGAACTTCTTCCTTATCTTCTTCTCTAATCTTCCATGGATTTGAAAGATTCTATTCATTCCTAATGCTAATTAACCTCTTCACACACATCTCTCGTCATCGATGCTTCTTCACCATTTTGCAAATGATCTAAAAGGCCGATCAAGCTTAAACTCTGACCATCCATTTTCCTTGACCAAAAGAATCGACAACTAGAAGGATCTTCCAATCTGTTAGTTGGATTATCAGAATCGGCAAGATCTTTGGGACACCCCAGTCTTTGCCTGATTCAACCTTGTCACATGTTGTTCTTCTCCGATCGGCTACCATTCGCCCCTAACTTCCGGTCACGAGTTCGCCTTGATCAAAGGAATCTCCATCTATAGTAGGTCTGGCATTCATGCAATGTACAATGCCCGGTGGTCGAACCTAGTTGTCGAGCACGACCGACTTCAGGGCTACCCTATTTTTGGTGAAAACAAGGGAGGATGCTGGATGGAGCAAGGGTCCTCGCCAAGCATCGTACATTGTATGAACGCCGGACTTGCTATGGGTGGAGGTTTCTTTTGTCAAGGAGAACTCGTGGCCGGAATTTGGGGGCGAATGGTGGCCAGTCGAAGAATGACATGCGACAAGAGAGAATCAGGCAAAGACATGCGTCCCAAAGATCTTGCCGATTCTGACAATCTAATCGTCAAATTGGATGATCCTTTGAGTCATTGGTTCTCCTGTCAAGAAGAAGGGATGGTCGGAGTTTGAGCTTGATCGGCCTCCTGGATCTGCTGCACGATGGTGAAAAAGTAGTGACGACAAGAGATATGCGTGAAGAGGTTAGGCAGTAAAAGGAAAGGTTAGAAGTTTCCAAGACCATGGAAGATTAGGGAAGAAGTTCCAAAACCATGGAAACTTAAGCTAGGCAAAGGGAAGACACGCCTCCAAATTTTTGGAATGATAGAAAACTAGTAAACCTTTATTCATCAATAAACTTGTTTAAAATACATAAAGGATAACATGTTTTATGGGCAACTACAAGAGAAGCCATTGAGCAAAACAAAGAAAAGTCCAAACTTCTAGCTATTATTTGATTCTCTTCACACAAGCTTCTACCCTTCTAGTTGTTGCTCCCCTCTTCACCTTCATGCTAGTTGCTCCAAGCTACTCATTTCCTCTTCCTCTTCACTCAAGTTGCAATGGCAGCTCCTCTTTTTTCCATACGCAAGCTGCAGCTTTCCAACTTGGGCTACCCTCTTGCTGAATTTGGGGTTGCTTTAGTTGTGATCCAAGAGGCTTGGGTGGAGATGTCTTTCATCAATGAAAACTTGGTTGAATTTGAGATGATTTGAGCTGAACCTCTTTGACCATGTGTTGAACTTCTTTGACTCTTGAAAGACTTGTAATGCAAATTATGTACTAGTCCTACTATGAATGCATGAATAAGTTGTTGGGTGGTTAGATGCATACTTATAATATAAAAAACAACTTACTAAATCTAATAACTATATGGATGCATGCTAAATTAAAAAAAATCTAACCTAAAATAATACATACAATGCAAGGGGGTTATGGAGCCTTGAATGCCTTAGGATAATCTTAAGATCCACTCGTACCTCCTAGGGTTGTGTCTTTTGCCTACATCAGTTCTCCCTGAGTGAGAAAAATTATCCTCTAGAGAATTATCCTAGGTGAGGAGATTAGGGGTTGTGAGTGTGAGCTCTTTCTCGGGGAGCCAACCTTCTTCATTATGGTTGTATTTGACTAAGTAGAGTAACTCTACCTTGTTTTGGGTGAAGCGGGTCTTATCCTCAACCAGGTTTCCAAAAATGGTCCGACGACTCGGACCGGTGAGTCACCGGATCAGTACGGTACCAATATGTACCGTACAAACCAGGCAACATCAGCGGCAGCGGATAGCTGAATAGCGGAAGCTTCAATCGGAAACTTCCATGCCGTCTGCTGCTTCCCTCTGCTGTCCACCCGCCGTTTGCCTATGATCGTGCTCCGACAGACGCTTCAGAACTGGCCAACCACCGGACCGGTACCATACCATAGAAACCGGGCAGTACTATATGATTTTTGTTTCCTTGATCCTCAAGAACAGCCTCAATGTGATGCATTTAAGGATAGTCATAGTATAGAGTGGAATGATGCTTATGCAGTGTGAGATCCTCTACATCAAAGGTGATGAGGTCCAGAAATCTTCCGAGGAATCAACATCATTAGCATCACAACAACTAATTTTTTTCATCCCTAACTTCATACTCCTTTAACTCAAGGTCTCCTACACAACACATTTGGAAAAAGCTCAATGTGGAAGTCTAGGAATGCAATTGCCACTGTGAAAAAGCTTTTGCTTACAAGCCTTATTTACCACGTTTGGAAAGCTCGAAATAATCGAATGCTCAATAATAGAGACACAACACAAAGGCAAATTCTTCACGATTTGAGCCACGCTATTCGAATGAAAGTCAATTACCTTGTGACCCATGCTAAGATGGACCTAAACGCAATTAACTTTTTAGACTCCTAGGAGTCTCGGCTAGCTACTATCTATCACGACAGTTAAGAGTCAAAGGCTATCGTCAAATTCACAACTATGCAGCTTCTACCTTGTTCAATCTCCCTTACACTTTCTCTTGGAATAAGGACATAACAAGTTTGTTTGTGTGTGTTGTATGTGCATGTGGTGTATATGGGTTGGATGATGTATCTTTGTGCCGTGTGTGGGTTTTTATTTTACGTTTTAGGTTTTAAGGCTATTTAGGATGATGTATGGTTCATGCACTAGGAAAACAAAGGAAACTCTATCAAAATTTCTTAGATTTTGGGAGTGAGTGAAGGGTGATGTTCTTTATGTTTGTACTTAAAACGATATATATTCTTTTAATAAAAATACTTGCTTGCCATTGGCAAAAAAAAAAAAAGGTCTCCTACACATAATTTACTTTCTTAGTCATATTCATTAGTATACTTGGGTATATAGGTCTTTTCATTAGTATACTTGGGTATATATGCCTACTAAAAAATTTAGGTATAACAAAATCAAAATGTTCAAATTTTGCTAGGGAAAACAAATCATAGTGCAATTGAATTTTCTTTAACCCTAGAGCCTCGCGGTTGGGATCTACAAAACAAGACTTAAAGTGTAAAGGAGAGGTAGGTGAAGCTTCTAACTCAGACAAATTAGGATCTAAGTCATATCATGTCCTAATATGAGAAACTCAAGAGGATCTAAAGTAAATCCTAGTTTATGCTCAGGCAAACTAAGATCTAGTTCTAGTAAGGTGAGAGTATCCTCTAAGGGTTGAGTTCCTACAGGGAAAGAGTGGCTGTTCTATGTCTGGCTCTACTCCTAAGGTGGTGTCGGGAGTATCTATAGGGCTAAGCTAGGGAAGTTCAAGCATGTTAGATGGTAAAGTGTGAGCAAGGTCAATCCTTGTGGGGTCAGCTTCAGTTGGACTATCCTTAGTCTTGGGTTATAAGTGAGTAGGTTTCAGGACCTAATATTCAAAACTCAAGGTTCATAGGGTCTTGATCATCAAACTCGAGTTCTAATACTAGTTTCTCATGGCTTTCTTCTGCCCTAATCATCAAAGCTTTATTAGGACAATCCTTAGCAATGTGTCCGATTTGATTACACTTATAACATGCCCTAGTTGATGTTGTTTAAGCTCTAGGGGGTGGCCTAGCTTGAGAGGTGCTTGGGTTGGCTGAGGGTTGACAAGTTTGGGTATGAGTGGTTAGCTTGGTGATCTAGGTTAGTCAAGTTCTCTTATATAGGTTCTCTTAAGATTTTGTTCTACCTCACTAGCTATTTGGAGAGCATCTTCTATAATGTTTATGAGGTAGTAGGTCATAATCTCAAATCCATTCATGAACCTGTGAAAGGTAACCCTTAGATTTTCTATAGTTATATTCCTAAGGTAGAATGCATCAAACTTTAGCATGTATTCACCTATAGTCATGTTTCCTTGTGTAAGGCTACTGAACTAGTCAAGAAATTTATCATGGAGAGGTGGAGGATCATATTTTTCTTTCTGCTTGCATAGCATTTCATCCCACCTCTCAAATGGATCTTTTGGTTAAATCTCTCTGGCTCATCTTCTACCTTTATCCAATACAACTTAACAAGCCTTCAAGTAGACATGGATGAACTTCACCTTATAATGATCTGTCATGATAGTCCAATCAAAATAATGCTTTAGTTTGGTTAACCAATCAATAAAATCCTTTGGATTAAGAGAACCGCGAAAAGTAGGGGACTTGAGTTTAATGGGTTTTGGGACATCATCCTTCTTAGGTCTATAATAATGATTGGGTTGAACATGGTGTCCACCCCATTCATGCTCTTGATAGGTATCTCTTCTAGGGGTTTTGACTCTTTTGAGTTAGGCTAGGGAAGTCCCTAAGGATGGATTCACTAAAGGGATAACTATGGGGTCTTTTTTTCCCTATTTTGACTTTTTGAATTCTTTGGTTAAGTTCCCTCATTTGAGCTCTCATCTCCGGCATGTTGTTACTCATGTTGGTCATCATTTCCATTAAAGCATTTAAATCCATGAATCAGTTAGGTTAGGCTCTAGACCGGGTACGCATGATTTGAAACCGTTATAATTTTCAAAAATAATACACCTAGATCAATTATGGTGATGCAAAATTTCTTTCAACCTAGGTCCAAAATGCCTTAAATTTAGAAAATAAGTTTTTAGGCTTAAAATCTAACTAAGGATCCTAGGCTCGAATACCAACTGCCGACGGTCTCGCCCAGGCGTCATGGGATGGGTTGTGTTACCACTGCAGAAGGAGGGGAGGACGTGGAATGGAGCAAGGGTTGCCGTTGGGCGTCGTACACTGTACGAACACTGGACCTACCATAAGTGGAGGTTCACGGTGAGCTCGTGGCCAGAAGTTGGGGGTGATAAATTGTGGCTGATCGGAGGAGAGCGATATGCAACAAGGAGGAATCATACAAAGACTAGGCTCAAATACCAACTGCCGACGGTCTCGCCCAGGCGTCATGGGATGGGTTGTGTTACCACTGCAGAAGCAGGGGAGGACGTGGAATGGAGCAAGGGTTGCCGTTGGGCATTGTACACTGTACGAACACTGGACCTGTCATAAGTGGAGGTTCATGGTGAGCTCGTGGCCAGAAGTTGGGGGTGATAAATGGTGGCTGATCGGAGGAGAGCGATATGCAACAAGGAGGAATCATACAAAGACTAGGGCATCCCAATGATCTTGCCGATTTTGACGATTCAGTCGTCGGACTGGAAGATCCTTCTGGTCGTTGGTTCTGTTGGTCAAACTTCTAGCCATTGCTTGATCCATGGAAGATTAGAGAAGAAGATAGGGAAGAAGTTCCAAATCCATGGAAACTGATCTATGGAAGATTAGAGAACATACGGAAGAAGTTCCAAATCCATGGAAACTTCAACTAGGCAAAGGGAAGACAAGACACGCATCCAAATCCATAGAATGCTAGGAAACTAGTAGACCTTCATTCATTCATCAACTTATTTAAAATACACGAAGGAGAACATATTTTATAGGCAACTACAAGAGAAGCTATTGAGCAAAATAAAGAAAAGTTCAAACTTCTAGTCGTTGCTTGATCCTTTATAATGTAGGACGTAAATCCTAGCCCAAGAATCACCCTAGGTATGTAGCTCTACGTGCAAGAGAAGACTAGATTTTAAGAAGTTAGGGGGTTGGTGCACCTGGACCCCTAAAGATAAGGGGTCGAACTCCTTAGACTATTATTGACAGTGATTGTCGTCCAAAGATCCTTCAGCCATTTGATGAAGTTTAGTTCTTGAACCGAGAGGTGATCGTTGGAAAGAAGATACCGGCAATGGAACAGTAACCGCGGCTTGTGTTGATGGAAGAGGATGTTCGGCAATGGATTGTATGGAACGTGGAATGATTAGCAACCGGTGGAGAGCAAGCTCAATCCAAAGAGGAGCACACTCAACTCTTACACACGCAAACACAAAGATTTTCAGTTTTCAGAAATATTCGACTTAGTGTGCAAAGTGAACAACGCAAGCTTAAAACCTAGGTTCCCAACGTTACACCTCTTGTGACCCTTGGCATTCCTAGCTGAGGAGGCGTGATGATTTCTTGGAGCATGCGGGTTGTCTACCTTGGCTGAATTGAGGGGGTGCGAAGTTACTTCATGATGGTGGAGTGAGGTTGGATTTGGGCTATATGCTGGGTTTGTTGGGCTGATTTAATCTGGCATTGGGCTGCTACTAACTGGGGTTGATGTTGGGTTGATGTTGAATGGGTTGAAAGTGGGCTGGTATCAAGGTGCTTGAGCTGATGAAGATTAACTATGCCAAGGTCACAATACTGTTGGTAGCCTTGGCGCTTGACTGTGCAATACATGTGTGTATCAGACCTAGGCTAAGACAACCTAGTACATTCACTAAAATAAAAATAAATACTTCAAAGTAAACCTAGGCTAATCTTAGTTACAACATAACAACAATTGCTAACAATATCATAGAGTTTGTAGTGTATTACAAAGCAACAAAACACAAAGTAACAAGTCTTAAATGAGTTCTCAAAATGTTAAGAAGAGTCAAGCATTCATCCCATAACGAATTGGGGTCTTCTTGAGTCTTGTTGACCTTCTTGGTGGTGTCCCTACATCAGCTTTCTCGGGGTTGGGAGAACTCTCCTCCGGAGAGTTAAATGAGAAGCTCTCAAGTTCGTCAGGTAGTTGTGCGCGTGCTTCGTCCTCCGATAACCATTCTTCTCCTCCATCTTCCCATTGAACGAGGTAATAGTGCTGAATTTCCTTATTGATGCAGCGTTGTTGTCCCTCACGTATATGTCTGGTCCTCTTGGCTGGAGCTGGAACCTCAATGTGGAGCGGTGCTTTGTAAGGTGTCAAATCTTCTATGTTAATGGTGTGATGTATCCCAAGGGCCTGTGGTAAGTCCAACATATAAGTATTATCATTTATTTTTTTCAATATTCGGAAAGGACCCATGGCTCTTGGTTGGAGCTTATGGTTGGGACCATGTTGCCTCTCCTTCCTATTCCGCAGCATGACTAAATCTCCTTCCTGCAATTTCACAACACGACGATGGGGGTTAGCAGCCAGCTCATAGTTAAGGGTATTCTTTGCAATTTGGTCTTTTACTTCGTTGTGAATCTTGACAATGTGTTGAGCAAAAGACAGGGCTGAGTGGTTCTGCTTAAAGGGTGTTAGTAGGGGGGCTAGGTCAATGGGTTTTCGTGGCTGGAAACCATAGTTAAGCTGGAAAGGACTAGCGCTAGTAGTGCGATTCACAGCACTGTTAAAAGCAAACTCCGCAGTTGGTAAAAGCCTGTCCCATGTACTTCGGTGTGCACCCACTAAACACCTCAAGATATTCCCTATGGACCGGTTTACTACTTCAGTTTGTCCATCCGATTGTGGGTGATATGCAGTGGAAAAATTAAGCTTGTTGCCCATTAGTTTCCATAAGGTAAGCCAAAAATGCCCCACGAATTTAATATCTCTGTCAGACACAATTGTGCGGGGCAAACCATGTAAGCGCACCACATTGTTAAAGAAGAGCCTTGCTACATGAGAAGCATCTGTGGTTTTGGTACATGGGATGAAGTGAGCCATTTTAGTGAACCTATCCACCACCACAAAGATAGAGTCATAATGAGCACTAGTGCGCGGAAGGCCAAGCACAAAATCCATACTCAGAGCTTGCCAAGGTCCCTCGGGTATTGGTAAAGGCATGTATAATCCGTTATTGTGCCTCGTTACCTTGGATACTTGACATGTTTGACAATGCCCAACCACCTTAGATACATCTTTAAACATGTTGGGCCAATAGAATCGTTCTTCCACTAAAGCTAAGGTCTTATCCCGCCCATGATGGCCGGCGGTACCTCCTCCATGTAGTTCCCAAATCAAGAATTCCCTCAAGGAGGTGCGTGGAATACATAGCTTTCCTTTCCTAAAGAGGTAGCCCTCCTTAATCTCAAAGTCAGGATTGCAGGTAGGCTCGGCTTCCAGGGTGGTAAACACACCTTTAAAGTCCAGACACTCCTTGTACTCGCCCTTGATTCTCTCAAATCCTGTGACCGAGGCTTGGAGTGTATTCAGTAATAGTAACTTTCGGCTAAGGGCATCAGCTACCTTGTTTTGTACTCCAGTTTTGTGCTTTAAAACAAAGGTGTATTGTTGCAGCAGTTCTACCCACTTCGCATGCCTCGGATTTAGCTTAACCTGACTGCTCAAGTAAATGAGAGCTTGGTGGTCACTGTTGAGAATGAACTCCTTATGGATAAGATAATGCCTCCAATGTTTAAGGGTTTGAACTATGGCATAAAACTCTTTATCATAAGTGGAGTATCGTTGTCTGGCCTCATTCAGCTTCTCACTATAAAATGCGATTGGATGTCCTTCCTGACTAAGTGTTCCACCAATTCCAATTCCCAAAGCATCACAATCCACGATGAACACTTTATTGAAGTCGAGTAATCTTAAAACCGGTGTGGTAGTGATTTTTACTTTGAGGTCCTGAAAAGCTCTGTCGGCTGAGGGTGTCCACTCAAAACTTTCTTTGCGCAAACAGTTGGTTATGGGCCACTAGGGTACTGAAACCGTGTATGAATCTCCTGTAGAATGTAGCTAATCCATGGAAACTTCTTGCTTCGGTGATAGATGTCGGGATGGGCCAATTAACAATGGCTTCAACCTTTGAGGGATTGACTTTCAACCCTTGATCATTAATGATGAAACCTAGAAATTCAACTTCTTGGACAAAAAAAACACATTTCTTCAAATTCAACAATAAGTGTTCTTCCCTCAACAGATCGAGGGTGGCCCTTAAGTGATTTAGGTGATCTTCCTCAGTCTTACTAAAGATTAGAATATCATCAAAGTATACCACAAAGAATTTACCAATATACGGCTTTAAGACATGATGCATCAATCTCATGAAAGTAGAGGGAGCATTGGTCAGCGCAAAGTGCATAACCATCCACTCATATAGACCATCTTGTGTTTTAAAAGCCGTTTTCCATTCATCCCCTTCCCTAATCCTCACCTGGTGGTACCCACTACGAAGGTCCACTTTGGAAAACCAAGCGGATCCCACAATCATGTCAAGGAGGTCATCCAGCCTTGGGATGGGGAAACGGTATTTAACAGTGATCTTGTTAATGGCCCTGCAGTCAATGCACATTCTCCATGTGCCATCCTTTTTGGATGTTAATAAAGCCGGAACCGCACAGGGACTAAGACTCTCCCTAATCAACCCCTTGCTTAGCAGCTCATCTACTTGTCGTCTCAGCTCGGCATGTTCTAGGGGACTCATACGGTAATGAGGTAAATGGGGTAACGTGGCACCCGGCACAAGATCAATAGCATGCTGAATTTCTTTCTCATGAGGAAACTCCTTGGGTAGTTCATCCGGGGTAATGGTGGGATAGTCCTTGAGCAATTCGGTTATAATGGGGGAGTGCTGAGATTCAGATTCCAAAGTCACTTGTTGCACCAGGAGAGTATAGATGAGGCCGTTTTCTCTGACATCTTGTATGAAGGCCTGAGGTCTTAAAAGAGTTATGGAATTTTTTGGTTCAACCGCTTTACCTTTCTTATGTGATGTCCTCAACTCTCTAGGCAGACTAGGTATAAGGGTGATCTTATCTCTTCCCACGGTAAACTCATATGTATTACTTCTTCCATAGTGGATGACATCCATATCATACAACCATGGACGTCCAAGGAGCACATCTGCCACATCTATTTCAGTGATGTCACACCATACACTTCCTTGATGACTTGCTAATTTCAGTGGGACTTCACACCTGAAAGTGACTGGTATACTAGTCATATCAACCCATGATATGTTGTATGGTTTAGGGTGTCTCACTTGGGTTAGTCCAAACCTCTCGGCAGCTTGCTTAGAGATCACATTCAGGCTGCTTCCACTATCTACCATAATTTTGCAGACTTTACCATTGCACTGGGTGTAGGTGTAAAATAGGCTAGTGCGTCTCCAATCTTCAGTGGGAACTTCCTTAATATAGTTACATCCTACCACCATAGTAAATTGGGAAGGTTCCTCTTCACTATTGTACTCGGGGTGGTATTCTACTTCATTTATGATAGGGATCTCGTTTTCTTCCTCTTCCACTACTTCTTCCATCAGTAAAGTCTTCTTGGGACAGTTCCTAGAGAGATGACCGGATTGATGGCAATTATAGCAGGTCACTTTGGTGGTTTGGGTAGACATTCTTATATCTCTCTGGCTATTCTCTATGGTTGGTACTTTGGATGAAATATTGGGGACTAGCGGCTTGTTGTTAGAGGTTATGGTGCTAGGCTTCAGTGTGGTAAATCTATATTGTTGCTACAACTCATATTCGATGTCCATAGCTAATTGATAAGCGTCAGCTAGGGTCTCACACCTGTGATGGATAAATGCTTTCTTGACATCACTCCTAAGGCCCCCTTTATACCGATTTAAAGATAACCAGGGCTCCTCATTCAAGTCGCACTCAAGTAATAGATCCTCAAATTTCCTGTTATACTCAATGATTGAGTCATTACCTTGGATAAGCCTAGTGAGCTGATCATATAGCTTTTGCCTATAATGTGGAGACACATACTTCTCCCTCAGTTTCCACTTCATTTCCTCCCAAGTGGTTATGGGAGGTAGACCACTTCTAGCTATCTTGAGCTCTAAGCTGTTCTAGTACATCTAGGTTGACCCCCTTAGTAGGAACTTAACACACTAGACCTTACCATGTTCAGGCACTTGACCCCATATGAAATAATTTTCAACCTGAGTTTGACATTCTAGGAAAGTCTGGGTATCTAGACTTCCCTCAAAGATGGGAGTACTAAGCCTGAGGTTCCGATACATATCCTCCTCTTCTCGGTGCTGGTGATAGGCTCTGGGGTGTGAATTTCCTGAGTGATGCCCATGGGATGTATACTGTTGATTTCTATGATGACCACCTCTACTTCCAGGATTATGTTCCGAGTCAGGTCTGGGACTATCCCTGGGTTCATGGGGCTGCCTACTAGTACCCTCCCCCCACTGATGATTTAGGGACCTTCCAAGGTTTAGTGGTTGATTTTCAACTGGACCATCTAAGTGTGGATCAACTAAAGGACTATGTTGTGTGTTGGGGTCACTGTTAGTCTTCTCTAACTCTCCTACTCGTTGTCTCAAGTCGCGCATGTCAGCCTGAAGTTCAGTGAACATACGGACGATAGCATCCATTTGAGTGGAATAATTTTCAGGTTCTTCAGGATTCTGGTTGTTCCTAGTGTGAACAACCATGGTGTAGGTATGTATCGGTTCTTCAGGATTCTGATTGTTCTTTGACAGTTAATGATGGTAACAGGCAGATATGCAAAATTAGCAGCCAGCAGAATGCAGGAAAATCGAAAAGCCACAAAACCGATAAGCTACAGTACGCAGATGGAGATTTCAATCCAGGCTAAGACGGTTCAGCAAGCACTACACACAAATCAGGAACTCTCAGGGATAACAGAACCGAAACTGAGATTCAGAAGACTGCGCTCACACAATCAGTAAGTAAGCAGATATTCTGAGCAAACAGCTTAAGTGCAGACTCGACAGCATGTTCAGGAGCAAACTTTCAGAGATATTCAGCAAAGTAAAGCACAGAGTATTCAGGCAAACACGCTCAGAAATCAAAACGCAGTAGTAGACACAGCAATAAAAACCCGAAAACAAAATCCAGCAGTGCAGAAAATTTCAAAATGCTCAGAGACAGAGAACACAACAGCCGAAAATTTTCTCTCGCCTAAATCAGATTAAGAACAAATTAACATAGAGCACCTAAGGGTTGCTCTGATACCACTAATGTAGGACGTAAATCCTAGCCCAAGAATCACCCTAGGTGTCAAGCCTGGTTCAGGGCGGTTCAGCCCAAGGCCCTGGCCTGGCCCAAGTCCAAGCCCAAGCGGTTTACACGAAAGCGGCGCCCCAAAATCTTGGTCCAAATTGAGCGTTGACCCAAATTGGAGAACACCCGAAGCACACGCGCAGAGAAGGGAATCGCGCGGTCAATAGCCGACGTTGACCACGCACGGAGCGGCTATTCCAGCCGCGTCTCCCCCACAAGCCTCGGTCGCAGCGAGGCAAGCGGACACGAGCGACAACTTCAACGCGGCTGGGCGACAGAGCTCGCGGAGGAGCGGGACTCTCGGATGAACGAAGGAGGCGGCGGCTCCTTTAAGAGCCGTCGACAGGAGCAGCCAGGGAGGCTTCTTGGACCTTGAACATCGGCGCACGTGAGGTGCGAGCGAACGTTGAGAAGAAGATCGGAGCGAGTTCTGAGAGCCTCTGTGGACGGCGACGAGAGAGAGTTCGTCGCCGGCGTGTGAGAGCAGAGATTGACGGAGGAGAGTGAGGATCCGACGAGCGGATCCGAGAGAGGGTTTTTGTAACCTTTAAAGCGTAAATAAAGGTGAAGAATTTCCCTTCCTAGTGCTTCTTCTCCGACGAGCGAGTTCTTCCTCCGTCTCTGGCGTGTCCTTCAGCGCGGCGGCGGTTCTGGGTGCTTACAGCGGCGGACGGGCTCCGGACGGCGGTAACCGAGGGTGGAGGACGAAGCGCAGGCGGCGCGTCTTCCTTCCCCGGCGCGCAGGCGGGGCGACGGTGGTTGGCAGCTGGAACAATGCAGGCGGCGTTGCGAAGCGAGGAAGACGAAGACGATTTCCGATTTTGACCAAGTCAAAATCGGAAACGCAGATTTCGACTCCGCACGGCCAATTCGATTCGGCTAACGCAGGGGCGACGTCAGCACACGAAATCGAGTCTGCGAAATCGAAAATTTACGGCCAACGTCAACGTGACGTCAGCAGGAAGAGTTAATCGACGATTGAAGTTGATTTGGTGATTTTGACCGGAGGGTTAACCAAGAGGTAAATCGATTTAGGGTATTCCGATTCTTTCCCGATTTCTCAAAACTAGGGTTAGGGTTTTTGAGAGAATTGTAAATTGGGGATAGAATATTGTTCGGGGAACTAGGGTTTCGAATTGAGGACGAGATTCGGTCCGGAAACCCTAGTGCGATCACGTTCTGGTGTTCCGCCGGACGGCTCTAGGAAGCGAATAAGCGCTGTTTTTAGGCCGTTCCGACCGGGGCGTGACACTAGGTATGTAGCTCTACGCGCAAGAGAAGACTAGATTTTAATAAGTTAGGGGGTTGGTGCACCTGGACCCCTAAAGATAAGGGGTCGAACTCCTTAGACTATTCTTGACAGTGATTGTCGTCCAAAGATCCTTCAGCCCTTTGATGAAGTTTAGTTCTTGAACCGAGAGATGATCGTTGGAAAGAAGATACCGGCAATGGAACAGTAACCGCGACTTGTGTTGATGGAAGAAGATGTTCGGCAATGGATTGTATGGAACGTGGAATGATTAGCAACCGGTGGAGAGCAAGCTCAATCCAAAGAGGAGCACGCTCAACTCTTACACACGCAAACACAAAGATTTTCAGTTTTCAGAAATATTCGACTTAGTGTGCAAAGTGAACAACGCAAGCTTAAAACCTAGGTTCCCAACGTTACACCTTGGCATTCCTAGCTGAGGAGGCGTGATGATTTCTTGGAGCATGCGGGTTGTCTACCTTGGCTGAATTGAGGGGGTGCGAAGTTACTTCATGATGGTGGAGTGAGGTTGGATTTGGGCTATATGCTGGGTTTGTTGGGCTGATTTAATCTGGCATTGGGCTGCTACTAACTGGGGTTGATGTTGGGTTGATGTTGAGTGGGTTGGAAGTGGGCTGGTACCAAGGTGCTTGAGCTGATGAAGATTAATTATGCCAAGGTCACAATACCGTTGGTAGCCTTAGCGCTTGACTGTGCAATACATGTGTGTATCAGACCTAAGCTAAGACAACCTAGTACATTCACTAAAATAAAAATAAAGACTTCAAAGTAAACCTAGGCTAATCCTAGTTACAACATAACAACAATTGCTGACAATACCATAGAGTTTGTAGCGTATTACAAAGCAACAAAACACAAAGTAACAAATCTTAAATGAATTCTCAAAATGTTAAGAAGAGTCAAGCATTCATCCCATAACGAATTGGGGTCTTCTTGAGTCTTGTTGACCTTCTTGGTGGTGTCCCTACATCACTTTACATGCAAGTTTCTACCCTTCTAGCTGTTGCTACTCTCTTCACCTTCACTCCAGCTATTCCAAACTACTCATTTCCTCTTACCCTTCACTCAAGCTACAATGGCAACTCCTCTCTTCTTCCATACGCAAGCTGCAGCTTTCCGGCCATTGCATTTTTCTAGTGTTTGGGCTGCCCTGTTGCTGAATTTGGGCTTGCTTTAGTTGATCCAAGAGAGTGGAGATGTCTTTCATTGATAAAAACCTCTACGACCCTGTGTTGAATTTCCTTTGACTCTTGAAGGGCTTGTCATGTAAAATATGTACTAGTCCTACATATGAATAAGATAATGGGTGGTTCGATACATGCTTACAATGTAGAAAACAACTTACTAAATCTAACAACTACATGAATGCATGCTAAACTAAAAAAATCTAATTTAGATGCATGCAAGTGGGTTATGGAGCTTTGAATGCCTCAAGGTAATCTTAAGTTCTTCTTGTACCTCCTTGGGTTATTGCTTCTGCCTATATCACACCCAGCCAAGTAGAAAAAGGATCTTTCCTTCATTCCTTGTAAGTTTTGAAGTCTTACAAGGAAAGAAAAATTTAGAGAGGTTTATATGTTGATTAGTGAGTTCCTCATACTATGGACATTATGTGAAGAACTTCTGTTAGCTCCAAACCAAGAAGTGTATCATTTATAAATATAAGGCGAGAAACGACAATCTCTTTGCAGATCTCAAGGGACTATAAGATTAGAGGGAAAGAGGATCCCCTGGATACCACAGAAGCATTTAATTTTGCAGAAGGTGTACTATATATGAGACAAGATATAGATGTACGTTAGGTACAATAATAAATCTACCTAATGAATGGATCATGAAAGTTTGCTAATGTAAGAGCATTACTACACCAGGCAATATAATCATAAGCTTTCTCTAAATTAATTTTGTCAAGAATGTCAAAAGAGTTTCCTTGATAACATAGCTGGTAAGCAATGCTCCTGCACTTTGTAGTCATAAGTGCACTCAGAGCTTGACTCGATAAGAGTTCGTTTATGTTCATTTGATAAGATTAATAAACAAAATTAAACACAATTTTAAGCTTTATATACTAAATGAAACAAGACTGGATACACAAGAAGTAGGCTCGACTAAGCTCATATACAACCTTAATCATGTTAATCAACTGGGTACAACAAAAGTAACAAGTTGGGGACTAGAAAAATCACATATACTTTAATGAAAGCACACTTCCATGAAAAACTAAGATGTCTTCTGAAGCTCCGTGCGCCACGTAGCAAGCACCTACCTAATGTTTTTCAAAACAATGAGTAGTCCACCTAACGTTATTAGTGTGAGTTTCATGAGGATTTTGTTGTGCAATGTTGTGCTAGTTCCAAGAGAGATAAATTTAAGGAACTAACATTCCAAGGAATTGTGGGTTCATCCTATGGGCATCCGAACGATCAGTTATTTCTTGTGCTTGTCTTTATATTTTTAGTATTGCATAATGCTTGTGACTCGACAAAGCTTCATATCATCTTAGCAAAAAGCCATCTAGAATGAAATCTCAGGACATATTGCAACCAGACCATCTTGTTATCATCCTCTCCATTCTAGGGTAGATCTACATGGAGTCAAATTGGTCAAATTTATCCCCGCTCAACTATAGAAATTGTATTACCATTCAATAGTCACAACATTTATATTGAATAAAAATTATTTTATCACCCCTCTAATTTAAAAAGTATTTTGAAGGTTATAATAATGCCCCTATATACTCTGGTGTCATGGATTTACTAGTCTCCATCCTAGTTCTTTAGAATAAATAATCCATTAAAAAGGTTTTTAAACCTTATGGACTCTATAGTAGAGTAGGGAGTAGATGAATCCACAATTGGATGTCATATTTGAATTATTAATTCCAAGACACATATTTAGTTCATTGACCCAATCTGAATGAGAAGAGGCATAGAAGACTTACCCATTTTCTCCAAAGAAATATCATCTTTACCTCTACACTTAAGGAAATGCTTCATGCATGGGTGCCAAATTCAAATGAAGCAGATATTAATGGTTAAGGCCCAATTGCTGAGGATTGTGTACCCCACTTGTCAAAAGAGTGAAGAAGTGGCATCTAAGATTGCACTCTCAACATATGATCCAATAGGGCTTTGTACCCTACATAAACACTCATTACAATCGCATATGCGAAGATGACAAATTGTTGTCATCATTCTCGATGACCCAATGAATCCATCCAATGAGCCCTACAATGCTGTCGGCCACCCACCTAGATACATGGAAAAAGGACCCTTAACACAAGAAAAGTCAAGCCTTGAGAAACAACATGACTAATGAACTTCTCATCAAAATTCTAGCTGATTTACAAGATTTCTATTCTGACAAGTCAATGCCTTTATATTTGCAATTTTCTGTGTTGATTGCTTTTGAGTGATCTTTGCTTTCATAATAATTCTAACGAATAGGTTTGCTAACAAAATGGAACATTCTCAAAAGAAGCCAAAACCAATTGCCAAAAGCTTTCAGCCCCAGAAGCAGAAAAACCATGAAGAACTCGCTCCCCCATTAAGATATCCCCCAAAAGATGATGTTTATTTGATGGAGCAGATTCGTGGGAAACAGCCTAATGCTCACAATGCTGCTGTGGACAATGGCCAACTAAGTCATTATCGGAACACTTCAACTGTGCACCGTATGTTGATGAATCCTGAGCATGGTGTTACAAGAGTACTACAGTACAATATGAGCACGGTGGAACTAGGTAATTTAAGGAGGAATCCAAATATTGGAAGAAAAAATACAAAGCACGCAAAAGAAACTAACTGCGAAAGATCACAAGTTGGAGCCAAGTTCATTGATCAAAGAGAAAATGTCCAACCAGTTAATCAGAGAAAGACGTGCAAGGATGACAGTTATTACTCGGAAAATATGAAAGATATAAGAGGGAAGTATGCGGTGGAGATTAAATCAACCATTTCTGAAGAGTCACAAAGTAATGGAAGAAGAATTCTTAGTGATCGAAATATGAGAACTGATAAGATCAAGAAAATCAGGATCACTGAAGCTAGGACAGGAAGTAGGCACTCTGGGTTTCAAGATTCAAGGTGTCAATCTATCGAACCACAAATGTGGCTGCACAACAGGAAGAATGGAACAGAGAATACCATTATTGTCGGTCAAAATCATGGGAATGAAGATCAACTAATGGCTTGTAGACGATATGAAAACAAACTCAGCACTGATTGCGGATACTTGGATTCAACATGCAAAGGGAAATCTTCAGGCAAGGATGATGGTAAAGAAACGAGAGGACATCCCTCAGCACCCAAGGCTGCGTCTCGTCGGAGAAAAGGAAGGAAACATGGGGGAAAATAGACGTAACTATCTTAGGAATATTGTGCTTAGGCCATGTTGATGTGAAATCATCATAGTTGTCGTAGTGCAGCCATTTAAGTTTATGTGAGCTAACTTGCTTCTTTCACACGAAGTCGAGAAAAGAATTTGCTTCGTTCGAGTATGCACTTTTATCTTTTCCTCTGCTAAATGAAAGAGCATATCCGAGTGTTAATGTGTCAAGTAACATCACATCAAAATTTTTTATTGCTTGTAGAAATAAATCATAAATCATCATGAGTATCTGCCAGGATACGATCATATGCTACATCAGTTAAGTGCCATCATGAACCACCAGCGTTCTTGTTTAATTAATGTAGGAGGGGACAGAGGAATCTGATTATTGTACAGGTGGATCTTTTATGTTCCCTTGCTTTGTTAGCAAGTCAATTATCGTAGGAGACATATTTTTGTTTCTTTCTCATGAAGGACACAGATCTCACAGATAGACGTACTTATTTCAATCCTTAAATAATGCAAAGCAAATAAAAGTTTTGTTGATGTCTTGTCCAAGTCATTTGGTATTTAGAGTGATTTGATCCATTTGAGCTAATCACCCTCAAGAGTTAAAGTTAGATCCCACATGAAATTAATACAATCTTCTAGGGTTGTCTATATGAGAGGGTTATAGGATTTGGCAAATTCGTTGATAATTCTTGATCCATTACTACAAAATAACCAATCAACTCCAAATTGAAAGATTTGAATGGCCCAGAAATCTAACACCATCATATCCAAAAATATTTTTTATTATTTTTTATTTTTTTAAAAATAATATATTTTTTATAAGCTATCTTATGATATTAATATTGAGATATTTTAGATTACATATATATATATAAAATATCCTAATCAATATAATATATAAGACAAAAATATTATTTATTCTATCATATTGATTAAGGTATTTTATATATATATGTAATCTAAAATACCCTAATATTGATACTATTAGATAGTTTACAAAAAGTACATCATTTTTTAAAAATAAAAAATAATAAAAAAATATTTTTAAAGATAAAACAAAATAATCCCGTATAGAAATTCTATGAGCCGGCACCCGATAGAACTTTTTTTCCAAAATTATCTCAGATTCATTCTCTTCTTTGTTTAATGAAGCTATTATTTGAGGGAAATGGATTAACGTCAAACTATCGCTCCTTCTTGGTGTCCAAAAGCATTGGGAGGAATCTCGCATTGTAAATTTACTTTTGCGTAGACGTGCACAGAAGTTGATCAGGGGCATGTAATGCATGATGCATCTTTTTCTTTTTCCTTTGTAAAAATGAGATTAGACTGTAGACATTCTTATGCTTCGGAAGGGCTTAACAGCTTCTGACAGCGTTCGGACGTGCATGCATGTACGCCACCCATACATCTCCATCTCTCATCTCTTATATTCCATGCCCATCTCCCTCCACGTGACAAGTGGGGGCAGAGCCAGAGCCAGTACGGGTGGACCCCTGTGCTTTGCCATGTCGGAGTAAGTAGCAGGGGTGCTCCCCACGCCACGCAAAAAGTTGTCTTTTAAAACTGAACATCGATTAAAATTTTGGAGTTGTGGGGGGATTCATACTTTAAAATGAAGTAGTTTACTCTGGACTTGTGTTCTATTTTCTATCTCGCTTAAAAAGAAAACAAAATAAGAACCCAAGCTTTCAATCACTACTAACCGTGAATGACAACAAAACTAATATTCTATAACACAAAGACCAATGTCGAATCGCAATCCAAATTCTGCAGGCTTTTTAGCTTTCAGCTTCAAAAGTTTTAGGTTGCACACTTGACAACAAACGAGACTGGCAGCTCCAGCCTCCAAGTCCTTAATTCTCTGGTGCCCATTTATAGTTTATCACCACGCCCGCGCTCTCTTCCGCGCCACCATCTCTCTAGCCTGGAGAAGAGGAGAAAAATTCCTTGGCAAAGAATGAAGCTCGATATTACTAACCATGGCGAAACCACGGACGACCTATCCATCCCATACGGCAAATTACCAGCTAGCCCCGTCGAGGACTTCTCCTCTGCTTCCACACCATTCGCCAGCGCCACTTCGAGCCCCGATCGTGCGGCTTCCGCCGGCGGGTACTTCTTCAGTTGCCCTGCCAGCCCCGTCCACTACATCCTCTCCTCCCCTCCTTACTCTCTTTCATTTGGCTCCGCTCCGGTCGCGGGCGACGAAGCATCCGCCTCCGGTTCATTCGAGTTCGACGGCGCTGCCCCCGGCGGCGCAATGATTTCCGCCGACGAACTCTTCCTCAACGGCCAAATCCGCCCGTCGAAGCTCCCATCGCACCTCCTGCGCCCGCACCCTCTCGCACCGACGCTGGATATCGAAGAAGGTGACGACGACGATGAAGCTGAGGCGGAGGTGATGAGGCATGCCGCAGTAGAGGAGGGCGGGAGGGGGCGGGGCCTTCAGATCCGGAGCAGATCCGTCCATCGGAAGACCAGGTCCATGTCGCCGCTTCGAAGCCCTCGGTTCCAGTGGCAAGGGGAGGACGACAACAAGCAGGAAGCCGACAAGGAACTCGAGATCGAGTTCGATCAAGATCTCAAAGAGGCGGTGACGCCTTCCGATTCAGCTTCCTCTTCCGCGGCCATCAAGAACTCCAGAAGATGGATCTTTCTCAAAGATCTCCTCTACCGAAGTAAAAGCGAAGGAAGCGGACGAGGGAACGGCAAAGAGAAGGAGAGATTCTGGCACTCGATCTCGTTCTCCACTTCGTCCAAATCGAAGCCTCCATTGCCCCCGCCCGTGGTCTCACCGCCTCCGGCAGCCATCGCCGCGGTTTCCAATTCTTATTCATCTCCTGCGGCTGAGGAGAACAAAACAAAATCGTCCAAGAGGCCGGCCAATGGGTTAGGGAGGCGGCGCGCAGCGCCTAGGGCCACCCCGTCGGCTCATGAGCGGCTTTACACGACAAACCGCGTGCAAGCGGAGGAGATGAGGCGGCGGACCTTTTTGCCCTATCGTCAAGGTCTACTTGGCTGCTTGGGCTTCACCTCGCGAAGCTACAACGCCTTCAATGGTTTCGCCAAATCCCTCAATCCCGTCACCTCCAGGTAAAACTTAACAAGTATGCTCTGCTTCAAGTGCCATAATGCTAGAGTGTACTTTTGATTGATACATTTCGATTAGAGTCTAAGAGCGATCTCCACTGCAGGTAACACGACGGGACTCTCTTTTTTTCTTGTCCTTCTGAACACAACGCTAAATTTGCTTAAGTGTGATGGTTAGCATAATCTTGGGTCTGAGCTCTCTCTCTCGCTTTATATATAATTTCTTCTATTCTTATTCAACGATCAGAAGCAATGAGCCGTGCGTCCAATGGTCTGTAAGAAAGGCAAAAATAATTGTGCAAAAATCCCTCTACACAATTTTCGTTCGGCTTAGGGGCGGCAAGACAAGACAAGGTGGGCATGTGGACTCGCCCCTTATCTTGTAGGGGCTTGTCCCTTGTCTTCATTTCTCGAAGGACTCCGGACGCTTCACATGTCTGTCTGTCAACGGTAGGTTTCGAGAGCTCATATGTGCAGTTCAATACTTCAATTATTTTCCTGTTCCCGTTTCCCTGGGCAATGCCGCATAGCATAACATTAATATCCTCATCCTCGGCAAACCATTGCTCTCGGGTTGTTCATAATATTTCAAAATTCCTACTGACAAATTGTTAAATTAGAAAACTCCGACGAGATCGGCTATCCGGAAACAGATTTCTGAAAAGCTGATTTTGTAATTCTAGCCCAAAATCTAAGCCCCAACAGTGGCCCAATAAATAACTGCAAGGCTCAAAATAGAGTAGGCCTAATAATGAAGCCCCATAACCTTATTGGGCTGGGTAGTGTCATGGACTCATTGCAAAATAAGCCCAAGTCACTATCTCTTGTTTCACACTATTGTACCATATCTAAGAAAACAAACAACTGGACTCGCATTTCCATCCATTCACGGAAAGTAGTGGGGGCAGAGAATAATCAGGTACAATAATATGGAGAAACCGTGACGTGCGGCCGGCCTTTTAGATGATGGAGACTATAGATGTGCTCCCTTCACAACGTGATCTCTGAAATTGGACCGCCGCAGAGTCCCGCCTTTTTGTTGCAAGTGAATCAGCAGTAGAAAAACATACATAGTGTCAGGCCTGGGTCAGGCCGATTCGGCCCAACCCAAGCCCGATACCCACAGGGAGAAAAAACCCACGAATGGAAGGGAAAACTCGGTCAACTGAGGACGTTGACCAGAGGAAGCCACACGGCATCGAACGACAGGCGCGGGCGGCGCGAGCGACGCGAGCAGCGCGCTGTTTTCGCGAATGTCGCGGAGTCGGCGACGTGCGGCGTCTTCTTCGCAGCTCCGGAGGAAGCAGCTGGCAAGGCGGTCGATGGTTTCGACCTTGGCGGAAACTTCGGGCGGCATGAGCAACGCGAGCATCGTCTTCGCGAGCGCTGCCGAGTCAGCGACATGCGCGGGCGTGATGCGTGCGACGACGCCGTCTCCTCCGGACGACTCGGACGGGGACGATGCTGGCGGCTGGAGAGCGGAAGATTCGGACGTGCTCCACGTGAGGAGAAGCGGGCGAACTCTTCCCTATAAAGGTCTGACGAGGCGGACGAGATCGGGGTGCGCAGAGGCGACACCACGGGAGGAGGAGCGCGCGACGGAAAGCGGCTCCTTCCCGGCGGGTCGGGGAGGACGCCCCTCCAGGGCGAGAGCCCCTTTACCAACGGTGAGGTTGAACGAGCCGGCGACGACGAGTGTCGAGGCGAGAGAAAGACGATGAAGTGGTTGTAACCGGCGATGACCGGCGAGGGAGGGAGAGGGGCACCGGCGACGAGGATCGTCGATACAGAGCTTTGTACATTGTTTCGGAGTAATAAGAGTGAAGCTTGATTCCATCTCCCCCCTCCCCTGTTCTTGGTTCACGGCGACACTTCCAGCAGGTTCTGGCGGCGGGTGGCTTCCGGACGGCGACGGGAGCTTGGGGCGACGCGCAGGTGGCGCGGCGTCCTTTTCGGCGAGGTCGCGAGCGCGACGGCGCTCGGCGGCAGAGACGACGCAGTCGACGTCGACGGAAGACGACGCAGAGGCGTCGAACGAAGAAGACGATACGGTAACGAATCGAACGGCGTTCGATTCGAGGCGAGTCAAAATCGGCGGCAGTCAACGATCGATTTCGCGTTCGAAATCAAATTCGGACGCTGACGTCAGGCGGACGTCAGCGTGCAAAATCGACGCGGCAAAAGTGATTTCGGACGGCTGACGCAAGCTTACGTCAGCGACGGAGGTTTTCGGCGCGGCGTGAATTTGATTGAGGGCTGACGTCACGCCGACGTCAGCAAAGGCATGATTTTGACTTTGGTCAAAATCAGAGGAAAGAGGGATTTCCTAATTAGGGTTAGGGTTTCTTTTGAGAGACTTGTAATTTGGGAAGAAAAATTGAGCGGGAATTAGGGTTTCGAATTTGGTGACGAGATTCGGTCCGGAAACCCTAGCGCGATCACGTTCCGGTGTTCCGCCGGACGGCTCTGAGACAACGGATAAGCGTTGTTTTTAGGCCGATCCGACCGGGGCGTGACAACAGGTATCAGAGCTAAAGTGATCCAGCAGCATGGTGGATCAAAGAGATCCGAGATGGAGCAGACGCAGGTGCTCAGCAGGAGCAATTCCAGCGCGCTACGACGTAGACTGGGGCACGAGGGGTTGGACAATACGTTATGGTGTGAACCCAGTCGTGCCAAGTCAGGCGGAGTGCTGAAGATTCAGTGCGCTAGTACGTGAACTCAGTTCTTGAAGGTTGAGCGGAGCATCTATGTGGATGATGCGTTACTGACGTGACCCTGATAAGCACTGAGTTGGGCGAAGCACTATGACACGTGATGAAGAGAGGTATGCAAGACCTCTTCCTGGAGCAGCGAGCTCCGATGACAACGACAGGAGAACGTCAGACGAACATCGAGGACGATGTTCAAATCAGGTGGGGAAGTATTGTCAGGCCTGGGTCAGGCCGGTTCGGCCCAACCCAAGCCCGATACCCACAAGGAGAAAAAACCCACGAATGGAAGGGAAAACTCGGTCAACTAAGGACGTTGACCAGAGGAAGCCACGCGGCATCGAACGACAGGCGCGGGCGGCGCGAGCGACGCGAGCAGCGCGCTGTTTTCACGAATGTCGCGGAGTCGGCGACGTGCGGCGTCTTCTTCGCAGCTCCGGAGGAAGCAGCTGGCAAGGCGGTCGATGGTTTCGACCTTGGCGGAAACTTCGGGCGGCATGAGCAACGCGAGCATCGTCTTCGCGAGCGCTGCCGAGTCAGCGACATGCGCGGGCGTGATGCGTGCGACGACGCCGTCTCCTCCGGACGACTCGGACGGGGACGATGCTGGCGGCTGGAGAGCGGAAGATTCGGACGTGCTCCACGTGAGGAGAAGCGGGCGAACTCTTCCCTATAAAGGTCTGACGAGGCGGACGAGATCGGGGTGCGCAGAGGCGACACCACGGGAGGAGGAGCGCGCGACGGAAAGCGGCTCCTTCCCGGCGGGTCGGGGAGGACGCCCCTCCAGGGCGAGAGCCCCTTTACCAACGGTGAGGTTGAACGAGCCGGCGACGACGAGTGTCGAGGCGAGAGAAAGACGATGAAGTGGTTGTAACCGGCGATGACCGGCGAGGGAGGGAGAGGGGCACCGGCGACGAGGATCGTCGATACAGAGCTTTGTACATTGTTTCGGAGTAATAAGAGTGAAGCTTGATTCCATCTCCCCCCTCCCCTGTTCTTGGTTCACGGCGACACTTCCAGCAGGTTCCGGCGGCGGGTGGCTTCCGGACGGCGACGGGAGCTTGGGGCGACGCGCAGGTGGCGCGGCGTCCTTTTCGGCGAGGTCGCGAGCGCGACGGCGCTCGGCGGCAGAGACGACGCAGTCGACGTCGACGGAAGACGACGCAGAGGCGTCGAATGAAGAAGACGATACGGTAACGAATCGAACGGCGTTCGATTCGAGGCGAGTCAAAATCGGCGGCAGTCAACGATCGATTTCGCGTTCGAAATCAAATTCGGACGCTGACGTCAGGCGGACGTCAGCGTGCAAAATCGACGCGGCAAAAGTGATTTCGGACGGCTGACGCAAGCTTACGTCAGCGACGGAGGTTTTCGGCGCGGCGTGAATTTGATTGAGGGCTGACGTCACGCCGACGTCAGCAAAGGCATGATTTTGACTTTGGTCAAAATCAGAGGAAAGAGGGATTTCCTAATTAGGGTTAGGGTTTCTTTTGAGAGACTTGTAATTTGGGAAGAAAAATTGAGCGGGAACTAGGGTTTCGAATTTGGGGACGAGATTCGGTCCGGAAACCCTAGCGCGATCACGTTCCGGTGTTCCGCCGGATGGCTCTGAGGCAACGGATAAGCATTGTTTTCAGGCCGATCCGACCGGGGCGTGACACATAGTGAACTCAACGAGGCTAAGGTAGGTCAGCAGGCCGAAATGGACTCGCTGTACCAAGCACGGCCCACCAGTAGGTAAATGTCGCATCGGCCATGACTTGATCGGGCACATATGTCCAAGCACTAGCCTCGATGTAGCTCGGGTCTAACACAAACCTGCACGCTCCTGTTGGCCCGTGCTCTCCGATCTTCCCTCGTGCCAAATTGTGTTTACAGTTTTAGTATGCACAGCTCCATTGTCAATTACCATTATGGATAATTTCAGTGATTGTTAGGTCCGATTTATGCAGGCTTGGGCTAGATGAAGACGGGCTGGGCGGTGGCTCAAGCTCACACTACAAAGGAGGTTGTGGAGCCCGATTTCAAAGTCAACATTGGGTCAACTCATGAAATCGAAAGGCATCTTCCTCGCGAACAACGTGAGCTCTGCGAGCATCGCGTAGATGTAGAGGCATCGTCTTCAGCGTACTTCTCAGACGCGGATGCTGGAGATGCGGATGTGAGGGCTCGACAATTCCAGCGTAGGAATCGGACGCGGTTTCGACAAGAGGTCTTCGGCCGCAAGCCCTGGTTCACCACGAAGCGAACAGCGGTGGCGAGTGTTTGAGCTCGGTGCGAGACAACGTGCAGCGCGTGAGTTTCGAACGATGAAACGAAGCCGACACATGAGGGACGCCTAGTCTTCGATCAAACATGCATTGGGTCAAAATCAAATTTGGGAATTTTGACCAGAGGGCACACAATCGCAGATTCGCCGGGTACCGATTCGTTGGGGCGTGACGTCTGTGGACCACATCTACGTGGCATAAGTACATAACGTAAGTGCCGTGTTAGGCCGGGGCATTGAGAAGTTGAGTTTAGGACACAATCATTAGGCTATGTTTAATTGAGAGGAAAGGGAGAGGGAAGGGAAGGAAAGAAGGAGAGATTGCTTAAAATGTGTGTTTAATGCGAGGGATGGAAAGTGGAAAGGATGCTACAGTGTCAACTTTTCCACCCAAATGCCATCCGTCCAAATCGAACGGATTGCACGAAATCAGTCGCGTCGCCCTCATCACGTCTCCCTCACCGCGCCGCTGCCGCTGGGAAGCTCGCCCTCGCCCTCGCTCTCGCCGGTCGCTCGCTCGCCCTCGCCGTCGCCGGTCGCCCACTCGCTGTCGCCAATCGCGAGCTCGTGGTCAGAACTCGCGTCGCTGCTCACCCTCGCCGCTCGCGATCTCATCTCGCCGATGCAGCTCGCCGCTCGCCGTCGATGGTCGCCCTCACAGCTCGCCGTCGCCATTCGCGAGCTCGCCGGCGCTGTTCCAACCATTCCTGCGAGCTCGCGTGCGGCGCACGTGGTCAACCTCCTCTCACGTGCACCCACGTGCATCCTTCCCTTTCCCTCTTCCTTCCCTCCCCCTCCTCCTTTCCTTTTCCCTCGTTTTTTCCATCCGCTCTCCTAAACACAGCCTAAAAGCTCTTTCTGCAGCACAACTACTCTTGTCTGTTGAATCAAATTACTCGAAAACTACTACTTGTCGTTTTGTCAAACCATAAAGGAAGTGGTTGGAAGCAATCTCTTTTTTAAAAAAAAAAAAGCCCGAGAAGATCCGGTTCGTCACTGGCAATTGAATTAGTGAGCAATACGTAGATCATGACTTGATCCCTAGGTCATTTTCTCATTCTCATTCCATCTTTGTCATCCTGGGCAAGTGTTAGGATTCTTTTGTTGTCAACTCCACTTTATGTCAATTCTATTGAACTTAAGAACATACCTTCTCTTTATGAACTTAAAACAACTAGTCTATTTGAAAAATAGTTGCATAGGGGTTGAGAACTTCTCCCCTGTATGCGCTTCCTATATAACTTATCTCATATGCATGCCCTTACGGCCTGTTTCAGTCGACGGAAATGGGGGGAGAAAGGAAAGAATTGGATTTCTTTCCCTCCAATTCTTTGGTTTCAGTGAAGGGAATTAAGGGGGGAAAGGAAAGGATTTCCTTTCCTTTCCCTCCAAAACGGTTCCCTCTTATTTTGACGGAAACTTCATTTCCGTCCGCGCCTCTCGCCCGCTCGCCTTTCGACTCTCGCTTACGCCGCGAACTCGACATCGCCACTCTTCTTCCGACATCGCCTTCGCCCCTCTCGCCCTTCCGACCTCGACGTCGCCCCTCTCGCCCTTCCGACGTCGCCTTCGCCCCTCTCGCCCTTCCGACGTCGCCGTCGCCCCTCTCGCCCTTCCGACCTCGCCTTCGCCCCTCTCGCCCTTCCGACCTCTCCGTCGCCCCTCTCGCCCTTCCGACCTCGACGTCGCCCCTCTCGCCCTTCCGACGTCGCCTTCGCCCCTCTCGCCCTTCCGACGTCGCCGTCGCCCCTCTCGCCCTTCCGACCTCGCCTTCGCCCCTCTCGCCCTTCCGACCTCTCCGTCGCCCCTCTCGCCCTTCCGACCTCGCCTTCGCCCCTCTCGCCCTTTCCGACCTCGCCTTCGCCCCATCTGCCTGTGCCCGATTCTTTTTCGGGGTTTTTAGGGTTCGATTGAGGCGGCAAGTTCCTCCTGAAATTGGGCGCTGTTGCAGGCACGAGGCAGATTAGGATTTGCCTCGCCTCGTCTTCGCTCCTCGACGTCGCATCGGCCTCGCCTGCGCTCCTCGACGTCGCATCTGCCTTCCGACCTCGACGTCGCTGCAGGAAGGGAACGAGACGGTGTCCCTGTTCCTGAGATCACCTAAGACCACTGACTTGGTGAAGGTTAGCTCTAAACATACTGTTTTTTCCCGCACCCTCACCGTCGGAAGCTTAAACTTTGCCAACCTTGGATTGAGTGCGACGTTATCCTCCAGAGGAAACTTTGCCCTTGCAGTTTGGTGCGTCTTCCGCCTAGATTTCGTTCAACCGCAAAGTTGTGGTTGTTTGTTTTGGTTCAGTTTTTGGAAATTTTGGAAAATGCTAGTTTTGATACATTATAAGATTTAACTTCATGCTAAATCCAACCCCAATTGCATCCAGTAGAAGGTAATGAATTGCAAAAATTTCTATTCTTAACCATCCAAAACATATGACCTATTGAACTTAGGATGCCGTCCTTCTACTGTGAGTGGCAGAGCCACGAGGTACAGGATTTAACCATAGAAACCAAAATGAACTCATAATATTTATATAGTATTTTTATAATTAACAACTATAATATTTATAATTTTTCTAATTATTTATATATTATGTATAATATAATTAATTTAAAATTTTTGTATTTTTTTTTATTTCCTTTCCTTCCACTGAAACACAAGGCCTATAAAGGAAAGAAATCATTTCTTTCCCTCCTTATTTCCTTTCTCTCCTTATTTCCTTTCTTTACTGATTTCTTTCCTTCCACCGAAACAGGCCGTTAGGGAGAGCTTGCTCTTATAAGCCTCCAAGCCAAGCCTTATCTCAAAGATGAGTATATATATTTTGAGCTACCTTGATTCTCATCTAATTTGTAAAACATATGTTCTTATGATATTTACACTTTTCTTCATTAAAATACATACAAAGAATGGATTGAATATGACACCAACTTTAATTCTATTATAACAACACTCTCTTAGTGGCTACCATGTTGATGACATAGGGATGAACAACTGAACTTAACTAAATCAGATATCTAATCTAACTTATTTGTTAGGAGCTATAGCCTCTCTAAATTTTTTTCCCTTGTGAGTATGCAAGCTATGCCACATTATTACTGGGTGTATCCATGTGTATACTATAACCATTTTCCATTCAGCATCCCATAGTCCCAAATTAACTTGAGAATTGAAAGGACATCAGGCCTTCCTTCTCTTCTAGATGACAAAGAGCTTTTGACTGTGATGTGACATTCTTCTACATAAGGCTTGAATACTGCAGACCATAAATGTATTCTCCATTTGATCCACATGAAATGAATAGTTGTTTTAAGAGGATGAAGTAGAGACCATTTTCTGACACAATTTACACATGTAAAGATACCACAAATATGTATGAGAAACAAATACATTTAATAAAAACATGGAATAAAATATTTAATTCATGTACAATTACGAATGTGGTTTTCTGCCATATCACGAGGCAATTAAGTTGCCACTAACTCACTGATTGGTGACCCTTTCTGCCATATCATGAGGCAATACAATGCAAATTATTTCAACAACACAAGGCAAGTACACGCTCCACTAATTATTCATTGCCGTGCACCAAGCTGCTGCCACGGACCAAAATGTCGCTGTTATACAGTGTTCATACGTACCAAAATAGCACTGTGTAGTTGATTCAACGGTGTAGATTAATTTTTTTCAAATTTGTAGGAAGAGGATCTCCTTAAAACATTTGACGGAGAGGACGCCTGAAACTATTGGATCAGAGGAAGAAAATTTCTAATCTACCCTTATTTCACTCATCAGAAGATTATGCAAAAGCTGCTAGCCCTTTCCTCGTTTCATAAACACAGAAATCATGGATTGCCAAAGGACAAAGATCCTGTTTTTTAACCAGGTGAACGACATGCTCACTTCAGCTGGGAATTTTCATCAATGAGACTAGCCTATAAAAGATCCAGCAATCTGCTCTCTAATCCTTTACATGCAGATGTATTGCGCCAGATCCAGTGGCTCTTCTACCTGGAGATCTGTCAGCTCCCCTCCCTCACTGTCCCATATCCATGACCACATCTCGCCTGCCTCGTCCCATAGCCCCGCCTCCATCCCCTCCAAGTCCCAGTTCAACAGCTCCTGTACGTGAGACGTGGATGGACCAACCTCCTCAGCTCCGCAACCCGCGGCGGGGCCAGCGACCTCCACCACCTCGCTCTCAGGGCCGAACAGAATCGCCTCCACCTCAGCATACGCGGTCCCCAAGGTGGGGCTCGCCATCTCATCATTCGGATCCAGGAGCGCGTCAATAGTGACGGCGCTGCTCGCTGGGTTCGGCGCGGGATTCGGATTCGGATTCGAAACCGCGCTCCCCTCCCCGCTCTGCATCGCTGAAGCGGGGTAGCTGACGACGGCAGCAGCCGGGCTCGGCTGCAGCTCTACTCGCATCAGGATAGTCTTCTTCATGGCCGAGCGACTGATTCGGCCGCCCCTCCTCCTGCCGCCGGCTGGGAACTGCCTGAGGTTCAGCACTGAGTCGCCGCCAGGCAGATGCGCTGGAAGCTGTAGATTCGTCGGCTGAGGTGGGAGTTCCAGTAGTTCTTGATCTCGTTGTCGGTTCTCCCCGGTGTAAACGCATCAAACATATTGACTCAGCACGCTTACCTTATCAAGCCGACTGCCACCGTATACACATCGAGGATATTACAGACTCAGCAACAAATAAACAGCCACCATTGTTTCCCAATAAAGGTGATCTACCTTCCAAGCAAACACCATTGTTTCCCAATAAAGATGATCTATCTTCCAAGCAAAACTAGTCGGAAATCAAATCAAATCACATATTGATTTGCAAATCAATTGTAAATATTGACATTTATGTATCATAGCACTCTATATATGCGCCTGTATGATTCTTTTGTAAAGACAAGGAGAAATAAAAATATTTCACTCCACATATCTGTTGTGCCCATACCAGTCCTTGGTCGCTCGACATCAACGTCATCTTACATGGTATCAGAGCGTGTCCTGACGAGAGCCTTGGAAGAGATGGTGCTCTGATTAAGCACCGAGGCCTACCCTGCCCCACGTCTCCACCTTTGTTTACGACTTCATCTGCGATTGGTGAGAGATTCAAAGCTTTCTTTTCGCACGTTAACTCTGGTGACCTTTTGTACGTAATACTTGTTATGGATTCTGAGCTCAATTCCGCATCCTCCCAACACTCAACTAGTTCAACGAACTCATCTATTTCTCTTAGTGGAGTTCTCATCTTACCACTCAAATTAACAAATGATAACTACTTGCTGTGGAAAACTCAGTTTATTCCTCTCTTCCGAGTTCATAGATTACTTGGTATTGTTGAAGGCACCGACCCCATACCATCACCGACTGATCCAAACTTCCATGACTGGATCATCAAGGACCAACTTATCCTCACCTGGATCAACGCTACACTTACTGAAAGTGTCTTCCCCATGGTGGTTGGCCTCAACTCTGCTCACGAGGTATGGACTGCACTTGCTAGGGCCTTTCAATCAAATTCCAGAGCTCGTGTACTACAACTTAAAAATCAATTACATATGATTCAACGGGGGAGCGACTCTGTTCATGACTATACGCAAAGGATAAAATCTGTTGCGAACAGCTTAGCTGCAATTGGAAATCCGATTCCTGATGCGGACTTGATTATGCATGTTCTTAATGGGCTAGGTCCTATATACGACAATCTTATACCTACCATTACTACACGTGTTGATGATTTCACCTTAGAAGAAGTTCACGGCATGCTCTCCTCTCATGAGCGCCTTCTTCAAATGCGGCACACTGATTTTCTTGCTCCTTCCGTCCACATCACCAGTCACCAGGACAATTCGTCCAACCGCCACGACAATATCAGCAGCCAAGGTAGAGGCTTAAACATCAGCTATAATACCAATAGCCAAGGCAGAGGCCACAACACCGGCAATCATGGTCGTGGACGATCCCGTGGCCGAGGCAGAGGTAGATGTCAAATATGTTTTATTCCTGGACACTATGCTCATGAATGTCGCAAAAGGTATGACACAAATTTCGTTGGGGGGTTCTCTTAACAACAAACAAGTTTTCAATATCATCCACGGGCCTACTCAATGACTGCGGCATCACCTAATCCAATTGAGTCACTACCTCCTCATGCATCAGCTTCGTGGTATCCTGACTCAGGCGCAACTCATCATGTCACGCCGAACCTTCAGACCTTACAAGGGGCTGCACCTTATGATGGTCTTGATGAAGTCCACATTGGCAATGGTACAGGTTTGCATATTACTCATGTTGGAAACACATTACTCCCCTCTTATGCTCACAATCTTACCATGCGTAATGTCCTTTGTGTACCATCTATAACCAAAAACCTTCTTTCTGTTCGTCAATTCACTCATGATAACAATGTCTTTTTTGAATTTCATCCTAATGAGTGCTTTGTGAAGGATCGCACAATGGGGAGCACTCTTCTGCAAGGAACAATTAAGCATGGTCTCTATCACATTTCTTCACCATCCAAAGCCACCTACCTTGGAGAACGCGTCAGCCCATCGCCTTGGCATGCCCGACTTGGCCATCCATCCCTTCGCATCGTTCGACAAATAACAAGCCACTACGGCCTTCCTACTCATCGCTCTACTTTTTCTACTTTATGTGATGCATGTATGAAATCAAAATGTCATAAGCTTCCATTTTCTCCAACTCACAATAAAACTTTGGCTCCTTTGGAAATTATTTATTCTGACATTTGGGGCCCTGCTCCTATTCTATCAAACACTGGCTATTCCTATTATGTCTCGTTTATTGATCATCATAGCAGGTATACGTGGCTCTTCCTAATGAAGCGCAAGTCCGATCTATTAGATATTTTCTGCCATTTTCAGAAACACGTGGAACGTTTTTTCAATAAAAAAAATTCTAAACGTCCATTCCGATTGGGGTGGGGAGTATCAAGCACTGCATCGGCATCTCATCAATTCTGGCATTGCTCATCGCCTTTCCTGCCCACACACTCCTCAACAAAACGGCACTGCTGAACGTAAGCATCGTCATATAATTGAAACTGCACTTGCCTTACTGAATCATGCATCAATTCCCCTCAAATTTTGGGATGCTGCCGTCACCACTACTGTCTACCTCATCAACCGCCTTCCCACTCCTCTTCTTCAAAATAACACGCCATTAGGTAAACTCTACAATTGCGCTCCCAATTACAAGTTTCTTCGAACCTTTGGTTGCGCGTGTTATCCTCTTCTCCGGCCTTACAACAAACACAAACTTCAACCTCGCTCGGACTTGTGTGTTTTCATTGGCTACAGTAATATGCATCTTGGCTACCGTTGTCTCCATGTTCCCACTGGGCGGATATATATCTCTCGACATGTTATTTTTGATGAAACTTCCTTTCCTTTTGCAACAGCCACACAGCTAGGCTCGGCCTCCGCCTCGCCATCTCCGTTCACTTTACCCGGTCTCCTTGGCGCGGCTCCACGCATGCCTGTGCCTGGTATACGGATCCAACCTCCAGTCCAGGCTGACGACAACTCTCCTGCTGCTGTTAATTGCGGTCCATCCACCGCACAGCTCGACTCAACCTCCTCGACACCAAGTTGTGTTGGCACATCTCCACGCCTGCCAGATCATCATATACGCCTCCCGCGTCCACTGTCGGCTGGCGACGAACCCCTTGCCGATGACTGCACGTCTTCCCCGCCTCTTGCCAATTCTCCGGGCTCATCTGCTGCTCCGTCATTGGCGACCGGGCCTTCTCCCGACTCTGCTACACCACCTCGACGCACTCGGCCTCTTACAGATATTTACAGGGACTCTGATCCCATCGTTCTTCACACGAAATTTCGGTGTAAACATCCTCTACCTTCGATCCTTATCAACTCAGTCACAGCAGTTGAACCCAGCTGTTTCTCTCAAGCTTCCAAGGATCCAGCCTGGCGGGCAGCTATGGCGTCAGAATTTGACGCCCTCCTTCGCAATGGTACCTGGACCTTGGTCCCGCGGCGCACCTCTATGAATGTCATCGGCTGCAAATGGATTTTTCGCTTAAAGCGTAATGCGGATGGTTCTATTGAACGGCACAAGGCTCGCCTCGTTGCGAAAGGTTATCGTCAAATTCCAGGTATCGACTTTACAGATACCTTCAGTCCTGTTGTTAAAATCACAACCGTGCGATTACTACTGGCCATCGCCATAAGCTCCAACTGGACTCTGCGTCAATTGGATGTCTCCAACGCATTCTTACATGGTCATCTCAATGAAACTGTCTTTATGGATCAACCACCAGGATTTGCTCATCCTCAATTTCCTCACCATGTGTGTCATCTTAAAAAGTCCCTCTACGGCCTTCGTCAGGCCCCTCGTGCATGGTTTCAGCGTCTAGGTGGTTGGTTACAACAACACGGCTTCGTTGGCTCGAAAACTGATACCTCTCTGTTCTATCACTGCACTTCCTCCTCCAATGTCTATATTCTGGTCTATGTTGATGATATCCTCATAACTGGCGATAACTCTCCATTCATTGATGCCTTGATCAAGGCGCTTGGCACTGAATTTGCAATCAGAGATCTTGGTCCGGCACATTACTTTCTTGGCATTCAATTATCTGACCACTCATCCGGCTGTCATCTCAGCCAAAGCAAATATATCATGGATCTTCTTACTCGCGCAAAGATGGACGGTTCGCGGCCTATTTCGACGCCCCTGGCTGTTGAGTCTAAACTTTTCTCCTCCTCTCCTCTGGAGGATGCCACACTCTATAGAAGCACCGTTGGAGCCTTGCATTATGCCACTATCACAAGACCCGATATTACTTATGCTGTCAATCGTGCATGTCAGGCCATGCATGCACCTACTATCCAGCATTGGGAGGATGTCAAGCGTATACTCCGTTACTTAAAGGGTACCATTCTTCATGGCCTTCTTGTTCATCGAAGCTCTTCTCGCGAGCTACATGCTTATATCGACGCTGATTGGGCTGGCTCCCTCACCGATCGGCGCTCCACAAGCGGTTTTGCTATATTTCTCGGCCCAAACCTAATCTCCTGGTCCTCTAAGAAGCAGGCTACGGTCTCACGCTCCAGCACCGAGGCTAAGTACAAAGCTCTTGCAAACGCCACAGCTGAAGTCATCTGGCTCCAATCTCTCCTTTCCGAACTTAACTTATCTTCCACCATAACTCCAACTCTCTGGTGCGACAACATTGGCGCTACATACCTCGCGGCCAATCCTGTGTTTCATGCGCGGACGAAACATATTGAGATTGATTTTCATTTTGTCCGGGAACGAGTCGCGGCTAAACAACTCAATATATCATTCATTTCCACACGGGATCAGCTTGCAGATATATTCACCAAACCTCTATCTCGTGTTCGTTTTTTATACTTAAAGACCAAGCTCAACGTTGTACCTACTACCGATGAGCTTGTGGGGGAGTGTAAACGCATCAAACATATTGACTCAGCACGCTTACCTTATCAAGCCGACTGCCACCGTATACACATCGAGGATATTACAGACTCAGCAACAAATAAACAGCCACCATTGTTTCCCAATAAAGGTGATCTACCTTCCAAGCAAACACCATTGTTTCCCAATAAAGATGATCTACCTTCCAAGCAAAACTAGTCGGAAATCAAATCAAATCAAATCACATATTGATTTGCAAATCAATTGTAAATATTGACATTTATGTATCATAGCACTCTATATATGCGCCTGTATGATTCTTTTGTAAAGACAAGGAGAAATAAAAATATTTCACTCCACATATCTGTTGTGCCCATACCAGTCTTTGGTCGCTCGACATCAACGTCATCTTACACCCGGGAGGTGGCCGGCGATGGCGGACCACCTGCATGAAATATGCAACACGACGTGTATATATATATAAAGAAAATAAAGTAGTCGAGACATTTTTGGCATAGACTAAAGAAAAAGAATACTAAAATTTTTCCAAGGCAAGGCAAGTAAGTGGTTATATAGATACAGAAGAAGATACAGCGTTAAGATACATACTCGACTACAAGGCCACGTAGTGGCAACATAAGAATGACAAAAAATTCGGCAGAGTTTCCCTAACCGAACGACGCATGGAACCCTGCATACAAACACTATCTACCAAGATCATCCCAACATGTAGGGAGGTAAACACAAAAGCTCAAAACAGAAGATAACAAACAACCGAACTATCCCACAAGGGACAGAGACAACACATGCTCAAACGAAATATATCAAGAATTGCGAGAGCAACAAAAACGTATCAGAAAACACAAGGGGCCAAATGGACCCGTACTCCAACTGGAGGTGACACGTCTGGAGGAGAGTCAGCATCCATGACAGCAATAGGGAATAATCAGGGTCCACCAAGTGCAACAAACTACACCGGGTTCCGGTGCCTCAACCCACGAAACATGGAAGCCCGGCACCGTAAAAGGCGTGAGGTGAGGCGCCGAATAACCCACAGCGAGGATCACGCCACCCATGGGAACCACCGAAGACCACCTACCAATCCCCGGATCTGTTAGCATGATAGGCTACAGACAAACACGGCTCACACACGAGCCAAACACTGAGTCCAACCCAACAATCCTCCAAAAGGAAAACAGCTGGGCCGCCAGATCCACCACAAATACAAAAGGAAGCTAGCCAAGTCGTCGATAGGGGGAATAACGGGAACACCTATGGACGAGCCCTAGACCACCAGCAAAACGAGGAAGGTGGCACCATCGCCAGGACACCTAGGGGTGAAACTATAGGGCAAGCGCCAACAACCAACGTCCGACATCCAGCATCATCACAGGCCTGTCACCGAAGCACTTCCGACAAACTCCAACCAAGAACAGGATCAGCACTCCTAAAGACAACGGCAATCCAGGTGGGATATCCAGAAGCGAAAATAAACCCTCCACATATGCTGAAGGAGAAACTGCAACCCAATCATCGGAAGGGAGGGGGATCACCACAGGAGCAACCAAGCCAGGAGATGCCATCGCAGCCAATGGGTCAATAGAGCGCGACACAGTAAATGACGTCAGATGAGATAGCCGAATCCCAAGCGAAGATCAAACCACAGGAGGACCCCAAATTCGAATGCACCAATGGATGACCCCTAGACCACCAGCAGGAGGAGGAAAGCGCCGCCAAGCCTAGCACCCCCAACCCAGAGAGTAGCCGCAGGACAACCAGCGTCGCCCAACATCCAGCAGTAGTATAGGCCGGTCACCGAAGGCGCACCCGACGAACTCCCACCAAGGACCAGGAGCAGTACTCCTAATGAAAGTAACAAACCAGGTGGAACAAATAACCAAAACACTAGATAATCAGCATTTGCGGTGTAAACGCATCAAACATATTGACTCAGCACGCTTACCTTATCAAGCCGACTGCCACCGTATACACATCGAGGATATTACAGACTCAACAACAAATAAACAGCCACCATTGTTTCCCAATAAAGGTGATCTACCTTCCAAGCAAACACTATTGTTTCCCAATAAAGATGATCTACCTTCCAAGCAAAACTAGTCGGAAATCAAATCAAATCAAATCAAATCACATATTGATTTGCAAATCAATTGTAAATATTGACATTTATGTATCATAGCACTCTATATATGCGCCTGTATGATTCTTTTGTAAAGACAAGGAGAAATAAAAATATTTTACTCCACATATCTGTTGTGCCCATACCAGTCCTTGGTCGCTCGACATCAACGTCATCTTACATGGTATCAGAGCGTGTCCTGACGAGAGCCTTGGAAGAGATGGTGCTCTGATTAAGCACCGAGGCCTACCCTGCCCCACGTCTCCACCTTTGTTTACGACTTCATCTGCGATTGGTGAGAGATTCAAAGCTTTCTTTTCGCACGCTAACTCTGGTGACCTTTTGTACGTAATACTTGTTATGGATTCTGAGCTCAATTCCGCATCCTCCCAACACTCAACTAGTTCAACGAACTCATCTATTTCTCTTAGTGGAGTTCTCATCTTACCACTCAAATTAACAAATGATAACTACTTGCTGTGGAAAACTCAGTTTATTCCTCTCTTCCGAGTTCATAGATTACTTGGTATTGTTGAAGGCACCGACCCCATACCATCACCGACTGATCCAAACTTCCATGACTGGATCATCAAGGACCAACTTATCCTCACCTGGATCAACGCTACACTTACTGAAAGTGTCTTCCCCATGGTGGTTGGCCTCAACTCTGCTCACGAGGTATGGACTGCACTTGCTAGGGCCTTTCAATCAAATTCCAGAGCTCGTGTACTACAACTTAAAAATCAATTACATATGATTCAACGGGGGAGCGACTCTGTTCATGACTATATGCAAAGGATAAAATCTGTTGCGAACAGCTTAGCTGCAATTGGAAATCCGATTCCTGATGCGGACTTGATTATGCATGTTCTTAATGGGTTAGGTCCTATATACGACAATCTTATACCTACCATTACTACACGTGTTGATGATTTCACCTTAGAAGAAGTTCACGGCATGCTCTCCTCTCATGAGCGCCTTCTTCAAATGCGGCACACTGATTTTCTTGCTCCTTCCGTCCACATCACCAGTAACCAGGACAATTCGTCCAACCGCCACGACAATATCAGCAGCCAAGGTAGAGGCTTAAACATCAACTATAATACCAATAGCCAAGGCAGAGGCCACAACACCGGCAATCGTGGCCGTGGACGATCCCGTGGCCGAGGCAGAGGTAGATGTCAAATATGTTTTATTCCTGGACACTATGCTCATGAATGTCGCAAAAGGTATGACACAAATTTCGTTGGGGGGTTCTCTCAACAACAAACATGTTTTCAATCTCATCCACGGGCCTACTCAATGACTGCGGCATCACCTAATCCAATTGAGTCACTACCTCCTCATGCATCAGCTTCGTGGTATCCTGACTCAGGCGCAACTCATCATGTCATGCCGAACCTTCAGACCTTACAAGGGGCTGCACCTTATGATGGTCTTGATGAAGTCCACATTGGCAATGGTACAGGTTTGCATATTACTAATGTTGGAAACACATTACTCCCCTCTTATGCTCACAATCTTACCATGCGTAATGTCCTTTGTGTACCATCTATAACCAAAAACCTTCTTTCTGTTCGTCAATTTACTCATGATAACAATGTCTTTTTTGACTTTCATCCTAATGAGTGCTATGTGAAGGATCGCACAACGGGGAGCACTCTTTTGCAAGGAACAATTAAGCATGGTCTCTATCACATTTCTTCACCGTCCAAAGCCACCTACCTTGGAGAACGCGTCAGCCCATCGCCTTGGCATGCCCGACTTGGCCATCCATCCCTTCGCATCGTTCGACAAATAACAAACCACTATGGCCTTCCTACTCATCGCTCTACTTTTTCTACTTTATGTGATGCATGTATGAAATCAAAATGTCATAAGCTTCCATTTTCTCCAACTCACAATAAAACTTTGGCTCCTTTGGAAATTATTTATTCTGACATTTGGGGCCCTGCTCCTATTCTATCAAACACTGGCTATTCCTATTATGTCTCGTTTATTGATCATCATAGCAGGTATACGTGGCTCTTCCTAATGAAGCGCAAGTCCGATCTATTAGATATTTTCTGCCATTTTCAGAAACACGTGGAACGTTTTTTCAATAAAAAAATTCTAAACGTCCATTCCGATTGGGATGGGGAGTATCAAGCACTGCATCGGCATCTCATCATGGCATTGCTCATCGCCTTTCCTGCCCACACACTCCTCAACAAAATGGCACTGCTGAACGTAAGCATCGCCATATAATTGAAACTGCACTTGCCTTACTGAATCATGCATCAATTCCCCTCAAATTTTGGGATGCTGCCGTCACCACTGCTGTCTACCTCATCAACCGCCTTCCCACTCCTCTTCTTCAAAATAACACGCCATTAGGTAAACTCTACAATTGCGCTCCCAATTACAAGTTTCTTCGAACCTTTGGTTGCGCGTGTTATCCTCTTCTCCGGCCTTACAACAAACACAAACTTCAACCTTGCTCGGACTTGTGTGTTTTCATTGGCTACAGTAATATGCATCTTGGCTACCGTTGTCTCCATGTTCCCACTGGGCGGATATATATCTCTCGACATGTTATTTTTGATGAAACTTCCTTTCCTTTTGCAACAGCCACACAGCTAGGCTCGGCCTCCGCCTCGCCATCTCCGCTCACTTTACCCGGTCTCCTTGGCGCGGCTCCACGCATGCCTGTGCCTGGTATACGGATCCAACCTCCGGTCCAGGCTGACGACAACTCTCCTGCTGCTGCTAATTGCGGTCCATCCACCGCACAGCTCGACTCAACCTCCTCGACACCAAGTTGTGTTGGCACATCTCCACGCCTGCCAGATCATCATATACGCCTCCCGCGTCCACTGTCGGCTGGCGACGAACCCCTTGCCGATGACTGCACGTCTTCCCCGCCTCTTGCCAATTCTCCGGGCTCATCTGCTGCTCCGTCATTGGTGACCGGGCCTTCTCCCGACTCTACTACACCACCTCGACGCACTCGGCCTCTTACAGATATTTACAGGGACTCTGATCCCATCGTTCTTCACACGAAATTTCGGTGTAAACATCCTCTACCTTCGATCCTTATCAACTCAGTCACAGCAGTTGAACCCAGCTGTTTCTCTCAAGCTTCCAAGGATCCAGCCTGGCGGGCAGCTATGGCGTCAGAATTTGACGCCCTCCTTCGCAATGGTACCTGGACCTTGGTCCCGCGGCGCACCTCTATGAATGTCATCGGCTGCAAATGGATTTTTCGCTTAAAGCGTAATGCGGATGGTTCTATTGAACGGCACAAGGCTCGCCTCGTTGCGAAAGGTTATCGTCAAATTCCAGGTATCGACTTTACAGATACCTTCAGTCCTGTTGTTAAAATCACAACCGTGCGATTACTACTGGCCATCGCCATAAGCTCCAACTGGACTCTGCGTCAATTGGATGTCTCCAACGCATTCTTACATGGTCATCTCAATGAAACTGTCTTTATGGATCAACCACCAGGATTTGCTCATCCTCAATTTCCTCACCATGTGTGTCATCTTAAAAAGTCCCTCTACGGCCTTCGTCAGGCCCCTCGTGCATGGTTTCAGCGTCTAGGTGGTTGGTTACAACAACACGGCTTCGTTGGCTCGAAAACTGATACCTCTCTGTTCTATCACTGCACTTCCTCCTCCAATGTCTATATTCTGGTCTATGTTGATGATATCCTCATAACTGGCGATAACTCTCCATTCATTGATGCCTTGATCAAGGCGCTTGGCACTGAATTTGCAATCAGAGATCTTGGTCCGGCACATTACTTTCTTGGCATTCAATTATCTGACCACTCATCCGGCAGTCATCTCAGCCAAAGCAAATATATCATGGATCTTCTTACTCGCGCAAAGATGGACGGCTCGCGGCCTATTTTGACGCCCCTGGCTGTTGAGTCTAAACTTGTCTCCTCCTCTCCTCTGGAGGATGCCACACTCTATAGAAGCACCGTTGGAGCCTTGCATTATGCCACTATCACAAGACCCGATATTACTTATGCTGTCAATCGTGCATGTCAGGCCATGCATGCACCTACTATCCAGCATTGGGAGGATGTCAAGCGTATACTCCGTTACTTAAAGGGTACCATTCTTCATGGCCTTCTTGTTCATCGAAGCTCTTCTCGCGAGCTACATGCTTATAGCGACGCTGATTGGGCTGGCTCCCTTACCGATCGGCGCTCCACAAGCGGTTTTGCTATATTTCTCGGCCCAAACCTAATCTCCTGGTCCTCTAAGAAGCAGGCTACGGTCTCACGCTCCAGCACCGAGGCTGAGTACAAAGCTCTTGCAAACGCCACAGCTGAAGTCATCTGGCTCCAATCTCTCCTTTCCGAACTTAACTTATCTTCCACCATAACTCCAACTCTCTGGTGCGACAACATTGGCGCTACATACCTCGCGGCCAATCCTGTGTTTCATGCGCGGACGAAACATATTGAGATTGATTTTCATTTTGTCCGGGAACGAGTCGCGGCTAAACAACTCAATATATCATTCATTTCCACACGGGATCAGCTTGCAGATATATTTACCAAACCTCTATCTCGTGTTCGTTTTTTATACTTAAAGACCAAGCTCAACGTTGTACCTACTACCGATGAGCTTGTGGGGGAGTGTAAACGCATCAAACATATTGACTCAGCACGCTTACCTTATCAAGCCGACTGCCACCGTATACACATCGACGATATTACAGACTCAGCAACAAATAAACAGCCACCATTATTTCCCAATAAAGGTGATCTACCTTCCAAGCAAACACCATTGTTTCCCAATAAAGATGATCTACCTTCCAAGCAAAACTAGTCGGAAATCAAATCAAATCACATATTGATTTGCAAATCAATTGTAAATATTGACATTTATGTATCATAGCACTCTATATATGCGCCTGTATGATTCTTTTGTAAAGACAAGGAGAAATAAAAATATTTCACTCCACATATCTGTTGTGCCCATACCAGTCCTTGGTCGCTCGACATCAACGTCATCTTACATGCGGCAGTAGTAGGAAGGTCAAAAATGGATTTTCCGGGGCAACAGCCCCACGCAAAGCACCGGCGTCACATCCCACTAGTCAAGGAAGCCCAACACAGCAGTAGGGTGGGGTGAAGCTCCGAGTGAATCGCAACGGGGAGAACGCTACAACGGAAGATCACCGAGAGACTCCTACCAATACCAAGATCTGTGCGGCTTACAAACCAGTCAAACTCTGAATGCATCAAACCCGAGTGGAGTAAACCCAGGGTACCGTAGATCCACCATCGGAGACGGGAGCCAACACACAGACCCAACGGTCTAGCACACAGCCAAGCCTCGCCTGAGGAGAGTCACACCAGATGAGGGCACACCCGGAATCGACCAAACCAAAGGGGGCAGTGCAACGCATCCCCGAGACTCCAGCTGAATGCATAGCATGGGAAGTCACAGGGGACAATCGGATCTACAGAAAGCGTCCAGCAGAGGATATCCGTAGGGACCCGTCTGGAGACTTCAGGTACTCGCTGGAGGAAGGAGATCAGCGTCTGGGTGGAAGACCACCACAGCTGCAGGAGTCCAACCGAACAGGGGGAACCTACGCCCGAGCGCCAAGAGTATGCAATCTAGCCAGCATCCGCCAAGAGCCTCGCAACCCAGCCAGCGACAGCTGCCGGAAGCGAGGGAACCTCCGTCCGGGGAGGAGTCGGAGCATCAGAGAACCCCAGCCGGAGAAGCCCACCGGCAAACCCTAGAATAGCCGCCGAAGGCAGAAACACCGAATCCACTCCGCCAGCGACAGCCGGGGCACCAAAACTCGAACGGAAAGTGGGGATGGAATGGCGAGGCAAACCCAATCGGTCAGGCTGCCGGCCGGCAACCGCCGGCCGGCAGCACCGCGCAGGCTCGTGGAGACCCTCGCTCAGCTGGAGAAGACCAAACGGCGGACGACGAGAGAGGTGATGGCGGACAGCGGCTGTGAGAGAAGCGACGGCGAATGGCGGATGTGAGAGAGGCGAATAGAGTCTGCGAGAGAGGCGACGACGGACGACGGATGCGAGAGAGGCGACGGCGGATGGCGGAAGAGTTCTTTCAACGAATGGACGACATTCAGTTCTTACGAATTTGTCTAGTTTAAATGAAAATTCCCCAACTTTAATATCAAAAAGATGAGAAACATATTTCAACCAGAACCTGTTTCCAAGTGTGGCGTGCAGCTTGATGATTATCTCCTCCTCCTCTTTCGAAATGTTACCTCTCTTGAGATCAGATCGTAGGTAGTTTATCCATCTCAGCCTGCAGCTCTTCCCACACCTCTGCAGCCCTACCCAACACAAAGGAGAAGCACAAGCAAGCAGAAAAAGAAAAAGTGATCCACTTCTCAGCTTACAGCATTCGTTTCTACGTACCTGCATTCTTGGGGAGTGATCTCCATGAGCCCTCTCCGTGCTCAGAAATGTATTTGAGAAGGATCTCATCCTCCTCCGCCGTCCACCTCCCCTTCTTCAAGCCCACCTTTTCACAGCATGGAGCTCTGCCCATCCTCCTCTCCCTGCAGGATGCAGCTCTGCCCATCGATAGCTCTGTGTGTGTCGGGCTCTAACAATAAGGGGGTGGCGAGGCTTGAAGCCTTGAACCCCAGCGTGGAGCGACGTTACTTTAGGAGTGGCCGAGCCTCCGAGGAACGGGGAAAATGCGGGGGTAACAATCAAAGAAGCGGGGGTGTAGGAGAATTGTCCACGTGTTAAACACGGTTAGTTGGCTATCGTGGATCTTGTCTTTCGGCGAATCTAATTAACCACGTGGACGCCAGTGATTCGGTGGAATAGCGATCTTTTGAAAAAAATTTGTGCAGAGACGATCTCCCTAAAATTTTAGGATGTTTCTAGATATTTATTTTCCCAAATCTTAAAGTATCATTATTTCCTAACTCTTTAAGTACCAGTGTTGCACGTTTCTTCAAGCCAACTTTTAAAGCCCCATCAAGCAGGGCCCATTGTGAGGCCCAATCCGGTTCGTGGTCAAAATGTGGTCAACAACCGCACCACGTCAGCCCCATTTATTTTTCTTCGTCTTCGTCATCATTGTAGCGCCGCCTGCGCTCGCTCCGTCCGCTCGTCCGCCGAGCTCGCGCATCCACCGCGCCGGACCGGATGGCCTCCGACAGGGAAGGGCCGCCTGCCCTTCCCCTCAGCCTCATCGGCGTCCACGCCTGGACGTCGGCCTCCAACGAAGTCTCCCGCCGCCACACTCTCGTTCGCCGACTCCAGCCGCCCTCGTCGCCCCAGCAGCTGCCGTCGGAAGCCTCCATCGGTGGAGCCGCTACCAGAGGTGGAGGAGGGAGAGGCGGACCGCCGTCCGCCGGGCGCACCCGCTGCCCGCATGAGCTCCCCTCGAAGGCTCTCCGAGAGTGGGGGAGTATTCCAGAGGGTGGAGCACCGCTCCTTGCCTTCTCTTTTGTAACGCTACGGCCGCTGACTGCGCCGGACGGGGCGCACGCCGCCCACGCCTCCGATGGGACGCCGTCCATGCCTCTGCGCAGCCGCACGTCCGCATCCGCGCCGGATCCCGCTCCGCCACGCCACCTCCCGCTTGGGCCTCTGCCCATGAACTTGGGCCACGCTGTTGTTGGCCCAGCCCGAGACGCAGGGTCGTGACAATCTCCCCCGGCCGATCTGGACGCCGCCCTCGGCGTCCGGCTCCTTCGGCCTCGTCGGCGCTCCGTCGAACGCCGAAGTCTCCGCCGGAACTCCTTGGGTGCTCGAGCGCCCTCCGAAGCTTGCGCGCTCGTCGCTCCGTCCTCTTCGTCCCAGCCACTGCGTCGCGGTCTCGTGTGAACTGGGCGCTCGCCGGGCCCTTCACAGAACTCACCCAGCGGCGCAGCCGCCGCCCGAGGAAGGAGGAGAGGCGACCTCAGGCGGCGGCGGACCTCCGTCCGCCATGGAGCACCTGCTCACAGCGCCGCTTCCTCTCCAAAAGAGTCCCCAGGAGCCCGTTGGAAAAGGGGAGGCGGCAGACCACCGTCCGCCGTGCCTCAGCTCGTCCGCCCTCGTCGTCCCAGCAAGTGATAGGTGTCCATTTTATAGGATTTAGAGTCTTGTTTCTACCATCATTATAGGCTTAAGTTCTATTTTATGTCACATTTTGATATCTTTTCTTGTAAAGTATGGAATCTTCACTATTTTTTGTTTATTTATGAAATGCAAGTCATTTCTCTACATTTTCGTGAAGAATTTTGAAGATTTTATATTATGAAAAGATTCATCATAGTTCTACGAGGTTACAGGCAAAATTTTAGAGTTTTTGGAGTTTTCCATGAAGAACACGGCCTGCCCGTGTCTAGAAGTACGCCCGTGCTTACCTTCCTGCACTTCACAGAGGCAAGCACGGCCTGGCCGTGCTTATTGGCACGGCCATTCTTACATTCCTGCAGCATTCTGCGAGCCAGACACGGCCAGGGTGTGTCTAAAAGCACGGCCGTGACAGCTTCCGCACAGATCGACCTTTCGACGATTTTTCGCCCGATTTGAGTGATTCCAAACTCGGAATTGGCTGAAATTTGGAGGGAAAATTTCTAACTGCCCAAGGAAGAGATAGAACTATAAAATAGGATTTTTGGAGCGGTTTTGGGGGTCAAACTTTGGAGAGAGGCGACTTAGGGCGAAAAGGGGCAATTTTACTCATTCAAGGGCTCAATTTGAAGGATTTCTTTGGGGCTATCAAGAGAAGACCAAAGATCTATCATCTCTTACCTAAGATCTGTAATTTTCCTTCTTTTTGTATACATTTTCGTGGGTTTTAATTGTTAAACGATGCATATTCTAGAGTAAAACCCTAGTTCAGGACTCGGGCGTAGCCCGTTGAACACATTTCCTCATGTAAAACATTTTATTGAATCTCAGTGATAGCTTTTAGTAAATTGACTTATTTAAATGAGTTATGCTTATTGTGTATTTATGTTTTTGCCAAACATTTGTATGTGTTAAGTGTTACGAGATGAACTGAGAGGTGAATCGTAACACTCGATCGTTCTCATTTAAACTTGTGACTCGAATTACGAGAGTCGTTCGACGTCACTCGAGGATTTACGATATTTCATAGAACTTAATGGGACTCTTAGGTTAATTTTGCTACGAGAGTAGGAAATTAGCTTATGCTAGACACCGGATTACGCTTCGAGAGAAGGTAACCCGTACCATAGAAAAGATCGCCTTAAGTTGTTTACTGTCGGATTGCGCTTCAAGAGAAGGAGATCCGTTTTCTATTTCAATTCATTGATTGTTTTACATTTAAAGCTTTCAACGAGGTGAAACCTGAAGTTTCGAACACTTCTTAAAATGTAATTTTCCCTTAAAGTCGTCGACTTCTTGGTTTGATAATTTAGTTAATTTAGTTTTAGAGCTATTCTTTTATTCCGTGTTTGAATCATCTAGCTTTCAATGACACTAAAGGTCGGTACTTGACACCTGCTCCCTGTGGGAATGATATTATTTACTACTTCGATAGACCGTGCACTTGCGGAGCCTATCAAGTTTTTGGCGCCGTTGCCGGGGAGCAAGGCGTAGTCAATATCGATTAAATAGTTGAGTTGATAGACTAGATATTTTTTATTTTTGTTTGCTTTTTGTTTTTCTTTTATTTGATTTGTTCATATTTCTTGTTTTCTTTCATTCTTCAAGCTTATATTATTCTCTGGTCTGCTAACCCTGTGCATGCCAAGAATAATTAGAACAGGTCAGCTAGTGCCAGAAGACCCCGAGATTGAAAGGACCTTTCGAGCTCAAAGGAAAGTTCACGATCAAAAGCTTGAGGAAGCCCATCCGAACCCGACTACTATAATGGACCAGAGCCGCTCACTACGAGATTTTACTGCACCCAATGTACAGGGCTTACACTCCAGTATTGCTCGACCGGCGGTCGAAGCAAATAACTTTGAGATCAAGCCGGCCCTCTTGCATATGGTTCAGCAGAGCCAATTCAGTGGTTCACCACAGGATGACCCTAATATCCATTTATCAATTTTTCTTGAATATTGTGATACCCTCAAAATTAATGAGGTAACATCTGATGCTATTCTCTTACGTCTTTTCCCCTTTTCCCTTAGGGATCGCTCGCGCGCATGGCTACAGTCCCTCCCACACGGCTCCATCACAACATGGGATCAGCTTTCCCATGCGTTCCTCTCCAAGTATTTCCCGCCGAGCAAGACGGCTCAGTTGAGGAACCAAATAACGAACTTCAGCCAGAGGGAAGGCGAGTCACTGTACGAGGCCTGGGACCGTTTCAAGGAGTTGCTACGATTGTGCCCACATCACAGACTTGAAAAATGGGTAATATTACATACTTTTTATAACGGTTTTTCATATAATACTCGTCTGTCTGTAGATGCAGCCGCGGGCGGAGCGCTAATGAACAAGAACATAGACGATGCCATGAATTTGATCGAGGACATGACTCTAAATCATTACCAATGGACGAGTGAGAGAACCGTCCCGGTAAGAGGAGGAGGTAAGCATGATCTTGACATGCTCAGTTCGTTGGCGGCAAAAGTTGACTCCTTGTCGCACCAACTTACTTCTTTGAACTTTCATGCATCGTCTGTTAATTCTATTACATGTGAAGTTTGTGGAAACTTGGGACACGGTGCTACTAACTGCCAGATTATGGCTCCTTCTTCTTCTGATTTATTTTTATTCCAGGTAAATGCTATACAACAAGATCAGAGGAACCAGAATGACCCATTCTCAAGCACATACAACCCCGGGTGGAGGAATCATCCGAACTTCTCCTACCGAAACACTCAGAACCAAGCCAACCCACCGAACTTCAACAATCAAGCTCCACAGGGAAATTCTAGCAATCAGTTCTCTCATTCTCAATTCAGGCAACCACCCGAATTTCAACACGGGCAGTTTAATCAGCCTCAGAAATCCAGTTTAGAGTTACTGCTAGAGAATTTCATCAATACTCAGTCTAAGCGAAATGAGGGTGTTGATGAGTCTATTCGGCAATTAAATTCCAAGGTGGACTCCCTGATTACTCACTCGAAGACACTTGAGAACCAGATTGCTCAACAAGCTGCTTCAACCTCTAGGCCATTAGGGAAGCTTCCTTCTCAACCCGAGGCAAATCCAAGGGAGCACTACAACGCGATTCTGACATGCAGTGGCACCCAATTGACGGATCCCCATATGTCACCTAGAGGTTGTTTTGATGGAGAGTCAGATGTTAATAGCGCAGATGCATCGTATTCAGAGAAAATACCCATGAAGTTAGAGGTCCCACAAGAACCGGTCTTTATTCCTTCACCACCTCACACCCCATCTGTCTCCTGTCCTCGGATGTTGGCCAAGGCATTGATGGGACAGTACGGCTGACTTATGCCTCTGAAGCTCCAAGATCCTGGCAGTTTTTCTATCTCTTGTAGTATCAGCAATTTTTCTATAGAGAGAGCGCTCTGTGATTTGGGGGCCAGTGTGAGTATCATGCCTCTCTCCTTGTTCAAAAGTTTGGACTTGGGAGGCCTGGAACCTACACCCATAGCTCTTCAGCTCGCGAATGGCTCTATACATCGCCCCGTGGGAATAGTCGAGGACGTGCCGATTAAGTCGGGGAACTTTTTGTCCCTGTTGACTTTGTAGTTTTGGATATGTCAGAAAATTCAAGACTACCTCTCATTTTAGGCGGCCCTTTCCTAGCTACCACTGGGGCAGTTATAGATGCCAAGACAGGGAAGCTATCTCTACACTTTTGTGATACTATTTTAGACTTTTATCTTTCTGTTGATATGCCAGATCTTTCTGTTTTAGGCTCGTGCTATAGCGTGGAGACGGTACCTGCGCTTATGAATTGTATGGAGGCCACGTGGGATTTTCTTGCATCCCATCCTTGCCCTGATATGGACGCAGATGCTACATTGATGAGGAAGGACTGGACCATTCGAAATAATTTGTTTGAGGCGGACCCCGATTTTGGTTGCGCGTGAATGTTCCATAATGGGGTTGATGAGAAGCAATTATTCGATTTTGGGAAGAAAGACTGTCAATTTAAACATGTTTTTATTTCGCTTGATTTGAAGACATTGCTTACTATACACCTATTATTATTACTGCTTATCTCCATAGGTGTTAATTTTAGGCGAAGGAAAAAGGGGCATTTACATGCCATTTCTTCTGCCTCCGATCCACTAGACGTCTATTGATGTACAGCCATTGGTCAAGCTACTGACCTTAAACGAGCGCTTCTTGGGAGGCACCCTAAGGATTTATCTTTTATTGTGTTGTGTTGTATTTATTTGGATAGACTTATATGTTGTATGTTGTTGTAGTAGTTTTTGTTTTGTATTATTTTGTTGTTTTTCTTTTGATATTATTTAGTGATGACCTATGGCATATTTTTCTTATTTTATACATTGAATAGCATGAAGCCGAGCAGAGTCACCAGGGCCGCATGCAGGATTCTGTGCTTACGGCTATCTAGGAGATATAAAGGACTCTGAACACTCTCCGATGGTGATCTTTCCCTATTTTTAGTAAGATGTTTTCCTTTTTCTGCTATTCATGTACTCTTGACTGCATAGGAGACTATGCAGTTCTATGCCGTGGGTAGAGGGTTTTCCCTCTTTTGTTTGTGTTAGTTCTATCTCATGCTTAGTGATATTGTTGTGTTTTATTTCTTCATGCACTGAGATTCTATATGACGATATCCTGCCTGTGCCTTCGTCCTGTGCTGACTGCAAAGAACTAAGTCTGTGATGGTGTCCCTTAATCTTGTCTTCAGTTCTTATGCTATTTCGAATCATGATGAGAATATGGAAGATTTGTTTGTCTCTTGAGTTAAGGGAATGGAATTCTTATTATGATTGCTTTTATGCTTTTGATCTGTGGTTTTAGATTGTTATTGAGAATGATTTATTGTGGTTTGCATGATGTTTCACTCGTTGATTCTCATCTTCTGAATTATGTCTTACACGACGTTATGTTTTTGCAGATTTATGCTTATTATATTTCTTGTTGACAACTTTTCAATTTAGTTGCATTAGTAAAAAAAAAACCAAATGACAAAAGGGGCAGTGGTACCTAAGTGACAATGAACCCAAAGGTTTCATTCAACTTGGCACTGTCAACAAAAAAAAAAGAGAGAGAATAAAAGGGTCATGAGAAAAGAAGGGGGATGGTAAAACTGAACAACTCCTCTTTCTTCTATTAGAAATGAGTGTGTACATTATGTGGTGTACACAATTTGAGTTTGCTTGTTAACTAAGTACCGAGGGTGCATTCATCACAAATGTTTGTCCTTCGCGTCACAAGGTATCAAGTTAATTCAGAGAAGTAGCTTGAGCCAACCGATTTAAACCTTTATGATGCCCTCATTTAAATAATTGTGCAACTTGATTTGACTGGCTGTCTTCGGAAAGGAATCGATGATTATGAATAGTCTTGACATGGTGAAGTGTTTTTCCTATTTCAGAGTTGTGGATTGCATTTGAACATTATTCTTTGCTCACAGTTTAGATTATATCTCAATATGCATTCCTCGACCTAGGATTGAGTATAATTGTTTTCATATAAACTTCATACTTTGGCTTTTGAACATGCTATCTTCTTAATATCTGATTATTCCAGATAGTGTAATTGCTTGAGGACAAGCAAGCTTTTAAGTCTGTGATATTTTGATAGGTGTCCATTTTATAGGATTTAGAGTCTTGTTTCTACCATCATTATAGGCTTAAGTTCTATTTTATGTTACATTTTGATATCTTTTCTAATAAAGTATGGAATCTTCACTCTTTTTCGTTTATTTATGAAATGCAGGTCATTTCTCTACATTTTCGTGAAGAATTTTGAAGATTTTATATTATGAAAAGATTCATTATAGTTCGACGAGGTTACAGGCAAAATTTCAGAGTTTTTGAAGTTTTTCATGAAGAACACGGCCTGCCCGTGTCCAGAAGCACGCCCGTGCTTACCTTCCTGCACTTCACATAGGCGGCCTGGCCGTGCTTATTGGCACGGCCTGGCCGTGCTTATTGGCACGGCCTGGCCGTGCTTATTGGCACGGCCGTGCTTACATTCCTGCAGCATTCTGCGAGCCAGACACGGCCAGGGTGTGTCTAGAAGCACGGCCGTGACAGCTTCCGCACAGATCGACCTTTCGACGGTTTTTCGCCCGATTTGAGTGATTTCGAACTCGGAATTGGCTAAAATTTGGAAGGAAACTTCCTAACTTCCCAAGGAAGAGATAGAACCATAAAATAGGATTTTTGGAGTGGTTTTGGGGGATCGAACTTTGGAGAGAGGCGACTTAGGGTGAAAAGGCCAATTTTACTCATTCAAGGGCTCGATGCGAAGGATTTCTTTGGGGATATCGAGAGAAGACCAAAGATCTATCGTCTCCTACATAAGGTCTGTAATTTCCCTTCTTTTTGTATATATTTTCGTGGGTTTTAATTGTTAAACGATGCATGTTCTAGAGTAAAACCCTAGTTCGGAACTCGGGCGTAGCCCGTTGAACACATTTCCTCATGTAAAACATTTTATTGAATCTCAGTGATAGCTTTTAGTAAATTGACTTATTTAAATGAGTTATGCTTATTGTATATTTATGTTTTGGCCAAACATTTGTATGTGTTAAGTGTTACGAGATGAACTGATAGGTGAATCGTAACACTCGATCGTTCTCATTTAAACTTGTGACTCGAATTACGAGAGTCGTTCAACGTCACTCGAGGATTTACGATATTTCATAGAGCTTAATGGGTCTCTTAGGTTAATTTTGCTACGAGAGTAGGAAATTAGCTTATGCTAGACACCGGATTACGCTTCGAGAGAAGGTAACTCGTACCATAGGAAAGATCGCCTTAAGTTGTTTACTGTCGGATTGCGCTTCGAGAGAAGGTGATCCGTTTTCTATTTCAATTCATTAATTGTTTTACATTTAAAGCTTTCAACGAGGTGAAACCTGAAGTTCCGAACACTTCTTAAACTGTAATTTTCCCTTAAAGTCATCGACTTCTTGGTTTGATAATTTAGTTAATTTAGTTTTAGAGCTATTCTTTTATTCCGTGTTTGAATCATCTAGCTTTCAATCACACTAAAGGTCGGTACTTGACACCTGCTCCCTGTGGGAACGATATTATTTACTACTTCGATAGACCGTGCACTTGCGGAGCCTATCAGCAAGCTGCCACCGGAAAGCTCCATCGGTGGAGCTGCCGCCAGAGGGGGGAAGGAGGCGCAACGCATCGGAGACCCAGGCAACACATCCGTCGCCCGCACTGAGTGCGTCCTCATTTCTTGTCGAGGAAGATACGGCCGCCAACGCGATACCAGCCGCCCGTGTGCCGCTGCTTCGCCTGCGCCGCACACTCCGACGACGCCCGAACCCGGATCCTCCATCGGCTCGTCTCTCCCGTCGTCGGGATGGAGAAGACGTGCCGTCTTCTTCTTTGACCGGCCAGCTCGCCGGCTTCTCTCTCTGCGCACCGGCAAGGTAGCCGGATCCTCTACGTCCTCCGATACCATTGTGAGGCCCAATCCGGTTCGTGGTCAAAATGCGGTCAACAACCGCACCACCTCAGCCCCATTTATTTTTCTTCGTCTTCGTCATCATCGTAGCCCCGCCTGCACTCGCTTCGTCCGCTCGTCCGCCGAGCTCACGCGTCCACCGCGCCGGACCGGATGGCCTCCGGCAGGGAAGGGCCGCCTGCCCTTCCCCTCAGCCTCATCGGCGTCCACGCTTGGTCGCCGACCTCCAACGAAGTCTCCCGCCGCCGCTCTCTTGTCCGCCCACTCCAGCCGCCTCGTCGCCCCAGCAGCTGCCGCCGGAAGCCTCCATCGGTGGAGCCGCCGCCAGAGGGGGAGGAGGGAGAGGCGGACCGCCGTCCGCCGGGCGCACCCGCTGCCCGCCTGAGCTCCGCTCAAAGGCTCTCTGAGAGTGGGGGAGTTTTCCAGAGGGTGGAGCACCGCTCCTTGCCTTCTCTTTTGTAATGCTACGGCCGCTGACTGCGCCGGACGGGGCGCACGCCGCCCACGCATCCGATGGGACACCGTCCATGCCTCTGCGCAGCCGCACGTCCGCGTCGCGTCGCCCCGGATCCGTCGCCGGATCCCGCTCTGTTACGCCGCCTCCCGCTTGGGCCTCTGCCCACGAACTTGGGCCACGCTGCTCTTGGCCCAGCCCGAGACGCAGGTTCATGACACCAGACCACTTGTAATTTGCAAATATAAGAAAGAGGTGGACTTTTTTATAAAAATATATTTTTATTTAGAGTAAATATCCACGTTCACGCGAGCAGCTAAAGATTTTTTTTTTTTTTTTTGAGTTTTGCGAGAGCACAATCAGAGAAGTTTTACTCAAACTTCTCGACACGATCTTAGAGATATCCACGGTGTGATCGGTGTGAATGCTCCTAATGTCATGCCCCAATTGGATCAGCTCTAAATTAGTATCTTAGGGTTGTCCGGCGGAACACCAAGGCGTGAACTCCCTAGGGTTTTCGGACAAAATCTTAGGAAAAGAAAACCCTAACTTCCCCGAACAATTTTAATCCCCAAATTATAAGTCGCACGGAGAAACCCTAACCTTAATTTCATAAAACTCCCAATTTAAATAATACCTCTCTGGTCAATGATTTTGATTAGTCAATGCCAAAATCACCGTCGCTGAATGTTTATCGCTATGCTGGTGTCACGCCGACGTCAGCCATTCCAACTTCCTCCGCCGCGCTTTGATTTTTGGGGTTGACGTCGTGCTTGCGTCAACCGCCTGAATTCATTTCGAAATCGAATTCCGATTTCGAATTCCTCCATTGACCGCTGACTTCCTCGAATCTAACGCCGCCGCGTTCAATCGTTTCACCCGCGTCGTCTTCTTCCTTCCACTTCGCAACGCCGCCTGCGTTGCTTCAGCTGCCGGAAGGGAGGTACGCCGGCAAGGAGAGAGATCTCACCTCGCCCTCATCTTATTACCGACGTCTAGACAGCCGCCTGCTACCGGGAGTCTCGCCGGAACCTGTCGTCGCCGCAGAGCTGAGGAATAGGGGAAAAAGGTCGGAAAGAAGGAAAACTTTTATTCGCCTGAGTAGAACTTCCAAACCTCTTCAGACTCTCGCCGTCGACCCCCTGGTCGGCTCCCCCATTCCTCCCTCGCCGGCGATTCCCCAATTGCCGGTTACAGACTCTCTCACATCCTCACAATCTCCACTCTTCGCTCGCTCCCCTGAGCTTTGCTTGACTGCCTTCAAGATCGGTGGTGTCCCCTGCTCCAGCTCCTGTTCGCGGCTCTTTAAGGAGAAGAGCCGCCGCCTCCTCTCGATTTAGGGCGTCCGCCTAGATGAATCCGAGGAGCACACTCCGCCGCACACTCCTTGCCGTTGTCCGCTTCTCCCGTTCCTCTCGCACACCGATCCGCTTTGCTCGCCACGGTCCACGTCCGAAGCATCGCGTTCGAAGCATCCGAAGCGGAAGACGTCGCGCCGCCGCCATTCCCTCGTTGCTTTCCCAGCTCCTCGCTCGCAAACTCCGCCGCCTCAAGCTTTTCGCGCCGCTTGACTTGGTCGACATCCGTATCGAGCGGAGAGGAAGATGTTGCACTGGTGTGATCGAACAGAGGGTCAACTCTCCTCGTTGACCCGGCTTTACTGCCTGGGTTTTCTTGTGGGCTTAAGCTGCCTCGCGGCCCGGTGGGCTTTAGGCTGAACCGGCTTGAACCAAGCCTGACACCTAAGGTAACTACTACTAATTACATATGTAATGATTGAATTTTTTATTCAACTTCTCTAGATACTATTATAAATAAAATGGTAAATTTTAAATAATTTTTTCCTACGTGATTTTTAATGTTATTGATAAAATTTTTATTATAAAGAGACATTATATTATTGGATTAATAGTAAAAATTTTGTGGCATACTCCCGTGATTTTTTACCCTATTATGAGATATTTATTTACGTAAAATCTTAATGTACCTGTGTGTTGTTGTTTTTCTCAATTGATTATAATTTTATTGTATCTATATATATTATTATGATTAGGAATTTTATCCAGTTATTTGTGTCAATTATGGAAATTGATAATCGAATGATAATCTTAAATGAGAAAAATTAGCTTATCTGAAAAACCAAGATGAAAGACTATTTATATTGCAAATATTTATTTATTACAAATGAGAAAAAAACCAAATCTGAAAATTGTCAGATAATGAGTATAAAATTTGAATAGAAAAGCTATCAGCTATATTCGATAGTGGTGCAAAATAATATTTGTTTCACTATATTGTGAATGAAAAAGACAGTTGGCCTATATGAAAATAATAATTAAAGGTAATTTACAGATACTCTTATTATTGAGTTCTCTATCAGAGAGTTGGGAGACTTTAATTGTATCTCTTAGTTATGTAGCACGAGATAATAAGCTATCTATGAGCCTAGTCACTTCAAGTCTATTGAATAAATAAATTAGAAAAATATTTGTGGAAACAAATAGCTCTCAAGCATTGATGACTAAAAATCATGGTATAAGCAAAAGTAGATCTCCTTATCAAGATGGGAAATCTAGGAGTATATAATCTTTTAGAAAAAACATAAAGTGTCATTATTGTCATAAGAAAGGTTATATCAAAAAATATTGCTAGTCATTCAAGAAGGATAAGAAAGAAGAAAGTAGTAAAAAAAGAAAAGATAAATAGAGTACTAGTGTTATAGTGCACAGTGATATTAGTGTTATAGCAATAAGTAGCATTGATAATATTTTGGCAGTCAATGAAAAATAGAGTTGAATTATTAACATAGATGCTTTTTTTTATGCTACCTTTATGTTAATTATTTTTCATCACTACAACATTATGATTTAAGTGTTGTCACTACAGTTATCAAAGGAAAAAGACTTAAAACTAAACTTGGGGCAGAAGATGGTTCTTAGATATATGAGATATATTTGTGATTTGATGTTCAGTTTGATCTCATCGGGTATTCTTGATGATGAGGGTCTAGCAAGCACATTTGGCAATAAAAAGTGAAAGTTGACAAGAGAGCAACTTATTTATGCTAGATGGAGAAGCTGCATACTCTTTTATCATATTGATGTTGAGGTACTTAGAGGAGAGATCATTACTGCTTCAACAATCACTTCATATTTATGGCATAGGAGGCTTGAGCACATGAGTTAGAAGGGCATGCAAATTCTATCAAAGAATGACATTCTCCCCAAAGGTATGTGATAGGCCCTGCAAGTGTGCGGTTTCTATCAAAGTAGTAAAATTATCGCCCTTAAGGAGCTAGGTGTCAAGTACCAACTTTTAGTGTCATTGATAGCTAGAAAATCCAAAATAGAAATTGAAATATCTAAACTAAGCTTGAAAAATCGACTCAAGAAATTGGCGACTAATAGGGAAAATTACAGTTTTACAAAGATTCAAGACCACATGTTTCACCACGTTGAATGAATAATATAAAACATTGAATCATAATTTAGGAAATAGAAAACAGATTACCTTCTGTCGAAGCATAATCTGACGGTAAACCACTTAAGGCGATCAATTTTATGGTACAGATTACCTTCTCTCGAAGCATAATTCGGTGCCTACTTAAGTTAATCTCCTACACTTGTAGCAAAACTAACTTAAGAAAGACCTAATGGGCTCTATGACAATCATAAATCCTCGAGTGACTTTGAATGACTCTCGTAATTTAAGTCACAAGCTAGGGTTGGGCAGTCTAGTGTTACGATTCACCTCTCGGCTCTTCTCGTAACACTTAACACATACAAATGCTTGGCCAAAACATTAATACGCAATAAGCACACCCAATCATAATAAGCAATTTACTAAATAATAACATTGAGATTCATAAGAAGTGTTTTACATAAGGAGATTTGTCCAACGGGCTATGCCCAAAGTCCCAAACTAGGGTTTTATGCTAAGAAATACACCGTTCAACAATGAAAACCCAAGTAAATGAATTGAAAAAGAAGGAAAATTATAGATCTTGGGCAGGAGACGATAGGTCTTCTCTCGATAGCCCCAAAGAAATCCATCCAAACAAGCTTTCAGTCAAGCAAAATCACCACTTTTCACCCTAGGTCACCTCTCTCAAACGTTCGACCCCTATAACCACCCAAAAAATATATTTTTATAGCTCTCAATCTCTTCCTTAGGCAGTTAGGAAGTTTCCCCTAAAATTTTAACAAATTCCGACTTCAGAATCATCCAAATTGGGCGAAAAACCGTCGAAAGGTCAAAACTGGCGGATGCTATCAACAGTGTGATGGGAGGAACGAGGAACGGGTCAACTGTGACGATTGCGTCGAACTACAGGTAAGTCATCACGGCCAAGCCGTGCTTAGTTCGCAGAAGATGGACTGAAACGCCGAGATGATCACGGCCATGATGGCAAGAACGGGCAGGCCGTGATCACTATAAAAACTCCAAAAATGCAGAAATTTGACTTGTGACCTCGCTGAACTGTGACAAATCTTCCCATAACTTCAAATCTTCACGAAAATTTAGGAAAATGAACTGCATTTCACAAATAAATGAAAAATAGTGAAGATTCTATACTTTACAGGAAAAGATATCAACTTCTAATATAAAATAAAACTTAAGCCTAAAATAATGATATAAATAAGACTTTAAATCATATAAAAATAACACTCATCAGTATAACTATTAGTTCTCATGATCATTATTTATTTGGTAACTAGCATAGAATTTTATTTCTTAGAAATAGCCAAAAGAAAGGTACTATGTCACTTTACATCATTTATTGAGATGTCTGTTTTATATATAGTAAATTAGTAGGACGTACTTCATATTTTGTTACTTTTATAAATGATGCATTTAGAAAACTATGAGGGTACCCTATGAAAACCAAAGATAAAGTATTTAAAATTTTTAGAAATTTTTATGCTTAGGTAGAAAGAAAAAGAGAGAAAAAAAATTAAAATGCTCGCACATTGGCAATAGAAGAAAATATACATCTAATAAATTTAAGGAGTATTTAACTTCTCAACAAAATTAGTTGAGAGAATCAATTGCACAATTGTAGAAAAGATTAGATATATGTTATTCTCTGTTGTTTATTTGAATCTATTAGTGCCGAAGTATTAAAAACTATTATTTATTTAAATAACCTATGTCCTTCTTTTCCCTTAACCATATTATTACTCAAAAAGTTTGGTCTGGAAAAGAGAATTTTTATGCTCATTTGCGTGTTTTAAATTGCAAAGCTTTTATGTGTATTCCAAAAACACGACAAAGCTTGATGCGAATGCAATTCAATATATTTTCTTTGCTATAGCGATAATAAGTTTGGATACAAAATGTGAGATCCAATTAATAAAAAGATGTATAAAAATAGAGATGTGGTCTTTTATAAAGATCAAACTATGAAAACTTTTGACAAGATTAAAAAATTACAAAGTGAGACATGGTATATTCCACATGATATCTCAACTGTGACAGATGAGCTAATTTTTAAAGCTGAGACATGGTATATTCCACATGATATCTCAACTGTGACAGATGAGCTAATTTTTAAAGCAGAGGCAGAGTCCCATGAAGAGCTCTAGTTACATAATCTTACTGATATTTCTACATATAGTAGTAGTGCACAGGAATGTTAGATACCTTAACAATCTCAAATGGAAACTCAGTTGAGAAAGTCAATAAGGGAAAAAGTACTTTTAAGGCAATATGATAAAGATTATGTCATGATCACAAGTAGAGGAGAGCTAGAATCCTACAAGAAAGCATTGAAAAAGGATATATGAAAGAAGAGATGGGTTACATCAATGAAATTAAGGGCAAATAGACAAAAGCATATGCAATAATGTATTTACTATTTTGTGCTTTTGTTAATTATAAACGTGTCATAATAGTACAGACATCTTAATTATTTGCTGTATATAAAAAAATTAATTACAAAAACCCTATTAGAGTTGCCGCCGCATGGATGGGCGGCTGATTAAAAAAATAACCACAATTAAATGAAAGTTACTGTTTCATAAAAAAAAAGATAATAAATCATTATTCTATTCTGTTTTTAAAAATAAAAAAAATTACCGCTGAGCAGTTAAAAATAATAATACTGATAAAAATACTGTTCATAAATTACATATTAATTCTGTGTTAAAATAAATAAATAAATATTAAATACAAAATAACAGTAAATAGATACTGTTTTAAAATTATTTTTTTATTATTGCTTTATCGTTTTAATGAGCCGTTCTCTAGGCCGGGCTTTGGAAATTGCTATCTTCAGCCCACTGATTGGGTCTCGGATCTTCTAAAGACGCTGCAGCATGCCTTAGCCGCTGAAGCCCAAAGCCCATGAGACTTCCCTTCAGAAATGGTGCCATTGAGTGACAAAGAATTACTAGCCTAAGACCAAAACAAAAAACAAAAGAAAAATCCTCTATCACACATATATTTACCATAATTTGCACCGACAATGAACAATGTTGTATTTCTTTATACGGAATTCAGATAGGAAAGAAAAAAAAACACATTGAATTTAGTAAAATAAAATTATTAAATTTAATATGTTTTTCTTTTTTTCCGTTGTGAATTCTGTTAAAAAAACACCGTCAAAAAATCGTGTTCAAGGATGTTGAATAAGACTCCATTTGCCCACATTGAACTTGTCTAACCAAGATCGAGACTTCAAAACCCTATTTATGCTATCTCCACCATAAAGTCACGCTTTCTGCATGTGGCTACATAACCATGTCTATACTTGTCACCAACTTGCATATTTTATTAGTGTTTTTTTTTTTTTTTAAATGGTTGCAATATATAAGCTTTTATTTTCTTTAATTTATTTTGATCGATCTCACCAGATGTGCCTTTTTTTAATAGATATTTTTTTTTTCTAAAAGATTTTTTAACTTTATTTATTAATTTAAGCTAGTTGCTTTATACTCAATCAACGGTATTAACTACACCTTTTCTTTCGCCAAAAGATAACGCTAATGGACCAAAAGACTTGACTGCAATATAATCAAAGTTTGGGAAGAAACATTGCGTTGTCGTTCTTGAGAATATAATAACAAGGGAGGGGGAGATTGACAATCTGGGGAGACGCCCCAGATGCACCTCGGTCTCATCACGCCCTTCAGTCAAGAGAGATTTATATATAAGAAATCAAAGAATGTTACATATGCTGTATTAAAAAGTCATCTTCTCTTACTTTGAGGAGGCATATTTAATTACTTGTTTATGTAATGTGTTAAGTATTCCTCAAACCAGCTGCTAAACCACGGCTAATCAGTTACCTGCATAGCAGTAATCCAAAACTAATCAATCGACCACGGTGCATGCATGTACGATCCATCCGTATTCCCTTTGAAAAAACAAAAGAAGTTGCAGCTTATGTTTCTGCAAAGATCCAAAACATAGAACACACCGTTTGAAACTTCAACGCATGGCGGATAAGTCAGCCTCCCTCTTGACTGGTTGACTAATCTTGCTCCCATTCACATGTCCAATTCGATTGATCATGTTTTGCATTAAGTTAAGCACAGTCGCCCGCATTGGATTCCGAGCAATTACTTACTCCTGAGGTGCTGCTGACTTATATTTAAAACATCAGCATGCATTGAATTGTCACGGATTCAGCTGCAAACAATTGAAGGCAAGGCCTGGTTAAATTCATACTTCTAGTCTCATGGGCGGGATGCTTTTTACTAGGCCAGTAGGAGAAGACATGCAAATCTATCATTTAAAGCTGGTTATATATGGAAGAAAGCTGCCTCTTTTCCACTGGATTGTTGGATTTTCTTAGTGATACTACGTTGCTTGTTCTTTTCTTTAACTTGATACTCGTAGATTTTGTGTTAGTATTATACTTGGATCAGAACGAGCTGCGATTCAAATTAACAACGGAGATCACTGCCTGTTCAAACGCAGTAATTTATAAATGCATGTATCTTCTGCTCGTAGCAGTAAGATATTCATTGAACACTAGCTGTGACATCACGTTATCCCCATCTCCTCCTCTCATTTGTCCTTAAACAATCACAAAACCTGCCCGCCTCACTGACGAGATTAAGCAGTGCAGCTGCGGCCACCAATGGCAGCGGCGAGTGCATTACTGACGGGCGCAAATAATTTTATCCATCCGCTGATAAATTTAGCTGTTCTAGCTGTTAAAGCGAGTGCGGAACACCTGGCTACAGAAACCATGACAGCGCAGCACGTGGTCCGCACGTCCTCCCCGTCTAGGGCAGTGTGTCCCGAAGAGCATGGCAGGCAAGAACGTCATCATGACAGCTTTGGGGCGAGAACATGAGGGGTGGTGCCATCACGTTTGATGCATGTGGCAGTGTTGTGGTGATCGTCTGCTTCCTTTCATCTTCTAAATTAATGCCCTCATATTACAAATTTACAGTGCAGCGGGTTGCCAAGAAGTCAGAGCACTCTTCTTTTTTAGTGTGTAGTATATTGCTAGTGTCATCTGTTAAGAGAGAAGCAAGGAGCATGTGTGGTGTCACATTTGGGCGACTCTTCATGGAGGGAGGGGGGTTGTCATGATTCCGAAAGCACTGGGCTGAAGAAACAAGAAAAGTTGCAGAGCAAAAGGTTGGGATAGTTTGGCCGTGCAGTTCTTCTGGGGACAACAAATGAGTACGTGTGTGGAAGCAGAGCAGCTTTGTGCTGCCAAGAAGAAAAGCTTTTTGCTTGCCACTCACTGAGCTGAGCTGAGCTGCAGCTACTGGCTTCGCTAGCTCTCTGTTTTACGCGAACAAAAGAGCGCAGCTTGCAGATATGCTTCTCACCGGGCTGGGCTAGTTGGATAATTCTGACATGTAAGCTCATTAATTAACACAATCTAGAACCTCGAGTATGGAAGTTGGAAATGAAGTCATTAGTACAATCTTTAGTACCTCTTCTGCGTCTCATCTCTGTACAAGGTCAGCATCTACTTTCGCAGCAACGACTTTTGGCCCAGTGAGTAATCAAATGTGGCCTTCAATTACGCCATTTTTTGTCAAACTTTTTCTTTCAGTTCAAAAGCTCAAAAGAGATTCCACTGCGCACTCGCTACTTTTAGACACAGAGCTGCATCATCAAAATCTAACAGAGCAAAAGGCCGGCATCAGAATATGGGCATAAACTCGAAACACAGGCTGTAGATTAAGCTGTACAAGCACCTAAAAGCAGAGCACATGGCAAACGTAGCTAACATTCTAAAGATTACAGACGAAACAAAGTTGGATATCTAAGGACAGTGTTGAAACAATAATAGAGAAGAACAAAATTTCCATTCCATATCACATGATCATCTTCATCATCGTCCTCGTCCCCTAGCTGTACAGTGAGACTAATTAATAACAATTTGAAATCTCTAACCCCTTCCGTCGTCTTCGCGCCATCTTTTCCGTCTTCAGCAACTCAAGGCCTCGTATTTCACCGGGATTGACCTGTGCGAAAGCATGCACCCGACCACCGCCATGTCGCGACAGAACACACTCTGCAACACCACTGCCGCGGTCGCCGCTGCATTCTCGGACACTAAACCACATTCCTTTGCTGCTCTCTGTTTCTCCGCCATCTTCACCGCAGCGGCGGTTTCCTTCCCTCTCCGTTTCTCCGCTGCCTCCGCCGCCGTTACTGCCGCCATGATACTAGCATACCCCTTCTGCAGCATCCTGTAAAGAATCGAGGCCGACATCCGTGCCTGATCCCGAATCGCATCCAAATCCCGGTGATCCTCCGCAAAATCCAACCGGTCCATGAACCCCGTCGCCTTCTCCGGCTTATGCTTCAGAGTGAGCAACAAATGCGCTCGCACCAACTCCGCCCGCGTGCACTCGGGCAGGACCCCAATTAGTGCGTAGTAGTCTACATTGTTCCCCTCGCCGGCCGCGATGCGGCCGCGGAGCAGCTGCATCCGCGCAGTGAGCGCGCGGAGCTTGGCCGGAATGTCACGGTACCGGACTGCGTGATGGGGCCTCCACGGCGGCCCGGGGAGCTTGCGGTCGCGGATGATGGAATCGTAGAGGAGCTTCAGGTGCTCAAGGTCGTGGAGGCAATCCGGGAGTGCGCGCACGGCTTCGAGGAGGTCTGCGCGGGCGCAGAGGGCGGGGATGGATGAGGCGTCAACCGCGAGGGCACGATTGCAGTCGGCGATGGCATCCGCTAGGCGGCCCGTGGCGCGGTAGGCCGCAGCGCGGCCGATGAGGCACCCGGCAGCGAAGTTAGCAGGTAGCCCGCGGCGGCTGTCGAGGACCTTGGTGAAGTGGCGGACAGCCTCGGCCGGGAGATCGGCTTCTAGAGCGGCGACGGCGGCGGTGCGCCGCCGTAGGATGAGCTTGACGTGGGACAGTAGCTGAGAGGCTGACTCCAGCTCGGCGGCTCCACCGCCACCGTCGCCAGCGGAGGAGGTGAAGCTGTCATCAGACCAGCAGACTGATTCACGGCGGGATGCGGCGGAGGCCAGGCGGCGGCCGGTCTGGAGGAGGACCATGGCGTCCTCCATCATTCCGAGGTGACAGCAAGCTTGGCCAAGCACCAAGTACCTTAGAAAAAGCAGAGCTAGAATTCAATAAACAACACAGGAGCAGTCAGCTCACCGATATACGACAGCAGTCAACACTACAAAAAGACGGTTAAAAGGACAACAACGGTTCGGTTTAATTAGACCGGTTGGTTCGCATGGGAAAGGAATGGAATAAAAAGCAGATGTCATATTTGGACCGTGTGACGAAATGCCTCAGGAAATTGCATTGATGTCCATCATGTACTGTTTGGGAGAATTTGCACGCTTGACTTAGCGGCAGGTTTTGTTTGTATCGGAGAAGAAGGGGTAGGAAATCCAGGGCCAGATTGGATTAGGTTTTCCAAAGCTTTGCAACAGCCACCTCAAACTGAGTCAGAAACTTGTGCGAGGGCGATGAAATATATGAATCTGCTAACCAGATTTGATGTGACTATTAACGAGTTGTTCAACAATTTATGACACTAGTTGAGAGAAATCAAAAAATATTAACGTCAAGTTGTCCATGTATCTGTTGTTGATGATGAATGATGTATCTTTGTTTCATCCAATGAATTTATCTATTTGTTGACTATTTAGGTAATAATGGCACACTAGAAGCTACAAAACAATTACTTTTTCACTTCATCCTAAGATCTTTGCTTGTTGGTTGACCAAACAGGTAAGAAGCTTTTGTTGTTAATTAGACGATCCTCTGAACATTCATACCTCCACTCGCGTTCCCTGCAGGGGCCTTTGGAGAGGCCGGCCAAGAGCCGGCGTTTGAGATCGGACACAGAGAAGCATCGGAAGGAGAGGTCTCCGTCCGACCTCTCGCGCCCGGGTGAGAGGAGGTTGACGCGCTCCCGGCTGAGCGGGGCTGAGGAAGCGGCGGAGGGGTCACCTGAGCCGAGAGAGGAGGTGGAGCCGTCGTCGCCCCCGCCACTCCCTCCGCCGCCCAACTTGTAGCTAGGGATGTAGTCCTGGAGCATGTCCGCCACTTCGCGGTAGCGGCGGAGGAAGAGTAGGGAGCGGGCCCTCATCTCGAGCGCCGCCTCGAGACGCGGCGAGAGGGCAAGCGCCGCGTCGAGGTGGCTCACCGCCGTCGATACATTGGACTGCTCTCGCGTCGCTATGAGGGCTCGGGCTTCTCTGAGTTTCTTTTCCACCACCTGAGGAGTCCCAAATAAGATGACAAAGAATGATTTTGATGCATGAGTGGCGACGAGCGCAGCTAGCAGTGGAAACTTGTGTGCGGATACAAAATAATAGATAAAGCAAAAGCCATAAAGAAAATGCTAGCTAGCTCCTCTAAGCTCCAAAGAAGAACCGAAGCCAAAGCTCAGGCTCGTGATATCAAACAACATGGACGACATCACGCACCTTCCTGTTGCTCAACCACCAATGCCTCTTCTCCGCGGCTAGAGAAGATGAGCCCGCCGCCATTGCTCCCAGAGCATCGGCTTCCCACCCCCAAACCCGGGTAAGGATGCCCCGAAGCACCCCAAAGGTCTTAGCTTTCAGAGCTGAGAGGCATCAAATGGCCATTTAAACCCAAACCATTGCAACGAAGAGGGAAGAAAATGCCAGCTTTGACTGCATCGCTAACCCCTCCCATTCCTTTCCCTTTCAGAGAAAGCTTCGATCCTGCAACTTCCTCGCTGGCAAAGATGCCTCGCCCCTCATACAAATACAATGCAAGATATAAAAAGAAAATAATGAGAGAGTGGGGGCAGTAATTGTTCTCGCTCGCTGAAGGTAACCACACCTTTATCACGGGTTCAACTCTCGAGAAAAGAAAGGAAAACTAAAAGCGGTGACCCGATTGCGACGGGAGTACGTTAACCGGGTAGTTTCCACCATTTGATCAGACCCAAACTACCTCCCCATCTGCGGATCTCGGCCGTTGGTTCGGTCCACGATATTCCAGTCGGGTGCGTATTGGCCTTTTGGGCTTGAGAATAATTATCACTGTACTCGGTTACTTTTTGCGCAAAGCATACACTCGTTTTCTACTGGCGGAGCAGGGGAGGGCCACCGGTCGAGAAGCCATACGAGCACGAAAAGTATTATCTTAGTAAATGTAATGCCTCCGGGGTGTGTATTTATTGGACAATGGCTTAAACCACAAGAACCCTGCCACTTCTTCCCCCCCCCCCAGTTTCTTTCTTTATTATTTCTAAAAGCTCCTGTCCTATTTCATTTATGCCACCGTGGGCCCCGCTTCGCTGTGCACTGTTTTGGAGGGGTCCTCTCTTTCTGGACTCGAGGCCTCCCCATTTTCAGAGTAATTTAGGTAGGACCCACGGTAGTCGACGTGGCACCAGCTAACCGTTCGCGTCCGGCGTCTCCAGTCTCCACAGAGGCTGAGAATATGGGCCCGGGCCGTTCGTCATCCTCAGGATCTATTTCAATCAAGCCACCTAAACTTCGGGCCCACGTAGTCGACAGCTGTTGGGCCCAATTACCGTGAGGGATCCAGGTCATCCTAGTCACAATTTTGGACCCATCTGTTGTTGAAGAGTTGGGATTTTTTGCCCTTTTTTCCCCTTGTTATTGAATGTAAAATGTACTTTCTTTTGCTATGGAAATTTGTTTTTGTTCGGAATTATCTGTCATATGTTGGACTGGAGGCTCATTAGTCCATGACAACCCAATGACAAGGACTTTGCTTTTGTTTATTGAAGAATCAAAATCTTTGGTCTCAATTAGGGATGCGATCCAAGTCTGTATGTTCCAACTTCCAACAAATAATACACAAGACTTTTTCACGAGTCAAAATACACTACTTGTTTGGAATCCCAAGAGTAGTTGACCTTGTGCCGATTTAAATTTGGAACTAATCTTATCGCACTTTCAATCAATTCCTTGATAATAAAAAAAAATGGAGAGAAGCTTTGACCTAACCAAGATGAACTTGAAATAATGAGTCCGCAATTATTGCTGATGTCTCTGCCAATAATTCTCTTGTATATTATTTTCATCAAGTATTCAAGAGAAGAAGATATATGAACCTCGAGTAACTTGAGGGATAGCTGAGGAACAATAACAACCAGGGCAGGCATTAATCACTGAGTTAATCTACTATAGATGCTGGACGGAAATGTGCGCAAAATTTATTGAGCAATGATGCAATGGCAGCGGATGAATCCATCTAAAAGAAGCCGAAATCATTATCAGTTATCACCCTAGAACGAGGCCCCCCCTGGTGATCACAGTGTACCACTCATCAGCAGCATCATTGCTCCTGGCTTCTTTAAGTCTTGCCAACCACTCGAAAACTTCACCCACATGGCTTTGTATGGCAGCCTGTTCCCTTAGTCATCCCCATCACAGCCACAACAAGCATTGCCCCTTCAAACACAATAACAAGCTGACAGGAGCGCATAGCGCAGAGATGGATGGTTCATATGCTGATACAACCATGGTTGGGAAATTTTGTTCCCTTCTGCAGGATATTGTGCAGCACAAACAGCTCAATCTTGCTCTCTTCTATTCGGCTGCGCTGGTGACTCGCGCCAACCGCCGTATCAATTGATGCCCACAGCTTTCCAACTCGCTCTCTAATAATTCCCAGTCTATCATTTTATGCTTTAATGGAGGCATGATGAAAGGCAACGCTTGCTTCCTCGATGCAATTCATCTCATGATGGAGCTTTATGAGGACGACTACCTGTCTTTCCAGGCCGCGTGGTCCTGTGTCATGTGGAATTAATTCGTAACCGTTGGCAATCAATTCAGCTTCTCTTGTTAGATCAGTTCCTTTGTTTGTTCCTCTGTTTCACGTGAGAAGGAAGCAGGAAGCAGTTGATATTATAAATCCATTCCCTCGTCTTCATTAGTTGTTGATAACAATAATAAGGCCTCAGCCTTCATTAGCGTGCCTCTTTTCAGCACAGTACCCTTCCAACGCAGTGGTGGGCCACCTGGGTTTCTTTTCTGGCCCTGACCAAAAACAGACATTTCCTCTCTCTCCTTCTCCGGGGGGATAATGACAAAGAGAAAGCATCAACGGGAAACACACAAGCGAAGGCAAGTGAGAGATGGCTTTAGCAGCGGCAAGGACGCTAGCATTATTGCTGGCTTTCAGTGGAGAGTCGTACCTTGCCGAGAAGAAAAAGGTAGGGTACCCTAATTAACAAAGTGCCTTAACATAACAGGCCCCTCACTGCCAAGAACCCAGACCACATGGCCAACATTGAGACCTCTTTGGATAAGCTCGGCAATCGCCCTGGCACCACAAGCTGGGCTGAGTAGGTCCATCTTTCACTTTCTTTTTTTCCTTTTTTGTCAAAAGAGAGGATGGGACAAAAGTTATCAAGAGGGTCTTTTTTATTAAAAAAAAAAATTATGAAAGGGACCGTACATACACTTGATCTGACGCTTTTGATCTGATAAGTTCAGATCAAAAGGCTCAGATCTGTGCCACATCTGACCCAGTAGAAGGTCGAGCATGCATCCATCTATGTAAGTTTATTATTTGGGTGCGAGAAAATAAAATTTACTTTACAGAGACCATTGTCGCATCACCACCCGACCCAATCCAACGAAAAAAAATTCGCCGAAGGTTCGGCAAACGAACGCACGAGAGTAGGAATTTTGTGAAAATGATATCGTGTAATGAATATATTGTGTAGGGGTTTTGTGAAAATGATATCGTGTAATGAATATATCGTGTAATGTTTATATTATATGATTTTATAGTGGGGTATCAGTAGATCGTGTAATGGACTATCGTATAATAAATTAATATCGTATATAAGTACATGATATATATTCATTACACGATAATGCATACACGAAAATGCATTACACAATCATCGTGTAATGCCTCTTACATACTACGTTTACACGCAGCAGGGACCCTTAAGTGATTTTTTTTTTCCAATCCAACAGCCCAATAAGGATTCTAAAACTGTCATGAGCAAAACAAAAACAAAAATACTACTGCAAATTTTATCAAGAATGCGACGTATAGTACAATCTTCCTTTTATAGAGCATTATTAAAGAGAATCTACTAGTTTCTTTTTTAGGTATTTTATATTGTGGATGAGAAAATATTATATGTTCATCATATCTATAATTTTTAATTATTGCTTCTTATACTCTTAGATTAATTAGTGAAAATTACTTTTTCCTTTTCGTAGACAGATTTATGTCAAACCACAACCACATAAATTTGTAGTGCTTTATATCTTCTCATTAATCTTAGGTGATGATGTTAGTGCAATCTTCCTTTTATCTTTTTGAGAGCATTATTAAAGAGAATCTATCAGTTTCTTTTTTATGTATTTTATATTATGGTTGAGAAAATATTATATGTTCATAATATTTGAGATTTCTAATTATGGCTTCTTATACTTTTAGATTAATTAGTGAAAATTACATTTCCCCTTTTGTAGATGTAGATTTATGTCGAACCACATAAATTTGTAGTGCTTTATATCTTCTCATTAATCTTAGGTGGCGATGTTAATTTATTATAAGTTGTAAGTTTTTATCATTGTTTATTAATGTAGATCTTATTTTATAAATCACATACAAACCCAAAGCCTCGGAAGAGTTGCTTAGCCATTTGGACCGAGGAAGTTTAAGCTGACTTGTAGAGAAGGTGATCGTTCCTTTAAGTAAATAGACATCTCAAATTTAAATAATATTTCATCTAAATTGACTTTTAGTTGCATCATTTGTTCTAATTTATTTATTTTATTGATAGGTTCCTAAGTGCACGAGCTATAAAAATAGTAAAATTAGATTTTACAAGAACATATGATCAAATACTAATTGATTTAAGTTTCACTAGCTAAGTGGATAATAGACTATTAAAATAATTCTAACTAGTAACTTAAGTGGACAGTGCAAATAATGACAACTAACTACTTGCCGAAGAAGCTATAGAGTGATGGAATAGAGATACGGGGTCACCATGTTGTGGTCAAGTGCAGAAATGATATACTATCAATCTTATCAACCTAACTAATTTAACTATCAATCTTATCAACCTAACTAATTTAAAGGAATTCATTAAATAGTACAAATTGTCTCCTTTTCAGCAGTACAACCCGATTTTCCTCAAAGTGACCTCCTACTTTTGTGGTTTGTTACCACGAAACAGACCAAATGAGAAAAGAACAGATAGGGTAGTTCCTTCAAACGAATCGGCCCAACTTTCGTAACTCAATTTGTTCATTCAATCTATAGGGTTTCCAACATTGCAAATAGTCTTTTGGTCATATTTGCAATATCTAAGATCATGCATAACTTTGCTAAAATCATATAAGCAATGAGTGCAATACAAATTAAATAAACTAAACTAGAGTTCATAACATATAATAGAAAGATGCATTTTATATGCAAGAACCAACAATAGGATTAAGAATTCAAATATTTGAAATAGAAACATATCACTTTATATGGATAACCACTCATTAACTTAATTTAGATTCTCAATATTGTCAGTTTTATTTTATTCTCATGCTTAGATGAACATGTCTATCCAACATCATTCACCTTGAGGAAGATTTGTATTATATATGTTTTATAATATTTTAGATATAATTTATGTTTTTTTAATTTTTAAATAAGAAAATAACCTAATCCACAAAATATTAGTTGTCATTTATTTAAATACAAACGATAGCGGATAGGATATCTTTTTTTTGTCTTATTAGTATCTAACCCAAATAACTACCCTACTACCTATATCGGATTATATATCCGATTTTTTTTCTGAAACCCCTAGCTGAACCCAACCCTAATAAAATTTTAACTACTCATTAAGTACTTAAATCCTATGAATACTCAACTTAAATGATTAACTCTATTAAATTATATATTATATAACTAATTACCCAAAATAAAATCCAACACTTAAGGTAAAAAAAGTAGGGTATTATGTTATAAATATAAATTATTTTTTTTATAAATAGTTTGGGTACCTACTACTTACTACATGAACTATACTACTGATACCTTATCTGAATCCGACTCGGGTAATGTTTATACTATTTATACGCAAACTAAACCTAATTAATAGATATCCAGTTATTTATAATCGGGTATCGATTAGTTGGGGCCATTTAAAATAAACCCGATTGTAATCCCTAAGTATACCGTATATTGTTTTGCATATTATACATTCATTCATTTGAGAACAAATATATATGTCAAATTGAAGTTGGAAGTACGGTGGCTTGGTGATATCACAAGCTCCAATGTAGGAAAAAGGGAAAGGTCTTATAGAGGTATAGGGATGGAAAAAGGAGCATGAGCTAAGAACACCACTACTTAGTAATAAATGAATAGGAGGTTTAAACTTTAAAGGTCGCCTCATATCTGACGGTGATACGATGATAGCTTTTAAGATTCATACTTTTATTAAATCTGATAGTGGTGCATGACTCTGGGTAAAATGCCTAAACATAATCACTATTTTTTCATTGGCTTACTTCGACACATTTGCTCACTAGTTGTTTGGTTATAACTGGTAATCTTGCTTATATGATTAGGGATGGCAATGGAGAGGTCTCTGACCCGATCCCGACTTTCTTAAATTCATTCTCGTCCTTGACCCTGACCCCGACCCCAACGGTTTTATAAAACCTAATCCTACACTCAACCCCGCGGGGAAACCTGACTCCGATCGACTTAAAAAATAAGTATATATTGTATTGCAAACAATATATTTAAAATTAATTTTTTATTATATATTTACAATATATAAATAAAAACTATTTTACATAAACTACACAATTATTTTTATATAAATAATAATAAAAATAATTAATAAAGTATCAAACTATTATAAATTTAGTAATTAGGTTATAACTTAGAAGAGAGTAAATTTATCATTTTAATAATTGAGGTGGGTTCGAGTGGGTACCTGAATTTCCATATCTGACTCTGACCTGACTTTACCTAGTCGGGTTTTCCCTGAACCCGACTGAGCAGAGGCGGATCCAGGACCTGAGGGTATGTGGGGGCAGTACAAAAGAGAATACAATTATACAAAGATATAAATACAATATCAATGAAAATAAAAATTTTATATTAATATATTTGAATGTATATACAAAGATGTTACAATTGCCCTCGGCAAGTTTTCATAGGCTGAAATCTTTGAATTATCAATTTATTGTCAATAGTATCAAAAACATCTTTCTCAATATAAGTTACTAAACAATCATTTATCCATTGATCTCTCGTTCGATTTCATAATCTATTTTTAATAATTTTCATTGCAGAAAAATATCTCTCTACTGTAGCAGTGGCAATTGGCAAAGTAAGAGCTAATTTTATAAGCATATAAACTAATGAATAAATAATATTTCTTTTTGATTCAACTAATTTTTCTAGAAGAGCTGCAATTCCTTTTAATATTAAAAATTTATCACTTGCGCACATATCAATTATGTAAGTATCAAGTTGATTTTCAAGTGTTATTAAATCTATATCAAAAAACTCATATGGGTAAAATTGAGCAAGACTTAGTTTTTTCTTATCAAAAGTTAAAAAGAATAATCAGGATTAAGACATGCAACACATAAAAGTAATTCAGGATTTATTTTATTAAATCGATCATTAATCTCTTGAAGTTGTCGATCTAAAATAATATAAAATAATCCATCACGATATTTATCTATATTAATTACCTGTTGAATTTCACAACATCGCTTCCCTTTTGCAATAAAGATTGCATTCATATTAGGAATATCAATTTCATTAGTTTTGCAAAATATAGATACTTCATTTAATAATTACTCCCATCTATTATCTCTCATCATTTGTAAACGTTGTTTAGAAATTCTAACTAATGTCATGGTATTGATAATATCTTGATTTTTTTTTGCAATGCCTGTGATAATTCATTAGTAATTCCTAAGACATTTTTCATTAAATGTAAAGTAAACATAAAATCAAATGTTTGTATTGATTCTAAAAGCCTTTTGCTTCAGCTCTCTGCTCTGAACTCAATCCATCTTCTATAATTATCTCAACTTATTAGTAATAATTATATTTATTAATGTATTATAATGTGAGCTCCAATGAGTATTATTTGGTTGTTTTAAACTAGTTTCTTGATTTAAACCACATCCACTTTTTATCTCACTTTTTCCTAATCTTTCTTTTACTTTAGCAATTTATTTTTCTCGAAGCATATCCACCCGTTTGCATGAGCCCCCAACAATATTTAGTAAGACAGATACTAAATTAAATAATGAAACAACTTGAATTTCATTTTTTAAACAGAAACAAGTATGAGTTGAAGTTGATGTGCAAAATAATGAATGTAGAATACTGATGAATTATCTCTAATAAGTAAACTTTTTAAACTATTTAATGAACCTTGCATATTATTAGCACCATCATAACCTTGACCACGTATTCTTAATAAACTTAGTTTATACTTATAAAACAAAGACTCTATTGCTATTTTTAAAGACATTGCACTTGTGTCACTAATATGTATGATAACAAGAAATCTTTCTAAGACTCTTCCTTTTTTTACCTACAAACTGTAAAGCAATTGCCATTTGTTATTTATTAGATACATCTCTTGATTCATTTATAATAATTGCATATAATTCATCTCCTAACTCATTAAGTATAACATTAGTTGTTACTTGTGTAGCAGCATTTACTATATCTTTTTGAATATCGGGAGCAATCAATTGATTATTTTCTATTGCATATTATAATACTACTTTGTTTATTGGTTCATTATGTTCAACTAAAATCTTAAGAAGTTTAAAAAAGTTACCTTGATTAGTTGATGTTTCAAATTCATCATGACCACGAAAAACTAATCTTTGATGCAAAAGCAATCTTATATAATCAATTGATGCATTTAATTGAGTACGACATATACTTCGAGCTTGTTTAGATTATTTAAATAAAATAGTTTATATATGTTGACTTTGTTTCATTAACATATTACACTTGCCTAAAGCTTGATTATGTGCACTATTAGGCCCCCTAACATGCATCTTAAACCTTTCTTTCTTATTCCAATTTGAAAACCTCTCAGAAACAACAGAATCTCCTCCTCCTTGATAACCTAAATCTGGTTTAAAGAGATAACAACATAAACAGAAAGCAACATCTTTTGAAATGCTATACTCTAACCAATTAGCAAATTCATTAAACCAAGAAGGACAAAATCTTCTAAATACATTTCCAATTTTCTTTTAAGGAAAATTATGTTGTTTAGGTTGGCATGGTCCCCTTTGTAAATATGTTCTTCTTATTTTATCTCGATCATTAGTATAATATTCAGAAATTTTAACTCTTAATCCTAGATCAATAGGAAGATCTTTTATGTTAAAGTCACCATATAATTGTTTGGATGATTCTTCTTTATATTTACTCTTTTTTTTGTCAAGAGTTAATGAATTTTCTACGGTATATATTTTTTAAAAAATTTATCCATATTCTATTAAAAAGAATTATTCCACTATATAGATTATATAAAATATAGGAATACAATTGTATGAATCTAGAAAAAAAACGTTATGGTTGAATAACTAAAATTTTAATAAAAGATAGAAATGTTGAATATATAGAGAAAAAATGTTGAATAGATAGATTAATAGCAACTTAAAAAAAAATAGATTTGTTAGACTTAGATTAGATACAAAGAGAATGATACGGGCTACAGGCACCAACAGTGTCACGCCCCGGTCGGATCGGTCTAAAAAGAGCGCTTATCCGCTTTCTAGAGCAATCCGGCGGAATACCGGAACGTAACTCGCCCTAGGGTTTCCGGCCTTAAATTAGAAACCCTAATCTCCCCGGATAATTTTTATCCCCAAAATACAATTCGCACGGAGAAAACCATAACCCCAATTTAGAAATCCGGAAAAGAACGGAACCCTAAATTAATTACCTCCTCTGATTTTGACCAAAGTCAAAATCACCACCTTGCTGGCGTCAGCGTGACGTCAGCCCTCGATTTTGTTTCGCCGCCACGCGTAATCACTGTCGCTGACGTAAGCCTACGTCAGCCTCCAAAATCGCTTCCGCCGCGCCAATTTCGCACGCCGCCTTACGTCAGCGTCGCCTCGCTGACGTCAGCCTGAAATCGAAATCCAATTCGATTTCGTTCGATTCGAGCGTTGACTGCTCGTTTCGTTGACTTTCACCTCGAACGCCGAGTCGTCGTCTTCCTCGCGACGCCGAGCGCCGCCTGCGCTCGTGATTCTCCTCCGTCCGAAGCCGATCGACAGCCGCCTGCTGTCGTCGCCGAATCACCACAGAGAACACGAACCAGAGGAAGAAGGAGAAGAAAGCTTGTTCCTTTTTATTCCCTAAAGAGGTTACAAAGTTCTCCTCGTCGTCGGCGACCCTCGCCGCCTGACCTCCCTCTTCCCTCCCTCACCGGCGAACCAATCGCCGATTACAATCTCTCACTCTCGTCGAAGCTTCACCAAGCTTCGTTGCAGTCGTTAATGGCGGATGGATTCGACGCTTTTCCGATCCTCGTCCGCTCCTCTTTATAGAGGACGGCCGCCGCCGCCTCTTCCCAATTTAGGGCTTCCAACGCCCGATTCCGTCGCTTCTCCCGTTGTCGCCGCGTCCGTCGCCATCGTTCGCGTCCGCGTCTTTCGGCGATGAAGGCTCTGCAGACGAAGACGCCGAAGAGCTCGCGCGAGCTGCCGCGTCCGTCGGACGCGCCGAGCGCGTTCCGCGTGCTCTGTGTGCCAAATCGAGCGTTGCGCTCGAATCATTTTGTGGGCTCGGGCTTGCCATTGGGCTTGGGCCGAACCGGGTAGACCGGGCCCTGACAATACTCCCCCGGCCAACTTGGACATCGCCCTCGATGTCTCTAACGGGCGGATCCTGCAGAACCATCGCTCCAATCCTCATCGCCCCGATCCGACACTGCTGCGCTCCCATGGCAGTGTGTGGAACTACCTGTAGTGATCCAATCCGCGGTTGTTCAGTTTCTTCAACCTGCTCGGCTGGATCCTGTGCCGCTATCGCCATAAGCTTTTGCTTGCTAGGACAATCCTTTACCCAGTGAGGACCGCCGCACCAAAAGCAACCCTGTGGCTTTTGCTCCCGTCGTCCCGGAGAACCCTTGTTCTGCCGGTAGAATGGTCTACCCCTCTCTGGAACTCTAGCTCCCGGCGGTGTGCGTGGGGAGCCGCGCTGAGAGCCGCGCTTTGGTGGTGTCTTGGATTTCTTTGGCGGTGCTGGTTTAAAACTCCTGTTATCCGCCAGAGATTCGACCATCGCCGCAGCCGCCCTCCAGTCAACTGGCTCGCGACGTCGGACCTCTGTTTCTGCCCATGGCTGAAGGCCCCGGAGGAAGAAGTATCGCCTATCGTCCTCCGCCATCCCCGGAAGCTCCAGCATCAACGTAGAGAAAGCCCTGACGTACTCCTGGATCGGGCCTGCATGTCTCAGCCGATCCAGTTTGCCACGCGCCTGGTCCGCCGAGTTTCCGGGAAGAAACTGCCGCCGCAGTTCCTCACGGAAAGTCTCCCAAGTCCAGCCAGTAGTCCCCGAGGTAGAGCCGACTTTGGTTCGCCACCAAAGTTTCGCGTCGCCTGTAAGATAGGCGATGCACACCTGCACCCGATCTCCTGCAGAAATATGGTTAGCTGAAAACAGTTGCTCCATATCCCAGATAAAATTCTCGACCTCTCTGGACGATCGAGCCCCCCCGAACGTCGCTGGGTCGGGCACCCGTATCCTCGGTTTGGGAGCCTCCTGCTCCACCGGTGCCGCTGTTGATACTTGCGCTAGGGCTAGGCGCAGTATCTTAACTTCAGCGTGCATGTCCTCCTTCATGCGAACCATCTCCCCTGGCAGATGGATCAGACCCTCCACGGTCTGTTGCATAACCTCAAGCTGCAACCTTTGTTGCTCAATCTGCAACCTCTGTTGCTCGATTTGCAACCTCTGCTGTTCGATCAGTAATTCCTGATCCTCCACAGTCTTCTGAAGGTTTTCCACCTGTGGAATCATCCCAGTATCTCCACCACTAGTCATACCGAGCATTTGCTCGATGTGAGCAATGCGATCACCCTGGTTCACCATCTCCTCAGGATCAGCCGTCTCCTTGGCTTTTCCTTTATCCTGCCTGGGTCGGGCGTCCTCTGACGCTCCTCTAGCAATATGGGTGATCTTCTGGAATTTCAGGCCTTTCTTCACCTTCGAGGGTGAAGTTGAACGAGCCGTGTTTGCTGGAACACGTTAGCCTCCTCTGATACCTGTTGTCACGCCCCGGTCGGATCGGTCTAAAAAGAGCGCTTATCCGCTTCCTAGAGCAATCCGGCGGAATACCGGAACGTAACTCGCCCTAGGGTTTCCGGCCTTAAATTAGAAACCCTAATCTCCCCGGATAATTTTTATCCCCAAAATACAATTCGCACGGAGAAAACCCTAACCCCAATTTAGAAATCCGGAAAAGAACGGAACCCTAAATTAATTACCTCCTCTGATTTTGACCAAAGTCAAAATCACCACCTCGCTGGCGTCAGCGTGACGTCAGCCCTCGATTTTGTTTCGCCGCCACGCGTAATCACTGTCGCTGACGTAAGCCTACGTCAGCCTCCAAAATCGCTTCCGCCGCGCCAATTTCGCACGCCGCCTTACGTCAGCGTCGCCTCGCTGACGTCAGCCTGAAATCGAAATCCAATTCGATTTCGTTCGATTCGAGCGTTGACTGCTTGTTTCGTTGACTTTCACCTCGAACGCCGAGTCGTCGTCTTCCTCGCGACGCCGCGAGCGTTCGACGCCGAGCGCCGCCTGCGCTCGTGATTCTCCTCCGTCCGAAGCCGATCGACAGCCGCCTGCTGTCGTCGCCGAATCACCACAGAGAACACGAACCAGAGGAAGAAGGAGAAGAAAGCTTGTTCCTTTTTATTCCCTAAAGAGGTTACAAAGTTCTCCTCGTCGTCGGCGACCCTCGCCGCCTGACCTCCCTCTTCCCTCCCTCACCGGCGAACCAATCGCCGATTTCAATCTCTCACTCTCGTCGAAGCTTCACCAAGCTTCGTTGCAGTCGTTAATGGCGGATGGATTCGACGCTTTTCCGATCCTCGTCCGCTCCTCTTTATAGAGGACGGCCGCCGCCGCCTCTTCCCGATTTAGGGCTTCCAACGCCCGATTCCGTCGCTTCTCCCGTTGTCGCCGCGTCCGTCGCCATCGTTCGCGTCCGCGTCTTTCGGCGATGAAGGCTCTGCAGACGAAGACGCCGAAGAGCTCGCGCGAGCTGCCGCGTCCGTCGGACGCGCCGAGCGCGTTCCGCGTGCTCTGTGTGCCAAATCGAGCGTTGCGCTCGAATCATTTTGTGGGCTCGGGCTTGCCATTGGGCTTGGGCCGAACCGGGTAGACCGGGCCCTGACAAACAGTGTATTCGATGCAAGTTGTGGGGCGAGATGCGAAGGTGCGTAGCGTATCCGGTGTTGAGACTTGAGAGCTTCTAATAGAAATTGTAATGGCAACTAGCATTTACATCGACAGAAATGAATGATATTGGTGTGTCCTCTTTTGTTTTGCGTTATGCAGTCGCTCTTTTCGTAGTGTAACGATCAACTGCTGCTGATAGCAAACCGCATCCCTCCCCCTTCGAACACAAAAAAAATACAATGAACTAGAAAAAATAATAAATGCTGTCTAGTTCACAAATCAAGCAAGGTTACGGGACACAAATATCACACGACCTCCGGCATCGCATTCCCACATATGACAACGACGTCGTCTGACCTTTTTTGGTTGCTGGCTCCGATTAATTTATCTATTCCCGCTTTACTATTTTATTTTTATTAACGATTGAACTACTTTCTCGCTTGATCTACCCCCCTACCTTGCATCGATACGGTATTTTTGTTTGATATTTTATTCGGCTGGAAATCGAGTGCCCGTTTTGGAACACAGTGCAGCAAGAACGGCCAACTACTTGCGCATAACAGTTGGGATCCACTGAAAGAAATCATTGCGACCGTCGCACTGTCACGCCTCTCAGATTATCGTACTGTGAATCGCTGTGCTGACCATCGCAGTCGTTCCTAGTCAAATACATTCGTCTTCTTCCTCTGGTCTTCGGCCACCGCGAAGAGCGCATACCACGAAGCCAGTCGTCGCCTCTTTTTTCTCACTCCTTTTTCGCTGTACTCGTTTCCCTTCATCGTCTCCTCTTTTCCGACTTGGCTTCCTCTCTCCCTCTCCTCTCTCGCTAGTTCTTCGGCGATCTCCATGGAGGCCGGCGATTCTCGGGTTCTCGCTGGAGCGGAGATCCACGGCTTCCTGACAGCTTCAGGTTGGTTTCATTTGAATTATTACATGGATTTGTGGCCGAAATTGTTACTTCTTTGGATCAGTATTTGCAAATCTGGTTGTTTCAATAAAGGTTCTATCTCTACTCTTTGCGCCCCTCAAGATTGTGCACTTCAAGTTGCAAGAGACGTTCCCTTCAATTTGTGATGATTTGTGCTGATTGATCACTCGGCAGTGAGTAACTGTTGGTGGGCAAGTATGAGATACCTTATGTTAGATTTATGCACCTCTTTTTGCTTGATTTGGGATTGTTTGCATGCCCTCGGATCCTTGTCCAGTTCAGTTCATTACACTTTTGCTCCTAGCATGTGATCATGTCTGACAATCTCATGATTCCTTATTCCTATGGATTTCTTCCACCAGCCGTTCTGTTTTTCCATTTATTGTGTTTGTAATTCTTCCCTCTGGTTTATAAAAAACTAAAAAAAAATCTTGAGAGAACTTTCTCCTACTCCACATAATTATTGACTTACTCAATTCTTTAGGTTGTTTTCTCGGAGTCATAGGTGCAAGCACGAGTCAACTTGTCCGATGTAGCCCAAGCAAGTTGACGTCGGTGTAAAATTGTTTTTTTAGTAAAATGAGCTAAACTCTCGAGTTGAACCATGCGAGTTTACCGAGCTTTCTGATTCAATAACATTTGCCAATTGTTGTAGTTTATGGCTTTATGCACGTTCTCCGAGTCAATAACATTTGCCAACAATTGTTGTTGTTTATGCACATCACATTCTTTACTCTCTCACCCTCCATTCTCTCCATATTAATATTATTATTGATCCTTTTACTATTCTCATAACCACTAAGAATTATATTTCTCAATCTTTATTTATTAGTAGATCATATTCTCACTAATGAATGATTTAGTTTATATACTTTAATGATCACTCTTGTTAATGCTTAGTTTACATCAAGGTTTTCAAACTTGATTCATACTTAGCATATTGGTCCAATGTCAAACTAGCATGTAGCAAGTGTACCAACATAGATATAACATACCGATTCAAATGTACGGATAACAATCACACCAATACATAATGCAATGGTATGTATTATATCTCTAACTGGTAATTACCACGGATATTGCCTGTATGGATTAGTACCTAAAATTATAGTTTACATAGTATTTTAATAATAGCAAATAATAAAATCACTACTGCAATTATACTATCTATTTAATTTAGATGTGATATGAGCTACTATTTCTTTTATTTGGATGTGATATTTGTATGACATATTATTATTTTAGAAATGGTACGATCGTAAATCATATATTCTAATCCTACAATTCGAGTTCATGGACCCTCAACCCTTCTTAGATAGAAAAGTGTGTTCAACAATCTTATGAGATGATTATCTCACTTAAACCCCAATTTAGCAAACTTGCACTGCCAATTGCCGAGGTTAGTGCCACAAAAGTTGATAAATTTTATTCTAACATTTGGCTATCCATCGGAATAATGCCACTTGCACTGCTTTTAAAAGTGGGGCTCCCCTTGCTTTTGCCAACACTATATACATGTATGTATTTATATACATACACAAATGTATATATATTTTATTAACAAATTTATTAATATAATATTATATGTATTACTACTCTCTCATTTATTACTTAATATACATTAGTTATAATATATATAAATATATAACTTAACATATATATATTAATATTCTAGTAATAAATTTATTAATTTAACATATTAAAAATTAGTTTAAATTTTAATTCATAATTTTATATAATTAATTATCTTAAAATAAAATTTAAACTTTTATTTAATAATAAGAAATATGTGTTGTAGAGTCACTGTCACTATTGTCCTTTCAGAGGAGATATGCCTTAAGATTTAAGCAAATAATCCATTAGAGGATAATATAACAAATTCAATGACTTTGTAATCAAATAGCTCTTATTTAACGACATTAGAAAAAATTAGTTAAAACTTTATATATGAAATACGTATGTTATTATATTATATTAATCAATTTTTAAATCTCGGTCCGGACATATAGGCGGTACGTACCGGGCCGAGCAATATCCGGTCCGGTACCATACTGTGTCAGTATATCCGGTACATACCGGTCTGTGACTAGGTCGAGATTTACCTTGATATTAATGCAAAGATAGAAATTTTAAAACTTAATTACAAGTTCTAAAACTCAAAACAACACGAGCAACAACAATAGCACAACTATTTGCCAAACACCTCTTTTTCGCAATAGCAATAGCACAACATATATGGGTGATTATACACCTAGCTTTGCCCAATGCATGCTTAGTGGGAGTGTCTTTGTTGGTTGAGTTAGTGCACCTTGTTTTTAGGAATGGTGGTTGACTATACATGTGACCAATAATGTATATCCATGACACCCAATGCTGTGAGCAAAGGGATCCTTATGTCTTGTGTTGATGGTGCCACCAAGGTTGAAAGACTTGTTTGTTGGCTGGTTACAATGCTGGCATAGAGTGGCTCAATCAATGCGAAGCTAGAGCTTTTGGAATAGTTGATTTTATAGTATAAACTTCTGCTTGGACCGTGGGTGTAGGTTGATTTTTGGTCAAATCATATAAATTGTCTTGTGCACTTTTGTGTCTCTTCTTGGTGTTTGTGCTAATTTGTTCTGTTACTTTGGATCTTAGGTAGATTAATGTCTCTTGGCAAGAGGTTACAAATTGCAAAGAATGATGAGATAACAAACCTACCATGTTGATAAATTTGATGAGATTGAACAGGGTTTTAGCATTATGACCAGTCAAAATGAAGACAATCTTGACACAAGTATAGCTCCTATTAAAGGGGAGGTTACTATGAAGAGGAATCTTAGGGCAATGGACATTTTGTTGTTAAATGAAATGCTTAGGAAGTCATTAAAGAGAAGATAAAGAAGTATTTGAGACAAACTCAGAACCCTGTAAATTTCTAAATCAACAAAGAGGAAATTGACATTGAAGTAGAGATTAGATGTTTCAGTAATGAGCATGGTTTAAGATACCGGTCCGATATCAATCAGTTTTATCCAAAATAAAAACCATTTCAACAGGTAAGCATGCAGTGGTTCATACCACTCAAGCACAACTCGATTAAGTAAGTTTACTAAATATATGGAACTCAACATATCAGTATCACATATTTTGGAAAGAATTTCAAACATGGGCATTACAAAATTATGGGTGGATCTAAGTCGTGTGGAAGTAGCCGGCTATATGGATCTATATGAGTCTCATCAGTTATTTTGGATGTAAGCTTGTAATAGTGTGTTTCTGTATAATTTCATATTTGTAATTTGTATGTTTATGCTTTGTACCTATTGTTTAATATTAAATCTTAATTAAAATATTTTTTATATTTAAATATTATTTTTTTTTAATAAAAATCAATATTTAACCTGTTTCCAATTGGTATTGGTATGGTACCGCCCGTACATACCAGTATGGCAGCCAACCGGACCGGTATCTTAAACCATGGTTGTGAGTAGGTCTTAATTAAAGCATATCCTAACCAATTTTCACTGATGGTGATAAAAAATGAGGATCTTTTGTGTCTTTTTATAATTACCTTTGGGAGATTATGGTTTATGACAAAATACATAGGAGAATCTTAGCGTCTTCATATGGGTCTAAGTGGTCATGGTTAGTGAATTGTTATATTTATATCTAAATGCCATAATATGATGTGTTGGTATTGTAATTAGAAGGGTCACTGCGTAGATGTGAAAGACATAGGACTTGCATCTATGGTGAAGGAAGAAGCTATTTCTCCCAAATTCAATTGTGTTGTGCTTAACATGGGAGATGGACCTAGGAATTGCATCAAAATTTACACAAGAAGTCCAAATAATGTAAGGGTAATCACCTTTATTCAACTCACTCCTAGCTCTCTTGAAGTTACTTTTGTTATCTGTTACAAGTTGAACAATGTACATTAGTCCAATCTATTTGATTTTATCTTCAAATGCTAATGTATGCAGTTCACTTCACTAAGATACAACCTAATTATCTCAAATGGTAGGTGGTGTAAATGAAACCATTTTGACATTGCTTAGTTAATATCAAATTTCTCTGTCTTTGTATAAGTATTATCTATTTTGAGTCTACTTATGATACGAATGCTCTAGGGTCAATATTAGTGGTGGCAAGTTTGCTAGCTCATTGACTCAATGCTAAGAAATTGCAAATGGTACCTTCACTTGGAAGGGTTGCATCACTTTTGATGCCTTCATGTATATTTGCAATTTGCATGCATGGTTGATGTTGATCCCCTTGCACTTTTGTTGTCATTGTCTACTAACATCAAATTGATCGTTTAACAAACCATAGATGTAGATTGGACGTCCTCAAGGTGTATTTAGCTCTTAAAGTTTGAATAGCTACCTCTATTTCATTATCTTGTACAATTTCATCTATGCGGTCTCCCTAGGAGGCAGGCCCCACCCCATTATGCATTAGTCAAACTCTTTATGCTCGTGACTATGATGAAAGGACTCTAAGTTTTAATGGATTACTTTATGAATATCTTGTGGCACATTTGGGCATTTTAGAATTTTAATTAAAAATATTTAAGAGAGTGAGAGAGGATATTTGAGAGTTTGAGGGAGTTTTCAAAGCTCGAAATAGTGTTAGAGATATTGAATGAATTGTGAGTGAAATGTAAGAGAGATTGAATGAATTGTGAGTGAAATGTAAGAGAATAAAGATATATATAGTAAAAATCTACCCTTACTTTTAGTTGTTAGTATTATGTATCCAGGCTAATATGGTTTGTATAAATACCTTCGAGTACTAGTGTTTCGACACAAACCTGGTTTACAATGGGTTCATGTACCTGCCATGGGTTAGACTAGTATGTATTGGTTTAGTTTTAAAAGCTATGATTGACATAACCTCTCTTCTTTTTTATGTGCATGGATAGACCACTTAAATACTCACATTGCCAACATAGCTAACTCTTATAACATATATTTTCTTTTATATACATTGATATTTTTTCTCTAGGTTGTGGCTACCTTTTTTTTCTTCAAATTATTCTCTTAAACTCAAGGTTGCATCAACTTTGCTACTTTGATTTTATGAGAAAGTGTTTAAGGCTATGACAGTTATTGTATATGGGAGTATTTCTAGTGCAAACCACAACAGAAACACCTAGCTTTTTCAAATAATTATATTATACTCTTTTTTAATCCTAAAATTAGCTTTCACAATTATCACCACAATTACTATTGCCACGTATTTCATGCAGTCAAGTCTCCTTTAAAGAGTCATCAGGTGTCATCTCCATATGCAATATCATTATTTTAGTTTCTTCTACTTTAATATTATTGGTATCATAGAGACAAGTACTGTTGGTACCCCACTGTACACCTCTTAAATTGAGACTAGTCTTGATCATGGTTTAAAGAATGTACCGACTGAATCGGCCAAAATCTCGGTGAAACCAGTGTTATCAATAACGGATCGCGGAAAATAGCGGAAAGCTAAAAATCCGCAATATTATATAGCGGATTGCGTTGCGGGCAAATAGCGGAAGTCACATAGCGTATAAAATATATATTATATATATAAAAATTTATGTATAACGTTTGAAATATATGTTATATACCTAATAAATTAAACTGCATAAAAATAAAATAAATTATATAAAGAAAGATAACATAGTACTAACTCAATTCAAGTCATAATTTTAATTTCTCAAACTTAAAAACATAATAATGTGGTCCTCTCCACTATAGCGGGGCTATAGCGTTTCATAGCGGATTGCTCAAAAACCGCTATGGAAAAACGCTATAGCGCCGCTATTGCGGCTATTTAACAACACTGGGTGAAACCGAGCGGAGCAACTCTTGCCGCTGCCCCAGCCCGCATTTGTGTCTACTTCTGCTTCCGTTTGTTGCCTGCGTCCACTTTCAATCCGCAGCCCACGTCTTCTCCTGCCTCCGCCGGCCTTGTCTGCTCTCACCCCTGCCGCTCGCAACCACCACCATCCGCTCCCATTCTTCTTCTCCCTCTTCTTTCTCTTCTTCTTCTTCCTTCCTCTCTTTCTCCTTCTCCTTCCTCTTTCGCTGTCACCCGCTTTGGTTTTGCTGCACTTGGTTCCGCTATTGGTTCCTGTTCAGGTACAAAAAATGGAACGGTTTTCAAATCCATGGTCTTGATATTGATTTCAACATTTCTTGAATCTCATATATTCTCATTACTTTTGTTTATATTTTCAGAATTTTCACGAATTTGTTTTTTCTAGGGTTTTGGGCGGATTAGTCAACACAATATGCTCTAAGTAATTCTCTGCACCCTGTCAAAACACTGATCAGGCATACTGTACCTTAGTCATGTCAGACTTGTACCCATAATATATATCAATCTCCAATTATTCATGTGTTCTTTTTCACAATTTGTGGCTACTGTACCTTAGTCATGTCAAACTTCTGCCCGTAATACATATTGAAGCTATCCCTTGAAATTCTTTGATGGTTATAACAAGCGACTGGCGTAAGCAAAGGGAAAGAAAAGAAAATGAACTTTTTCTTTAGAGAGAAAATCTCTTCACTCTTTTTTCTTTTTGGTTATTTCCAATTAAGCAAATATCACATATCTATTTCTTTTTTCCTTTTATTTTTATTCCCCAATTATTTTTTCTTCTTCTTATTTTCACTTTTATTTCCTATTAGAAAAAGTAATGTTAAGTATTTAGTGGTTTTCATTTTGTTAAAAGGGGCGGTTCCTTTCTATATAATGTATATAATGAACATTAAGTTAAGCATATTACCCATATGCACGAAGAGCTAACAATAGGGGTCCAATACTTGACCACTTAGCTTCACAAAAAGGAACTATCTGTGTATATATATATATATAGATTTGTTTTTACTCATGTTGGTGCTATGTTGCTTGTTTTTGAGGAAAGAGGGGGAAATACACAAATACAGAAAAGATATCCAGAAGTGAGATAAAAGGAAAAAGATGACACCTGAGAAAGGGGGTCCAGGAACCACAAGAAACATCCTAAGCAAGTCTAGGCGTATACAGATAGATGTTTCAACTGTCATCTCTGGCTTCACCACTACCGCCATTAAAATATTACCGATGATCTAGAGAAATTTTATTTTTATATGCTCATCTCTCTCAAGAATCCATCAACTTGCAGTCCATGGAGACCTGCAGATATTCAGACTTTCAGATTATAAATCAGATTTATTAATTAAATATAGTTGTCATTGCTAAAATTTTAACCAAATTTCTGTATCATTATCTTATCCTTTTGAAGTTGTCATAAACGCAATTACTCAGGTAATCAATATTTCTCAGAATTCCAGTCCCATTCAACTAATTCTGCAGTAGATTTGTTAATTTTCATCCTTGGTTCCTTTATATATTTTGTTCCCAATATGAGTTTTGGAAATGGATCTCTAGTTCTATCCTCAAATCTTACTGTTCATTGACAGGTCATTGTTTCTGTTAGTAGTTTGTAGTTAACAGGGGCAGGGCTAGCAGGTTTGTATCTAACGGATATGGGGACTACATGTATATTATTTGCACAGTAGGTTTAGGGTAGAGAGGCTTCTGATTAGTGAAGTTGAACTATTGTAACAGTTTCCTAAATGTAAAGTTTTGTGTCTTGATTTTCGTGACACATGCTGGTGCTTATATATTCTCTTTTTTGCTTTTGACAGATTTGGATGTGGACAAATTAATGGATGATGCCTCGACAAGGTGGTTTCGGCCCAATGAAGTTCATGCAATTTTGTCAAACTACTCACTTTTTAAAATACAACCCCAACCAATTGATAATCCAACAAGTATGTCCTTTGCTCTATGCCTTTAGATAAGTTCGATATAACAAATCTGAAAATGTATGTTCTTTCTCATTTAGAGGAATTGTTTGGCATATAAATTTATGTCCCACTATATCCTACGGGATTTCAAAATCTTCTCTCTCTCTTTTCATTATAGAACTCGTGCTTGTATTATATGATTCTCTTTGCAAGTTCACCATCTACCAAAATCTAATATTATTCATGGTGAACAACAACAGAATGATCACAAGTTTTGGTTGCTTATGTTAGCTTTGAGAGATTCATGGTTTTCGGTTTCGGTTCGGCTGAGTAGGAGCCGGTCGGTACCGGACAAAACCGGAGCTACCGCTCCCACTCAAAGACTGCTCCCCTCTTCCACTGGAAGCACCACGTGCGGGATCTCCACTTTCGCCGACTACGTGCTCTGATGCTTGGTCCGAGCTCGGTGGCTTGGTGGCTCGTCAGACGAAGTTGCAAGAAATGAATGGTTTACAACTCTAAGTGATAGAAGTTAAAAGTATAAAGAAATCATAACTTATATGAACCCGATAAGATGACTATCCAAGAACGCCCCAAATACGTAATAACATTTCTGTAACTATAATCTCTAACACTCTTTACATTGACAGCAAGACAAGGAGTGGAAGGTTCAGTGCAAGGGGAAGGATAGACTTGGAACCTTGCCTAAGGAGTTGGAGAATCCAAAAGAAGTTTCCACATCACATTCAAAGCAGTGGTTCATTGCATGAACATCCATATTTACATTGTTAACATTGAGCTTTAATACACACTTCTGTTTTCTTGTGGCACATTCAAAAACCTCATCAAGTGAGTGTTGAGTTGAAGCTTGGTGGAAGGCTTTTTTGAGCCAAGTACCATCTCCTTGAGCCTCTCATTTTGTTGTTGTTTGAGAGGAGGCTTGCATGGGTGTGATGAATATTGAGATTGTTTTTTTGGTGAAGATTCAGCTTGTGGAGAGGGTTTTGAGCCCTGTGCTAATTGATTCTCTCGTATAATGGCTACTTTGTTGATGTTGGAGGAGATTTGAGTTATTCCTAGTTGTTAAACTTTGTGGAATGACGATGGCTTCATTGGGGCTTAGGTGCTACATTAGACGTCTAGGCACTGTAACTTGTAAGAGAATGTCGTCATGAAGGTAACTTTTACATGCTTGCCTATTAATGCAAGGAGCTAAACTTGGATCTTTTTTGGAGGATGGTTCATCATGGTGGCATGAGTGGGTGATGTGGTTCCTGGTCCTCTTGCCTCATGGGCATCTAGTCAATGATCCCCTGGACCATTTAGCTCCTGCCATATATATATTGGGACCGAGGGATGTGCAATGAGTACATTATAACCATTATCATAAATGTGGTAATATTCCTCGTTAATATGATAGTGTAATAAATGGGGAGTTAACATGATGCATGAATGGTAGTGCTTCATTAATTATATTTTATTCTTAGTCGTTCAGTTTTATCCACATTATAGGCTTCCACATGGCACTTGCCTAGATAAAGAATATAGCCCGAGAAAAATTGCATGTAGCATGATGTGTTGAGGTGAGTGCCACGTGGAACCATATTTATAGTTTAATACATATATCCTGCCTTTTGTGAGCCGACATGTTAAAGGGGTCGGGATGGCTGGCTATTAGGAGTGAGATAAACATGACATGTTCAGAGCATATCATGTAATTGCCCAACTTTTGGCCTTAATAGGAGTGACTTGTTCGTAGGGCTCATAAGTGTAATTGGGTTCAAGAACTCTCTCTCGGGCAGCCTGGGGGCTTATGACTATCAACACTATAGGTTGGCTGAAAATCTTGTTTCAGGTGAACATATAACTCTCTTCCTCATGAACCTTAATTTGCATAAAAAAGGATTCTTTTGCAAAAATTACTTAGGCTGCGTTTCCAAGAAGGAAAAAAAGAAAAAGTTTAATGGAAAGAAAATGTGATGGAAAGAAAGAAAGAGAACGTGATTCTCACATGAGGTTAAGGTGAGAGAGGAATCATGGGTGCATGAGCTCAGCGAGGAGGCGGCGGTCGCAAGCTCGGCAAGGAGCAACGGGCTTGGCCGAAATTTTTTTTTGCGGAACGGTACCTTTCTGCGATGATCGCAGGAGGGTCTCGCATCTTCCTCGCACCCATCTTAAAGCATGTCTGTTATACGTTATTTTGAGATTTATATGATATAGTATTATACGATAATATACTAATGTTATACGATAAAAGTGTTATATGATAATGTATAAGTGTTATATCGTATAACATACTTATATTATCATATAACATAATGCATTGTTAACATATCGTATAACATATATGTATTATTGTATAACACGTTTATCGTATAACATTAATACATTATCGTATAACACTGTATCATATAAATTTCAAAATAACGTATAACAAGTACGCTTTTAGATACGTGCGAGAAAGATGCATGGACCCTCCTGTGATTGTCGTAGAAGAGTACCGTTCCGCAAAAAAATTTTTGCTTGGCTGGGAGGTAACAGCGGCGGGCACGAGCTTAGCAGCGTGCTCGGCGAAGAGGTAGCGGGCGCGAGCTCGGCGAGGAGGCAGCGGGCACAAGCTCTCTGAGGAGGTGATGGTTGCGAGCTCGGCGAGGAGCAGCAAGCTTGGCAGAGAGGTAACTACAGCGGGTGTGAGCTCGGCAGCATGCTTGGCGAGGAGGCAACGGGTGCGAGCTCGGTAGTGTGCTCGGCGAGGAGGCAGTGGGAATAAGCTCGGCGAGGAGGTGGCCGTTGCAAGCTCAACGAGGAGGTGGCGGTCGTGAGCTCGCGAGGAGGCATCTCCCGTCAGCGAGCAGCAGCAGTATCTAGGCGAGAGCGCGTGCGTCAGAGGGAGTGATTTTTCACGTGTGAGAGACTTTTCCACCCGATTTGGGCGGATCACTAAACAAGGGAAAATAACATTATTTTTCCTTTTATTTTTCCTCCTCAGAAATCCATCCGACATAAGAAATGAGGGAAAATTTCCCTTTCTTTCCTTTCCGCTTCCCTTTCCATTGAAGGAAACACAATGTTAGTACCTGAAGTAGGACATTACTTTCAACTCTTTAATTAGGTACTACTTTTTTATCTCAATTAAAAACCTAAACTCACACGTGTAACAGCTTAGTTTTTCAGCAATGAACCACCAAAATAAACAATTTCCTTGGTGGTTATGAAAAAACTGAGTACCCTTCCACCTTTGTGCGTCATTTGGCAAGAAATCCGTGGATTGAAAAAAAAAGTTATATTGCAAGGTCTGATTGATCCTATTAATTCCTTAAAGGCCTTAAAAATTTGACACTTCAATATTTCAGATTTTAGTCTAATACAAAGTGACATGATAACCAAGTGGAAACACCACTCAGCCTTTTTACTTAGCCCACTCATTAGTTTATTATATAATGTATCAAGTCCAAACCATTGGACCCCTTCGAGTTCTAACCATGGAGCACAAAGATCCCCAAAACGTATAGTTTCTCCTTCAATATATATATAATTATATCGCATTTATGTTAATTAGTTGTCATTAGATAGTTTACTGGATAGTCTATTAGTTAAGTTACCTTAACGGGTTACGGTCTGTTTGCTCTCAACTTGGTGGCATAGCAATAAAAACCTTAGCCGCCCACCACCACCATCTATTCACTGCTTGGATTAAGGGCGGCAAAATTGTTACGACCCACCAACACGACACGAGATTTCGCGGGTCTGGGTTAAGCTAATTGTGTTTCGTGTCGCAAACGTGTCGACACGTTTATGACCCATCAAATTTCGTGTCGTGCCCTGTCGTGTTGGTGGGTTAACCCATATAATTTATATATATATATATATATATATATTATATTTATATTATATAATATATATTATTAATTATTTTTTAAACCTTATATAGGTTATTCATGTCGTGTCGTGTCAATTGTATCGTGTTGTGTCATCTAATAATTTATATTATAAATCGTGTCATGTTGTGTCATGTGACACGATCTATTTATTAAACGTGTCAGTCATGTTGTGTCTATGTCACTTGTGAAATAAATGGGTAATGTCTGTGTTTTATATATTGACCCGTATACATAAACGGGTCGTGTTCGTGTCAAGCATAATTGTGTCACGTGTCAAGTATGACAACACGTTATGACACATGAAACACGAATTGCTACCCCTAGCTTGGAGAAGCACCAGACAGAGCGATTCCTGGAGAAAACAACATGTTCCTGGCATCTTCAGGCAAGAACATGCGCTCGGGAGGAGCCTAAGAGACCAAGCACTGTGTTCCTAGCAAGGTTGTCACGATTGAGAGATCCTACCTAGGAACGATAAAGACTTTATAGGATCGGAACGTAGAATCGGATCGTAAGATCATAAGATCTTACTAAATCACTTAAAATATATAATTTTTTAAAATATATTTATCTAATTAGAGTTAAGAGTATAAAAAATGTTTTAATAAGCAATAAAATATATATATATATATATATATATATATATATATACTAATATTCAAATGTATTAATTGTATAGTATAAAACAATGAAATTAAATATTTGTGAGGTGATGGTGATGGAGATAAGTTAATAGAAGACAAATATAATAAAGATGTACAATAAAACTAGAAACAACAAAGACATGCAGTGAAATAAAGACAACAAATAAAAATATGAAAAATGATGAAGATAAAGATATACATTATAATGACAATAACAAATATTATAAAGTTTATTCTAATAAATAATTAAAGTAGACAAATATAGTTGTAGATGATAACGAGCTTAAGTTGATGAATATTGGTAAAAAAAAAGCAAATAATGATAATTAAAGACGAAAAATTACATCACATCAATTAAAAGCTTTTAACATAATAGATAATTGATTTTTAGTATAATACGAACTTATTTTATCTATTAACTTATGATCGAGTAGGATCGATGGGATCGTAAGATCCTACTCGATCCTAAGACCCAGATCGTGGGATCGTAAGATTCTATCATATTTCAGATCCTAAGATCCTACATTTTTTATAACCTTTGTTCCTGATATATCTATCAGCAGCAGTGGCAGGGAGAAGATTCTTATCCTTCAGCCTAACAATTTCCAGCAGCGGTAGAGTGTAGCAGTGGCCGAGAAGATTCTACCCCTTCAACCCATCAACCCAGGAATTTCCAATAGGGGTTGAAGAGCTTCTGCCCTCTTTATTATCTCTATAGATTTCCCTCCAGCTAAGTTAAAGCCCAACTAGGGCACCTGTTGGTGTATATGCCCTTGGACCCGTTGTTGGTCTATCTTTTATGCTACTTGATATTGATATTTTATATTATTCTGGCATTGTCGTTATTATGTTATGTTTACATCTGCGATCTTTGTATACTTGCATGATAATGTCCTAGGAGACAGATTGTATCTGTACTCAAACTTATGTCCCCAGTTAAGTACCTGAGTGGATAAGGGACAGCTCTCATACATGTGAGACTGGTATATGGGCTGATTAGGCATGAGATGCTAACGCAGGCATATGGGTATATCAGTGGTGGATATACTGGACCGACCCAATCTGAGACTCTAACTTGGTATCATGAGTTAACCTCACAAGTGATAGGAGATGCATTGATCCCTTGACTTGAGGTTATTGACTCTTTTATATGGTTAGAGACATGCTTTGATACAACCTAACACCTCACCGCAGTTGGGAAGTCATAACGGTTGTCATTGAGTATGTCACGACCTATATGAGAAAATCAATGGACAAACAGAGGATTTTTTCCTTCCTAAGGGAAGCTTGATATCCACGGGTCCCCCTATGGATGCATGATTGAAAGTGTATGGACATACCTAGGTGAAAGCCTGATTTAGTCATGACCATAAGATTGGATAACTCGGATCTATTTGGGAGATTTCATCAGCGCCGATGTGCCTGATGAGATGGAAGAAGCTTATTGGAGCCAAACATCATTTTTGGCAGGTTGACCCAAAGTTGACCATGGTTAGCCATATTTGACTTAGGTTGTATTGGATTGGATCCAATGGCTTAATTGACTTGTGTAATAAAGTTTGGGTGGCCCATTATTTAATGGGGCTTGCTAATAAGTGTTCTTGAAGAGATATTAGGCTTAAGGGTATAATGGGGAGATTATTTAAGGCATAGGCGCATATGACTCCTAATCCCAATGACCATAATTGAAATCCTATTGGTGATTGGAATCATTTAAATTGGATTTGATATGATTTAATCACTTAAGCCATTCATGGAAAGGTTGCTTGACCAATTATGTAAGTCATGGGCGCATGAAAACCTAATTGGATTAGGACTCACGCCTAGAGCCTTAATTGGCAACATCCTTGGCATATTTGACTAGGTCCATACGCAAGGGTGGAAGACTTATCATATTTGGCAAGTATTAGGCGCATGTGGGCTGCCTCTTGGCTCATATAAAATCCTAATTGGATTAGGATCGATGCTTAAGCCACATTACATAATCTCTCATGGTGTTTTGAGTTGGCCTAAACTCTTGGATGGAAACCTTGCCTCTATGGCAATAGTTGAGGCACATATGACTTGGAGGACTTGCATGACAAGGTCTAGGCGCATATGGCTTGATGTTAGTGTCTTATGGAAAGTATTTTGAATCTTTCCTTTGCCCTAATTTTGATAGCCGCCCATCCATCTAACCCTAGCCGATTGTCTTCATGCCTTGCACCTATATGAAGGTATCTTGCCGCCCCTTGCATGTAACATATGCGAGTGCTTCCTCTTGGCGTGAGCACAACTTAGGGGCGAGAGCAAGGTGACCTAGGGGCGTAAGTCTTCTTCCATCGTAGCCACAAGCCTCTTTCTTTCCTCCTCTTGGCGGAAGTGAAGATAGAGCTTGGCGGCTACTCCTTCCTCCTTGCTTCTCCTTGGCGCATCCTTCCTTGAGGGTGGCGCAAGTGGTGTTGGAGGCCTCCTAAGGCGTTGTTCTTCTTCCCGAGGCTAACACCGGGCGTGGAAGAAGAGGACTCGAACATCGGCTGTGCGTAAGATTGCAAAGAGCGCACGCTTGGGCGCCTACATCGACATCACTTAGCTTTGCTTTAATGTATCATCTCTTATTCACCGTGTCGACTCCCTCGCATGACATGATCTTCTGGGTTTTTGGAACCGGCCTGTTTTGGGGATTGCTTCCGCTATGTATGCAATTAAAAATTTAAAATTACTGGGGTTTCCCAACAGCACCACCATAAAACTAAATGGTACTAATTACTTGCTATGGGCTCATTCTATGAGATTCTTTCTTACTTCTCTTTGGAAGGATCAATCTTGCTAGAACTCCACCTGCAACCATAGATCCTATATATACTGGGTGGCATAGATTTGATATTGTTATTATCACCTACCTCCTTAATAGTATGAAGCCTCTAATTGTTTTGTTTGTCATATTTCATAACATGGCTATATATGGGATACTCTTGCCACCACTTATGGCTCTCGAAATAATATCTCTCTAAGTGTATAAACCAAGGTTTAAGATACTAGTTCGAATCAACGTATCGGTCGGTAACTATTCAACAACAACGCACAGAGTTCATGGTGGCCAAGTTTCTTTCAGGACTTGATGCTCCTTATTCCTTTGCTGGAGTACTCATTTAGATTCTACTGTCTCAAGTTTTGAGGATGTCTATCCTCGGGTGGTTCGTGATTCGTCTACCGGTTCATCCTCATCCATTCCTTATGGAGTATTTCTCTTGTGACAGTCTAGTGGTCATGGGGCCAGAGCCTGGGCTGAGGCTGTGACTGAGCCCTATGTTCATTGTGGGCAGTCTAATCATTCTTCTGAAAGATGCTAATAGATATTTGGTAAATCACCACATGCACCAGTTGCAGTAGATTCATATACTACAGTTACTTTTGATGCTACCCTTGTCCATGTTGTTGCTTCATCTACTACCTTTCATACTAATGATGTTGTTACTTGTACTCTCACCAATGCAAACCTTAATTGTCTCCGATATTCTGTTATGCAAAGACCACCTCCAATGTCCTCATTACTTGTATCTTATGCCCCTGGGCATGGTATTGCCTTTAGGCATCATAGATTATTGATTTTGATGCCTCATCTCACACGATTGATAACATGCATTTATTTACTACACTTGATAGACATGCATATCATCCCCTAGTAGGTACTTCTAATTATACCTTTGCTCTCATATGTGGCATTGGTGCTGTCCGCACATTAGCTACAATCTTACTTTGCCGAATGTTCTTTATGTTCTTAAATTTTCTATTAATCTACTCTATGTGTCCGCACTTACTCGGACATTGTCTTACACTGTACTAATTTTCCCATCTTCTTGTATGTTTTAGGACCTCAAGATGAAAAAGGTAATTGGTAGGGGTCGTGAAGTTGGTAGAGTCTATCTTTTTAGTGATGAGCTTAATACTATCTCAACAACCCACTCTACTACCCCTATTAGAGGCATTGTCATTTTGGTCATTGATCCATTGAGTGTCTTCAACATCTTCCGTCCTTCAAGTCACCATGGTCTATTCAATGTGATACTTTTTAGTTAGGGAAGCATCATAGGTTTGCCATTCCATCCAATTTGAGTCAACGGAGTTCTATTTCATTTCATTTAGTTCATGGGTCCTACTCTTGTGTCAACTCAAGATGGTTTTCACTATTTTGTTACATTTATTAACGATAGTTCCCTCTGGTTTTATTTACTTAAGACTCGATCTGATGTACTTTCCATGTCTCAAATATTTTATAAAGAAATTAAAAATCAATTTGGTGTTTCTTTGAAAATCATTTATTCTGATAATGCTTCCAAATATACTTTAAATGCATTCCATCTTTTTTTATTCAGATGACATGGCCTTACACATCTCAACAAAATGGTGTTGTTGAATGCAAAAATTGCCACTTATTACAAGTTGAGAGGAAAAAACCAGCCAAAATTATCTTGATAATTAGGGCAACCGAAGTTAAACAAGGTATTAATGGGTAGAGTCAGTAATGGATCCACAACTATCCATAACCAAACCCTAACCTGCAAAGAAAGAAAAACATAAAATATTTATTCTAAATTTATTCTAACACTCCCCCTCAAACAGGAGCAAAAATATTAATCAGCCCCAGCTTGTTACATAGTTGATTGAGTCTAGCTGGTCCCAGAGATTTCGTGAAGATATCTGCAATTTGGTCTTCGGACTTTATATACAGAGTGATAACTAGATTGTTGTTGATGGCTTCCTTGATGAAATGACAATCTACCTCAATATGCTTGGTTCGTTCATGAAAAACTGGATTATTGGCAATGAAGATGACAGCTTGGTTATCACAGAACATGCTCATCGGACTAGAGCTTTCTATTCCACATTCATGTAGAAAGTTTCTTAACCACAGCATCTCACACTGTATGTGTCATAGCTCTGTATTCAGCTTCACAGCTTGACCTAGCTACCACACTTTGTTTTTTACTTCGCCACGTGACAAGATTACCACCAAGATAGGTGCAATAACCTGAGACTGATTTTCTATCATTGACATTGCCAGCATAATCTGCATCTGAATATGCCTCAATTCTGTCACAATTATGAAACTGAAAGTCTGCCCCTCTCAGCAGCCTTCCTTTCAATTTATAGAAAATCCCTAAACGGGTATGAGTTTAATACACAAGGATAAAATAGTAAAATATATTTACAGCTAATTACAACATAACTAATGTATACAAATCTATTATTTATATGTCTATCACTAACATCCCCCCTCAAATTGATGCGGCATGATTAATAAGCATCAATTTGTTAACTAAGAACTGATGACGAGGCTTGGGAAGAGCTTTAGTAAAGATATCAGCAATTTAAAGTTATGTGGTAATGTGTGGAAGAGTAAGAAGATGAGAATCGTAAGCTTCACGAATATAGTGACAATCAACTTCAATGTGTTTGGTACGCTCATGATATACGAGATTCACAGCAATTTGAATGACACTAGTATTATCAGCGTGCAAAGAGATAGGCTCGAGTTGAGGAAACCCAAGCTCCCCTAACAATCCACATAGCCAAATAATCTCAGAACAAGCGGAAGACATAGCTCTATATTCTAACTCGGTAGAGGACTTCGACACCCGATCTTGCTTCTTACTTTTCCAAGAAATAAGAGAATCACCTAGAAACATACACCAACCAGTAACAGAACGTCGTGTGTCAGAACAATTGGCTTAATCAGCATCACTATAAGCGACCAAGCGAAGCGAAGAGTTAGCTGGAAAATGAAGACCCGTGGTAGAAGTCCCTTTTAAGTAACGCAGAATACGACGAACCGCAGCTAAATGGATATGTGTAGGGGCCTGCATGAATTGACTCACTTGTTGAATAGCAAAAGATATATCTGGCCGAGTGATAGTAAGATAATTTAGGCTGCCTACAAGTTGTCGATATAAGGAAGGATCAGAAAGAAACGTCCCATCATTCTGACAATATTTAACATTCACCTCTAATGGAGTATCCACTGATCGACCCTCTGGAAAACCAACAAGAGTGAGTAAGTCCTCAATATATTTATGTTGTTGTAGAAAAAGACCATTTGAGGTACGAGAAACTTCGAGACCCAAAAAATAGTGCAGAGATCCCAAATCTTTCATATGAAAACATTACTAAAGATGATCTTGAAGTTTTGATATTAAGGATAAGTCAGATCCAATGATAACAATATCATCAACATATACCAAAAGAAGAACAATACCAATAGAAGTCTTGCAAAGAAATAAAGATGAGTCATATTGACTTTGAGTAAATGAGAAGTCAAGAAGAGTGGATTGAAACTTATCAAACCATGCACGGGGCGCTTGTTTCAATCCATATAGAGATCGTTTCAGCTTACAGACATCAGAAGAAGATGTAGAAAATAGTCCTGAGGGAAGAGTCATATATATCTCTTCCTTTAAATCACCATGTAAGAATGCATTTTTAACATCCATCTGATGTAAAGGCCACCCTTGAGATCCAGCAATAGCAAGTACAAGACGACAAGTTGTCATTTTAGCAACAGGAGCAAAAGTCTCCTCATAATTAATATCATATTCCTGTCTATTACCAAGAGCCATCAATCGAGCTTTATACCGATCAAGAGAACCATCTGCCTTCAACTTAATAGAATATATCCACTTACAGCCAATTGGTTTAACATTACTTGGACAAGAAATAATGTCCCAAGTATGATTCTCCTGAAGAGCTTGAAGTTCCTCACGCATAGCATTTACCCAACATGCTTGTGTAGAAGCCTGAGAATAAGAGGTGAGTATGACTGTATTAGATAAAAACCATATCTATCAGGAGGCTTAATAGTGCGAGAGGAACGCCTAGGATGCACAATATTCAGGCTCAGTATGAACTTGAACCTATGGAGCACTTTCAAGAATAATATGAGGAGATACATTTCGTCGTCGCTGATAGACCATACCAGGTATAAACCGCCCAGTAGACTGTGATATTTCCTCAAAATTAGGAAGTAGAACCGGTGAGGTAGAGTAAACTTGCTGCTGAAAATAATATTCCCCCTCAAAGAAAATAACATTCCTAGATATACGCATACGATTAATAGTAGGATCATAACAGATATAGCCTTTTTGATTGGAACAATAACCCATAAATGCACATCGAACAGATTGAGCAGTAAGTTTGTGTCGTTCATGAAGAGGTAAATGAACAAAACAAACACATCCAAATGTGAGGAGCATATGATAATCAGGATAAATACCAAAAAGACGATAAAATGGAGAATCAAATCCCAAGTGTTGAGATGGTAAACGATTAATCAAGTACACAACAGTAGTCAACGCTTCAACCCAAAATTTGGATGGTACGGAAGACTGTAAGAGGAGAGTACGAACCATGTCCAACAAATGACGATTCTTGCATTCAGCCATCCCATTTTGCTGAGGAGTATAAGGATATGACCTCTGTGAGATAATGCATTTTTCTTGCAAATAAATCTGAAATTCATGTGACATATATTCGCCACCATTATCAGTGCGCAAAATCTTAATGCGCGTAGAGAACTGATTCTCAATAAGAGCAACAAAGCTTTGAAATACCCGGAAAACCTCAGATTTAGTGTGCAGAAAATATATCCATGTAAACCGACTATAATCAACAATAAATGTTACAAAATAACGGTAGTCACTATGAGAGACAACAGGGCTGATTCCCCAAACATCACTATGTATCACATCAAAGCACACTTTTGCATGATTACTAGAATTAGGAAAAGGCAAAGTTTTACTCTTTCCAAGTTTACATGTGGCACAATTAAATGTCAAAGTAGAATTTAAATTGTTGCCAACAAAACCACGTTGTATTAAGTTAGACAAAATTACATGATTTGGATGGCCTAAACGTTTATGCCAAAGTTCAACTTGACTATCAATGATAACAGAAGATAAAGCTAAAGATCTGGGAATGAAAAAATGTAATGGAAACAATCTGCCCGCTCTAGGACCCTTCGCGATCACCTTCCCCGAAGCCTGATCCTGTACAACACAGCCAGCACGAGAAAAATGAACGTCACAGTGATTCTCCACAAGCTGACCAATAGATATCAAATTAGTTAATAAATTTAGAGCAACAAAAACATGACTAAAAGTATGACCAATGTCACCAACAGCAGTAATTGGAAGACTACTACCATTGGCTACTTGAATATGTTGTCGACCAGTATGAGGATGTAAATTTTATAAGAAATTCGGAAAGCCAGTCATATGATTAGATGCACCAGAATCAACAAACCAAGTAGATGAAGTTTGCTTACCACGACCTTGAAGACCAAGAGCAGAGAAAGCAGAAAGAATCATCTGCTGGACCATCTCAGGAGTCATAATCACTTGATTTTGACCTGTAGCAATAGGAGTAGCCTCAGAAACAGTCACAGAAGCAGTGGAATCTGGTATAATAGTGTGCACTACTTTGTAAGCCTTTGCCCTTCTATTTTCTAGACGAGTTGGGCAATACTTGATAATATGTCCTTTTTGTTTACAATAATTACAAAATTTTTTGCTACAATTTCTAGCTATATGACCGAATTCCTTGCAATTATAGCATTGCATTTGTCCTTTGCCCCGATTTTTACCTTGTGCAGCATAAGCCACATTGACAACCTCTGAAGTCTCATGAGTCTCACTAATAACTGTTTGAGTGGCCAAATGTTGCTCTTCACGCAGAAGCTCACCAAGACAAATGTCGAACGATGGAATAGGATATCTATTAAGTAATCCACCTCGAGCAACCTCAAATTCAGGTCTCAATTTCATTAAAAATTGATCACGCATACTGACTTCATGAACTTGTTGTAAACTTGCCAATGCTTCTTTAAAAACACCAGAATAAATAATGCCAGTATATTCACTCCAGAGATTCATAAAGCCTGAATAAAATTCTTGAATAGACATATTACCATGAGTGAATTTACTGATTTCAAGTTCTAGCTGAAATCGTCTTGCTGTATTGTCCTGATGGTATATACGTTTTAAATAATCCCACATCTCCTTGGCAGTACTAAAGGAGCGTAGATTATTCATTATATGAGGTTCAATAGTTGCTAGGATCCAAGAGATAATCCTAGCATCATTCAATTCTTATGTACTAGATTCACTGTCATTTTTAGAAAGAGAGGATGAGCCATCTACAAGACCCCATAGTCCCTTTCCTTTTAAAAACATTCAAAATTGAAATTCCCATGCAGCATAATTTTTACCAGTAAATTTCATGGATAAAATTTCTGTTGACATCTTAACACAGATAAAATCCTCGCAAATAATATATCAGAAAGAGAATCCGAGTGAACCTTAATTTCAAAATTCGAAAATACCTCTCCTGGTCAAAATCACGTTGACCAGCCGACCGAAATTAATCGCCGCGTCGCTATCAGAATCCGCCCTCGCCAGATTAATTTGGTTCGCTGACGTCCGCCTGACGTCAACCACCAATATCTGTTTTCACCGTGTGAAATTGTTTTGCTGCCGACGTCGCCTTACGTCAGCTTCCGAAATCGATACGCGTGAAATTGATTTCTTGAAACGAACGCCGGAAGCATTCATCTTCGTCTGCGCGAGTTCGAACGCAAATCAATTTCTGTCGCCGCCGCCGAAGATGAGGATTTCGTCGAAGATGAAGATCTCACAAAATCCACCGAAAGCCAAACTCTTCACTGAGATTTCACGCCTTGCTGCCGCTGAAGACAAATCGCTCGCTGCTGAAGTCCTTGAAGCAGCCGCTGAAATCCTTTCCGATTTTAATCTCTTGCCGCTGATGCGTCCGCTTCGCCAAAATCCTACGTCAGTGAATGAAATCCAATCGATGACAAAGAAGCGGATGAGGAAGAGGAAATCTGTCGCATGCGTCCGCTGAATGAGTCGTTAACTCGACTGGACGAGTTCGCCGCCGCCTCCGCAACGCGCCGAGGAAGAAGACGCCGAACCGGAGAGGACGCAGGGGAGCGCCACCTATGTCAGACGCCACCTAAGATCGCTTAATTGCCAAAAAATCTGATGCCAAAAAAATCCTTTGTAAAAGAACACCTCAAATTGATGCGCCGCTAAGGAAAAAATCGCCAAAGACCTTCACTAGAGAAAATTAAAGACGGACGTCGCAAAGGAACTCCGCCAGAGAAAAAAATCGCCTAAAGAAGAGAAGGTCATAGCAAGCCCTAGAAAGGCTTTGATACCATGTCACAATTATGAAACTGAAAGTCTGCCCCTCTCAGCAGCCTTCCTTTCGATTTATAGAAAACCCTAAATGGGTATGAGTTTAATACACAAGGGTAAAACAGTAAAATATATTTACAGTTAATTACAACATAACTAATATATACAAATATATTATTTATATGTCTACCAGTAACAAATTCTAGTGTGTTTATTTTTGTGATACTTTAATCCTTGACCAAGAGATCCTTTGATATATTGGACTATCCGAATGGCAGCATCCCAGTGGCACTGTTTGGGTTGCTGCATGAATTGGCTAACAATGCCAACAACATGAGAGATATCTGGTCTAGTGACAGTAAGATAATTAAGTTTGCCTATCAACCGTCGGTATTGAGTTGCATCAATGTATTTAGAGTCCATATTCATACTGTACTTCTGATTTGGAATTAAGGGAGAATCAGCTGGTTTGCAATCGCTCTTCTCAATTTCTTCCAGAAGATCCAGAACATATTTCCTTTGAGACATAAAAATACAGTTTCGCTTATAAGCTTTCTCGATCCCCAAAAAATATCTCGGCGTTCCCAGATTTTTTATAGAGAAATGAGATTGTAAGTGAAGCTTAGTTTTCTCAATCCCCTGAGTATCATCACCGGTAAGAAGCATATCATCAATATAAATAGCTAAGATAATGATACCGCGCTATGAACGATGAATGAATATAGAGTGATCAGCTTGACTGTGATGAAAACCGGCCGATGTCATTATCTGTGAGAGTTTTTGGAATCAAGCACGTGGATTCTGCTTGAGGTCATAGATCGACTTATGTAACCTAAACACCATCTCCTCCTCAGCAACATAGCCTGGCGGTTGCTCCATGTAGACCACTTCAGAAAGATCACCATACAGGAAGACGTTGGTAACATCCATCTAGTGAAGAGACCAACTACAATTGAGAGCCAAGGAAAGTAAACACCGAACAGAATTAAGACGAGCCACTGAGGAGAAGGTATTAGGATAATCGAGGCCATAGACTTGAGAAAAGTCCTTAGCAACCAAGCGTGCTTTGCGGCGAGCAATAGACCCATATGCATTATATTTCACAGTGAAAACCCACCGACAGGGGACAACCCGAGCTCCAGGTGGGGGTGAGACAAGGCTCCAAGTCCGGCGAGCCTGCAAAACTGCCATTTCCGCATCCATCGCATGTTTCCACTCAGGTATGAGCATAGCCTGTAGAGGAGATGTAGGAACAGAACACGACGACAAAGCAACAGAAAATGCACGATATAAAGGAGACAAATGAGCAAGGGAGACATAGTGAGAAATGGGAAAGCGAGAGGAAGTGCGCTTGCCTTTACGCAGTGCGATGGGACGATCATCCTCAGGAACCTCCGGCAAAGAAGGGACCGTGGGCGGCGACTGTAAACCTGCAAAGGAACGGCAGAGGGGGCGGAAGTGGTAGGAGAAGAGGGAATGGGGGAAAGCGGTAGAATGATTGGAACCTGAAGAAGGTCCGGGAAGGAAGATGAGTCCTAGGTGAGGGGAAAAAAAGACTGAGACTCATGAAAGGTAATATCAACACTGACAAAAGTCCTACCACTAGAAGGATCAAAACAATGATATCCTTTCTGAGTACGAGAGTACCCAATAAACACACACCGAGTAGCCCGAGGACTAAGTTTGTCGACCCCCGGGCCCAAAATATGAACATAACAAAGGCACCCAAAGACACAAGGAGTAAGAGAGAAAGGGACGCGAGACGGAAAAACAAGCGAAAACGGCGAGCAACCGCCCAAAACTGGAGTAGGAACACGATTGATAAGAAAGGACGCCGTAAGGACCGCGTCAGGCCAAAAAGAACGAGGAACCTGCATGTGGAACAATAAAGTGCAAGCCACATTAAGAAGATGGCGATTCTTGTGCTCGGCAACCCCATTCTGAGAGGAAGTATAGGCACAAGTCGTCTCACACAGAATGCCACGATCAGTGCAAAAAGAATGGAAAACAGAACTAGTATACTCCAAAGCATTATCAGAACGTAAGATTTTAATGGAAACCCCAAATTGGTTTTTTATTTCAGCATAAAAGTTGCGAAATACATCAAAGACGTCAAACCGTTTAACTAAAACATAACACCAGCACAAACGAGAAAAGTCATCGATAAACGTAACAAAATACTTATGACCCTCATGACCACGTACAGGACTGGGACCCCAAATATCAGAATGGATGAGATGGAAAGGCTGTAAGTGGCGTGTAGTAGTGGCGGATGGCAAGATGGCACGATGATGTTTACCCAGCTCGCAAGCTTCACAGGTAACTAAAGGCGGCGACGGTAAAGACAGGACTTGTTGGAGACGTGTAGGAGACGGATGACCAAGACAGTGATGCCATAGAAGTAGAGAAACGGCAGCAGATGAGAGAGCACGAGGAAAGGTAGTTGCAATGAGAGTGTAGATACCGCCCCAGTTAGGCCCCCCACCAATCGTCTTCTTCGTCCGGAGGTCCTGAAACAAACAATGAGAAGGTAAAAAAGTGACACTACAATGGTACTGAGAAGTGAAAGCACGAACGGAAAAAAGATTAACGGGAAATGAAGGTATATACAACACATGAGAAAGAGTAAGAGTGGGGGATATAGAAATGGTGCCAACCCCAACAACGGGAACAAGGGAACCGTCAGCAATGGATACTGGGGGATAAACCCCATCAGTGGAGAGTGAAATAAACAAGGCATGGTTACCTGTCATATGATAAGATGCACCAGAATCAACAATCCAAGTGGACCCAGAGGAAGCAAGAGTAGCTGTACCCGAGACCGGAGTAGAAGTAGCGATGAACGTAGATGACCCGGCAGTAGAATTCGAGGCCGATTGAAGCAGACATTCATATTCAGCAGCCGAGATAGTGACCGTGTCATTCACTGCAGGAGTAGGAGAAGGACCAGATAAACTAGCATCAGGAGAGACGGCAACGCGGGCAGAGGGGTTGCCAAACTTTTACCAGCACCGATCTGGAGTATAATTCGTGCGACCACAATGAGAACACGGGGGAAAACCGCGGCCACGCCCACGACCGCGCCCGCGACTAAAACCACGCCCACGGCCAAAAGAGGAGGAAGCATGAGGAACAACTAAAGCACTAGGAACCTCCTTGGGTTGGGCAGAAGCAGTAACACGTAATAAGCGAGAGAAAGCCCCCCGTAGAGTCGTGATAGTAGAATCCACCAATAGTTGAGAACTAATAGCAGAGTATTGAGGATTCAGACATGACAAATATTTGGCTACTAAGAATTCCTGTCTCTGCTGAAGGGTGACCTCAATATCAGAAGATGCGAGGTGATATTGACAAAGTTCATCCTATTTGCCTTGTAATAGAGCATAAGTTTCCTGAAAGGAACGATCTCCTTGTTGTAAATTAATAATCTCCTCATACAGTCGAAGTATATGACTAAGATCTGGCGAGAGACATAAGTACTAGAGAGAAACTCCCAAGCAGACTTGGTGGTCTGTTGATACATAATGGTTGAGGCGACTTTACTATCCATACTGTAGAGGAGGAGGTTGAGCACAGCCATATCAGAACGATGTCAGGCCTCATAAGTAGGGTCAGTAGGAGGAGGAGCAGCTTGGGTAAGGTGATGTTCCTTACCATGAGACCCCAAGAAAAGACAAACTGGCTGAGACCATAATGAAAAATTGGTGCCGTCAAACTTAACAATATTCGTCCCGAAAGTATTACCGGGCTTTATGTCGGAGTTAGATGAAAAAGGATCCATGCTGATATGCTAAGAGTTCGAGCCAGATAATAAAAGAAACACAGCACAGGAGATAAAAACTAGCCAGATATATGAACCAAACAGCTGGCGTATAACGCAGCCACGAAAAAGATGCCGAAAAGTGTCCACGTAGAAGAAACAGCAGTAGAGAGTGAATGTAGAGCAGCACCTGAAGACACGCAGCCGTAAGCAAAGATCACAGCGTGAAGAGAGACGAGGCGGCGATGGCTGGAAAAGGAAGCATGCGTCCGCCCTCACCGGAATAACAAAACCATTAGAAGAGAGGCAACAATGATTGCAGGAATCGGAAGAAAGATGGCCCAGGCATGAGGCATTGCAGTCCGCTGGAAGAAGAGGAAAGCGGATGAAATAGCGGCAGAAGGACCAGCGATAGATGGCGCTAGAAGAAGATGCTCCTCCCGTCCCTTTTCTACTTCGATTTTAGGGTTTTCTGACGAGAAACGAGGAGCCAAACGAGAAGAGGGTGATCCAGCGAGTTACGACGCCATGACAAATCCGGTGATGATTCCTTCCTCAATGATATCCGGCAAGAAGAAGAAGGCAAGCAGGAGCGCTTCACGTAGCCATGCCCAAGGCTAACGCATCATGGCGCCATGATCGCGAGACTCACAAGCTTCTGCCTGGTTCGAGCACGATCCAGAAACAAAAAACAGAGAGGCAGGGGAAGGGAGGGGGGGCGTGGGCGGCGAGAGTGGCGGCAACAGGCAGGAAGGATCGCTCTGATACCAAGTTGAGAGGAAAAAACCAACCAAAATTATCTTGATGATTAGGGCAACAGAAGTTAAACAAGGTATTAACGAGTAATGGATCCACAACTATCCATAACCAAACTCTAACCCACAAAGAAAGAAAAACATAAAACATTTATTCTAAATTTATTCTAATATTACATCTTGTTTAGACATTGCTTTTTCATATATATGTTTCTTGTCAATTCTGGGTGACATTGTTTTGACTGCTTGTCATCAAATTAATCGGTCTCCTTCATCAGTTCTACGTGGCTCTACACTAATTTTCATATTATTTCCATCATTTCCTCCTTTACCGCTTTTCATATTATTTCCATCATTTCCACTTTTTCCGCTTGCTCCACGTGTCTTTGGTTGTCTATGTTATTGTTATATTTTTGGATTTGACAAAATTAGCCCTTGAGCAACTTAGTGCATCTTTCTAGGATACTTGAGAACCCAAAAGGGGTATCACCATTATGATACAAGAACTAGAAGTGTGTTTATCTCACATTTTTTGAGTTGGACTCATATTTTACAGACTTGCATCCCTCTATGCCTGATTCTTCATCTATTTCATTACCTGTTATGTTATATTCCTTTAGTTCTAACATTGCTCCACCTGGCTTCTCTTCTCTTAACACCTCACTTGAGTCTCATATGGTTACTTTACCTCTATGGAGTGTACATTCTCCAATTTTATAGGTGTACAAGCATTGCCAGACTCTACTAGTCTTCTAATACCCCAACACTCCCTTCTTTTTCTGCATGTTCGTCATCCTTCAACCTTGCATCCTTAGTTGGTTGTCATTCAGGTACTCCATCTAGTATAGATTATCCTATATCTGACTTTGTTTCATACGATTATTTAAATAAATCTTATTGTGTCTTTGCCACTTCACTTTTATCTTCCTTTCTTTTTAAAAGTTACCCGGAGGCATTCCTAGATCTTGTATGGAAGAGGGCTATGGATGATCAGATGGAGGCCTTATTTTGGTCCTCGCCTACATGATGTTCGTTATGTTGCTTGTAAGTGGGTATACACCAGCAAGTATAATCCCGATAACTCTATTGTTTGTTATAAAGCCCATTTGTTCACCAAAGGTATCACTCAGACTTGTAGTATTGACTATTTTGACACCTCTTATGTGACTCACTTAAATTCTGTTCGGATACTATTATCTCTGGAAACTTGGATTTAGAGCTTAACTAGATGGATGCTAAAAATACATTTTTATATGGTGATCTCAACAAAACTATTTACATAGAGCAACCTTTATGTTATGTGGCTCATGGGAGGGGGAGTATGTGTGTAAACTTAACATAGGGGAGTATGTGTGTAAACTTAACATAGTGATATATGGCCTAAAACAATGTCCTCAGTGCATAGTTTCGATTTCACAAATTCTCACACGTGGGTGTTGGATTTAAATATAACAAAACATGTCACTTTATGTTTTTAAGAAAGTCCAGGTCTGGTATTGTGATTATTGTTGTATATGTTGATAATATTTTGCTGATAGACAGTGATAAATAGGGCATCTCCAACATTAATATTTGGAAGGTCATTTTAGTCTCAAAGACCTTGTAAAACCAAAATATGTTCTTGGTATTAAGATAGTATACAAGGATAATGGTATATCTCTATCTCGGAGAAAATATGTCTTGGATCTTCTTAAAGAGATTGGTTGTAGGCTTACTGGAACTCCTCCTGTTCTAGGAGTAAAATACAGTGTTCATAGTGATTTAGAGTTGGTTGATCTAGCTAGATATCGGATATTGGTTGGGAAGATGATTTATCTTACTGTTACTCAAGGTTTGCAAAGCCGGTCAAGCGACTCGGTCCGGTGAGCCACTGGACTGGTACGGTACCGGCGTACCGACGGCAGTGAAAGCTTCAGCAGCAGCACAGGCGGCGGACAGCAGCAACAGCGGAAGGCGCAGGCATGGGCGGAAGCTTTAATCGAAGCTTCCTCCGCCACAAGCTTCAATCGAAGCTTCCGCCCACGCCAGCGCTGTCCGTCTGCCCACCGTCCGTGCTACGAGGGTCGCTCCACGACCGGTACTCCAACGGACCGATACAAACCGGCCGGGTACGGCTGGTTTCGGACCGGCTTCGCAAACACTATTGTTACTAAACTTGATATCTTATGTGCAGTAGGAATAGTAAGTCCAATTATGCAAGAGCTAAGAAAATGTCATTGGGAGGGAGCTCTGAGAATCATAGAATACATTAAGAAGGCTCTAGGCAAAGGATTATATTATTCAAAACATGGTCATATTTGGGTTCAAGCCTATATAAATGTTGGTTATGCAGGTAATGTGGATGATTGTAAGTCTCTTAAAAGGATTTTGTACTTATGTTGGTGGTAACCTAGTTACTTGGAAGAGTAAGGAACAATCCATTATTGCTAGATCCAGTCAATGACCCAAACCACTTGCGAAATGCTATGGATTGAAAATCTTCTTAGAGATTTTGATTTGCCATGCCCTACTCCTATGGTTTTAAATTGTGACAATTAAATTGCTATATTTATTGCTAGTAATTATGTATTTCATGAAAAGACCAAGCATGTTGAGGTTGATTGTAAGAGATGCAATACTTAGCCAGGAGTTGATTGTAAGAGATGCAATACTTAGCCAGGAGTACAACTGTCATTTTGTAAGAGATATAATACTTAGAGGATTTGTACTCCGCACATTAAGTCTGAAAAACAAACTGGAGATATTTCCACTAAAGCCCTCCATTATCCTAGATTCACACTTTATGTAGTTGTGCATGATTTGTATCTTAAAACCAAAGTTTAAAGAACTGGTCTGAACCGGGTCCGGCTATGGTCCAGAATGGACCAAGCAACGGAGCTAGCGAGAGACAGCGGAAGAGGAAGAAGAAAAGGAAGGAGAAGGAGAAGAAGACAGAGAAGAGAAGAGGAAGAAGAACGAGAAACAGAAAGAGGACGCACGAGTGGCAAGATGCAGTGGCAGTGGACACGAGCTAGGACGCCGGCAGATGCCCGAGTAGCGGACGCCTGAGGCTAATACCCTCCTTCTCCTTCTTTTTCTTCCACCTCCTCTTCACCTATGCTCCAGTCACCTTCTTCCTCCGTTCGTCCGGTTCTGTCTAGTACGGCCGGTCCCGGTCCGAGCCTGAACTTGACTATGACTCGGACCAAATTTGAGAACCTTGCTTGAAACTATTCATGATCAATAGATTTTCTAGTTTTTGCTCTCAAGTAATCAATGGAGCAATTTGACTTGATTGATACAAAATTTCTAGTTTAGGTATTTTATTAATGCAAAAAGATGGCTTAGGTTCATATCTGAAACTATGATAATTGTTTGTACTATCTGATATTAGTTGATATGTTTCCTTGTCCGTCATGGAATATTACATAAAAAAGTTTACATAGCAAGATGGCACTAATCATATGACAGCTTTTTACTATTTACCATCTTTCAATTATTTAGATGATTGATAATTAATCTGTTTTTGTTAGGTGGTAGGGTGCTGTTATTTGACCGCAAAATGCTGAGAAATTTCCGTAAAGATGGCCACAATTGGAAGAAGAAAAAGGATGGGAAGACGGTCCAAGAAGCTCATGAAAAATTAAAAGTTAGACTACATTAAGATGAAGTTATCAGTTATCATTTTTTGTATCTATTGTTTGAATACCTGACACTGCTATTTTTTCTACTCTTATATAGTTGTTTCGTGCTTCCTCTTTATGATCAATTCCGCAAACTACAGATGCTGGATGAAATCATAAATCACTATGGTCCCATAATCTTAACAAATGCCAGTGCTCATGCTAAGACATATTAATAGATAAAAATGGTTCAGAAGTATCATATGAGATATAGAGTTGCAATTTAGGGTGAGCCTATCACACTGGATGTGCAGTTATGATCTTTTATGAGCTTGTGACCTTTTTTCTTTCCAGACTTTACCACACGACATTGCTAGAATTCTGAAGAGCTGCAATGAGTTCTTTAGAGGATCTGTTGTTTTATGGAACTAAAATTCAATATGATTTTTTTTTTCTGTAATAAAAAAATTCATGTGTGGTGTATGCATATCTTTTTCAAAACTTAAATTTCATCCATGGCAAGATGTTTGATGCCACTCATTATGCGTGTAACACTTGTTTAAGAAATGTTTCAGTTGGTTTTTTACCATGAATGATGACATCGTTAACTATAGTTGGTTTTTAGTTGTAAACATAGTGCATAATGACTTTATTTGCTTACTCCATGTTTGTTAATGCTTTTGTTGGACCTACATATGTTGTCATGTTAAGAGAACTCAGGCTTGGTGTTTGCTTATTGATTTTTTTTTTTGTTGGGAAAGGATCCCAGGTGATATAGAATTTATGTAGGTCCAACAAATGAGTCGATAAAAGTATTAGACACAGGTTTGATGTTGTAATACTTTTTGGTAAACAAGCATATTATAGTTTTGATGTAGTTTTTGTTTGATAACCACACCTTCTGAAGAAAGTAACTAGTTAATGTAAAAGATGCTTAACAAACAATTGGCATCAGTAGCACCCATGTGTACTTGGTTTCTAAGGATTCCTCTTCTTGACAGCGTTCTGGTGTTTGAGTTCCTTCATCTAGTTGACCTTGGCATACGACCCTGACATAAAAGTTGTAAAAAGGATCATTAAGACTTAATTCATTGTAATAGTATAATGTTCTAAACATAAATACTAATTTTAATGAGTCTTAACCCATTAAGGCTCCTTAAACATAAAATATCTAATAGGATATTTAAAGGTATATATTCTAATACTCCCTCTCAAGTTGGAGCATAAATGTTGATCATATTAGCTTGTTACACAAGTTGGCAAACGTGGGACAAAGGAGGGCCTTTGTGAAAATATATGCAATTTGCGCTTCTGTTCTAATGTAAGGAATACAAATCCTTTGATCAAGAACCGCATCTCTTGTAAAGTGACAATCAACTTCAATGTGCTTGATCGTCTCATGAAATACAGGATTATTGACAATAAATATAGTAGGCTGATTGTGATTGTCAATTCAAAATCATAGGAGTAGGACATATCAAACCAAGATCTGTAACAAGATTTTGAATCTACAACATTTAACAAGTAGCTTGGGTCATTGCTTTCTACTCTGCTTCACATGGATCTTGCAACCACATTATTTATTACTCTTCCAAGTAGGTTACCACCAATATAGGTGCAAACTCTCATAATAGACTTGCAATTATCCATATTTTCTGCATAATCAGCATCAGTGTAAGCCTAAACATGAATATGACCATGCTGCCAATAGACCTTTTAATTTATTCTACAACTCTCATGGCAACCGGCCAATGACATTTCCTTAATTTCTACATAAACTTATTATTCCTACCACATAAGAAATATTAGGTCTAGTGACAGTAAGGTAAATTAATTTTCTAACCAATCTCCGATATTTAGTTGGATCCACCATCTCTAAATCACTGTAAACACTATGTTTTATTCGAGGAGTAACAGGGGTTTCAGATGGCTTACAACCAATCAGCCCTGTTTCTACTAATGCCTCATGATAACTTTTAGGAATAGATGATGCCAAAAGTGATATAGCAAAAGCATAGTATGAAGTAGTCAACCTACTACATGACACAAAATTATATATAGGATAAGCAGTGCTTCATGTATTACCTAATGGCTGACTAACCAAGGATGCTAGGCTGGTGGATAACGGACTTGTAGAGGAAGAGAGAACTAGGGTGTAAGAAGACCGATTGAGCTGACAATGTTTACGGATATATAAAATAGGGGAACGTGAAGTCCCATATAAGGGACCTGGTGAAGGGCAACTTGACATTTTAGTGTCAGAGAAAGGTGGATTGAATAAAACCGAAAGTGGTATAGATGAAGGATTATATATTGTTTTCGACTTGGTAAAATATGGGTCAGATTCAAAAAATATAACATCACATGATATGAGCATGCACCTTGTTTTTGGATCATAACATCGATAAGGCAAAAAATATAACATCACATGATATGAGCATGCACCTTGTTTTTGGATCATAACATCGATACTCCTTTTGTATTTTTTGTATCCGAGGAAGACACATTGAGTTGCATGAGGATTAAGTTTGTTAGAACTATAGCCAAGAGCCTGACAATAGCACAAGCAACTAAAAGCGGAAACAATACGGAAAATGGAGTAGAGTTCTTTAAAATAGATGAAGGAGATCAATTAATTAAATGACATGCAATCAAAATCTCATTACCCAAAATTGATGAGGAACATATATATGAAAAAGTAAATATTGATTTTTGTGTTCATCAACATCATCTTGTTGAGACATATAGGGACAAGTCATTTGATGTATGATACCTCGACTAGAACAAAAAAGACAGACAAAAAGAATAAGAATTTTCAAAGAGATACCAAATTGATTTTTAATTACTTCATAAAATGTTTGAAATATAGGTTACATGAGACCGACTCTTAGAATGGATGCTTGGATACCAAATATTAGAGTGAACTAGATGAAATGGAATAGAACTTGGTAAATTGGATAGAAAAGAAACCTTGTGATGTTTACCTAAACTGACAAGCATCACATTGAATAGACGGTAGTGAATTGAGGGATAATAAATGGATGTCCCAAGTGATAGTGCCATTGATAGGGAGGAGTGGATAGAGCAGAGGACGTTGTACTAGACTCACTAGAAAGAAGATTGACTCCACCGGCCCCACGACCCCCACCAATCACCTTCTTCGTCTTGAGGTCCTGAAATAGACAAGAAGATGGAGAAATGAGAACGGTATATGATAGTGTTTTAGTAAGTACTGATGCAGAAAGTAGATTAACAGGGAATTTAGGTATGTAAAAAACATATGATAAAGTAAGATTATGGTTAATGCGGACAAGACCAATACCATAGACAAGGGCAAAGGTACCTTTTGTAGTAGCTACTTGGGGTCGATGCATATGTCTATCAAGATTTGTAAATAAGTGTATGTTACCAGTCATATAAGACAAAACACCTGAAGCAATAATCCAAGGTGCATTAGATGATGCAATAGAGGCAATACTCGGTCCAAGTGTCGAAGATGCAAATAATGATGACGTAGAAGATCTAGGCTGAGCAACATAATGCAAGAGGCGCTCAAGCTCTACACTAGTGAGTGTACAAGTAACTGTATCAGTGGACATTACAGCAGATGAAACCATAGCGGGTGTAAGACCAGAAGCAGTGTTAGAAGAAACTATAGCTTGTGCAATTAGTGCATGTGATGGTTTACCAAATTTTTGCAAACACTTAGAAGAATGATTAGACCACTTACAATGAACATAAGGCAGCCATGTATGCCGATGACCACGGCCACGTCCTCAGCTCCGACCTCTAGATAGGCAACCACTAGACTGTAGAACAAGCACTTTCAGAAGGAATGGAGGAGGAAGAACCCTTAGAGGGAATTTGTACCACTCAAGAATAGGCATTCTAGTTCCATCAGAGTCTTCAAAGCCCATGGTCCTCCTTTTCTTGCATGGCATTCTAGTTTCTATGTAGCCGTCAGAGTCTTTAGGGCCTGTTGGCTCTGCTTCAAAGCAGCTTTTGGTGCAAAAGCTATTAAAACAACGTTCGACTGTTAAAATAGCATTAGGCTATTATTAAAATAGCATTCGGTAATGAAAAGATGTAGAATAAAAGTAGTTAAAAATTAGAAGCTATCTACAACTTTTTCAAAAAAGTTGGCTTTAGCTCTTGATGCACTCTATATATAAAAAAAATATTAAATAATTAATTAAGTATTTTAATATATATATTAAATAAATATATAAATTTAAAATTTTAATATTAAATAAATAAATATATATATTTTTTTAATATAAATAAATATATATATTATTTTAAGTATTATAATTATATATATATATATATACACACACATGTGTAGTATAAATTATAGGAGCAGATAATAGTTATTGACCAAAAAGCTTACAAATTTCATAATACAATTTAGCACAGTTATAATTGTGGGGCCAAACAGCCCTTGGTTGATTCAAGTTTGCCTAAGTCAATTGAATGAAGTTGACTTTAAGTTCCCATTCGGATGACCTTTAAGTATGATCCACATTGCAACTAAAATTCATTGATCATAGTATATATCATAGGTTAAGATTAGGATGCTGTCATTTATGAACCACACCCCTAAACACTTGGAGAAATTGGGTGCCAATGGAGACGGGGACTGAAGCTGGACTGTCAGTTAGTCAGTGGAAAATTCAATATGTGCTTCAGAGAGACAAAACAGTTTTCCAAAAACATGCTGATTATTTGCTTCTTAAAAGTTAAAACTTGAAGTGATTCATGAGATCTTTAGCTGAAAACTTTGTTTGCTATGGACAAAAGAAAAGAACTAAACAAGAGTACAAAATAAATATAAATTTTGAACAGAAATACAATATCTAAGTAGTAACTGAGTTTTCTAAAACCAATTAGTAGAACTTGAATAAAATAAGATTCAAGCCAGTTATTAATTTTTAAATAAACTAACAATATAAGTTTCAAATTTGATTTATGATGGCAGAATATAAAATTAGACACGATCTATACTAGGTTGTAAGCTCAGTATACTGTTTTGGTGGCAGAGCGAGACAAAGATCACATGAGATTTAATTGTTTGTACCAGTTGGTACATAGTGTGAACTGTGAAGGCTTCATATATCACCAACAACCATCTTTTTTGCTGTTTGGTTTTTTTTTCCAAATGGTAAATAATTAAAATTTGATCGTTTCTACATCCTAATTTGAATTATGCTGCTTCATATTATGTTAGAGCCTCTCAAACTCTCTTAAATTATTTTTAATACTCATTATCATCATTTTATAACTCCTAAAGCTTAAAATGTTGATTTCGTGTTGAAAGTTGAAACACAATCATGAAATAACACACAACCATCATCATTAAATGCTTTTTTTTCATATTATGTTCTGAGTGTAGAGACATTACTTGTGTAAAGCAAGGTCTTGTTGGTAACTATCCTATGCTACCATATTTATTTAAGTTCCTCAGGAAGTTCAATATTTATTCAAAGAAATATTATAGTTCAATATATTTTGTTGGTTTTTAAATGAAATATAATTTTAGTTCTTTTTATCTTAATTTTCAGGAACATAAATGACGAGAATAATTATACATGAGGCATTGAGACAATAAGTACATAAGATTCACCATGCTAGTCTAAAAAAAATAGTGGTAACCACTTGAGAAAAATTTTAAAACTATGCCTTAGGACCTTGCTAAGTTTTCATAAATTTTCTTTTTTGCTGCGAACTTCAATCTCCCATTAAGCAACATATCTTAAAAGTTACTCCTCAATACTTCCTCTGGCACCGCACAAGAAGAGATTCTAAATGTCTAATTTGTTCAATTTTCATTCTTAATACAATAAAAATAGAGCTGGATCTTAATTCATCCTTTCAATTGGAAAGAATGTGTCAAAAGCATGGTTTAAGGTCTTTGTGCGTATTGAATTTGGTAAATACTGGCTCGATCATGACCTTATACATAGACTCTATGTACTAGGGTCTAGTCTAGCGAATGTCGGATTAAACTAGTACACTCAATGTGCCATGTGTTGCTACATCTAGTATGTTCAATTAATATGTCAACATGTGTTGGCTCCGTGGTTTATAGAATCAGTCCATGCTATACATTCAGTTTGTACCGATTTTATCATGTACTAGCAACTAGCATTGATACATTGATACATATGTATGTAATAAAATTGGCTGGTACCCGTCCATACCATACAAATGGGACAAATGGGAAGGAGTTTTCCTTTTGCGGGGGGGGGGGGGGGGGGGGGGTTTGCAATTAGAAGCCTCAATACCAAGTTAAAAAAACAAAATAACTTAGATTCAATGGACATATAGAATAAGAAACCCTAACTATACCATGTATGAACCAACTACTTGTAAGAAGTTCAATTCAAGGAAACTTTGTCATGGATCCACAATTTCTATGTACACTTTGCACAAGATGATATTTACTTGATGCATAATTCTTATTTCCTAATAGGGTACCAAAAAGTCTTCATCACATGTATCGCTCAACTTTATTAATGTTTGCATTATAAACATTTATGTATGTTGGACCTTTTCTATAAATCTTTTTTTCTGTTTCATCAAGTGCTTTCTTTTTGATCTTTCATGGTCTATTATAGCTTACATTTCATAGTTCACTTTCTTGACCTCTCAATTTCTTCATAGTTAGGTTCAAATTGTTACTTAGAACACCCTTTGCTGGTTCTAGCCTGTATCTTTCTGTTTCTTAAATAGGAACCACTTTAATGTGTATGTCTTTATTGGATTTGTTATGTTGTGTATTGTTTCATTTGGATATATTTTCATCATCATTCTAAACTATACAAATAGTCTCATTTCCATTATTTTGTATCAGTTAAGATATGTATTTAACACTATATTAGTCTATATACAGATTGGTAATAAAGAAAGAATCCATGTTTACTATGCACGCAGTGAAGATGACCCTAACTTTTACCGAAGGTGCTACTGGCTACTAGATAAGTATGTTGACTCATACCATCATTCCTTTTCTGTTTTGTTGTAAGAATCACAGCTTGATCTTAATCTTCGAGCAACAAATTTACTCTCTCTCTCTACATTTGTACTGTTACATAACAGGCTAGAGTAATATATTAGCGCCTATGGATTTTTCTCATTTATTTGAGTTGTTGCATGACTAATAGAAAATCCTCTTCTTACAAACTAATGAGAAGATTGACCTATTAAATTGATGAATCTGAAATAATGTGATTCAATTAAAAATACTTAAGTCTAAGTTAATTATAGTAAGTTCATTATGTCTAAAATATCAGAATGATTCTCCGCCCACTTTCTGTATGGGCTAAAGCTGAGGTATCATATCCTATTTGCATGACTAGACTTTATAGAATATGGCAATATGTTTAGAAGAAATTTAGTTTCTAATGAAGGCCTAGGCCATGTTATGTTGGTGAAAATCTAGATACTCTAAATCTGTGAACATAAAACTGAATCTAACCATTGTGCTGGGAATCACTATTTTTGAAGAGATTCTGAATTTGTTACAATGGGAGGACCTGAACCTTGCTCTTGCAGTCCTATTTGAATAAAAGCTTTGTATGAAATATAGTTTCAAATATATACACATTGAAAATGTTTTTAAAGCAAGACCAATATATATGGTATTAGATCAATATATTTGAAATATATTAGTTTTAAATTTCCCTTTTTTGGTGTTAAATTTCTACCTGTATAAGTACTTGTCATACCAATATGGTGTTGGAGCATGTGTATGCATATATATGGTATTGGACCATATATATGTATATAAACTTTTTAAAACCTTAATCTCTTCATATGGAATTTTATGTGATGTTGATTTTCCAGGAATGTATATGTATAAGGTCTTCTCATGATTTAAAAATTACATTTGTGTCACCCAGTACAGTCAATTCGTACATGGACCATAGTAGTATCATAATATTTTTTAGTATGTGTTAATCAGCACTGACATGTATTGTGTGTCAACATGATACATGTTGGTATTGGTTTGTGCAACTCCAACGGCTATGGAATCTGGCTGTTGGGATTTTTAAATTTTATTAGCAAATGGCTACAAATGCTTGCAGCTATTTGAACCAATGGAAGAGGGGGGGGGGGGGGGGGGGGGGGGGAATACTTTTTGTATAAATCCCCATTCGCTTATAATTCACTAAAATCTCTCAAACTCTCATTCTCTCTTAATCCATCTTGATTAGTATTATATAAAACCTAAAAGGTAGAATGTTGATGTGTGGGGGGGGTGGGAATACTTTCTGTATAAATCCCCATTCGCTTATAATTCACTCAAATCTCTCATTCTCTCTTAATCCATCTTTATTAGTATTATATAGAACCTAAAAGGTAGAATGTTGATCTTACCTACAACGAGCACTAAAAATATTGAGGACTCCTTATTATTAGCTATCATAATAAAAGGTGGAGGCGCCACTCAGGTTAAACAATAGCTTGCTATTTTAATGTCTCAAATTGCACAAAAATGTCATTGGAGATTCGTTAAGCCTTTTGTGAAAGTCTAGAGTCCTCATGCATCGAAATGCAATATGTGATCAAGAGGTGTGAAGACTTTGATTGACATGCATTGAAGCTCATTGCCTTTGCTCGATACCAAGGCCATGGAGATAGACCTGGCAAAACCTGACTCGACCCGCTGACTCGACCTGACTTGACATGAAATAGGCAGGTTCGGGTCAGCCATAATCGTGTTCGGGTCATAAACAGGTCAACCCATTTATTGACCCAACAATAATCAGGTCGTGTCGGGTTGTAAACGGGTTGACCAGCTTAACCCGATTATATTATATATTTATATATAAAAAATTTAAATATAGGCTCACCTAACTCCCATTGCTAGCCCATAAACCTAAATATCTTCTAACTATCTTTTAATCCAAATTTCGGTTCACACATAAGCCCAAAGTTTTATTTATTTTAATAAAATTTTTATCAATTTATTATTTATGTTTAAAATATGAATGATAAATGGATTATTTGGGTTGTATCGGGTTGACCCGATTAAATTCGGATGGTGTTCGTGTTAGACAGTTTGACTAAATTAATTAAACGGATTGTATTCAGGTTGGCTTAATCGGGTCACGGGTCATAACTGGCACGACCCATTTATGACCCGCTGACCCGAATTGCCATGTCTACATGGAGATGAAACTATTGAGGATATCTTGAAGTGACTATTCAAGCTTTAAAGGCGATCGCCTTTGATACCAGAAAAAGGATTAGGTGTGATACCTAATCTAAGGATCGCCTTTGATAATCAAGACAATACTTGCACAAGGCAAAATATTTCTCAAACAAAGGATTTTATTTAGTAGCGGAAGGGATTACAAGGGAACACTCAAACTCAAACTCTAGAAGTAAGACTTGCTCTGAGCTGAGTGTGTCTTGCAACTAGCTAGTTACACGCTTAAATAGAAAAGCAAACTTGGCGCTCAAGTAAAACAAGTGACTTGGCGCGTAAGTAAAGTAAGCCTAACACACAAGCTTACTTGTCACACAAGTAAAGTAAAAGTACAAACTTGACACACAAGTAACTTAATAGTAAAGGACGCCTTTCTTTTTCTTTTTCAGAAAACTAGGGTGGGGACCATGGGCGCACATGGTTGCAGTTTTCCTGGTTAAGTCAGCATCTCCATGTTTGTGGGTCCATTAGAAGTGTGCTTTTCTTCCATTTCCTCGTCTGTGGATTCATTAGATTCCGTACTTGAATCCGTGCTCGAATCCCAAGTTCTTCTTTGTCTATAATATTTAACTTTTCTTTTCCACAGTATCATATTTGGAGTGTCAATTTCTTTTGTGAAAGTTCTTGGGCTTATGTTGGAGTTAACGAGTGAAGCCCACGGTTCATAATAGTTCTGCTCCTTATAGATCTCGGTGTTCCAAGGTTCTTCTAAGTCATAGACGAAGATGGGTTGTGTGTAGAACAAACACATCCTTCTCGTCGGGATGAAATTCCCGTCATCATTGCACCTTGGTTTCTTGGCGTACATGACAATGTATTTCGTTTCGTCTTTGTACTCTTGGTATAACTTTCTTAAGTGTCTTGGGAAGAAGGGTGGTATCCATTTTTTGATTTCCCATTGCCTTACCATACCGTAATGGAATAATTCTTCGACGAATTGGTATGAAGAGGCCGTGAGGTGCCATTTGGATTAGGGCAGTGTAGAGATGTTGCCCTGCTTGTTGGAATACCTTTATACCAGGATTGTACCTTTCGTGCATTGAGATGAACCCGAGCTTTTCTTGGGCATGTACCATTGACATCCAGAGAGACTTCTATGCTCGAGTATTAATTTCATTTGAGAGGCACTCAGGTAGAGAATTTAAGAACAGGTTTCGATAGGATGAGGAGAGGGTCATTCCGGCGACGAAGGCCTGATATTGCTCCTTCTGAAAATCCCTCTTGGATTCAACTTCTTCTTCTTTCAGCATTCTCTATTTTTTGACTTCTGTGGTGGAACCACTGACATTGATTTCAGAATTTTGTGGTCCATGCTGATCCAAGTTTGATGATTTGGATCTTTAACGGTTTCCCCTATATATAGGAACTCAAAAAGTGATTTATCCTCAGGTGATTTGACTTGATGAATAGTCAATAGTGATAGTGTATCTTCGAGGATTTTATTCCTGCCTTCGACATGTTTGAAAGTGACTATACTCTTAGATAGGGCTCCTTTCCTTTCGTAGACATAGCTAGGTTGAAGGTCCTCTTTATTCTTTCCTTCTTGTCTAAGATATTCATCCAAGCCCTAAAGTCTTTATCCATTTGTGTAGATGATAAGATGATTTGACAGTATTGTGATGGAAGCCTTAGATCGTGAGGTCCCAGGTCAGAAATCCTGGGATTCCCAAAATATTCAAAATCTTTCGGATATCCAGCTTTGAGTGGTCCTGGGTCAGAATTCTTGGGATCAGTGTTGGAATTTCCAAAATATCTATTATATCCAGTTCTATATACAGGAGCATAGGCGAATAATTTATGGAAATAGAACTGAAAGATGGAATGATGGCAATCAAGGCGAATAATTTACGAGTTCTTTTCACATATTACATTCCCTCGAAGGCAGTCAAAACGAACGAGTTCAGTACCCCCTTCACATTCCTGATGAACGACATCCAAATATTGGTCAAAGGCAACATCACAAATGCTATGAAGGAAGAACTCCACTGGGCAGGCATCTCAGCAATCTTTTCGTCCAACAATAATCTATGAGAAGTATCAGATAAAAGGATTGCGTCCGCAGGCTTGCTTACATATGAGTTTTGGATGCTAGAGATGCCTGCCCAGTGGAGTTCTTCCTTCATAGCATTTGTGATGTTGCCTTTGACCAATATTTGGATACCGTTCAGTACCCCCTTCACATTCCTAATATAGGGCCTGACAATTATAAAGGAGCTGACATCTCTGAAGCCCCAAAAGCCTGGCTGGATATTTATCTGAAAATTGGGCTTTCCTACCTCAAAGTGGCCCAGTATGAAAATAGACAAATTGCAAGAATTCGGGCCTATGCTCCTGTATATAGAACTAGATATAATAGATATTTTGGAAATTCCAACACTGATCCCAGGAATTCTGACCCAGGACCACTCAAAGCTGGATATCCAAAAGATTCTGAATATTTTGGGAATCCCAGGATTTCTGACCCGGGACCTCACGATCTAAGGCTTCCATCACAATACTGTCAAATCATCTTATCATCCACACAAATGGATAAAGACTTTAGGGCTTGGATGGATATCTTAGACAAGAAGGAAAGAATAAAGAGGACCTTCAACCTAGCTATGTCTACGAAAGGAAAGGAGCCCTATCTAAGAGTATCAGTCACTTTCAAACATGTCGAAGGCAGGAATAAAATCCTCGAAGATACACTATCACTATTGACTATTCATTAAGTCAAATCACCTGAGGACAAATCAGTTTTTGAGTTCCTATATATAGGGGGAACCGTTAAAGATCCAAATCATCAAACTTGGATCAGCATGGACCACAAAATTCTAAAATCAATGTCAGTGGTTCCACCACAGAAGTCAAAAAATAAGAGAATGCTGAAAGAAGAAGTTGAATCCAAGAGGGATTTTCAGAAGGAGCAACATCAGGCCTTCGTCGCCGGAATGACCCTCTCCTTATCCTACCGAAACCTGTTCTTAAATTCTCTACCTGAGTGCCTCTCAAAGGAAATTATTACTCGAGCATAGAAGTCTCTCTGGATGTCAATGGTACATGCCCAAGAAAAGCTCGGGTTCATCTCAATGCACGAAAGGTACAATCCTGGTATAAAGGTATTCCAACAAGCAGGGCAACATCTCTACACTGCCCTAATCCGAACATGGCACCTCACGGCCTCTTCATACCAATTCGTCGAAGAATTATTCCACTATGGTATGGTAAGGTAATGGGAAATCAAAAAATGGATACCACCCTTCTTCCCAAGACACTTAAGAAAGTTATGCCAAGAGTACAAAGACGAAACGAAATACATTGTCATGTACGCCAAGAAACCAAGGTGCAATGATGACGGGAATTTCATCCCGACGAGAAGGATGTGTTTGTTCTACACACAACCCATCTTCGTCTATGACTTAGAAGAACCTTGGAACACCGAGATCTACAAGGAGGAGAACTACTATGAACCGTGGGCTTCACTCGTCAACTACAACATAAGCCCAAGAACTTTCACAAAAGAAATTGACACTCCAAATATGATACTGTGGAAAAGAAAAACTAAATATTATAGACAAAGAAGAACTTGGTATTCGAGCACGGATTCAAGTTCGGAATCTAATGAATCCACAGACGAGGAAATGGAAGAAAAGCACACTTCTAATGGACCCACAAACATGGAGATGCTGACTTAACCAGGAAGACTGCAACCATGTGCGCCCATGGTCCCCACCTTGGTTTTCTGAAAAAGAAAAAGAAAGGCGTCCTTTACTATTAAGTTACTTGTGTGTCAAGTTTGTACTTTTACTTTACTTGTGTGACAAGTAAGCTTGTGTGTTAGGCTTACTTTACTTACGCGCCAAGTCACTTGTTTTACTTGAGCGCCAAGTTTGCTTTTCTATTTAAGCGTGTAACTAGCTAGTTGCAAGACACACTCGGCTCAGAGCAAGTCTTACTTCTAGAGTTTGAGTTTGAGTGTTCCCTTGTAATCCTTTGTTTGAGAAATATTTTGCCTTGTGCAAGTATTGTCTTGATTATCAAAGGCGATCCTTAGATTAGGTATCACACGCTCGTCGAGATGAAGTTTCCATCGTTATTGCATCTTGGCTTCCGGGCATACATGACAATGTACTTTGTTTCTTCTTTATGTTCTTGACACAGTTTTTTCAAATGCTCCGGAAAGAAGGGTGGTATCCACTTGTTGATTTCCTATTGCCGCCCCATACCGTAATTAAATAAATCTTCGATAAATTGGTACGAAGAGGCTGTGAGATGCCATGTTCGAATTAGGGCAGTATAGAGATGTTGTCTTGCCTGTTGGAATACCTTAATTCCATGATTATACCTTTGGTGCATTGAGATGTACCCGAGCTTTTCTTGGGCATGTACCATTGACATCCAGAGAGATTCCTGTGCTCGAGTAATAATAATTTCCTTTGAGAGGCACTCAGGTAATGAATTTAGGAACTTGTTTCAGTAGGAGGAGGAGAGGGTCATTCTGGCGACGAACGCCCAATAGTGCTCCTTTTGAAAATCCCTCGTAGACTCTACTTCTTCTTCCTCCAGCATCTTCATTCCTTCCTTTTTAAGCACTTATGCATCTCGGCAAAATATAAGTCATGTGCTTCGTCTTTATGAGGAAATCATTAATTTACAACAAGGCGATCGCTCCTTCCAAGAGACTTATGCTCTGTTGCAAGGTAAATGGGATGAGCTTTGCCAGTATCATCCTGCCTTCTTTGATATTGAGGTCACTTTCCAACAGCAGTAGGAATTTCTTGTGGCAAAGTATTTATCATGTTTAAATCCTCAATACTCTGTATTGAGCTCTCAACTGCTAGTGGACTCTACCATCACAACTCTCCAAGGGGCCTTCTCCCGTCTCCTGCGTGTTATGGCTTCTTCTACTACCAGGGATTCCTCTAGTGCTCTTGCTGTTCCCCCGCTCCCTTTGCTTTGGGTTGCGGCCACGCTTCTAGTCATGGTCGTGGTCGGGGTCGTGGCTGAGGCTTTCCTCCGTGTACTCATTGTGGTCGCACTAACCACACCCCTGACAGATGCTAGGGCTGCCGTTGCTACTGCTCCTGGTTCATCTGCTCCTCCTCTTCCTCCCGCTGAACTAAATGATAGTTGAATTTGCAATTAAAGTCCTAATCTTATGAAAAATGACTATTTATATCCTCATAATTAGTTGATCTTCATATTGACTTATACAAATGTTTAGCACAGACTATCATACCATACTTGGGAAATTTATTTATGTTCACTGCAACATGTGACTCATCCTTTGAATTCTACAAAAAAATAACCAAAAAATCAAAAGTTGTAATAGATCCTTTTGATTGTTTATTTGTTCATAATGATGTTAATCTAGTGATAGATTGGAAGTCAGCCTTAAGAGGATTAAAATACTACTATAGATAATCCTAATCCTAGTGATTCACCTCGGCCTCTCAATATATTGTTAAATTAATTGAGTGGGATATTGGTGATTAAATAGCATAAAGAGTATGACCCGATGTTTTATTAGAGTAAGAGATGCTCTTTCAACTCAATTGAATCCAAGGAATACCAGTTCGAATGGTGTAGTGATTCAAGCTTGGATTGATATGTACCAGTCTGTACCGGACAAAATCGGATGTGGGAGCTGCTTTGTGCAAACATGAGAGCTGCTTTGTCTGCACATGGGTGAAGGTTTGTCTATGAGAGTTGCTTCTGCCACTTCATCCACGAGTGAAAGTGGAATCTTTGATCACAAGCATTGCTTCCATTGAGCGACTAGCAGAGGCAGACAAAGTGCTGAGTGGAGAGCGGAGCAGAGCTAGATAAAGTGCTGAGCGGAGAGTGGAGGTGGGTGGACGTGTGACAGAGCAATGAGCAACAAGCGAGGTGAATGAGCTTTCTTCATTCTTCTCCTCTTCTTCCTCTCCTCTTTCTTTCTTCTCTTCTCTTTTTCTTCTCTACTCCACTCCGCTACAAAGCCGTGTACCGATTGTTGCTCGGTGCCTCGGACCAGTACAAACTTGTTGTATATCAGTTTTTAATCCTTGATTGGATCAAACTATAATGCTAGTCTTCCTAGCCACAAGGCCCACAAAGATCCCTACTGTTTACTCAAGGATTACGAAGACTTTGACAACTAATGCCTCTGCTATCGCGTGATATAAGAAAGAGAAGAGCTTTAACAGATCTATTATCTACTATTGATAAATAAGAACATCAAGAATCCAAAGAAACACTTTCTCCTTCATACATTTATTTACTTGCAAGGTACAAAATGAATATTGATAGCTCTGACATTGTGGCTAAGGTTGTTTGGAAAAGGATATGAATCGTGTGTTGATGTTTCATGGACAAATAATTAGATATTAAACATTTGTTTGCTGAACTGACATAAATTTGTGTTATTGTTATTTATTTTCCTTTTCCTTATACCCACCTAGCATTAGTTGGTGATTGCTAAACTGTAGACAGATAAATAGATAGAGTTGACTTTTCAAATCATCAACAATGAATGTTTTTCATTATTCGTAATGTTATTTGGAAGTCAATTTAGATTATTGTTTATGTTGATTTCATATAACTTATCTGTCAAGATTGTATTGTAGATTTGTAGTATAAAATTGTTATTTACATTAGATGATTTTATATCAAGTGCAAGTATGAGTTCTAAGTGGAAGTTGGAAACAAAAGATAAGAATTGCATTGAAAACAAATCATACCTCAAGGTACCAATATACAGGTTTAGTTAACAGATCCTAACCCAATAAGATAACTTAACCAATAAACTATCCAATAAGCCACCTAATGACATAATGAAACAAAAAACACATAACATAAAGCTTATATACACTACATGCGACATAAACTATATAAGATCATGATGACTTGGTTGGCAAATTTGTTTTATGCTATGTGGTAATTTATGTGATATGGGTGAACCAAGGTTTTCAAAACCACCTTGTATTTCTTGACACAATCCATACTGACACGTGTCAGGACAATCATATTGGTATGATATAATTTGGTACATCTGGTATATATCATTTCTAAATGCACATCTCATACATATCGTTTCAATATTGGACCAGTGCATTGGTGCACACCAAGATGAAAACCTTGAGCTGTACCTCCACTTTGCCCTTAACATAATATAGTGTTAGTTGCAAGGGCAATATAGGAATTTTAATAAAATTCATTGTAATCCCAAAATTTCCCTTTCTACTCTTTTCTCTCTCCAATACATCTTTGCTCACCTCATAGTCTACCCTACCTCTTTGTGAGTGCATGTCTTCTGGAAGAATTTTGTTGTAGTGGAGGGCTGCTCGCTAGTCGCTCCATCTACTTTGTTGACCTTGAGAACGCCCTTATCTCTTTCAACTAGACCTAGCTGAGACCCCAACCGTGCTCTCTTCTCTGTTGGCATAGTGGTGATGCAAAAGGGACAAGTGGCATGGATGACTCCTGGCGGGGTCATTGATAACATTACCAAGAGATGTAATTGTAGATGTGGGTATGGTTGAAAGGGACAAAGAGAGGGAGGGTATTATGTGATTTTAATATTTAAAATCTAGGGGAATGTCATGATGGGCAAACTAAGATTTAGAATATTGGTCAAGTATTAGTATGGACATACCGACACCACCAAGGTTCAAAAAATTATGTTTGGAGTTGTGTACCGGTCCATGTTGTACCAGTCTATGCTTGGACTAGTACAGACTAGTCTATACCGGACAAAAACTAGCGAAACCAGGTGGAGCAGCGGAAGAAGAAGAAAAAAAATAAGAGGAAGAAGAAGAAAAAAAATAAGAGGAAGAAGAAGAAGAGAAAGAAGAAGAAGAAGAACAAGAAGAAGAAGAGGTACCATGCTGCTCCTGCCTCTGCTGTTGGTGTCCACTCCTGCCTCCGCCAACGCCTCTGCATCCGCCCTTGCTGTTCGCTATTAGTTTTTTCTTCTCCCTCTTCTGTCTTCTTCCTCTCCTTCTCCTTCTTCTCCTTCCTCTTCCACTGCTACCTGGTTCGAGAAAACCGGTCGAACAAACTAGTTTTCAAAACCTTGAACACTGCTATAGTGATATTGGATACACCGATAATATGCTACTTTGACGCATGCTACTACGATGCCACTAATCTCCAACCAATATGTACGGCTCGTAACAACACCAATTTTTAAAACCTTAGGCAATTTGATGGATAAAGAAAGCTACGTGACATTGGCCTAACACAAGGAGTAAATAAAAATTAATCCTAAATAAAATGACATTTTGAGATATTAAAACCATCTTTAATGAGTATTTGAATTTTAGTGAAGTCAGTGACTTCTTTCTGGAGGATCTAGTGATCATTTTTCCTAATGTGTTTCATAATCCATGCTTTGTGTGTCCTTCAGGACCCAGCCTTCTTATACTTTAGTTTGTTTCTTTGCCTGACTGCAAATACATTCTTTTCCTCTGTTATTCATAATAGTTGCTTGATTTTCATGATTCCCAACTATAAACTTGTCACAGAATTTGTGATTCCAGAATTAGATCATCAATTTCATATCTACAATTTTTCAGGATATGAGTAAACAAATTTACTCGAGATCAGCTTTTTATGTTCTTGTGGTAATCAATACACCTGAGAGTTGAGTTCTATTAGCAGTTTGAACTCATCTTCATACATTGTGATATCTTATGATTTATGATTATTACTTTTACTTTCTTAATCTTCCAAGCATAGTTCCAAATATCAATTTGTACTGGTGTACATGGCATCAATAGTACTAGTCGATTTAAAATATATATATATATATATATATATATATATATATATATATATAGATAGATAGATAGATATATAACACGCCTATATACTTGGTATTGTGTTAATACTGATACATGGTAGTACAAACTAGTTATACTGCTGGTACAAACTAGTTCTTAAAACTATGCTTCCAAGGTGCTTTTTTTTCAATCCTAGTTATGTTGTAGATGACTCAACCAATTTTGATAGTCTGTGTGGTTCATAGCTAATGCCAATTGACGGCATGATGGATGCTTTCCTTTTCAGGGATTTGGAGCGTATCGTTCTTGTACATTATCGTCAAACGTCAGAGGTTTCTCCCTTTAAACCTGAAGCTTTCTCTGAGTTCCATGCTTATCATCTTTGTGTGTGAAAAATAATCAACTTTGCAAGCATAGCTTCTGTACAAACAAAATTGGCTTACCGTCTGTCAGTCATTGCATATATGAGGCTCAACTTGCTGACATGATTATTCTTGGTTCAAGTGCCTATGTTGGTGCCGTGTTTCCTTTTTTTTTTTTCTGAGAAGCGTTATCTTTGGTGGGTGATAGTGTGATCGTTTCGGAACTGTTATTGCTTTTTGCTTTTTTGCATGTCAATTTTGAACAATCTCAGTTCTACTATTTAATGCTCATAGATTCATGCAAATATCAAATTACAATTTGAACAGAATGCAGAAACAACCCAATTTTTTTAATGTAAATTATACGCATACTTGAACAGGAAAGAAATTCATGAAACCTTAGTACCCATGAAGGCTGGTTTAGTGTGCTATACAGTATACACGCCTCTGATATAAAATGCCTTGCCAACATAGGAACGATGACACACTAGAGAATTCTGACCTAAGGGGGAAGCTTATACAAATAAGTGAAATGCTTCCTGTTAGGCCGGTAGGGACAGAGATAGATAGAGGAGGAAAAGAGATAGAAAACCCTAAGGTCTTGTTTCCTTGAACAGAAGGAAAAACATGGGGAAAGGAATTAGTGGAAGGAAAGAAAAATAGGGGGAGGAAGAATGAATCACATGCAATGCACATGATCGTCTCAAGGAGGCTCATGAGTGGGAGCATGCGGATGTCGTTGCCAGAGATGAGGAGGGCGGCGAGTGCTGGGGGAGGGAGTAGCAGGCAGATGGATTGTGGACAGTGAGCGGCTAGAGCGGCAGGTGGGGAGCGATGAGAGCGGCCAGCGGCAAGAGCATTGGGTAGCGAGAGCGGGGGATGGTGAGCGACGAGAGTGGCAAACTGTGGGGAATGTTGGGAGCGATAAGCAGCAAGCGGTAAACTTTGGCGGCAGAGTCGAGTAGCTTTCTTTCTCAGGAAAGCAAAATGAGGGAAAGTTGCCTCGTTTTCCTTCCCTCCTTGGTCTTTCCTTTCAAAAAACTGAGGGAAAAGTAAACTTTCTTTCCCTTTCATCATGCTTTCCCTCCAAGGAAACTGGGTCGAAAAGACTATATTGTATTAATCTCTTTATTCAATTACATAATAAATGCAACCTATATATAGAGGTATTAAATATATAAAATAATAATATTTTAATTATTACTTATTATATATAAAATACTATTTCTAATATTACTATTCTAACACTAACTATTACCAATTCTAATACTCCCTCTTAAGTTGAAGCATATATGACAATTATGTGTAAGTTTGTATAAAAATAAAGTTAGTAATGACAAAGCCAACCATATAGTTAGTTTAAAAGAGAAATAGATGGCAGCATTAGGAGTTAGGCATTTTGAGTGGTAGAAGGCGGGCATCGTCAACAAAAGTAGTAGGCGCTATTAGACATCACCTGCAAAACAGGCCGTGTAAGGTGTTGTTAGCAGTAAAGAACGACATAAGGCATAGCCAGTAGTAGAGCTTGGCGTAAGGCATCACCAGTAATAAAGCTAGGCATAAGGTGTGGGGTCAAAAGTGTTATATGTTAATGTAATACGACCTTTTCAAATTCACATTATAATAATAAGGTTTTTTTGTTTAATGGGTTCTGGCTTCCAATGAGCGCTTGCACTCGTTGTTAATTACCCTAAAATTACGGCACTTTTGATTAAGAGCGCTATGTAAGTAATGGACAACATCGCATAATTGGAGAACAAAGTAATTTATAAATTTTATGTTGATACATGACTTAAAATTTGAAGCAATTTTCGTTAGTCAAAGAATGACTTGTCGATGGATGCTTGATTTTATGAGAACATGTGGGTATTTGCATTTAATGAATACACTCAGCCTTGATGACTTATGAGTATTTTAGATTTGGTATATACTTGGTCTTAGTGGCTTATGAGTATAAATACTCGGTCTTGATGACTTGTAAGTAATTGAACTGGATGAACACTCGACCTTAATGGCTTGTGAGTATTCGAATTTAAAAGGTACTAGACTTTAATGGCTTGTGAGTATTTGGACTTTAATTTGGGTACTCGGCTTTGATAGCTTATGAGCATTTGGATTTGGGGATACTCGGCCTTGATGGCTTTTGAGTACTTTTGAATTTGAAATACTTGATCTTGATGCCTTGTGAATACTTTTGAATTTGAAATACTCGATCTTGATGGCTTGTGAGTATTTTGAATTTGAAAGATACTCGACCTCGATGACTTGTGAATATTTTGAATTTGAATTTGGTAGGTACTCAGCCTTAATGACTTATGAGTATTTGGATTTCATATATACTCGGCCTTGACGACTTGAGAGTAATTGGATTTGATGAATACTTTGTCTTGATGACATATATGTATTTGAAATTTGATGCACACTCGGCATTGATGGCTTATGAGTGTTTGAATATGGAATGTACTTGGCCTTGATGGCTTTTGAGTATTTTGAATTTGATGAACACTCGGCCTTAATGTTTATGAGTGTTTGAATCTGAAATATACTTAGCCTTGATGGCTTGTAAATATCATATTTAATTTAGAATTAGTCGCTTTGGCCTTGACTCTATAAGCACAATGCTATATTGAAGAGCTACGCCCCAATGATAAGTATCATCATATGCATCTCCCAAATAATATTACATTATGATATGCCAACACTTTAGCTTTTTTTTCTTTTAAACGGGGAAATATTTGGTCCTGATAACTCATGAATATCTTGAATTTGAATTTGAGAATGGCTCCGTAATAATTACTCCATATATGGTGAGTATTTGGTCTAGACATTCGGCCAAAAAATAGCCTATAGATATCTTGGACAAATCAGATTTAAGACTATCTCTCTCTTTTTATTCTCTTCTCTTCTTGGTTGCCATCTTATACGACATATTGAGTCAACTCCACAGAAATGGGTTTGGTGCTATCATAACAACCTGGTTCGGATGATTGTTTGGATCCAATATTGCATTTAGGTTTGAGGCTAGATTCAATTTTGACTCTTGACTTCTGTTTTCTTGTTTCATTTGATTTGGGGTCAAATTGAATGTGAGCTTTGATATGAATATAAGTGTAAATTCATTAGTTTCCTGTATTGAGTTTAAGTCAATTTGACTCAACTAGGGCTGTTTGCACTAAATTGGACTCGCAACAAACTGGACTGGTTTTAATTCGAGCTGGATCAAATATTTATTGGACCAAATGTGCAAGCGTCTTGGTTGTCGTCCAATCCACTGCCTTCACAGCATCTTCATCATGCTGGCGAGTAGCAACGGGTAATGATGCTTGGAGTGGGTAGGTCAGGCTTATTTGTATCGAGCCATAGGCTTACTGATAGCAGAGGCTGAAAGGTCTTCGAAGGCCTGGGGCAGAGAGTAAGAGAAATTCCTTTGAGGGCGGCACCATCAGGAGCTTGGACAAATAATGCACTAGCACCTTTTGTTTTTACAGCGTCTCTTCTTTCTTTTTTTTATATGATTCTTCTTCTTTATTGAATTTTTGTTGTCGTTTTCTATAAACAAATTCTTCTTTGTTTTGCTCCTCCTTTCTTTCTTTACCTCATTTCTCCTATCATAATTCTCTTATTCTCTTATTCACCAGGGTTGCATCATATTTTCCTTAAAAAAAAATCATAATAACAAATAGGAAAGAAAAATAGGGTGGTTTGCAATTAGCGCATCATGTTTTCCTAAAAAAATTAAATTTCATAATAACAAACCATAAATAAAAAATAAGGGGGTTTGAAAACAATAAAATTCATAATAACAAACTGTAAATAAAAATAAGAGGGGGTTGCATGATGCAAGCAGCAAATCATGTTTTCCTTTAAAAAAATTCATAAAACAAACCCTAAATAAAAATAGGGGGGTTTTGCATGATGCAATTAGCACATCATGTTTTCCTACAAAAATAACGAAAAATCATACTCCCTTTTTACCATTTTTCTTTTCACCAAGTGTGAATTTATTTTGAGTCCGTCTCGCAGGCTCCTGGCAAAGTTCTAACTCTAACTATATTATCAATTATAACACTTTCCTCTTACATCAACAATGACATCTACAATGCCAGGCCAATGTAAGTCCCTTCCTCAACTTCTATCTTTTCTCGTACCATCCTTCAATGATTGCCACATCCTCAATGAGTGCCAGGGGTGTGGCAAGTGGCAACAACAAATATTCAATATGATTATGTGAGAAATCATAGATTTATTCCTAACATTTTGGCTTGGTTTGGTTTATAACCTGGGGACTAGTTTGGTAGTTCAAATCAACGGTGTAATTAGATTAATTGAAAGAAAAAACTACACAGTACAAGAGATATATAAAGCAAATTAGAGCAAGACTAATCTACATGGGCCAGGCCCATATATAGCCTAGTAACACTCCCTCTCAAGTTGAAGCAAAAATATCACACATGCTCAACTTGTTACAGAAACTATGACTTTTAATGGAGTTGAGGCCCTTAGTAAAGATATCAGCAATTTGGTCCTCAAACTTGGTGTATGGAGTAGAAATTTGCTGACTTGAAATAGCATCTCTGATGAAATGGCAATCAATCTCAACATGCTTAGTACGTTCATGAAATGAAGGATTGTTGGCGATGAATATTGCCAACTGGTTGTCGCAATGCATAGTCATAGGAGTACAAACCGTCAGCCCGAATTCTTGTAGTAATCCTTTGATCCACAACAACTCACAAGTGGTAAGGGCCATGGCATGATATTCAGCCTCACAGCTGGATCTTGAAACAACACTCTGCTTTTTGCTTTTCCAGGTGACCAGATTACCCCCAACATAAGTACAGAAGCCTGAAATGGATTTACGGTCATCAATATTACCAGCATAGTCAGCATCACAGTAAGACTCAATGGCAGAATGTCCGTTCTTCTTATAGAGAAGACCTTTGCCTGGACATTTCTTCAAATATTGTAGAATTCTCAATATAGCCTTCCACTGACATTGTTTAGGGGACTGCATGAATTGGCTGACAACACCCACAGCAAACGAAATATCTGGGCGAGTAACAGTAAGGTAGATAAGCTTTCTTACAACTTTCCTGTATATAGTAGGATCAGTAACTTTTGACTTCTCCCACATACTATAATGTTCATTTGGGATCATCGGCACATCAGATGGTTTACAGTCAAGCATGCCGGTGTCAGATAAAAGATCAAGAACATATTTGCGTTGAGATAGGTGAAGTGAAGAACCTTTGTATGCCATCTCAATACCCAGAAAATATCTAGGTTTTCTCATATCTCTAAGTGAGAATTGTGATTGTAAAAATATTTTGGTTTCATGTATACCCACAGAATCACTTCCTGAAAGAAGAATATCATCCACATAAATAGCTAGAATAACAATGCCCTTGGTGGATCGACGAATGAATATAGAGTGATCCGATTTGCAATGAAGAAAGCCAAATTGGGATATGATGGCTGAAAACTTCTGAAACCAAGTTCTTGGGCTTTGTTTAAGGCCATAGATAGCTTTATGTAGTTGACACATGAACCCCCCTTGCTTGACATAACCCGGAGGTTGAGCCATATACACAGCTTCAGATAAATCCCCATATAAAAAGGCATTTTTGACATCCAATTGGTGAAGAGGCCAATCCAGGTTAGTGGCAAGCGACAAAATAATCCGAACAGAGTTCAAGCGAGCAACTGGAGAGAATGTGTCCAAGTAGTTAACACCATAAATCTGTGTAAAACCCTTGGCTACAAGGCGAGCTTTGTAACGATTGACCGATCCATCAGGATTGTGTTTGATAGTATAGACCCACCGGCATGGAACAGGTCGGGCCCCGGGAGGTAAAGATACAAGACTTCATGTGCACCGAGATGTTAGGGCATCCATCTCCTCATCCATAGCAGCCTTCCAGTGAGGTGAGGATACAGCGTCGGAAAGGCAGGTGGGAACTGTACTAGAGGAGATAGCATTGAGAAATGCATGATGAGAAGGAGAAATCCATGAGTAGGAAACATAGTTAGATGAGGGATACTTAGCTGTGGAGCGATGTCCCTTGCGAAGAGCAATAGGGAGGTCAGTCAAAGCAAGACAAGAAGCCTCAGGCGGAGGTGCGTCAAGCAGGGGAGGTGCAGGCGGAAGAGTCCGAGCTCGCCGATGATAAACCTGCAAAGGAACAGAGGAAGTACAAGGCGACACAAGAACTGGTAAGGTGTCTAAAGGAACAGCCTGAGGGCAAGGAGGAGCAAGGTCTGGTGAGAGTGGCGCAGAGGGACGAAAATATAGAGTGAACTCAAGGAAGGTAACATCCATGCTCACAAAGTACTGACCTCGCTGAGGATCATAACACTTGTAGCCCTTTTGAGTCCAAGAGTAGCCAAGAAAAACACAACGCGTAGAGCGAGGGCTTAGCCTGTCAACCCTCGGGTATAAATTATGAACATAGCAGGAACAACCAAATGTCTTGGGTGGAATCTGGAAAACAGGATTACTAGGAGTGAGAACAGAGATGGGTGATTTACCATGCAGTGATGATGTAGGAACACGGTTGATTAGGTATGCGGCAGTGAGAACAGCATCACCCCAAAGGTACTTAGGGATGTGCATATGAAATATTAGGGCACGAGCAACATCAAGGAGATGGCGATTTTTACGTTATGCAACCCCATTCTGTTGAGAGGTATAAGGGCAAGTGGTATGATGAATGATACCCTGAGACCCACAAAACTGCATAAAGAGAGAACTGGTGTATTCAAGAGCATTATCAGTACGTAGAATTTTGAGTGGTAAGTTAAAACTGATTTCGTATTTCAAAGTAAAACAGCTTAAAAGCATGAAACACATCAGAACGATTTTTAAGCAAAAATACCCAACACATGCGAGAAAAGTCGTATATAAAAGTGGCAAAATATTTGAAACCATCTCTGGTGGAAACAGGACTCGGACCCCAAATATCAGAGTGAACAACATGAAAGGGAACAGTAGTAGGAGGACTATGACTACTAGGAAAAGACGTCCTGTGATGCTTTCCAAGTTGACAAGCATCACGCTCAAAACTAGGACAGGACTTTAAGGACAAAATATCTTGAAGTTTTGTTGGGGAGATATGGCCTAACCGACAGTGCCAAGTGTACGGAGAGGATGCAGTCAAGAGAGCAGCAGAAGTGTCTGGAGCAGGATCAGTGAGAACGTAGACTCCTCCAACCCTAAGCCCCCCACCAATCTTCACCTTCGTCCTGAGGTCTTGAAAAATGCAAGAGGAGGAAAGAAAGGTGATTGAGCAATTCAAACTTTTAAAGAGGGCATAGACAAAAATAAGATTAACTGGAAACTTGGGAACATAAAGAACATTGAGCAACGTAAGTTTAGAAGTTAAATGAATAGTCCCAATGCCATGAACTGGAATAAGGGAGCCATCGGCAATTGACACCGGACTATGATGGGTGTCAATGCGAAGAGTGGCAAACAATGATCTATTACCTGAGACATGAGAAGTGGCTCCGGAATCAAGTACCCAAGTGTTAGAAGAGGCGATAAGAGAGGCAGTACCGGAGACACCAGGAGTAGTAGCCATCATGGATGAGGAGGATACACCGGCCTGAGCAGCTAGCTGAACCAGGCGATCATACTCGGCTATGGAAACTGTAATAGTCGAGTCAGCTGGAGGAGAAGGAGCAGCAATAACAGTCTCTCCAGATATATGAGATCCATCATCAATCGTCAACTTGGCAAAGGAAGGTTTGCCAAACTTTTTCCAGCATCGCTCAGATGGATGGTTGATCCTACCACAATATCTACAAGGTGTAGTATTACGGCCACGACCCCTGCCTCGACCAGAACTACCACCACGTCGTCCCCCTTGAGGCAGGAGTAACCAAGGAAACTCGCAGAAGCCGAAAATAAACACTCTGAATAGTATGAACAGAGGGATCTGCAAGTAGCTGTGCTTTAGCAGCCGCATAAGTGTCATCCAATGCAGTAAGGAAGATAGCAATAAAGAGCTCCTGTCTCTGCTGAATAGTAACAGATACATCAGCAGTGGGAGGTTGGAGCATATGCAACTGGTCTCATTTGCCTTTAAGAGTTCTATAAAGGTCAGGCAAAGGCAAGCCAATCTGTTTCAGATTGAAAAGATCCTCATAAAGCTGATGAACTTGACCAATTGTTTCTTTAGGAGCATAGGTAGACGCCAGAACATCCCATATTTCTTTTGCAGTGTCTAAACACATAACGGTGGAAGCAATGCTACCTTCTATACTGCTAAGAAGGGATGTCACAACAGCCATGTCGGAGCGTCTCCACACTTCGTAAGTAGGATCTAAAGAGTCCGGAGCAAGGTTCGTAAGATGCATATCCTTGCCATGAGATCCAAGATAAAAACGCATAGAGCGAGCCCATAAAAGATAGTTAGTGCCATCAAACTTAACAGTTGTGGCAATGTTGGAGGCGGGCTTCAATTTAGCTGAAGTAATTTCCATATTAAACAGGAAAGTCGACTGAAGGAGAGAGAAGAGATACCCGACCAAGGATGATGCTGGTGAGAGAACGTGGGAAGAACAGGATCAGGAGCGGCACAGTGCGACAAGATGTAGATCGCAAGAGAGGGCCGCTGAGAGGATGTTGATGTGCTTTGCTGTAACTAGAGTCCAAGGACAGCCGCAAGCCTTCTTCAGTGCAGCCGAGGGCAGCCGCAAGACAGCATCAAGACTTCTCCAGCAAGCGCAGAAGACCTCACGCAAGGATGATCGCCAGCAAGAAGAGAACGGGCACTCCTCAAGAAACTTCAGTCGACTTCGGAAGAAGAGGGCGGCGAGCGACGAGCGGAAGAGGAGTTTAAAGGTTCAGCAAGAAGCAGAAGAGGTGGCGAGAGATGTAGGAAGGAAGAGGAGTACTGGAAGACGGCGCCGGAATCGCTAAGGCAACGACGAGCGGACGAGAGGAAGGTGACGGCGATTATTCGCTCTGATACCAAGTTCAAATCAACGGTGTAATTAGATTAATTGAAAGAAAAAACTACATAGTACAAGAGATATATAAAGCAAATTAGGGCAAGACTAATCTACATGGTCCAGGCCCATATATAGCCTAGTAACACTACATGGGCCAGGCCCATATATAGCCTAGTAATAGTTTCTTTATGATTTTGGGATCAATTCGGCCTTAAATGTTTGGCATATGCTTGACGCAACCTACATATTTTCTAAATAGGCAACAACTTTAACAAAAGGTAATGTGGATATTCTCTCCTTTTAGAGTGGCATGAGAATATGAGATTCCAATCAATTGAACCAAATGGATTAGTAAGGTAAAATATAACAAAGTATAGGTAGTTAGGAACATAAATTATATCAAATAAGGTAAGACATGAGTGGCAATGCCCTTAACATGAACAAAAGAGCCATCAACAATAAACATTGGGTGCCGATGTGTATAGAGGGTCAATCATGAAAATAACTTTATGTTATTTGTCATGTGTGATGAAGCCCTGACTCAAAAATTCAGGAGGTGCAACTGTTGGCAAGAGAGGCTATACCAGAAGACAATGAGGTCAATACAACAAATGTTGATGTTGAGGCAATCCCATGAGGAAAATAAAGATGGAGCCTCTCCTACTCCTCTGTAGAGATAATCATAGTGGAAATAGGAGCAGCAGTGGTGGACATAGATGTAGGCATGGGAGTCTCTAAGGCTAGAATTTGAAAGGGTGGGTTAACAGACATCTTACCATTTAGGGGTTACCTAAATTTTTACTATCAACAGGCTAGTGTGTGAGTTGGTCGTCCACTTTGAGTTTGAGAATACAGAGGAAAATCCTTTCCAAATTCAATGTCCATGACCAAAGCTAGATTTGCAGACTATTGAACTCATGGGTACTAGAGTCCTTTGAGACAAGGCATTACGAAGATTTATAATTGTAGAGTCAATAAGAAGTTGTGCTTAGGTAGAAGAACTCTCGTTAAAGCCCGATAAAAATTTGACTACCAAGAAACCTTGACACTACTAGAGAAGAATAGTCATTAGTAGGTGGGGTTGAAATTATGATAACTTATCCCACTTTCCTATCATAATCCTCTTAGCACATGGTGCAAAGTCGATGCCAATTTGGCACATATAGATGTATTATGTATATACATGATGAATTAAAAACCCTGGTAGGCAGTTGAATTATGGAGTTTAATTCCAGGTTTAAGATATCTGTCCATACTAGCATAGCGGTCCATAGTTGAACCAGTACATATTGGTTGATATTGATTAGTATAATAATATATATGGAAGAAGAAGAAGAGGGCATACCGGTCCGCTGCGGGCTTCCACAGAGCTACGAAAGCGAAGGAGACGACAATGGTGGAAGCTCGCGACACATTGCGGGAGCCACATGCATTGTGGGAGTAGCGGTGGATGCATCACGGGAGCTGTACATATACATATATACATATACATATATATATATAATATAAATTTAATAAAATTGATTGGTATCATCAGGATCTTGTGATAGGGGCTGGTACTGTCTGTTACACTAGTCCATTGTTGGACTAGTATATCAATATGAATTAGTATTTAAGACCTTGACTTAGACAAATCTCATATGATTTTTTTGCGCATTTAGAGAGGTTAAAAAAGACGGTGGTGAGATGTTTAACTCAATTTGCGCCTCTCCATTTAAAAATATTGATGCAACGAGTGCACTACTAGTGATGGTGATTATCTAGTAATTTTCATGCATGATGCCTTGTGACAACATTGTGGCTTTTGGTGTCATAGAATGTTGATTATGATGCATTGAGTGACAGAGGATTTTGAGAGTTTGAGAGAAATTGAGTACAAGAGAAGTGTGAGTGAATGGAAGGGAATGGGGATTTGCAACTTTACATAGAGACAAAAAAGCGCCCCTTGTAAGCTTAAAAAATCCAAACAATTAGAATAATTTTTTAAAAAAAATTAAAGCTCCAACAGCTAATTCCCGGTCATTGGTGTCAATACTAATCGGTTTCAACTGGTTACGTGTGTATATGTATGTATATATGGATGTATGATTTGTCCATCCAAGCATGGACGAGTACAAACCAGCTATATTAATTGATCAAACTTATGGATTCTAGGATTCATGTCAAATGTGTTTTCCTTTCTTGCATAAACTTGCTCATTCAATGAGTTTCCGGTGGCAAACATCAATTCTAGATCTAGCTCAATTAAATTTATATTTTTCTAATTTTTTTTCCAAAAGTTTCTAATTTGTTTATGATGAATTTCGCTCATGTTTTAACCATATCAGCATGGGATTCATGCTATGTCAGTATTGCACCAGTAAATCAAGTATCATTTTTAGTGGCACTAATATTGTTGGATCAGTTTGCTGATTCCTGCAGCCATTGCATTCATGTTGGTACTAGGTTGTGACAGTTAAATTTAACTCCTTGCATAAAATATTCCTGTGCTTACTTTTCCATTGTTCCGTGACAACAGGATAATTCCTTTGAGCAGATTCGTACAACAATTGAATGTACAGAGGCTTTACCTTCTAGAGGGATACAAGATGGTTCTCCACTGACACCACCTAACTCGGCTAGTGGATCTGCACAATCAGTGGTGTCAGAACCTGCAGTTATTTGGGATGAAAATCATGAAATTAACTCTGGAGAATACAATGCCAGCAATGGTGAGAGCCATTCACTCTATAATTTCTATACTCAGACTGAAATATTAAGTTACCATTTGTTAAGAGGTAATAACTTATGAATTCTATAGTTTGAACTTTGAAGTTATAGGAGTCCCTTCTAAACATAGATTCTACTTATTTCTCTAGTTCAAGATTTTAAATCTCATTAAGGTGTACGGGTAATTTTTTTACCTGTTGGTCGTTGGTAATGCCGTATTGAGTGGTTACTTTGTAACTGTCACATTATTTCTTATCCTTAGTTCATTTGCCTTATTGTTTATGTCAGTGGTTCTTGGTAAATGCTGAGAACTGAATTTCATTGCTTCTCAAATTTTCATCTAGTAGATTACTTATCTTTTGCTGCAGATTCTGTTAGGTCGATGCTGGATACTTGTTGTAAACTTCGAAATTATGAATTAAATCTTCATGAGATCAACACAATGGACTGGGAAGAACTAGTTGGATCTACCTCACATAACTTAGCACCTACTTCTCGACTTCCAACTAACATAGTTTATGGTAACGACATTTGTGGCATTGACCAATTCAATGGCCAAGAAGATGTAGAACTAGTATCGTCAAGGATAGGGCAAGTGGCAGGATTTGATTTAGATGTGGGGTGCAATGGAAATACAAATGCTGATGTGGATGATGCCCTTCCTTCTCTGAACAGTTTTGGAAACTGGAATTGCATAAATAATGATTCTCATAGCTTGTTAGATGATCTGAAGCTTCAGGGTCAAAGTTTCACTATTGCTGAGACTGCACCAGCTGGAGCAGCATTGCGAAATCACATTTTCAATATAACTGAAGTCTCTCCTCGCTGGTCTTATTGCACAGAGGAGACCAAGGTATTTCTGAATTAATTTCCGAGAACTTCTTTACGTAACATGTACTCTTTTGCACTTTTATGGATATCAGAGTTATGGATTCATATTAGCAAACTAGACAATATATTATTTGATGTTTTTGAACCATAAAAAATACCAACTGAAAAGTGTCATTTCAATGAAGACTAACTGTTTAATCAAATTTTAACTATGAAGGTTAAGGAATGATGTTGATAGAAAAAGATAATATGCAAAATGTATCCACAATGATTGCTTGAATATATCCTTCTAGTTATTATGTTCTTTTCTTCTTGATCAGATTTTTGGAAAATACATCATCATAAATTACCGAAAATGGGTTTGGTTTAGTACATTCAGATGCCTATAAAAGATAAAAATAGGTAAAATAGGGTCCTATTAAACTTATCCCTAGTTTCTTCTCTGCAATATATTATCAGAAAGGAACAAACTTTGTTAGAGAATAAATCAGTACGGAAGGTCCTACAGTTTCAACATGGTGCTTTTTGTTTCTTATGTTTTGAACCACATTACTGGTTCAAATAATTGAATCAGCTTGTTACTAACAAAGGGTCCTTTCATGTATTGTTTGTTGATCTAGGGATCTAGCTACACGTTTTTTTGTTGTAATGAGCTCGTTGGAGCACATGTTCGTTAATACTACCTGCATGCACCTTGCTACCGTATAATAAATTCATATTTCCAATTGCTTGATTTGATTATGTTCAGTCTAAACACATGAATACCAAAGGTAGTAAACAAAAAACTGCAAGGATATAGAAAGCAAAAGGGAGATCCAAGGAGAAGATTATAGAGATAACTTACTTTTCATCAACTGTCACGGTTCTAATGACATTTGATAATCCATGGTATCTTGCATAATCAACATGCTAAGCGTTAGATCAAGATCTTTGGATTAATTGGAATAATCAAATCGGTTCATGGCAATGTTATTAATAACGGATCACAAAAAATAGCAGAAAGCTAAAAATTTATAATATGATATAGCAGATAGTGTCATGAGAAAATAATGGAAGTCAGATAGTGGTTGAAATTAATGTTTTAAAAACTCATCTGAACTAGCACGTTTTCTCGGTTCGTACCGGACCCGGTCCGATAGAGGCCCGGATTGGACCAAATGGCGGAGCAAAAGGACGTAGCGAAACCAAGCAGGAGCAGTGGAAGAGGATGGAGGAGGAGGAGGAGAAGAGGGGAGGAAGGAGAGGAAGAAGGAGCTTGCATGTGGGCGAATGGTCGACATGAGCTACAAATGCGAGTGGGAGTGGATGTCACGAGCAAGCACGGGTACCCCTCTTCTTCTTTCTTCTTCTTCCGCATGCCCGATTCCATCAATTTTTGTACTAGTCTAAGCATGGATTAGCACACCGGTTTGGATCGGTATTTTAAACCTTTTGAAATATTTATTATATATAACAAAAATTAACCATAACAGTTGAAATACATGTTGTATACTTCAAAAATTACATGGATGATACTACTTCCAACTCAACTCAAATCATTAATTCAATTTCTCAAATTTTAAAACATAATAATGGTGGCCTATCTGGTATAGCGACGCTATAACATTTCATAGTGGATTGCTTAAAAAATGCTATGAATAAATGCTATAGCAGCTATTTAACAACAGATCAGGAAAACATTTGTTTGCTCAAAATAAAAAATATGAAATATACAAAGAAAAATAAAATTCAATACAATTTTAATAGTTAGAGTCAAACGAGATGTTCCCAAGAGAATTGTAAATTGTTCAACTCTTTGGATTAATTGGAACAATCAAGTCAGTTCATGGAATCAATGTTAGTTCAAATTTCAAAACAGAGAAGATGAAATAAGAAAAAAAATAATTTTAATACAATTTTGAAAGTTATTAATCAAACAAGATTTGTCCAACAGATAATTGTATATGTTTCAAATAGATAAATTAATATAAGTACTATATAAGGTAACAGTTTAATATCCTAGTTTTGGGCACAAAAGTTATAAACCACCCCAAGGCACTCACTATATTTTAAGCTCTAACATTGAGAGTAGTTAATGTAAATGCAAGTTGAAAAGTTTGGTTTGGTAAGAAAGAAATTTCTTTTTCTAATATCATAAGTCTGAATGTAATAAAATTAACATATGCCCACAAGTAAAGATATTGTTAACCTTTTTTTTTCTAATCGAGTAAATGCTTATATAGGTAATCCTGAACCTGATTCCATCCCTGTCAAATGAGACAATCAACTGTCTCTTCTGTCCTTCTGTCATGAACACCACAAAATAGAAATATATGAAAACACAGCGGCTTTTTTGTTGTTTTTTTTATGTCCATTTGATTTTCCTACATGTTGTATTTCTCTTGGTTCACAAATCTTGGAACTTAAAGAGGTAGAAGTTGAAAGATATGGGAGAGATGAAAGTTGAGATTTTATTGTTTGGAACAGTGAAATCAATAAATGCAAGGGTCGGCATGTACTCTCACCATGTGTCGTTCCAAATAATCTGGAGTGTACTTATGAGTTATGACACCTAGAGACAGACAAATTGATATCCCTTGCTACCCATATGGACATGTAGCATGATACTACTATACCTTAGTGTTGGGCACAGAGACAAATTTCTTAGGCATAAGGCTTTAGAACAAACGGAGATGCAGGAATACTGTAGCTAGAAATTTTGGTCAGGAAAGCAGGTTTGTAACTGGTTGTTGAATGAGGAAAGTTAGGACTCACATATATAGTGAAGAGGCTTTATGGGCAACTTGAGTAAGGATATCAAAATGGTAGTATGTTAGTAATAGAGGTTTAATCCCATGTTGCTTAGAATTATAACCATATCAATGAAGTGTATCTACTATCCTTCTTTTTTATCTATAAATAAAAATTCTTTCCGCTTTTCAATTAGTATCACAGGCATGTTGCATAGGAGATGCTCTTCCAGTTCTTGATTAGTTCTTCATCATAATATGTTGTTGCACCATCACTGGTTATGATATAACTTGATCTCTTCTCCAATGTTTGATATAGGATATTCTCATTTGATAAGTAATTGTAAACTTTTTTTGTTATCCATTTATCACATTGTCTGCGCATTGTTTCCACCACTGATGGCTCTTCAAACTTGTACACGGATTAAGTACAGTTCATGCCTCTTATCTGCACAAAGTTCTTCACATTTTTTCCATTTAAACTAATTGTTCAAATGCTATTGCTTGATATTAACACTACTTGGAAATTTTGTCCACCAAATATTATATTATCCAAGACTTCTAGATGATGGCTAGGCTCAATTACGTTAGAGTGCTATTTTCTTAGCCATTAATCAAAGTCAACAAATGTTTCAAACAGATGTTGCCCATCTTATATGGTGAATTCAGTGAGGATGTTTATATAAAGCAATCCGGAAGATATCTTGCATAGGGTTAGAATGTAGTAGCTAAACTCAAGAAGTCCATTTATGAACGTAAAAAACTCCAAAGGTTTGGTCCAATAAATTCTCACTGGTGGCTACCAATATTAGCATTTGGGGTTGCAAGGCTAATCACTTTATATTTGTTTTCCATAGTGCCACAATTATTTTTTTTGACAATATATGTTGATTATATTTTTCTCACTGGCAGTGATCCAAAAGGTATTATTAATGTTGAAAGCATCTTGATGAGAATTTTTTCTTTAAAAACCATGATATCTGTGGTTGACTTGATTTTTTTTTTCTAAGAGGAATTTTTAGCCAACATCTACAAATTCTAAAACAAAGCCATTGGGAAATTGTTCTTAGAATATCGTAATATATTAAGCAAGCTCCTATCAGAGGCTTTTTTTATAAGAGACATGAATAACTATGTAGGAAGTTGTTATAGTTGAAAGGCACCAAATTAGAAAGTCACTTCCATAGTAAATCATAATCTAAGTAGTATAAGGATTCCAAACAATTGTAGTAACCATAATCCAAGTAGAGTTGGAGCTCCACTTAATAACCTCAATATATAAGCGCCAAATGTATCTATTCCATGGTTTAAAATATCTGTTTGAGCTAATATATTGGCGTTGGACCGGACTAGCATACTTGCCATATCAACACAAATGGTATGATTAGACCACTTGAAGCTCATACTAGCTGCAGCACAGTTTTATAAACCTTGTAACTAAAACTTGAGTGAATTAATCCCACTGATATCAATTCCACGTGTCATGGAAACCAATAAAAAAATAAAATTATTTATTTTTGAGGTGTTTTGGGTTTAAATTTTAGTACAACTAGTCTTTTGTATAAGAAACTATAGCTTTAGTTGAATTGTGATATCTTATCTTACTAGTAGGGGATTTTCTATTAAAGTTGCCTTGATTTGAATTGCCCACCCCTCCACTTTGATCTCATATTGGAAACTTGCAAAAAAAAATTATTTAATCTTATAATGTTCATTAAATGAAAATAGGTGTTCATCTAATAGTTGAATTATGATGTTTATGTTGCTAGTAAGAGCTTCGCGCGAAAGTTGCTTAGTATGAAAATAACTGGTCACTATTGGAGTAGAAGATAGATTGCATCTGACTTAAACTGATATTATGGTTCTGTATGATCATGTTTGGAAGACTTCTTACAACTTGTGGTACTAGTATGTTAAAAGCTCATATACTTAGTAAATTAGTGTGGTTCACTACCTCTTGTGAGATTGGTACTACAAGAGAATGACATAGGTATTAGGTCTAGATAAGGATACATTTGTGTTGTATCATTTATTATATGGGTGGGTACTACATTGGTGGCTGCTATCTTGGTTGAGTTTTTTAGTTGGTTGATTGTTGAGATGTTTGTTGAAGATTGGCATTGTGATAGTGTTCCAACAGGACGGAGTATCATTCCCTGCTTCAACTTATCTTCATCGTTGTTATACTCGTGATTGAGCAAGTTGTCCTAATTCACTTACAACTTACATTCTCTTGCTCACTTAGTTCGGAAATATAATGAAATGGCTAAAAGGTGAATCTATAGCAAAGATTGAAAATTTGTTTTGTATCAGGCACGGTTTTATACTGGCCCGAGCACGGACCGATTTGCAGAGCTGCATTAGAGCAATCAAGCAGCGGGAGAAGAAAGAAGAAAAAGAAGAAGAGAAAGGCACCGCGAGTGTGAGCAAAAGCAGCAAGGCGCCATGAGCATGAGCGAAAGCAGCAAGGAAAAGCAGCACCTTTCCGCTTCTTCTCCTCCTCTTATTCTTCTTCTTCTTTCTCCTTCCTCCTCTTCTTCTGCCGCACCCGCTAGGTTTCGCCAATTTTGTCCCCATTTCCTTCTTCCTCTTTCTCCTCTTCTTCCGCTACTCCGCGTTCCACCAATTTTGTCCAGACTAACTTTTAATACCTTGATCTATAGCCTTGTCCATTATGAGATCTTAATTCTCGATTGTCAGCTACCAATTCATCATCAGACTATCGCTCATTTTCTTATTGTAGTGTCTACATTTGTAGTCATAAATTATAGTGCACGTGCACCATATTCTCAACTCTCAAGTAAATGGAATGGTAGTGTACTTCTAACTTACTGTATGTATTATTGTGAACATGGGATTATGCCCTTTTTGAAAGAATCCGTATAACAAACTTGTGTAAGTTAAAAGGTAACCCTAAATTTTGTGTATCACTAAATTTTGTGTATCACTCAGTTGAAATTTTCAAATGGCCATATTTAGACAATAAATATTCAGTTTGTTGTGTTAGACAAAATTAACTAAGTCAAATACTTAAATCTATCTTGTATTTTAAATCCATTGCATTCAAATCTAAAAATGGCATTTCTTCTTCTTGGAACATGCAGCCTTCTCCAACTGCCAATATAATAGTTTCCCACTCTAAAATGTATCAAGCGATTTATATTGTGTGCTAAGTTATGCTAGTATTGGTATCTTAAATTTAGATAATACGCTAAAAAATATGTGTTTGTAAATGACACTATCCGCAAGTGCACAGAAATGTCGAAGTAATACAAAAGATATCGAATCCCACAGGGAACAAGGTGAATACTAGAAAATCTAATTCTTGGAATCTAAGCTGATCAAAATGGGGTTTTGAGAATCTAAAAGGAAAACTAAACGAAATCGTAAATAAGAAATCAAACAACTACGATGGGGAAAATATATGAGAGAGAATATCAGGGCAGCGGTTTCCACCGCACTGATGATTTTATATGTGCTTAAAATAAATATCAATTACAAGGATTTATGAATTTGCATAAGGAATCTAACCCTAGGGTACAAGGTGCCCTCTTTCGAGTGTACACCCCGGTGTTTGCCTAGAACGTCTCCTACTTTCGCGGTGGATCGTTTTCGACAAACCCAATGAGTTCCGTGGTAGATTATGAACCCTCGAGCGAAGACTAAGCATTTTCGTGTCGAGGCTTCGCAAGTTTCGCAAAGAGGTTCGGTCGTTACGATCCTACTCTCGTTATGAATCGTAACAACTATATCATGACAATACATGGCCAAGGTAAAGATCATGCGATAGGTACATCAAGCGAAATATGTGTAAGATATAATCCAAATCAAAGAGTTAAAACATGGTTTGCATATGAAAAATCGTCAGTGGGCTTCAACCTAGCCATGAAATAAAGTTTACGCTACAACCATCGTTGAATCGCTCGAGAATCTCTCTTTAAACATATGAAAATCACAGGAAAGAGTTTCTAAGAGGGAGGAGACGATGAACCAAAACAAATAGCCAAGGATTGCTGAGTTCCGACGATCGAATCTCCAAAAATCACCCCGAAGTCGCCCGTTCGCCATCGACTTCCGCCCTCGCCGCTTCGTCGCAAGATTGCTCGATGATTAGGTCATGGAAATTGGGGCTTTTATATTCTTTTTGTTCTCCTTCGAATCAGTTTTCCATAGAGTCCTCACTTGTCAAATTTAGATTTGAATCGGGCCCGGAATCAACGGAAATCCGAGTGAAGGTCGGGCTGTCCAGAAAGCATCACGGGTGAACCCCGCCGGGTTCACCAGACAGTGAAGTACACTGTACAGTTTTGTCGCAAAAGAATCACCAGTGAACCCTTCCGGGTTCACCTACCAGTGAAGTATTCTGTAAATTTCTGTGCAAGATTCCTCGGACACAATCACGGGTGAACCCCATGGGGTTCACCTGGTGGTGAAGTATACTGTGAGTTTCGGATATCCTCGACATCATCGGTGAACCGCGCCGGGTTCACCTGGCAGTGAAGCGTTCTGTGGGTTTCGTCCTTCGGTAAGATCACCGGGGGGTTCACCTGGCCGTGAAGTTCAGAAAAAGCTCCGATTGAGCTCAAATTTTACGGGCAGCTTCGTCTTCTCATAAGAATCACCCCATGCTTTTAGATTCTTCAAAATGACTTCAAAATTAGGTGATTTAACCTGAAATTCCATAAGAAAGACGAAAAGTGAAGATTCTGAAGCTTTGAAGTAAATAAGCCTTAAAGGAGTGTAAAAACATTCAAACAAGCCTAAATTTATCATGGAATAACAATAAAAATAACTATAGAAATGCATGGCATCAGTAAACCCTTGTGTAAGTGATAAATTAATTAATTACAAAAGTTTAAATTTTTATCAACTATATGAACCTGTGCAATATTATTGTAGGGTATTTGCATTGTTGGATTATCAATTACATTTGTCATTTGTTGTTGCACCTCTTGAATAGAGTTCTTTCATTTAGATTTCTTATCCATGTCCACCCTGCATACTACAACATAAAAAGGCTTGATGATAAGATAAGCGTATGCTATATTATCTCAAAAGCATGTTTTTGGTATAATGCTCTCCACTTCCATCCCCTTCTTGAGAAAGCATAAGAAGAGTCACATTGTTGTTTGCTCATGAACATATCATAACCTTCTTCTTCTTTGTAAGTATAGCAAACCTTGTAGACTAGGGTTGAAAGATCTCTACCTCCATGAAGCTTTTCATTTTAGCTTGCGCCTAGGGGTGGTTATAGTAGAATCACATGATAGTTTAGGTGTGCATTGTTTAGACATTTACTTTTAACTTTGTCCATTCTCTGTCATTAGGCTGATGCAAGGTGTTTAGAAATATGTGGATAATCATGTTGGATCATGAATTGACTCTCTTAAATTTGTCATTGCCCATGACAACTTGTACAATCATGGTTTGAGGTACTGGTCTGAAACCAACCGGTACCTCCGGTTTGTACCGGTCCGGTGAAAGACCGGCTGCAGAACTAGGTAAAACCATCGGTTCGGTTTTACCTGAAACAAGCAAAAACCGGTCGAAACCGGTATGTACCGACCGGTATCGGACAAAACCAGCCAGTTTTTATCCAAACCGACCGAAACCCATAAAAACTGGACGCTTTCCTCCGAAAACCGGCCGTTTTTTCAAGAGTTACTGCGCACGGTTACTATACATTCACACGTGCACAGTAGCTCTTACTGTACACGCATGAATGCATAGTAACTATTACTGTACACATAGTAATTATTACTGTATGCATAGTATTTATTACTGTGTAACTTTTGGATTTATATATATAATATAATATATTTTATATTATTTAATTAAAAATAATAAAAAATATTATATTTTCATTCAAATCCATTGAACCACCGACAGTCCGTCAGTGGCTAAGTACTTAGTTTATGCGTTAATTAATAACTAACTGCACTTAACATATTTTTAATATATAATTATCTATTAATTAAATAATACTTATTGGGTACAGTGCCCCGTGAATTTAAAGCCATCGACAGAGCACGTCGGTGGCTTTTTTTATATATCATTAAAATAATATAATATATTTATATTATTTAATTAAATAATATTAAAAAAATTTAAAATTTTCCTATAAATAACCTTCAGAACTCTAGTTCTTTTCACACCAATCTAGTTTCAGTCTTTGAAATTTTCTTCAAATCTTCTTCTGCATGGCTTTCTTCTTTTGCTCTCTTCTAATGGCGCCAAAGAGAGATACTGATCTTGCGTGGCAATATGCTCGCAAGATGCCAGATAACCGACACCATTGGCAATATATTCATTATCAAAAAGTTTTCAAGGGGGAGGTGCTACCCGTGTGAAGCAACATCTTGCCGGGGGCTTTTCTGACGTTGCAAATTGTACGAAGGTGCCGCAAAAGCTTCGACGAGCTATAAAGGCAAATTTAGATTCGTTCAAAATCACTAAGCAATGTCACACCGAAGAACGTGAGGAATACGACCATCGTGCCGCGGGGCCCGCTGGCTATGATCCATACCAAGGTCAGTATGACGATGCTCAAGAACAAATAGAGCTAGAGGAAGCTATGCGTGCTTCTCGAGCTCAATTTGCATATGAGGATGATGTATGATATGCCTCTATGCGCTTCGCTGAGAGACCACAGTACGAGAGCGGGCTAGAACCACAACCACCATTGGGTCGAACCTCTAGCATGCGTGGACTATACCCAATGGGCCGACGAGGTATTTTATCTTATTTTGGATTTGGTAGACATACTGGGGGGGTCCCGCCCCCACTGATATTGATCCTAGGGCATTCTCTTATCAATCAAGTAAGCAAACACGCATTGATGACATATATACAAAGAATAAAAAGGTGTATATCGGCCGAGCTATATCCAAATGGTTTCATTTTAATAGAATTCCACCAAATGCAGCATCTGATCCATATTACCGTACTATGGTGACCAAAATTCAAGATTGTGGGCCAGAAATTGAGCCCCCTACCCTCTATGAGATTGCTGGAACGTATCTTGACGATGAAGTTGACGAATGCAAAACTTGGATCAAATGTATGAAACCTCAATGGGAGGATTTGGGGGTCACTTTAATGTGTGATGCTTGGACGGGCCTACGAGGATGAATATCATAAATTTTCTTATTTACTGCAATAGGAAAGTAATTTTTCATAAGTCTATTGATGCTTCATCTGAATTTCATAATGCATCATACATTAGTAGTATTATGTGGAGGGTGATAAGAGAAATTGACCCTCAATATATTGTTCAACTGACTACTAATAATGATAATGGCAGTAATTTCAAGAGAGCTGCCCAGATGATCACTTTGGATTTTTCACATATTATTTGATCACCTTACGCTGCACACTGTATTAATCTGAGGATGAAAGATATTGGAGACTTAGAGAAGGTGAAGAATGTGTTAAATGGTGCACGAACGGTCACCAGATTTATCTACAACCATCATTGGGTTCATGCCAAAATGCACGAATTTGTGCAAGGAGAGATACTGCGTCCTTCAGCAACAAGGTTTGCAATACACTTTTTTGCTTTTAAAATTATTACTCTCAAAGAAAGTAGGACTGCAAGCAATGTTTACATCGGGAGAATGGTCTAGTTCTAATTTTGCAATATCAAAGGATGGAAAATTAGTTGAGAATATAATTCTCCGATTGTTGAGCCTTATTATGTGATATTACAGAAAGTCGATATGGATAAAAAGCCAATGATGGGCGAGGTATATCATATGATTTTACAGTGTATGCAACTAATTTCTACTAAATTTGGCACCTGAGGCAATAGGTATAATGATATTATAAGACATCAGTGGGAAACACAGTTGCATCAAGATATTCATGCAGCTGGTAAGTATTATCAAGTTTTTAAATTTTGTATTACATTGTAAGGTATATTTTCTTAAAATAACTTTTTTTTTCGTAGCTTACTATCTTAATCCCTCGTACCAATACCGATACAACTTGGGGAGCGATCAAGATCTACTGACCATATTAAGAAATGTAATCTATCGCATAGAGGCGAATACCGAAGTTGCAGCCGCGGCAATAAACGAAAGTCGTATATATCGTGAAAGCTGAAATGACTTTCGGTAATCCAGTAGCATTAGATCTTCGATATAAAATAGATCCTAGTAAGTTTTTTTTACTGCAATAGGAAAGTTTATTTTTAAATAATTTATTTCTAACTCAAGTCTCTAATGTGAAATTTTATATTTATACGCAGCTGAATGGTGGCTACAATTTGGTGCTAGGGCACCAAATTTATGAAAGATAGCAATTTGCATCCTCTCGCAATGTGTCTCTTCAAGTGGATGTGAACGCAATTGGTGAATATTCTCCTTGATACATACAAAGATTCGCAATCGTTTGTCATACCGCTATCTTGAAAAAATGGTATACGTCCACTACAATATGCGACTCAGACTACGCATTTTGTGAGAAGAAAATGAAAGAGAGTCAAAAGCAGTGGATCCTTTTGATGAAGCATTTATTCCAGATAACAATGACTCTATGATGGAATGGTGGTCAAGTCAGGACGATCAAGATATGGCTCTCGATGAACCTAGTGACCCACCTCGCCCTTCTCAATATATTTCTGAGTTAGTGGCAACCGAAGTGGGCAATGAACCTACACAGACTAGCCCAATTGATTTAGAAGATGAAAGTGATGATTGGTGTATGGAGGAGGTGGGTCTACGTCCACGCAGATCGCAACCACAAAGACAGTCTTCTCAATCACAATCTGATGCATCCAGAAGGAAGACCATTACGAAAAAAACCGCAACTGCAACGCTTCAACGAGACCTTCGAAAAGGCAAAGGTACAAAGGCAAAGGTACAATAGACCTGTTATTTCTATTCATGAACAAGAAGATGATGAGTCAGATGAAGAGTCAGAAGAGAGTCAAAGGACGGTGGATAGCGATGCAAGCATAGATGATGGTGGTGGCGGCGGCTCAAGTTATGTGCCAGCAACACAACAAGAAGCAGAGCCATGAACGATTGATCCAGAATACACTTATTCAACATAAGATGATGACCATGGCCGTCCTAGTATGACTCAACCATTACAATATCAAAGGCGAGGTAAAGGCTCAACTCTAAGTAAACAACGACACCAAGCCTTAGAAGACTATGACGATATGAGATCCACCTTACCTTCTGAGACAAAGAGTGGACCTTCCTGGTCACAACCAAGTTATGGATACGGATCTGACCAATCTAATATGTATCCATATCCCGTGCCGGTTCCTGTTCTAGTTCCAGTGGCGATGGTTCATACCACTCAAGCACAACTCGATCAAGCAAGTTTGCTAACTATGTGGAACTCAACATATCAGTATGATATGTCTTGGGAAGAGTTCCAAATGTGGGCACTACAAAATTATATGGTGGATCTAAGTCGTGTTGAGGTAGCTGGCTATGTAGATCCATATGAGTCTCGTCATTCGTTTTGAATGTAGTGGTATATTTTTACATTGTAATTCGTGTCTTTATGCTTGGTACCCATTGTTTTATTTTAAATCTTACTTAAAATATTTTTTTAGGGTTAAATATTATTTTTTTAAATAAAAAATCGATTTTATCCGGTATGCATCTGGTACCGGCGGTACGTACCGGGCCGGCTGGACCGGTACTTGAAACCATGTGGCCGGACCGGTACTTGAAACCATGTGTACAATATACTTTGGGTTGATGGTCTTCATAAGCTCACATATGTAGATTGCATCAGGGTATTGAGTTGATACTAGGGTTTGAAATACTACTTCGAACTAGTGTTTCGGTCCACGCCCAAAATAAACTCGATGAAACTAACACAGTGATGGAAGCGAGCGGGTGAGCTACAATGGAAGCAGTAGTGAGCGATGGCAGAAGCAACAGCGAGAGATAGCAAGCTAATGCAGCGCCGCCTATCACTAGTTTCTCTCCTCTTCTTCCTCTCCACTCGACTCAATGGCGGAGTGCAGAGCTTTTTTCCTCTCTTCTTTCTCTACTCCTGCCTTCTCTCCTTTCTTTCTTCTCTTCTTTTCTCTTCCTCTACTTTGCTCCACTCCATTACACCAGTTTGGAGTTGATCCATGTAAGAGTCCATGCTAGGATTGGTACAAATTAGTCATACTCCCCGGCTAGGATGGATACATGTATTGACATGAAAATTTAATTTTCAATTTCACAAATGAGAAAGTCAATGATGTTCTTTATGGTGAGCCCCATCCAAGCATCATATGAAAATCATGTTAAAGTCCGGTTATCTCTTCCTGTATTTGATTCATAGAGAATTCTTCAATACCATCATTAAGTTAGTGCCTGATAATCATGCAGAATGTTATGGGCTAAATGCCAGGGTCATATTTTTGAATTTTTAGTACCATTATGCAATAATAGATTTTGTAGCGCGTGTACAATTGAAGTGAACTATTTTAAAATTATATGACTGATGCTTTTTTTTTTTTTTTTTCATCTTCACATATGCCGCGTCAATTTGTATTTGCTTACCTTTGATGAGAAGGCTTTGCATGAGGCCAGAAAGGCTCTGATGCTATATTGACCGCCCATAAGGACTACATGGCTTCCAAAGCCTCTATGCATATTTGTGATTTGGTCCATGTGTGGTTGATGTTGATTCTATTACACTCCCGCTACTGAGTGCCACTGTCGACCTTGTAATCAGGTCATTTAGCGATTGCATAAAACATATAATAAGTCCTCCTTGAAAGTATATTGAGCTCTCAAAATTCAGATATCTTCTTCCACCTCTCTTCAGCAAACTCATCTTTGTGGCCTTTGTATTCATCATAGGAGGTGCCTCTGATGCCCATTGGTCATAGTCTTACTGCCCCTGTAGCGTTGATTTGAAATGGGTCTAGTTGTTGGTGGGACTAGATTCAATCTCTTCTGAGGCCTTGGTGCATTTTGCAATGTTGAGGTAACCATCAATAAGGTATTGTTTGAAATAGCATTGCAGTATATGCATTTGCCAAGTATGACGATAGCCAATATTCTCTGGGTATGTTGATATGTGAGATCAACATTCGGCTCATATAATGATGAATTATAGAGAATAAAGAGGGTTAGAGTTAAGAGAAAGCATGAGAGTTTGTAATCGTGTGAGTATGAAATGATGGTGGTAGCTGTTTTGGCAGTAAGAAGGGGGAAAGAGAAGATGGGGTGACAACCGCATGAGTTTGGAAGATTAGCTAGCTGGTGATGTTGGGGAGAGGGGGAGGTTGATATGGCTTAGAGGAGAGAGAAGGGTGGGTTAGAGGTAAACTTAAGGTTTGAGGGGTGGAGCGGTTGGAGAGAGAGAGATGGGGGAAGAAGTGGCTCTTTCTTGTACCAAGTTAAATGGAAGAACATATCTTATTTAATTTTTCAGAATAAAAAGATTCATTATGCATATATATGACAGAAATACTGAAGTTCTAAAACAATCTCTGTGGTACTGAAGACAATATAAATATAAAGCTAACCTCACAATATTTTGATAAGGATCTTTGCTTCTGAACATATGATAACCAAGAAGAAGGGATCTTTTCTTAAGTACGGATTGCAGAGGGTTTTGTGCACAAATTTTTGATAAGGGATCTTTTCTTTACAAAATTATTTGATAACTTCAAACTTCTCTCATGATAGTAATTCGGTTTCTTATAAGAATAAGTTCTAGTCTGTTCTACATGCAAATGTTAACATAATTTAATTTTCAATCATGTTTATATTTTAAATGCTTGTTGTTTTAAAAAATAAAAATCGCAGGTACTAGTTATTGGAAATTTCTGTGAATCAAAGACGCATCTAATGTCATCCAACATCTACTGTTTCTTTGGTGATATATGCACCAAGGCGGAGATGGTTCATCCTGGTGTCTACCGGTGCATGGTGCTTCCACAATCACCTGGTCTTGTGAAACTCTATTTAACTATGGATGGGCGTACGCCAATCAGCCAAGTCTTGAATTTTGACTGCCGAGATTTGCCAAATAGAACAGAACATGGTCTTCTCGCTTCGTCAGAGGATGGTAGTGACAAACTAAAGTGGGACAATTCCCAGTTTCAGAAGAGACTTGCTTATTTACTGTTTGGTACATCCAACAATATTTCCATTCTATCTAGCAGGATACCACCGAGATCCCTGAATGAGGCAAAGCAATTTGCATTAAAAACCTCTCCCTTAATTGAGAGGGATTGGGTAACTTTTTTAGGACTTGACAGCGCTCATGAAGTTTCATCTTTATCACCTAGAGAACAATTCATAGAGCTACTATTGAAGAATAAATTTCATGAGTGGCTTTTACTAAAGGTTGCTGAAGGTCGTAAAGTCACTGGCCATGACAGTCAAGGTCAAGGAGTTATACACTTGTGTGCTGTTCTAGATTATACATGGGCAATTCATCCGTATACCCTGTCAGGCTTGTCTTTGGACTTTCGGGATATTCATGGTTGGACAGCACTACATTGGGCTGCATATTATGGAAGGTATGTAATCTTTGCTTAAATTAAAGAATGCTTAGACAGGATTTGTATGTTTCATTATGATTGATGTTAGTCTTTCTTATTATATTTACTTGAACTCTGATTGCAGCAAACTATATAGGTTATTACTTAATGGAATCTTAATTTTTGCTCTACAAAATTTTTTTGCCATTGGTTTTATTCATTTATTTTAGAACTCATATCTTAGACTAGGATAGGTGGTTTAATCCCATGTTGCTTAGTGTCACGCCTAATTAGCGTATTGACATTATATAGGTCCCACATCAGACATGTAGGCATTGCTTTGACTGAGTTTTCATGGGAGCAATTAGTTTCGGGTTTGGACGCATGCGATCTCGTTTGCGTATGGGCCAGAAGTGGGTCAGGCCCATTATTATGTTGTTCGTTGTCTTGGGTTGGGCCAAGTAGGAGAAATAGCAATCTCGGAGAGCTCGATAAACAACTCCCCCAGGTGATGTGTCGCATGGAGGCAGCACTGACAACAGGTATTATTACTGCGGAGCAGGCGGAAGTGGGAGGCAGGAGAAAGGGGAAAAGAGTGGGGCTGGCAAAGAACGGAGAGGGAGAGGGTACTTCTCCTTTGCTCAGCCACCAGCTCTCTTGCCTAGTGGAGTGGGGTGCTGGAGTAGTCCTGAAGAGACAGCAAGCTCCATTGGGTGTTCACCCCCAGGCAGTTCCGCCGGAGGCTACCGAAACAAGCAAGCGAAGAGAGATTGGCTGGGCTAGAGCAATCTAGCCTCTTGGTTTTAGCACTCGTGTTGATTTTGATTCAGTCAACTGTGCATGCCATTTTCCTCTTAGAGCAGCCACGTGAAGCTGAGAAGAAAAATTTGGTCAAAGTCAGAAAGAAAAGTCAAGGTGTTATTCTCCGTAGAAAAAGGAAAAGGATGTAACAGAAGGGTATCGGAGCAATCTTCCTTCCATCGGACCTATACTTATCGATCATCTTCTCCGGTGCATCTCAATGGTATGGGGGAAGGATTTTCTCCAAAGGACGATGCTCAAGGTCAACCGCTCCATCCTCACTCCACCGCTCCCCTTCCAGTGATGCAAGAACGCATCACTTATGTGGAGCAAATGCTCGGTGACGCAGCGGCTTTGCAGGGCGAGCAAGTGGCTCCTTGTCTCGCCCTTGTTCGCAGTCTCGTCAGGGACCTCGATACCGAGTATCAAACTTTGGCAATTGCGTTGGAGAACTGTCAGGCGCAGCTGGAGGAGTGCCAAAGGAGACTGACCGCCTTAGAACTCTCCCCTCCATCATCATTTCAAATCCCACCGACGGAGTCAGCTTGTCTAGAGCCGACGATAAAACAACGAGTTCCAGAGCCAAAGGACTTCTCTGGTAGCCGAGATCCCCGAGACGTTGACAACTTCTTGTGGGATCTCGAAGCTTATTTTGACGCTGCCAAAGTTCCTCCCCAGGACCAAGCTATCACTTGCGCTGCCTATCTTTCCGGCGAAGCAAAATTGTAGTGGAGAACACAAGTGGCCTCCTCTGCCGAAGCTGGAGCCGTTCGGAACTTGCCATGGGTAGAGCTGAAGGGATGGATCCGCCGCCACTTCGTCCCCGGCAATGCTAACTGGCTGGGCAATGGAGGCAGCGAATGCCCTTGTTGACCACCAAAAGCTCCAGAGACGTCCTCTCCCAACCAGAGCCCGTCTGGTCCCTCGCGAGGGAATAAACGCCAGGCAGAGGCAAAGCTCAAGCGATTCTCAACGCGTGAGAAAGGATTTCACATGGAACCACGAGTTGAGGCTATTGGTACAGGCTCCGATCGCTGTTGAGCAATCTGGACGTGTTCTTCCTGGAGCCTGCTTCATCTGTAATGGACCACACATGATGCGCGAATGTCCAAGGAGAGGAAGGCTGGCAACAATGATCATCGAGGAGCCTGCCGATGATGAGATGCGCCTCGGACCGATGGTGTTGTTGCTGCCGGAAAATGCCCCTGGTTCGAGGAAGCGTAAGGGACACGCAGGAGTCTCATCAGCTACCAACTTTGGTTGATGGAAAATGACGTGATGGCTGGGGCTCACTAGCAAGAAACCGTCTAGGACAACACGTGCTGATCAGGAAGCACATGCACTTTCAGGGAAGTCAACATCAAGTGACTTACTTCTATTTTGACTATTTTGAACATGTAATGTTTTAGCTGTAAACTTCTGTGTTAGACTTTTGTTGGACTTTTGATTTTGGCTTTCTTGACTTGGATTGACTGCGCATTTGAGGAGATATGAATGTGAATTGTTCAGCCTAGTCCAAAACTGGCAATGGCAAAGTCCAACCTTTATCTTCGATTCTTGGGTGTGAATTCGGAGTATGGCCCGACGCTGAGGGACATGTTGCGTTCGGCCACACTTCCGGCTCCCTTGACACTTGGACCTTGGGGTAGGAGCGGGAGGGGTCCCGGTTCCCCCATTGATCCAGGTTTGGGGTGGAAGCGGAAGGGAGCGTCGTGACATGGAGGATTCTCCGGCTCCCCCTTGTGTGGTGGCTCTGGGGTTGCAGCGGGGTGGTATGGGACCGTGTCCCAGGAACGGAGACGACCGTGGTGGGTTGCTCTGTGTTCCCGGCTCCTTTGTGAGAGTTTGCTCCGAAGTCGAAGTGGGATGCTATCTGGCTCCCTCGTTGAGAAGGGCTCCGAGGTTGTAGCGGACGGCTAGATATGAGGTGATGAGAATTGTATCAACCTGGCTCCCTCGTTGAGAAGGGCTCCAAGGTTGTAGCAGGATGATTACAACTTCGAAACCCCGTCGAGGGCGACGATCGGATTGGGCGGGGGAGAATGTCATGCCTAGTTAGCATATTGACATTATGCGGGTCCCACATCAGACACGTAGGCGTTGCTTTGACTGAGTCTTCGTGGGAGCAACTAGTTTCGGGTTTGGACACATGCGATCTCGTTTGCATATGGGCCAGAAGTGGGCTAGGCCCATTATTATGTTGTTCGTTGTCTTGGGTTGAGCCAAGCAGGAGAAATAGCAATCTCGGAGAGCCCAATAGACAACTCCCCCGGGTGATGTGTCTCATGGAGGCAGCACTGACAATAGGTATTATTACCTCGGAGCAGGCGGAAGTGGGAGGCAGGAGAAAGGGTAAAAGAGTGAGGCTAGCAAAGAACGGAGAGGGAGAGGGTACTTCTCCTTTGCTCAGCCAACAGCTCTCTTGCCTAGAGGAGTGGGGTGCTAGAGTAGTCCTAAAGAGACAGCAAGCTCCATTGGGTGTTCACCCTCAAGCGTTCCGCCGGAGGCTACCGAAACAAGCAAGCGAAGAGAGATTGGCTTGGGCTGGAGCAATCTAGGCTGCGTTTGGGAGTACGGGCCACGCGGGCAAACGTTGACCCGCGCTTGACCAGCAACCCCAGCAGCATAGAGCTGCAGTTGCCCCCGGCGGAAATAATGAAGGCGGGACTCCTTTGACCCGCGGTTCAAGGGTGAAAAGGCAGCCCGCGGTGCAATCCCAAACGCAGCCCTAGCCTCTTGGTTTTAGCACTCGTGTTGATTTTGATCCAACCAACTGTGCACGCCATTTTCCTCTTGGAGCAACCACGTGAAGCTGAGAAGAAAAGCTTGGTCAAAGTCAGAAAGAAGAGTCAAGGTGTTATTCTCCATAGAAAAAGGAAAAGGATTTAACACTTAGCATATTATATCTAATGGCATATTGATTTGCGGGTCCATACCTAACCATTTCCTATATATATATATATATATATATATATATATATATATATGACTTGACAATTCTAGTGGGTCATAAATGGGTCATATTTGTTGTGATAATTAGGTCAAAGTGTCTAAACTGAACACGACTCATATGTATATCCGAGTCAATCCAACACAATTTGAGTAACACATTTATTAATAAGTTACATGCTAACCCACCAGGCATGACTTGTCAACCCGCACACACCACCCCCAGACTTGGCAACCTATGAAGACTACTACACTTATGCTAGTCTAATCAATTATTTAATCATGAGTTAATAATTATTAAGCCATCTCTACCCCTATAATTGTTCTTAAATTTTCTATATTGAATTAATTTAAGCCGAATAATTACTAAGTTATATGATAATTATTATTGTGTCATCTCTTTTAAATAAATATTCTTCGACTTTGTATATCAATTCAGATAAATACTTAAAGTCATTTTAGGTCGAACATTTATTAAATCATGTGATAAATATTCATAAGTCATTTATAGTTGGATATTTTTTAAATTATGAAAAGTCATTTATATGTCATTTGCTTATTAAATCATATGATAGATATTAGATATTCATAAGTCATTTCTAGGTTGATTATTTATTAAATTATATGATAGGTATTCACAAGTCATTTCAGGGCCAAATATTTATTAAATCATGTGATAAATATTCACAAGTCATTTATGGGCCTAATATTTGTTAAATCATATATTTATTAAATCGTGTGATAAATATTCACAAGTTATTTTTGGGCAGAATATTTATTAAACCATGTGCTAAACATTTACAAGCCATTTTTGGGCTCAATATTTATTAAACTATGTGATAAAAATTCACTTGCCATTTTTTGGGCCAAATATTTATTAAATCATGTAACAAATATTTACAAACCATTTATGAGCAGGATATTTGTTAAATCAAAATATATAACCATTCACAAGCTATTTCTAGGCTAAAAAATTATTAAATCAAATTAGATAAATATTCACATTCAGCAATGAATGTTTATTAAATCAAATTAGATAAATAGTCTCAAGCTAGCTCTAGGCTAGATATTTATTAAATCAAATTATATAAATATTTACAAGTCATTTCTAGACTGAATATTTATTAAATTATGGGATAATTATTATTAAGTCATTTATAGGCCAATAATTATTTCTAAAATTTTCATATGAAATTAGATAAATATTCACAAGACATCAATATTTATTAAATCAAATTAGATAAATATTTACAAGTTATTTTTAGGTCAAATATTTAAAAAATTATGTGTAAACCTAGCAATTCATGTCAATGTGAAGTCGTGTCAACATGACATTTAAATCCTACTTCAAATTACCTATTATGACCTAATTCGAACATGACTCGCTTTATAAATGGGACAACTTGACCTAACTCATCCCCCATAGCTTGTTTAACATATAAATAGATATATCATATATACATTGTATGTATGTATGTACACCTTACCTAAACCCACCTAACTTTGTGCCAAATGAGTTGGTTCAATTTTTGCCAAGTCTAATTGGAGGATAATTTTTATTAAGTTAAGCCAATAATTATTCAAAAATTTTCTATATTAAACGAGATAAATATTCACTGGCTATTTTCAAATTGAATATTTATTAAACCAAATTAGAAAAATATTCACAAGCCAATTTTATGCTAAATATTTATTAAATTATGGGATAATTATTATTATTAAGTTATTTCTAGGCCAATAATTATTCTCAAATTTTTATATTAAGTTATATAAATATTCATACGCTATTTTTAGACCAAATATTTATTAAATTATGGGAGAATTATTATTAAGTCATTTCATAGCTGTAATTGTTCTTATTTTTTTTATATTAAATTAGGCAAATATTCATTAGTCATTTTTATTAAATCATGGTATAATTATTATTAAACCATTTCTAGGTTAATAACTATTCTCAGATTTTTCGTATCCAATTAGATACATATTCACAAGCCATTTCTAGGCTGAATATTTATTAAATCAAGAAATAAATATTCATAAGTCCTTTAGGCCAAATATTTATTAAATTATGGGATAATCACTTTTAGGTATTTCTAGGCCAATAATTATTGATAAATCTTCTATATCAAATGTGATTAATATTCACAAGCCATTTCAAGTTGAATATTTTTTAAATGATGATATAAATATTCACAAGCTATTTCTAGGTTGAATAATAAAATCATGGGATAATTATTATTTAGCCATGTTTAGGCTAATAATCATTCTTATATCTTGTACAAAATTTCATATATCTCTGTTTAAAACCAAATTATATAACCATTCATAAGTCATGGTGAAGTTGAATATTTATAATTTCATCTTTTTTTCAAGTCAATGGTTATCACTATAACTTAAATTAATTAACTAATTAATTTCAAGTCATATGTCATCACTTATTGAATATAAATTTTAATTATATAGATCTCTACTTAAAGTATCCTAAGTTGTATGTTTAGGAGTAATTAATGAAGAGTGTTTGCCCTTGTCGGAAGTTAGAACTCACAAAACAAAAAACCCTATAATTTTTGGGTGGATTTGATTAGGTCATAATATACCTATCCACATCACTTAAAATTTTTGACCCTACAATATTATAATAAGCAATTACCTTGATCTTCTTTCATCATCAACGCTTAATTTGCTTTTTTCAATTTTATTTGCAACACTATCATATTTTGCATTGAATTGACCTAATCCGAAGGAATTAAGGACTATCATGTTTTATTTGATTTATTGGTTATACTAAGTCAATTAACATGTTGCATGAGTAACATTACTTACATCTTTGAATTTAACATTAAGTCATAAAGATGCAGATAAGCAAGACAAAGTAATTTATATGCTAGCATATTATTGTGATTGCGATTTGGGAATAGGGTTGTAATCAAGCGAAGCCCAGCTATGCTTGATTACGTTCAAGCTTATTTATCAAAAAAAGAAAATATCAAGTTCAATTGAGCTCAAATTGTGTCTAAGCTTGTTGATCTCATGAGTAGAGTTCAAAATTTTAGTATAATCATTATTGACATACTTAAATTTAAGTATTTAACTCATCTATAAATTAATTAGTTTTATCACTTTAACATTTATAAGTTTATTTATTAATTTATTAATAAGTATGAACACTGAATGCGCTCTATGTACCAGGACTGGTACGGACCAGAAAATATCTGGCGGTTCACATTGGTACTTCATTCTTTGGTTCAAGCTTGTTCATTTATCTAATTTGGTCTATGCTTTTTTTTAAAACTTGTTTATTAGCTTATTGGTCAAACATTTAGAAGTCCTTTACTGAGTCATGTGTCAAGCTTGTTCAAGCATTTATAGCCATACATGGGAATACTTTGAAACCAAATGTTCATATTGAGATGCTAAAATTATTCATATCATAGTAAGAACTAAATGGTTGCCACCTCTATTCAAGGTTTTTTTTCTTCCAAGGATTGTGGTGAATGCATGTTGATATTTTGAATTGTTGTTTTCAGGGAGAAAATGGTTGCTGCTCTTTTATCTGCTGGAGCGAATCCTAGCTTGGTTACAGATCCCAATAAAGAAAGCCATGGAGGATTTACTGCTGCTGATTTGGCTTCAAAGCAAGGTTATGAAGGCTTGGCAGCATATCTTGCAGAGAAAGGACTGACTGCACATTTTGAGGCTATGACATTGTCAGGGAATATCATTGCACGTGGAGAACTCATGTCAGCTAACACGGTTAAATGCGAATCTGAGAACCTTAGCGAGCAAGAATTATGTTTAAAAGAATCATTAGCTGCATACAGGAATGCTGCTGATGCTGCAGATCGTATACAATCTGCAATGAGGGAGCGTGCTCTGAAGTTACAAACTAAAGCTGTTCAGTTGGTTAAACCTGAGATGGAAGCAGCTCAGATAGTTGCTGCTCTGAAGATCCAGCATGCCTTCCGTAAATACAACCGTCGGAGGATGATGAAGGCTGCAGCACGAATTCAAAGCCATTTTCGCACTTGGAAGATGAGGAGGGAATTCATTAACATGCGCAAAAAAACTGTCAAAATACAAGTAAGATTTGAGAAAAAAATCTCTTTTGCTTTGTGATGTGCAATAATCCCTAGCAACTTTTTATAACCAAAAGTTTCTGAAGTCTGAACTTGGATGAGTTTTCTGTTTTAGTTTTATTACCTGCAAGCTCTCCCTTAGTTAAATCAAATTTTGATTTCACTACTCACTAGGTTTCACTCTGGTGGTGGGAAATCCATTGATAATGATGTATGTTTCCAAAATCATCTATTTTCTTGACATTTTGACTATGTTGTTCTTGGTTCATTCCGTGTTGGTTGCTATCGACATAATTATCTTCACAAACTTATTGACAATATCTGGTCAGGCTGTATTCCGAGGGCACCAAGTAAGGATGCAATATCGCAGGATCATTTGGTCAGTCGGTGTGCTTGAGAAAGCAATCCTTAGGTGGCGGTTGAAAAGAAAAGGCCTTCGTGGCATTCAAGTTGAAACCACAGAAACAATGATAGTGGATACAACACCAGAAAGCACTGGGGAGGAAGAATTTTATCGGATCAGTCGGGTGCAAGCTGAAGAACGAGTGCAGAGATCAGTCGTCCGAGTCCAAGCTATGTTTCGTTCATATAGAGCACAACAAGAGTACCGAAGAATGAAGTTGGCATATGAAGAGGCCAAGGTAATTCCCCTGAAGCTGCTTTCACTCGCTGAAATGTATTTATATATCTAATCCCTGTGGTTCCAGCTATTCTCTCAAATTAAACATGCCACAAATAATTCTTTTACCTAGCCCCCAACATATTTCAAATTGAAAACCATATTAAATCTATGTTCTCAAGTCTCAACTAGGGCTGTTGGCATAGGTCAGGTTGGATTTTAAATAATTTTATCTGTTTTGGGTTCTAGAACCGAACTCGGGCATAAACTGAAACTTCTGAGTACCCAGCCTGATTGACTTTGGATCTAGTCCAAATATTTGAGGTCTTGGGTATTTAGGTACTTGGTCTAGGTTTTTATTTCAGCAAAAGAGAAACTGTATAGTAAAAGCAATATTTTCTTACAAGAAAATTTGAAACATATTAATTATAAATGCAAAAGAAGATAGGAGCAAAATAAGAAATAATCAAGTATAAAATTAAAATATTTTTATTATTTAATAAACTTGCTCTAGCCTCTGGGTTTGAGTTTTGTTTTTAAGTATTTGAGGACGTAACTTGGGACGTAAATTTCAGAACTTAGAAACTTTAACCAGAATTATTCCAGGCGAGTATTCTGGATCTCTTGCGCAACCTCAGTCTCAACATGGCTGAGCCATAGATGTCTTTCAGGGAACTGCATCTGGTTTCCCTTTCCATTGCAGAAGAGCATGCTTAAGAGTCTGATTCCCTGTAGTTTTTCTTTTTAAAAAAAGTTACACTTAAGATAAGAACCAAACCTCTGACCTAACGCACCTGGCATAAATGCATTGACTGTCCAAGTTGAGTCAGTGCATGAATCTTGATAACCGGGTTATATTACGAATTTACGATGCCCATATGTACGGAAGTAAACAGTCGCAGTGTTTAGCATTCTTTAATTTTGATTGAAGAGATTCTGACTTAATACATGCAGCTTGGTAATCCATTGAGGGCAAGATGTTGGTCAGTAGGATGGCAGCACAATATCCATATTTGAATGTGTAGTGTAATCTTTCAGGGAATAGTTTTTTGCTTTTTTTTTAAGCACTACCCTATCTTAACTCTTGATTTTTTTTCATCATGCAGTTGGAATTCGATGAATTCAGTCAACGTCAGTAGGAAGTTTCGCTGCAATTTCTTAACAGAAGTCTTCTTAGCATAGTAAATAGTTGTACAGAGGAGGGTCCTATTGTACCAGTCAAGTAGAAGATTGGTTTGTTTATCCTTGTTGCGATATCGAAAGCATCAAAGCTAGCAGAAAATGTCGGGGAGTGATGAATGGTAAGTGTGTGAGTTCTGAGGTTCATTGTAAGAGTGAATACTGCAACAGAAAGTTCTTATGCTGTTTGGAAGACGGTGTTGATGCTGCACTCATTTGCAAGTGTTTAGCTGGATTAGTGTTAGACTTAGAATGTTCTTGACTCCCAATTTGACAGCATCACTGTATATTTCCGCACATTAGGTAGATGTAAATTAACTGTATTATTTTAGTATTGAATTAATAAATGGTTAAATATAACATGCCCGTTCAATGTTATCACAGTGCAGCTTTTGACATTTTAAGAACATTCATAATTTATTGTAAGGTCGAATAGCTTCGGCTTTGGTTTTGATATGTCTATCCAATAACAACAATGCTGTTATCGAGTCCGTAAATATGAGATGATATACAAGTAAAATCATCGTCTTCAGGGCATATGCACCCAAAAGAGACCCGCTGAAATATATGCTCATGAGATATTATGCTTTAGGAGGCTTTAGGCTTTGGGGCACTCATTGAATTTTGCACCTTACAAGAAAGTTTGCACCTTTGAAATGCCTCCATGTTCATTGTACTCTTAACTAGATCGATAAGCTTACTTTTTTAGGTACAAAGGCGTTAATAGTTATTATATGCTTATGTACTATTAGTTAACCACCCCCACTCCAACTCTTTTCATATTTTGCACATAAGCTTTATCTATGCTCTTCAAATACATGGTTTTGAGAGGATTAATTTAATAACAGAGAGTCATCTTATATGCCGATGCTTTTTATGAATCAACAACCCCTTTGTGGTGGCCACTTTTACGAATTTATTTCCGGTTAGTTTCTTGATGTTCAAAACAAGTATCATTTAACTTGCATAAAAGTTCCTTAACTTTGTTATATGTAATTTGATTCTTGTATACATGCAGAATTAATATGTGTTACAAACAAAGCACATTTCACATTAGACAACCATTTTATGACGAAAATTGTGACATCAACACAACACTTCACATTAATTGTTCGATATATTAAATAACTCATAAAATAAACTAGAGTTTAACCACAATCATATGATAAAATTGTGTCATGAACACAACACCTCACAAAATACTAATTACGAAGATAATTCTAACTGATAGGAAATAATAGGACATGGAACTAATATATATATATATAAATGAGCATCATCTCACATAATTTGCCCACATTATTGCTTGGACCAATTTTAAATATTATAAGTTGAAGGAGCAAAAATACGGCTTATCATATAGAGATCAAATTAAGATGGTAAAATATAACCATTATTTTACATTGGGATATAAACTTTTTTTATTTTTATTAGATAATTAAAGATGTGTAGGTATTTAAATTAAGCTCATCAAATATTTCTTATGGAAGACATGCGGTTGAGTTGACAAGTATGAGGAAGAAGAAAAAGCGTGGCCTCCTATAGTAAAATAAAACCTTAAGATACAACTAGGGCTATATCATTTCCGACACAATTATAGGACGCCTATAGTAAAATAAAGGATTTGAGATGAAGACCTCAAATATGAGGAAGAAGAAAAAGCGTGGCCTTCACTTGTTTTCATATTTAATATGATTTTCTCATATTACAAAAATGAGAGGAAAATGTCTCTATTTCTTAATACCTCTTAGTAAATTAAATTAAATCAAATTCAACTAATAAAACTTAAAAGACATATTAAAAAAACTAAATTAAATAAAAAATGTTAAATATTGTAACCATTTTAAAAATTATAAATTTTAAAATAAATAAACACTAAGAGAAAAAAAAAAGGTGTATTTGATTGAAATTTTTACATAAGTTTGTATTACTAACTAAAATGAGAATAAGGCTCATAATAACTGCAGTGTTTACAATAAAATGTTTAACAAAAGAATCTCACGTGATTTTCACGTGCTGTATATAAATAAAATAACAAAGGAATTCTTAAAAAAAAAAAAGAGAGAGACAGAGATGGTGATGACTTCAATTGGATTTGGATTCGTGGATAGTGTCAAGAGCTGGTCTCCACTGCCGACATCCGCTGATCAATTTACCAGGAAATCCCCCTACGACCTCCAACTTCCCCTGCTCTGCACCAGCTACTTCTGGGAAGACCCGCTTTCCGGCGCCACAAACCCCCTCCCGGTCTCTCCCACTATGCCGGCGGCGACCCCGGACGGCGTCGAGCAAGACTTCCATCTGCTTGTCAGAGAGCCGGGAGCCGAGCCGGTCGAGGGGCAGGAGAAGGTAGACCAATCCGGGCCGCAGGTTCTCGTCTGCCTGCATACCGGCGGCGCGCCGGGTCCGGGCAATCTCGTCAGCGCGGGCCACCGCGTGGCCGGGGAAATCCATCATGATCTCGGCGACGAGAACGGGGCACACCACGCTGCGGACTGTGCCTTTGGGGTCGATAAGCTTGGCCGCCACCTGCCTGGTGCTCACGCACGATGCTCCGTTGCCCATACTGTAAGAGCTTCCTAATTCTGCAGTTGTCTCTCTTCCCTTCAGGAGTGACTTAGCTTCTTTTGCCCGTTGTATGAGATCGCTACTCTGGAGTTGTAAGTTTGAGTGCTGAGGTTGGGTTGGAGATAATTTATTTATAGGGAAGGAGAGGAACTTGAGAAAGGGAAAGAATGGGACGCGTGTCGGCAGATGGATGGGAGAAAAGATCAACAATTGGATGGATGGGAGAAAATTTTTCTGTTCCAAGAGTTGAGTTGACTAGAGCATGTGGAAAATTGTGCGTTGACTTGGTGCCGTTCGTGTTCTCTGGCAACCCCGAGAGGCAGGAGCCAGCGTAGTTAGTAGACATTTGGTCTTAATTTATCGGGTAGAACAAAAGCCCACGCGCGTGTAGACGTTGTCTCATTCTAAAGTTGTCAGAGGACGTGTTGAAATCGTGTTCACGTCAGAATTACAGGCTCGGGTGAGGGTTGCGTCCGACCTCTTCTATTTGAGCTAGATATTTTTGGTGACTCCATTTGCGAGTCACCTTTTTTTCCGCGTTTCTTGTACTGAACTTTTTAGCAGGCTTGAACGTCGTTGACTTGACTATAAGTGCAGATCTAAGAGTAGAGCCCGCAGCAACCGAGAATCTGCAGACTGCGAAGTATGTAAACAGTCTCTTGATTCAATGTCTTCCGTAGCAGAAAAAATAATCATTGTAATAGATGTCGTTTTAACTGTTTCGCTATAACCATAACCTAGTCAATAGGCCATAATGAAAAAAAAAACCAAAAATACAAAACTAAGCTAGCGTATCAATACGATTCTTTCAACTCATTTTATTACGAACTAGCTAATTAGGTTTGAGTGTTTGACTAATACCTAACTCCAATTAGTTACTCCTGGCATTTCCTCGATTGGAATCAATAATGAACCTTGCTGAAAAGTAAACACTGTACTTAGTCAATGGTAGAAATGTAAAGCTAATATTTCCATAAAGTCCAGAAAACAGGGTTAACAATACTACAGCAGGTGATTAACTTTTTTTTTTTTCATAGAAATGCATTACAGAAGCAAGGTCTCTGCGACAAATGCAAATCAGCACTGCCACTGCACTCCATCCCGTTTGACAACATCAAACGATAAGTTGATAAGGCTATTTACAGAATCATTCATATAAACCACACCCAAATTCCCTTTCACGTGTTTCTCATAAACTATATCATCAAGCATCACTATTCCTTCTTCATACCACAACGAAAATGAAAATAGAATAAAGTGTTTTCAACAACAATCTGGGTACCAAGGTAGAAGAAACTGCCATGGATTTTCTAGTTTCAGCAACTGGTGAATCTCTACCTAATGTACTGTGACATCCACCTGAAGCCTTCCCCATAACCCATCTTGCGAACAATGCTGCACATAAACACCTCCAAGGGTCGGACATTGGTGTCTGCCAGGTTCACGTTACCCTTGCCAGTGGTGAAGTTGCTTAAACCCAAGTGGTAGCGTAGCTCATCCTCAGATGCTGCATATGGTATATCGATCTTATTACCCAATACAAGGAATGGCACGTTTGCAAGAGCATCATCTGAGAGGAGGGCATCGAGCTCTTTTTTCGACTCTGCGAGCCTCTCTTTGTCAGCTGCATCTACCAAGTAAACCACAGCATCCACCTGCGAATGAAATTAAACTAAAGAATCCAGCCAAGGAATGCTAAATGCCACACTATTATACACTTCCACATGTTGTCCATCATAGGTAGTTTAAACTTCTTAATGGATAGTTCTTAGCCAGCGGATAATTACTTGTTTCTCCTAGTACCCCTACCAAGTAATAGTTTAGTTCAATATATCAAGAAGTCATGTATGTTTCTCAACTTAATATAAAAGTTGATCCTGCATCACGCAGAGGACCCATGGGTGAGTTAGGAGGGTTTTTTCATTCAAGGGCAGCCCAAATAAGGTAAGGGTCGAGGTTTATTATAATAAAAAAACATTAGAAGCAAACAACCTACAAGCATTAGTTACTTGTTTCTCCTAGTACCCCTACCAAGTAATAGTTTAGTTCAATATATCAAGAAGTCATGTATGTTTCTCAACTTAATATAAAAGTTGATCCTGCATCACGCAGAGGACCCATGGGTGAGTTAGGAGGGTTTTTTCATTCAAGGGCAGCCCAAATAAGGTAAGGGTCGAGGTTTATTATAATAAAAAAACATTAGAAGCAAACAACCTACAAGCATTAGTTACTAAAAGCCACAGTATAAGTGACACCTCAACGATATAGTTGTAAAAGTCAACATTAAGAGAGAAAAAAAAAGAGATAGAATATTCATTCTACCTCAGGAGGCATATTAAGAATAATTAGTCATTAAGAAAGCTTAAAAGAAAGATCGAAGTGAAAGTAAGAAGAAAGATAAAGAAAGCATTATAGTCATATTAAATGACAATAATGTTTTTCTAGCAGCAAGTAATACTAAAAAAATTTATTAGCAATCGATGGAAAATAAAGATAGATCATTGACACTGGAGATTTTTTTTTTTATTATAATGGTCATATTGATTATTTATCATCCCTACAACTATACAACTTATGTATCGTAAAGTTTGAAAATAAAGAACACTATGATTGAAGGCAAAGGAGATAGTAGTATTAGGACCAATCTTAGGCTTAAGATGGCTATCAAAGACATATATATTCAAACGTGAGATTTACTTTGATTTCAACTAGTGTTTTGAATGAGGATAGTCTAAAGAGCAATTTTAGCAGTAGAATATGGATGTTAAAAAGAGGTCATATATGTATGCTAAAGAGAACAAGCATTACACTATCATAAAGATGCTTAGATTCTCAAAAGAGATATCACAATTAGTTTTAGTATCAACTTCAGATTTATATCATAGATAGCTAACTGTACAAAATATTTTATAAAAGAACTCCCGAAAGGTTTGAAATATTAATCTATATAATAATTATTTATTTGGCAAGCAACATAAGATATCTTTCGTTGGAAATTGCCTAAAAAATGATATCATTCCTCTTGATCAAGTTCACTTGGATGTTTGCTCTAAGGAGGCTAAATTAATATGGGGTATTTAATACTATAAGAACCAAAGATGAACTGTTTAAAATTTTTAGATCATTTCATGTCATGGTGGAAAGGAAAATATGCAGATTGTTGAAATGCTTGAATAATGATAATGATAAAGCATACACATTTACAAAAGTAAGCACCAATTGATAGTCCTTAAAGTATTCAATCAATAAAATGTAGTTAAAAGGATGGGTCACACTATTATAGAAAACAATAAACGCATACTATTACACGTGAAGTTATCTAAATCTTTTTTGGGTGTGACATTGGAGACGATTATATACCTGACTAATTCCTCCCTTTTTCTAGAATATGTTATTTTTTAAAAAGCTTAGCCTGGAAAAGATATTTTTATTCTCATTTAAGAATTTTTAGTTATAAAGGTTTTATGCATGATCTATAAAAAATAAGTTAAAACTTAATGTCAATGTAATTCTTTGTATTTTCCTTGTGATATGAGTTGGATGTCAATTATGAGATTCAATATACAAAATAAATGCACAGAAGAATTGATGTTATGTCTTGTGCAGGTAAAACTGCAAAGGACTTCAAAAAGACAAAAAAAGATAATTACAATTGGAATATCATATCTTCCATAAGCTACTCCAATTCAAGTAGACGAGCAAGTTTTTGAGATAAAAAGAGAGTACCATGAAGAGCACATATACAATTGCCTTACTGATAAATTTATCATACTAAAAGTAAGCAAGAATCAAGTCACTTGGCACCCTCATCATCGTGATACAAAAGGTCACTTGAGAGGACAAGAAGAAGAAAACATAGCTTGTATACAGTATAATAAAGATTACATAATGCTTACGTTTGAGGAACCAAAAAAGTTATTAATAAACCTTAACAAGTAATAAATAAAAAATATGTAAGAAATATATAGAAGAGAAGAGAGTTTCTATTAAAAAAATAACATGTGAGTTGGTGCAAGATGCGACAAACAAAAATACATGAAAGAAAACTTGCATTAATAGTTATATCAAGTGCATATGTAAAGTTGAGATATTGCTATCAAATCCTAACATGTGCGAAGTGACACATAGGGGAAAGGATTAATGCCCTCTCCAACTAGTGTCACTCTGTTGCTTTGCTAAAACACAAGTGGGTGGCCAATAATAGATCTTTAGTGTGGGGGTGGGGCTGAGGCTAGAAGCCTGCTCAACGTGGGACCACCTCTACATGGGCCCAACCCATTAAACTAGAACTAATTGGTACATGTGAACCCAAAGCTATGTATCCTAGAGGTGGAAAGAAGGGCAAAGGAAGGAAATTTTCATTTTTCCCTCATTTCCTTGGAAGGAAAGAAAAGGAAGCAAACTAAACTAGTTGAGGGAAAATCCCCCTCTCTCTCTTTTTTTTCACTTTGGGATCCATTTAACTAGGCAACGAAACCACTTAAAAGTTTTTCTTACCTTTTATATTTCATTCCTTGTTTTCGCGTTTCTTTACCTTATAGGAAACAGTAAAAGAGGTGAAGAAAAGAATGTTTGCATGAAGCACTTAGAACCAAGGATGTGAAAACCGTACGGTACTTGTACAGTATGATACCGGTCCGGATGGCGACGGGACCCGGAACCGACGTCGGAGCATGGTTCCGAGCAGACGGCAGAGGCAGCAAGCGGTAGGGTTCCGAGTGGACGGCAGAGGGAGGCAGCAGGCGGTAGTTGGTGGTGGCTAGAAGCTTCGATTAATTTCCGACCGCTGGAAGCTTAATCGAAGCTTTCCACTGTTGCTCGTTGGTGCCATCCAGTACGTACAGTATGGTACTGTACCGATCTAGCGGCTCACCGGACTGAGTCGCTGGACTGTTATTTCAATCATTACTTAGAACCCAAGCACTTGAGAAAAGCCCACAATAGAGCACACAAAAAATGCCTAAGACCCAAGCACTCGAGTAGCACCTCAAACTCAAGTATTCAGGAGTTGAAAAGGCTAAACACTCAAGAGGCACTGGAAAGCCAAACATTCAAAGGTACCAAAAGGTAAGGCACTTACAAGTGTTGAGTGACCCGCTAGTACTATCACTCTAGTGGAGGAATAAGCTAATATTCTATGTCTATCCAGGTGACTAAGCCCATGACTCCATCAGACTTGAGTAACCAAGAGGCTTAAGTACGCCACAAGGAAAGGAAGATAGCCCACATCAAGCAAGACTAGTCCACATGGACCTGGGCACCACAATTAGACAACTACCTCAACCACTCCATTGCATAAGTACTAAATCTCTTCCTAAGATATCATCTTCATTATATATTTTGTATCATCTTCCTCTTCATTATATATATATCCCATCCAGAGTACTTCACGCAATTATAATTTATACAACAATGAGTAATCACAATATGATAATTAACACCATAATATCAAAAATAAAAAAAAAGAACATATCATTCATCACTCTTAAACTATCATAATTAATATCATCTTCATTATAACCTTTGTATTTTCTTCCTCTCATGCATTGTCAAGATGTTAGCCTAGGTGATGCCTTGTAAAAAAGGCACCTTGACAATTGTCAAGACAATGTGCCTATGGCGTAGGGTTTCTACATCTGGTCTTGCACCTCGACTAACCTTCGACAACCTTCACCCCTAAACATATTTGGGTTTTAGTATTAGCAGACAACATGATGATGATGTTTCATTAACAAAGGGGTTAGCCAAATAAAAGTGATCTAAAGGAAAGGTGTCACAACAATGCTACCTCTTACTTCAATAGAACTATACAAAATCATAAACTTAACAGTACAACACTTTGCCTAGTGAGGGCCAAAAACCAAGCCGGGTAAACCTATCGAAGAGGTACCACACTGTATTCCCTATTAGAGTAGAGAAGTAAGAGGCTGCTATCAGCCTTTATTCTTTTGAAACAAAAAGAGGAATTTAATGCTTACATTGTTGAGTATGATGGTTCAAGGAGGAATGTAGGAACATTGGAAGAAATTTGTGCTCTCATTAAATTTAAAGAAAAAACTATTCAAGAAGATGGAAAGTTGCACTATCTAGTACATTTTATGATTAATGAGTATATTGTGATTAACGTATATGATTAATTAAAAACAGATATAATAATATGATTAAATTCCATTTAACGCTGATCTTTATAAAGGATAACCGAACACAGCTCAATCATTTAAAGGCAATCAAAACCGCTTTTTCAACCATGTAGCAGGCCCTATATTTGTCCTAGACGACTGCTTAGCTCATGCATCCACCAGAAAATCATGAGAATTTGGTACCAAAAGGCCAGGGAACCAGGAAGATCATACTAAAAACTGAGACTAACTTATTTGAAATGCAAAAATCATGTACAAGGATGACTCCAGATATAAATTAGTACTAAAAACATGCAAAAATGCAACTAAATATCTACAAGGATTAATATGAAATGAGTAGTTTAAATATTCAAACGAGTCTGTGGAATGAATTTACTTATCATAGTTGACATTTGACAACTTAAATAGTTGTGCCTGAACTTCTATAAATAGAAATGTTTCATATTCCTTATTTGTGCTATTTTAGGCAGAATACGCATTTCTTAAATAAAAGAAAATTTGCGTAAAAAGCAACCTCCAAATGTTCAGAACACGCAATCTTTTTGTAGAATAATCATTTCAACAGACATGAAAGAATCCAAGCTGAAGCTCCCTCTCTTACCAACACTTCTAGCACAATATTTGTCAATCATCTTACTATGTCCTTCCCAGAAGGATGTGAACCGTACACATATTGTTACTAGAAAACATATAAAAAAAGGCTAAGTGCATCCAAGAAAATAATAAACATTAATGTTGGAAGATATTGAAAATGACAAGTACTATAGGATTAACTATGGAATTGCTCCTAAGGCAACACCATGAAATCATCTATCATTTACCACCATAGATGTCATTATCTTATTAGGTTTGTCTATCGCAATATGTCACTAGATTATTGAGTATTTCCAACTTATTTATTTTTCACTTATCGTTGGAATTTAGTCCTATATATAAAATTATCATGTAATCATCTATAAGACAAGACATTTATTCTACTCTGTCGTTATAACTTGGTAATAGAGAAGGTTCCTCTTTAAGTGGCATCATAATTTTTGTCAATGGCTAACCTTGCCAATAGTGATAGCCCACCAATATCTCTCTCTTCCAATGTCTCTTTTCTTGACAGCATACTATGCCTCTCAAAACAATAACAGCACTACCTAAAATTCCTTGTACAACTCTTTCCTCTTTGTCATCATACTCTTTAATATCTCAGCAGAAAAGTGATCAAATTCTATAAACTTCTCCAATCTAGTGTTTTTGCATCTATTTCAACAACATCTATGAATCTCTCACACAAATGCTCCTTATATGAATGCTTTTTTTTCTCATATGCACAAACAAACAATAATTTTAACTCGACATGGAAAAAAATGCAAACTAACTATATATCAATTATGCATGCATGGATAAGCAACACTAAGTTACTGTGCCTCTTTTCTCTTTTTCCAATGGCAAGAACAAGAAATACTCTCTGTCACATGCAAACTAGCGCATACTATATCTATTGTACGTGCAAGGATAAACTACACCCCACAACTTGCATGCTACCTTTTTTTTATTATATGCATAGACAGGTGAGATTTTTCTTTTATGTAGAAAACATGTTCCCTCATCTACAACTTATGTGTTAAACATAATGTTGCATCAACCTCACCATCTTGAGTTTATGAAGGAATGTTGAAAAGTTTGGAAAGTGGAAAATACAACATGGTTAAATCATGGTTTAAAGTTTCGGTCCGCCAAAATTTCAGTTCATACTGGTCCGACAAACCACCAAACTTGAACGATGTGTCGAAGCACAATACCGTGCTCCACGTGCAATCAAAACTTCCGCTTCGAGCGGAAGCGAGTGCGTAGGGAGGAGCTTCTGCCTAGAGCCTGGAGCGAAAATAGTCTTCAACCGGAAACGGGACGAGAGCGGGAGCTTCTGACCGGGAGCTCGAGTGGGAGTGGGAGCTTCTGCCTAAGCGGGAGTTCCACGTTTCTTGCTTTTTTTTGCTAGAAACATGACGGTTTCATTAGGTTTTTGATCGGTACCGGCTGATTCATATTGGTCGGGCAGTTGACCAGACCAAGCTACCAAACCGATTCTTTAAACCAAGGGTTAAATGTAACATCTTGCATCAAAGGCTATAAATATTCCATTATTATATGTTGATTGAGTAACATTTATACACACTGAGCAATTTATTCAAAAGCAACTCAAGCACTCAAACCTGACATGAGCCCAAGTATCAAATACTCGAGTGTTGAGTGTTAAGAACCTTAATACCCAAGTGCCTAAGCCTAAGTGCCAATGCACAAGCACCCAAGGTCTCGAGCCTGATATAAGCCACATAGGGTTTCTTAATTATATGATATCCCATAAAATTTTTTTGTGGTTTTCTTAATGATAGACAGATGAAACAATGAATCATTTCCTGCTATTTGTTCCACATAGGGTTAAATCCTCTTTACCCTCTTCAGGTTTAAGCTAGTATCAATTTTCCTTCGAACTTGTTACTTTGCCCCTCTATGCTCACTAGTACCAGTTCACTTTACCCCCTGCAAACTAAGTGTTTACTAATATAACGTTATTATATGGTAATTAGGCTGATTTGGCGCAAATGAATTAGTAAAGCATAGGGTGATAGTTTTGAAACTATAGGGAACAAAGTGAATCTAACTCGGAACTACTGGGAACAAAAATGAAATTAGTCATTCCACAGAAAACTGGAAATTCATTAAGGAAATAAACATGGCATAAATAATCGATTTAGTTACTGAATGAAGTAAGAGTAAAAGAATGTTACTAACTATGATTCTCCGAAAACACAAACGTTATACATCTGAAGAATAAAATAAATAAGTGAACCAATGAAAATTTTGGGTAGAGGATACGACCTTAGCATAATAGTCTTTCCAGACACGGCGAGCAATCTGATGTCCGCCCAGATCGAACGCCTTGAATTTGATATTCCCGATGCTCAACTCTTCCGAGGTAGGATACTGCGTTGGCTGGTGCTGCACCAACCTCTACCAGCACAACGATCACAAAAAAGAATCCCCCAATAATCAGAAAAAAAAATAATAAATGCACGCCTTTCGACACAAAACTGATCTAAAATAATCAAGATTTGATAAACATAAAAGATTAGGAATCTCATGATTACTTCATCCTTAAGCATGTGAAGCAGCGTCGTCTTCCCAGCGTTATCGAGCCCAAGGAACAAGATCTTGGCCTCCTTTTGCCACAGACCCAGCGAGGCGAGGATTCCGTAGAACCAATCTATAAGAAACATGGTCGCCGGCGATAATTCACCACCGAAAGTCGGAACCTCGCTAAATTCCCGCGGAAAACCAAGCGGAAACAATAGGATCCGCCGATCGCAGGCCCTTCACTCCGACCCAGCAGCCAAAATCGAGGAGAACACCGGCGAGAGAGCGACCGATGCCCTAGAGAGAGGGTGACGGAGCATACCGACAGTGCACGATGGCTCACGTGTGAGAAATCACTTCTTAAAGGAAAATTTGTAAGACCCACGAGCTGCCGAGCTGGACTAGTTTACTGATTATTATAGGCGGTAGCTGGATTCGCAGCTTTGATGAACGAAGAATGATAATTTTACTGTTTTATATTGAAATAAGGAAAATTTGAGATTTAAATAGCCCTAACCCTAACTGCAATTTAGTAAGATTTATAAATAATATATATCTTATAAATGATTCATCATCGTATATATATATATATATTATATTTTAACTAAATATAATATATACTTATCCCATGATATAAATATATATAATAAATATCATTTTATCCAGGACACTAATCTTAATCAATTAATTTTTCTATATTATAAATATAAAACTTATCGAATAATTAATTTAGTTATTGATATTCATTTTTTTTTACATTTCATTAAATATGATAATTCGGATCAGCGTGCCATAAAACAGGTTGTGTATATTGTAACTTATAACTTGATTAAGTCAACTCGAACACGATTCATTTAATTAATTGGGTCAAAATATCTAACCCGAACACGATCCAAATATAATCGGGTCAACCCGACACGACTCAAATAACTCGTTTATTAAATGAGTCATGCATCAACTGAGTATCAACATGACCCGAATAACATATAGAGTAATTATGGCTGCATTTAGATTGGCAGCTTCTCAGCTTCTATTGGGGTGACCAGCAGTTTCTAGTCAAACATAGCATTTGGAAAGCAGCATCTCTATTCCAAAAGAGTTGCTACTGTTCACAAGAAGCTATTTTGAACAACTTCTCCTCAACACATACCTCCCTCACGCTTCCAACTCTTGAACGTGTACCTCCTTCCTCGGTCTCTCTCCTTCTCGACCTAAGCTCTGCCTCCCTCTTTTCTGGACAGCAACTTGTACCTTCACTTCCCTCCCTTCCCAACCCAAGTTTTGCCTCCCTCCTCCCTCGGTGCCGACTCGAGCTCGATCTTCACCCTCCTTTATTGGTGCAGACCTGCAACTTTGCTTCCCTCCCTCCTCTCTCAGTGCCGACTCAAGCTCGATCTCAAACCCTCCTTTCTCGGCACTAGCGACTCTCCCCTCTCTTTCCTTTAATCTATCTTGGTTAAAAAATTTTTGACTTAAGGTTGATGAGCTAAAAGTTGGTTTATCCAAACAACTTAAAATTTATCTAACCAGCTCTAGTTGCCCCAAACTAGTCCTATGTCATTTTATTAACCCAATATCTTGGCTAAACATAATTTGATTATAAATTTATCATTCATATTATATATATAAAATAATAAAAATAATATTAAAATTTAATAAAATTTTGGCGTTGTGGGTCAAAATTTGGATTATAAAAGATTTAGATTTGTGGGCTAATAAGTACTGAAAGTTGGATAACCTATATTTAAAATTTATATATATTTTGATGATAATATAATTAGGTTAAGCCGGTTAGCCTATTTATACTCTAACACAACTCAATTTGTTTATAACTTGAATATGATAATGAATGATTCGAATCTATCTAACTTCGTATCGAGTCAACGTCGGGTCACTCAAAATTTGCTAATTTCTTTTAGGTTGCTACGGTAGATAATCTTAGGTGGGATTTAGTCATTCATATTTTTTAATTATGAATTTTAAAACAAGAGTCAAATCTATGTAACTATGTTGTTTTAAAAATCACACATTGTTACTGTGGTAGTTCGATAAAGCTAAAAAGGAGATAGTTGCACCAAAGACGCCCTAACTCATTTATAACATATTGGGGTATTTTTATTTTATTATGACAAGTTTAAATTTGATAAATCTAATTTGAATTATAATTTCATATAAATTTATATTTAAATTAAATTAAATTAATTGGGTATGCGTAGTTTTGATATCACGGGCTCAAATATCAAATAAAAAAAAAAGCATCAAATAAATTTATATATCAGGATCTCAACTCCCTGCAAGTGATTCTGGACCTGCCGGACGCTGCCCTCAAACCAGTCTTCTGCTAGAGAGATTATTAACTTCAGCAATCGGAAGTGCTGATGTCTGCCTTGCACTCCCTTCTCCTCACTCTCCCCAGCACCTCCTTATCCATACCTAACCCTAGCATGAGCCGACTCCACCCACCCTTTCCCTCCAGTCCCGACCATCTGCCTGCCGGCCAATGGAGGCTGGCCGCCACGCAGGAGGCCTTGGCTTCCTCTCAGGTCGGCATGTCCCAGGATCTGGAGAAGGTTCGGGAGGCTAAACTTTGGGGTGGGCGGTTCGAGGAGAACGTCACCGACGCCGTCGAGCGGTTTAGCGAGTCCGTCTCCTTCGACAAGGCTCTTTACAAGCAGGACATCATGGGGAGCCGTGCCCACGCCCAGATGCTTGCTCACCAGGTATCATGTCCTATTGTCGTCATTGATAGTCCTTGAGCGCGAGTTGTTCGACGATATTATTTTATTTTATTTTATTTCCAAAAAGCTAAACAAATTTATATAAATGAAAAAAAATACATCAAAGTTTACACAACTCAAATCCACACATTTCCACCGTGAATGAAAACATAATTTTTTTTGCCAAAGATTCTTCTAGTTGTTTCCAACCAACGTGAATTTCTACAATTCTTCCAATCTGTATTAACCACTTCTTTTTCCAGCCAGTCGCTCTGCCCAAAGATACAATCTGCTTCCCAGTTTAATAGCAGCTACTCTCAATTCAAGCTGTTAAATCATTTACCTCTTTATTTTATCCCATAAAATTCCATTGAATTTCTAACTTGCAATACAACGTTAGTGGTCATTCTCTATGCTCTGCCGCTTTGAATCCGTGAGGTAAATTCCAGTTCCCATCAGTCCTTAATACCTGGTCCCAGGTAGAAACACAATCTGTGATTTTCAAAGCTTTTATTTGCTCTCCCAAATCACTTGGCAGGTCCCAGGCTAGGCACAGGGACAACTCGGCTTCGTTATCCCTTTTGCAGTTCCTTTAGACTCGATACAAATTTGATTAGCTTCGTGAAGTAGTGATATCCAGTTTCTTATTGGCCCTTCCCATTCAGCTAAAAATATTGAACACTGAGAATCATATTCCAAAAATGATTTCCGATTTTTCAGCTTCATCTAGACATCAGCAAACACATCCCCTAACATACCTGCTTTTTTCAGCATTTAAGTAGATCCTTCTATTTCTCTCCTTCTAAATGTGGTGAATTGTCCCTGGAATCAATAAATTTTGGCCATATTGATAGGGCATATACCATTACATTTGGAGCCAATACTTGGCAGCAACTCTGACGAAGTATTTGCGGTACACTGTAAATCACATATCCACTTGAGAGTCCCCAATCCATTCCGATCCTGGGCATGTGAAAAATAAATGATCTTGGTTTCATCATGGGATTCACAAAAGTAAAAAACTTTCCACTTTATAATCCCCCACTTAATATATCAAGAGTTGGTAGCGATGTAAACACAACATCCAAATTATAATGGAGAATTTTGAAATTCTTCCTCCAAATAATGCTAGTTTAACCCATTTTACTTCACTGTACTGGATTAATGTTTCATATGCTGAATTTATAGAAAATTTCTCAGAAGCTGTGTTTTTCCATCTTACCTTATCTGTTTCCAAGTGGTGTTATATGGGAATCTCAAACGCTGCTTTGTATATGTCCCGTAATGCTATTGATCTTGGAATTGGAAGCCACCGTTCATCATTCGCAATGAGAGAATGCAATCCAACATCCCTTCCTGGAGGTTTTTCAAAGCTAAAGTTCTCAACTAAATGGAATAAAACTTGGGAATTAAATCATGGTCATGCCATAATTTTATTGTTTTTCCATTTGCAATATGATAGTACATTTGTTTTTGACATGCTTCTATTTCATGTAATAGGATTTGCATACACCAAGAGCAAGAGTAAGGGTAAGGAGTGGGAACAATGGATATGTATCCATTTAACCCATAATGGTTTCTTCTCATTTGCAATGTCCCAAATATATTTCATAATAAAAGAAAAGTTTAAGTCCTAAAATTTTGCTGGCTTAACCCACCTCCACCGAAGGTTTATTTGCTTTTGCCAAGATACCTTTTAAATTCCCTTTTTTTATTAGCACTTGCACCAGTATAAGGTCAGATTGCCACTTGTACTAGGTGGTATGCATCAATTTCTTGAACCTTGATTAGAAGTATCCTACCTTTCTTACCTCTTCTTTAATCTCTGTCTATATCTTTCTCTGTATTATATTTTCTTTCATTTAACCTATCTTAAAATGAGTATTAAAATAATGAAGATTTGTTCAATTACTAATGTATTTTCTTTCCTATAGTTTGTATTAGTTCATTTTCATTGGATAGAATGAGATTATATGGTAATGTTGTTATATTGTAATTATAGAAGCATAGCCAAATGATTGGTATATGCAGTCTATTATTACAAAAGGGAATAGGCAAGAGTTTACCCTAGATGAAGATAGTGTAATATGGTGTTGAGACCGTTTGTGTGTACCTGACACGATTAAAGAAGAGCTAATAGAAGAGGCTCATAAGTTAAGATTCACGGTACATCCTGGTGCCAAGAAGATGTATAGGAATTTTAGGAAGTCCTATTGGCGGGAAGGTATGAAAAGAGATGTAACAGATTATGTCGGATGTTGTCTGGTATGCCAATAGGTCAAAATTGAACACAAGAATCCATTTGGACTTTTACAAAATATTCCGATCCTTGAATGGAAAGGGAACACATTACCATGGGCTTCGTGATAGATCTTCCGAGGGTGCATAACAGATTGACTAAGTCTGCCCACTGGAGTCATGTAGTACAGTAGTAATGATCAAGGATCACAAAATTGGTTTGGCAGCTCGGTCTAGTGAGCTACTGGACCGGTACATACTGGTCGGTACCCGGTAGTATGCCGATGGTACTGCCGTACCGAGCGGAGGAAAGAAACAAAGCTTCTCCCCTCTTCTTGTGCTTCCGCGGCGGAGGAAGCTTCAAACTGGCGGAAGCTACGAACCGATGGCAACACCTATTTCCGCTACCGTTCTCTCACCGGACCAGTACAAATCGGTCAAACCGGTCGGTACTGGACCGGTTTTCTAATCCTTGGTAATGATGTCACCTGCATCCCATATACGCACCATTAATATGTTTAGGGAGAGAAAATACCTGGGGCATTGAGATTATACCTTACAATCTATATTGTTTTTTGTCTTATTCGGTTATTACATCACATGCTTGCATTTCACAAAAAAAAAATATTAACAACCTTCAAAGAGGATTGAGTCTTGTGCTAGCAGCCTAAAGTTTAAGTTCTTTGTACTTTTTCTAATAAGTGAGAAACCTTCAATTTCACATACCTGCTCAATCTTTCTCTTAGTTATTATGGCTTTATCTTGAGCATTCTAATAGAGGAGCCAATTGCATGGTAGTTGGTTGTGCACATATTATATTAGTATGCAAAATTACTAACATGGTATTGGGAGATTTTTTGGTTAATGATTTCTAGTATTTGTAGTATTGAGAGATCCAAGAGGCTAGAGTCCAATCCGGCTTATTTTGAACTTAATGTGACTAACCATTCAAAGCTTATCGGTTGGGAACTTCTGAAAACATTAAAAGCCATATATTCTTTGAAAAATACACACCTAGAGTAAGTGATGATGATATTTTATGGTGATCAAATTGGATAAATTAATCGCTTCAACAACATAGAATTTCTCAAATCCTTATATTTCTAATATGATTTCATTTTTTATGTGCTCTAGAAGTTCAAATTCAATTGACTTGAAAATGATTGCACTAATTAATCATCACTGTGATGCAGGGTTTAATTACTGTCAATGATAGAGATACTATATTGTGTGGTCTTGACGAGATAGAGAGAAGAATTGAAGCAGGGGAGTTTGTTTGGAGAATGGATAGGGAGGATGTACACATGAACATTGAAGCTGCCCTAACAGACTTGATTGGCGAACCTGCAAAAAAGCTTCACACAGCAAGAAGCCGGAATGACCAAGTTGTAACAGATCTCCGCTTGTGGTGCAGGGAAGCCATTGATAAAATTGTGGCAGCTATTAAACAACTTCAGGTTTAAAGATATATTTACTACATCCCATTTTTCTGATGTTCCTATTTGAATGTTAGTTGTTAGATTTTAGATTTGACATTGCAAGATTATAAACTGCCATTTTCCACAGCAACGATCATTTCCTCTTATTTTACTCAATTGCTCACTCCAGTATCATAATTATGATAGTTATCATCTTCAATTTTGTATAATGGTGTATAATTGTGATTTTATTTCTGTACTTTCAGAGAAAATTCTCATATTTTGGTCTTGGGTTATAATTAATCATGTATTCCCTCTTAATCTGATTTTAAAATTATCAGATATAATTGTGGAAGAGTATTTTTATCACATGGGATTGTGTTTGAAATTCCAAGTTAGTGAGTTTATTTAGGCTTTGTTGTACTATGTTCAATTGGTTAGACAATAGGAGAGTGAAGAAGAAACTTTAGTTGACAATTAAAACTGTAACAACTTTTTGCAATTTGCTTATTTTTAACATTACCCACCTTGTTTAGTCAAGTCAACCATTTAAGATCAATTTCAGTAACTTGTAATTGCTAGATAATTAGATTATAGGCTTAGTGGTAACTTAGGTTTTGTTGTCACTGTTACATGTTTGTGAAGCATATTTCTCTAGAAGCCTTTACTGTGCCCAATTACAAATTATTTTATTTATCTTGCATACATAGCAATATCCCTGTTATTATTCTGGGACTTTCCAGATTTGGTCATCTCAGCCTATTTACTTGTTTTGGGATTGCTTTATGGAAAAATCCTTCCAGTTAGTACCAGTTCAATATTGTAACAATTAAATGTGTGTTGGTAATTATTTTGACGCTCTAATCTGTAATGCTAGGTTGTATGCAGAATTTACTTTGACGTTCATAACAGTCATTGATCTTTTAATATTACGCTTGGATTGGCAAAAACCGAACGCTAAACTTTTCCTTGTGTTATCTCTTGATTGAATGGTCTACTAGGTTAAATCTATAGCTCTGTTCAAGATCGCCGTACAGCATGCTATATAATATGATTTAATTTTTCCATGTTTCAGGTGGCTTTAATCAGATTAGGATTAAAAAATGAAGGACTGATAGTTCCTGGTTATACTCACCTACAGAGGGCTCAACCTATTTTGCTACAGCACCTTCTATTATCGTATGTTGAGCAGGTAACAATTCCTTTGCGTAGTATCTCTTTCAAAATTAAGAGCTGAAGAAAAATAGAATATATAAGCGGAAGGATTATGATTTATATGACCATTTCAAGAAAATACGGATTGTGCCAAAAAGATTAAAAATAAATTTCTTTTTTCTTTTTTCTAATAAAAATAGAAGAAAAACTTATAAAGAAAAAAAAGATGAAATAAATGGAATTGGAATAAACAAGACTTTAGAAAAATGTTTGAGTTGCTAAACTAAGTGCCAACTCCAGCAGATAAAGTAAGCAAATGACAACCTAATTTCACAAGGATGTTTAAGAAGAAAGTTGTTGCAGTGGCATAATCTCTTTTATGTTCGGTTCATTTTATTTAATTTATGAAGATTGCTGGTTTGGTGGAGTTGGTTCATTGTTGTAGATTATCATAGTAGGCTAGTTATATATGGTCAACCGTACAAATGGATCACGTGTATTCTCTTTGATTGTGCTGACATCGAGTGCTTTATTTTGTCAAAAATCAGCATTAGGCTTACAATTCAAACCCTATTTAACTACTAGCAGTTTAGGGAGCTTTGATTAAAGACGCTATCTGATTAGTGGAATGAGATGTTTTGGCTTAATGAAACAATCAGAAATCCTTAGAGTGAAATTTTGACCTATGACAAAAATGGATATTGAGCTGCTATCAAAGGTGGCCTTAACATTTAAGTTTAGGCATTTAAGGGCAAAGAAAAAAAGACAAAAGAAGGCATGGAGTAACAACAAAGATATTATTTTGCAATCTTTCTTGTTGTTTGAAATTTTGAATCACACGTAGACTTCCTCGGAATATTAAAAGGGTCTAGATTGCCATTTGAGTTTTTAAGTGATTTTGAAAATTATAATTCTTAAGATCAGTAGGGTTTTAACAACCAGTTTGTACTTCCAGGATGGTACATACTGATCAAATGCTAGACCTGTACATGAAACAAGGTTGACATGGTCCAATATATAAGTATATAACATATATGTATAATGTTAGTTTGCATGTTATACGAACCGGTACCATGCATTATATGCTTATGTACATACCAATCCCACATTGGTTCAGTACGCCAATACAAGCCAAGATTAAAAGCCATAGTACAAGTATACGTTGGGCTACTTGCATGAATTTCCGGGGATAAACTTATTCAGTCTTGTAAAATGAGCAACAACAAAAAAGAGATTTTGCTTTAATTGGCTGAATTCAAAGCAAATTTCTTTTTATGAAATGAATTTTCCTCATTCAAGTTTACCGTAGATAATTTTCTATTTCTTTAACTCTAGAGGTGAGTGACGCTAGTATTTTGGTTGGTGTAGTATATTTGACAAATGGTCATATTGTGTGATACATACATTACAAAGAGCATTTTTTATAGAAGATGTACACCATTTCTTTGAGTTAATCAATGCATAACATATATATGCCTGCTGCAATATCTTGTAGCTTGAGCGTGATATTGGTCGGCTGATTGATTGCAAGGAACGGATGAACTTCTGTCCCTTGGGTGCTTGCGCCTTAGCTGGTACCGGCCTTCCTATAGACAGGTTTCTTACTTCAAATGCTTTGGGATTTATTGCTCCTCTGAGAAACAGGTACAAATGCTTTTTCTATACTTAACTGTTTGTATCTTATATTTTGTCCATGTAGCTGTCAGCTTCCTTAGCGACCTAATAATTTATTTTATGTGGCTGTTAAGGATTATCATCCTTAGGTGATAGTAATCTAATTTACTTTGTCACCAAAAGAAAATACTTGGCGCCAGGACACACGTTGACAATTTTTTTTATTATACATAGCATTTCTACAATTTGTTCATATGTACTGATGTTGCCTCCAAATCTAGAAATAGGGATTATGCGTGTGCTTCTCCATCACCTGAATACCATAGATCTAGCAGCATATTGTTTTTGTTACGAGTTTTACACGTGGTAATCGTTTCAACAACTTGTCTAGAATCCTAGTGTCATTATTTCCCTTGTTTTTATCCATACTTTATTTTTTGTTATTTAACATTAAATCACTGGTTAATTTGAATGGATGAAAGCGGGAGGAAATACAAATGTATATGCTGGTGAAAACATTGACAGCGATTAGTTTTTCAACGTTAATGTGATTGTTTCAGTGATGTGTTAATGGAATCTCCACAGATGTGTAGCAGATATGCGTGATCTTCTCTTCAAAGTTCTTAAAAATAGATTCTTGTAGTTAACAACGATCCTCTCATATCAGGTTTTCAGTTCTTTTGTCTAGTAGATTTCTCATTTCACCAATTGATTTCTAAATCACTTAATTTAGTGAGCATTATTTTACTACTATATGTTTACTGGAAGTTCTATCTGATAACCCTCAGGTACCTAAAAATATCTTACGTTGGATAGAACAAGAAGAGTTAAGAGAAAATGGCTGACCTGCACCAATAGAAGTATATGCATAGTTTGGAAGTAAATTGCGATGTCTTATCATAGATATAAGATATAACAAGTTTCCTACCATTAACTTAGCATAAATATTTCTAATTGGGCTACATTGTTTCATACTCATCAAATTAACATGTCATTTGTCTCACTAGAAGAGCCATAATAAATGTTATCAAGCAAATCTAGTTCTGGCCATGGTGAAATTCAATATAGAAGGGCTACCATAGACAGTGGAGTATTGGATTGGCTTTGCATGTTTGTAACTAGAAATAGTTTTGGTCATGAGTCGGGTATTGAGCTTGTGAGAACATTAAGTCTCAAGCTAGGAGATTGTACCATCTCGGTCCGTCTAGTTCCACATAGAAAGTGAGAGCAAAAATTGTCATGCACAATGAGCTTACTACTATTTATTTGCATATAAATATTTTTTTGTTAGGCTATATTGATTAATGCTTATAAAGTTAATGGATTAATTTTCTCATTAGGAAAGTTATAACTTAGAAGTCTCATAACTTTCAGCCTAAAGAAGAGCATTATTGGGGGATATTCCACAAACTATTCTCTTCCTTGGATGCCCATTTACACCTTGTAGTTTGCCATAATTTATGAGAAACATCTCTCTATATTGAGTCAAGCAACAAATGATCCATGTCTTATATTTGGCTGTCATAGTTTAAGCATTAGTGCTATCTGAAACAAATGATCCACTAGTTATATTTTTCTTTTTATGTTTCTTTGCACCTCTTCAACCTTTTTCATGATATATTAGAAACATCTCTTTATATTGAGTCAAGCAACAAACTTACTGAGCTAGAGTGTCAACTTAGAGCCTTGGATGAAATGAGAGCATTTCTAGTAGAATTGGCAAAGGAGAGAAGAACGGAATGGAACTTCCCATGGGCCGCTCGATTGCCGGTAGCTCAGCACGAGAAGGAGGGAGATTGGAAGAAGGATTAGAGATTCCAAATATGATAAGTGAAACTTATCGTTCACTACTAGTGTGTGAGGATCTCTAGTCACCATAGGAATCATGGTTGGGGCCACATATGATGGTGCCCCATGCTAAGGGCGAGGAGGTGGTGCTCGTGTAGAAGAGAGCCGGGCAGAGAGATAGCAAGGGGAGAGGACAAACATTGGATCCATAGCCACGAGGTGCTTCTAAGCTTTGATGGAGATTGACCTAGTGGGGTAGATAGCATGAGTAGAACAATATTTAACATTCGGGATACAAATAAGGAGTAGAAGATTCCAATAGTCTTTATGAGCATGGAGGGATAGTTTAGATGGCTAAAAAGATGAGAATGCCTAACCTCACTTGGGAAGGTCCGAAGGAGGAAATGATATAGAGGTATAGTCATAATAGCTTATAAGGAGATAATTTCACAAATTCTAATCTTCCTAAACAAGAGTATGTAGGGTTTTTCTTGATAGGGTTAAATTCTAAAATTAGAGAAAGGGTGAGCCTTCCTTCTACCATGACACTTATATTACCATGACACTTATATTATTGAGAGGGTGACAGGAGGAGGAGAAATGAAGGAACAAACTGGTGAGGGGACTACATGGCATAAGCTTTTTGAGCTCCGGAAGCTATTCATTGAATAGGAGCTCATCATCATATTTGGTAACATTTGATACCTCTTCAGCCATTGTTTCTATTTAAAGTATTCCTCGGCTAAGTGTTAGTACCCACACCATTACTTGAGAATCGAGAGGGGGCACTACCCCACACACAGGCGACAGAGATGGGGGAAGGGGACTGTTGGGTGTCTCAGGTGGACTTGACTTTGACGATCATATGAAGGGGGGCAAAATCATGTCGTATTAAAACTATATTAACAAGAGAGAAAAAAGATTGTATTTTTTATGGTGATCAAACCTACCACCCAATGCACTAGTGTGAGAATAAGAGTCTTTGCTTGATTTTGTTTATGGAGGATGATGACATAGAAAGAACAGAAGATGAATCCATGTGAGCTTGGCTCAGATAGCGCACACAAATAAACACAAACATCAACCAAGCAAGCCTAACTCAGCTGCAGCAATCCAAGCAACATCAAGCCACTAGCCAAATACAACTAAGCATCAAAACCACAAAAGTCAGCATAAATCCAATTGGGGCACGACTTGGCCACAATTTATATAGGAAAACCAATAATATTCGAGGGCATGACCTGGCCTGAAATCCGCATAGAAAACCAAGAGAACTAATAGGAATAAGTCAAGGTGCACCTCACATCAAACACCAAAGCCGGGAAGAACCAAATCAAGGCTTGGCAAACATTACACACACATCCAAGGGAGCTTAGGAGATTTACCTAGCCCAGCAAGTGGGTTGATTAACCAACACCAAAGAGAGTCAATAGAACCACCAAACTCGTGAAGAGCTTAATCAGCAAAACTAGCTCGCGCCACCAGCCAAGAACAGGGGAACATGCAGGGACTTTACGCGCCATCCATCTCAAGGTTTACTTGAGGGTTGCACCAGGCCTAAAGGCATTCAAGAAAGGCTCTAAACAAAGATCAGGAACCGGAACTCAGCTTCAACAAAGGAACCCCACAGGCAGCAGGAATAAGGAACGTTACCGCCCTCAAGAACTCAAGATGAGTTCACACACTTCTAGCTACATGCAAGCAAGCATGGCAGCTGCTGGAAGCTCTTCAATACCTTCCAAATGGAGGAGAAGAGAGGCCTTACGGATGAGGCACAGCCATTACCCAGGTCCAAGAACTTAGTCTTCGGGAAGGGCAGCAGGAATCAGGGGAGAGCTGCATGTCCAACGAGCTGGGTGCACTACAAGACTTGGCGGCTGAAATGCTGAAGTTTCCTTCAAGATCAAAGTCTGGAACTCACAAGGAATAAGCTGGAATCAAGCTGGAGGAGAGCTCCAAGGTGAAACGTCGCTATCGCCAATGGAGATCGGGAGAGGAACCCTTGCAAGTGCCGAATGCTAAGAGAGATTAACCCCCAAGTGCTGCTAATGCTCCATGTAAGAGTAAAAGTACAAAAACATGCAAATGGAAGCCACCAGGAGCTGCCACATGGGGAGGTTAACTATAATCTCTTCAGCAAATCCAAGAGCCAAAGTCAAAATAGAGAAAATCTGGGTCAACTCAAATGCTGCATGCAAAAGCTGAGAATTCAGCTAAGTGTGGAGCTAAATACTATCCTCTCTATGGAGAGCTCTCCTCGGTACCCGTGCACTCTGGTGGGCAGGCCTCCTCAATCCCCATATCCCGATACATGTGTCATCCTGGACCTGCGTCTATGGTAACCTGCGGGGGAGGGAGTCAACTAGAGCAGACGCCACCCTGTCTAGCCCTTGAGCTGAGGAGCCACCCTCTGACTCACCCTCACCCTGTCGGGACCGAATTGAAATCAGTTCACTGATCCGACGCCCTTAGCGACCTAGTTGCCCTCGGTCTCTCGACCGGACAAGCCTACTAGGTCACATAGTAGCTACCCAATCCAGGGGCAGCAAGCCGGAACTCACGCCATGTGTAGTTCTCCAATGCGTCCATCGTCAAACGACCCTACACATGCTGACACTTGCCCAGCGGGCCCTGACATCCTGTTTTCGAGATCCGTGTTAGCGTCGTACTACTACCTTTCGCCTTCAATACTATGCCCAGGTTAGGTCCGTATCGTACCACGCTTCCGCGCGCCAAGTTCGCTCGCATGGCCGGCACGCTTTCACACGCCAAGGTCCATTCTCGCTCACCCTCGCACATCCGCACATGGTAATGAACGTCATCGTGCCGTTGGAGACATAGTGACTGAGAGCATCCTCGTATAGCGATACCCGGTCGACGTACATTAAGATCTCTTGGTCAGGCGGCTTACCACGTCGGTTCGCTCAATCCCATCTCTCGGGAGAGCCAGCTCACTCCTGGAGCTTTGGCACCAGCGACGCCTCTCTGCTGCGGAGGAGGCTCGCTCGCAGTTATAAGTTGACCGTGTCAATAAGTGACCAAATCATGGGAGGATTCTCCGACACGATAGATCAGTCCATCTGGACTCGGCCACATCCTCGACAGGCCCGGTGCCGGTCACAAACACATGTCCACATGTATAAAAATCCTATGCTTATATATGTAAAGAGCCCATGTGTTTGTACGACCCACATCCAAGGGCGAGACATGGTCGTTCCATACAATCCTGAGGAATAAGGGGGTGCTCAGGTCCCGGGTGCGTCACATGCACCCCCCCCGTCCGCTGAAGTCGCCGCCCTCGGCAATTGGAGGGATAAATAAGCCTAGATCTGATCATCGAACTGCCATAAATGCGAAGCTCGCTCCCAGGTCGCCTCCAACTCAGACTGACCGGCCCACTAAATCAAGAACTCCATACGACGCCCATGCCAGCCGTAACCACGAGTCTAGTGTGAAATAATACGGTTGATCTGACGATCGAACTGGGCGTGAATACCGGACGGTGCTCTACGGCGATAGCCTCTATCCGCCCCCTCAGGATCCGCAAAATATGGCTTCAAGAAGCTCACATGAAATACCGGGTGGAACTTCATAGTATTCGGAAGCTGGAGTCGATAAGCCACAGAATCGACTCCTCCCACGGCCTCGAAGGGACCTTCTTAGCGCCGCATAAAACCCTAATGCATGATACCCCCGCGCGCTTTCTTCCGCATATGTGGGGAGAACTTAAGAAGAACCAGGTCTCCTGCACTGAACTGGAGGTCTCTACGATGGAGGTTGGCCAAGCGCTCCATCCTCTGCACAGCCTGTCGTAGGCTATCGCTGGCCTCAGATAATATATCTGATCTGTCTCGGGCCAGCCTATGGGCAGCGGGACATACGTTGCTAGAGTCCCTCTGAGCAATATCTAGTGGAGTTAGTGACTGTCGGCCCAGGACAATCTCAAAAGGACTCATGTCCGTCGACGCTGACTATTGGAGGTTGTAGGCAAACTGGGTAGTGTCTAGCCACTGCACCTAGTCTCCCTGGGTAGAGGAAACATAATGCCGGAGGTAATCCTCAAGTACGGTATTCATCCGCTCTGTCTGCCCATCCGTCTGGGGTGATTGGCAGTAGAGAATAGAAGAGCGATCCCCAACCTCTCAAAAAGAGCAGTCTAAAACCGTCTAGTGAAGCGGGAATCCCTGTCGGAGACGATATCAGTTGGGACCCCAAACCATTTCATGATGTGCTGGAAAAATAGCGTCGCAATGGTCTCGGTGGAGCACATCTAACGAGCGGCAATAAAAATATTGTACTTTGAAAACCGATCCACTATAACAAAAGTAGGACTTGCCGTCTACCCTAGGCAAGCCAGTAACAAAGTCCAGAGAAATAGACATCCACGGACGCTCTGGGATCGGTATTGGCTGCAGCAATCCCGGGGTCCTCTGTCTATCAACTTTATCCTGCTGACAGATCAAGCAGGTCTTCACGTATAACTCCATGTCGGCACGATTGAGATAATAAGGCAACCATACGATTGCCACCAGGATGGCCCGCCTAAGGAGAATCATGTGTCTCCCGCATCAGCTCTGCGCAGATTGCCAGAAGCTGGAATATAGGGGCGATCGCCCGAAGCCATAATAAGAACATCCCCAGAGATAGAAAACCGGTGCATAGTACCTTCACGTATGCGACTCAATAAAAGCCTATATCTCTAGTCATCTCCTGCCAACTCTCTAACCCGGGCTAATAAGTTCCCCTCGATGCTGGAGACTGTAAAGCATATCAGGAGGTTCAGTCGACTCAGTGCATCGGGGACAACATTGGAGCGGCCCGGTCAGTGCTACCACCTAAAATTAAACTCGGCAAGAAACTCCTGCCACCGAGCTTGTTTAGGTGATAACTTTTTCTAGGTGGCAAAGTAGATGTTTGCCGCATTATCAGTGAGAACCACGAACGGAGCACCGAGGAGATAAACTCACCATATCTGAAGACAATGAACAACTGTGAGCATATCCCTCTCGTGCACCGAGTATCAGGTCTCGTGTTGCTCAGCTTCCGGCTCTCAAATATGACAGGGTGTCATCCTGAACTAGGACACCCCCAATAGCAACAATAGATGCATCCGTGTGCACCTTGAATGGAAGAGAGAAATTCGGAAGATGCAATACAAGGCTAGAGGAAATCTTGGCCTTCAACTCCTGGAAGGCCCTCTGCTGTTCACTTCCCTAAATCCATGGGGAAGCTTTCTTCAGCAATCCAGATAGAGGGGCTGATATCTGTGAGCAGCCTACAATGAATTTTCTATAAAAATTCACCACACCGAGGAAAGACCGTAACTCGGTGATGGTGAAAGGAGGAAGCCAGTCAAGAATAGCCGGAATCTTGGCAGGGTCTATCTGTATCTGCCCCTGACCAACAATGTGGCCCAAGAACTCGATCTGAGAAGTGCCAAAGATGCAGAGGGTGTTCCCTCAACCTCTCGAACATAGCTTATAAGTAGCGCACATGCTGTGGCATAGAATCTGAATAGACCACTGTATCATCTAAGTAGACCACCATGAAGTCATCAAGATACGGTGAAAGTACTTTATTCATAAGTCTAGAAAATGTTGATGGCGCGTTCATAAGTCTGAACGACATTCTTGTCCTCCCTGGTTTAAAGGCTATCCAGCTGATGCAAAACACCATATTTTGATTAAGCTTCATACGAGGTATTTACCAGACTTTTGGACACAAGACTTTACAGAAGAAGTCAAGGCAACACAGGATATTCCTGTGGAAGATCAGTTGCAAACATGGCGAAATTATGAGTTTGCAGAAAACTACAAGGAACACCCGTTCTACAAACCAGTCTTAGTCACCGAAGACAAGACTGTAAAAATTTATACAGAAAATGATGAGAATCTCTATGTTCCATTTGGTTCTCATTTTTGTCAAAATCTTGGCCTGAAGGAACACTTTGAAGAAATTCAAGGTGAAAGATTGGCCAAAAGCATACGGGATTATGGCCGTAAATTATCCCCGAAGGAGAGGACAATATTCTGGAAGACATAATGGATGATGACTAAGCCTCCTTCACGAAGACACCAAAGAAGAAATACAAGTTGAAAGGAGATGCGATGCCGGCCATTGACTAGGCGGTCCCTACATTGTCTTTTCTTCTCTTTGTTAATAGAAGTACTCACTATGTAAAGATAAGGTATGTATGTAAGTGGAAGCAATTATATGCTCTACTAGGTTGTCGTTTTCTTGAGTTAGAGATGTTTCATTAAGTGTGAGTGAGAACCATTATTGGTTCCACTCTCTTTGTCTACATAAGGAGCCTTCGAGAGTTGTAAGAGCGCATTGGAGATCGGCTCCAACCTTCAGTGTGCAAGTGTACGAGTTCTGCTTCCTTCAGTTGTAGAGTTCTGCTTGTAAGTTCTTGATGTTTTCTAAATAAAGTTGTGTTTGGTTGTTTATCTCTCTCTTTATCTCTTTCCCTACGTTTTGGTCTGTTCTTTCTACGTTCTTTGTTCTTTTTGGTATCAGAGCCTTGTATGGTTCTATTTGATCGAACAGGAACATGTATAAGTATGGAGTAAAACACGTTGGTGTAAAGAAGAAAACTAAGCAGATATATTATACTTGTTAGTTCAGATAGGATTTATTATGCTTTGTTTTTTAGACAAATCTGGGTATGCCGGGACTGCCTAAGTCACTATGTTTTGAGCACACAAGTTAGCTAGAGGGCGAATGGCTTGACAAGTAAAAGTCCGAAGACCAGGAGGGTCGCCAGGGACGAAAGGCTTGGCAACGACCATATAGCATGATGGTAACTTGGGTACTCAAAGAAATGGTAAAGCGGTTGATACCAGAGGAAAACAAAGGCATAATAATGTCCAAGAATCTATAGCTAACAAGTATTCTTACTCCTTAGCCATTTCTTCTTTACACAGTACAACTTGTTTCCATAAGTTTATACATTAGTACCTAGTAGATCTGTGACATCTGATATCCCTCTTATATTGTGTTTTACACATACCAATAGGATGAAAAGAATTTTTCCTAATAAGCCGAAAGACTTTAAACAATATCATGCCTTTAGGCATAAACAAACCTATAAGGTTTCAATCCATCTGACGGAGGTAAACTTGAAGATGCATATGACTCATCAGAGTCCAAAACAACTCATCATAGTTAAGAGATATGAATATTAATTATCTATCTTTAACATTACCACAAAAATACTGAGAAACCCAAGCCAATTCCTAGGCAGCAAAACATAAATGCTATTTTCCAAAAGAAAATGGCAGATATGTTCATCAACTTCATACTGAGCACGCTCAGATGAATACTATTATCGATTTCCAAATTTCTCAGGCTGAAAGCCTACGGGAATTTAATCATATCTGTACTGAACTTTGGAAAAAGGTACATACAGAAATGATCACAAAGAATATGCTTTTACGCAATATTCACAATAACCAGGAGTATATAAAAAATCAATATACTCACTTAATCACTATGGTAAGAGAGATTGAAAGATCTCTTATACTACAGAAACAGCTCACTGCCGAGCTTAAAAAAATCCTTGATAATCTACAAAGGCAATCTAAAATCTTTGATTATCAAACAACTAAAACAGCAGCTTTATTAGAAAAGTTGCAGAAAAATTCTGAAGAATGGTAGATCCATCTAAAGAATACCCCAGAATGATAGATTAAAATGTTGACGATCAACAAGCACTAGTTGAATCTAGCAATTATTTAGATAATGCTCTTGGGATAATCTCTGATGATCCCCAGAGTGCGTCTGACAAACGATTTGTTCATCAAAATAACTTTATAATTGCATATCTTATGCAATTAAACAAAAAAAATTTGATTATATTCTATGAAGGATAGCAACCTCTTCCGAGACTATACTCAAACAACAAGAGGTGATCCAACGCCTAGATAACTTGTTGGTATTACAAGCCCAATAATACCAGACTTCTATCCAAGAATTGGCCAACCAATTAAACCGAGTACTTCAATCATTGACTGTTTCGTCAACATTTACGTCTACCTCAAGACGTACAAAACAAATAAGAAGCACCTAATTTGCTTGTAAATGACTACAAAACCAGTTATAGAGACTTCTAATACCCTTACTGGAACCACATCAGTAAGAGAAAATAATACGAATGAACATATTACCATAAGTAATACTTGGTAATACGATTCCTAATCTATTAAATAGATGGGTTTGACAGAAATGGCCTACCTGCCCAAGTCTTGGAAGAAGTTGATATTGATCAACAATTTGAACTTTATCAAAATAATAGTCTCTGACTATTATAACCTCAAGTCTTGTATCGAATAGGACCATTAAACTTGAGAACACGGTTACTCAGATTAAATTGTGAAGAACATCTTTCTGCCATAACTGAACCAAGGAACCTTAGAATTATTTCTAGGGAGTCCTTACAACAAATTAGACAATCAGGAAAAACATTAATCCATATTGGGATGATTGTCATATCAATTAAAGGATTAGCTCGTAAGAAGCTAGGAACCAAAGTGTTAATTGCTGTCCTCGATAAAAGATGTAAGTCTGATGTAAGGAAAGCAATGATTGCCTATATGGAAGTCGATATGACTGAAAATAAAGGTATATTTTATTGTGCTCCAGATTTTCTGATAAGTATTCGAGATCTTGGAGAATTAGAAATCGGTATCCAAACCAGAGTATACGAAGATTTTGCAGGTGAATCTAATCTCCTTATTGGATTAGGATTCCTAGGCAAATTAACAAACAATTCCAACACTGGATATAAACTCTATATTTCTTCAATTATAGAAGCATTAGCCAGTAAAGGAATTAAAATGAATAAGCCTATGGCTATATCTCTAGACGACCTAGGAGGTCTTGATTGGAATATTTCCAAAAATCTGGATTGTGAACAGATGCTTGTTCCAGAAGACAACATCATGTTTAAAAATTCTGATAATACATATAATTTGAGATTTTCAAATTATAAACAAAAATAAACTCATGACAATGAGACTTCCATATTAGGAATTGAAAAATTCCTAGAATAATGGTATTAGAAAATCGTTTCTTACTCATACCTAAAGAATTAGGCTTTACATTCAAAGAAATGATAAGCCTAGAAATGGAGTTAATCGAATAAGAAAAACTACTCAGTCATCATAGATTGGTACCTAATGAAGAAGGAAACATTCGTGTTTCACATGAAAACTCCTTGAATAAACTCATGAATCTCTGTGATAAGTTACAAAAATATCATAGAGATCCAAATAATCTCAATGACGAATTAACAGCTTTACAAAGTGTTAATTCGGATGAAGAAGAAGGAGATCTTCTTGAAGATCCTCTTCCGAATCAGATGGGTAATTACAACATCTCTTAGACAAATCTTGAAAATTATCAAGATTTATCAAAGATTTTAGATTGCCTTTGTAGATTATTAAGGATTTCTTTAAGCTCGGCAGTGAGCTGTTTCTGTAGTATAAGAGATCTTTCAATCTCTCATACCATAGTGATTAAGTGAGTATATTGATTTTTTATATACTCCTGGTTATTGTGAATATTGTGTAAAAGCATATTCATTGTGATCATTTCTGTATGTACCTTTTTCCAAAGTTATAAGATTAAATTTTCGTAGGCTTTCAACCTGAGAAATTTAGAAATCGATAATAGTATTCATCTGAGCGTGCTTAGTATGAAGTTGATGAACATATTTGCCATTTTCTTTTGGAAAATAGCATTTATGTTTTGCTGCCTGGGAATTGACTTGGGTTTCCCAGTATTTTTGTGGTAATGTTAAAGATAGATAATTAATATTCATATCTCTTAACTATGATGAGTTGTTTTGGACTCTGATGAGTCATATGCATCTTCAGGTTTACCACCGTCAAATGGATTGAAACCTTATAGGTTTGTTTATGCCTAAAGGCGTGATATTGTTTAAAGTCTTTCGGCTTATTAGGATAAATTCTTTTTATCCTATTGGTATGTGTAAAACATAATATAAGAGGGATATCAGATGTCACAGATCTACTAGGTACTAACGTATAAACTTATGGAAAAAGGTTGTACTGTGTAAAGAAGAAATAACTAAGGAGTAAGAATACTTGTTAGCTATAGATTCCTGGACATTATTATGCCTTTGTTTTCCTCTGGTATCAACCGCTTTACCATTTCTTTGAGTACCCAAGTTAGCATCATGCTGTATGGTCGTTAGTAAGCCTTTCGTCCCCGGCGACCCTCCTGGTCTTCGGACTTTTACTTGCCAAGCCATTGGCCCTCTAGCTAACTTGTATGCTCAAAACTAGGGGTGGCAATTCGTGTTTCACGTGTCATAACGTGTCGTGTCATACTTGACACGTGACACGATTGTGCTTGACACGAACACGACCCGTTTATGTATACGTGTCAATATACGAAACACAGACACGACCCGCTTATTTCACAGGTGACACGACACGACACGATTAACACGTTTAATAAATAGGTCGTGTCACATAACATGACACGACACGGCACGATTGACACGATTTATAATATAAAGTTATTAGATGACACAACACGACACGGTTGACACGACACAACACGAATAACCTGTGTAACTCACTATATTAAAATTATCTATAAATTATTAATTTTATATAATATATATTATATATGGGTTAGACGGGTCAACCCGCGACACGACACGACACGACACGAATTTTAGCGTGTCATAAACGGGTCGACACGATAATGACACGAAACACGATTATGTTAAACCCAAACCCGCGAAAACTCGTGTCGTGTCGTGTCGTGTTGGCGGGTCGTATAATTTTTTGCCAGGCCTACTCAAAACATGGTGACTTAGGCAGTCCCGGCATACCCAGATTTGTCTAAAAAACAAAGCATAATAAATCCTATCTGAACTAACAAGCATAATACATCTGCGTAGTTTTCTTCTTTACACCAACGTGTTTTACTCCATACTTATACGTGTTCCCGTTCAATCAAATAGAACCGTACAAGGCTCTGATACCAAAAAGAACAAAGAACATAGAAAGAACAGACCAGAACGTAGGGAAAGAGATAAAAGAGAGATAAACAACCAAACGCAACTTTATTTAGAAAACATCAAGAACTTACAAGCAGAACTCTACAACTGAAGGAAGCAGAACTCGCACACTACACTCGTACACTTGCACACTGAAGGTTGGAGTCGATCTTCGATGCGCTCTTACAACTCTCGAAGGCTCCTTATGTAGACAAAGAGAGTGGAACCAATAATGGTTCCCACTCACACTTAATGGAACATCTCTAACTCAAGAAAACGACAACCTAGTAGAGCATATAATTGCTTCCACTTACATACATACCTTATCTTTACATAGTGAGTACTTCTATTAACAAAGAGAAGAAAAGACAACGTAGGGACCGCCTAGTCAGTGGCCAGCATCGCGTTTCCTTTCAACTTGTATTTCTTCTTTGGTGTCTTCGCGAAGGAGGCTTAGTCATCATCCATTATATCTTCTAGAATATTGTCTTCTCCTTCGGGGATGATTATACGGCCATAATCCCGTATGCTTTTGGCCAATCTCTCACCTTGAATTTCTTCAAAGTGTTCCTTCAGGCCAAGTTTTGACAAAAATGAGAACCAAATGGAACATAGAGATTCTCATCATTTTCTGTATTAAATTTTACAATCTTGTCTTCGGTGACTAAGACTGGTTTGTAGAACGGGTGTTCCTTGTAGTTTTCTGTAAACTCATAATTTCGCCATGTTTGCGGCTGATCTTCTGTGTTGCCTTGACTTCTTCTGTAAAATCTTGTGTCCAAAAGTCTAGTAAACACCTGGTATGAAGCTTAATCAAAATCTGGTGTTTTGGATCAGCTGGATAGCCTTTAAACTAGGGAGGACAAGAAACTATATCTAGATCAAAATATTGAGCAAGGAGTGGGTTGCTTAAGTAATTGTCTGATAACATATTTGATCTTCCAGGGAAGTTCAGAGATCTCTACTTGTTCACTTTTGTGAATTACCAAGCGATCAATTAATCCATAGTTAAAGAGTTCTTTTACAGAAAAGAAAACTTCTTGTATTTGTTGGTCTTGCCACCAAGCCAAATCTAGAGAGATTTTTACGATAGTAAAACCTCGGGAGCAAGCACAGTGTGGGTTGTCATCATGTGGTTTTTCCGTCTTAAGATAGATCATTGTGATATGAAGGCCTCTTGGTCTGCAACTTCGCCAAGAGCCATTTGTCTTAGGATAGTTTCCGTTTGGATAAACTTCTGATGAAGCTTATCGGTTTGCAACTCATAAATATGTTGTACTTCTTGATTCCATACTTTTCTTAAAAGTTCTATTTCTTCTTCAAGAGGAGCCTTTTGTTTTTCTAAAACTTTGATTTGTTCCTTCAAAGTTTTGATTTCTTCTTCCAACTGAGTGATCTTGAACTCTTTTGCTATATATGCTTGTAGTGTCTGTGGTTCAAGTTTTGGCGTTGGAGTACTAGCTGGTAATGTCTTCTGTATGTAGCAGAGAGACTGAATATGACTAGCCAAAGTATTCATTCATGTTAGAAAGCCAGGACCATGTCTTTCTTTCCATAACAGATTGAGAAGAATCCTATCTTGACCTGTGAGTGCTGTAAAGTGTTTTGGAACATGAAACAGATATTGGTCATTTGTAAGAGCTTCTTTTTGTATTACTTCAGCAAAAGATGTTTATGTGGAAACAGGGAGCGAAGTCTTTTTCCCCTTTGCTTTATTTGGAGCCATGTCCTGCAAAGAAGTTATTCTGGTCTTAATAAAAGACGTGATAAAATGTCTGAAATAACATTATCTTTGCCTTTGATATGTTCAAAGGTAATTTTATATGCATTATTAATGCAGTGATCAATAAAAGAAAGCCATCTTTTTTGAGAGATTCACTTCCCATTTTTTGTTTTGAAGAACTTTACTATGGCTTCACAGTCAGTTCTTATTAATATGTCCTTTTTATTTAAAAGGAATAATCTAAAAGCATCTAGGCCATAACATACAGCCAAGAGCTCTTGATCAATACTACTGGTTACATTCTTTTCACGGAATTTTCCAAATGCATACCTACATATGGTTTCAACCTTTGTAGAATATTTATGTGGTTTTTGTAATAGGATGGCGCCCCATCCATGTTCACAACCATTTGTTTGAACAATGAGATAATCATTGTCCAAAGGTAATTTAAGCAAAGGTAGTGTGTCTACTAATTGCCTGATTTTGTCCAGTTGTTTATAGTCTTATGTGTTAAATTTCTTTACACCGGTCAGATTTAATTTTGAGTAGAGGGGTCTACTTAATTTATGTAGATCTTTGAGAAAAGGTCTAGCATAATTAACAAGTCCTAAGAATTATTGTAAACTCTTAGTGTCTTCTACCTCAAGGGTTTTTATTTTGGAAGAAATATGCGGCTGGAGTTTTATTGTTCTATTACCGATTTCAACTCCCAGATATTCAATGGATTTTTTATAGAATTGGGATTTTTGTCCGGAGACAATTATCTCATTTGTATAAAATTTTTGTAATACAAGCTTTAAGTGACTTGTATGTTCTTTATTTGTTTTGCTGTGTACGAGAATATCATCGATGTACACGCAAATAAAACCTTGATAAGGTTTAAAAACCTCATCCATTTTTTGTTGAAATACTACAGGAGCAGTTTTTAGTCTAAATGGCATAACTAGCCATTCGAAGCTTCCTAATGGACAGGCAAAAGCTGTCCATGGAATTGATTCGTCTGCCATCCGTATTTGCCAAAAACCGGATTTGCAGTCAAATTTTGAGAAGACAGTGCTTCCTTGCATAGAGTTTAGTAACTCCGTCTTATCTGGAATGTCATAGCCATCATCTTCTAAATTATCATTTAGACGACGATAATCTGTAACCATTCGTGTTTTTCCCCTAACCTGTTTACTGAGTTTATTTACAATGAAGGCAGGAGATCTGTGAGGAGATATACTCCTTCTAATCACATTAAGTTTTAATAAGTCCTCAATGAGTATTTTAAATTCAGCAATATTTTCATTAGTTGCTGGGATTTTCTTGTTTATAATCCAAAATCCAGTATTTTTGATTTTCAAAGTACAAACCAGTTTATTTTTATCCCAATGAACTTGGGGATTAGAACAAAAATTTAATCTTTTTCTAATAATCGAATGAGGTCATTCACATCAGGATTTCCCGATTCAATTTTATTTGTTTGAGTACATAAAGTATCTTCCTCTCTATTATGAAGCATCTCACCAAGATACTGTAATACCCTAGCAATTTCTTCATTGATTCGTCGGATTTCTTCAGGAGAACCTAAATCCGGATATTGTCCTGACTCCTTTGAAGGAGTGTCATTATCCCAATCAGAAAAGACTTCTTCAGGTTTTAGAAGGGGATGATCTTTGCAAGAGTTGGGGACTTATGATCAACAATTTGAACTTTATCAAAATAATAGTCTCCGACTATTACAACCTCAAGTCTTGTATCGAACATAACCATTAAACCTGAGAACATAGTTACTCAGATTAAATCGTGAAGAACATCTTTCTGTCACAACTGAACCAAGGAACCTTAGAATTATTTCTAGGGAGTCCTTACAATAAATTAGACAATCAGGAAAAACATTAACCCATATTGGGATGATTGTCATATCAATTAAAGGACTAGCTCGTAAGAAGCTAGGAACCAAAGTGTTAATTGCTGTCCTCGACAAAAGATGGAAGTCTGATGCAAGGAAAGCAATGATTGCCTGTATCGCCGCAGGCGATGGTTGATACAGGCACCTTTCATGTCTTTATGGCAGATAGGATTGTGAAGTAGTACAAGCTGAGATGCTTCACTAATGAGGACTCCTTAAAGACTGTTAATTCGATGGCGAAGCTTGCTGCTATCTCTTATGATGTCCCTATCAGAATTGGACCCTGGTCGGGTCGGCACCATATCAGGGTTGTCTGACTCGACGATTTTGACGTGATCATTGGTATTTACCTTCTGCGGAAGGCCAAGATAGCTGTAGTTCCATTCCTCAATGGACTACAATTTCTGGATGAGAGGACTCCTGGGTTTCTTCCCTGTATAGCTGATCTTGATGACGGCCCTGTCTTGTCGAGGGTAGACGATAAGTCCTCTATTTTTGTTATAGTGGATCGGTTTTCAAAGTATGGTGTTTTTATTGCTGCTCCTGAGCCGTGCTCCGCCGAGATCGCTGCGACGCTATTTTTTCAGCACGTCGTGAAGTGGTTTGGGGTCCCTACTAATATCGTATCCGACAGGGATCCCCGCTTCACTAGACGGTTTTAGATTGTTCTTTTTGAGAGGTTGGGGATCGCTCTTCTATTCTCTACTGCCAATCACCCCAGACGGATGGGCAGATAGAGCGGATGCATGCCGTACTTGAGGATTACCTCTGGTATTATGTTTCCTCTATCCAGGGAGACTGGGTGCAGTGGCTAGACACTGCTCAGTTTGCCTACAACCTCCAGCAGTCAGCATCGACGGGCAGGAGTCCTTTTGAGATTGTCATGGGCCGACAGTCACTAACTCCACCAGATATTGCCCAGAGGGACTCTAGCAGCGTATGTCCCGCTGCCCACAGGCTGGCCCGAGACAGATTAGAAATATTATCCGAGGGGAGCGACAGCCTGCTACAGGCTGTGCAGAGGATGGAGCGCTTGGCCAACCTCTATCGTAGAGACCTCCAGTTCAGTGTGGGAGACCTGGTTCTTCTTAAGGTCTCCCTACATATGCGAAAGAAAGTGCACGCGGGTATCATGCATCAGGGTCTTATGCGACGCTATGAGGGTCCATTCGAGGTCGTGGGATGAGTCGGTTTTGTGGCTTACCGACTTCGGTTTTCGGATACTATGAAGCTCCATCCGGTATTTCATGTGAGCTTCTTGAAGCCGTATTTTGTGGATCTTGAGGGGGCGAATAGAGGCCACCGTCGTAGAGCACCGTTCGGTATTCACGCCCAGTTCGATCGTCAGATCGACCTTATTATTTCACACCGGACTCGTGGTTACGACCGGCATGAGCGTCGTATGGAGTTCTTGATTCAGTGGGCCGATCAGTCCGAGTTGGAGGTGACCTAGGAGCGAGCTGCACATTTATGGCCGTTCAATGATCAGATCTAGGCTTATTTATCCTTCCAGTCGCCGAGGGCGGCGACTTCAGTGGGCGGGGGTGCATGTGACGCACCTGGGGCTTAAGCACCCCTTATTCCTCAGAATTGTATGGAACGACCACATCTCGCCCTTGGACGTGGGTCGTACAAATACATGGGCCCTTTATATATATGCATGGGATTTTTATACATGCGGATATGTATTTGTGACTGGCACCGGGCCCGTCGGGGACGTTGCCGAGTCCAGATGGACTGATCTATCATGTCGGAGGATCCTTCCCTGATTTGGTCGCTTATTGGCATGGTTAGCTTATAGGTGCAAGCGAGATTCCTCCACGGCAGAGAGGTGTCGCTGGTGCCAGAGCTCCGGTAGTGAACTAGCTCTCCCGAGAGATGGGATTGAGCGGACTGACGCGGTAAGCCGCCTGACCACAAGATCTTAATGCACGTCGACCGGGTGTCACTATACAAGGACACTCTCGGTCATTGTCTCCGACGGCATGACAACGGTCGTTACCATGTGCAGATGTGCGAGGGTGAGCGAGCATGGACCTTGGCATGCGAAAGTGTGCCGCCATGCAAGCGAACCTGGCACGTAGAAGTGTGGTACGATATGGACATGGACATAGTGCCGAAGGCAAAAGGTAGTAGTACGACAAGATGCTAACACGAATCTCGGAAGAAGGATGTCAGGGTTGCTGGGCAGGTGTCAGCATGTGTAGGGTCGTTTGATGATGGACGCATCGGAGAACTACACATGGCATGAGTTCCAGCTTATTGACCCTGGATTGGGTAGCTACTGTGTGACCCAGTAGGCTTGTCTGGTCGAGGGACTGAGGGCCACTAGGTCGCTAAGGGTGTCGGATCAATGAGCCATGATTCCGATTCGGTCCCAACATAGTGAGGGTGAGTCCGAGGGTGGCACCTCGGCTCAAGGGCTAGACTGGGTGGCGCCTGCTCTAGTTGACTTCCTCCCCCGCAGGTTACCATAGACGCAGGTCCAGGATGACACATGTATCAAGATATGAGGATTGAGGAGGCGTATCTACTAGGGTGCATGAGTACCGAGGAGAGCTCTCCATAGAGAGGATAGTATTCAGCTCCACACTTAGTTGAATTCTCAGCTTTTGCATGCGGCATTTGAGTTGACCCATATTTCCTCTATTTTGACTTTGGCTCTTGGATTTGCTGAAGAGATTAGAGTTAACCTTCCCATGTGGCAGCTCCTGGTGACTTCCATTTGCATATTTTTGTACTTCCACTCTTACGTGGAGCATTAGTAGCACTTAAGGGTTAATCTCTCTTGGCATTCGGCACTTGCGAGGGTTCCTCTTCCGATCTCCATTGGCGACGATGATATTTCACCTTGGAGCTCTCCTCCAGCTTGATTCTAGCTTATTCTTTGTGAGTTCCAGACTTTGATCTTGAAGGAAACTTCAGCATTTCAACTGCCGAGTCTTGTAGTGCACCCAGCTCGTTGGACATGCAGCTCTCCCCTAATTCTGTGCCTCATCCGTAAGGCCTCTCTTCTCCTCTATTTGGACGGCATTGAAGAGCTTCCACCAGCCGCCATGCTTGCTTGCATGTAGCTGGAAGTGCGTGAACTCATCATGAGTTCTTGAGGGCGGTAACGCTTCATATTCCTACTGCGGGGTTCCTTTGTTGAAGCTGAGTTCCGGTTCTTGATATTTGTTTGGAGCCTTTCTTGAATGCCTTAAGGCCTGGCGCAACCCTCAAGTAAACCTTGAGATGGATGGCGCGTAAGGTCCCTGCATGTTCCCCTATTCTTGGTTGGTGGCGCGAGCTACTTTTGCTGATTAAGCTCTTCACGAGCTTGGTGGTTTTGTTGACTCCCTTTTGGTGTTGGTTAATTAGCCCACTTGTTGGGCTAGGTAAATCTCCTAAGCTCCCTTGGATGTGTTTGTAATATTTGCCGAGCTTTGATTTGGTTCTTCCTGGCTTTGGTGTTTGACGTGAGCTGCACTTTGACTTATTCCTATTGGTTCTCTTGGTTTTCTATGCGGATTTCGGGCCAGGTCATGCCCTCGAATATTACTGGTTTTCCTATATAAACTATGGCCAGGTCGAGCCTCGTGATTTCCGGATTTGGGCCAAGTTGTGCCCTGATTGGATTTATGCTGACTTATGTGGTTTTGATGCCTAGTTGTATTCGGCTATTGGCTTGATGTTGCTTGGATTGCTGCATGTAGCTGAGTTAGGCTTGCTTGGTTGATGTTTGTGTTTATACGTGTGTGTGCTATCTAGGGGTGTACATTCGGTATTTACCGATACCGAATATGCCGAACCGATTTTACCGATTTAAAATTTACCGAAAATTTTAATACCGATACCGAACCGAATAAGAAATTTACTGATTATCTACCGAACCGAATTTACCGAATAATTTTCGGTAAATTCGGTAAATTACCGATTTACCTATTTAAATTATTTAATTCCTATAAATATAATAATATTTTTATTTTTACCAATTAAACTACCGAACCAAATTATTTTACCGAACCGAATATACCGATTAACCGAGTAAATGGATAATGTATAAATAGGTAAACGGGTAAAATCGAGTATATAAAGCTTAATCGGTAAAATCGGTTATTTACCGAATCGAAAAAAAATTAACCGATACCGATACTGATAACCGATTTACAAAACATGTATTACCGATATCGATACTGATACCGATTTAACCGAACCGAAATTACCGAATCGATCGGTAAATCGGTAAATACCGAATTTACCAATCCGAATGTACAACCCTAGTGCTATCTGAGCCAAGCTCAGGTGCTAACTGCACAGGTACTCGAATACCCCAGCTTCCATCTCTATCGGGCTATCCCTTAGCTGCTTGTAAGGGAAGAGTGTGGTGAGGTTTGTAACACTTGTGTGTGGATGTAAAAGAAAAAGAAAGGAATACTTATAAAAGAAAGGAAAAAGACAATTGTAAGAAAAAGGGGAAAACATCATAAAAGCCAAAAGGGATGGTTTGGGTGGGATGGTTTGGGTGTGTGTTATGCTGTGAGGCTGACTCGTTGGCCGGGAAATTAGGGAGTGGGTAAGGTTTTCTTTGTTCAGGGATAGCTTTGCCTCTCTTCCTACCCTCTGGTATACGATCCTAGACCTCCGTAAACAAAAATTTGATAGAGGTGTTTTAGGCTGTAACGACTTGGGATCAGAGGCTTATGAGAATGAGAGTCTTTGCTTGATTTTGCTTATGGAGGATGATGACATAGAAAGAACAGAAGATGAAGATTGAGGGACCAGTTTCAAGTGGACCACAAGAAGGAAGAGCTAAATTTTCCTTGTTATATTTTGATGTTTCCCACTGGATGCTTAGTTGAAGGAAAGTGTCGCGTTTAATAAAGAGTGACAAAGGGTCCAATAAAACAGAAGAAGCCATGTGGGAGGATGACATGATCATACAAGGCTATAATTCAAGAGGGGGATGTTATGGGCTCAAAGTGTGCCCCAATCCAACTGGTTGGAGAGGGGTGGAGGGAGGGAGGGAAAGATATATTAGGGTGAGGGTGAGAGCAGAGAGTTTTTCTTTGTATTTGTCTCTTGACATGGTGTGCTTCTTGCTGGCCGAATCATATTAATTTTAATTCCATATGATACATTTGGTATACACTAATCTAACCTTGTATCAGTATTAGTACAAAGTCAGTACCAAGGTTTAAGGTATCAATTCATATTGGTGTACTAGTCCATTGTCGTGTCATTATGTACTACTCGTACTACGGCGATGGTCATTACCAAATTATATATATATATATATAATTATTTAAAACCTTGGGATCAAACAACAAAAATGTTTCATGTTTACAAGCTTTGACATGGTCCACAAGAAGCAACGATGTATACTAACTAACATGGCTCGTGCAATTTGCTTGTACTATGTTAATTCTAGTTTATATACAACGGAAGAGGGCAAACTTTGATGCTACAGTTGGCTGCATGTTTACAACCTGGGTTGCTTTGTTTTGAGCCATGAAGACGGTCACTTCCAATTTCCAAATGCTTGAACTGTGAAAATATTTCTATATACACTGGCTATAACACTGCACTTTCATTATCATGTTTGACTAGTGACGTTGTCTTTATCTTTCCAGATGAACAAGAGGAATTTGATTACTATATACTCGTGGCAACATGAGTGATCAACTCCTTTAGCTGGATTATTGCTTCCTTAAGTTTACTTGTGATGAAACATTGGTATAACGATAAAACATGGATAACCTTTTTCATGGTGTCTTGTAGTGATAAAACATTGGTAATGATAAATGAAACATTGAAAAGCTTTTTCATGCTTAGTTGTAATAATTCGTTTGTTTATAGACTATTTAAATGAAAGTTTACAGTGAATTTAAAGTATCTTTAGCTTCAAAATTTGCTCTGATCTCAGTTTTGATCCAGATGCTGTTTCACTTGTTTCTAAATATTGTCTTCCGTATAGCATTGATGCAGTATCAGATCGTGACTTTGCCTTGGAGTTTCTGTCAGATAACTCAATAATTGCCATTCATCTTTCACGTCTTGGGGAGGAATGGGTTTTGTGGGCATCGGAGGAGTTTGGTTTCTTGACCCCAAGTGACTCTGTATCTACTGGAAGCAGCATCATGCCTCAGAAAAAGAATCCTGATCCCATGGAACTTGTCCGTGGAAAATCAGCTAGAGTTGTAGGAGATCTTATGAGTCTTTTAGTGCTTTGCAAAGGGCTTCCACAAGCATACAACCGGGATCTACAAGTATGTCTTTGTCATAAGCAGCGTTGAAATAAATTTCTTCGAAGTGCAGTGTAACTTGGTGTTCATTGCTCATATTTGATGGAAGGAAGTTTTCTTCTGAACAGGAGGACAAAGAATCACTATTTGATAGTGTCAAGACCATACTTGGGATGCTTGAAGTAACAACAGAGTTTGCTCAAAACATCACATTCAATCGCGCACGAATACAGAAAGCTTTACCGGCTGGACATCTTGATGCTACGACCCTAGCTGATTATCTTGTGAAGAAGGTAAATTCCAATTTTCCTTGTTTTGACAACTGACGTAGAATATTTGATATATAAAGTTTATAATGTAAGATACAGGGCAATACTCGCAATCCAGCATAATTATTCCAAACTTCTGCATTAAAGCAATAATCTCTAGAATAAGTTCTGGGATTTGGATAGCATGGTATTTTTTTAAAAATTCTTTTAAACGTTTTGCTCATTCGACATTTTGGACTATGCAATGCTTGTTTGTCATCTAGTAATATTTGCACCTTTTTTTTCTAGATTAATAAGGCTCAAACAGGAGTGATATGGCAAAAATGTCTATTTGTTTACATATGACCATAAATAATATAGAATACTTCATGTGCAGCTCAGTCGTTGCATATTCTCTTTTATATATCTGTTATTTCTTGTTCCTTACTATTTTTTCCATCATTCGTCAATCCTCTGACCTGAAAATTTAACATGTTTTCCTTTGTGGAATAGGGGATGCCGTTCAGGACTTCCCATGAGGTAGTTGGAAGGTGTGTTGCATTGTGTGTTGCAAGAAACTGTCAGCTCTGTGAGCTTACACTGAATCAGCTAAAGGAAATCGATCCTATTTTCGAGGAAGACGTTTGTGATTTTCTAGGAGTTGAAAATTCAGTTAACAAGTTCTCCTCCTATGGATCAACAGGTTCTGAGTGTGTTGCAGAACAAATCAGCTTCTGGATGTCAAAGCTTGGAATTGCTGAATCGGAAAAATTAACGAATTAAGCGTTGGTGGATATCTACCTGTCATATGGTTACATATTCAAGATTCATCTCAATTACTTCATGTAGTGATTAGGAAAATAAGTTTATCAAATGTGTACCTATTTTCGGATTTTAAGGTTGGAGGATAATTCTTGTCTTTTGAAGTCAAATTTTGCTGAAGGATGGCGGATTCCAAGCATCTGAAAATATTTAATTGCGCAATTCTTACTGTTTTCCACAATTTTTTTAAAGGTTTTTGGAGTTGCACCTCTGAAGTCTGACCAAACTATTTGACCTCGTGTGGCAATGCTGAAGCCATCTTTCCGCCAACGTGCTCGACCTGCATCAATTGGTGGGCGACTGGCACATGGTACCTGGTGAAGCATCCGGTCACGATGGCAGGTTATATTAAAGTTACAATTATCCTTATATTATATATAAAGTATATACCATATAGTTTTCATACTGAGAAAAAAATTCATCGATTATTCTTAAAACATATAGTTTCTATACTAAGAAAAAAAAAAACATCGATTATTTCAATGTCCTAAGAGGATCCTTCTCCAATTTGTTTACTAATTGATATTATACCCTTTGTACAAGAATCATTCAAACCATTGGAAAGCTTGAATGTGTTATAATTTAATACTTGTAACACGTGGAAAGATATGGGATGTTGCATGTGTCCGGTTCATTTTCTACTTATTAATTGTATCTCTACGAATCTGAGCTGCAACTTATTTGATTTAAAGACCAGTGTTTTTGTATGGACAAGATTGTTCTAGCTTATTCCACCATTGTTTTTCTATACACTGGCTATTATCTATAAATTAAAAAAGAAAAGCAGACAAAGAATTGGCTTCTAAAAATCTTATGAATTTTAGAAGTTAACAGATTAAATCTATTATAAAGTTTGATATATTAGGATTATAATTATAATCAGGTCACTCAATATATAGAAAAAAAATATTTTTTTTTATAAAAAAACAAAATTGTCGATGTGATTCAAAGTTGCACGATGAGTTTATTCTAATCAATCAATCTAATTGCGCTGAGTATGGTTGACGACTAATGACAAGTTGTAACCCTTTACTCATACACGCGACGTTATATCAAGCTCGCATTTGCTATAATAATAGACCAATATCTCATAATTCTCGGCTTCACGCCGAAGGACAATCAATTAAATTAAGGCCCCACAATCTGATTTTTAGGGAGATAAGTACTTTTCAAATTTTAAAACTTCTAAATTTGAACGATTAATTACCTATTTTCCCCCTCAAATAATAATAAAAAATATAGAGCATAACTTTAGAAAAAAAAAAAGGAAAATAGACATTATTAGCTCAATTTAGCCCCTGACTTGCTTACAAATTAAGCAAAGAATCTTGATTTTATCCATCCAATTTGGTCCAACCCACCATACTCGCCCGATCCAATTACGAATAAATTCGTCCAGAATATGCTGTCAGAATATTCATATTCAATTCTCGCTCCCCGCGAAGATTCCCGGTCAAGTCCGCAAACCCGCTCGCCGGTTTTCCGCCATTGAACCTTCCTCAGAAGCTTCACACCTGCCTATGGTAGGCAGCTCGTACACGCTTCCCGACAGCTGTACTTCTCCAACCATATCCTTCCACCGCAAGCGCAACCCAACCACCGCAGCCCTGTGTCCCATATGAGGTCATCGCCCACGTTTTGCTCGCCAATGGAGGCCAGTGGTTTCCTCTCTATTAACCCTTACTTTCCCTATAAATAGCCCCTCCGAGGGCATGGATGCCCTTCTTTCACTGCTTCGCTCGATCTCTCCTTGCTTGAGAAGGGGCTTCTCCTCCCGCTCCAGCTAAGTTTCCTTGTTTCCTTCCCTTGCTTTCTTTCTTCAGGTTTGGGGCCTTTTTTGGTTTCCTTCTTGTCGCTCTGCTCCGTTTTAGAGCGCAGGCTCGGGTTCATAATCTTTTCTCTGTGTTGGTTTCGGCTTTTGGGCGAGAATCTTTCTTCCCCAATTCCTAAATCTGATATTTGGGATTTCTTTCCGTCTAGGGAGCTTTCCCTTCCCCAGATCCCTTTTCTGGAGGCTGTGTTTTTTTTTCATCTTCTGTCCTGATCTTCCGTCTGGTGATAGAAATTGGAAGTGGTTGACAATCTTGATGTTTTCGTCTCTAGCCAGTTTCTAGCCTTTATGAATCTCGCAACACTCACCGTGTGCTTCCTCCACTCCTTCTCTGTGGTTCTCCTCTACTGGTTCTATGTGATCTCATGAACTAAATCTCATTAACCGATCCATTCTTTTAGGCAAACAAAAAACATTCTTTTTGCTCAACTCAATTTTGACTAGATAAGGACCAAAGAGCCGCCCCCCTTTGAGGATCATGTCTTGCGCGCCGGCCCGCCGTACTTCGAGTTCCGAAGGAGACTCGCAGCCGGGGATCGATGAGAGGAAGAGGAAGAGGATGCTCTCGAACAGGGAGTCCGCGCGGAGGTCGAGGATGAAGAGGCAGCAGCATCTGGATGATCTGATGAACCAAGAGTTGCAGCTGAAGCACCAAAACGGTCAGACCGCTATGCAGATCAATATGGTAATGCAGCAGTACATGAAAGTTGAGTCTGAGAACGCTATCCTGAGGGCTCAATTGAGTGAACTGACGGAGCGGCTGCACTCGATGAACTCGGTACTTCGGATTGTTGAGGAGGTTAGCGGCATGAACATGGATATACCGGAGATGCCAAATCCTCTCCTGAAGCCATGGCAGCATCCTTGCGCGGCACAGCCGATCATGGCCAGCGCCGATATGTTCCAATTCTGATAATTACATTATTATCCGAGGTCTGCTTATGGCATGTGTCCCAGCTGATTGGTCTAGTAAACTTTAACTTTGCTGCTTTATTTTGTTCTGTTTGTCTAGTAGTATGGCATGTCATTTGGTGTTCAAGTCGGTATATGTAAATGAGTACATCGACATGTGCTTACTGTAACATTGTCTTTCAATGTTATTTTCTATTAATGTTATTTCGTATTATATTATTTACTAGTCTATCAAATGTCTCTTAATAGGTTATATCATTTTGTGGATTATTTCTCAAAAATCGAATTCTTCATATGGTAAGAAAGAAAATGGGAAAACCTACCTACAATCTAGACGAGAAAGAATTATTTAATATCGACTGATCAAATTTATCGCTTTACAAATGTAAAGTTCTATAAGCTTGCCTTACATAAATGTGTTTGTTGATGTGATTGCCATGATCATTAACTAAACTTGACTAACTGATTGAGTCTACCTAATGAGTTTATATAGCTAATTAGGTGATGCTTGATTAATTTGTCCAAGTGATTGAATAAGATGAGAAATATTTTATTTAAAACCATCACGAGCCAATAGGATTTAATCGACTTTATTTCTTTAATGCTATCATAACCATTAATTAAGTGGACTGATTGATTGAGTTTGCAAATTTGTTTGGCGAACAAGTGCTTGATTAATTGATTTTGCTCGAGTGAGTTTTCCTAGGTCATGATACTTAACTAATTCATCCAAGATTGCTTAGTTGATTGAGTTTAATCAACCAAGTCTGCTCAAACACATCTAACTTACTAACTCTGACTTAGTAATTCTATCAAATGAAGGGTTTAGTGAATCAAATTAGCTACATCTATATTCAGACAATAATCAAATTAAAATATCTCGCCTTAGTTGCTTCCTCATTGTTTTCATCCTTCACAATTCTATTGAAAGCATTGAAAATGTCAAATTAATTTAGATGTATAAACTCATCATGGACTAAAACTTAGGTATTGAAGCCATCCTAACCCTTCCAATTGAGCAAGGGTCAGGTGTCTAATCACTTTAATTAATTGTTGTCTACTTTTTGGTACGCTTTATGGATGCCAAAGCACGGCTAAATTCTCTGCACAGAACTATTTATCCTGCAGAATTTTTTTGAATGTTGACACAATGACATGGTCTTGTAGTCATGCTCATCATGCTCGTACACCTCCAAAAGTAGTATAAACTACTTTGACTTTATCTTTTTTTTTTCCCTTTTTTTATGCACAAGTTGATCTTAGTGATGGAAATCAAACCATAGCGGCACATGAAAAAGGCAACACCAGCTTAATAAAACCATATTCAAAGCATGGCATGAGCCATGTGATGTGGAATCTCCCTTGTAAGCACCCTTTCTTTACTTCATTTATATTGTTGTATTCTTCATTCTTTATATTACTTAAGTACATCACTTGTACAAATAAAATTAGATAGTCAATCAGGAATTGATCAGTCAGTAAACATATCGATTGTGTAGATGGTCACAACAAACGTTTCCAATAGCATTATTGACTCAACATGCATTTCAATGTCTTATTATATTATTGATCATGCCAACTCTATCTTCTCAATCACTATAAGTGTCACCTTGGTGCTCTCCATTAGCTTAACATCTTGGTTCTCTTTTAGTGAAATATGTGTAAGCTTTTGTTTGTCTTTGACACTCTAGCCAATGCTCTTGAACTTATGATTAGACATAAAAAAAAAGCTATAATAATTATCAATCCCGGGGGTTTTTTAATGTGGCTTCTTAGCCTAACTTATGACCTAATTGTTGCTTAGATCAATCCCGGACTATGTCAAATCAGTTGATCAAATGTCACCATGAATACTTTTCTTTAAATTTCAGCCTACGCCAGAACCCATAGCGTTTCTTTGAAACAAAAGCCCTAAAGCATGATTATAATGGTTGTTCCACTGAAAAGGTACAGAAAATTACATTAGGTAGCTAAAGCAGACTACGCACCAACTTTTCATGACATTGACGCAATACTTTACATGATGCTGCACTTGATTAACAAAACATGAGCAAATAATTTTTTTCTGAAAAGAAATAGTTCTTAAAGAAACTGGCGTGAGAGATCAAAATATAACAAGTTCTTGTAGCCATCTAGTGATCCAACTATTACAGCATTTAGTAACTGTAGTCATGTTAGCTAACCAATGAGCAGCCTGGTTAATCTTATGATTAACAAAATATATAGATCTCCTATAGCAGTTCAATAGCATAAAATTGATATCTCTACTCTCTAATAACATGAGTAAATAATTGAATGGATGTCTCATTTATGATTCAATTTGTAAGCAGCACCAGCTTCTCGTACCAGGGTGTATTAGGAACCAGAGGTGCTTTAATCGGGCGCATTCTTTAAGCAGGTGGAGTGCTTAATTCTTTTTAGCGGATCACTTAGATACAAATTTTAAAGCAAAAATAGTGAAAATAAAAAATATTTAATTACTACACGGATCTCATAATTAAATCTGTCTCCTCTTAGAAATTTTTAAGCATTATAAGGGGCTTAAAAATACAAGAGTAATATAAAAAATATATAATTATATAATCAAAAGATGAATTAATAAAATAATTATGCATAATATTTATTTAATAAAATATCCTCTTATTTCCCAAAAAACAATTATATATTAAACATTATAGAATCATATATATTATTTGCATATGATCTTTTGCCATATTAAAAGGATACATAAGCTCCCAAGATATGCCGTAGTTACAGTATAAACCTTCAACTTAATTAACTAATCGTAAGTGCGGCACTCCTCCGACTCGGGGTTGTCCTTGCAGTAATTTTCTAGCGGGTCGGAGTTGGCCTTGAGGTTCTCCCTGGCGTGGCTCGCCGCCGCGCTCAGCTCCTCCACCTCGTCCCACGCCGCCGCGCACTCGCCGGTCGCCGCGCCCTCCGCGCACGTCTCCTCCGCCTTCTTGATGCTCTCCTGCACCTTCTCCGAGATGTCGGGCGGGGTTGACGGCGCGCTGGCCACCAGCACCAGCCGTCGGGGGAGGCGACGGCCGCCGCGTGCCACCGGGATGAGCCTCGCGTGGGACGGTAGCTGCGGCTTGAGGAGCTCGGCCTTGATCATGGGGAGCGCCCTCGAGGGGGAGAGGCTCACTCCGGCCGCGCTCGTTGCCATTGTGCAAATTTGTTGGCGACTTTCGCAGTAGGCGGCGAGGGAGGGAGGCATTTGACTGGTTTTAACGTGCATCGCAGGACACACATTTCTTATCTCGTTGAGGTCCAGAGACATTTTAAGATATTTGCCACGGCTTTGGAATCTGGGGAAACAGCTACATCTGCAGAATTTTTTTTTTCTTTCTCTTTGCATTGTAATTGTAAGAATTCGAGGGTGACAAGAAAATATCTGCACCTCATTGAAGATTAGGATTGTGCCATTTGTGTGGCCACAAGCCGCACAACGACTGCACATCTACGTACAATGGCAGTCCGATGACTTTTTGGGCAGCACCGTGTATCCTATGAAGAAAAATGGAAGTAGTAAAAATTAAACAGGGAAAAAGAACTAAGGGGAAGAAAAACAATTGATAGCGTGGTTTCAGGAAATGTTCTAACCAAATGTTTTTGTACATGCTACTGAGTTGCAACAAATGAATCATTGATGAATTAGGAATACCTTTTCCTTGCTGCATAATACTAGGCTGATAAACATCTTTCAGCTTCGCAAATGAGCTGCTTTATTCTTTTGCTATTTCATACTCCAGCAATTCAGATTAATATCAAGTAAACGATGCATGAGTCGAGGCATATTCAAAGACAAATACTTGAAAACAGTTCAGATTCAATTGCTCATAATTTATGCCAACAACCGTGATTGGACTTCTGTGTTGGCTTTCTTGGAGAACACGCAAGCATGTTTGCAGATGTAAACTCAAATACAGCCAAGCAGCAATCACATATTCTTGCATTCTAGTGTCATTCTGTACTCTTATTGCAACTCCAAACAAAATTGTGATCACTCACCATAGCTCATGTTCCAAAAGTTGATTTCATGCTCAAGGACACTTAGAAAAGCTTCTTCAGCCTTTTGTACTACATCGCTAGGAGCCTTGGCCAAACACCTGTCAGCAATCTTTTGCAGAGAGCGGCAGTAGTGCCCAAAAGTTTCACTGCCCCATCTATGGCAGGTCTCCGTAAGCTCATCTGGAGTCTTTGAACTACTAGTTAGGCAGAGAGAGAAGCTCTCTTGGTACACAGCTTCAATGGCCCAAAAAACAGTGGCAACAATGGCAAAGTCCACCTCTGGTATCATCAAACTCTCCAGAAAACTGTGATGAGACATGATAAGGCATTTAGTTCACCAGTAGTGCTTGTAAATTAGATCTATAAAAGAACTGTCATGGGATTCTGTTATGCTCAAGTACTTCTCGTTATAGCTCTCCATGCATTCGCGATGATGATTGTGAAAATGATTAGGATAAGTATTTAAAGAATTCTGCCGTAATAGACACAATACCTGATGTACTCCAAATTTGCCTTTTGAGGAATGACTCCAAGTAAACTTACACCCCACTTAGAAGCTTCCTTCCGAAACCATGGTAGCTCATCGCTCAAATAAGCCATGCCACCTAAAAGTACTTCCATATCTGATTCATCATCTGAGTGTTTACATGCCTTTAAGAGAACACTCGCTAGGAAGGAGACAAATTTTCTCACAAATATATAATCCTGTGCCTGCTCATTTTTTCCAACGGGTTAGTAACACATCTACAACACTATCAGAAATTTAGGGAAAAGAGTCTAGCAACAAAAGGATACTTCCACAAGAAGAGCTATGGGATTTTACATGTGCTCTATGTGGATTATCGTTCACAACACTAAAGATGGCAATGAAGTTCATAAACACAACAATGAAGCAAAAACCAGAAGTGCATTTAAGCTTGAATGCCAATACATCTATGCAAATCAATTGACAAGTCTAATTAAAATCCACATGAACCAGGCAATGTAAATTTGATAAAGTAGGCATGTCATTGAGGACAGAGCATGATGAGATAAGGTTCTAGAAATGTGGCAAATGTTGACCAAATATTATGATTCACGAATAGCAGTGTAGTAGAACTTTCAAATAGAAACAATAAGTATCTCATGCGGTAGATGACACATTATCCTTCAAAAATTCATGCGTGATTAATGCTATGCACATAGTTCCAAAGTTCTAACAGCTTATGTATGTACATGTGAAGCATTAAAAAGGACAAAGGATGGTAATAATTAATTTATCAGGACAGGGTTTATCCAACAAAAACCCCTCAACTCAATAACAATGAAAGCACTGCAGTAAAACTTCTGTCACTGACACTTAATGGCATATTTTATGACGTTTATAAATGGAAATCTTTTCATAGGCATTTCCTACAAGTATCGCACGAGTGCCAAAAATGGCCAAACAGTTTTAACATTTCCTGCAAGTGATTGAAGGAGCTAGTTTGAACAATTGGTAAACATCTTAGATGTTAATAATAAAATCCTGAGATCAAATTCAACCTTCACTTGCCTTCTTGCTAAAAAGCACACTTAGGCAAAACATCATAATCTTGATATTTAAACCTCAGGATCTGTAACTTCACTCAACGTTATTGTGTCCAACATTGTTGGGTTTTCTAATGTTTAAACCTTAGGGATCTTGGGTTTAAAATGCTTAAGTGACAAATGGGTATAATGCATAAGTATATGTATGCATAAAATTAAAAAAACGAACATGAAACATAATGCATTTCTGATGATAGAAGACAAAAATTCAAAAATCTAATTACACCTCTATGATTTTTGCATCGTAAATTTTCCAAGAGGTGTGGCTCTTAAAACTCTGTTCACTGCAATTGGCTGCAGTAATAGAACTCGGAGGTTCTCTTGAACCAAAATCAAACAATTTTTGTTTGAAGATGATGAGAGAGGGGCGGGGAGCATCACCAAATTGATCCAGAAAGTCACAAAAATTAGATCATTCAAGTACAATCACCCAAATGACAAGAGGCCTAAATCAAACAAATATGCATCTTAAACATATACTTGGAGAGCAACTATATGAGCCCTAAACCAGAGAATTATAAGGTATCAAATCAATTGAGAAATAGAAAGGGAGAAAAGAGAGATCGAATACCATGCCACAAGTAGCCAAAATACTTGAAAGAGCTTCTCATTGAGATTGTGTTGAGAAATAGACCAAGCATGCATGAAGAGGTCCAATAATGGGGAAGACCGACAACAAAAAGGTCAAAAAGATGATCAACAAATAGGTGCTTGAGAAGGGGGCAAATTAATCAGATGGAGGTAGTTGTACAAAGAGCAAGAGGGCAGAGAAGAGAATCGATGGCCAAGAGAAGAAGAGGGAGGCGGCAGAGAAGAGGATCGACAATGAAGAGATGAAAGGGGGATCACAAGTAAGGATGCTGATTAAATCGAAAGTCAATCAGGCAGCCAACCTGGGGTTTAGGTATTAGATTAACTTATTGGGACAAGCTCAAGTTTGATGGGTCGGGTTTAGGTTTGATGAATGGAAATGGGTTTAAAGGTAGGGATACCAAACATTCATGCACCATTAATGCTACGCAAAACTACAGACAATCATAAAGTATATCCAAACACCATATGCATGAGAAGCATTTAAAAGACTAAAGATGGTAACATCTGTCAGGAAAGGTTTATCCAACACAAAACCCCACAACTTAATAACAAAGAACATATTCAACAATTCTTCTTTTACTGACACTTAGTTTGGATATTTTTGACATTTATAAATGGAAATATTTTCAGTCATTTCAACTATTGCATAAATACCAACAATGGCTGCCAGCGAAAACAATTGTGACATTTAAGCAAACATCAGAATGTTGACATGTAAACCTCAGGATTTCTAACATTCCTCAATGTTACTATGCCCAAAATTATTGCCTTTTTTAATGTTAAACGTCAAGGATCTTGTGTTTTATATGTTTAAGCGAAAAGTGAGTATATAACACACAAGTCTATGTACGCACAATGTTTAAAAAATAAGCATGAAACCATAAAATGAAATTCGGTATTTCCAGCTTGTACCGGTTCGAGCTTGCCCGGGTATCGAACCAATATACATATATATGTATATATATATATATATACATATGCATGTATGTATATATACATATGCATGTATGTATATATACATATGCATGTATGTATATATACATATGCATGTATGTATATATACATATACATATATGTACATATATATACATACATATATGTATATATATATACACATGGAGGACTCCAACATCACCAAATTGATTCAGCGTAGCCATCAAAAAATTAAATCATTCATGTTCAATCACCAAAATTACAAAAATCCTAAATCAAACAAGCAGGCAACTCAAACAGACTCATGATGGGCAACCACCACTATCTTTCAAGGTAAGCTGTCACAAGGACCCCAACCCAGCAAAGTAATAAGGTGCCAAATCAATTAAGAAATAGAAAATAAAGAAAAAAACTAATACCTCTTCATGCAGCCAAAAGTAGTCAAAAAGGCTTCTCAGTTGTGCATAGGTAGTCCAAATATGTGCGAAGAGGTCCAGTAGTGAAGAGGACCAATGACAAAGTGATGAAGAGGGTCGAAGGTGAGGAGGTGCAGGGCATCTAAAGTTGGTTAAGAGGTGAAAAGACAAGCTTTCCATTTAGCAAAGACTGAAGGGCTATAAGTTCAAAAGGGAGAAATATACACACGAGTGGAAAAAAAAAAATCAGAAGCGCAAAGGGGGTTTAAAAATTTTTGGATCCTTTCAAGTTTCAACTAGAAATATCAGTAATTGGTTAATACCTGACACTTGAAATGACAGAATTAAACATCGGCAACTAACTTTTCTCCGACAGTGACTTCAACTTAGAACTCACTCTGATGTGTCATCATGTTATGAAACTATAGACACAATAGAAAAATTTTAAAACTAGGGAGAAGGGCAAAAGTAAGAAACCATGTTTGACATCTCTCTCACACACTTAATGAGCATCACTCTCCCCATATATAATGCACCTCCAAACATGTGATAATAGCCTACAAAGCAAATGCATATCCAAGAGCTCATATTTATACATGTTATGATTATGTAATTGCTCACCTTAACCACTAAGAGTATTTCACAACGGAGTTCTATTTTCAAAATAGAATGTATACTTACATACTCAGACATGTTTTTAATACACAGCACAAACAGTATATAAAATGCTATATAAATAAATTAAGCTTTTGCTTATTCAGTGTATCTTTAGCTGCTTTATGTCCTTACTTCAAGGGTCAAATAAATTAAGCTTTCGTTTATTTGGTGTATCTTCCTTGGATGTTCAAGTACACCAAAGAGTTATTATTATTTTGATCCTTTGATTCAGCATATACCTTTTTCAAGTTTCAAGTAACGTGACATTCTTTGAATGTACTATGTTCTTTTCTAACCTAACATATAATACTACTTCGTTACTTTTGGTGCCTTACTGTAACTTATGCCACTTGATCCACCTACTTTTGTCACCCCTGTTTATTCCTCTTTAGTTCCTGATTTTTCACTACATAACATTATTGCCTCTCCAACACTTACTCGACCTTACTAGGTGCATCACCATAATAGATCTCCACCACTATTGCCAGCTTCATCTTAAGGTTTTTCACCTAAACAAGTTCAATTTCTTTTTGAAAAGAGAAATGATTGTCAACATCTCAATAACCTTTCTACCATTACAATTCCTAAATCACATCATGCTATTTTGCCCGTAAAGGCAATTAATGAAGATACAGCAGCCCTTTACTCTCAAGTCACTTGGACTCTTATTTCTCCTTCAATTTCGTCCACCCAATTGCATACATTTAGATCACAATTTAATTTCTTGTAACATTATCAATAAGTAAAAGGCTCTATTGATTATTTTGATACCTTCTCTTTAGTTACTACATTAAAGTTTGTTCACATTTAGATCTCTTTGGTTGTTAACTTGAATTAGTAGTGGCCCAACTTGATATAAAGAATGTCTTTCTTTATGATGATCTCTTAGATAAGGTTTATATGTTGTGACCTCCATATTATGTTTATGTTATGTTATGTTATGGATGGTTCCATAAATTAGCACAAACAATTACATCTCCAAAGATTCTATGCAATAATTATTTTGTTTTCATTTAGTAATGCAGAGTAGGGATTGTGGTCCTAGTTATTTATGTTAATGATGTCTCATTGACTAGCAATGATAATCTAGGCATACTTTAGAAAAAGAATATCTTGAAATTCATTTGATCACTAAGAATCTTGGAAAGGAATACTACTGCTGTGGATTAGATTTTTAGTTGTTCATTCCTGGGAAAGGAGGTATAATCTTGGATCCACTTTAGCCACAGTGGGTTTCTCTTACTAAAGACATCTTTCTGCACCTTGATCTTCTTCATGAGAGGAAGGCCCAAGAGTATTCTTGGGCATCCTTCCTGGACACTCAAATCAGACTATGCCCGCAATGGATAATTAGTCATTAAGAAGATAGCAACGTCTATAGTGCCTCCCCTTCCTCATATCTTCAATAAAGTTGTTTTATGGTCTTACCTATATGATGAGCACATGACTAGTCAAGCAAGACATCCTGTGATGGGATGTGAATGGTCCACCTTAGTCGTACTTGAGTGACCTGGTGCATTGCCCGCCTTATTGCAAATGCAATATTTGTTGTGGACAACTTGTTAATGGCACATAATAGTAGCAGAGAAGGCATTCTTGTAATCCCATAAGTTATCAAAAAGTTAATGCGGTAAATAAATGTGATAACAATGTTTGTTCATTCGAGAACCCACTGGCCTCGGCCTTGGGCTTTGGTCATCCCTAATTACAATGGTTTCTCGGAGCTTCACCTAAGGTAGGGACCAAAGTGCTTTGGGTTCCTACTACCTTGGTGAGTTAGTCTCATTAGGAAGCCTGAGGTGTAGGACCTTAGGGGAGTGATCTCCTTGAGTTGGCTCAACTCTGTGTACCATACCCATCAATTATTTTTAGGCACACAGATGGCCTACCAAGATTGAAACATTAATCTTTCTTAAGGAAATATATTTTAAGCTTACTTGAATTTGGCATACTTGAATGAAAAACCTATATATACTCCTCTTGTACTTGGCCACAATTATCAATTAAATAGTAATTTTGATGTAGTTGATCCACCAAATTCATTCACTTAGTAGGGAAACTCATATATTTCACCATTACTAGACGTCTAGACCTATTGTTTCTTATATTGTTTTGGCATTGTAAATTGATTCATTTAAGAAACAAAATAATTCTATTGGGAAACTACACCACATTCTTTATTTCATTTAGGGTACACCTAGGCAAAGGATTGTTGTATAGATGGGCATATCGAGGTGGAAGCCCATACATATGTAGATATGCAAAATGTAGATGCTTAATTTCAAGTTTATATTCCCACATTGGCAGCAATTAAAATAACGAAGGAAAAATTACATTGCTTAGGTAGTTACATGATGTCTTTATATATAGAGGCTAAAGTATAATAATTATGGGCATATCGAGGTGGAAGTCTATAATATTGTTGTCATAAAGTTGTATTCCTATGTTTGACACCTTACATGCTTCCAAAAACGACAATTTAGTTAGCTATAAAAAAACAAAAGATAGTTGCATGGCCTAATAGTGATGCTAACTACAAAGATATAATGCTTACCACTTAATGAGATGATGTAGCTATGCAATCTCTAAAAGGATTTTGACCTCAATTGTCGTACTCTGATGGACATATATTGTAATAATCAATCTACTATTATATTGCCAAAGATCCTAATTTCATAAAAGGACAATGCATCCACTTCATTCATGATATTGCCATAGCAAAACAGATTTGCATTTCTTTCACTAAGTTTGAAGATCAAAATTTTCATATTTCAGTAAGAAACTTGCCTCTACCCATATTCATCTTTTATGTAATAAGCTGGGAATTTCTGATATTTATTCTCTAACTTATGGAGGAGTTTTATATAATATGTCTTAGTGGTTAGTCATTAGCCGTGAAGTTTATTCTTAACTATCAATGTAGTTGATCATTTCTCTTCAACTTTCATATATATGCTTTCATGGACTATTACAATCCCACATAATCTAATACACACACTATTTCATTCTAAAAAATCCAAAACAGTAAGCTATAAAAATGGCACAGAGAAACAGAAACGAGAGTCTGAATTGTTTTCATAATTTTCTATTTTTTCCCCTACCATCATGCTTGTTGTCACACTGATAAACCCATGGACCAGAGCACGTAAGCTCCATAATGAACAACGCCTGGGGGCTGGGGCTGCTTTTGCTAGCCCCCAAGGCATCAACAGAGAAAAAAAAAAAGAACAGAAACATGGAGGAAGAACTGCTCTGCTCCAGGCAAAATCTGTGGTGCAGGTTCGACGTGCAGGTTCTGCAGTAAATGCACAACTGGACTGAACAAATATCAAAGCAAGTTGCTTACTTCCGTTCATGAATAATTCCATCCCCATCATAAATTTTCCATAATTAACATCAAAAAATAAATAATCACATCATATGAGCACTCAAAACTTGCAACTTAAAGGAGGGCAAAAAAGAACTAATCAATTTTTAAGAATGTGTCATCACAGAAATTACAAGATTTAAGCCTTTACTAATTGCTAACACAAAAATGAAATGCAATTGCATGCCAATTTTAATTCCAAACATGCTACAATTATACTGACACAAAATAAAAAATACCCTCATATGTGCGACCGGCTCCGGTACTAATCTTTGGCGATTAAAACTAATCTGCAAATTCTAGACGTGTTTTAAAGCAAAAAATAATTACAATTTGCTGGAAAAATCAATTGAATGGTTCGATCCTTCTCGTATCTCACCATTGGAACTGGAATCGCCGATGCAGGAACCCTAATTACTTCGTTTAGAGAAGAGAGTGAGAAGAAGAATACTGTTCTATTGTCCGCAGGAATATCACAAAACCCCTCTGTCACAGCCCTCCAAGCAACACCACACTAATGTATAAATATTACAGGTCTTCAAAAGTACCAAGATTGCGAACATTAACCAACAGGTAACAAGTCTTCCAATCAATCAAAACTGAAGTTTGACTAGATGCTATTGATCTTAGCAGCCAAGAAAGAAAAATAAATGAAAATGATAAAGCTAACGATAAAAAAGTAGAAGACAGACGAATAGAAGAGTGGCATCGGTTTCTCACAAGCCATCGCTTGAAGGCGGCCAGGTCGACAGAGCCATCGGAGATGCTGACAGTGAATGGATGCCGGGTGGCGCGTTCGTACATCGAGCGGTGCAAGTTCACCCACTTTTCTATCTGCCCGACGCCGCCGCCGCTGGCGCTGCTGCTTCCGCCCTCCATTGCCGTGGCCGTTGCCGAAGTCAACTAGGCCCAAATCTGTTCGATTTAGTTCATGAACTTTTGCACAACAGCCCCTGTTGACTGTGGTAATTGTTTTAGACGAAGCTTGAGATCGGATCGACACATCCAATCCTTCAATTTCAATTCCGAGTGCTTAGCCTAATAATACATGACAAGTTAGAAGGAAAGCTATAAATTATGTTCAGTAGAACGGACGAAAAATATAGAAAGAAAAATAAGAAAAAAAATAAAAAGAAAAATAATTTTATTTTTTTTCTATTAAAATCAGGCAGAAAGTTGAATCTGCCCTTATAATGCTTATTTTCATTCTTCTCTTTTTTATGTTTATTCTCTCTCTCATGCTTCTCTTGTAATCTTCTTCACTGTGGCTATCATCGCTGCCATCATCGGCGCTGTTGTCGCCATCACCATTGTTGTCGACGCCACTATCGCCATCGTTGACATTGTTATTGTCATCGCCTCTCATCTCTAGTTACCACCTCTTTACTATCATCTCTTTTATGGACGTCGATAAAAAAAAAGAATGCATTTATCAATATTTTTAACTTTTTTTTTCTAAATAAATAAAAAAATTTAATTCTTTTTTTTTCTTTTTTCTTTTTTTTTCTTTTTAACTTTCTTTCTTTTCCACTAAACACAACTTAAATCTAACAAGAGAGGCATTTCGCGAATCTGCGGAATTTGGATCGATTATATGTAATTAACTTTAAAATCGCAATCTTCTTTCGTATAAAACTATCTTAAAAGATAATTTTATCTGTGGATCTACACCAAAAAAAAATAAACAAATGTATAGTCAAAATTCATATTGACCACAATCTCTACTTGTCCTTGAGTTCCATTTGGACCCACACGTAAAACCAATGGTTCGCATCTCGTGCTGCCTTCAGAGTTCGGCCAGCCTGAGGCTCTGAGGAAACCGGAAGACTCCGGAACGAAGTCTTCCCACCCGATGGAATAAGAAGACAAGGGGAAGATGCCCTTGCAGTGCAGTTAGTGCCTCCGAGCTCCAAATCGGTGACAATACAGGGAGGCGAGGGGTAGAATTAGGTCTTCACCTGGCCCTGGGAAAGATGTTGAATCTGCAGAAGCAGCGCGTCCAGCTCCTGATTTTCATTGTCTCTCTAATAGCTCTTAGCATGACAGGTTCGCGTTTCGATCTATCCTCTCGTTCTTTCCCCGTTCTGCTTCGGTAGTTCTCTGTTGGTGATTCTGGTTGGCTGATTTCATTGTGGATCTGGGTTACATATGATTAGGATTTTTTTTTATGCCGATCTTTTTCGTGGAGTGTTTGGAGTCGTGTGATTGGGAAATCTTCGGCTTCCGACAATTAATTATGCAGGGTTGGCACTATGCTAGGAGATTTGTGGGCTTATACTTGGCCTTAAGCGATGATTAATCACCCAATCAGAATTTTGATACAGGTCAGAGTGTCAGGAGTTCGATCGAAGAGTGTAAGCCTAGAAAAATAAAATAAACGAAAATTGCCTAAGATGACATGGACATGTTTGTAATTGTAGACTTGATTTGCTTATCGTTTGTGGTATAGTGGTACAGGAAACCTATGAACTATATTGCTAATAATATAAATAGATTTTCATGACTTCGGTTTAAATTAAGAAACTATGTCGAGTTAATCTATGTTGTTTGTTGCTGGGGATAGAGCAGAAAGCAAAATTAAGTAGTACCAACAAGGACAGCCTGCAGCCGAACTTCTTTCTTTGCTCCGATAGAAGTTGGATGTAGAACTTTGGTGAAGTGTGCTTCGAATAAGTAGGGTTCTAATCGTTTCATAGAGCCAAGAAACCAACCTATCACTAAGATTAGGGTTATAATAACTAGACTGAATGTTATTGGAATTCTGATTTGTTTCCTTTGTCCGTGATGTGATCTGAGACTTGTAAAGTATGCTCAATTTTTCTTACACAAATATTTGAGCATGAAAATAATGTTCGACTTCGATGTTGGGAAGTGAGAAGCAGTATTAGAATGACATTTACAAAAGTCTCAATTCTGACTCTTTATTTTGATACTCAATGGTAGGGTGAATTAGTCGTACCAATCAGAGAAGAGCACATGCTATTATAGCTTGAGTAATATGACCACCTCCTGTAAAAATGCTAGGTTGAACATGACCCTAGCCAGTGTAACTGAGCGCATTCAAGCTCTAGATGTCAATTCAGGTCCAGCTAATACACTTGATTTTTGAACTTGGTCCACTTGTTCACATTCAGCTAATTCGTTGTTAAATAGACATAGGAGTCACAATTGATTCGTACTAACCCAGCAGTAGGGTATTTTTCTCTTCCGTGAGGTGCACTTTCTCCTATAACTCCCCTTTAAATTCTCTAATTCCTATGTCTAACTTAAGGGGAGAGACCTCTTAGACGAATTTGAAGAACTACCATCTTTTTGGGTGTGTATTGCATTGGATCTATCACTCTTCATCTGATCACTGTGGTCTTAGATGAGCTCTATAAAGACTCAAACACAATGAGTCTTTATAACACAAGTGGTCAAATTTTATTCTATGCTAGAACCAGGGCCTCATCGACATGGGGAGCAGACGAGCAAACTGTTGGCCTGAGCCCAGTAATGAACGCAAGTTTCCCAACTACTTTTTCGATCATGGAGGTGCACTTGATCTTCTACTTGGATCAAGATTCATTTATATTATGTCAACTTTGTTTCTTATATAGACATATCTTAGATCATGAGATTCAACTTGATTGGCTTGTTTTTGTACTGCATTGTCTCTGCAGATCATGTTGTCATGATATAATGATTATTCATAGCATGTAATTTTCTTTTCCACATTAAAATAGACATAATTAAAATTGTGTTGTTAATTATATTTTAAAGTTTGATTTATTTTTCCAATATATTGCACAATAGGTTTATGCAAATCAACTAACAAAAACAGTACTAGTACCAGATGATATATGTTTCTTGAGGTGGTTCTTATCGGAGTTTTGTAACGAAATAGAAGTTACTTTCTTTATCTTATAAGCTTCTAAAAATAATAATACCATCTTATCTTCTTCGCTTTGTAGAAATGATACCATTTGATCGTTTGATCCTTTTGACTCATAAACTGATTTAGATTGAAATGTTCCGCGTTTGTAGCACAATTCTGGTGATGAGAACACACTTGAATGTGCTTACACGGAGGCATTCTCAACATTTTGAAAGCATGTACTATTATAAGGTAAAGAAAAATGGTGAGAACAAATATTATGTTCAAGAAATAATGTAACCAGCTGGTCATATAAGAAATTAGTAAATATACAAGCAGTCACAAGTTGTTATGTTAATAGAAAAATGATAGAAACCCCTCAGCCGTCACCGGCGAGAATCGTGCAAAGTACGCCCAAAGTAGAGAATACAAGACACGGGACATCTCCTAAATTCAACCCTAGGCCCTTATTTATACTTTCCCCTCGCACCCTTTCCCTTCACACCCTTTACCCTCTAAAGATAATGGGCCTAACAACTAATGATAATTGGGCCCGTAACAATTGCCCCCCTCTCAAACCAGCCTTGTCCTCAAGGCTGAAAACTTGATCTTGAGCTGCCGCCAGGATCCCAAGTTGCTCGATAATTTGTTGCATCCGCAATGCCAAATACTTTTGCCTCCAGCATGATAGCTTCATCTTGCTCTTCAGAAGATAATGCACCCCGCTCATGTGGCTGAAAAACATTACTAATAAGCTGAGGGTTTCCATTTAGATCATGGTGTGAAGGACTTGAGAGAATAAAGTTGAAGTCTCCAGGATTGGCAGGTTTTGCATTTAAGGGCTGCTTCTCCTGCACATCTTCTAAGACAAGTAATGTCACCATATCATTGGGTACCGGCAACCTTGGATGTTCATGCGAGCCTTTCTCCTCATCTTCGCTTGCAGACGCTTCAATTACAGCACTAGATTCTTCTTCTCTCGGTTCCTCATCTTCTCTCATGAAAGCTTCAACAACAACACCAATCATTTTCTCTTCTACATTGGGGCTATAATCGGCCTCAACTGCTGGATAATTGCTCGGTTCAGAATGAGGATCAAAAGTGGTATCGGTCGATGCTCTAGAACCTTGATCAACATGAGTTAGATCGTCTTTCTCAAAGGGGCTTTGATTAGGAATTGCACTAAATCTTAGGATCATTTCTGACTTCAGCCTTTCCCAAGAGAGATTAGGAATCTGACGTGTTAACCTTTGAACCCAATCATATGCTGGTCCCACCATACGAATAAATGTTAGAGGAAACTTTAAATCATCTTACGTACCTCTATTAGTGAAGAAATATTCAGCTTGTGCAATCCAATCTTCGGGAGCAGTACCGTCAAATTCGTGCAAGTACACAAAAATGCGAAGTGGTTGCTTATCTTTCATGGCACTCTGACTCTGTGATGTAGTCTTCAGGACATTGCTTGAGGTTGGATAAGTCGGTCGATCAACAAGTACCTTCACCCTCTCTTGCCTTTTGTTCTCCCGTACTAACTCCTTCAACATCATTTTTATCTCAACCAACATTATTTTCGTCTCACCTAAAACATGATTTATCTCACTACTCTTCATTTTTTTTCAAGATTTTTTTTTTGATTTTTTTTCGATGCTACAGTACCTTGCTACAGTAGGCTACAATACCCGATTTTTTTCCGCTCTCTATTTTTTTTTTCCTAATCCTAACCGTAGCTACAGTGCTGTCTCTCTTACCCGCGCCGCACGCGTAGCGTATGCTCCGCCTCGATTCGTCCGCGTGCGCTGCTCTGCCTCGCCGGCCAACTGCTCCGGCTGGCTAGGGTTCCGACCAGGAAGAGGGTCGTGGGAAGGGAGCGGCAGCGTCGCCTTCCACCTGGTTTCTCCCGCCGTCCGCCTGGATGCCGCCTTTGCCTTCACACGTCGCCGGACAGCTACTCGTAGCCGGCGCTAGGGTTTCGACTTGGCTGATGGTGCACGCTTGTCGTCGTCGCCTGTTGCCGGTGCTTGTGCCACCGGCTTCCCGCCACCCGTCGCCGCGCTTCTGTAAAACCCCCGAAGCTGTGTCTCCTCCGCCCGCTCGCCTCGATGATCGGAACCACTTGTCGAAGTTGCGCTTCCACACGAGCTCGCCTGGAATCCGCTGTTTGGAACTCGACCTCGACGCCGCACACGACGCCGCCTCGCGTCAGTGAAAACTAGCCGTCGCGTGTTGCCGCCAATGATGGCGCAGCAGCTCGTTCTCGGCGATGGATGAGGACACTGCTCGTGTTGAAGATGAAGATGCTTGCGTAGATGGAGGGCTGCAGCCCTTCACTATTTAATTTCCCTCTAGGGTTCAATAAAACACGAACTGATAGATTCCTCCTAGGGTTTTTGATTACTTCCCCTAGGGTTTCTCTTCGGCTTGATGAACGATACTAGATCCACTGATTAGATCTACTACCGACAACGGAATCGCTTCCGCCTTTATCCGTCGCTGGACCACCGGTTCCCCAGCGAATTGATCCGGCAGGTCGGACCAATTGATAGAAACCCCTCAGCCGTCACTGGCGAGAATCGTGCAAAGCACGCCCAAAGTAGAGAATACAAGACACGGGATATCTCCTAAATTCAACCCTAGGCCCTTATTTATACTTTCCCCTCGCACCCTTTCCCTTCACACCCTTTCCTCTCACATCCTTTCCCCTCGCACTCTTTTCCTTCACACCCTTTCCCCTCTAAAGATAATGGCCTTAACAACTAATGATAATTGGGCCCGTAACAAAAAAACTAGATGTTAGGATTGAAAAGGTCCCGTGTTAACACTAGATTTCTTTTAACTTGGTTCCCTTCGCTTTATAAACCCCTACATACCTTAATTCTTCCTGCTCTCATTTGTATGAAGCTATATTGTCCTTTTCCAAGCTACACAGTTCACGGCCCAGCTAAAATGGGTTATTTATGAGCAATGGTGTCACAGCATTTATGCGTATGAACTGGTACAAAAAAAACGTGGAACCTCTTGACTGGATCATGTAACGAGGTTGCAATTGTTTCGTGTGCATCTACTTTAGCGAGTCCTGTTTGACTATAAAGTAGTGTCCCTTTAACCCCGATTGCAAAGTGTAGCTAGAGAAGGAAGCGGTACTATCTTTGACAAAATAGGAAATTGAGCTGGGGACACAGATATTTTAATATCAGAAGATGAATAATGTTCATATTTTTTAGATTCCTTTGTGTGATCATGTGATGCATCAGATAACAGTATCATACTTGTTCCAAGTCAGTAGCCCAACGGGTATAACCATATTACTGAAATGGTGTTCGATCTACATTTCTGTCCAGTCATTATTGCTTCAGAACTAATAAGATCTCTTACATACTCTTTTACATATACCAATTTCTTATTTGAGATGTACGCTTCATCTTTTGCGTTTGTCTAGACTGTAGACTACTAGTTATGTTCATTATTATCTTGTTCTTGCAGCTGAAAAATTCAGGGAATTTGTTGGAGAAGAAGCTGCGTCGAAAAGTGGGAAGTTCACTTTCTTAAACTGTTTTGACATGGGATCTGGGAGTCTTGCTTGTATGGTCAAAGAAGGGGTTAAGCTTTATGTATACAACATTAGAAATTCACATGTGGAAAGGGTAAGGCAGCGAGCAACTGAGATTTCTCTGCAGGAGGCATATACAGGAGGTCTGAGTGCCAGTGTGGCTGCAAAGCAGGCTCAGAAGGCAGGAGCAAAAGCTGCAAAGGAGGCTTCGAGGCAAGCCAAACGCATTGTGGGTCCAATCATATCGTCAGGGTGGGATTTCTTTGAAGCCTTATACTTTGGAGGAACCTTGACAGAGGGCTTCCTTAGAGGGGCTGGCACTTTGTTTGGAACATATGCGGGAGGTTACCATGGAGAGTTAAAATTGGGAAGATTTGGTTATCTTGTGGGAAGTCATCTTGGTAGTTGGGTTGGGGGTAGAATGGGCCTGATGGTTTATGATATCATTAATGGAGTCGACATCTTGATTCATTTTGTTCAACCACAAGAAGAAAGTAGCTCCTTCGACGGCAACGAGGATTCAGGAAAAAATGTGGAGCATGACTATCCTAGCGACTCTTCTGAGTGGCGACTCTTCTGAAAAAATTAGTCCAGCTAGATGCTAAATGTTAGGCCTCCGGGCGTGACACTACTCATCAATGTGTTGTGCATAACATTTTTTGTTACTATGTTATTGGGAATATGTGTGGTTTCCACTTAGTGATCAAACATTTCAATCAGTTTGCACTATAAAAATAAAATTGAATGCATCGGTTATGTGCAGTATGACAAATTTATTTAATCAAATATTTAGATAGGTTTACGTAGGGAAGAAAGCCCAAGAGCATCAGTGTTTACTTCGTTTGCAGCATGTTCAATTATGATGCTTTTGCGAATGAACCAGTTCTTACGTTTGATTCCCAACAGTTCTTACTAAGTAAAATCTTTTATCTTAAATGCAATCAGCTAAATTTACTTTATAGTCTTCAAATATAAGAAAATAAATTTCCCCGTTCATTCACAAACACTGTTGGGTAAAACTACAGCATAGCAAATCCAAAGAAATGAAACATTAACTAACCAACTCTGGCCCTCTATCTACACATAACATGAAGAATACTCGCCCAAGCCCAAATTTATATCGCCTCAAGAACAGCAATAGCTGAGGCCAACATTTATATTTAGCATCAAATTACAATAGTATGGCTAACCAGAGCATAATATGACTTCCCATTGAGCAAGCTAGGTCGATCAAAAACAATGAAAGATTTAATGCCAGCCGGCTCACTTGTTTCGCCATTACAAAGCTGTTGACTAAACATGCTCGCGGTGATGATCATACCAATACAAAAGGAGGAGAAGATCAAGGGCCAATTGTGCCACTGTCGAAGTACAACATGGTGCCACTGGATCCACCACTCACACCTTCCATTAGGGCGAATCGCATGTCCTCCGACGGCTTCCAATGCCTCTTCCTTTGGTTTATGAACCAGTTATTGATTTGCTTCTGGTCGAGGCCTGTCCTCTCGGCGAGCTTCGCCTTCTCCTCTTCCTACACAATCAAGCAAGCACTCCCAGGGACTCAAATTGTGAACCCAGTAAAGAGATTAAAAAAGAATTTCGGTTATTACAGTTGGGTATGGCCATCTGTAGTGAGTGTTCCACCAGTCCAGCAGCGCTGACCTCGCGTCCTTGGGCAGCTTTCCCTTCTTCCTCTTCTTCAAGAATTCCTTGCGCAGATTGGTGAGGTAGCCGCTGTATTTCTTCAGCAGCATCTCCTTCAGCTCTTGATCGGGAATGCGATTGCTGGATTCTTGGCTTTCAGAGGCTTCCAAATCCCCGCAGCCCATTTCTTCTTCAGACGATCCAAACACCTCATCTAGCAAAAACACATCAAAACCAAACATGAATGCTGCAAAATATTATCAGCTCAATTGAGAAGATGTCTCACTCATGGGGATTGGTGTAGGCACTCATTACTAAAATAAGCTCATTAAATGAACCTATTGAGACTCTTAGTAGAATTTTAACACGTAAGGATCCTCATAATACCAGTTCTACAAATTGATTCACTGCATTGTGCATCGTCGTCTGCTTCTGGAAAGTAATCTAAACCTCAGAAGCCACAGATGATCCATATTATTGTGATCGTAAAGAGATTTCAATGTCGAGATCAGACACGTGATCAAACAAATTAAGTTTTTGACTTGTCAATTAAGAGATTGTACGTCAAAAAAAACTCACTTACATCATAGTTATTGTTAGTAAAGTTTCGATCACATGTTTACAAATTCAATGAGATTTATATTTTCCTTTTCTACATCATCAATGGATCATCGTCCTTTAAGTTGCTTGAGAACATTTTTATCAAACTGGATCACATCCACTCATGTGTTTACTATTCACTCAATTCATCCTTACATTTCCTTGAATTTCCAAAACCTCTGTATGTTGTTGAATGAAAATGTGAATCAAGGTAGGCTGGATTTATCCATTATGTCAAGGGATCAATGATATAAATACCTTGCACAGATTTTTTTTTCCTAAAAAATAACCAAAAAATTCGTTGGATTTAAATTGGGAACAACATTGCCTCCTTGCATGAATGATCATGATGTCAAGTATATGCAACAACCACCAAGAGAACAAATATATCAAATAAAAAGAGGAACAAAAATCAAATTGTTCAATTCGGTAGCATGGTTGATACTAATCCTCAAGTAAACAAGAAGCATCAATTTAATACAATGTGGAGAAAGGGAAGTCAAGCCAAAAGAGAAAAGCATTTTCATGTTCATTGGTTCAAACCTCAACTCCACAAATTCAGCATTTATAAGACTTAAGAGTTGAATGAAAAAGGTCAAAAAATTATATTGGATGTAGAATGACTACATAGGGTCTTTAATATAGAGGGTGGAAAATAATGAATAGAAATATAAAATATGATAATGACAAAAACAGTGGCATATATATAACATAATTATGAGATTATACATTACCATAATAAAAAAATATTATGAGGTCATCCCATGATATCAAAAAGTCCTACTTGTTGAACTAAAGTTTATGCACAAAAAGATATTGAAGGAAGGAAATAAGAAAGCACTGGATATAGGAGTCAATGAGTAATGATGTTTTTGCAACAATATCTCATGAATTGAAGAGATGAATGAATTCTCCTTAAAAAGAAAGTGAATGCCAAAGTCAAAGAAACAATTGCGTCACATCATATCAATTACCAACAGAATGAGCTTGAAGGTGAGCACGACAACAAGTAAAGACCAAGAAAAAGAGGAGTTGCAATCCAGATGAGAGAGACACAATCACAGAAGCACTGAGATAGTTGTATATGAAGATGCAACATCATTTAGGCGAGGAGCCGAGCTCGAGACACCGTTGAGGGAATAGAGAGATAAATCATTGGATCATTTTCATTAGCAAAATATCCAGCAGTGGAGCATAGAGCATGTCATGAATGAAACTTGCTTTGATACCATGAGGAAATAAAAGGGAAATTTATTGCATATAGGATATGACCAAATATATAAAGGTCAGTTTACATATTATAATAGTGACAAATACAATGGTAGATATGAAAGGTATAAATGAAATTACAATACTTTCCTAGAAGGAAGATAGGATTAGGTTACTGTGATTCATGATATCCTTTCATAGTAATGTGATTGCACAAAAATGAATGGTCAAAATATTCAACACTCCATGTGCACTAGCTTCCATACAGTCCAACATTAAGGAATTATATAAACTCATTAACAATATAGAACATAAGCAAAATGCTTGATTACTACCCATAGATTTTAGAAACGTTTTATGCTTTCTTAAGCAATCAAACTAAACAGCCAGTTATTAGCTAGTTAAGACATTGTTAATCATAATGGATCAACAAAATATTCCGACAGAAGTCTGTGCAATCTGCTCATCATGTCATGCATGAAAGTCTCTACAAGTCTGAAGATAAAGAACAATAGGTCAACTTGCTGTCAGAAAACAGTGATAGGAATCTTACTCACCTTCAGAATTCAGTGGAGGAACTTTTGTTATGACTAGTAAAGATATGCTAGGAACAGTCATCATTAACTTATTACAAGGGATTACATGCGACTGATATGCTGAGTCTTTTCTTTTCAGAAGTTTGAAATAATCTGACTATCAAATAAAACTGTAGCTACATTATTTGCCATTCCATAAAATATTAAATATAGTCACATTTTTTAACTCTAAAAAAAGCTGAACAAGATGTGTGAATTTTATCTTTCCTATTTACAAAATCCTGCTTGATCTATTTTCTAACTTAAGAAAAGAATGCTCTTTTGCTAGCGATTACTTAATGCCAGATGACTTCAAATCGTAATTACTCATTCATAAGCATAAAATAATCATGGAAGAACAGCACAAGGCTATTACTATATCATTCATCTCCAGCTAGTTTGGAGCTAAAGTAACAATTGAATCACAACGGATCAACAAATGATCAATATGAAAGTCAAAATTGCCCACCATAATAATGGCGACTATAAATTAAGCAAAATTTACTTTGGAATCTAACTTATTGACCGCACACTGATCTTCGGAATATGATTGACTAATGGAATTCAATTTTAAAAAAAAATTACTGTTCCATTTGAGCTTTTAATTTGTCCGGCATTTGAATTTTTATCTGCAGAGCAGAAAAGACTCAGATGAAACAATAATTATAGCTGCATTTTGTGCTTTTACATTTTAAATGTAGGGTTCATATCATTTATGAACTCAGACGTCAACTGTTGATGGTTACATAAATAGCTACACATACACACAGGTCGCATAAAAATTAAAACCAGGCTTTTCAGTAATTTAAGGGTTTAAAAAATATAATTTCTAACTAGTCCATGAAGTTTGTAGCTATTTTTCCCCAGTTTTTTCTCCTACACCTTCCTATAAGCAAGATTTAAGAGTGATAAATCGTCAACAAGAAGTACTGCTGCAACCACATGAGCTACATAACCTAGGTCAACGATCGCAACATGAACCCTAGTCGTTCGCCAGACTTGAATAAAAGAGAATGCTGATCCGTACACAACTCTTTAATACGCGTGGAGAATAGGAGATTGATCAGACAACTCCTTCACGGAGATTTGCAGGAGAGAGAGGTGAGAGCGTCGAGCAAGAAAGCCAGGAAGAAAGCAAAAAAGACCTACAACGTTGGAGCGATCGCTACGCCATTACCCTACTCTGACAGCCTGCACCCGTCTGCATGGACACGATTTGACTGCTCACTATCCGTCCACCCCAACCCTAACTCCTTTCCCCCTCTCTCTCTCTATCTCTCCCTAATTCAATCAGCACAGCCTCCACCACTCTTCAATTTACTACACATGGCAGCCAATAATTAATTGAGATCACTCACCGGAAGGAGAGCTTCCAGTGGCGGCGCCGGCGGTGGTTGTGGGGGATCCCTTGCATAGATTCGTTAGTTGCATCTCGATGTCGCTGAGGAACGACGCCGCCTCGTCGAAGGGTTTCAGCAGCTCCTCCTTGTACCGGACCAAAACGTGACAGTATGATTCCTGCAGCAACCGATTAGCTGGAATCACTTTACATAATTATACGGAAAAACATAAATTTGCAGTAGCTAGTCCATGGCACGATTACTCCACGGCATGTACCATGAACTCGTCGAGCTCCGGGTCAGCGCCGATCTCTCCACCCCCCGTGCACGAGTACCTCTCGCGCCCGATCTCCTCCAACAGCGCCGCCACCTCCGGCGGCGCACCCACCTGCGGTCGCGCGATACAACTCATGTAATCGGATATAGGTGCGATCTTTACATCAGTAGCTGGTGTACAAATAGTAGCACAGTATACCTTCCGGCACTCGATGTAGGCGGACAGAAGAGCAGGATAGCGGGGGTGGTTAGCGATTTGGGCTTTGATCAGATCCGTCAGATCCGACCCGACGCTACTCGCGGTGACCTCCGACGCCTCGCTGGTCCCCTGACAGCTGGCCGCCGGCGCGTCGCCGCCCCGTAGAATCCCTGGGTGTATGCTGAACAAGTCTTCCATTCTCTCTCTTCCCGCAAATCAGCCAAGGCCTACAAAATAGAACAATTAAATTGGCATGGTTGAAGGAAAAGATCGCGAGGATGAAAATCTAAGCACGCCAGAAGGGGAAGTCATTACTTAATGAGAAACCGATAGGGCTGGAGGTGAGGGGGAGGGCAGGTGGCCAGAAGTTCTAAATATAGCAGACCGATACTAAAAGGAACGTGGCGGGGAGGACAGGCAATAAAACCTGGCGCAGCTCCTCCACTTCGGGCGACGGTGATGCGCAGCTTCCATTTGCCACCACTGAGGAAGAGCAGGAAGGCCAAAGTAGTAAGCACCGCAGCTGCGCAGAAAAAGTAACCCGACTCCCATCCCCTTGGGTCTTCGAACAAAAAAAAACAAATAAATAAAGCGTAATTTAATTTTAAAGTAATGATAAAAGCAGACCAAGGAGCAAAGGGCGCACGTGGTGAGGCGGTTCTTTATGAGAGATACAGTGCAAGAAACAGTAGGCAAAAGGAAGAGCCGGTGCGCGATCGAGGAGGCGAATGGGCCGCCCGTATTTATAGCCGTCACATCATCATTAACGGAGACGTCATGTCCGGCCAAGCATCCGGCGAGGGACGGCCGCGCGCCTCTTCGGCCGGTTGCTATGCGCCCCACGGGGAACAGCATCGGTCAAGGAGGCCAGCCCGACCCCTGGCCTCTGTACCCACCTCCTCCCCCTCGCCCTTGCAACTGAGGTCAAAGGAATGGAAGAACATCTGAACGTTTCCCGTTGCTTCCATTCAATGCTAACATCTCATAAAAGTCTTATTTCTGGAATTTTTTGATTAAGTTTATTAATTAAAGCTGGTGCGCGAGAACAGTTAAAAGGCAGCTGATTACTGATCGAGGGAGGGCGAATAATGAACACTGGCCGCCTACGAATTCCCAGACGCGGCAGCAGTGGAGAGGGGACGCGGTTTTTTAGGGGAAGCAGTGTTTAGCTTCAGGACTTATTCTAATCTCAAGCCCACCTGGAAGTAGAGTTCGCTTGTTCCCACAGCAGTACTTTCTGTGCTCCATTCGAGGAGAAGGTTTCAAGGGAGAGAAAACAAACAGAAAAATACTCTCTTTTTTTTTTTTGGGATGGCTACATGGGCACAACAGATTAGGTATCCGAGCTGCTCGTAACCCTAGAAGGTAGTGTGGATTCAGGATGCACTGTGGCAAACATATGTATACATCTAATACTAATATTCAATTTACCTTTGCTCTTAAACGAATTAGGGTTTCTACTTTTAGCATCAATTTGTGCCATCACTGGATTTTGCTTCACGTGTGATCATAAGCTTCAATTAAGTGAATCTTTTATCTGATTTTTACATCTAATACTAATATTCAATTTACCTTAGTTGCTCTTAAATGAATTAGGGTTTCTACTTTTAGCATCAATTTGTGCCATCACTGGATTGTGCTTCACGTGTGATCAGAAACTTCAATTTAGTGAATCTTTTATATTATTTATTTTGAATTTAGTGAATCTTTATATGATTTTATTTTGATATGCTTCTCTGTAATCTTAGAACCTTAATATGAATAAATCTAATTTCATTTGGAGCTCTTTATAACCAATCCGCCCAGGCTATCCCTTTCTTTTTGTTCTTCTTATTGACCTAAATTCAACATGATTTTTGCCTAATCAATTAAAGGGTGGAATCCAACAGTTCCTTCTTGGATTCCTTCATTCATTCTACCTGTTCAAGCACAGTATTTCTTTCGACAACAGATAAAGTTCCAGAGGATTCACTATTTTGTAAAGAGGATAAATACATTTGTCCTTTATAGTGTATATCAGAAAAAATATGTAATTAAATTCTATAATATAAAAATTACTAAATATTAAATATTTTCTTAATTATATATTAGTTAATAAAAAAAGTAAAGTATTTAGCTTTGATGAGGTTCTTATATTCTTTATTATTTATCAAATAACAAACAAATAACTATATTAGTTTTTTTTCATTAATTTGAGTATATCTAATTCAGACAAATAAAAATATCAAATAAATTAAGTAAATTCCAAATATCTTAGCATAATATAGAAATCATATTCCGGATACTTTATTTATTTATGGACACATTGCTTCTCGAAGTATAAATATATCATTAAAATTTAAAAGTTAATTTTTATTTTAAAAAAATATTTATAACTATTTCTTAAATGTTTTCACAATGTGAACTATTTTACTGGTTCTACCGTTCATTAATTTTTTTAAAAAATATTTACCAAAATTAAAGCCACAATATAACTTACCGTAGCCTTCATTAAATTAAGGTTAAAGCAAGTAATACAGTAGAAATTTGCCAAGAAGTCGCTCGGTATAAAGTAATTTGTTCTTAGAAAATCAGAGGCTTTGAGGCATGATTAAGAGTGTTTTCTAAGTAAAATTTATGCACTATATCTTAAGCATTACTAGAGTAGGGCATTTTTCATCCACTAATCAATTGATCTGGATAATTAAGAACCAGCAAATTACAATAGCATAATTTATTAACACATAACCTTAATTAAAATATATTCAGTCTAATAAATAAAATTTTTTTTATTATTTACCATATTTAAACTGATTAATTAATATAAAATACCAAATCAAATAATAGAAATTGAACGGAATGAATGAGATGAAATGGGCACCAAAGAAATACGAAATCCCTAAATTTAATTCTGATAAAAAATATGTGTAACATGTGACCGTGTGTGTGCTGAGGTCTGTTCGTTCTGATAAAAGTAGAGCTTCTGCATGAAACGCTCGAAAGCTGCCTTCTGCAGCGCAATCTCACAGCCAGGCGCGAATCTAACGGTCAACCAAACGAATCATGCGACAGAATCTATGGTTGTTGAACTCAAAAAGGCTGGTCAACGGTGCAACAGTGATCTCCACGTGTCGCGAAGGACCCACCGACTGATATCTATGTGCTCGTCGATTGGATTCTCTGGTTAATCACTCATGAAGTGCTCCGCAGCTTTGGTCTGAGAAAGAAAAAAGCTGTTCTTGTGTTGACATTCTTTGATCATTTCACTGGCATTCGATACTATCGCCTATGACTCATTTAATGAATGAATAAATTGATTTATTTATTGATGAGTCTAATTATAATATGCTCTAATTTAAAATAGATAAGTTAAAATAAATAATATTAAATTTACTAAATATTATATAGTAAATTTTCGGTGAAATGAAATGATTATTAAAGAAGCAAGCTCGCCATACAATATAAATATAACTGTAAGCGTCAGTTTCACATCTTGGACTCAACTGGCGCGCAGGCTTAGAGTTCCAAGGCTGCAAACGAAAGCAGTAAAATATATTCACGCCTTGGGCTGCTAACTCCCAAGACGACGGCGCCGACCAGAATGCCGGCTGCTTCCCGCTCCATCCCCCACACCAAGGCCAAAGCGGAGGTGCGGACCGGGCGGTTGTCCGCATGCGGTGGCGGAAGCGGAAGAACTGACGTTGGAACAGTGCGCTGTGCTCGACGAGGAAGACGAGGGAGGGAGAGGCCCCGACTTTCTGCTCGTTTCTGGTCCTCCCATACGGACGTACGTACTGCAAGTTTTGACAAGTTGTTCATGCGGACGTGGCTTTCCTGCCTTCAGTTTCAGAACTCTTGTGAACTGGGCCGGTTAACCAAAAGGCAAACTGCATTACACATTGGACAGGACTTGCTGGGCCAAGCCCACAATGACAACCTGGCCCAACGTTTGTCTTTGTTGCCAGAAAAACGTTGCTGTGACGGTGTACAACCTGGTACATGTTGCAGTGTAGCACAGGATTGTGGCGAACCGGCTTTTGCAGGTGTCAGTGAAATAATATTTTTTTTTAAAAAAAATAAGACGATGTTAAAGAAAAGTAAAATTTTCACAAAGTTTAAGGGTGTTTTTCGCTAATCCTCACTGTTCTCTTAAACGGTTAAACCCTAGAAGAAGAGCACTGAGCTGAAACCCGGGCGGCATTCCGCCTCCGATTGCCCTAGACCGAAGCTCAGAAGAAAGAAAGGGGAATAGGGGATCATGGCGAACGGGTTGGTCCGCCTGCTCTTTTGTCCCTTAGCGAGGGCCCGAAGGAGACTCTACTCCGCTGCCGTGGTTCTGCCAGGGGAGGCGGCTCAGACCATGGCAGCTAGCCCTGCAGATAAGAAGAAAACGTGGCCGCTCTACCGTCGCCTGTCGGCGCTAGGGGCAGCGCCGTCCGGGAGTGTGGCGAGGACTCTTAACGAGTGGGTGGGGGAGGGTAGGTCGCTGACCGTCCGTCAGCTCATGAGGTACGTTAAGGAGCTCCGCAAATACCGACGATATGAGCACGCCCTTGAGGTTATAAAATTTCCACTCCTTTCCTGTTTCCTTTCGTTTGTCGTCGTTGGTCGATCTTGTTCTACACATGCAGCTGCCCACTTTAATATAGACGGTGTCTTTTACTGCCTCTCCGGCTTAGATACACTACCAACCATTAGTGGACGTTGCATTTTGGTTTTCACCCGCAATGTTTGAACTTCGACTGTTGTGTTTATTCTCTTTTGCTATGCATGATTTTTACTGTGCGTATGCTTCTAAGTAGATTCAAATATATGTAACAACAGATCTGGGTCTTCCACTAAGTTTAGTGTTCTTATAAATGTTACCTTATAGAAAGATCCCACTTCTAGAATTTGATGTGGTCAATTTCTGTGGTGTAATGTGTCCTTCTGGTCGATTGAAGCCAATGCCTAAATTGGATTTAGAATCATCTGAACAAGAATACAATTTTCTGCCCACTCCAAAGACAAAGAAATTACCAAAGATCTAGGTTTGATCCCATGATCAAGGTTCCTTCGGCACTAAGTCCTCATAGATGAATTAATCATAGGGAACTATTCATGTTAGACAGATTCCATTGCGATTGCTCTTGAAGATAGGTTTTATAGACTTCGTATGGGTGATAATTGGTTTGTTAACATTCTCACGTTGTGCCTACAATCTCGTACAAACCCTTGCACGATATGGTCCTATATGCAGGGGCTGACTTTGTGACCATTCAAATTGGCATGTGCCCCATGCTAAGTTTATTTTGTGGTTGAAAAGCAACCACAAAAAATGACTATGGAATTTCAAAGTAGTTCAAGTGTATTAAAGTCATGGACGAACAACTTTGTTTGCATTGGCTTGTGGCTGAACTATCCGGAGCTTGTTGAATCCCTACCTTGAACAGCTCACGAACTTGTGCATTAAAGTCTGAGTGCGGATCTAGGCAAACTTCATGTATTGCTTCCACATATTAGTAGTCTGGTTCTGAGTCTAATTGACCAGGTAAGCATCAACCATTTACATGTGGTAGTCCATCATCGGTGCATTGTAAAATATCCACAAATTGCTTTCATTCGCTGCCACACCTCAAAAATTCAATAGAATGTACTTGTTTTGCATGTTGTTGACAGCTAGGATGTGGAAGTGTGTTGTTCATTGCACGTCATGTCATACTTCCACCATCTTGCTTCGATGGCTTTTATCTTCATTTTGTTCAACCTTCCAAAAGCCTTCCATCTTCCTATTATTCCTTAGTAACTTCAATGGAAGTTGACAATTATTCGTGGTTGCAATATAAAATCAATATTTCCAGGTCCATCATGAGCTGCTAGACAACATCCAAGGAGTGCTTCATCTTCATGGCAATGTTGCAGTCATTGAGATTTCAAATGGATTGGCAGAAAACCATTACATGCTGTAGAAGTTTGCACTTATCTGTGATAACAAAAGATTGTATAGCAGCGTAAGAATTCATGCCAAGCTTTGATGTCTTGCTTCAAACCATTCAAGTCAAAGGCTTGTCGGTAGTCTGCCCAATGATAAGTTCCGAACAGCGGTCGCTGTTCTATCTAATTGTGGCAAGACTACTAAAAGAAACCTAGCAGCTATCTTTTGTTGAAGCAAGTTTGACTATTGAAGCCTCTCTGTTCGATACCTCTGAGGATCTTAGGAGTTAGGTCTCGAGCTTGGATGATTTCCTTGTAGGTTCATCCGAGCATGATGATGCTAGATCCTTTTAGTGGAGGTTGCTGGTGAGTTATGGTCCGAGGTGCTCTCTGTCTTCATGTTGTTAGGGGCTGGGGTAATCAGATTTTTGTCTGTAAATCTGAGATACTGCCATGAATAAAGCTGCTAAACATAAAATAAAATATATGGTGTGCGCATTGCTTTTGACAAGATAAGTGCATTGAATAATGATATAATTTGGCAATCTGCAATTTGATCAACTTTACCCTTATTCACTAGCAAAAGTGATGTCTTTTTACTTTGTTATATTGAGGAAATATTCACATGGTACACGTTATTACGTTGTATCTCGTCTCTGGTGTCCAATACCAGCTGCTTTCTCATGTATGCTTTTATGCTTGAACATGTACAAATGATGAAATTTTTTATTTGTGAAGTAGGCTTCTTGTGATAAACCTTGGTTTTAAATCTTGGTCTGTGCCAGTGTGCTGATCTTAGTCACGGATCTGTACATATACCGGCACTATAATGTATTGGTATTGGATAACTAGCACAGTTATTTATATCGGTTGTGTGTTAGACCAGGATTTACTGGCCATACCAAGCGGTATGGAGTTGTTTGTAAAACCCTGTGTTAAATATTTATTTTATGCACCATCCTCATATTCTCTTGCTTGGCTGTAGATTGTTACCAATGTTGATTTCTTGACAGCTGATGGACTGGATGGAAAAACCTAAAGATATTAATTTTTTTTACACCAATCATGCCATACGCATAGATCTCATAGCAAAGGTCAAAGGTGTTGAGTCTGCTGAGGAGTGCTTTTCTAGCTTGCCAGAATCTGCAAAAAATGAGCAAACATATGGATCCCTTTTGAACTGTTATTGCTTGGAGAAGAATGCTAATAAGGCATTTTCTCTTTATAAGGAGATGAAGGACCGGAACATAGCTTCAAATGCTCTGGTCCATATTAACCTAATGTCTCTTTACATGAAGTTAGGCCAGCCTGAGAAGGTTTTGACCCAGTTCCAAGAGATGAAGTTGGACAATATTGTTCCAAATAATCTTACTTGCTGCATTCTGATGAATTGCTATGCTTCACTGAATGACATTGAATCAGTAGAAAGAGTTATAAAAGAAATGGAAGAGAGAGATGAAGTTACTCTGCAGTGGTCTGCATACAGTACCTTGGCATCCATTTACTGTACAGCAGGTCTTGTCATGAAAGCTGATGCTGCTCTTAAGAAGGTCGAGGAACTTATAGATCAACGAAACCGAGAGCCTTATCATTTTTTGATTAGCTTATATGCAAGGACTAACAATTTAGCGGAGGTAAAAAGGATATGGGAGTCTCTTAAAGCACTCTATCCGCACCCTACCAACTTAAGCTATCTCATTATGCTTCAGGCACTTAAAAAATTTGATGATTTTGATAGCCTAAAGCTTTTGTATGACGAATGGGAATCTGTTTCCACAGTATACGATATCAGGTTGACAAATCTGATGATAGGTGTTTATCTGAGCAACGATATGTTTGAAGAAGCTGAGTCTTTTTGGAAGAAGGCGTCAGTTAGGGGTGCACTTCCCGATTTCAAGACTTGTGAACTGTTCATCTCAAACTACTTGAAGAACAATAAGATGGATTCTGCCCTCATGTGGTTTGAAATGGCAATTGCAATGGTGAAACAGGACAAGTGGAGATTAAGTAACGATAAAGTGGAATTGCTTCTGAAAGCTTTCGAAGAGGCAAAGATGTTAGCGGAGCAGAGTAGTTCTGCAAAAGTTTGAGGAAGCTCAAATGCCTCGATTTAACTGCATATGAAGCTCTTCTCCGAACTTATTTGGCAGCTGATGCGAGGAATCTTACTCTTCGCCAGCGAATAAAAGATGATAAGATTGAAATGGGATTGGAAACTAAAAGGTTACTTGAAATGGTCTGTGCAGCTAAATAGCTCTTATCCCTGTTTGTATTCTGGTATGGATTAAAGTTGAGAAAGTGTTCAGCATCTGTTCGTGAAATATCCGACGGTGATTGCTGTCTTCGACGCAATTTCGCACCAATTTATTATATTTATAAGAATTTGAATACAAAATTTATTATATTTATAAAATTTATTAAGCTATTCTCCAATGATTTGTTTGATTTAATCTAAGTACATATCTAGATAAATTTAACAATGATGACCGTGGGATTTGCGAGTCTACCATACATGATACATATTTCTTATATTTAATTAACTTTTACTTTTTTATTTTTAAAATAATTAATTTAATTAAATTATCAATTTTTATAGTAACGGACACATTAATTCAATATATATTACTATATACATTACAATTAATTAGTTCATATTTATTAATTAATTTAATATATTATTGCAGTGCATGCATATTATATCTCTGTATATAAAGCTACAAGTAGCGGGGTTCAAACGATTAAAACGCACGCACTCCTGATTCTTGCATGCCGCCCTCCTGCAGTGTCAGGCCATGGACTATCGGGCCGTGATCAAGTAAAGTGGCCCAAACCCAAGCCCAAGCCTACGCGACACACTCAGAACGCAGAGCCCAAAGAGAGGCGCAATCGGGTAAACGCTAGTAAAATTGGAATTTGACCCCGAGATGAGTTTGGCACCCGCAAGGACGTCGTCTTCGCCGAGCTCCTCGGATGCGGTTGACGACAGCACTAAGAGCAGCAGGAGCAGTGCGACATTCTCGAATGTGGACGACTCGAAGAAGAGAGGCGGATGCCCTAGTTAGAGGAAAGGATGCGGTCGCCACGGAGCCTGGAGGTGGCACGAAGGAGCGGCGGCTTTCCTCGTTAAAAGGGAGCGATCGGGGGATCGAAGGGGGATCGAGCGATTAGGGACGATCGAGCAAGCGTCACCAACCACCATCGAGCCTTAGGGAATAGAGGCGAGGGTGAATCCGGCGTCTGGGGAGGCGCCGACGAGAGCTCTTGTACGCGAGGTTGAGCGAAGAGCGAAAGTTGGGAGAGGCTGTAACCGGGGGCCCGGGGGATCGACAGCGAACAGGAGAGGGGTTTTATAGCTTGGAAGAGAAATAAATCAAGCTTTCCCTTTATCTCTTCTTCTCCTGTTTTCGGTGGCATTTTCGTATTATCCAGTGGCGGCGGTTCCCGGCAGTAGGCGACTGCTAGGTTGACGTCGACGAGGTTGGAGGCGGGAGACGACAGTTTTCCCCTGCCAGCACGTCTCCTCTCCGACGAAGAGTAGTGACGACGTGAACGAATGCAGCGCTCGTTTGCAACGAAGGAGAGGAATGCATTTCAGCATTCGGTTCGAGGCGAAGTCAGCAGATTCGAGCAGGTCAACACTCGAAACAAATTCGACGGCTGACGTGAGCGTGACGTCAGCGGAGACAATGATTTCGGCATGCGGCGAATTTTGGTGGCTGACGTAGGGTTGACGTCAACAAACGTGATTTTGAATTCAGTAGCGACTTTTGGGTTGACCGGGTCAAAATTAGAGGTAAAATTAGGATTTTAAGATTTGGGAGTGATTTCATGCCCGAAAATTAGGTTTCAGCGCGATATGAAGGTCTATCAGAGAACTCTAAGTCCGGGACATGACATGCCACGTCAAAAAATAGATTTTTGCTTACTTTTATAACAGTAAAATATTTATACTATTTGGGAGAACAACCGCACTACCAAACAGATACATGCCTTCATACTTCATAGTTTGATTATCGAAATTGGGTGTCCTTTTTTTCTATTTATCTCTTCAAAAAAAGTTTTATACCATTCATGAACCAAAAAATTAGTTAATCGTTAAATCAGCTAACTGTTATTTTAGTACAACTAACAATCAGTTTTTAATTAACCGTTTATTTCACATAATCACTTGCATAACTTACCTGATAAAAATAAATAATAAATTTATAATATCATCGATCAATGTTAATCTATTAGTATTTTTAAATCTATCATTGAATTTAGAAGCCACAAAAGGATTTTTATATTTTGATTGATATATTTTTTTTTATTATTCACTTTAATATGTAATTGTTCTAGAGTTGCAAAATTAGATTGATGCTAAATATTTTAGCACCATAGTGTTTGCTGGCCGCGCCAGCGCAGTCCGGGCCTTTAATGGGGCGCGTTTTAGCGGATGGGGTCGCTTAATTGCATCCGAATGAAGAAATTTGAACGCGCGACACATGGCTAAAATTAAATCCAACGGCTGGACGAAAAGAAACTTAACTCTTTTTGCGCAAAGGTCTAGTCTTCACGCAGTGTTAGGATGAGCCGAGGCGCAATCATGTCCAGTGCATCATTTGAAGAAATGACTTAAGCTAAGTACCCAGCACACGGCCGAAAATCTGGGTTGATAAATTCGACCCAAAAAATATTTTTTTAAATATTTTTTTATAGAAATGTAGTACTCTTGTAAGCTTTCTAATCATACTAATATTGTGATATTTTAGATCACATATACATATGAAATACCCTATACAAAAATTAAATTTTTTATATTAAATTTTTTTTTTGTCTTATATGCAAATTTGTATAAGATATTTCATACGTATATGTGATTAAAATACCCTAATATTATAAGTTTACCCCAATATTGAGCTTATAAGGAGTACTATATTTCTAAAAAAAAAATTAAAAAAAATATTTTTTGGTCGAATTTATCGACCCAGATTTTCGGCGTGCTGGGTACCCAGCTTAGGCCATTTCTTCGCATCATTTGGTACACCCTCATGCTCTTCCTTTTCGAGTTCCGCGTCGCCCGCGCTCTCATCTTCGAGCAATTCCTCGACACCGCCGGCGCCATCGCTTCCATCACTGTGGACTCCGATGTCAAGTCCCTCGACGGTGGCCGCGATGCGCTGGAGACGGAGGCGGAGGTCAAGGAGGACGGTAAGCTACACGTCACTGTGCGGCGCTCCAATGCTTCCCGCTCCGACATCTATTCCCGCTGCTCAATGGGGTTCTCCGGCGCCACGCCACGCCCTTCCAACCTCACCAACGCTGAGATCTATTCGTTGCAGTCGTCGCGCAACCCCATGCCACGCAGCTCCAGCTTCAACCACAACGATTTCTACTCCATGGTCGGCCGCAGCTCCAACTTCGCTCCCGCGGATGCCTTGGGCGTGAGGGGCGTTGCCACGCTGCGACCATCCAACTTGGAGGGTCCAATGATAATGCCAAGTCCAAATTCAACTATCCAGTACCAAATCCATCGGTGATCAACCCGCCGGTGCCCGCGGCTTCCAAGCCATCATCGACCTCGGCGGGGCCGAAAAAGCCCAACAGCCAAGCCGCTGTTGGAATTTGGAAGGAGAGGTGTAGAGAAGGAGAGAAGGAAATGGAAATATGGTAGCCGCTGAGGAGGCTGGCTCAAAGAAGCTGCAGAAGAAAAAGAAGAAGCACAAGGAGGAAGAGAAGCATCACAAGGAAGAAGAAAAGCACCACAAGGAGGGAGAGGGAGGCATAGTGGAGAAGATCAAAGGGGGAAGAGCACAAGCATAAGGAGGAGGAAGATTTGGACCTATGCTTGCTGAACTAGGGGAAGCCTCTACATCTCCGCCATCAAGTGCTGCAGTTGCACATGTGCTTGCCTCGACTGTAGATGAATCAGCTCCGGCTGCTTTGTTTGCCACAGCACCAGCTTCGTATGGAGCTCCAGCACATCGCCGGTCTCCGACGTGTTCGGCGGCGGTGGAAATCACCACCACCGAGAGCATGGCGGGTATGAGGACATGATTGTGCCTCGTCGTAACTCTGCATGAAGACCAGACCTTCGAAGAGTTAAGTTTCTTTTCCTCCAGCCGTTGGATTTAACTTCAGTCACTTGTCGTGCGCTCAAACCTCTCCGTTCGGATGAAACTAAGCGGCGCCGTCCGCTTAGAAAACGCGCCATAAGCGGAGGGGCGCGTTTTCTCCGCGGAGGGGGTCGCGTAATTCCATCCGAACGGTTGTCAACCACACAGTGACACGTGGCAAACTATTCATCCAACGGCGGACGCCTTTTACCCTAAGTCGACGCGTTTTCTACGCGGACGCCTTTTGCCGCTCGTCTCTCTCCCGACTGCTCGCCACTGCTCTTCTCTCTCCCGACTGCTCGCCACTGCTCGCCCTCGCCGACGACCACCCTCGCCTCGCCCTCGCCCTCGCTCGCCCACCTTTTTTTTACCCTAAGTCGACGCCCTCGTCTCTCTCCCGACTGCTCGCCACTGCTCGCCAGCCATCAGCCCTCGCCGACTGCTCGCCACTGCTTGCCACCCCTCGCCAGCCATCAGCCCTCGCCGACGACCACCCTCGCCTCGCCCTCGCCCTCGCGGCTGCTCCCAGCTCCCAACGACATCGCGCTCGCCCAGCGGCTGCTCCCAGCTCCCGACGCCCAACGGCTCGCCTAGCTCCCTTTCGAGCGCTGATCCTCACCCAACCACCGCCGACGCCAGCCATCCCCTCGCCCAGCGCATCGCTTCCCATTTGATTCCTCGCCCTCGTTCTCGGCAAAGCATTCAGATGTGAGTTCTGGAAGCAGCGAAGAACAGAGGCTTAGTTATTTAATTGTACAGCAATAGCTTGTAGTATGAGAACTTGAATCCATCAAGCTCACATGCTTGCAATGTTTAACATGCGCATATTTATGCGTTGAGATGAAAACGGCTGATGCGTTGAGATGAAAACGGCTGATGCACAAAAAGAAACTAAGTATAAACACAAAAAGCACTCCCGCAAAAGGCGTCCGCCGTTGGATGAATAGTTTGCCACGTGTCAATGTGTGGTTGACAATCGTTCGGATGGAATTACGCGACCCCCTCCGCGGAGAAAACGCGCCCTAAGCGGAGGGGGTCACTTAGATTCACCCGAACGGTAAAGCCTGAACACGTGACACGTGGTATTTTTTAAATCGCACGGCTCGGCTGAATTCGGCTGAATTTGTCGAAACGCTCTAAGCTCCAAGTCAGACAGCCCGTCGCTCGCCCTCGTTCTCGCCGAGCCCGTCGCTGCTGCCCGTCGGACCTCGTCGAATGAGTTAAAAACAGTCCCAACCAAAGACATCCGGCGGCGGAGACGGCGGCATTCGCTCTTCTGCAGCGAAGAAATAATCCCTACGAGCGAATCCTTCCTACCCTCCGTCCCCTCCATCTCCGTCGACGCACCCTCCATCTCCACGTACGCACCCTCCATCTCCGAGCACGTCTTGGCCAGCACCGCCGAGGAGCTCTCGATGCAGCGCACCACCCGCTCGTACACGCACGGGCCGGCGAAGGATTGGAAGATGTAGAGGAAGTCAGCCGCCTGGTACGCCGGCACGCCGCTGATGGAGGCGGAGGAAGGGAAACGGGCCGGAGGTGACTTGAGATTAGCGAGGCTCGGCTTCGGGCCATGGAGGCGGCGGGCCGAAACGGTGAGGTAGGCGGTGGAGACGGCGGCGAAGACGGAGAAGAAGATAGTGCGGACGCCGAGCGGCTCGGCGGGGTCGGGGAGCCACTACACTCCGAAGTCGAAGACGGCGAAGTGCGGAGGATGGATTCGGAGGTGGGTGCCGTCAACGACAAGCTTCAGGAGCTCGACGGCGGGTGAGTGGGTGGGGAGGTCGGCGGTGCTCTCGGCGCCGGGGGGAGGCCGGGGACGGCGGGGAGATGGAGTGGAGGGAAGGTAGGAGGGATTCGCTCGTACATGCCGTTGGATTATAATTCTAACCACGTGTCATACGCTCAGGCTTTACCGTTCGGATGAATTTAAACGACTCCCTAAACTTCGAAAACGCGCCCGGGCGTTAGGAAGTAGTTAAAATCAGCCATGGATTTTTCAAAAGTTCTTCTCACTAGGAGTGTTTTTTAGAGTACTTTGGGATTTGAAAAAGTAGATTAGATGTTTTCTAAAAGTAAATTGAAAAAAGAAACTATTCATTGGCTGATGTACTTAATAAAATATCATGTATTATTAGTTTAGCACTTGCCAAAGTACATTGCCCTCTTTTGTGCCTCTCGATATACCGCATTATGGTATGTCGTAAGGGCAACAAAGTGTTCATCTTGACAAAAAGAAAAAAACATTCTCATCTTCAAATGCATCAGGCTGAGCACATCAGAACAAAATAAAGTTGGGAGGCACAAACTGAATTTCAGATGACACAAGATGCTTCTCTACAAGTTCCAGAACATATAGTCCCCAGACCAATCTTCTTACTCAAATATCAACCAAATGTTATTTCAGCAATAGATAACTGCAATCCACTATAATGATTGAACTAATACGACACCTCCAAGCATCGGACGGGAAAATTTTTATCTCCATATCAACAAGAAACCTAAATCAAAAGAATATTTTCCATATAGTCATCCTCCTAGGTAATTCCTTGTTACAGACGATCGATGGGTGTGAAAGGCACAGCTCTGGTTCTGGAAACATGGTATCCTACAAAAATTGCAACACATAAGGAGACTACAGAGAGTAGCAGAGCGAAAGCAGTTGCAGCATCCCATGAGCCACTTGATGATCCTTGAGAGATGGATGCTACAGAAGCTGATGAAATGTCTAAAGGAAGCCAATTGCAACTGGCTGAATAATGATCAGATTTGCCCCAAGGATTCCCACCGGTCGGATACCAAAAGGCAACAGCTGCATTGCTGGGCAGACCAATTGTGAATTGAACATCCTGTAACCAAGAGAACACATGTACTCGTTATTCCATTGACAATAATTTCATGAACTGAAAATATGAAATGGATGACGAAGTCTAAATTATTGTGCCATCTACTGACCTGTTGAAAACGATCCATTGTCCGCAGGGGCCTTGAGAATTCAAAGAAGTAAGTGCCTTTATCACCAGCTTTTCCATATGGACTGTCCTCCTCCACCAAGCCTGTAGGAAAGACAGTTTTATTAGGTCATATTACGAAGCACATATTTTGGAGCAGCTTATCAAAGTTTTGTAAAATAATGGCACAGACCACATAACAACATTAAACACGCTCTTGTAAATTGAGAATTCCGAGATACTTCATAGCATGTTGATACGAAATGCAGGGCTGCAGAGCTCCTGCTGGAGATGCAAGCTAATACGAACATACATATGGTATGTGATGTTATATGTTATATGTTATACGGAAGACATGTTATCTTTTTTTTTTTGGTTTAGGATGTGCTAATATGACTGTGGATATTTTACAATTATTGATTGGATCAAACTGTGTGTATTAGCTCAAGTAATTATCAGGTTATTAGTTGGATATGGCTAACGTTACTTCATGTTGGACACAATATTTTCAAGATGTGAGATAGTAGCATATTCGCTATGTGAGCAGTGAACATTCTACGTAGAGTGTGAATAATTGATGGTTGGTCCAAGTTTGATGTCTGACATGATATTTGTATAAATTACTTATTGATTTATAGTTAAACGTAGATGTTATAAATGATATATATATATATATATATATATATATATATATATATATATATATATGTATATAATGTTATTATTTTGTTATTGTTCAAGTACCATAATATTCCTTTGCCCATACTTAGCATAATTTTCTTTTAACTCAAGCAAAAGTCTGCCGAAATAGATCAGGTAACAGAGATTTTATGACATTTGGTCGGCGATGAGGCTTCGACGGTGGACTTGTTGATGAGACCTTCTAGACCACCTTCCCGGCAAGATAGGAAGGAGACATCTCCTCCTATGCCAGCAACTAGACACGGGAGAGAGATCGCACCGTCGATCTCCGGTTCCACGCGAGCAATGCTTCCACTGGGTTCTATGTTCTCACCGGTGGTGACTTCTCCGGCAGCAAGGTCTCCGTCCATCGGCAATCCGGTCAGGACACTCCAGTGTGAGTCCCGTGGTCGTCTAGCGACGAGAAGTGAATGAGATCCTTCCCTTGTTCTAGCACGGCACGTCCCCTGGTCGGGACAAAAGGGAGCGAAGAGAGGAATGAGGAAAAGGGGTGTCACGAGGGTCCGTCTGTTCAACTTGCTCTGACTTTGATCAGATTTTCCGACACAACCTTCAGGAGGATCTCCGTGGGCTCGGCTAGTGGAGCGGTGGCACACTACAAGAGTAAACCCTCCCTCGGATCTATTGTGTAGTGATAGTAGGGCGGATTTACTGAATAGTAGTGGATAGAGTTTCTACACGCTATCCGGCCTTTATATGGCTTTTCATCCAGACGGTTTTGTGTGTCATTTGCCCGCATATGTGTAGTGTGGGTTGTGCTTGACTTACAGGTGATTGTTAAAGATGCGCCGACACCCTCGAAGGTGTTCGAGCGTCTTACTCGCTGCAATTCCTGGACGTGTGCGCCAACACCCTTGAAGGTGTTCGACACCGTCCCTTTGTGGTTGATTGAAACCATGCTGGCGCCTTATCTTGGCAGTGTAGAGAGAGAAGTACAGGCCTTGGATTGTTCTGAGATAAAGTGGTCAAAGAGTCTCCGCTTTGACGCACGTGTGTACGATTTGTAAACGTATTCGAGGGTTAGCGTTACGCTCGCGGGGTGTGAGGCATTGTTCAGTGCTGGGCCAGCTTTCACAATGCGATTCTAACCGGTCGCAGGCCACTCTACTGTAGGGCTGAGGGGATCTACTGGTTGTGATTGATTTATTATTAAAAAAAAATAAATTTTCCATAACAATAGGCTTGTCTAGATCCATTGGGAATTGACTAGTTTAGTTTGATTTGTCACTAACCCTAAAGGTTGAATGTTTTTTCTCTTTTTAATTTTTTCCCTTTGTTTTTTTTCTCTATTATTATACCTGTCATTCTTTTCTTTTCTCTCCTTAGAATACTTCCACTTCCTCTTATAAATGAATTTACCGTATCCTTATTTTTGTATCTTACTAAAAAACAATATTAGGCATGCTCTCTCCAATCTCCATATCCAACTTTTGTCCTACTATTATTTAAAAATTATCTCTCTAAAACATGCTACTAATATTATAATATAATATAACATGGCATGTCTGTTTTGATCTGTATCACCCAGTACAAGTGGTATGTAGCAGTCTCTTATACCAATACATGTATAAGGATTGGTATGTATATGTACATATATACGTGTGTGTCTATATATATATATATATATATATATGTTAAATACACTTTAGTAGTACCAATCAATACCATATGTCGGTAAGTAGAAGAAGAAGAAAAAAGAGAAGGAGGAAGAAGAAAAGAAGGATGTGTACTGCTCATGCACCACCGTTCGCAGGTGCAGATGTCTTCTTCTTAATCTATTCACTTGGGGAAATGTTCTATTCATTAGGAAAAATATTCTGTAATAATTAAAATCTCAAATAAACCTGCATTTGTATACAGGGCATGGACAGTACCAATTCGAACCAATACCAATAGTTTTTTAATTGCTCTAAGTTGTGCTCTAAACTAGATACACAAAATGCCTATTCACTTGGGAAATGTTATGTAATAATTAAATTCTCAAATAACCATGAAATTTCCATATAAATTTTTTCTTCTAGTTCAGTTCATCAAAAATTGTAAGGAAGTTTGAACTCTTTTTTATTTGATCAGGAGCCTACAAAAGTTTGGTTCATTTCTAACAATAATACCTGATTCAAGGGAGAATTTGTTTGGTGTTTCAAAAGAGGCATATGCCAATTTAACACAAAATTTTGCACCATTCCACTCAAGGTCTAAAACTATTCGTTCCTTGTCCCATGGGTCCCATGGGTTTACCACATTAGTTGATATAGGATTTTTGTAAGAACAATATTGTCCTTACCCTCTATTTTGGTCAACGCTGAATAACTATATTTATCACCAAATATTATCAGTGCCCAAGAAACAAGATCAAAAGTAAATTTAGATAATCAACTAGAAGATAAGAAATATATGACCAAAAAGCCTATACAATATGGTTTAATAACTCAGTTTTGTCTGTACCAAATTATTCAGTATGGACAGTAATAAGGTTTTGAAAACCATTGCATACCATCCAATATAGGCGTACATACTAGTATGAGATTATCAACATAACTCATATGTGCAGCATGATTGGCACACCAATATAGATTGAGATTTTACACCTTGGGTAGTATGTATTGAGTCGATCCTACACCATTACTAGGTACGAGGTATGTGTGAGTGTATATATATACCAAATGTGTTCAACATTCAACATGTAAACCACTAAACACCAAAGTTAAAAACCTTGCTATAAAGGATATGTTTTGAAACATCAATGAATTACCTGAGTGTCAAACTAAGTACACATATTGAAAGAGAATGCTAACATATGTAACCATGATAAACAAATTATTAGATGGGTGAAAGCCATAGGACTTACCTGAGTGCATGGTCAAACTACTGTGCCACCAAGATCCTTGCCAATCATTTTGAGCATACGAAGTTTTTGCTGAGGATATCAGGAATAATGAGATGAGATGTTTCTAAACAATCAAAAATGCAGAATGGTTGGAAAGAAAATGATACATTTTTTAAACTTAATTATATTAGAAGATAGAAAGAGCATATAATTTGTTGATGTGGAAAACAAAGATAAACTATTGAAAATAATTAAAGAATGGTTTTCATTAGCTAATTAAATGCACTAGGGGTAAATGTTATAAGCAAACATAATGCAGAAAAAAGCATCATGACAAGGCAAACAAAGTATGCAGAGGAGGACTTGATTCAAGGTTCACAAACAAGTTGCAGGTTTAGACATATCAAACCACAATTGATTTTCTTTCATATATTCTCAATCACACATTGTGCTTGGATTATAAATATTCAGATATAAATAAATAGCGGGGGAAATATTTAAGATCAAATCATCTCCCAGTCTATGGTTCCTTGGTTCTATATTTTCAGTCAGCACATCCAACTTTCAACCGAAAAATTATAAGAAACGTGTACCTTTGTTGTAATATCAATATGCTAGAGTATAATTACCTGAAGGACCAATTCCGTCAACATTTCTGCAATGAGGGTTCCACCCATATGTGTCAACCAGGTGACCAAAACTGCAAACAAAAAACACATGATCACAACATTAATGTCAGTTGAATCGTTTGTCTAAAATATGTGAAACTAATCATAGTACCTGTCTTTCCCAGTCCCATTGATATTGTCCATGAGATTGCCACCATATAACCGTCCAGGAATAGCATTGCCAATTGAGAAGTGCATAATGTCTACTTCATGGCCACGACAACTTTTGGCATTGCATGTACTAGGAGCTTCTTTACAGCCTCCCATCTAAGGGATAAGGATATAGGGTGTAACTTTACATTCATAGTAAATGCTTAGTAGAATAAACAGAAAAAAGGAGGAACAAAAAGAAAAACTATATAAATCTGGCCAGTTGGAAAACAGGAAGGAGGAAACAATGTCATTAAGAACAAGATGTAATTTGCAAAGCACCAAAAAATTGGCACAACATATCATAGCGTTTAAATCATAATAAACGTAGACAATTTTCCAGAAACACTAAGAATTAAAATACTTACGTTCAGATAGGTGGCATTTTCCCCAACTTGAAACATGAGAGCAACAGAAGGACACTTTGTACTCTCTCTGAACAGAAAACGAAAATGATTAAACTATCAAAAACATATTATAAATTTATAATCAGATTTCCAGAAGATGGAAAGTCCCATGGATTTGAAGATCAGATTTAGCAGGTGGTTGTTATGAATCAATATCAAGTGAAACTAGGGGATATAGTAAAAATTAGGTAAGAGCAGACTTATACTTAGTTACATGAAAAGATGCAACTACTGAGGCGGGATCAGTCTATCAAATAAAACTCATTGTCACTAGCTTAAATGTATAAGACTAAGCTGACAGGGATTAAAAACAGAATGAATACAATATTTATTTTTACGAAATGAAAAAAATATTGAATCCACTAAAAAAAGCTTCATTGAACTTAAAAGGAAGATTCAGTAAAAGACCTAAATATTATTGATGCAAGCTATCTGAGAAGAAGCTCGACTGTTGATATGAATTATGTTGAACAAAACAACAGGAATAACAGGATGTGCTAAAATAGAGAGCTGTCATATGAGAAACATTGTGCCAAACATTGATACCACAATAATAAAATGATTAACGACATAGGCAAGGTTTAAAGTATATAAAATGGGTAAATTATGAAGAATGTTAAAGAAGCAAATGATAAATTCAAATATGACAACCGCAGAGAAAACTCTAGATGCTAAATAAAAAATAAGATAAAGAAGGATAATGCACAAATTTGAATATTAAACATCTTGAATAATCTTTTAATTTTCTCAAGCACAGTAGAAATTATAATATTATACATGTAAAAGCTGAAGTTCTTACCCTTTGGAATATGCATAATCCCCATCAATTTGCAACATGAAGAAAATACTAATACCATCATGAACAGCCTACAGAAACATTATTAAGCACATAAATTGAAAGAAATAGATTAGTACAGCTAACTTACCAAACATTAGCAACTTAATCAAGCATAGAAACCCACAGATAAAAGTAGGTCCAACAGTGGAAGAAAAACGCCCAGCTTACATTTCATTTACGAGAGACAGAAGTACTAGAAAAGAAAAGCCTCCATGTGCAAACATGATGATTAAGTAAACATGTGAATTCCAGATAAATTCTGCAGAAATAACAGATTCCGTACAAAATATGTTCTCTAATTTATTGACTTCGCATGTAATAACCTAAGTAGAAAACAAAGGAGTGTTTTGAAAAAAAAAAAAATCAAAATTTATAAAATGTTGTTTGTTTAATTTTATAGGTTTATGATTTATTGAGGTAAGAAATATAATTCCTACAGCACGACGATTATATGTAGGGGTAAATTATCAAAATGTTCAGTGTACCTTATAGAAGATAAGAAAGGGAAGTATTGGAATTTTTGTAACACCCAAGTTCATAAATTTATTTAAAAAATAAATTATTTTGTATTTAATATGAAAACCATAAGTTAGCCACGTTTTATAAGATTTTATATTTGTCTAGAGTTAAATTAATATGATAAATATTTAAACAACCTTGCAGCCAGAATAAGAGTCAAGTGTACTGATTAAACATTTTATACAAAAGTAGCAATCTCGATGGAATAAGGCTTTGCTGTTCTTCTGGCCCTCAAGCAGCTCCTCTCTCCTTGCACACCGGGTGATCTCTCACCCATTGGGAAGGGATTGAAAAATCCTGCCTGAAAGCTAGCCCTACCCCTAACTGCATGAAGGGTAAGGTTACAGCATGGAAGTCTCCTGGTTTTGCTTTTGCTCCCCCTTCTAGCTGGCTAACCTTTTCGGAGACAATGTTGTGTTTAAACCCATAGTGTCACACAATGTAGTTGACTTATTATGTATCCAAGCATAGGGGTCAAATATGTCACTCGCTGAGCAGTAAGCACTAATTCTCTGCATAGGATTGATTCAACAAGTTTTTTTGACAAACATTGTAAGAAGAACATTATTTAATTTAGCCACTATGGGGTTAAGCATGAATTCAATATATATTATCAGTTTGAGATAGGTTCCTTTGGACATTATAAGAGGAACACTAGTTAAGTTACCCACTATGGAGTTAAACACGGATTCTCCGTGTAGTATTAGTTTGACAAAGTTCTCTTTGGATATTACAATGAGAACATCAGTAAAGTCAAATGTGAAAAGAAATCCTTAAACTATGCTATCCTTTATCAATTGATTAAATTATGTTGTCTACTTACTGAGTTTGAACTCATGCCGTGGTTATAATGGCTTTTATTGTTTTAGTTCTTGCTGACCAAGGGGTAGGTATGAATCCTAGCTTAAGATATACTGAACCTAGCTAGAGTCAGCTACTGATATTGCAGGATATGACAAATGTAAAGAAAATATTAGTGTTTTGTGTCGTGGATAGATATGATTTCTTTTGTAGTGGCAACATATTTTGATTAGATATGTAAATCTTAATATTGTATCTAATTTGGTATATTGATGTTTGAAATTTTTGTTGTAATATATAGAAATAGGTAGTTAGAAAATTTTAATATTTATTTTTTAATTTTACGTGAAAGAATCCAAGTCATGGGAAGATTAAAACGTAAATACTTAAGCCTTGTGTATTAACAAGATTGCCTTTGTAGTAACTAACCCGCGATAATGTGATGCCCAATTGTGGGCAATACACTTAATCAATAGAAAAGATGTATGATATTTACCATGTGAAGTATTCTTTTCCTGATGAACAGTGAACTTCCATTTGCTACAGTACTACAGTAATCAATGTCTTTTTTGTTCGATTAACTATAAGAATATCGTACTCAAATACTGAAAGCAGCAATATTTGTATCCTACAAGAACGAAATAAATACGTGGGTATTCTTGTTGAACATAATGAAGCGTGTATTGGAACGCGGAAATCCCTATTCTAGGCTAAAATAAATATATTAACAGGCATGTGTATTATAATTTACCTCGCCAAATCTCTTAAATCTAATTATTCCTCAAAGAAACCTTATGCGTGATTCTAACGGTTGGAGTAGAATGGCACTAGTATCTGAATTTCTCCATCAGCCCATTTCTTCTATAAAATCAATCGAGTTAATACTTCAGCTACCAATAGAATCGCTTTACACCTCCGTTCACTTAAAAACAAGCATTAGCTAACACAGGGAAGCCCTAATAACCAGGAAAGTCGAGAAAAATATGAAGCACTTACTTTGATTGTCATCCGGCCGCCACCGTAAGCCTTATCCTCATCGAAATCGAGCGCGGGGAGGAGCGTAAATTCGAACCCGTCGACGCGGATCCAGTCGTCGGCATGTCCATCTACGGTGATAACCCCGGGCCTGTACTCGGCGAAAATGGGGTCGGAGCTCGGCGCGCAGCTCTCCTGAGATTCCTCTCCGTGGTGTTCGTGAGCGCAGCCGAGTCGAACCGCTCCCGAAAGGAGGATCAAGAAGAGAAGGAAAAGAAGACGATGCATCGCAGCAGCGAGTAATGGGAAGGGGGAGGGGCGGCGGAGGAGGAAGGATACTAGGATAGGGCGCGGCGCGGAATCGGCGATCGCGCCGACTTTGACATTACATTCAATCGCCGAGGAGCAGGTAGACGTTCTCTTGACCAATGAAAATGACTGATTTAGCCCTCATAGGTGGGCCGCAATTAATCGGTGACTTGCGAACTTGGTTAGAAGGCCGTGAGGGTAATATTGTAATTTAGTAAGTCAAAATCTTCCGTTGACCTTGGATCTACATCTACCCATGGAGATTGGAGGCCGCGGAAAAAATCAGAAAAGACCAAAAGAGAACAGCTAATAAATACAAACGACGACTAAGAACACAACTTGTGGTAATAATTCGCTGTGTAATAAATTAAATTGTTATGTGTCCAAATCCAATCTATCTGATCTCTAGTAAGTTCGTCTTCTGGATTGCTTACGTCGGATTGACATTTAATTTTAATATCGTGATTATAAGAAATTAACTTTACACATACGTTTTAATTGACGACCGGCCGGTGTATCTCACATCTGCTGTAAAAGCCCATAAATTTCAAGTCTGCCCATTCGTTCACGTGAACCGTTAAAACCAACTAATTTCGTTGGGTGACTTGGGTCGCTCTCCATGCCAATCACGGTATCACTGTGTTTTTTTTTTTTTTTTTTTGATGAAAAATTAAAAGATAAAGAAAAAAATACATTGAATCTAATAATATTTTTCATTCAAATTTAATATATATTTTATATTTTTTCCTTAATTTTTTATCCAAAAAAATACAATCTTACAAATCAACCCAAATGTAATTCGAACTAAACCTAAAATTTTAATTTAGTTTAATTTCTATCCAAACCAGTGCAGTAGATGATTTGAAAATTTTTTTTGGTTTCTTTTTTCAACACTAAAATTTCATGTTCAACAGAATAAACTAAAATTTTAATTCATATATATTAGAGTTTTATTTATAAAAACCCAAAAAGTGCTTTCTAGATTCGGATTCTTGCATTCGGCATTATATTACTTTCTATTAAATTCATTATATTTATTCTACCCATTTAGCTCATAATTGTGGCATTTTTTTTTGCCATATGTAAATTAAATAATAAGAGGGAGAATTAAATCCAAGACTTTGTTATTAATAATTAAGATTCTTATTAGTTGAACTAACTGATACTCTCAATATTAAGCATTTTTCAATATTAAGTAAATGAGTATGCATGCACTCATAGTGGTATAGCTGATTTAAGATTGGAAGATATAGACACATATTTTGAGTTTCTTTTTTTTTTTTCTCTCACATACTTTCATTTTTTGATTTCTCTGCAATAACTGCTCTACTGACATGCCAGCAGAAGTAAAATCTTACATGAATCGGTAAAAGACCAGATTTCATCCCATTTGAAAAATTAGAAATTTGCCTAAAGACAAACTTAAAGTAGCCTCCAAGTTTTTTTTTATGTTTTTTTAATTTTATACTTTGCAGGTATATATATATATATAAAGATAATTATACTAAATATTTTTTAAAAAAATTCGTTTTAATTTAATTAAAGCAAACTAACCTTAGACCCGCTTTATGCCAAATTAGTCCAAGTCAAATCTAAATGCACAATAGTTTAATAGTTTATATGGAATCCTCTCAACCGAACACAAATTTAACTATATCCATCGCAAAACTTTGACCTCTTTTAGTTGCTCGTTAATAAAAAGACCTAGGGATTGGGTGAATCTAATCTTGAGTCAAAACCTCTCAGACTAAGTTTTTTAGGGTTTAATTGGATGACTTAAATAGAGGCCTTTATATTAAGATTTTAGATCTTTATTATATATTTGAGTTGATTCTAAAACAAGGCAGCTGAACAGCATCGGCAGGTTTGGTTGACTTCTTGTTTAACCGTTGGCAGTTGGAAAGGACCCCAAGAGAGTGGGGGTGAGCTCAGCATCATCGTTGACTCTGCTAATTAAATGACAATTAATAGAATTAAAGGGTGGTTGACTTTTAGCTGGATCCATGGTCCAAGCATGCTTATGTCAAAGACCAATTTTCTTTCTTTTTAATCTACTTTTTGTTTCTATGAAACAGAGCAATCAGTGACAATTGCGATTGAATTTAAATAGCTCTGCATATTCGTCCCATTTGTTTCTGAACGTAATTTATTACTTTTGTCCTTAAAAACACAGGGTTAGGGTCCAGTCCCTACACTGCAGGCTTCAGTCCAGCCTTGCGTTTCAGCTGCCGATAGAATACTAGCATGGAAGGCAATGCTTTGAGGAAAGGATCTTCCTATCCGGCTGTCCCAGACTGGACATTTTTTCAAACTCAACCAGTGGTTCAGAGATTGAAGGAAGGCCTTCCGCAATCATGGCCACTATTCTGAAAGAATTCATCTGTGACAGTTCAAGCAGCCACAGCAGTCCGGAGACATTTTGAGCATCATTGAGAGTGGGCAGCTGCTGATGCAGAGTCAAACGATGTACTGATCCATGAAGGGTCAATAATCACCTCAATCATACGAACCCCCAATCGCCCATGTCGTTGACTTTGAGCTCACATCATTGAGTGACAACCTATGGTCTGGGAAAAGATTAGGTTATCTGTTTCGACAGCAGGAGAAGTAGCTCGCTAGGTTTCAGTGCCCACATCTCTCTGATCTGATCGGTCTCGTGTGTCTCATGAGCTGAACCTGCTTCAGTTTGCCTGGAACAGAATTCATCAGTGAGTGGAACAGTTCCAGTCTTGAATTTTCACATGTACCTCAAGATCGGCATGAAACATCCTCCTGATTTTAGAAACATTTTTTCATTCTGCAGATACGAAAAAAAGAAAAAAAACGAAAACTGTGAGCTGAAAGGAGACACATAAGGGATCATGATGATGCAGAGCATCACGTGGAGAGGTTCACAAGTGACTGATACAGTTTAGTCCAAAAGAAGAATAGTTTTAGTAAATGCAAGAAGATGCAAGAAGTTATCTTTCAAGCATGGGGACTGCAAGCTTTCCTGGAGACTTGACTAGAGACAAATTGATTAGCATTCGATGGCTAAAAGCAGATGGTCCTTCCAGTTACTTAGTGCAATAAATGGAAGAATAAGCCCAAACATTATCTGTCATTCTTGTCTGCTTTGGATCCATATGTAAATTACCCTTAGCATGTGAAAAGCCTCTTTTGCAGGAAAAAAAAGGCAGAATTCCATTTTTGCCTGTGCAACTCTGCATAATTGTGCTTTCTGGATAAGCTGAAAACTTTGCTTCTGCTGAGAGTTAGAGAGAAGATGAATTAAAAAATCAGAAACATGGACAATGGAGACTGCTCATGGTGAATTTTTTTGGAATTTGAAAGCCTAAACTTCAAAAGCTTTGGGATAAGGCATCAAATTAATGCTAAGATCAGGATGATCACATCTAGTCAAACCTCAATTGATCTTGTGCATCCAGCTGAGGTCAGAGATCCATAAAGGCACCAAGGAGTTAACCAGTAAAAGCAATCTTCTCTATTCAAACACCTGCACTTTCATAAACCATAATGCTTCTGCCCTTTGAGCAGCATTAGAGAGTGACAGTGAGAAAGAAAACCAGACAAATCTAGCTGGGAATGAAGCCAGTATCTTGAGTTCTCCTTCTATTCCTTTTATAGAAATGCCGAATAATTCACAAGTCCAAGAAGTTGACTTCTGAACATTTATTGTGGACTGAGCTTGAAGAGTTGAAGTACTTCATGTTCTGGCCTCATCCGTAAGGTTAAATTATGCTTTAATATCCGTGCGTATATCTATGGTCTAGCATGACTCATCCCTAAGATTTTTAATAAATTACCTTTGACAAAAGTGTAATTGACTCTGAAGTCAATAATTGGTGTCAACATGAATGGCCAATTTGTCATCCTCCAGAATTAATGTTTGGAGCTTCATTTACCTGTGGCGGTCAACGTAACATCCGCGCACTGGAAAGTGACCACAACCCGAGAAAGATGACGCACGTGCGCATGTGGCTTTCGCTGTCCCAAGCTACCGTCCCATTTATTGTGACCTGCCGACTTCATCGTAGCCGTTCAACGGAGATATGGCACAGTCGTTAATTTCTGGAAAACTAGTGGACAATTTCGTCCACTAAATGTAAATATGTGCTAATTTAGTTCGGTAGGGAAATTTTGATTTATTATGTGGACCAAACCACGTAGTCCAAGAGAGAAGATCGAGAGGGTCGAATTAAGCTATGGGGAGGGTGAAATGGTCAATAAACATTATGGAATTAAATATGTGAGTCGGGGCTTATCGTGCTGGGTGGTATTATTACCTCCCTCCTTTCCTTTTAAAACACCCATCGGGCCTGGCTTCTACTCCTCTCTCTTCTCCCGCCCTCGTTCCAGACGAAGCCATTTCGATCGAAAGCGAGCTTTTCTTTTCTCCCCTTTTGGAGGAATTGTTGGTAAGGATTGAGTTATGATGCTTTTTTTCTGTCTCTCTTTTCGTTTCTTCGATTTTGAAATTGTTAGATGGATTTTGTCTCTTCTCGGTGGAGGGAGGACGTAAGTATTGTGGATTGATTTGATAGGTTTTGTTGCGGGGAAAGGACTGATTCGGAGATCTCCATCTCCAAGTGAGTGTGGTGGGTGGTGGTTCGTGAGATCTTCGATGGCGCCCTTGAATGCGGAAGGGGAGTCAGCGGCTAAGGAAGGGAGAGCGGACAGGAAGCGGAAGCGCTGGGCAGACCCGTCCCTGGCTAAGTGGAGGACGGAAGGCGAGCAGAAGACATACTCGTCCAAGCTCATCGAGGCCCTCCGACGCGTCCGACGTTCCCCCCCAGCGGGCGCCCTTGGGGCCGCGGCTTCCACGGACCAATCGCGGAGCCGCGCCGTCCGGGAGGCGGCAGACCGCGCGCTTGCGGTCTCAGCGCGCGGCCGGACGCGGTGGAGCCGCGCGATCCTCTGCAGCCGGAGGCTCAAGCGCAGGATCCGGCCGCGGGCCACACGGCCGAAGCCCATCGACGCCGCCTTCACTGCCCTGGGTGCCGAGAGGAGCAAGCCGCCGGCCCTAGAGAAGAAGACGAGGGTTCTGGGGAAGCTTGTCCCCGGTTGCCGGAAGCTGTCCCTGCCGACGCTATTGGAGGAGGTATCTGACTACATTGCGGCACTGGAGATGCAAGTCCGAGCCATGAGCGCCATTGCCGAGGTCCTCTCCGCCGCCGGTGGTGACCAGCCGCCTCCTTCTGCCGATCTTATGTGAGTCGGATGCGATCGCAGGAGGTTTTTTTTTTTCCCTCTTTATTTTTTGTTGCTTCCTTCTCTTGTCTCTTCCTTGCTAGGATTGGTGGAGTAATTTGTTGTACATTTTTATTATCGTCTACTTTCGTTTATTTTTAATCTCTCCCCTTTGATTAAGAAAGGGTTTTCCATGTGCTGCCAATCATCGATTTGCTGCGCAATTGCACATTGTTTAATATATGAGTTACTTTTTCTTCTCTTCTTTTTGATGCGCTCTATTATTTATATGTTTTGTTATCTACTCCACATGCTACAAGAACATAGCCTCCACATGCTATAAGAACTGCGCGCAACCTATTCCATCAAACAAACAGCGAGATGATTGTGGACTCCTACTATCTCACTGCAATAGAAAATGACTTATGTTTAATCGTCTGGGTGGACTGTGACTTATTGTATGTGTCTAGAGCTAGATAAAGATTTGTTGATCCATCAGGGTGGGTGCCACTCATCAATCCAAAATCTCATCAATGACGTTATATAAATATCAATGTCCTGTCTCATTTATATTTGCCATGAAGAATCCAGTGTGAATTGTCTGTGAATCAAATCGTATTGGCATTCCATCTGCATCAATCAGTATTTTCCCTACTGGATTGAGTTGTGCTCCAGCTTATCTTAGAACTTACCTTGTATGTGCTCTACTTGAGTAATCGGGCATAATATAATTAGTAAGACTGAAGGTAAGATACACGTGAATCTCACTTTACAGCAAGGAAAGTGAATATTTTGAACCACTAGATTGCTGTATTCAAAGGAAAAGGTTGCAAAAACACCGCGCAGAAATAAGTGTGTCAACTGCATAGCACATGAAAGTTTAGTATGGGAATAAAGCCATGTGAGTCTGTATCATGGATCTTGGTGAACATGGACGTCTCTCTCTCTCCCTCTCCCTTTCTTGGCCCATGGCCAGGTTGTGATTCAATGAGGTGAAAAAGAGCAAATTATAAGGGCTCTTACCTTCTGTTTACTTGCAGCAGAAAGAAAAAAGTGGAAGGAAGGATTTTTTTAAAAAATGCTTCCTTCCATTTTCTTGAAATGCTGCTATTTTCTTATATGTTATTCTTTTTTTTTTTTTGAGAGAAATATTTTGTGTTTCCCCTCCTTTTCTCTCACTGGTAATTACAGCATTACTGCCATAATAATAACAGACCTGGCAGACTCCAGGCAAGTGAGGAGGAGAATATGAGCTGGCACCTTCACATGCTCTTCGCTCTATTGCTCTCCTGAAGAAGAGAGTGAGGGAGTAGCAGTGATGATCCTTGGTTGGTTTAGGCTACAACCTCTTCACTGCCACCCTATGGCACTGTAGATGTGACGCCACTATCATTGAAATCCCAGGTGGGCTGTCTCAGCACGGCTTGTGCTTAGGGTGTTGCGTTGTGTGACATGAGCCATGTGTGAGTGAGCTGCATCAGTGTGGCCAATAAATAGCATGGTGCTACAACAGGGGTGGGGGGCCCTTGTGTTGTAGGTCTCTGGCACACATTTCGGATTCTTTTGCTGTGAATGCCACCAAGCGGACCATGTGGGGAGGAGGAGCGCAGAGGCGAGGAGGGTCATGAGTGCAGGGTGCCGCCTGGCCCCCCACTGCCCACTTAAAGTGTGACTTGATTTTGGACTCTTGTGCCTCTGGCGCTGCAGCTTGGTTTCTGGCTCATTCCCAGTCAAGGTGCTCTGTTTTGGTGCATTGCCACTGCGAGGACGACTAATGAAAGGCAAAAGTAGGTAACAGCATCTCATGGATGCATTGATAGGGTATTATTGGATCAGGACACCGGAGCGATGGAGCATTATCCTCTTGCTTGTTGCAATAAGGTAGCTTACGGATGCCTCCCCTCATTTCTGTATGCTATATATGACCTGATTAATTCGATATTTTGCATCTTTCAGGCACGAGCAGAAAATCAACGAGTCATTTGCAGCTGTATCTCAAAAGGTATATAGCCTTTGCCATTTCCTAAAGGTTTTCCGTTAATCTAGCTTTAGCCCAAAGTTTTGCTTAGATTTCTAGAAAAACGAAGACAAAATCAAACCTACAACTATTCAATATGAATTCATCAACAATATATGATCCAATTCCCTGTGGCGTGCACGCGATGTTGGCGATGGTGCACATGTTAAAATGAGTCAAAAGGATTTCATGTGGTGTCAATGAGCTTGTTGGATAGTTAGCCTCCACATGCGTCGTGTCGGCGCAATGGAAGCATCACCACCGCATCACTGCATGTCCATGTGCCTTCATTTTTTATTATCCATGCATGTGCCGAACTAAAGCGCCACTGACTTGATTATTAGTTTGCCATCCTTTTCTCGCAGGCATGGCTTGTGAGTTGTGACTGACCATCGTTTTTTTCAGGGATCTTAATTATTTTTAGCAAAGAATCCGGAAAGATTTTGGTGTTTTTCTTCGTGAACAAGGAATAAATGAAATGCCCCATCTGTTGGTTCCTGTCTTCAGCAACTGTTGACGAAAGTGACGAGGTCAAATATTGTAACACTCTGAAATAGAGTCAAAGTAGATTTATTCGTGGACCTAAATCAATCAGATTTCACTATAAAAGATAACTGTATCGCTGTTGCACCTTGGAAGTCCTTGTTTATGTAAAAAAAGAAGAAGAAAGAAGGCATGCTCAATTTACAAGTATCGGATAATAAATAGAAAAAAAAATAACATTAGCATGCCATGAATAATGGACTACGAAGGGAATACAAATGCTTGGGTAAATTGTATTAGAAAATCAGAGGTTTTAAGGAATTGAGCTATGATGCTTACACAAGATATATGTTACGCCATGCTCTAGGCAATTTATGTGGGACTCCGTCACTTATCATTAGCACATCAACTTTGGCATGTTTGGTTTTGGAATGTCTAGCTCTAGCTATTTGAGTGTTGGATTCAAGTTAAATCAATTATTACTCACATTTGTAGGCCTCAACATAATAATTCCTATGATATTATTGTAGTTGAATCAAATTAGGTGCTACAAGTAATTTGTTCCCCTCTTGTATTTTAGAGAATAAAATAATGTAATTATCATAAGAGCATAAAATAAAAACGTATGACGAGCAAGCTAGGTTTGGGCTTAAGAACACTCTAGAAGCTTCAATGGATGCATTGCATGATGTGTTAGTGTAATTGAAACGGTGATTGAGATCTTACGTGCCTTGGTGAGATCCAATTCAGATTAATTGTTAGATTTGCTATTGAAAGTCTTTGTATTCCGTAGTGTAGTGGCTCAAGATTTAATGGTAGATTTGCTAATGAAAGTCTTTGTATTCCATAAACCTTCCAAAGCTCCCCAATTCACCAAGAATTATGATTTATGATCATGTGGCACTCAATCATCTTCTGAAGCTGAATTGTCCTTGTGTGTTCTATATTTACTGAAGTTACATAAAAGAAAAAGCGTTTTGAGAAAGCTCGTGCTTTGTGGCCTCGCTATGGCAAGTCCCAACACGACGTGATGCGTCGTCAGAATCGGCCTTCCACTCAAAAAATCACTAGTCGTAGCATTCGCATGTTTTTTTTTCCTGCAAATAGATTCACTGCAGTACAAAAGCGTCGGTGAAAAGCTCGTGCTTTGTGCCATGCATTCTAGAAACCCCAAACACGGTGGACAGTATCGTAAATTATTATTATTATTATTATTTTTATTCACATCGTTTTGTCAGAGATGAATCGGCCGGCGACGATGTCCATATTCAAAAGATCTAAAGGAGAGGCGGATGTCAATCTGGAGGGAGATTTGCTTCCAGCGAGGTGAAGTTTTGTTCAATGTCAAGTAGGTTTTGAAGATCCTGATGAGGAAAATATTGGAGAGAGTCATAGTAAAGACGACATTTTTGGAAGTAGAGGAAGAAAATTAGAGACCGGAGTTGTTGTGAAGTTGAATTCAATTTGCCCTAATATTTCTATACCTAGGATTGAATTAAAGCGCCTTAGGAGACGCTGGAGATCTAGAGTTGACAAGTTGGAGTCAATTTGCGCTGGAATTGCTGCTGCTACGTCTGAGTTGAAGTGCCAGACTGGCAGACTGTCCCTCATTATCAAGGTATTGAGTAAGCAATAAATTTTCAATTTTCTTTATAAAAGATGTCCTATTCTCTAAATTTTCAGGGACACTTTCAAAGTGTTTGATTCGGGATGGGAAATCTACGTAGTTAATTTCAATTTGTTTAACGACCATAATCTGATCACAGGAGGAAATCCCTGGCACATTTTTGGTCATTTTATTTGGATTCGGCCTCGAGAATCCAGTTTTGATCTTTCCAGAGCTAATACTAGTGATTTAATCGGAAAGACAGTTAAGATAGATGAATGAATATATGCCAAATTATCTACGCCTGGATCTTGAATATGAGAGTTTAAATCATCTATGTTTTGGATTCGGAATGGTGGGAAATCTTGAAGAATCTTGTACTGAAGGGAAGATGTATGAGGAAATGCCGCAACGAGCTTCCACGATAATTGCTGTAGAAGAGATTAGAAAAGAACAAGTTCATCTGGATACAAGGCTAGCGATGAGGAAGGCCATTATGGCCCTTGACTGTCGGTCGAGAGGAGGGGAATGAAAGGTCATCGATGATAAAACTGAGGAAGTTGCGAATATGGCAATTATGTTCTTGATAACTGGAAGAATCTGTCATTATGGAGTTAAATAAACTTTTAAAGCTGAAGGAGATCTTTTGGTTTCGAAGCCATGGAGTAACTGGATCGAGTTTGAAGATACACCAAAGGTGAGATAAGCTCAGATACACCAATCTGAAACACTAATGGCGTGTAGGTTTCTGATAAGAAGTAGTATTACAAATTCAATTACTATTCATTTCAAAGGAGTTACTATCATGGTGGCTCCGAGGGAAGCACAAAAATTTGTTGTCTAAAATTTAGAATAGACTGAGTGGCGTGGGACACTCTTGTCGTTGCTGTGAGCTCCTTTTAGATTCGGCAGATTAGATAATAGATACGCCGGTAGATCCCAAAATTCCTGTAGGATTTGCTGTTAGATTCTGAAGATTTAATGAGATACTACTAGCTCGACAAAATTGTTTCATGGAGAAAACTCGGTGTAAAAGTTGTCAAAATTGTTGGTCAGAGTCGCCGGCTTTTCTGTCGTATTCATCGCTTGAATGATTCCAATTCCACTTACATTTTAAAACTGTCCTAACCATTTATTTTTGTACCAAGTCAACAGTTCATGCTTGCAGAGTTGCAGTAGCAGCTTGCAGCTGTGCATCACCACCTGGCATTTATGCGAAGAAAAAAATTGGAAAACTTTCTCCAAGGCCCGGGAGAGCCGCTTAGGCTTACCAAAATCCGCGGATCACATGCATATTCTCTTTGATTTAATTTGTATTTGTACCATTTTTCGGCTTTCTTATTAATCATTACTATTTACCTCGCAATTTCTTAAACTCCTCCCTCCTTCTAACTTTCTGTACTACGCTTGACCTGCACCTGCAGCGTAGAGATTCCCTGGTCGCAGGCAAAGTCTGACCTGACCCGCTTCCTCTTCCCCTTGCCCCAATCTGCCTCTCTAATCTCAGGAGCTCTCAGGGTTCGCTTTTAGGGGAATGGGCGCTGTGCCTGGGCCGTTGTCTGGATGTGATCGCATGGTTTCTTCCTAAGAATCGGTAATCGCTGTCGATCGTGCTATTGTATGGTCGGGATAGTTCTTGGGCGAGTTCTTTGTCTGATTTTGTGCATCTCGGCGATTCTTATCTCGCGAAGCTACTCTTTTTTTTTTCTTTCTTCAAAGAAATACTATTTTTGATTAGGAGAAAGATCGGATCTTGAGGTTTGAGCATGAAAGATTAGGGTTGTCTTGTAGATACATTACTGCACTTGTAGATTTCTAGATGTTTTCCACCGCCCGGTGGTTCGTTTACTTTGGAATCGAAGGCTGAACTTTTTGGCTATAGATGAGTCCTGCCTCGCTTTTCCGCAGGGAGAATAGATTTTTGAAATAGTTGGGAGGTTTTCTACGTGGTCTTTTATCGTTGCAAACGTGAAGGTGTTGCGACTTTGACAGATTAGGGGGAATAGACACCTTTTTGTATTTAGTAGTATTACATTTTGCTCATCCTGGACATGCAGAGCTCAATAGACAGAGATGCTATAGATTTGGAGAGCGGTTTGGTTACGGCAATACGCCAAGAGGATGGAGCAAAAGATGTGAGCTCTAGTGCAAAGCAAGGGAGAAGAGCGCTGGATCGGGGATCGAGTGGATTTGCAGGTGTTGATAGGTTCACGATGAGTGAAGAAGCTAGAATGTCAGAAAACAGCATGCCCTGTCATTCTGAGCTTCCTATGACAAATGTGGAGGGTTCATTGAGTAGAAGGAATGGAGAGGACGAAAGGGAGAGTTTGTCGGAGAGGAAGTCAGAAGGTGAAAAGATGAGAAAGAAAAACTCTAAAAAGCCACCGAAACCACCCCGGCCTCCAAATTCTCCATCAGTTGATGCTGCCGATCAGAAGCTGATAAGGGAGATATCCGAGCTTGCCATGATGAAGCGGGCAAGGATTGAGAGGATGAAAAAGAAGATGAAGAATGCCAAGTCAACATCTTCTAATGGCAACTTGTGTCCCTTGCTTGTTACTGTTCTCTTCTGTCTCGTTATACTTTGGCAAGGTATGTTCCATCCTTTTTTTTGGTGCATTGATATATACAACAAGTTGTTACATGAAGAACAATGCTACTATTCTGCTCTCTATCTTGCAAAATCTTCGTTTGAGGTTTGCTTCATTAACTAGTGGATGCACGATCTTGTGGTAGAATATCCTCGCACACATATTCATTCCTGTGAATTTTTTTATCATATGTTGATATTGAAATACCCGAGGCAAAATAGAGCGTCATCTTTGCAATTCAGATGCATCAGTGGGAACATACGTTAAGTACTCTGCTAGCCATATGAATAACTAATTATTTCTTCTAGTTATTAATTTATACAAATTTTAGGTTGTGCTGATATTACTAATGTCTAATTCTGAACAAAAGTAGGCTAGGACTGACATTCATTTTAATGTACTGCTTATTTTGCATATAACTTCTTTTAGAGATGCTGCCATAAATCAATCAAGAGTTGCACCAGAGCAATATGCATTGTCTAAGTATAAAAACATCAAGCAACTAATGTGTGACACCCTGAGTGTTTAGTCACATGTGGATTGTGGCAAGTGGAAAGTAATGGCAATGATATATGCATGCTTCCTTAGCTTAAGCCTAATATGCATGCTTCCTTAGTTTAAGCATTTTCAAATTGCTTATGTTGTTTTGACTTGTTAATTTAATATGTTAGTTTTATCATTAGGTATTATAGATGATCTAGTTCATGGTACAATGAGATTTCAATAGGAATAGGTTGTTGTGTACGGTGGATCCAACATTTTCACATGTTGTCAACTAAGGGTCATAGTTTGTAGGATCAGCCAATTCAAATTGGTATTGGCTTATGTTGGTTCAACATTTCCGAGTAATCAGATGTCCTATCCAATTCAGATTGGTATTGGCTTATGTTGTTTCAGTATTTGTCGAGAAATCAGGTGTCTTACCACAAATAAGAGAATAAATATGGACCTTGCAAGAAAAGTTGATGTAGATAGTATATGAATAGACAGATCTTAAGTTGAAATCAAGATATTGCCACTTTAAAAATGTTAATATTGATTTGATGTCACCAAATTTTAGCTTAAACTCTTTGATCTCAGCAATTGAAACTGATTTCATGTTGGGATTAGAAAAAGTATGGAGGTTCAGGTTGAAATCATTGTGACAAGAAACAAATCAAGAGGAATGAAGAGAAGAAAGGAAGAGTGAGGGTGAAAGAAGCAACATATAAGAGGGAGAAGGCTGAATCCTCTACACCATCATCCTTCACCTTCTGCAGCTGGAACCTATGAATTTTTTTCATGAATAAGATGAAGTGAAACATCTAGAGATAGAAAGAGAGATGAAAGGGAAATAAGATTAAATGAAAAAAATTATTAATATCTATCATCAGCTCTCCTCTCCCCTTTTTTTTATCGCGGTCATTCACGTGATATGGTCTAGAAATTAAGTTCTTTAGAATTTGTTGCTAAAAAAAGCTGTCTGGCTGTAGAACTACCATGCAGTAACCCTGAGCAAGAAATAATATTTTTACGGTGCAAGACATTTAACCTACTCAGATGCGTAGACATACATATTGTTCATGCTTCTATCTCTTTTTCCTTCCATTATCTTCCAGACGGAGGCTGACAATTTGTATAGTCTCCTTCAGGAATAAGTTTGGTAAGCTTTTTTATTGAGCTTTATGTGACTCTGCACGTGGAGAAATTAAAACATGATTCTATTTTTTTTGAGTAATTTGATGTACAATTTTGTTATTGCCTATTTCATGTGAAATTATCTAAAACTAGTATATCATTTGTTTGAGTTTCAGTTACAGTTCAATGAGATCAATTAAGCACATTTAGATCTTTATTAACTCCGGCTTTCATTAGTTTTTGGGCCCTAATATTTTTGTCAATTTGATTCAATTCTTAACCCTCATATCAGTTAGATTCAAGTTTGATATGAAATTTAAGTTTGATTTTGACAAATTCAGACTTATGCTCTGTTTTGATAACATTAAACTTCTTGTTAATTAGATCTGATGTTGTTTATTTGGCCTGACATGCTATCAAATCAATTAGCCAGGTAACTATAGGCTAGAAATGCACTGAAACTAAAATTTGTCTGGATGAAGCTCCCACTCCTGTATCTGTTGTCAAATTAGTTTAGCTCTCCTGGTCATTTATGTAGCAAAATAGTTTCTTTAGGTTTGATGTATCCTTTCTATAATATTTCTGCAATAATGGTTCGATTTCAGCCTGTGCACTCTTGATCACGTAACAGTTAGTTAAATGTTGTAGTTCTGTAATCTAAACAGTCAACATAGAGTTGATCTCCATGTTTTTGCATATGAACTTGTAGAATTCGACCGTGTTCTCCAGTTTTCTTCTGCTATAGTGCTACTGAAGTTTATAAAATGCTCTGCAGCATCTTTCTTTTTAAAGTTTGTTCCACATTACTCTCTTGAAAATTTCCAGGCTTGTAGATAAAGAACTTCCAGGATCGTATTTGAATTATTGATGTTGGTATTGTGGTGAAATATGTTTCTTGGGCTGATTTAGTTGAACTTATTATGTAATTACACCCTTGAAGCTAACATTTTACTGGTCAAGCTTGTCATTGTTGTATGGTTCTTTGCAGGGGCTTTCTCAGGAGGTAATTCAAATGTAAGCTTTCATGGCAATCCTGAATCTGCTGTACGAGTAGGTGGTGGATTGATTTCTGTTCACTTTCACAAGAATGCTTCAGTAAATGCCCCTAAGATGTCCTCAGCATCTCCAATGTATGCCACCTTTTTTTTCCATTTACAGTTTTCATTGATCTCTCTCTGCTTATTATGAAAAATCTGCCTTTACTCTGTTATTTTCAAATCGCAGCATTGTCTAAGATGAAAAGTGTTGTATCTAAAGCAACTAGCCATGTTGTGGGTTTCTTGAAAGTGTGTCGCTGCTATGATCGTAACTAATTTCTCATCCATGTTCTATTGATTTCAGTACGGCCAGGAAATGACCATTTCGAGTAAGAATTTGGGGAATCTTGAACATTCATATTCTACAATCACTGCATTCCGAAGACACTGTTCTAACTGGTATTGGACCTTTCCCATTCTTTTGTTCCTTTTGGTACAGTGACCAGCATCGCCTCCCTGTGTGCATAAAATTGTGTTCTGTAAATATGAGCTGAGAACTCCAGTTGCACGTTCTGTAAATGACCTTTAGTTACTAATGGTTTTGGGTTGGCGCCGCTCTGGACTTTACCGAGTCGTTATCGCAAGCTTTTGTCATCTTTGTGCATGCTTTGCAATCCATTAGACCACAGTGCAGTTCTTTTATTTTTAACAAGAACAAGAGCACTTTGACTTAAATATTCGGTAATCTATTCAGCAGCCATGCTATTCACATTCTGCAAGACCGCAAGCGGCAAGTCTGCTTACTAACGTCCAGCTAATGATTTAGAAAGTAACATGTGATGCCAGATTATTATAGCGAGGCAGAAAGTTTGTGTTACCCTCCAGAAAATACAATTGTCTCTTGGGCCATGTCAGGTTCCTCCTGAATACAATTGTTTCCAATGTGCACTTCACACTAAATTCGTTTCGTTTCTAATATTTGCATGGCCTTTAATACAAGACTTATCTGGGTCAGGAGAGGATATATTTTGATCAAGAGTGAATTGCTATGACAGACTGCATCATGTTCATGACGATGGCAAAACATTAAAAAAAAAAATTAACAGCGCTGGTATTTTTTGTACATATTCTAAATTCTATACCTATCTTGGAATGTAATCGAATGGATAATACAATATACATCAACTGCTTTTCGTTGATGTAGCAGCATTTTCTTTTCTTTCACCTTGCACAACAACGCTATCAACTCATCTGCTTATCTCCTACATTCATCAAAGCCCATGAGACCTTGCAAGCGCTTCCTTTCTATGGCGCAACTGCTGTCTCGTAAGCTCTTCAACACATTTTAGCACTTTATACCTAGGTCAGGAAAATGTCAATAAGCATCAGTGATATGCCAACATGACAAGTCCAATCTCAATTTCTTTTTATGTTGAATGGAATCTGAAGATATACATACCAGCATCTTTGGAACGTTGACTAATACAAAAGATACCGAGTACAAGATAACTGAGATTGCAATACCGGCAAGTAAATTATAACTGAGACGCTTGTTGTCTCTGCTTGGCACAAATGTCATCTTCAATGTGTTTGTCAATTCAAAAATTCTATGTGAAACCTGCATATCCGAAACAAATCTAGTTAATCCACACATTTAGTCACCAATTCATTCACTGTGCCATTGTAGTAATCCACACACCGCAACATATATGGCAGTAGTGAGCATGGAGTTCAGTAGTGGATAGTTAGGAATAAATGACAGTAGAAATTTCGGTTGCCCATCAGGGACGCCTGATCTGCAAGAACAAAGAAATTCAGTAAGAATTTTAACTACAAACCCAGGAATGATGTGGTGCTATAATTATCGACAGGGGAATCCCAATAGAAACCTATGGATCCCTTTACGGACCTTAGCCAGATATGGATCTGAGATATGTAAGTCTCCAACGTAATTTTTCCAAGCCATCTGATACAATAGCAAAAACTTCATAACTGACAGAAGGTGTGACATTTCAAGAACTTCATGGCAAAATACTGCTATATTGTTCTGATGTATAATCAACAGACACTAGTAGCCAAAAAAAAGAAACTGCTTACGCAAAAAGGGTGAGAGAGCAGCTCTGAAGTGGTTGGGTGAAGTTCCTCAAGGAGATGTAAACACTTGCATACCAAGAGAATGGAAATATAAGAAGCTAGCAAATCAAATGCACAATATGTTGAATATCATAAGCTTACGTTATGGGGATCCATGATGTGTATGGATGATATTTATTGTAGGTCAGCTTATCAAGCTTGTAAATGTATTCATACCATAAATATCCAATCTGATATCCAATAAGAAATTATTTTAAGGAATATGTTAGAAAAAAACATTAATATGGAAAATTTGGTATAATAGAAATGTTACCACTAGAGAAACTGTTACAATAGATGCCTTGATTGACATTCGTTTCTTTGTTTCAGCTTCTTCAAGCTTCTCCATCCACTTCTCCACCTGTGAGAACAAATTCAAGTGAAGTTCGGCTGCTGCAAGCAAAAGACATTTCTAACAGACTATTTTTCAAAATAAAGAAACAGAAATCACACGGCAGCATGGTGTACATTTTCATACTAACAGCATATGATTAATTCATCAGCGTGTACACATAGTGAATTTATTCTTGCCTAATTTGTCTGAACCAGAATCTATAATGAGCAACTAGTGGTACCATGCAAAAAATAAGGACACTAAGCTTTCTGTTCTGGAACAGTTTCTAATTAATAATTACTCTAGAATGTTTAGAACTTACAGTTGGATGAAAATAAGCATATATCATGCCAATTATCCAGATATAACGATCAAGACCTGAGCGGAAATGCCATTCATGCAAACGAGGCAAATTGGATTTTTTAGGATCTGGATCACTGTAACCTGGGTATGCACAAGTAATCTCAAATTAAAATAAGCAATAAAGGCTATGATCAAAATTTTACTGAGTACTCACCAAGCAGGAATGTGAGTGGACTCCAAACAAGATCAAAAACCCCAGGGATCTCCCAGATCAGAATAACAACAAAAAAGCAGGTAGCAATTTTTATTGCAATGACAGCACCAACCTCATTATATTTATTCAGAATTCCAAGTGCACCATAGACCATAAGGGTGAAGAGAGTGTGCATCGGACATATGTAGTACAACATATAGTCATTATTAAGAACGATGCAGCAAAATGCCACAAAAAAGTTAAGGCGCCACATCATCTGTTAACCAAAGAACACTGTTAGTAAAAATTCTTTTGTTAAATATAGGAAATGAAACTAAACATTGTGTAAAACTAAGTATCAAATAGAAATTTGCTTATATGAATGACCTGAGCAAATCGAGCAAGGCTGAAATCCTTCCGAATATAATAGTAAGAGAAATTCCCAAAACCAGTCATCCACACATATGCAGCAATGAAAACACGAATTGCATTGTATATTTCCTTTGCGTTGAAGTAGTGATACATTAAAAACAATACCTGTAAAGGAAAGAGAGAGAATGAGATTGAAAGTAGAAAAACAAAACTTGAGCTATTAACAAGCTTCAATTCCACAGCCTATTGCAGAAATTAATTCGGCCACATAATGTATGATAAGTTGGCAACGTCTACTCCATTATATGATGATAAAGTCAACCACAATTTGAATAAGCACATGTGTTTGTATAGTTATTAATAAATAGAATCCTAAGCTGACTAAGCATGATAGTGTTAGGAGGATAGCAAACCTGCATCCATCCTTTCCATTCCTCAGTTTGATGCCTATTCAGATACATAATAGATTTTCCTGAAAATGCTGACTTGTCTTGGTGAACTTTGAAAGACGTCATTGCCGCTACAACAATAAGAAGAAAGTAGAGAAAAAGAAAGAGATCACGGCTGTAACTCTGCAGACAGAGACAGTCAAGTAAGTGTTCTTACAAAAAGTACGTTATATTGACAAACTATACTGAACCCATCATAATGCAAGAGAGAACTATGGAAACATGTACTAACAGCTATGCTTGAATTGAAAGAAGTCATCAAAGGCATGATGGAATAAGTGAAAAGGAAGAAAAAAAATCTAGCTTGAGACAATACTTGCATCATCCAGTTAGAAATTCCTAATGACTAAATCACATTTTTAAAGGAAAGAATGAAAAGCCACATTTCTGAATCATAAAATAACAGCAAGAACTTGGTTACTTGCCAAAATGGTTCATACACATTCATGTGCAATCATTGTTAATTGGCAATCGCTCAGTGCCGCTAAGGGAGAAGCCAGATAACAAACAGATACAGAGTTTTTATTCCTATTTCTCTGTAGGAAATAATTAGTGAAATCGAGCTAATATCATTTCTAAGTCAGTGCACATTAAATAAGTAAGCCAGTGCACACTAATATCAATGATTATGAAAGACAATTGGCCTCCTGTTTTGGCCACACTTTTGAGCAAAGATGTAACCTAAACATCTTTTAATAAATAGTTTTAGTTAAAAAAATGATAAAAGAAAATGTCTTATGTGGAGTTTGGGTGTAATACTGATTCTTTAACATTCATATATGGTTTATTTACATAATCACGTTTCTTACTCAACTGTGCTGTACTTTAACTATTGTTTCCTCATGCATATAACCTCATACAAATGGTGTAGCTATTCCAGTTCTGATTTCCTGGAAGAAAAATTTTCCTAAAGCCAATTCCTGTAAAATTCTGTTTCCCAAATTTACCTAAATTGCATGTTTGTCATTCATCACTACATCCAGTTAAAATTTCAACAGTAGTAAGAAACATCAAACATGTATAAATCCCTAATCTATGTTTTTCAAGATATAAGAGAACAGTGTATACATATCTCTTATAAAAGCATCTATTGTATATCTACACTATTGTCGATGTAACTGGGTTCTTCAAAATGTACAGAAAGTAATCTGGGAAGGAAAATGTCAGCAACTATTGCCATGAAATCAAGTCTAGGACGGCACATCGGTGCAGCATAGATGTTTTGGTACCCAGATACACTAGTATTGACACCACCAACACAAGCATTTGGAAGTAAAGTTTGCATGGGTCTGGTGACTTACTGAAAACCAACATTTGTCTGAGATTTAATCCTTGACCAATACTATCATATAAAAATGTATCACATGGAAATGTTTCATGCGATGATATAGAAAACAAAATTACAAAAATCTATAAAAATAAATGCTAGTATTTAAGTAAAAGGATTGGGCGTCAGAAAATAGTTTTTTTCGGCTGCAATGCATGAGAAAATATCAACAATGGTAGTATATAACTAGTAAAAGTTCAGAGGTGTAAATAATGCAGCTGATCATTATCATTAATAAACTCTATAGAATAGTATGAAATAATTTTAGTAACTAGAAACATCAAGGTACCTTTTCTGACTCGCCGAGTAGATTTGTACGATCACATATGTAAAAGTAGATCAAGTAAGAACCAAATTCGGATCTGAAAACCACTTGAGAATAATTACAATAGCGCAAATTAACAAACATTTAATAGACAAACAAGTGGATGGCATACATTGCTCTCAATATCAGTCGATTCTCTAGGAAGAACGCCTCATCCAAACAAAAGAACCTAAGAGACCCAAAATTTACAATGAATATGTGACCCTAGATAGGGGAGCAGCGCAATAGAAATCTTTCCTAGTGGTACAATCAAGAAACAATCGAGTGACCTACCTTAAGAGATGTGATGTAGTGGGCGCAAGGTAAGCTTTTGGGGCTGCTTCTGTAAGTCCACCTTCTAATAATTTAGCTCGATCATCTTCTTTGTTTGGCTCCTTTTCCAATACAACCAAATTGATGTCTGAGTTTCTTCCACTAATGGATAAAACACAATCACCACTTTCTTTATGAGTAACATTTAAGAAAGATATCTTAGAAGTAATAGGGCACCCACTGCAGTCAAGACCAGACATAGAACAGTACATAATTTTTTTCTGAAACAATGTAGTTTGCATGACTGCATAGTGTGGTCATAGTTCATGCTGAGGAGATTTGGTTTTTCAACGAATAGAACTTAGTTTACAGAAAAAATGAGATAGAAAAAGAGATAAAAGTTCTGGTAGAAGCACATAGGATTATGTTTCAATGATCAGTATCGTATTTTTACTAGAAAAAGAGGTTATGTGATTAGCTACATTGTTTACAGCAAGTGCATTTTGCACTCCTTTGTATTAATTGTCATTGATGTATCTTAGAAACCTCTTAAGGAATCCTTTTCACATGGTGAGAAGGAACAAAATGTAAACAAAATTATAATTGTGTAAATCATGAAAGTTTTATGCTTAAATTATGATTAAAAGAACTTGTTCACCTATTACATTCTCTTAAGCATGCCTAGTAAGGTTACATTTTTTACCAATTGTTAGGCAAGTCTCTCTCCACGTTTATGTGTGCTTCTCAATTATCAATTAGTGAGAAGCAAAGAATTTGCTTCATACTCAAAATGGAAAGCCTTCAAGCCTATTAAATATGACAGTGTAGTGTGACGTGACAGAAAGACATATACTAGTGAATCTGTGTAACACTTCATAAATCAGGAATTAGCTCATCGACTTTTGATGTGAAGATAAAATGGTCATAGTAGATGTAGAACAGTATTCGGATACAAGATATACATAATATTCTTTATGTATAAATAAAAAACAACTCACGCTTTCAGTGGTGCTGAACTTTTTCGGTACTCTAACCATTCTGAGTACAACCATGCTGCAAAAAGAGGGATAAAACCAAGCATAACAGACACCTGCACGAACCAATACCTAATAGATGAGTACACTATACACAGTAAGCAATTGAAAAGCTTTCACAGCGTGATTAACACACTAGACCATTGATAAGCAAAACTGCCTACTGGAAATTTAACCTGCCCAATTTAAACCAGACCAAGATAGTATCACGCGGACCACTTCATTTCCAATACCTAGGTATACAGTACTAGAATTTTCGCGGAGTTAACAATTCCAAATCGCTAAAACCCGAATACAGTATGAAAGGATTAGCATTGCGATGTGTCATCGGTCAACCAACAAAATCATAAATCCGGTTTCACTTTACAACTTGAACACTAGGGAACTCAACATCACCAATTCCCGCAGGTCTTGCCCCAATGCCACAAAAAAAACCCACACAAGCAATGCCGAAGCAAGAAAACAAATATAACTTCGAATCTGTAGGCTACCCGAGATCCAAAAGATTGTAAATCGAATCGAGAAAAGAAATCGAAATCGCTCCGAAACCAAAAAGGGAAAGCAGATGAAGAAGAAAGTTCCCCCCAAATAGTTGGCACAACGAAAGCAAAAGATCAACAGATCTGGTTGCATTCCCTCACCTGTCCCGCAGTGACAGGGTTTGAGATCTCCATCACAAATAGAAGAATCAATCTACGGGAAGAGCCACAGATCGAGGAGCATCGACTCCGGGACAGAACTAGATCTAATCCCCAAGCTTATCCCGCAACACTCGTAACAGCATGGGAGGGAAATTAATGAGGGAAAGGGGAACCAAGGGAGCGCCTCACAGGCCTTGTTCGGGTTATAAGGGGAAGTGCGGTTGGGTGAGCGGCATCAACCAAAAGATGGCCTCAGTTGTTCAAAGGCACCGACGAAGCCAGCTTGGCAGCTACTCTACACAATTCTAAGGGGCCCACTGCCGGGTCCCGGATTCCGGGGAGAGATTTATGGGTGATTGGAAAGGGTAAGAAGAAAAGGTGCGAGAAATTGGGGACTCCTGATTTGGTGACGGTCGTGTAGGAGATGCGTTGAATTACAGCGCTGCCACTGTCAGTTCTAAACAGTGCGGTGGTATGTCCCTCAGCTAGTGTTTTAGTTAATCGGTTGCTCTGCATAAGAGGAGTTTGAAGTCATCACGGCACAAACTGCGGGGCACTTTATAGCGTGGTCGGGCGAGCCATGTTTGTTGCATACCGAGCTTTATTTAGATTTGGGTAGTGCGTTGGATATTAATACCCGGAAAAAGTTTTATCGATACTCAAATCCTAAATTTTATATTTTTTAAAAAAATATTAAAGTTAGCGATTGGCAGGCCTTTCACCGAGCATCGAGAAATTTTTTTTGCAACAGGCTACACGAGAAATCTTAAGTTCAGCTTCTTAAAAAAAAAATTCATGATCCTAAAAATTATGAAAAAATATTTATAACGTAGTTCACAATGAGAGCTATCCAACGGTATCAAACTCTACAAAAATGGACGTGTTCATAATGAGATATTGTGCATCAAAAGATTGTGAATACCGGCTATTACAGTAATAATATTTTGATTCACGATCTTTTAATCCACGATATTTTATTATGGATATATCCATTTTCGTAGATCTTGATATCATTGGATAACTTTTATCATGGACTACGTCATAAATATTTTTTTACGATTTTTAGAATCGTGAATTTTTTTTAAAAAGAATTGTGCATTCTTGTATAACCACTCGTTGTTTAAGAAATTTTTTGGGGGATTGGAGAAGAACGCTGTCGCTGTAGAAAGTAAAGGAACAGCCGCTACAGAAAATATTTTGTCACTTTTCATATCCAGTCTTAATACAACCTGCCAGAGACCGATTATTGGAAACGTAGTGCAAGCACTCAAAAAAGTTTTCCCCAAGTTTTAAGTGATCTATGGCTTTGAGTGCTCGATGGTAGGGAGTCACTCCTATTAAGTACCAAAATATCTATCAAAATATTGAATACTGAAAATTTTAAAAATTTAGATATTAGCATGCGGATAATTTTGGATTTGAGTTTGTACTCAGAGATTTCTGAACGGGTTCATTTGTGAGACAGCCATCGATCCTGAACCCAGTGGAATCCATTAACGAGGGTTCATAATCAAAATTGTGATTCCAGTTAACGATAAGGTTGAGTCATTTTGGCATGCAAACCCGGCTTAGGCATCTAAGCACAAGCATCGAATCGTTAATAACTAAAGCAAAGCCCTGATATCGCGTCTGAGTTTTTATTAATTGCATTAAGAAAGAGAGCAAGTACGGGAGCCTTTTCACCCATGTACATGATTCATCAACAGTAATTGTGAGCTGCAAAATAGGCTGAGTTCCTCATAATGCAGAGCAGCAGGCCAACTCCTTGCACTGCTTATTGTCTCCCTTATTCTAGAATACTTTGATAGAGTTTGTCAATGTCTGCCTGCAAGTAAGTTTCGAAAACTGAAGCTCAATTGGCAGGAGATACAATCAAAAGGTTTCAGCATCTCCAAACCAGTGAATTTTACCTGGTAAAATTTCAGCATCTGTGCTCTTTTCTTCTTCATGGTAGGAGTCACGAGATCCCGTTCAACATCAAACGGCACAGGATCCATGATGATCCCCTTTATGTGCTCAAAACCTTTGAGCTATAAAGCAAACATTTAATGCATCTGGATAAGCTTTACAATCTGAACTCCTCTACTCTGAAAATGCAAGATATATATGTATATATATATATATACCTTGTTATTTTCAGCAACAGTCTTCAGCTCCTGCAGAATAAACTTCTTCAGAGATTCAAGCTTGCAGAGGTCATAGAAGGATCCTTTGTGACCATTTGACTCTGCCCATTTTCTAGTGTTATCTTCATGGGGCGCCACCACTGCTACAAGCATAGATTTAAAGCTGTCCCCATAAACCCAAATCTGAATCAACAAGGAAAACACTGTCAGAGTGAGGCAGAAGTTGAAGTTCCGAGCTGTGTCAGAGCAAAGTTGAGGTTTACATCTTCGAAAATTGGAGACGATATGTATATCTTCTCCAAATATTCTACTGCAACATACTCTCCTTGTGATAGTTTGAAGATGTTCTTCCTTCTGTCTATGATCTTCAGAACCCCATCAGGTCTCATCTCCCCGATGTCCCCTGAACCAGCAAAACTCAAGAACACATGTTCTACTCTTCCTTCTTTTACTCATTATTGACTAAAAACAATCTTTATCATATTTTTACCTGTGTGGAACCAGCCATCGATCATCACCTCCTTTGTCAACTCAGGGTTTTTGTAGTATCCAGAGAAGACTGTCTTCCCTCTCACGCATACTTCACCACGGGAAGGTGTTCCAAGTGGGTCATAGCCCAGCTCTGGAACTTCTTCGAGGCGCACCTCAGTGTATGTGCCTGCAACACCTACTGTGCCGACTAGTGACATTTCATCTGGAAATCCAACTGTGCTGACGCCGCAGGTCTCGGTCAACCCTGCAATATGAGCAGAGGTCTACTGTTAACACACTTAATGCACTGAATCAGATTCAGATAAAGAGATGTAACAAGTTTTTGTGGTAAATTTCATGCAAAAGTACTTTAAGCTAAAGCTTTATCGTTCTAGATCCAATTCAGCAAGCAAGCAAAAGAGACTTTGGCTAGACATTTGATCTCTATGATTCCCTCAAATGGAAGAACAGGTTTTTAAGCATTACCATAGCCTTGTACAAGATAAGCACAACTAGTGACCCTCAAGAACTCCTCAATCTCAGGATTCAGTGGAGCACCTCCTGATATTATAAGACGAACATGGCCGCCCAGCCTAGCCTTCACCTGAAGAACATCAAATTGGATACCGAAGATAGTTCATGAAGGATATGTCTAGCTTCCCACATAATTGTTACTTGTTACTTATGAGTGATCAGATCATAACCTTACTAAACGCCACGAAGTCTGCAAATGGAGAAGCTGTCTTGTGAGAATATCCTAACTTCATCCACTTGAGTTTGCTATCAATGAAAACAAAGAGTTAAGTCAGTGAACAGAGTAAACTTCGGTAAGAAATTTGAAAAGCTAGTCTCTTTTACTGTTTGTATAAGGCATTGAAGATCATCCTTCTTAGTGGTCTAAGCTCTGATAATGCCTTCAGCACCCCTGCAAACCAAGTCCTTATCTTATGAGATTATGTAATTGAAAGACAAAAGAGAAGTTATGGTAACACATCTGGTAATACCTTCATGAACTCTTTCGAAAACTCGAGGAACACCAGCGAAGAGAGTTGGTTTTAGTTCCATAAGATCATCTCTCAGAGCGTTAATGTCCTTGTGAAATGAACATGAACATGGTGTAGCATCATTATCAATTAAAAGGTTTCAACATCTACGAAATGGCAGTAGATCTATCAAGTAAAACGAAGCTGTTGGCATACCCCTTGAAAATATCCAACAGAGGCTCCATTGTGGAAGAAATACTCTTCAATTGTACGGTCAAGAATGTGAGCTAGGGGAAGAAAGGAGAGGTACACATCATCTGTTGTCATCTGAAACAAAGAGTTCAATATTCAGATAGAAACTAGACTAAAAAACATGCTCGCAAATGAGTCAAAAAGAGAAAGACGCCGTTCATGAGAGACCCAAGGCACCTACCTTGTCTTCAAATTGCTTCATGAACAGGTCAACCCCATTGACATATGCAGCAATGCTTTCATGAGTCAACATAACACCTTTAGGATTTCCACTAGTTCCACTTGTATACATGATTGTGCATATATCAAGGGGTCTTGGTGGCAATGGCTCTGACGGATTTTCTTTTCCCTGTAACACCAATTCTAATTGCTCAAGTTCAAAAAAAGAAGAATATACTGAAGCATGATAGAACAGCTGACATAATTCATCAGCTGGAAATCTCAAAACTCATTTAGGTATAGTTACAATTTTAGTGACAAAAAGAGTTCCATGTTTGAGCGACTGATTGAGGAACTGACCATCTGGAGGATTTCACTCCAAGAGTATAGTTTAATTCCTCTGTTTGCAGCAGCATCATTTTGTTCCGTAGTTGTTGAAGTGAATGAAATCATTGCTGTATTAATTTGAAATCAACATGGTACACAGTGGAAGATTAAAAGAAAAACAATTTGAGCTTTCTCACCTTTGAGCTGCCTAGAAGAACCATAGTTGAGCAGCATCTGAAAAAGAAATTGAACAGAATACATAAACAAAACAACTAGTTATGCAGGAGAAAAAACACAAAAAGAAAATGTCAGACTTACTTCTTTCATTTTCTTGTCTTGTAAAAAAACAATATCAGTTTCAGCATGCTCTATAATGTATGAAATAGCTCCTGCACCTGTTATCACAAAAGGGGCAAGATATGCAAAACAATTTCAGATGAATGTGTAATTTCTCAATGTTACATTTCCAAACACAGTCAAACACAAAATTTGCTTGCCTAAGGTATCGTACAATGGGACACAGATCAAGCTGTAGCCATTGCAAGCCTGTCCATTTGGGGAGAGTTAAAAGCTTCCATAGCAGAGCCATTTTGACTTTGAACAAAGTTAAGATGGACAAACCTCCATTGCCACTATCCACTGTGGGCAGTTTGCTCCATAGATCCCAATTTTTGAACCCTGTGACAGATTAGCACAAGTGAGCAAAAGGCTATCAATATCATACATGTAACTAAGTAATCAAACTTTTTGCTTACAGGTTTAGCAGCGAGATGAGTCAATGCAGAACCAACTTGAAGGACTTCTTCATGGATCTGCCCGTAGGTTTTCCACTGATAAGGCCCTGCCTGTTGTGTAGCAAGCACAACTGCGGAAAGTCAACCATCCAAAATTCGTGGAGGAGGAAGATTTACTATAGGAGTTTTATGTATACTTTTCCGTCTTTCACTCCACGCCATCCGAGCATCTTGTTGGATTGAAATTTCTCTGCTGCTACCCTGTATCAGAAACAGCGAAATCCGAGTCAACCCCAAGTTCATCCTCCATGAAGGACATCAAAATACCTTTTTTCTTTTCTGAAAATTGGCACCGAACTCCAAACACATTACCTGAACACATCCCATGAAGAGGTCATATCAGGGTGGAGCGGCGGAAACCCGTCCTTGGCTAATGCATTGCGATACACCGGTCCGATCGATGGCTTCCCATCTTTCCCTGCTCGCCCGCTCTCCGCTTGAACAGTGTAATTATGCGCCATGATTCTTCTGCACCGTCAACCTAAACAGCAACGCTACAGGTAAAAGATCGAGCATCGAACTGAGAAAAAGAAAAGATAACGCACACACAAACAAACAAACAAACATGAGAAAGAAATTAAGAACAACCAGGTCATGCAATGAAGCCTGCAGCCCGGGGAAGATGGCATGCACAGTACGCGTGAGCCGCCGCCTGGAGGATGCGTATGGGACGCTCGCACGCCACGGAGATGATGACGCCGAAGCTCCTGAATCCCTAAACCTCCGTTGCAAATTTGGATTTTGAGACGGTGTAAGTAGCAGCGTAATATAGAGAAAGGCCGTCTCTGTTTTCGCCATTGACGTCTCTCTTTCCTTTTCCATTGCTTTCCCTGTTACAGCGTTCAGCTTGCAATCAATTCTCGCAGCTACCTCACAAGACCTTATTAAAGAGGCTAAAGTCGAAGAAAACTCACCCGTCGTGCATGATTCATGGATAGGGAGTAGGGATATTAGTAGATTACCCTCATCTGCAGTGTTCCAGCTGTGAAAGATTTACGCCATATTTTACTTCTGACGGATGGAAAAATTAAAGGATGAAAAAAGAGAAAGGATAAAATATGAGAGGATGGAATAAAATAGATCACGTGAAAGTCACATGATCCGGATTGTTGTGTGCCATCTGACGACTCAGCTTGCATGCCATCCGAACTTGTTGTCCGCCGCTCGCAAAGACCTCACGAAGCAAGTCGAAGGCTTGAAGATGAATTGCTTCAGCGAGGTGGAGGAGCTTGTATACCTCCGTTGGGTCAACGCCCGCCTCCGCTACGAGCTCCGCAACTACCAGATGCCCCTTCGGCAAAGTCTCCGCCCGTGACCTCAGCAAGAGCCTCAGCCCCAAGTCTCAGGAGAAGGCCAAGCGCCTCCTCTAGGAGTACGCCGGCTCGGAGCGCGGCCAAGGCGATACTGACATGGAGAGCGTCGTCTCCTCCATGCCTTCCTCCCCCGGCAGCGAGGACTTCGACAACGCCTCCGTCGAAAGCTTCTCCAGCCGCCTCAGCTCGATCAGCAAGAAGCAGGGCCTCATCCAGAAGTTCAAGCGCTGGGGCAAGAGCAAGGACGACGCCAGTATCACATCTTCGCCGGCCGCTTTGTTGATGAGGCCTAGCCGACCAAGAGGGCCCTTGGAAGCCCTAATGCTAAACACCGGCGATGGCATAGACAAGGAAGAAGTGGAGGTGCGGGCCGCCGCTCGCGAAGTTGGAGGGATGAGGCTAGGTGACAGATGAGGCTGGGCATAGACGATGAAGAGATTTCCGTCCGATTTGGATGGATCAAAAAACGATGGATTTTGATCCATTTTTTCTTCCTAAATCCAACCTTCTTTTTCCATCCTTTGATGTATACGATGAAAAATTTCTTAATCCATCTGTCTCTTTTTATTTTCCGTCCAAATATACATAGCCTTAATCTTTGAAATAATGGCAGAAACATTCGGAAAATCATTCAATGTGTGTGGGGCAGCAGCTAGCAGTCGACCAATGTCATTTGAAGAAATCTCGCAGCCACCCTTACATATCTAAATATATATATATTATAATGATTTATATATTGATAGCTATCCAACGGTACTAACATCATCGTAAATAAAATTTATCAAAAATAATAAAATCTATGTTATGTTATTATAGTATAAATTCTATTATATTATACGATTTTTTTCTTGTCATAAAAGATTTTATTTATAATAGATCATTATAGTTTTTTTTTTGATATGTTAGGAATAGTAAAATTGCATAATTAAACAGCCAATATTCAATAGCAGAATTATCTTGTCCCATAATTAATATATATATATATATACTATAAAAATCTAAAAAAAATATTATTTCAGTGCTAAATTCAGAAAAAAAAATTACATTAAATACAGTAAAATCTCATCATCTTCAAGACACGAATCTTAATGCAAATTAATATACACAAAATTTCAGACAATATATATAAATATTTAATATCAATATATACAAAATTTGAATACAATATATATTAATTAAATATTATAGATATATTGATTTAAAATATTTATGTATGTTAATTGAACATCTATATATTGATTTCAGATGTTCTTGCATTAAAATTTATGTCTTAAAGATGATAGGACTCGGGTCCCTTTTCTCAAAATATGTTTTTTAGCTAAATCCTTCGCCACTAATATTAGTAAAAAAATCTTGGAAAGGTAGGCGGCGACCATTTGCATGTGATTCCATTTGGCCCTTTGTGTTAGGCCTATGGGCCGAACAATTGGGCGCGGCCCAATTTTCATCCAACCCAGCCCTCCGCCACTAATATTAGTAAAAAAATCTTGGAAAGGTAGGCGGCGACCATTTGCATGTGATTCCATTTGGCCCTTTGTGTTAGGCCTATGGGCCGAACAATTGGGCGCGGCCCAATTTTCGTCCAACCCAGCCCAGCCGTATATTCCTTACCGAATGGATGCGATCCAGATCGGGCGCCGCCTGGATCCACAATCGCGTAATGTTTGATTCGATCGAACGACATGCGTGGGAGAAGTCTAGGCGACATGGTGGATGGGAAGGGGAGTGGGACGGGATGTGCGTTGACGCGAGCCGTCAGACGCAATTTTTGAGAAAAGGGGATGGAGACGAATAGTGTCGTCTCTCTCACGTCTGAAAAAATGAACGCGTGCTCTTTCTCTCTCCCCTCTCTTCTGTCGTGTGCCGGAGTTCGGATCTCAGGCAATTGTCGTGCCTAAGCTCGGGCTCGTGTTCTGGTGGTGTGGGCGGATGGACGGAATGCGCCGAGCTTCCCTTTTCCTCTGCCATTGCCGCCTTCGTCGTCCTCGCGTCCGTCGCCGCCGTAGCTGTCGCTGTCGACTAGACCGCCTCGGAAGGCTCGACTGCAACCACTTCAACGGAAAGAAGGAGCCGGCGGCCACGTGATCGCCGAGGTAACTCCTTCCTTTCTTCGTCGGTTCCTTTCTTCTCCGGTCGAGCTCGCAGCTCCCGGGCGGCTTCGCCTCTCGTTCCGACGATGGTTCCTCTTGGCGCGCTTCTCTTCTTCTGCTCCTCCGGTGAGCCCTCCCCTCTCCTTCCCTGGCTACCGGCTTGCCTGCGTGCAAGAACTGCCGGAGCTAGCGCTCGCCTGCGTGCGACGCTTGTTGCTTCGCCTTCGTCGTCGTCAACTTTGGGAGCAGCCGTCGCCCCTGTTCGGTGTGCGAGCGGGCGGACGCCTTCGTCGCTGGCTCACGGTCCTCTTCCAGCAGTGTTATAACCTTGATTTTTATAATTTTAAATTTTAGAAATATCAGTATTTGTATTTTTGAATTTTAGGGATTTTCTGGAATTTTTCCGAATTTTTTTGTAAATGAAAAAAAAAATCAAAGAAAAATAAAATAAGTTTTCTTTTATTAAACGCGAAACGCGTTCGTGGGGGCTCAAACCCGCGTCGCGCGCGCGCGATCGACGCCGTCTAACCAACGCGCCGATTTGCGTTTTTAATATAATATCGGATTTGATATTTTTGTATTAGATTTAAATTCTGATTTTGGGGACCGAGTCAACCCGTCGTCTTCCCCGATTTTCTCGGCGATTTTCTCGCCGCCGCGTTCTCGCCGTATGGAACGCGTTTTACCTCTATATTAGAGGGCTTTTGTTCGACTTGAGGAGTTTCGAAATCTAACCTGTCTTCAAGCCTCGAAGCGCCGCCAGGAAGGAGAAATCGCGCTCAAACTCGTCGCCGGAGTTCGAGCGGCGCCGCCTCGTGTTCCAGCCATCCAGCGCCTTCATCGACGGCGATCTCTGTGTTCTGGGCTACGATACATCGTCGTAGCAAGGTATGTAGGCTTCTGTGAAGTTTTAGTGAAGTTCCGTTTCGGTTTGGGTATGTTTTGTGTATCGACGGCAGCGGCGCCACCGTCGATACCTGCTGTTGCTTCGGATGCTTCGACCGTGGGTCGAACACTCGCCGAAGCTGGTCGTGGATCATCGCCTCATCGTTCGGAGTTTACTGGCGAAGTTTGGGGGCGATCCGATCTTCGACGCGCCCTCGGGAGCTCGCCGGCGCAAGCAGCGGACGCAAGTCCGGCGGCCTTGCGCGGCGGCGTTTGGGTGGCGCGGGGCGAGCGTCGGTTCGGTCCAAATTTTGGTTTGGGCGGCGGTTTATTTATAAATAAACCGGTCGCTGAGTTTGAAATCGATTTAAACCGGTTCAATTGGATTGAGCGGTTCAATTCTGTTTCGGGTCAGTTCTTGAATTTTGACCGGTTCGACCACGATTCGGTCGAATACGGGCCGGTTCAGGTAGTCGTTGGAAAGAGAATTAAATTTCCTATCTAATGGTAGTCTGTATAGCTTTATATGAGGTCTATATTTTGTGTAATTTAAGTTAGAAGTCTCGGTTTAACTTGGTTCAGGGTGAATTTGATCGGTTCAGTGCAATTCTGTCCGGTTCAGTGGGTTTTAGGCTCGGTTCATATGATCTGAGACTGGTTCTCTAGGTTTAGGGTTATGTTATACATGTTGGTAGTTTTGGTTTTCAAATTAGAATGTTTAATGATAGAGTTCATGTACAAATTCATGTTACAGAGTGGTTAATCCAATAATCAGCCTGCATCGTGTGATAAACAATTATTGGCTTTTCAAAAGGACTCAGAGATAACATCGTTTGAGGTAGGAATCTTACCCTACTCCTTTTGTCACAGTGTCAAGAACTTATAAGATTTGTCACTTATTCCTTTGATTAGATATATGATGCATATATGATAGAATTGACTGACACTGATATCTAATTGCTTCATCTGCTTGAGTTGTTTCTGAATTCCTGTTGACCTCAATTTATCTTATTTATTTGGTCATATTCTGCTTCTGTATAAATGGTTAACAAATCTGTTTTGAGATACCTGATATATTGGCTTATGAGCCTGGTTGAGCAATTGTGTATCTGAGATATTGAAATGTATGGAACCGTTGTAAATCTGTGATGACAAAGTCATGATTTATATTGACCTCTGACCTGGATGATTTATTCTCCAGTGGCCTGTTTATCTAAGTTATAGTTCTGATTATATCAGACTATCTGAGTTACCGGTTAGGGCACCGCCAGTTGTCCTCGGACAATACTACGGATGTCAGATGTTGGACGCAACATTCACCGGGCTGTTTAGGATAGTCGTTCCATTGCATGAGCAACAGTGGAAACACTCTGAAAATGAGTGCGGCTCTTGATTGAGATCTGTTGGCCAGCTTGATGATTTGCACGACATTCCTATATTATTTGTATATCATTATTTCAGTTATTGTGTTATCCTGTTATTTGATTCCCTCACCATGTTTGTTGATTCCTACTTAGCATTTCTGCTAACTCCCTTTGTTTCTCTTCCAGGTACAGAGTTAGCTTCTGGGAGGGATAGAGTAGATAGCAGATACCAGCCGAGTTAAGATAGTTGTCTTTCGTATTTTATTCAGTTGATAATTTGGATAGTTGTATTCAGATATTGTGTTGATATTAAATTGGGATTGTTTATTAAATAAAGGTTATGTGATTATTGTAGTTCTCTGGTTCCTATCAATATTGTTACTCCCTGGGGAACCCTGAGCTAGAAATAGCCGGCTTCCGCCGGGGCGTGACAATTTAAATGGTATCAGAGGTATAGGTTTAGAGGTATAAGTTTCTGTGGGCCCATAACCCACAGGTCAGAGCTATAGGTTGTAAGAAAACCTAAGGATATAGGAACCTCAGGACTGGGTTTGGGTTAAGGTTGAAATAAATGAATAGGTAAACAATTATTATATAACATGTTATTTTGTTGACAGGATGGCACCAAGAACTAGAGCCAGAATAATCCCAAGTCAAGGAAGTAAGAGAGCCAGAAATTCTCTTGATGCCGAGGTACAGCTACCTCGAAACTTACCTAGAGCCCCTACAAGAAGAAGAAGTGGGTATGAAGCCTCAGTACCCTTAGAAGCAGCACCACATGTTTCCCCTGTAGTACAAGCAGCAGTAAGGGATGAGGGTGAATCTTCTTCTCCATCGTTAGTACCACAACCAGTAGTAAACCAACCAGTTAGGTCGGCTAATATGCTGATGCAGTTCTCACAGTTAGGAAAAGATCGATTTCGTGATTTTGGAGGAACTACTGACCCTTGGGTTGCTAGAGATTGGTTACTAAAAGTAGAACAAACCTTTAGAGCATTAGGATGTCCAGATGAGCAGAAGGTAGAATTGGCCACATATTTCTTATCTGATAGAGCTGGGACATGGTGGTCTGGAATGAGAGTTACTTTTGGAAATGACCCTATCTCTTGGACCGATTTTAAAGAAGCATTCTTTGAGAAATACTTTCCAGAATCTTTTCAGGATAGCCAGATGCAAGAATTTCTAAATCTGAAACAAGGAAAAAGGTCAGTGAATATCTATGTAACTGACTTTGAGAGATTGTCAGATTTATTTCCAGAGTTGGTAACCACTGAAAGGAGAAAGTGCCAACTTTTTATTAAGGGATTACACCATACAATAAAGGAACAAATGAATACTATCCCCTTAGATAGTTTTCAAGCAGTGGTAAATACAGCATTCAGGATAGAGGCTTCTTTAATAGATGTGGCTAAAGAAAAACAAATTGAAGAGGTACAAGAATTAGCAGAAAAGAGAAAAGTAAGCCAAACAACTAGATCAGTAGAGACAGAAACCTATGATAATAGAGGGAAAAGATCAAGAGCAGTATTTAATAGCCATCAGAGACCTGTACATTCTTCATATGCACCAAGCTTTAATTCAGTAGGGTCTGTGAGAAAATGCTTTAAGTGTAATCAAGAAGGACATTTGGCTAATGTATGCCCTTCCAATGAGATTCAGTGCAACTATTGCAAAGGTTGGGGTCATTATAAGGTAGATTGCCCGCAAAGAGGATTTCAACCCCCACAGCAAAGTTATCAGCAGAGCCATCAACAAAGTTATCAGCAGAGCTCTAGACCTAGGACTTATCAGGAGAGAACTGGTCAAATTAATCAGATGCCACAGAGAGGATTTCAACAAGCTCCAGCAAGAGTTTATGCAGTGACTCAGCAGACTCAACAGGAAACTCAAGAGGAGACTCCGGACTTAGTGTAATTCTTAGTTTTCATAGTTATGCTATTATTTTTGTGTACTCTGAATTTGGAGGACCAAATTCTTTTTAAGGGGTGGATAATGTTATAACCTTGATTTTTATAATTTTAAATTTTAGAAATATCAGTATTTGTATTTTTGAATTTTAGGGATTTTCAGGAATTTTTCCGAATTTTTTTGTAAATGAAAAAAAAAATCAAAGAAAAATAAAATAAGTTTTCTTTTATTAAACGCGAAACGCGTTCGCGGGGACTCGAACCCGCGTCGCGCGCGCGCGATCGACGCCGTCTAACCAACGCGCCGATTTGCGTTTTTAATATAATATCGGATTTGATATTTTTGTATTAGATTTAAATTCTGATTTTGGGGACCGAGTCAACCCGTCGTCTTCCCCGATTTTCTCGGCGATTTTCTCGCCGCCGCGTTCTCGCCGTATGGAACGCGTTTTACCTCTATATTAGAGGGCTTTTGTTCGACTTGAGGAGTTTCGGAATCTAACCTGTCTTCAAGCCTCGAAGCGCCGCCAGGAAGGAGAAATCGCGCTCAAACTCGTCGCCGGAGTTCGAGCGGCGCCGCCTCGTGTTCCAGCCATCCAGCGCCTTCATCGACGGCGATCTCTGTGTTCTGGGCTACGATACATCGTCGTAGCAAGGTATGTAGGCTTCTGTGAAGTTTTAGTGAAGTTCCGTTTCGGTTTGGGTATGTTTTGTGTATCGACGGCAGTGGCGCCACCGTCGATACCTGCTGTCGCTTCGGATGCTTCGACCGTGGGTCGAACACTCGACGAAGCTGGTCGTGGATCATCGCCTCATCGTTCGGAGTTTATTGGTGAAGTTTGGGGGCGATCTGATCTTCGACGGGCCCTCGGGAGCTCGCCGGCGCAAGCAGCGGACGCAAGTCCGGCGGCCTTGCGCGGCGGCGTTTGGGTGGCGCGGGCGAGCGTCGGTTCGGTCCAAATTTTGGTTTGGGCGGCGGTTTATTTATAAATAAACCAGTCGCTGAGTTTGAAATCGATTTAAACCGGTTCAATTGGATTGAGCGGTTCAATTCTGTTTCGGGTCAGTTCTTGAATTTTGACCGGTTCGACCACGATTCGGTCGAATACGGGCCGGTTCAGGTAGTCGTTGGAAAGAGAATTAAATTTCCTATCTAATGGTAGTCTGTATAGCTTTATATGAGGTCTATATTTTGTGTAATTTAAGTTAGAAGTCTCGGTTTAACTTGGTTCAGGGTGAATTTGATCGGTTCAGTGCAATTCTGTCCAGTTCAGTGGGTTTTAGGCTCGGTTCATATGATCTGAGACTGGTTCTCTAGGTTTAGGGTTATGTTATACATGTTGGTAGTTTTGGTTTTCAAATTAGAATGTTTAATGATAGAGTTCATGTACAAATTCATGTTACAGAGTGGTTAATCCAATAATCAGCCTGCATCGTGTGATAAACAATTATTGGCTTTTCAAAAGGACTCAGAGATAACATCGTTTGAGGTAGGAATCTTACCCTACTCCTTTTGTCACAGTGTCAAGAACTTATAAGATTTGTCACTTATTCCTTTGATTAGATATATGATGCATATATGATAGAATTGACTGACACTGATATCTAATTGCTTCATCTGCTTGAGTTGTTTCTGAATTCCTGTTGACCTCAATTTATCTTATTTATTTGGTCATATTCTGCTTCTGTATAAATGGTTAACAAATCTGTTTTGAGATACCTGATATATTGGCTTATGAGCCTGGTTGAGCAATTGTGTATCTGAGATATTGAAATGTATGAAACCGTTGTAAATCTGTGATGACAAAGTCGTGATTTATATTGACCTCTGACCTGGATGATTTATTCTCCAGTGGCCTGTTTATCTGAGTTATAGTTCTGATTATATCAGACTATCTGAGTTACCGGTTAGGGCACCGCCAGTTGTCCTCGGACAATACTACGGATGTCAGATGTTGGACGCAACATTCACCGGGCTGTTTAGGACAGTCGTTCCATTGCATGAGCAATAGTGGAAACACTCTGAAAATGAGTGTGGCTCTTGATTGAGATCTGTTGGCCAGCTTGATGATTTGCACGACATTCCTATATTATTTGTATATCATTGTTTCAGTTATTGTGTTATCCTGTTATTTGATTCCCTCACCATGTGTTAGCACCCTTTCTTGATGACTCAAGTGTTAGCACCCTTTCTTGATGACTTCGTCGTAGTATATCTGGATGATATCGTGGTGTACTCCTCAAGCGTTGAGGAGCATTTGATACACTTGAAGAGGGTTCTTCAAGTTTTGAGGGAAAACCAGCTTTACTTGAAGCTGGAAAAGTGCACTTTCATGTCGGAAGAGATTTCCTTCTTTGGACATGTGGTAGGCCACGACCAAGTGCAAATGGACAAAGGCAAAGTCTGAGCCATTGTGGAATGGCAAGTCCCCTCAAATCAGACTGAGTTGAGGAGTTTCCTCGGTGTTGTCAACTTTTATCGAAAGTTCATTCGGGGTTACTCGAGAGTGACTGCACCCCTCAACAATTTGCTGAAAAAGAATACCAACTGGGGTTGGGATGATCGGTGTCAGTCGGTCTTTCAAGACTTGAAAGACCGAATAGCTTCTGAACCAATCCTAAAATTACCGGATTTCGGTAAACCTTTCGAGGTTCACACCGACGCTTCGGATCAAGCGATCGGTGGTGTGTTGATACAGGATGGACATCCTGTAGCTTTCGAGAGTCAAAAGCTGAATGAGACAGAGCAGAGGTACTCTGCTCATGAAAAGGAGATGGTAGCAGTGGTGCACTGCCTCCGAACATGGAGAGTTTATCTCTTGGGTAGCGCCTTCGTGGTGAAAACCGACAATGTGGCGAATACTTATTTCACCACACAGAAGAAATTGTCGGCAAAACAGGCCAGATGGTAGGAATTCCTTGCAAAATTCTAGTTCCAGTGGGAACATAAGCCTGGAAAGGCTAATGTAGTGCCTGATGCACTGAGTAGGCTTAACGCCTTAGTCTGCTTTGCGATCTCTAGAGTGGAAGGAGATCTCCTTACGAGGATAAAAGCAGCATCTACTTTCGATGAGACATATCGAAAGATTGTTGAGCAAATCAAGTCGGGTACGACCCGACGATATTATTTGGGTGCCGATGACGTTGTCATGGCCCGTGGCGAGTGGCCACTAGTCCCCGCATCCGGTGGATTGCGATGGGAGCTGCTTAGGGAGCTGCATGATATCCCGTAGTTGGGTCATCCGGGACAAAGGCGTATGTTCGCCTTGTTGTCTAGGTCATGTTATTGGCCAGATATGCGTGCTAACATTGAGATGTATGTCCGCACATGTCTTATTTGTCAACAAGACAAGGTCGATCGGAGGTTACCGGCTGGGTTGTTACAACCCTTGCCTATACCTGAGACCCCCTGGACAAGTGTGTCCGTGGATTTTATTAGTGGGTTTCCCAAGGTCGAGGGGAAAACATCCAGATTCGTGGTTGTGGATAGATTCTCCAAGTATGGAGTTTTTATTCCAGCACCCGAACCATGCTCAGCTGTGGTAGCTGTAGATTTATTCTTTCAGAACGTGGTGAAGCATTTTGGGCTCCCAACGGATATCGTGAGCGATAGGGATGCCCGGTTCACCGGACATTTCTGGTCGACGTTGTTCGACAAGCTAAGAACGAATTAAATTTCTCCACAGCGAACCATCCCCGGACGGATGGACAGACAGAGCGGGTGAATGCCCTCGTGGAGGACTACCTCCGTCATTTTGTGACTGCGAGTCAAAAGGATTGGGTGAAGTGGATGGATTCGGCACAGTTTGCCTACAATCTCCACAGATCATCGTCCACAGGGCACAGCCCCTTTGAGCTACTGTTAGGGAGACAGCCCCTAACTCCTGTTGACATCGCAATGAGGACCTCCGAGGGGAGATGTCCTGCGGCTCAACGGGCAGCTCGTGAGCGAGTGGAGTCGCTCCAAGAGGCTCGGGATAGCCTCGAGCTAGAAGCTGGACGAATGCAGCATTATGCAAATCGTCGTCGTCGGGATGAAGAGTTCGCCATGGGCGACTTAGTGCTTATCCGACTTACTCCGCAGATATGGAGGAAGATATCTGCGAAGGCAGCACATCGGGGTCTTATACAGAGATACGATGAACCTTTCGAGGTGTTGAGCCGGGTTGGCTCAGTTGCGTATCGTCTGAAGCTCCCTGATAGGATGAAGCTGCATCCGACATTCCATGTGAGCTTCCTAAAGAGGTTTCATAAGGATCCAGGGGATCCATCTCGGTCTCAGTCGCTTCGTGCGCCTTCAACGGTTTGAACGGAGTTCGACCAAAGGATCAGAGAGATCCTAGATCACCGAGTTTTGGGACAAAGTAGGATGAACCAACGAACAGAATTCCTTGTTCGGTGGGAAGGTTCTCCAATGGAAGGAGCTACATGGTATAAGGCATCCGAACTGTGGCAGTTCGAGGACAAGATCCGACGTTACTTTGAGTCGCCGAGGGCGGCGACTCGCTCCGGAGGGGGAGAATGTTAGGCCTATGGGCCGAACAATTGGACACGACCTAATTTTCATCCAGCCCAGCCCAGCCGTATATTCCTTACCGAACGGATGCGATCCGGATCGGGTGCCACCCGGTTCCACAATTGCGTAACGTTCGATTCGATCGAACGACGCGTGCGGGAGAGGTCCAAGCGACATGGCGGATGGGACGGGGAGTGGGACGGGACGTGCGTTGACGCAAGCCGACAGACGCAGTTTTTGAGAAAAGGGGATGGAGACGAACAGTGTCGTTTCTCTCACGTCCGAAAAAATGAATGCGTGCTCTTTCTCTCTCGCCTCTGTTCCGTCGTCGACTGGAGTCCGGATCTTAGGCAATCGCCGTGCCTAAGCTCGAGGTCGCGTTCCGGTGGTGTGGGCGGGTGGACGAACACGCCGAGCTTCCCTTTTCCTCCGCCGTTGCCGCATTTGTCGTCCTTGCGTCCGTCGCTGCCGTAGCTGTCGCTGTCGACTAGACCGCCTCGGAAGGCTCAACTGCAACCACTTCATCGGAAAGAAGGAGCCAGCGGCCACGTGATCGCCGAGGTAACTCCTTCCTTTCTCTGTCGGTTCCTTTCTTCCCCGATCGAGCTCGCGGCTCCCGTGTGGCTTCGCCTCTCATTCCGACGGTGGTTCCTCTTGGCGCGCTTCTCTTCTTCTGCTCCTCCGGTGAGCCCTCCCCTCTCCTTCCCTGGCTACCAGCTCGCCTGCGTGCGAGAACTACCGGAGCCAGCGCTCGCCTGCGTGCGAGCTCCGGTCTCATTCCCTTCGCCTGCGTGCGACGCTTGTTGCTTCGCCTTCGTCTTCATCAACTTTGGGAGCAACCGTCACCCCTGTTCGGTGTGCGAGCAGGCGGACACTGTCGATGCCTTCGTCACTGTCTCACGGTCCTCTTCCAGCAGGTTTCCGACATGAGCTCCTCCCTTTCGGTGTCGCGCGTGGGTGGCCGAACGCACGACGCCGACTCCTACAGTTACCGTCCGCTGGCCTCCCTTCCACTGCCGGACAGCCTTTCCAGCGCCGCCAGCTACCGGATGTAGCCCCTACTCAGTCCCCGTACTCACCCACGGGTGAGGGACGGACGGGCGGCCGTTTGGCCTGCCGACGGACGCTCATGATGCGCGCTTGGATAGTCCGTCTGCCTGCTGTCTACGTGCTCGCACGTGTGGTCATGCGCGACGTTTTGTTGGTCCGGTCCCCCTCCTCCTCACCGGCGCGTGAGTGAGATATTGACCAATCGTCCGTGATCGCAGAGCGCCGGGTAGATCGTTGGACGTGAGGGTGAATCCGACACCCCATCAGGGAACGTCTGGTTACTCCCCTCGGTTCTTTCTCCGACACGTGTGCGTGTCCGGATTCTATTGTGGACCCCGTTTGACGCGGTCGGCTTTGGGTGCATCCCTTTTGGGTTCGAGTGAATCCATTTTGACTTTGCGATACCGGTCCGCGGTGAATCGCAAGCGTTGATCCAAACCGTGTTGGAACGGCAGTGATCTTCTGCAAAGTCCATTGTCGGGCTGGGAGTCGGTTCGAGGAATCGACTTCGCCAGTCACGCCCAATCCAGCGGTTTCAACCGTTGTGATATCAGCATTGACGTATTTAGACTCGAGTCAAGCATTAACTCACAAGTAAAATATTTAAAAAAATATTACCCTAATTCAGGTTATGATACTTTGCATGCATGCCCCCACTTCTTTGGAATATATTAATTGCATACAGAAGATGCCGAACAAACTTGAAACCTAAAATTACTTATGTCCCCACTTCTTTAGAATATATTAATTGCATACAGAAGATGCCGAACAAACTTGAAAGCTAAAATTACTTATGTAATCATCAATTTATCCCGTACATGGCTATGAGAAGGACGTGAGATTGATAATTCCAGTAAGTTGCTAACAAAAAACATGACATACTTAAATAATTTCACAAATGAATATAACAAAAATAGATGAATAAATAGCCCGATCGAGATACTTTAAATTCCTGATCGATATGTAGTACACTAGCACGTAAGCCTCGCTGCTCAAATTGCATGCACATGGCGTGCACGCAGCACGGTCGCCCGTTCATTAAGATTGATTAAATTGTGAGCTACCCCAGACTCACATTGGCCGGAGACCAATTAAATCAGTGGTTGGAGAAAGTTAATGTTGATAGATTTTTTAAAGCCACGTAATAAAAACACAAATCTTAAGATTTTTTAAATTAAAATGTTGATAGATCTTCGTCAACGATAATTATCATTAATAGAATATCTATCAACGATAATTATGATTGATAGAATATCTATCAACTATGATAGAATATCAACCATAATTATCATTGATATATATAATTATGGTTGATAGAAATTATCATTGATAGTCTATCAACGATAACTATGTTGATAGAATGTGACTATCAACAATAATTATGATTGATATAATGTCTATCAACGGTAATTATGTTTAATAGAATGTCTATTAACAATAATTATGATTGATAGAATGTCTATCAACCATGATAGAATGTCTATCAACGACTATCAATCATAATTATAGTTGATAGTCTATCAACAATAATTATGTTGATAGAATGTGACTATCAACAATAATTATGATTGATGTAATGTCTATCAACGATAATTATATTTAATAGAATATCTATTAACAATAATTATAGTTGATAGATAACGATAATTATGGTTGATAGAAATGTCAATCAATCATAATTATCGTTAATAGACCTTATATTAATGATAATTATCGCTATCAATGAAATTCGTTGATAGGCATATCAACACAACGAAGATCAACAAAAAATTTCTCTAGCCTGCATCTAGGAGTATCAATAATGGGTAACAAGAGGCTAACGAAGAAAAACAAAGAAATTTACCTTGAGATTCATGTCCATCAATAAATAGATCTAACAGGTGATTTGGATACCCAGCTTAGAAAATAAGTACCCAGTCAGTTTAGGCCATTTCTTCCTAACCTTTGACAAAATTTTAAGCCTGCAAACTAGCAAATAGAGATGCCACTTGGTAGACTACTTATGTTTTTTTCCCACTATCCATACCTGAACCCCTGCCTGATATTTTCGCCAACCCTCTACATAAATCCTACCCATTTAAACTTCTTCCTATCGGGTAAAAACCTTTTGCCCATTCACCCACACTGCTAAGTCCTAACCTAATAACCCACCCACTCATGTCGCTGATGCCTTGTCCCCCATCGCCTCCTCTCTCTCTCTTTGCCGATGACCTAGAGCTTGCCGCCCCTACTACCTCCTTGTTATCGACCTCACACTCGTCGCCTCATCGTTTTACGGCTTCACCTTGTAGCCTTGCCACCTCACATCGTCTCATCGTCTTGCCTTGTCGAAAAAAGGGTCACACATGCTGAAAAGAAGGGAGAAGCCATCTCGCTCGGACGAGCAAGAGGAGCGAGGGCCTAAACGCAAGGTCAAATGCAAAACGCGCACACACAAAGCAAACAACAGAAAATAACGTGAGTGAAAAATAAAGCGATGCCGGAAAATGAAAGTAGCAAAAGAAAACCAAGTGAAGAGGTTTAGATAATACCTCTGCAGGATTAGAACCCGCCTCGGCAAAGCGGACAAATGGAAAATTTGAGTTGAATTCTTTGACGCCGAACCTCACACCATACACCATCAGTTGTTGGAATAGAGTGCATTAGTGAAGTTTGCTAAAGAATTGGCTGGACCGTCCATTGACCAGATCAACAAAACATAACCAATAATAATATGAATCTAGGAGTATGTAAGAGGATTACCTAAATTGGTCCCCGTTGCTCTGGAGACAAAGAAAGTCCATTGACTAGAGAAGCTGATTCCCCCCTCACAGTTGTCTTCCCTCCTCTTTTCTTTCGTGCCTCTTCTATTTGTGTTGACTGCCGTGAGCACTTTCTCTCTTCTCCAGCACCTATTCCCTCGTCTTTGGGCTGCTGGCAAACAATGTTTTTTTTTGTTGCATCTTGGCGTGTTTCCAACTTTCATATAGAGTCAAAATCAATTTTGACCCGGTCTCCTCATCCTTGTAATGCTGGTGCGTACCAGATTTTGTGTTTCCAACCTTGTCTAGAGTCAAAACTAAGAAAACTGGAAGGTGGCTGGAAAAATTTACTCGCTTCGGATAACTCCCGCCCGGTTCAAAAAATGTCTGCACTGCAAGGCCAGATAAATTTCTAACTTAAATTATCCAGGACGCCACAAGGCCAGATAAATTTCCAAACCAAATTATCTAATATGCCGTAAGGCCGGATAATTTCCCAAACTAAATATCCATTGTACTTACGGGTGATGGACTTACCGGCGATGCCGTAAGTCCATTGCATCTATGTAAATAGACATAGAGTTTGCTGGTGAGCACTGTCGATCGCTGGAGTCTGTCGTAAAATTGTCACAGTGGTTACGCGACGCTGAAGACGGAATCGGGTGGACTCATCGATGCCGAACCACCCGCACCATGCCACCAGACGTCGGAGGCAGCAACTGAATGCCGGAGTAGAGGGGGAGACCTCGCGCACTTTAAATCACCAGAACTCGCCGGACTTCACCACCGAAGATCGCCGGAAAACACCAGAGACCGCCGCCGATTGCCAATAACGAGAGAAAGAGAAAGGACAGCGCAAGAAAATGGACACCCGTGTGTCCGCTAGCCTGGTGTCGCGTCCACTCGCACATCTACCTCCTTCTGGTCGGCGTCGCCTACCGGAGCCTCACCAGTCAAGCGCCCCCAGTACCCTCGAGGCAGCGTCTCATCTGCCGCTCTCCCCTACCTCCGTGCACCTCCACGGCAACCTTCCCAGCCCAGATGTCGCCACCGCATCCGATCGAAGCCGTCCAGCCAACGCCTCTTGGGGTCGAAGCAGCGTCTCCTCCTGTGCCTCTACATGTCGCCGATGAGCCGCAAAGCCTCACCGTAGCCAGCCGCTCGGCTCGAAGGCATTTTCCCCCTTGAAACCGTGTCCTCGCGGTCAGGGAAGCCTAAGGAGCCACTTCTCCTCCTCGCGAGTCAACTCCCAGCATGCGTCATAGTATCCTATAGTCTGCGACCGTGGAAGCCAGCCAGCTCGTGCCACCTGGCGTTATCTCTCGGGCCGGAGCTCGCTAGTCGAAGAAGCATCGCCACGCTATCACGTGTGCACGCACGCGTCCAAGCGGCACCGCCTTTGGTCGCAAGCTCGAAGCCGCCACGCGGCATCATGCCGCTGGTCGGAGACATCACCTGCCTCCCACAGTGTGTTACGGCTAAAACTAAGAAAAGGGAATTTTGACCTCGATGTAGACCTTGCGCTCCATAGGTCATCATCATCGTCATCGTCAACCTTCGTGCTTCGTTGGCAAAGCTGGAAATCGGGCGGGCTGGACTGGATGCCCTTCTCCTTCCTTGGGCCTCAACGGAGTTCTCCAACAAGTTGGGCCAGCAATCTTTTGCGCTCCATGGATCTGGATCGAGTAGCCCACCGTAGGAATGCAAACCTCCAAGGACCCAGGCCAAAAGCCTTGTCCTCGCTAACCCACCCACCGGAGGGCATCCCCACAGGGGTGGAACTGCTCCAGCCTCCTGGACCTGCCATCGCTGGAGCCGCCGCAACTCCACGAGCAGCCGCCTCCACCCCGACGCACGTACGAGCCTCTTCCCTGCGAGAGAGAGATCTGCCGCTGCCCCTCTCTTCCGCCGCTGTGCATGAACCTAAGGGAGAAAACCCTCATCCTCCCTTTTTCCGCACGCACCCACCCGAGAGCCAGCCGTGCCCTCTCCTTTTCTCCACACATCCAAGCCACATGGGGTGGTCAAAATCCACTTTGACCAAGGGAGGGGCCCACCTGCTAGCTTTGAAGGGAAAAGCTGTCACATTCTCCCCCGCCCAAATCGGTCGTCACCCTTGACGACGATCAATGGGGGTGTGACCTGATACCTTGCATTTTTATAGTATTTTCTGATAACATTTTATCTGAAAACAAAGCACATTCTGATGCTTTTATGTAATATTCAGGCTTATTTTCTTGCTTTATTCGGAATCTTCACTTTTCCTTGTCTTTATGCAATTTCAAGGAAAATCACTCATTTCTAGAGGTTATTTGAAGATTCTAAAGCCATGGAGTGATTTCTAGTGATGAGACAAAGCTACACAAAAAATTTAGGATCAATCAAAGCTTTCTTTGAAAAATATGGCCAGGTGAACCCCACGGGGTTCACCGGTGCTTTTACTAATGACCGAAGCTTACAAACTGCTTCACAGCCTGGTGAACCCCACGGGGTTCACCTGTGATTCTTACTGGGTAGCCCGACACTTGCTCAAATTTTTGGTGATTTTGAGCTCAATTGATGTCCAAATTTGGCAAGTGAGGACTTTTTGGAAAGCTAATTCGAAGGAGAACACAAAGAATATAAAAGTCCTAATTTTTATTGCCAATTTGGAGAGAGAAATCGAGGGACAAAGCGGCGGGGGCGAGTGGACCAGCGACAAGGGCTTCTAGAGAGGATTTTGGGGCGATTTCGCGGCGGATCTTCATCAAACTTGGAGAAAACATTTGCATCATCTTTTCCTACCTCTCCTTTATCTTTGTTTCTAGTTTTCTTTGTCGATTTGAGAGATTTGTGCAGATTTGTATGGTTTTTCTAGCTTAAACCTTTATTCGGGGATCGGATGAAGCTCTTTGACTTGATCTTTTGTATGAATTGAACTTATTTGATATTTTGAGTCTTATCTGAGCAAATTTTATCTAGTTGTGTTTATTTCATAATATTGCCTTGATCAAGTAGTATTGTGTTTTAGCCGACGCGATCCATACCGAAAGGAGGGTCATGGAGGTGGAACCACTAGGTAAAACTTATGCATCCATGACACGAGAGTGCTTGGTTTTCGCTCGAGGGTAATATAATTTTCCATAGAACTCATTGGATTTATCTGGAACGATCCACCGCGAGAGTAAGAGACCGTTCCGGATAAGCAGCAGGGTGTACCACCGAGAGGGGGCATCCTGTAACTTAGGGAAGATTCCTTTTGCAAAATGATAAACTCATGTATCAAATAAATTACAGTTCAAATAGATCAATCAATGTGGTGAATTCCATAGTCCTGATATCTCTCAATTAGACACCCTCCATATTTCTATCACTGCTTTTCCTATTTTATTTATAGTTGAATTAGTTTACTTTATTCCCAAAACGCCAAAAAATTGGATTGCGTAGTTTCTAAATATCTGAATAGTTGGTACTTGACCTAGCTCCCTATGGGATCGACAATCTTTTATATTACTTCGATAACACCGTGCGCTTGCGATGCGCAACCTCGGAGCCGCCTCAACGAGGGAGCTAATGTACTGCATCAACTCCGAAGCACCATCTCAACAGAGGAGCTGGGAAGAACCCATGACTGTGCCTACTACAACTCCGGAGCACCATCTCAATGGAGGAGCTGGGAACAAAGGGCCGACCCACCATAGTCACCACTAAATTGGGAGTGCGGCCCAGTGCCGTTCCGCTTCAACCTCGGAATCCCCACTCGACGAGGGAGCCGGAAAGCTCCAACCACACTATTGTTTTCTGCTGCGACTTCGAAGCGTAGTCGTCGGGGAGCCGGAACCTGGTCTACTTCCACCCTCAGATCGCCGCCCCGAAGGAGCCGGAGAAGCACCATACCTCGCTGCAGCCCGCTTCAACTCCGGAGCACCATATCGATGGAGGAGCCGGAGAGCAGTCCCGCTTCCACTTCGGCGCCCGCGCACTTGACAGAGCCGAGGAAAGAGATCGACCCACCACAGTCGTCTCTAAGCTTGGGACGCGGCCTCACGCCACCCTGCATTGACCTTGGAGCCCCTACTCAACGAGAGAGTCGGGTTGTCCCCCGAATGCAGTAAATCAGCACAACACATGAACTCGCATGCTGCTCGCTGTGAACTAAATCTGGAAGTAAATCAACCCTATTCAGCTTGATAGTTCGAGAAGTGAACTAAATCTGGAAGTAAAAAAGCAATTCCTCTAGCAACATCAGCCCAAAACTCATCAGCATATCATAAGAAAACCAAAGGAATCAACCCATAATTATCGCAACCAACGAAGGCAAGGAATAATGGGCAACTCCACCCCAACGTATCAATAAGAATCTCATATATCCGGAAGAACTCTAAGCAATCAACTCCTTCAAAGTTCTTAGCAATCAAAGGGGAAAGTGCTTAGACTTTCCTTAGTCCATTACCCATCATAGATAGAAAAGAACCACTGGAGAAGCACCAACAAGCTTGGCCAAGAATCCATGTAAGCACTACTCATGTGAATAACCAAACTCTTTATGCAAAGACTCATTATGTTGCAAGATCATCCAGCTTCACGTGAACAAGAACTCAAAATAAAGAATCAGCCAAACTCCAAGAAAGAAGGCAGTCACGACTTTTGCCACTCATCTCCCTAATTGAAAGTCCACAGGAGGAAGGAGCTCAGCCGATGGGATCTCCTCCAAAACTGCAACCATAAACTTGCTTAAGGAAGGAGAGCACGTCGAAGCTCCATCAATGTCATCAAACCCCCATTTTGATTCCACTTCTGCCACGCGACTGCACAGTGCTAAAAAGTGGTTGACAGGAACCATCATCCCGGCATTAGTTAGCAGCGAAGAACGCAAACCAATAACAGGATCATCGCAGCGGTTGGGAGAGGAAGAGCTCACTCTAGTCCAGCAGATAACATGGAGTGGTTCCTCTTCCTCTTCATTGATAGTCCCCTCCACCGTTTTCAGAACAACATCAAAGAAGACAACCGTGTGCTATAGGCCCTTTGGAACGAGAATGCTCTGATACCAATTGTTTTGGCTAAAACTAACAAAAGGGAATTTTGACCTCAATGTAGACCTTGTGCTCCATAGGTCATTGTCATCGTCAACCTTCATGCTTTGCTAGCAAAGCTGGACATCGGACGGGCTGGGCTGGATGCCCTTCTCCTTCCTTGGGCCGGCAATCTTTCGCACTCCACGGATCTGGATCGAGCAGCCCACCGTAGGGATGCAAACCTCTGAGTACCCTGGCCAAAAGCCTTGTTCTCGCTAACCCACCCACCGGAGGGCATCCCCACAGGGCTGGAACCGCTCCAGCCTCCCGGACCCGCTGTCGCCGGAGTCGCCGCAAGCTCCACGAGCAGCGGCCTCCACCCTGACGCACGTACAAGCCTCTTCCCTGCGGGGCGCGCACCACCGAGAGGAGTCCGCCTGAGAGAGATCCGCCGCTGCCCCTCTCTTCCACCGCCGTGCACAAACCTGAGGGAGAAAACCCTCATCCTCCCTTTTTCCGCACGCACCCACCCGAGAGCCAGCTGTGCCCTCTCCTTTTCTCCACTCATCCAAGCCACGTGGGGTGGTCAACTCCACTTTGACCAAGGGAGGGGCCCACCTGCTAGCTTCGAAGGGAAAAGCCGTCACATAGTGCTAGCCGCTGCATCAACGCCAACGTCCGTCACTCTTAGCAACACCGGCCGCCTGGCTTGGAAACGCCGCCGCTGCCCTAATTTCACGCCAGCCCTAGCGTGATTTGGGCTGGTTTCGGGCCGATTTTAACTCGATCAACGGCCCAATTGGCTTGGTTAAAATCGGACCTTAACACCCTATATTTTAACTCACTTGAGGACCTAGATTTTTACATAAAAATAAATTTTAAAGTACCTTGAAATTTTATTTTTTAAACTTTTCTCATTTATTTAATTCTATTTTATTTGTCTATTTTATTAATTTAAATATTTAATCTTTCTAAAAATATAAAATTATATAAATTCCTATAACAAATTTAGGTGAAATATTTACTTTTTTATGTAAACACAATTTTCAATAAAAATATTAGAACAACACCTTGTTTATTAAGAAATAAAAAAAGTATTGGAGTAAATATGACACCATAACAACACTTTGTATTTACCTTAGGCTGTGTTTACAAGAGAGGATAGAAAACTGATTGAAAGGAAAAATTAGAGAGAAAGGAAAACTAATGGAAAAGAAAACTCACACAATTTTCCTTTCTTGTGTTTACTTGAAGGGAAAAGAGAAAAGATAGATTGATATATATACTCCACATTTATATTCTTATACTCTTATTATTATTAAAATATAATTAAATACCTATAAATTATCTAATTATCATTAAATATAATTATTATTAATATAAAAATATTAAAAAATAAATATATAATAATAATAATAAATTATAACATATGCTTTAAAATATTTTAGGCTAAATATTATCTAATTATCACCCAAGTCTACTTTAATAGATAAACAAAAGATCTAATTATAATTTTTAAACATGTTTGAGTTAATTTATAAATAATGGAATTAATTATAGGTTAAATCCAACCGTGGGCCGCCAATTCCAGCCACAAATTCCAGCTGTGAGCTCCCAGCTTCCTCTCATGTCATCTGTGCGAGTGAGAGTCAGCTGAGGAGATGATGTCGCCAGGGGAGAAGAATAGCAAAGTTCCCAGCTTCCTTCCGCCGTTCGCTCCAAACCAGCAAGGAGCGCTCGGCTAGTGGAAGGAAGAGCCCAAGTCAGGAGATAGAGTTCGTCCACTGGGCTTGGAGAAGGAGTCACTAGAGAATCTAACCACTCATTCGCGTCCAACTGCGTGGAGTGTCGACCAGAGAAGGAAGGAGGAAGCTCCTTTGCCTGGACTGGCTCCTGAAGGACGAGGAGTGTTGGAGAAGAAGGAAGCCGCGAGAAGGGGGTGGTGGCAGATGAGTGAAGGCCGGCGGAAGAGGCTCGGTGATAGATGTAGAAGATGTGAGGTGGCAGAATAGTGAAGAAGAGGAGAAGCGGAGGAGAGCAACAACGTTCGGCAGAGGAAACTAGTAAATGAGAGGGGAGAAAAAATACCGGATGTCCTAGGGGTGGGCAATCGGTTTTTACCGAAACCGAATATACCAATTAAAAATTTATCGATTTTTTAAAAAATTGATACCGAACCGATTAAATAAATTACCGAACCTATACTGAATCGAATTTACCGATTAGTTTTCGGTAAATTCAGTAAATTCCCGAATATTAAAAATAAAATTTTTTTACTTACGATGTTGAATCACCATACAATTAGATTTACCTATTACCTAATTTTGGTAAACCGAATTTACCGAACCCATTGCCCACCCCTAGTACTCATGTCTCATGGTATTCGGTTTTACCTATTACCTAATATATAAATTATATCAACTCTTATATATCGGTAAAATCGTTAATTTACCGAACCGAAAAAATTTTACCGAAACCGAAACCGATTACCGATTATACAAAATATATATACCGATACCGTTTTTACCGAACTAAATTTACCGAACTGAATTTACCGAACGGAATTTACCGAACCGAATTTACTGAAAATTTTGAAAAACCGAATTTATCGAACCCGATTGCCCACCCCTAGGAAGTCCTGCAATGACGATGGATTGGCGGGTGGAAGAGGAGAAGATCAGCGGCAGCAATGATAGATCGGCGGTAGAGGTGATAGATTGGCGGCAGCGGCGATGGATGGGCGGCAGAGGCGAAGATCACGATCGGCTAGCTAGGGTGCGAATAACATGCGTGTACGCTTCTATTGGTTTTCTGCCTATTTCGGGGGGATAAGGATTCAAAGGAAAAGCGTCAGATTTTTCTTTCGCTTTTCCTTGCTTCCCTTTCTGTTCGTACAGGTATACAAAGGAAAACTGAGTTTTCTTTCCTTTCGTTCGCTTTTCCTTTCTTGTAAACACAGTGTTAGTGTTAGGCCTTCCGGCCGAAAATTGGGCGCGGCCCAATTCCAACCTAGCCAACTTCTATGAGCTAACCGAGTCAGCGGAGTGATCCGGGCACCGCCCAGATCTGAAACGAGAATGGGTGTCTCGCGTGCACTGGCGGATGGGACGAGTGCACGTCTCAAGCTGCGTGCCGACGTGAAGCGGGTGGTTGCGTGCGTGGGCGAGGTTGAAAAAGTCGTCGTCGTTGATGTCGACGATACGCGCAACCTCTCGCTGATCTCTTTCTCTCCCCTCTCCATTCTCATTAGATCATCAGAGTTGTCCTCACCGGATGTTGTTGTCGGTGGAGTACCCCAAGGCGTTCCGATGGTGCGGGTGGGTGCTTGGAGCGCCGGGGTCAACTCCATCCTCTCTCATCCTCCTTCGTCCTCTTTCTTGCATCTGCCATCGTTGTAGTCAGCGCCAGGTCCAGACCACCTCGGAAAGGCGTCTTTTGCCACTCCTTCATTGACTTAAAGGAGCTGGCGAGGTCTCATCGAGGTACTCTCTCTTCCCGTTTATTTTTGGGGTTCTTACTAGGTTGTTTAGCAGCTAGTTATTGTGGGATCAAACTGTTGAACACTTGAAGCAACCGTTTACTTGATGTCTCCTGATTAGATCTTGGATTGCTATTGAATGTTTTTCTAACCTGGGAGTATATCTCAGCACAAAAGATTGCTCTTATACTTATCTTGTATTTCATCTTATTTTATTGCTTGAGAACAAGCAAATATTTTATTCTGGGGTATTTTGATGTCTTGCATTTTAGTAGTAATTTTTATGGACATTTCATGCTAATTCTAGGCTTATTTTAATACTTTCATGCCATTTTTAGGCTAAATTACTTGATATCTTCGGAATCTTCACTTTTTGGCACTTTTATGGAATTTCAGGTAAAAACGCCCTTTTTCGACATATTTTAAAGATTCTAAGGCCATGAGAAGATTTCTTGTATGAAGACAAGGTCACACGTCAAATTTGGGCTTAAACAGAATTAGCCTGAAAAATATGGTCAGGGGAACCCCATTGGGGTTCACCAGATCTTTCGCCAGGCTGCAGGAACTTCACAGTGAGAATCACGGCTAGGTGAACCCCACCGGGTTCACCAGATTTCCTGAAGGCCGAAACCAGTCCAGAGAGAAGCACGGCTAGGTGAACCCCACGGGGTGCACCACGCTTCTATTCGCCCAAACTCACAGAAGGAATCACAGGCAGGAGAACCCGGCGGGGTTCACCCGTGATTCCAACCCAGTCACGCACGAGACCGAGTTCCACTTGGTTTTTCCTTGATTTCTCACTCGTTTGAAATCCAAATTTGGCAAGTGAGGTGTCTATGGAAAGCACTTTCAGAGGCGAACAAATGGAATATAAAAGTCCCAATTTCCTTGCCCTAAACATTGAGCATTCACGTGAAGAACCGGCGCGGGAGGAAGAACACGACGACTTTTGGAGATTTTCGGAGATTGAGACACACGATCATCACAATTTCTTCAGGATTCCTTCGGTTCATCATCTCCTTCTCCATCGATATGGTGCTCCGGAGTTCAAGCGGGCTGCAGCGAGGTACGGTGTTTCTCCGGCTCCTTCGGGGCGGCGATCTGAGGGTGGAAGCAGACCAGGTTCCGGCTCCCCGACGACTACGCTTCGAAGTCGCAGTAGAAAACGATAGTGTGGTTGGAGCTTTCCGGCTCCCTTTTCGATTGGGGATTCCGAGGTTGAAGCGGAACGGCACTGGGCCACGCTCCCAATTTAGTGGTGACTATGGTGGGTCGGCCCTTTGTTCCCAGTTCCTCCGTTGAGATGGTGCTCCGGAGTTGTAGCGGGCACAGTCGTGATGATCGTGATGATCGTGAGTACTAGGTGTTGAGAATGGAAGAGAGTTAGGAAGTTAAGTGGAGAGTAATGTGATGAAAATGGATGAGAACTTATGAAGTTGAGTGGAGATGAGAAAAAAAAAGACAAAATAGCATAAAGGACAAAACCTTGCCACCTCATGCTATTGGAATTGCTATTATGCGTACACCTCATCTCCTCATGCATGAGGAGATAAATATGGAAAAATTTACCATTCCTCATTTTTTACTTCGTTCCAACCTTGAGAGAAAGAAACCCTACGAAAGGGAAGAGGAAGAGGGGAGAAAACAAATAGAAAGTGATTTTGGGCATAATAGGCAAGTCCTTCTTCTTTCTTTCCTAATATTTTGCCTATTGCTTTAAATTTATGAGAACTCATCTTTTCTTCCTTTGTAAATTCAAGTTGCCTCTGGTTTCTATGATTTTTGGTAAATTCGACCCTTGGAAGAATGATCAATGTTATGTTAATAACTATGAATCCGTATGTAAAGTAAATTTGACCTTTCTTCATTCAAATGAGCATAACTTTAGACTCCCTGAACCAAATCATATGAAATAAGATTCATTGTAAAGAAGACTCAAACATATTGCTTTTGAGTTGGATATTGAGTACTTTACAAGAGGTTATCAGCTTTTTTACTTCAATCCAATCTGACCCAGTGAATCTGTTTTTACTTTTGGACCTTTATGTAGTGAGTGAAATATATGTCTAGATTTTGTGATAGAACGATCCCAAATTCTTCTTTTTATATCAAGTAGACTGATTAACCTACACGTAGAGCTTTTATTTGCATGATTTGGATCTGAAATGAAATTATACTCAATTTTTGAACTTAACCCTATAAATCTGGAAATCTCATTGTCTTGATTTTGACCTCTTGCTACTTCAAAACTCATAAATTCATCTATTGAGCTCCATTTTAAATCAAGTTTATTTTTCTAAAAACTAGACTCGAAAACCTTTGTTTTGACACCAATATCATATCAAATGGTATCTTATACAGGATGTAATGTTCGTGGTAAACAAGCTTAAACTTTCTGCTTTTGGGTTACATGACCATTCTTATGTGTATCTTCCATAAATGGTTTTCTATGTGGAGTTTATTGATACTTCTGTCTCTTCCATTTGGAAATGAGTATATCAGCAATACATATCTCATGTATGAACTTCAAGGTTTACCTCTTTGAGGGTTTGATATATATATCACCATTTTGGTATGCTTCCCTTCATTTGGATGCTAGTGGGGAAAAGACTATGCACCCGAAAGGGAAAATACTATGAGCCCAGAAATGGGAAGAGATTGATAGTTGTGGAACAAAGTGCTACAAGGAACAAGTGCTACGCTTGAAATAATGGGGGCCACCTCTTGAATCCATGGGAGCCACCTCTTGATTCTTCTTTGTGATCTTTATGCTTATGTAACTCTATGATGCTTTGGGTTGTTGCTTTTATCTTTTATTTATGCTTTCCATGTAACTACATGCCTCTTTGGGTTACTACTTCTTAATATTGCTTACCATGCCACTATTGCTTACCATGTCACTATTGCTTATCATGTCACTATTATGTTTCCATTTGATCTACCCATTATGAATACTTTGGTGTGACCCATCTTGTTTGGCACCTCATTTACTTGCTGAGCATTCTTGCTCAATCCTTGCATTCTAACCTTTTTACAGGTTAGCTTGGGCTACGAGTCATCGAAGATTCTCAAGGATATAATGAGTTGTAGTTTTTGTTTTGAACATGTATGAAGTTGTGTACCGTGCTTGTAAGATAAGTTTGCAACTATCCATGACTTGTATGGGATGAAAGATACTTTGTTTTGGAAATCTAAACTTCAATGACTTATGTAAGATATTGCTCTTGGTGTTGTAAGATAAATGTGAGATAATTTATAACTTGTATGTGATGATAAATAAGATGACTTTGAATTATGATATGGTTATCTTATGATATGAAAGGATTGTGAGTAGTAGAATAAAACGTTGAACTTTAACATTGTTATTTGACTTATTGTCACTTCCTACATGATGCTTGCTCACGTTCTCACTTATGAATCCTGGATAAATCACGCCATTTTTTTTTTATAATATGACCTTTGAGTACTTGATTACCATCTAGGGGTGTGACATTCTTAATCGGGCTGGAGGTCAGTTTGGTGAACCTTTTCTGCCAGTCACACCCAATCTTGTTATTACGATCGTGGCTCCCCTACGTGGGCGTGTTTGGAATCAAGTCAAGCATTAACTCACATGTGATAATATTAAAATTTTGTTACAGTAACTAGGACATGATACTTAGTGTCAGGCCCCGGTTCAACCGGTTTGGCCCAGGCCCAAACGATGGTCCAAATCAGAGCCCGTGGAGAGAAATCACTCAGTCAACGTCATCAGCGCACGCTGCAGCGTTTCCTTCGTCGAGCCACGCGGACGACGCTCGCGCGTCGTCTCCGCGAGACTCGGTCGACGACGCGCGAGACGCACACGGAAGGGCGGCGACGGGCGTTTCGGACGCGGCAGCGGGAGAATCGGGCATCGGATGCCCTAAAACCAGATGAGGCGGCGGCTGTGGGGTTAAAAAGGGAGCTCGGGGAGCTTCGGCGGGGGGATTACCATCACCTGGCAGCGAAGAGAAGTGAGGAAACTTCGAGAGAGATTGTAATCGGCGATTGGTTCGCCGGTGAGGGAGGGGACGAGGGCACCGGCGTAGAGTCGCCGGCGTAGTGAGAGTTGTAAGCTTTACCTTGAGAGAATAAAGCTTCTCTTCCTAAGCTTCTTCCCCTGTTTTCCTCTGTTCCGACCACTTCCGAGGCGACGCCTTCTCCTTTCCGGCAGCAGGCGGCTGTCCGGTCGGCGACGGCGAACTTGTGGACAGGAAGGCAGGCGGCCTTCCCCTGTTAATCCGCATCCTTCCTTCCGGCGACAAACGAACGAACGCGGCGGCGTGCGTTCGTTCGCAGCGGAGACGAAGACGTCGTTGTTCGAACGCGGCGGCGTTCGAAACGAGGCGTTGACGACGTCAAAATCGGCAACGGCGGATTTACAAATTCGACGGACGAATTGCACGGCTGACGTCAGTGAGTGGCGGCTGACGTAAACGAAATCGAATTTTCGATTTCGAATCTGATTTTCGCATCTGACGTAAGGCGTACGTCAGCGGAGCGAAGATTCGACGATTCGGCGGTCAAAATCAATTTTGACCAGAGGTATTTTCAAATTTTGGGTTTCGTTTGGGATTTCTCTAAATTAGGGTTAGGGTTTTCCGTGCGAATTGTATTTTGGGGATAAAAATTATCCGGGAGAGTAGGGTTTCGATTTTGGGGCCGGAAACCCTAGGGCGAGTTACGTTCCGGTGTTCCGCCGGACGGCTCTAGGAAGCGGATAAGCGCTCATTCTAGGCCGATCCGACCGGGGCGTGACAACAGGTATCAGAGCAGGCTAACGTGTTCCAGCAAACACGGCTCGTTCAACTTCACCCTCGAAGGTGAAGAAAGGCCTGAAATTCCAGAAGATCACCCATATTGCTAGAGGAGCGTCAGAGGACCCTCGACCCAGGCAGGATAAAGGAAAAGCCAAGGAGACGGCTGATCCTGAGGAGATGGTAAACCAGGGTGATCGCATTGCTCACATCGAGCAAATGCTTGGTATGACTAGTGGTGGAGATACTGGGATGATTCCACAGGTGGAAAACCTTCAGAAGACTGTGGGGGATCAGGAATTACTGATCGAACAGCAGAGGTTGCAAATCGAGCAACAAGGGTTGCAGATCGAGCAGCAGAGGTTGCAGATCGAGGTCATGCAACAGACCATGGAGGGTCTGATCCATCTACCAGGGGAGATGGTTCGCATGAAGGAGGACATGCATGCTGAAGTTAAGGTACTGCGCCTAGCCCTAGCGCAAGTATCAACAGCAGCACCGGTGGAGCAGGAGGCTCCCAAACCGAGGATACGGGTGCCCGACCCAGCGACGTTCGGGGGGGCTCGATCGTCCAGAGAGGTCGAGAATTTTATCTGGGATATGGAGCAACTGTTTTCAGCTAACCATATTTCTGCAGGAGATCGGGTGCAGGTGTGCATCGCCTATCTTACAGGCGACGCAAAACTTTGGTGGCGAACCAAAGTCGGCTCTACTTCAGGGACTGCTAGCTGGACTTGGGAGACTTTCCGTGAGGAACTGCGGCGGCAGTTTCTTCCCGGAAACTCGGCGGATCAGGCGCGTGGCAAACTGGATCGGCTGAGGCATACAGGCTCGATCCAGGAGTACGTCCGGACTTTCTCTACATTGATGCTGGAGCTTCCAGGCATGGCGGAGGACGATAGGAGGTACTTCTTCCTCCGGGGCCTTCAGCCATGGGCAGAAGTGGAGGTCCGACGTCGCGAGCCGGTTGACTGGAGGGCGGCTGCGGCGATGGCTGAATCTCTGGCGGATAACAGAAGTTTCAAACCAGCACCGCCAAAGAAATCCAAGACACCACCGAAGCGAGGCTCTCAGCGCGGCTCCCCACGCACACCGCCGGGAGCTAGAGTTCAAGAGAGGGGTAGACCATTCTACCGGCAGAACAAGGGTTCTCCGGGACGACGGGAGCAGAAGCCACAGGGTTGTTTCTGGTGCGGGGGACCTCACTGGGTGAAGGACTGCCCCAACAAACAGAAACTCATGGCAATGGCGGCACAGGAACCAGCCGTGGAGGCTGAGGAAATCGAGCAACCGCGGATTGGTGCTTTGAGGATCGGAGCAATGGTTCTGCAGGATCCGCCCGCTAGAGACATCGAGGGCGATGTCCAAATTGGGCGGGGGAGAATTGTCAGGCCCCGGTTCAACCGGTTTGGCCCAGGCCCAAACGATGGTCCAAATCAGAGCCCGTGGAGAGAAATCACTCAGTCAACGTCATCAGCGCACGCTGCAGCGTTTCCTTCGTCGAGCCACGCGGACGACGCTCGCGCGTCGTCTCCGCGAGACTCGGTCGACGACGCGCGAGACGCACACGGAAGGGCGGCGACGGGCGTTTCGGACGCGGCAGCGGGAGAATCGGGCATCGGATGCCCTAAAACCAGATGAGGCGGCGGCTGTGGGGTTAAAAAGGGAGCTCGGGGAGCTTCGGCGGGGGGATTACCATCACCTGGCAGCGAAGAGAAGTGAGGAAACTTCGAGAGAGATTGTAATCGGCGATTGGTTCGCCGGTGAGGGAGGGGACGAGGGCACCGGCGTAGAGTCGCCGGCGTAGTGAGAGTTGTAAGCTTTACCTTGAGAGAATAAAGCTTCTCTTCCTAAGCTTCTTCCCCTGTTTTCCTCTGTTCCGACCACTTCCGAGGCGACGCCTTCTCCTTTCCGGCAGCAGGCGGCTGTCCGGTCGGCGACGGCGAACTTGTGGACAGGAAGGCAGGCGGCCTTCCCCTGTTAATCCGCATCCTTCCTTCCGGCGACAAACGAACGAACGCGGCGGCGTGCGTTCGTTCGCAGCGGAGACGAAGACGTCGTTGTTCGAACGCGGCGGCGTTCGAAACGAGGCGTTGACGACGTCAAAATCGGCAACGGCGGATTTACAAATTCGACGGACGAATTGCACGGCTGACGTCAGTGAGTGGCGGCTGACGTAAACGAAATCGAATTTTCGATTTCGAATCTGATTTTCGCATCTGACGTAAGGCGTACGTCAGCGGAGCGAAGATTCGACGATTCGGCGGTCAAAATCAATTTTGACCAGAGGTATTTTCAAATTTTGGGTTTCGTTTGGGATTTCTCTAAATTAGGGTTAGGGTTTTCCGTGCGAATTGTATTTTGGGGATAAAAATTATCCGGGAGAGTAGGGTTTCGATTTTGGGGCCGGAAACCCTAGGGCGAGTTACGTTCCGGTGTTCCGCCGGACGGCTCTAGGAAGCGGATAAGCGCTCATTCTAGGCCGATCCGACCGGGGCGTGACAACAGGTATCAGAGCAGTTTAACGTGTTCCAGCAAACACGGCTCGTTCAACTTCACCCTCGAAGGTGAAGAAAGGCCTGAAATTCCAGAAGATCACCCATATTGCTAGAGGAGCGTCAGAGGACGCTCGACCCAGGCAGGATAAAGGAAAAGCCAAGGAGACGGCTGATCCTGAGGAGATGGTAAACCAGGGTGATCGCATTGCTCACATCGAGCAAATGCTTGGTATGACTAGTGGTGGAGATACTGGGATGATTCCACAGGTGGAAAACCTTCAGAAGACTGTGGGGGATCAGGAATTACTGATCGAACAGCAGAGGTTACAAATCGAGCCGGTGTGGGACGAGCCGGTGTGGAGCATGCACTGCAACGGGCACCGGCATGGCTGTGCCGTGGCGCGGCGGTGCACCGGCTTTGACCTTCATGTGCTGGGCATGGTGCGGGCGGTGTCGGTGGGGGCGGGAGTTCTGCCGCCGGCGCCTCTGCCACTTCCTTCGCCCTCGCAGCTGCAGGAATCCGACGACTACTACTACACGGTGCATGATCCAGAGATGAGAAGAGTGGGGAGCTGCAAGAAGGACGGGGCCGCAGAGGAGGTGATGTACATGAGAGCAAGATTTGAGCGAGTTGTGGGGAGCAAAGACTCGGAAGCTTTCTACTTGATCAATCCGGACTCGGACAGGCGCAGGGGTAGGAGCGACATTAATGCTGGTCCTGAGCTCTGTATCTTCCTCCTCCGGATGTAGAGGAAGTAATTTATTGCTTAGCACAGCGTGAGTAATTTATTGCTCGTAAATAATTGGAGTTTGTCAAAATTATATTGTAATTTTTACTTTATTTACCGTAGTCAATTTGATTTAAAAACAGAAGCTAGTCAGCGCACGAACTTTTAAAATCTATGTTGCGTCTAAATCATATATATGACAATTTTCAAAAGCATCCTTGAACCATTTTTACTTTTAAGAGTTGATTAGTTTTTTTAATTCAATGTGGCGCAGTGCTATATTTTAAATAAAATTTCAAATAGCCCTTTTTTTGGCATTCTTATTCATTTAATATTAATGTTCTGACCATTATTGTTACAAAAATAATTTATAAAATTGAAAGTTTATTACAGCCAAGCATCATTTTTTTATCTAATACCACCTTACACAAGCTGTTAGGCCCAGCACTAATTTTAGGGCCCAGCCCAATTGGGCCTTTGACCAAAGGTCAAAATTGGCCCACGAAGAAACCCAAATTGATTTTTGGGAAAGACGAGCGACGAACACGTCGTTCGCTCACTCGATCGAGGTCGACTCCGGTGGCACCTCCGGCGGCCGGAGGCCTCGTCCGACCCAGCGGGAAGGATCGCCGGACGAAGTCGCGTCGCCAGGTGGTGGTCCTCCGGCCGGTGAAGCAGCGGCGGCACGCGCAATCGACGAGGCGAACGCTGGCGGATCGATGGGAAAAGACGACGCGAAGTTGTCTCGTCCATGTCCGTCAGGTGGTGACGATGGCGAGCGACTACGAGGATGACGCGCAGCGGGAGGCGTCTCGTCCAGCGTCGCCGAAGTCTTCCCCGTCCGGTCCCATCGCCAGCAGCTCTGCGTGGTGCAGGAGCACGCAAGGTGACGATACAGCATCGTTCGACCCAGCGGGCCGAAGGAACGGCGATGCTTGATCCGTCGAACCAAAGAGGGAGCCGAACAGCTGATGACGAAGCAGTATGGTGCGGAATAGAGTGAGGAGACGAACTAGTCCGACGCGGCATGGGAGTTCGTCCGGAGTAGCCCCAAAAGTCACCAGCTGTCTGGTCGACATCGCGTGGGGGCGACGCCCGTAGAGTGGGGCTGCGTCGCCTATAAAAGAGGCGGCCGACGAGCTCGACGAGGAGGAGGAGACGGCTGCGAGAGGTAAAACCTGTATTCGGTGAGGAATGAAACCAAATTGAGGGAAGTGGACGGCCGAACCTAAAGGCGGCGACGGGACGCGGTAAGCGCGGGTCGGCGAGGTTGAGAACGAACCTCGTCCACCCCTTTTCCCGTTCACCACTCCTCCCGACGACGACGCGGCGACTCCGGCAAAGGCCAGTGGTGGCCCTCGTTCGATGTGCTTCGGTGGTGAGGGTGGGTGGTACGAAGCACACTTGATGCCTGCTCCCTTGGCAGCGAGATCCACGTCGCGTTCTTCACCGAGCTCTCTCCTCTTTTCTCCGCCTCCGTCCTCTGCTCGATTCGACCGAGTTTGGGGCGGCGGCTTCAGTCGGACAGCATCCTCCGGCAAGTCGACGAACGCCATAGGAAGAGGCCGGCGAGGTCCTTTCGATCCACGCGAACTCTGAACGCCATGATTGTGACGGTGTAGTACGACGCCTCCCTTACGACGCGAACGAAGCGGCGTGCTTTGTACGCGAACACGAACGCTGACGTGGAGCTTCGTTGACGCGTTGACTCAAAATCGAACCCGGTGCCAAAAGTGAAATCTGGCGCCGAATTTGCCTCGCGGGCACAGCTGAAATAATTCCATTTTTAATATTTAGTTTTTAAATGCTGATGTGTCTCTCTCTTTTCTCTCTCCTTGCTGGACTGGAACGAGGACCTGAACCCTCGTGGAGGCTGAGGGGTGCGCGTGAACGCATTCCTGCCGGTCACGCTGAACAATAGAACGGATTTGGACATTTAGCCCTGCGTGGCATTCGAACAATTGTAATAAATTAATTAAAAATTTGATTCGTTTCATTGTATAATATAGGGCGTGACAGTTTGGTATCAGAGCCAAAAAAATATTGATCCAGCTGCACAACTCTGAGGAGAGAGAATGGTATTGTCCAACACAGACCGTATCTCTCAGCTTGAGGAAGCTGGGGGAGATCTGGCTGCTCTCCCCAAGGAGACCCTTGCGGAGATGCTGAAGAGTCTGCTGGCCTCCACTACTGAGTTGCAGACTCAAGTGGAGAATGTTTTGGGGGACATGGAGGTCTACATGACCGAACTGGCCGAGCTGAAGCAGGAGGTGTCTGCACAGCGTCGGGTGGCTGAGGCGAACATGGGGGTCGCGCCGCGTCGGAGGGTCCCAGAGCCCGGATCCTTTTCAGGGGTCCGCAGCGCCAAAGAGGTAGAAAATTTCCTCTGGGACATGGAGATGTACTTCCAATCGGCCCAAATCCCCGCGGAAGAACAGGCTCTTGTCTGCGCAGCCTATCTGTCCGATGACGCCAAACTCTGGTGGCGTACGGAAGCTGCACCGACTCTTCTAGGGGAATTCCAGACTTACCAGCTCTCGTGGGAGGACTTCAAGACAGAGCTGAAGAGACAGTTCATGCCCGGAAACACGTCTTGGGCGGCACGAGAGGCCTTCTTCAAACTCAAGCACACGGGGAGTGTGCGCGAGTATGTGTAGAGTTATACCGACCTAATGCTCGAGATAGACGACATGGCAGAGCAGGACAAACTCTACCACTTCCTGGCCGGACTACAGACTTGGGCGCAGAAGGAGCTACGACGACAGAAGGTTGTAACCTTAAAAGAGGCAACACTTGCGGCAGACGCACTAGTCGATCTTCGGATACCGGACAAGGTGGTCCCGGCCCCTCCAAACCACAACCGCGGGACCCCCTATCGAAAGGGGAAGCAGCCCTTAGCAGCGAGGAGGCTGAACTTTAAGGGCCCAAAGGAGATCAGGGCTCCAAAGGTGATCAGTCAGCCAGCAAAACAACCGTCTACTTTAGGGTGCTACATTTGCGGAGGCCCCCACTTTATGAGGGATTGCCCCAAACGCAGCATGGTCACTGCTATCTGTTGGGGTATGCCCTTAAGGCTAATGTTTGAGGCCTTGGGATTCTTTCAGTATCATGTATAAACTCTTATGTTTATAAAGGCAATAGTTGTTATTCAGTTTGTTACATTGTCTGCTGCAATAAGTGTACTTCTGAATAATGTCTCAATGCTGTTCAGCTAGGCTGACATGCTCTATGTCCTTAGTCGAGATATCTTGGTGAACATGAGACAGCCTTGATATGATTGAGACTAATATGTGTTCTAATCTTATAGGATGCTTCGAGCATGGAATAAGATGTAGACTCATGGGTACATTGGATGTACTGGACAGACCCTACTAGGATATTCCATTGCTTGTCACAATGTGAATAATCCTTGTTTGCAACAAGTGGCACATGTCCTCTGACTTGAGATCACTTGTGTTTCTAAATGATGATTGTCATTGTTTTGAGGTAGTTCAATATCATTTGAAACATAATGGTTATAGACTATCTTGGATAATGATCATGAGTCAGGTTAGGGCACTAGTGATAGATATAGGATTGCCGTCTCCTTGATTGGAGTGTGATGTTCTAAAGGGGCCCCCTCGAATGAGATGATTGAGAAAGTGTATGGCCATACCCAGGTGACTATGTTCATCTGATCTAATCATGCTCATCATATTGGAGCTACAGGCTTGACACGCTTGTCCAATAAGAACATCCAGTGGCAAAGGAATCATGTATGCCTCGTGAAGTGGATTCACACTTGTGCTGTGGTTTGGGTGTAGTCTTGGAAGACTCTTTCCTTTATATCGGGAGACAGTGATGTGTTGCTAGATACCCCTCACTGATCGTGATAACGTAAGTTATCGTTACCGACATTTAAAGGAAACCCTTAGGGTCGCACAATTTGATGATATGGCTTACTCATGTCAGATCGTGTGGACTGAATTGTTTTGGTTCAGTTTAAAGGGATTTAAACTCTGATTGTAAGTGAGATCTGGTCTGATCATGTTTGATTGATTAGGACTTGAGATCGGTAAGCTTCGATCGAGAGAGATGATTCTAGATCGGTGAGATCAGGAACATTAAGAGATGAACGGTCAGATCTGGAACCTTAGGGTTTAATTTGATCTGGACTAAAGGCATGGCTTGATTGGTTTTTGAACCAAACCAATATGAACCGGCTCATACGTGAGCGCATGGTTCAAAGGGGAGAAGAATGTGCGTTCGGTTCACTTGGGTGAACGCATCAACGCATGAAGTGAAGGCTTGCTATTTTTGGAAGTGGCGGTTTCCAAAATAGCCTCTCAACGCCTCACGTTCACTTCTCTTCGCTAAAATTGGTCGCCCATTCCTCTTGACGCATACACTCTCGTGTGATCGAAGGGGTTGACGACAAGGAGCTCTCGGCCAAGAAAACATCTCCTCTTCCCTTCCATTCGACAAGGAGACTTGAAGATCTTTGCTAGCACAAGGATCAACAAGGAGGCGCCATCTATCTTCTTGTGTGCGGTACCTTCGGAAGAGAGCCCTTTTGCGATCTTCTTCCAAAGCTCCATCAAAGCGATGGCCATGGTATGAATCTTTTCTGATCTATACTAGTTCATGAAAGTTGATCATATGACATGCAAAAGATCATGAGAAACCCTTGCTTCCGCTCAAAATTTTTGTTATGCGCCTATCTAGGGTTTCGCTCCCCCTTGAAGGGGACCCTTACAATTGGTATCAGAGCATGCGGTTATTGCTTGTTCATATGATTGCTTGATCTTCATGTTTGATCCATGAATGCGCTTATGAATAGATCTAGAGTTAACATGCGAAAATACATGCTTGTATGTTTTTACTCATGTTGGCGCATGTTTTATGTTGGCGCTTGTTAATGTTGTTTTTACCAAAACATATATATCTTGCGCGCTCCATCTAGATTTATAAGCGCCTGCTGTAAACCCTTAGACGGGTTAGTAGGGTTGAAGTCACAGTCGAGTCTAGATCCAAATAGTCTGATCAGACCATCTGACAGCCTAGATGGGTCGACCAGATAGCACCTGTGCGCAAGCACGAGGTGGCTATGGGTCGACTGCAGACAGGCGTGTAGCGAGGTCTGGTTGAGACGACCAGTGAGCACTCACGAGTTAGGCCCGGGGTCACACCCGCTTGCCAGAACTCATGAGGGTTGTTCAGCCCTTGGCGCATGCATGGTTGACCATTGGGTCGACTCAAGTCAGTTAGGACTTGGTGCATGCAAGGGCAGTGGATCTGACTAGACATTATGAGTGGATCCCTATTAATGGACCGTTGTAAGGTAGTAGGGCACATAAGAAAAATAAAATTGATTCCAATGGGATTTTGAAAAATTTTATTTGGTTGATGGATCACATGTTGAATGGATGCCATGATGCTTGTTTATTTCATCTTATGTGGGTTGCCCAATTAATGTGTGCTGTGCTGGGGCCTGCGTGCCTGGATTAAATTGTAAATTAATAATTATTGTGATCTGCACATCACATGTCATTTAATTTATAAAGTGTAATTGACCTGCAAGTCAATCTTGTCTAGATAGATTAAATTGTATTTTAATCAGACAAGAGCACAGAGCACACATGGCAGAGGCGCATGCAGCAGTGGCTTGACCAGGTGGGAGGTCCAGGGTTCGACTCTGGGACAGGCGCATTTACCTGGTGGGCGCACCTGAGCTGCACTGGGCGCTATGGCCCTGGGCTGGGCCAGATGAGAGGCAAAAGACCCAAGAAGAGCTCAAGTGAAGACTTAAGTTAACTTAAGGTCTTACCTAGGCTTAATGGGCGTTTACCATATAAGATCATCATGCTTTCTTTTATTGTTTAATTAGAATTACATGATTTAATCTTCTGCTATCACCATAGGGTTTGCATGATAGTTAAGAAGATAAAAGACCGTTAAAATCCAACGCTAAAATATCAAGCTCGATAGCCTTCTGACGCGAAACCTCACTGTTCTGACTATCGTTGGAGCCGTGTTGTACCCACTCAGTGGGCACGTCCATCTATCTTCAGACGGTGTGTGATTTCACCTGCGTGTTACAGAGAAGGGATTTATCGCTTCTCGTTGCTCAGCATAGCACGTGGTGGTCCAGGGAGTAGGTCGGGTCAGCTTGACCATGTAGGCTACATACTGAGCATATGTGAGCTATATGGAGGCAGCCATCTGTGGGATCAGAGACTGTGTTGTACCAACTCAGTTGGCACAGTCGCCTGGATTGCCCAGATGAAGGGGAATCGCACGGGTTGGCGATTGGCAGGGACTGCCTACCAGAAATTAGTGCTTGTACTCTCTGTGTATCTTATCTCGCCTGAGCGGGACGCGGAGACCAAGTATGAAATCTGGATCCCATCTCACTAAAAGAGTTTTACTCTTTCGGGCTGTTTTGCTGGATTTTTCAGCCAGATAAAATAGTGAGAAAAGAATCTTTCTTAAGTCCTGGATTGATTCTAAACATTGATACTGACCTTGCTGTTCTTGCATTGTTGTAGATTCCTGCAGCAACGAACACCATGAGCTTCAATGTGCGATCCCTACTGGAAAGGGAGAAGTTTGCTGGGCCAAACTTCTCAGACTGGTACGGACACCTTAAGATCGTTCTTAAGGCTGAGAGGAAACTGTATGTCCTCGAGACGGCTATACCACCTCAACCCGCTCCGAACGCCGCAAGGGCGGTTCGGGATGCCTATGAAAAGCATGTCAATGATAGCATTGATGTCGCTTGCCTGATGCTAGCGTCTATGACGCTACAGCTGCAGTGTCAGCATGAGGATATGTCTGCTATAGAAATGATAGCAAACCTCAAGATGCTATATGCTGCACAGGCGAGGACTGAGCGCTATAATTTGACCAAGCTTTTCTTTCAGAGCAAACTGGCTGAAGGGAGTCCAGTGGGAGCTCATGTGCTCAAGATGATTGGGCACAAAGAGGCTCTAGAGAAACTGGGGCATACCATCAATCAGGAGCTTGCTGTAGACATTATTCTGCAGTCTCTCCCGGCCTCTTTCGATCCGTTCATTATTAATTTTAATATGAACAAGATTGATTGTACTCCGGCAGAGTTGCTGAATATGCTCTTGACTACAGAGGAGACTCTAAAGGGAAAGCCTTCAACCTCTGTCTTGATGTTTCCTTCCAGGAACAAGAAGAAGGGGAAGAAGGGCAAAGCCCCTGTCAAGAATTACAACAAGGCTCTGAAACAAAAGGTTAAGCGGTCGAAGGAATACAGGTGTTTCCATTGTGGCCAGCTGGGTCACTGGAAAAAGGACTGTAAAGCGCTCCAAGGAGACAAGAAGGGAAGCATTGCTTCTGGCTCAGGTATTTTTGTGACTGAAGTCATGATATCTTCTTCTTCTATTTCATGGGTGTTGGACACTGCATGTGGAGTTCACATTTGTTCAAATGTACAGGAACTCAAGAGAAGAAGACAGGTGGGACAGCATGAGGTGGACCTACGAGTTGGAAACGGGGCACGGGTTGCTGCTATTGCTGTAGGAGAATATTACATCTCATTACCATCTGGACTTGTATTGGAACTAAACAATTGTTATTTTGTACCTAGCATTACCAAGAATATTATCTCTATTCCTGCTCTTGTCAGGAAAGGATTTTCCTTTGAATGCAATATTTCAAAGTGTGTTCTTTCTTTAGATAATATTGTTTATGCTACTGGATCAATTAACAATGGGTTATTCATGTTGGACATGGAATGTTCTATACAAAACATTGATAATAAGAAAGCCAAGTATGCTGATGACAGCACCTTGCTATGGCTTAGTCGTTTAGGCCATATTAACAAGAAGCGCATTAAGCGGTTGCATGATCATGGACTGCTGGGATCATTCTCCTATGAGGAGATTGATACATGCAAAGCTTGTTTATTGGGCAAAATGACGAAGTCTCCTTTTCCTCATAAAGGTCAAAGGGCTTCAGGTTTACTTGACCTTATACACAGTGATGTGTGTGGGCCATTTAGTAAACATGCCAGAGGTGGCTATTCATACTTCATTACCTTTACTGATGATTTCAGTAGATATGGTTATGTCTATCTGATGAGACATAAGAGTGAATCTTTTGACAAGTTCAAAGAGTTCAAAAATGAAGTACAGAATCAGTTAGGCTGAAATATCAAGGCACTTCGCTCAGATCGAGGTGGTGAATACCTAAGTCGAGAGTTTACTGACTATCTGAAGGAGTGTGGGATTATCTCACAGCTCACTCCGCCAGGAACACCGCAATGGAATGGTGTATCCGAGAGGAGGAACAGAACCTTACTGGATATGGTTCGTTCTATGATGAGTCAGGCTACTCTACCTTACTCCTTTTGGGGATTTGCACTGGAAACAGCTGCAAAGGTACTAAACCGAGTGCCATCCAAGGCAGTTTCAAAGACTCCATATGAGTTATGGTATGGGAAACAGCCGAGCTTGACATTTATTAAGATCTGGGGTTGCGAGGCTTATGTCAAAAAGCTCGCCTATGGGAAACTAGAGAGCAGATCTGAGAAATGCATCTTTGTCGGTTACCCTAAGGAAACTAAGGGTTATTATTTCTACGATCCCAAAGAGAACAAGGTATTTGTTGCTCGGACGGCTATTTTTCTTGAGAAGGAATTTCTTCTGCAAGAGGCCAGTGGGAGAGAAATAAAGCTGGATGAGAATCCAGAAGAAGGACAAAGTAGTCAAGCATAGTTGGATGAGCCTGAGCCAGTAGAACAGGTTATTGAACAACCTGAAGCTCAGATATCACGGGAACCGCGAAGATCGGGAAGGATCCGTCGACAGCCTGAGCGCTATGACGGAGTCTACATCATTGATAATGATGAACCCCTTACTTATGCGGATGCGGTCAGTGGACCGGAGTCAGCTAGATGGCTTGAAGCTATGCGAGCCGAGATGGACTCCATGTCAGATAACCAAGTCTGGGATTTGGTTGATCCGCCTCCGGGAGTAATCCCTATAGGCTGTAAATGGATCTTCAAGAAGAAGATTGACATGGATGGTAACGTGGTTACCTATAAAGGCAGGCTAGTTGCGAAAGGTTTCAAACAAATCTACGGGATAGATTATGATGAAACTTTCTCTCCTGTAGCCATGTTCAAGTCAATTCGGATTATTCTTGCGATAGCAGCATATTACGATTATGAAATCTGGCAAATGGATGTGAAGACCGCTTTCCTTAATGGAAAACTGGATGAGGATGTGTATATGACACAACCTGAAGGTTTCACTAATCCATCAGATCGTCATAAAATATGCAAGTTAAAGAAGTCCATTTATGGACTTAAACAAGCATCAAGAAGCTGGAATATTCGTTTTGATGAATCAATCAGTGAGTTTGGTTTCATCAAGAATGAAGATGACCCGTGTGTATATAAGAGGTTTAGTGGGAGCGTGATTACTTTCCTAGTCCTCTACGTCGATGATATCTTAATCATTGGAAACGATATTCCTGAACTGCATGCTGTTAAGGCATGGTTAAGAAAATGTTTCCAGATGAAAGATTTGGGAGAAGCAGCCTATGTATTAGGTGTGAGGATCTACAGGGATAGATCTAAGAGGCTTCTCGGGCTGTGCCAGAGTACTTACATCGATAAAGTCCTGGAGAGATTTCATTTAGAGAATTCTAAAAGAGGATATCTTCCAGTCAGACATGGTCTGAATCTTTCAAAGAGTCAGTGTCCACAAACACAGACTGAGAAAGATGAAATGGACAATACGCCTTATGCTTCGGCTATTGGGTCCATTATGTATGCGATGTTGTGTACTCGCCCAGACGTCGCTTACGGGTTAAGCGTGACCAGTCGATTCCAAAGTAATCCAGGTCAGGCGCACTGGATTGCAGTCAAGAACATTTTGAAATATCTTCGGAGGACCAAAGATATGTTCTTGATTTATGGAGGTCAGGAAGAACTCAGTATAGAAGGATATACTGACGCTTCGTTCCAATCGGACCAGGATGATTTCCGATCGCAATCAGGCTATGTTTTTAGCTTGAATGGTGGAGCAGTGGTGTGGAAAAGTTTCAAACAGTCTATCGTTGCTGATTCCACAACAGAAGCCGAGTATGTTGCAGCCTCAGAAGCATCTAAGGAGGCAGTATGGATTCGTAAGTTCGTTCAGGAACTTGGTGTTGTTCCATCGTGTGCAGATCCTTTGGTTATCTTCTGTGATAACACTGGAGCAATCGCACAAGCAAAGGAACCACGGTCGCACCAGAAGTCCAAGCACATACAGAGACGGTTTCACTTGATCCGGGAGATCATTGATCATGGTGAGATCAAAATCTGCAAGGTTCATACAGATGACAATCTAGCAGACCCGCTTACCAAGCCTCTGGCGCAGCAGAAGCATGAGAAGCACTGTAATAATATGGGTTTGAGATTTCTCAACGATTAGATTAAGTGCAAGTGGGAGATTGTTGGGGTATGCCCTTAAGGCTAATGTTTGAGGCCTTGGGATTCTTTCAGTATCATGTATAAACTCTTATGTTTATAAAGGCAATGGTTGTTATTCATTTTGTTACATTGTCTGCTGCAATAAGTGTACTTCTGAATAATGTCTCAATGCTGTTCAGCTAGGCTGACATGCTCTATGTCCTTAGTCGAGATATCTTGGTGAACATGAGACAGCCTTGATATGATTGAGACTAATATGTGTTCTAATCTTATAGGATGCTTCGAGCATGGAATAAGATGTAGACTCATGGGTACATTGGATGTACTGGACAGACCCTACTAGGATATTCCATTGCTTGTCACAATGTGAATAATCCTTGTTTGCAACAAGTGGCACATGTCCTCTGACTTGAGATCACTTGTGTTTCTAATGATGATTGTCATTGTTTTGAGGTAGTTCAATATCATTTGAAACATAATGGTTATAGACTATCTTGGATAATGATCATGAGTCAGGTTAGGGCACTAGTGATAGATATAGGATTGCCGTCTCCTTGATTGGAGTGTGATGTTCTAAAGGGGCCCCCTCGAATGAGATGATTGAGAAAGTGTATGGCCATACCCAGGTGACTATGTTCATCTGATCTAATCATGCTCATCATATTGGAGCTACAGGCTTGACACGCTTGTCCAATAAGAACATCCAGTGGCAAAGGAATCATGTATGCCTCGTGAAGTGGATTCACACTTGTGCTGTGGTTTGGGTGTAGTCTTGGAAGACTCTTTCCTTTATATCGGGAGACAGTGATGTGTTGCTAGATACCCCTCACTGATCGTGATAACGTAAGTTATCGTTACCGACATTTAAAGGAAACCCTTAGGGTCGCACAATTTGATGATATGGCTTACTCATGTCAGATCGTGTGGACTGAATTGTTTTGGTTCAGTTTAAAGGGATTTAAACTCTGATTGTAAGTGAGATCTGGTCTGATCATGTTTGATTGATTAGGACTTGAGATCGGTAAGCTTCGATCGAGAGAGATGATTCTAGATCGATGAGATCAGGAACATTAAGAGATGAACGGTCAGATCTGGAACCTTAGGGTTTAATTTGATCTGGACTAAAGGCTTGGCTTGATTGGTTTTTGAACCAAACCAATATGAACCGGCTCATACGTGAGCGCATGGTTCAAAGGGGAGAAGAATGTGCGTTCGGTTCACTTGGGTGAACGCATCAACGCATGAAGTGAAGGCTTGCTATTTTTGGAAGTGGCGGTTTCCAAAATAGCCTCTCAACGCCTCACGTTCACTTCTCTTCGCTAAAATTGGTCGCCCATTCCTCTTGACGCATACACTCTCGTGTGATCGAAGGGGTTGACAACAAGGAGCTCTCGGCCAAGAAAACATCTCCTCTTCCCTTCCATTCGACAAGGAGACTTGAAGATCTTTGCTAGCACAAGGATCAACAAGGAGGCGCCATCTATCTTCTTGTGTGCGGTACCTTCGGAAGAGAGCCCTTTTGCGATCTTCTTCCAAAGCTCCATCAAAGCGATGGCCATGGTATGAATCTTTTCTGATCTATACTAGTTCATGAAAGTTGATCATATGACATGCAAAAGATCATGAGAAACCCTTGCTTCCGCTCAAAATTTTTGTTATGCGCCTATCTAGGGTTTCGCTCCCCCTTGAAGGGGACCCTTACACTATCGTCACCGAGGAGGGCAAGATGGAGAAGCAGGCCGAGGAGCGAGAGGACACCGCCATCCCGAAGCTGCTGTGAGATGATCTTCATCGATGTTTTGTAGGACTTAGTGGGAGTCTTGTATCTTAAAACTACATTTTAATGTTTTGTGGATGTTTTGTAAGCCCCTGCTGAGGGCAAAAACAATTTAAGTGGTTGCATTAGCGCACCACTAAGTTCTATTAATGCAATTCCTCTTTTTATGGAATTCTTGGTTCGACAAATGAGAAGGTCAATATACCTTAAAAAACCGCTAATTGAGGAAAAGTTAGCAGACTTCAAAACTGCTATTCGAGGAAAAAGTTGACAGACTTCAAAACTGCCATTTAAAGCGGTCAAGTTAGCAGACTTTAAATTGCTATTTGTGGACTAAAAGAGTGATTAGACTCTAAAACTACTATTTAGGGAGAAATGAGGAAGAGTTAGCAGACTCTAAAACTGCTATTCGGTGTAAGAAGAATGGACGATGTCCAACTAAAACAAAAGAAATCCCTCTTCTTATTCCCACTAAGCCAACTTCGCGTAAAGGGACGCCTTTATGTGAGGGAAACTTGGGTGGACAGCAAGGAAAAATTCCTTAAAAAAATCAGTCTGAGCTGGGTTTCTCGTCGTAAGGGGACGCCTTTATGAGGGGAAGACTCAGGGGCAAAATAAAATTGGGCGCGCTAAGTTACTCTTCGACGGAGGTGGTATGGGACACCTTCGAAAGGGAGGAGACTTAGGCATAACCAAGTTGGACGATTCTCCCTAGCAATCCAATTCGATAGCAGACCTTGTGGAACCCTCTCCTGCAATTCAATGAAAATACGAGTGCGAGTCGAACCGCACTAAAGATTCGTCGAGGGCGACGAACGACTTAGGAGGGGGAGAATGTTAGGCCCAGCCCTAATTTTAGGGCCTAGCCCAATTGAGCCTTTGACCAAAGGTAAAAATTGGCCCACGAAGAAACCCAAATTGATTTTTGGGAAAGACGAGCGACGAACACGTCGTTCGCTCGCTCGATCGAGGTCGACTCCGGTGGCACCTCCGGCGGCCGGAGGCCTCGTCCGACCCAGCGGGAAGGATCGCCGGACGAAGTCACGTAGCCAGGTGGTGGTCCTCCGGCCGGCGAAGCAGCGGCGGCACACGCAATCGACGAGGCGAACGCTGGCGGATCGATGGGAAAAGACGACGCGAAGTCGTCTTGTCCACGTCCGTCAGGTGGTGACGATGGCGAGCGACTACGAGGATGACACGCAGCGGGAGGCGTCTCGTCCTGCGTCGCCGAAGTCTTCCCCGTCCGGTCCCATCGCCAGTAGCTCCGCGTGGTGCAGGAGCACGCAAGGTGACGATATAGCATCGTTCGACCCAGCGGGCCGAAGGAACGGCGATGCTTGATCCGTCAGACCAAAGAGGGAGCCGAACAGCTGGTGACGAAGCAGTATGGTGCGGAATGGAGTGAGGAGACGAACTCGTTCGACGCGGCATGGGAGTTCGTCCGGAGCAGCCCCAAAAGTCACCAGCCGTCTGGTCGACATCGCGTGGGGGCGACGCCCGTAGAGAGGGGCTTTGTCGCCTATAAAAGAGGCGGCCGACGAGCTCGACGAGGAGGAGGAGACGGCTGCGAGAGGTAAAACCTGTATTCGGTGAGGAATGAAACCAAATTGAGGGAAGTGGACGGCCGGACCTAAAGGCGGCGACGGGACGTGGTAAGCGCGGGTCGGCGAGGTTGAGAACGAACCTCATCCACCCCTTTTCCCGTTCACCACTCCTCCCGACGACGACACGGCGACTCCGGCAAAGGCCAGTGGTGGCCCTCGTTCGATGTGCTTCGGTGGTGAGGGTGGGTGGTACGAAGCACACTTGATGCCTGCTCCCTTGGCAGCGAGATCCACGTCGCGTTCTTCACCGAGCTCTCTCCTCTTTTCTCCGCCTCCGTCCTCTGCTCGATTCGACCGAGTTTGGGGCGGCGGCTTCAGTCGGACAGCATCCTCCGGCAAGTCGATGAACGCCATAGGAAGAGGCCGGCGAGGTCCTTTCGATCCACGCGAACTCTGAACGCCGTGATTGCGCCGGCGTAGTACGACGCCTCCCTTACGACGCGAACGAAGCGGCGTGCTTTGTACGCGAAGACAAACGCTGATGTGGAGCTTCGTTGACGCGTTGACACAAATTCGAACCCGGTGCCAAAAGTGAAATCTGGCGCCGAATTTGCCTCGCGGGCACAGCTGAAATTTGGGATCGGATTCGGGCGCTAATCCGAATCCAACAAAGGTATAATTCCATTTTTAATATTTAGTTTTTAAATGCTGATGTGTCTCTCTCTTTTCTCTCTCCTTGCTGGACTAGAATGAGGACCTGAACCCTCGTGGAGGCTGAGGGGTGCGCGTGAACGCATTCCTGCCGGTCACGCTGAACAATAGGGATTTGGACATTTAGCCCTGCGTAGCATTTGAACAATTGTAATAAATTAATTAAAAATTTGATTCGTTTCATTGTATAATACAGGGCGTGACACAAGCTCAGTTCAAAGTTCGTCACATTACGACTCTTTTTCCGACTCATTTAGGCCCATCAAAAGCCCAAATGACTCATGGACTTGAAAATAGTCCAGCCTGAGGGCCGAGGGCCTGTTCAGCTGCCCTTGAATAAAAGTTAATTTGTCCTCGATTTCTTCGCCTTGCTGATCTCCGCCCGCGAATCTCGTGGATTTGAGTTCCGCGCCTTCGCCTCCGCCGGAGGATTCTGTAGCTTCGGTGCTAGGTTCTTCTTCAATACTTCATCGGCAAAGTCTTCTGAGAGAAATTGAATTTGGTAAATGAAGTAGTTCACCACCAGGCAACGTTGGTGTGGTCTCCATCTCCAACGCCGTCTTGTCGCTCTCGCCTCCGAGGTTTTCCCTTTATTCATCTGTTCCTCTTTTTTCTTGGTTCCGATTATTACCCTTTCGATGTTGCATTGCCATATTGCTATGTGGGAAAGAGAATATTATTTTTTTTGTCGCGGACAGTCAGTTTGTCAGATAGAAATTCTTAGAACCTAAGGGATTTCCATGAATGTCTAAATTTGAGTCATTCGATTGAGTTGGTTCTGGCTTAGAATTATCCAATCAAAATAGAAAAAAAATTTTCTTCTGTCTCGATCGGATGGCCCCATACAAAATTCTTTCGGTCTCGGGCCTTCAGATCATTTGCCAAGTTCGTTCTGTTGCGGAAAAATAGTTTGGAGAATTTTTTGGTGTTTTATCGTTCAATTATGGCAAATATTAAGGGGATTTGCCTAGTTTGGTGCTTTCTAAATGTAAGGAAGATTTGTATAGGGTTGAGGAATGAGGATTGTGCTCCTCGCATTACATACATGTATTTATACCACAGGCTGTGATGATGATGTCAACACAACACCTCTGAAAACATGAAAACAAGATGGAACATGTCAAGTTTAGATTATGAACATGGGCATAGCCAAGATATATGAAGTTCACTCAACCTCCTTAAATAATCAGTAATAAAATTCATTACATTGATATAAATTACTTGGAATGGATGAAGAACTCAAACTCATCGATGCAAGTAGTGATGGCTCCCTTGTGCATAACATTTTCATCATTTGTGTACATTTTTGAAAAACATGTTATGCGTCTTGTGTTATGTGGTGTTTATCAGATGTTTTCATATCATTCAAGCATACTACTTATATTACCAATAAGTATTGTACATTGGGTTGATTACTACTGTCTGATAAAAAGTAGTGTAGTAAACAACATAGAATTTTTGAGGAAGAGAATTAAAGTCTATGTGAGTAGGTATCATTATAGTTCAACTTAAAGTTATAAGAATGTTGATCCAGAACTCTTTATGATGTCGGTAATGATTTGTAGTGTCATGCCTTGATAAAGAGCACATCAAGAGCATAGGGACATCGTGAGAGAACAAAATGGACAACCACTCAAGTGACAACACTAACGAAGTTTTATAACATTTGCACAGGTAATTCGAGACTTTTCAACCAGTATTATTGCTCCTGAAAGTTATGCAGTTGAGGGGCACTCATAGGTTAATTGAATTATGTAGTTTGCATAGACTTCGATTATTATCATAAAATTTGTCATATAAAGTCGGATTTAGATTAAGCGACTATAAATCAGGATTATTTTTAGTCCTTAAATAACTTGTCTTATATGCTTTACACATTAAATAATTTGGCAGCTTAATAAATACCTAATTTTTATAAAATTAAATTGCATGCTCAATTTGCAAATTATATTCAGAAATCTTGTTTCTTGTAATTCATTTGTTACACTTTATGAGTAAATACATTACTTGAGTGCGTCAATGTGTAACATTGAGCATATGTTTGTTTGATTGGTGGTATAGTTAGTTAAGCAGTAAGAATTTTTGTTCTTGATAACTAGGTAAGAACCTAAAAATTGCAACAGTAAATAATAAGAACCTAAAAATACTGCATCACTAGGTTCAAATTTAGTAGCGGCCTAGAAAAAAAACTATAAAACTTCTCTGTTTACTTGAACTTAAATACTATATAACTCAGATCAAATTTAACGATGTGAGAATAATTATTTATAGGCAGGTCACTCACCGAACTTCCTTGCTTTTAGCTCACTCATTTGGTTGGAGTTCTGAAAGTAGGAAGTAGCTTAGAGCCACTGACCTTTATAAGATACAATCGGTATATGCCTATTTAATATAATATTAGTGCCGACCGATATGTTTGGTACTATAATATCAGTTCATATCAATTTGTACTGATCTAATCTAAAATCATACATCAATATGAACAGATATTCAAAATCTTATATGAAACCTAATATGATTTGGGTCATAGTTTATTTATATGGGCCATATAATTGTTGATTTAAAAAAAAAAAGCTTTAAGCTCAATCAATCATACTCATAACAGCAGAAGTTTTTAATTTATTTCTAAACAAATATTAGGAAACAAAAGCCTACTTTTTTCTTGTTTTTACAATTACATTTCTATGGGCATATATTGTGTGTTTACAGCGTTCGGTTCATTTTTTTCCCATCCTAAAGGTTAAAACTGTTGTTCTATACTGTCGCCTCCTGTTGTCACTCGAAGCAGAAACTCCAAAGGCTAAAACTGCTGCTGCAACCACAAGTCTTCCACACCCGTCAAGTTCTCCCACATGCTCAGATCGAAATCCGACGACCCCAGGTCGGCGTAACCGGAGTGCTCCGGCCTGCATCCAGTGAACTCGCTCGGCTGGACGACGTCCCCGCTGCCGCTGTTATGCTCACCTCCCCCCACGCCGGCCCCTGGGAACGAGTCCACCGTCGACGACGCGGCCGCGCTCGAGTTCTCCGGGCTTAAATTCACCTCCACCCCCCGCCCGCAGCTCGCCTCAGCCGTTCCGCTCTCATACGCCTCCCCGGAAGAATCCGCCGCCGCGGCCGCGGCCGCGGCCGCCGCCTGAATCCTCTCGACGAGGTGCGGCATCCACACGTGGCGCATGACGTCCTTGAACCGCTCACTATTGACGTCGCATCTGAGCTGCTTCGCGTGCTTCTGCACCCTCGTACGCCAGTAGTTCTTGATCTCGTTGTCCGTCCTCCCCGGCAAATGCTGCGCGATCTTAGACCACCTGCAACGCCATCACCGTACACAGTTCGTAATTCAGCGGCTAATTAAATTGCAACGCTTGGCGGAACGGCGATGACTAAGAACAGCTCCGCCGCTCACCGGTTTCCCCAGCGCGAGTGGAGCTCGAGGATGAGGAGCTGCTCCGCAGGCGTGATGTTTCCTCGCCGGACGTCGGGCCGAAGGTAGTTGAGCCACCGGAGCCGGCAGCTCTTCCCCGTTCTTCTCAGCCCTGCAAAATTATCTCCACTAGTTAGATTTGGATTTCCATCTAGCTAGCTAATCGTCTGAATGAATTGGGGTCGGTCCAATCAATAGAGAGTAATTATAGTACCAGCGCAACGAGCTAGAGAATTCCATCGGCCCTCGCCATGGGCGGTGATATAGCTCACGAGAGCAAGGTCTTCCTCTATGGTCCAAGGGCCTCTTCTCAAGTCCGTCTCCTCGGCGCTCTGTGCCATGGCAGAGCTGGAACTGCTTCCGTGGAACTCCATTAGTAGATCACTTGTGCAGTTGATAACTTGATATGGTCTCGAGGACACGAGGGAAAGCCAGATATGTGTGGAGAATTGTGGATTTAGATGTGGGCTATATAATTGGACGCATTTGGGAGCAGAGGATGGCCTTTATATAGAGGGAGGGCACTAGGCAGGGCAGAGCAGGGGGTGATATATGTTAATACATATCGTGTTAATATATAAATTTAACAATATATATAACGGAGCATGCTCATT